>OY747106.1:12187109-14839298 GCA_963556455.1 Epiblema foenella
AGTACCTATTGCTGCAAACTTTAACAATTACACGAGCCGTTGTGTACGTTGAGATTGTTACAACTTTGATATTAAATTGTGTAATTGTTTATTTTGTGGAAATAATTCGAGGGTTGATAGATAGGAAATAACACAAGTTAGTTTAAAAAATACCCACTGATTTTGGAGACCAACATTTTATATGAACTATTAATTGATATTAAAGCTGACCTTGGGCTCCGAAGCAAATTTCATTTCCTTTGTTTACATGTACTTAGGTATTTATTTGCAGGTACAATAGCAATTGAAATGTTAAATAGCTGATTATAAACAAATGATAAGACGTGAGATATACCGTTAATTGAAATTTAAAGAAGACATCACACGACATGAAAGTCACAACAACATGCTATTTTTGTATCAGGTCAAAATCATAAAGAAAAGGTATTTATCTCGTGAGGTTAGGAATAGGGGCTAGAATAGGCATAAAATATAAAGTAGGTACCTAACACAAATAAACATCTTACACATAACGCTCTATTTTCATGTTTTTTCGCATCTTAAGGTACCTAGTGACAATCCTGTTAACCAAAATTCTTTTTTTCACTTAAGCGAAATTTGTAGCTATTGTCATGTACAAAGGGGCTAAAAGTGGTTCGAAGTTTTTCGTAAGTTTAGGGTGCGTCAGCGAGTAGAATGTGAGTTTTCGTATGGCTCCGAGTGCTTAGCGCGTCGACGGTTATAAATGTTTACGCAGTATGGCGAGTAACGTTGGATGCGGGCTGACAATGTTTACGTTTGCTTTGCCATAATAATGTCGCTACGGTTGAAAGAAAATATTACTCATCGAAAATGTACAGAAGTACTTTGTTTACATGTACTTAGGTATTTATTTGCAGGTACAATAGCAATTGAAATGTTAAATAGCTGATTATAAACAAATGATAAGACGTGAGATATACCGTTAATTGAAATTTAAAGAAGACATCACACGACATGAAAGTCACAACAACATGCTATTTTTGTATCAGGTCAAAATCATAAAGAAAAGGTATTTATCTCGTGAGGTTAGGAATAGGGGCTAGAATAGGCATAAAATATAAAGTAGGTACCTAACACAAATAAACATCTTACACATAACGCTCTATTTTCATGTTTTTTCGCATCTTAAGGTACCTAGTGACAATCCTGTTAACCAAAATTCTTTTTTTCACTTAAGCGAAATTTGTAGCTATTGTCATGTACAAAGGGGCTAAAAGTGGTTCGAAGTTTTTCGTAAGTTTAGGGTGCGTCAGCGAGTAGAATGTGAGTTTTCGTATGGCTCCGAGTGCTTAGCGCGTCGACGGTTATAAATGTTTACGCAGTATGGCGAGTAACGTTGGATGCGGGCTGACAATGTTTACGTTTGCTTTGCCATAATAATGTCGCTACGGTTGAAAGAAAATATTACTCATCGAAAATGTACAGAAGTACTTTATTTCCTATATTACGATCAAACTGGCGTGAACATGACGAGGCCTTCATATTGCGAACACGTGCGTTTTAAATTTGATGCTTTTTTACTTTGAAAACTACAGGCCTACAGTTTAGAATGTGTACTATAAGCTAATATCTCTTTTCTGTCTCACAAAATGTTGCAGCTATGAAGAAAATTTTGTTCAGGCCATTTATTTATTTAAAATTTTCTATGTTTTCTAACTTAAATCACTTAACGAATTAGGATACCTTCGTTAAACATCCCAGACAGACCTCGACATTTACCTACCCACATGACTCTTTCAATCTTATGTCAAAATAATGCGTTTATTCTACTGAAATAAACTATGCCGTTGCACTTCTAAGCAAAGATGCTAATTACAGAAGAGCTAGTTATAGCCTCTACGCAATACTTAGTTACAGAGACAAGGCCACCAATTATACATTTTTTCACTTTATTTCATTGAGATAAGGTCCAAGAATGTATTTATCAAGAATGCCCTTGACTGTACACAGAAACTCACTCATTGAAATAATGTCTGACATTTGACAAGGGCATTTCAGATTGGTTTTACTCTACATTGCAATTGAACTCAGATACGCGTATTCGTAACTTCAGCTCAATCTTGTAGTATAATGCGCCATATAATGCTAATACTATGGTAATTTATACATAAACGTAATTGTATACGCTTGAATGCATTCCATCTATGAATAGAAATCAAGCTTGCGTTGTGGTTGTAAAATGAGAAATTACTCAATATTTAGGTAGATATATAATACATTTATTGAAAGTGAAGCCAATACGAGCTTTTTACTTATTAGATAACTCTTTTGATTTCTTGACGACTAAATCCGACCATTTGAAGTATAGCAGAATTATTTAAACTACATTCTATGATATATTGATATATCATAAACGAGTCACTCACGTCTTTAAGGTCGAGTATAAATCGACAAATTTCGGACCAATACGTGGCCCTTAATCATTCGCGCCCCCCGCACCACCGCTGCCGCCAACATCAAGCAGCCTAAGTCTAATCTAGCAATCTAAGTGAAAAGTAGAGTCTATAACTCTGGTCTAAAAGCCATATTACCCCGTTTTCATGTATATGACACAACGTCCTCTACGTGCGTCATGCTTAAAATTTAAAATAGGTTTCGCAGATTTCTGGTAAGTGCTCACCCTAATGCAAGTGCCCAGACTAGACACATTACATATAGCTACGTTCATTTTCACTGACGTATCTACGTAAATGGAAGTTTTGACGGCAGCGTACTCGTAATTATGTAAATTGAGTCCTTTATAATGAAAAATCTAGCATCACTCTCGTACAAAAAGGTTAATTAACATTTTAATAGCTGTACCTAAGAGTACTGCAAAGTATATAGATTCCTGTGACAGTGTCCTTTGGCCCTTTATGTTATGATCTTAGCATAAGCTTGCTCATATGTATAATTATGATTCGGTTTAGTTTATGTTCTGATTTTTGAGTTTTATTTCTTCGTAGCTAATTTTCGGTCCATACATAGTATTTGCTTCCGATTTGCATTACACGACCTAGTTGCGATCATTGTCAAGTGGATTGTTAAGCCACTTGATAATGGTCACAACTTAGTCGTGTAATGCAAATCGGTACTGACACGACATCGGATAATATCTGTCATTCATTACACGGTTAAATTACAGACAATGGCAAGTGGCTCAACAATCCCGGTTCGTGATTGTACGTGTTGGTGCCTATTAGAGACCTATACTATAGGTGGGACCTTCTCCAACGTTTCAGCCACCCTGACGTGCCCTAACTTAGGACTGAAAAGATTATATTCCACAAGTTACCGGTATGGTACCAATGCGTAGGTAAGCCAAGAACGTGGCCAAATTTGTCAAATAGGATACTTTGCTGGCTAACTAATGGTACTAATGTATACAGGATATAATTCTCACTAAGAAATATGTATGTAGATATATATATATCGACGAATTTTTCGTAAGCAAAGTACTGAAAGCGTGCTAATGTTTCGGAAGTGTACAAAAAGTTCGATGACAAAGTTGGCTCCCAACGTAACTCAACGGTTCTTTAAAATTTTGTATTTTTGCCACGCATTATTCAGTTGATGGAAAAACATGTTTTATAGAATAATATCGTCTTCATTATGTATTCCTACTATACATAAAGTAGTACAATATTACGGTTTAAAAAAATCGTGGTACCGCAAACTACATAGGAACTAACCTAGTACTCCACCATGGTACTGCGTACTTATATTAGTATAAAAGATAAGCTCTTCAAAACTGCAATTAACTCGACTTATGGTTCGACTTGTCCTATTTTAGGGTCCCGCATCTCGAAAGGAAAAATACGAAACCCTTATAGGATCACTTTGTTGGCCGTCTGTCTTTCTGTCAAGACCCTTTATCTCGGGAACGCGTGGTATCGAGTTGAAATGAAAGCCACATACATACTTAGGTCTACAGTCCCTGAAGTCCTGAAGCTCTGTTGGTCTACAGTCTTGAAGCTGTGAAAAAATTTAACTTCTAAGTTAACAGATAGGTATATTGAAATATAATAAACGGGTCACAGACAGGTTATATATAAGTTAAGATACGGTCGTTTATGCCGAAAAAAGCATATATTTCGACACTCAAGGGTATCAAAATTTATAGAGTACTTTCCGTTGACCTAAAACTATGAAATTTGGCAAGTAATCTTAAGTACATGTAAAAATCTGAACACTATTACATTTGTAATTAAATCATAAAAAATATAGTTTTTAAAGTGCGTAATCAATACCTACAAAAGTTGTACGGGACCCTCGGTGGCCGAATCCGACTCGGATTGTCCGGTTTTTAACCTTTTCGACGCCAACGAGGGATACATCTGTCATAGCGTGCAGTGCGATATCAACCTCTATATGCAGGGTTCAACTTCGTGTTTGACATTCCCATGCCAAGTCTGATAAAGTATACCTACATAGAAGGACAGTGAACTAAAAACTTCTAAAGTCGTACAACAAAAAGTTATTAACTTTTACGAGTTAATCCTCTCCGTGACATAATTTAAGGGTGTAACTCCGCCGGTGCAACCTCGCCCTGCTATAAAAATGAATAGGTACATTTACAAACGACAATGACTTGTCTACTTAATATGTTTCTTAATATTATAAGCTTTTTAGTGTTATCTTATGCTGTTCTCACAAGCATGTTGCATCATTTTAGTAAGTCCAATCAGATTTAATGTTAAAGTGCGTAAATACGACCTAAATAATTATATCTACTTAAGTTGGTGGTTCGTTCTTCTACATTTCCATCATTTAAATTGATTTTGTATTAAGCAGTAACGCTGCTAACGCAAACGACAAATTTAGAAAAAATTTAAGGAAAAATTGAAAAAATTTGACACCGAGCAGCATCAGTGGGCTAGAGCGACTGGCCGCGAATGCCGGGAGGTCGGGTCGCAGCTGCAAATCCTGCTCGGTGCCTAAACTTTTCCATTTTTCCTTTATTTCTAAATTTGTATTTCTATCATCTGCCTAAAATATGGCGTTAGCTTACAGCACTACTGTTACCTGTGAGCGATAAAACGTATACGCGTTAATAATAGTAGATTGTGTCTCAAGGGAGCAAAACGATAAATGTTTGGGTGAATCATCAATTCTTTGTTGCTCGTTACCATGGTTACGTCTCCTGAGTCATCTTTGAAACTGTGATGTTATCGACCAAAAATGAGTTTAAGCTATGAGCATAAATCTATTTGGCCATGGGTTATCACTTGAGCATGCTTGAATTCCATATTATAAATATTTTTCTAAGAAACTCGGTTACTGTTGTTTCCTCGCTGACGGGACAAAATAACAACAAAAGAATGTTGATTGACCCATTTACGGTGAGGGCGGTATATTGAATCTTGAGTGAAGCGAAAGATTCTAAAGAAGAATGGAAATCATTTTGCTACCGTGTGACACATACTATTTCTCACGTCTATGAGGCCCGCCGCTAAAAACACGAAGTGTCTTAAATAAAATAATTTTGCTACCGAGTAGCACAATTTCACAAATGAGGGAAGAAAAGTACGTTCATTCGAGGGGAACAATGACTCTTTTCTAAATAGAAGGTATGAAAACTTCTTTTTAAAATTAAAATCTTACGTAAATCGCCGATAAGACCGCCTGTTGTTTGCCTCTTCTCATTGTGTTTTTGTACTGTACTGTATCCTTTGATTGAGGTGTGCAATAAAGAGTATTTATTGTATTGTAAATCGCTTTAGTTTATATTCGTGCTCTTAGGCATAGTACGTGGCTGAGTTTGCTAGTACAGTTTGGCAAAAAATTAATTTCCTTCTTTTGTTATCAAATTTTCTAGTAATTTACATTCACTTGTTTTGAGAAGTAAGGTTTTGGTATATCCTTTCTTGTGATGACTGATGTTACAATTTATAACATAGTGTGTAGATCTCGATAAATTTAATTAAAATCTAAAATAATAATTAAACTGCATTAGGGTCGATTTTTCAATCGCCAGATAAAATTAACATCAGTTAAAATTATCGCTGTCATTTTCTAATGTCATATGAAAGAAAAAACCCTTACAATCATAAATTAGAAATGTCAACAAATAAAAATAACATACGTACCTTAATGTTTACTATAGAATGGTAACTATTGGCCTGTGCATATCGCTACAGAGAAGTAAATATTCTCTATGCTGTACTTTGCCTCTCATTCTCATTTTCATCTTTTGTGTTACTCTAATTGTAGTTGGTCCGATACAAACATTTGATTGTCTCAAAAAACTAGTTCGAATGTCAGGAGTAAAAAAAAAGAAGTTATCTAGCCTATTGTACACGTTTCATTAAATGGTCGCAAACCTAAGTTAGTATAAAGTTTAAAAAAAAAATACGTAATTTTTTGAGTTGCACATCTATGTGTGTATATGTAGAGATATGGCCATAAGACGAATCTTATTTGAATGCTCTGATTTGTCAGAAGTTGTAAAACAACGCCATGGAGACATTCGCTACGAATGAGCAATAATAAAACATGAAGCTTTCAGCTGTAATATAAACCCTTTTAATATACATATGGAAAAACTTTGAACATAAAAAGTTTATGCTATGTCCACAGATTCATTAACGCCACCCACGAAGTAGTATAGGTAAATTTGAAGGCATACGAGTACATAACATTCAGCGAAGTTTTTTTTTTAACCTAACTGTGGCTTTATAGACCACAATCAACACAATCAAGGGATGTGTCTCCAATTTCTAACTTCGGGACATATCTCTTTCTAACGATGTGTCTTTTTAAGGATGGATTGCACACAAGCGTCTGTAATGGTAAACATAATAAATGAGAACAATTGCTGGCGCCATATTTGTTGCTGATCGTACTGAATCAAAATTATACAAATACCGTTTCCATTTCCATTAGGTATAAATTCTGGCCCTAGCGATTTCACACCTGGCATATAGCGACGTGACTAGGACTTGTTTTGAATTATGATTGAACGTGCCAAGTATTGGGTGAAAATCCAGTACTGGCACGTTTACCTTTCGTGGGTATAACCATAATTTTTATAAAAATTCTGTCTACTTTATCTATCTTGCTTTAGCTGTCCCATTAAAACAAAACTAACTCGTATAAATAAGAAAATTGCATTCGCATAATTTTCATTCGGATTTAAACTGAGGGAAATGTGGCGAGGCGAGGAAAGTTCAGCAATAATAACAGGACGTAAATCTCTTAGTTCTTTGAAAACGCAGTAAAATCTTGGTTTCGCAAGTAATAAAGCCCGGGGCATTGCACAAATTGTTTCACTTTAGAGGCAGCGTTCGGAAAATTCAAGTGCCGATTCTTTTTTAAAAAAAGCTATGAAAGTTGTCGTAAAATTCAATGAATGAATGAATGGATATTTTATTTACAAAAACATACAGTATACAACAGGTGTTACATAATAATATATTAACACTGCAGTTCTAGTCCATATTCAGCCATTTCAGGCATGTGAAAATTAAAATAGGTTCTTAACTGAGAATTATATTAGATAAGTAATATGCAAATCCATCCATGTCATAACAAATTCATGCATATAAAGTCGCATTAAAATAATTGATGTCAAAAAGCTAGTTCCTATTAGTATTACCAAAAAAAAATTTAAGATAAAAGTCAATCGGGATAAATTAAAGAATAAATTATTAATACAAAAGTCAAGTTGATAATATTACTATATTGATTCGTTATATATAACAAATGTCAAAATTTATGTCCCAAAATTCGTTTACATTACAATACGAATATTAAGTTGCTAAGAAGAAAGTATCTAGTAGGTACATCTATTTATGTACGATTTCACCTTAGTGCCAATCCGTAGATTCTGTGTTACAAAAGATGATGTAGTAGGTTTTTTTTTTATATTGTCAGTACGGATGCAACCGAGTAAATATCAAAAATAGTAACGGGAGAAATTTCGGACAACTATTGGAAATGCACCTTTTTACGCGCTCGGTTTGACACGTTAGCTCGCGACTGTGCAAAATGTGAATGTAACGAAGCAAATTGATTTCCTAATGCACCACAAAAATCTCACCAGGTAACAAAATGGAGTAGTTTAATAATTAGTGTATTTATGATACATGTTCAGTAAAACAATATTTGCCTCCCATTTCATCATCATCATCATCATCAGCCCAAGTACGTCCCCACTACGTCCCACCTCTCGGCATAAAGACCATTAGGTAAATTTCGGTGATGTTTTTCATCACCGACAAGCTAACTGTAAATACCAAGCGATATATTTCGTACACTTTTCGTCAACTGCTAAATCAATAGTCTCTTGTTTTGTAACAGAAGTTCTCCAAAAAAGGGTTGATTAAATTTGTTGAGAATTGGAAGCAATTTAATTTGCTTGTTCAATTTATCTATAGAGACTCGTTGTATGTATTCAGAGATCGACGTTAGGATCAACGCAATTTAGGACCGTTAAATTAACTCACATCTTTGACACAATTATTTTTGTACATAATATACGATGTTAAACTATTAGGCCTTGTTTTTACAATTTTTTTAAAGGATTTTGACAAGATAAATTAAAAAAGTTTAGAATGGGTGATGAAAATATACTGAAACAAGAAACAAAACGTTTTTCTTACTGTCGGGAAAATGAGCACTCATTATTTGGCTTCTGTTAAAAATGTGTCGTCAATATACGAAAATTTTAAGCACTCATACTTACTTGTGTGGCGCAACGACCCGAAGTGGATCTTGGCCTCCGACACCAAAGAGCTCTCTAACTATTTCCGTCCAATCGTCGACAGTCTGGAGCTCAGTTAGGTCCCTCTGGACTTCGTCGCCCCATCGCATCGGTACCTAGGACGCCCAATAGGTATTCGACCAGATGGATAGCCCGAGTAAGCACTCATAACAATAACCAAATTTTATCTCTCCCATTATTTATCTCTTGCTATCAGGCGAGCAATACGCTTGTTTGCCACCGACGTGGTATAGGTAATAAAAACAGTATCAAGATTCGAACGTTTTTTTCTTTATTCAGTATTATTTTTGGTAAACTCATTCATTACATTACAATTCAATTCAATTCCATGACAGGCATATACGTAGGATATACAATCTTGTGTATGTCCCGTAATTAAAGTCCAGCGTAGACGAAGATATGCTACTATCGTGAACAGAATACAAAGATTCGTAACAATGTTAGGATCAGTTAGTTCCCTTCGTTACCCGCCTGAGATCACGGATAATCCAAATAGACGGTGTTCTTGTTACTGTCAGTTGTATAGCTGTAAAATACATATTACCAACCACTTAACTGAATACGTACCGTACCAAATTTACGCTAGGAGTATCATTATTTAGTTCTCTATCATTTTTTAGTATGGAAAATTACATTTAGACAAACCGAAGACACTCTCGAGAGCGTTACGATTCTAATCAAGGGGACACCTAAAAAAAGGAATATTTTAATAAAGAAAAACACACCATTAATAACCCTGTTATTGTGTGATTTTTTTTGTATTTTATATAACCGATGTATCAATATTAAACTTTGTTATTCAAAAATGTACGATTCATTATAATACCAATTAGGTGGGTTTTTATTTAATTTTAAATCTTGTTTATCCTATTATTCTTATCTTATTTTATTCCTTGTGTTTTGTTATAAATAATTCTATTGAGTATATATATAAGGCGTAGGTAAACTCTGTGTATATTTCAATTATTTCGGACATAAGTCCATACGTTAGTAATGACAATAATAAGCTTACAGCCAGTGTTAGTAAACAAACAAGAGGTGAGGCGTAATAAAACTAAGTTTTGTTTTTTATAACTGTTCCAGCGGTTAGCAAACACCCTCATGATGCAGTTGGGGCTACCGCGTAAACGCGACTGGAGGGAGGCGCATCTCTTCCTCATCACGGCCGCGAAGCCGTCTATCCGTGCTTCGCCAAACATAACCGGACGCGCTACACCATCGCAGCAGCCCCATCTACACCCCGAACGCGTTATTATATTGGACACGAAGTTCATTGTACGTACTCTCTCTGCGTGTAATTGTAAAAGAATTAAAAGCTACATTTTTATCGTTAGAACCCGATTCCTTATTAATTCAATTTATAGCAATTTAAACTGTATTTCAAGCTGGCATAAGTTGAGCATACGCAAAAGTTTGTACGGAATGATTTATTCCTTTTGAGTTACTATTTACATCATTAAATTATTATTAATATATATTAGTACTATTTTTGAAACGCTATGAATTCTGGTTTATCGTATCTTGTCTGGTTATTTCAATCATGCTTTGAATGAATATTGATTTAATTTGGCACCTAGAGTCTATAGTTTGTAACTTGAATTCAAATATAATTAGGACATTTTTACCCGAAAATTATTCCCATGAAGAGGAGATTTGTCCCCTAGAATGGAACTTCATATTACATGGTTTATATTTTCCAGCGAACGAAATTGCGGACAAAAGTTAATTTAAGTAAGACTATTTAAACATCCTATCTGAATGAATACAAAAATACTAAGAAAAAGCAAACAAAAGTAAAACAATTTCGTCGCAAAGACGCTTTTTATTTGAAAAGTTCGTAGAATGGTAGATTAGCTCGAACCAACTGAATAAATTCAACACTATCAACGCAGTGACATTAACTGCAGTAAATCGCGACTTCGTCGAGTGTAAACTATACTCTTACTAGTGACAATTTATTTAAAGTACTGAAGATTTAGTTCCCAGACTCCATGGCGAAGCTAAATAAAACTTAAGAATCCTTATAAGTCTTGCCTAACCGCAAATATTGAAAAACCCTGATATAAAGTGCATTCTTAACCTTTTACAATTAGAGAAGTGAATACTTACAAGCAAATTAATTAATGCCTTTTCTTCGTCGTCTACCGGTCCCTGGGATCCACGGGATCATAACAAAAGAATGCAATTTTTTATTTTGTAGATCACTTTGGACACGTATTTCACCAACTGATCTGGTATCTGTAATTAGCATAAACATGCATAGCTACCTAAATGATCTGTGCAAAAAAATTACGTGCAATGCAGTATAAGGTGTAACGGCTCACGGCTTAGTTACCAGCAGCTTATCGAGAAATACAAATTACTTGACTTCACAACTGGCGCATCCTTCTGGATGTAATGATTCTATACAACCTGTGCCACAGCAATTTCGACTGTCCTAGCTTGAACGGGGAGCTATGCTACCTCGTATGAACACAGGTGCTGCAGAGCGCCGCTCGAGAGTACGTACCAACTGCTGGAGCGCGCGCTGCCGCACCCACGCAGGCGAGCGCGACCCCTTGTACAGGCTCGTTAAGTCATATAATGCACCTTATTGACATTGATATCCTTGTAGAATCCAACGCTGTATTCAAAAGAGACGTCTTATTTAAATTATTAAGATATCGAAATTAATAGTCTTTACAAGTCTAATATGTGTAACATTAACTAGGTTTTTAACTAATGTTTTCATTGTTTGAAACACTTTTACCTATGTATGATTAGAATAGATTAGATCATTTATTTCATGAAAAGGAATTACATTATAAATTTGCACGCATGTCAAAGTTACAAGAATTGTTATCAAGATCATCGATAAGAGGAAAAATAATAATAACATAATATCAGTTAGAGTAAAACATTATACTTAATACGATAGAAAGTAAAAATAACAATAAATGCATCTCCCATTCGGAATCGTCAGTTAGAAAAATTTATTCCATTTCAAAATACAAATTTCGAAACGCTAAATGCATACAAATTTAGTTACAATTATTTACATGCCAGAAAGTTAAGATCCATTACTTTTTAACCGAGTATAATGTATTTTCCAATAAAAGTCGTATAAGGCCGCGTCGAAATGCTTCGTCAAATAGTTCAAGTCTAAGATCAGCGGGCAATCGCTCGTAATTTACGTAATTTTGAAGACGTAGAGTGAGTAGTGTGTCATAATGCTTGTTTCAAAAAGTGGCACGAAGTTCTCGGATTTGCCCCGATCATCGCACCCACAGCACATTTCCGCATGAGCAGCACTCTGTTGGCATCCATTGAGTTTCCCCAAATGAGTGTGCCGTACGACATCAGTGAATGAAAATGGGCAAAATAAACCAGCATCAAGGCATCGTCCGAAATAATTGGCTTTAACTTACGTAAAGCAAAGACTATTACTCAATCTGTCGCATAATTTGTCTAGATGGCACTTCCAGTTGAGATTGGAGTCCAGAGTGATCAGAGTGATAATCCTACATTCATCACTTATGAGTACCTATGATAACTGCGCATAATATGAAGAGTTCAAAAGTCTTTATTGTAATGGAATAAGAACTTTTGACCTCTTCATTTACGTAGTTACTTTTGATGCCGACTGTACGTAATCAATACCTACAAATTTGTACGGAACCCTCGGTGGGCGAGTCCGAGTCGCACTTTTCCGGTTTTTTAATGAAAATATGTATATATTTATGTCGTCGGGAATCGTGGGGCTTACCTACTTAGATGAAATATGATACTTATAGGTAACTAGTTTGAGTCTCACTTACTTTTATCCATCAGTCTCACTCGCTTCCATGCGCGCGGATCTTACGTGACTCAAACTAGAATGTAAACCTATCTCTCAAATCGATCCCCGATATTATTTATTCACTCTCAACTTATGATACCTCGTAAAGTACAGTATAACTAAGTTAAACTTATCGAGACTTGGCTTTTAGGAGTCAAGTTTCACTTCCTTACAGGTCTCATGACCAAGTCAAAGAAAATAAAGTCGATCTTACCTTTCTTATTTTATAAAAACGCTTTCGTATGTCCGTATTTCCTGATTTCCGGTTGTTCTCCTTTGCAAGTCACATTTCTAAACCGATTCTCGTGAAATTTTGTGAGCAGGTTCGACAATTATATAGATTTTTTTTGTTGAGTCAGTTTTCAGAAATTTTCCTAACCAATTTTTTTCAATGATTTTGTAATGTTTCTGTCGGCGAATTTCGGTTTGTTCTCCTCTACTACGAGTCGCATTTTCGTTCGCGGAAGAGCGCACGGATTGGTTCCACAGGCGCGGGACAGCAGCGACAGCATCCTGGTGGTGTTGTCAGTTAGGCTGGATTGCCCCATGTATAATAAGTGGAGGTAAATAATGCTTGGCTGGTAATGGTACTGATTGCAATTGATTTAATTTAGCTTTATTTAATTACGACTAATGATTTGAGTAAGTTTAAGTGAATATGTTTCAATATACCTATGTAAACCAATTGTAAACCTTATGGGCTTCTGGCCTGAAATAAATGTTAATTATTATTTCTAAACCGATTCTGATGAAATTTTGCGAGCAGGTTCGGTAATTATATAGTTTTTTTGGCGACCAAATTTTGGAAATTTCGAAAACAAATACTCAATGTTTTGTTCTCCTCTAGAAGTCGCATTCCTAAACCGAATCTCGTGAAATTTTGTGAGCAGGCTCGATATTTATATAGAACTAATTTTTCCCTCGAATTCGTTGGCGAAGAAATCGGTCATAGCGTTAGATTTTATTGCTATTCCTTTATTTCAAGCGCGTACCTAGTTATCACTCTACCATACTAACTTCAACCCCCTTAATGCACGACTTTCGGGATAAAAAGTATCCTATATCCGGCCCGGGGACTCAAACTATCTCTATGACAAATTTCATCTAAAAAGCGTGAAGAGGTAACAACAGACAGAGACAGACACACTTTAGCATTTGTAATATTAGTATGAATTTTTGTCAAGTTAGTTTTTGGCGACTTTGTAAAAAAACACTCGAGAGGTCATAGAGCAGAGTTTTCCCTACAAAAATTGTTTTATTGCCCCTTCGATAAATTACTCATTTGCCATACAAGTTAAGTACTTATATGCGTTACCATTGCAACGCCGCTTTTATTTTAATGCGAGCGCAAAATACGAAAGCGCTACGCTTTTCCCGTTTGCTTAAAATTAACGGATTTAACAACACAATGCAAATGAATCCCGTAAGTTCATTACCCGTAATGCTGAAACGCGAGTAAAAATCCTTTTAATATATAACCGGTTAGTTAGGCCGTGCGAGCTCATTACGAGAACATTTCAAAGCTTATCTATATCACTTAGCCTGTAACTAATTTAATGGGGTGGAGCGAAAACATAACGAGCACAATAATTTGCGAATATCTCGCACAATATTACAAGGATTATTCTGATGCTAAATAATGTTTGCGTAAAAATATGTGACCTACGCTGTTTGTCAGTGGATTGCATGAATATTTTGAGAGGGCTAAAGTGTAATGGTGATTCTTAGACGTGGATCCGATACTTCTGTTTCACATTCCAATTTGTGCAATTGTCAAAATTGTTTTAGATTTCGATTTCCTTTCGAAAAAAATGTCTGTAGAAGACAAAAACTTTTTTGTCTGATTTTTGCCAAAAATTACCAAAATAGTTAAAACGGTAACTGACGTCAGCTGATCCAAACCTCCATATCATTTTTAAAAGCCCATGCAAAGATGTGATAACTATGTGTCTTGAATTTTTTTTTCATCCACCGGTAGATGATTAGATTAGATTATTTGTTATCATGATAAGGAATTACATTATAAATTTGCACAAACGTCAAAATTACAAGGATTGTTATCATGATCGTCATAACAGCAAAAATAAACATAACGTAAGGGATGTATAGAGTATCCCCCTAAAATATTTTTTTTATGTAATTTCACATCACTTTTAAGTTGTAGCTGTTCATAGAATACACCTTCCTGCCAAATTTCATTATGTAGTGCTTATAGTCTCCGAGCAAATCGGCTGTGACATACGTAGGGATAGGCAGACATAACGGAATCACGAAACTATAAGGGTTCCGCTTTTACCATTATGGCTACGGAACCCTAAAAATACGTGTATCTTTAAATTTTGCGTTCTTTCGAACCAGATAATAAAAATGTCGCTGTTAAACTCGGCTCTAATAACCCCAGGGCTGTTTATTCGCCGCACAGTGACAGCATTGTTCAACAGGTAATGTGTTACGATCATCATTAAAGTTGATGATAATTAAAATCATTATACCTACCGGGTTAATAACTTGAGTATCATGTTTTCATCGATAAGTTATATATAGGTAATGAACAGTACAACAAGTAGGTTTATTTTGTAATACGTTGTATTATTTATTTATGCATATAATATAAATAAAAAAATAATAAACGTTGATATCATTAATTTCACACACAAACCGGCCCGAAATCTCGATAAGTTAAGTGTTATTCACCCCACTGAGCAAACTTGCCCGCTCAGCTCTTCCTTAATTAGCACCTACTTTTGCTTCGAAATCCATTGCCTATTTTTAAATGCATCGTTGTTTTTATAATGATATAATGCTAGGTACATTAAGAAGACTATCGGGTTAAAGCAACAAAAACGCAAACACAAAGGAAAAACACAACATCCATATAATTTTACCAAGCATTTTACTTTTGAGTCAGAAAAAGTTCTACATACAAAAAGGCTACTTTTTGGTACAAGATATGTCCGACAGTTTTTGATACAAAAAATAAACAGAGGACGTTTCCACTCCATGAAACGTAAGATACGCGGAGCGGAATGTTCGGGTATTTTCATACATATATTTTGCGATGTTTTGTCAGAAAAGGAAATAAGTGTTTAAAATTGTTATCTTACGTACTTGTACCAACAAGTAATATTACCATGTGGTTATGACCTAATACTTTTCACTTCTCATGCTCGAAAAGTGTGTCATATTAGATTTGTCAAGCGGGGTTAAAGTAGTACATTTAGCCCCTAAATAGGGAAAACAACAATACATGTACCTTCATGATTTACAAAACATTTTAATTTGAATAATTGATAACAATCTCGTGGTAGTATAGCTTATTTTAGTCCCTTTTCATACAATCTACTATTGTTGATCTATCCTTTCAGTTGCTTTTGTAACATCAATCAAAAATTATGCTAACTTAGTTAAATATTTTACGGAGAAAAGTACTCAATGCTTAACGTCTATTTAAAAAAGTGGATTTGAATTAGCTGCCCCTGCACACGGAACGTTTTCCAGTGTGCGTAAATCATATCTAAATTAAACTATCCACACTAAAATGACGGATACATCTGCCTAACTTAAGTTCGACAAGTTACTTATGACTAGCTAATTAAATTCCACTTTTATGCGTTTCCTGAATATAATGTGGAAGTTGACTCGTTGTTACTGGATTTTTTTCTCACTATATAACTTAATCCTATAATTTAGTTACACACAAAACATGAGTAACAACATAACCCTGAGTATTCAAGTACATACGTACCTATTGTCACTTCCCTTTTAAACGACACAACTTTTGCACTTCTCAGATGAGCTCCGACCGGAGGCATTCCACGCGAGGCAATTTCCCTGTCCGGGACATATTCATTAAGAGTGCAGTTTAACTCATCAAGTGTCGACCCTACCGGGGAGACAAGGAGCTCTAATTAACTGTCCTATGGCTGAATGTACGTGAATGTCTTTGCTGACTTTGTAACTTCTGCTGGTAATCCGAGTTTAACTTTTGGGACGAGAAGAAAGGAGCGCTGAACTCACTTTTGTGTTGAGTGCTGCCATAAGGTAAAGAAAACACCGGCCAAGTACGGGTCGGATTACGCACCATTGGTAATTGTTTAAGCACTTAGGAAAAACTATCTATACAAACAAAATCGCTTACAAATATCCTGTGCTATGTTAGGCGCATGGCGCCATCTATCAGTGACTTTTGGTACAAATCTGAGCGACTGAATAACTTTGTATATATGGTGGTTTTTTAAGGATAATTCTTTATCACGTAAACCGTTTATAATTTTTTTTTTCTTTATTTGAAATAATGTACTTTCAGCATAATCTCGTACGAATTTATAAAACAAAAATACATGCAAAGGTGATTAAATTACAAACTTAGTATAGAAATGTTATTTGACGATAAAAAAAGAAAAACTAGATAGAGCTACAGTTATATTTTTCCTGTAAAATATACATTGCTATGAATGTTATGTAATAATTTTGTATTTTTCCTTGGTAAACTTCGGAGATAAGGGGGGCGGGGGAACGGTATTTTTTTACATTTTCCCTCATGAAACAAAAATAACTCGACGTAAAAAAAAATTGTTTCAGAATGTGCAACCGAGGCCCTTTCATTGTGACACCTCACTCGACATATTAACTAGACTTTCAAATTTTGAACCACCTATCTGGCAATCACAGATAATAAAAAAATATTTGAAAAAGTCATGTTCTATATATGTAAGTAAGCCTTCTTTATAACTATTCCAAATTTTAAATCAATAGTATAAGTAGTTCTTAAGATATTTAGCGATGTGACAGACAGACAGACAAAGTGAAACCATAAGGGTTCCTTTTTTACCATTTTGGTACGGAACCCTAAAAAGGAAAATTGATGTAAGTTTTGTTTAACGTAAACTCCGGTTTCAAAAATATAAAGGCACGGCAGTGTAAGTCTACTTAAATATTATACGAGTCGGTATACATTTTAACTTTTTAGGTCAGCATAAGGTGCCTACTAGATACCTACTACTTGTATAAACAAGCAGCAAACCTTGCTGAGTAGCTACCTACCTTTATGAGTTACTAAGTACCTCCTTGTTGTGTAAATAAAAGATTTTTCACTTCTTATGCTCGAAAAGTGCGTCATATTAGACTTGTCAAGCGGGGCTAGTGATGGGCCGAGGAGAACATTCTCGCTCTCGAGAATTCGCTTCCGTGAGAATTCTCAATGATTCTCGAGAAAGTTCTCTCGAACGGAAATTTCTGAGAAAATACATGAAGTCAGAACAATATAGATATTTATCTTTTATTAATTTCTTGCTTTAGCAGATTGATAAATATTCTGAAGCCTTTTTTCTAAACAGACGATTCTGAAGCCTAAATTCTCTTCACTCTCGAGAAGTTTCCGAGAAAGTTCTCGGGATCATTCTCATTGAGAACTTTCTCGGAGAAAAAATCTGTATAGAATTTTTGAGGAAAAGCACTAATTAATTAGAATATTATTATTTAAAATCACGAATAATCTTTTATATGATATATATAGTT
This sequence comes from Epiblema foenella, assembly GCA_963556455.1. Classification (NCBI taxonomy): domain Eukaryota; kingdom Metazoa; phylum Arthropoda; class Insecta; order Lepidoptera; family Tortricidae; genus Epiblema; species Epiblema foenella. The sequence goes on from OY747106.1 coordinate 12,205,169, forward strand.
TTTGGCTTACATACGTTGCTTTCGACTCATTGTTATGCACATTAAAAGCTAGGACTTCGGTTTATTCCCGAGAAGATTCTCAAAATTGTTCTCAAGTTAATTTCATGTTTTTATTATAGAACAATTAGCAGTGTAATAATGTCCATAAATCTAACTTAATCAAATTCAAAGAAAATAAAATAAGTACTTAAATAGTTAAGTATGTTATTTATGAATTACTTCGTATTGAAATGTGAAATACTAAATAACTCTTTTCCTTCAATTCAATATTTAACTTGTAGGTAAGATGTAAGATAATAATAATAATAATTGAAAATACGTTTACGTCAGAAGGGGACCATGAGCCATCTCAGGTAGTTTTTAAAACAAAAGGAACCGGTCATCTTCCCTGTACTCCTACCCTTTACATGTAGATAACACTTATCTTATACTATACCATTGTTTTGGTGTTTTCTAAGTAATTTATTGAATAGTGTTGTTAAAATATAAACGTGCTCCAGATATTTGCGAAATAGGTGTTCAATTTATAACCGTCTTTTCTGTGGACATACCAAAAGTTAAGGGCGCTACAAAGCTTAATTTTGGATTGGACCAGTAACCCGCATAAACAGTGTCTCCGTTTCTATAAATGCCTGTAATAAACACATAGCTAACATACACAAGCCGTTAACTATTGACCACAGGATGGACGACTTTTCTTTCTTCAACTAAGTATGACAACGATGCTGAATTTATCGCGGAAAGTTCTCCGAAGAACATTCTCGAGAACTTTCCCGGAAATTTCTCGAGAGCGATGAGAATTTATCCCTTAAAATACTCAGATAGGCTTAAATGTCTTGCGAATGCACATACGATACGAATATCACGAAATATAAAAAATAAAAATTCTAAATATGTGCATATTTAAAGTACTTTCTCGAAAATTTCCTTTCAAGAGAACTTTGCCGAGAAGCTTCTCTCGACATTCTCTCGTTTCGGCAACTTCTCGAGAACGGCCCATCACTAAGCGGGGCTAAAATAGTACATTTAACCCCTAGGGAAAATATGGATACATTTACAAAACATTCAATTTAGACCAATCATAATACTTCACCTATTAAATCCACCAATCACAAAATACAAATTTAACTCTTTAAAAAATATTTGATATTGGGTATTAACAAACCAGAATACAGCTTTACTAAAATCGACCAATCAGTAAACAGAATTCATTTCTCTAAATAGTCTAAATATTAAGTTTGTAGTAGTCCCTATTTCACAATAATTAAAAAAGTGATTAGTTTGTTCGAGCAACACTTTGAAGCGCTCAATGGAAGGTCAGTTAGCTTTTTTCGCGCGTGAATGTTGCGCGCGAACCGCAGTGTATGTTTTGTGTGTCAAAGTAGTATAGAAAAAAAAAACATGCTGCAAAAGTATATATCTTCGCCGTGGAATTTATTGTTAATTTTGGGTGTTTAACCTTTGTTTATTTATTTTCTCGCAATCGAAGTGAAAAGTAGAGTGTATAACTCTGGTCTAAAAGCCATATTACCCCTCGAACTATTTTCCCTCACTTCGTTCGGGAAAATAACTATCTCGTGGTAATACGGCTCATTTTAGACCCTTGTCATACAATCTACTATTATACACGTGGGTATGAAATACAGCCCATTTAAATAAAGCTGAAGAAATTCATTGACTCGAAATAAGACCAAGTAGGTACTTACTTTTCCAATACATCTTGAGTAAACACATGTATTGGCGATTAAATAGCCAGACATAAAAGGAGTAAATTCACTTCACATAACAAAGTACCAAATATCCCGATATTGTCCGATCACGAATTTAACCTCTTCAATGAATACAATGTTTTCTCATAAAATATCCTAGCTCGAAGGTACGTGCCCTAGAGTATTTGCTATGGCTATATACACACCACGCAATTTCATACTTAAAATAATAACGCGTTGTACTAACTGTTTCTGGGGTTCGCTATATTAAATTTTACTATTAAAACAAAGAACATTTTGCGATTTTAACGTATTTATTTAAGAGATTAAGCTCATTTGCCGTGTTAGTTGGAGAGCGCAAATATTTTAGGTTATGTCCAACTTGGACGACTATTTTATAGCTGGATGAGATTAACAAAGTGCGGTTTGGTAATTTTGAGTGCCGTTGAAAACTGAGTTTGTTAAATATATTTATAACCATTTTCCGACACGAACTAAGCTGATTCACTGATTGTTTCTATTGCTGAATTTTTAGGGTTGCGTACCCCAAACGGGATAAAGAGCGAAAACCTAACCCTAGTATTACTGTGTTGTCCGTCCGTCTATATGTCTGTCTGTCTGTCAAGACCCTTTATCGGGTGGGAACGCGTGGAGGTATCAAGTTGAAACACAGCTTCAAGGGACTGTACTCAGGTCTACAGTCCCTTGAAGCTGTGTTATTCCATGTGGAACCTGAGGAACATGAGATAGAAATAATTTGTTACATTTCTTCTTTTTCGTGTTGTCGTAATGTTTCATATATTTTTTATTTCATTTTAATTTTCCCAGATTTAACTTTCCTCACTTTATCTATACAAGGCCTATTTAAATAGATCAAATTGGTACGTAAATATGCAGTATTACATACATACATACATAAACTTACACCTGTATTCCCAAAAGGGGTAGGCAAAGCACATGAAATTTAATCCAGTGCCACATTTAGCAATTGTAAGTTTAAACATGAAGAAAATCTGATATTGCAGTGATAGGTTGCTAGCCCATCGCCCACAACACACTACAACCCGGTTCCCATAGTCGATTATTACGACACCCACGGGAAGAAAGGGGGAAGTCCTATTCTAACCCGGCACCACACGGGGCAGATGCAGTATTAGCCAGTCGTTTTCTGTATTTTATTCCTGCGTGAATATTGAAATAGTTCATCCATCGCGTAATCAAGTACGAACCCGTTCGCAGACTATCTAATTACAGAAACATCAACAGCATTCAAAATTACCCCAAGGGAGGAACAAGGGCAAAAACAAAAGAAGGACAACAAAAGAGCAAACGGATATCAGTTCATCCAGCAGCTTCCTGTTACTAACCATCAGGAGGTCGGTTTTACTCAATGTCTTGATTTTATTGTGATGATATTTGTTGAACGCACTTATTCTGACATTTGTGACATCACTTTTGACGGGTTGGTAGGTTGGGTTATCTTAGGCAGCTATAAAGCCTGTGGGTTTGAGGATTTAAATCCCGGTAAGGGTTTTTATTTGTTTGTGTGATAAGGACACGAATATCTGTTTGTGGATTGTTTGCAAGCTGACTCGGTTGCCGTGTTTATCGTCAATGAAAACATTAACTTGCTTTTAGTATCACTTTAGTTAGATAAAAAGCGAAGCGGCTATATGGTTACAATACGTGCGAGGACAGTCTTATACGGCCTATATTAAACGTAGCAGACGAAGGGTTCCTTAATAATTATAGGTATTTTAAGATCTTACTGTAATTGCCTTACTTTAGCACTATCCTATCACCTTATTAAGAGGAGTAGTACGTCGGACCATCATTGCATCAGACGGTATATTTTCAATCGCTATAAGGCTCTTGAATGAGCCAGGTAACAACTCTGTAAACAATATATATTAAAGTTCAATTTATGAATAATATGAAAGTTTGAATTTCTTGTAAAACATTATAATTTGTCACAAAAAAACCATTTGCAACTACTTCTACAGCTTGGCAAAAATAGTAAAGAAGGAACTTTTTTTATTGATCCTGGCAACTTTTATTATTTTTTCAGTGGTTTGTCATGTATCTACTGTCACCGGTGTTGTTTTTTATTATTTTAATTCAACTTTGAGGATTTAAGTTAAAATAAAATCAGATATCGAACAAAAATGATACTAAAAATATTTTAGTAGAAAATGGAATATCAAAATCTATAGTCGTACTATTCGTGTTACCATATCAGCGATAGTGGCGCCCCTATAACTCTCCACTCTTCTTGTATGCCACACCGTAATCCACAAGTGAAAAAAAGGTCGGTAAATAATTAATCTAAAATCTGATCATTTGATATTCCGAAAAAAAAATTATAATTACATTTTGTCATGATTTGAGTTAAATCATTTTAAAATTGTGTGTCCTGGAGCCTCCGGGGTTATGCCGCATTGATGGAAAAAGGCCAGAGGGTCTGACATTGGTTCCGTGGCAGAAGGGTCGGTGTCTCTTATGGGACGCTACGTGTGTGAGCACATTTGCCCCGTCCCATTTGAGTCACACCATAAGATCCGCGGGGTCGGCGGCAGAGTCGGCGGCCCGGGCGAAACATGTGAAGTACTCTGCCTAGAAACCAATGTACGTCTTCCTGCCAGTGGCGGTGGAGACGGCGGGGCCGTGGGGTGCGGTGGCCAGGGACTTTATATCAGGAATTTGGGTCGACGGCTGAGGGAGAGGGGTTGCGATCCTCGGTCCGGATCGTTTTTGGCTCAACAGATCTCTTTGGCCATTCAGCGTGGCAACGCCGCCGGGGTTATGGGAACTTTCGAGCCATCTACGTTCCGGGGCGGTCCTTTATGTTAAGGTATTTTGACGAAGCATGTTGCGGATTTCATTTTTGGATTAATAGTACATTAGTTGGTTAATTAATAAATTCATTTGTTTTAAACATAGATAGGTGATAGGATAGTGCTAAAGTAAGGCAATTACAGTAAGATCTTAAAATACCTATAATTATTAAGGAACCCTTCGTCTGCTACGTTTAATATAGGCCGTATAACACTGTCCTCGCACGTATTGTAAGCATATAGCCGCTTCGCTTTTTATCTAACTAAAGTGATACTAAAAGCAAGTTAATGTTTTCATTAACGATAAACACGGCAACCGAGTCAGCTTGCAAACTGTTCAGCCGAACTCTTTTAATTATTCCGAACTCTGCGAATTTTTCCTAACTCCGGCGATTCAGTTAATGAAGTACGATAAAGTACTGTGAGAACATGTCTCTTGAGAGGGAATGAATATGTTAAAAATGCACTAACTTTTACAGGGTAGTGATATTAATAAATCGAAATGATTTGCAACAAATAAGGTAGACTTTAGTAGTATCAAGCAAAAAATAGACAAGTGGTTCGTCCCTAATTGGAAACTTGTGATTGCAGTCCGTCAACTACCGCTAGTAACGTTTGAAAAACAATTTTTTCAACATACTACAAAGCTTGTCGGCAGGCCCTTGACCGATTTGGCTTATATTCGAATTAAATGTAATTTTCGTTTCATTGATTTGCATATCTTTGACGATAATCGAACTGTCGAACAAACATTTATACATACATACCAATGCCGGATTATTATTAACATACCAACTCTGGGAACTACGCTGTACAAAAATATGTTATGTGCAGTCGGGGACTTTGAATGTTTTATCACTTTTGGAATCTATTTCCATAGTAATATACCTTGGACTCAACAAAGAGCTCAAAAATTAATGAACTTACATATGCTAAAATTACTAAACTCGAACGGTCGTAGGTCGTAGCGTAGTTAATTAATTTCCAAATATCACTTGTTTATCTTGCTATTCGTTAAAATTGAGTGGCATTAAACTGAAACTGTAGCAAGTAATTGTCCCGGTAACACAATCCCCACATTCAGAATATCACTCGTATTTATTTGAATCAAGCGAACATTAATTGAAATAGTATTTTGCGAGAATTAGAAAACATTTTTATAAAAAGACAGAATTAAAAGTATTGTAACAACGGTAAAACGATTTAATTTACGATAGTCATAAGTAGTTGAAACTTTTTGAACAAAAAAGAACGTAAAAAATATGTACCTACCTGTTGTTATAGTACAAGTATTTTGAATTTATGATTTTCAAGTGCACCTTACAGAAAAATATCGTTTGATGTCCTTAAGAAATGTTAGATTTACATGATTAATGTTTAAAAAACGAGCCTGCCAATTCTACTAGCAGATTATTGAAACATCCTTCCAAACTGTGATGTATGGAAGTAATAATACAAAAACACAATTTGTTTACCTACCACAATATTTTGAAGGGATGATGGATTTTTTTTATTACTTATTACCAACCCTATATATCAGATACTTTCGTTCAAAATAACATTACTAGTGGCTCTATGAGCTGTAGGACCACGCGAGGGTTTTTTTACTTCAAAAACTGACATAACATAAACTTTTACATAATTATCGAACCTACTCACAAAATTTCAAGACAATCGATTGAGAAATGCGACCTGTTAGGTGAGCAACCGGAAATCCGGCGGCCGGATATAAGAAAGTATTTTTGACGAATCTGCAGCGGAGGCCTTCGTTTCACTCGGATAATATAATGTACCACCCGAGCCTCATTCCGTCATAACACCTTTTTTGAACAGACCGCAGTTTTGTATAGAAGGAGATTAGTGCAGTAACAACATCCACATAATCGTACCTACAAAAATAACAAGGAATTACGGAAATGGCCCACAAAAGCTCAGTAGCGATCTTTTGTGTTCAATTCGCTAAAAAAACACTGAGGGTCGCCCGTCTGAATAGCATCCTAACTGTGGGATGGTTTACTTTATTACAAGCCTTTTACCCAGCGCCCTGGCGGTTTAAAGGAATCAACTCTGACATTTGACTAGTTTATATAAGCAAGAGAAATTTAAATAATGATACAATGCTTTTTATTGTTCAACGTATTTGAGTAATACCTACTTTAAACATTCTATGTTAATATATATCACATTTCCTGAGTTCTCAGTTATCACTGTGCCAAATATGGTTAAATACATTTTAGGATCAGCAATGAGCATGGGACACCTTAGCGTTACAAGAGTCTATAGGCTATGGTACACTACTGTACTAGTAGGTAATGATGTGCCCGTATGCTTGTTTGCTACCAACATGCAAAAAAACTAGCGGTGACAGATAGATGGAATCGAGTAATCGCACAAGTATTCTCCTCGACCAATTTGATACGGAAACTAAAACATACACATAAAGATAAACTTGGTACGGTATTTTTATGGCTCCCGTGTAACCATAACCTACCAATTTCATACTTAAGTAAGAATACATACATTGCGTTCGCCTCAAGCATTTACTTAGGTAAGTATATGTGTATTAAGCTTCTGAAACTTGCTACCAAAAAGCCGCATCTGGCGAACTAGGCCTATTACGTTTGCAACTCATTCTACCAAAACTATTCCCATTGAGGCCATTTGTTTAGAAATCTTGTTGTAGTTAGACAGGAGGTACAATAATACGTCAGCGGGTAAGCCCCACGAGGCATTAACGGACGGGAGGCGGTAACTTTAGGATATTTATTGCAGTTAAACGCTATAAAAATGTTGGCAATAGACATTAGTAAGAATAACCGGGCGCACGCGATACGCATTTCGTGATGATCACTTCTTCGTGGCGTTGTCCAATAGACACCTATTATACCTACTCTCTGACAGGAACTGAAAATATTCCTGGAACATTTGTCAATGTTGCCAGCAACAAGTTTCCCAGGCTACGAAAAGAATCGCATTAAGAGTACGCAAACGCACAAACTTTTTTTACAGTTCTTTCCGATCAGAATGACGAAAATTCTCATTTCTTGTGTAGCAATAGTTTCCCGCATTATTTCGTGTGTTCTATTCCTGGAAATGGGAATAGTGATAACTGGCTTTGGTTACTATTTTGACAACACACTTTGCTTATCAACTTTACAATAGGTACGTTTCTGTACGCAATACAACGTATTTCAGCCCTCGGTTTGTTAGAACGGGGAAAGGTTTGAATATTTTATAACGTCTGGTAATTATGTCAGCTTTTGCTCTATCAGCATTTATAGAGAGAGGCAAGAAACATGTACAACACGGAATTAAGAAAGAAAGAAGAAAGAAAGAAAATACATTTATTACCGTCTACACAACACATTACAATATTTAACAATTAGTTTTATCTGAAGGTTTTATTCATACGGTTATTTATTAAGTGCAATTTGTAATTGATGTATTTTATGCTGTTTAAATTTTCTAAGAATATAATTTCATTTAAGTACAGTTAGAACTTTTAGACGGAGTATTCTCTTTTAACCCCCAGCGTGCAACGCAAAAGAGGGGTGTTATAAGTTTAACATGTGTATCTGTGTGTCTATCTGTGGCATTGTAGCTTTGATTTAAATGAGGTTTTTTAATCGAAAGTGTTCATGACGGACATCGTTCTTAGCTATGTTGATTTTCGGGGTTATATCTGATTGTCCAAAATCTGTATTCTCCTTTAAAACCTCCCATTTCCACTAAACATATTAAAGTATTGTTTTTCCTGGAATACTCTCAAAACAAGACTATAATTATCGAAATGAATTAAAATATGGTAATACCTTGTCAGGGGTTTAATATTGCTGACTAGATAATTGGGTGCTGTCAATCCATCGTGGATAAAGATTTATGAATGAAAGGACTTGAATTTCTAAATCATTGATGTTTTTTACGTTTCTATTGTGACCAATTATAAAGGATTGTATGAAAATAATGCCCCAGTTAAGTATTTTTAATAAAATGTTGAGATACAGAAAATATACAATTAGATTTTTTATTCTACTTATTAGGAAATTCCGAAGCTTATTTCGTTTTAGATCCTTCAGTTTCTAGCAGGTATAAGTATAATTATTATATTGAGTATGTAGAATTATAATGTAGGTACCTAACAGTATAAGTTCCTTCCCATACATAAAATGGGGAATTTATTATGTTTCAATGTTAATTTTATATTCGAAATTTTAGGTTATGAAGTTGTTAAATGATAAAACCATTCTACAAACAACTTAGCATTTCCTACAGTCATTTTATTACTAGCGATATCGCATGACAGGCACACTTAAATATTACGTGCGACTAAAAGTTCCCAAGTTCGCGCGTACGTACGTTATTTGACTTTCTTCTTGTTTAATTCATTTTAGGAAAAGGAACTAAATTTTACTCCTGTACTGTCAGTTACCAACTTTATTTGCCTGACCTTGTTTATCCGTTACTATTTTACTCATATAAAAGTTTCACTCGCTAGTGAGTTTTTAAGTGTAGATTTATTTAGTTAGTTATAATACTATTTAAGTTATTGTTATTTAACTATTATTACCGCCTGTAAGTAAATAAATATTAGTTACCTTTAATAGGATACAAATTAGTTGAAGTTATGGTATTAGTCTAACTAGTGATACTGACATGCGGCTGGCTTTCAAGCGGAGGTAGTTCGTTTGAATTACGAATTTCGTTATTTCGTGCTCATGAAATTTCCCTCTCGTTCCTTCATCAAAAAAAAATCACAAGGAACTTATAATATTACTGGCCGTATTGGTACGACCAGTCGACAATGAATGGCATCGTTCGACAACAGAAGCAAAGGAGATACCTTGGAATCCTTAGGTTTATCTTTTTCGCTAATGCCGTAGTAATGGAGATACAGAAACTTCGTTTTTCGTAGTACCTACTCGTACCGCCTCTCTGGCAAAGGAGCGTGTCATCAATATGTCCCTAATATTTTTAAATAAATCCTAAACAAGCTATCGCTACAGCGATTTTCGGAACAGAATAACTTGGAAAGGTTAAACAACCCAGTTCTTTCTTACGCGCGATTAATTATGCACGTGGGCAGTGCACGTACTTGTAATGAAGTGAAAATCGTGATAAAAGGGTGGACTCCTATACATTTCATTTTGTACAAATTCAAAAGTGTTAAGTGGGTAAACGAACGAAATCAAATGTATCTGCGAAGTTTTCATTTACCAATTTTGTCAGCAAACAATTATTGTAACTTAACCACAAAGTAATCAGAATTTACAATCACTCGGACGAAGTCACGGGCAAAAGCAGAAGGTATATACTTCAGGCGGATACGAAAATATTTATTTATATTCTACCCAACTGCATGCATAGAAGCAATGTTAAAATTAGTTTATCTTTATCCGACACTCTGATATTTGTATATGTGAGAAAGGAACAAAACACATTCTAAGTAGTTAACAGAGGCAGAGCTTTGCTAAGTTTTATGAATGAGGGGCATAGTCTACACAATGGTAAAGTCCGCTTGCTACTTAAGCGCCGCCACTAACTTATTCAAGAGGCCAAGGGGCTTTTTGTGAGCGAAATTATTTACAAATCCCTTAGAAACAGACTACGATTCCGACTTACCTAGGTACTTTTTGCTCTGCAGTATTATTTCATTAGTACTAAATATTATTGTCACCCTGCGGCGAGCGTCGGCGAGGGCGGTATATTGAATCCTAGCCCAAGTAACACAGTCATATTGAATAAAGTTTGAGTAATAGAATCCGCGGAACTATAAGCTGAAACATTGTCTGAATAATGTCTGAGTACACGTGTATTCAGCTGTTATTCAAGCAATTTGGGCACACTTTTAAATGCTTAAATCTGTATAACAGCGATGTAAAGTCTGGGTAATAGCCTAGTAATTGTCCACTTAGCTGAGTAACGTCTGAAAAAAAGCAAACATCTCTTTTATACAGTTGCTATTACACTTTTATTCAGACAAATGCATATGGACATTCTTATTCAGAATTAAGTTCATTTGTGTAATACTTTTCAAACAATATTAAGAGTTAAGTTGTATAATAGAAAAAATTAAAAATTATTTTGCAATGCGTGTTTGCTTTAATAGTTTAATAATTGATTCGTTTGTGCATCCGTATTTGTCTCTTGTTCTTCATATACTCTTTCATACGTTTACAAGGAATTCCTCCGTTCTTCTTCTAGATTTCTATGATTTCCTTTACTCACAACAAACCCGAGGTACATAACGCAGCTACAGTAAAACAATGTTTTTTACGTCCCTTAATCAATTACTACCCATAAAAACTCTTTACAACTTATCTAAAAATGCTACTTTTACAAGTTATAGCTGAATAAGAATACACCATTCAGCTTTCGACTATGCTATGCTATTAAGTTAGCTATAAACTGTGACCTAATTTCTGTTATACCGAAATAAGCTTTATAAACAACCCAGAAAATACTTTTATGCAGTAGCTGAATAATTGACAAAATATGGAACCTTATGTGACTTGAAGACGAAATAAAAGCTGTTACTCAAAATCAAGCTTTTTAATAGAAATCAACTACACCATTATTCAGCTTCAGTATGTGTTACTTAGCTATAAACTATGACTCGTATTTCCCTTATACCTCAATAAACTGTATAAAGAACCCAGACAACACTTTTATACAGTAGCTGAATAATTGATAAAATGTGGAACCTTATGTGACTTGAAGACGAAATGAAAGCGGTTACTCAAAATGCAGCTTTTTAATAGAAATTAATTTCACTATTATTCAGAAGATAGCTGCCAAGGACACTATTTTACAGCATATAGTGGTTTAATACGTAATAAGCTGAGTAAAGTTTGTATATCAGTATTTGATAAATAGGTTTATTCAGTTACTTCTACTATTATACAGATTAATGCTGTCCCAGGCACTTTTTTCAAATTACAGACATCTGCGATGTTTTAAGCTTAATAACATCTGTGTTAAATGCGATATAGAAGTTATAACTAAGCTTGAAGTAACGTTATAACTAAGAAAAATACTCAACTTAATCCAACTTTAATTAAGCTTAAAGGCCGAAAGAAATTTTTATTCAGAATTTGGCTATTTCAATGACCTTTACTCACGTGGTATGGCGCTTATAGCTGTAAAAATTTTCGAATTGCTATTACTCAAACTTTATTCAACGTGGCTGTGTTACTTGGAAGGTGAAGCGAAAATTAAAGTAGAATCTTTAGCGTAGCGATGAGGGAAGAAAAGTACGACTTTGATCCATCATTCGCAGGCAACAAATAGCAGGTGTGAAATGGTATCTTTTCGTCCTAATCCTAACTGTCTATAACTTACTTCTTTTAAAACCATGGCGATGGCAAACAACATACGGCATGCCTGGACCCCGTACCCTGTGAACGCTAGCGACTTCCGGGAATCTATTATTCGATTTTTCAAGAATTAGAGATGACCATATAGTACGATGCAACGCGGAGCAACTTCTAACAGTCAAGTTGCCCACTCACTTGACAAGCCTAAATCCATTAAGGTCTAGTTTCCCCCTTGGTTTAGAAGGTCAGATGCCAGTCGCTTCCATAAAAACTAGTGCCTGCGCCAAATCTTGGGATTAAGTAGCGGACCCCGGGCATCCTTCAGGATACAACTGTACTGAGATAAAGCTACAAGAGGATGGATGGTCAATCGTTTGATGTTAGTTGGATTTGTCGTCTCACTTCCGTAATGTTTATGAAGTAAATTTGACAGCTAAGTCATCGCTAAAAGAGTGGCCCGTCTGTTCCGTATTTCTAATTATTCTGTGGTGCTACTCGAGTTTAGGCACTTATTTTTAATACTTAGCTGCATAAATATAGTTGCACTTAGTACGCGTGATTGGCATGTTAATAGACTTGATTAGTTATAATGGGTATTAAGCGTACGTCTAAGTAAATGTGTTTTGATTTACTCCACATAATTAATACATAGGTACTCGGTACCTTGACATTGCAGAGTTATGGGGGTATTCATTAAATATGAGTAAAGTGTTTTACACTTCGAAGCATTTAATCACAAGATTTACAAAAACGTTGTATGTATGTTATGTTTAAAATTAAAATAAACCAGACCCTTTGCTCGCGTTGCTGTAACATTTCTTTTTTAAATTATTAATTAAGACTGTTAATTAGTTTTGTACGCAAAATTAAAACGATTTTCGACCATTTCCAAAGTTCGTTCCTATTAAAATAGTAAACTAATGCTTTTAGATGCACAGAGAGTTTCTAGCTTGTTTTGTATATGATAATCAAACTTATTGCAATTCAGATATTCAGATAATTCGCAATATTTCATAATTTTCAAAAGTCTTAATTCGAAAACCATGTCAGTAGAAAGATGTTAAGTACACAAAAAAATATTTTCGGATTTTTTTCGCCACTAATTTTGGAAAAAGTCGCGAAAAAGTGTAAACCGGATGGTGACATCACTTTTTCTGCACTATAGAGAGAGACCTTAGTTGTGATACGATAAAAAAGTTAGGTGTATCCGGTTATCAATTTCTGACATTCATTTTTTGACGTTGATTTGTTTTGTCAACTGTCACAACTTATTTATTGGATTTTCGGTTCGGTCGCACGTTTTTAAGGGTCACAAACCACTGTCCTACTGGACTCCGATATATCTTCCAACAATTACGCACTTGGCATATAAGAACCGGACACCGATTTTTCTTTAGTGGACCAATGAAGACTTCAAAAGGTTTTTCTTAGGCTAACAGCACGAATCTGCCCCATGTGGATAGCTAGATGATGGTGGAGTACACATCGGCAAGTGATAAGCATATTCCGACCCAAATAAGAACATCCTATACCGGCAACGCTGTGCGGTATGTCGAAGTCATACGAGACGCAGGAAAATGCATAGTGCAATGCCGAATTACTCCAGAACAGAGCATTCACACAAAAACTATTGTGCATATTGACGAAGATGATGTGACTATCCGATTGAATACCATCACTCATGTCACATATGACTAGCTTGTACGAGTATGTAATCTAAATATTTAGGATTATTTTTTCACATACAGTGCACAAAGAAATAAAGAGAAGAAATAGTAACATTTTTAATGACTGGTTTTATTACAATATGTAGTCCTCCCTCCTCTTCATATGTAATAATACATAATATGGACTGTAACAGATTCGAGAACAGATCTGTTAAAGCCACAGGGAGGCACATTGGCAAGTACATATCATCTGCACCAAGTTATAAAAGGTCATGCACTTAGCCAGTTAGTCAAGTGAAACAATAAGCAATCTTATATACTCTTTATTATCGGTGATTGTAAATTTATCTAACCACAGGCCACAAATGCAGCATTATCTAAAGTATGTGTAAGTGTCACGTCAGATGAGCACTGCACACCTTGACATACATATAGGTCAGTTTTTGCTTCCTAGGAAGTGTCAAGTATCAATTATCCATTGAGAAGATCGATGTTTCACATAAAGATGTCCTGAATATTAGAAAGCGGAGCTTGAGTTTTGCATTGGTTAGTTGTCGCTTTCATCGCCTTCCAAAATGCTCTTCCAACTGAAACAATACATAATAATCAGTTATATACTGTACTCCCTGTACTCCGTTGACTAGTACATGGAAATTACTTTTTAATTACCTGACATTTTTATTATTATATTCTCTGTTTTAAGTATTAGTTACAATCCTTATTGGGAGATATGTTTGAGGTTTCATATTTTATTAGATAATGTAGGCATAGTTCAAACAATATTCTTTCGAGTAATTAATGACGATTCTTTCTAAGAGATACAGAATTACTCTGATACTTAATTATTTGTATGTCTTTCCCGTTCACGGGACAATGGTATCCCGGACCTTTGGGAGGCGTGCGCGGAGCCGAAGTACCGAGGCACCGAAGTACCAAACGAGTACCACATAGCCAACACGTAGAGGCCCTTTTGACACTTTAATGAAATGCAAGGGATACACCGAGCGGATGCTGTCCCTGCCCGTGTCATGGGACGCACACAGAGGCAGCACCCGCCAGGGTGTACAGGGACTATTTCTGGTTGATGGAGCCTAAATGAACTGGGTTATTGGGTGAAAATGATGAATTAATGGCTGGGCTATTGCGTGAGACAACGGACGCCTGCCTAATAAAACTGTCTCAGAATACTTAATTATTAATATTATTATTTTACATTTTGAAACATTGCTTGTTAATTTATACCTACATATTATTTAGTATTGACGATCATGATAGAAATTCTTGTAATTTTGACATACACTCAAATTTATATTATAATTTTTATCTTGAAATAAATGAATCTGAATCTGAATATATCCTCTGAATCTAAATATCTACAATACTTTGTGTTATTGAGGTAAAGTTATTTGTTGTGTGATGGTTGTGTGCCGAGATATTTTTTAAAGCAAATAAAAATAGAGAGTACTTACATTCAATGATCTTCATCTTCAGTAGAAATTGCATTTGAGAACGTGTTTTTGATTCGGTTTTAGAATCGGACTACCTATAATTTTAAACGTTTTCATCACGAATATTTAAAATTTTCAAACGGCTAATGAAAAAAAAACTATAACAAGTGTCAAACTGACACTACGGTCAGTGTCAATTATTATCAGACATCGTTTTTTTTTTAAATTGCGGACCTGGATTTTTGGTGGGATGCTTGTTGGGCGTATGACGTCATTTTTTACTTACGCCCTTTTGGAATGACCTATTTTTCGAAATGTTTTTTGTATGAAAAATGCAGTTTTCGTGAAAAACAAAAAAACACTGGTTTTTAAAATTTCACCTTTTTTCTAACTAAATCATAAAATTAAGTAGTTGAAAATATGAAATCTTGTCACTTATAACTCTAATCTCCATCATAACACTAAATATAAATTTCATAAAACACAAATTCGTCTCAGAAAACCAGTTCGGTTTCAGAAAGTCTATCAAAGATACTGCCATTCATATGTCCAATAATGTATCCGATTTTATAGACGGCTGCGGGAAATATTTAATTTAATGCTTTAAACTAGTTACATTTTGAAATGTATAACAATGTTTTTAGAATAATCACTAGCAGGACCTGCTTAAAAACCTGGTTTAGGTTGTTAGGTTTTTTTTATGTGCCTTTTGAATCGTGGCGTTAGTTCTGCTAATATAATGTCCCGTTTTTATTGTAAGCGTAGCGCTGTCTGACTTTTCGAACTGCGCCATTCTAACCCACGCAGTCAAAACAAAATTCGCCCCTCGTGTTGTGTCCAGTTACATGCTTTATTATCTGTGACGTGCATTAGGTCTGGACGTAATATTACGGGCGCGGGCCCATCTGCTATGCTATTCACCACTTGTTTCACATCTTTGTTGGTAACCCCTAATATATCTTGACGCCGGGATTCGTAATCGACTAGACTTTATCGGAGGTCTGCCTTACAATGGTTCGCTTGAGATGAAGTGTGCGTAGGGTCTGTGAACAAGGATCCTGATTTATTCATATGAGCAGAGACCTCCAGATGAAAAGGTCACAGGTTAGGTGTGCTCACTCAGCGCGAAAGATCACTCATGATAGGATAGACACGAAACTCTTAAAGAAAAAAGTTTACCAGTGTTTTTTTTGTACAAACGATGTGCAAGTGATGTTATCTATTTAGGGTTTTATTAGGTAAGTAAATACATCGGTATAAATCCACGGAATTTAATTCAGAGGTTCTGGGTTTGCATACAACTCGATGTCGAACAAATTGATATTTTGAAAATTGTTGTAACTAATTTTTCACTCAGTAAAATAAGCATAATTTCGTTAACGGTTGCTTCCACTTGACAAAAAATTACAATTAGGTAGAAGAGATTGCAAGTAAAAAGAAAAAAAAATATTTAACGGTAAATTCTGTATCTACTCTTTAGTTGATGAAATGGACATTACAATAGTTTCGCGTCTATACAGTCATATTCTTTTGTTAGCACCCACTCCCATCTGAGGTCGGAAAACTTATATATTAAATCTATGGCCAGTCCAGGGTTTTGAGAGATATTACGTCAACAATCGTAATACTTACTGTATTAGTACAAGTTTAGGAGAACCGCGGGGTAATCACGTAACTTTTTTACTACCGTTAGGTAGATTTTAATGTCAAATTTTAATGATCCAAATTCCACATTTCAAGGATATACATAGAAGAAGAAACTTATGCTTTTCTTCTCAGTAATTAGAAATCAGAAATTTTTATTTGTCAGAATGCAGTTATAAAAGGTTTTACGGTATAAAGTGTCCTAGTATTCAACATGCAAGCATGTGTACAAATATTTTATAAATTACGCTAGAATACAATAAATATTAATAAATGTCACTGAATTAGAACTAATGATAAAAAAAAGATAATGAGTCAATAAGATGTCAGTAGATTTTTATAATTTAAATATTCCCTTACACTGTAAAAACATTTATCCATCAGCCATTTCGTCAGTTTAGTCTAAATAATGCTTGTAAATTATTAAAAA
This sequence comes from Epiblema foenella, assembly GCA_963556455.1. Classification (NCBI taxonomy): domain Eukaryota; kingdom Metazoa; phylum Arthropoda; class Insecta; order Lepidoptera; family Tortricidae; genus Epiblema; species Epiblema foenella. The sequence goes on from OY747106.1 coordinate 12,222,214, forward strand.
TAGTTATTGTAGAGGACAGAACACGCCTCTAAATCACATGTACCTAGTATCTAAGGTCAATGAGGACCACATTAGTATCAATAAAGATAAATGAAAGACAGCTAGGTAGATTTAAGAGTAATCCTGTTATTTAAGTTGAAATATTTAAGAGATTCAATGTTATTTACGTATTTGGTAGTCATTCGCCCTAAGGGAATGAACATACATAAGTAGACTTCTTAGCAAGTTACTTTATTTATTACGTGATACTGCGTAATAGTTGCAGTGGAAAATTCCATTGTATATGGCGCAATAATTATGAAGATTGCGCAAGAAAGTGAAAATATCGATCGAAGACTGATATTTTCACTATCGAAATGCCATGTATCGTGAAATAGCTCACGAACAGCTGGTCCTGGAGGCATGAGATCTCTCTCATACCAAGTAGGCGCTCCCGCGCATATAATAAGCCCTGTGTTGAGATCAGGCGCGCGAGATTGACCGCGTAGCGCATCTCGCAAAATAATAATAATCAGAATAAGTAGTTTTTGCACAGCATCAACTGCTCTCAGGATCAGCGCAGATCGAATCATGCCCGAAGTTAGCGTGTCTCGTATGGACGAGTCGAATAGCGACTCGTCAAGATTGAAACGAGACGAATCTGGCTATCCGCAGCCTCAGGAAATCGAGAGAAGCTCGAAATCCATAAACCACAGTATTTATACTAAGGGCGTGGTCCGTACCTGCTCGGCATAACATCGTAAGAGACATGGCTCTCTTTACGGTCATGTTGGGCCGAATATAAGAGGGACTTGCTCATTCACTTTCATTCAATACCAGAGAAGAAATACGACCAGCAACAAGGAACCCAAAGAAGAAAGTGAATTAGGAACTCCGCTCGCATCAGTACTTAATTTAGGATATCTAGAAGTTAATGCCTAGATTTAGTTAAATTCGTTAAAAATAAGTCAAATCGTGTCGTACAGTTTTTTTTACATAGAGACACAACTATCCTTCATCCAGGCATTAATCATCACCCTGATACATTTTTTTTATTATAAAGATTCTATCAGACTCTACAGAGTTACCCCACAAAATCAAGCCATAACAGAGAACCGAGGACACACAGCCATAATAAGCAGTTAGTGCAGCTTCTAAAGAAACCGTCTCTCTTAGCCTTTTGAGGCCAAACACAAAACTATTTAATTTATTAGTTATATAATCAACGTTATCTTTCCAGTTAAGTTGTTCATTTATAATAATTCCCAGAAATTTAATTGAATTACTTCGTCAACTTGGTCATTATCATGATTAATTCTAATAGGTATTTTATTCGAATTATAGGAGTGGAATTGTATTCACTTAGTTTTATTAATATTTATGTGCAAATTATTATCTTTCCATAGAATATTGTCATTCAGTCCTCCGTTTATATCTCTCTCAAACATTTCGCTTCTTTTACACTTTACCACCAGAGTTGTGTCATCAGCAAACATAATGCTTTTGTACATTGTGGCTTTAGGTAGATCATTAATGTAAAGAAAGTAAAGTAAAGGCCCCAAAATACTTCCTTGTGGGACTCCTGTGTTAGTAGGTTTGAATTCGGACCTATGAGCTAGCTTAGACATTGATTTACCTGAGGCAACTAATGACTTAATCTCTACACACTGCATACGATCAATCAAGTAACTCTTTACCCGTTCTAGTACCTTCCTTGAAACAAGGTTGAAATTACTTTGGTTGAGTTTTAAACTTGGAATTGAATTACCTAAGCTCATACTCACAACTCAACCCTTTGGTTACTCTTTAGTAGAAGGCCAAAAATTATTAACTAGTGGCTCTGTGAGCTGTAGACCTCGTGAGTGGTTTTTTTTACCATTTCCAAAATCTGACATTATAAAAAAGATCAATTATGAATATCGAACCTGCTAACAAAATTTCACGAGAAGCGGTTGAAAAATGCAACCTGTATATAGAGGACAACAAACCGAAATTCGGACGCAGAAACTTACAACATCTTCGAAATAAAAATAATTATTGAAAATTTCCATCAACTGATTCGACAAAAAAATTATATATAATTACCGGACCTGCTCACAAAATTTCACGAGAATCGTTTGCGAAATGCGACCTAGAGAAGAACAAACCGTTGAACAAATATTATTTTTTTAAATTTCCAAAAACTCATTCGAAAAAAAAATCTGTATATTTATTCAACCTGCTCACAAAATTTCACGAGAATTGGTTAAGACATGCGACCTGTAAAGGAGAACAAACCGAAATTCGCCCGCAGAACTTTACAAAATCATTGATAAAAAAACTGTTTTTGGAAATTTCCAAAAACCGTCTCGACAAAAAAATTCTATATAACTATCGAACCTGCTCACGAAATTTCACGAGAATTGGTTGAGAATTGCGACTTGTAGACGAGAACAAACGGAAATCCGGAAATCCAAACATACGAAAGCATTTTTGTCGAAGCTGAAACAGAGACCATCGTTTCACTCGGTCAATAATTAAAAATTACTAATCAATAATTACCAATTTTAACAGGCCTGCCCTAGGAAGGAGTGTAATTTTTACTCGGTATTCCAACAGAGAACAGTGTTATTGGTGCGGGATCAGTAACCTGTCAGTGTCAATTATCAGTCGGGCTTATTGACTGCTCACCTACATTTAACCTCTTCAACGCTCTGTCAAATACAAAAGCTATCACGTACTCATACGCCATGATATGGGAAAGTCAAACGCCAAAGTTAAACTCTATAGAAATGCATGTAAGTTGATATCGCATTGCAGTCCGTGAAGAGCAATAGCTTACTGCATCCATAACATACCGCCCAAATACATACCAGCTACATACATATTTATCTACTTATACATCCCGATATATTATATATATAATTATTGCTACTGCGCAAATCTACTAAGTATAAACTCTGGACGATATCAGTTAGATCTCGGTGTTAGCGGAAAAAAGTCACAAGACTAATTAAAATGCACATACTGAAGTCTAGAGACTTCAGCTTCATTCTGTAATAATAATTGTAACACAGTGTACCTATAGTAGTTAGTTTGAGAACTCCCCATCGGCATACAAACCTCCCCAAGGTTTTGCCTACGATGGTTATTAAATTAAGTAAAAATGTTCATTTTTGTTTTTGATCAATAAAGAGAGAGAGAGAGATATAGAGTAGAATATGACTAAGAACTAAGATAATGTTACTTTATATAATATATATTGTGCAAAATTGTAATGTGACATGTAATATTTAACAATATTATCAATAAAGAGTATGAGTATGAGTATGAGTATGACATACAGATCCCCCCAGCGCTACGTTAAAAAGTACCTTCGAGTAGGTAAATTATATTATCCTTCTCCATACTGATTAAAAACAAATAAGGAACATTCAAACAAATTACACGAAGAAAATCTCCTTAGTCGGCTTCCGTTAATTTGCCTAATGACGTGCGTAATGCAATCAATGATGAAGCGTAAATAGCGTAATGATTAATTACTTTCAGCCAACAAGATTATAAACAGTGTTACACTGTTACATTAAATATATTGGGTCGAGTCATACGCAGTAAAGGAATGCAAGTCGTTAAAAAACCAGGTGCATAAGTAAACTCATTCATAACTTCAGATCTGTGGAATAAAGAGTGGCGGAATACTGAGAATTTGCTTAATAATCACAGGTTTCAGTCAGACTTAAGCCGCTGCCTGATGCTGCATATTCACATTATTTTAAGGTCTGTCATATACTAAAAGATTATTTTTTAATATATTCATAGTTACTATAGTGATGTTGTACGTAAATGTTTCCTGATGTTGAGAAATGGATTGAATCATTTATTTCTGTGCAGTCCCTTATTAATCCCACGAGTCCTCTTCTTTCATTAAATTATACACACACGGATGTGCGGTGTGCATGCGATGTAGATTAAATGTTTGAACCATTGCTTCTGGTAGTACCTATAAATACGTAATTGGCGCGTTCATGGTACATCATTTTTAACTAGTCCTTTTTAGGATATTTAAATGAATACATAAGGCATCAAATACAGGAGAAAGAAGTGACCCTAAACAAACTTTGATTTCTAGTAGTAGGCCTGGCCTGTTTAACTAAACGATATAGTATAAGATGCTGTTGCTGCTACAGTTGAAAGTTCTTAAAATGGTTTAGTAGATATTTGCCATTTTTGAAATTACCCATTGTCGAAGTTACCCCAATATGCACCAATTGTACCATTTAACTTCTTTTAATCCTCGAAGATAGAATATTCTAGCTATAGGTACGTTTTCATACATAAGTACCAATAGCAAAATTACAAGTTATCCATAATACTCGACTGATCAATATCTTGAAATCCAACTGTAATTTCAATTGGTTGTCCACCAGCCTAACAAAATTGCAAAGCAAATGGCTAAAGGTACTCAGTATCGAAAACCGCGAAACGGATAATTGTCACTCCTATCAAAACGAGATTCCCATCATTGCGGTGCGCTTGTGATATCATAACTGTAGAGGAAACCCGATAAATGATAGAATTGTGGCGTCGCGATTCGATTCCAAAGCTTTGCATTTAAATCAGGTTCAGGCAGATGCACTTTTCATATTTTTCGTGGATTTTCATCCGGCAGCGTCGCGTTTATCATAGCGCTGGACTACACTGAGTTATAGTTATATCAATATCACGGAAGTACTTTTAGGGGCAAGTACCTACATTACAAAAGTTGCAAGTGAGATCACTTGGAGGTATATTTCATTAAGTGAATTGTAATCGGTGTGGTATTCCTCGCCACACAGATTTACTGGCACTATAGTTTATAATCATAATCTTCAAATAAAGTATTCATTAACAATCATAATATTCAACCACTAGACCACGGCGTTTAAATGATGTGTATAATAATTTTTAAATACAAATGGGAGAATTTATAATACGTACCGCTATTTTTAAGTGCATTTAAAACCGGTTTGTACACGAATCATCATGCACTAATTATTAATTTCGAGTAGGTGTTAGCGAGTGAGAAATAAGTCTGCCATTACTTTCAGCCAAAACCTCACACAGCCAACAGCTGCGGCTGGTGGAGATGCCTTGATATTTAGCTAAATTATGTGCTAGGTACCACCGGAAAGCGTTTTAGCTTTTTATGAATTTACATTGCTTGTGTACCTACGATCATACTCTGCATAATATAAATGATGTGATAGCTTCGACAAAAACAAGTTCGTTATCGATGTCTTATAAATCAGATAAATATATATTAAAGCAAGAATAAATTTTCTCATAATCTAACGAATACAAACAAACGAAAATTGAACGAAACGAATCGAACGAAAATTTCAGGCCGTGTTTATAAACACGCGACGCGCGCACTGTCAGGAAAGTATGACATTCCGAAGCAAAGGCGTCGACTGATCTGCTTAATCAATAAAAACGGCCCTAAAAATTCGAATTGCTCATCTTATTACGACACGATGCTTTTAGAAAGTAGAGAACATCATAGAAGGCAAAATTGAAGGAAAGCGAGGAAGGGGAAGACCGAGGATTAAGCTATATAAAACCAATAAAAGCAAAAATAGCAGTCGTGTATAATACGCTCACGAGCAAAAATAACGGGTACACTTTTTATTGAATTCCCATAGAAAGTGTACCCGTTATTTTTGCTCGTGAGTATAGGTCAAGGAAGCGGCTCTAGAGAGAGTCAGACGGAGAGAGCAACACCAACAAGGGTCTAACCAACAGTTTCAACATCATACATAACTAGGTACTTAACTGAGTTTTTAAATTTTGTCAAGCAGATGCGTCCGCACAGGTGGAATTTGAACCCACGACCTCTGGAATCCGTCCATTGCTCTTAACCAACTGAGCTACCGTAGGTATCCCTTGTGCTGACGAATCTTTCAATCATTACAATCTTCTAATTACGCCTTGGGGAGGCTCGAAACGACATCCACCGCGAAGTTATTACAACAATTAACTTTGATTGAAAATTAGGTACTTAACTGTTAACTGGTAAAGAAAACAAAAAAAAAGATAAATGGCACTTAAAATATTTGTTTATGTTAGGTAAAAATACAGCGCCATATTTCAGAAAAGGTAAAGGTTATGTGCCCTATATAAAGCAGTATTTTATTGCTGCAGCATTTACGTTTATTGACATATTCCTATTAACGGGCAATTTTAATCGCAATTTATTTGCCGATCTCATGAATAATGCTATTAGCGCCACTGTTACGTTGGTGAATTAACATTAAAAATAAGAAGCATCGAAATATTTTGGGAATGAAATAAAGAGAGGAAAACTTGAAAAGTCCATACTTTTATACAGATTTTCGAGGGTAATTTTAAAAGCTATGTTGTAATAGGTATCTACAATTATTGTTGTAGCTTGTAGAAAATACATTGAAAGACAAATATTCTACTCACTGAAATATATAAGTAGTGTAGATACAGTAATGAAAACCGGAAAAAATAAATTATACATAAACAAGTAGACAAGAGGCGCTCTTATTGCTAACAAAGAGCTCTTCCTGACAAGTCTTCCCTTCCCTTTGAATTGTGTTGACTAGTTCGAATTGTGTAAGATTGTCCTCATTTATTTATATATAGCGATAGAGAAAATCGCGGGCAATGGGCGGTGCATATTTGTCGCAGAGCCGATGGCCGAAGGGGCAGACGAGCTTTGAAGTGGAGACCACGAATGACTCGGCCTGTGGGACGGCCCCCCGCCAGGTGGACCGACGACCTGAAGAGAGTGGCGGGAAGCGGTTGGATGCGGAGGGCTGAGGATCGGGTGTGATGGCGTGAATAAGGGAAGGCCTATGTCCAGCAGTGGATGACTGCAGGCTGAGGATGATGATAATGATGAGAGAAAACACTCCTCATGAGTGCGAGAGTGACGAATGTTCCACAGCGAACAATAATCTATAAAATAGCACCATCAACATAATGGCGGACAGAGCAGTGGACTAGACTAAATATCAGATCGAATTTTGATTTAAGTACATTTTTTGATTTAATTTATTGATGCAACGTCTAACAGATCTGTATAACGTTCATGCTACTCAAGTTGAACTCTTCTTCTAACACGTGTAAAAGTGATCATTTTCTTAACCTAGATTGTCTCTGCCAGTAGTTTGCCACCTCTATCCCTAGGGATGTAGCCTTCAGCAGGTCTTCTACGCTGCATGTGTATTGGCATCGCGCACACTGCATCATGTGTGCGGTGGTTTGTAACGTACCGCAATCACTAGAAGCGTTGGTCTGTTCTTGTACGATTCCCCATCGCAGTAGGTCGATCATTCGACCTACCGGCCCCCGTTCAAGTTGAACTAAATGTTACGCACATTTTAACTATAGTTTAGGTAATAACACAATTAGAGTATAATGTAATAAATTAACCAAAGATTTAAAGGATTGTGACAATATAAATTTATTGGAAAAGAATGTGAAAGATTATTTTTTAAAAAGCCATATTATTCCATTGACGAATATTATGTACATTGTTTAAATTAACTTGACACTATTTAATTTTAACTATATTTTTTTGTTATTGTTATTAATTTTAAGTAATTTCTATTGTATTTTTTTATGCACATTATGGCCCCCTGTGGTTGCCGGGTAAGAATTGCGCCACCCCATGTCTTCCCGTGGGTTTCGTAGGAGGCGAATAAGGGAAAATCGGAGGGTGGGCAGCAGCATCCTTCGATCATTACCACCATCAAACTGCGGTCGCCAACCCGCTTGCCAAGCGTGGCGACTATGGCAAATCCCCCCCAAGGGAAGAATAAAAAACATGCCTTTGGGGGAGGCCTATGTTCAGCAGTGGACGTCTTTCGGCTGAAATGATGATGATGATGATGCACATTATGAACTCATGTTAATTGTATTTGAATTTAAAAAATGCTATTATTTATGATTGATTTAAATTGTATATTGCATGCCTTTAATTGTGCTGATAAGTAAATAAAATATTTTAGATTTGATTTTATTCGTGATGACTCATTTTTGAGGTTCTGTAAACCTTTATCACATTTAGTAGCGTTGACACATCCACGTCATGTTAAAGTATCAATTTTGATAAGCAACCATAGAACAGAGTGTGGCCCACGTAAAGACATATATCCACTGTCATTTTGTGAATGAGGTAAAGATTAGTCTCAATGCATTATTCGAAAAGTGACGCTTTGCAAATCTAAAAGTGCCAAAATATAAATATCGTCGATATAACTAAATACATTACATTTAGGTTTAAAGACATTTATTCTCATATAAGGTCTACAATCACTTCCATGAGAACATGGTTATAGACAAATACATGTATTCGACTTGGTTGTTGTCACCGCAAGAATGCAAAATCATATTTAAAGTAGACAACACATACAGTAGTATAAAGTAATAAAAAATTAAAACAATAGTAATAACAGGAATTAAGTCATGCAAAATATTGAAACAATACAGGTAGGTAGTGTACTAATTATAGACAAGCTTATTCACCCATTTATTCTCATATAAGATCTTATAGACAAATACATGTATTCGACTTGGTTGTTGTCACCGCAAGAATGCAAAATCATATTTAAGGTAGACAACACATACAGTAGTATAAAGTAATAAAAAATTAAAACAATAGTAATAACAGGAATTAAGTCATGCAAAATATTGAAACAATACAGGTAGGTAGTGTACTAATTATAGACAAGCTTATTCACCCATTTATTCTCATATAAGATCTTATAGACAAATACATGTATTCGACTTGGTTGTTGTCACCGCAAGAATGCAAAATCATATTTAAGGTAGACAACACATACAGTAGTATAAAGTAATAAAAAATTAAAACAATAGTAATAACAGGATTTAAGTCATGCAAAATATTAAAACAATACAGGTAGGTAGTGTACTAATTATAGACAAGCTTATTCACCCATTCAGATTCATTCATATTCTCGAAGAAAATCTTTAATATCCGTGTGTCCAGGTCTAACAGGTTTTTTAACTATAAACCCTTGAAATGTAAATTGGACTTGGACATGATACATACGTAACTGTCCGACAGGGCATAGCTCACTGCGCCGCCTAACAAACGGCTGGCAATCTAATTGAATTATGTCACCTGCAGGCGAATCACGTAACTTTATGTACTAACGGTAGATAGATTTTACTGTCAATTTTGAAGTATAAATGTATGAGGTGACAATTAAAATTTGACATTAAAATCTACCTAACGGTAGTAAAAAAGTTACGTGATTACCCCGCTGGACAGCGGGAACCGTCTCAATTTGACCTAATTTATAACACGACCACATCACAGCGAGGCTAACTGGTGTTGTTGATGAACATGCTAACATGTCTTGGTACTAATGTTATTAATAGATCACACGACTGGGTTTAGGAAAAAGAAAGTACTTACGAATCATTTGATATAATTGTGTCGTTGGTTTTCTTTGTTGTTATTCAGTCCCGTCAGCGAAGAGACAACAGTAACTGAGTTTCTTAGAAAAAGTTTATAATATGGACTTCAAATATATTAAATAATAATAATAAATAAATATTAGAGGACAATCTTACACAAATCGAACTAGCCCCACAGTGAGCTCAAGAAGGCTTGTGTTATGGGTACTAGACGACGATATATTTAATATATATAAATACTTAAATACATAGAAAACATCCAAGACTCAGAAACAAATATTCATGCTCATCACACAAATATTTGCCCTGACCGGGATTCGAACCCAGGACCGTCAGCTTCACAGGCAGGTACACTACCTACTAGGCTAAACCGGTCGTCAAAATTTTGCAAGAGATGACCCATATCCAAATGGATTTATACTCATCGCTAAAACTCATCTTTGGTAGATGTAAACCATGGGAGTGCTATTAATGGTATCACAATTTTAAAAAGTGACTCGGGAGACGTAACCATGGTAACGAGCAACAAAGAATATTTTTCCACCTATTTACCCATTCAAGGCCCATGACGACACATATGCGTCATGACTCTACGTGCGATTTCCGCTACAAGGCGGAAAAACGCTCCTAAGCGCTACGGCGTAGCACACGTAGGTACCGATCGTTGGCCTGGAATGAGTGGAAAGAAATTAAAAGGAAGAAGAAGGCTGGTGTGAGTGCATGTGAACAGCATGTTTGTGTGTGCGTGTGCGTGTGCGTGTGCGTGCGCGTGCGTGTGTGTGAGTTATTTAACTTATTCGAGGCCAATGACGATACATATGCGTCATGCCTCTATATGCGGTTTCCGCTATAAGGCGGAAAAATCGCTGCGGTACGCGCTACGGCGTAGCACACGTGGCGACCGTTGGCCTCGTTGGGTTACATATTCACAGCCAGAGCCAGCGTAGCCGGCGCTTTGCTCGTAGACGCGTAGCCGATACCATGCATTTCCATGTATGCAGAGGAAATTACGTAGCGCTACGAAAAGATTAGCAGCGAAAGTGTTAGCTTTCCGGTGAAGGAAAATAATAATAATAATAATATTTTGGCCCCAGCTCAAAATGGTTGTAGGGTTGGGTCGCGTGGTACTAAAGAGCTCCTCCTCATAGACATGACCATTTGCCAACGAGTCCGGCGGAACAGAGGGACCCTATCGGCCGCCTGGATTGACTACAAGAAGGCCTATGATTCGGTGCCTCATTCATGGCTGAGGCGGATCTTGGAGCTGTATAAAGTTGATGCAGCTTTAAGATCCTTCTTAAGTGCTTGCATGGGGCAGTGGACCACAGTCCTTCGTCAACCAGGGGGCGGAGACGGCCCCTCTGGTCCGCAGGACTCTATTAGGATTGAGCGGGGTATCTTCCAGGGTGACAGTCTTAGTCCCTTATGGTTCTGCCTAGCGCTGAATCCACTCAGCACTCTGCTGAAGGATTCAGCGCTAGGTTGTCAGCTCCGAAGAGGCGGTGAGGTCATTTCTCATCTGCTCTACATGGATGACCTTAAGCTATTTGCACCAAATAGACAGGACCTGTTGGAGCTACTGAAAACAACAGAAGCTTTCAGTAGCGCCATCAGAATGGAATTTGGTGTGGATAAGTGTGCGGTCATGCATGTACAACGGGGGAAAGTTGTAAATTCCACAAATTTACAGCTTTCCGAGACTATGTCCCTCAGATCTCTCTCCGAAGCAGAAACCTATAAATATCTTGGTATGTCACAGTCTTTGGGTATTGAGGGTGAGGGCGTAAAGCGGGCGGTGAAGGAGCGCTTCTTCTGTCGCCTGACAAAAGTACTTAATAGTCTTTTATCGGGCGGCAACAAGGTGCGCGCCTTCAACGCCTGGGTGATGCCCTTACTCACATACTCCTTTGGCATACTAAGATGGACTCAGACTGAGCTGGATGCCCTGGACCGAAGGGTGCGTGTACTGCTCACTGCGCACCGCATGCTACACCCACGCTCGTCTGTTATGAGACTGTACATCCCACGGAAGTGTGGAGGTCGCGGCTTTCTAAATGCCAAAGACCTCCACAACCGTGAGTTGTGCAGTCTCAGGGATTATTTCCTTAACAGCGAGTGTGGGATGCATCGGGACGTAGTGGCAGTAGACGCATCTTTCACCCCGCTTTCCATGGCAAAGGAGAACTGGCGCAGACTTAAAGTATGGAGCACCGAGGACCGCAAGGCGGAATGGAAGAGTAAGGAGCTACACGGGCGGTTCTACAGGGCCCTCACAGGGCCCGACGTAGACCTGCCTGCTTCGGTGAACTGGCTACGTTTCGGGGATCTCTTCGGGGAAACTGAAGGTTTTGTCTGTGCAATTGCGGACGAAGTTATCATGACGAACAACTACCGGAAATATATCCTGAAGGACGGTACGGTCGACATTTGTCGGGCATGCCGCCGTCCCGGAGAGTCACTCAGGCATATCATTTCCGGTTGTGGTCATCTTGCTAACGGCGAGTACTTGCACAGACATAACTTAGTAGCCAGAATCATTCACCAGCAACTTGCTCTTCTATACGGTCTTGTGAACTTCGAAGTGCCGTACTATAAGTATACACCTGCGCCAGTTCTCGAAAATGGTCGTGCCACGCTCTATTGGGATCGATCTGTCATCACGGACAGGACTATTGTAGCCAATAAACCTGATATCGTGCTGACAGATCGATCGAAGCGCCAGGCAGTGCTCGTTGACATCACCATCCCCCATGACGAGAACCTCGTGAAGGCCGAGAAGGACAAAGCCAGCAAGTACCTAGACTTGGCACACGAGGTGACCGCCATGTGGGATGTTGATTCAACGATCATTGTCCCGATAGTCGTCTCTACGAACGGTCTAATAGCGAAGAGTCTCGACCAACACCTCAAGAGACTCTCGCTAGATGGCTGGGTCAAGGGTCAGATACAGAAGGCGGTACTCCTGGACACGGCGCGGATAGTCAGGAGGTTCCTCTCTCTGTCGCCCTAACCACCGGTAGCTTAGGCCCCGCCTCGCTGCCGGCGGCACCCTAGGTTAGGATTTTATAATATTTTTATGTTTTGTAAGTGTATTTTTATATTTTACTTTTTATAAAGATATTGTAAAAGCCTGACCTAAGAAGGAAAATAAATAAAGAGAATAATAATAATATATTCTTTATTGCACCACAAAAAGAAATTGTCACAAGATTAACCTTAAAAACTAATTGGTAACAACAGGCGGTCTTATCGCTATAGAGCGATCTCTTCCAGACAACCTTTGGGTAGCAGGAGATGAAAACTTAAAGAAAAATAACAACAGGGGGAGGGAAAACGTCGTGAGGGAACCGGTCTAATCCCAACAAGGTCTAGTTTTCCCTCAGGGTTGGAAGGTCAGATGGCAGATGTTTTCATAAAACTAGTGCCTACGCCAAATCTTGTGTTTAGATGCCAAAGCGGACTCCGTGCTCCTTTAGGATACAACCGGGAAAATATGAGTTTGAGGTAAAATTTGTGAGGTTGTACGTAACGGGTAATCTCCTCATATATTGTATTTTTTAGGGGTCCCTACCAAAAGGGCAAGAGGGAACCCTATTGCTAAGACTTCGCTGGCCGTCCGTCTGTCACCAGGCTGTATCTCATGAACCATGATAGTTAGACAGTTGAAATTTTCAATTGTCTAACTATCATGGTTCATAACAACAAATACTATAAAACGGAATAAAATAAATCTTTAAGGGGGTTCCCATACAATACACAAACGTGATTTTGTTGCCGTTTTTATAGATAATGGCACCGAACCCTTCGTGCGCGAATCTGACTCACACTTGGCCGGTTTTTACTATAGGTAGAGTACTGCTCATAGTATAAAGTATGGGACGCTCATTTGTTACTTGAATAGAATTCTAGCACAATATTTCATTTAAAAAAAAAACAGAGTATAGGATCCGATTTAAAAAAAATGTTTTAGGTAACAATCTTCGTAAGGGAGATTACAAAACAATATTGCACTATAATTATCGCCTGACTCAAAACCTAAATAAAATATGAACTAAACGACATATTCAAAGTAAAACCTAGGCAAAATAACTCCAAATGTTTTTGAAATAAACTTCAAAGTTATACGAAACTGAGCCGAGCTTAAACTAGAACTCGTAGGTGCCTCACACGAGCGCTATTAAAGCCGTATATCACCGCATTAATATGTCGACACATCGTACGTGCTATCTCTATTCCCAACATTGTTTAAACCACTGCCCGGACCACCACAAACTGAGAGAGTAGACATTGCAAATAAATTAAGTCACTTCAAAATCTTTTATTAAGTTTTTTATGCAAATTTTAAAAGATGTGTCTTTTATATCTCTTTATGGCCAACCATTATGTCAGATTCTACATGTATAAGTTACACATTTGAGTTGGTTACCTATCTGAAACACTAAACATTTTTGTCCTTCGTTTCGCCGAAACTATTCGACATAAGTTGTTTTATTTTTTTTCGTTTGTCAGAAAGTTCACTTCGAATGTTAACGGTTGGTCATTTATGGTTTTGAAATCCATTATTCCCAATTATTGATTTGCCCGCAATGTCATTACTCTGATGTAAACAATTGGTTTGACAACTATTGTTTTTTTCAATCACTCATGCATGCATGTAAGCAAACAAGCACGCATGCATGCATGCAAGCAAGCAAACAAGCACGCATGCATGCAAATAAGCAAGCAAGCCTGATTTTTCAAGGCGCATAAAAAAACCTAATACCAGAAGACTAAGGCGGTAGCTTTGCTCCGCTTCGCTTCGCTCCCGTCTTAGTCTTCTGAACCTAACAACATATTACATTAGAGTCGGTTTTGCTCTCAAAGGTTTCGTTCGTATGTGTAGAAAATGAAAATTAACCAAAACGTGTAGAATGTGAAATGTAGTGGTGGAAAAGTGAAAAAATTGAGAAAAAAATATGAAAGCAGTGAAAAGTCATATGATCGTAGCGGTAAAAGTTGTTCGGTTAAATGATTCATCTGGATAGCATCAAATGGTAAATGAAAAACTGACGAGTTGTAAATTCGGAGACCTATCACAAAACCTAAAAGTTTTCGGACAAATGAAATTCGGTAAAATAAATATAGGGGTTGCGATAGGTTATCCATTTGAGTTAGCAGCAATATGATACGTGTGACTAATAAGACTAAATACGACATCTAACTGGAATTATTAATAATATGAATTCGTTCGCTATGACATCTCTATTCGCTCCACAACTGCAGAACCAACCCAATCCACCCATACAGTATGTACACGCTACGTCCGCCTTGGCGAAGCTAAAATTTTATAAGCTGGCATTTTCATACGAAGCTCCTAGAGAGTTCTTGTGTTCAAAGGTTTGAGAGGCCTTGAATACACGAACTAACATAATCCCTTTTGCCTCCTAGTTCGGGAAGGGTTAAGTCCTTGTATCGCCTTTATTAGTTTAATACGACCTTACCATTCCAAAGGATTCAAAACTTGCCAGATTAACCCCCTGTAGCCGAGTGCTTGCAACTTGCATTAGCCGAGATAATGGCTTGTCTCACACATTTGGGAAGCATTTTCGTAAACAACGGAGCCATAAAATTTTATGGCTGCGTAGATTATGCTAAGGATATGGATTGTCTTGCTATGTTAGTAGCGGCAATTTGAAATATGTACCTATTTTGATGTTTATGGGGTAATTTAATCTACGGAAGTATACCAAAACCTTTACAGTACATATGTGTGTTCTTAGAATTGGCGTCAATAGTTTCTTAGTACTCGTACCTACTTAATAGGTTTGTTAAATAAAAAGTATTGGAAATTATTTTTACAAGTTAGTGGACATAATACAGTGGAAAAATATTCAAATATTTCTTCGATATATTGTGATTGTGATATATCTATGGTCGAGTAGGTATAGTCGACGTTATAATTATGAAGGCATACTTCTTCAAAAGGACATATATAGGTATATCACATTATCAGAGTACCCAGTTATAATGTGTCTTTAAACCTATTAAGCATTTTATTTATAGGTACTGGACCATTCGTAGGTACTTCGTACGTGATTTTCTCGCAAGCGGCAAGATTAGTCCATAACGCTTGATACCCTGAATCGACAAATTGCAAACTCCTTTGCTCAGTAGGTGTGGCCGTTCATACAAGCGGTCGCCATAAGCCGAGAGTGTTCAATTCAATGCAGAAACGTTTCCAGTTGAAATTACTCGTACAAGTATTTAGTGAAGTTTCTTCTATTTTCATATTAATATTGAATGGGTTTCCGGTGTTATTTCAGTTTCATAGCGTTTTATAATTATACAACACGTGTATGTACAATCAGCTGTAGAGAGACCTATCGCAGGGGATCGACTATAGACTATGGGCTGACCGTAGAAGTTTGTACGGGGGAGGGGTCACGTTTATGATTTACGTTTTATATAGGTAATTATGACTTAAACTTATAACCAAATTACATTCACCTAATATTCACCTCCATTAATGAGCCCTAAATATTCAAATTCCAATTCAAATCATTTATTTCAGGCTTGCACCCATGTGTAATATTATTAACTGTCACATAATAGTACATATTGTGGGAAATATTTACCAGTTCCTTTTTGACAGTTATGAATTGGCGTTTGTAGTGATGAGGATAAGACGAATCGATTGTCTTAATCAGAGATTATTAATGAATGATGAATGATTATTCAAAACGCTTCTATAACAGTTTGTTTCTTAGTGTTCCCATATATTTCACACTGGATACGAATCTAGAGTAAGAACTTTTGTCGTATGATTTTTATTCTACGCACGTCAATTTTGTATCGTTCAGTAATCGATATGGTATTTAAAAATTACGCGATAAAGGTAATTTCACACTTCTTTCGTTTGCAATTTATTGGAATACTAGTATTTTTTTTTTATAACACGTGTTTAATTACGGTTATAAATTCATTCATTTGATAGATTTCCATATAGTAAAGGATATATAAATATTTCCCACAATAGTAAAGGAATGGTCATAGTCATTTACCTACGTTAATTATGGTTTATGTTAACTTAAGTTATATGTAATGCAGAAGTATATCGGTATTATGTATGTGGTTGTATTTATATATGTATGTAGGTTTACATATCTAAGTTTTTATGTAAGTTTATGGTGCTTCTTACAGTTATAGTTAGTATAGGTTGTTTATACTCTATTTTTCAGTTGCACCTACTCAAGTAATATAAATTTTCTAGCTTTGTTTCTACTACCCAAGGGTTCTCTGGAAGAAATCGCTTGTTAGCAATAAGACCGCCTGTTGGCTACCACTGTTACTTGTAATTTAATTTCTGTTGTTCTTTTTATGTACTCCGTTTGGTGAACAATAAAGAATATTTGTTTTGTATTGTTTTGTATGTATAAAAGACATATCTGTACTCGTTCCTCTCCTGTGCATTTGTTCGTGCATTAAATGCCAAAGGAGACCCCGGTTATCTCTAGGACACAACAACCGGGAAAACGCAAGGATGATGATGATCATGATGGTCGCGTGGTAGTGTGATAAACGACAAGATAAAGCACCTCTGTCACTTTCTGATACCACTCGATACAATGTGACAGATGCGCGACCATAATACTGGGCCTGCATTAAAGCGAGTAAGTGAATACCACGTGAATACGAGCTGCCAACTACACTTTGCCTGTGAAACATTTGAAAGTTTACTGCCGGTGTATTAGTAACTCCGAATTTAGCCAAAAGTGAAGCCGACGATTAAGTTTCGAGAATCTAAACAGTTAAGGAACTGGCATGTATACGGAAGAAGCAAATATGCCTAAAGTTAGATGCCTGAAACAGAATTCGGCAATTAGAGTAGGTAGTGATTTAATATATAAGTATATTATTTTAAGCTTAAAAGTCGGCCTTAGTAAGTGTATTTGCAATATAAGGCTTGTCTGCTTAGTACTGGACCTGGTTTTAAGGGTATGGATTGAAAAACTATGGGTTTTTCGAAAAAGCATACTGTTTGAACCCAAAATTAAAATGAATACATTTTCGGATCTTAAGTGTATATTTTGCTGTTTGTTGTTATGTTTCCTTACAAAATATGATTTGTACATTGGAATACTAACACAACCACAACCTGATGCATTGACAAATTGACGATTTCTAATTTATGACCAATAGTTAAACACGTTTCTGTGGCAGCCATAATGGCATTTTCAAATCGTAATAATTCATTCTATTATAATAAACATATTAATGAGCCCAATGGGATTATCCATTAGTAGTTACGCACCGAAATTAGACAGTTACATGCACGTCGTCAAGGGCTCACCGCAAACTAAATTGTGGCTATGAGTGCGCTAGATGTGTGGTGATCTGCCCACAGAAATTGTAAGGACATTTATACAAGCATTATTCGTTCATTTATTTATTCATTTCAAAGGATAACAATTAATGTAGATTGTGTTTAATTGCACCTATCCTATTTCCAGGCAAAGGTCGATTTATTCTCATCTATGTATACAAATACATTGACTTTCTTAAGCATGTGATTTATTTAGGACTATCATATCATCCGTGATTTCGGCAAATTTCGAATGGCAGGTATTACATATTCAGTCATTCAGCTATCTGTAACATTTTTTTTTGAACCTGACTGTGGCTTTGTAGGCCGGGCCCAATAAAGCGATAGGAGTGCGCGGTTGGAGAGTAGCCTGGGGAAAATCCAGGGGAAACCCTCCAGCACGACCACGCGTGTGGTTTGGAACACTGGAATACTCTAAGATCTGTAACATACTTTCATTCGTCAACCTGACTGTGGCTTTATAGGCCGGGCCCAATAAAGCGATAGGAGTGCGCGGTTGGAGAATAGCCTGGGGAAAATCCAGGGGAAAACCTCCGGCACGACCACGCGTGTGGTTTGGAACACTGGAATACTCTAAGATCTGTAACATACTTTCATTCGTCAACCTGACTGTGGCTTTATAGGCCGGGCCCAATAAAGCGATAGGAGTGCGCGGTTGGAGAATAGCCTGGGGAAAATCCAGGGGAAAACCTCCGGCATGACCACGCGTGTGGTTTGGAACACTGGAATACTCTAAGATCTGTAACATAATTTCATTCATTCTTATCGGTTCACTCGCTTACTCCCGGTCCATGCTAACTGTAACAATTTAGTCCTGTAATTTAAAGTATATAAAATAAATGCGTTTCCACTAGTGCAGTGTTATTAATTAATTACCGCATACGACGGGATACGTGAAGATATAATAGCAGGGAAGATAGATAATAACATTTTTCTAATTTAATGCTTTTGCTTATGCCTTATGCCAAAGTGCTTTATTAACAACCGACAAACCCGGTTTGCCTGTTGAGGCGTATCTTCCGTGCAGCCGGGCAAAAAGTTCCCCGGGAAAAAGAATTAAAATACATTAGATAGAGTCTAAAACTTCATAGTTTATTTTTGAAAAGGATGATCAGTTTTGACAAATAACACAACTTTTTATGCGCATTTTGTAAATTTTTTGCTTGGGCGACAAGCACAGTATATTGAGCTTTAGCGAGCGCCCGAGCGAGACAAAATATTGACGGATACATTTGCCTTAACGATGCATTTTCATAGTGCAAATCCAGTGATGTGCTTGCTATAACCGAGAACTTTGGAAAGTTGCCAGCAAGGCAATAGTGCGGAAAAATTTAGTTTAGAAAGCCACTTGACAGCTGCATAAATTTTTAAAACGGTTAATGTTACACTCATCAAGTACTAGCAGCGCCCTGCGGTGTTACCCGCGGATAAAAGGTAGCCTATGTCCTAGTCTGATGTCTAAGCTACAATACTGGAAAGTTTCATAGAGATCCGTTCAGTAGATTTTGAGATTAAGCGGAACGTACATCCATCCGCACAAACTTTCACGTTTATAATATTATTATTAGGATGGCAAAACAAAATAATGCGACACAACAATAAGTATACGCGAAGGCTTTCGTATGTCCGGACGGCGGATTTCCGACTGTTCTCCTCTATTGATTGCATTTCTCCACCGATTCTCGTGAAATTTTGTGAGCAGGTTCTATAATTATATATAGATTTTTTAGTCTAGTCAGTTTTTGGAAATTATCAAAAACATTTTTAATAGTGATTATGTAGGTATGTTTCTGCGGGTGGGTTTCAGTCTGTTCAGGATCACATTTCTCAACCGGTTCTCGTGAAATTTTCTGACCGACAATACTCATATTATTTTTTTTGTCTAGAATGTTTTTGGAAATTTTCGAAAAAAGAAACAGTTACGAGGTCTACACGCCACAGAGCCACTAGTTGTCATGATTCTAACAATCGATGATTGCACGACCTAAATTTGTCATGATAAGGTTACATTGAAGTTTTACGAGTATGATTCACATGGCCACCTTCGTGATCCATCGATAATTTCCGTGTTTCATCGATAAATTTGAAGTTGCAT
Source organism: Epiblema foenella (assembly GCA_963556455.1). Classification (NCBI taxonomy): domain Eukaryota; kingdom Metazoa; phylum Arthropoda; class Insecta; order Lepidoptera; family Tortricidae; genus Epiblema; species Epiblema foenella. Next base: position 12,242,082 of record OY747106.1, read on the forward strand.
GATTTAAACACAAGCATAAAATTAAGCTAAACAAAATTTGTAAAAATGTCTCGACCACAGTATCGCTCATTCGCAACCATCCCGCAATCAATTAATAACCTGTACAATTCAAACTTTGTGCTAAGAATAGATACATTCGATTTTAACTTCAGATGCGGAGCAAAAACACGAGGTCTTTAGGTATAACTAAATCAATTGCTTTTAAATAAAGACCTCGCGTTTTTGCTCCGCTTCGGAGGTTAAAATCGAATGTATCTATTCTTAGCACAAAGTTTGGAAAGGCTAAATCAAATGCTTTTAAATAAACAGTATACGCTAACGAATTTCGTGCTACTTACGTTTTTTTTATGGATTTCACGGTATTTACTGTCTGACGCCTGTTTGGTCAATTTGACTCTAAATAATAACTGTATCATCGTCAACGATGTAACGTCAACCCATAGTCTATATATTTAGTCGGTATAGTCTTGGTTAGCATGTAACTAGGTACCTAATTTTCTATAAAAACCTGTGATACTCGTATATTGATTAAATACTTGTAGTCGCTTAACGGTCTCCTCTCTAATTTCGTAAAACTTACAGAGAACAATATAGGCTGCAATTAGAGTTTATTTTTAACAAACACTAAGTCTGCATGGTACAGGTGCCACACCGATCGCAGCGCCGGATTAATCTCGACCCCAACAGTTCAATTCACAACCTGTCTCAGCTTTACCTAACACTCACTGCCATTATATATTGGCCCCGAGACCCGTAACAACTACGTGTATTTGAAACCAGACTTACACTGGCCCTTTTATAGTGAGTGATCGAGAAGCATTGTGAATCAGCCCAGATAGCCGGTAACCACCAACCACCAACCCGCAGCCGTATTAGCTTGTGCTTGCGGTACACAATCTGTCGTTACTCACCCAGTATAACTTGATACAAAAATTTGTAAGAACTATGCGTAATCGAAGCCCAGATGTATACTGAATCTTTTGTAGGGAGTTGTTGGTAAACATCGTGAATCCAAATGGCATGTTTCTACTGATCAGAAGAGGAAATCGTAGGGGTAATGCGATTTATTCCAACTTTGAGATTAGATAGAAAAAGTGTGTATTTTCAGTTCATAGTATATATATAACAAAATACACAGGACTTAAACCAATCGAACTACTCTATTTACGTAGACTACAACACAGCGTGCAAGATCGTTCAGAAATTAGTATTTTTTATTGAGTTTGAGCCTTATTTTGTATGAGTTATTATGTGTCATGACATGAATAACTATGTAGATACCTATCTATTTCTATAAAGATAAGCACTTCATGTTTAAAATATCCAAGACCCAGAGCAAAAAGTTATACTAATTTTTGACTTTTCAGGTCTCCAATGGCCTGCTTACACATTACGAAGTGAAAGTGCGAAGTTCATACGTTTGCAACTTGCCACTTGACAGCAAATGTATGGATTTCGCACTTTCATTTCTCAATGTATAAACAGGCCATAATAGCAGTTGGCCAAGTTTTTCATTAGATCACCACAAGAAAGATTTTTTCACGTAGTCAGTAGGCTAGATGACTATTTTAGTCACGGTGCTAGTCGAATCATTTTTAGAGATAATCAAATGTTTGTATATAATCAAGTACTTACAATTTTGAGTACAAAATATGCATCAAAAAAAAAGAAATCAAAGTCAAACATTGCCACTGACTGTTACAAGATCCATACTAATTGACAGCGATATGTGCTGTCACAAGTCACAACCCCCACCTCCTCCTCGCCCCAACCAGTTTGAATGCGAAATTAATTAATGATGTAGGTTGCCGAAATATTTTAATTCATTTGAATCAATCCCAGCAATAATTACTTGTGTATTTCAGGTAATTATCGTTTATAATTTAAACTGCTCTTTTAAAATATAACCTACTTTGGTGTATTTTAACCCTCGGTGGAGGGCTGTTATAAATTTAACATGTGTATTCTGTCTGTGGTACCGCACTTCCCGTTACTTACGGATTCCTGAATCAAAAAATGGATTTAGAAACTCTACAATATTTTTGAACGAGCTATCCCTCGATACACCAAACAATGGGGTTTGGAAAAAAATGCTTCTCAACGTGTAAGGAAGGCGCCGTAAAAAAATGTAAGCCAGGTGACAATGCAATAGGTATTCTTATGGTACCATCGAGCTAGTCTAGTGATAGAGCAGAAGCTAGCCATTCTGGCTGCTAAACTACGGTTTAAGGGTAAATAAGAGTCAAGAAAGCCAAAACTGTAAATAAAACAAGATATCGAGGAAAAATTCAACCATATTTTCAGTATTCTGCCACGATCTGTTCGTCCTCGGCCACGGGGAGATACTTTATTTCATTGTCAATACTAACTTGCAAATCTACGCTTACTCCAGTCTACAGAGATGTACTCGTATGTACACTCGAGTCGACGCCTTTTCCCACTGGCTTGTACTTAAGCAGGTACCTAGTAAGGCTAGTATTCATATAGTTACTGTGACCGGGGAAGACGGTACGCTTTAACCAAATCCTTACATATTAGTGACAGTATAAAATATGTTGTTGTTTCGATTATGGGATATCAATATACCCAGAAATCAAAATAAATATGATGGAGACGTGTAATATACAACATGATGGGGATAAGCTATATTTGGATAAATTAAATGCCGGTCAAAATTTTATATATATCACAACAATTACAGTTAATGACTGTCCAATGAAAAGTACCACTAGTTGACGTTACTCTTTCGTAAGGAAATGCTAATTTTTTTCCGTAAGAATATTCGTATTAATATAAATAGCAATTATTCTTACTTTATACTAAACTTAACCCGGAGTCATCGTGTTTTTCCTGTTTAATACGACCGCTAGCTAGATCAATATTTCACCCCCTCGAACTCGTTAGAATCGATTACAAGCAAGTGAATAATACAAAATGTTGCGCATTCAATAGAATTGTATATATTGTTCTGAATTGAATGCATCAAAACCGCGTGGTTTGCCGTCAAGATGGATGAATCTGGCAGGAGCCAAACGTGGCGAATCCGTATGTGTTGAAGTGGCCCATAATTCAGCGCTTCGATATTTATAGCTTAGTTGGCGAGGCTTAACACGTCCGTATGTATTTGCCGTAACTACGATAAATTTGAAACAAAACGTACGTATTTTCAATTGCTTGCATTGAAATTCTCCTACGCTTTGTGAACTTTTATTGGTTTAATTAGAGGTATTATTTATAGAACCATACGGATTGATTTTTTTCTTTGATGGATTTTATAGTTAATGAATATCCTTTAATTATTTATAGCGCGATGGAGTCAAATAAGCGTTCGCTCCGACTGGAAGTGGAACCATTAGTTTATAGCCAGAACATAAAAGAAGTATCTATGAGGGTTCATAAGTTTTTCTAGAAGTTGTTCTCGTGCCAGTATCTACATACTCAAACACAGAGAGGTGCTACTGATGACGATGACAGTTACCTGAGTATTTTATACTAGTGGCTCTGTGAGCTGTAGACCTCGTGAGTGAGTTTTTATCATTTCCAAAATCTGACATTATAAAAAAGATCGATTATGAATATCTAACCTGCTAACAAAATTTCACGAGAAGCGGTTGAAAAATGCGACCTGTAGAGGAGAACAAACCGAAATTCACCCGCAGAAACTTACGAAATCATTGATAAAAAAATATGTTTTTGGAAATATCCAAAAACCGTCTTAACAAAAATATTCTATATATCTATCGAACCTGCTCACGAAATTTCACGAGAATCGGTTGAGAATTGCGACCTGTAGACGAGAACAAACGGAAATCCGGACATACGAAAACATTTTTGTCGAAACTGAAGCAGAGACCTTCGTTTCACTCGGTCAAATTATAATTAGTCGGTAAGTTAGGCGTATAGTAGGTAATCGTTACTAACCTTAATATTATATACCTAGCATTTCGTACAAATTCAAAGTATAAAAGTTAACAGTCAAAGGCTTTGCGCAAGTAAACTCAATAATATTCAAAACGAAAGTTTTACGAAATATTCAGTTCCACGACCGCTTCGTTATAATAATGATTAGGTAACGTTTAATTTGAGCTCGCTCAAAGGAGATGCAGTGTCTCGGGGAAAGTTGTAACTACTTTTACAAAGGGTCAATCTGAGACTTATACTTCGCATTCTAATTTTGCTTTCAATGTTTCATGCACTCTTTTTGAGGCGTCTCGCCACGCATGAAAGCAAGTGCGCGAAATAGATTTAAATGAAATAAGAATCTTTGATTCGATCTGAGAATGACCCTCAATTTAAAGAAAAATACAGTCGATCAATACTTTCCGATAACAAATATTATTACATATATTTTAGAACATAGTTTTTCTGAACCCGACTTGTACTGGTGGAATAATAAACATTGTTTTGTTATCTGCCCGGAGATATCCGTCATCGGGAAATGACGGCTTTTTCAATGGATAAATATTAATCGCTTCGTACAAACACGCATACAAATAGCTAGTTATTAATCATTAAGTGCAATTCGAAAGTAATTATGACTATTTTGAAATAAAGTTCAATTGGGTAATTATTAATATGATTGTCCACTTTTAACCGCTCAAGCCGAACAAATAAATTACCGTGTTTAATGTAGAAAGTAACTAGATATTTCGACTGTAAGCAACATAATAATAACAGTAGGTACCGCTACTGTCGCTGCATCCTTATTAGCCGAATAAAACGAAGAACAAAGTAAAACGAAGTTTAAATCAGTAGCTTACAATAGCTTCCTTCAATTAACTTGTCTTCGATTGTAAACAAAGGGCTGACTCTTTGCATTCGGAATTGGAAGCGTAGGCAGACTACCTACATTTTATTTGCCTTGAATAAGCATCGATTTAAGGGCTAGTACGAGTGTATTTGGTTGAACCGATACTTGACATTGTCAATCATATGTTTTTATGTTATTTTTTATTGTGTTTTATTATTTAATTTTAATTTTATTTTATTATCTTTTCATTGTAATACTCATTAGTGACACTTAACTTGATAATGTGGACTTTTAGTGATAAATGCTGCTTATGATTTATTGTAAACTTTATATTTAAGAATAGATTTATTTTTAATTATTACCCCTTAATGTAATGTACCTAATGTATCCCAGTAGTAGTTGGGAATTTTCTTCGCATGGGTAAATAATAGTAAAATGCGTACAATGTATTCGAATTCACTTATTACAACTAGTGTCGTAATACTTTGAGAATTAAAAACCATTCGTTGAATTTGCATGTGTACAGGTAAAGAACTATGTATGTCATCATCATCATCATTTCAGCCGAAAGACGTCCACTGCTGAACATAAGCCTATGTATGTATGTAAGCTCTTTATGGTACACAACAACAGGTTAAAATACGTACCTACATGTTACACAAGATTGAAGTACAAAGACGAACTTATTCCTATAAGGAATTTATTCTAGCTAAACTAGTTACATTAATTACTGTTAGAACTAGAATTACTGTTAGCTTTTAATTAACGTTGTTGCTAAATAAACCTACGTATCAATTAACACATACCTACTACCTACGTACATTCCGAAATTCGGGGGTAATGCAGGCTGTGGTTGTCATGCGTTGTCTGGCGAAATCACAAAACAGCAACTCGTAAATTACTCTTGACGGCCTTGGAGCCCTTGTAGCATAAGTTGTTTTGTATAGTATTTGGGAAATGCATGTGTCCAATTCATTGTCCTATTGTGCGGTATTGCTACCTCATTATCGTCCGTCATAAAAGGTAAGCGTACCTACTTCGTAAATAAAGGCTGCATGTGCATTAAGGCTGTACGAACAATCACGAGCTAGTCCACTAGCGCCATTCGTGAATAATTGTGATTATTTAAATTTAACGGTATATATTTACAAAAGGCGAATGCTATGAACTGTATTTTGTATTTAAGTACCTTTTAAATACATTAAACTAGTTTTTATGTTGCTAGAGAATTTAAATGATCACAATTATTCACGAGTGGCGTTAGTGCACTCGCTCGTAATTGTTCGAACCCTCTTAACATTTTATGTACATGTGAAATCTGAGAATAAGTGATTTTTATATTTATTTTCGCATTCAACAATTTTCTATCGGAAATTATGTATCAAAATAATGACTTACAGACAGACAGCGAAGTAGTTTATATCGATACTAGCTTTTTCCCGCGGCTTCGCCTGCATACTAAGAGTAATTTTTAACGGTCTACAATTCGACTTTTAAGAAAAATAAATGTCCGCCATCTTGGACTTGAAAATGCATTTCATTTTCTTAATTGGCACCCTGAGAAACCCCGAAGATGACACCCATATCTATTTTTAAGAAAAATAAATGTCTGGCCATCTTTGATGTGAATATGTATGTCATTTTCGTAATCGGCTCCCGAGGAACCACAAAGATGACATCCATATCGACAATTCATAAAAACAAATGTCCGCCATCTTTGATTTGAAAATGCATGTCATTTTCGTAATCGGCACCCCGGGGAAACTCGAAGATGACACCCATATCGATTTTTAAGAACGTAAATGTCCGCCATCTTGGACTTGAAAATGCATGTCATTTTCGTAATCGGCACCCCAAAAAAGCAAGCCGGCGGCCACCTTCATGCAGCACCTTGAATTTTACTTTTTACGGATGCAGGGAGTTTCTCGATTTTTTTTTATTGAACGGATGAACTTGTTCTCAAGTTTTAAATACACTCGAGAGCAAAAATAATAGGTACACTTTCTACGAAATTCAATCCAATTTTTGTTCTTAAATGTATTTTATAAATACCTCTATTGACTACAGCAGGCAGGTACAATCAGCATCATATATATTACATTCAAGTTAGTGACAGCCAAGATAACCAAATTATAGAGGCAATATTATAGATACCTTTAAAAAATCCAAGTTCATTTACAATCTTTACAAGGGCCGGAAAATCTCGCAAAATCTTTCCAATAAAAGGGCTGATTACCTGAAATACATCTTCATTGTATATAAGGAAGTTTGCACTGTCCCTTAAAGGCGGGCGGCGTGAAGTAGGCTAATGAAGTATTTGGTGCTCGAGCGCTGCTGTGATTGGTGATGGAATACTAAACACCGACCGGTGAATAGTTTATCAAATATCTGGGAGTATTGTTGGCTATTTTTCTAAAAGTTGAAAGCACGTAATATACCCCTGTAACCCTGCCTTCGAAGCTGTAGGGCCCGGGTTCGAATCCCGGCCAAGGCATTTATTTGTGCGATGAACACGAATATTTGTTCCTAGGTTTTCGATGTATCTAAGTATATATTTATGTATATAAGTATGTACATCGTCACCTAGTATCCATAGTACAAGCTTTGCTTAGTTTGGGACTAGGTTGATTTGTGTAAGATTGTCCACAAATATAGGTATGTTACAGCAAATATATACAATTTTTTTTTAACCTGACTGTGGCTTTATAGGCCGGGCCCAATAAAGCGATAGGAGTGCGCGGTTGAAGAGTAGCCTGGGGAAAATCCAGGGGAAAACCTCCGGCACGACCACGCGTGTGGTTTGGAACACTGGAATACTCTAAGAGTTTGCGCTCCAGTGAGATTGGTTGAGCGGTTTCAACCGAATCTGAGGTGTGAGTGGAATCAAGCTACTGGGAGTTTTGTCGCTGGTTCACTAAACCTAGCCTAGCTGAGAAGAGTCCAGCAAGAAACTCAGCTAGGCCCGGCCTGGTTCGGAGTGACTCTACCCGGTGTGTGGCGGTACCGGGACGAATAGGGACTATATGTGTCAGTGTTGTCGCGATCGCGCGGTGGACGTCCCCGCCGACGGGAATGCCTAATTGTACGCGTCGTGCCAGAGTTGGACGCCGTAAGCGCAGCGGTCCATCTTTCGATGGACGCTGTGATTACGTCGTCCGGGTCCGTAAGTGTGTGCCTAGGACGCCGGACCGTGCGGCTGCGAGATCCGAGTACTTTCCCTCTAGTCTGTATCGAAAGCTTCGATCCCTGAGAAAATCTCGTATGGTGAGTACGAGTCTGTCAGGCATACCGAGATGATATAACTTGTATATCAGCCCGTTATGCCAGACCTTGTCGAATGCTTTCGCTACGTCAAGAAATATTACACCGCTCCTGAGCCCCTGGAATCGAGAGAAACCGTCCAGCACGTGCTCCGTGACGCGGTGCACCTGTTGGACGCACGAGGGCGCGGATCTAAAGCCAAACTGCTCGTCGATGATGACGTTATTCTCAGCCGTAAATCTGAGAATCCTAGTGTGAAGGATTAGGATATACAACGTGTTAAACCTCACCAACTAGGCTACTCGTTTAAATATTGATGCGCTGCATTGTGGCCCACTTCAACACAGTACAAGGATTCGCTCGGCTCCTGTTAGGTATAAGGTCCATATTGACAAGCTGATAGTAATTCTGTTTTATTTATTCCACACCACATTCCAACAGTCTACAATGTTTCTAAAATCATGTCGGTGGTAAACAAGCGTACGGCCTGCCTGATGGAAAGCGGTCGAACCTGTTGTTCTAAAATAAATATTGAAATAAAATGAAATTATTTATTCTTCAATTTAGTCAAAAAACTACCACCAGTTCCTAAAATAAACCTCTGCCTCGAGAAGAACTGGCGTAAGAAACTCGGCGAGGTGTCATTTTTTCCAAACAATACATAATGTATATATAATAACAGTACCATAATATTACATAATTATAATGCTACAATAGAAAACTTTTTTTTAATATTTAGGACTAAATATTTCTGTATTAGATTACTTGTGCGGGACGCTATCACTCCCAAACATCCATATCCATACTGCAATCGTTTACCTACCGTATAATGTGCTTTTGAAATAGGTGTTTGTTTCATGACCGATTTAAATTTAGAATCCGTAAGTTCAGTAATGCGTTTTAGAATTTTAGATAATAGAACCAAGAGTTGAAAGTGACCCATTTCACTCGAGTTAAACACTACTTTTCATTTCGTCTATTAGGAAAGCAAAAGTGAAGTTAAAGTAATTGTAAATGATATTCTAAGGATTCCGTAATAAAAACGCGCTGGCAGCCCCGCGCTAGCAGCCCCGCGCTCACGCGCGCCGCCGGTTTCTACTCTAGGGTTGGAAAAGCGATTTTCCGCCCGGCTATATTTACACATGAAAATCGAACTTTCCGAATAAGAGAGATGAAAACAGAATTACCTGATTAAAATACGAATACAGAAGGTATAATCTTATGTGTATGGATTATAGAGAGTACATATAGGTACTTATCTGAGCTGAGCCTGAGTGTGCAAAGACCTTAGTTTGAGTAGATTTGAGTAACGACAACGACAGTACGATTAATATTATAGATACCTTTTTACACGGCCCTATTACCTAGCCATTTACAAACTTAAAAAGAAATCTAAACTCATTTTATTTTATCTCCTACTTAGAAGTCCATTCAGATACGAGCACAAATTTAACTTACCTATGTTATTAGGAATCACGATATCTCTTTTAATACCAACAACGGGTCAAGTCAGAGATACCTCGCGACTTTGGTTTTTAATGATTACGAGCTTAGACCCCTTTTTAACCGACTTCAAAAAAAGGAGGAGGTTCTCAATTCGCCTGTATGTTTTTTTTGTGCTTGTTACGCGATTGCTCCCCCATTTATGAACAGATTTGGAAAATTATTTCTTTGTTAGATATAACTAGCGACCCGCCCCGGCTTCGCACGGGCGCACTATTTAATGTTATTATACATATAAACCTTCCTCTTCAATCACTCTATCTATTAAAAAAAACCACATCAAAATTTTTAAAGATTTAAGCATACATAGGGATGTAGGGACAGAGAAAACGACTTTGTTTTATACTATGTAGTGATGTTACCATGAACCTGATCTGGTGATCGAAGCCGGAAGGTAGGCAACGGAACCCCGTAATAAAACAGTTTAGCCTACCCGTCTTTGAGCTTATTGTAATTGTCGTGAGATGCACTCTAGTAGTGAATCACTAAAAAGTGTGCCCGTCCCGTAAAGCGTGTACCCCTCCCGACCCCATTTAATTCAGGAAATATCTTAATAGCGCGATGTACAAAATACAAATTGAACGCCGTGGGTACAGCGACACAAGTCATTGTTGTGACTTTATACCAAGCACTAAAAACTCCATAAATTTTAAACTCGAAATTTCGTATATAGACTCTGTTTAAATATAACAAAACTGAATTTAGCGATTTTCTAAATTCATCCCCTAAAGGGGTGAAAAGGGGGTTCAAAGTTTGTACGGGGAGCAAATCTTTTTTGAAGTTAGAGATTTGAAACTTCGTAAATAGACTCTATGATTCTTTTTTAACCAGAAAGAAACAAATTATAATTCAAAAGTAACATAAATTAAATTAGATTAAATTACAAAAGAAACTGACAAACCTTAATTTTTTACAAAATTTTATATTATATCTAACTAATAGTTTGTACGAAGAGCAAATCTTTTTTGAAGTGCGTGATTTAAAATTTCGTATATAGACTCTCTGTTTAAATACAACAAAACATGTTTCAGCGTTTTTTTTAAATTGTTCCCCTAATGGTGCAAAAAGGGGTTTCAAGTTTGTGCGGGGAGAAAATCTTTAACACGCATTAGGGATACGTGGGCGAAGCCGCCGGAAAAAGCTGGTTAAAACGTAAAAAATATAGTCTTTATTTAAAGTGCGTAATCAATCATCGAGGTTAAGCAACGATATGCGTATGTTCCTACCTACAATTTTGTACTAAACCCTCGGTGGGCGAGTCCAACTCGCACTTGTCCGGTTTTTAGTATATATGGAAACCGACCTTTATATCAACCTTACGCATGCTCAACAATGTTATGTAATCAGCCCCCATGTGTCTCATTCAAAGACATACTTATGATTAATTCCTCTATTAACTTCCAACTTGGTCCATACAGCGGTAATAGCTTCAACTAGCAGTTTCATTCTGTTGAAGCCGATTATGACCGTCTGTAATACCCCTTACAATCTCGTTCAATGAGCGCCCGGGCACTCTTCTCATGTTAATAAAAAGATCCTAAGCGCCGTTGGCAGTGAAATGTATATATGACCTTATAGGCGAAAGGCAACAGGCTAGTAGTCCACATGTCCAGTCATTCGGAAACATTGTTGCTTTTTATGAGCGAGAAGATTCCAATCATTCGGAAATATTTTTATTATTTTATGAGCAAGAAAATGTATTAACTAACCGTATTGTCAAGAGATCAAGCCTACTCTATATCATACTGTTATGCATAGTAGCTCTTAGTTTTTGCTGAATTGTCTAAAATATTGCTTTGAAAAGTCGAGGGATGTTGTCTCATCAACATATAGTGCGACAATGAAAAATCGACTTTAAGGGATGTCTCGATTCGGTCAGTCACGCCTCCGTGAAAGAGACTCGTCGCTTATGTATTTCGTGCATGACAAAACGGGATGCAACACTCTTCGGGAATGGCTTTTTTAGACAAATCTCGATAAATATCTGACTGTGTGCAGTTTTATTAAATTTCCTCTTGACAGAGTTTAGATGAGGTAAAATACCATAATTTTAACTTCATTGTGTCGTTTAATAATGCATTGTTTTAGTAGGTTGAGTAAAATAAAGACTCAACTCTGGATTTTTAATAGGAAATTTTTAAGCGATCATGTTTTGGCTATTGTCAGAAACACAGTCATATAGTCAAGAATCACATATCTGAAAATCAATCCTTATTGTTTCCTAGTTTCGACAGAACAGCGTTTCAAATAACGCGATATTTCTCGTTGCTTGGCACGATTGCCTAAATAAACGGTCTGTATATTCAATTAATTATTAAAGCTTCGTGACCTAATCAATTTAGAGCGATTTAAATGTCGTCCATGACTATCCGTCATACGTAGGGATAAAATATTTACTTTTGAAGCGACATAATACAATATATAACATTTATGCACGCGAGCCGCGCGGGCCCGAATTCTTTCCCGGTCGCACAGCAACTACCATCTCGCTCGACGGACCGATCGAGCCAAGCGCATCCGAATGCGGCGCGCGGAGCGTATATAAACCGTTGCAGCCGCCACTGCCGCCAGTTTCAAATCATTCCCGCCACAGCTCCCAAAGCGCCCAGCGCAGGTGGAACAGAAGGGTGCAGTAGATACTTGAACGAGAGTTTAATCATTCATCGAGACGGCCTATGCTATCCTCAGGTAACCAACAAATGGGTACTGGTTGAGACCTCCACTCCGGGCCAACCTTAAGCTCATATTTGTGGTCTACGCTGAGAACTGCTGGTTATCCTCAAGTGACACCGATAATTGAGTACAGGGTACGACCGCCAATCCGGACCACCCTTAAACTCAACTACGTATACCTATGTATGTATATTTAGCTAGGATCCATTAGTACAATAAGTCCTATATTGTTTCGTAAGTTTACTGAATAAACCGATGTGGTTTTCCTACCTGGCGTCTCATTTCATCCTACACTTTGGCTATGATAACCGAATCCAATTATGTAAAACAAAATTTCGAGCAGAGACCATTCAAAAATGCTTTATTCAACGCCGAAAAATTACGGCAGCATTATTCAAAAATTTATATTATTATTAATGCGGCGTAGGCCGGTAAAATATTGCTAATAAACGATTTATCACGCTCGAACGCATTTTGTGATTCGAATCCATTTACGGAATAACATCGTTAATAGTAAGGCATATTAATACAAAAATCGGTCACTTCATGAATTGGGACGAAACGGTGAAATCAATGCGATTCAAGCACTGATTTTACTAAATATTACTTCCCTGGATTGGGATCTTGTGACATTAAACATTTAAACCGTAAGGAGTTCGGGATATATATTAGAATCTCAGGATTCTTTTCAATATTTTCCTTCAATAGTCGAAATTTAGCTAATGCAGAAAAAAAACAATAATAAATGTTTTCAAGTGTCACACTCAAACCCATTCGTGTGATAGGTCCCACCTACCTCTATCTACTTGATCCATTAACTAGACTGAATTTTTCATTTTCCGTTATATCGGTAATTTTTCACTTAGTGTAGTTTACAACTATAGTCCATATTTCAAATCGCTGGCATTAATAGTTCCTGAGATAGATACATTTAAATAGCTTTTTGACATACGGACAGAGTTTACGGAGAAACGTCTTAGTGCTCGTCACTGACTCAATTATTGCCTAGCCGCGATTAGAATAGTATTAGAGGTGACAGTTTTTTTCATATAGCTTCAAAGTCAGTGTATATGAAATGACAGCTATTCCGAGTGTAAACTAATTCCGGTCTTGTAATAAATACTGATGACACTTTCAGTTTGATGTCATGATATTAGGTGTCAACTATTGGGTATTAAAGTGTTAAAAATTGGGACATTTACCTTATGAAACTCTAAAGAGCCTACGTTTCCCGAATATGTCGTCAGAATGTCCATTCCATACGCATAATACAATAAGCATTTTATAAAAGCAGTGTCCTGAAAGAGAATCATCAAAGCAGGTAACATCCGTCAATCACTGGGCTGCTGCATCGAAAACTCCGTGCACTCGTCGACCCGCCTCACATCCCTTGTTTACTCATACTAACGATAATCTGACCAACAATCTGCCGTCCTATGTCTAAAACCAAACTAACCCACAAATTATAGTTTTGAGATATGAGCAAAAAACGTTAAAATTAAAATTTCTAGGAAATGTGTATATTTATTCCAGATTTCTTTTACGTAAAAATTAAAACTAAATTTATACTTGCTTTTTTATTGCATTACTCCGTAAAAGAATGAATATTTATTTTGATAATAAGGTTTTTGTGTTTTACTGTTGCAAATAATTACTAAACTACCAACGATATTACACTTAAAACACCGTTAAGTATACCTTAACCGTTCTTTAGCATTGCATAACAAACAGAACATTGCTAAATAACGGCTAAGTCACTTAACAATTTTATAGTATTTGTAGTTGTGAGCAGATTACACTGAAAAACTTTAAATAAGCACGTTATTGGACTGTAACCGTTTTGTAGCGTTGCAATAACTGCAAATATTCAAGGAAGTTGTATGCGTTCCTAATTTAAAAACACGTTAGATAACGAACCATCGCCTCTAACTGGGTTTTAGTCGTGTAATCTTGTGGAAAAAAGTTTTAGTTTTTTGGCAAAACCACGTTAATCCACACTGTTATAGAAGTAAGTTTTAAAAGTAATTCAATATTTTTAATAAATATATAAAATCTGTATAGATGTACAAAAAAAGAAACAAATCCTCTTCGAACCGTTTCATAGCCAGCTTTATCGGAATATACAATCTCGTTTAGTAGATACGAAATTTATTTTTGTCTCCGTCGTTGTCTTAGTTACGTTTAATATATATATCGGAATCCTTCATAGATCTAACTCATGGGTAACTAGGCTATTGAAGCACACCGTGCTACAGTCATGTCTTCGGCCTAGTCTCAATTTAAGTTTTAGATCAAAGATTTTTATTTAAGTGAAGTAAAACCAACAGCCTTAACAACAATATCGGGAAATATATAAGTGAAAGTTTTCATTGCAGAGCTTTCGAAGTCTAAAGTTGTTTTATTGGGATTTCAATCCGACCTTTGTGATTTTATTACACTCAGCAAAATTTCATACGTTTTTATGTTCTTGTTAGTATGCAAAAATGCATAAATCAATAGGGTTAAACCTACGTTATGTTTGTTCATTTAAGCCGTGCAAACTGTAAATTTGTGAAAATGGAGGAGGACAAGACTTGAAAGTACCATCCGCAGTGAAGTGGTGTATTTTGTTTATCTGGATTTTACAATCACTTTAAGCAAACACCAATAATACCGTTTTTCCATCGCAGTAGTCGTCAACGAGTAGGAAATCGGCAAATTGCCTTAGTATTTGACATTCTTCGGGCGTACAACATTTTCATTTTAATTCTTCTAGAGTACCTAGTCAATCGACAAGAGTAATTATAGTCAACTCTTAAATAAAAAAGTAGACTTCTAGATTCTTTTTTCTCTGTCGATATGCCGAAGATTTATCAATATTGAATTTTGGAAGTTAATAGAGAAGATGAATGTTTTTTTTCTGAAGATCATATCATTTAAGTATACTGCTTCTGGATTGGTTCGTAATTATTTGCACATCTTTTTTAAAACCAGCAATCTCTTTTTATTACTACTTCTTTTGTCTTTTGTTATATTTGCTATGCATTACGTTACATGGTATTTGCTTTTTATAATACCTTTCCAGCCGGAGTCCTGTGTAACATTTCTCTTGCACGCTGGTGTACTACCACATATCCACAAAGATTGGGAGTATTTTTTGTACACTTTTTTCCGGTAATATTTACGGCCATTGATTAACAGTATTTATGCTCCTCTTTTAGAAGGAATAAGCTGTAATTTGTTTAAATCATCTTCTAACACGCTTGATGAAGTAGGCGGCTCACAATATTCATATGAATAATGCATTGTTATAGTGTTCTCAGCAATCAACTCAACTAAGCAGTGAAAATTAGAATATCAATATCCAATCTAAAACTTCTGATGATATGATAGCAAGACAGCGTTGAAAACTCATATCCACTGCATTTTTTTCCTATTTTATTGCGATGCATTCAAATAGGTTCAATTACTATAGAGAAGACCGTCGATTATGTTCGGCGATAGGACCAGAGGGTCCACGACAAATTGTAACGTATAGTAATGAAATGTATACATATCAAATAAACACATTTATTTTTTGTGTGATCAGCATAAATATTTCGACTACTCTTTGGCAAAATAGCATAGGTAAATTCAACTAACAGTACTTTTAATCAGATAATCTTGTATATTAGATACCCAGCTATCTCAAAAACAGGATTTTGATAAAATTTGGAATTTAGAGTTTTACCTCATAAATTCATCTAAACAAGTCTAGAATCTGACCTGAGTTCTGAGGTCCTATCTGAGTTTTGAATTTGAAACGTTACAATTTTCAGTGGGTACAAAATCGACGATCTCCTTTACCACTTACCGTTCCGTATCCAGCTACTAAACAGGATTTTAAATTCCCATACGGTTGCTGGCTACAAAATGGTAAAGAAAGTCTCGTTTCGTATCTACCTACTAAACGGGATTTTATATTTCCATATGGTAGCTGGCTATGAAACGGTTTGAAGGATGGTTTCCTGACATTTTGTGACGATAATTAATATCATCACTCACTACACAACTAGACACAACGTCCTGCGCACGCGCCGCTCGGCTGACTGGCCGATGCATAAAATCGGAGGGATAATATTTTGCGTATAGCTAGGTTTTAGCGTAGCATTGCTGGTTAGCCGGGTTTAAGAGTTGCATTATTATGTTTTTTAATGTAGGTAGTCACGGATTAGTTACAGTTACTAGGTTTTAGTGTTGTATTTGCAATAGGAATCGCAAGCAAAGTCTTACAAATACAGGGCTAAGGGTGTTTTGCCGTGTATAAGCGTAGTAACTGTTTTTTTGTGTAGTATTTGATAAGAAATTATATGTATAAAAGAAGGTAAGAAAAAGGTAAAAGGACTTTAACGGCGCTTTATGAAGTTTTTGTCTAATAACGGTTTTTTAGCTGTGAATCATGCTAGTGATTTATTAAATTAAACAACAGCTAGGGGCTTTTAGAGTACTTATAGTGTAGTAATGTTGTTTTGCGATTATATAGTATTGTAAAGTCTCAAACTATCATGCACTTAGCGTGGTAGGTCGACTCAGTATCTTCGCAACTACAAATGATAAAAATATGATTCCAAGACCATTCGATAGAGCTTTTCTTTCTCTTTTAGCCCATGTAAACTACAGAAAACTGCTATAAAGCAGCTTTGATCAGTTTTAGACATAGGACGGCAGCAATAGACCTTTACTTACCTATTCAGGGTACACACCTTCTCATGAAAAAACCGGCCAAGTGATGCGTATCAGCCTTCGCACATATTGGTTTCGGTAGCTACCGCAAAGATAAGGGGTAATAAGAAGAGAATTTCAAAGAAAAAATATACTGGTATCTGTTGGTAAAATATACTGTAATACTAAACATTATCAACAAATTTCGAGTTCAATGGGAATCAAAAAATGTTCTGACAAAATGTTGTAAAACAAGTTGACTGGTGGCTTCTCTGTCCTTTGTTTTCCAATATTATATTTAAACAAAAAATAATAGTAGGTAGTACACCAAGGGTATAAACATTGTTTTATGTCACGGGCGCGATATTGAATCCTGAACGTAACGAAGGTTTTTAGATTTTACTCCCGAGCGAAGCGAGGTAATTCAGACTTGGGTGCAATAATGCAATGAGGAAATTTAAGGACGTCTAAGATGAAACCAGCTTTATCTCCAAGGAGTATACTCTACTGTCCTCACCCCTTGCGAGACAATAAAGATAGCCAAGGCTAACGAGAAACAGAATCAAATCAGTGAGTCAAAGCCAAATCACTTTCGTGACTCGACATGTTATTAGAATTTTATCTTCTATTTTGTAGAATATTTACTCCTTATAAGGCAGTGTCTTGTAACACTCGCGGTTTTTGTTTTAGATATTAATAGTAAAAGACCGCGAAGGAAGGAAGGTCATGCCTGTTCTGGTCGTGGTCATTTCTCAGGCCGAGCGCGTGCGGACTTTACGAAATTAGACTTAAGGATATAAAAATAAGAACTATGAAAAGTGAAATCACATTATTACCCTGCGGGTTTTAATGGAATTCAGTGCAATATTACAATCCGGCTCAAGCCAAGGGTTATAATGGTTTACTTTCGGTAAAGTTTGCATGATATATAATTAGGCATTGTCGAACAGGGGGTGTGAATAGTTAACATTTTTTTATATATATTCTTATGAACTGTAACGATATACGAAAATAGCGATATTTAAAGGCCTGGAAGTAGGTCACAACAAAAAGGATATTGTTGATTGCGAATTATATAACGACACAAAATAGAAGTGGACAGCACACTAGGCTAGCATGAGAGGTATTTTAATTTTTTAATGATAGACGAGTCTGCAGATTTCGATTTGTAACCGGAAAAAAAACGAACTAAATAATCACAAACTTTAGATGACGGAACCATATATACAATCCTTTACGCGTGTCCATGTGAGTTTTGTACCCTTTTTACAATAGCGCGCGGTAAACTGCCAGACTGGCTAAAATTGACTTTTGGGTCGACTGGGTTCTGAATAGAAGTTGCCAATGCTTATTTAAATGTTTGGATAATCTTGATCCCGTATCACTAAAACGATATTGAATTCGGATTACAAAAAAAAAGAAAATGTATTCAAAGTCGGTAGGGTAGGTACCTATTGGTAACTAAATTCAGATCCCCATACAAAAAATCAGATCCCCGAAAGGTTTGAAAAGAGATTGAAGTTATTCCTGATGCTGATTATTCTAATACATAGTTTCCGCGCCTACCCCTCATATTTTTATAAAATTTTAGGGTAGTCAAATGTTGTATACCCACATCACCGTTGACAACTTGCCGAGACGACAGTTCTGCCGTGAACATGACCAGTGTAACCCGTGTCGAAACGTCGGTACAAAAAAATGTAAATACATAAATATCGCGTTAGACCCGTTTAAACAATTTTTTTTTATTTTTTTAATAATTTATGTACCAAAAAAGTTAGATACAGTTTTACATTAATATCCGTTCGCCAAACACAACGTTTAATTGGCGAGTAATGCACTCATGCTCTTAATAAATTAATGTACCTATCTACCTTAAAACCTAAAATAAAATATGTATTTAGGAGGTATCTATTAGCAATTTATTCCATTTAGTTTTGAAGACGTGTTTGCTACTACAATCATGTTCTGGAAAGATGGTATTGAAAATCTTATCTCATCGTAGTGAATCTTTAAGTATGGGTACATATAGCGCGATAGTTTAAAATGTTATAATGCATAGTTACCTACCGTCACATGGACTAAATTGGGACACGCATGGATAACTTGAGACACCCGTGGGACCTTTGTACACGGTGTAAGTTTGTCTATCTCAATCTCCCATTTTCAACTCGTCAGTCAAAGGTTAGCTGGAAGAGATCCTTTATAGGGATAAGTTCGCCTTTGTACTGTATCTTATGTGACTGTACTAGCCTGTAGTACTGTGTTTTAGCCTGTTATAATAAAGTGTTTACATCCAGATCTGTCCTACGGACAAACATACTCCTGAGGTGTCAAATTAACCTATGTGTGTCCCATATGACTCGATTTGACTATACCGTAGTACAATATTACAATATATGACCCAACTCGGAACGTTCACTTAACTAGCTCGGCCAAGGTGCCAAGCTGGCATTAGGCACTCGGACGGCACAGTTGAAATTATCAATTTCGTGCAACTAGTTGCCTTTGCTCAAAATTACCTAATGTACATAACCACTATCATCAATTCCAACCTAACGTCACTAAAAGCCTGCATACACAATTGGCGTTGAAAAGTTTAAATAAAAATATTTTATTCATGCCGCACACTCAGTCCGAGGCAATGAATTTGTATGACGTAGATAACGGGTTTTATTGTCACGGTTAGTAAATAAATTCCGTCGCATCCACCAATCATGTACAGAGATCACGTAGAAAGCCGCCCCGATGAAAGGTATAATCCAATCAATTATTACGGCCGTGCCCCAATTCTGCAATTGTGAAATGCAAAGGGAAAAGATTTTAAGCCTGAAAAATATACACTTTTCCATTTTTTGTGGATTTTGGCATTTCATTGTTTGTAGAGGCAGTTTAATTTTGCAGCTCTCGTTTGTATTAGATGGAAATCCAAATATTTCTTTACCTCATCTGCCGCCTCGGGGACTCGGAAATCTTTTGAGATCATAGCAGAGATATTATCACTTTAACTATATTTCTAATCTACTCACAATTACATTCACCTAGTGGAAGAAAATATAGAAATAACTTCATTTAAAATGATAAAAAATCTAAGCATTAGAATTACAATTTGAAACGGGATATTTACCAATAGTGCCGAAATATCGGGAACTCACAAATACAAATATACATGGTAAATATCCCGATTCAAATCGTAATTCTCATGTGAATGACCATGTGAGCTTGAAATCTTAAAATCTAAGAAATCTATTAAAAAACTAACATTTCCGTTCAAATGATTACTACCTTCTTCTAGCCTTCCTTTCGTACACTTTGCGAAGACCGCAAAACATTGTTTCAGCTGTGAAATACAACCCCTAGGCTGGATGTACAATTAAGTGACATTGGGTGTCAAAGTGACACTCTTAGGGCCCTGAAACTAATTCCATGTTCGCAATAGGTACATAAGTTATATTATCGACGTCGTAAATCGTATTTACAAATACAAGTTTCACAAATTATTGCATGTTCAATAGTCATACCTACAATACTTAGCTCCATAAATTACGTATGGGCAACAATAATTTGCACATACTCCTGAGGGATTCACAAAAAGTACTCCAACTATATCAATATCGTCGGCGCTTCATCAACGTTCAGTCCCCTGCGACCTTTTAGGCTGGTTCTGGTCGAATAGCGGCAATGGCCACCTCGATTTTTCCACAGCTGTAATGCAGCGAAAAGCCCCATAAATCCTAACAAACGTAGTGCAACAGAGCTTAGTGAAATTGTAAAATATGTGCATACGGTATCGGTAGTTCAGGGTTTAACTAAAACGGAGTAAATTTATGAGACGTTTACGTCTAAGCATGCAACAAATTGTGTTCCGCGTGCTAGAGTATTATCTTAATGACCTAGCTAGACTAATATAAAGAATAAATACAATACATCAAACAACTCTAAGCTACTATTCCGAAAATTTTGTAAACATAAGAAACAAAATAAATGTGTACCCTTTTTACGGTCAGTAAATGGAAATAAAATAACCAAGACGATTATACGTTACGGAACAGAAGACGTGGGTCTCAGATTGAAATGAAAGAGGCAAGTACCTTACTCAACCGAAATAATTTAGTTTGGTTTATTGAATCAAATCAGCGGATAGTTGATTTATTTCTTAAAATACGGTATGCTAATAATTTTGCGTTCAGTGGTTTTGCTCCAGCAGCAGTCCCTTCTTCTGCAGCTTCCGTCAATGGCAAACGCACTAGTTTTCTGATACCTTTAGAGCTTTGTGAAATAAAATATAGGATTTAGGTAAATCAAATTTCAAATAAAGAAATAAAGGGTAGTTGCACCGACCGTTCTGACGACGATGCGGGGTTCTAAGAGTATGGACTGGCGGGACGGGACATTCTGGGTTTGGCGCTCGCACTGAGCAGATGTGCTAGAACTGTATACACCAGTGCTTATAATCTATAAGTTCTGAGGCTTGTGATAGCTCTTATAAGTTTGGTTGGCGTTTAAATGTTTGGTTGGAGTATACAAGTATTAAGGACGTGAGTGACCCGTTTATTATATTATACATAATACACCGGGGGCTGCGGCATGTGAAAGGTAGATAGTCGCGCTGGTGACATCTATCTAAACTCTATCTTTTCTATAATAATGTAAACGTCCCAGTGTTTGACACCGCAATGTCCAATAGATGACACCTATTAATCACCTCTGTCATGATGATATAAGAGTGAAAGTGCCATGTATTGGGTCAATGTCGAGGTCCGTTTACTTTATATGACGCCTCTGTGAGCGCGCTGGTGAGGTGTAAATGGTATAATAGCCATATTAATTGACTACCGTACCTACTTCATAAGTTAAATAATTTTCATCTCTTCTGCTCGGAAAGTTCAAGTTTCATAAGTAGATAGCCGGGTTGAAAGTCGCTTTTCCGACCCTAGGGTGGAAAGTAATTTTTTTTTAAAGTTCTTTAGGCCGCAGTCGCGCGCCGGCCGCACGCACGAGCCACGGGGCGCGGCGGCGCCGGCTGCTGGTTTGCTGCAGAGCATGTTTTAGTACTAAATACACTTTCATTTTATTTTCCTCATAGTCGAAATGAAAAGTAGAGTGTTCAACTCGAGTGAAAGCACCCATTTCACCCTTGAACTATTGGCGCTCTCACTTCGTTCGAGCGCCAAAATATCTCAGGTGGTATGGCTCATTTTCAACTCTTTGTTAACAATCTACTATTTATATTGTACTAAGAGGTACAATATTATTGTTTCCGGCTGTAACGAACACAACACTTGTAATTTTCAGTAGAAATCCCAGCGGATTACGATCATCTGTAAGTTCAATTTATTACAGAAATCCATATCCAAGCGAAAAGGGAAGTCTGCAATAAAGAAGCTATCTTTATTGTGACCGTATCTTGCTACCGTTTATGTAGTAGGTTTAACAATCTCTCATGGAGGCTTTATTATAAGTATTTTCTGCGTAGAAACGACTTCAAATCATTTATAGTCCTTACTAGCCAAATATAACACGATTGCCAAGTATTAATGCGACAAAACGACTGGACTCATTATTGCAAAATCGATTTGCTTGGCCTTGAATTATAAAACAAGTGATTGAATGAAATGAATGAGTGAATGCAAATAAAAATACTTAAATAAATACATATTCTTAATAACACGTAATATAATGAGTGACGACGAAATATTTAAATGAGTGAATGCAATATATAACATGATAACGACATATTTTTAATAGATATCTGACCTTTATTAATTCATCATCATCATCATCATCATTCAGCCAGAAGACATCCACTGCTGGATATAGGCCTCCCCCAAGGAGCGCCACAGCACACGGTCGCGAGCCACCCGCATCCAGCATTAATTCATATAATCCATTTATTTAAATTCAATAAATATTTGAATTCAATGTTGTTTTGTAAATAATACTGAACAGAATGGTTTAAGAAACTTTTTGGTCTATCGCGCAATTCATTGTTGAAATTGCTATAGGTATGAAAAAATAATAGTAATTTCAAAATCCCGCTGTCATTACAATAACATGTCGGTGAGTGCATAACCGAAACTCTAGTGGTAATGTAACATAATATGTATGATGCTATATAGGTATTTTACGACGTATTAATTGTCACTCCGGGCGACAAATGATGTTGTACATAAGCGAATTGCTAATTTAATGAACCGAATACGAATCCTTAGGTAAAAATCTAACATTAAATTCGGGAATATATTTCAAAAGAAGTTCAGGCTTTGGTGTACCGGATTTTAGGAGAAAACGAACCTTCCGTGACAAAGTGAAGACTTAGCTGTAAATTACTTTTGTGCGTCATTTTCATGTTCTCGGTAAGTAAGTATCATTGTGTCATGATTTAATGTTGAAGTAACGAATAAGTTACGCAAGTAGATGAAGGTATAACACCCACTTACTTATATATTTACTTATAAAAGCATAAAAGTTTTGACGTTATACTATTATTTATTCGTAGGCATGGAGTTCGCTGGAAAACAAAACAAATTACACATCGGTTACTACTTACGCACGTCAATGTACAGAATGGTTCATACATACATACAACATTGTCAATATAGTAATACCTATATATAAAATACTAAAAAACCAGCCTAGTCGGACTTGCGCACTAAAGGTTCCGTACCATTATCTAAAAAATCTCAATAAAATCATGTTTGTTGTAAGGGAGCCCCCTTAAATATTTATTTTATTTTGTTTTTTGGTATCTGTTGTTATACTCGTATCGGCAAGACAAGTACATCATCTGTGAAAATTTCAACTATCTAACTATCACGGTTCATGAGATACAGCCTGGTAACAGACGGACGGACAGCGAAGTCTTAGGTACTATTAGGGTCCCGTTTTACCCTTTGGGTACGGAACCCAAAAACGAGTAGTAGTATCTCGATCCCTGCGACACCATCTTCAGCAGTCTCAAGATGAACATGTTACCCATTAAGAGGCACTAAAAAAGTTTGACGGTTAATCAGAGGCTTCTGTAACTCTAGTATAAGTCTAGGCAACACGATTTGGTGGTAACTATTTTTACCATACGAAATATATGAATTGAGACTAAACGCAATCACGATCGTTTGTGTTTTGTTTCAAAAAAACTAATACGATAGGTATACCGATCGTTAATCTTATATGCATCTTACAAGTAACGAGCAGTTACGATTCCGATAATTTATCCTATATTTCTATCTATATTATGTATATTGTAGAGGTCGTTCAGAAACGCAGAACAAGCTACACTTTTATGTATGAAAGAGCAACAATATTTTAATATTTTAGTAGCAAAATATAAACGGAAATAGGTAATACCTAACTGACGACGGAGCACTGATAATATACAAACTTGTCGAAAATCGAATCCTCTGAAGATTGCTGTTCTGTAACTCGAGTTAGAACTTCACCTGCTATGGGAAAGTTTCCGGAATCTATTTCAATAACGGAACTCTGAATCAGTGTCAACAACAACATGCAAGTTCTTGTTGTGTTGCATTTCTTCTTCCTTACTTCAGGCATGAGACTGTCAGTAATTTAAAGGACAAACGAACTAGTTGATTACGTAAGGTGGGAAACTTACTTTTATACTCGTAGGTAAATCTGTCATTTTAGTATGCAGAATTATATTTAGCTGCGGCAACGGGTCGATAGAATCCACTTGTATAATTAATCACAGCAAATGAAATAAATGAACTTTATTCTGCAAGTAGGCCGCAATGCCACTTTTACTAGTCAAAAACTACTAGCGTTTCTCAAGATACCACTGCCGAGAAGAAACGCCGGAAGAAACTTCACAGTCAGTCATTTTGTTAAAAATATGCTTATTACAATGATATTAATTAATCTAAATAAGTAAATCTAAGTGGTAAACTACACAAAATAATTTAAAAAACAATACGTATTTACAATGTTTAGCTCCACAAGAAAACATGTCGAACTGTATACGTATTACATGGTGTTACCAAATACGAGATAAGGAAAATAATAATAACGGAAAATACTTTCCCTAGACATCAATTTAATCGTTAAATACTTGCCCGCTGTGAAGGTGCATGCTTGAAACGTAACGTAAAACGTAACTTAATCATCCCTCTTTACTAGGTACTTCATGTTCATCTAGCATCATATTCCATTTTTTTTTATTCAAGATAGGTTTGCGTTTCACCACAAATCACCTGATACAATGGAATATAGGATGGGAAGGACCGCGCTTGCCTAGTAAAAACTGATTCACTCTCGCCTCGAAGGCCAGAAGGGTAGTTCGCGGGGAATATGGATTCCGGCAAGGAGTTCCACAGCTTGACTGACTTGACTTCCAATTCACCTTGCATCAAATATCTTTTCTATATATTTGATTTCTATGTCACGTATAAAGGGTAAAGGGCGCGCAGCTCAAGAGCGAACGCGGGATGGCGGCGCACTGTGGAAGCCCTCTGCTCCATCTAGGGGACATAGGAACATAAGTCGTCAATTAGTAATATATGTTTTAACTTTGTCGGTAAGCACACAAACAGAAGTATAAAATCGTTAATTCGCTAAACGCAGAACTCCAATTACTTAAAACTAAACTAAAACTCAAAACGAAATTTAACTGACGTGAATTGTTAGATCGCTTTATTTGATTTCCCGAGGAATAGCACAAAGAGCATTAGAAATAAAAAATGTACCAACACGTACAACATCTTGACCTCCCCTTCCTCTTCTAGCCAACCAAAAATAGTAGACCCATTGTGGGTTTCAAGTACATCCTCGAACAAACGTATCGCCGAAAAAAATAATCATTACTGGACACGTAACGTGGGTTAGGCGACCCGTTAAGGATATATTAAAACTGCCCAAACAAAAATATTAGCAAATGTAATTACAGAGAGGAAATGTACCTAATGTCCTGCGCGTACTCAAAAACGCTTATCGACAATTCTCCATAACTCACCAGCACAAGTAAGACCTCCGATTACTGATGGTTGGCATGAATCTTGGTATTAAGTTATGTTATCTATATATATAAAAGAAGAAGTCCTGATCTACCATCAACGCACAGCCGAAACTACTGGAACTAGAAACTTCAAATTTGGTCCAGAGCTTACTTTTATGACGTATGCAAGGGATAAGACGGGATTTTTGGAAATTCCACCTCTAAGGGGATCAAATAGGGGTGCAAAGTTTGTATGGGAGAAAATTTTTTTTTTGTGCTGAAGACTTAAAAATTTGTAAAATGGTTACGAACTTAAATCCAAAGAAAGTGTTTTCAGCGATTTGCAAAATTCTAACCCTAAGAGGGTAAAGTAGGGGTGCAAAGTTTGTATGGGAGAAACTTCTGTTTTAGAGTTAGAGACTTAAAACTTCGTATATAGACTCTCTGTTTAAATACAACAAAACTAAATTCAGCGATTTTCTAAATTCATCCCCTAAAGGGGTGAAAAGAGGCTTCAATGTTTGTACAGGGAGCAAATCTTTTTTGAAGTGAGAGATTTGAAACTTCGTAAATAGACTCTATGTTTACGTAAAACAAAAATTATTTCAGCGTTTTTCAAAATTGCTCCCCCAAAGGGATGAAAAGAGGGTTCCAAGTTTGTAAAGGAGCAAATCTTATT
Organism: Epiblema foenella; assembly: GCA_963556455.1. Lineage (NCBI taxonomy): Eukaryota > Metazoa > Arthropoda > Insecta > Lepidoptera > Tortricidae > Epiblema > Epiblema foenella. The sequence goes on from OY747106.1 coordinate 12,268,575, forward strand.
TGAATTGAGAAATGTAAAACTTCGTATATAGACTCTGTTTAAATACAACAAAATGTATTTCAGCGTTTTTTGAAATTGCTCCTTCTAAAGGGGTGAAAAGGGGTTTACAAGTTCGTACGGGGAGCAAATATTTTTTGAAGTGCGGGATTTAAAACTTTGTATATAGACTCTCTGTTTCAATACAACAAAACATATTTCATCGTTTTTCAAAATTGCTCCCATAAAGGGGTGAAAAGAGGGTTCCAAGTTTGTAAAGGAGCAAATCTTTTTTGAAGTGAGACATTTAAAACTTCGTATATAGACCCTCTGTTTAAATACAAAAAAACATATTTCAGCGTTTTTCAAAATTGCTCCTCTAAAGGGATGAAAAGAGGGTTCCAAGTTTGTACGGGGAGCAAATCTTTTTTGAAGTGAGAGATTTCAAACTTCATAAATAGACTCTCTGTTTAAATACAACAAAAAGTACATCAGCGTTTTTTTAAATTGCTCCCCTAAAGGGGTGAAAAGGGGTTTAAACGTTCGTACGGGGAGCAAATATTTTTTGAAGTGCGGGATTAAAAACTTCGTATACGGACTCTCTGTTTAAATACAATAAAACGTATTTCAGCGTTTTTTGAAATTGCTCCTCTAAAGGGGTGAAAAGTTGGTTTCAACTTTGTACGGGGAGCAATTCTGTTATGAAGTTAGGGATTTGAAACTTCGTAAATAGACTCTATGTTCAAATACAACAAAACGTATTTCAGTGTTTTTTGAAATTTCTCCTCTAAAGGGGTGAAAAGGGGGTTCCAAGTTTGTACGGGGAGCAACTCTTTTTTGAAGTGAGAGATTTAAAACTTCGTATATAAACTCTCTGTTTAAATAAAACAAAACATATTTCAGCGTTTTTTGAAATTGCTCCTCTAAAGGGGTGAAAAGGGGGTTCCAAGTTTGTACGGGGAGCAATTCTTTTTTGAAGTTAGAGATTTGAAACTTCGTAAATAGACTCTATGTTTAATTATAACAAAAAGTACATCAGCGCTTTTTGAAATTGCTCCCCTAAAGGGGTGAAAAGGGGTTTACAAGTTCGTACGCGGAGCAAATCTTTTTTGAAGTGAGAGATTTAAAACTTCGTATATAGACTCTCTATTTAAATATAACAAAACATATTTCAGCGTTTTTCTAAATTGCTCCTCTAAAGGGATGAAAAGGGGGTTCCAAGTTTGTACGGGGAGCAAATCTTTTTTGAAGTTAGAAATTTGAAACTTCGTAAATAGACTCTATGATTAAATACAACAAAACATGTTTCAGCGTTTTTCAAAATTGCTCCCATAAAGGGTTCAAAAGGGGGTTCCAAGTTTGTACGGGGAGCAAATCTTTTTTGAAGTGAGAGATTTCAAACTTCGTAAATAGACTCTGCTTAAATACAAAAAAACGTACATCAGCGCTTTCTGAAATTGCTCCGCTAAAGGGGTGAAAAGGGGTTTAAAAGTTCGTACGGGGAGCAAATATTTTTTGAAGTGCGGGATTAAAAACTTCATATACGGATTCTCTGTTCAAATACAACAAAAAGTATTTCAGCGTATTTTGTAATTGCTCCTCTAAAGGGGTGAAAAGTTGGTATCAACTTTGTACGGAGAGCAATTCTTTTTTGAAGTTAGAGATTTGAAACATCGTAAATAGACTCTATGTTTAAATGCAACAAAACGTATTTCAGTGTTTTTCAAACATTCTCTCCTAAAGGGGTGAAAAGAGGGTTCCAAGTTTGTAAAGGAGCAAGTCTTATATGAAGTGAGAGATTTAAAACTTCGTATATAGACTCTCTATTTAAATACAACAAAACGTATTTCAGCGTTTTTCGAAATTGCTCCTCTAAAGGGATGAAAAGGGGGTTCCAAGTTTGTACGGGGAGCAAATCTTTTTTGAAGTGAGAGATTTTAAACTTCGTAAATAGACTCTCTGTTTAAATATAACAAAAAACACATCAGCGTTTTTTGAAATTGCTCCCCTAAAGGGGTGAAAAGGGGTTTAAAAGTTCGTACGCGGAGCAAATCTTTTTTGAAGTGCGGGATTTAAAACTTCGTATATAGACTCCCTGTTTAAATACAACAAAACGTGTTCCAGTGTTTTTCTAAATTGTTCCCCTAATGGGGTAAAAAGGGGTTCCAAGTTTGTGCGGGGAGCAAATCTTTACTTTTCGTAAAAATCGATATAGGTGTAATCTTCGAGGTTCCTCGGGGTGCTCATTACTAAAATGACATGCATTTTCAAATCCCAGAGGGGGACATTTATTTTTCTTAAAAATCAATATGGGTGTCATCGTCGAGGTTCCTCGGGGTGCCGATTACGAAAATGATTTGCATTTTCAAATACAAGATGGCGGATATTTATTTTTCTTAAAAATGGATATGGGTGTCTTCGTCGAGGTTCCTCGGGTTGCCGATTACGAAAATGATATGCATTTTCAAATCCAAGATGGCGGACATTTATTTTTCTAAAAAATCGATATGGGGTAATCTTTGTGGTTCCTCGGGGTGCCGATTCCGAAAATTACATCCATTTTCAAATCCAAGATGGCGGACATTAAGTTTTTCATTCGAGTAATTTAACAAAAGATTAATAGCATCAGACAACTGACAGAAACAAATAAACCTCATTTATATCTTTGTTACCATCTAAAATCTACGCGGACGAAGTCGCGGGCGGCTGCTAGTTTTTGAAATAAGAGGCGAGTAGGGACCCCTTGTGAATAGATTAGCTGGTTAGGAGTGAAACGTGACCCTAGCACGGGAGTTTTTCAAGGAAATGAGTTAACTTTCCCAGCTTTCGTTCTAATTCCGAGTCAACTAGGCCATTATTCATTTTGTTTACGCGAACTCACTAAATATTTGTGCGGCGAGCATTTATTTTTATCGGTAGGATCGCAATTTACTGATAACTTAATATGTTAAGAAACACCTGATGGCTGTTTGTTGGATGTGTAAAAAGGTTTGAGTTTACTTTTACTATTTGTCAATTATAGCTAATGGATTTTATCATTTCAAGAAAATGAGGAGAGATGAAGACTTAACGTAACGGGTTTGATTCCCGGTTCAACCATAAAATTATTTAAATATCTGTGAATGCAGTTTCAATTGTTTTTGAAATTCAAATAATGTCTTCTTTCAGTAAAATGTTCCATCTACAATATTCAAGGTACTTTCCCTCCATGTGGCATAGCCGTGGGACGACGCCCTGTATACTATATAAAGTAAATTATAAAAACTAGCCTAATCGAATAACCCATCCCGAGTGACACCCGGTGCAAAGGTGCCCATCACACTAGCGGCATTGCCTCGTTGAATAGCGAATTAAATACAGGCTACATCATTAATAACATTTTCAAATAATAAACCCACCATCGCCAAGGAACGCTGAATAAGAACAATATCTCATTTGAAACTTAGGAAAATTTGCAAATCCTTCCACGAAGTTGCCCCTGTTGATTAAAGCCCCAGGCAAAATTATTGTTTCACAAATAAAATTATTAAAATAAATTGATACAATAACAAACATACTATTGCCAACAACGGAGCCGTCGCCCAGTGATATATATATAGACGTGAACTTGATGTCGGTGCTTTGTAAACAGTAGTTTGGTATGCAATAACCAGCCAAGAGAAACGAAATGTACTCACAGCTTTTCTTCTGTGCCAACTGGCCAGAAAACTTGTAGGTTGGCAGTAAGTTTTCTAAATACGCAATTTCCCATACTATTTGATTACGCACTTATGACTAGACACCTAGATAGGCCTACAGTAGGACATATATATAGGTGCAGACTACTGAGGCAAGTAGGTACTTGCCGATGTGAATTTTCAATAGCATGTGCCAAAAATGAGTCAACAGACACGTTACGGCTGCGACCGAAAATCTCGTTCAGTCACTTGACGCCACAATATTCACAATCTTTTTAAGGCTGTTGGGGTAAATGAAATCTGAAATGTTAATGGAAATATATTTGAAATGTGGTGTGTCCATCTCTTTCGTTTGTCAATACCGACGTTGGGCTCTCGGCATCAAGTTTTAAGCCCCGCCGTAATAATTTAATTATTATTCGATGATACTCTTGAGCCCTCTAATGCTGGCAGTCAACAGTAATTAACTGATCTTAATCAAGGAAATTTGGGAGAAAGTACATTGAATTATGTGAAGCCTTTGTTTTTTGATGTTTGGAATTAGGAGTTCCTTGTTCCATGTCGTTTCCGCCTTCGACCACTTCCAAGATCCATTCCGGTTCTTTGGGCCGGTTGGGTATAAGTTTTGGGTGGTGTGTTTCTAATAATGATTTTAATAAATGTTGCTAACGTCTCTTATAAAATCACATCATTATAACGATCTGTCACTGAAACAAAACCCGTAAAACTTTAGCGTCTATATAGTAGAATAGAGTACGGAAGAAAATCCCGTTGCCATAAGAAATGAAAGCCTCGCGACCCCGCCACTGCGCGAGCCATTAATTGTGGCGTAGTTTCACAGGATACTAATAATCCACACAATATACTCGTAGTACTCGGCTATTATGTGCCGTTTCACCTCCATACTGAAATTGTATATTCTTGACGACCGCTTTAGCCTAGTTGGTAGTGACCCTGCCTTTGAAGCTGCAGTTCGCTGGTTCGAATCCCGGTCAGGGCATTTATTTTTGTGATGAACACGAATATTTGTTCCTGAGTCTTAGATGTTTTCTATGTATTTAAGTAACTATTTATCTTTATAAGTATGAATATCGTCACTTAGTACCCATAGTACAAGCTTTGCTTAGTTTGGGACTAGGTTGATTTGCGTAAGATTGTCCACAAATTATCCACAAATTCTAGTCTAAGACTCATTTCGGCTATGGTTACCGAAACAGAAGACTTGGGATTTAAGGTATTATCCAATTGGAATTGGTTCAATATTGGTCGCAATACCAGTTCGCAGTATTAGTTTTGACGACCCGTTGCCTAGTCGCTACCCACTAGGCAACCGGTCGTCACCGAGGTTAACGCTAACGGCAACTTGTGTGATGAGCATGAATATTTGTTTCCGAGTCTTGGATGTTTACTATGTCATCATCATCCTCCTGTCGTTATCCTAGTACAGTTGCATCCTGAAGGATGCCCGGGGTCCACTACCTAATACCAAGATTTGGCGTAGGCACTCCGCTTTACTTTTCACGGAAGCGACTGCCATTTGACCTTCCAACCCTAGGGGAACAAGACCTTTTTGGAATTAGACTTGTCAAGTGAATGGGCAACTTAGCTGTTAGAAGTTCTGAAGCCGTCCGAAGGCCTCTACCTTGGCTTAATGACTGCTATCATAGACAGAAGCCGGGTTCATCGGCTTAACATGCCTTCCAAAGCACAGGAGCGTATAGTTAATAACCACTCAAAGCGGTCACCCAACCATGAACTCACCTTGGCGCGTGTTGCTTAACCTCGCATATCGCACGCAGTACGCGGACGCCGCTGAATCACGAGCGCTCCGCGCGCTGCTGAATCTTTTCTATGTACCTATTTAAGTATATGTCGTCGGCTAAATAGTTAATAAATAGTTCGATGTGTCTAAGATTATCCTTTAATATCTATTGAATATTGGTGGCAATGTATTAATTAAAGCAATAAGACCTTAACCGTTAAAAACGTTATCTTTTCTTCAATTTGCTATTTCATGACATCTTTCTTACGCCATACATACAAAATGCTAATATTTTATATGTTTTCACTTGTAAAATGTGTCAATTTCTCAACAAAGTGCTGATTTGGATACAACGCTTTTACATTATAGGCGTGCATGTACTAAAGCTCTGTTTAAATTTGTATAATTTTATATCGAGCGCGCATATCCTAAGTATGAATGCTCTAGTTTAGGTTACAGGTTACAGGTACCCAAACTAGAGCGCTCATACTTAGGATATCATCACCATCGTATAGTATCGCAACACCGTACAGTTAATTTGGACGGTACACATTACACAAGCTTGTCTAGCCCGTATCGTATATCCTTTACTGGAAGCTCTGGTGACCTTGATGATCGGGGAAAAATGTACAGTTGGATCTTGGCGTATCACGTATCAAATCGCATCTTTGAATTGCAATACAGTATCGAAACGACGATACGCTAAAATGATACAAATGTGGTCAAAGCTTAATATTTAATGGCCTCCTCTAAATGTATACCAACATACAATCTTAAATCAGTCTCTTTACAGATAATCAATATCCAATATCCATTTAAAGTATTTCAATTTCGCTATAAATGCGCCGGGAAAAGATCCCGGACAATCCCGGAATGAACGACGCGCGGCTGCACCGGGACCATTAATTGCGGGCTCGCAGTCGCCTCGCGGGCATTAACAGTTCACAATATACACTTGGCACATTACTCTTAACGTATACCGTTAGTTAAAAACTTTATTACGTACGTACGCCATCATATCGGAGCAAACAAGGTGCTCACAAATATCTGAACACGACTTTACTGTTATGGTGTGCATATTCAAATATTTTTTTCCCTGAAGATTACAAATCAATTTAATGGTCACTGTACTGCGTGCCTTTTAGTATAAAAATTGAATAGGTTAGATTGTGAAGTACAAAAAGTAAGGCATTTTATTTTCGAACAGACCTAATGGACATGTCGTTGCACACGTTTTTGAATGCAATGTGGTAGCTAATAGTATATATATCAGTAGCTAGTAGTATACACACAGTCGCACGTGCACCTTCCTAATAATGTCGTCCTTTTTAGTATCAGGCACGTAGGGTTTTCTTCTTTTCTTTAAGAGTTGACTACTTTTGTCGGTGGAGCAATCGCCAGGGCGCGGCGTCCCTGCCCATGTCATGGGACACACACAGATACAGCACCCGCCAGGATGTACAGGAACTATTTCTGGTTGATGGAGTCTAAATGGATTAATGGCTGGACTATTGCGTGAGACAACGGACACCTGCCTAATAAAACTGTCTCAGATATTTATTTCCGGCAGGCGGTTACTCGCTCTCTGCTAGATGGGCCCCCTTAAAATAGCGACATTATAAAATGGCCTTAAGGGCAACACCGGTCAGAGAGCTGGGGGTCGAGAGGTGGCACTGGACTTTAAACATATAGCCAACTCGCCACTTAGGTGACCACATCCACTCTCGAGCATCAGCTCTTGCGACTCCACTCTGGATGGCCGGTTAAGGCAAGGCAGAGGCGGTGGGCCTGTCCCACCAACCACACAGGCCACCCCCAGGAGGACTCAGGTACGTAGGGCCGCTACTCCCTAACAGCTCGCCACAAGCCGTCTTACGTTGACTCATTGCACTGGAAAACCAGTGGGCGATGGGGTCGTCACATCCCTACACCTTTATCATTATTATTATTAGTATAAAAATATCGCCAATTGTACCTTTCATGAAAGCTTATAAACTGAGGAACTAATTTATGTAATTTTACGCGAAGTGTCGTACTTTTTTTTTGAAGTACTGCCTCGAAGTGTTACAAAATTTGGAAAAAATTTAAATACTTGTGACTTCAAATGCTTTTCTTTGTAAAATTTTGAAAAGTTTTGGCAATTTTTTTTATTTTCCTTAATCAGTCGTTTATTTGGCTATTAAATAAATGGTTTTTTGAGGTCTAAATTTAAGTATTTTTTTCACAATTACCTGTTTTAGGTCAAAAGGCGGGTTTTCTAAAAAATCACTAAAAACTCGAATAACTTGAAAACCAATGAGTTTTGACCCCCAGTTGACTGGACCTAAATCATTGCAAATGAGCTATAGAAAAACCCCTTTCAAGGAATACCTCGAATTTCCCGTCACCCTGTATAATAAATATTATTTTACGACCTGAGCAAACCAAAATTCCAAAATTTCAATTTGTAGAACTGGCCATTATAAATTTAGGTAAGAACACCTGTCGGTACAAGTGTAGATATAACAATGTAAATGAAATGCCTACATAAGTACGAAATAACTGAATTAACTAATGAGTTTTATATAATTGGAATAAAATCAAGTATCAATGAAAATAAAATATGTGCTGAAATACACCAATAAAATACCCAAAGTTATACGCGTCCGCAACATTTTCATACACATAATGTATTTACCAAGCCCTATTTAATCCACTTTAGTCCTCTCTTAATTAGAGGAATCACAGATAGAAAGTTTCAAACTTCACTAACACCCGATCAATCCTTTATTTCGCACGAGTCGGGACTCGAGCACTTCTTATGAGTTTTTTCTCCTTTACCATTAAGGCTGTGGCCTTTTCGTCACACTGACCATTCGTACCCCTTATTACAATGCGCAAAAAGTACACGAATGGTTAGTTAACTGTGATACCGACGGTACCTATTCCTTGGAATCTTAACTTTAGTACTTGATTCGTAGGATCGGCTATTATGACCGGTTGTGTGTGCTTTATTGAATAAATGGTTTTTCTTTCTTTCTTTCTTTCTATGTATTAATTAACTGATAGTGGGTTATAACTAACTTGCTGCCAAGTTGTGTTGAAGCCTCAAACTGTGCGAAAGAGGAGGGTAAATTTCTCTCTACTCGCGTCGCTTCGCGTCGCAGCGGCAGTTATGCTAGCCTCGATGGTCACTCTTCCTACTTCTGATTTTATGGTTGAGACCTGAGTTTGAGACAAGTAAGTTATAACGTTCTAATGTTTGAAATTTTAATACATTTTATTACTTTAGTTATGTTTGTGTATGCTTTCTGATGCGCTCTGACGCCTGACACAGTAGGTGCCGTCACGTCAGAGCGCATCAGATGAATATGAATCTAACCATACCAAAATATACTAAACCATACGATTCAATGTGAAACACTTAGACGTTGACCTTACCTATTTATATAAGTTTATAGATGTTATCAGTAGGTCAATATTGATTAGGTAATATTTATCGTTGAATATTTATTTTGGTGATTACTAGAATCATAGTACGAGTGAATAAGAAAACATTATCATGAATCCACACCTTCATGTCGCCCTGTGGGATGAACCAATATAAATATCTATGTATATCGCCGTATCCCGCGTTACGAATCAAAGCAACCATTGTTCTCCCACTCATACAACTTAGTCACAATATGTGTGCACCTCACCACGTGACGCCGCCGCTTATTTAGGCGATCTATGTATATCTACGTTACATATAGGATCATATAGACCTATATCAGAGATGCGATTTATTTGAAATACTTCTATTTAAAATGCAAATACAAAATGCAAAATATCTATTTTGTATTTTGCATTTAAATACCTTTTAGTAAAAAACATTTTGTATTTTATTTGAAATACCTTTCGAGATGTATTTTGCATTTTTAATATTCATTTCAAAATGCAAAATACTTTGTGATTAAGTTTAGCCAACATTACCAGTCAAACAAAATAAAATGAACGAATGACGCTTGTATTGCCGAATTTGACCGATAGAGGCGCCTGCTAGCCATGCATGCCCTTTTTTTTCTTCTTTGGTCAGAGTGCGCGCCTTATGTCTGACGAAAACGACGAACATTATCGACGAACGACGATAATTATATGACCAAAATTTCATGCATAAGGTGCCATTCGGCTCGGCATTGTATCTCTATTCTATTTCTCATGATAAATACCTAAAATAAATAAAAATATCATTCGATTTGGTCAAAAGGTATTTTATTTTGAAAAAGTATTTTGAAAATACCTATTTTGCATTTAGTATTTGAAATACAAAACGCAAAACTATTTGGTATTTTGCATTTGAAATAGTAAATTTGAAAAGTATTTTGCATTTTGTATTTAAATACTTTTTTAAAACCATTTTGTACATCTCTGACCTATATATATAGTATCACAGAGCTCCCGAGGATGCACTGTGTTGAGAGCGAGGAACCTAAATTTGTCCCTTCTGTTATCAACACAGTGCATCCCCAAATTTTATAAAGGGTCCGCAACGCGTACGTGACTCCTTTGGAGTTGCGGGCGTCTATGGGCTGCGGTGGCCGCTTGCCATCCAGGTAGACCGTAATCTTGTTTGCCACCGGCGTTGTATAAAAATATAGGTACTAATGAGAAATTAACAAATATTACGTTATTATTGTTTAGTTAATTGGAGGTACCTACTTTTAGCTTTTAAATTACATTTTAATGTATTTCTCGCACTCACACCGACGTATTAAAATTACGTTTCGATAGGCACTAATGAATGGAATCAATCTCCATCCTGGATTTCTTAATCCTACAACGTCACACCACAAAATATATAATAATAACGCGATCATAATACTCTGGTATAATCTCTGCCGCATTGGCCACAGCCTAAGCTTCTCCGCGCACTCCGCCATCGAATAACGAATAATCGGCTTTCATTAGTACCTACTCGCTACTGATTTCTCTGAGGAAGATCGATCTACAGCTTACCGACTTAAACCGATTTAAAAGTGCGCTCTATCAGTGCTTTTGCAATGGTTTCAGTTCTTTTGTTGACTCAGCGTATTTGTTGCTAGTCCTATTTGATTGACTAGTATACTCAACTGTTACATATACTCAACAGTCAAAATTTAAGCAACTTGTAAACGTGTAGTAGAAAATGTCAATTGTAGTAGTTATATTGCGCGCCAAACATATATTATATAATACAAGTAGTTATAGATGCGCCACCGAGAGACCGGGGGTAAGAGAAAGAATATTCATATAAAATTTACACTACGTAATTTATCCGGTTTGCATGTCCAATGTTTCGTTTATGAAAAGTGTGAAAAACAAACACCTGTGCCAAAACCCGACCAAGAAAAAATGCTCGGTCGGTAATAGAGACAAAACATGGCACTCTTTTCTATTTCTTCTTATTGAAATCGCAATAAGGCTATCTTTTAGAGATGGGTAAATCCTGAATTGAAAATTTAAATGATTCGAATCCGTAAACAGTGGCGTTTCTTTATCGATTCTTTTCAAAACTTATCGAATCCGAGGAGTTATTAACTCCGACTCGGTACGGAGCCAAATGAATGACCTGTTTGCGCCAGTATCGCGGACCGGAGGTAAAACCGGTGAACTCCGGATCAAATCCGGAGTTGTAAGAATCAAAACATCGAATAACTATTAAGATCACTGGATTGGAAACCAGTGACTCCGGAGTGAATTGAGTTTTAAAGGAGTCGAGAAGCGGAGTCGCTACCGATAGAGGAGCCGGATTTAGTGATTCTTTATCCCCTTTGTGTACAATCTACTATTATTAGACAGAATAACAGCAGTATCACATTCTCGTGTCACCGCCGATACCCGAAGTATCTTACTAAATACCGAATGTCTTATTAAGAGCTCACACATTCATCACGGCCAGTTCCTATATCAGTATAGTTTGAAATACCAAACTCACATTTGATTGAATAAAATGCCCAGTTTGTTTTTGACGCTAATTATTATTATGTCTTACTTAGGCCGGGTTTTATAAAGATCCGTTATACCAAATGTCAGATCAAATTTCAGTAACTCAGTAGGTACATTTTTTGATAAGAAACCGACATAAGGTCTAACGTATCTTTATAAAACCGAGCCTTAGTGGTTGTCTTTTCTGTAACTGAGTCCTTCACTATTTTAGAACACAAAATGTGTAGTGTTGACATGACTGCCAACATTAAGATATAAAAAATATAATTAAGTTGGTATGCCTGGCACCTACCTCAGTTTGTAAGTTATTATTCAAAGGTAAAATATGTTATCTGTGCTTTTCTCTCTCTTCCATTATCCGTGCCAGCGTATAGACGCACAATTTTATTATAAAAATACGATCAGTGATATTTGATGTGAAAAAGTGTGTAATTAGCTGCAACAATATACTCAGTTTACGACCAGACCAGTGCCTATTATTAAACTACAGTCCACATAAGAAACCCCAGAAGTACACAGTAGATCCTATTTACTAGTTCTTTATACTGGACTGGAGCTTAGCCTTCGTCTCCAGGCGAAAAAATAAACAATAGCATACTTTTGTAATGAACCCGGGGAACCTGGGGACTGGTAAACTACGGGTTAATGCCATATCCAATTCAAAATGAAAAAAAAAAATGGTGTGCTACTTTTTTTCGCTTACTCCGTCCACGTACACTACACGGCTGAAAGTTCCGATTTTTATTACCAGCATTATTTTAGGCAAAATGTATTTTTTTTAATCAATTAGTTAAATTACTTAGACATACGTGAAAGCGATCGCGTGGAACATTTCTTTCAGGGTCATGGTATCCGGCATCCCGCATTGTCTGGTGTTGCCTTGCAAAGTATTGATGACAGATTAATACAGCTGACATCTTCGTTAAACCTTTTTCTTACGGAAAAGGCTATAGCCGTAGTTGCTATTTAAGCTTAAACTTTGCTATTTGGCAGTACGGGCATCACGGTAGACATCACCGACAAACCTGTTAACTGTGAGTTAAAGCCGAAAAAGCGTGTAGTGACGTTACGTGTCCAGGCAAGACACGTCAGAGATGCCAGCTCATCTCCCTTGCGTATTGTGAGCAAATGTAATTAAGCCCCGTTTACACTTGACATGACTTGACGAGTTCAGGTCAAGTTGGCACATAGGACTTCACACAAGTGCTATAAACCCAGCAATTATTACTAATGACTTCGATATTATTATTTATTTGTTAAGGGAAATTTTGGAACTGAGAGGAGTACTTAAAGGAACGAAAGGTTGGAACGTAAGGTTGATCTAAATATTTTTTTTTTATTCTAAAAATGACTTAACTAAGTTTGAAATGGCAGGCAAACTCAATAGGTTGTCTTTTAAATGATCGAGGGTCATTTCTCATTAAGACTAGCTTAGGACCGTAATGAGCGAACGGTGCTCGAAGGGAGACTTTATTATATTCAATAATAATAATAAATTTAATACATTATCGTATCTCAAAGGGGCCTCTTCGTGTTGGATCTGTATCCCCATGAACGCCTTCCAAAAGGACCGGACATTGTGCCGTGATATCCCAAAGGAGAGATACAAATAATAATAATAATAATTCTTTATTTCAGGCTTAGCCCATATTACAACACAAAATTACATTTCACATCATACTATATCCTAAAATTACATTAGGAACATTACATTAACCAAAAATAAAAATTAAATTAAGAATAAATTAGAATTTCGAAAAAGACAAATACACAAAAAATAATAATAACAATAATAATAAATAATTAAATGCACCATCCCTCGACGCTGGCTAGTCCTACGTGCAGTTTGTTCCAGTGTCTCGGTAGTGGTGCATCCAGTTTATCAACGAAAGTTTTCAGGATGCTATAATACATAGCTGGAATCCCTAGAAAATTTCAAAAGCAAGACAAAGCAAACAGACGAAGAAGACAATTTAATAAATGCTTGTAATAAATATAGTCCAAAGTGATTTTTAAATAGGCTAGGCTCGGAGCATAGCCTACTTAGTCAGTTTTTGGCTCGACGGTAAATAGCCCACAGCGGCCTCGACAAATAGCCGAAATACTTTTACAAAGCCTCTCCCGCATGAGCAGCACTCAAGCAAAGTATCTGCGGCGAGCAAAAAATGAACACTTAGCAATGATCACGTGACAGTTAATGAATAAAAGAAAGAGCTTGATTGGATTTGCTAGTCTGATTTTCCATTAATAAGAAAGTTATACATTTCGTTTCATTTGTTTTGTAGAAGCTTTGTAGCTTTTAGCATAATTTCGTTTAGTCTCGATCAGTAAGTAGTATCTTTTTGATATTCTGTGTACCTCCGACACTTTAATCATGAAAGCGAACATTCTGCGGCCCAGTTCCCACCATTGTGTCTCTAAAACAATTCATTATGGTATAACAACTATGCTGGTCAACTACATAGAAGCATCAATTATACAAACATGGAAAACGGAGATAATTGAAACAGAAAGCTCTTGTTCTATTTTAATTGAAAGCTGCACAGTGCAATAAAAACATGAAAACACCTAAATTATTCCTCCCTAAAAGTTTAAAAGGTTCAAAACTGTCGATAGATATATACAGTCAAAAGAAGAGCGTAGAGTGCGCATACGTTGTGCTGAAAACCGTCGCTGCTACGAACTAAACCAAAATGCCTCAACTTCATACAGGTTCTATAGCATATACGTCCTTTTTCTACTAGAAAAGTAACTACAAAAAATCCTCTTTTGGGTTTCATTTTAAAAGATTCAAACGCTCAGGCGCTCTCTGTTCGCAGGTTTCGGCCGCGATTCTTGTAAACGATATATACGGTAATTCTGTCTTTGTGTTCACACCCTGTTAATAGAGACAGGTAGGTACAAATTTTAATGTGCTTTTCAGGTGTAATATTTCTACTAAGTCGGACATAAAGCGGAGTAAGGTATTTCCCTAGAGATATACTATTTAGTACCTACATATTTTTTATCTAGGTACATATAAAAAAAAAATCTTAAATTATTTAGGTAATAAAAGACATGGATTGATACGAACATTTTATTTATTTTAAATACATCAAGATTCTAATAGATTAAAGTCTTTTCAATGAATTATCTAATGGATACGGATTGACTAAATTAATTAAAATTAGTTCCGTTAGTAAACGAATAACTTGCTATTGGTAACACTAGAGTACATACAAATCTTATTACTAAGTAGGTATGACATGCTATGCATTTATTATTTGACTTACATATTTACATTGGCATGATATGCTGATATGCTCAACTCGAACGCACATTTATACATATATATGTGTAATATATTCTTATAAAGATGGAAAAAACTGGGGCAATTATCGACTGAAACGAATTGAATTCAAACCGGTTTTTACGAAGCGCTTGATTAATACACAATCTATGTCAATTCAGTGCGTTATGTCGAATTAAGTCCCTAGCTATTAATACACACATGAAATAGGTCTTGAATGTGAAATTATTATATTTTATAAAAACAATAAAGAGCTTGATAAAATAATTGAATGTACACCGTGTTTAATCAATCTTGTCTGATACTCTCTAAATAAAATATTTTAACCTCCACTCCACCCACAGTTTTGCTGACAAAATGGGAAACGGCAAAAACTTTACAACGGAAATTGAATATTTAAGATACTAGTTATTTATACTTTATGCTCAAAACGCTTTTCTATTTATATTGAAAGTAAGTGTACCCGTACACTGGAAGTGTGAAACGGAAAAAAGAAAACTATAGATAGCATGTCCATCTGTCTATCACAGCCTTTATTGCAATATATTTAACTCGTGTAGGCAGCTGCAACTCTCGCTTCAATGACATGATTGTACAAACACGATTTAAGTTCTCCTCTGGTCATAAATTTTGTTTATACAGCGACTGTGATGTGGATGTAGGTAGCTAATTATACTTGATAGAATAGTAATATTTTCGGATTTGTAAGCAACAATGTACATTGTAGTTGCTTCACCGAAATGCGATTCCATTTAAATCGCTATGGTGACAATAATTTCCATACTTTAAATAACTGAGGGTCCGCCAGCGGCTCTCCAAGTAAAGAAAAATTGATATATTTAGAAATAGGCACAGACGTCTACAAAAAAATGTAATGGTACTATTGTTAGAGCTAATCGCATTGCAATAAAGTGAAGAAAATGGAATACATGTCTTTGTAGTAGACTGTACATACCTAATAACAGACGTCAGAATGACTATATGATATTACTTGATTTTTATATAGGTAACTACATGTTGCAATACTTACTAAATCAATTCTTTATTTATAAATTTTATAATACTCTTAGTATTATTTTTGATATTAGTTTCATGAACATTATATGAAGAAATATGGATCAACTGTGTGAATTTATTCTACCCGTGGCTCTGTACTGAACGTACTGAAAAAGGTTACGAACAGTTATTTCTTTGGTTTCATAATATTAGTACCTAATATTATTAGGCATCTCTACCTACATAAATAATGACTATATCGATATTTTAACGGATCTTGGTTATATTTTGATTTCTTTCGCTTGCCATGTCAGTTCATCACATTATTAAAATTAAGTAATGCTTAAGTATAACTACATAGCGAAACAATTAATCTAGCAAATAATAGTCTTAAAGACTATAATTTCTTTACAAACTTATATGATTACATGAAATTACCTACAAAGATGATAATATCAAACATTTCGATAAAACAATAAGTAGGTACTTAAATTAAATGGATTTTCCTTAGATATCTATAACTATCACAGGAAGTTCTGAGCTTAATAATTAGGCTCAAAAATACATTCATTAACTTTTTAAATATTTTTACTATGATACATTTTTAATAGCGGTGTACATGAGCCCATAATGTGATCAATGTATCATAATACTTACACATTAAAATATAGCTTTATAAAAACCCATGAGCATTAACATAACGCAATCGGAACTGCAAAAAATTGCTCCGAATATACTCAAAGGCGTTTACAAAATTGCTTCAGTTTAATTATACTTAACAGTTTTTTCATTGTTATCAATAGAGCAATATATTTGAAAATAACTTAGTAGTTTAGTTTGGCTACATAAATTGCATTTAATGCTTAAATTACCTAACTAAAATCTCTTTTGCACTTAGAGCACACAATGCATTTCAAGGAGCACTTGCACAAACCCATTGCAAAACAACGTTTAATGTCATAAAGAAGGTCAACAGTTCAAAATATTAATTTGAATTTTATTTCAATTCGCTATAATTTAATATCATTAAAAATAACAAAAATACTGGCAATAAAATTAATATTATCACAAATGCCCAGAATAACATACTTCGGTACTTATTCATAGTTGCTGCCTACTTTTCGGTTTTGCTTTCCTTGCTCATTTTGAGGGCGTCTTGTATCCAAATTCAACTTCCAATATCTAATTTTAACTCAATTGAGACGTTTTCTTCGGAATGTGCGCGGAGTGCAGTAGGTGTGTGTTTTGTTCACATATATCGATACCCTCGAACTAATTACGGGAAAAAAATGTTGTAATTAGTACGATAGTGCACAAATCATAAGGTTTTAATTACAATAGATTTTTACCGTACTTAGTACGAGTGTGCAGTAGAGTATCGACATGATGCCCAAGAAGGGGCAGCCAACTCCTATCCTGAACCGCACATATACTGACGAACAGTCTCAGTCCAGTTGTGCTTGTCACTCGAGAGATCGACATAATATTGTAGGTATTCTATCTACATAGGAATCATAACATGACTTTACTTCTTTCTACGGTAAAACCTATCTCATACAGTTATAACATAACATTAGGCAAAGTAAACGCATTGTATGCGCAAACAAGAATTACGATACACGCTTCAAAAGTGCATAAAATTATTTTTAATTCAGTTGCTCAAAAAGTGGTACCTACTTTATGTAACTGTATATCGTGCCCAAAGTTGGATTATGCACACTAGTGCTTTTTACATTTCCAATTTTTTTATAAACTGTTGGTCCATGCCATACATCCAACCGAAGAGTTTTAAGTATACTATACTTCCATTATATTTAAACATTAAAATTGCATATTAGACAAGTTACAGGGTTATCCAATATTAAAAAATATTAAAACTGTTTTCAAAAAGATGCCTGGAGTGCTACCGCGTACGGCATTCGAAATTTTCCCTCTCTGTCGCACTTGTAAGTTTGCACATAAGTGAGACAGAGAGGGAAAACTTCGTTTGTGGTTCGCGGTAGCCCCTCTGATTGAGTAGACCAACGACCGGAAACGAGTATTATTCCTGACCTCCGATTAATATTGAGTATTATACAAGTCACCGCGCCGGAGGAATGAGCGTTCCTTTTTTTGCCAAAACATACGTTTATATACAAATAAATCAAATATAAGTTATTTATAAAATTAAAAATAATTGTTTATTCTTTTTTAAATGTAATTAAACTACCATGTGACATAATACATCTCCCAAAATAGTTTTGATTTGGCTGAATGCTGACAACCATGGCATGTTGAAAAAGTCTATCAATTAAAAGTTAAACCGACTTTTTAATTCCCGCCTCTTCAATTCAGAATTTCACGAATTAATTTTGTAATGACGTATTGTTTTAATAATATTTATGTGATATGAGCGACTTATACGATTGTTAAATAAAATGTATGCAAACTACGCCAGATGCAAAGCCCACAATGGCAAGTAAACAGATTTTGTTTTGTCTCTTTTAATCCCTGTTTTATTTAGATTTGTTTCTTTGATATATTTTTGCAACTGTATTAAAAAACGTCGTTTGATATACGTGCGGAAGTGAAACCTTCCGCACTTGCATCAAAATTTACTATTAACAAAACACTATCATTATTTCATTATCCATTCATTATTCACAGTTCACTGCACAACTCTTTACACACTCACTGATCGTTCTAATTTCAAAATTCGATTGTATTCCTAAAATATTGTAGTTAGTTTACGTTGGAACTAAGTTGCCGGCGAGATGAAACGCCAGGTGTCCCGATAGGGCAATGAGAACTAATTGGAGGTTTTGGATCGTATGGGTGGCCTTGTCAGGTACAGCGCACTCCTTGTCCCGGTACTCGTAGCAGAAATTCTGCGGAGAAAGAAAAATGCTAGAACAAAATATATTAAAACGGAAAACCACAACAAAAATACAGATGTACTATCTAGGTAATGATTTCAAGGAACAACAAATAACTTAATCGGCAAAAATAACAAATATTAATTTGTTATATTACCCGTTTCTTTTGTTTTTAACCGTTTATTAAAACGTTTTTTTTAAACATGTGATTGAATGTAGCTTGTTATTTTAACTTAGCCCAAAAGTTTTTCTTTGAATCCCTTATCAATTTAGGGCAAAACATGGAGTAAACACCATCACCATCGTCATCAGGCTTCATACATCTTTACAGATGACTTAAACAGCGTCTGTCCGCGAGGAACAATAATGCCTCTCGTGACTATATAAGCCAATCCGGAATCAACATTTGCGGATCTGTATTATCGGTATCCTCTAAAGGGTTATGTATTTTAGCGCGCTTGTGGTCTAGATCTTGGGACCAGTTGTTATCAAGGAGTTCGGGACCTAGTGCGGTAGTATTTCTCCGCTCATAGCGATTACCAACAAGATCAAGTGCTGCGATCAATGTTGAATGAACATACATGAAGTAAAACTGGAATGGCCAAGGTTTTTTTCCCCAATTGATTTAATTCGCAAATATTCAATGTCGCCTCCTTATCATGTAGGTATAGGTAGCTGAGCTAGTTCCGAAATATCACAAATCTGCTTGTCACATACCTCGCCTTAACACCTGTACCGTTTCTCTAATAAAAAAAACGGCACTTTTCATAATTTATTTTATCATTTATTCATGGTTTAATCAACATTTAAGAAACTAATTCTCTCTTTCACTAAGTTCCATTGAATTGTGAGATTTACATGCAATACGCGAAAATAAACTGAGCAAGGCCAATTTTATATTTTCGGCCGTTCGCCCGCAATCGCCACAAACCACAAACACTTCATTTAACGCTTTTAAATATCGTAATGAAATTTGTAAATAATTGTATTTTTGTCTTTGCTAGATCTTATAATGCTCCTCCATAGCCCGTACAGCAGTAGCAAAACTGTTTTTAGTTGGTCGTAGGTTTAGAGAATTTTGCACTGGTAAGCAGCATGATTGCCTTTACTTCCCAAATAAAGCATTTATCCCTCTCACATTACATACATGAGTGAAGGACTAGTTCTTTAGATCCGACGTAAACTTGATTAGGCTTCTAGGCTGCAGTCGCTAAGCAAGACTGAATCAGAGAGAGTGAAACTCAGAAGGCCCGCCAATCATCTAGTGTAGGTAGGTATGAATAGTATCATGCAGTGTAGGTATAACCAAATCCTCTTTAGTTGAGTTACGGACGAACTACCTATATACTAGTAATAACTAAAATATCTGTACAAAAATCATCTTTTTCAATTTAAAATAAATATGAGAGATGAGTGAATGATGAGTTCTACCGCTTTCGTGTAGGTAGGTATACAAGGATATCATGAATTGCCACGGGGTGAGGAAGGTATAAAAATAAAAAGTAAAGCAAACCTTTATGATGTTGGTCGCCATTTGTTTGAGGAATTTACTGGTGAACACGGCAGCCTCGTCGCCACACGTCCGCTGGACTGTTTGCTCGGAGCACGACATAAACTCCTGGAATGAGCTGGAAAAAGAAAAATATACTTAGGCAAGTTCGTTTTGGGTACCTGATTATGTGGATACTTAAACTAAATTTGACTTTACCCTCAACAGCGTAAATTTCACGTTCAAAAAATGTTCAACTAGAACTTGTAAGTACTGAAAGGCTTGCTAGATTTGATTAAAAATACCGCGACAAGGTTTGTAAAAAAATTACGATTGATATGTTCTTACGCGCGTTGGAACCGCGTTAGAACCTTTACG
Source organism: Epiblema foenella (assembly GCA_963556455.1). Lineage (NCBI taxonomy): Eukaryota > Metazoa > Arthropoda > Insecta > Lepidoptera > Tortricidae > Epiblema > Epiblema foenella. Next base: position 12,288,943 of record OY747106.1, read on the forward strand.
TGGCTACCCTGAAGACGTTATTAAACGGAGATTGTTTTGGTAACTTCAGACGCATCGAGTCATCCTTAGTGTGAACCTACTGAACAAGCACATTTTATATATCGATTTACATTTCATTGCCTTTTTGTTGAAAAAATAGGCAGCATTTTTATTTATCTTTCCATTGTCCCCGCGAGCAGCCAGCGATGTGTAAATCCTATGATAGTGGAATATTTTTAATGGAGAAACTGACCAACAGCGCTCGCGGAAAGGGTTGCAGAAACAATATCTGTTTGGAATGTAAGCATGTCTTTGGCCAGCTCTGTCGCAATGCGAAAAGGGAAAAACAAGTTACGATCGCCCTAGGTGATAAAATTACTGAAATATTTCCGTATGTCTCTCCAATGTCCAGCACAATGCAATGCACAGCAGATCACCTAATTAAATACGTACTTAATGTTTCGAATGCGCGTTAGGACAAATCAATTGTCTTTCAAGTCCTCACAAATTACAGTTGATGTGTCATAATCATAACGGGCGTTCAAAATGTTACGTAATTACCCTGAAACATCCAAGACACAATCAAGTATAAAAAATTATACATGCTGTAAGTCAATCAGTCTCCATACGAGCCCACACGTCACATTGCAAGCTCATCTACATCGCAGAATTTTATAGATAGACATATAATAGGCAAATTAACGATTCAATTGAAGTGAACGCGGATAACGAAGTCATTAACATTGAATGAGGCGGCAAGCGTCCCTAACCTAATCCTATGGAATAAAATTCAAGCGGAATCCTTAAACAGTTTAACGTTCACAATGGAGGAAAAATCGCGGAATACCATCTAATGGGGAGTTTAGGCAGTCCGATAAAATTGATTGATTGTGGGAGGTCATTAATCGAGGTAGCTATTATGGAACGACACAAAACACTAATGACGGTTTGTGTGGACTACTGAATAGGAAGCATATCAGACTGTACTAGAGGGTCCAAGCTGTAGACACTGCCGGTGTTTTTTTTTTTTTATTTCCAAAAACTGACTCGACAAATGCTATTTAGGCGTATTAATGGTCACAAAATTTCACTAGAATCGGTTGAGAGATGTGATCTGTAGAGGGGAACAAACCGAAATCCGCCCACAGGCACATATGAGATGACAGAAAAAAAATTGTATTTGAAAATTTCAAAAAACTGAGATGACAAAAAATCTATATAATTATCGAAACTGTTCACAAAATTTCACAAGAATGGGTTGAAAACTGCGACATGTTGAGGAGAACAAATCATTGGAAAAAAATGGTTTCTCTACATATAATTTGGTTCGACAAAATTGAATTTAACAGGAAATGAAATCCTTGCGCATTTTATGGTAATTTAGTTTCATTAAGATCTCTTTTCAATTTTATCAAGTTAAGCAGGCGAGGCCAAAAAAAACTTACTTAATCTTCATCTCGACCATTCCCAATGATAAACATTTTAGCCATTTAGTATTGTGAAGATTCACGCCGGGTCCAGTAATTACGCAGACGTTCGATTCGGTAAAATATTTGACTAACGAGAGCTATTCAATATTCAAGGCTCCGTCGACTCTTTGGAGTAGTCTCTCAGATTCCCCTTGATAAGTCCTCGGCCAGTTTAATTTGTGGAAATCAGATTGTCTAAGGCCAACGGTATTAAGGAAATGAGGAATCTGAGAGAATTTTGAATAATGAGCCTTCTGCTCCTGCTTGTTTTTGATATCCCTCGGCCGAAGGAGACTGCAGAGCGGTTGCGAGAAAACGACCCTGCCGTACACCCGCTACGTAGGCGCAGGGGAGAAGACAGGCGCCGGCGATAAGTGCACCTGCTGCCTCCAAATTAGAGCCATTTGCCTCTCATGGGCAAAATAGGAGCTGGGAGCACCCAGATGAGTGCCCTGCAAGAATTGCGGCCTGCAAAAAAACTTGCGGGCCACCCGCCCGTGCGTCGCAGTAGATTGCCATTTGCGATCCTGAGGCGCGCCACTGAAGGCGTATCCGGTACTCGTTGGGTTTTTAGACGGTAGTACGGTCTAACCGGATACTCCGTCATACCCACCCAGGTCTTTCACCGAGTGGGATACGTAAAGGTATTTTCCCAACTTTAAAAAAAAGAAGGTTGTGAGCCGCGTACCTACCGTGTTCTCAAATTATCTACACCTTTCCATACACTTTTTTCATAACTCACTCCTTCCCCGTACAGGCAAGTGATCTCTGGAATTCACTCCCTCTGAACATCAGACAAGCCCCAAGCAAGTTTGCTTTCAAGCGGATGCTGCGTAAGCACCTGCTTAAACAAGAATTCGTATTGAATCCTTCCTTATAATTATAGTATGTACTGAATAAGTTGTATACCTATTCCCATATTTTGTTTATCTATATTTATTTTAATGTTATGTTTATATGTAGTGTGCTATAGATACTTTTGTTTTAGTAGGTATTCTGAATAGACATTTTCATACTTCTAATATGAGTATATTATAGACAAAGCTCTTGTTTTTAATCTATTCGTATTATGTTTTTCAGTCCCCATTACAGAAATAACAAAGAAACTGATCGTCAATCAGTCCCTTGTCATAGTATGTATTTTTGAGATCTCGCTAAACTGTCTTCTCTCTCAGTCACTCGCTTTTATACAGAGATTTTAACCCATTAAGAAAAACAGTATATATTTTCATACCTTTTTTTTACAAACCTTGTTCTGAGAACACGACAAATGAAAATCGGGTACTTACTTAAATAGATTTTTTTGAATAGATTTTTATTTATAGAGATGGTTTTACCTTAATAAGCTGCAGAAGCATCTGCTTACGATACAATATTAATGAGTGAAAAATAAACCTAACAAGTATTTGGTGGAGATTTGAGAATGTGAATTAATCTGGCTATAGGATAATGTATATACCTGGATTCAATTCACATCCGCATACAGTTTTCATGCCGTGATAGCTCTCATCAACTGAGCAATCGAAATACCTGCTCGAGCTGAGATCAGTTAAAATTGGTTGTTAACTAGGTGTGGGGAGTTCGGGAGATTTGGACCCCATTAAACTCAATGTCACATTAAGTTGGATATGACGAAGATCTAGTAACTTCATTTTTCTTTTGTGAATATCAAACCTTACTAGGTATCTTCAGGTATTACCAGAGAGCTAGTAACATAAATATTTTGATCGTAATATTTTATATAAAATTTCAAATATAGCTCAAGTGTCTCTTCCACAAGGGAGACTATGAGGTGACCAAGCATTTGTTTCTTACCAGCAAACAGTCCTCAAGTAGTCCTCATGGCTGGTGCTAATGTCTTGCTGGTCCGTGTTGTACTGCTCATTATTCTGATGGTCATTGAGGTGGGTGAGAGTGATTTCGTACTTCTTGCTACACTGCTCGTAGTCCCCCCAGAAATTCTTGACGCAGCGCGCGTGCTTCAAGTACTCGTCCTGGCAGTAGATAATCGCAATTAAATTGAAGTGCATTACTTAACGCTTGATGTTACTGTTTCATTCACTAGTTCAGTTCAGATTCAAATACCAACTTCAAAATGTCAGTAGAGAATTGCAAATTTGGTAACGACGGGAGAGATATTCTGACTTTTGATTCGAAGATAAGATTGAATGAATATGAATATGGCATTTGTTTCAATAGCTCGGTGAAATGAACGTGTATACGACTGTTACGATATACCCAATCTACTTATATCAACTGATGTAGTTGGATCTGTTGAGCTATGTGCTAAATTGAACAAGTGAATGAAGAAAACTAAAGAGTTAAATGGGATTCAATTCCGCCGGACTCCCCTAACTTCTGTATTAAGTTATGCCTAGTGTGGCCTAGTACAAAGACCGGCACTAGCAATACTTGCAATTTTGTGTTAAATAAATATCCTATATCTTATATAATTCTCAATGAGCGAATAAATGCATATCAATGACCGGACGACGTAATCACAGCGTCCATCGAAAGATTCAACTCAGACACAACGCGTACACTTTAGGCATTCTCGACGGCGGGGACGTCCACTACGCGATCGCGACAACACAAATACATATAGTTCCTATTCGTCCCGGTACCGCCGAATACCGGTTAGTTAGTCCGACCCAGGTCGGGCCTAGCTGAGTTTCTTGCTGGACTCTTCTCAGCTAGGCTAGGTTTAGTGAACCAACGACAAAACTCCCAGTAACTCGATTCCACTCACATCTCAGATTAGGTTGAAACCGCTCAACCAAGTTGGGCGCAAACTCTTAGATTATTTATAACGCGCACTCCTATCGCTTTATTGGGCCCGGCCTATAAAGCCACAGTCAGGATAAAAAAAGCATATCAATGATTTCTTTGACAACGCATGACTACCTGGTAGGCCCCGGGGGTGCAGAGCTCTTTCATTCCGTCGCTGACGCCGGCGTATATCTTCCTGAAGACGGTTTGTTCGTGCTTGCTCATGCACGCGCTTGTGTAGTTGTTGATGCATGTTATACCCGAATGGAGTTTTCTGGAAAGAAGGGTACTTTTAGGGTCGAATTTTCACGCTAAAATGCAGTGAACGGAAACATACATGGAAGCATTCTGTGAATTCTGTCTGCTATAATTATGGCACAACGAAATCAGTACCGTGGTAGGCGGTCCTTAAAACAGGTACCAGATACGACTTCAGTTCGATCGGAATGACTGTGAGTGACGGATGTCTAAACTGAACGTATTTAAGTATATCCCTTCACTGCTAAAATGTTATGTATGTGTCAATTATATGGCATCTTTTACAAATTTCTATGAGAGGCGAGCTACCGATGTCGACGCCATATTTCAATTTAGCGTTTATCGGGCCATATTCATAAGTTATCTAAACTTGCTATACGCCGAATTACAGACCATATATCCCCCATATCCCCCGTACAGTTATGGCAATTCCCAAACAAAAAACTAAAAAGTCCCCTAGCTACTAGTAGCCTTATTCTTGAGGATTATTGAGCAATATTTCTCCTTAACTCTAACTAACTCTAATGTCACAATAGTCAATAGTATCGGCAGTGATTGTTGAAAATGATGCCACAGCTCATTAATTGTAAAATGGAAATAATTCGCTAAAGCTCTATTTAGTTTCAGCAAACAAAGGATTCAAATTATGTATTCTATTTTTAGTTGTATTTGCTTAAACGTTTAATTATGAACAGACAACAGTTTTCGAACAGTTATAATTATACGAAAGTGTGCTGGCATTAAGTTTAGTGTGCAGATGTTAGTGTTAACAAGATTATTTACAGAATACAACTAGTTTTAAAAATCGCGGTTCTCATAGAAGACATTATTTCAACATGTTATAATTATTAATTCTGTACTATACATTGCGCATACTTGCTTACGCTAGATGTGAGCGGAAACACACTGGCGGGGCGTTCAGTTAAGGATTGTTTTTTATTCTGCTGTGAATTGTATATTTCAACGCGTGTCAATCTACAATTTTTAACATGACGACCATAAGGCAAAAGAGGCGATTGACGAAGTGACTTGCTATTTAAAATGCATTATTAAAATTAATACGAAAATTAAGTATTTAATATATTGTGGTCCATATCGTCATTAACATTACGTGATTTCGAAAAGGCCAGCACGAGCCCATGTCCTAATGACAGAAGGGAAAACCAATTAATTAAGCTATCGCTTCTTTCATAGCTCTATTGCTCTGAGGCCCGATTCTAAAATTAAATTAAGACGATCACATAAGTACGACATGATATCCACACTTTCATAACTGTCTCTGAAAGCAAAATAACTTGGAATCGCAATCCTACTCATTATTAAAGTACAGAGAAACCGCAGCGACAACAAAGATTGATAGTATATTCACACGGTTAAAGGACTCATTGGTTATTCAGCGCTTCTATCAAGCGCTCAGCCAAGTTAGCCAGTCGGACAACTAGTTTCAAATTGCTATTTACCGCAAACAAGAACACTAAATTAAGATGAGCTAACTGCGTACCATTCCGACTCGGCAAGTTGAGCTGACGTCTACGTCTCGCGGTCTTTAGCAAAAGTTACCAATTTTACCAAAGTTACCCAGTTTTCACAAAGTTACCCGCTCCGTAAATGAATGAGCGCTATATCGTCTTACCGTGATGAACTGTAAAAGACTGAACTATTCTCAATCTCCAACTTAATCATTACTTGAAGGGTAATTAATTACTTTAGCACTTTCCTTCTTTGAAACTGACATTTTAACCATTTTAAGGGCTTAAGCACAAAAGTGGTAATTAGGACTCAATAAAAGTCTGTTTAAATCATATTATTTAACATAAAAAACGTTATTATGGTTGTCGAATTGTATTAAAAACTTTATTTTATGCGATTTACAATTTATTGTAAATAGTAAGCTGCATGATATTTTTAGGCGCTGCGAATCTGTTGTTTACCTCTATACAGGGGGACTAATCCGAACTTCGAAATCCGAACTTCGTACGGTGCCGTCCCTCTCACTTATATAGTGAATAACACGAGAGTGAAAGGGACGGGACGATACGAAGTTCAGATTTCGAAGATCGCAGTACAGGGCCAGGGACAAGACAAGTTCAGCAATCTGCGCTCGGGTTCACAAACAGTATTTACGAAACAATTTATTTGCTGCATTGCCGAGTAAGTTGATCCTGCCAGATACATTTCATGCGGTTATGGTGATAGCCTGGCGGTCCTAGATTGCATAAAAGCATAAAATGTCGGTTCTAGTAAACTCGAGGCTATAATTTTCCGTGCAGGCGTTTGTTGATTTTGCTTCAAGTTTATATACAATGGTCCTTTGGCTACCTACTTTACATAATAATATTCGATCATAAAGTTTGATTGATTGAATGGATAAGCAGTAATATGTGCGGGCTGTGGTCACCTATAAGTGGTTATTGGCTAAGCATCTTAATTAGATTGTTGTATTCAAGACATATGTGTCGGTGGTCCTTAAATAAACAAATAAATTTAAAACCCATATAGGAAACTTTCATATAAAACGTCCTTCGGCGAGTTATCCCTATAAATTGCAAGACTTTGATAGTGTCGTGCAAGCGTTGGGAAGCAATATATTTAGGTTGTAGATTGAAAAATATCGTATAATTAACTTACATGCAACTCTTGTCTAGCTCTTCTCGGGTTAAGGCGAAGGAAATGTCTGGCGCGTTGAGAACTGGCAGGTCCATGGCGCATCGTTGTAGGAGGTCTTTGTTGCAGTTTTCGTTGGCAGCTGTGGGCAAATTATTATAATTAATACTGTAATTTAATTTTAAGTAGGTATATATAGCAACCAGTTTTTGAACAAACGCATTCATCTTGGATCGAATAACGCAGTAAAATCGGCAGCAAAAGTAGCTGCTTGTTAACTAACCCCACAACCAATGTAGTTAATTACTTCAGCTAAAAAAGCTGTAAATTTCCATAAAATGATTACCTATTTACTTCATCCCTCAGTTTCCTCATTGAATAGGTACATAAAATGTCAGATGCTTGGTCATCCTTGCGGTCATGCGTTGATTTAGATTAGTCAGTTTTTATGTTTTTCCGAAAACAATATACGTATAGTTATTCCATAGAATGTGACTGACGACGAATAGACGATTAGAGAAGTGTGGAACAAAAAAATAAAAATACCATGTTGCGCCAACCCCAAGGCTAAAGGCAAGTAAACGATAGGTACATGTATAACAAGGAATAACGCTAGAAATGCCAAGTAAGCGGGTTTTTAGATCACTACATCATAGCAACATTAAATTTAACAAAGCTGCTGAAATTATATATGATATATTCAACTAAATGTAAAGTCGTCTTGTTATGAAAAATCCTTAAACATACTAAAGGTAAATGCGCACCTGGGCGCTAGCTGAACAAACATTGTTGAAGCTGTAAACAAAATAATCAAATACACGATACGTCAACTATATGTATGAACTTTCCCAGTTGACGTGCGCAGTTCTAAATTAGTTTGCGTGGGCGCATCTGAAGACGACTCCTGGGGGTGGGGCAAACATTTATGCAGTAGGTACCTAACATTAATTTTCAAGGTAATAAATAAGACGTGCCAGTTAACCAAATACTGTGTGAAACAGCAGGCTGCTGGGAAGAGATCCCTTAGAGGGATAAGTTCACCTTTGTACCATGTCTCATATACAGTCAACATAGAGTACATACCGTGCACTTAGTGACAAAATAAGCGGACATATGACAGTAAGGGGCTCCTAGGTCCCAATGACCTTCGACCTGTAACTCTCCGTTTTATCGTGTTTTTTATGGCTTATCGTAATAAGAACAACGAGGTTTACCGGCTTAGTATACCATATTTATTTCAAAACTCACTTTCTTCGAGATATTTGGCATCAACTTTGGCAATTTTAGGTTTGTGAAAATAAGTCAACAATAACAATATTTCTTGCTTTGTAGGAACAGTTACATGTACAGTTCATATATGTATATAAATGCATAAACAACACCCTAAAATCGAAAATAGAGCGCTTATGGACCATGTTTGAATAACCCATAATTTTTTTTTTTATGTTATTGGGGGCAAACGAGCAGACGGATCGCCTGACGGTAAGCAATTACCGTCGCGTCGCCCATAAACACCTGCAACACCAGTACTTAGTAGGTTTTTTTTTAAAATTGGCGTTGCAAATGTGGGTAAAGTATTGAAGAACCGGTAACCTTTTGTGCCATAAATATATCTATAGTTTTGTCGGCGCAATATCAACTCAAAATTCGTTAAAAATCGATAAATAATGTGTGGAGCCCTTTACTGGCCCTAGAGCGTACAGATACTTTATTTACAGTGAGTATGTACCTATATACATGTAGAATTTTATGACATTGACTGTAGGATATAGTATTTACATAGGTATATACTGCTGCAAGCACTCGCCACCTCGCACTAATTGGGTTATAATAGCAACATGGATACCCACCGACAGCTTAACATTGGTGTGTGTGCAGTGCGTGCGTACTCATGTAACGATTTAGCGAATAGACAAGCACATAATATTATATATATTGGTAGAATATCCTAAACTAAACGTCTATGAGTAATTCGCGTGATTGTGTTACTAATATGAAAGGCAGCGTATAATCGTTAAAAATATAAATCATTAACTTTCGGGCAGCAAAGAGGTCGTTATAGATGCTACTTCAATAGGTAAATAATATACAAAATGAACTATCCTACTATTTGTGCGAGTCGGACTCGCCTACCGAGGGTTCCGTACAAATTTGTAGGTACTGATTTCCTACTTTGAATAAAGAACATATCCCCTCTGTCGTAACTCGGCGATCACTGATTACCTGACACGGTCCGGCGTCCTAGACACTCACGGACCCGGACGACGTAATCACAGCGTCCATCGAAAGATGAAGCTGCGCTTACGGCGTCCAACTCAGACACGACGCGTACACTTAGGCATTCCCGCCGGCGGGGACGTCCACCGCGCGATCGCGACAACACTGACACATATAGTCCCTATTCGTCCCCGCCGCACACCGGGTAGAGTCAGCCCGACCCAGGTCGGGCCTAGCTGAGTTTCTTGCTGGACTCTTCTCAGATAGGCTAAGTTTAGTGAACCAGCGACCAAACTCCCAGTAGCTCGATTCCACTCACACTTCAGATTCGGTTGAAACCGCTCAACCAATGTCACTGATGGAGCGCAAACTCTTAGAGTAGGTATTCCAGTGTTCCAAACCACACGCATGGTAGTGTCGGAGGTTTTCCCCTGGATTTTCCCCAGACTACTCTCTAACCACGCACTCCTATCGCTCTATTGAGCCCGGCCTATAAAGCCATAGTCAGGTTCAAAAATAAAAAAACATACTTTTTATGATTTAATTACAAATAATACTACTGTGTTCAGATTTTTACTGTACTTACTTGTAGTATAAGACGATATGACTTGCCAAATTTCATAGTTGAAGGTCAAACAACCCTATAATATTTTCTTGAGTGACCAAATAAATATACGCTTTTCGCGGCATAAAGGGCCGTTTTATTTCACGTTAACTTAGAAGTTTGATTTTGTCACAGCTTCATGAGATTTTTGAGCTGAATTATATGGTTTTAATTTCAACTCGATACCTCCACGCGTTCCCGAGATAAAGGGTCTTGACAGACGGACAGACGGACAAAAAAGTGATCCTATAAGAGTTCCTTTTTTTCCAGTTGAGGTACGGACCCGAAAATTAAGTAAGATTTTTTCATTTGATTGTAAGCAGAACGTACGAATTTTCCAAATATACAATTGCGCATATCTTCGTAACTAGAAGACTTTATACTAAAGTCAGTAAGGTCCAAAATTACCTCGTCTATCACCCCTTAAATTCTTTGCACCTAGCTAGCAAACACTAAAATATGTACTAACATTAGAAGATCGCAAATTGTATTTTAACAACTCTGTATTAATCAGCATTACCTATGTCTACAATAAACATTTTTCTGATTCTGATTCTGACATTATCGTTATTATTATGACCTTCTGAAAAACATGAGCACGGGCAACATCGTTTTTAAACAAATAGATAAGTTAAGTAAACTAACTGAAATTATGAAGTATCACGTCCTTATCAATAACATGCATGGGTGAATGTTTTGTATCGCAAGCGCCGGCGCACAGTCATCTGCTCAACTGTCACGCTCTGCGCACGCGCGATCAGCTGTTCAAGCACACGTGATCATCAGTTTGCAGTCTGCGGACTCATCTGTTGATTATTTATTGCTAGATTATATTTTACATGCTTCTCTGATTGATGTTGGGGACGATATTAAATTACTATTACTTGTCTATAATTAATCTAAGCATAGACTTGGATTAGTTATAGCTATAAGAGCTTTTTTCGTTATCAGGATATACATGCACAATATCGATGGTCAAACATAAGTACGTATTTTTTTTAAATATAAATACGCGTGAAATGTGGAATGTTCGCGACATTATATCTTGACGCCGGCCTCGAATAATCGCCAACATCGTGTGTGTCCTGTTAAACAGGTAGTTATTTTTAACAGTGCCGTTCTAAGAACCATACATTCCGTCGACTGGGGGGGAGCCGAGCCCACGTCGTCGCGCTCTGCCATTGGTTGGCCAACATCGTACGATGTTTTTGCCATGTGTTAGGTGCCTGTGTCTGTACAGCACACACTCTCACCCAATCGAAGCATGATCGAGGACCAATTTGAGAAGCATACAGTGTAGAGCCGCCAATTAAACGGTGGAATTGCTCGGATGCCTTAGGAAGTCTCGCCTTGACACGCGGTCGACTCAATAACCGTAGCTTGTTGTTAATATTGATTGATTGTAAACAGTTTTTGCTGTTCAGATGTTAGGTGTCTAGTAAAGTTATGATTCAGCATTAATTTTTAGGGTTCCGTACCCAAAGGATCAAAAGGGACCCTATTACTAAGACTCCGCTGTCCGTCTGTCTGTCCGTTCGTCTGTCCGTCTGCCACCAGGGTGTATCATTTCATGAACCGTGATAGTTAGATACTTAGTTGATGTATTTCACAGATGATGTATTTCTGTTGCCGCTATGACAACAAATACCAAAAAAACATAAAAAAATGAATATTTAAGGGGGCTCCCCTACAACAAACGTGATATTTTGCCGTTTTTATAGATAATAGTACGGAACCCTTCGTGCGCGAGTCCGGCTCGCACTTGGCCGGTTTTTTTAATTCGATCCTTCCCTTTTCAATCTTAAGAACTCACGTATCAACTTACTAAGAATGTATTACTTAGTCAGTTTCAGTCACTTATAAAGTCCAAGAATTGATCGAGATCGCTACATAGAATCACATCAGCTGGCATGATTATACAAACTTATCATATCAGTGTGAGTACGAATCCATTAATAGTACATAATGGCAGGCAGTCCCTTAATTACTTTATGAGCCCATACGAATTCATGAAATTAACAGACTGCCAAGCCAAAGTGATACGGATACACCTACCCCACAACCTGTCTGCGACTAACTGTTCAGTATATAGGTGTACCTATAAAAAGACCTACCTACAATAAAACCTTCACTGTTCGCTGAAGTTTATTCCAGAACAACTCATTCAGTGTCATGGTCAGTGGTATTACTGGGCAACTTCAATTTAAGTATAAGTACGAATACAGATATCATTTGTTCTACCAGTGCATGACTACAAATATATAGATAGTAGAATTCAAGCGATTTAAATTTACGAAAATTTACGTTTACATTGGTTTAGATTACTTATTAAGATTACAATAACACCTACAGGTTTGCAAATCTATACTGCTCGTTCATGATAAAAGCTCTATGAGCAACGTGGAACGTAAATAGGCTGATAATAATATAATGATTGATAACCATTTAAAATTAAAAGAGATTCTCCACTTGAAGCCTCCAATTTGTGTTTGTCCACAGCCACACAGTTCAAAGATAATAAAATTAAATTAAATGAGCGATCTTTAGACGTCTAAAGTGAAAACAAATGCAGAATTTTATAAAATGTAATCGCCCGGAATTTGTTAGAGGCTGGATATTTCCGGTTACAGGTGATGTTAAGGTAAAATATTACATAAATTAGTATATGTGATAATCCATATTGAAAGGGACCTTATGTCGGCCGGCACTTACGCCTTTATTGCCGCTGTTCCAATACAATAGTCAATAGGTGCAACGTAAGCGCCTGCCGCCATAAGGTCCCTTTAGATGTGGATTATCACATATTTAGTCGTACTAGCATAAGCGACGACTTTTTGTAGTTATAAGAGGGTATTAAACCACGTGGGACTGCGCCATTATTTAATATCTATATACTTATCTGATAACTTCAGAATAGCCTGATAAGAATGCACATCCTTAAAATTGCGTTTAATTTTTATATTGGAGTGGAAAATACCATAAATAAATTTCAAAACTGTGCAGCCTTTGACAAAATTTCCAGTAAAAATCTTATTTCATAAAGCACTAGTTCTAGATTTTGCTTAGAAAACACACAACACTGGAATTATGTATACTTAATTAATATAAGCAACGGACCAAGTTACAAGTTTACAAGACGTAGTAGACGTACAATGCAGATCTTGGAAGCCTGCGGTAGAGTTAAATTGACCAATTACTTCAGGTTAATAATCATATAACCTTTGTGTAAAACTTCATTGAGTGGACAATGTCCTCGTTTCAAAGAAAAGCGTCCAGCAATACCAATTTTAAAACTTGATCAGTTACATACGTTATTCTATTGCGATGGTATTTTAAGAAGTTTTTAGATAAGATTTAGGGCATTTTGCTTCAACCACCCTTTACTGCCAGCAGTTGTAATCGCTTAGATAATTGTCAAATTTCATTTCACATAAGAAGGCATTCTCTACAGGTCAATCTTTAGTTAGACAAAGCAGAAAGATTAGTAGGCGACTGATAACAGAAAATAAATTTGGTAAAGTAACGTACAAAATATTGATTTCAATGCATACAATAAGATTTCAGCTTGTTTAGTTATATATGAACTTATATTAATAACTTTGGCGGTAAAGTAAACAGCGTGATCAGATTGCTTTCTGATGACAGTAATGACCTATTAACACTACAGTAAGTAAATATTTGTAAAGATTAAAGGTGGTATGTTAAGTTTATCTAGCTTTTACGGCGGGGTTATCTTTTATCGGCATTTCTCTGCATGAATCGAAGTTTTGAAATAGCATTTCTAATTTTGCTTTTCCGAAGATAATGTGTTTCAAGTTTAATCAGTGCGTGACTGAGCCACACCGTTAGTTTTAACAGGAAAGTTATTAATGGATTTTGCGATTTTATCGATGCTAAGATCTGTTTGCACCAAATTATTCAAGAAAGATATTTATATACCTATTTATAACCCTTCATCAGCATCATATAACTATAAATATAGACGATAGAACTATAAAAATTCAAACAAAAAATGATGCCTTAAAAGACTGTCACTAGTGCTATGTATGTTAATGACAATATTAATAACCCCCAGAGGCCTCCTAGGTATCGTGATACCACAATCATTTCGCAAATCTCATATCTAGACATACGATAGCCCGTGAAGCCTGATAAGAGTAGACGTGCCTTTACTTATCGCTATCACATATATACCTAATGCGTATATATTATCTAATCATTGCGAATTTGTTGTTATTGTGTATTAGATTTTATCAGACCCTCCTATGTTTGAGTGAGGTTTTTTCTAGACATGATTAAAGTACTGGCTGCAAAAACATTGATTTATAAATGGTGACGATCGGTCGTTCAACAAAATATTACGGTAATCATACCGAATCTAGACAATATTTCACTTATAAGGACGCCTCTTGAGTACAAAAAATTGCTTTTATGTTGTTCTGTAACGACGTCATGAAAGCAAGCTGATCCCAAAGGAATCAGTGGCGTAGGTATAAAGCTTGAAAATCTTGGAATGATGGTGAAGTAAATCGGCTATTTCGGTGTCTCGCTTCGGCATTGGGCTCATTTGTCATCGCACTCAGATGGGATAACTTTTTGTACGGCTCGCTGACTTCATCCGAACTTTTATAAGGAAATCAAGGTTTATTATCACCCCCAACTAAGTAACGTGTTTTACTGTACGATTAGACACTGAAGCGGACGTTAGGTAGGGTTTGACAAGATAATAAGGATGTGACTGAAGCAAAAGAAGTATGTAAGGACCGTATAGTATTTGGCGTTCTTTGGTCCCTGCCTACCCCAATGGGATACGGGGGTGAGTATATGTATGTATGTGTATGTATAAGGAGTGTCTTCGGTTAGTCCTTATAATATTTTGTATAAACTTGTATGTTGTTTATATGAACTTAGTTGGATTGGACGCCAAGATGGTTATCTTAAAGTTTGACAGGACTAATAATGTCTGCGGTAAACATCCGGACAGCTATGCAAAAATAATCATGGCCATGAAAATATACAAACAAATAAATTCATGAAAGCGAGGTAAAACTAGTGAGATTAATACTGATATGTAAAAGAAAAAAAAAAAAACAAACTGTAAGTACTTACTCAGAAAGAGGATTATCAGATCAATAACACGATTGTCCGCAAAAGGGAATCCTTTGCGTGGGCCCAAAGCCCCGCAATTATCAACAGAGATCGGCTTTACGTTTACAAGTATTAATAGGCTAACCTACGCATAAATCTGCGACTTTCAGTAACGCCTTAATGTATTTATTTGTTAAAATTTTATGGCCAAAAATGTTTAAGCGCTCTCTTGTGGCGCAATAAATTCAGATAAAACAATTTCATCCGACTGGAATCGCGGCCCGAACTATGCGGCTCAACCATAAATCCCGATTAGCCTTCGGCAGGAAGAATGAATCCATAGATTATTTGCAATATTTTCACTCATATGAGTACAAATAAGGTATTGGATAACCAAAATGATTGCTCAATTTTACCTGAAAACGAATGCCTACGTTTTTAGTAGAAATTTCAATATTTGGATTATGATCACACAAGTGGAAAATTGATAGGTACTGTTATGAACAGTACCTACAATAGAAATATGTATACTCTTTATTTAATATATGACAATACATTTTACATAATATCCGTTGTAAATTTCATACTCGAATATTTATGTGAAAGATGATTTTTAGCGGCAATTTAACTAAAATACGTTTGATGAACGATTATGAATAAGGGGGATAGAATTAGAATGCGACATTCTGTAAGTACTGTGAACAATGAATGAAATCGGTCTCCTTTCTATTCCATTTAGTTGGGAACTGTTTTCATTAATGAGTCTGTGAATATAGATACCCCAATACGCCGGTTAAGTGACCAGCGTCAATTTACAAGTTTTACAACCACCTTAAAGAGTTTTTATTAATTAAAGATATTAACATCTCTATAGACCCTAAATACCAGTGCGATGTATACATATAGGTACTTAATTATTGCCAATTTTTCAGGATTTTTTAAAATTGTGTTTTAAGTCTCTAAATGACTTAAATTTAGCCTGATTGTATATAGACGTCATTACTAGCATTATCATATACCCGTTAAGCAAGAAAACGCGGCTATTATCATTTATTTCCATTTCGCCATAGGTACTAACCGACCGTAATTTACAGAGGATAAAACCATAGAAGTAGTACCTAACTGAATGCTTAGGTGTTTTAATGCCCACAACAAGTGAGAGGTATCGTATTCATCTATACAAGTGAAAACGATAGATAAAGTTAAATAGCTAACTATCTATCCTTTTTTCTCAAACTTTATCATGGCACTTTTATTTAAGTGTCATTTACACAGTTGAAAACACAAAAGTCGCACCGCACCTAAGGGCAATAGTTGTCTAACAGTTTATAATCATTTAAGTTAGGTTCACGTTGATTTATAGAAACGGAGACGTAGTTAATGTGGAGTATGTTTCCAAACATAAATTAGGCATCATAACCCTAAACTTTTGCAATGGCCTAAACTTATTTAAGGAATGCGCCTGATGTGTTCCAATGTTTTAATGCTGTGTTGTTTAATTATGTTATGTATAATGAATTACCTATTGAAAAAACTTCTCGTGTAATTGTCCTTAAGTTATATGACATGGAAATACTTTATGTGTAGAGATGAACCTACAAAGTTAAATTACGTATGTACACCTACATAATAACCTCGTTGTAGGTAGTATGACAATATAAATCGTCAACAGACTTTATTACGAAGCTATTGTATCCACTGACTGTATCAATCAAGGAGCAGTAATTACACGTCAGACCGCTCAATCTAGCACATAACGATATTTACTGGCTGCAGTTGAGAAATACATTGAAAATAGGTACAGTCACCAGCACCAATATCTGTCACGACAAAGCGCGCATAAATATCTGACACAACTCTATTTGTAGGGCCGTTAGGACGGGTCAGATATTTATAACGCCTTAGTTTTGGCAGATATTAATGCTGGTGACTGTGCCTATAGTAAGTAAATTAATAAGCATTTGTAGTAACAAAGGTTTAATTTAAATCTTAAAAGGTAAAATTTGAGTTAAATCCGTATGGCTCACGAAAACTGTATATACGCAAGTGGCACAAAAGTGCTGTACTATAGCATTTTAACAGCGCACTGGTGATACTTTAGCTGTACATGCTAGCATTATATCAATGTAGACAACGCATCCTCTGCTGATATAACTCTACTTTGGGCACAAATTATGCAGCACATATCTGTACATCGGAACTATGACCACCTTATATTGGCATTTGTGGTACCAGCTACCCTCAGAGCTACATATTAATTGCTTAATAGGACACGTGGACGTTATTAATGTGGTTTTGCAGCCATATTCATATTCACAATATGAGACACCTGTGTACATTTAAAATGCTTTTACACAGGTGAAAGTACACCCTATGTAATAATTTCATTTTTTTTCCTTTATTATTGGCCTCTACTAAGTCGCAACATTTTAAGTCCGGGCCGAGATAGAAAATTAATTGTGTAAGGAAATACAAGGATGAAACTTTTGTAAAAACCACAAAGTAGCAGGGCCATGTATAAAAGCAATGTCTTCAACATGTGCCTGGAGGTATATAACAGTTTACCTGAAGACTTGAGAAAAACTTCCGGTTTATGGCAGTGTTTTTATCGGGTCAGTTATTTTCGATCAATAATATACTTAGATTTAAATAATAGTTTCATATTTAATGATTAACTTTTGACATTCATATCTAGTGATATATTTGACATTCTTATATAACTATTGTATATTGTTATTTAATTCAAATGTTTAATTTTATTATTCAATTACATAATTCGTAAAATATTTGCACGCCGTATATAGTATATGGCCGACTGCAAGGGACACATAAATGTAATACCATAAGCTAGACTGTTCTTCTCAGTATTCTCAGCTAATAAATAAATTGATTGATTGATCTGTTAAGGTAATTTTAAGATTTTGTAGACACGTAACAATCCCTTTGTAATTTTCTAACTTTAATTATGTACTTAAATGTTCCAATGTCACATTTAGACGTTCGAAATGTAGACATATTAACGAAGTATAGGGAAAAGGAAAGTTTTCTTTTAAAGTTCCGAGCCAAAATTGGCTGAACGGATCTTGGACACATACGTGTCACAGAATAAAAAGTATTAAAAAACTCTACTTACAATTAATAAAAACCTAAAAAAAATAATAATAAATGTATGTAGGTACTCCACTAGGTATGTATTTTGAGTTCGACTTCCAGAAAAACTTCCATTAGTCATAAAACAGATCACATAGTAGATCTCGACCAAAACAACAACATGGGCAAAGTCACCTCACGTCGTCGCACCTCGTAACACGTTATTTAGGTACTGCTAGTGCTACTATACTTACAAAACACACACCTTCCTGAGGAAACAATAGCTAACCTATTTTTACACCGACATCTATCCAAAAACATCATGACTGCACGTACCTATACATTACATGCTGTGCTATAGGTCCTATCCTATAGCAATGTGCCCTTTTTGTAAAGCGACTTAAAATGCATTAGCAATCGATTAGCGGGATGTCGATTTACGTGCTCAAAAACGGAGTCAGAGATATCCTTTTACTGTTTTCCGATGGACATTTTTTTCTTAGATAACGGTCTGAAACCAGTTACAGTACTTACACTCTGTATAAAGTAATGAAACCTTTTGCCTATCGAATTAATTACCCAGATTGCAATCAAACGATTTCAAGGTTTATAAACAATCGACAAAAATGTTTGTTCTTCCGTAAATAGGTACAGCTTGCTTAAATCGCGTGATTGTCACGATATGAAAGAAATGTCTGGGATTAGTTTGGTTACATTGGTTAACCCCTGTATGTTCTGTGATTTATATATTTTCAGACTATCTAATAATATTTATGAATAGTAGATGAATAGAATAGAGATTATATGCGTGCATGTAACGGATATATTCCTAGACTATACTGATTTCAAAATTATTTTACGAACATTTGGAATGACCCCGATAAATGGTTCGCAGGCATCTGCATCAGGTTAATGCAATATGTTAAATATCATAGTATCGAATAGTAAGAGCATGCTTCGCAAATGTCATGCATGATGATGATATATATATTTAATGATTAGATTAGTTCTAGTTTATAAGTATGTTGCTACACCCTAGTAGGGTCCATGTCTGTACTGGCTAGCTTAAGAACACCCTGTAAATACCATGGTTGCGACGAATAAATGAATATGAATATGAATATGATGAACATGACGTATGTTAAGGGCTTAATTTGGTAGGTAAAATGTATGTACTTATTACAATTAATCTTCATAATTGTTACATTGTACGTAACTAACGATTAGTGCTTTTACAAGTCTAGGTTTTCTAAGCGTATCGATAATCATAGCGTGGGAGTTTGGACCGATGCCTAGAGAGCTCGCCCCGGTTATAAACAAAAATACTCCCGACACCTACAGATTGCATGTGACGTCATAAGACTACCATGAACTTGTAGCTTGTAGCGAACCCAGTGAATGTATAATATTACGCATAGTACCTAGGTCGGTATATTCATAGTGTAGTGATTGATGTTGAATGGTTTGTACGATACTCCGGGCGTTTGAAACGCTCGTTTATAAAGTAATTATCGATTCACGATTACCTACACAAAGTTAAAATAAACCAGAGAAAACATTGATCAAAAAATACTCAGACCCGACATTGGTATACGATTTTTGCAAAAGTTTACTCTGATCATCGTCTCCTTTAACAGTATTTAATGAACCGATATTTAATATTTAATTAAACGAAAAAAACCGTCGTAAAAACGCTGAACATTACGAGGGCTGTTTGATAAGTACCCGTTTATGAAAAAAAGTCAGTCGTTTTTGTAAATATGCATTTATTTTTCTACGTAGTCACCTTTTAGCTCTTTACATTTGTTCCACCTATATTCAAGCTTCAATAAACCATCCAAAAGGTATGATTTCGGAATGTCATTAAATAGGCCTCTGTGGCGGCAATGACTTCTTCATTTGATCCAAATCTCTTACCACAGAGCCATTTTTTCAGGTTGAGAAATAAAAAGAAATCTCATGGGGCCAAATCTGGAGAATACGGGGGGTGAGGCAATAGTTCGTAGCGTAATTGTGTAATTTTGGCCATCATGACAATGGATGAATGAGCTGGGGCGTTGTCGTGATGAAACAGTACTTTTTTCTTCTTTAAAAGGGGGCGTTTTGCCTTCAACACAGCGTCAAATTCGTCCAATAAATTGGCATAGTACTACCCTGTTATCATTCTCCCTTTTTCTAAGTAGTCGATATGTATAATACCCTGCGAATCCCAGAAAACGGTGGCCATGACCTTTCCAGCCGATGGGACGGTTTTTGCCTTCTTTGGAGCAGGTTCACCCGGTAAAATCCACTGCTTTAACTGCTCCTTCATTTCCGGGGTATAGTGGTGAACCCACGTTTCGTCTACGGTCACAAAACGACACAGAAACTCCTTCGGGTTACGTTGGAACACTGCTAAACACTGCTTCGAAGTAGTCACTCGGTTCCGTTTTTGCTTCTCCGTGAGTAAACGCGGCACCCATCTCGCCGATACTTTCTTCATGCCCAATTTTTCTTTTAATATGTTTTGTACTCGCTCGATTGAAACGTTTACAGCATCAACGATTTCTCGAAGTTTAATTCGGCGATCGGCTAAAACGATATTTTCAATTTTTTTAACCATATCGTCTGTAGTCACCTCAATTGGGCGGCCTGGGCGATCCTCGTCAACGACGGTTGTTCTCCCCCGCTTAAACTCATTGTACCAATATCTAACGGTTGTCATTGAAGGAGCACATTTATGGTAAACCGCCTGCATTCTTACTTTTATCTCATCACAGGTTTTTCCTTCCAAAAACAAAAACTTAATTACAGACCGATACTGTTCTTTCTCCATTTTAACAATTTCACGTTCACGCTTCCACTTAATCGCTGTCAAATGAGAAAAAAAAACAAAACAATGCTTTTTTTTAATTTTCCCGCCTCTGAAGGATGGCTTAAAACGGTGGTATACATATTTTCGGCCAGTGATATAAGTACATTTAGAAAACGACTACTTATCAAACAGCCCTCGTAGAATAGAGGCGGAAGTCTGTTTAATGTGTAGCGCAAATTGTATGAATGCCAATATTTGTAACCGATACGTTATGACCTGATTTTTTTTTCAGTTTTAAAATGAGTAGGAAGTGTGATGGATCTATGTGTATTACAAGAAAATTGTGAGTAAACACAAACAACTCTGCTGTGCAAAATGCTTTACACAGAGATATGATAGATAGATAAGTATTCGACTACGTTTTACTTCAACCTATTTGCTAAGAAACCGTAATTCTTTTCTACTCATTAGATTTTTTTATTATTATTTATATTTTCCAATATTTCTGCTTTTAATACCTATTGAGGTTTTTCAAAAAAGGCATAATATTATTGATATTTGATGTTTGAATTATTATTGACGACCGCTTTAGCCTAGTTGGTAGTGACCCTTCCTACGAAGCTGGAGGTCCAGGGTTCGAATCCCGGTCAGGGCATTTATTTGAGTGATGAACACTAATATTTGTTCCCGAGGCTTGGATGTTATGTATTTAAGTATCTATTTATCTATATAAGTATGTATATCGTCGCTTAATACCCATAGTAGGTACACACGCTTTGCTTAGTATGGGACTAGGTCGATTTGTGTAAGCTTGTCAACAAATATTTATTATTATTATTTGTTTACATGGACTTTCAGTGTCGCGTGCCAAAATACATCAGGTAATAGATACTTATGTTATTTATTATCACACTGTGTCTGTCCGTCTGTCAATCCGTTTTCTTAGACACCATTTGCCATAAGTAAGTAGGTATAAGAAACCGTATGATGTACATATATATATGTATATATATATATGGGTAGGTAAGTACTTGTAGATACTTGCACCCTTCTAGTAGTAGGTACATATTCTAAGATTTAAAAAAAACACCATCTCTCCTGTTCGGAAAGTTCGATTTTCATGTGTAAATAAATAGCCGAGTGGAAAATCGCTTTTCCGACCCTAGGGTAGAAAGTATATTTTTTTATAGTTTATAATAAGGCCGGATCGCGCTCCAGCTCCGAGGGTCCCGGGGCGCGAATGCAACGCGTGATTTTATTACTGAATCCTTAAAATATCATTTTACTTTTATTTTTACTTCTCCTTATCTAGTCTAAATGAAAAGTAGACAGTTTAACTCGGGTAAACGTAGTCATTTCACCCTTGAACTATTGGCGCTCTCACTTTGTTCGAGCACTAAAATATCTCGAGTGAAATGGGTCACTTTTGACCCTTGGTTAACAATCTACTAATACAGGTGTTACGTATTATTGCGAAATTTTGACCGAGGGTCTATGTGTGTATAGGATAATTAATATTAATTCAAACAACAAAGCTATGAAAAAAAATCAACTGGACTGCATTCCAGGAAAGGTGTGCAAACTACATTAATTTGGCATCTCATATTTTACGAACACATAACATAAAAAAATCGAACTGCATGATGGGTAAGGCTTATTTTCGATTTATCTTGCCTTCCGTATGTAGGTAGGTGCTTCATGGTTTTATCATAAACGAAATAATCCAATTTTTAATTGAGTAGGTAGGTAAAAGTAGTTTTGTGTTCTTGCAAGTTAGTGCATTGTGTGAAATGATTTGGTACTTATGTAAGGTAGGTATCTAACCTTACCTGGTTCAATTATTTTCGTTCAAAAATCTATCATGTAAATATTTGAAGTTACTTATAATGTAATATTTTATACTAATAATCCTGAAGAGACGGATAGTGTATATTCGAGATACCAGTCCGTCCAGTTGGATAACTCGTTCAAAATTTTTTTTTTCGTATGAACCCGAACAATCTACATAAGAACATGGAGATACACGTGTCGGTGAACAGCTATTGATCATAAAATAAATAACAAGCACGCCAGTTACGCGACCAACGTCAGTTAGCGACCATCACTTGAAAGTTTTTTTCAATTAAGGATATGTACACATTCTATAAACACAGTGAGTCGTATGTATCTTATTTATTAGTTATTAAATTAGAATCCAATAAAAATCGAGTAAATATTTTTCAGGTACCTATGTACATCGAAATAGGTATAATGGGTACCTATCTCATCCAAGTGGTTGCAAACCGGCACATTTAATTAACTAGTCGCTATCTGACATAATCAGAATCACCCTACATAAGTAGGAATACCTCGATGAAACTTGCTTATACATGCATGTTTATTATGTAAAAAGTTATAATAATGTAACCATGCCATTAAAAAAGAACACGTATCATTTTCACACTATTAAATTTTACCGTCTCGCCAGTCACAGTTGTAGGCATACCAACTTTGTTATTGAATATAAATAATTGTATCCCAAGACAACCTTGAAGCAAGATCACATTGCTACGACTTTTATTTTAATTTATTGTGACACCTGATTCTAAAATGAAATTTATCCTGCTGACATTAACTTACCTGCTGAGCTTAATGTCAAGCTAATAAGAAGCCCGATAAACATGTGTTTAGACATTTTGAAAGTTATGTATCGTTTGTATCTAAAATACAACTTTTAACAATCAATTTAAAGGTTCACTTTAACCACTTTTAATGAGATCACACTTTAACACCAACCATCAGTTTATAATTTCAAATTAAAAGTTTATAACTCCGCGTAGTTGAATACGTAGACAAGATATTTAGGAAAGAAACGTTCACCCTCCCCGACTTATGAATCTCTACTGTTTACTTACAAATCCAAAACGAACGAAACGAATGAGCAAAAGAGCGTAACTGGCGAAACTGCCGCGCAAACAGAGGGCCTACCACGAACCGCAAACAAAGTTTTCTCTCTCTGTGGCGCTTGCACGTTCGTACGTAAGTGCGACACAGAGAGAAAACTTCGTTTGCGGTTCGTGATAGGCCTTCAGTAGTTAACATTGGTGTATACAAAATGAAAAATTGATATTTATAGTGATAGTTTAAGTTTAAAATGGCACATTAAAATGTATAGAACGATTAAGGAAAACGAATTATAGACGTCAAAAGTAAGGCAATATTATTTTTTGAAATGGCAAGTTTCAGTGTGTTGTCTTGTCAGTGTCACTGACATCCGATTGGATATTATTATTGATATTATTTCAATGTTAATGTGATTTCCCATATGTAGAAACGTACTCTGTTGTGTTGACATGAAAGCGCTTTAAGACGAGACAGTATGACAGTATTAACATAATAATGTTATGAATTTATAACCTTTGATTATTATTACTCACGAACTTAACATAACCTACAATGGCGACAAAAATGTTAAGCAATATTCTTAGAACTAAGCCGCCAAATATATTGTTGAGGCGATGGGAAGGTACAGAAAAGAAGGTTGTTGTTTACGACCTATTTTCGAATAGGCCGCAGAAGAATAAGGATACTTATTTGGAGGTGATAAAAATATTTGAGGGCCGGGATAACCGACGGCGCGGTCATGTGGAGTTTATTTATGCAGCTTTAGGCAGAATGAAGGAATTCGGAGTCCAGAAAGATCTGGAAGTATATAAGGCATTGGTGGAAGTATTACCGAAGGGGAAGTTTGTTGCTGAAAACATATTTCAAGCAGAGTTTATGCACTATCCAAAACAACAGCAATGTGCTGTAGATTTACTGGAACAAATGGAAGATAATGGTATGGATTATTTTCAGTGCAGTAGATACGAAAAATGATACTTATTATCTTGAAGAAAACATACCATTAACATAATGAATTTAAATATATTTTGTTTTTTATTAAGCCTTCTAGACTGGTGCGGCCTGGAAAAGGGTTAAAGATAAAGTAAACTTTTCTCCCTTTTGCTTGTAATGTAGACTACAACAATAATCCTATTTCATTAAATTTATATAATCTTGCTTCAGGTGTAATGCCTGACACGGAGCTGGAGCAAATACTCCTAAATACCTTTGGCCGGAGAGGTATACCACTTCGGAAGTACTGGCGCATGATGTATTGGATGCCCAAATTCAAGAACCTTAGCCCGTGGTATTTACCGGATGAAGTTCCGGGAGATGTAATGGAGTTGGCAAAACTAGCAATACAGAGGATAACTTCTGTTGATCCAGATACAAAAGTTGCAGTTTGGCAGGTGAACTTTTTTATGTCCATCTTTTATTGTACCATAATTCCACAAATTAACTTTTTTGACTGACTATTATATTGGCTATGATTGTGAATCTTAGTCATTAAAGCCTGAGCAGAAATATATGACATTTGTCAAGAGGGCACTATTATTCTGATTTATATGAGTGAATGACTGACTAAATGTCATTTTGAGCTCTGATGTTAATTATGGAATGTTTTGCAGTGATATAGTTTCACTCCCAAGTGTTTTTTTTTTCAGCAATTTATTATATACATTATTAACCGGTCTCTACCCTGGGATCCCGGGTTCATAACAAAAGAATGCTATTGTTTATTTTTTTCGCCGGGAGACAACAGCTTTAATGTTCCACTCTCGACTAGGAATTGTTTTGGGCATTATTTGTTATTTATTATTTAATTATCAACACTACTATTATTGTAATAAACTGCAGCGGTGACACTGATAAGTCTGACAACCTATCATTAAAACTATTGCCAATGTAAGAAATTAGTTCCAATGGAATTCCTCAACATGGCGCATCGTCATATATCTCTGCTCGGCTTTAAATCAATCTTATTAGCTTACCTGTTCATATTGATTCCTGATGGAAAACTAAATTAATTACAGGTTATTTATATTTTTATTATAAGACCTATGTACCTATGTTTATTAGTATGAGATAATGTAATAAAACTATTTAATAAAATATATGCCACCAAAACTAAATTAAATTCAGATTAATTAAACATAATATATTACATTTAACACCAGCATATAACATATGTTATTTCCATCTTTCATTTTAGACAGAAGAAATAGAAGCATCTCTGGACAAAACCTGGATAGTCAGTGCCCAGAGTGACACTCAGAAGATTCTCCTAGCAGAGCAGCCCGAAGATGACCCATTGGTTGTCAGAGGTCCTTTCAAAGTGTGCATTCGGGATCAGTTTGTCACATACTTCATATTATTGGGTAAAATTAGGCCGGAAATAAAAGATGACAGTGATCCTGATGGTATGTTGTTAAGTTTAAAAACCTATATTCATAGATGTCTTGTCTCTTGTCTACTTAAAGAAATATGTGATGATCTAGCCTATTACAATACAATATTTCCTGAGCTTGAGATTTATATTGTCTAGATCATCCAATATTTGGGTTGTTCTAAACCAAAATGTCCCTTTTTGTGTATATGTCATTAAGACGATTTTAATTGCATCGTAACTCAAACAGTTGATGCTGCCAAAACGTTCTCTTTAGTTTCAGAATCTATTTTTTTTTTAATACGAATAAACTGGCTATGTATTTTCTGTCTGACTACAGTAACAATATTTATTGGTTTTTCAGATGTTTCAAACCTCAAGAAGCCTTCTGGTATACCTGGCTTCATCGGACACACAACATTGCCCGCGAGCAGATGTGTAGTTCATGAACAAGATGATGGGACAATATTGTCTGTTTGTGCTACAGGTAACATCTTAGAAAACTAGATGATAAGGATAACTCTTATCTTGCAGAGTGTAATATTAAATTACAGACCGATACAAATTAGAGCCCACTGTGGCGCACTCATAAGGACAAATACGAGCCACGTAGCTAAACACCGAAAATTTGGTATTGTTTCAGCTGAAACAAACGAAAAACTAATGAGAGCAGCTGCTCTCATTAGTTTTTCGTCTCGGTCTGTACGGGGCGGTCAAAGGGTTAGGATATCTTTCAGCTGCTGTAGTACTAAAACACGTATTTTTATTTTTCGCCAAGGGATCCACAGTGAATATTTGAACAGTCAATATTATTTCATCCTCCTGTATTTCTTAGCGTATACAACGAGTGGTTACCGATGGGGGGAGGGGGGTCAAAAATGGGTCACGTAGTATGGGTATGTACCCATTCCGTCATTTCTTTATTGATCAAATTCTGTAACTTCTCTTTATTAATAAGTAAATCTAATTCATTTTTGATGATGGTAAAATTCGATTGGACAAGCAAGTATGATGCTATTGAATGCAAAGGTCGACCCAGTGTAAATAAAGCCAGAAAGCTTGAATTATTAAAATAATAACACTACTCAACTTTACAGGAACTTCATCACGAGATTCGCTGTTGTCATGGATAAGATTGTTAGAGAAAAATGGAAATCCTTTGCTATCCAGTATCCCAGTTATGTTCACTCTCACAGCTCCGCCCAGTGGGCTCACATTACCGGAGACTCAACCAGCAACAGGGAACGAAAAAGACAAAGTCGCGGACACAGGATAATAGATAAAGTCGTAGTTATGAACGGGACTTAATTTCGTCTAACCCACTGCACAGGCAAATGAAAAATAGTGAAAGTTTACAATAATAAATGATTTAAAGTTGTTAATGAATTTTCTAATAAAACTAGTTGTTTTAATGAGCATGGTTTTATTTGTTTTTTAAGTAAGCAAACATTGATTGCTTTACACCACAAATACCTAAGATGTTAAAGCTAAATAATCTGATAATATTTACATGTGTTGTACTGTCCCTCAAACAAAAAGCCAGTAGAGTTCTCCTGTCTCCAACCATATCATGTCTTCAATACGTTTTCTCTATATGTACACTAAATATATATATAAACATATATACACAAACTGTAGAGCAATATATTATTACCTATTATGTACATACTTACTACATAATTATATCACAAGTAAGATTTTTATACTTATTAAACCAACACCTGCATGGTCAGGAAAGTTAGGAGCGGACTAAAAGTAGTATCAATATCAATGTTCAATTTTAACAATTATTTGATTTGATTTTTTACACTACTAAGGGTACACACAAATGGCTCTACAATACTGATAGTACCTAATGAATGCCCATTTACAATATTTAGGTAAATCTGGCATAGAAAAATTATATATCTGTTATTTCCCCAGAAATAACCCATTATGCAACATTTACCAAACTAAAGGTCTTTATTTTTGATAGTGTGATATGATGGCAGTTGGAAAACTTAATACAAAAGATAATTTTGTTCAGTGGAACTTGACAATCGCAATCTTATTTTAAAGGAGCCATGCTGGCCACTGCCCTAGCATAGTAAAATCGAGCACGGAGCATTTAAAATTCAAGCCTCCAATCTCATTTGTAGTTTTAACACATTCAGGCTTTAGGAGTGACCTAGACACAAACTTTCATGAGTGTGAACACAGTGTAGCAATGAATGTGTTACAAATGTAAAAACAAAGTTAACCAACATAATAAAACTCCCATAATCATGTCCATTCATAGTCCTCGTCTTCAACGAAAGAGATGGTCCCCCACTGTCAAGTGATGTTGTGCCAGTCTGACTGTGGGAGCAGGTATGTCTCATTGTCACTCCTTATCACTGTGACACCGGCTCCGTAATATGGGATGACATAAGCAGAGCCATCCGATGGACCTACAACCTATGGAAACAATTTGTATGTCAATTAAATGAATGAAAGATTTAGTACCATGATAGCATCAACATTAGTGCAAAATCTGCATTCATGAAATAAAACAATTTTTTTTTTACTAATCATGGGAGCTCAGTTCTTTTTATTTAAGAAAAGAATAGTTTATCTGATCTGATATAATGATCTCATGCCAGTAGTTTTTAATACTGTTTATTATTTCTATTAGAGTGGGGTAATACTTTGCAGATTTAGACTACTTATCTCTGAGTATTACCTGTGCAGCTATCAAGATGATGTCCAACAACTGCCCCAAGAACATAAATCCCAAGGTGCACAACTTGGCCAAACCAATCCCAGGATAGCCGAGATAGAACCTGTCCAAGCCAAACATGCCGAGGAACACGGACAACAATAATGCTATTTCTAATGAATATCCATTTGTCCATTTACAGGGCATTTTTCTCTTGAAAGTGGAATTTGAAGTTCCTTCACATTTTATACCATCAGCAGCTCGGCATAGCACTGAAACCAAATTATTTTGTACACAAAAATTGTTACATAACGTGCTGCATACTAGAACTAGTAATAAAATAGTAATATATACAAGGTTGTAACTGCTCACCCCTAAACTAGGTATGCACCTGTCTTAGTTTGTAAAATACAGATTCGTAACTAACGTGGTTTGGACAGTGTAACAGCAATATGAAATATAGCCAGTAGATGAAGAGTGGTGACAACAATAATTATATTAAGGTACAATAGAAATTTTTGTTTTGAAAGTAATTTTTCATTAGGAATGGTTGTTTAAGTTAATGAGGGCTATCGTGTATGAATTCGCCGCTACTGTGATGTCAGTCCTCCAACATGACAATCTCATAGTTTACAACTGCACTACACTAACTGGTATAATATTATGGTGACTATTTTGCAAAACTATCAACAGTCAAATGCATATCACTTGCACGACTATTAAATTTAAATAAAATAAAGACTGACTACTACCAATCCAAATCAATATGGATCCACCATGAAAACAAACTGTATTCAATAGAAAACATTGTAAATTACTTAAGTAATTACTGAAATTGCTCCTTTTCTTCTAAAGCTTTTTGTTTATAAGAAAAACCAGGTTTAGTAGGGTATGGATCAATCAACTTTAATGATTAAAACATTGTGTAACATGTTCACTGTCTCCATACAAAACTATTTGACAATGGACTTGGCATCCAGTATGGGAACGTGACTCCATAGTGGGAGCATGGACTCCTGAAAAAAAGGTGCATGACCCCACATTGGGGGCACCCAGACTGAGAAGGTGTTAACAACAAACAACTTCCAATTATATTTTGCTACGTTCAGTTGCTAAGTTCATGTGGCTATTTACCTTCTGCTTCCCCCTCTGAGGGTATCTCTTTCCCTGGGGCACAACCTCTGAACTGTTGCGTGTCCGGGTCTATCTGGTCTATACTTGGGTCTGGACATATATACTGCCCTAATCTTAATGTACTACAGTCTACTACAACATCTTTTGGCTCGTCAGAAGCCAGAGTTATCGAACAGAAAGTAAGCAGCAAACAGACGAGCATGGAAGGTTCTCTTAAAGTCCAGTCTGAGCTCCACATTATAATGAAGAGGATCTTATCGATGATATTAACACTTTTCACTTTGCAGTCATATCTTGAAACTTATTCGACTACACTTCGGGCTAATCTACTCAGGCTCATGAATTACTATTTACACGAATCCAAAATGAATAAAATAACACATTATTCATTCAATAACTAAACGTCATTTGAATGACACTAAACCACAGACTAATCACTCAACTAATCATATTCAACTGTCAAGTCACTCCACTCAACACGCCACAGCCCTCTCACTCTCATGTTATTCACTATATGAGTGAAAGAGACGACACGATACAAAGATAGAGTAGCCCGATATTAGCTCATCACACTCATTGTCACTCTCAACACTCATAGTAAGCGTTCGGAAAGGTTGGTTTGCTTCACAGATATCATTACATCTTAAACCTATGATAATAAAGACAGGGAGCCTACTCCGAACTTCGTATCGTACCATCCCTTTCACTCTCGTGTTATACACCATATGAGTGAAAGGGACGGAACGTTACGAAGTTCGGATTTCGATGTTCAGGGTAGGCCTTCAGAGTAATCAATTATATTTAATGTGTAAAACTTATAACAATCCGGATTTGTTAAAGATGTATAAGGTCCCTAAGCGTCAAAATAATAAGTAATAAGGTACACTAATCGTAATAAAATATTGTGAGATATATCATAATATAAAATATATATAGTATAGATAGTGTCATAATTATAAAAATAATAAAATCTTATAAATAAATATCCACAGAGGTGTATAAGGTCTCTGAGCGTCAGTCTAAAAATAAAATCAAATGAGAACAGAGCGAAGTCTCTCAACATGTCAAAAGGATGAGCAGCCGCGCGGCCTAAATCACACCATCGTTCTTGCCATGCGATTAGGGTTGCCAACTTATGTGCTCAGATTTGCGCTACTTTTGTAGTAGAATTGCGGGTTATAAAATGCGGGACCACCCACTCTACAGGTGTCAACGTTTGTGAAATTGTGATATAGGGTACATTATTTCTGCCCGCGTCTACCTTCTTAGTATACAGCCTCCGGGATCGGGATACAAACTATGTTCTTACAATTCTGACGAGACTTGAAAACGGGACAATTGGCGTCCCGCACGCATCCAAAATCAAAATCAAAAATCAAAATCAAAACATTTATTCTGCAAATAGGCCTCAAGGGCAATTTTATAAGTCAAAATCTATCTAAGTACATCGAATAAAAATAATACAATAATCAAAGTATCATTATTTAAATGTAGTCATTTGCGGGACGCACCCTCTTAGGGCTCTGGAAACGGGACGTCCTGCCTGAGGCGGGACGGTTGGCAACCCTACATGCGATACTGTTTTTATAACATATGCCAGGTCGTCATCATCATCTAATCCTAGGGATAACTCCCAGTGCAGTTGCATATAGTTCCTGAAGGATGCCCGGGGTCCGCTCCCTAGCCCCAAAATTATTTTTTACGGAAGTGACTGCCATCTGACCTAACTTCATCTAACCCAATGGGGTAGCTAGACATTATTGGAATTAGGCTTGTCACTTGACAACTAACTTGAACTCTCTAACTGTCAAGTTACTCACTTGAGTAACTTGACAGTTAGAAGTTCTCAAGCCACCCCCAAGACCCAAGGCCCAATAATAACTTGGCTTACCGACTGCTGACATAGACAGCAGCCGGGATCAACGGCTACTGGTATAGCGTAGGCACGATATCTATGAGGGTAGGTAAATGTAAAAAAATAGTATCCTATTTAAAAAAATGTGTGACGAACGTGAATGCGCGTCCGCGCTAGTTGAAGAGCACTTGAATCCTCGCGACACTTTGTGCAGTACAATCAAGCGGACTTCTGTCGAATTAATTGAATGACACTGTTCATAAAACGCTATATATTGGTATTCCAGTTTTGTTATATTTTTCATCCGCTTTTTTATAAGCAAGTGGACCTGGCCAAAGTTGTTAGAAAATGCTTATTTGGCGCATTGTAGGTAGGTAGGACCTGTTACTTAGGGCGATGCCCGGCGCGAGACGCGTGTTGTTAAGTCACTGCGCGTATTTTTTACGACTGGCGGTCAATAAAAGCCTTTAGCAATTACCGTAGTAGTATTATCAGTGTAATGATCTAACGAGCAACAATTCATTATAATAATAACTACCAATATAAGGTACACTAGCTCAATACTTGACACTTTCAATCTTATGAATTCATAACAATATAAGAGAACGATAGGTATCAAATGTTGGCAAATGGCACATTTACCTTAGTAAGTTTTTCGTGACCAATGGAGATTATTGGTAGATATTTTCTAGTTAAGTGGCCAAAATTGTGCTTTATCATTTTTATCAGGTTCCCTAGCGCCGAGGCGTGTGACAGTGGTGAAAAAGTATCAATTAGCCACCGGCGGTATAAGAATACCTTCTCTGTTTCGAACAATTAGCCGAGCGCGCCGAGTAATTTGCTCAATCCGGGGTGTGCTTAAGGTGCGCCGCAAGGAGGACTGTTCCACACCAACCTACTAAGGGAATATACAATACAAACATGGTCTAAGAAAACAAGGTCTGACAATTCGGATCGTGACACCACAACTGTCGACGACACACTCACACTTAACGTCCGCATAAGATCGATAGGGTGATGCTGGCTGATGACGTAAAATGTCTACCAACCGATGCATGGAGCGGATTGCCATACCTGACGCAGTATATTATTGTATCAATTAGGGCATTTAAGACAGGAGACGCGCGCCTTTAGCGCATCTTTCGGAACAATAAACATTTCGCCAAATTGGGGGGGGGGGAGGTAACACACATATAAAGAAACTACGCACACTTGCAAATCATTTTCCCATTACTACTACGCACCTACACTAGTTTAAAACAGTACCTACTAGTACTTATGATTCTAATCATGACGATATTAATGAGTCACTATAGTTTAAATTCAGAAAAAATGTTAACCACAAGCACTAAGAAACCTTAATAAAAATTATTGCACAACCGTTGTGCATGCATCTTTAGACAGCACCCACCCTGCCTTAATTGCAGTCGCAACTAATGTGCCTCATTTCGCCAACACGACCTTTTGTTTACCTACTCCCGGAAATACGGAGACATCTTCATTCAGGGAAGCCGATTTAATGTAAGGAACACTATTATTACGTTGCAGGTACTTACTTGTATTTATAGCATAAAAATGCTGTGCTACATTTACGCTAACCTCAGTATGGGTATAGGCAAGAGTGCATTCATATTTTAATAACTAAAGGAACTAGGTACACTACGTCTTCATACTTAATTGACCCGGTGTGAGGTGAATTGTTTGGAATACTTAACTGATGCTCGTCGGCCAGTTTGAAGGCAAAAGAAGCAGAGACAGAATAATACTCACCCGTTGGTGTGATGGAATTGAGTAAGTTACACATATCTGAAACGGGCTTTTTGAGGAGGGCAGAGAATCGTTACGCTTACGACCCTCAGTCATGAGGTTTAGATGAGGAAGGCGAAGTCTAATCTGTACCTAACTAATAATTACCTTGCTAACTACTTATTGATTGACAAACTCAGCAATGACACAACCTCGTTATAAAGTTTGTGTCAGTCTTTATCTTTTGTATAACTTAACGATATCACCTTAGCTGTCCTAGATAATGGTTCACAAACTTTTGTGAAGCTTAAGTAGTAGGTTTTTTAAATATAGATTTAGCACTAGGTACTTAAGCCGGCCTACGTACGCGCATGATACAATAATATACTTCGCGTACGCGTGATGTTCATGTGACGTTTTAACTTTTCTCTTTGAAGCGTTCAAGTGCCCCCTTTGAATATTTGATGCATTCCTGTCTGGGATTGATAATGATAAGCTCGCTATGTATCAATTTACTTGAGTACTTAATACAAACACTAGTGATGTGAATGAAACGTTTGCCTAGAATCCATACTAATAGGAAATATAAAATATGCGAAGGCTGTATGCTTAAACCACTAAACGGATGAAATGAAATTTTAAAATTTTGGGTAGAGATAGAGTTACCTACAACGAAATGTGAATATTTTTTCATGACAGCTTCTAACGTAGGTATAGCAATAGTTAAATTCCAATAAGTACCTACGTCTGATATTCATTTTCTCATAGTTTTGGAGCATTCCTTCATTGACTAGCAATTTACTCTGGCACCTCCCTTCCCTTCGGGACCCGCCGGGGTACCTGCCTCTGAATATTTAACAACAATGTACCCCCATTTGAATTTAGAATAGACTGTCCTAACAAAGACGTAAATGTTTATAAGTTCCCGTTTCCCTCTTCGCTATTCATGCATCTCAGGAGTAGGTACTTGACCGAGGTTTTTCGAGGCTTAAGTATGAGTGGCATTTCAGCGGATCTTTTTGAACGAATGGAAATTGAGGTTAATCTTAGACAACTTTATGGTCTCATTTGATAGCGGCGGGCTTCGCGCGCTTTTTCGATCACAACACATGTAGGTATTTCAATATGTTAATTAATAATGAAATTGTAACCAAAATTATAATTGCAATCCTCAATCATACTATAATAATTAATCTAATTCCTTATTATGTTGTAAAGCATTTGTAATACTTACGTATTGTCTAAGATCAGTACAAACTACTTATGGATGCAATAAATGTTGGCTATGACTAACGATCGACCCTAGCTCAGGAATAATAGTTATTTGTTCAACAAGAGGCAAAGTAGATTTTTGCTACGAGTGTTGATGTTGAGTCCCGAGCAAGCGAAAGTTTCTATAATATAAGCGGCGAGAACATATAACTCAAAGGAATAAAACGCCACATAGAAGCAATCAAATTTCTTTTATGTAAAAAAAATCAAACAGCAAATACATGTGAAAAAACAAACATTAACTACATTTACTCTTTCCCATAACATTCACTTTACATGACGTTAAGAAAAAGCCCACTGTTGTCAGTTGCCGTTTTAGAAATGCAACTAGTTTTGGGTACGTTTCAATATGTTTATTGTGTTTCGTCTTCATCGTCGCTTTGAGCATCGAATATTGCTCCACATGGTTGTCGGTTGTTTGTTATGGGATAACCTTACTTACTTATACTTTTTCCGAGATGTTGGTTGCTCCTTTATCCGATCGTCATTTATTGAATATTTCGTGTGCCTTTAAATACTTCTGTCGAGACTTTCCGGGCATAAAACACAGTTCAGTCTCTTTGACGGCAGCTCTCAACTCTTGAGGAGTTAAAACGTCGGCTTCGTCAATTTATTTACTCATATTTAGTACAGTTTTTAGTTTAAGTTATGTTTTATATCCAAGAAAACGTAATACTTACGAATAACATTTAAAAAGTTCAATCGCGCTAACTTTTTAAAGAATGTAAAATGCGTTCTGAAACTGTATATGAATTTATATTCGTTCACTATATGAAAAAAACTAAAGACTTATAATAATTAATGTTCGCGATCAATATCGCATTTCTTCATTGTATTTTAAGAATAATGATATATTAATATGATTATAATAATTAGAGTTATTATAGGTTTAATATTTTTATACGAGTTTAACACGAGTTCGAATTTTATTTTGTTTCGGAACGAGTTTTTCGTTCTCGCTTTTTAGGGGCCTACTACGAAGTTTCGAAGTCGAATGACGAATCGACATAGTTTATCTCTCTCTTTTTTCGTAACGGAGTGAAAGTGACAGAGAAAATGAAGTTTAAATGTTCCAAGTTTGTATTACTATATGTATGTATACTGCGGGGCAGTATGAAAATATGACTGACTAGCCTACGAAATGAAAAATTAAAAAGTTAGGTACGTTTTTTTCACTGGTTTCAAGCAGCAAAACCGCCGTGTTTGAGCCACTGAGGTGAAAAATATTGTGCTCTTCACGAGTTATACAACAGGTAGGTTGGTGGTTGTAGGTACATAGGAACCTAAATACCCACTAGTTACTTACTACGCAATATTCGCTTTAGAACTCAAGGCATCACCGCATCAGGAACCTTTATTGGGCACTTAACTACTGTTTCTTGGTGAGAGTCAGGATGGCGGGTGTACCTAAACAAATATTTAAAAGAAGTGTACGAAATTTTTGTACTAAATTTGTACTATTTTGTACCACATTTAAAAAAAATTGTACCCTTCCGTAATTAAAGTTATTACAAAGTGAAGGTACACCCGCCATCCTGACAGTCAGGATGGCGGGTGTACCTGGAAAAACTATGATCCTACCAATTATTAACCAATGTTAATATCTCAATTTTTTGTACCAAATTTGTACTCAAATATACAGTAAAAACTTCCGCCATCTAATTCGTAGTTTGCGAGTTTTACACATTTTATGATTTTCTACTGCTGGGTAATACGGTTATTTTAAGTAATGAATGTATGGGAAAATCTAACAATTAATAAAGTTTTGAAACTTGTGTGACATGA
The DNA here is from genome assembly GCA_963556455.1 of Epiblema foenella. Taxonomy (NCBI): domain Eukaryota; kingdom Metazoa; phylum Arthropoda; class Insecta; order Lepidoptera; family Tortricidae; genus Epiblema; species Epiblema foenella. The sequence goes on from OY747106.1 coordinate 12,325,535, forward strand.
TACCTTTGGGTGTAGTCTTCAAAACACAATTCTCCCGTCCCTTCCCAGTTTATTAATTTGTTTGACATCCCCATACATGTATTACTTAGAATAACCGTATTGCCCAGCAGTAGAAAATCATCAAATGTGTAAAACTCGCAAACTACGAATTAGATGGCTGAAGTTTTTACTGTATATTTGAGTACAAATTTGGTACAAATAATTGAGATATTAACATTGGTTGATAATTGGTAGGATCATACTTTTCCCAGGTACACCCGCCATCCTGACTGTCAGGATGGCGGGTGTACCTTCACTTTGTAATAACTTTAATTACGGAAGGGTACAATTTTTTTTAAATGTGGTACAAAATAGTACAAATTTAGTACAAAAATTTCGTACACTTCTTTTAAATATTTGTTTAGGTACACCCGCCATCCTGACTCTCACGTTTCTTGAGGCCCATTGAGGTAATAAAAAAAAAAGTTTTCCTAAAAATCTTTACGTAATATTAAGCTTTTATGCTCATTTTTCTTAGTCATGTGTCGTGGTGTCAAGGAAGGTAAGTACCCTTTTTATTACACAAATATACCAACCAAACCGAATAATAGGTACAATATTCACCATGTAAAATAATTAGAGACCTTTATTGTAGGTACTTACATACAACGTGCAGACGAACATACATGTTCGCAAGTAGATATCTAAATCATGTAAACCAATGCATTTCTTCTAAATCCGACTGCATTGATCAAGCGCGACTAAGAAAGTTTGATTCAATAAGTTCTCATTAGTCAAAAGAGGAAACTTTTCCCATTCAATAGGCCGAGTAAACTTCGGGTAGGGATGGACTCATTATAATATTCACAGAACTCGCTAACAAACTGGCGGATTTCTTATATTCAGTTTCCGGGCAGGGCGACTAACGAATCAACTTTTTAAAAGTATATCTTTCGAGTAAGTAAGTTAGGCGAAGACGCTTGTGCTATTTTGTGAAACTTACTTTTCCTTCTGTGAGCGATGGGATTAAAGTTTAGTAAGTTGTCAGAGACGTGTTCGTCTGGTGATATGTGACAACCGGCCAAGTGAGAGTCGGACTCGCGCATGAAGTGTTCCGTACCATACATATTAATATTACTAGCGGCCGCCCGCGACTTCGTCCGCGTACATTTTAGATGGTAACAAAGATATAAATGAGGTTTATTTGTTTCTGTCAGTTGTCTGATGCTATTAATCTTTTGTGAAAATTACTCGAAAATAAAATAATGTCCTCCATCTTGGATTTGAAAATAGATGTAATTTTCGGAATCGGCACCCCGAGGAACCACAAAGATGACCCCATATCGATTTTTAAGAAAAATAAATGTCAGCCATCTTGGATTTGAAAATGCATATCATTTTCGTAATCGGCACCCCGAGGAACCTCGATGATGACACCCATAACGATTTTTAAGAAAAATAAATGTCCGCCATCTTGGATTTGAAAATGCATATCATTTTCGTAATCGGCACCCCGAGGAACCTCGACGATGACACCCATATCGATTTTTAAGAAAAATAAATATCTCCCTCTGGGATTTGAAAATGGATGTCATTTTCGTAATCATCACCCCGAGGAACCTTGAAGATGACACCCATGTCGATTTTTAAGAAAAATAATTGTCCGCCATCTTGGATTTGCAAATGCATGTCATTTTCGTAATCGGCACCCCGAGGAACCTCGAAGATTACACCTATATCGATTTTTACAAAAAGTAAAGATTTGCTCCCGGCACATACTTGGAACCCCTTTTTATCCCATTATGGGAACAATTTAGAAAAACGCTGGAACACGTTTTGTTGTATTTAAACAGAGAGTCTATATACGAAGTAGTAAATCACGCACTTCAAAAAAGATTTGCTCCTTTACAAACTTGGAACCCTCTTTTCACCCCTTTAGGGGAGCAATTTTGAAAAACGCTGAAATACGTTTTGTTGTATTTAAACGTAGAGCCTATTTACGAAGTTTCAAATCTCTAACTTCAAAAAAAAAATTGCTCCCCGTACAAAGTTGGAACCCCTTTTCACCCCTTTAAAGGAGCAATTTCAAGAAACGCTGAAATACGTTTTGTTGTATTTAAACCTCTGTTTAAAATACAACAAAACGTATTTCATCGTTTTTCAAAATTGAAATTTCGTATTTAGACTCTCTAGTCTAAATACGAAATTTCTAGTTTCTAAGCCCAAAAAATTAAAGTTTCTAAGCACAAATTTTGCACCCCTATTTGATCCCCTTAGGATTGGAATTTCCAAAAATCCCGTCTTATCCCTTGCATACGTCATAAAAGTAAGCTCTGGACAGTCTGGACCAAATTTGAAGTTTCTAGTTCCAGTAGTTTCGGCTGTGCGTTGATGGTAGATCAGGACTTCTTCTTTTATATATTTATTATAATATAATTATAATTATAATATATAATATATATATATATTTATAATAATTTAATAAAGAAGATCATATATCAGACAGCAGCATCCTTCGATCATTACCACCATCAAACTGCGGTCGCCAACCCGCTTGCCAAGCGTGGCGACTATCATAAAAATGATATTTTTATGATAGAATCCCGGGAATGATAGAATCAATCTCCAAAACTGGCGATTTTTTCGATATCTCGCTCCATTATCATTGTTTTGTTTTTTTCATGGGTTTTTAGGAGTTCGATTTAATCCTGGAAACGTTAATTTTTTTAAATTATTTTTCAGGTTGGATGTAAAATTAAATAAAGATCATGACAGGATTAAAAAACTACAAGTTTGCACTATTTTAGGAAATATGACGGTATTTAACCGACCCGTATTGTTTGTCCGCGAGTGTATAAAAACGGCAAAAAACTCATGTTTGTTGTATGGGAGCCCCTTTACTTATTTATTTTATTGTTTTTTAGTATATGTGGTTATAGCGGCAAAATAAATATCACCTGTGACAATTTCAACTATCTAACTATCACGGTTCATGAGATACAGCCTGGTGACAGGCGAACGGACAGCGGAGTCTTAGTAATAGGGTGCCGTTTTACCCTTCTTGTACGGAATCCTAAAAATGAGGTGTTTTGAGATTATTGCGCCATTCTGTCATGTCAAGTACTTAATTGAATTAAACTTGCACGATTTTCACACATTATTTTTATTAACGGGACTTAGGGTAGGTTGCACCAAACCGTCTGTAATCGTAAGCGGTGTTCGTTAAAATCTGATTGTATGGAAAGTTTGACAAGTTTCTATGGGATGACAGCTGCCGGCGCCATATTTGACGATGACCGGCATGTGATCGTATGTCGGTGCAATCGACCCTTTATCGCGAAGGTACTCTTACAATGATTCGTCTCTTCAGGAACAAACCACTGGATTGAGCTCCGTAAACCGTGCTTAAGAAGAGAAGAACGTCATTTCAAAATACGTACAGTGTATAGGTTCGTTTACATTTTTATCCTTTTGCGTGGCAAAAATACTCACTGAACTTATGCCAATTCGAAAACACATTGAGTAGACATATTCGAATAGCAGACCACTTCTGGCAGCTATATATACCTATTGCGTAAGTCGAACGTAAATTTTCGTCGTCCTCAACTAGTTAGTGTGTAATTTTTTTTACGTAGAACGTAAACCGAGCCGCTGTGGTCATATAGAAATGGGTTCTAAAGTGATACTAAATTCAATTACATTGTTTATTTCAATAATTTTACATACACATTACATTATACACATAATAAAGTATTAAATAAGTTTGCGATTTCACTTTTCAATGTCAAAGATAACACTGGATACGTTGTTATTAAATGTTCAAAAAAGTTGTTTTAAGCGCACAACACGGGCCTTGTGCTGTTGTCATCAGCCTCGCCAGCCAGTGAATGACGGTGACCTGAAATACAATTATAATTAGTACAATTCTCAAACGAAGATACCGCTTTCGGCCTTAAAGACTGACTCACACTTGCTCACTTTTGTTCCTTTTACACAAATACTAATGTTCATGTGACAGATAAAGACAAAGAGCATTTAAAGTTAACGAATGTGAGCGTGTTTCAAGTCGCTAGATTCTCGAACGTAGCGTTGGATTGAGTCGGTGAGCCCAATCCTGGTCTCGAGCTCTAAAACTCACGTGTTGAAGGTCGGCGCGGGTTGCGCACTCTGCTGCGCCAACTTTCCGAATGTGAGCGTGTTTTGAGTCTCGAGGCTCTCGAGCGTCCCGTTGTAATGAGTCGGTGAGCCTAAAATACTCACGTGTTGAAGCTAGGCGCGGGCTGCGAGGGTTGCGCGCTCTGCTGCGCCAGGTTCCCGAACGTGAGCGTGTTCTGAGTCGCTAGGTTCTCGAATGTAGCATTGGACTGAGTCGGTGAGCCGAATCCTGGACAAACAAATCAAATATAATTAAGAGCACAATAAAGGGCAGAAACAAGGGACAAACTTAGTCTGACGCTAGCGGCCGCTTAAACACCTCCTACAAATTGAAACTAGCCAGTGACGTCACTGGCATCGTATCGAACCAACCTTGGCATGGGAAAATAAGTGTTTTGCTGTTTTAGTCGATAAATTCTGCGTTTAGGTACATAGTTGTTATATAATTTATTCTTTTCATTTCTCATGTTCGAAAAGTGTGTCATATTAGACTTGTCAAGCGGGGCTAAAGTAGTACATTTATTTTAACCAATCAAAATACTTTACCTATTAAATCCAAAAATCACAGAACACTAATTTAACTCTTTAAAAATATTTCGTATTGGGTATCAACCAACGAGAATACAGCTTTACTAATACACCTAGGCATTCCCGACGGCGGAGACGTCCACCGCACGATCGCGACAACACTGACACATATAGTCCCTATTCGTCCCGATACCGCCGCACACCGGGTAGAGTCAGTCCGACCCAGGTCGGGCCTAGCTGAGTTTCTTGCTGGGCTCTTCTCAGCTAGGCTAGTTTTAGTGAACCAGCGACAAAACTCCCAATAGCTCGATTCCACTCACACCTCAGATTCGGTTGAAACCGCTCAACCAATCTCACTGGAGCGCAAACTGTTAGAGTATTCCAGTGGTCCAGACCACACGCGTGGTCGTGTCGGAGGTTTTCGCCTGGATATTCCCCAGGCTACTCTCCAACCGCGCACTCTTATCGCTTTATTGGACCCTGCCTATAAAGCCAGAATCAGGTTAAAAAAAAAACCTTTACTAAAATCGACTACTCAGGAAAGAACTCATTTCTGTAAAGATTAAGATTTGTAGTCCTTATTAAAAACACAATACTGTACAAAAATTAAAAATGTGATTAAATCGTTAGAGCAACGCTTTGAAGCGCTCAATGGGGAAGGTCAGTAGCTTTTATTTGCGCGTACAAAGCAGTTTAGAAAAAAAAACATATGGTCGCCGTGGCATTTATTATTAATTTTGGGTAGAAGACCTTTATTTATTTATTTTCTCGCAATCGAAGTGAAAAGTAGAGTGTATAACTCTGGTCTAAAAGCCATATTGCCCCTCGAACTATTTTCCTTCACTAAAAATAACTATCTCGTGGTGATATGGCTCATTTTAGACCCTAGTCATACAATCTAGTATTATTTTTACAGAAGAATTCTATTGGTACCTTTTATTTCACTTTTGGACGATAAAGAAAAAAATCTTAATTTTCCGAATGTTTGATGTTACATATTTTTGTATAATTTCGGTAAAATTTTGTAATTTACAATTTATTGGGAACCTTATCTTTTTTGGAGTGGTCCATATAATATTTTTTATTGACTTAATATAGAGTTCAAAACTGTTGCGGGCTTTTTTTTATTAATACCTCAAAACAGTGATATGTCAAAATAACATTCAAAAAAATATTTCTTAAAAATGATACTTGTTAAAAAAAATCCGGCAACAGTTGTGAACTCTATAATGAGTCTACTATCAATAAAAAATATAATATGGACCACTCCAAAAAATTTAAGGTTCCCAATTGTGATATTTTGAAGGTTTAATTTGCATAGAAAGACATCATGTTATTTATAAATGTTTTAAGGCTTTTATAAATATTCGTTAGACCTTATGTCGGTTTGTTATGTCAAAAAATGTACCGAGTTACTGTGATCTGACATTTGGTCTAACGGATCTTTACAAAACGCGGCCTTAATTGTCAAATACTCAATTGTGTTATTTTAATAGCTAAGCTATGAAGTGTCCAGTATAAAGTGAGTTCTTAATGGCAATTAAAGTCGGTGACCGTACATGTCCTTGTAAAAGGACGCCAAGTTTACCAGAAGCCGGTGTGCTTCCAAACACGCCCCCAGGCGAGGTGTTCCCGAAGGCCGCGCCGCCGAACGCCGGCGCGCCGCCGAACGACGCCGACGCGCCGAAGCCCGGGCTCTTGCTGAACCCGCCGAACGCGGCCGGAGCGCCGAAACCGGAGCTCGTCGGCGAACCGAAACTGAAAACGGCGGTCATTTAACCTTTCCTAATTCATATTGCAACCATGGTTCAATACAGGTGTTATAATATTGATTCAAATGAAGTATCTCAAAAGCTATTATTAATAATCATTTTTTCCTACGTTAAGTATTTTTTTAATATTACTTGTATTGATCTTATTATTTTCATGTATTGATTAAATAAATTCTAAAAAGAAACTAATCAATTTACATCGAATAAATAATATTACCTGGCACATATTAAATTACTGGATTATTCTACTACGTTATTATTTTTATACAAAACTCACGTCACTTTCAGTATCTGATAAATTTTCGACAGCAACGATGGATTTATCCGTCACGGCGTGTAGTGCGTTATCAACCTACATGCATTTATATAAAGTGTACCAAATTCTATCGATCAAATAAGATCTGATAAAATTTTGAACGCAAATGCAGTCACTTTACAAAAATACTATCGTTAAGTCACAGTTTTTACAATAACTAATGTATATATGTCTTTCTTAAAAGGGCGCTCGCATACCGCGTGCGGCTGCGATATTAAGCAATGTGGGCAGAGGTCAGTTCTTGGATGGGTAACCGTTTTGAGTGGCTATTAACTGAATATTCGCGCTAAATCATGTATTTACCCAGAAGGCTGTCCGAAAACTGCTTTAGAGCCGAAACCGCTACCGAATCCACCTGAAAACAAAAGATTGTCATACAAATTCTGTATGAAAAACGATACTCTATGGCATGGCAGCCCACCCTGTTGCACCAAGCCGTCTATTATCGTCAGCGGTGTTCGTTATGATTGTACTTATGTAAAGTTTTCCAATGCCATATGTAAAAAAAATGGTTCGTTCCGTAAAGAACACAGTCAAAGATAATGTAACGGACATTCGGAAAACGTGATCTTTCTTCCTTAATAAAATTAGAATATGTCAGTGTCAAAGAAAATCGGGCGGAAACTCGGGGAACCGCCATCTTGTAAATATACTGTTTGTTTCCTACATTTTTTATTTCAGCACTCTAAATCCGCCACCGCTGGGATTGGAGAAGAGGTGAATGCCGAGGTCAGTGGCGTGCCATGGGAGAGACCTATGTCCAGTAGTGGACTGACACAGACTGATGATGATGATGATGCCTCTAAATCCCCAATATAACTGATTTCTATAAATAAATAAGAAGACTTACCAGTCGAGCTTGTAGGCGAGCCGAATGCTTGCCCGGGCGGCGAAGGCGCGCTGAAACTACCCGTTCCGAATACGGACGACGCTTGCGTTGTAACTTGTTGTCCTGCACATACAGTGTTATGTCAAGTATAAAAGACAGAGACAGATAGATAACATTATTAGCGCTATGTCACATTACACCATATTTATCTAAACCGAAAATTTATGGATCCACCAGCACTCGGAATACTAAAAATAAAAACTTGTAGTTCCACCCCAACGACGTCCCAACGTGACGAATGTACTAAAATAAAGCCATAAATATGCAGTGTTAACATACCAAAACCAGATCCGAATCCGCCACTACTATTATTATTGCTTCCCCAGAAGTTGTTAGACTGTGCCGTTTGACCGAAACTGCCTCCGCCTCCGCCTCCGCCGAAAATGGCTTCGGCAGTCGGGTTTGATTGGCCGAAAGTGGTTTTAGCGCCGAAAACGTTGGTGTTGCTGCTGCCGAATCCTGATGTTCCTGATGATCTACAACCATAATGTTCGTAATGAAATACTGTAAAACGATTTCAGAATTTTACAAAAAATTTGATGTTTTTGCGATTTATATTTGAAAAAAAAATGAAGGTGCCTCAAATAATGCACACGCAATTCCCGTAAATAAAATAAAAATAGAATATGTTGTTTCTTCCTTTGGGTTTGAAGCCTTATAATTATCATCACTGAAGCCAAATTACAATAAATTCTGATCTCCCCTTTGTGTTATATGCTCAAATGCTTGTGCAAAATTTCGTAAGGTTTAGATCTGAGGTTAGGTAGCCGATCGAAAAACGCGATAAGCTTAGCTATTAGAAACGTAGGCATACAATTATGTGAACTTACCCTCCACCAAATATGCTCCCGGCACTCGGAGAAGACGCACTTGTAGTCGAAATGTTAACAGAAGCGAACAACGACTCTCCACCGCCAAATATCGAGCTTTGCGTTGTAGTTGCCGGGGTACCAAACACGCTGTGACCAGGACTGCCAAATACGGATGCCTGGGTTGTTGTTGTCGGCGTCCCGAAAACGGATGACTGTGTTGTCTGAGTCGGGGTACCGAATACAGATGCTTGCGTCGGTGTACCGAATACAGATGCCTGAGTTTGCGCAGAACCGAATACAGGTGTGGGTGATGTTGGTGTTCCAAATACTGATGCTTGGCTCGTTTGCCCACCGAATGGAGATGGTGATGCGGGCGCGCCAAATACAGAGCCTTGTGTTGTCTGCGGACTGCCGAATACTGACGCTTGTGTTGTTTGCGCACTCCCAAATACAGACGACTGGGTAGTTGGTGTGCCAAATACAGACGGCTGGGTAGTTGTTGTGCCAAATACAGACGGCTGGGTTGCCGTAGGACTACCAAATACTGATGCTTGGCTTGTAGTAGGACTGCCAAATACAGATGCTTGTGTCGTTGCTGGGGACCCGAATACCGACGCTTGGGTTGTAGCTGGGCTTCCAAATACAGATGGTTGCGTTGCAGTACTGCCAAATGCAGAGCCTTGGGTTGATGCGGGAGTTCCGAAAACAGAAGCTTGAGTAGTAGGTGCCCCAAATGCAGGTGTTGCAGTTGTTGCTTGACTGCCAAAAGCGGGCGCTTTAGAAGTCGCAGTGCTCCCAAATACAGACGCTGGAGTGGATGCAGTGCTTCCGAATACAGATGACTGTGTTGTAGTGCTACTGAATACAGACGCTGTGGTCGTTGTGCTTCCGAATACAGATGCTTGCGTCGTGGTGGTGATGCTTAATGCAGGTGTTTTGGTTGTTGCAGTGGTTCCAAAGACAGACGTCGGTGTTGTTGTGCTTCCAAATACAGACGCTGAAGTGGTTGCAGTGCCTCCAAATACAGATGGCGATGTTGTCGTTGCGCTACCAAGTACAGAAGTAGGTGTCGTGATGCTTCCAAATACAGATGATGGAGTTGTTGTAGTGCCAAACATAGACGCCTGTGTAGTGTTTTTCCCTGATACAGGCGCTTTAGTTGTAGTTGTGCTCGCAAAAGCAGTCGAAGTTGTTACTGGTGCTTGAGTAGTAGAGGTACCGAAAGCAGATTTTGTGGTAGACGTCGTGGTTCCAAACACAGAAGTAGCTGTAGAAGCAGTACCAAATATAGAAGTGGCTGACGTAGGAGTACCACCGAATACTGAAGGCTGAGTTGTTGATGTCACTGAACCGAATATAGACGATGTATTGGATTGAGTGGTAGCCGCAGTCGAACTTAAAACATTTTGAGTTGTAGTAGCTGGAGTACTTGAGGCAATAGTACTGGAGGCAGTGGATATTGTACTTTCTAAAGCAGATTTAGTGACAAGAGTGCTAGGTGCAGAGACAGCACTGGTAGTGGTGGCAGTAAACGCGGAAGAACCGAATATTGATTTCGAACCAAATACAGAATTTGAAGTTGATACCGTCGAAGAATCAGATGAGCTTTCAGCTTTGACAGCGCTTGCTAATGTAGTAGCGGCGACAGAATTCGGCGTTGGTGCTGTCATTCCAAATATGGAAGGTTTTGAAGTGCCGAATACGCTCGAAGGTGTAGAAGAATTGGCAGTGAATATTGAACTTTGGGTTTTTGGAGCTGTCGTAGAATTTGCCGATGCAAATATACTTGTAGAATCTGGCTTAGAAGTAGATATCGATTGAAAAGATGTTGCAGGAGTTGATGTAGTTGCAGCAGATCCGAACATAGTTTTTGGTTTGGGTACTGAAAAAAAGAACAATGGTAAGAGCCAGTTCCACGTTTATGCCATCAATGCCGGGAAAGTTAAAATAAGCTTACTCGTTATTGTAGCATTAGCAGTTGCAAATATAGACGCTGATGATGCAGGAGCTGTCACTGGTTTTTGAGCTTCTTTTGGAGGTTCTGTTTCCAATTTTGCATTAGATTCTGATGATTTCTGTGCATCACCTAAAATAACATTTCATTTTTAAAAATATAATGCTGCATAAATTACATCTCTATAAAACTGTGCATACCTGATTTACTAGTGAATGCCGAAGAAATTGCAACCGGTTGAGCAATAGAAGCACATAATGTTTTATTAGTATTTTGAACGGCGAAAGGTTTAGGTTCATTTTCTTTTTTGTCTTCTTTATTCGGTTTAGGAATTGAAAGAATCACGTTATCACTCTTTCCTGGTTCATTCTCTTTAGATTTGTCACCAGCTTTTTCTGGTTTCGATTCAGCTTTAGGTTCAATTCGTTTGAATGTAATTACGTTAGAATTGCCTAACACATCTGGGGCATTCTGAGTGCTAGGTTTAGGTGTTGAAGTTGATATCTTAAAAAGATTTGACATCTGCTTTTCTTCTTTCACATTAGATAGTATTTCACCAGTTTCATTGGAGTTGATCTCTGGAGCTTGTTGTGCGAATTGATTAAACATATTGTTTAGTGCTGATATCGGTTTAGTTGTAAATGAGGTTGGTGTTGCTACTATTACTGATGAAACTGGAAACAGAACATGAATTAATTTTATATGTGGATAAAAATAAACGAAGGAGTGGTGGATCTAGCCCTATATCATTTTTTTTATTTCTTACATAAAAGTTTACATTTAGTTACAGTTTAGAACTTCGCCAAACTATATCACAGTATTTAGTTTGTTGGTGAAAGCAACGCTCTTTATTTTTAACTTAGCAGTTCAAATATGTTAGTGGGTGGATCAACTATTCTTTGTTGCTCGTTACCATGGTTACGTCTCCCGAGTAGTGACTCAGGAGACGTAGATAGATTTAAACCCTACAAAATTACAGTTTTAAAGATTGCTTTAAAACTGTAATTTTGTAGGGTTTAAATCTATCAACATGAGTTTTAGCTATAAGCATAAATCCATTTGGACATGGGCCATTCTATGAAAAATGGTTACTGTTGTCTCCTCGCTGACGGGACAGAATAACAACAAGAAAAATTTGATTAACCCTAGTAACAATATTAACCTACTTAGAAAACCTTACTCATGTATATCAAATACATATTTTGAACATGCGGGTATTCTAAATAATGACCCGTAATAGTTGAATGAAGGTAGGTACGCTACTTCATAATCTCGGTATGCGCGAGCGCTGATCATAATCGCTGATTCTACCAGTCACTCTTCTTACTGAACGACATGTACACGAAAAAAAAGACAACTCAGTTCTTGTCACAATGGATAGATGGCAACGCAATCTAGGTGTTCCATTTATTTTGTATGAATTTACGATAGCATGAATACTGCCATGAAGACTACATTAAAAACCAAATATTATAATAGTTTATTATACTTACAATTGAAATTCGAAGGCGAGCAAATCTTCTGCCCCATAAAACTGTTCGTAGTATCCTCTTTTTTCTTTACTTCAACGGTCACTTGTTTATTCTGGAGCAAGTCTTTGATGACATTTCTAGTAGCGGTCGGCGTGTTGGATACAGTGAAACTAATATCTTGGTTGGCTCCAGTTTGGGGTACGGGGTTGAGTGGTTCTGGGGTTGGAACTATAACAAGTGAAAACTTTATACATAATTTTATCAAATTAACCTGAACAAACTTATACTGCCTATAAAAAAACCCCCTAATATAAACCGCTGCCAGTCAGTTTACAAGTTAAACGTTTTTTGATGCATCTAGGTTTACACAGAATAAATAATACTCCACAATGGCAGAATAATTATATGACAGATTTCATAACATGACTTGGATGAGAGTCGATATTTTAATTTCACTAACTCTTCAACCAACACAATCGTCCCGAAATATATTTCTTCAGAAATGGCCCGGAAAGTGAACCTTACTCGCTACATATTGGAAGTTAAAGTGCATAGGTCGAGGTCAGATCAAAATAAAATATGAGTCTCAAATAGTTTGCGTTTTTCGGTGGAAAATTACACTTGCGATTCTATTTAAAAAAATAAACATAAAGAGTTCGACGTTTTACTACTCGCTACGCTTAGGATTCTTCTGTAGAATCTTTCGCTTCACTCAGGATTCAATATACCGCCCTCGCCGTAAGTATATCATTTTGCTCCCTGAAGATAAACTAAAATAAAATAACTACTAAACTCAAATAGAGATTTCTATGACTACACAAAGCCTATAACAATGCTAGAGCCGCAAGCGGGATATTTTTCTGGCTATCCTACCAGTAGGGCGAATATCTACCAGGTGGTGTACCTAAATGTCAAATCTATGGAATCACATCTTCATACATTTATTGAATTATGATTTAAACTTTATTGTACAAAAACACAGAATTGTACAAAGGGCGGGCTTAATGGCAAATGGCATTCTCTACCAGAAAAAAGTGTGAAAATGTTATTCAGAAAACAAATCAGAAATATTCTTTCTGATAGATGTTCTTAACCTTAAGACAAATGAAATGGCCGAGCTGTGCTTAGTACTAGTTTAGGCTGTAAAACATGACCAAGTAATTGACATACATACATACACTAAGAAAATCATCTAGCTCAGCTAGGTGAGGATTTACCAGAACTAGGTAGGCACAGTAGACGACAAAGATGTTTTCACTTTTGCACTTTATTCCATTGTAATAAAAGTAGAAAAATGTACACATATACTTGACGTCAACTGTACAAACGCTAACACCGTTAACTGAACATTCGTTACCCTTATTATAATGCACATAAAGTGCACGAATGGTCAGTTAACCCATTCAATACCAGGAACCCGATAAGCGGGTGCTCTGCTCGCAGACGCGCATATCAAAAGTTAAGGGCCAATAAGCTTAATTTTGGATTGGTCTATAGTCTATACTATAAATCCATGTAATAAAAAACTTATGTGTACATAAGCCGTTAACTATTGACCACCAGGTGGACAACTTTTGTTTTTAAAACTGACAATGACCCAGCCGATATCATGCGTTTCCTCGTATGTAGAGGAGATTGCGTAGCGCTACGAGAAGCTTAGTAGCGAAAGTATTAACTGTGTTGGCGATGGTGCTACTAAGTAGGCAACTAGAAAAATAGTTACCTTCAGTGAACCAGGTTTTGACAACCGGCGGAGGAGCTGGCTTGACCACAATAGGAGTGAAAACTGGTTTCGGCGGCTGCTGCACAGGTTTAGGTTCAGGTTTTACCTCAGGCTTAACTTCCTGTTTAACTTCTACCTTTACTGTTACTGAAATCAAAGTATTCGTTTTTATTTGATAGTGAAATTAAAATGCCTTTAGCTCTTATTATTAACGAGATATCAAAGTAGGCGACTTAGCTACCGGGTCGTGGCACAAGATCAAAATGAAAACATTTATTCTACAAATAAACCTCAAGGGCACTTTTACAAGTCAAAATTTATCTATCAATTAAAAATAATACAATACTCAAAATTTCATTAATTAAATGTAAGACTAAGCGTCAAGTTATAAAGTAATAAGGTGCATAATAAAATATTGTGAGATATATCTCTAAGCGTCACCATGAAAATAAAAAATAATAAAATGGAATAAATAAATATCCTTAGAGATGTATAAGGTCTCTGAGCGTCAGTCTAAAAATAAAATTAAATGAGAACAGAGCGAAGTCTCTCTTAATTTTATTTTTAGACTGACGCTCAGAGACCTTATACATCTCTAAGGATATTTATTGAACAGATTATGAGAACAGAGCGAAGTCTCTCATCATGTCAATTCCACTTAAAAATAGTACGAAGTTACTAGTCCTAGCAAACATGAACAGATCGGACCCCACAAACAGCACCCGTTCATTGAACTTCTTTTTTCAAGTTTTGTATATGGCAACAATTTTACCTAACAAATAAGCTGGCAGTTATAAGTACCTATCACGATGCTATGTATTTTTGTTACTAGTATTTATGCCATAAAAAAAAACATATTTTTGTTATGCTATTACGAGTCGGTAGTCAGACAGTAATTGGCATATGGAATGATGGAGTTTCAATTACGCCAAATGTGAAATAGTTTACCACAGACTAGGTAAAATTCAAATAAATCGCGTATTCAAGGCTCGGTAATGGGGTAAATATACTACCAAGTATAGGGGTTAGGGATAAGTCAAGCCAACCGCCAATTAGCCATGGACGTAATACAAAACAATACCTGGTTCTGCTTTCGGAATAATTTGTTCCTTTGCCTTTTCCTTCAGACTCTTTTCATAGCTCATCCTCATGGTGGTCAAGTGATGCCTCATTTCCACATTCACAGGCTTTATCTTCACTGTCTTGTGGTTCGACAGCATGTCCCGTAGCGCGTCTAACTTTTGAGGCGTGAGAAGGTTTTTGTTTTCACTCCTCTGTGGCTCGAGGCTCATGTTTAGAATGTTTTTGGTCAGTTTGGAGAGCGGATCTCTGAAAGCGGCAAGCAATGAACTTAAAGCGATGTAATTTGCGACTTACAACTCTGTAATTTCGCCGGTAGACGTTTTATGTGAGAAGTTAGGTGACACCGATAAGAGGCATGCTGAAATTCAGTGCAGCCTTCTTACTTCTGAAGGTATAGGGAATTTGCATTATTTCATTAAACTAGTCTATACTCGTATTAAAGATTTAACAGTTACATAAAAATACCAAACACGAAAAAGTTAAAACATACAGAAATTTAATTCAAATCAAAAACAGACATTTCAAATTTAGCGCGTATTTCATTAAGACAATGACGACACTGCATAAGACGTCAAACTTTTCATGGCGCATGAATATCATTTGCACCACAGAATTAATAAAATTTCTGTTTCATTTAATTTAAATATCATCATTTGAAGTACTGAAGTGACTGATGGAGTGACGTCACTTGCGCGTCACTCCATCAGCGTCTGCGTGTGCGCGTCGTTTACCGGTCCCTGGCATCCCTGGGATCATAAAAACAAATAATGCTATTGTTTATTTTTTTCGCCGGTAGACGACGGGTCGGGAATTTCGCAAAATATTAATAACTTCAGAATAAATCTTCCAGTATTATACTTGTGATGGCTGTAACTATTGGATCACTAACATTATTTGTATTGTAATCTTAACGCAAGGTCCCCATTCATATTATTTGTGTCTGCAAGTTCACAGAAAGAAAAGTATCTTATGTTGGGCTTAGTATTTATTTGGTTATGACCGAACATTATACCGTAATACCAAGAATGCTTGTTCATTTGTTTGATTTAACCTGACATCGGATTGCCACAATGGATGTACATATAGTGGTAATAAATATAAACAAATATCTATCTCACTTTTTAAAAGGCGTGCTCCTTAATATAGGCGTGGACTTGTAGACTGGTCCGTCGCATTCGTTGAGTGTGCTCCTGAACATTTTGAGCAGAGCCTCCTGCCTGCTCAGTATCTCCTGCTGCTTCACTAGGGGTTGATATACGTCATCCATTATAGGGCGGATCATGCGTGGGCCTAGTCTGAAATATAAAGGTATGTTTCACACCTGCTATTCAGAAAAGAGTAGGGAGTGTAATAACCGATCATATTTCATAACCGGTTAGCTCCGTTAGAGCGCTCGCGGCCCAGCGGCGCCCGCGTACCGTGTGTGATATGCGAGGTGAAGCAACGTCGGCCGCTTTGAGTGGTTATTAACTGAGTGCTCCCGTGCTTTGGAAGGCACGTTAAGCCGTTGATCCCGGCTGCTGTCTTTGATAGCAGTCGTTAAGCCAAGTTAGAGGCTTCCGGGCGGCTCGAGAACTTCTAACAGTCAAGTTGCCCACTCATTTGACAAGCCTAATTCCAAGATTTGGCGCGGGAACTAGCTTTACGAAAGCAGTTGCTTTGTTGCAGTTGCGTCTAGGTTGGAAGGGAAGATGGCAGTTGCCATCTTACGTTCCAATCTAGACGGAAAACTAGACCTTATTGGGATCAGATCGGTTTCCACACGATGTTTTTTCCTTGACCGTCAAATACCGTATTCGCTGTTGGCCCTTTATATCGTTGAATGTCAAAAAACCCCCGTACCCATGTGGTGCATGGTGGGTTAGAATAGCAGCTCCCCCTTTCTTCCCATGGGTGTCGTAAGACGCGATTGTAGGAACCGGGTTGAAGCGTGTTGTGGGCGACGAGCTAGCAACTTGTCACTGCAATATCATGTTTTAACCTACAATTGCTAACAGTTGCACTGGAATTAAATTTCATGTGCTCTTCCTACCCCTGTTGGAAATACAGGCGTGGGTTTATGTATGTATGTAACGTCAAAAAAGTTACTCGCCATTTTCAACTCTGTTACATATCAAGGCGTCATTTACACTGTCACTTTGCTTATATATCAGACGACGGCAGTTAAAGGGTTAAAAGTAGACAGCAACTAACTTGTTCGACTGCATGTCCATCTCGGCGAGCTTGTTCCACTTGTAGTTGAGCGAGCTGTGGGCCTGCTCAAGTTGTGTTTGCACGTAATAAGCGAGTTTCTTCACCGTCGCTACTCGCTTCGTAGTCAGGGGGTCTGCCTGCGTCCACTGGTCCAGGTCTTTTGCGCTATAGGTACATAAATGAGTTCCAACATATATGCACGGGCAAAGTGATCAAAAATATGTGAACACGGCTTTTGTTGGACATAAGTTTGCTCAGACATTTTTGAAACTTTGGTAATGTCCATATATTTATGAACTCGACTGTAACGAAATTCTATAATTTTTGTCCTCTAATATAAACCACGGTATAGGGTTGTTGTGTTGATTCAAAATTGAACTACAACAAAAGAAACCAGGCAAAAAATATGCCTTATAGTGAAAATCTAATCAAATATCTCAAAGGATAACGAAGCTACAACCATTTCAATATTGCTGGTTAGAGAGAGAAAGCGCCACAGATCAGTGACGTCATTAACCACGAGCGCCATAGTGGATGACGATAGTTTCAATACAAAGGTGCGTTTTGCGGGAAAGGGACAGAGTATGCCCCCTCTTAAAACTTTGAAGACTTATAATTATGTCATAATTTTTTTTGAGTTACTTTTTTCGCCATCCTTTTTCGAGAAAATTCGATGTTATTATTTGGTGTGAACATCCCTATTGTGGACGAGCGGACCCTCCTGCCACAGGACGGTCCGTCATTTACTAGGAGAGCCCAACCTGTCTCTCAAGTTTAACCTATTAAATGTTTCATTTTCAAAGACTCATCCCAGCCCTAGTCCCACAGCTGGGCGCATCACGAATGAGAGAGAATGTGCGGGTTAGAAACTTCACATATTCCTTTGAATTTCTTCACAGATGTATGCAGGTTTCCTTACCTAAACAAATATCAAATGATATTCCGTCCGTACATGGGTTCCGAAAATCTCTTTGGTTAGAACCTGGATTCGAACCCACGACTGCCTTCCTTGAACCAGTAGGCCATATTAACAATTGACTATTTGACTACAATTTTTTATGGTGTCATTCGAACCAGTTTTTAGACAAGATCAAATCTTTGTATCGGACCAACTACAATTAGAGCAGCACAAAAGACGAAAACGAGAGGCAAGTACTGCATAACTGACGAGCACTGGAAACGCTCTATACTGATAGGCAGTGAAATGTGACGTCACAGTGTAATGGCGCCGTAATCCCGTTGTATGGGAAAACGAGTAATTTGCCATTTTAGTTAAGAAATATTGCGTTTTCGGACATAGTTGCCATACAATTCCTTTCTTATTGAAACATGAGATTTTATTGAACATTGGTAATGTTCTATTTAAATTCAGACTATTAAAGAAAACAACATTTTTGTGCATATTTCAAGTTATTTTTATGATTTTGATTAATTTATCTAATTTACTATTTATTGATGGTAAAATTTGATGGTTTTCTATTTATTTAACCACACTATGGAATAAATTTTAACATGTATCAAATACCCAATTAGTCAATGACGGGTATTGTTACAGATAATATCACTTACTCAGAGTGAGTCCGAGCCTCGGCCACGACAGCGCACGCTCGTACTAAATCGAGCTTAAGCGCTATGATGGCATTGCGCAGGTCTTCCATCGAGCAATCCTTTTTGAGCGTTGCTGCATCCAGGTTCTGGAGTTCGGGATTAGTGTCTATGGCATGGAGCTCCCGATAAAACTGCAGGTAATACAGATATTTATAAATAACAAGACAACGTAATTATTTTTGAAAACAGAACATTCGATTTCAAAGAAGACGTGCTGTAGAACGCTTCTTGTCTTGAGTCCGATAGTTTTAGCTTAGCATTATTAAATAGATAAAGTACTTTTAGCGTTCGACAATATGAAATCTGTTAGCTTCTTTTTTGTTAATTTTTAAAATGCAGGCCTTGTTGAGATGTAATCGGAAAGTCGGAGAAACTTCGAAATATTACTTGGTATGACACTGTCATGCTGGGTAAACATATAAATTAAATCAAAACCCGTCGTCTACCGGTCCCTGGGATCCCAAGGACCATAACAAAAGAATGCTACTGTTTATTTTTTTCGCCGGGAGACGACGGCTTAATGTAATTGTCATACAGCATGCATATGGTCCAGTTTCTAATTTAAATTAAAAATTAAACATTTGTAGGGTACCTCAGATGTCAATATTGATTAATTATTATAATGCCCGCGCTGACAAATTTGGTTTCGCGCGCAATTATTACACGTTTTACGGCGCTCGCCCGTTTTCATGCTCGCCGCGAGGTCAGTTCGAGAGAATTCGCACAGCGCGTCGCACAGAGCTATCCCGTTTCGTTTGCATTTCCATGGCCCTCACTTCCAATGTTTGATTTTATGTTATTTGTACCTACTGATGACTGTATTATTGTATTTTGTTAATGTTTGTAAGCGATATAACTGTTACAACCTAATGGTCAGCTAATGGTAGTGTTACAGCCATTACATTGTTTATTTAGTTGGTAGTGACCCTGCCTACGAAGCTGGAGGTCCCGGGTTGGAATCCCGGTCAGGGCATTTATTTGTGTGATGAGCACGAATATTTGTTACTGAGTTTCGGATGTTTTCTATGTATTTAAGTATCTATTTATCTATATAAGTATGTTCATAGTCGCTTAGTACCCATAGTACAAGCTTTGCTCAGTTTGGGACTAAGTCGATTTGTGTATATTGTCCACAAATACTTATTTATTTTTATCTATTCATTTCCAACGCGGTGCCTGTGAGGCCTGACTAAGGAACAATTAGATCTGTCTATCGACTACGTAGGAGTCCGGCCATGCGATCGTTTGATACTGTACATTAATAAAATAAATCTAAGCGCATGGATGGGTGCTTCCTTATTTACAAGTTTTTATTTAACATGGAATGTTTGTGTTCAGGACAAGAAGCGCTCGTGACGCAGCGGCGCCGGCGTAGCGCGTGCGTCATGCCAGATTAAGCGACGTCGGCCGAGCCGTTAAGCCGTTGATCCCGGCTGCTATCTATGATAGCAGTCGTTAAGCTAAGTTAGAGGCCTTCGGGCGGCTTGAGAACTTCTAACAATCAAGTTGCTCACTCACTTGACATGCCTAATTCCAATAAGCTCTAGTTTCCCCCCGGGTTGGAAGGGCAGATGGTAGTCGCTTCCGTAAAAAAAGTAGTGCCTACGCCAAATATTGGAATTATTAGCGGCATCCTTCAGGATGATACTGTACTGAATGAGCGTTATCCCACGCTAGGTTTGTGTTTGGGACAAATCTTGCAACTGAATTTTAGACGTTGATTTCAATTGAGCTGAAATATGGTATACTTATGTAAGTTTGATGACAATGCAATATTGTGGTAACATTGAGTTGATGGAGACAAATGGTTGCCATAGCAAACCCGTAGTGTTTGGGCTTATTAAAACCGTCTCAACAAGTAGTTGATGACTTTCGAAAAAAGGTGTAGTCTAATCTTGTACCAAAAATGTTATTACTAGTATGCGGCAACTAGGACTGACTTGCATCTGCGCTTTTCTGGTCTTCACCACGAAGTCATACAGCTCTGCTTGAAATTCATTCACTTCATTGATGAGCATGCTCTTGAATTCCTGGTCCGCTTTCTGCTTATTGGCTAACTCTTGTTCTGCCTTGAGTGCTGCGTTTAGCTCCTGTGTGTGGTCGTTCTGTGGCACTGGGGCAGGTTTAGGATGGACCTGGAAGGATGAATTAGTTTAGCCTTTTAACCGCACATGAATAAAAAGTTCTCAAAATTAATAATAATCAGATATAGTGTCCGCTAGGTGTACATATCCCAACACATTATCGTATCTCAAAGGGGCCTCTTCGTTTTGGATCTGTATCCCCATGAACGCCTTCCAAAAGGACCGGACATTGTGTCGTGATATCCCAAAGCAGAGATACATAATAATAATAAGACGTTTATTCAATGATTGTATACCTTACTACTTTACTACTGATTAAAATTAACCTTATATTGAAACGAATGGAGGTGTATTTACCATACACTTACCACGCCTTGCCGGCCGCAGAGGTTTGACTTAGCAGAGTAGTACTCTAGCAAAACGACGTTGATGTAACTTAGATATATTATAATATTGGTCTAAGAGCTGGCGGAGCAGCTCTCCGGCTATATAAGGTAGCGAATCCTAACGTACCTGTACAGAAGGAGCTACCGGCGCTTGGACTTCTGGTGGCTTCGATAACTGCGCCACTTGTTGCGATTGCTGCTGCTGTTGAAGACTTGGAACTGGATGTGGGAAAAATAACCAAAATTATTTAGATATATTTGCTACAAAATACATTCCACGCTTCCAAAACCAACACAATACAAAAAGCATAAAGTAGAGATCAAGAACAGGCGGTATAATCGCTAAATATCGTTCTGTTCCAGAGAACCGTTGGGTAGAGGAGATAATGCGTCAATTAGATTTGGCGTCAAACCGTCTGTCATAGTCTGGGCAACGAATGATTGTGGATGGAATGGTCGAAGGCAGAAAGTTTCACTCCGGGAGGTTGTTTTTACTAGCTGGGAGACAAACATACTAAAAGTCCCCACTCCTGGAAGGCAAGCTGTAGAGAATGTTATCAGCTTTCATTATGTAGTACAACGAAATTTTCTATGACGCACCGTTTTCGAGATTTAAACAAAAACCCAAAAAACTGGACCTTCTTTGTGCCCCCCACCCTAGCGCATTCCTACAAGGGGTGGGGACTTTTAGTATGTTTGCCTCCTTACTAGTCCCAACAAAATCCCCAAGTCAAACTTTCTGCTTTCGACCATTCCATCCACACCCCATTTGTGAGCACTTATTTCCCAGACTAACATTATAACGGCCCAGCCACGACTTTCAGTGGCGGCGGTGGCAGCGGTTTTCCTAATAAATTGCTTGTGGTCCCAACTACGCACACTAACGATCAAACAGCGTCCTTATTTAAATCTATATGTGTATAAAAAATTTAAAATAGCTAAAACAAATTAAAGATTGATGTTTTCCGAATATTATAATATGCGATCTGAGATTTTCTTTATTACCACTCGTGGTAAGTAAAAAAATTTATGTCGCCCCCCTGTCCAGGAAGTGGTATTTTCCGCACGCGTATCTTGCGGTAATTACCACTAAATGGCCAGGTGTGACATAATAGTATTTTATGCAATAGTTGTATAACAGTGATCAAAAAAGGAGAGTGGCGTGTGTAACAATTTGAGGCGAAGCCGAAAATTGTTAATAAAGATGCAATGAGCCTTTTCTGGCCTACTTATACAACGTTGCATACATTATTTTTTCTGCGACTAAGGATTAAATAATAAAACATAAAGTTAAACAACAATACAGCATAAGAAAGAGCGGTAAGTTGGATAGTGACCCAAATGACAGTCCATAGAACTGTCATTTAATGACTTGCGTTTTTCCTTATGTTGGCAGTAATTATTTTAGTTATTGTTTCAAACCATATGAATTCAGTTGTTTGTTAAGTTGACAGTTTTGATTTACGTTGTAAATTTAGTGTTGTTTTGTTATTTTATTTGTTGGGTTCACAGGGCACCTCTGTTAGCAGTTGCATTTTTTGAAATTGCATAAGACATGCTTTTATATTCGTTTGCGGGACCATATAATTGACAGATAAAAGTACCGGAGTAGAAAAAATATATATCAGTCTGCTAAGTGACACATACCAGCTCCAAAATTCTGTGCGTTAGCGACCGACACCGCGAACAAGCCTGTGGGCGCGGGAACAGCTGGCGCCGATTGTGGGAGCGGTGCAGCCTGTACGGGCTGAAAATAATAACAAATAAAAATGATTAAAAAACTGTGATTTCTTCAGCCGTCAATACGATCAAAGGTAAATAAGTTTCTGTCAAAAATTACAGTTTTACCGTATTTCTATTTACAATTGACAATAATATTTAGTACCGGATGCTTTTGTCATGATAAATTTTGGCATTTATATTGCCCCCCTCCCGTCCGACCGTCTATTCAGACCAGCTTAATGGTACCGTAATATTGCATTGCCACCTTTAATGTGTGAACAAAATTTTAAGTAATTGTACTTAGACCAATTTTCTTGCAAAATTTGATTATAGACATATTTTCTTATACTAAATATTTGTAATATAACCAACTAATTTAAAATCATCACACAACATCACTTGGCTTAATATGTAGGAACTACTTACTTTAGATTGAGGCGCGGCCACTGGCGGGGCAATGGGCTGGGCAATGGGCTGACTTTGGGCAGGGAAAGGCGTGTTACTGTAAAAACCATAATAGTAGTTTATGCAATCGTTATATGTTTTTTTAGTCGAGAACCGCGTTTAGACCAAGAGGCTTGCTGAGTGATCTAAATAAGGTTCGAGAGTTAAAAAGCTAATTATATAACTATTGCTTACACTATTTTTTCTACGAGTCAACAGAAATTAATTAAACAAACCGAAACAATTAAACAAACTAGTACTGCGGAAAGGAAGATTAGGCACATGGGTCGGGCGCTCGTTGATGTCTTTTGTTCTATGTCCGCGGCGACACATGATTGGCCAATTTCACAAGAGTACAAACGGCGACACGTGTTTGGTCTATTTCATAAGAGTTCACTTGAAATCCATAGAAGAAAGTATGTGATTTTAGTTTCGTCTACGATATGTTAATTCAAACATTGAAGTCGACGAGTAGAAAAATTATAATTATTAGGAGGAAGTTCAGAGCGCCGACCTTAGGCCCTGGACAGGGCGGAGCGTTTTATTGCGCGCCACCCGAAATGTAAACTCTACACTGTTTTTTTTACACGACTCCTCCAAAAAAAAGGAGCGTAATGTTTTCAAGGTTCAAGTATGTATGTGAGATTCTTTGTTGCCCCGGAACTTCTCAACGCCTTAACCGATTTAGATGTGTGAGGTATTGTTGGAATCCTTACGTTATCCCGAGTAACATAAGATAGTAGTAGTAGTAGTAGTAGTAGTGTTGTTTTGAAGAAAAAATATTTTTCGATCTTATCAAGGGGGTTTTGAAAAGACGATTACAACGATTTTACGGCATAACATACTTTAAAATGATAACCAAAATTTGCGAAATAGAATAATAACTAAAAAATTTAAAACACGACTGCACTGGATAAAAGTTAACTAAAAAGATAAAAATAAATTTCAAAATAAAGAAACTATTTTTTCTCATTCTGTATTTAGGCGCCCCTAGGAAAGCTTAGAGCGGCCGCTCATCCGCTCTACCCTAGAGCGGACCCTGTTAATAAACATAGTCCTAAACCAATCTAGACTTAAACTGTAGGTGATAGACGACTTTACTTAAGTATTTTTTATAAAGATACTTAAAATTCATAGCATTACTAACCAACAAGTTTATATGAAAAAAAAAATATAACTTCAAAATAAATTACCTTCGAAACTCGTAACATCCTCTATGATGCCTATATATCTTCGCCTACAACCACCTGTACTACCACGCACGCGCCAACTTTCAATTCAACACTACATTAAGCGAAGATAGGCAGTACACTACAGAGTAACGGTATTTGAAGGCATCAAGCAGCAACTTTCGATGAAAATGAAACCAGGCAAATATAGACGCCATACGCGAAGTTATGAGTTTCGACGGTACCGGTGGTAGGTATAATCTTGTACTCTTAATATTTAACTTACCTGACTACAGTAACGGGGGTGCAAATCTGAGGCGCCTCCTTATTCAGGTTGATGACGTTGAATATAGTCAAGAGTCCAGTCTGCGACAGCACGTGTAGCGTTGGCATAAACGGTAGTTTCTCGTTTTCGCCTGCGGAGATAGAAAACATATACATGCATAAAACAAGCCAGTTTATATAATATTCTTACTTAACGGAGTATATCTGTAGCTTAAACCCGTTGGACGCCAAACAACTTAAAGGCATAGCGTACTATTGTGACTTCGGTGTCAAGAACGACTGACTATAAGAGTTGTGACCTATGCTGTCATCCTTCATGCTTTCAACTAACGCTCATATTCGGGCCAATTCCATAGCAACTCACGTTACATTTTTACTACTAGAAAAACTAAATTGTTAAATTAGCTCGAGGCCTTACAAATTATAAAATGATTTAAACCTGAACACAGAGGGTACACCCATAGATATATTTAATAGAAACTGTACGACATATATACATGAGCGAGTTACACCGGAGACAGATTTGTGGTGCAGACTGAACAGACATTCAATTACATACAATAAAACAAAATATTAGTAATGTCCATTGTGTAAAAAAATAATCTTACAATTTACATTGTTACAAACTTTCGTTACACAATGAATTAAAAAGTAGACATAATTAAGTGCGTATGTCCTTAACTATGTGCAAATAAATTACGCAGAAGTCAGAATTTATATTTACCCCAAGGCAGTTGATGAACGGCGGCTGTGTCAATTGTGATGCCAATAGGATAGTTTTCTTGTTTCTTGTCTGTCAAGGGTAACTCGGGCCGCGCCTCGTCCGACTAGGAATAAAAAGTTCTGATAAATTATTCGGCATACGAATGGACTGGTTATTGTGGGGAGGATAACACGTTAGATAATAGAGCGAGTTGCGGCCCTTATGTATAGTCTATGGGTTAAACTATATAAGTAGACAAAAAGTCAAATCAGTTGGGTAAAAATCTTCGAAGTGATTACATTGTGCTTTCTCCGTATGACTATCCGATCCAGTTTATATTCATAATCAGGCGAAACTCCTACACAGTGGACGTCTTTCGGTTGATATGATGATGATTAGATAATACTGCGTTGTGCTCTTTCACGACCGATATACAATTAATAAATACATAGATCCTTTACCTATGTGACACTGTTACTGAAATCAAATTTTTTCCTTGAATATACTTACTGGTGGGCATCAAAATTTAATAATACTTTAAAAAATGCTTAGACAGAGAGACAGGATTAAAGATGCGAGTGTGAAGTCGCCGTCATCATTTTATGATGATGACATCTGTCAGTCCAACATACCTATATACTTGAGCGTAATAATAAAACGCGTATCAAAAGAAGAAAACATCGTTTCATTTTATTACAATCCTCAATTCTCCGTTTTGTGGTTCTCAAAGTTGTCTCAATTATTATGCAGTGACACGGTCGATTAAAACTCCCATAAATGTTTTATCATTTTCTCAAACAATTACATAGATGTACCTAAGCGTGTAAGTCAGATAGAAGAAAAATATAACTGTCTTATCAATGTAAGCAAGACATGACATTCTGCTAAATTAATATTACCGCGAGTTCAGCTTGTTTGATGTTCAGTTTAATGTTCATCTCCAAATGAGTGCCTTAGTTTGAACACGGTTTAATTTATTTCCGCGGATGTCATTTGTGTACACACGTCACGAGTGTAGGAACATAGTCAATCGTATTTCATACCGTGCCTTTTCTCTAGTTAGTCTAGTCTAGTGCCTTTTCTTTAGTAGTTTTCGTGTCTAGTTTTTGAGAGAGAAACATACACACTAATACACGGCACCTGAGGATTACAAGTAAGCCCTCTTGTCTCTAAGTTATTAATACCACTGGCATTGATTGTCATCTAAACGGATTGCTTTAAAATAACACATTTAAACGGTCATCCTTCTTGAACATGGAAAACTAGTGCGAGCGAGATGTCCTAAGAGCTCTCAGTTCATCAGAACTCAGATAAGGATAAGCGTGATATGTAAATAGTATTTCGTCGCTTCCTATTTCAGACCAAACAGAGATTTTATACAATTTATTAGAAGATGGTTTAAAATCTCTAGTAAACTCTTGTCCTAGATAGTAACACTGAGAAAATGTCAAGATGCGTGTTAATTCAGACATAAAATTGCCTAAATAGATAAGCGTTTTTAACTCATAATGGTTCTTAAGTTTTTTTTGTACATATTCTGCTGTCTTTAAGGGGCGGTATGTTCGCCCCTTTTTCTGTAACTAAAAAAAAAGGTAAACGTTGAATTTGACGCACGCTGTGCGCGTTCTTTCTATATATTAATAAATATTTAATACTGAATTAGGGACCGGTACACATCTGCGTACGGAACCCTCGTTGCGCGAGTCGCACTCGCACTTGGCCGGTTTTTTTGTCAATAAATTGACGTACCTGACACCACTGTAGCCAACTAGCGCCATCTGTAGTCCCAAGTGTAGCGATTTCCATGCTGTTCGACGATGAGCATAGTATTACATTCCTAAAACAAGAACCAGCATTAATCAACAAAACTAAAACAAACATTCAAAACTAAACACTACTTTAAACTAAGATGACAATCGCTTACCATTGCGCGATGCCTTGTAGATAGTAATACCATGGTCTATTTGATCCCATGCTGTAGCAAACATCTTCGTAGTTCAGGCATGATGGCTGGCCGCCTTTCGGCGTGTTCACGATTGTGACGGCTGGAAGATTAAGGATAATAACTGAATGCATATATACAATATCAAAGCTCGTTTATATTTAATACTTGAATTCTAAGCTACATACTCCCTATATATGAGAAACTTATAAAATACTAGCATTTGCGCGCGACTTTGTCTGTGTCGAACTAGCTCATCGCGATAGAATATAATTGCTATTTTTTTTATTTCAGGCGCCTACCTAGTTATCGCTCTTCCATACAAACTTCCATCCCCTTAAGGGATAATTTCCGGGTTAAAAAGTATCGTATGTCATTCCCCAGGATTCAAACTATCTCCACACCGAATTTCATTTAAATCGGTTCAGCGGTTTAAGCGTGAAGAGGTAACAGGCAGACAAACATATCAAAAAAGGGTAGGTAATGTTCAGCAGTAGGCAGGTTGTTCCGCATTCGCAGCGGCTATTTTCTAGTTTTCTACTGTCATAGTAAAAAATACACAAACCTAATAGTGATTATCATTTACCTCAATAAAAATACAAAACAGTTCAGAATATAACATAGCAAGATAATTTTTCTAACCTGGTTTACTATTATCCGTTGCATTCCTGTACACCACAGCAAACTGAAAGGTGGATATCCAGTGTATAGCAAGCACTTCCACCGGTGCGTTCTGAAACAGGTTGGGCGCAGGGAAGGATTTCATGAGCGACAAGTCGGGCTTGTACTGGCAAATTGTGCCATCGTTGTTGCCCACCACTAGCTGCTTGCCTTTCGGACTCCAGCAGAGGCATCTGTAATGATAATCAATAAATTATTAATAACTAGCCCCCTAAAGAATTGCTCGCATACAAACTTTCAATCCTTTTTCACCCCTTCAGAGGGAGAATTTCGAAAAACGCTATAAACCGTTTCTTTCCTTTTTAATGATTAGTCTATTAGGGCAGTTTTAAGTTTCTATCTTAAAGATAATTTGTGTAACAGTTTGTGCAATATGGGTGCACGACTTCGAAATTATTCCCAGTCACATCCGGAATAGGTCAAGGAAGTAATGTAGGTCCCTTACTATTCCTTATCCTAATAAATGATCTTCCAACGTCCATTAAGCATGCCACTTGTTTATTGTTTGCTGAAGATCTTAAATTAGCCCTACCCATTCGCAGTCTTAATAACTATTTTAAATTGCAAGAGAACAGATACAGTTCGGGCCTGGGGTCTTGAGAACAGTTTGACCCTAAATAGTGAAAAATGTTCTGTAACGTCATTTACGCGGGCGCGCCAGCCGATGCTCTTTAGCTACACCTTAGAGAATGATGAATGCGTAACTTTCAATTTACATTTGGCCAATAATTTGTCTAATTTACTATTTATTATGATAATTCGATGGTTTTCTATCCATATATAGCCACACTATGTTAATAAATTGTAACATGACTCCATAGATAACCTCCACTAGATAGAGCTTATAGGGCGAAGCGCGCGCGTCACACATGTGGGGATGATCCCCGTAATAAACTGCCCCGCCCCAAGCCGCTCAGTCAGTCTCTTCCAGGTTCATGACCTATACGTACGTGGCACAAAAAAAATCTAAAAATTGGTTTTGATTAACCGTCGGCATGGGTTTTTATTCCGTAAAGTGGTGTGGAAACGACTCCCGAACTACAAGTCGAAAGAATGGCGGGATAACACATCACAAATAAGTTAAATATATACAAATACACATTTAATTCTGCCCGGCGGGGATCATTTTACACTGGCCCACAAGGCGTAGTGAAGTGTGCTTGTTCCTTTCCAACCACCTCAAATGCCAATATACTTTCTCTTTCTGATGACATCACATGCGCGGACTAGTGATGTTCGGTTCCGATTTCATTTAATTATCGGTTCATCCGTATTTTACCATATGATTTTAAAACTTATTAAAATTCTATTGATAACATAATCAATTAGTTTTATTTTTTTATATTGAATGTCAGTTTTGACGTAGACAATGTTCTTTTATTATCTGAATCATAAGTAGATCTTCGTATAAGGAGGTGGAAGATGGTAATAGTGTAGTGTTTTTTTTTATCTCGTTTTATTTTATACGCTATACAAATCAGTAGTTGTATGGGAAGGAATATTTAGTTAGTTTGTTCTCATTGTAGTTTTGTTGTTGTCTTATTTTATTATGAAGAGTACTCGTAGTAGTAATATACTTAATTAGTTTAGTGGTGATGGATTTCCTTTAGCAATTAGGACTACTGACATAAGACGGACCCAATACTGAATTTCGAAAAAGTATAAAGGATTTAGAAGCAGAGCCATTGCAATTAGAGTTTTTCGTATCGTCTTGGTCGGCAACTAGGCCTAGTGTCGCGAAGTGGATATAACGCTGGACTTCGAAGGAGTATAAGGGATCTCGAAGTTGATTAGAGATGGTGCCATGATATTTGGGTTTTTTTTAATCGTCTTGGTGGGCAAACAGGACTAGAGACTGGTGAACCTTTTCCGCTACTAGTAGTGGACCCGCTGCTGAACTTCGAAGAGGTATAAGGGATCTCGAAATCCTTGACCTTATAAGTAACCTACGTGCCAAATTTGGAATCTCTAGATCCAGCGGTTTGGGCTGTGCATTGATATGTCAGTCAGTCAGTTAGTCAATCAATCAGTCAGTTTCTTCTTTTATTTATAAGCCACTAATTTATTCCTTTTACAGTTATTTAATTAATACTCACCAGTGCTCTAGTTGTATATTACGCTATGTATAATAAACAATATATAATATACAGGAATCAAAATGAAATAGCTGCTGCAATCTTAATATACTACGCGATTTTATATAATATATAATAGCAAAGGTTCGTTGTTTACATGCCTAGAAAATATTATTCTACTCGTAATACCAATTCAACAGACATATACATCATCTAAAATAAATTGCAGTGCCCGAAACAAACCGCTAATAAACAACGTGTCCCATCACTATGCCGGCGCGCCATTTTGCAGCGTATTCGCGCGCTTTTTGAAACTGCCAATCGCAGCGCTGTTACCAACCTCCCCGCAGCCCGCACTTACCGCCAACTGTGGTGACTTTTGATCCGAACTAAATCGTTCATAGGCTCAATCTAGTGGAGGTTATCTATGCATGACTCATAATCCTTAATTGAGATAAGCATTAAAGTACATGGCGATTTGTTACAGCGACACAAACGCGCGTTTCACGCACGCGCAACTGTATTGCTACACTCACCATTGATATAAGTACAAGTAGTAGTATACTATTCATCTTTGCTAGTATTATCACATTCATATATATATAATATAATATTTGTTGTTAAAGCTTTGTAAATTTCGTATTAGCAAATCATACTACAGATGTATTGCAATAGTAGTTTATGCAACTGATACATAATGAGAGGTCTTAAAACACGAGTGTGGTCAGCGAGTTTCATAATAGGATCACACGAGTGTTTTAAGGCCTAATTATGTACAGTTGTATACACTACTTTATCTACATCCATACATTAAATCCTCTTTCATGAGTTGAGGCACCATTGCGTTGAAAGTGCAGGAGTTCGAGTTCGTGAGCTCGTTGAAGTCTTTTTGAGCACGAACCTGTATCGTAATGGGCGGAGATGGCCATAAAGATACCGTTTTTGAT
Source organism: Epiblema foenella (assembly GCA_963556455.1). Taxonomy (NCBI): domain Eukaryota; kingdom Metazoa; phylum Arthropoda; class Insecta; order Lepidoptera; family Tortricidae; genus Epiblema; species Epiblema foenella. The sequence goes on from OY747106.1 coordinate 12,356,457, forward strand.
GCTGTTATGGCCATCTCCGCCCCGGACCGGCGCGATATTGTAAAGTTGGTCCTTACCTACACTTTTTGAGCACATAAAAGAGGATTTACTGTATGGGTGTAGATAAAATGATTTTCCTTCGGGAAAACTCGGATCTCAATCGAAATACGATGGCATCCAAACTGTCAATCAATGATTGTATTAAATGAGTGACGTTTCCATATCCATTATTATGGAACTTTACTGTTTAGTGTCAAACGTCAAAATGAAAAATGTTATTGTATAATATAGAGATGTTACAACCATTTTCAATAACTTTGAAAAAACTCAGTTTTATTGTTATTAGTAAACGAAACATTATCTTCACTTTATAACATAAAGTACAACAAAATAAATCTTATGGGGAAATATTTACATGAATAAAACTTTACTTTACTCTTCGTCAGATTCGTCAGTGCTTTCATTTACATTAATTACAATCCTATCAATGTGATCATCCATCGAGTGTTCCTGTGACCGATATTCATTTTCACATTTGATGGCATGATCACAAACTTTCTTCCATTCATCCGGGTCAATCATATTTATTTTTACTTCAATCATTTTTTTTACTGGACCCATATTCATTTATTTATTTATTTATTGTTATAAAATCCACAGCAAAACTTACAGCATTTTTAGAAAAGGTTACATCTTACTTTTTCATTGGCCAATTACGGATTTACATTTTGTTTGCTAAACAATTACAAAGAAAACCAATCATTACGGTCAGACGTATTCCGACTTGAAAAACAGAAACTAAAGTTAGTGAAATGACATCCAGTAGCAATGTTAAGAATCAATAATAGGACATTATATAATTTTGGAAAAACTAAGCCAAGTGATCGACACAAGTATTTGAAGAGTTTGAGTTTGGCATGAGATTGATGTTTACTGCGCTGTGTGTATGTGTGTGTGTATGTGTGTGTGTGTGTGTGTGTGTGTGTGTGTGTGTGTGTGTGCGTGTGTGTTTGTGTTGTGTTGTGCGGCTCGGCATCTCACACATGGGGCAAATGCATTATTATATTCCTCCTGAAAGAGGCTCTGCTTTGGTTAAAAGGGTCAACAGACTCGAAGAACGTATTATACGTGCGTGGAAGACGACTGACAAGACAATTGCAGCCATAGTTAGTGCGATTAAATGGTATGGCAAATAAGGTGGTGTGTCTGGTGCGCTGGGTGGTGGCTTTCAGCCTTAGGAGCGCCGAAGACAGCTCGCAACTGTCAAGAGAGCCTGAACACGCATCATAAAGTAGCATCATATCACGAACTAGTCGTCTATGTTCAAGCACAATAACACTATGTCGTTTGCAGGATTCGGCATAATTAGCATCTAAAGTACGCGAGCGAAAGTTCAAATGATTTAAAAACCTTCGTTGTATTTTTTCGATGGCAGTGCGATAAGTTGCATATCTGGGGTTCCATATAGTACTGCAATATTCAAGCACACTGCGCACATACGCGTGGTAAAGTATCTTGATACAGTGTATGTCATGAAAGGGTTGTGTGACTCTGAGAATAAAACCAAGGTTACGATAAGCTTTGTCGACAATTGAGTCTATATGGCTGGAAAAGGTAAGCTTTGCATCAAGAAGTACACCCAGGTCCCTGACTTTGTCCACTGATACAATTCCTACATTGTTAATTTTGTATTGATAATTTACAGGGTTTTTACGGCGCGTAAAGCTAATATGATTACATTTACTCACATTAACACTGATGCGATTTCGCTTATAGTAATCTGAGAGCCGATCGAGATCTTGTTGTAGTAGTATGCAGTCATTTTCTGATCTAATGCTATGATAAACTTTTTTATCATCAGCATATAATAAGAAACGCGAGTTAAGGATGCAAGTGTTAATGTCGTGAATGAAAGCAACGTACAGCAGGGGACCGAGCAAAGAACCTTGCGGCACGCCGGAGGGGATTGATACATAACTTGATCTAAAGCCACCAACGATCACTGATTGACTCCTATTCTTTATGTATGACTCAATCCACCTCAGCAGGTTGCCACATATCCCAAGGTTGTACAATTTGTGGACAAGTATAGCATGGTCTACCCGGTCAAAGGCTTTCTCAAAGTCAGTGTAGATGACGTCCACCTGACCACTTTGCTCCATACCGTTGAGAACGTCAATTGAGAAAAGTGCTAAGTTTGTTTCTGTAGACCTGCCCTTGAGAAAGCCATGCTGCTCAGCTGGCACACCGCGTGAGATAACGGGGTATAAGCTCTCATAAACAATTTTTTCTGCAATTTTACCAAAAATATTTAGGATGGAAATGGGCCTGTAATTTTCAATAGGTATTTTTGAACCTTTTTTGTGAATAGGTATAACATTAGCCCTTTTCCAGAGGGATGGAAAAATACCTTCGCCAAATGACCTTTTGAGTATAATAGATAACGGAAGTGCTAATGATTCAGAACAATTTTTAATGAATATAGGTGAAATATTATCACAACCGGGGCCTTTACTCTCGTCCAACCCTTTCAGTAATTTCAACAGCTGAGGCTCAGTAAACGATACGTTCGACATAGAATCAGTGGAGACATTTGCACTATTAGGCGGGTGAAGCTGATAGGTACAGGCTGGCTCAACGAACATATCTTTAAAAAATTCGTTAAACGTATTGCATATGTTTTGTTTATCCGAAATTGTCTTGTTTTTGTATATCATTTTATGGGGATAATTGCTAGAGTTTTTACGTTTTGTCTTAATATATGACCAAAAAGCCTTCGGAGTACGCTTAATGCTACGCTCGCAAGCTTGAATATAGTTATTAAAGCATTCATCTTGCATCTTTTTTTGTCGCGAACGCAGAAGCGAAAACATTTCGTAGTCGACGGGATTGCGATACTGCTTCCAGTTACTGTGATGCTTACTTTTTTCTCTAATAATCCGAATAAGCGCACCATTATACCATTTTGGGTATCTTTGAGAAATATTTACTGTGACGACAGGAACATGGTCCCGGATTACAGCGTACAAGTGACTATAAAAGTTATCCACAGCATCATCAAGCGAGCCCCGGTGCAGCACCGCCTCCCAGTCAATTGAGAATAGGTATTTATTTATCGCTGAGTAATCGCCTTTCTTGTAACATATTTTATTAAATGTCGATTTCGGGAGCGGCGGTGTACATATATCTGGGGTTTCGAGCATTAAGGCTGGGTGGTAGCAGTCCTCTTGTACGACTGCCAATTCACATCTAGTAACGACTAATGGGAAGTTGCTAAACATTAAATCAAGGATATTGTTGCTGGCGTTTGATATACGGCTATGTTGGTCTAAACCTAGGAAGTTTATGGTGTTCATTAGTTCCATTGATAGGTTTTGTACTTCAACAGATCCCTTTTTAACAAAAACATGTCCCAAAGAACTCCACTGAATACAGGGCAAATTAAAATCACCACATATTAAAAAGTAGTCATCAGGTTTCGTCCTCATTACTTCTTCTAAAAGATTTATAAATATTTGTATACGTCGCGGTAGTAAATTATTAGGCGGTATATAGAGTATAGCTATATGCAGGTCGCAAGAGGAAGCTATGCACCGCGCGGGGATAGTGAGCCAAAGGCATTCAAGGTCGTCGCGCCGCCATTCGGGACGCGACTGCGCCTGCAGCCGGCTGGCGCATAGTGCCATCAATCCGCCGCCTGGACCGCCGTAGGCGCGGTCGCGCCGCAAAACATTATAGCGATTAACATCCGCTAATTCTGAGTCTAGTATGCTAGTACACAGCCAGGTTTCCGTAAGAAGAATCAAGTCCCAATTCGAGGATGAGACGTTATTAAAGAAAGAAGTGGTTTTTGTGCGTAATCCTCTTACGTTTTGATAATAGATAGTTAAGTGTTTGTGTTTAAACATAAGCTAATAGCAGAATGATTATGCAATACTCAAGTGCTGTGCTTGTTTGTGTTATATGTAATTGTATGGGTAAACAAGTATATAGCTTATGGGCTCTGCTATAGTTCGTGTTTACGATTTTGTCGTAAATTATTATATGAGAATTAGGCACAAATAACCAATGCAGCCAAATGAACATGGAATGCCGAGTCGAGATTGATTGTGTGAGGGAATGTGAGTTAGCATTGTGTGATGTGCGATAAGTGTCGTGAGTAATGTACTGATACCAAACTATACAAGCAACGTATAAATTTGCAGTATTCGTATACCAAAATCCAACCTCAAACCATAAGAGTACATAAAAATACAATACAATTATTTTAGTTTCTCCAGATCTGACAACGATGCTATAAGAATTGCGCGTGTGCCCGTGTCCTTTCTTCCGTAAATCCTGCAGTTTTTTGTCCAGATATATTTAATGGGCGATATAATATATTCATGTCTATGTTCCTTTTTGATACGTGACCTTTTATCTGTGACCATATATTTTCTATAGGGTTGAAGTCGGGATGGTGTGGCGGTAACCTTAACACATCGTGTCTATGTTGATGTAAAATCTTGTCAATGGAATATTCTACAGTCTTCTTTATGTCGGCAAATAATTTCGTATAGTTGTATTTTTAGTTAATGATGAATCATGGGGAATATTGTATTTTTGTAACCAGTTTATCATAAGCGGCTTTGCGGTATTAAGGTCGATTTAGACGAGGACAATATTCAGCCGCCTAAAAACGGCACCGTATAAACACTTTCGGTGCCATTTTTTCGCGGCATGCCAGCGCTGGCACTGAATATAACATGCGGCTATTTTTTGGCGCCAGTGACCTCCGCCCGCGTCTCTCGCTGCCCCCCGCCTATTTGTACTGAAAAGGGACTAGTGTCGGTTTGCTGGTCACTGGCGGCGAGATTTAGGCGGCTTGAAATATTCATTGTCTAAACGGTCTGAAGATGTGCTGACGTTAGACACTGGCGTCGTAATTTAGGCGGCTGAAAATAGTCTTCGTCTAAATCGTCCTTTAGAGTTGGGTGGGCGTTCCACATATTTATTGTGATAAGCAGCATTGTCTACTACTAATACAGAATTTGGAGACAAGTTGGGAATAAGTTGATTCTGTAACCATTTTTCATAATTGACATTATTCATGGCATCGTGATAATCACCGGTCTTATCAGTAGACTTGTACATAAGTAGAGCACCCGGTACAAATCCTTTGGCCTGCATGTATATAATAAGGCGTTGACCTTTGAGATTAACTGTTTCACTCCTTTATCCGTAGAATCGATCCAGCACTTCCCTGTTAAATGGGATGATGAACATAAGTTTCGTCCGTATACACAATTATCTCTGCCTTCAGATCTGTACTTCCTTATTAAGTCCAGGTACTTTACTCTTTTAAGTCTAACGTCATCTTTTTCCATCAGCATTTTTCTATTGTTAGTAATTTTCTTGAATAGAAAACCCATTTGGCGTAGTATCTTTCTTAGTGTAAAATCACAGCCTTTGAAATTCATCATTTCTATTAATTTGGACTTTAGTGCTTTTATTGTTGGAACTTGTTTATAAATCAAATGGAAGTTATAAACCATTCATTGTATCACTGCATAATCAAAATCATCAATTCTTGCGTGGTCTACCCAGCTTAATATTGTATTAAGCTGGGTGGTTGGGTTGTGGTGTTGGTATTTTTATTTTATCTATATTCTTCTTCCTGGTTCAAAAATTTTCTTATTATAGGTTTAGATATGCCCGTTGCATCCGAAATTCACTGTTGAACTTTGCCCAAATACTCTTGAGAGTCTTGAGTTATTGCTATTTTCGAATTTGCTATTTTCTGATATGAAGTACAGGTATATATTAAATATAATTCCTTGGACTGGATATTTTAACCGCTTTTGAGGTTTCGGCATGGTAATACAACCTTTTTATAAGTAAACTGTAAATATAATCAAAACTATAGCGAATATTTGAATTGCGTGTTAGCCACTATATATATTGGTCTGCTGATACGACTTACCCCTACGGCTGTAAGGTGGGTACTGAACCTAATTGAGAGAGCACGATAAATACGAACTTTTCCGATAAAGTATGAAGGAAAATCATTTTGCACTACATTTGTACTCAATATCAGATTTTATAATGGACTATGTAACTTCCTTCACCTAGTAAAATTTGATATAAATTCTCATTTAATTAATTCAATTTAATTTATTAATGTATTTAACTATTTGACATCTGACGTTTCTCTTTTCATTACCATGTTCTGTTTTATTTTCTTCTATTACGTTATGAATTATTTATTGTTTTGTTATTTTGAATAAGTTCATCATGCTACTGATTTTGTATGCCTACAGGCAAAATATAGTGTTATGTATTACCATTACATTGGTGTTATTATTTTGGTGGGTAAGTAATTACCCACCAAAGTATTGCACCTATATTAAGAAATAAATCACTATGACTATGACTGACTAAATATTTATTTTCAACAAACCTTGCACTGGATTGTAACTTTTTAACCATGCCCTGGCCAGCTTGACATATCACAATTGCACCATCGTAGAATGCATATGCTATTGTGTCAGGAATGCACGGATTCCATTTGACATCTGACACAAATGTGGACGAGCTCAAATCAAACTGCACTGACATTGACGGTGACACATTCTGAAATATGAAAACAGAATAATGAATTAAATCATGATGATGGATTAAATCACTAACACATCAAAAGTAACTCTGTTGTCTGGCACCACTTGTAAGTTTTTGGGGTATGGCCCCAGGTCACTAACTCAGCAAAGTTACTGATGTTTCTATTTGGCTGTATGCATATTCTGACTACTCAACAACCAACATATATCTCTTTTAGTCTTTTAATAAAGTTGTTTTTTTATTTTTAACACATACCTGATTGAGCAAATCTACAACTTTGAAGAGAACAAAAAGCCGGCCACCGGTGACGGCCAGCAGTTCTTGGTCACTGTTGATGGCTATGTGTGTTGGCAGCTCCTGCAGTGGCACTGGCAGATGGTTTGGTTCACACTCCTTGTCTGCCAGTTCATTGAGACGGTATACTGAAAAATATAAAAGGTGGCTTAATGCATTCACTGTCAGTGAAACGAAGCAATATAACACAATAGTTTGTTTATTACTATATATAATTATACATATATATTATAATAAGCCTATATTCCACATAAGAGTGTTATATCTACCCACATGGCAAATTATATTATGTGTCTTATTGTGGTGTGCTGGTTGGCAGAGGCCTTGTTTATTTAAAATTTTTATTAAAAAGCACATTACATTATTGCCTAGCTTATAAAAACCAGCTGTTAGTTTCATAGCGATTGGTAAAATAGATTTGGTTATATCTGTAGCAATAAAACATGATTTCAGTGTGTAAGATTAAAATCTCACTTTGCTGTAAATATACAAATATGATTCTGCATCTCTGCTTATTTTAGGAAAGAGCTCTACTTAGGAAAGAGGTGCAACCAAGTATTAAGATTCGTCAAAGGTACTTATACATTTGATATATCAATATTTATTAATATTATATCAATATTTAGCCAGGCACAATGTGTATTTGTATTTGAGAAATTATTACCTATCAATTTTCCATCAGTTGTTCCAACAAAGATGACCCCATATTTACTGGCACTCGCCACTAAATTATATCCTCTGTTTGGTAGCGGGTCACTTGTATCAAACACCTTAATTTTGCGTTGCAATTTATAAAGAAGATTCTGAAAGCAAATTTATATAAATATTATAACCTAGATGTCAACCATTTAATAAAGATTGAAAAGCAATCTAATCTATATATTGCTAGCTGTAGTTTATATTTAATGTATTGAAATATCAATGAACTATAAACGAGGTTAAATAGAAACAGAAATGAATTAATACCGGTTCATCGTGAGCATTTGGACCGAATTGCACTTCCATATTGTGTTTTACTGCGTCTAAACACAATTAACATGTAGCTTGGTAGTCCATATACGTTGAATTAGTTTCAAATTACTATTTGATACAGTATTGCCGTAATAATTTTATTAAAACGCTTTGTAGTCAATAAAGTTGCGCGCATAAGACTTGTGAATTATCCTATTTAGCCGTCATTTTCGAACTGTCATAAATGACAAATTCGTTTCGTTTTACCTATTCGTTGGGAGTTTATACTTTATAGGCGTTTTTCTTGTTTCCTTAACTTTCAAAATAATTATGGAGAAGATCAAACACTTTTTCGAATTGTACATAAGATTGTAAGCGTCATGTATCGCCGAACCACACATGCTTGTGTGGACAGCAAGCAATACAGAGGGCTTATCGGCATCTTATTGGGAATCGAAAATGAAGTTTCTCAGATATTTCGTTTTCGACTCGCGATAGGCCCTCATTAAGCCTGTCACAGTCAGCATCGGAATAATTGGTGTGAACTCCAGTTCCGTGGCCATTTAGGAGGTAAGGCCAAATTAGCCTCACAGAAGGTCGGCGTGCTCAATAGATCGAAGCAGAGGGGCTACTACGAACTTCTAAATCCGTACTTCGTATCGTGCCCCTTTCACTCATATAGTGTATAATACGAGAGTGAAAGGGACGGCACGATACGAAGTTCGGATTTACAAGTTCGGAGTCGCATTTTCTAACGCTTGAATCACGGAGAGGAAAGTTATTGAATTAAAGTTATTCGCATTGCTGGGCAACTTGACAGCCATCAAGCAGGCTTCCGTCCCGGATTTTCCACTACCGACCACCTTCACACACTCAATCAGATAATCGAGAAATTCACTGAATACAATATTCCTTTATATTTAGCATTTGTAGATTACAGCAAAGCGTTCAATAGTATCACCCTTTGTACCATGGTTACCGCACTTAAAAATCAAAATATTAATCCTAATTGTATTAGACTAATTACAACAATATACAACAATAGTACAGCAGACATTAAGCTTCAGTCTTCTGTCCATTCCCGATACAAAGAGTGGTTAGACAGGGCGACCCGCTATATCCGAAACTGTTCACGAGCTCTCTCGAAGAAGTCTTCAAAATCCTGGCGGTTACCTGGGAGGGGAGGTGTAGTCTTTGGTGGAAGGAGGTTGTCAAACCTTCGTTTCGCTGACGACATTCTTCTCTTCGCCACTTCTGCAACAGAATTCCAGCTAATGCTCGAAGATCTGAGCTTGGTAAGCCTACAAGTTGGACTCACAATTAATCGGCCAAAACTCAGATGACAAACAGCACAAAATGTAGGGTCAAGATAGACGGGCATATCATACACTACGTTGACGAGTATTATATACTTGGGCCAGCTAGTCACAGGCAAGACAAGGAAGTTGAACGCCGTATCGAAAACGCCTGGAAGAGCTACTTGTCCATGAAGGAACTAATGAAGGGCAACCTTCCACTATCACTGAAGCGAAAACTCGTCGACATGTGTATTATACCTGTGCCTTTACCATGAGTTTACATGGTAAAGGCACAGAAACACGAAACTTTTTAAATAAAATCTTTGTTTAAATACAACAAACCATATTTCAGCATTTTTTGAAATTTCTTCCCTAAAGAGGTGAAAAGAGGGTCCAAATCTTTCTGAAATGAGAGATTTGAAACTTCGTATATAGACTCAGTTTAAATACAAAAAAAAACATGTATCAGCGTTTTTCGGAATTGCTCCCCTAAAGGGGTAAAAATGGGGTTCCAAGTTTGTGCGAGGAGCAGTAATATGGGTGTCATCTTCGAGGTTATTCGGGGTGCCGATTACGAAAATTACATGTATTTTCAAATCAAAGATGGCGGACATTTTTTTTTCTTACAAAACGATATGGGTGTCATTATTGATGTTCCTTGAGGTGCCGAACGATTAATGTGTACTTGGTACTACGGGTTCCAAATCTGACTGCAGTACTCGAGGCGCGAGCGCACTAATGTATTATAAAGTGTTACCAGAGTCTTATGGCATTTAAAGTTACGTGCTACTCTTTTTACGAACCCTAACATTTTAAGGCTACCCTGTACAACGTTTTCTATATGACAAATAAAATTCAATTTGCTATCTAGAATAACTCCCAAGTCTCTGATAGTGCATACTTCCTCCAACTCGAAGTCACCTACTGTACCTGCTCGTGATAATGTTCCTTTTACGAGTGAACTTTATGTGTTGGCATTTAGAGACATTAAGTACCATATGATTGAGAGCACACCATCGGTTAACGCTATTTAAATCTCTCTGAAGTAGTACTTGATTTCTTGATTTTTTTTTTCTCTGTAAAGTTTTAAATCGTCGGCGTAGAGTAAGCAATTACTGTTTGTTACGGCGTTAGTGATGTCGTTTACAAACAACACAAAAAGCAAAGGGCCCAGATGCGAACCTTGTGGCACTCCGGAGGTTGTCCGATAGTTCTCCGATGTGTATCCATCTTTGACTACTCTCTGTTTCCTGCCCGTCAGATATGATCTAAACCACGCCAACAGTTCACCAAAAATACTATAATTACGGAGGAGTTTATCCAACAGTATATTATGGTCAACTTTATCAAAAGCGCTACTAAAAATCTGTGTAAATAGCATCGACCTGTCGTGTGCCGAAGTCTTGGAATATGCTTTCCAAAACTTTTATTGTGGTGCTACTTTTAGTATTCTTCACTGGTCTCACGAAAACGTACTTTGAAAAACCATCGACCACAGTTAAGATATAAACATTTTGTCGTTTACTTTTGACAAAAGGCCCTCGGGCCTTCCACCACCATCATCCACCATCCATCACGACCACCACCACCACCATCTCGACCATCTCCATGGTCGATGTGAACCGTTTCAAACGGAACGCTCACCTTTTCAATGGGATAAATATGACCTTGTTTATTGCTGTTGCCCTTGTTGTACGCGCATTCCAGGCAGGCACTAACGTATTTTTTTACGAAACGAGCCATATTGGGGAACCAGTATTGACTTTTTATACGTTCGAGAGTCTTGTTCACTTCAAAATGTCCCATTTCATCGTGGTTGAGACGACAAATTTGCCACCTTGCTCCTTGCAATAATCTCTGATCTCCGTTTCTTTTTTTAACCATCAATATTGGACTAGCATAGTCCGAACTTGATTCCCTAATTACGTCATTACTCCTTAGTAAGATAGTCCGAGATTGTTTCCCTGATCTACGCCCTTTCGGAATATTGTTCATCAGCTCAAGGACTTTTAGGATTGAGTTCAAGTACAATAGTACTTAACTCAGTAACTAACTAAACAACAAATGTTGAACGTACGTGAGTTCACGTACGTACAACATTTGTTGTTTCTATCTGAGTTACGTACGTGACAAATGTTCTTAATAAGAAGAACAAGCTAACAGCAACGAACGAAACAGTAGTTACGTAAAATACTCACAAAACATCAAGCTATAGTTTGTTGTTAAAGAAAGTAAAACAAAGATATTCATATTCAGTAGTAGTATATTCATATTCATATTCATATTCATATTCATATTCATATTCACTCATATTCATACTCATATTCATACTCATACTCATATTCATACTCATATTCATACTCATATTCATACTCATATTCATACTCATATTCATACTCATATTCATACTCATATTCATACTCATATTCATACTCATATTCATACTCATATTCATACTCATATTCATACTCATATTCATACTCATATTCATACTCATATTCATACTCATATTCATACTCATATTCATACTCATATTCATACTCATATTCATACTCATATTCATACTCATACTCATACTCATATTCATACGCATACTCATCTCATACTTATCTCATTCTCATCTCATTCTCATCTCATACTCATCTCATTCCCATCTCATTCTCATCTCATTCTCATCTCATTTTCATCTCATTCTCATCTCATTCTCATCTCATACTCATCTCATACTCATCTCCTTCTCATCTCTTTCTCATCTCACCTCACACTCACCTCATACTCACCTCACACTCACCTCATACTCACCTCATACTCACCTCATACTCATCTCATACTCATATTCATACTCATACTCATACTCATATTCATACTCATATTCATACTCATATACATACTCATATTCATACTCATATTCATACTCATACTCATACTCATATTCATACGCATACTCATCTCATACTTATCTCATTCTCATACGCATACTCATCTCATACTCATCGCATACTAATCTCATTCTCATCTGATTCTCGTCTCATTCTCATCTCGTTCTCATCTCATTCTCTTCTCATACTCACCTCATTCCCATCTCATACTCACCTCACACACACCTCATACTCACCTCATACTCATATTCATACTCATACTCAACTCATACTCATATTCATACTCATATTAATACTCATATCCATACTCATATTCATACTCATATTCATACTCATATTCATACTCATATTCATACTCATATTCATACTCATATTCATACTCATATTCATACTCATATTCATACTCATCTCATACTCATCTCAAAATATACAATGATGAATATATATATATACATCCAGGAACTCATTTGGCGTCATGCACGTGGTGCATCATTACGACGTCCACCAGTTCTTATATATCATTATATATCATTATATATTATATATTATCATTATATATTATATATTCATAAATATATTCATTCAATTCGAAGCTCATTAGCTTGAGCTTGTGTAGTAGTGCGTTGCGTATCGTTGGTACGTTTTTGCAATCCTGATGTCACTCATGAGCAAAAAATTTTTATCTGACCGAAAATGCCGACCGAAATACGCTGAACTACGATTCAAATTTAAAGTTTTCCTATAATTTGAATACCATAAATACCTACCATAATTACCATAATTATACCATAATTTGAAAAAATAGCGCTCCAAGCATATATCGAACGCTCGTGACCGAGCAGCGCCCCGACATGCGAGGTTAAGCAACGTCGGCCCAGGTCAGTTCCCATCCAAATGGGAGACCGAAAGCGGGCACTCAAAGGAGTGGTTATTAATTGAGCGCTCCCGTGCTTTGGAAGACATGTCCCCTTGATCCCGGCTGCTGTCTATGATAGCAGCCGTTAAACCAAGTTAGACACCTTCGGGCGGCTTCAAAACTGCTTACAGTCAAGTTTCTCACTCACTTGACAAGGGGGGTCGCAGTTGCACCACGCCCGTAATACCCACCGTTACCCTACACGTGACCCCTGAGTGGTGCTAAACGGTGCGACAAAACTGGCAATCATCGAAGATCTCACGGTTCGAAATAATTGCCATACGATAAATAAATGTTATGGTAAAAACTATATAAAAATACTTTGTCAATTTAATTCTGATGGATGAAAATATCGTATTAACTAACGAGGACCACTTTAGCATAGTTGGGTCTCGGGTTCGAATCCTTTGCGTTCAACTCAATATTGACAATGTCAGATTCCAACAATTTCTGAATCCGACATTGACAATCTGACAAAGTTTTATCACTTTGGGGTGCTTGTTTATTTAATTTATATTTGTATCAAGATCAGTAGAAACATTTTGCCGATACATGAACTGTTTATGTAACTTGTAGTGTGGCTGTACTTGTATGATGTGGTTTGTATTTTACACTGCGACATAAGATGCGGGAATTACTTTTAATATTGTTTTTATTCCACCTCATTGATGTTACATCATTGTTAAGCTAATTAATTATATGCCAGTTCAAATTATAACATATTGTAGTGATAGTATGAGTACAACCTACTTGAATTTCTTTAAATTACCCAAGCATACTCTATCTATCTAATTAATCATAATTTATGAGGATTTATCTAATTATCTATTTAATTATGAGGTTTACTATTGGGTTGTCATATTATATAAGTCTATGGATCTCAAACCTTTTGCTGTGCCAATCAAAGGATTTACGTAGAATCTTCTAACTTCTTATTGGTATGATTCACCTGACCGGGCATTCCAAAATAAAACAGCCTCTACAATAAATACTATTTTTATACGAAGTTAAGTATAAATATGATGCATGAAAGTAGTTGGTGACTATCATATACACTACATCTCAAAAAAACTCTCTTTTTGCTGCTAACAGATAGTATAGTAAGTATATGTTGGTACCTCACCTCACCTCATTTGAAGTAGGACATTGAACCACCTCATTTTTGGAAATAAGGTACTCCTTCAAACTCATTTTTATTTCATATCCTACCCAACACTAAATCATATATCTCATTTTGAACAATTTAGTTATTATCGATTTAATAAACACAATATTTCAATCAATTTCCACCCTAGCCGAACCGTGGTGCACCTAATGTGTTTATAAAAGTTTGACAATCATTGACTATAAGCCTATAATAAATGAATGCACGAGACGACCACCACACGAGAATAGCTCGCGACTCGAGTTGAGAAACAAAGAAATTATGACCTTATTCTGCAGACATAAATTTCATATTAAAACGCAAGTAAATTGATTGATAATCGTGGATATTTTTTGTTTAATTTGTTTCTTTTAGTGCTAATAATATGTTGATGGCATAATTTAAACACTTTTCAAGTAGTTACGTATTTTGCTTGTCCAAAAATTAGCAATATTTGTGACTTTAGAGATCCGCAAAGAGAATTTGTTTAATTTTTAATAATTTATCAACACACATAATATACTATTCAGAATAAATTGTTGAATTACAAGTTATCTATAATGCCTGATAAGATAAGCCAGGAAATTTGTAACTTATCGAACCTTCTTGATTAATGATAGTAGCGATTGATTAATTAGTTTAATTTTTATTTATTTAACTGGAATACAAACGTCATATCATAATAGAGGTACTTTTACGAAGTTATCTATTATGCTGTACTTATGAAATCAAAAAGTGTTTAAATATTAGTTTTTAGGTTTTTTTACATTGACGCGGAATCTTAAAATGTTTAATTCTTTGTATTTTAACTATACTTGACAATGCTTCATACATATCATAGAAAAAGAAAATTACAGTTATCTTTTATGTCCAGGTTTCGCTAATTTTCTTGGTCTATTGGACAAACATGGTCGTTAACTGCGATCCAGAAATATCCATTGGAAAATTTAACACAGAAAATTCTGTCTTCAGACGTGATATGACTATTTGAAGTGATATAACTTAGAGTATAAATATTTCTAAAGAGCTGCTATACGCGTGCCGCAACGAGGGACGACAACAAGAGTACATACCTCCCGTGGGGTGACCATGTTACTAAAATTACCCCATGGCTTCTGTTTATTTTGTATATTTCGACTCATTATAGGCATTATGTAATTATCTGGTATGAGCGATAGAGTAAGTTGTTTGTTTGAAATAATTGAAAAAAGTATACTTACATGTATAATGACATATGACCGGTAAGTTAGAGAATCGCTCGGCACCCAGTGTTTCTTTGCGGTATTCCATGCTAAATAACTTCGTTAAAGAGTATAAGTTAATTATTAGGTGGAAGTTATTGTAGGTATAATGCTCCGAAATTGGGTACAAGTTATTGTCACTAATAGGTATAGCCGTCGTCTCCCGGCGAAAAAATAAACAATATTATAGCATTTTTTGATATGATCCCTGGGATCCCAGGGACCGGTAGACGACGAGTTAACAAAATATGTACTTACCTTATTTATGGTGCTTGTCATGCTTGTGCAAGCGAGATAGCTTTCCATACCTTTCTGACATTTGAGTGGTTTGGCGTGTAAGTATAGGTTTAAAGAGTGTATATGCGATTTTACTTAATTAGAAAATTGCCGTGAGTCTCAGATATATTGAAATTTAATAAACGGACCCTCGCCACAGCCGCCGCCAATATTTATTTAGTAGGCAGTGCTAGACTAGCTGCCATCGCGACTGGTTCTTATTGACTACGGACGACGTATTGGTCTGAAACATGTTGAGCGAAATTCAACCTTAAAGACGTGAGCGAGTTACTATATTTCAATATGTCCGACTCACGGAAGTTCTCTAATTAAAATTGATGATGCACTTTCTTAACTACTCAATTACATATATGTAAGGCGAAAAAATAATTCCACTAAGGAACGAAATGACAAACAAATATACATTCATACATTTATTATACATATAATATTTTTTTAAAGATAGGACAGGAACCTGATCGGGGCACTTACTGACCTTCGAATAATATTAATTTTGTGTATACTTTTCTAATACTTTCTTTTCTGTTTGGCGTAGTGGTCTTAATCACATAAACTCTTGATAGTGTTTTGCGGAAGCAATGCAATTCGAAATGCTTTGAACACAATCAGCTGTTTTAGACGGCTTCCAGTTTTGCCGACCTGTCGCTGCTATCCACTTATTTCGGGTGGAATAATTTAGTGGAAACCTAGAAAAGAAAATTATATATTGCTTGTCCATTTCTAAGAAATACTACAATTTTGCTGCTACATAAATTTAAATACAATAAAATTCACCCTAGGCTAGCATTATAAGTATTTTATATAATGACGAGTGTTATTTTTATAGTACACTAAATTACCATATAATTGGGCAACTGTTAAATCCTATTAGCTGGTATCCCTAAATTGATTGCAGGGAAGCTAAATTAAGAACAGATTTAAACATTTCTGACAGCTTCCACTAAACAACCTATGTAATTTAGGCGGATAATAACGTCGACAAAAACTTTATAACCTAAAATCACCAATGTAAACAATGTTGTTATTTCAATATTAATCGCTTTATTTTACAAGATTTTGAATGAAACATAATGGTACCAATGAAATAACACATATTACGCTTAGATAAAGGTATAAAATAGTATAATTACTTGTGAAAGGTTACATTTTCTTCGCATCTTTCTCTGGGGCTTTTACAGCCGATCACGCTGCAAACTACCATTGTTTTATAGAAACTGTACCACATAAACCCTGATCTATATCATTTGTTGCCCAAAGCACTATTTTATGCACAAAAACATTAATTAATTCAGTTATATTTTGAGATGACACTTCCGACTTCCTTTTGTTGAGCCCAACTGATGCTAACTTTGACATTGTGCCCAATAACAAAAAGTGGAACTATGACAAAGACAGCAAATGATACATATCTCTCTGGCGCACTTAGCGAAATTTGTATATGACCTTCTCGCTTGGAACTGGTATTATTATTACCGCGTCACGTCTGTATTTATTATAAGTCTGTGTGATATAATAATTACCCCAGGGCGTTCCATAACTTTTCAGTATTTTAGCCAATCAGAACGAGGCACAGAGTAAGTTAGTCGAGGATCAAATCAAGGCAAATGTACTGAGTGAAAATTCCGTGCAGAGGAACCTCCTCCTGATTATCCGTGTCGTGTCCAGGAGTACCGCCTTCTGTATCCGACCCTTGACCCAGCCATCTAGCGAGAGTCTCTTGAAATGCTGGTCGAGACTGTTTGCTATTAGACCGTTCGCAGAGACGACTTTCGGGACACTGATCGCAGTATCAACATCCCACATGGCGGTCACCTTGTGTTCCGAGTCTGAGACTACTTGTTTATTATTATTAAAGTCACTTTTTTCGTGCACACATTTTCGTTTTGCATCACTTTGCGCGAAAAACATGCAGGCTTCCTTACCAGATTCGAGCAAAGGCCTGATAATAGTCTCGTATTCTGAATAAAATAAAATACTGTCATCATTTTTACGAGGACAAGGCGAGGAGTAAAATAATGGCTATTGTAGGTTTTTGTTATTTATTTAACGACGATATTGATAAAAGTATTCTAAAGTCTATTTCATTTTTTTTATTGATATTACAGCGGATACAGTATATAAACTTAGAAAATAGTACCTAAATAAATATCTTTAGTTACAGTACGTGATCTTAGGGGCTACCGCGAACAAGGGGGCGACCGCGAACTGAAAATGAACGAAGTTCGAATATCTCCCTCTAGGGCGCTACCACGAACAGCAAACGAAGTTCTCCCTCTCTGTCGCACTTGCAAGTTTGCATATAAGTGAGACAGAGAGGGAAAACGTCATTTGTGGTTCGCGATAGCCCCTCTGGCCTCTATGTCGCACTTGCTAATTCGTTCGTTTTCGGTCGCGGTAACCTCTCTTATTCGATAACTTCGCGATCGTTATTTGTACCTACCTAGGGTTGTATAGGTTGGTTGAAAGTGTTGTAACTATTATTGCAGTATTTGCATTATTTGACACATTATGACTGACGTTTATAGAGATGTAACCATGGTACAATAATATACTTCGCCAGGTATGGCAAACGGAAACGTCGTTTAGTAGTGTGGGTGACACGACCTTCGGACTCCCTGCTATCGATGGTTCTCAAACTTTGTATTTTGGGGAAAAATAGTTGTCTTACTTAAAATAGGATATAAATTATATTAAACGACTGTATAAAAAACAATATTACAAAAAAAGGTATGGCATTTGGCCTTAATTGTCTTGCATGTCTCCCTGCCAAATAATATGAATTCTAATCATCTATACCAAAGTATAGACCCAGCTATATTCAATCAGTATAACAACATGACACAACGATTGCGGTTTTTTGCAAATAGTAGGTTGATATTCCAATTGTCAAGTATCGGCTTAGTCACATCACTATTCTTAACATTTAGTGTCAAAATTATATTTTGACTGAATAAAAAGGACCCCAACAACATTAAAATGCACAAATTAAGAAAACAAATAACTGTACGTAGTACGGTGTACCATTTTTTTTCGTTGTTTTCGTTCCACAATAGTGAAGCCATTCGTTGCCTACTGACTCGTTTTGTGGAAGTGTAGAAAAACAATAAGGTTCCGCCTTTAACACTTCTACTCTTACAGTTCCGAATAGAACAGCCAACCATTTTAAAATCTGGCCTACATCAACTCTTATTAGCAACCGCACCGCAAAAAAGTTTGGCAATTACTGCTTTAACTGACACCGACCGAGAGCGATATATGCAATTCAGTACATCCGAGCGAGATCGCAGTTAACGTCAAAGCGACTGACATGGCGCTCGTATGTGTGAGTAAGCAGTGTTGCCAGTAGTATATTATGATACTCCCTGACTTTCATGTATTCTATGAGTATTTTATTAAATTATTAGGTACATTCATGTTCAACTTGACTTATTTTGTGTGCTTAAACAAGTAAATGCCAATTTTGATGCGTAAACAATTTATTTTGCATGATAACGGCAGATTTTTTTTTCTTAATTATCTTTTTTGTTACTATAAAGCGGCAACTCGACCTCGTGTCACGATCCTTATTGTCAGACCTTGTTTTCTTAGACCATGGATGTAACTAACCCAAATCGATTGTTACAGCAAGCGATTACGATTGGGTGGCACTTAGACTGAGATATCGAATTCTGACGTTTAACGATTTTTTGTTTGAGATTTAAATAGAGCTAGAATTACATGGTTATTATATTTTTTTGTAAGAAATCATTTTTAAGAAAATATAATAATAGGTACTTTATTGCGACCTAAAATGAAAAATTCATATCGATTTCGATACAAGACTACCTATTCATAACGGTGGTGTCCGGCCAACCCTAAATAAAAAAAACCCGGCCAAGTGCGTGTCGGCCCACGCACAGTGTAGAGATCCGTACTTGCCCGTACATCACGTCACCGGTCATATGCGGAATTACGGACCCGTAGAAGGGTTTTTACTGATCTTAGTACTGATGATGTACTTTTTTGAGATGTTGTGTTTTATACATATTTTTGCCCTTTACGGTAATGTCTACTTAGCTGTAGGCGGGGGGGTGTCAAGTGTCCCCCACACTTGACCATAGCAAAAATTATCACTTTAAAGCTTACTATCACGCCAACCGATTCTTGAATCAAAAAATGCTTTTTCACTTCTCATGCTCGAAAAGTGTGTCATATTAGACTTGTCAAGCGGGGCTAAAGTAGTACATTTAACCCCTAGGGAAAATATGAATACATATTTATGATTTACAAAACATTTGAATTTGACCAATAAAAATACTTCACCTATTAAATCCACCAATCACAGAACATTAATTTAACTCTTAAAAAAATATTTGGTATTGGGTATTAACCAACCAGAATACAGCTTTACTAAAATCGACCAATCTGGAAACATAATTATTTTTTCTAAAGAGTCTAAAGATTAAGTTTGTAGTAGTCCCTATTCCACAATAATTAAAAAAAGTGGTTAAATCGTTCGAGCAACACTTTGAAGCGCTCAATGGAAGGTCAGTTTAGCTTTTTTCGCGCGTTAATGTTGCGCGCGAACCGCATTGTCTATGTTTTGTGTGTCAAAGGAGTATAGAAAAAAAATCAACTGCAAAAGTATATATCTTCGCCGTGGAATTTATTGTTAATTTTGGGTGGGTTAACCTTTGTTTATTTATTTTCTCGCAATCGAAGTGAAAAGTAGAGTGTATAACTCTGGTCTAAAAGCCATATTACCCCTCGAACTATTTTCCCTCACTTCGTTCGGGAAAATAACTATCTCGTGGTAATATGGCTCATTTTAGACCCTTGTCATACAATCTACTATTAGAAACCTTAAATATTTTTGAAAGAGCTATCCAACTATACCCCACACGATGGGGTTTGGAAGAAAAGAAAATTGCACCACCACTTTACATGTAGGAGAGGTACCCTAATAAATATTTTTTTTTACGATTTTATTCTACCGTTTTGTCGGCGTCATTGATATGTATACTCATGACAAATTATAGCTTTCTAGTACTAACGGTTACTGAGAAAAGCGTGGGCCGACGGACGGACATGGCGAAACTATAAGGGGTTCCTTGTTTACTACGGAACCCTAAAAAAAGACGCGTAGAACGTAAACGTTCGCAATACGTACGTATTCCTTTGTGATTTCGATGTGTAAGACGTTTTAAGTTGTATTGCTGTTGTGAGTGACATGTCTCAAATAATGCAAATTCTATAGATGAGTTAAGTTACATAATTTAACCCGGCTTATGCTATGTATTTTGCCGAAAGCTAGCGTCTAGGTCGTTGTCATAATAAAATCTTAAATATGAATTCTACCTTAATTGACGTCTGGAAAACGGAGGAACTTCTTCATAATCCAGTGATGAGCGCCTTCCGGAAGCGGCAGTTTCAGTAAACTATAATAAAACGCATATCTCCAGCATTGCACTTTGTACAATACCTTAGGATCGTCATCTATTAAAGCCCTAGCATATGTTTCAATTATATTTATGTCTTTTAAAGAGTCATAGGCTGAGTTTTGACTTGCATTCTTTAAGTATTCATTTAGGGCTTTTATTCTCCTTTCGTAGTAGGATCGTTGTTCCGTGTTTAAATGTTCGAGCATGTCATGGCTAATGCTGGTCTGTGCTGACAGTATGTTGCTGGAGCCGACGAAACCACCTGAAAAAAAGAAATAATAATAGTAGTACATTATTACCGTGGCCGGGAAGGAGGTCATTGCAGGCTGAGTATTAGTTTAAACGGCAAGGCTTGCGAGTCCGTTTAATTATAATACGAAGCCTGCAATTGCCATCCCGACTGAGGCTAATATATTGCTTTTCTAAAAAAATGGGGTAAATAAAACGAAATTTGAATTAAGATTTGATAAACGATGACCTTAAAACGTCAAAACTTTCATGCTTCATGCTTTCCCACAAACATCTTTCCCGCCGTTTTTTTTTATACAGAATCGCAAGTGAATTTTCCACCGAAAAACACAATCACAACACCGCAGGCCGCTGCAGTGCGTGGCACGCTTTAAGCTTGTCACACATCAGTATGACAGTTCACTATGACAGTCAAAGCTACGTGTGTCGGAATGAATGTTAGGATTGTCATAGAGTACAAGAGGCCGCCACCGCAGGCCGCTGTAGTGTTTGGCACGCTTTAAGCTTGTTACACATACTGTCACTATGACAGTCAAGGCCACGTGTGTCTGAATGAATGATAGGATTGTCATAGAGTACAAGAGGCCACCATCGCAGGCCGCTGCAGTGCGTGGCACGCTTTAAGCTTGTCACACATACTGTCACTATGACAGTCAAAGCTACGTGTGTCTGAATGAATGTAAGGATTGTCATAGAGTACAAGAGGCCGCCACCGCAGGCCGCTGTAGTATTTGGCACGCTTTAAGCTTGTCACACATACTGTCACTATGACAGTCAAGGCCACGTGTGTCTGAATGAATGTTTGGATTGTCATAGAGTACAAGAGGCCGCCACCGCAGGCCGCTGCAGTGTGTGGCACGCTTTAAGCTTGTCATACATACTGTCACTAGTCACTATGACAGTCAAAGCCACGTGTGGTCTGAATGAATATTAGGATTGTCAAAGAGTACAAGAGGCCGCTACCGTAGGCCGCTGCAGTGTGTGGCACGCTTTAAGCTTGTCACACATACTGTCACTATGACAGTCAAGGCCACGTGTGTCTGAATGAATGTTAGGATTGTCATAGCGTACAAGAGGCCACCATCGCAGGCCGCTGCAGTGCGTGGCACGCTTTAAGCTTGTCACACATAACAGCGGCCTACGATGGCGGCCGCGATGGCGGCCAGTTTGTAAACTGTGCTATATCTATCCTAACATTCATTCAGACACAAGCGACCTGGTGCGGTGGTACCGCGGCCGTCCGCGGCCGCAAGCCACGCCGCTTCCGCCATCGCGCATGTGTAAAGAGGCGCGCGGCCAGGACGCGCGGTCAATTGCGATTATTTGGAACTGAAAAAATATCCTGTTAATATACGATTTCAAACATCGGGAAGCGGGAAACGCTAGAGTAAAAAATAAGATTTGGGACGAATTTCAAAAATATTGGGTGAATGTGATGGCAAGTAAATAAAAGTTCGTTCTACAAATTACTTTTATTAACAAAAACTAAATACAGTTACACGCCGGGAACGATTTCGAGACTGACTTATTAGTTACAAAGCTACCTTAACTTCTTGCAACTTTGTTGCACACGGTGCATGTTTGCCTATCTCATTCTCCTACTTTCCACTCAATCCTTCAAAGGTTACTTGGAAGAGATCCCTCATAGGGATAAGTTCGCCTTTGCACTTTAATCTAATATGACATGTACTAAAGTTCAAATTAAAACTATGTCCGCTTGGATGGATATAAACGATAACTATTAGACATTGTTTTAAGAAATTAGCCTCCTTTTTGTGGTTTATTAAAAGTAAACTCTATTCTAGTTGCAGTAAAGCACATGCAATAACTATAATGTAAATACCATAATATTGCTATCCCCCCGGTAGTAGCTACATCGAGATTGAGTAAAATCACCGCTTTGTGTGGGCTTCCAATTTAACTAAGTGGTTTTTGGTAATTTGACAGTTGAACGAAGGGTAGTTATTGCCGCGTGCCTAAGATGATTACGTTATTTTGTTTCATTACAGTTGATATTATTTGTTTTTGTAAGACGCCGAATTTAATCAGGTTTTCCGCTACAGTAGGTCTGGGCTTTCTTAGGAGTTTTCTCTTGAATTTTGGTTATTACTTGTTAATTTCGGTTTTAGTCACCTTATGTATGTAAGCACTTTATTGTACACAATAATGGGTTAAAACAAAAATACATGTCACATAAGATTAAAGTACAAAGGCGAACTTATCCCTATGAGGGATCTCTTCCTTATTCCATGAAATAAGGTCCAAATATCTATTCATATATGTATTTATGCCCTCGACTGTACCTACTTATACAAAACGGTATCTTACCCGGAACAAACTCCACAACTTTGAGTCCTCGTACTCGTAGTCCCAACCGTAGGTATCATAGGTAAGGTACGTAATGCTCGTGTGTCTTCTACTACTATGTTTAAAAAACGCGGCCCTATGGTATACCATGCTAGATTCTCCTTCATTTGATGAACCCTGGTATATTTCATAAGTCATAGTGTACAACCGCTACAGCTTTGCGCCGATGTGTTAGTAGCTCCATACGCAACGCTAGTGTCCAGGCTTGCAGGCCCCGCTTTACGCAATCCACAGTGGCTCGCTACATTGATTATCCGTGGTCTTGATCAACTTACAAGGTACAAACGCCACTGCTATCAGTCCATGTGCCTGTAGCTCCATACGCAACGCACGTGTCCAGGCTAGGAAGCCCGCTTTACTGGCGGAGTACGGAGCGAAACCTGGCAGAGGCTGCAGTCAACAGTGGCTCGCTACATTGATTATCCGTGGTCTTGATCAACTTACAAGGTACAAACGCCACTGCTATCAGTCCATGTGCCTGTAGCTCCATACGCAACGCTCGTGTCCAGGCGAGCAGGCCCGCTTTACTGGCGAAACCTAGCAAAGGCTGCAGTCCACAGTGGCTCGCTACATTGATTATCAGTGGTCTTGATCATCTTACCAGGTACAAACGTCACTGCTTTCAGTCGATATGCCCGTAGCTCCGTACGCAATGCTCGTGTCCAGGCCAGAAGGCCCCGCTTTACTGACGGAGTACGGAGCGAAACCTGGCAGAGGCGGCAGTCGACAGTGGCTCGCTACATTGATTACCCGTGGTCTTGATCATCTTACCAGGTACAAACGCCACAGCTTTCAGTCCATGTACTCGTAGCTCCATACGCAACGCACGTGTCCAGGCTAGCAGGCCCGCTTTACTGGCGGAGTACGGTGCGAAACCTGGCAGAGGTTGCAGTCCACAGTGGCTCGCTACATTGATTATACGTGGTCTTAACATGCTCTGAAAAAATATAATACCTAGGTAACTTTAGGTTAAATTGATCACTAATTGGAAACGTTCGATTTCCTTATAATTAATAACTTATTAAATCTATAAATGGTTATGGGCTTAGAACACTTTGGGCAATGGTGGATTGCACAAAACCGCCTGTAGTCGTAACCAACCGGTGTTCGTTATGATCTGATATAATGGTAAGTTTGACAAGTTTTTATGGCAGCAAATTGACAAGCGGTACCTACGTGGTATATAGTATGTACCCTCAGTTTGAAAACGAGTAAGCATTGGCTTTGAAGTAAACATGATTATAATTATAAATGCTACATTAAATATAAACCTTTGCTTTGTCCCGAGTTGGTATTCAACGCTTCCTAAAATGCAAATCACTTGTCTGAAAAGGACCAGTGCATTATTTTATTCTTCAACTACAAGTAGACTTTGTTACTGAATGGTGGATGGTGGATGTCGGATGAGACATTGTGGCACTCTTTGGGGACGACCACCGTAGCCTAGTAGGTAGTGACTCTGCCTAGGAAGATACCGGAAATCCCGGGTTCGAATCCCGGTCCTGGCATTTATTTGTGTGATGAATACGAATATTTGTTTCTGGATGTTTACTATGTATGTCGTCACTTAGAACTCATTGGGACTAGGTCGACTTGTGTAAGATTGTCCACAAAGAAGCCCTATGTCCGTTTTTGGTTGATACGAAAATAATGATGATGACTTGCTTATGGGTCTCTGGATAAAGATAAACCGGGGTTGAGTTGAGTTGAGCCTAATGTTGTAAACCGCATAGCTGAAATGTGATGCAGTCATCTACAGTAAAAGCAGTCTTTAAAATGAACGCCACTCTTCTACTCGTAGTACTTTTTCAACGTGTGTTCTCCTCAGGACGTGAACGTGAACACACCGGAAGGGCGTTCTGTCCTAAATTGGTTTTACTCTAGTATTATTCCTAAATAACTAAATTATGCAATGTTGATTCATGAAATCGACACGGTTAAGATTTGAAGGTAATGCTGCCATCCATGAGAGCGATTTATAAGTTGGTCAAAATGTTGTCGGACGAATAAACTGATAATGCCAGAGACTATTTAGTAATAAATTATATAGACTGCTAACGTTTATACATTGTGGCACCCATACCTTTAAAATAATGAGCATGCTGTAGCATGTTTTATTATCGATAGGTCTGTAGGTACTTATTCATTACTTAACACATGGGCGCTATCAATTAGGAGCGTTTTTTATTGTATTCATAAATTGTGGATGGCATTTTGTATACGCATCTATAGCAAAAGCTTGCATGACACATTATGACGCAGTAATGACGTGAAACGACGAGTAAATCGTCATTGAAATGCTTACTATGTCCAATTGTGTTAATGTTTACTAAGTGCGATTCCATCCATTATTCATTCTGCTAGTTTCGGGATATTTTAGAATAAAACATAAGTAAACGATGGTTGATACGTTTTGTAAGTTATTAGGGTTGTCGCTGATAGTGTTCCTATCCTACCTGTGCTATCGTCGTGACTCAGGCATTTCGATTTACCTCTGAGGCGCTCTTCCTGAGTTGTGGCAGGAAAGCGGACACCACTCTCATAGCACCAATTAGGTTGACGTTGATAGTGTTTTCGATCATAGCGGGTGTGTGCCACTCGTAGTCGCCTATCGTCATGATTCCGGCATTGTTAACGATTGCATAAAGACCTGAAATTTATAGAGAAAGTGTAATAAATTAAAGTCCAGTGGAGCAACGTGGTGGCTACAATTATGGCATTTATTTAATCGTAAGAAAATATTTGAAATGTCAATATACGGAAACTAGTTTTGTTTTTAAAAGCTTAGTCACTCGTAATAAGTTGTTTTTAAACCACTAATAGGCCATTAGATACAGTTTAAAATAATGTTATAAAATTACAGTGTCACTATGCCTATGGTCTCATGATGGAAACAAAATTTGTCCATATACTGTATTATTGCAATTAATAGCAAAATGCTATAATTGGCTATCTGTATCTACTTGATTGTGTAATGTTATATAATAGCTGTTGGATCTCCAAATAAAATAAATAAATAATAGATAATACTTACTGTAATTGGGATTATCTTGAAGCAATCCATTGACATACTCCCGGAAACTAGCTACACTTTCTGCGTTCGTCACGTCCAACGAGCAAGGATGGACGGTTAATTTTTCCAAAGACTTGGCTGCGTTCGTCTCCACACCGTTCATCATCCCTGCTACCGTTACAAGGCCCTCTCGGGCCGTTCGCGCCGCTAAAGCATAACCTAGTCCACTATCGCACCCAGTTATAGCCACTACGCGAGTTAGAGATGTCATCACAAGTTCTATCCACCGACGTATGCAAATAAGTGTCAAACGATATTGCAATAAAAGTACACTCAGTATCTTACGGTTATGGATGCAAGTCTGAGCGCAGTGTAGATAAGAGGAAAGTCGGAGCTAAACTGGCGTCTGAGAACAAGATCCAACTCAACTTGTTGCATATAAAACGGGTTTCGTATTTCGTTGCATATTAAAAATGAATTTCATGTTTACATTTTCGCTCTCGCACTTTTGGCTTTCAGATTACGCGTGTTAGTTTAAAATTCATATAAGGTCGGGAAGTGGTGGTATGTGAAAATGTCGAATACTTCGACAAAGAGACACCAATAAAAGGGGATCGTTTCGGCACGAATACCCATCTGAGAGATTAGACGTATCGAACGGAAACAATCCTGTATTTATGGTTGACTTAATTCACGTGATCTTTTCGAGTTGAAAGTGGTTCGACGAATGCTGAGCTGCAAAAAAACTCGTCCCGATTTTTTGAGATAATTATATTTAATTAGCGTTTTCACGGCTTTGTGGCCTAAGGCTCGCTTTGACACCTAATACCAAGATCGAATTGGAACACAAGACAGTAAGAAGACTTAATTACAAAAAAAAAAACTACTTAAATATTATAAATGCGAATGCCACTTCGTCTGAGTTATCATATGATAACTCGGACAAAGTGGCGGGCAAAAAACTGTATCATATAACAAAATTAAAAAACTGTAATTTCTAAATTAAATTGTTACCTACTCAGTGTGTTTGTATATGATTCGTTTGCTGGACCGTTAAGTGGTCAAGATGCATTTCATCATAACTATGTCAGGTTTAACGTCGTACATATATATACCTATATAGGTACTAGTTATTTATATTAGAGGGTAGGTTTAAACATATTCGTAATTACCGAACGAGGGTTGTTAGACTATTAGTACAATCAGTCCTCGACAAAGACTACGGGTCAGTTGCACCAACATACGATCACAGGCCGGTCATCGTTAAATGTGGCGCCGCAACTGTCACCCTATAGAAACTTGTCATCCATATAATCAGATTTTAACGAACACCGCTCACGATTGCAGGCAGTTTGGTCTAACCCACCCTACAATATATATTGCTCCTCTATTAGCTATTCGGTAGTATAGTATGTTGTTACTACTTACTCGATTAGATAGATCTGTTGCTGCTACTCGACAACTTTTGGAAACCTTCCCGACGATCCTGGTGACATACAGTCATCCCTTACATTACATGGAAATGATTGACATGAATAAGTATTATTATTTATTTTAGTTTAGTTCCACTGAGTCCCTCACTGGGCATTCCGCGCGCGGAATATCCCCCTTCCTGGCCAGGGCGTGTCTGAAATTTTGTACTTATCACTGGTGGTAATATAGAAAGCTTCTGATCGTATATTTATCGCCTTGCCTTCGGCTCGGCGTCAAATACCTGCGATCTGAGACATTCCTTGTTTTACCGTAATGTACTATTAACGCGTGGAAACTGCTTCCCAGAAATATAAAAAAACTTTTCCTAGAATCGGAAATAATACTATTAAGTACTTCAAGGGATTCGGAAACCGCAGAACCGAAATAATTGGTAGAAAAAGTTTTCCAATTAAATATCATACTGCTCAATAAGTTTCGATACGTACCTTTAGGGTTCCGTACCAAAATGGGTAAAAAGGGAACCCTTATGGTTTCACTTTGTCTGTCTGTCTGTCACATCGCTAAATATCTCAAGAACTACTTATGCTAACGATTGGAAATTTGGAACAGTCATAAAGTTTAACTTCGAAGTTTGCCAAGGAAAAAATATGAAATGATTATATAATACTAGCTTTTACCCGCGGCTTCGCCCGCGTAATAAAAGTAATTTTTAACAGTCTACAAAAAAGGAGATTCTCAGTTTGATCCGTATGTTTGTATGTATGTACGTCGATACGTATGGATGTCATTTCCGTAATCGGCACCCCGTGGAACCATAAAGACGACACCTATATAAATTTTTAAGATAAATTAATTTCCGCCGTCTTGGATTTCAAAATGGATGTCATTTTCATAGTTGGCACCCCGAGGAACCTCGAAGATGACAACCATATCGATTTATAAGAAAAATAAATGTCCGCCATCTTGGATTTGAAAATGCATGTCATTTTCGTAATCCGCACCCCGAGGAACCTCGGTGATGACACCCATATCGATTTTTAGGAAAACAAATGACCGTATATCCATCATATAACGTCATCATATTTGAAAATGGTTGTCATTTCCGTAATCGGCACCTCGAGGAACAACAAAAATGACACCCATATCGATTTATAAGAAAAATAAATGTCCGCCATCTTGGATTTGAAAATGCATGCCATTTTCGTAATCGGCACCCCGAAGAACCTCGAATATGACACCCATACTACTGCTCCCCGCACAAAATTGGAACCCCTTTTTCACCCCTTTAGGGGAGCAATTCCGAAAAACGCTGAAACGTGTTTTGTTGTATTTAAACAGAGTCCATATCCGAAGTTTTAAATCTCTCATTTTAAAAAGATTTGCTTCCCGTACAAATTTGGACCCCCTTTTCACCCCTTTAGGGAAGAAATTTCAAAAAACGCTGAAATATGGTTTGTTGTATTTTAACAGAGTCTATAATATATACGAAGTTTTAAATCTCTCACTTCAAAAAAGATGTGCTCCCCGTACAAACACCACATGGAACCACCTTTTCATACCTTTAGGGGAGTAATTTCGAAGAATGCCGAGTAATTTTTTGTTGTATTTAAACAGAAAGTCTATATACGAAGTTTTAAATCTCTCACTTCAAAAAAGATTTGTTCCCCGTACAAACTTGGAACCCCCTTTTCACCCATTTAGGAGAGCAATTTAGAAACACGCTGAAATATGTTCTGTTGTATTTAAACAAAGATTCTATTTACGAAGTTTCAAATCTCTCACTTCAAAAAAGATTTGCTCCCCGTACAAACTTTGAACCCGTTTTCATCTCTTTAGGGGAGCAATTTAGAAAAACGCTGATATACGCCATTAATTTATTTAAACAGAGAGTCTTTATACAAAGTTTCAACGCTTTTTCCCGCGGCTTCGCCCGCGTACTAAGAGTAATTTTTAACCGTCTACAAAAAAGGAGGTTCTCAGTTTGACCTGCATGCAGATATGTATTGGATGTCATTTTCGTAATCGGCACCCCGAGGAACCACAAAGATGAAACCCATATCGATGTTTAAGAAAAACAAATGTCTGCCATCTTTGATTTGAAACTGGATGTCATTTTCGTAATCGGCACCCAGAGCAACCTCGAAGATGACACCCAAATTGATAATTAAGAAAAATAAATCTCCGCCATCTTTGATTTTAAAATGCATGCCATTTTCGTAATCGGCACCACGAGGAACCTCGAAGACGACACCCATATCGATTTTTAAGAAAAATAAATGTACGCCATCTTGGATTTGAAAATGGATGTCATTTTTGTAATCTGCACCCCGAGGAACCTCGAAGATGACACCCATATTGACTTTTAAGAAAAATAAATCTCCGCCATCTTTGATTTGAAAATGCATGCCATTTTCGTAATCGGCACGACGAGGAACCTCGAAGATGATACCCATATCGATTTTTATAAAAATAAATATCGGCCATCTTTGATCTGAAAATGAGTGTCATTTTCGTAATCGGCACCCAGAGGAACCTCGAAAATGACACCCATATTGATTTTTAAGAAAAATAAATGTCCGCCATCTTGGATTTGAAAATGCATGACATTTTCGTAATCGGCACCACGAGGAACCTCGAAGACGATACCCATATCGATTTTTATAAAAATAAATATCGGCCATCTTTGATCTGAAAATGAGTGTCATTTTCGTAATCGGCACCCAGAGGAACCTCGAAAATGACACCCATATTGATTTTAAGAAAAATAAATCTCCGCCTTCTTTGATTTGAAAATGCATGCCATTTTCGTAATCGGCACCACGAGGAACCTCGAAGACGACACCCATATCGATTTTTAAGAAAAATAAATGTCCGCCATATTGGATTTGAAAATGGATGTCATTTTTGCAATCTGCACCCCGAGGAACCTCGAAGATCACGCATATTGATTTTTAAGAAAAATAAATCTCCGTCACCTTTGATTTGAAAATGCATGCCATTTTCGTAATCGGCACCACGAGGAACCTCGAAGACGATACCCATATCAATTTTTATAAAAATAAATATCGGCCATCTTTGATCTGAAAATGAGTGTCATTTTCGTAATCGGCACCCAGAGGAACCTCGAAAATGACACCCATATTGATTTTTAAGAAAAATAAATGTCCGCCATCTTGGATTTGAAAATGGATGTCATTTTTGTAATCTGCACCCCGAGGAACCTCGAAGATGACACCCATATTGACTTTTAAGAAAAATAAATCTCCGCCATCTTTGATTTGAAAATGCATGCCATTTTCGTAATCGGCACGACGAGGAACCTCGAAGACGATACCCATATCGATTTTTATAAAAATAAATGTCCGCCATCTTGGATTTGAAAATGGATGTCATTTTTGTAATCTGCACCCCGAGGAACCTCGAAGATGACACCCATATTGACTTTTAAGAAAAATAAATCTCCGCCATCTTTGATTTGAAAATGCATGCCATCTTTGATCTGAAAATGAGTGTCATTTTCGTAATCGGCACCCCGAGGAACCTCGAAGATCACACATATTGATTTTTAAGAAAAATAAATCTCCGTCACCTTTGATTTGAAAATGCATGCCATTTTCGTAATCGGCACCACGAGGAACCTCGAAGACGACACCCATATCGATTTTTAAGAAAAATAAATGTCCGCCATATTGGATTTGAAAATGGATGTCATTTTTGCAATCTGCACCCCGAGGAACCTCGAAGATCACACATATTGATTTTTAAGAAAAATAAATCTCCGTCACCTTTGATTTGAAAATGCATGCCATTTTCGTAATCGGCACCACGAGGAACCTCGAAGACGATACCCATATCAATTTTTATAAAAATAAATATCGGCCATCTTTGATCTGAAAATGAGTGTCATTTTCGTAATCGGCACCCAGAGGAACCTCGAAAATGACACCCATATTGATTTTTAAGAAAAATAAATGTCCGCCATCTTGGATTTGAAAATGCATGCCATTTTCGTAATCGGCACCACGAGGAACCTCGAAGACGACACCCATATCGATTTTTAAGAAAAATAAATGTCCGCCATATTGGATTTGAAAATGGATGTCATTTTTGCAATCTGCACCCCGAGGAACCTCGAAGATCACACATATTGATTTTTAAGAAAAATAAATCTCCGTCACCTTCGATTTGAAAATGCATGCCATTTTCGTAATCGGCACCACGAGGAACCTCGAAGACGATACCCATATCAATTTTTATAAAAATAAATATCGGCCATCTTTGATCTGAAAATGAGTGTCATTTTCGTAATCGGCACCCAGAGGAACCTCGAAAATGACACCCATATTGATTTTTAAGAAAAATAAATGTCCGCCATCTTGGATTTGAAAATGGATGTCATTTTTGTAATCTGCACCCCGAGGAACCTCGAAGATGACACCCATATTGACTTTTAAGAAAAATAAATCTCCGCCATCTTTGATTTGAAAATGCATGCCATTTTCGTAATCGGCACGACGAGGAACCTCGAAGACGATACCCATATCGATTTTTATAAAAATAAATGTCCGCCATCTTGGATTTGAAAATGGATGTCATTTTTGTAATCTGCACCCCGAGGAACCTCGAAGATGACACCCATATTGACTTTTAAGAAAAATAAATCTCCGCCATCTTTGATTTGAAAATGCATGCCATCTTTGATCTGAAAATGAGTGTCATTTTCGTAATCGGCACCCCGAGGAACCTCGAAGATCACACATATTGATTTTTAAGAAAAATAAATCTCCGTCACCTTTGATTTGAAAATGCATGCCATTTTCGTAATCGGCACGACGAGGAACCTCGAAGACGACACCCATATCGATTCTTATAAAAATAGATATCCGCCATCTTTGATCTGAAAATGAGTGTCATTTTCGTAATCGGCACCCAGAGGAACCTCGAAAATGACACCCATATTGATTTTGAAGAAAAATAAATGTTCGCCTTCTTGGATTTGAAAATGGATGTCATTTTTGTAATTTGCACCCCGAGGAACCTCGAAGATGACACCCATATTGATTTTTAAGAAAAATAAATGTCCGCCATCTTTAATTTGAAAATGAATGTCATTTTCGTAATCGGCACCCAGAGGAACCTCGAAAACGACACCCATATTGATTTTTAAGAAAAGTAAATGTCCGCCATCTTGGATTTGAAAATGGATGTCATTTTTGTAATTTGCACCCCGAGGAACCTCGAAGATGACACCCATATTGATTTTTAAGAAAAATAAATGTCCGCCATCTTTAATTTGAAAATGAATGTCATTTTCGTAATCGGCACCCCGTGGAATCTCGAAAATGACACCCATATCGATTTTTAAGAAAAGGAAAAATTTGCTCCCCGCTCAAACTAGGAACCCTCTTTTCACCCCTTAAAGGGAGCAATTCCGAAAAACAGTGAAACATGTTTTGTTGTATTTAAAGAAAGAGTCTATATACGAAGTTTTAAATCTCTCACTTCAAAAAAGATTTCTTCTCCGTACAAACTTGGAACCCCCTTTTGAACCCTTTAGGGGAGCAATTTCAAAAAACGCTTAAATATGTTTTATTGTATTTAAACATAGAGTCTATGTCTGAAGTTTTAAATCACTCACTTCAAAAAAGATTTGCTCTCCGTACAAACTTGGAACCCCCTTTTGAACCCATTTAGGGGAGCAATTTCAAAAAACGCTTAAATATCTTTTGTTGTATTTAAACATAGAGTCTATGTTCGAAGTTTTAAATCTCTTACTTCAAAAAAAGATTTGCGCCCCGTACATATTTGAAACCCCCTTTTCACCCTTTTAGGGGAGCAATTTCGAAAGACGCTTATATACGTTTTGTTGTATTTAAACAGAGAGTCTAAATACGAGTACGAAGTTTCAACTATCTCACTTTAAAAACGATTTTCTCCCCGTACAAACTTTGAACCCCCTTTTCACCCCTTTATTGGAGCAATTTAGAAAAACGCAGAAATACGCCATTAATATATTTAAACACAGACTCTATATACAAAGTATCATGTCTCTCACTTTAATAAATACGGTTTTTCATACAAACTTTGGACCCCCGTTTCACCCCTTTAGGGGGTGAATTTTGAAAAATCCTTTCGTAGTGCACCCCTAGACCTTATAAGGAATCTACGTGCCAAATTTGGAATCTCTAGAACCAGCGGTTTGGACTGTGCGTTGATATGTCAGTCAGTCAGTCAGTCAGTCAGTCATTTTATTCTTTTATATATTTAGATTTTTAAGAAAAATAAATCTCCGCCATCTTTGATTTGAAAATGCATGCCATTTTCGTAATCGGCACCACGAGGAACCTCGAAGACGACACCCATATCGATTTTTATAAAAATAAATATCCGCCATCTTTGATCTGAAAATGAGTGTCATTTTCGTAATCGGCACCCAGAGGAATCTCGAAAACGACACCCATATTGATTTTTAAGAAAAGGAAAAATTTGCTCCCCGCTCAAACTTGGAACCCTCTTTTCACCCCTTAAAGGGAGCAATTCCGAAAAACGCTGAAACATGTTTTGTTGTATTTAAACAAAGAGTCTATATACGAAGTTTTAAATCTCTCACTTCAAAAAAGATTTGCTCTCCGTACAAACTTGGAACCCCCTTTTGAACCCTTTAGGGGAGCAATTCCAAAAAACGCTTAAATATGTTTTGTTGTATTTAAACATAGAGTCTATGTACGAAGTTTTAAATCCCTCACTTCAAAAAAGATTTGCTCTCCGTACAAACTTGGAACCCCCTTTTGAACCCTTTAGGGGAGCAATTTCAAAAAACGCTTAAATATGTTTTGTTGTATTTAAACATAGAGTCTATGTACGAAGTTTCAAATATGTCACTTTAAAAAAGATTTTCTCCCCGTACAAACTTTGAACCCCCTTTTCACCCCTTTAGTGGAGCAATTTAGAAAAACTCTGAAATACGCCATTATATATTTAAACACACTCTATTTACAAAGTTTCATGTCTCTCACTTTAATAAATACGGTTTTTCATACAAACTTTGGACCCCCGTTTCACCCCTTTAGGGGGTGAATTTTGAAAAATCCTTTCTTAGTGCACCCCCAGACCTTATAAGGAACCTACGTGCTAAATTTGGAATCTCTAGAACCAGCGGTTTGGGCTGTGCGTTGATAGATCAGTCAGTCAGTCAGTCAATCAGTCAGTCAGTCAGTCAGTCAGTCAGTCAGTCAGTTTCTTCTTTTATATATTTAGATTGATATCAATGTATATTTTACATGAAAAATATAGCTCTATCTAGTTTTTCTTTTTTTTATCATCAAAAAACATTTATATACGAAGTTTGAAATTTAATTACCTTTTTATGTATTTTTATTATATAATTTTCTACGCGATTATGCTGAAAGTACCTTCTTTCAAATAAAGAAAAAAAATTGAAGTCGGTTGACGTGATAAAGAATTATCCTTGAAAAATCACCATACATACTATTAAGTTATTCAGTCGTTCGATTTCTACACCATGGTTGTTGAGATTTTCCTGAATTAATTGGGTTGGAAGCGGTACACATCTGTGTACGGAACCCTCAGTGCGCTAGTCGGATTCGCACTTGACCGTTTTTTTATATACTAATTTCATTGCAAAATATTTATGTCATACAGGAATATTAATTGTCGTTGTGTTACATTGATTACTCTATATTTAGTGCCGCTTAATTTGCTGGAGTAAATTAGGACTAGGATTGAGGCTTAGAATTTTTTTAAGAATCCTAAATGATATTATTACGAGTATAAGCGTGAAAGATTATGCCGATGTATGGATTATTTTACTCTTAATCAAAAACTACTGAACTTATTTCTATGAAACTTTACAATATACAAACATCAAAATTCATCCCGTTAGGGGGTATGAAAGGGGGTGGAGATTTTGCATGGGAAATAAAAATAGTTGTGAGAAAGAAACTTCCCTTATGCATTAAACATTGTAATGGAAGAAAACTATTTTCAGCGTTTTTCAAAATTCGCATTTTTTCATTACTTCAAGAGTGGTGTTGAAAAGGGGGTTTAAGGCTTGATTGGAGAGATTTTTTTTAACGAGATACTTCAAACTTATTTTATAGACCGAGCATTAAGACAAGATTATTTTGGACAATTCACCTTCTGATGGGATGAAAAGTTGGTTGAAAGCTTGTATCCATGGACAACCTGTTTTTTTATAAAGTAAGTGACTACAAGCTTTATATGTTCCTATTATATTAAACGTATGTAACCGTAGATACGGGTAAGCGGTTTGTTCATAATAATGAGGGTTTTGACTGTTTGATGTGATATTTGAGGGCTTACCTGGAAGGCTTTTACGAAAACCTCATAAGATCCGTCATGACTGCTAGCTCATCCGTCCGTATGGATATAAACGCTGATCTTAGAAATCGTCTTGTAACACTATTTGCTGTTATCTTAGGTGTAAAACATACGAGGAGTTTCAGCACTGCACTCCTCCAGCTCTGCGTCTCGCGTTCTGCGTGAACGCGCGCAGAAGAGCAGTCTGTTCTTTCATCTTTTGTATTCTCTTTCCTTTATTCTTGACCTGACCGAGTAGGCCTTCAACTGGAAAATGTGACTGACCCTGAAAGAGGCCAAACTTAGTCTATTATAAAAAGAAACACGTAGAAGCGACATCCCCGTCGTACATAGTCATAGTAAAGTTTTGAAATGTCGCGATGCAATTTGCGGTGCCGAAACGTCTTGTATGTTTTACTAGTAAAATCAATAAGAGTAAATAGTCGTGCAAGAAGAGGATTTCTGCGAACTACATCTGCATGGCCGGCAATGCTTTAGAAAAGCGACAAAGTAGTTGTTATACCTAGTTACCGTGTAAACACCTTACTGGGTTTAAATACAAAACTCTGAGAACTCGCTGCATTTGTGTCCGCGACTTTATTCGCGTGTAGGTAGAAACCAATGTTCTTCTGATGTGGAAGTTATATTACCAGGACCTGCGTTAAGTAGTTTGTCATTCAAATAAGCTCGCAAACTGTCGCGTTCATAACATTACTTTATTATGGCTGACTCGTGTCGGATAGAGGCAGTCTGTCCCAGCGGGATACCTACTACTAATTGTGACGTGCCAACCGGATATTTACGGCCGCATCGTATCGTTCTTTATTTGTTGCATTGATTTTACATAAATTTCCCACCCAGCGGGGGCCGCGTATAGATTGTAAATATCTCGATTTGGGACCGGGATGTCTGATGAAAGCGCTGACAAATATATGTTCCCTTTATTGGAATCGAGTGCGTTGTTTTTGGTAGCAGTTGTGTAATAAGTATGACTATAGGTAACTAGGTTTAGATACAGTATGATAGTGTTTATTACTTTGTCTTTGTCTTAAAGGAGTACGTAGTAGGGCTGCTATGTACAGATTGCCCGTGCATCGCTCTGAAGCAACTGAGCTATTGGGGGAGCTGGAACGAATCTTTTAATCACTAACAGGGAACCCTACAATAGCCCAGTTGGTTAAGAGCGATGGACCCAATGTAGAGGTCAGGGTTCCAATCCCACTTGTAACGAATTATAGCTGATTTTGAGAATGAGATTACTTCTGCTAAATTCCTGAAATACCTATATTAGGTTATTTAATTATTTGCATTATGCGGAACTTCACTATTGGCAAGTTAACTACAGTAGACCAAAACGCCAACAGCCCAATGACATAACGACTTCATCACTTAGCCCGTACATCGCCGCATGACCAAGTACCTATATTTGGAGCAATAATAGACTTTGTTGCTTACAATGACGCTGTATATACTGCATCATCCAACTACCCTATCGATCTCATGTTTCTACTTATGTACCTACCCCGCTCGGTATTGACGCTCGGCTCTTAAACGCAGCCCTCCATTACACACGGTGGACACAATCCACCAGAAGAACACTCAAATGAGCAAACACTATTATCAACCCGGGAAGATTTCCCTGGGGGGCTTTCCTTAAAACCGGTCACCGTGCGGACCTTTCTTGGTGACGCGTGATTTGAAAATAACTTACATCGTCATCATTGATTTTCAGGGCTTCTAAGCAACGTTTATACAAATTTAGAGCACTGGAAAGTACAACCACAAGAAACTCACCAGCCTAAGAACCAGTCACCAGTCACCAGTTTAAGAGACCTTAAAAAAAGAATAGGTACATTTGTTTATAGTCAACACCAGTTACAATTTAACTGTTTTTCACCTGATCACAATCGTATATGTGGCAAAAGTGTTATTTATATTAATTTGCTCTTGACTAAGATCAAGGTGGAGGACTAAAGTTAGGTGTCAAAGCAGACCCCGGCGGCTTCTTAGAGTACCACCGGGAAAACAAGCAGGATGATGACGTCAGATAGGGAAATTATCAACTAGAAGTTGAACAAATCCTACTATATAATTATAAATGCGAATGTTTAGATGTTTGTTACTTAATCACGCAAAAACGGCTTGACCAATGATGATGAAACTTAGTATATAAACAGTCTATAGCCTGGATTCATATATAGCATACTTTTTATCTCGAAACTCATCCTTCAAAGGGATAAAATCGGGAGTGGATGTTTACGCAGACGAAGCCGCGGGCAAAAGCTAGTGGTATCATAATGGCACAGCAGTACAAAGTAACAGTAACACAATAGTACAATATAACTATTATATCGATGAGGAATAGTTCCTTTCTGCCCCCTCTATTAAAATCATCGTGACTTACGTCATGTCATGTGCTTCACTGTTAGGTATTCTACAAATGCCATATTATATTCAATTGAATTGCAAGTGAATGAGGGTGTAAGTATTTGCTTGTGGGCAAAGTCGGAAGCTCGATAGTTCCGTCGTAAGCTACTTGGACGCAGTTAAAGCTATGGAAATATGACTCGAGAATAACAGACAGGCGGGTTCTCTGCCATTGTGGAGAAAAGTCAGGGAAACTGGAGGCTATTGGTAGAGAATTAGAGGTGTGACGGAAGCTGCGAACCGACATTGCTGTATTTTCCATGATATTTGTAACAATGCTGAAGTGAATTGAGAAGTAATACTTGTAAATGAGTATCGTTTTTAGGGTTCCGTACAAAAATGGTAAAAAAGGAACCCTTATGGTTTCACTTTGTCTGTCTATCTGTCTGTCATAACGCTAAATATCTTAAGAACTACTTATGCTATCGTTTTGAAATTTGGAACAGTTATAAAGAAGGGTAACCTAGATGCATAGAACATGATTTTTATATATAATTAGGGTTCCGTACCAAAATAGTAAAAAAGGAACCCTTATGGTTTCACTTTGTCTGTCTGTCTGTCACATCGCTAAATATCTCAAGAACTACTTATGCTATCGATTTGAAATTTGGCACAGAACATGTTTTTTTATGTTTTTTTTTTAATTTTCTTTGAAAAATGACACATAATAGTTGGTTCAAAATTTGAAAGTCTAGTGAATAATATGCACATTCTGAAACTTTGAACATGGAACATGAACATGTTTTTTTGTAACTGTAAAATTGTAATTATTATTGCCGACATAACAACATTGTTAGTTGAGTACCTATTTGATATTTTATATTTAATTTGTATGACTTATAACAATTGTTACTAATAAATTTTGTATTTGTATTTGGAAAATGTAAAAAAAAAACCGTCCCCCACCATTATCTCCGAAGTTTACCAAGGAAAAATTATTACGTAATGTTAATACCAATGTATATTTTATAAAAAAAATATAACTATAGCTCTATCTAGTTTTCCTTTTTTTTATATTATCAAAATACATTTCTATACTAACTATGAAATTTAATCACCTTTTCACGAATTTTTGTTTTATAATTTCCTAGGCGATTATGCTGAAAGTACCTTTGAAATAAAGAAAAAAAAATTAAATCGGTTCACTTGATAAAGAATTATACTTGAAATACCACCATCCACCATTTACACTAAGTTATTTAGTCGCTCAAATTTGTTACAAAATTTATCGATAGATGGCGCTGTACCCATGGCGTTCAATTCGCGTTCAACCTCGCGCACCGAGGGTTCTGTATACATCTGTGTACGGAACCCTCGGTGCGCGAGTCGGACTCGCACTTGACCTATTGTTTTATCAATGCCCGAGGTACCTACCCGCGGCGATGAAACAGCCTTATTAGAATAAGCCCAAGGTCCAACATATAGATGGATCCAAGCCTCTATGCATCTTTCGTTTTAATCAACTTGCTCGAAAATCCTGCTTAGAATTTAAGTGCGACCGTACAATATCATGTTACCATTGACGTAAACCTAAACTTCCAATACATTAGCATTCAATCACTTGACAGCAGCTGCGCAAACATTAATTAAGTATTTACTTAACTGGGAAGTGTTTAGGTTCGTTGATTTGCGGCAGATTGCTCTCGTTCGATCTATCATCATCCGTCAAACGGGACTACTTACGAAATAACTCGTATTTGTGGCCAGTAAAAGACATCCTACTTTAGGGCTGGCTATTCAAGTATTCAGGGTCTTCTTTCAAGCGCGGCTGTCGAGAGCTTCCGAAGTCATTCACCTGAAATTATGAACCCTATACAAAATGCATTTAGTGCGTCGTTGGCATCGAACCAATGGTGCCCATGTAAGTATATGTCGTTGGCGGTAATAAATCATAGACGAAAAGTGATACATAATTATTTTAATTTTCGTTCATTATAATTTTGGTTAATGTGATAAAAAAAAACAGATTTCAGTTCCTATACAAAAGTTACGGAATGTGCAAAATTGGCTTGATATCAAAATAATGAATGTAAGACCTTATATTATGTCGCAGAAAAATTGTATATTGCGCCATATTATATTAGGGCTAGCCGTTTTACAAAGCACAGCCGTTTAGTATTACGGCGGGTCAACGATTAGGCGGATTGAATACGGCTGAATGAAAATCCGCCGGAATGTGTGTTCGGCGCTTTACGTTCTTCAATCCGCCTAGCCGTTATGTAAACAGCCCTTCATTTGTCACCTCTTTTACAGTTTTTAGTTAAATTTTTTTAAGATTCGCAGCGCTGTGTGGCATTATAACAATAATGGCGTCGAATACAAAAAGTGCTTCTTTAAAATGTGAAAATAATGGTATTTTTAACAATGGAAACGAGATTAATGTATATGTATATTTTGCTGCAGAGTATATTTACGCATTAAAAATGTTCTTAAATAGCCGCGGCTACTGGCTATAAAAATCACTTCTATAGAAAAATAATATACCGAAATAAACTTCAGTCCTTGCTCTATTGTTTCAATCTAAAATGTATATACCTGTTCATAATATAATATTTCCAAAATATTACTTATAGTTGATTAAATATTTCCAATAAAATAAGCGGCGCTGGCGCGCCCGGATCAGACAGTTTGCGCCGGGCGCTTCCAAAGAGAGGATGTATCGCTCCATATCGTTTCGTGATGTCACAACACGCACAGTACGTGAAGCAAACGTGTCTTGTGCCTTTACAACAAGACACACAATCGATTGTAAGTACAACTTTGTCCGTCCGTCGACTCACTGCTGGGTGGCGCGTAGGCTGTCGCTTGTATTAAAAATTGTGCCAGCCTCTTAAACACTGTTATTTCCCTAGTATGACCAATTTAAAATCCAAAATAAGTAGAATGCGGAATTCTACTTATTTTAGAACGCCATATTGTAGAACGTATTACAATGACGATCCGACTGATCACCGTACTACAAAACGGTTCTGTTTTGTAAAACAGCTAGCCGGATTTATAATATAGCAGATTATTCAATCCGGATGCTACATATATTATGACTAGACATATACTTTGACCTGTAAGTTTAATCCAGTCTGCTTTCATATACCACGCGTGTGTATTTATCAGTGAAACAGTGTCATAATACAATACGTCAACTATGCCTGCACAGCAATAAAAGCCATACATGTCATAAAATAATATACTTACACAGAGGTCATTTCTGTTCGACGTTTCACATACTAGTACAATATCAATGTCAATGTACTTACATAGATCAGAGCACAAATGCGACTTTCAATTGTTCAAACCCTGGGCCGTGACTTCATCAAATGGTCACAACGGAAGATCAGCGCTGGCCCTACCAGCACTACGCTGAGTTGTGACCATTTCGCGGCAAATGCTGTTATGTGGTGTCGACTACCATCTGACCTTCCAACCCGAGGGGAAACCAGACCTTATTTGACTTAAGCTTGTCAAGAGAGTGGACAACTTGACTGTTAGAAGTATTCAAGCCGCCCGAAGGCCTCTAACTTGTTTAACCACTGCTATAATAGACAGCAGCCAGGATCAACGGCTTAACATGCCTTCCAAAGCACGGGAGCGCTCAGTTAATGAACACTCAAAGCGATCACCGATCTAAGTACTGACCTCGGATAAGAATAAGAGCCCTCTTGACAAAGGTCATTATATATCTGGTCGGGCTGTATTACCAACAGCCTAATCACGTAACTTTATGTAATAACGGCAGGTATATGTAAATTCGATTTTTGAAGGATAAATGTATGAGCGATGTCATTAAAATCACTATAAAATATGCCTAACGTTAATACATAAAGTTACATGATTACCCTCCAGTACTCATTAAAGCCGAAGATTTTTAAAAATCCTTGCACGCATATTATTAAACAAATACAACTTTGAAACAAAATTAAACAATTGTTAATCTTGAATGAAAGCAAACACACTCAGGGTTGTTTTATACTTCAGCAATCATTTTTTTTTCCTACGCAATATAAATCAAGTGTGCAGTTGGTGGTTGGTGGCACTGCGTCGCAATTTACGGGGTACAACAGGCCTGCCAACTCCAAAATAGCTACAACGAATAGCGAATATGAACGAATATTTTCCAGTGCAAGCTCGAATATTTTTCAGTTCATATATGTAGGTCTCGAACGTGGAGCACGTTTAACTTACGTAGGGCTTGTTGGATGAATGCCACATGCTAATTAAGTGAAGCTAAGTGCCCGAGTTGTGGAAATTTAAAAAGAGAATTTCGCATGAGCGCTTCCGTACTTTTTGATACGGACGCTAAAAGGGTATAAAGAAAATAAAGAGCAAGTTGATCATATCTTTTTATGAAAGTTTTACGAAGAGGTCATTCACTAATTACTTAAATTTTATTTACTACTAACACAAAATGTTGACTAACAGTCTTGAAATACAGCTTGATTATGTTGGATTTAATTTAGTGTTAATACCTGGCTAAGTACAGGGTAGGGTACAGCTGTTTCGTTTCCGGAACCTAATCTTAATTAGATGGTGAAATAAGGGTGAACTGTATTTTTCTATCATTTTCAATAAACAATTGAATTTACAAATAGAGTAGACCGACTAAACACATTATTTCAGCAGTAAAATAACTTTGAATAATGAAAAGCTTTCAAACTTATTCAGTGACTTCAATACAGTTGGCACGAGTTCGGTACAGAAATTGTATTCTCGTAGAAACTCTGTGCCAAATCCCGTGTTACCTTACCAAGCTTAATTTTTAATATTAGCCCTAATCCAAT
Organism: Epiblema foenella; assembly: GCA_963556455.1. Lineage (NCBI taxonomy): Eukaryota > Metazoa > Arthropoda > Insecta > Lepidoptera > Tortricidae > Epiblema > Epiblema foenella. The sequence continues at coordinate 12,400,078 of OY747106.1, forward strand.
CCAGATAATTATACACGTTAGTATAAAGCGACGGGACAGAGGATCCGCAGGGCGAGTCTGCGCGCTTCCCGCTCACGATGCCGGCGACGAAGTACTTCCCTCTATGCAGCATCATCAAAGGCCCACCGGAATCGCCCTTACACGTGTCCTCGCCCGTGTGTCCGGCCGCGCAAAGATGCCGCTTGGTGAGGTGGGGGTAGTGTCTCGTGCATTCTCTTTGAGGTACCAGGTTGACAACGGTGGATTGCTTAACGTCGGATTGGTAGCGCCCGTTGCGGCCCCAGCCGGCCACGGAAAGTGGCAGGTTTGAGAAGTCTGGGCTGTCTACGTTTATTAGCGGCAGGCAGATCGGACGAATGTAATCTGGAAATATGGAACGTATAGATTGTAAATATCTCGATTTGGGACCGGGATGTCTGATGAAAGCGCTGACAAATATATGTTCCCTTTATTGGAATCGAGTGCGTTGTTTTTGGTAGCAGTTGTGTAATAAGTATGACTATAGGTAACTAGGTTTAGATACAGTATGATAGTGTTTATTACTTTGTCTTTGTCTTAAAGGAGTACGTAGTAGGGCTGCTATGTACAGATTGCCCGTGCATCGCTCTGAAGCAACTGAGCTATTGGGGGAGCTGGAACGAATCTTTTAATCACTAACAGGGAACCCTACAATAGCCCAGTTGGTTAAGAGCGATGGACCCAATGTAGAGGTCAGGGTTCCAATCCCACTTGTAACGAATTATAGCTGATTTTGAGAATGAGATTACTTCTGCTAAATTCCTGAAATACCTATATTAGGTTATTTAATTATTTGCATTATGCGGAACTTCACTATTGGCAAGTTAACTACAGTAGACCAAAACGCCAACAGCCCAATGACATAACGACTTCATCACTTAGCCCGTACATCGCCGCATGACCAAGTACCTATATTTGGAGCAATAATAGACTTTGTTGCTTACAATGACGCTGTATATACTGCATCATCCAACTACCCTATCGATCTCATGTTTCTACTTATGTACCTACCCCGCTCGGTATTGACGCTCGGCTCTTAAACGCAGCCCTCCATTACACACGGTGGACACAATCCACCAGAAGAACACTCAAATGAGCAAACACTATTATCAACCCGGGAAGATTTCCCTGGGGGGCTTTCCTTAAAACCGGTCACCGTGCGGACCTTTCTTGGTGACGCGTGATTTGAAAATAACTTACATCGTCATCATTGATTTTCAGGGCTTCTAAGCAACGTTTATACAAATTTAGAGCACTGGAAAGTACAACCACAAGAAACTCACCAGCCTAAGAACCAGTCACCAGTCACCAGTTTAAGAGACCTTAAAAAAAGAATAGGTACATTTGTTTATAGTCAACACCAGTTACAATTTAACTGTTTTTCACCTGATCACAATCGTATATGTGGCAAAAGTGTTATTTATATTAATTTGCTCTTGACTAAGATCAAGGTGGAGGACTAAAGTTAGGTGTCAAAGCAGACCCCGGCGGCTTCTTAGAGTACCACCGGGAAAACAAGCAGGATGATGACGTCAGATAGGGAAATTATCAACTAGAAGTTGAACAAATCCTACTATATAATTATAAATGCGAATGTTTAGATGTTTGTTACTTAATCACGCAAAAACGGCTTGACCAATGATGATGAAACTTAGTATATAAACAGTCTATAGCCTGGATTCATATATAGCATACTTTTTATCTCGAAACTCATCCTTCAAAGGGATAAAATCGGGAGTGGATGTTTACGCAGACGAAGCCGCGGGCAAAAGCTAGTGGTATCATAATGGCACAGCAGTACAAAGTAACAGTAACACAATAGTACAATATAACTATTATATCGATGAGGAATAGTTCCTTTCTGCCCCCTCTATTAAAATCATCGTGACTTACGTCATGTCATGTGCTTCACTGTTAGGTATTCTACAAATGCCATATTATATTCAATTGAATTGCAAGTGAATGAGGGTGTAAGTATTTGCTTGTGGGCAAAGTCGGAAGCTCGATAGTTCCGTCGTAAGCTACTTGGACGCAGTTAAAGCTATGGAAATATGACTCGAGAATAACAGACAGGCGGGTTCTCTGCCATTGTGGAGAAAAGTCAGGGAAACTGGAGGCTATTGGTAGAGAATTAGAGGTGTGACGGAAGCTGCGAACCGACATTGCTGTATTTTCCATGATATTTGTAACAATGCTGAAGTGAATTGAGAAGTAATACTTGTAAATGAGTATCGTTTTTAGGGTTCCGTACAAAAATGGTAAAAAAGGAACCCTTATGGTTTCACTTTGTCTGTCTATCTGTCTGTCATAACGCTAAATATCTTAAGAACTACTTATGCTATCGTTTTGAAATTTGGAACAGTTATAAAGAAGGGTAACCTAGATGCATAGAACATGATTTTTATATATAATTAGGGTTCCGTACCAAAATAGTAAAAAAGGAACCCTTATGGTTTCACTTTGTCTGTCTGTCTGTCACATCGCTAAATATCTCAAGAACTACTTATGCTATCGATTTGAAATTTGGCACAGAACATGTTTTTTTATGTTTTTTTTTTAATTTTCTTTGAAAAATGACACATAATAGTTGGTTCAAAATTTGAAAGTCTAGTGAATAATATGCACATTCTGAAACTTTGAACATGGAACATGAACATGTTTTTTTGTAACTGTAAAATTGTAATTATTATTGCCGACATAACAACATTGTTAGTTGAGTACCTATTTGATATTTTATATTTAATTTGTATGACTTATAACAATTGTTACTAATAAATTTTGTATTTGTATTTGGAAAATGTAAAAAAAAAACCGTCCCCCACCATTATCTCCGAAGTTTACCAAGGAAAAATTATTACGTAATGTTAATACCAATGTATATTTTATAAAAAAAATATAACTATAGCTCTATCTAGTTTTCCTTTTTTTTATATTATCAAAATACATTTCTATACTAACTATGAAATTTAATCACCTTTTCACGAATTTTTGTTTTATAATTTCCTAGGCGATTATGCTGAAAGTACCTTTGAAATAAAGAAAAAAAAATTAAATCGGTTCACTTGATAAAGAATTATACTTGAAATACCACCATCCACCATTTACACTAAGTTATTTAGTCGCTCAAATTTGTTACAAAATTTATCGATAGATGGCGCTGTACCCATGGCGTTCAATTCGCGTTCAACCTCGCGCACCGAGGGTTCTGTATACATCTGTGTACGGAACCCTCGGTGCGCGAGTCGGACTCGCACTTGACCTATTGTTTTATCAATGCCCGAGGTACCTACCCGCGGCGATGAAACAGCCTTATTAGAATAAGCCCAAGGTCCAACATATAGATGGATCCAAGCCTCTATGCATCTTTCGTTTTAATCAACTTGCTCGAAAATCCTGCTTAGAATTTAAGTGCGACCGTACAATATCATGTTACCATTGACGTAAACCTAAACTTCCAATACATTAGCATTCAATCACTTGACAGCAGCTGCGCAAACATTAATTAAGTATTTACTTAACTGGGAAGTGTTTAGGTTCGTTGATTTGCGGCAGATTGCTCTCGTTCGATCTATCATCATCCGTCAAACGGGACTACTTACGAAATAACTCGTATTTGTGGCCAGTAAAAGACATCCTACTTTAGGGCTGGCTATTCAAGTATTCAGGGTCTTCTTTCAAGCGCGGCTGTCGAGAGCTTCCGAAGTCATTCACCTGAAATTATGAACCCTATACAAAATGCATTTAGTGCGTCGTTGGCATCGAACCAATGGTGCCCATGTAAGTATATGTCGTTGGCGGTAATAAATCATAGACGAAAAGTGATACATAATTATTTTAATTTTCGTTCATTATAATTTTGGTTAATGTGATAAAAAAAAACAGATTTCAGTTCCTATACAAAAGTTACGGAATGTGCAAAATTGGCTTGATATCAAAATAATGAATGTAAGACCTTATATTATGTCGCAGAAAAATTGTATATTGCGCCATATTATATTAGGGCTAGCCGTTTTACAAAGCACAGCCGTTTAGTATTACGGCGGGTCAACGATTAGGCGGATTGAATACGGCTGAATGAAAATCCGCCGGAATGTGTGTTCGGCGCTTTACGTTCTTCAATCCGCCTAGCCGTTATGTAAACAGCCCTTCATTTGTCACCTCTTTTACAGTTTTTAGTTAAATTTTTTTAAGATTCGCAGCGCTGTGTGGCATTATAACAATAATGGCGTCGAATACAAAAAGTGCTTCTTTAAAATGTGAAAATAATGGTATTTTTAACAATGGAAACGAGATTAATGTATATGTATATTTTGCTGCAGAGTATATTTACGCATTAAAAATGTTCTTAAATAGCCGCGGCTACTGGCTATAAAAATCACTTCTATAGAAAAATAATATACCGAAATAAACTTCAGTCCTTGCTCTATTGTTTCAATCTAAAATGTATATACCTGTTCATAATATAATATTTCCAAAATATTACTTATAGTTGATTAAATATTTCCAATAAAATAAGCGGCGCTGGCGCGCCCGGATCAGACAGTTTGCGCCGGGCGCTTCCAAAGAGAGGATGTATCGCTCCATATCGTTTCGTGATGTCACAACACGCACAGTACGTGAAGCAAACGTGTCTTGTGCCTTTACAACAAGACACACAATCGATTGTAAGTACAACTTTGTCCGTCCGTCGACTCACTGCTGGGTGGCGCGTAGGCTGTCGCTTGTATTAAAAATTGTGCCAGCCTCTTAAACACTGTTATTTCCCTAGTATGACCAATTTAAAATCCAAAATAAGTAGAATGCGGAATTCTACTTATTTTAGAACGCCATATTGTAGAACGTATTACAATGACGATCCGACTGATCACCGTACTACAAAACGGTTCTGTTTTGTAAAACAGCTAGCCGGATTTATAATATAGCAGATTATTCAATCCGGATGCTACATATATTATGACTAGACATATACTTTGACCTGTAAGTTTAATCCAGTCTGCTTTCATATACCACGCGTGTGTATTTATCAGTGAAACAGTGTCATAATACAATACGTCAACTATGCCTGCACAGCAATAAAAGCCATACATGTCATAAAATAATATACTTACACAGAGGTCATTTCTGTTCGACGTTTCACATACTAGTACAATATCAATGTCAATGTACTTACATAGATCAGAGCACAAATGCGACTTTCAATTGTTCAAACCCTGGGCCGTGACTTCATCAAATGGTCACAACGGAAGATCAGCGCTGGCCCTACCAGCACTACGCTGAGTTGTGACCATTTCGCGGCAAATGCTGTTATGTGGTGTCGACTACCATCTGACCTTCCAACCCGAGGGGAAACCAGACCTTATTTGACTTAAGCTTGTCAAGAGAGTGGACAACTTGACTGTTAGAAGTATTCAAGCCGCCCGAAGGCCTCTAACTTGTTTAACCACTGCTATAATAGACAGCAGCCAGGATCAACGGCTTAACATGCCTTCCAAAGCACGGGAGCGCTCAGTTAATGAACACTCAAAGCGATCACCGATCTAAGTACTGACCTCGGATAAGAATAAGAGCCCTCTTGACAAAGGTCATTATATATCTGGTCGGGCTGTATTACCAACAGCCTAATCACGTAACTTTATGTAATAACGGCAGGTATATGTAAATTCGATTTTTGAAGGATAAATGTATGAGCGATGTCATTAAAATCACTATAAAATATGCCTAACGTTAATACATAAAGTTACATGATTACCCTCCAGTACTCATTAAAGCCGAAGATTTTTAAAAATCCTTGCACGCATATTATTAAACAAATACAACTTTGAAACAAAATTAAACAATTGTTAATCTTGAATGAAAGCAAACACACTCAGGGTTGTTTTATACTTCAGCAATCATTTTTTTTTCCTACGCAATATAAATCAAGTGTGCAGTTGGTGGTTGGTGGCACTGCGTCGCAATTTACGGGGTACAACAGGCCTGCCAACTCCAAAATAGCTACAACGAATAGCGAATATGAACGAATATTTTCCAGTGCAAGCTCGAATATTTTTCAGTTCATATATGTAGGTCTCGAACGTGGAGCACGTTTAACTTACGTAGGGCTTGTTGGATGAATGCCACATGCTAATTAAGTGAAGCTAAGTGCCCGAGTTGTGGAAATTTAAAAAGAGAATTTCGCATGAGCGCTTCCGTACTTTTTGATACGGACGCTAAAAGGGTATAAAGAAAATAAAGAGCAAGTTGATCATATCTTTTTATGAAAGTTTTACGAAGAGGTCATTCACTAATTACTTAAATTTTATTTACTACTAACACAAAATGTTGACTAACAGTCTTGAAATACAGCTTGATTATGTTGGATTTAATTTAGTGTTAATACCTGGCTAAGTACAGGGTAGGGTACAGCTGTTTCGTTTCCGGAACCTAATCTTAATTAGATGGTGAAATAAGGGTGAACTGTATTTTTCTATCATTTTCAATAAACAATTGAATTTACAAATAGAGTAGACCGACTAAACACATTATTTCAGCAGTAAAATAACTTTGAATAATGAAAAGCTTTCAAACTTATTCAGTGACTTCAATACAGTTGGCACGAGTTCGGTACAGAAATTGTATTCTCGTAGAAACTCTGTGCCAAATCCCGTGTTACCTTACCAAGCTTAATTTTTAATATTAGCCCTAATCCAATCCAGATAATTATACACGTTAGTATAAAGCGACGGGACAGAGGATCCGCAGGGCGAGTCTGCGCGCTTCCCGCTCACGATGCCGGCGACGAAGTACTTCCCTCTATGCAGCATCATCAAAGGCCCACCGGAATCGCCCTTACACGTGTCCTCGCCCGTGTGTCCGGCCGCGCAAAGATGCCGCTTGGTGAGGTGGGGGTAGTGTCTCGTGCATTCTCTTTGAGGTACCAGGTTGACAACGGTGGATTGCTTAACGTCGGATTGGTAGCGCCCGTTGCGGCCCCAGCCGGCCACGGAAAGTGGCAGGTTTGAGAAGTCTGGGCTGTCTACGTTTATTAGCGGCAGGCAGATCGGACGAATGTAATCTGGAAATATGGAACATGATGGTGGTTATAATCGTAAGCGATGTTTGTTAAAATTTGATTGTATGGAAAGTTTGACTCTTTTCTATGGGATGACAGCCGACGGATCAGTATTTCTTTACCTAATCGTAAGTCAGTGCATCCTGTCCTTACGGTGGGTTCGTAAACGTCTGACGTCATAATATAGTGTTAATTTGTAGGATTCGCTTTGGATACCGCGGCGAGCTACACGTTGGTCCCAAATTTTGGGGTTTTATTATGCTTTAACTGTAGTAGATAAAGATCCCATATAATACATATATACTTATCCTTTTTATTCTCTCAAAATCTCAAAAAACTTATTCTTTGAATTTGAAGAAGGTTAGGCTATCTAAAATCTGGTTCAAATGGCACTGCCGTTATAAATCATGTTATACGATTCATTTGTCTATTATTTGTCACTTTCATATTTTTATATTTGGCAGAAAAGAGACACAATGCATTTTAGTCAACAGAGATCCCGTCATTAATATTAACATTGTTATACATTTATTGAAGTTTGATACCATTAACAATGAATTTCTAAAAAGTAGATTGACCACGCAACTGCAGACTATTTATACTCTTGGTTTGATGAACCAGGCATGATGAGCAAATGAGGCAAAGCAATGTATTTTGTTACTTGGTCAGAAACATTATTTGCACTACAGGGCCAATTAGATAAATTCAACCATTTATACCCTTCGTCCATTAAATGTGTTGTATGTAAAACTACATATATTTCTTGAAAGAAAAAGACGCAACATTTTCGGGGAGGAATAAATAACCCCACGAATGTCCGGTGTCTACTCGGACCAGTAGTATTTTTTAGAAGTATGTGTGGATACTACGCGGTATCAGCAATCGGCTGATGTCGTATCGGTTCGGTTTGAGAAACATTTTTGAAGCATTGTCGTGAAGCAAATACTTAATAGTGCATTACGAGCGCAATAACTGGAGGAAGTTTTTGTTAAAATTAACGCAGACTTTATGGTGACGCTTACCGCAGTGGTACCCGTGTGCGTGGCGATCAAGAGACGGAAATCTTAAGAAAACTTACCGCTATAGGGAGCGGTTCCCCTTAGTCGTATCAAGGCTATATCGTTCTGCAACCTCGTGTCATCGTACTGCGGGTGCAACACAACGTCTTCCGCGCGCATCTTAATGTTCTCGATGCACCTCCGACCTTCACCAGGACTGATCATGCAGTCTCGAGGAAATGTGCGCTTGTCGTATTCCGCTAGGAATATTTCAACTCTGAAACAGTAAGAAACCTAATGTAATATTATCTTTCTCATATAAACTTATATATTACTAACATGTACTTCAATTCAAAAACTCATAATATCACAAATATTACATCTTTATATAGTGCATCAAAATGTCACAGTTGCGGTTTATTTCAGTAACAGTTGGTAATTAAATGTTAAGTAACAAAAAATGCCAAACACGATACCTATTCAAAAGCGGAACATTATTATAATTGTATATAATAAACTATAACGCTACAAAATATTTCATAATTAACATCAGAGCTGACAGGTAAACAAGTCAAAATGACATTAAGTCTGTTGTATAAATAATAGCCCCCTTTTGACAATGGTCATATATTTGTGCGGGCTTTACCTGGATAGTAATTTGGGATGTAAATGGATGTAAATTGAGCTACATCAAATCCCCACATTTTGATATACTAAGGCCGGGTTTTATAAAGATCCATTAGACCCAATGTCAGATCAAATTTCAGTAACTCAGTACATTTTTTGACATAACAAACCGACATAAGGTCTAACGGGTCTTTATAAAACCGAGCCTATGTTTAGGTGGTACATAAATTTACATGAAAAATCCTTAACCATACGTTTATTTAGCTCTACCGCTTTCCAATTTAGATAGGTACCTACAAACTTATGGTTATCTCAATTTAGCGAATAAGGGTCGGTTGCACCAACATACGATCACAGGCCTGTCATAGTCAAATATGGCGCCGGCAGCTGTCATCCCATAGAAACTTGAATCATCAGATTTTAACGAACACCGCTTACGATTACAGACGGTTTGGTACAACCCACCCTAAATGCGTAAAAATTTGTAAAACGACACGACGAAAAGTTGTGCAATGGTCTTTGCGTTTTTTAATTGTTTGGTTGACTTGACGATGAGTGTTGTAGCTGCATTTAACTCACTCTGTTAGCCGGGCGGCCTCATCGTACAGGCAGTGGGCGGCCGTGAGCACATAGCGAGCGCTGATTAAGGAACCACCGCAACTGAACTCTGCTTGATTCCTTCCGTTAGTGAATTTGGAATTGAGCAACACCGTCCAGGGGAATTGGTCGATCTCCGTTGTCTGCCCACCTGGAGTTAACGTTGTTTAATGGTTAATCATAGGACAGCTGCTGATTATGTTTTAGGTTAGAATTTTTATTTGTTGTCTAATTACTTATATATATGTAGGGTAAAGGGGGTTAAGTTGTTGGTACTTTGGTATAAATGGCAGCCTGGAATGTTACATAATTATAAATTTCTTTACATGTAGAGTTTCAAACTTTTTAAAAATTAGAATCGGCCATATAAAAGACGGTACGTAGGTCGTATTCAACTAATTCAACTCGGTTTTTGCTGTTAAATGTTTTTAAAAATGTCTCAAATAGTTTGAGTTTTACGGTGGAAAATTACTCTTGCAATTCTGTTAAAATAAATAAGTGGCGGGAAAGCATGAAGCTTTCACGTGTTAAGGTTAGGTTTATCAAATCTTAATTCAACCCTCGTCTTATTTCTCTCATTTTTGAGAAGAGTACTATATTAGCTTCAGCCGGAATGGCATTTGCAGCCTTTGTATTATGATTAAACGGACTCGGAAGCTCGTCCGTTTAAACAAATACTCAATTACTCGGCCTGCAATTGCGTTCTTCCCGGCCACGGCAATAATTTACTATAAAATCATCATAAAACTTAACAAATATTTTTTTGTGGTTTTCTTAAAAACTCTTCGAAATTGTTAAATTGTATATGAAATATTATTGACAAACGAATTTTTACACCATCACGGAATTTGGGTTTTTAATTTTTAATTAATTAGGTTAAGTCTATTATCGCGTGGTCATTAGTAAAACATCCAGTCTCATTTTCACAGTTACAACTTCGAGAAACATAAAAACCACACAGTTAAACGAGTGTATCATGCTCTTATTTTAAAACATCAACCTAATGACTGCAAACTAAACTTTTCCAAGTATAATGGACTGCCGCGTTAGCTCAGCTTTTTTGTTTTTCCACAAGGCTACTTACCTATAATCCTGTCAGCGTCAGACACGTCTCGGCCGCAGCAGCCGTTGTTTGGCTCAGGCGGGAAGCTTGTTAAACGGGAACACTGCCCGCCCGAGTCCGCATTCGCATTACCATACCTATTCGGCCCCCTCGGTTGGCCTTGCGGCTGCGTCCTCGGTCTCCCCATAAAGTAAGGATTGTTACCGAACAACCCCTGCATAGGTCTGTTCGGCCTGTTAAAAAATGCGTGCCCTTGCATGTTAAACGGCCCTTGTTGCCGGAAAGGCATGCGTTGGCTATCATATTCTTTGTCACCGTCATTATTTAAAAACTCTGAATTGTCTTGATTCATCCATACGTTCTCAGGTTGTCTTTGGCTTTCGTATCGCGTGGGTTTGTCAGTTGGATCATACATGTCAGCAGATCTTGTATATTTTGTGATGCTTTGCGACGCATGACTTTTAACTCGTTCGTGATTTGGAAAGTTAATAACGTTCGTATGTGGGCAGCAAATCTGTGGAAATACATTTGGGGTTTTACAATCGGACCTCCCATAACATCTTACTTCTCAATTCGTAACAGTCTTCTGAGCGGCCTAACATATTAGATGAGCTAGCACAATTAACGAGCACCACAACACGAGAGGAGAAAAAATTAATATATCATAATAAGATGTCTCTATAAGATTTATGATTATGACTATAAACTAAAAAATTATCTGCTATACTTGTCGTGTTGCATACATTTCTTATATTTTGCAAATGAGACATTTAATAGTTTAATCACATAAGCGAACACACAGGTACATATTGTATTAGACAAGAGTTTTGACCAAACCACAACAAATTATTCATGCTGCCAATATCTACAAATAATCAGATGGAATTTGAGTTTAATTCCCAAACGAAATACGCTCGAAGGGAAGTCTCGTAATTATGTGGCGATGGAGGCAATTTATCATGCTGCACCGACCCAACTACATGACGTCACTCCGATGATTAATCACTAAAATTGGAATTTTAATAACAAAGGTACTCCATTTAATGAAAACGTACTCAAAAGGCTTAATTTTCATCATGTTCCGATTAAGTCTATATGAAATACTCGTAATGTTTGTTTGGACTAAATGCCAGGCGAATAATTATAACGCTACACGCCAGTTATATAAATAATAAACGAATGACATTCATTTTGCGCTATAAGAAGTAAAATTACGTTGGTTTTTGCCCACGTACTCTATTATAAGTTTTAATACATTCATGTGTTATGAAAATAATAGTGCTGACATACGTGTCTAGATTAGTTGATTAAAATAATAGTGTTCATCTCTCATCCATAAGAGAAGGTGCCCGGGACTCCAATTCGAATGTGATATCACATTTTTAAAACCTGTGTCCTATTACACGATGCTACAATATTACAATTCTAAAACGGCAACACGAGGTAGTATTATTGATCAAGCGTCGCGCCGGAGTGATTTCAAAATTTAGACTTGTAACTTGTTTTTGTGACTTGTGCAATTGCTGTAACTTATGTAGCTTCGTTGAAACGCCCTCTTTAGGTTCCCGCGCTTACTTTTTAAAATTCGTTCTTCCATTTTTCTAATCTTCTTCATACTTACATAGTCACCTTTCGCATAGGGTGCGAATCCAAAGTCAACTTCAGTATTCAGCTTGGGAATAGTGCAGGAGAAGTCAGCGGTCCATCGTTTCTGCTCAGCTTTGGTCAAGTTTCCGAACACCACGCAGTCTTGTATGGGAACACATTTTATGCAAACCTCTGAAAAATATAGTGGGAATTGTTGGTAACACGGTTTTATCAATCTTAACCAAATATAGATAAGAGATTGGGCACACGATCTCTGCGTTCCATGCATTGCTCTGAACCAACTAAGCTATCGTATCCCAAATCCGAAATTCAAATCCCGCTCCTGGCGAACATATTTTTTTTTTTGCTTTGATCGGAAACAATTATTTCTTAAGCAGATGCTTCTGCTTGGTAATAAATTACGCATACGACTACAAAACGGTGTAAGTGTGAATGAGTGAACAATTTTCTTCTTCCTTGGTGGGTATCGCGATCAGTCTCTAAATAATGTCGTTATAAGCCATGTCGACCGCACGGCATGCTGCCCCAACCGCTTCTTAATGGTGTCAGACCATCTTGTAGGTGCCCTTTTGAGTACGCTTGTCATTTTTTTAGACTAAAATTATTTACTTTTCCAGATCATGATTTGGAGAGACGAGTCCGAAGAATCATATAAAAAACCTGAAAAGATCTGGTTGACTATTTGACTGCCCTTGATTTCGACCAGGAGCTATAACCTACTAAATATAAATAGGAAAATGAGAGGATTATTTTTCTATGAAAATACATATGAATAGTAATAAAGTGTATATAAGCTCATTAATATGAAAATGTGATTCACATTGCTTCGTTAAGACTCTCAACCAAATATAATAAGCGACTAATCACAATATGGAATAATAACTCTTTAAAAACCACAGGAAAACATTAATATTAAGCGTGTACTTGGGTAACGATCTAACGACCAACAAATTTTTTGACACCAACTGCCAACAAACAAAGATTTAAATGGTCGATTGGCGGGCGGACATAACCTGTATTTTTCTTCAACTACATTAAAGCTTTGTAAAAACTATTACTTGGTTTCGCGGATATAGGATCATGGACTGTCCATTAAACGAGGATTTACCCGTTTGAAAAGGCTTAATCCAATTAAAATCTTCGGAAACGTGTTAGCTACAAACATTGTTATTTTACTACAATTTTCCAACTGAATTAATATTGCATATATTTCATGGCTTTAGATTACTATCCATACCATTCAAAACTATTGATTGTTTAGGTAACTAGATTGATAGCGAGCGAATTTATAGTCTAATTTATTTGTCAAAGTCAAAACGATAACGTTGTGTGAAAGAGTAAAAAGCATGGACACATGAGAATCTTTCGCGTATCTATTACTAAGTACTTTGCTTTAAATCTTTTTGCGCCTAAAAATGAGCATACCTTTTGATATTAGAGCTTCCGTAAAAATTATCACGCACACAATCAGTAACAGCCTTCGATGTATCATTATAACTGTTTTTATTGAGGCTTTCCTCAGGATAAAAAAATCAGCACTTATTTTATGCGACTGACGACTCACTGACTGACTGATCTATAACATACACTAGTGATTAAGACAACCTAACGAATACTTTTTTAATGATGTCTGTGGGTATTTGTCATTTAATTGCTTGACGTAGTACTATCGACAACAGATCATTAGAAGACCTTATTTCGTTGCAATAAGGTTCAGTTAATTGTGACGGTTATAGTACTAAGGTCCTAAAACAAAATGACGGATTTACTTAGATGACACGCGGCGTTTACGTTTTTTTGTATTGGGAGAGTAGTAGTTAAATCAAGGCAATTACCGACCATTATAGAACTTATCGAATAGCTTCAATGCTTGATGAATAATGACCTGAGGTTTTACATTGTCTGTTTAGTAATTAGGAATATCGAAGAGTGTATTTTCTAGGTAACATAATGATTTGTAAAGATATGAATGTTATAATCTCAAAATAATAAAAGTTTATTTCATGTAAGATGGAATTCTCATGGTTGTCTGTCTATTCGTACATCACATTTTCTTGGAAACGATAATGTAAAAAGAATAAGGGGTGCTCTTACATATGTATGTACCTACTCGTACTTACAATTACTAGGGTGTAATTAAAATAATTCAATTATTAAACCTCCCGTCTTAGCTACAGTTAGTTTAGGATGAACCTGAACTATAAATATTGATAAATACAAAACACTAACCTAGTCTAAATATACGATTATGGTTTTAAATCCCAGTGTTCTTAACATTTCTAAACGGCTATTGAATGCTTTCTATTTCAGTATAGGACTAGTTAGGACTTTTTTTACGGCTGCCCGTCGGCGTATACCTACATATTATTATTACGTACCGCAGTACGTAACGCTTTACTTGCATACACTAGTAGATTTAAATAATAATAAATACCACAAAAGATAACACGTACAAGTTACGGTCAGTTCTGCTTCTGTTCTGATCAGTTCTTAAAATTGCCCTTTACATTGTTTGTTGTTATTACTATTTTGTTATTCTATGGTGTAAAACTACTAAAAAGTTATTCATGTTTTTCTAAAAGTTGGTTAACAAGAAGAAACGCGGGATTGTAAGTCATATCCATGACAGATTAAGACAACAGACGGAAACCTCGGGAGATTGCATCCTAAATCCATCACTGCCTATGACAAAGACAACAAATGATATGTCTCTCTATGTCGCTCTTATTCAAATTTGTATACGATCATCTGGTTCGGTAGTGGTATTAGTATTTGATGTCTACTCTGAGGGGCTACTCCGCACTTCGAAATCCGAACTTCGTATAGTGCGTCTCACGCATATAGTGAATAGCACGAGAGTGAAAGGGACGGGACTATACCAAGTCTGGATTTCGAAGTTCGGAGTGCAGGCTCTGGTTACTCCGGGTTGTTGTCATGCATTGCTAATGATAATTTACTAGTAGTTATATTTATAAAGCCAGCTCATGACGCAGTTAGTGATTAATCATAATCGACCAATTTTCATTGATACTGGTAATTAGTCGGCCTAGCTCGGCGTGGGACAGACTAAGTAGGAAACGTGGGTTTTTCCACAAAACTTGAACCTTTTCCTCTGTTCTGTTTCTTCTTAATGAAGGGCACACACTTGGGTTGGCCCATATGCGTTTGCAATATGTAGTAGTTATTATTTGAATAACAGATTATATCTGATAGTTACCTACGACAATTGGGGAGTATGGGGACTATGACTATAATTGTTGCAGTGATGGCAAGTGACTCATTGCAGAGTTCAACTTTTTTTAAATATAATTAATTTAAATTTTCTTTTAAGTAGGTTTTCCATATTAATCGTTAAAATCTCTGCACCGTATCAAACTAAAATAACACCACTGAGTGGAAAACTATTTGAACGAATTATCATGAACAAGATACCTATATTATTTGTAAAATTCTGCTTGATAGTTTGATTCCTTACTTCATAAAGCGTCTGGAACGTTGCCAGTGTTTAAAAAGTAAATTAAAATTGCCATTTAGCCCACTCGGGACAATACTGAGGCTGGCATGAGCCGGACACCGCTTTTGTCTTTTGCGACTCCTTTGGAATGATGATGAGATAATTATTTCCTTGCTTTCTTTGAGCCGAGAATGTCGACGGAAAATCTTACTTTGTAGCTTGTAGATTTTGTAGTGCTAGGTTAATACGGTTCAACTAGTTTTACCCTAGTACCTAGTATTGACAAGACTTAGCCATTAGCCATAGGAATAAACACCGTGCCATAAAGAAGAGAAAAGATATGATTACGTCACAGACGAATCGGTAACCATGCACTTCAGTTCATATTATCTTAGCCCGAAAACGAAACTTATTCGATTGCTCTTCAGAAAGGTCCAGGTAAGACACCACGACATAATCTAAAATAGGAAGAGCACTTGGTAAAAAGTTACGAACACGCCTTAAAGAAGTCACGGCAGCAAAAAATTGTATTACTTAAAATATATTTGTAGTGGAAATCTCGTTTAGTTCACCTCTGCCCTATAATGATATTTATGATATGGTTGATTGTGGTATGATATTCGCACCTAATCGTAGTCGCTGATAGGTACTTATGTCTACTGAAAATGACACATTTTACCTTTACTTTTGATTTACTTTAGAAATATCAAGAAAATCTAAGTTAATATTAAATATTTATTCTGAAAGTAAGCCGCAAGGGCTGTTTACATGTCAAAGCTTACAATAGAATTACATTACATCTTTAATGTTAAGATTAGTAGTTAAGAACATGAATTCCAACCCAACCAGCAAAATAGTCCCAGAATGCGCACTTTATAAGAGTGGTAGGCTTATAGCGCTCTAATATTTGTTTGGAAACATGTCATCGCTCTTATATTAGTCTTAGACAAGCTAGTACGGTCTTAAGAACGCTCAGTCTTATTACCTAATCTCATATATGTATATAAGAGCATTTTATAATGCTATTATAAGCCTCTTGCTCTTATATTAGTCTTAGACAAGCTAGTACGGACTCAAGAACGCTCAGTCTTATTACCTAGTCTCATATATGTATATAAGGCATTGTATAATGCTATTATTAGCCTCTTGCTCTTATATTAGACTTAGACAAGCTAGTACGGACTCAAGAACGTTCAATCTTATTACCAAGTCTCATATATGTATATAAGAGCATTGTATAATGCTATTATTAGCCTCTTGCTCTTATATTAGTCTTAGACAAGAGAGTACGGACTCAAGAACGCTCAGTCTTATTACCTAGTCTCATATATGTATATAAGAGCATTGTATAATGCTATTATAAGACTCTTCCTCTTATATTAGTCTTAGACAAGATAGTACGTATTCAAGAATGCTTAGTCTTATTACCTGGTCTCATATATGTATATAAGAGCATTGTATAATGCTATTATAAGCCTCTTGCTCTTATATTAGTCTTAGACAAGATAGCACGGTCTCAAGAACGCTTAGTCTTATTACCTAGTCTTATATATCTATTTAAGAACATTTCATAATGCTATTATAAGTAAGCCTCTTGTTCTTATATATAATATAATAACATTTACGAAGACTCGCGCACTTGAGAAAACTTGTTCTTATAGCCCGATTCCCTAAGCTCATTTGATTTTATAATATATTTACGAGACGCTGTTTTAAGGATGTCAGGCTAATATCAGCATAGCACAAGACTGCACTGTTAGTACGTACTTTTCTGATCTTAAGTAAAGCTATAATGAGATCAATAGCACTTTGTCTAGTAAAATATTAGAGTGACATTGGATCAACACACTTACAATACAAAATACAAGATCAATATAAAATGCTTTGATTTTAAATATATTTTGGGAACACAATTGTTAGAGCAAGATTTAGTTGGCTAAAGTGAGCCTGTGATTTTAATATTAGTGAGGGTTCTGCAGGTTCTACTTATATACAAGAGATCGATATTGAGAGAAATCATCATTTATCAGATTAAGATAAGCACAATGGCGATTTATACTAAATAAGTAATAATATTATTAAGATATGTTGATACTTAGGTTTTTAATGTCTGTAGCCTTTTTTATGACTTAAACCTTATTAAAATCACTAGCTCTTCTAAACTAATTACATCAATCTAGCCCTAAAAATAACCTCGGAACTTTAAAGTTTGGAGTAAACGGCTCGATTCTTTTGGAACACTACTTCTGAAGAAGGTTTTATGTAGGTAAGCACGGAACCCAAATTAATTCAACATGGCCGTATAATTCGTACTCAGAATGCTAATATTAGTGTAAACGCTCTTACAATAGTCTAATAGTGCGCTGGGAAAATGCAGCTGTAGCAATGGCGATACTCCCAATACAAATAAAGAAATAAAATAACTAAAAGAGAACACGAAATACCAGGAATGATAAGGCGCATCAAGTTTGAAGCGAGAAACAGGGTCTACTTTACAGTAAATAATTTATTCCCAAGCGATTACTTACCGTAAAACAAACACACCCGATGATAACAAACACTAAGTCAATATATTTCAATATCAATAATTACTTCAAGTTTGTTACTTTTTTTCACATGATGCACTAGCTGTCACACTAACGACTCCAGAATATTGAAATACCGTGTGAATTTAAACAATATCAAAATAAGCTCGTTTAGACTTACAGGATTCTAAATTTGGACCTATATAATCCTATGTAGGCTTATAGGGTACTTACGTAAAAGCGATATTAGCCTAAGTCAGCTTAAATTAGTTTTGGGCAAGATTACTTTAAATACGAACAGCATTCAATAAGACTGATATTGGAACGATATTAGCATATTTACTCTTATAATTGGTGCCCAAATCCGGGCTTAGACGATGATATAGAATCAATATAAGAGCAAAAAAATTTAGTCTTGAGACTTTTATAAGCCTGATTTTTGCTGGTTGGGAATGTAATATATATGTAATACACAGTTAAAATTATTATTATGATTATTTTTTATTAATACACAATAACAATAATCTACACCCCCTCTGTCGTAACTCGGCGATCAATAATTAGGGGCCGCACGGTCCGGCGTCCTAGGCATACAATCGAAAGATGGAACGCTACGCTTGGCATCCAACTCAGACACGACGCGTACACTTAGGTCTTAGGTGGGGACGTCCACCGCGCGATCGCAATTACACTGACACATATAGTCCCTATTCGTCCCGGTACCGCCGCACACCGAGTAGAGTGGACTCTAGTGGACTTGCTGGACTCTTCTCGGCTAGGCTAGGTTTAGTGAACCAGCGACAAAACTTCCAGTAGCTCGATTTACCACTTACACCTCAGATTCTTTTGTAATCGCTCAAGTAATGTCACTGGAGCGCAAACATAGAGTATTCCAGTGTTCCAAACCACACGCATGGTCGTTCCGGAGGTTTTCTCCTGGATTTTCCCCAGGCTACTCTCCAACCGCGCACTCCTATCTCTTTATTGGGCAAAAATAAACAGACAAATAGGTCACTCGCGGACTGAAATCTAGACCTTAATAATTTCATTAAAATAAAGTTGAAAAGTGGGGACCCTTTTATTCTTCGATTATCCCTGGGCACACATTTGCCGAGAAATGTCTACTTAGTCTCCGTGTCCGTAATTACAATAAACTTATAATAATGAGAAGTAAAGAATATTATTTGAAATAATAATAAGTGGGAATTTAAAGAGGCTCCGTGGTCAAAGAATAAGTTTTAGACATTTAAATGGTATCGAAACGACAAAACATACATAAGTATACCTTTTCCGCATGTACGCAGCAACGCGTTTGGATGAGGACGGATGTTCCCTACTAATTAAATTCCCTCATGAACTGTACTTCGATTTCGTTTCCCGGCGCGACGCAGGTCCAATTTTGTAACCGATTTCCGATTCACTTTGATAATTTTGCAGGTACTTGACAGTGTAGTGCGGTAAATTAGTTGTTCTATCAGTTGGTATTAGTCTCTTTTGACTTTCCTGTTGCATTAGAAAATCGTATTAGGCGAACTTATCTTTACTTGAACAATTATTTGGTGCCTTCTTTTAAAAATTCACACATACCTAGTCAAACAAATATTCGGTACCACTACTTGCAAATATATATTTTTTCATAATTTCACATTATATTTATGTAGCGAACTTGTATATACTTTTATGTAGATATAGCGAAACCATAAGGCGCTTTCTCCATTTTGGCTACGGAACCCTAAAAATAATATAACGGTTGAAACATATTGCATTAAAATCCATTTTATGTACTTAACCGCAGTGTACCTCCGAGTGCCAACGCAGTCGAATAGGGTCTAAATTCAAAAAGTTGCAACGAATAAAAATCGAATGTGAAAATCCTGATGGAACTTATCATCTCTGACTCAAATACCGCCAGAGGTTATTTCGTTGCTGAATTACCAAAAGCTTTGCTTAGCGAGATTTTGTGAATTACGTAACTCTAGGTACATGAAGATTAATAAATTAATAATACTCGTGTAGTCTGGAAAAAAACGTATTTGAAGGAATTACGAACTGAACTAAATTATAAGAGTGCCTTTCCACCGAGGCAAAGCAAAATTGACCAATCAAATTAATCCTTTAAACTAAAGTGGGAGTGGAGGAACTAATTTGATTGGTCAATTATTCATAATATCAGTATTATCAAATCAAAGAACATAAAATAGAAATTAAGAAAACATTTGCATGATATTTTTGTTTTAATTTACGGAACAAAATGAAATTGACGACCACTTTAGCCTAATTTCTTCAAGATCTAGGACACCTCACACAACCCGATTCGAGTTAAAATATGGATTTTTGAGGTTTTTTCGCCGCTTTGGCTCTCGATCTTGAATTTTAAGCAAAGGAGCCAAAATTCAGTTTGGCATCTTGTAGAATCGGATTCGGCAGGCTTTTTTACTTAGAAAAAGTCATGTTGCCAAAATGGTTCACATAATGCCGTTCAACTTGAAATAATGTCATAAAACCACCCGTCTAATATCGTCGCTTAGTACCCTATGCGTAGTTTGGGACTAGGTCGATTTGTCCACAAGATTTATTCTGTCACGTAAACATCCTTGTTTGTCATTTATTTATTTCAGTACTTATTTTATTTACGGTTTTTATCAATTAAATAAGTCTTAATTACTGACAATTCATTACCTTAATTAACAGGATGTTTTACGTGGCATAGTTGTTTCCTTAATTTGCTCCAAAAACAAACATATACTTTAAATTAGTTTTATGCCTTAGAATAAGTAATAGTACTACGTACTGAAGACCCACCGTCACAGAATAAGTGCTAGTACAAGCACAGAAGCTTCACTTCCTAACAAAAACGACGTGTAGGCATAAAAAACGTGCTTAATCTGTGTATCTTTGTCTATCGTATAACTTAATGTATTCATTCACGGCACGTGCAGCGCTAGGGCTGTCAAGCCAAAAAAACATCGATAAAGGCAAAAAAATGTTCTACCTCACCAGAGGTCACTCGAGTACAGTGAACCCATATTAATTAAGTACCTACCTACATGTTACTGCACATGAATGTACCTATGTGTCAATGTCATTGTGAATAACGCCACAAATAAAACAAAACCGCCACAATAACGCGACAGTTGTCTTGAACTCTTTAAATTTTAATTCGTAAGTAATAATAGTTCATAAAGAATGCAAAAATTAGGATACGCTTTTTAGGGTTCCGTAGCTACATTTATAGAAATTGTTTTGGACAGCATATATACTATCAGCATTAAGCCCTTGGCATTAAGTCCGCCATTTGTACATAGTATTTTTGTGCAATAAAGTTTAAATTAATATAATAAATAGCTCAAAAGATTACGTTATCACCGGAAAACGGCGGCGGCGGAACTTGAGACGACGTGTACCCCGGGGCGCGCGAGCGTTAGGTATCTATAGCTTCGCGTGCCACCCATTGCAAGCCCCCTGCTACCGTTAACAAATCCCCCGTTTAGGTTTGCTAAACGTGCCTAAACGTGGCCATCATTTTCTATGGCACGCACTTCTATTCGCTACATCACTTTCTATCGCAACCGACGGGTGTCGGCCGTAATGTATGGCCACATGTACTGGTAGCGGCGCGACGCAATCACGGAGTGGACCGTTAAGTTTACTCCTAGAAACGAGTACTATCAGGTCTAAAATATTGGTACTTAATTTGTTGACCTTTTGAAAGGACATATTAGGCCTGTTATTCCGCACGTTAGATAAAGAACGCAGGTAACAAATTAAGGGCGGCTTGCACCGCACCGCACCAACTTACGATTACAGACGGACAAACGTTAAATATGGCGCCAGCAGCTGGCATTCCATCAACTTGTCAAACTTTTCATAATATGTATTCAGATTTCAACGAACACCGCTTACGATGACAGACGGTTTTGTACCCTAAAAGTCATTGCGACAATTAAATGTTAGTCCGTAGCTGGTTACAATTTTTATGTAAGTACTTGTTGTTTTTTTTATATTTTTATATTACGGTAAAAATTGGTAGTCAGATTGAGTTCCTTATTCTGAACAATATTTGCATGATTTCCTACAGTCTCCTACAATTGTTTTTCATTGAGTGACACAACTTATGGGGTTTTCGTAACTCAGTGGATAAAGTCTATGAGTAAAAAAAAGAAGGTACATATCATGATTTTATATGTATTTTGTACAGAATCAGGAGGTCGTCCGACTTACCTATTTTCATCCGATTCAGACGAAAAATAATAATAACCAACAATATAAATATTGGCCCATCTAATGGCCGATGTCTCCTGCGTCGTTTTACTAATGCATCATAATATAAATCATCGTGAAATCATCATTCATCAGTCAATTCAATATCGTTCAATAATTAGTCCACACGAAGTGACTTTTTTTTCTTCTCTTTAGGCATTCTCAACCAGTTTGATGATCTTGCGTTACTTCCACCGCACTGTTCTATTCGTCCGTACAGTTTTATTTTTATTTTTCTTATACCTAGTTTCTAAGTACGATGTTTTCAGTGCGAGTATTAAAAAAAAATCTATGTATTATTATAAACGTTTATAATAAACAACGATGAAATTTATGGTATCAGTTATATGGAACTATTTTATTAGAAGACCAAGAGCTTTAACATACAAAATTAGACTTATAACTAGGATACAACCGTACATATATATATATTATATAGTCCTCCTCGCCGTATCCGACGACAGCGACTCCGTCAACTGTCTTTATTTGGGAATATCGAAATCTCTGATGTGGCTCGCAAACCCAAACTTAGTTTTGAAGATGCGGTCACACGGTGCACAATGCAGCTGGCCAGCTAAGTTGTAGGTAAAGGTATACGAGGGCTTCGGCCGAGTCTTGCGGGTATAGCGCTTATATAGGATCCAGGTTTTCTCAGCGTCGCTGTTCATATTCGACCACTCTTCCGAACAGCGGAGCGCCATATACAATTATGAAGCCAATGACAGCTCTCCCTAACAGGCACACATCAAAACTTACGAATTTGCTTAGATATTACATTTTAATTTTCTTGACTTTATCCCTCCATTGCATTTGTGGTCTTCTTCTAGATCTCTATTTACCATTGTACGTAACTCTTACATATCCGTAAAGTTAAATGATCATGATAAAGTTACAGAGGATACACAAGCCAAAAAATCGTGGTAGTAGTATATACAATGAATTTAAAAGGAAAACTATGACAGCTAAGTAGACATTACAGTAAAGGGCAAAAATATGTATACAACACAACATCTCAAAAAAGTAGATCATCAATACTAAGATCAGTAAAAACCCTTCTATGGGTCCGTAATTCCGCATACGACCGGTGACGTGATGGACGGGCAACTACGAAACCCTACACTGTGCGTGGCCCGACACGCACTTGGTTTTTTAAATTCACTTTTCATCAAATTCGAGTGGTACTTGCGACACAATGACCAGTTATATTACCACGCTAATTTAAAAGGACGTGTGATTTCCAGTGGCGGATTTACCAATAGGCTGAGTAGGCTGGAGCCTAGGGCGGCAGATTTTAGGGGGCGGCAAATCTGCCCCGATTTTTTTTTTGTCGTACAAAAAAAGTCTAAATGTTACTATGTCCGCTCACTCAATTCAATCAACGTGTAATATCTTTCACCACTTAAATATGTTGTATACCGTAAATTGAGGTTCCTTTGCTCCCCATTGGATAACTATGCCCCAACTGTTTATTTGGTTTTATAGCGTTATAACCAAAAGTAATATATTCCCATTTGATAGAAAATATGTTTAAAATGTACTTTGTCTGTTCTTAACTCTGTAAAACAGTAATTTTAGTACATACGCAAAAATTGTATGTAGCAGAATATTTGACAACGGGGTAAAATGGCTAGTTTTGAAACATTTTTCATTCTGGAGCACAGTTACCCAAACATTGGCTTACGCTTGTAGGTTGTAGGTAGGCTTCAAAGTGTTTAAATTGACTAAAACATTATTTTGATGCCTAGTAAGTGTTATAACAGGATCCATATGGTCATTCTACTACCAAGTTTTTAATACCTTTGCCTATAAAAATCTACATACCGCATTATGATAAATCTTAAAATAATTCGGTACTTAATTTAAATTTTTGAAGACGTGTTTAGAGCAAAGAAGCCTCGTTTTACGATCTTCATAGTGTGTCTGTAATTTAGGCATACATTACCACACCTTATAAGTAGTATGTAAGAGTAATTGTAGGTGAACTAAAAAGAAAAAACCGGCCAAGTGTGTGTCGGACCACGCACAATGAAGGGTTCCGTACCAACACCTACTAGTCCACATTTAAAACCACTATCCAATACATTGAACCTAAAAAAAATCGTATCTTCATAGGGAACTCACGGCACTTACGACCTTTAGTTTGGGCAAGTCAGTTTTTAAGTGAAAACTCAAAAACCGTAAAACCTATTTTGTTCAAACCAAAAATCTTTGAAAGTATTTATTAATGCACACCACCTCAAATTTTTTCAGTATTTTAAACATCATAGTTTGGAAATTCTTTATTTTGATTTTTTTTTTCTTTTTAGTTCTTTTATCCACTGCAGTCATGTTTTTAAATTTTGATTATTATTTTATTTCGCAATTTTTGATTTTCGTTTTAAAGTATCGTTGCCGTAAAATCATGTTTTAAATTTTTGGTCAGAACACACAAAATATAGATAAATAGTCCGCCATATTGTTTTTATTGCGACGTCACATCCTATGTAACAAAGAATCTCACATACATACAGACATGAACTCTGCAAACATTACACTCCTTTTTTTGGGCAGTCGTGTAAAAATGATGTGAAATTACGAAAAAATATTTTTAATTTTGGAAGATACGACCTTTTTAGATTCAATGTATTGGATAATGGTTATAAACGTAGACTAGTAGGTGTTGGTACGGAACCCTTCATTGTGAAAGAAAGAAAGAAAAATGGTTTATTCTATAAAAGGCACAAAACAAGACTTTATACAGACATATGTCCTACAACTAAGCACAACTGCGCGTGTGATCCGACACGCACTTGGCCGGTTTTTTTTTATTCAATGTATTAGCAAGTGATTTTAAATGTGGACTAGTAGGTGTCGGTACGGAACCCTTCATTGTCCGTGATCCGAAACGCATTTGACCAGTTTATTTTTTATTTTTTCAGTATCTCAATTTTATTTTTGAATTTTATTTTTCTTCTGCCCGAAACCGGGCGAAACATGACCGCATTTTTCCCATTTTATCGATTTTCGAAAAAGAGTTTTAGTCGAGCAGAAAAGTACATCTTCTGAATAACCCATCAGTGATCGGCATGTCACCTCCAATATATTTTTTAAATATATCGCAGTCATTTCTAGGCCTTTTTTTCGGTATCGGAAATAAGTCATTTTTGAAATATGTTTTTTTTTCTGACTGATATCGGGCGACAGATGACCGCATTGCTCACTTATTACTGATTTTTCAAAAATGTTTTCGGGATTGCAATTTTTTTTTCTGTTTTGAAGCCTTCGTCGAGACGAGTTTTTGACACCTCATTCAGCCACTTACTGCCAAAACCCACAACACCAGGGCGATGTTCCGCTTTCACTGAAAATGGGACCTGAGGGCCTACTCCGAACTTCGTATCGTGCCGTCTCTTTCACTCATATAGTGAAAGGGACGGCACGTTACGAAGTTCGGATTTCGAAGTTCGGAGTAGGCCCTTTGATTCCAAAGCGGCAAAAACTAGGGTATCGAATTGTAGTAGAGGTCAATAGGGGCGGCAAAATTTGAATAGCCTAGTGGCGGCAAAAGTGTAAATCCGCCACTGGTGATTTCCATTGTTATGTAGTTCAAATGTTTGTCTTATTCCCTTGAGATAAAAGTAGAGAAATCCATACATATTTGTGGTTTTAGTACTTTTTTGTCATAATAACCCCGTGGGGCTGTGGAGGGTGACGTTTGCGTGCGAGACGCGCCTATAAAAGGGTTGCAAGTATACAAGTCATGGCGGAATGTAAATTATCATTCAAGTAAAAGGTAATGTCTTCCAATCACAGGTCACCTAGAAAATTATGTATTTGTAGCGGTCGTAACTGTAATTAGTTAATTTCCAAAACTAAACTTTACTACCATAGAGTAAGTAGGTCTCTACAAGCAAAATTAAAGCACTATTTGAACAAAAGTTTAATTGACGGCTTTTATTTCTTCGAAAAGTTTTTTGGATCTAATGCATTATTAAATACAAGTAGTTGACATTAGGCATTATAATGGCCATAGAGTAAGCAATTACGATCACGTGTAGGTAAGCATTACCTTTAATGTTTTAGATTGACGAATAATATCGAGGGCGTCTACTAATATGATTAAGTAACACCTTTCTTCCATTTTGTTCTATTACATTTTCGCATGTCAAAAAAATTATCTCCAATGAAAATATCCGTACGAAACTTGTTCTAAGGTAAATAAAAAGGAAAAGGATAAGTCTACAACTACGAGAGGCCGACAGCGCAGCGCGGCTGCGTCGGAAGCATTTCTTTTGAATATTTTTTTAATACTACCTAGGTCGCTGCGCGCCAGGCTTGTTTGCGTTAATGACGATATACATACAAATCTAACTCGGAAGCAATTGGGCGGGCTTTCATTAGTATTCAATAAGCACATACGACCCTTTGACTTTAAAGTTAGAACGTTACCACTGAAACTGCATCAACTTAAGCATAATAACGTTATAGCAGCACCTGTACTATGTTAGGAATTATGAAATGAATTAATGTTTAGTAAAAGCTTTCTGTGGTACCTACAATTTTCATCAGTCAATTATGTATATACCTAAGCTAAGTTGTAATATCTTTCAATTAGTATCAGGTATTATTGAGTAAATACTCATGTTCGTTTTTTTAACCCAAATACAGTTCCTAAGCCCTAAGAATAGTTTTTGGCCTCGGGTTTCTGCCATACTCGTAAGAGCAATGAGAGTAGTATAGACCCGGAAATTGTTTTAAGTGCTAACGATTTGTTAAAAAATATACGTTACTAGCTTTTACCTGAGACTGTCTGCGTAGACCTCGTTCATCGTGATAGAATTGTTTTGCTAGTTTTATATCAGGCACTTACCTAGTCATCACTCTTAAAAAGCTTCCACCGCCCTAAGGGCTGATTTCCGGGATAAAAAGTATTCTATGTCCTCCCACGGGACTCAAACTATCTCCATACCAAATTTCATCTAAATCGGTTCAGCGGTTTAAGCATGAAAGGGTAACACAGACAGGTAGACAGACAGATACACTTTCGCATTTATCAATTGCTATTTTTCCAGTACCCATTGTAGATAATCTCAATACTTACCAAAATGTATTGACACCATACAAGACCCTAAAATGTTTAATTAGGTACTGACCTATATCAGCAGCAGCAGTGGCTCTGTGTCTATTGTCTAATATCGGGGTTTGTATTTGTAAAATAACCGCGTTACCAAAATGGCATTCGATATTAAAATCACAACCAAAACACCGTGGAAATAACCTATTTTTATCACATTCTGACGTGTCCCATCATCAGTTTGCGTTTCTAAAGATACGTTATAAAAAGTACTTAATCAAATTCAAAACAATTTGATAATCAGAAGTATTAATGGAATCAAATGAGATCCTTTTATGCGCATATTTTGGAAGGCGTTTAAAATAAATTGTGCAGTGCGGCAGCTGGAATCGTAACGCGTCGACAACACATTGTGTCTACAATGCGAATAAAAAATGGTTACATAAATTTTTTAACTGTATTTCACTCCAGATTTTTGGATGATTATGATTCATTTCGTTCATTTTAATCAATTTCTTTGGAGGTAATTGACATAAGACGTAAGAGTACCTATGTGACAACATATTCTTATTATTATGTACACGCTATTGTACCTTAGAAATGAAGCAAATAGGAGAAAAAATAAAAGTAATTAAAGATATTTATACAAAGGCGAGAATAAATTATCCCTTACAGCATGTTACGTCAAAAAAAGCTAAAGCTTATCTAAGTGCCTCTTTCTGTAGAAATAATTGTATGAACACAAACAATAGACTAGCGTCCAAACAATTCATAATTCGTTTAATAGAGTAAATTATTAAAGCAAAGTGAAATTACATGCATATCACATGCAATTTCACCGTAAGCATGCTACTCGTAGACGCATATTTTCGCACGCCGTAAAACGCGGAGCGTAATTTGAAACACTCGGCATTCACCTGGCTCTGAAAGGTCCCTTTGCCTATGACTCCCAGTTTTCCCCCTTTTGCAAAGTTCAGCCGTCTCGTTCCGAGTGTTTGTCACAATCGTCAGCCGGTAACAATGATCTTTTCACTGCCAGGACTTGGAAACAGCGTTTTCATTTTTAAAGCGAGCTGTGCTTTAAAAATGCAGAAAATTAGACTTCACAACAATGGAATAGTTTTGAATGAATCAGAACTACTTGCGCGGCGTAGCTGGATTATGATATGTGTTCTTGAACTAAAGTTCAGAAGCGAATATTTCAGCTGGAAATGGAATCTCCTTCTCGGAATTGGGAAAATAACATTAATTCTGAAATAAATAGAAAATGTCATTGGCTTAATAATAAGATACCCGTTTCGTTTTGATTTATTTGATACTAGCTTTTGCCCGCGACTCCGTCCTCATACGCACATGACTTATACAGGGTGTACAATCCAAATGGGTCAGTATGGTGAAGTCGGAAACTATGAGAGATAGCGAGATCTGTTCTTAGGAACCATGACGTCGATTTTAGATTTAATAATAATTACATTCAAACTTTTTTTATTAACTCTCATACCAACCCACCAAATTTGGCTATGAAATCTTGTGTAAACACAACTGACAGTAAATTAGACTAAAATGCCCACAGTTTTATTAATTTGCAAAAAGTCGTGAATAATATGAATCGATCATCAATTATCTGAAGAGACCACTTATGCATATCTTATCTGAAATAAAATAATTATCTTATTGGTGGGTTTTTCTTTTAATTATTTAAACAAGATTCCATTAGTGTTGTGCTTCTTGCGACTTGCAGAATTTATACACATTGATTTTGACCAGGTTCGATTCCCGGTTATGTATGAGAGTTAACAAAAAAGTTTGAATGTAATTATTATTAAATCTAAAATCGACGTCATGGTTCCTAAGAACAGATCTCGCTATCTCTCATAGTTTCCGACTTCTCCATACTGACCCATTTGGATTGTACACCCGGTATATTTTAATTTTAGTTCAGAATTGTGACCCTATGCAAATAAATATATTTATTTCTTTTCTTTCTAATTGGAATTGGTTCGTCGAATTGGTAATAAAACATGATATCATTGAGAGTTTGATAATTTTTATTACTCGAAGAGTGCTATTAATACAAAATAAATCTGATAACGATTCAATATATCTGAGCGGCTTTTTCGGTTTCTCCGCGCAAAGAACATTTGATTCTACGATACAGATTGTGTTTAATTTTTCTGTTTTCCTCGAGCTATCTGTTTTACTTTAACTCTTTTGTAAATAAGGGAGATTGCTTTTTCTCGCGGTTATAAAATGGCTAAAATTAAACATTATGCGTTCCTACCGTCCGCGTTATTTGTGGTTACACTGGAGCTAGATAGGGTGTCTGTATAAGGCAGGGATACACTGGAAGTAATTTTGGTAAGTCATATAACGAATAGCGCGTTAGAGTCATACTAGTTCTTGCCCGCGATTTCGACCGTGAAGAACTCGATCAGCACGATAGAATTTAATTGCTATTTTTTGTATCAGCCACTTACCTAGTCATTGCTCTTCCATACAAACTTTCACCCCCTTAAGGGATAATCCGAGATAAAAAGTATCCTATGTCCTTCCCGGGGACTCAAAGTAACTTCATCTAAATCGGTTAAGTGAAGAGGTAACAGACAGACAGACAGAAACACTCTCACATTTATAATATTGGTATGGATTGCGGGGCTACGGGCTACCGATGTACGACGAGTTCAATCGAACCTCGCAGTGTAATGAAAGTCGCATCCAAGTTCTTGTATAGCAGTATAAATAAATAAATAAAGTGTGAATACATGAATATTTATGAACTATCTTACACAAATCGACCTAGTCCTATACAAGGCAAATCTTGTACTATGCGTTAGTACGACGACGATATACCTATCTATATACATGTATACTCAAATACATAGAAAACATCCAAAAGTCTGGGATGACTATTCGTGCTCATCACACAAATAAATGCCTTGACCGGGATTCAAACCCGGGGCCAACAGCTTGTAGGTATGGTCACTACTAAACCAACTAGGCTAGTGGTGAGCCTTAATACGCAAGCTTGGCCGTGCTCCGACGCTAACCGAAATTCTGCCTCCAAATTAGAATCACGTACCGCGATCATAACTTAGGGGGTGCGTAGACGTAGTAATCCTGTTGGTATATTATGCAAGTGTTTAATAATAAATGCGCGACATAGGGGAGATGATACTTTACCTTATCTGTATGTAACAGCAACATCATTGTCACCGGTTTATTTGTGTGATAAATACACTTTTTGAATGAATTATGCAACGGTCTACATAAAAAGAAACCATTTCATGCAGCTGCGGCTGGGGCGGGGCGGATGAGGGCTTGAGTGAATTTCATTTGCGATTTCCTAGAAGCAACATTTTTAACGTAATGAATTATATTTACAACATATTATACCACACATACGAGGAGCGTTCGTGACCCAGCGGCGCGACGCCCGCGTACCGCGTGTGGTATGCGAGGTTAAGCAACGTCGGCCGAGGTCAACTCTTGGATGGCTGGCCTTTGAGTGGTGATGAACTGAGCGTTCCCGTGCTTTGTAACGCACGTTAAGCCGTTGATCCCGGTTGCTGTTTATGATAGCAGTCGTTAAACCAAGTCGAGGCCTCTAGCCTTAGGGCGGCTTGAGAAATTTTAACAGTTAAGTTGCCACTCATTTGACAAGCTTGGTGCCTTGGTGGTCATTGCCCGCGTGGTGTCGGGTTAGAATTGCACCACCCCATATCATCCGGTGGGTGTCGTAAGAGGCGACTAACGGAGAATATCCAGGGAATGGGCAGCAGCGTTCCCTGAAGGTCACACATATTATTACTGCGATCCCCAACCCGCCTGCCAAGCGTGGGGATTATGGCAAAATCCCCCAAAACAAAAATGCGCTCCTTGGGGGAGGCCTATATCCAGCAGTGGATGTCTTCCGGCTGAATGATGATGATGATGACAAGCTTAATCTCAACAAGGTCTAGTTTCCCCTTGGGTTGGAAGGTCAGATGGCAGTCGCTTTCATAAAAATTAGTGCCTACGCCAAATGCTGGGATTAGGTAGACTCTGGGCATCCCTTAGGATGCAACTATACTGGGATAATGTTAGAAGGATAATGATTATACCACCCGTACGTAGCGTCACTGCCGACACTTATTTAGTCCTGGGCAAGTAGCTTCATCGTTGTCAAAGTCTGGAAGAACCAACAAGATGAGCCTGTGTAAATCGAGTTTTAGAAACGCCTATCCACTGCCACATACTCGTACTAAATGATGAGTCTTGGCTGATTTCGGCTACAGCGACTGTATATCTTGGTCAAACATGTTAACTCAGAGCCATGGTGGGTTATTTCGTAGTTCCGCTCTTAACTCCGCTCTTGTGTGGCTTACGTACCTAATCTTGTTAAAGAAGGTACGAGCACACTTTGGGCTCGTCAATACCCCACCGACGTAATTGTAGGTGATAGCCGCAGGTGGTCTGGCCTTCACCTCAACCGCATGGAGGTCTGAAAAGAAGATGCGCTTTGCCACTCTACTCTCATACATACGGGACACGTGCCCGCATCATCGCAGTTGTCACCTCATCAGATTCACCTCAATGCCGCCGATATTTGCAAGCCGTAAAACGTTTGTGTTCCGAACGCGATCTTCCCATCTGATGTTCATGATGTCGCGGAGGCATTTGAGGTGGAATCTGTCGAATGTGTGAATGTGCTTTCGATACAAGACCCATGTCTCAGAAGAGTACAGGAGGTTTGGCAGTACAGTGGACATATAGACGCCGATTTTCGCGGATAGAATTCAGATCGAGTGAATGAATGATCTTGTGCCGAAGTTTTCTAAAAGCTGCCGGCAGCTCCTATTCTGCTGTTTGTCACATACTAAATAAACCTATAAGTATGTACGAAAGGCAAATTACTAAAGAATAGGTAAAAAGGTTATGACATGCATCTTGTTCTTGTTGAGCACAAAAAACTATGTTGTTTGTGGGATATAACACCTGGTTTGAGGGTCTATATATTATGTCACACCCATATGTTTTGATTATAGTAGCTGCTATATACCATTTTTAGTTGATGAAGTTTATTAATAACAAGTACCTACTCTTACACTTACATTATTTCTCATTAATTAACAACGAATTAAAATACTTGATCTTCTTGATTAATATTTTCTATTTTTCTGTTTTAATGAACATTTTTACTGTGTCTGTTTTATAGCTGGTGAACCCTAAATATATTACCAATTTAGGAGGCAATAAGCAGAACTGTTTTAGGGCTACATAAAACCAGCAACTTTATTGTCTGTTGCTTAAATCAGACTGGCAATGGCATTAACGCCCTCATACTGGTTACAAGGAATACCAAATAAATAACGAATTAATAATTTGCGTATTCGTGTGTCCTCGTTTACTATGAAACCCTAAAAAGAGCGCAATGAGAAAAAATAGGTTGAAACAAACTTAAGACGCCATACAAATTTTAAAATATTTTGACTCAATTTAGGGCAAAAGAATGGATAAATCCAAAAAATGATTGAACGACACGATGCTTTTATTATTGTTTTACGTAGCAACGAAACCATTTTTTGCTTTTATTGTACTTAGAGCGTTTTAAGTTTGAAATTCGTCGATTTGGAGTGAGGTTTGAAAGAAAAAAGGACATATGACATCTATGCCTATATAAGCCGCAATAGGAAGTAAAGAAGCAAATTTCGAGATACGTAAGGCTAGCCGTCTTCTCCCAATGAAAAAAATAAACTATAGCATTCTTTTGTAATGAGCAGTGGGATCCCAGGGACTGGTAGACGACGGGTTACCACAGGTTAACGGGTTACATCCAGAATAGCCTTATGAGACGAGCATTTCAAACTCATAAGGACCCGATGCGGTATCCACCCGAAACGAAGCGCGTACCATCGGTCGAATACTTAATCTAGCCTATGAGACATATACTAGCTAAACAACCCACAAACACATTGATGTACCATGTAGTAAATGTAAGCCCCGTCTCGGCATCGAAGTCCATCTGCCGGTGATCACATTAAGAAAACGCTTAATTACACGTTACCCGCAGGAAAGTTACGGTTTACGAGCAGACCGCGGGGCTACCGCAATCAAAATGTTACCAGAGTTGTGGACAAAGATATAGATTCTAACTAACCGCTTAGTGCGACCGCATTTAAGCAGAGGGCTCTGCTCTTTGTAAGTTAGAGGTAAAGGTATTCACTCAATTCACTCCAAAAATACCCTGATACTTTTATTCTCAGTATTTAGAAATGTTTGGTTTTCCTGCTCATAATCAAGTCGGATTGATTCTGATACAGTAAAATCATCCCCAATCTATACTATCCATACTAATATTATAAATGCGAAAGTGTGTCTGTCTGTCTGTTACGTCTTCACGCTTAAATCGTTTCGATTTAGATGAAATTTATTATGGTGATAATTTCGTCCCGGGGAAGGACATAAGCTACTTTTTATCCCGGATATTATCCCTTAAGGGGGTTGAAGTTTGTATGGAAAAGCGATAACTAGGCAAGCGCCTGAAATAAAAGAATAGCATTTCAATTCCAACGCGATTATAGAGTTCTACGCGAACAAACTAACGGGAAAAAGCTAGTTTTACTTAGTATACATCGTCTAGGTTGTATGATGGTTTATACAAAATGGAAAAACATCAAATAGTGGAATAAAAATGGAAATGTTTTTTTCTTTATTATAATCGAGTGTTGATGATTCAGAGTAAGAATAACACAAATTCTTCAAATTCTAAGGAAAAAGTAAAAGTTACACTTGTAAGTGAAAATGCCGATTTAATTGAAATCAATTTTACAGGTAGAAGATATATTTAGTAAGATCGCTTGCTTGTAAATAATATAGAATAGAAACATATTTTGTTTTACCTAATTGATGAATAGGAATAGATTGGTTCGAATTATGCATTCAGATTGGGATGAATTTATAAAAAATAGGGCTGCTTTGTTAGACTTAAAATTAAATATGACACTTCAAAAGATCACTTTACACGCGTCCAATGCGGTATTTATATATTTTTGGTAACTAGCTAGCATGATCCCATCTAGGTTGTAAACATTGAGCATTCGTCCCTCTTAGATATGCATAACTGCAAAAAATGAGACGAATGTAATATGCCCGACATAAACACGATAATATTGGTAGATAGGCTGATGAAACCCGCGTCGAAACGTTAGGAATAAAGGTAAATAAATATCACGACTGACCTAAGTCAAAGTAATATTTTTTAAACTCAAAATGTATACAAAACCAGTATTATTCCTAATACAGCTCGATTGCTTCAGGTAAACAATTGAAAGGCGACGAGAAAAATGAACATTTTGTCACTGATAGTATTAAATTGCTCGCCCCGATTTGAGTTAGAAATATGTGACATAAAGCCTGTATATTTTTATGAGTGTCGATAAGATTATTTTCCTATTCCAAATAGTCGACAATTGACGCTTCTAGAAAATCTAGTGCCATACCAAGTAAGCATCTGTAATGTTTTCGTCTTAAGTTTACAGAGATAGATGGATCCATTTCAAAGTGCACGCCTAATTGTAAGTTTTAGGTAGTCGTGACTCAAGGGTGTCAGCCAATGTGTTTTGCGGGATTTAGACTACAAACTTCTCGAAAAGTTTAAATATTGTTACAGTTTGATACTTAGTGGAAATTGTAGGTAATCAATATTGTGGAACTAGTTCTAGTTTGATCGGAAAGTTTGTTTAACGGACACTGTGCCGGCGACATCTTATCTAATAGAAATTCGTTCATCGTTGAAGTAGAGGTTTGTAAAAATATGAAATAAATTAATATACTCACATACGTAATAGGGTAGCTGGGTGATTGAGCTTTGCTCGGTCATGTGATTTGAATAGTACCCTGAAGAAGATTTTTCCTGGAAATGAGACGTAGAGATGACTGATTTTCCGAAATCGTTAAAGCCATTTTCGAGAACCCATTTACAGACAAGTATAAACATATCATACCTCTCTTCATCAGAGATAATATTGATTTCTAGAGCACCTCTTCTATTCCTAGAAGAGGTGCTCTAGAAATCAATATTGTCTCTGTAGCATTACTTCTTAAAAGTCTCCTAAAAAGAAACACAAAAATTGTTACAGAAATCTACGCACGCTTCTTTGTCCGCTTCGAATTACTAAGAATGAAGACGTGGTTCACCGCTTAGATTTCTCATTTATCTCGCAGGCAAGTGTTCTGGAAGTGTTCAAGGGTCTTCGTCAAGCAAGAAGTCAGGATTTATGCTCCGACCCGGCAATAAAACAACGCCCAGCGTGATACGTCCATGTTGGGGTGCGGCGGCGGCAGTCTTATGGCATAGGCTAGAGACATAAAATTCTGAAAAAGATACGCTTGCGGTGGAATAGTAGGAACTGACTTGCACCTTGAATCTCGGTAACTGCTGTGTCAGGAAGGAAATTAAACTAGGCAGTTATCTACAACCGTCGAAATTCGAAATACGATATGTTTAGCATTAGCACTTGAAATGAACTCATTAGATATGATAATTATGGATCGGTGTTCATTTCGCTAACTATATTACCTCTACCTGTATACTGTTGTTGTTTTGATTCTATGTGTAGCTGATTCATTTGTGTGAGGTGTGCAATAAAGAGTATTTTTTATTGTATTGTATTGTATATTAGGCAAAAAGAAGAATATGTCCTATATGAAATAATTATGGGAATATAGTTTCTATCAAATATCGGGGATGGAATGCCGGCCCTGTATTACTTTATAACACAAAAACGAATCTTTTGCTTCCTTTAACAGTATAATCCAGTATATTCACATTTTTACAATATATTTTATACGAGAGCCTTGTTCAGATTTGTCTGAAATCCGAGTCTTGTTAATGGAACAACCGAATTCATAATAGCATTCATAATTTAAGGATTAAGATTCCGGGAAATCTAATCATAGCAGTTACAGGATAGGTACCTCCCTCACCTTATCACACCCACAATCTAACGATAGTGAATTAGCATCGGAATACTTAATTATTTCGGAGCTAAGTCAGTGGAGCTCGCTCACGCAATTACTTCTAATTCAAATGTGATTTGAATAGCAATTGGTTTATTCACAAAGCACAATACAATTTACAAAAGAACAAATTCTGAGCTAAGACAAAACTAAACTATAAAAACTAACTTTTATACTTAGGAAATATTAGTAATCATAATCACAATATTCTGAATTAAAAATGCGTGAGCAACTCATTCTGTCTCTAACCGAGGCCACGCAAAATCTTTAATATTATGATCAAGGCCTTTTTAAGCCATTTGTAATTAGGTTAATTAAGAGAAATAAACAAATTAATTTATTTTTTATTTTTAACCTAATTGAATAAACCACCCCGAGTCACACCCGATGCAAAGGTGCCCATCACGCTAGTGGCATTGTCCTGTTGAATAGCGACTGCCAGGCTTTGCACCAGGAATGACCTGGAATGGGGTCCAAACCCCTCCCCTTAAACAAGCCCCACGTCCGTAAAAAAGGTTTTCGCTTCAGAGCACCAATAACCCGTCGTTAGGACCGCAAGCGCCACGAACAAGTAGTTAACAAGCACGGCGTACTTTTCCCGCTTACGTGCTGCCGCTAGCTCAGCCGCTGCTCCTGCCGCCCGCATAGCCCGGCCAAGGTGCGAAGCAGCAAAAGTGCTAACGCACATGGCATCCCACAACATGCACTTTCCCTTTTCCCAGGGAACAAGGGTTAAGCCATCCAGCCTCTAGCCTTTTTTTTGAACCTGCGAACCTCTAAGACTTTGCGCTCTAGTGAGATTGGTTGAGCGACTTCAACTAGTCTCAGGTGTGAGTGGAATCGAGCGACTGGGAGTTTTGTCGCTGGTTCACTAAACCTAGCCTAGCTGAGAAGAGTCCAGAAAGAAGCTCAGCTAGGCCCGACCTGGGTCGGACTGTCTCTACCCGGTATGCGGCGGTACCGGGACGAATAGGGACTATACGTGTCTGTGTTGTCGCGATCGCACGGTGGGGCGCCCACGGGCGGACGGCCTCTTGCCATCCGTCTGCCTAAGGCCTGGAGGCTCCAATATGCAAGGAACACCCGCGGAGATAAGTGCCCTTCGGACAATATCATTGAGGGTGTGCTGGTGTGGAACCCCCCTGTACATCGACAAAACTCAAAGCGTGGTGACCGTTTCTCTCCTTCATAGTGCCGCAGATGCATAGATAGAGGTTCACATACATCGCAGCCCAGGCGGACATCTAAGGCCACCCGCAACGAGTCTTTGTCGAGGAGGGTACCCAAATGCGGAGACAAGAGTTCATGTAGCCACGCTCTAGACTCGGGCCTCGACAGCACGTTCCGCCTAGCCTTGTCTACACCCACAGAGTTCTCCAACAGACCGTCCAGAACCGGCTTTGTCCCGACAATATCCCACAAGCGTTGACTGGTGTGAAGTTAGCTGACCATAATAAGCCGACTAAATAAAGAAGTCATAAATTAAAAAAAAAAGGGCCCATCTGCTGTCTATGATAGCAGTCGTTAAGCCAAGTTAGAGGCCTGCGGGCGGCATGAGAAATTTTAACAGTTAAGTTACCCACTCACTTGACAAGGGAGGTCGAAGTTGCACCACGTCCGTAGGGAGTACCCACCGCTACCCGACACATGACTCCTGGGATGTGCTAAACGATGCAACAAAACTGCCATACGTTAATTAATTTGAATCCGAAAATAATTATCGAACAAGAATATTTAAAACATTATTTCTGAAAACACTTTATTTTGCTTTCAGTACAGGCATCAGAACGCATCGAGCTATTTTAGTCAATAATTTCCATGAGTAACTGTGATGGCTAATAAATTATTCCGTATTTTTAGCTCCTAAAATGGCACCATTTTATTAAATTTGCAGTCAGTATATTATGAGAAATACTTAGTTTAGCTGACAATATTTTCATTTTTGGTAAAAATTTGAATTGCCGTTAACTCCTCGTCGAGACGGTTCCAATGAGCTCAAACACGATAGGTTTATCATGTATAGTAGGAGCTATGGCCACCTTCTCTATCATCATCATATCATCTCGGTGGTACCACAATGTTGCATTATCATCAAACTTACATATGCCAAATTTCAGCTCAATTGGTTGAGCATAATTGCTTTGGAATTCAGTTGTCAGATTTAACTCAAAAATATATACAAACATTGCAAATTAAATAAACTTGTAAATAAAAAATCAATCTCCTTACATTTAAACTTGCTAATTATGCGGTTTAAGATGAAGATGCAAACCACTTTTACCTCGTTAAGTTTATATCTCATCTAGTGTAAATACGATATAAAGAGGGCCACGACAAAGTTGGCGGCGAGGCGGGTGTGAAATCAGAAAGTTAGCCCCTCCATCTGTTTCCATCTAGTTTGATGCTAACTATTCTCGACCGCATGCATCGGGATTGTTGAAATATGTTCGCGGCTCACGTTCCCTCGCCATAGTTTCTGTAATAACTCTACAATTAATAATTTCAACTGGAGGGGCCAAGTGCTAAAGTAGTGAAATATGTAAACGTTCTTAGAACAACTTATGGCGAATAAACTTTAATTATTAAGTTGGATAACTGGCTGATCAAAGACCCGTTGTTCACTTTTCATTAAGTAAAATGGCATGAATGGATAACAGAGAATGGATAATAGAACCTACACTGTTTTGCATTTTGCATTGCAAAGACTAATCAGAAAAGAATATCTCGCAGCAAAGCTCGAATAGCCGCTCTATTTAATTTTCCGGCCAAAGAGCGACAATTTATTGTAATAGGAGATTTCCAAGTCTATTCAAAAATGCAGTGTAGGTACATACAGAAGAGTAGATCATTTACAACTCGTCGGGAAATGCAGAGAGCGTAACGAGCAGATTGACTTTTGCTGCGACCCCGGACAGAGAAGGTAAGTGTATGCATTTAGCTCTCGGATCTATTAGGACCTTTGGAACTGGCACGGCGGACTTCCTCCGTCTTTATCTCGAGGGAAAACGCTTGCCAACTGCACAAAATACGCTCAGCGCCATGTTTACCACCCTGAATTTAAAACGACAATTAATATTCCAAGATACGCAAACGCTTTGAGAAGCAATCAACTGGGTGATTGGGATTTAGAGTTTCAAACTGGAACGTATTTTTTGTGGTGGGTAAGTGCAATTATTAACCGCGTTTCAGGAATTAAAAGTTTGGAGTAAAAATGGAAAAAAAATGGAATTGAGACTATTTTGTCACTAAGAATTTAATGTTAATAGATGGTAATATAACATTTTATTTTTTCATCTATACATACACTTGTCATCTGCAACTACACTCCTACATCCAACTTAGTCATATTGTACATTGTTCGTTTTACGCTTGTCGATGACAGATAGACCCTTCTAAACTATGTGTCTATCGAATTCTTTATGGAGATAGTATTCACTATATATAGCCGAGCGAACCTCAATAGTAAAGGAAGTCGCTATTGGCGGGCAACGAAACCCTATAATAAGGAAAAAAACATAAAACATATTACAGCTATTAAATACTGATCCGTCTAAATACGTTATTCTATTTAATACTCAAAAGTGGAAGTAGTCCGTTTTGAACCATCGGAGCTGAAGGGGTGCGCTCGCTCCCTAAATGTTGCGACAACCAGTATCAGGTGAGTCGGCCCTTTCACTTTCAGTATTAGTGAGGTTCCTCAGCGAAACACGGGATTTTTCCATAGAGCAATTTTACATAGAGCAATAGTAGAACCATACAATCCAGATGGGTTGATATAATTATGTATTCACTTTCTGTTCAACTAATAGACGACGACAATTAAAAGGTTTTTAGTTCGTGGACTGTCGGTGACAATAGGGCCGTTGCGCCAGTTACGCGACCAGCGTCATTTTGCAACCACAACATTTCTGTCTACCCTTAAAATTCAGTGAGCCGTGATTATTTTATTGACCGAGTGAAACAAAGGTCTCTGCTTCAGCCTCGACAAAAATGCTTTCGTATGTCCGGATTTCCGGATTTCTGTTTGTTCTCATATACAGGTCGCCATTCTCAACCGATTCTCGTGAAATTTCGTGAGCAGGTTCGATAGTTATATAGAAATTTTTGTCGAGACGGTTTTTGGAAATTTCTAAAAACTATTTTTTTATCAATGATTTTGTAAGTTTCTGCAGGCGAATTTCGGTTTGTTCTCCTCTAGAGGTCGCATTTCTCAACCAATTCTCGTGAAATTTTGTGAGCAGGTTGGATAAATATACAGAATTTTTTGTCGAATAAGTTTTTGGAAATTAAAAAA
Organism: Epiblema foenella; assembly: GCA_963556455.1. Classification (NCBI taxonomy): domain Eukaryota; kingdom Metazoa; phylum Arthropoda; class Insecta; order Lepidoptera; family Tortricidae; genus Epiblema; species Epiblema foenella. The sequence goes on from OY747106.1 coordinate 12,440,623, forward strand.
AATATATATTTGTTCAACGGTTTGTTCTCCTCTACAGGTCGCATTTCGCAAACGATTCTCGTGATTTTTTGTGAGCAGGTCCGGTAATTATATAGATGTTTTTGTCGAGACAGTTTTTGAAAATTTTCAAGAACAATTTTTATTTCAAAGATTTTGTAACTTTCTAAGTCCGAATTTCGGTTTGTTCTTCTCTACAGGTCGCATTTTTCAACCGTGTTTCGTGAAATTTTGTTAGCAGGTTCGATATTCATAATCAATCTTTTTTATAATGTCAGATTTTGGAAATGATAAAAAAACTCACGAGGTCTACAGCTCACAGAGCCACTAGTGTAAGTAGGTATCAGTGGCGGATCGTCCATACAACTCGATTCCCACCGGCTTGCCTAATTTTCAGCCAGTCCAGTTATTTTACTACGGCTCATGAAGAATATGAAAGACAAGTTATTCCTAAGGCTTCCCTAAGAATATTTTTGATGCGCCGCCACTGGTAGGTATCTAGTAGTTTTTAAAACTGCTATCTATTACATGATTGATAAAATATCCATTCAGTTCATCATCTCATACAAGTGACTTCGTAAATCGGGATACTAAATTAGCTGGTCTCTAGCCGACATAATGACCCTAGTCTTCATGTTACCAGTTGTCTGTAAACAAGACAAATTGCGCCACACCGCCGTGCGTGTATGAATGAACTTGAAATCCTCCCTCCCCCCTCGCTATTTGGACATCGTTAGCGTCTATTCATCTAAAGTAGGAGATACATTGAAAACCGGTCTCTTGTCCCTTTAGTATTTTTTTTACAGGTGCACCATAAATAAATACTACTAGGTTTCATCAAACTAGTAGTGTTTATTTATGGTTTGCCAGCTGGTGAAATACTTAAACTTAAGTAGAAACACTGTTGATAATAACATGTTTACAACACAAAGTTAGCGATGATTAAAATAAAATATGTCTAAATAATATTAAAAATATTACGTAGTTTTATAAATTATTCTTGTTTTATATATAAAGTTAGTGTAAGTACTTACATGTATAACATCAAAATGATGTTTGCTACGCGCACTTGTTCTGGAACACGTTAGCTGGGGAGTTTCTTTTAAAGTGGCAGGGATTAGTGTATAACCACGTGACAAGTATAGTCACGTCTAACCTGTCCTCTTTGCTACAAAACGAATGCTTGACAAGATCAAAATCAAACATTTATTCTAGAAATAGACTACAAAGGCACTTTTACACGTTATTTTACATTGTTGCACGTTAGTTTGAAATTGACGTCTAGATTTGTTACTGTCTGTAATTATCCGTTATTAAAGCGTGATTTACCTAATTAAATTGTTCAAATTTGGCGCGTGCTCGTGAGCGAAGTATAGGCATGAAAATTGTGAAAAATTATCTAAACTTTTAAAGAGTTCATTTTTAATGTGTGCTACTGTATAGTAGGTACGAGAAAAACGAAGTTAAATAAATGATAGACACTTTAAATAACAATTTATTTACATATCAGGTAAATACGGCGTCCTAATTAGGTGTAAAGTTAAAACTCCTCTTAATTAATGATTACACTGATATGCCCTGTCTGGTTTAATTATTCGCCCTTATGCCCTTTCGCCCCATGAAATACTTGCTGTATAGTTATCTAGCAGGGGATTGTATCTAAAATTCTATTGGTTCTTCAACTTAGCTTGGTGTTATTATCGTTATTTTTTGTTTTTGAACCTGATTGTGGCTTTATAGGCCGGGCCCAATAAAGCGATAGGAGTGCGCGGTTGGAGAGTATTCTGGGGAAAAACCAGGGGAAAACCTCGGGCACGACCACGCGTGTGGTTTGGAACACTGGAATACTCTAAGAGTTTGCGCTCCAGTGAGATTGGTTGAGCGATTTCAACCGAATCTGAGGTGTGAGTGGAATCGAGATACTGGGAGTTTTGTCGCTGGTTCACTAAACCTAGCCTAACTGAGAAGAGTCCAGCAAGAAACTCAGCTAGGCCCGACCTGGGTCGGACTGACTCTACCCGGTGTGCGGCGGTACCGGGATGAATAACTATACCCATAGACCCACAATACAAAACCAATCCATTGCATCAAATGGGATTAGTTGGAAGGTGGACTCCGCGCTGTTATAGAATGCAAGCGGATTTTATCAACTGAAAACACTAAAAGAGACAAAATACTCATACTTATAAAGGCGGTGACTTGATTCAGTAGTTAACTGTATAAAGCACAAGTCTGGCATATTTTGCGATACATCAAATAAAATAACATTGAATACCTAAAGCATGAATAAAACAGACATTATAAAACATAACTAAGCCTAAATATATACGTAAGCTAAAATAAAGCAAATTACCTAATTACAAAGAAAAATAATAAAGTAAACCCACGTAGCTCAGCTTGAAAAAAAGTCTTTATTTTGAGACCGGGCCACTGGCATACAATGATACCGTAATGAGTTATTTCCTAGCGATCTTCATAGAATCTGATCATTTCGCACAGGAAGGTAGCTAGTTTCACCCAATAGAAGCATTTTTACTACGGAAGTGTCTTTTCCTTGTCGTTAACCTAACTATGCCTGCACTTCTTTTCTCTCCAGGAAACATTTTTGCATTTAATTTCTTTGTTTATTATCCCCTGAACTTAGCAGAGGTTAAAAGGGATTAGATACCGCTCTGGGTTTGTTAGCTGAGCTTTACTCTGCTCGCTGTGAATAGAGCTTTCATAAAAGCTAACGCAATGCTTTGCAGAAAAGAGGTGTTCGGTCTGAATTAAAGAAAAGCTTTTGTGATTATGAAGGTTTTTTTTAATTAATTGTGTTTGTGAGAAAAAATTCTGATATTATAAATGTTATTGACCGAGTGAAACGAAGGTCTCTGCTTCAGCTTCGACAAAAATGCTTTCGTATGTCCGGATTTCCGTTTGTTCTCGTCTATAGGTCGCAATACTCAACCGATTCTAGTGAAATTTCGTGAGCAGTTTCGATAGTTATATAGATTTTTTTTGTCTAGACAGTTTTTGGAAATTTCCAGAAACAATTTTTTTATCAATGATTTTGTAAGATTCTGTGGGCGAATTTCGGTTAGTACTCCTCTACAGATCGCATTTCTCAACCGATTGTCGTGAAATTTGGGAGCAGGTTGGATAAATATACATTTTTTTTTGTAGAATAAGTTTTTAGAAATTAAAAAAAAATATTTGTTCAACGGTTTGTTCTCCTCCACAGGTCGCATTTTGCAAACGATTCTCGTGTAATTTTGTGAGCGGTCCGGTAATTATATAGATTTTTTTTGTCGAGTCAGTTATTGGAAATTTTCAAATACAATTTTTATTTCAAAGATTTTGTAAGTTTCTGCGTCCGAATTTCGGTTTGTTGTCCTCTACAGGTCGCATTTTTCTACCGCTTCTCGTGAAATTTTGTTAGCAGGTTCGATATTCATAATTGATCTTTTTTATAATGTCAGATTTTGGAAATGATAAAAAAACTCACTCACGAGGTCTACAGCTCACAGAGCCACTAGTATAAGGTTGTTACTAGGACGCTACGTATGTTATTATAAACCTACCGTTTACCGGTTCCTGCCCGAAGCGACGTAAGACGAACGGTTGGCAGTTACCTCTGCTTCGTGGATCATCCGCTACCGTTTGACGTTTTCCCGCCTCCCCCTCGTCGCATTCATGCCACGCACCGCGTAGTAACACAGGCATATATTATTTTATTACAAACACAATAAGCGGTGCGGTGTTTGGAAACCGCATAAGTAGGCTGTGATTTAAACGCCTAAATGCTTCAATGTTAAGTATCAGTCTTTGAAGTTTTTGAGTGAGGCGCCGTTGTTTATTTCTAAGTCTTATTGAATATCAAGGCTTTTAGGCTTATATTTCAAGGCTGAAACTTGTTACAAAGACACTAAGAGTTTTTAATTAAATTTGTTTACACAAAACCTTTGTGAATATTCATTTAACATCTTTCTAGACATTCCTAAGACAACAGAAACTTAATATAGGTTCGTTAACGAGGCTACCTGTAAATGCCCACGCAGAAACTTTTGGTGTCGCGTTGACAAGATACATTATAACATCACACTAAGCAGGTCCGTCATTTAGGGTTCTGTCCTGTTATGATGCGATGTATAAAATAATAGGAGAACGGGACATTCCTCTTATCTTGGAGCTCCTTCGCATAATGTCTGTGTAGTACTCTATTTCAGTCCGTGCAAGAAGTGTATGTAATAGCATAAATGTTCAAAGTGACATTTGTTGGATATACTCCCCGGTAAGTTGCCCCGGAACTGCCGATAAAATTATACTACAATTTTTTTCAGGAGCTCTATTTGAATATGCGTTTGTTAGAGCAAATCCCCCACCACCTGTACGTGTACAGTCAGGTTCACTAATATAAATTTACACATTTTTGGACCCTATTACATAGGAATAGAGTGCAAAGGTGTACATATTATAATAATGAACTCGACTGTACAAACTTAAGACCCGTTGCATCGGCTCGGAGCAATTGCTTTAATTAAGTCGCTCGGGGACCTTGGGATGTGACGATATGACGTCGCGAAAGACGTTTACAAATTTTTGGATTTAAGTGTATGACTATTTTCTGACTTGGCAAGGCGCAACCTGTAGTATGGGGTAGTTTTTGTTCCAAGTAAATTCTAAATTACTCCATATATTCATTTATTCAATTTTGAAATTACATGGTTCATGAACTTAGTAAACTGCGGGGTCGTTGACGTATAATTGTACGAATCTTTGAACGGTAAATGAATCAGGTAGTTTTTAGGAGTTTAACGTAAATATATTTTAAAACGCAAGAAAAAACTGCCTTGATAGCGACTAATTTAATTATAAAATGAAATCAGTATCGCTCGAAAAAAGAAAAATAAAATCAAAGAGTTCCTCAGTAAAACTCTAGAAATAGTTGTTCATAACAAAACTAGTACGATTTTATGAACGTGAAAAAACGATGAAATGTTATTTATACTTTCTAACATCAAATTACTTACTTATTGTTATTACTAATATATTTTTCTTTGCTTTCTCAGGAGAACCATTAGAATTGAAGACGTTATAGTGAAAAACGTTGCAGACAGTCATAATGTATGAAATGAGTACAAATTCTATAGTCGACTACAGGAAAAAATAACTTACAAACTCAAACGCACAAAACCCACACGTATAAAAGGATAAACAATACAGAACAAAAAAACAAGAAGACAGTGTGTAACGAAAAAGACCGAGCTCATCATGATGCTGGCTATTCTCATAGAGACACCTACTAACTCCTTACCTACCTACTCTTTCTTTTACTTACTTCAATAAATCACCACGTTTGTTATTAACCTCACCGAACTTACTTGTATTAGGTTTAGTATTTAAAAAGGTACTATGATTAAAGTTTATTACCTCTGAATCAAGAAAATTTTAAATAAAAATGAAAATATAAGAGCAGCATTTATCTTACTTCGAGGCTATATTGTTCGAACCTGCAGAGCCGAAACTAATATCCCCATAGAACTTGAATTTAATATCTGTTAAAGACTACGCGGTACTCCAATTTCCATTAACATCTAAGTGCCTAATCCTAGTTTTGCTCTATGTAGGTATGTACATTGATAAAGGCTATTATGACTTACCTCTTCTCTCTTAGCTACAGCTCGAAACTTTTGTTTGTAAATATTATCTTAATAAGTTTTCCCAATACATGTAGTGTTCATCTCTATTGGTTTGAGTCCTTTTGAAAGTGGCAAGTGTCGGGCATTGGAACGTTTACCTTATATTATCAGTATCTAGAGATACTCGCATTCGTAGATTGGCATGGATTTTATAGAGATTAAACCAATTGAAGTTCCAAATGTCGCAGGGATATGCTTACCTAATTTTATGTTTCGTTGTTTCAAAGCAGAATAACAGAGTCGTGAAAAATAGCGATAGCGTACTTTATCATTAAGTCAAGTGGAATCATGACTAAGAACGTCTGTGTCGTAAGGTGCTGAATTCCGGTTGCCGTCGTATCGAAATCGTTACGATCACGTTGCCTGTTGCAGCGCCAATCTTCCATAATTAGATAACGAATTAACGTCTTGTCTGATTGGCGTGTTTGCCTCATCAAGGCCCTTTGCGAGTTGCTTGGGTACCGTATCCCTTCAGGCAAAACGACTTGTGACGCGCAAGAATCTAGTTCACTTACTGTGTTTCGGTAGTGAATAGTAAAATTACGTGTTCCTTTCATTGTCACACTTTGGAATTATTAGTGTAGTTTATGAGCTTAGTCAAAGAGCTATTTGTCTATGGCTGTGCAATGCAATGGCTAAAATGTTCTTTTGCAGTGTATCTCCATAATTACCCTATATTTTACGAGCTGAAATGAATTGTTGTCTTTATAATTAGTTAATTAGATTTAAACAAAAATGTCACACACATAAGTTCACTACTCCTACCACCGACATCTGATTGTCTCGTACGCCGTCTATGCACTCTCGGTGAGGTACAGCGAGGCAGTACGAGCGTGAGAGTGTAGAGCCGCCATAAAAAGAAGTGCAGTGTCAAATAAATGGTAAAAAATCAAATATTTGTTCTCCATTTTAGCATTTTTACATGCGTTATATTGCTGCTAGAGAGAACTTTAAGAATTAATTTTACACCATAGTCGTTATATTTCATTAGTAAAACTCCTAACAACACTTAAAATTTAAGCTTATTGGAAGACACACACTATATGCCCAATAGGCCATTGGGCATTACGATATTAGACATGTTTAGAGTAAGATATTTTGTGAAAAATAAATAAATGAATGAACTTTATTGCAAGTGGGCCGCGATGACTTTCTGCATTTCCGATTTTCTTGTATTTCATGTTTATGACACCCAGACATAAAAGCTATAAGCAAAGTTCCTATGTAAGCGCAATAATTGTTGCTGCGTCTGTGAGTACCCTTAATTATGCGGTATTTAATTCTGCATAGGTATATTTAATTAATCCCTTAATTCAATTATTAGCGGCCGCAGATAATGTTGCCGATGATATCTGTTCACCTATGTGCTAAAGCTTATTTTTTATAAAAAGGCAAGGTAAGGTAAGGCGGTAAGGGCAAATATTTGTGTGATGAGCATGAATATTTGTTTCTGAGTCTTGGATGTTTTCTATGTATTTAAGTATTTATATCTATTAAATATATCGTCGTCTAGTACCCATAACACAAGCCTACTTGAGCTTACTGTGGGGCTAGTTCGATTTGTGTAAGATTGTCCTCTAATATTTATTTATTTTTTATTTTTTATTTATTTATATAGCTATAAGCATGTCACGTAAGGGACATCCGCTTGAACTCTCCATAGGTTCCCCGCCAGATTCTTAAAAAAGGAAAACGTATAAGTGCGTTAGAAGGCTTATAATGCCACGTCTAGACGCAGTTGGACACCGACGTCATCGCGAAGGGATTAGTCGCTCGAACGCTACTTCGGAACAAATTCGATAAGGGTGCAGAAAGGATATTAGCTATTTGTGTGATTATAACCCCTAATGGAAGGAAGTTGGTGGCTTAGTATTCTAGATTAGGAAATTGTAAATTAATTTGTGTAGTTAAATGGAAACAAATATAAAGGAACATTAGGTACCAAGTCGGTGTCAAAAGTGTTCAAAAGAGCAAATATAGCTGCTATAATAGTTTTACTAAAAACTGACAAACCTCTGTCTCTATGTCGCTTTTCCACTAAACTAACATATGTGTAGATAAATGTAGATAAACACAAACGAACGGCATTTCAACAAAATTAGATTATGAACGTTTATAAAGAAGTGCAATAGTAGTAGTAGAATTCAGTCTTCTGTGCATATCATAAAGAATGTCAGTGAGAAACGTCTTAATATATCTGTACTTCAAATAAAATTAAAACGAAATTACTATTTATTGAACTCATTCAGTGCCAACGATTTTGTAGCAATACGCTCGTAGATAACACGGAAAATCTGTATGTGGAGAAAAGCCCTTACGAGTCAAGCCCTCGTAGCACTGAATATTCAACGCCAATCACTCACATATAATATAAGTCATGCCTCTGCGAGCGATTTCTACTAAGCGAAAATTCTTATTCTACGCGCACATAGCGTTGCACAAATTTATCCAACTTTGTTTTAATATTAAAATTAACACCTCTACTGTACTTATATGTATATGTTACCAGGTGCCTTCCCTGTGGCGCGGAACATAAATTCATACATGCGAGCTCACACTGTAAGCCCTGTTACATCGATTAAATCTCTATTGGTGACACTCGATTTCTGTCACTATGGTTATTATTATGTGGCGATGCAAAATAAGCTTCACATTTTTAACCAACTTTAAAAAAGGAGAATCAATTCGGCTGTGTTCTTTTTAGGGTTCCGTACCAAAGTGATAAAAATGGAACCCTTATGGTTTGACTTTGTCTGTCTGTCTGTCACATCGCTAATAATTATCTCAAGAACTACTTATGCTATCGCTTTGACATTTTGAATAGTTATAAAGAAGGGTAAGCCAGACGCATAGGATATAATTCTTTAAATATTTTATATATTTTCTGTGAAAAATGACAGATAATAGGTGCTATTTGTAGTATACCTCCTATATTACGAATAAATTGAATACTCTAGCTAATAGCTTAAAGCGAGCAGCTTTTATTTAAATGAGCAATTATTGTTTATTTATTTATCTATTTAGAGGATCTCGGAAATGGGCAATCATTTGGATGAAAGCTATGTGTGGGTTTCTGGGGTTTAACAATCGATCTAGTTACCTCTAGATTCAGCGATCGATAAAGCTCGGTCTCTCAGGTACATTAACATAATGTTTAAAAGAAACCGTGTTTGTTTTATAATGATATCAAAATGTTAAAGGATTCAGATTCCAACGTTTTTCTACGATGTATCATATATCAAAGCGCTGGTCAGTCAATGATGCTGACAACAACCGTCTACGTCCAATCTATTTAATCTACAATTTTATAAACAGTAAAGTTATTAAGGCTCGATGGGTCAGCAAGTTTTGGCTTAAAACGGAAGCGCTTTAGAAGCCGTAAGTCAGTACCTAAATAACGCAAATCTATTCTGTTCTGCTTACGATTATGTATGTGATTAATAGAACTTTAGGTACTTAAATGCGGTAAAAACTCGCCTCATGATACCTTAGGTATTGTATGTTGGTTCGTGACAACTATGTGCATGTTCGGGGCTGTATGTATGTGAATTTTCGTACGTCAGCGGGCATTGTAAATATCTACATGACCCTGGTTCATAGATTCAACTTCTACTTCCGAATTTATTAATTTGAGGGACGATGAAGGGATAAAAAATATACTCTATTATGTTTATCAAGGCTATAAACTGGTGGCATACCAAGTTTCATCATAACCTCCTAGTCAAACAGAGCAGTAACATTATTTTAGCTGTCAAAATCCATGACGCCTAGAATAAAAGAATAAAAGTTACCCAAACATATGAATGGATGAAATGTTCATACTTTTAACTGTTTCGATATAAATAAACATTAAAACTAGTCCTACTAATACTGTTGTTTACTATCTTATAATCAGTAGTTTCATGTTGTTTCTTGGTTGTCCTGAAAATCCGTCATGATTTTCATGACACTACGCTGAGCGGCACCCATTTTGGTACTTAATACTTATATATTTCCTAGTATGTATATTGTATAACCAATTTATACCAAATAAATATTACTTTCTTTCTTTCTAATATTATACATGCGAAGGTTTAAATGTTTTGTTACTCAATCACGGGAGGATTTACGAGGACGAACTTCATGCGTTAACTAGCAAAAGCTAGTTCAGAATAACGCATGAAATAAAACCTAAAGCCATGACAATAAATATGAAGTTAAGATACTTAAAAGCTTGATGACACAAAACCCCAACCCGATAAAGTATTGGCTGAGTTCTAGACACAAACACGATTTTAATGGCGTCGGTAGAACTCGTTATGAAGTTTGAAGCCTCTGTATTTTTCTCCGATGCAATTAGCCAGTTTAAACTGGTTTAGAACGGCACTGTCTTCATTTTCTTTAACACAAAAGGATGCTTCAAAATTCCATTTTGGTGTTTAATCTTGATCATGGGCGTACTTTGACGTCTTGGTTAGACTAATTGCGTTTAGAACTTTTTATTTTAATACCGTAAATGAAAACTATTCAAAACGTCTCAACACGTCGTAAGACGAGAAAATGGGTGTACCCAAGAGCAATTAAGATGGGTCAGTTTGTTTGAAAATTCGATACAAAGTGTACCCGTTTTATTCATTTTCTCGTCCCAAGATCAAGTCTCCTTTTATAATTTGCATAGATCTAGTGAGGCACAGGTCGCTAAAGCGGTGCTGGGCATCATGGCAACTTATTTGACACGAGATTCTACTACGACATTTTGGTTTCAAGCCAAGTAAGTATGTCCAAATTAACATAAATTAGTCCTAACAGAGAATAATGACAAATTCAGAGATGGCCCAGGCTTTGGAATAAACTATTGTACAATTGCCTAGAACTGCAGAAAAATGATTTCTACTTCTTAGGTATTTACCTCATTCACTCTACTCGCTAGTGGATCTAATTTCATTGATATATTATTTATGCCGTAGGTAAAACATTTCATTATATAGGTAGTGTAATAAACTCAAAAATATTCGTCTCCATACTCCTTCAGCAAATACAATGTTTAAATTGAGAAGTGCCTGAAATTGCAGAAAACATAGTCAAAAAATATTTTCTAAATCTTAACACATTCATGCACCGTACTAGCCAGTGAATCTATTGCCATATATTTTATAAAGTGAAAAAAATGTTTTAATTAATGTTTATTAATTAAAACAATTTATTAACTTAAAAATTTGTAAAAATCTGAAAATCGTTCTGTTCCTTTAGTAAAAAAAAATGATATTGGATTATTGTAAAAACCGACCCTGAAATTTGTTTTCTTTGAAAAGAATATAAAATGGATCACGTCAGTTGATATTTTAAGATACTAGACCAATGATACTACTTCAACGTCGCCATCACGACGAAAAGGCGTGTATTACCCACACACACTCACAAGCACGCATCCCCTCTGCTGTTTATTGCGCATCCCAAATCCGATGGGAAATGGTATTCAATTTCCCTATTTGTGTTTTTTCTGTACAAACAATGAACTCCCTTTTTCTCAATTTGTTACTCTTGTGAGAATTGTTTCCTATTAATGTGAACACGTCATTGGCTTATCTTTTCGACTAGCCCGCGAGGCATTGGACGTAAACATTGATGTTGTGTAACGGTGCTATGATGCCATAGGGCTTAACTTCGTGGGTTCCATAAAAAACTCGGTTAAATCAAATATCTATTCAGTGGCAAGGGGTCAGGTTGTGATGAATTCAGGGTAGACATCGCGTTTTTCTGGTGTATATTTATTTGTAACAACAAGAAAGATGGTGGTGACTGGAAATACATTTCTATTTGCAACACGGTATCCCTTGGTCTATTTGTTTGCTATTTTATCTATTTTGTGCCAGCCAATATGCATATCCCACTGTTCGACTAAGCCTCCTCTTGATTCCCTCGATGTGCTTTCGGCCAATTGTTAAGATAAGCGTAATTTTATTTATTTATTAATTCATCTCACGTCATATTGTTATTAGTTGGTTGATATAACATATTTTATACCATTTGATAAGCAATTATAGATGTCAAAGTTTTCAAGAAAATTTTTGATCTTAAACCGCTTTCCTCAGGACATTTATGGTCTTGCCATATCTCGTACTCTATTTAGTAATTTTTACAATACGTTATGTACATTTTAAGTCCTTTACAACACTCCCGGATACGTCCGTAACGATTAATTTAAATAAATAAATGCCCGACCCAAACTCCCATTCTTCCATTTGAGTGAGTATATAAATCATAGTCTCGCGCACCTGCCTCGACGACGGGATGAAAAATATTAAACCGTTCAGTTCCGATATCAACAAGTCCTAATACTTCACCGTTTAGCGCTTCTACGGGCAATAGGAAAGGGAAAACTCCGGTGTGATTAATGTTGAAGAATGGATCAAAATTTAAGATCGAAGTCGAATTTGGTTACTTTAGTTACCAGATTATCTTGAGTTTACTAAAAGCCTTGTCAACTTAAAACGTAAAAAAATGCCTGAAATTGTATTTATATATAGTGTTATTTTATGTTTCGCTCACTATCATGATCAGCTGATATAGAATGTGATGTATGAAAATAGTATATACGTATAAGTATCTATACTAACCTAAACTAAACCATACATATGTATTTTTCGATCCGCGCGTGTACGTAATACGTATGTAGTCGTCATCTACGTGTGTGGCAATAAAATGTTTTTCCAATCCCACATACATAGCACGTAAATGTTAAATATTTAGTTTTCCATTATCTATTCAACTTTGTTTGAAAATATAATTACAAAGACTTGCAATTGTAAATAGGGTGATGCATTTGTTTTGTTAGATATCTTTTAGTAGAACTGAGTTAGCTAACATGTTATTTACGTACATGTTTATTTAAATCGTGTTTATTTAAACTTCATTAAATAATAATTATTATTAAATAGGTGGCTTAAATGGGTGACTTACTACTGGGCATAATAATGTAAACATATAGAGTGGGTGTGTTTGTTGAGCGGGAGTATACTTCGGACTTTTTGGTTAGGTACTAGGCTACTGAGCCATTTGTATATAGTTAAGGACTTAATTATCTCTACGATTTAATTGATTCCATTGAGTTACGAAAGTTGCCCGTATAAACTGTATCACTAATTTGGTGGTTATACTATTAAAACACTTTTGAGAAAAGATATTTTTATTGTGCATTTTGTTAATCCATTTTTTTTTACTTCAACCATACACGATTTGCCATTGGTGGATTATAATTAATACATAAATTAAAAATATCAATTACATCAATACGAAAAAAATGCATTTTTCGTTTATTCTTGATATCTTGCTTATTTTGAAATGTATATGACTATATTATGTACCTATATTAAAGATGTTCTTTTATTAAACACAAGCCTTACCGAATAACTATCGTGACATCCAAATACAAACGACATAAAGTGAGCGCATGAATCAATTTTATTCAGTTTTATCTCATTGCATCTCCACAACTTACTAAAAGTATCACGGTTCCTTCCGGAACATTAAACCTCACTGCAGAAGCCCACCCTATCCTGACCTGCCTAATTCCATACACCGCTATTTTTAATTAGGAACCGGGTGGGATCAAAATAGCTTGGTGCTATTAAGGACAGAGGCACAATGTCTGTTCTGCAGGTACTTGACATTGTCTTGGAATGGTGTCTCGTGTGTTGTTGTTACTTGGCATAATAAAGTTGCTTCGCTAGATTTCACAGACCATAAATCATTATAAAATGACGGTAATCGGTTAAGATAACGTCTTAAAAATGATTAATATACCTACCGGTAATCATTAAATGTAATGTAATTGTGTAAATAGTGTGTTAGTTAAAATCTGTTTTGATATAAGTATCTTATTCGTCAAAGCAATCATGTAATAAATAGGATCATTTATCTATACGAGTACTTACATTTCGTCATTAACCAGTCATCATTAGGTACTAGAAAATTGATCAGTCTTTGCTTGCAAGATTGACCTACTGCATACTGCATCGTTATAACTTGTGTCAATCTGTCTGTCAATTAAGGCAGATGAAATCGCGGCTCTTTGGATCAAATTTATTATTTTTTTAAATACGTCGTTCATGAATAAATATTTTAATTACAATCCCACATCGATATAAAAAAAATTAATTGCTAATATCGTATTTCATTTAGCAACGCCGCCAGTGGAAAGAGTGGAAAGTTGATTCCTCTGAGTTCTTAGTAATTTTTATGAGACGGAAATAACAAAATAAACAGCAGATTTCCCAGAATTGAATACCTACCTCCAATCTTTGGCCTTATTACGCCGACAGCTCTATGTTCAAGGACTTTGAAATTAATTGAATAAACTGTAATTACAAGTGGGTTGTTTGTAATTTGATACTCGTATATTCAAATAAAAAAATATTCATTACTATTATCATCATCTTGACATTACTGAGAAATTCTAATCCGCTATGCAGGCTTCGTCAGGTGGGTTCGTATAAGTATATCCAATAACTACCTTTCTAATAACTACTACCTGTCTCATAAGTACCGATGTTCAACGTATGGAAGTTTTGCTCGTTAAATTCTTATAGGCGCTTCGGTGTCGAAACGAAAATACGAAAATATTGTTACGAATATTACAGCGATGGTTTTGGTGACTATGGAAGGATTCGTTTTTGCTCAATCTCGTGAGATATTATAAGGTATACTGAAGTGCCAATATCTCATTTAAAGAATGTCTTTATTAATACCTAGAAAATTTCAAATATCGTACGTAGGTATATCGATTTTAAATCAAGTCTGGCTAATGAAAGTAGGGACAGGAAATAGCGAAAAATTTCAAAAAATAATCTTTTAATTTGTCAAAAGTCTTTGAACCTCGTACTCTTAGTACTGAAACGTTGCTGAGATATGAGCTTAGTAAGCAGGTATTTATTACTTAGTGAGTTTTGATTGTCAACTAGCGATATGTAGTTGAATATATACTAAATACGTAATAACATTACCAGATACAAGATTCATAATATAAACTTAAATATTGTAAGTCAATATTGAAGTAGCAATTTAAACGGAAGAATGTTTGATGCGACCTGTTTCCGATCCCTGAATGTCGAAGGATTAAGCAATATTTGACAAGATCGCACATTTGACATAAGTAGATATCATGTTACCATGTATTTTAAAAAGTTTTACTTAAATGATTCTCAGTCTCAAATTTCACTAGCCAGGCTGTAGCACGTGCTACTTAACTTAAAACAAAACAAAGAAAGTGTCATTTTCTGCAATTAATAGACAGTTGGTAGTGACGTTTTTCTGCAATGATAATAATAATCTTAGTACGGACTTTACAAAATATTAGTGTAACTGACACTGAAAGTTAGCGCGAGCTCTCGTCGCATAGGGCTGTTCAGCTAATTCCCAAGCTCCCTAGCCTTTCAGCTCAACTGTATCCAACAATACTCAACACTATTTACAACATTGAAAAGGATATTGTGTCGGTGAAATACATTTTTCGATTCGTATTTGAGACTATATCTAACGAAAGAGGAGATAGTGAGTCAAATTTGTTGTGTGTACTCGTACTCGTTTGTACTTACGTAGTTTGTATAGTCGTATATATTATATAATGTACGTACTTACGTAGTTTGTACACGTATGTAGTATGTATCTACATATCTGTGAATCGAATCATATGGTTTTATTATCAATTCACATAATGGGGCTTCAATAAGAGTAAAGCTATAAATGTTAGCTACGTATCCTGATGAAATGAATATTGTAAAACGCTGCCGCGAAAACATGAATCTGTAGCTGATCCATATGTAAAATTATTTACTTGATACACCGGAAACTGGATTACTCCCGAATTACACGTGCCAGTTTGCGGAATAGATTGATACATTTATTACAAGTAAATATATTTTTGATCCATCGAGGGGATTTCTTTAAAGCTTTTTTATTAGAAAGAGGCTCGAGTTCATAATATAAGTATACTTATGTTATAACAATTATAACTGTTATCATTTTACAATAGATCCTAGACTTATGTTTTAGTGGTCCAGCTAGTAGTAATACTGCTACGAAGAGTTGTTTGGGAGAGATCCAACAATAACCGAGGAAATAAGAGGTCGGAAATGTTATACAATCTGAATAGGTATAATAATGGTATGTATAGACAGCTCTATTGCTGTGCTCGTGCTTGCTAACATCTAAGCAAATTTTCTGCACAATTTCCCATACCTACACAGAGCTTTATTGTATAGTATGATTTTTAAATGACACACTGCCTATCCCATACTTAAATAAATATTATGCATATGTTTTGGGCATGCAATGTAAAAAAAGCCTTAACTCTTCGGCATAAGACCATATCACAGATTTTTGATCCATATTTTTCCCTTGACTGTACACCTAAACATCGATAGGGGCCTAGCGTCAGCAACGCGTATAATTGTGTCTGCTGTTACTAAGCATTAGCCAGTTCATAAAGTAGGACTTTAAACTCCCGTTTACAATGGATAGCCTCGCATTGGTCGTATTAGTCCGGTGTCCAAAAAGGGCCGTTACAAATGTGGGGTCAGCCAGCGGCTGTGGGATAACATCATCCGTTCGGCCTTTAATGTGACTTACTTACATTACATTTGGTTTAGTTATTTGGTAATTTAGCTTATTTATTAACTATAGGATTTAACAATAATTTGTTGCCGTAATTTAGTTTATTATCTACTCAACTTAATGTTTTGTTAGTGTTCCGTACCAAAGTAGTTCCATTGGAACACTTAAATTTAAAAACCCCATTTTTAAAGATGGAAGCTGTGCTTCACATGCTTCGTGATGGATTGATATTTATAATGTTAAACACAAATTACCGTTCCAAGTAAGTTACCAAAACCAATAATAGTCTACTTTTATTTTTACCTACTATGTACAAATAATCGAAAATAATTTTAATTGACCCTCTTTTACTTGATTATATATATTATAACATTAATAAATGATGTGTATCATAGTTATACTTAAATTAGCTGATTTCTTTTGATACTTTCTAAAATAGACACAAAATAAATACTAAGATAAATTGTACAATGTAGTAATATAGAAGAAAAATTAAAATTACCCCTCCGAGGTTTTTCATTAACTTAATATTAGGAATGAAGGAAGATGGCATTATGAAGAAAATATTTCGCTTTAATTACGTCAGTAATATAAACAGCTGGGTTGGTATTTTTTTATCGCGAGACTTATTGTATCGCAAAAGTATTACAATTGCCTCGTACGTGTATTGTTCCTGAAACTCAATAATTGGTGCTCTTCCATTGTTCCATTATCTGCCTGCTTCCACTACAGACAGGGACCATTCACTCTTGTCTATGAATAAAGCACCATCGATTTTCAACCCGCAATCTTCAGACTTTCAGGCAAGTCTAGCACAACTGTAAACAACGTATTTCAAACCACAAAGGTTTTTTTAATTCGGGTCAGTAATTCGAGAGATTACCCTACTAAAAAGGAAACTTCAGTTCATGCCAGTACTTTTCATCTTTTGTTTGTAGCTAGTAAAGACCATTACCATTTTCAGAAATTCAAAGGGAACGAGATTCGTCAACAAAAGGAGACGATCGACAGTAAAACTGCGCTAACCCTCTGTGGCCTTTGATTTTTCTGACGAGTCATTTTATTTAACTGACAACACTCGCTACCTAGGTTTTCGTAGCGCTACAGAACTTCCTCTACATACGGGGAAACACATGTTAAAGTCTACGGGTCTACGAGCAGAGAACTCTACAGGGGAGTTCTTGGCATTGGAAGTGTTCAATCATGCCTCCGGTTTTAGTATGAAACATATAGTTTAAGTACTTATTAACGACCCCTGATTCGCATGTCGTAGCGTCTGCGTCTTATTTCATTTTTAAGTTTCCGATAGTATAAAAATGCCTATTATGTAAACAGGTATTAATACATTGTCGACAACAGCAATTGAATTCTAACATCAAATTCCCAAAACCAACATGCGACATAACGATTACATTATTTTTAATTCCATCTACAAATATAAGTACTTCAACATTAATATGTACCTTGAACAAAAAGCTATTTTAGTATTCTCTTTAGTTTATGTGTTTATTTTCTTGACGCCACCGGTAAAGTATATATTACTATGCCCAAAGACTACAAACCTCAAGTTATCTAGAAACCCATGGAATATGCATCAACGCTCACTCGATAAAAATTGAAATAACACGACTCAAGAGAACGACAGTCTGCAATTTTCATAACTTTTAACGCTTATTTAGTAAAAACAAATGACAAAATGGGAAACTTGATAGGTAACACCATTAATTATATAAGCGAACATCAATCTTCTTTATTACGATTCACGTTATTTATACTCACGAAAAGGAACATTATTAAGTTGCCAAACTTATAGAAGTAGGGAAGCAAATGGAAACATATTTTCATGTTAAAAATGTGTGCAATTAACAAGCCATAACTGACTACAGTTTGCATAAAACCTCCACGCAAAGGCGGGAAGAAAGCCCAGAGCGTTTTTCATTTTGAATATTCCGTATCTAAGTTGTTAACTCTTGTTTACAAAGTAAAGCCAGGCTTTCGTAGCGTCAACACGGTTTCGGAGAAAAATGTCTTTAGTTAATGGTTAAGTTTACATATATTTTGCATTATTCGCATGCCCGCTTAAAACACAACGCGGCCCGTTACTTCTCCCCTAGAGGGTGCTCTTGTAGTTTATTGACATTTACTTTCCGAGGGCAAACACGGCGACAGTGGCTGTCTGTCTCCGCCTTGACTTCCCGCAAAATGCGTCTATTCCGCTGCGGGGAACGCAAAGCGGCATACTTGTGCATTATGGAAAAAATAAAAATGAAAGTATGCAAAGTATGCGGCGTTTGTTATTGAATCCACGCGGGCTGCGCTTTGAAATTATTGGGCGAACGCGGCGATTACATTGTATAATTTGATACACAGGTTCTGTATTAAATCAGAGTTTTATTTCAGTTGTCATTTTTTATGAAACGCGAAAAATTATTTACAAAGTTCGACTGTTAGCTGTGAAATCCTGATTATTAAATCAACTGTTTTGTGATTCGCTTTTGTTTAAAATTAAAAACTCTGTTATTGGATTATGAAGGGCCGAGGCTAATGCAATATGTATCAGCATTCAGTACTCTTCCGCCAAAGGAAAAAAGTTGTATGAACGTATAAGTTTCGTGAATTTCACTGCTTTTCTTCTTTGCAAAGCAGTATTGAGGAGCTGACCCTTTCAATCTTTGTTGCTCTGAGGCTACTTATAAGATTTCAACACTCTCTGTCTGCCCTAAAAGTTTCAAACTGTTGAATTTTTCAGCTCGAATCAGTTAAGCATATATATATGTCACGAAGTTCGGGCACTTTATACGGCTAAAGTCGAAGTTTGTAAGTATTTACATTACAGCTCTTGTGATAGGCTAACTTGTAAGAAGATTACGCTAATGGAACTTCAAGCTTACGCACTAATTTTATGTGTACAGACAACACGCCGCTCCGTCAATCAGCTACTGGTCAGCTAATGTATTATTTGGAGCCCTTTCTTTAAATGTCATATCAACAGGGTAGAACGAATACAAAAGAATTTTTTGAAAGCTTTAGACTACCGTATGTGACGTGGTCGAAATTCCTACAATAACAGCCTTTCTTACTATGGTCTGTTATCATTAGAAAGCCATCGAATACAGTTTGATTTAATGTTTCTTCATAAAATAACTAACAGCTTTATCGATTCCCCGTCGCTTCTTGGTAGGCTATTATCCAAAATTCCTCAACGCACAGCACGTCATAAGAAATTATTTGCTAACCCATACTCCCGTACAAAATATGTCTCGAATTCTTACTTTAACCGTTGTCTCAATTATTGTAATGTAAACTTGTCTCATATTGATATTTTCTCAATTAGATATTGCCAAAGTTTTAGAAATCAAATTATTTGTCATTTAAAATCGAAATCATAATCTCAGTTTGAAACTTCTCTGTATTAATATTTTTCCATGTATTTTTGGAATTAGATACTTATTGTCAAGGTTTTTAAAATCATATAATCAAATTATTTGTCACTTAAAATCGAAACAATAACCTCACAGTTAGAAACGGTCTGTATTAGTAATTATCCATGTAGTCTTCTAAACCATATTTTAAAAAAAATGCACTTGTGTAGCAAATAGCCAATAATGCACTCTTTTGCAAATTGTTTCGATTCTTACCGCTCCTACAATAAGCTACTTTAAGTTAAAATGTTTATGTAATCTTAAGTTATGGCACTCACTTTACCACAATATGTAAAAATATCATTTTTGTATTTGACTGTTTGTTGCCTAAATAAATTAAAAAAAAATCAGTTGATATCATGCTGGGTAAAAACCGAAATATTGTAATAATGTAAATAATATACCTTCTACAGTGTTAATATAGACAAGTATTCTATTCAACGGATAAATAATTTTCAGCCGAAAAATTCAATCAAGTGAAATAATATGTATAATGTTCAACATAAATATTTATAGGCACACATAGGTACATGTCTGCATACGATTCGATAATAGTTAGAACTAATATATATACTGTTATTTTGTAATCATAATTATGTACCTTTTACCTACCTTATTTTTCATTGATATTTGCATCGATAATTATTATTATTCTGTTGTATGACTGTAAACAGACACCGTAGCCGATGAAAGTTTGCGACTGCTTGGAATTTGTGCCTTCTTTCTCATACTTACCTATTTGCATTTTGATATAAAACTAGATGCCCCTTACGTACGTTCGGAAGTTTACACAATTACAGGGCTAATTCTTCACCCAACCAAACTTGTCTGATGTCTGGCCGTATTTTTATTCGCTTGTGCACCCTCTTTTGTATTTATGCTTATGTTTTAGCCAACTGTCGTTAAAGCGACGCGGGTCACAGCTCAGGCCGCTCACGTATCTAGCCGGTGCCAATCTAAAATTTGGCTTCAGAAACATCACAGTTGGCCCGAACGCAAGTAGGGCAATAACAAGCGGATACTCATAAAGTTGGGTCGTCAATTTCAGTCTTACAGGCATAATGGTGGTTCAGTGAGAGCACATTTGCTTTAATACTTAGCGACAAGTAAGTACGTCTATTTGGTTCACTACATAGTTCTTTATACAAAAGATTTCTGCTTTATAAATATCAATGATGATGATGGTTGACTGGTAGAGAATGCCTTATGGCATTAAATCCGCCTTCATACTTCTTGAATTGTGCAATAATAATATATTTAAAAAAATAGTAATAATAAGTTGGCAAGTACCTACACTTGGCACACGAGCTAACCGCCATGTGGGATGTTGATTCAACGATCACTGTCCCGATATTCGTCTCTGCGAACGGTCTAATAGCAAAAAGTCTCAATCAATACCTCTAGAGACTCTCGCTAGATGGCTGGGTCAAGGGTCAGATATAGAACGCGGTACTCCTGCAGAAGTGGACACGGCGCGGATAGTCAGGAAGTTCTTCTCTCTGTCGCCAGACATCACCGATTTTTATAATGTTTTTATGTTTTGTAAATATTGTTTTATATTTTAGGTTTTATATCATTATTGTAAAGAGTGACTTAAGTTTATAAATGAATAAGAGATAATAATATCCTTTATGGTGCACTACAAAAAAATATTTTAATAGGAAATAATGTTTAGAGCACATTAATTTAAGTAGATAAGTTTTTTAAAACATTTCCGTCAATTCATGGGAGCAATACCTATCTCTACAAAATTACATTAAAACAAACACAATTGAAAACACGGCGTTAAACTTTTACACAAAAAGAATGACAACTTAGATAATTTTGGGACGCTGGAAAAAAACCGTAAGAATCGTAGATTTTTAAAATGTGGAAGTGTTCGTGTTTTCCCTTCAAATGGTCATCAGTTCATATTTCAATTTTAAAAGCAAATTTATTCAGTATCACACTCTGTCTTCACTCCGTAACTCAGTTCGCGCCATTTTAAAGGAGCAATTACGTACCTACCTACTTACAGTGGTTTCAAACTTTAGGAAAGTTTCATGTTGGTCATTACACGTCATTCCAGATAAATTTTAATGCTGGCATTTAAACATACCTGTATTAATGATATTGTCAGCTCAAATTAGCTGTTAAAACCCGGTCAAATACGTATATTAGGTACGTAGTGGTAGGAAATACATTCCTTTATTGGTTTTTGTGAAAGAAATCTTTAGCAGCTAGTTGGCGCCGTGCTCCCTTGAGCGTAGTTTATCATTCCTGGATAAAAAAATGTTATTCCAAGCTCGGGCAGCGTATCTCTACACGATTTAATATTAAACTAGAAATACTATTTGTAGCAGCACATTTGCAGTATCTGTAGTTAAACTATGTGATTGCATGTTGATGCACTGTACAAAAGCCAATTAGGTACCTCCAAGGTCCCTGTCTTCTCTTATTTTCGTTATACTGAGGATAACCTGCTTGTGTTATTTACCTACGTGCTATTGCCAAAATGATTCAATTTTTTACAAAATATACGAGTTACTATTGCATCGTTTACCTTTTTAACCACCAAATGATTGACCTATCATCAATCAAGAAGGTGTCATTTACACTGTCACTATCATATATCAGGCGATGGCGGTTGAAGTGTTAATTACCTATCTGTAAGGGTTTAAATAATTATCTTTCAATTAACTGATCTATTAGGTATTTTAATTTACATCTTTACTGAAACCGGATGAAGCAAATTTTAGAATTTCTAATGATCAAAGAGGCAAAGACGCAATTTCTAAAACGTTTGGATCCAAAATGAATAAAAATTAAAACAAAACTTCTAAAACGTAATTCTACAAGTATTTGAGGTATTGAACCGTTTAATCATACCTAACCTTGTCTCAGACATTTGACTTACCACAAGTTAAAAGTGTAGGTTGCAAGTTATAAATATCATCTTTCACGTGTTTAGTTTTCCTCTCACTATTTTCCAACTGAAACCAAAGATACCTACGCTATCAGCCTCCGTTGGAAACATAAACGGATGTGTCAATGCCATTGTTTACCGACAGTGATAAATTGAGCATGGAACTCTTATTTCGGTTTGACCCCGTCATGCGGATTTTTTTGAATACTCCTGTGAATTTCCATACAGGGTACATACAGTCCACGAAATAATCTGTATTTGCATTTATATAGTTTTTTCCACGCGCTGCTTTAAATATTAAATGGCAGCAATTAAAACAGATCGCGTTTATAGTTATGATAATGTGATGAAACTGTTATGAAACCATATTTTCTCTACTTATATTATTCTGAGAATGAAATTTAAATTGAAAAATTGTGCATAAAGAAATAATTGAAGTGTTAAAATATTAAATGCCGTATTTTTCATATAATAGAAGAAATTACCCAATGGTCTCTGACCACAGTGTCAATTAATTCGATATTTATGTAGGTTGTGATACCACAGGGTACCAACTTGTTCCAGACTATTGATTACAGTGGCCCATTTTTCCCACATGTTTGACACTGGTCGAAATTCCCGTCGTTATTGGTTTAGACTAAGCCTAAAGTGTTACCATTAGGTATAGATCTGTACAATTTTACCTTGTAGGTTCATGAAATGGACTCCAGCTTTAGAAATATCTCGATGGAATTCCGAATTCTCGAGTGTGTAAGTAAATATGTATATCTGTTAATATCCACTTCATCTGTCTATGTAAATGTGCAGTCGAGCTCACAAGGAGCTTAACACCTTTGTACCTTACGCTTTAACGTCATGTTTAAACTGTCATACTAACATTTCCAACGGGTGAAAACGACAAAGTACTAAATTGTTCAACTGCTTATGAGTTCGACTGTACATCAAACTAAAAATATAGAGGTCCGGGAACATCAGTATAATGGTACAATATTTGGGATTGGACGGTCTTTATACTTATTTTAGCGATCGAATTATGTGTCTCCTTCACCAAACACTCTATAACATCTACAAAAACAATTGAAGGGTTCTATAATGCTTCCGTTTAACATAAATAATGGCAGAAAACTAAAATGGCTGGTGCATGTAGGTCTGCTGGCAGCGAGCGGCGATAGAGCCTCGCCGGCGGTGCCAAATTGCCCCGTTCGCTTATCATCGGGATTACGTCGGCCATGTGCTGGCTACAATATTTATAATTACTTTCCTTTATATTTTTTATATAAATATACTTATTCGTTTTATTTGCTAAAGTTCCATTAAATGATCCCCGGCCGAAAAGTAGTATTAAAGCCTGTAATTTCTTTTTTTTAGGTTATGGCGTATATAGAAATGACATGTGCTACGATTTAATTTTTAAGTATTTAGCGTGGATTATCTACGAATAGTATCTTCTGATATTATCTATAGCATCATTCAATTTTATACACACTAGGTACTATACACCACTTACTACTTTAGTAGTTTTAATCATTATAATATTTTTAAAAATATAATTTATTTCGTTAGAACTTGTAAAAAGCCTGCAGTAAAGCCCAATTTAAAAACAATGCAGAAAAATGCAATGTGATGTTGTAATATTACAAAGATGGTATTGCAGAACATTGTATCTACTGTATAAAATTTCTACCTTTTTGTGCAATCTGTGACTGCTCCAGATCGGGGGAGTTTAATAGGCCTGGTGACTTGGAAATATTGAAGTACTCGCTCGGTTTGCACTGCAAATTGATTTTACGATTTGGATAGTTTATTTTCATTGTATACCTATAGCACAAGAAGTGGATTAAGTATTATAGTATAGGTACCTTTGTGTATCTTCTTGAATCGATTATAAGACTCATTTGCATTCATATGAACAGTTATAATAAATTGTACAATATTCAGAGAAAGATAGAAAGAGTAGAGTAGTAAAAAATAACAAAATAAGCCTTAATTTTATTTAAGGCACCGGCCCACAATATACTGGTCCCTGCGTGCCGTTGTAGTACTTTTAGTGTTTTAATCAAAAAGGCACAGACAAACTCACAAGGGGCTTAACACGTTTGTACCTTGTCGCTTTAACGTCATGTTTAAACTGACTTACTAACATTTTCAACGGGTGAAAACGACAAAGTATCAAAATGTCCAACTACTTATGAGTTTGTACCTAATTAAGAAAAGCAATAAGTACCTACTTATTATATTTAGGACATTTAGTATAAATAGATATACGGGTAGCATGGCAAATGTCGTCATTCGAATTAGAAATGTTATATCCATACTTACGTAAAATGTATCCTAAATGACTTACCGAATCTATGCTCTTAGAAATTTCGGAGCAGGAATCCAGCATTCGCTTTGTAGAAGTGAAGTCCGCACGATGCACTTCCTGCCAAGTCACACATAATCGTACCTGCATCTCACTTGCTTTACGTAAAATCCTGCGCGGCCTTTGCCGTGTGAACCCTACTCTTTTTTTGTATAAGAAACTCCATAGAATTTACATGAATGTACGTAGTTTTCCGGCTACATTGGTCGGATTTTCGGCGCTTATGCGTCTCGTCTTGGCTAATTGCTTTGAAGTAGAAAGTACTTTTAATTCAAGAGGTGAGGTTTGCGTTGATGCGTAATGTTTGAGTTTGTCGATTAGCCACGATGTTGTGTGGACTGTAGGTGTTGGTACGGAACCCTTAATTGTGCTTGATCCGACACGCACTTGGCCGGTTTTATTTTTTAATAGTGTTGTAGTAGTTGCAGTGCCACTCAAAATGCATATGAATAATAAAATGCAATGACGAAAAATGTAGGTCGCTATAAACAGTATCAAAGGATAAGGAAAAAATAGGTCCTTACCTATAGGTTACCTTATCCTTTCTTTTCGTGTTAACTTTCGTTTTGTTTTGTGCTGTTTAATACCGGTTTAGTTACATATACAGAAACGAGACAACTGTTATTATTCAAACACAAATAATTTAGCACCAGAGTGGAATTGAAGCTTAGATGTTATGGAACCTGTGTTCACAAAATTTCACAAAAATACGAAAGCCTTTTTGCCCAATCTGAAACGAAGAAGCTTCGCTCGCCATGCTCGTTCGCTCAATAAATTCGGCATTTATTTGTATATAAAACCTAAATTTTAAAGTTTTGTTGGATACCTACATAATAAAATCCTAAACAACCTCTTTAAACAACAGTTATCACTTTAGATAGTTAACAGAACTGCGCTTGACTGGAAAAGCCCCAATATTTTCAAATTTCGCAGAAAACATTATAAAATGCTTATTGCAAGGCCGATATATTTTTGGGTTGAGCCCTGTACTTTGTACTGTTAAGCAATATATTTTTTCATTTTATTATCCGTCTGATTGTATCAGATGTTATCCAAAAAGCTCCTGTAATTGACAGCACCCAGAGTTGCTCCCCAAAGGGCATGTAACATATCGTTGGAAATATTTCTCCGAGCCGTGTTGTGCCGTCACTTCCGGTCTCGTCCCCACCGGAACCGGCAAAAACGATAAATCATCCGCCATTGTCGCCAGCGCCCAATTGACATTGGTTTTTCTATGTGCGTGTTGGTTTTGTTTGATTGTTGTTTAGGGTAGTTGATTTGGGCAAATTTATTATTTCATCAGTGGAATAAATCACACATTTCGGTACTATTTATCACATTTTGTACATCCATTTGTCATAATAAAGATGTATGTATAGGAATAGTATGGATATAGAATGAAACTAAATTGTTAATTATTGTAAAAATTGTGATATATATTCTGTGTTAAACTATGAATATTTAACTGTACAAAAATCCAAGAATGTCTAATTTACACTTTCAATATAATTAACAAAATATTAATATTTGTGAAACATTATTCAATGGCCGGCGACGATCTATCATTCGTGAGTGCCTTCCTTAGCTTCACTGTCGCAAATTGTTGAGGCCTGCACAGAAATTATTCCTTACTAACAACTCTAAAAGTATGGTAAAATCTCACCTAATTACATACAAACATATAACACATAAAACTATATTAATTTGTGTACTAATATGGCCTTAAGTAATTGTGAGAAACGTATTGTTTTATAAGTTGATACAAAGAGAGTATACTTGTACATATTTAAAATATGTCAACATAAAATTAAAAGCACTAAAATAAAACAGAAACACAACAAAAACCTGTATAACTATTTGTAGACACCAGTTTCGCGGCCCCACAGGTCATACCAGGGGCCGAAGGTGTGACCGTCTTCGGGCAGATCATTTCCTTCTACCGATCTTTTGAGCAATTTGGTTCGAGGCAGTAACTGTGGTCTCTGTTGTTTCAATGCGTCGTTGAACTTTTGATCATCAGACTCACTGTAGGGTGCTTCGGTTCGTCGATCCATTAACCGCCTGGCCTCTAATCTCGCTTCTTCCTGACGTATTTTTGTCTTCTCAGCTTTCTTAGAGTCTGTTTCGTAATCGTACCGTGAAATGCGTCTCTCTTGGTCACTGAAATATGATATGTTGGTCTCGTAATATCTGTCTTCTCTGCGGCTGTTATATTGCAGTGAGCTGTCGTCGTAGCTTCTCTGCGCCCGATTTTTACTCCTCAGGTCCCGGTTTTCATTTGGATTAGTAAAGTCCTTTCGTCCTGAACGCCTGTCTAATGAATAATCAATTCTTGGCTCTCTGCTTTCATAAGGTCTCATATCTTTCTTCGATGACCTAATTTCTGCCTGTGGGTATTCCTTTTTATTGTGGTAACCATTTTCGAATGTCTGCTGTTGTCTATTTTTTTCTTCCTTACTAGAACGTTTTTTATTATATTTCAGTGTTCCTTCATCACGTCCATTGTACGAATTTTCATTTCTTATATCATTATTATTGCGTTCTGTGGGAATACCGTACCTGTCAGTATGTTGTTCATTGTCTTTATATTTTAATGTCTCGGATGATGCTGAAAATGTCTTGACTTCTTTGGAATTGTCTTTGAAAGTTTTAAATTCCATTGTTTTTGGTGGAGAGTGTTCGTGTGACGATCGTTTGGCTTTATCAGAAGATAATGTCGCGCGAACATGAGGTTTTATAGGGGTGACTTCTATTTCTTCAAACTCTGGCATGTACGCGTTTTCTTTTCTTTTCTTTATATCATCTTCCATTGCTTGCGCCTGCCTACGTTTATCAAGTTCTTGTTGTTTTCTAGATGTCATATGATCATCTACTATGATGCAATCATAAGGATCAGTACTAGAAGCTACTGAATTGACATCAGAACCACTGTCATGGTCGTATCTCTGGAGTATTTCACGCCGTTTAACAGTTTTCATCACGAAACCTTCCCCATTCTCGTCGTTATAGAAACTATTTTCGAAATTAGTTTTGATTGTGCTGGTATTTGTTAAATCTGAATGTCGGGACTCATTGCGGGGTACTATTTCGTCAAGTTTTTCTTCGGCTATAACTTTTTCGGATGATGTCTTCTTATTCAGAGCCTGGTTTTGATGGTATATATCACTTTTTCTGATTTTTTCTACGCGATCTTCATTTTCTATTGAGCCCAAACTCTTCGCTTGACGTATTCCGTTGGTAACATTTAAGTCTTTCCTGTCAATTGTTTCTTTTGGTCGTGACTGTCCATTTTCAATAGGTGGTGTCTTTTCTGGACTCGCCTGCTTCCTTGTTTCTGGAATCTCTGGAGCTGGTCTTAAGTCCTTCTTTATTTTAACAAAAAGTTTTTTCTTGTATTCTGGTACAGTATCAACAATATCTCGGTGCTGCCAAAGTGACATTCCCTCCATTATTTCTTCATTGGTCGTTCGGCCGAATTTCCAAAATGACTTAGTTCGTTTAACTTTTTGTGAATCTTTATCCATTTCCAGCATATTTCGTAGCATCAGGTGCTGGTCATCCGTCAAGTAGCCGTTTACATTATTTGGTTTATGTCCGCGTCTTAAACTTTGAGTTTTGAGCAAATAAGCTTTATGATCGTTCGTTTGTTGAGCAGATTTACTAAGGGTCAGAGAAGAACAAAAATGAAATTAAACAAGCGCTACTTTACTACGAAAACATAAGCAACAAAAAGGACAAGCAACATTCTAAATACTTCAAATTAGAATTTTATACAAAGACAAACATACCTGATAGGTACTCGCAAGCGCTGAGCTTCTTCGTCGCTGTAATCAACGTCTGGCTGAGGTGGTGGCTCGTTCGAGAAACCAGAGTCGTTGGAGCTATGCAGTGAAACGTTGCCCACTGCTCCTACCGCGGACACTGCTGTTTTTGCTGGGCCGGCTTTGTTTTGAGCGATCTGTCAAATAAAACTTTATTGAAAACTACAAAAAAAGCATTCGTGTGTACTCTTTCTTGTTAGCAAGAAACAATAATGAGGTGGAGGTTACAGGTAAGTGAATGGTGGTCAAGGTTATCAAAACGATAAGTAATCAGACCCCCAGTTCAATATAGATGGTTACAGATGTTTATAGTCAGATGGCCAGACATAGGTCCATCGAGAAAGGCATTATAAAGAAACGACCTTTACGCAGCAGTGGGTATTAATAATTAATTGTATAAGAGAGACCCCACACTAGCGCTTTTTCAGCGTCGGCGTCTTGCCAGCGCTCGAGCAGAAACGACGCAACGTTCTCGCAGCGTTCACGCAGCGTTGACGCAACGTCGGGGCAACCGTGTCGTAACGCCAGCGGCGTCTACTGAGCGTCAGCGTCTCATCAACACCCATGCAGTGACAATGCGGCGTTTCTAACGTCTCTCGAACATCGACGACTTGCCAGCGTCTTATCAGTGCCCGCACAGCGTCCCTGCTGTGCCCACCACCACGCCGCAACATAGGTACTCAGTTTAAAATTTGACATTATAGAAAATATACGTAAAATATAAAGTCTGTGTGATATTATAATAAATTCCAATGTGTTTATGGAATCAGAGGACGAAACACTGCTGCTGTTAAATCTCATAACAGTTCAATTTATGATTCTGTTATGGCTATCTCCGCCCGCCGCCCGCGCGGGCACAGTATATTGTAAAGCTAAGGTAAGGACCTACGGGAACTTGTGAACATGTTAAAGAGGATTTATTATATGTACCTATAGTAGTACAATGAAACTTACGTAATAAAATAAGAAAACATAGTCGGCATTTGGGACGATTCTTTGTTGGAGTTATCGAATTCATGAAAGCGATTAGTTCGTATTGTTTATAGTGTCAGAAATTAAACTCAGGGTAGTGCATTGTGCACTATTCGTCGCGCGACGCTGCGCGGGCGCTGACAAGACGCTAGCGTTTGAAAAACATTAATGACGTCGCGACGTCGCTGGTCGCTGCCACTCGACTGGTGCTGACGCTCTATAAACGCCGCTGGCGACTACCGACGCTGCGCAAAAGTTGCGTCGTCGCTACGAAGGCGCTGGCAGGACGTCGACGCTCAAAAGAAGCTAGTGTGGGGTGTCTCTTAAACCTTCTTAAATAATTAACAAGTTTTGACATACCTGGGAACGCATAGGTAGCGTTTGCGGTCCGAAAGTCCTAGTTTCGATGACGGCATGGGTCGTGAAGCTGGCAGCTGAAGTGGAGCTCTTTATGGCGCTGGTGGCTACAGCGGCGGGGGTGGACGAGTGAAATGTGGCACTCGCTGATGAGCTCAGAGCGCTCGGCGACGGAGCTGGTAAGGTCGGCGGCAGGCCAGGGGAACCGTTACCAAGGCGACCCTTAATGATAAAGCAAAAATTATTACCAGAACAAAATGCAGATTAATATAGGTTCGTTGATATTACCGCTGCATCTTCGATAGTCTTACGTGACAGGTTCGTTAAATGTGGTTTTCACAACTTGCACGTTTTGTTTCAAACGGTCGTTGGCCACGGTGGCTTGCGTTTTGTCTGTTACTGTTATGTTCGGTTTTACAAGTAAGTTTTACTGTTTTCTATTGGGTATTAGCTATTGCCGCCATACCTATATTTAATCTAACTACTGCTCCGCTAAATGTGGTTTATGCTAGACCTTTGAGAACGTATATCGTAACCATATAAATAGTTTAATTGTTAGTGTTTCATATGATCAGAGAGAAGTATTTAATATTATATGTACCTTGTTAACATGATGAGCAGTAACGGTGTCTCCAAACATGCGTGTCGGCGGATGCTGGACGTGCGGTGTCGTGGCGCCCGGCGTCGTGTGCGCGACGGGCGCCGGCGGCGGGGCCTCGCTGGGAGTTTGAGCGCAGCTCCAACGAGCCGGAGAGCTGCTATGGGAAAAATAACCTTATAGATTGTAAAAAGGGTGACATTCTTATTATCTGGTCTCAGAAATTCTTGATGACCATGGTGGAGAGCTTTGGGTCGGGATGGTGAACAGATTTTTTTTAAGCGACAGTTAATTTTTATATTAATATGCGTTTCCTAGTCTGGTGAAAAGCCGCATACCTACTATTATAATATTATGTTGCAATAATTTGCTTGAAAAAATCCTTACGATGACACGATAACTTCGAATATCACTGATACATTTGTTTTAGTAGATATTCTGATAGACATTTTCATACTCTTTTGTTTGCACCTTTCATAAATTGTTTAGCCCAATGGTTGGCTGGTAGAGGAATGCCATTTGTCATTAAGCCCGCCATTTGTACAATTTCTGTATTTTGTGCTATAATAAAGACATTCCTTATACAAAGCCAGCACGTTTCATTTTTCCAAACCTGATCTTTATCGCCCCTATCACCGGCGGTATAAATAGAAATCTGTCGGTATACTGGAAGCAGGATACTTGGCTCACCTAACATCATTATCGGGGATGGGCTCCGTGTACGCAAGCGGGAACCAGCCAGCGTGATGAGTGCGCATGTTTTCGCCGTACTGCCAGCCCTTGGTGCGCTCACCCAGCAGGGCCAGTACGTCGCCCTGTTGGAAGCTGAGCTGATTGTCGCCGGCAGCCGCGTAGGCGTACAGAGCGCGCGCCAGCGGCGGCTCGCGAGTCGTGCACGATGGAGGCGCCAGTGATGACGGACGCGTTGCTGGACGAGAATCAATATCTGTAATTAGAAATTCGGATTTAATTTTCTATTCTTGGCACCTTTGCAAAAAGTCTTTAGAAATTCCTTAGATGGATAAAATTACGTTCTAGTCATAATTTTTCAAAATCTTTAAAAGCTGGAAAGAATAGATAGGGATAGTAACGCTCATATAAGTTCTGGAAATAGGGATGTTGACACTAATGAAGAAAAACAATTAACTTCAAATTTTCTCGGGAAAGGATCAAATTCTCAATCAAATGGCAACTCAAAAGAATAAATAATTACATAAGTATAAGTGTTCAAAGTTTTAACAGGGAACATATTCTGTCCCTTTTCCGCAAAACGCATCTCTGTATTGAACGATCGTCATTTACTATGGCGATATAGTTCAGTGACGTCACTGATTTGTAGCGCTTTCTCTCTCTAATGAAAACGTTCTAACGGTTGTGGCTTCGTTATTTTTTGAGATATTTTAATGGGATTTTCACCATTTGGCACAGTTTTAAGTCTTCTTTCTTTTGGATTATAAATTGGATACTAATAAATTTTGAGTCAATCAGGATGTCTCAATAGGGATCTATAACGGGTCGTGTTTTTATTTCCTTCTAAAGCGATGCAATGGTTTTGTACGGTGCAGTGAGCTTATCAATTGAATTATATAATTTAAATGCCAAAACATGATTAGGAGCACTCACCTTGATCTTGATGTAAGCTCGCTTGCAGATTGAAGTCAGATTTAGCCCTCGATAAACCTTGGGCGGGCGAACCCAAATCTCCAATAGACCTCACGTCGAGGCAGGAAGCGTCGACGGACCTGGTTTTCCTCAGAGCAGACCCGACAGAAGCGCGGTCGTCGTCATCCCCCGCGCGGGGACTGGCGTATACTTCTTCGTCAGTCCAGAATGAGACTTGCTGTGTAAGATATAAAGTTCGTTTTACAACAACTGGGAGGGTTTCCCCTATAAGTACATCGCGAAGAGCATTGGGCTATTAAAAGGATATTATGGCATTAAAATACTATAATATTCCCGAATACATTGGAAAACAACCCTATTAAAATTTTATGTTCTTATCCCACGCTTTTCTCCGAATCCAAAGAAATAATAAATAGAAATATGTATGTGTTTTGCAGATTATGTAGGTCATATGAGTTTTAAATGGGCCATTCGGGATATAATAAATAGCCCATAACGCAATTTTATTTTAACGGAGACAGCTTTTACGTTTATATCAGACAAAAATGCATGTTTCTATTGTTTCTGTTAGTATAAAGTAGTAGCCTATGATTACCCAATAAAAATCACTTTGATTAGCAACAAGCTGTTCAAATGGCATTTCTTATGGTTGGAGGCCAAGATCCATTTCGGCCCACTGAACCATCGTAGTAAATAGGTAAGTAAGCAAGTAAGTATCTAAGTGAGTTAAAACTTTGATTTTAGTACTTAACTAACCCTCATTCTGCTCACAAACATGGCTTCCACATTGGGCGGTAGATACTCCCTGGTCCGGGATACCTCGAGCCACTCATCCAAGCCGGTGTTATAGGCGGCCGCGCCTGACGAATGGTACGCCAGCCAGTGCTTCGCAAGGGAACATTGTCGCTCCAAAACGAAACCGTAGCGGCGACGTTCTTGAGTCATTGCCTGATGATAACACAGTTTTACTAATACAATACGATCCTCCAATTTGCGTGCCACAAATGTGGAGGTAAATGCCGATCCCGGATTTGCTGTTATAGTCACGAGATCGTTATGCCTTATATCGCAACACATCTACATTTAGGAGCAATTAAAACGGGTCAGTTTGTAGAGAAATTTGTGTGTACCCATTTTATTTGCTCTTGACCATAACATTACTGTAGGAGTAAGGATGTGTTACGATCAGAGTAATCAGGTACATACATTAATCTAGCTGAAACTAGTACACTTACGTTTTTCAAGCTCTGCTCACAAAACGCATCCAATTTTGTTTTTTCTTCCTCCAAAATTTGCATGTTCTGAAAAAGAAAAATTTAAAACCAATCAGATAAGAACTGGCTTCTATAACTTTATAAAAAGTAGGAAAAAGGAAATTAATGGCCTTTAAATAAAATGAAATCGAAAACCGTGAATGATTCAAACTTTTTTCCTTTCAATAAACTTAGAATCGTAAAACCCAATTTCATTGTATCAAAACAAAAAACTTCGAAACTCGAACGTTAAAGTTTGGAGAGTTAAACCATAGAGCATGAAATGAAGACAGTATTCCGGTAGGTGATGGTTTCCTATAAATATCATGTGCAATTTTTATATACACGTGCTAGGATTTTTTTCTGATTGCCGTAAAAAGAATATTTCTTAGGGATATTTTCTTTTCATGTTTCTATCGTTTAAACCCAAAATGACACATGACTTGCCAGAAAGATGAAAAACAAGTCACAATACCTGAGCGTAAGGCACGTGACTTTTAATATGCAAGGCATTGGAATAAATAAACTTATGTACGGATTAGGTTCCGAAACAAACCCCGGGCTGCTTTAGGATACAACCGGGAAGACGATAGGATGATTATGAAAGACATGAAAGAAAAATCTAAAGACGTTTCCTTCTGTCTATTAAGCGGCCGCGGTGTGTTAAATTAATGGTCACTGAAAAGCGCTCAAATGTTTTTTTTTCGCTCAAATTAAGCTCACAGAACACAGATACACACCTTCATTTCTTTGTCCATAGCCGACCCAACTTTGGTAACATTTGTCTTTTTCTTCCTTTGTTTCTTTATCGTAGCCGCAGCCTTACTATAACTCTCAGACCTCAGTTTGTGTTGCTGCAGAAACCGCTTCTGTTCAGACTGTAGAATAATGGTTCTAAATGTAATAACAGTAAATAACAGTGTATAATAATTTACATGGGGAACTGCTCAAGGGCATCATCTGCGGCCAACCTCGATATGACCAGATGATTATGATTTATGTAAGTTTGTTGAGAAAGACCTGTTTACGAGTACTTTATAAATACATCGAGACGTTTTAAGTAAATTTGTAGGTATGTATGTGGACGTAAAAAAAAATTGCAGAAAAGGACGACAATTTTCATTTGTCATTTTTTTATATCTTTGCTAGAATTCTTGACGTATCTTCAAAGATCATCTGTCCTTTCTCGGCAGGTATTACAAAAAATAGAAGTGATGCCAAGACTAAAATACGAGCAAAGAATATAACTACAGGGGGACGCTTAGTTCCGGCGAAACTTTTTTAATAGAAATCCTTATCTCTTGGTAAACGACATACTCGCCTAAGCTATTTGAACTCGTGGCCCTTTCTAGTAAACAATTCTTACAAACATCGCATTGTACACGCCACAAGGATTTAGGAGACGTATTTTATTTGTAAACCAACCTGTACTACTTTTGTATCCTTCTCAAGATTTGTCTCCAAGGGAACCAGGAGATCCACATAAAACGCCTTCAACTGAAAAAGAAACAGATGTTCCACGTTATTTGTTAAATTTTTAACAGACTGTACGAGGAAAACATTGATTCCTTTTAAGTATAGCCCAAACATTAGTCCCAAAGAATTGTCTAGACGTCGTCTATTAGGTTTTTGTCGAGAGGCTGGGCGCTTTAATACTGACGGCATGATGCTAATAAAAAGTCACTTACGATATTCATTTGCTGGTCTTGTATTTCTCGGTAAACTTCCACGACTTTCATTAAAGCGGTCCCTGTAATAACAAAAAGGTATTCAAAATATATCCTCCAAGTCAGAATAAAACAAATATAATATTTGTATTGTACTGTATTGCATACAACTATGTTTATAATTTATAATTAAAATTCCGGTGTAGGAAATATCATTCCAACTCAGTTTCCATGAATGTACCTTCCTACTCAGTAATTATAGTTTCATAAATCGCTACTTTTGCTGTGAAATTTATCGTTTGCACAAGATATCCGAAAAGTTTTAAGTGGTGCCATCGGTCATCACTTTGCTTCAATTTCACTTTAAATTCAATTAGGCAATTTTTAACGCTGGTTATGTTCCTTAACTTAAACTTAATAAGCACTTTCTTAACAAATGCGACGATAATAACGGTACTCATTAAAACGTCTGCGCAGAATGCTACTGAGGACGTTGACCAGGATCTTTCTTAGGTATTGATATTGCTAGTCGAATGATTAGCATATTTGCTAATAACCTATTCGTAATCATTACTAGTCTAACATACACTCAAGTTCTATCAAATATTGATAAACAATTAACGGACTATAGTTTATATGTTCCAGATTATTATGCTACTTGTCAGCAACAAAAGTAGTCAGTATTAATGACCTTGTTAGATAATTATTGTTACCTATATCAGCGCATCCTCCCCAGGTGCCCTGCTGGGCCTGTCGACCCAGCTTGCCGACGGCATCAACGTACAGACGAGAGGCAGCGGCAGCTCCTGTAAATAAAAAAGTAAAAGCCCTGATCCGAAGACGTACATATTTTAAAATGTTCAAGGGATTTGACACTGACATTTATTTAGAAGCTCCGTAAAAAAGATCTTTAATGAAGTCATTAGTAAAGTTCTTAATATATAATGTATGTTATGTTTTACTCATGTACAATAAAGAATTTTACATACATACATACATACATAAATTATGTTAGATTACTCTAGAAATAAAGATTTTACTCCTCTTTATTTCTAGATGTTATGATATTGTTGTACTCGTAGTTATACCTACGTTATGAGAATTCTTAGAGGTAAATTACTTATGTGTACTATATAGAAACCAAAAGTCAAAATTTAAAGGTGAACAAGAACAATAATTGTGAAATTATTATCTCACATCAGACGTTATTATAAAATGTTAACTACGAGAATAACCGTCACGCGTAATATAATATAATCTGTTATGAATAATCATAGAATATGAAAACTTGTATAAAGTTATTCTTCTTACTACGCATACAATCTCAATTAAACATTTGAAACTGGACAAAGTGAAACGCAGTTACTTACTAAGTTACTTTTCATTCATAAAATTACGACTAAACTCACAAACCGGACCCAAAGTGATGAAATGCCTAATGCTTATAATATACCAGGGTTACGAGGCGGGAACATCTCATATATCGTCGGGTCGGGTTTACAACATTTAAACAGTCCGAAATAACCTATTCAAGTGTTATTTAGTGAAATAAATTAGTTCACCACCAACCGGCCTCACAATAAAGTAGGAACAAGCTTCGGGGGCTATACATCGCACAATGCAGCAGTTTATGGTCGTCGGAGCGTCAGCTATAATACTCCAGATAAGCCAATGGAGACAATTTGGCACAAACTACGTCCCAGTTCTGCAGCCAAGCAAGAGCGGTACACTAAGATTTTGCATATAGATGCACCCATTTGGCTTACGGTGTATAAAATTAATTGTCTACGCTTCAATGAATACGCGTAACTTAGATGCTGAATGAAGAATGAGAGCGTAGTAAGTAGTAGGAAGTTAGATTTTCAATAACTCAAACTTTAGCGGTTGAGGCTGTGGTATAAAATGAGATTAGGCTTACTAATTCCATAAAAATAAGTTACTTAATTCAACCAATATCTAATACTCACGTAATATGGATTTTGTGGTCTGCATAAGTTTTAGAGCGAGTGTAAGGACGTGAACTGTCATTTTTCCCTACAAAAAATATGTTCGCGAGAGTTATGCAATTACTCTGATGGTTTAAATACAAAATTTGCAAGTGGAATAAATTGAACATTGAATACGTACATAGTACGAGGAAATACTGAATGACCCATTAATTTTAGAGCAGTTTATATTACTTGAGCATCCAAAATTACAAGTATTCACTAAAGTGACAACAAGAATACCTACCTACAACACATCAAATTCTCTAGTCAGCAAATAAATCATTCTTTAAATACTACATACCAAACGAAACCGGGTTTCAAGTAAACAAACAACAGGTCATTGATCGCTTAGGTCAGTAAAGTCAAATTTTATACCTTAATTTGCTTAATACCAAATGAATTGATGACCGCATACGTCGAATGAGTCGTGTAACGGCGGTATACCCTTCGAGAATGTTTAATGCGAATGCCGAGCCGAAAAGGATACATACAGGGTAAACGAACCTTTAATGTCTTAGAAATCGCGTTAATGTCTGGAGATAGCTCATAATAGTGGCAACGGTATAAGAATCGAGTTTAGTTAGTAACAGGGTTGTGGCTCGCATGTTTTGAGTTTTACATACCTCAACTCCATCTATTTTTTCCATTTCTACACAGAATGATAAATAGCATTAGTCATTAAATATGACGTTAATTAATCAAACGAGTAACACAAAATATCTGTGTGCGTAGACCAGTCTATATAGATGTACAGATAAAGTGGCATCCATTAATAGATGCATTCGTTCAATTCATGAACTTGCTTATGTAATCTTGAGGTTCATTTAAAATATACAGTATTTTCGTACATCCAAGGTCTACGCGTTAATTCCAAAGATCGTGCAAATCGGTTAAGGATTAAGGGGTGGAAAACATTGCTGCTTTTTGTATGGAAAAATTCAGCTACACAATACTCACAGACTTACCGATGTATGAATTCAGAAGCTTTGCGCTTTTTGCTTGTTTATAATTACAGAGACATACAAATTATCAAAAGTAACTACGCATATGAAGGCGTTTAAAGTCGTTATTGTAAGGGAATAAGAGCTTTTGACCACTTCATATTTACTAATCATACGTCTGATGCTGACTCTACCTACTCGTGATGGTACTACGCAAATTGCTGTGAGCCTTCAATCAGATTACACAAGTAAGTGGGAATTGATTAAATACCACGAATCCATTGTTTTATGATTTATGGGACTGCTCCTGGCACCGATCGAGACTGATGATACATCATGATGAGATCTACTGTAGTGAGAGCGAAGGAAAATTTAAAGATAGGTATAATTATTTATCTTAGCGACATTACTGATCTACAATTTTTGATAAAACATTGGTTAATTCTGTACTTGGTCGTACATGAGATCTACCTTTGACTTTGAAATCACTTAGACATCACGGCCAGTTTGTCCAGTTTATATGTCGATGCCTCATTGCCTTTAAATAGCAATTTGGGAGGTCACCGCAATGTTGAATCGGATAAAGCTCAGGGCCTACGCGCATATCCAGGATGAGGATCTTTTGGCCACTGAATAAGTCGCGTAATTTGATACTGCCAGAAATTGCGAATTCATTGTTGTATTGTTATTTTTAAAACTGGGATAGAGTAGGAACAGCTGCCCGTTCTATCTCATCCACGAGAGGAGCCATCAATGGCTAGCAGTAGGATGTATATACTACAGGCTACTGATCATAATGACGATTTTGAATCACAATCCCGGTAACATAACGTTTGTACGATAGTAACTACATACTTTTGTACGTAACAAGCACCCCTGGGTGATTGTTACTCGTAAAAAATTATGTAGTTACTATTTAAAACATTTTAATAAAACAATCCGTACTTGTCCCGCGACATCGTCCGTTACCTTTTGGCGTCTCCCCTCTTACGCAAGTACGGTCTGGATTAACTAGTAGGCCAATAAGAGGTATTCTACTATACTTAAAATATGTGTTTAAGAAAACAGAACTCACCATGTAAAGCTTTTAAATACGCTTTGCCCGCCGTTATCATCTGCCGGGCACCCGGATTGAACTTGTCCAAAATGTTCTGGAACAAAAAGAAGAAGTTTTGTAACCTAGCCGAGCGAAACCAATCAGTCAATTCATTGTTAGTCGAGCGAACAATTGAAACATAAAGTCGGCCAAATTGTGAAATGGTTCTATTACGACATAATTGCAAATTAGATAAATTTTTCAACCTCCTATGCTTTTACTAAGGTAGATAGAGAACCTACCGATTAAAAAAGTAATGGGTATTAGCAATCATCAAAACAAACAAATAACAATAATCTTTATGGTATATCATTTTATAAGTCTTGAAATATTCTTCATGACGAAGTTAACAAAAGTACCAAACCTATAAAAGGTATTTTAATCAAGTAGGCCTACGCGTAGGTAGATAGAAACTCATTCATTTGCAATTGCAGTTGTATTGAGGTCTTAAACCGTAAACAGATGTCGGAATGTGGCCTCTCAAGGATGCTGCGGCGAGGTGTGGCTACCTGCCGCTAGCGGGCTGGCATTCCGCCGCAAATATTACTTAAAACATCTTGAAACATTTAATATAGCCTAAAGCATCTCTCTAAGCATCTGATGAAAAAGGAATGATGTCCTACTTTTGCTTCGAGTTAAAAGGATTTGGTATTTAAGGATTCGGTTAGCGTTAACCCTAGCGTTAATCTAATTTTTAGAGAGGTAGGGCACAGCAAAATGTCATCTTGTTCGAATTTGGAGCACCTTGCAGAAGACCACAGCCATAATAACATTATCTACTATACAAGTATGTAGTGTTGTGTTCCTGGAGGTGAGCAAGGTTGCCAGAGCTCCCGACGATGCACTGTGTTGAGAGCGAGGGACCTAAATTTGTCCCTTCTGCTGTCAACACAGTGAATTCTCAAATTTCATAAAGGGTCGGCTACGCGTTCGTGACTCCTTTGGAGTTGCGGGTGTCTATAGGCTGCGGTGGCCGCTTACAATCAGGTGGACCGTACGCTTGATTGCCACCGGCGTTGTATATAAAAAAGGGGGGTTTTTAAACGATTTTATAGGACACTTAAAATCTTGAAAGATAATAATCCAACAAAGCTATCAGTTACGTTAGCTTAGTGTGAGTTAAGTGTGCGTATTAACGCAAACTCAAATATGACTATTTTTGCACTGTGTTCTAATGACGGCATATCGGCGAGTTTACGTATAAGTAAATAGGTCTTATTTGCAGTAACCGACACTTTATCGAAGCACGTTGTTACCACGCTAATGGATACGTAGATACGGGAACGCGAAGCAGCAAATGGCGCAATATACGCGAGCCTTACAAAAAGCCAATGCATTTTCCCTTTTACCCTAATATCCAGTGGTCTTCGGTGCCACGTGCTGGGGCCGAAGTACGTGTTAATGTGTTTTACGATCGAGCCAAGTCAAAATTTGCCGCGTTTGTAGATGTTATATGCAATGTTCATCTAAGGGAAATGTTAATAGGATTAATAGACGTACTAAAAATGTTACTTAAGTAATGTATACATATGTAGGTCAATTTGTTGTCTTGTGAAGAAGTAAGGTGTAACTAGGACAGACAAGGTTTCTTTGTTATATAAGTTCTGACTGAATAGATAAATCGCTAAGATATACAAATGCGCCATCAAGACACCCATCAGAGTGCGATAAAAACTCAAGAAATTCTGACGTCCCCTTAAAATCATTTAGGATTTCAATAAGCGGTAGTCTGTCATCATTTATTCAAGGGTGTCGTTCATAACAAACACTTTAGTCTTCCTTTAAATAAGTTATCCGTCCCCATGTTTTGCTCGTTCGATGCAGAATTCCCGAAACGTACGCCGCCGAAGAGCGGGTGGGAAGCAATTTTTCACAGGATTCAGACGTACGTTTTAAAATACCTAACGCCTTATGTCGCAGGCCCATGCTTATTGCTCGCGTCGGTACCGTAAATCTTGGGAGGGTCCGTGTATAGCTTGTCAGGGCCAAGGGTGAAAAATAGATGCGCACTTACAAAAATTAAGTAGCACGGAGGGTGGCCGCGATATTGGGAAAAGGACTTAATGGTGCATTCGCCCTAACGGTTTATGATTATTTGGAGATTTGTGACGATTATTATGTATGTTATTTCTAGACACATTGTCTTTGTTTGCGCTGTAGGTATATTGTTTATAATATAAAATAAAATAAAAATAAAATAGCCTTTATTACGGAGACCAAAAGTAAAATATAAAACAATAACTAATATCATACTAATTTTTGATGTTATAAACTAAGCACTGTCTTTAGACTAATAACTAGAACACTTCACTTTCACTTTAAAATTGTCTCTTAACTTATAAAATGTCCCATTTCTCAGTTTGCCTTTTGGCAAAGGCCTCCTCCAACTCTCGCCATTGAGCCCTGTCCCTTGTGACTCTTCGCCAAAAAGGTCCCGCAGTTCTTTTTATTTCATCTTTCTATCTACAGTACTGTCTACCTCTGCTTCTTGTTGAACCTCTAGGATACCAATTTGTGATCTCTTTACTCCACTTCTCTTATTTTGCACGCATCATGTGACCAGTCCATTTCCACTTGAGCTGGTCTATTCTCTCTAAAATGTCCATTAATTTTGTTTTTTCTCTTATGTCAAGATTTCTTATTTTGTCACTTTTCTTAAATAAAAACGTAATCCGCCACATACTCCAGTGGTACGTCGTTGACATTTATTGGTACCTGTAAGGCATTGGTTAGGAGTTTAGTTTTGTTACTATTCATTATTAGGCCGAAGTTACTGCTTACTTTAGATAGTTCTCTGACCATCTTCTCTAAAATTTTGAGTGATTCTTCCATCAACACTAGGTCGTCGGCGAATCTTAAATGGTTGAGCCGTTTGCCATTCACGCTGATGTCTACACATTTTCCCACTATAAGTGTCGAAAAATGCTTTCCAACACAGCGGAGAAAATCTTTGGCGATATAGGATCATCTTGCCCGACTCCTCGCTAGAGATTGTAGTAGGCGGGGCGGGATTGTGTTGGGGGGGGGGTTGTGGGTAGGTGTGATTGTTAGTAGGCTTCATATGTATTAACTCTGCACCACCTGCTATGAATCGTTCTGTTTAGATTTCCGCTACCCTAAGGTTATCTGGAAGAAATCGCTCTTTAGTGATAAGACCGCCTGTTGTTTGCCTCTTCTCATTGTGTTTTTTGTACTGTACTGTATCCTTTGATTGAGGTGTGCAATAAAGAGTATTTGTATTGTATTGTATTGTATTACCCAGGTTTCGATCGAATCAAAGGTGTTCTCATAGTCCACAAACACTCAATACAGGTGCAAGTGGTACTCTTCAGTCTTCTGTATAACGTAAAGGATGTGGTTTGTGGTTTATGGTACTAAAGTCTCTTCGGAACCCGGCTTTTTCGGGAGGCTGGATAAGCCGTCTCAGATGAATATCTGAGACGGCTCGTAATGACTCTTGAAAACAGCTTGTAGACATGGCTCAAAAGCGTGAAGGTTCGGTAGTTGTTCAGTAGGGTGTTGTCACCATTCTTGAAGAACCACCACCTCGTCTGTGTTTGTATGCTTTTGATGTAATGTGGTGAAGTTAAAAAGTGAGATTGCCTATAAAACGATAATCATTCATATTTTTAGTACATTTTTGTGACATCCATTTAGTTGAAAAAAGTAAATCCCAATTCCGGAACCAGTTCCGGAAAGCCATGTAAATTTCTTTATTATACTCTTTGTATTTTTCAATCACTTGCTTGACGGTGTGAATATGATCTAGTGTTGAGTAATTATTGCGAAATCCCGCCTGTTCCACGGGTTGCTGTTCGTCTAGCCCTTTGCTTATCCTTTCAAGAATGACTTTAGCGAAGACCTTGTATACATTAGACATCAGGCTACTAGGTTTATAATTTTCGATATCATCTTTCTGGCCTTTTTTATCCAAGAGTATGATATGCGACTTGGTCCACTGATTTGGAATACGGCAGGTGGTGAGTATTTTATTGAAGATATTTGCAAGAATCGGACTTAGTTCTGCTGCAGTACCTTTCAACAGTTCGTTAGGGATTCTGTCGAGTCCGGGAGCTTTATCCATTTTTTGACTTAGTCTGGCTTTCATCACCTCGCTTGTTAAAATTACAGGTTCTTGAGCTAAACTTTGTGGCGACTCAGCAGGTGGAAGATGTTGCTGTGGTGTAATGTAATCGGTAGAGTATAGTTTGGCATAAAAAGATGTGGCATGTTCTTTGATATTCTGTCTTATCGTGATGTTTTTCCCGTTTTGTTTC
The DNA here is from genome assembly GCA_963556455.1 of Epiblema foenella. Lineage (NCBI taxonomy): Eukaryota > Metazoa > Arthropoda > Insecta > Lepidoptera > Tortricidae > Epiblema > Epiblema foenella. Next base: position 12,484,173 of record OY747106.1, read on the forward strand.
ATTCTTGGTATCCATTCCCTATCTATTTATTTTAGCTCTTTTAGTGGTTTTTTAATACCTCTTGTTCTGATAATATGTTTATAATATACAAATAATTAAAACATTAAATAAAAACGGACGCAGCGAAAATCATTCCGTAGATAATAAGTTAATAAACTAGTGGTTTTTTAATACCTCTTGTTCTGATAATATGTTTATAATATACAAATAATTAAAACATTAAATAAAAACGGACGCAGCGAAAATCATTCCGTAGATAATAAGTTAATAAACTTTGTAAGTAAAAAAAATTAAACGCGAAATATCTTCTATGTCCCTTATAAAATGTTCGCTTCGTAATTTGATGTAAAACTAAACCATAGAGTCGATAAGTGTCAAGTAAGTTTGTTCTTGATCCCGTGAATGATTCTAACAATTCGTAATGTAATACAGGCGGCTTTATCCCATCCTCTTTATTTGGGAGGCACGTAGCGAACGACATTTGGTACCAAATTGCCTCAGGCAGACTTCGTGACGCGTCGGCACCGTGCTACCCTTTCCCACTATAATGTCCTACGCACACGTACGACATCTTTTTATATCAAACGGAATACAATAATCTAGTATTGAAATTCATAATATCATTTGAAATTGGTACACAGGTTAGCTTTTACGATTTCTACACGTGACTTGAGAAGGAAAAAGTCTTAATTTTACTGATTTTCTTTTTGCTCAATGGCTCTTGAGTGCTAAGAGGGGCCTACTTTTAGTACGTGAAAAAACAGCCATTGTCTTCGGTTCTTTAAATCTTTCATTAACTGTAACTATTTAGGTACTTATTTTAAGTAACAAAAATAAGTATGCTTATTGGTTTATTTATGACTAAACCGTGTACAAAGTCTAATCATATTTCGATTTACAAACTCTATCTCCAAATTCTGTTATTGTAACTTACGTGAGGTCGTTAATACATGTACGAGTAATAGTTACGAAACATAATTAATTGGATCTTGTGGCTTCATGATAATTACTGCTAGTGCTTGTGCTAGATAGTAGTCGGAGCGGGTATTCAATTTTATGGCTACAATACAACACTATAATAACAAGAAACAAGGGCGAGTTGGACTCGCGCACGAAGGGTTCCGTACTAGTATCTATAAAACAGCAAAAATAACTTAACCAAAATTACAGTTAAATCAACCTATCTCAAAAACTATAAGAGATACTTTGATCAAACCAAAAATCGTTGAAAGAGTTAATTAGCATGCATCACCTCTATTTTTTTTAGAATTTTATACCCCGTAGTTATAAAAATAGAGGGGGGGGGGACATACTTTTTACGACTTTGAGAGCTGATATCTCATAAACCGTTCACTTTAAGAAAAATGTTTTTTAGAAAACTTTATATCATTTTAAAAGACCTTTCCATTGATACCCCACACGGGTATGTACATCGAAAAAAAAATTTTCATCCCTCAGTTACATGTATGGGGGGCCCCACCCCCAATTCTTTTTTTTACTATTTAGTGTCATAATTTTGTAGCGGTTCATACAACACATATTCCCATCAAATTTCATCACTGTAGTACTTATAGTTTCCGAGTAAATCGGCTGTGACAGACGGACAGACGGACAGACGGACAGACGGACAGACGGACATGACGAAACTATAAGGGTTCCGTTTTTGCCATTTTGGCTACGGAACCCTAAAAAATGAGGTCAGTATGTTCAGTTAAAGCATGTATTATTTCCAACTACAACCAGAGAGTCAGTATCTATCTCAATAATGTTTTTTTATGCAATAAAGTATCATATCAATATTGTAGGTGGTAACACTTACAATTTCATTAGTAGGCAAGATTATAGACTAGACTAGAAAATCTTAAAAAAAAACAGAAATAACCATTGCATGTGAACAGAGAGGTGATATGTATCTAGTGTAACGTTTTGTTAATAAATAACACATATTTATTTATTTACATTTTGTTTAGTCCATTAAAGACGCTTTATATGAAAGTTTTAAACTTAGTTAAAGAGAAGAGGATTTTATTGAAAATGATAGAAAACAAAAGAGGAAAAATGATAGGACATCTCATATGCCATGACGAATGAATCAGAACAATAATAGAAGGAAAGATAGAGGGAAAAAAGAAAAGGGGAAGACCTAGAATGACGTATATGGAGCAAATAAAACATAAAATAAATGCTACGTCATACAAAGAAGTGAAGGACAAAGCTGAATGTAGAATAAGCAGGAAATTACTCCACCGACAAGAGCCAAGCTCTTATATATTATGATGATGATATGAAAGTTATGAAACAGTGTATTTTATCCGTGTGGGCAGGGTTGGTCCCATAATAAAAGTAGTTCTCAATCATGGATATTATTATATTTTTTTATTAACACGTCTTGGTATGTTACTATTAAATAAAAAAATCTATTACGGCGTTCATAGAACATGCTCCAGACGGAGATGATTAGTTAGACCGAGCACTTGTTGCCACTTCACGCGGCACGGTGTTTACAATGCAATAGCGTTGCAAGTTGCAGCCCGTGTACCGTGTTGACTCGCGGTCAACTGAGTCCTTTAAGACAGAAGAAAGAGGTTATTTCAGTCAGTTTCAATATACCGCAGAGAATCTCTTTAAATGTAATCTCCTTACTCATGAAACCGTGATTTCAAAAAGTGAAGGTTGGTTAGGTACATGGGATGTACTGCATGTTCATACTATTTGGACTTCTCTAGAAAACTAGAAGAGAAAGCATGGAGGAATTCGTCTTTTCGCTCATATGCCTTGCTTCCTCGTGCATTTTCATATATCTATATAAAAGACTTTGTAGGGAAATAAGGAAGTTTAATTAAATAATTCCCCAAGAGCTAATTAAAGCCATTCTTTGCATTTTTAATTCCCTCCAATAAGGTCGAACGCTTCCTTTCTGCGATGCCGACCCCTGTGATTGGACGCAGTTTTAACGCAATCACGGTGTGCAATTTGTTACAGATTCAACAATGCACCTTCAAAGTTCTTTCTTGGGGAAAATAAAAGAGTCTTCTTGAGTTCTCTAAATGAAGTTGACTACAAAAGGCGGCCCCATAATTCAAATGAACGCAGCCGGTGCCGACCGCTTCGATTCTCCGCTTTGGAAACTTTAATTTTTTTCAAAGTTTCCGACGCGGCACTTAACAAATACTCCTTACTAAAGAGTTCGAACTTAGTAGGAATTAATGATTTTTACTATTCGCTGTAGCGTATTAGAGCCTCGTCTTTCACAGGTTTCCTTTTAAGTTGCTCTCGTTTTTTTTTCTTCATTAACAAGGCACCGTGGTGTTGCCTTTACGGATTTGCAATTAAGTTTTGCAACGGGAGATGTTTCTTCTCCATGCAAATTATAGTTACGTTACTAATGAATTCACTGTCAGATATATTGCATGTAGCACAAGCCCAACTGTGTGAAATGCACGTCTGCCGGAGAACCTACTATGAAAATAGATAGTTGTTTATATAGTGAGCAGAGGTGGAGTTTAGCAATGCTAACATGACAATTACTTTGAGGATATGGTATGTCATGATTACAAGGTTGACACTTGCCACAGGAGCTCAATATAATTTATTTATTCATGTAGTCTGTCGGTATTAGCGTCTATTGTCTAACATTGTTTGTACGTTCACTGTCGGCTGTGACAAATAGAACAAACGGCAAGGCCGAACTTCTTGCAAAGTTGCCTTAATATTGTTTGCTTTGACTAAAATGTTTAACTGTCACGGTATCGGTGATCGAACTTGGAATTAGACGGCTAACAATATCGAGAGCGACAAAGCATCCCACTGGAGACTAATTGTTTCAAATAATTTAATGCAAAATTGACTTACTGTCTGAAATTGAGGGGTGAAGAGAAATGGCACTTTAATGTCAGTATTAAATTATAGCCAAGCAAGGCTAATAAATTTTGGTAACGAATTTCAATATCGTACTTACCTATACCAGTTTTTATAGCTCGACTGGAAAGTAAAACTATGACAAAATTACTAAATACTTTGCCGTATTTTGACAAAATGTGCCCTAAGTAGGTATATATATCTTATTATTGATAACCTATAAACCACTAAACTTTTTTACCGAATTTTACTTTTAGGTTTTGTTTAACTCTTCTGGATATATAATTCGTTATTTTTTTCATTTACCATCTGATGTTATCCAAACAAATCAAATCATTTGTCCGAACAACTTTGACTATTCACTGCTGTCGTCTTTTGTTTCATAATCCATAATTTTTCACTTACAAACACGAATAGTTGACCAATCGAATCGTTACAGCGGAATAATGACATTGCGGGACAATCAATAATTGGGAATGATAGAATTGACAAAAAATTGCCATAAAACACCAACCGTTTATATTCGAAGTGAGCATTCGTACAAACAAAATGAAGATGAATTAGGTATTACGCTGCGAAACTAAAATAAATTCCTAGGAATTGAGTTTTGTCGTGAATGAAATTCCTAGGAATTGAGTTTGTCGTGATTTCCGTACCCAAGGGGTAAAACGGGACCATATTACTAAGACTTCGCTGTCCGTCCGTCTGTTCGTCTGTCACCAGGCTATACGTCATGAACCTTGATAGTTAGACAGTTGAAATTTTCAGAAATGATGTATTTCTGAAAATTTCACACAAATACTAAAAAACGGAATGAAATAAATATTTAAGCGGCTCCCATGTAGCATACGTAATTTTTTCCCGTTTTTATAGAGAACTATACGGAACCCTTAGTGCGCGAGCCCGACTCGCACTTGGCTGGTTTTTATAGTAGGGCTTGCTAGCTCGAAAATAAGTGAAATACGGTCCGGTCTGGCAGAATTCACGAAACTTGGCATGCATGTAGCTTTCATATATGTTTGCTTCAATATTGAAAGGGAAAAACACGTTAAAAAACATTTGTGTCCCCAATTAGTCTTTTCATAATTTTATTGAAAACGGCTAAAGCTAGGACAAAGAAATCGTAATATAAAATGTTCTTTATGAAATTATCCATAAAACATTCACTGGATGTATATTGATAGGACCTATAGTTTTCAAAATACGCGTATGCTAACATTTATTACCCCAATAAAGTACGTATACAATAGTAAAGATGCTAAACCGTAGATTTCTAAAATAATTGTGCGCATCGGGTTACAAGCATGTCTACCATAGACAGTGTTAGTGGTGATTATTTTCAGATGTGGAGGAAAATCAGATTTGTCCTCTGTGCGCGGGGGAAGGGGGGTGTATGGGACCAATTACAACTCCTTTTCCTGTTTTTACTGATCAGTTAAGGCTACTAAGGCTTAGTGTGGTATCGTTTTCGTCTAAAATATATATCAGGAATTCATTTTTGGGGTTCCGTTCCTGATGGGTCCAAACATACAGATTAAACAAGGAACCCTTAAAGGTTACGACATGACCGACTGTCAACTTAGATTAGTAATATGACAGTTTAAATATTACCAATAATTTATGTAGGTACATATTTGCTAGCCAGCACAGATTTGACCGTTAATGAGCTTAACAGATCGCATGCATCCAGTATTGGTGGTTTTTGATGAAACAGCCGCAACGAATTTTATTGTGGTCTACTTCCATTTGCGGTCGCATCGGGAATTAACTTCATATTAAAGTGGAATCTGTAGTGGACAGTTTCAAAAGAATTTAACTGTATTAATGATTTAGTAATCATGTTCGCGTAAAATAGGAATATTACGTGATACAACATGCAAATATTACAATCTTTTCTATCGCAACTAGGTCACTTTTCAGACTTTCATTTTAGTCAACTACCGCGTTCACGTAAGCTGATTGATTTTAAGGCGTTTTTTGTCCTACCATGAACATTATACTTATCTATTTTTATGGAGGAACATTCTAAACGAAGTGTTTTTTGTTGAAAATAAAAACCAAGACTGGGCAAAGACAATGGCAACACCCTCAGAGTATTACGCAGTCTAATCTCACAACGCAAAGTCACGAATCAAGCGCTCGTAGCCGCATTCCGGGCGTTCCGTTGGAAGGTGCCGCAATAGACATTTAAATACACCTGATACCATGGACCTTATATCGGCAACATAAGAACCAATTTGCAGTAAAGTTCGTCGCTGAGTGGTGTCAACGATTAAATTTACGCAAAAAATGCATTCAAAATTCGCGTGCTTGATAATGGTCGAATCGATTAATTTCGACATCCAAGGCTATTCAGTCCATTATTCAAATAGTGACAGATCTAGTCATTACGTGTATATGCGTGCATTAAGCGAAGAATTTATGACACGAAATTAATTAGTTGTATATTAACGGCACATTAAATATTATTTATGGGTGTGTTTTGCCATGTGATTTACAGTTTTGACGAAGATTTTAGTTAATAACGTTTTAGTTAACACATTCAAAGTTATTATTGATAATGCAAAAATTTCCTTACCTAACGAAAATGTATGTATTATATATATACTAAATCAAAAATTAGTATAATTTGATAATGTCATAGTTTAACTAGTAAAGTGCAACGAATATGTTAAATTTAGAACTTTCATGAGTTAGCTCGTGAAAAGTTAAAATGTCAGTTTCATAATTTTTAAGTTACAAACTTATTTCTTGGAAACTTGAAGTATCTACGGCTATGCAACTGACACACTTTACAAGTTTGATTGTAGGTAAACCTCACTATGCACCTTGCTTAAGTAAGATATTAAAATTCACAACCCGCTCCTACGAAGGAAATTCTATTACAAATGCAATCATGCGCATGCCTTCAAAGTTTCGAAACCTTTATTACTATGCTTACGTGATTCTTATAAAACTTGCGGCAACTAGAGAACAACTAAAACTTAAAGTACTGAGACTGTGATGCATGAATTCAATAGACAGACAGATAATACTTATTGTAGGCAGTTAAGTATAAGTATTGCATACGTATTTTTTTGTATTATGAGATTGATTTTAAATGAATGCATTGACATTTGGAAAAACTATGTACCTAGTTTGCTGTCAAGTAGCTTAGCATAGGTGCAGGTTTACTTGAAAATATCTAAGAGTTATCTTTTTAGAAGATCCTTTTCACAAATATCCGATAATTGACCCGAAAAGCCTTGATACATAATATCTGTAAACACTTCACGTATTAGGTACTAATATTGAATTTAAAAAACAAATAACAAAATATTTAACAGGTTTGTTGACCGCGAGAAAGTAGGTTTAAAGCCTAAAGCAAACGTCAGTTTAGCCGGCCAGCTATAAGGACCTCACTCTATTCACGTTCGCTGGTTCCACGATAAAACCACATAAACCATACCGGATTATCTTCATAGGTACACTGTAATACCTGACCGTTACAACATCTTTGATCGAGACGTACTTACATATTAACTCGTTGACGCGACGCTTGTATACCTAGTTACCTATTTTCTCAAGATTGTGGCTTCACCGCTATTATATCGAGATTGTTTACCCGCCCAATGAGCGAAGTTAGAACGAGAAATAATAACGAGAGTTTACAGTAAATACAAAAACTTCAATAAAATACCAAGTCGTTTTGTAGTCGGGACTCGGGACGTTAAACGGAACGAATTCCGACCCGGCCTAGAAAGAGTTTTGACATAATGAAATTCTTCAAATATCATCCTCTATGACGATTAAAATTCATGTAAAATTGCGCGTGCGGTTTTCTAAGCGCCACGCCAGCAATTCAAAGTATTTTGATCATGATTCCCCCTTCCCCTGTAAGTGATAAAATTAATTTTATTTGCTTTTCGGTTATAGGTATCTACTCGTAATCAGGTCGAGATTATTGGTAATTGCTATTATTAACATAATTATAACTTGAATTCATATCATTGAACAATCAAAAATCTCGATGATGTATGGATATCTGGAACATTGTTGGGTTATATATACATTGTAAATATTTTTGCGCACAAAATACGGTGTTTATTAAGCGAAAGAGTAGTTGGTGTCATACTGGATACTGTAAATCAATATAATATATTTCAAGTACAAGAAATTTAGGTGTATTGAAATATTTCTGAGACTCGCGGGAGTTTTCTATTTAAGATTTAATATTTTTCAAATTAGTGTGGCTTTAATTAAGCTTCATGTTCTTGACGTGTTATTTTGATTTCGCTAACTATAATCAAGAGCACATAAAATGAATACACTTTGTATCGAATTCCCTAACGCACTATACCGTTTTTATGGATCCTGAGTATAAAAACTAATATTACACTGAACAACTTCCACAGATAAACTTACTACCGCTTCCACAATAAACAGTAACGCTACACTAACCATTAGCAGACCCTCTGTCGTGGCAATAAGGTTCACGAAAGTTATCCACAGATGTCCCGTAGACTTGCCACGTAACCATCAATTTACCATCTTTACGTCTTGTTCAAGCATTATTAAAATGTGAATCACACGCAGGTAACTGCACACTGCAGTGGGCACCCATTATGCTCGCAACACACGTTTACAAGTACAGCCTGTCGTGCAAATATTTATCCGCCGCGGATTCACGTTAACCGCCTGAATTGTAATCAGCATTGATTGGGCACGACGAGACTAATGATTTTACACACTATTTATAGCTATGATTTATGAAATATATACATATATGAATGTATATGATCACATGATATTATAATAATGTTATTTTTACTACACAAAATGTCAGTAGCGTTGCGTAATTAACCGATAATTAATATTTACGTTGTGGTCTCGTAAAATTAGTATAAAATTTGAGATCGTAAATAAACGTATATAGTACACTAAATAATAACCTATTCAGTTTGAAATATAAAACTCCCGTCAGTTTCAGACATATTTAAATATAATAAAGGTGTCAGTCACTTCTTTAAGGTATGTACACACATCACACATACATCACATATCGAGTAACATGTCGAGCGTTACTCCACCTAAAAGACTACTCACCTTAGTGACCCGTTTATTATATTTCAATATAGGTTATTCAGTATTTGAGAAACGATTACACCAATATGTATTTTCCAATCGTATCCAATAATGATCAGCAAATTAGTTGTTCTAATATTCTGTTTGCATTGGATGCGGGCATTTTATGGTATCAAAATATTAGCTCGCTTCAGATATAACTTTGAAACTTATGTGAAGCAATTAATTATTTGTTTTATTTGCTTTTGAAAATCGTTTAGTCCACAACGATTATAACACCTATAATAAAATACTATTGTGTATTATAAGCAATATACTTATATAAAGTCTGCCAACATTGAGATATATCAACCGTAACCAAAATCAACAGTGACTAGGAGACGGCAAACAAAGAGTTCATGTTGTCTCCCGGGACGCACTAATACTCTTCCGGACTGAACCCGGGTGAATTTAATAAGACGAAAACGCAAATCGAGTGATATTCCTTTAGGTAAATTTAGTCCCGAGGCACCCGCGCTCTTGATGAATGTAGCCTAATGCTGACGTCCTACCAAAACTGACTATCATGTCGTATAACTTAGCGGAGAGCAGCTGCCGCTATTTTCTTCATAAACCCGATGAACGTGCCATGGAAATTACCTAAGGCAATCCTAACGAACTGTAGTGTTTAACGAAAGAAAAATAATTTTACACGTGGAAGTCAGGAATTTTTAGAGTAAGTAAAAGTTTTTTTGGCAATGAAAGTCGGTGGAACTCCGCGCTATTCAGAAATTTGACACGGCGACCGTTCACACTAAAGTTTTATTAAGTACATAATACTGTAGCGTATGAGCCTTAGTTTAGAACTTAAATTTCCATGTATTTTCTGCATATTCTACGACGATTTACAGTCTTTGTTGCATTTTAAAATTACGTATTCCACGGTTGTATGAAACGAAATTTGCGATGAGCCGCGACGAAGTAACGCGTCACGGAGATGTTCCATACGATTGTAATTTCTCGGTTATTGTGAGTTTGCTATTTTTAGTTAGAAAGTGGTACGAAACAATAGGTGTTATTAATTGTTGTCACAACTCACAATCCGTTTCTACTCATTTGTTTTGGAACGTAGAATCGGAGACGTTGGTTAATTTTAGACGATTTTTTGTCAAGTATTTTTATATTTTACCTAATCTTCTTTGACAGCTATTAATACATATTAATTCCTTGTTATTTAGGGCTCGGTTTATGAATAAAGAATACTTGCTGCTGCAAAAAGTTTTCGCATCCCATCGCTCACGTTTCGCTGCGTTTTAATTTATTTCTTGTTACGTGAATTCTTTTTACTTATATCTGATGCAGCTCCATATTTAATGAAAAACCGGTCAAGTGCGAGTCTGACTCGCGCACCGAGGGTTCCGTACGCAAATCATGTACCCGTCCCGACCCCATTTGACTTGACTTATGTTCCTATGTCCCCTAGATGGGGCAGAGGGCTTCCACAGTGCTCCGCCATCCCGTTCGGTCTTGAGCTTCGCGCTTCAATTCGCTCCACGTCTTCCCTATGTTCTTCGCCTCTGCGATGATCGTCCGCCGCCAGGTCTGCTTAGAGCCACGCTTACGCTTTCCTTGGGGATTCCAGTCTAGGGCTTGCTTCGGTATGTGATCAAGGTCCCTTCGGAGCGTATGTCCGATCCAATTCCACTTGCGGCGTTTGATCTGCTGGTCCATCGGAGTCTCATGGCAGCATTCCCACAGTGCGATGTTGGAGATTTTCTCGGGCCAGTAAACACCGACAACCTGGAGCTGGCGCGAGATCTCCTACGTAACCTTCCACGTCTCGCATCCGTACAGCAACACGGTCTTTACGTTGGACCGGAATATCTTGAGCTTTACTCTCCTAGTCAGCTTCCGCGATTGCCATACAGGACGGAGTTGCGCGAAGGTTGCTCTTGCCTTGGCGATTCTCGAAGCGATGTCCTCTTCGGTCCCTCCAGTTTCCGACACTACACTACTAAGGTAAGTGAATTTGTGGATCCTTTCCACAGCCTCTGTGCCAATGAGCAACGGCAAGGAGCTTGTCGCCCCGCACCTCATTTCCTGAGTCTTCCGGGCGTTGATTTTCAGTCCCGTCTCTTTTGCCTCACGTTGTAGGTCGTCCAGCTTATCTTGCATATCAGCGCGTGTGTGACTAAGCAGGCATAGGTCGTCGGCATAATCCAGGTCTTCCAAGACGCTGGATAGTCCCTACTCTATGCCGCGGCGCTTGTTGCTTATTGCGTTGCTCACAATGCCATCGAGAACAACAAGAAATAGGAGAGGTAAGAGGAGACACCCTTGCCGTACACCCGCGTGCACCGGTATGTCCTCCGAGACGAGACCATCGTGTATCATTCTACAGGAATACTTCCCGTAGATGGCTTTTATCATGTTGATGATTTTCTCGGGGACCCCAATTTCACGCAATCTGTCCCAAATGCACCTCCACCTCATTGTATCGAACGTTTTTTCGAAGTCCACGAAGGTCAAATACATTTTCCTCTGCCATTCTGATGCCTGTTCGAGGATTATGCGCAAGGTGTTGATCTGGTCCGTGCACGATCGGTTAGGTCGGAAACCAGCCTGCTCTTTGTGAAGAAGAGTTCAACGGCCCTCGATAATCTGTCTAGGATAATCTTGCAGAGCACCTTAAACGGGATCGAGAGCAAAGTAATGCCTCTCCAATTGCCACAGTCACTGAGGTCTCCTTTCTTAGGCACGGTGATGAGAAGTCCCTTATTCCAGTCGTCGGGTAACTCTTCGGCTGACCAGATGTTCTGCAAGAGGGATGTCAGCGCGTTCGCGGCGGTAAGCACGTCAGCTTTCAGCATTTCCGCCGTGATGAGGTCGACTCCTGGCGCTTTGCCATCCTTGAGTGAACGGACGGCTTTCACTACTTCCTCTGCAGTGGGGGGAGACACGTCAATGTCGAGGCTTTGCGCAGGCAAGCTGACAGCAGGTGTCGTAGTAACGAGGACGTTCCGGACTTGGAAGATCTCTTCGAAATGCTCCCGCTAGCGTTGAAGCTGCCCCTCCGACGTCACGATAAGCTGGCCTCCTTTATCTTTCAAGGGTTTCTTCTTCCTCTGGTTCCGGTTCCCACTCCTTCCATGAAGAGCTTTGAGTGCCTCAAGCCCGCCTCAAGCCTCCACTCATCTTGGTGTTTGGTTTTGGCGTAATCTTTTAAAGCTAATGTTATGGTTCTCTAAGAGAGACCCGCGAACTTCCGGACCTTCAAAATGGTTTGCTGATCCCTAGTATCAAATAACTGTAGTCTATTGTTTTTATTGCGATTATGTATGTAATTGCTAGAATGTTAGGAGCTGAAATGTTTTGATTTTGATTGACATGAGTCGCTTTGGTTTTGAGATCATTTAGCTCAACTTGTAATACCAGAGTCACAGACATTCAAACTAAATCTGTCAAAATAATAGCTCAATATTGACAACTGTGTATAGACTCGTTTCACCATACGTCCGTATTATATCTTGACCCTGAGTTTCGAGACAAATATATCCATATTCGGAGGTCATACTTCTAGACTTATATTGGTTCTTCTGAGATGAATTTTCCGTGCATCAGCAGGCATCGTAAATATCATGACTTTGGTCTGGTTCAGAGATTCAACTCCTACCTCTGAATTCATCGATTTGTGGAGTGATTTAAAGGATAAAAAGTATCCTATATGTTAATTCAGGCTACAAACTCTATTTATACCAAGTTTCATTATAATCCGTTACTCCCGTTTTTGCGTGATTAAACATCCTAACTTACGCATTTACAATATTTAGTAGAATTGTTTTTATGATTTAATTACAGATGTATTGTTTTAATATTTTTCCCTTTACCTGTAGTATAAGATTTAAGTTTTCTAATTTCATACTTGTCAAATTTCATAATTCTGTGTCAAAGGGAGGGCTTCTTTAAATTTTGATTCCCTGACTGTCGAAATATACTATAATTTTTTGCAGCATAAACGGCCGTATATATTTTTTACGTTAACTTAGACGTTTGAATTTTTCATAACTTCAAGGGACTATAGACCTGATTATAACGTTTTAATTTCAACTCGATACCTCTACGCGTTCCCGAGATAAAAGGTGTTAACAGACAGACGTATGGACAACAAAGTGACACCTTAAGGGTTCCATTTTTTCCTATTAAGGTATGGAACCATAAAAATTTCGGTCTTATTGCTAGTTTTGTTTCTCTTTTTAACTGTTTTGTTTGTATGAGGTGTCCAAGAAATAGAATTTGTGGTTTGTGCATTTAAGGTTAGCAATTATATTCATCTTTAAACTTCTCGAGTTATAAAACATAAGATGATACACAAGAAAACACATTCATTATATTGGAAAACATAGCCTAGCGTTAAGTGATTTGGTTTCCGCAACACAAATCACATACAATCACGCTGGTAATTAGTAAAATATTTCGTTGGCAACTAATTTCTGTTCCAGATGGAGCAGTCTCGGTACAGAATGTAGGCAATTACATAAACGACAATCAACGGTACGAAGACGTCAGGAGGAAAGTCGAGTAACGTAATTATACAGATATGCCACGTTAACAAGTCTAATTCGTGACGAGCGGACACAGCTGTTAGAACGTCGCGGTGGGAACGCTCGAGACTAAGATAAAATTGAATTACGAATCTTACTGGGTTTCGATATTAAAACTAACATTTTCAATTTCATTCTTATTTGGTTATAAACGCGCTGTTGGCATGACAAAGAAAGTAATTTATGAAAATTAAATCAGTACCTTTACCATGAGTTTGCATGACCGTACTCTCTAGCGACTGCGTAAACGATTTAGTATGCCGATTCTTAGTTCTATTGCGTATCCGCCAGAGGCGCTGTTCTTTTGCCCATACAATTTTTTACGCAGTCGTACCGTACTCGCTACGGTCATGTAAACTCATGGTAAAGGCACAGGGCACGCACGGATTTATTTTACATCATAATAAACTAATAATCTACTTAATATTTTTGTTTTAATTTTAAAGACAAGAAGACATAAAACATACAGTCTATCATACCCTCCTGCTCCTGTGTCGTGAATATTTCTCTAGTTGTCAACACAAATTAAGGGGACGGTAACGCGTTTGTGATTTTGGCTACCGACGATATCTGCTTACCATCGGGCAGGCCGGGCAGGGCAGCTTGATTGCCACAGTTGTTGTTTAATAAAAAGTCGTTGCCTGTAGGTACTCTTCTAGTATGTGCAATTTATTGAAAAAAAGCGCTCGCTTGAAACGCTTGTCTGTACTATGCGTACCATCTCTTGCTAGGGCAATAAGCATTAATGTAATTTGAGCAAATATGAAAACGGCAGAATTTGCCCTTTATATTAGTTCAGTGTCACAGTTGGGCGGAGATGGCTGCTGCGCCAAATACTAATTATATTTCGCCCAATCCATACACAGGAGAGTTTTACTCGCTGATAATTGAATCTAACATGGGAACTGAATTGGGGAATATTACATTTAAATTACATTGTTTTTACTTGACTTGATTTCTCTAAATTGTATCTAAGCGTAGCTTATGGAATGTATAAAAAATCAAGCTTCTGCAAGCTAAGCTCTTCCCTGTTTTGCGGAAAGGAATTTCTAATTGACCGAGTGAAACGAAGGTCTCTGCTTCAGCTTCGACAAAAATGCTTTCGTATGTCTGGATTTCCGTTTGTTCTCGTCTACAGGTCGCAATTCTCAATCGATTCTCTTGAAATTTCGTGAGCAGGTTCGATAGTTATATAGAATTTTTTTGTCAAGACGGTTTTTGGAAATTTCCAAATACAATTTTTATTTTAAAGATTTTGTAAGTTTCTGCTTCCGAATATCGGTTTGTTCTCCTCTATAGGTCGCATTTTTCAACCGCTTCTCGTGAAATTTTGTTAGCAGGTTCGATATTCATAATTGATCTTTTTTATAATGTTAGATTTTGGAAATGATAAAAAACTCACTCACGAGGTCTACAGCTCATAGAGCCACTAGTTCATAAATAATTAATGACAGATTTTTGAAGAAAATCCACAAAAGTTTCACGGAACACTTACCTTACCAAAATTTAGTATGTAACTGTTTTGCTACACCATATGCGCAATCCCACATTGCAGTATACTAACTACATGCACAATACAATACGTTCTTCTTCTCTGAACTGAAGTCCCACTTGAGAAAATTTTGCTTTAGTTGCTACCTGCGTTAAAAGAACCTTACGTTTTCACTAGGTAAAAGTTGGTAGTATTTTTTTAACATTTCCCAGTATTTATCTATGCCTACTAAATATGCCCCCATGGACACCTGATCCCAAAAAAGAACACTTAATTGAGAATTTACACGTTGGCGTAAAATTTAACAAGATTAAAAACCGCTAAGTCTAAATAAACTAAGCGGATTTGGACACAGAATTTATGATTGTTTACGTCGGACCAGCCGGTGAGGTGGGGCGCGGAAAAATGGCAAAGTTTTAGCGGGCCCGTGTTTGCGAGAGCGCGAAATATAGTCCATTATGAGATGATATTTAAAATCTTGAATTGTAGAGTGGTTGACGTCGTCGTACCGAATTCACGAAACGCGCTACTGTATCGCCGCAAAAGTATCTGCATGCGATGTGCCTTATTAAGCTGCTACTACCTATTAATGATAGTGTTGTCTACTTTTAACTGTAATAATCATCTCAACGCTGTTAAGAATCTATCAACGACGAGGTAAAATTGTGTGCGTACCTTGTATAAAAAATACGTTTATTGTCGTTTTACAAAAGGGAAAGCTGGTTGAGAATTAGAGGCCGCGATCAAATAAATTTTCTTGGAAAGGCCGGGTTTCTATTCACGTTTAATCTTTCAGAGAAGGCCACTGATCCGATCTCGCACATCTGCTCGTTTTCATTTCAGACGCAGACTGACAATATGCAAGATTTAAAAGAGCGGCGAAAAATTCTTTTCATATATTTTTTTAATACAATAAATAAAACTGATTCCAAAAAAACAACACAAAAAAGAAAAAAAAAATTGCCTTAGGTACTTCTTATATGAGACTTTACGCTTTTTATTGAACAATATAGCTATTTTAATTTTTGAAGTCTGTGCTATCCAAAGAAATTGTCTAACGTTGACGAAATGGCACCGACTAAAAAAAATTAAATGGGTACGTCTAACATTGTGCCTGACTTGGCGCTACGTAATATCTCATAACTTTTTACAGTGAAACAGTTTCAAGACTGCCTATTTTTACATGGAATGTTTTTTATGGGATTTCACTTCTTTTTATAGGTTATAGGTAAATGTGTCAGTACATTTTGTCCTACGAAATTTGACATATGTTGTTGTAGAACAAAACGGAATTTTTTGTCCGGTTTGGCCTACGATGTGAACAAAATCGTAGAACAAAACGGACTACTTCAAATTTATGAATGCATCTACAAGTAAAAAGTTCTCATACATGCAGGAACTACAAAAGTATAACTTTGTATCTCAT
The DNA here is from genome assembly GCA_963556455.1 of Epiblema foenella. NCBI lineage: Eukaryota > Metazoa > Arthropoda > Insecta > Lepidoptera > Tortricidae > Epiblema > Epiblema foenella. The sequence continues at coordinate 12,500,593 of OY747106.1, forward strand.
GTATTTGTATAGGATTACAAAGTTACTTATGCAGTTAGTATATCTCTGAAACGTGACTGAAATTACAATATTTTTAGGTTTTTTATGACTTGATAGGCTAAAAACTAATTATGTTTAAAATTTGAAGCTTATGGGTATAGAAGTACCTTAGAATTATGATGATTGGTCAATCAGTGTGTCAGTGACAAAACTAAGGAACTGTGAAGGGCAAAAGTTGTTAAACTACAAGTTTAAATTGAATATTAATGAGAATAACTAAGTGATGTTATGGCCTATATGTTACTAAAAATTCAGAGTTCTAGCTTTAGCCAGTACAAAATTACAGGATGTTGAAAATGGCCTGAATCGCTTCGAGAAAAGGATGGTACAGCCGTGCCACTTTGTTTTGCTCGACTTGTCGGGGGCACTGCCGTGGCCCCATAATGGAATTCTGGGAATTTGAAATTATACTTTATTAAATTTTGGCAAAGTACACATTTTAATGAAATATACCTACTCATGTTTCTGTAAGAACGAAATGCTAGGTAGGATTCGGTGTTATAACCTAATTTGCTCCCTAGTCTGAGCTCAGTATTATTTTGTCTCCATTTAGGCTTCTCCCGTCTAATATCATCTCATTTCATTCAAAATTCCTTTTGTACAGCTTTGTCGCCAGCATCACTCTATACCACACTGTTCTTATAACTGTCATCCAGATTTAATATCACATCTTCCATTTGGTATAGGTTCCGCCGAGTGGCAATTTCCTTCCTTAAATTATATTTCGACGAATACGCGTAAACTAAATACGTATGCGACCCGAAAGACAAATTTTATTTATATTTTTCCCTCTGCCACAAACCCAGTGATGTTCTATTTTACGACAGGCTTTTATATTGATGGTTTTATCTTTTCGTGTTTTTTGCCTACTCATACAAAACTATGTGATATATAAAAGTGTGATGGGAAATCAACATAGAGAAATAGAAAATAGTCGATTCGATCGATAGTAAATATCCAAGATACGGAAACTACTTTGTACGGGATTTTATAGTTCTCCAAAGTAAATTATCGTGAGTTTCTGTTGTAGCCTGCATCCACTCAACTTCGATCGAACTTTTCAAAGATGTCCATAGTTAATAAGACGAATATTACTCACAAGTGGGTTATATTGGGTTTTTTTAGTGGTATCTTATTGGTGTTCTTGTTGGAATCTTCTTTATTTTATTGTTGAGGCTGCATCTAGTTAGCACACTTCATTCTACTTAGAGATATAAAGAGATACACATTAATGATTTATACTATTTAAAGAAACGACTTAAAACCATGTCCTAATACAGAGTTTACTCAGTTCCGGCGTTAACGGACAAGTAATGCCCGCGAGGCGGCAAAAAGTACAAAAACTTCTCATTGTAAGTTCGCACGTGATGAGCTGTTAGTATAATGGTAATTTGACGTAATGGAGGTTCCTCGAACGAGATAGCGTCGAAGTTAAATGTTCGCCCATCAGCCGGCGATCGTGATCGCTATACGTAACAAATCAACCTCGGAGCCGAGAGCCTCATATTACTCAATGACAGAACACTCGGCAGCGACGCATAACGTACGTTCGATGCAGTACTGTTTAATATTTACGCCTCAATATCTGAGTAGTTCAACGAAACGGAACTAGCAGTTACCCACACCCATAAACGTCAATTCAGTCATATTTTACGAAACATGCTTGACATCCAAAACGCAAATAATATATTATGTTTTATTATCTACTTCGACTTCTGGAAAGAACTGGCGTTAAGCAGAACGCACTGGAGAGAACTGCACCGACAACAGTGAAACTCTTAAACAATAATTATTATCTACTTCTAAATTACATTGTTACAAAAGATTATCGACGGACGTTTTACGTATACGTAGCTCGCCTTGTAAAAATCACGAGTACAGGAAAATTGAAGCATTTTTGACAAAGCATAATAAGAGGGTGTAGTTGGGTAAAATTCTTTAATAATAAATTCCTTTTAAGAAGAGCTATAAATGTCAGGAGAAACTGAAGGCAACGCGGACGCATTTTCTTAAAATATAAAAAGCCCACGAGGGTACAGCCGCGACCCGCGCTGCGACCGTGTTAAGATTGTTAGGCGAGATGGCTACTAAATTTCCAACTAAATTACACATCAGACATGTCAAATGAACGAAGGTGAACTCGAGCGTCGACTATCGGAGTCTCCCAGAGGATAGTGAACTTGGTTCGGCCATTCTTATTTAAATCAGTGCGGGCAAGCGATTTACTCAGGAGAGTCGTGCCCGGCGCTTCAGATAGAAGCAACCGTCCTAACAGTTCCTACAACTTAAATAAAATATAAATGTGAATGCTTTCTTGGAATCTGGAACTCTAACAATGACGTGCAATAAAAACAAATTGTATTATTAGAGCTTCCATAATTATTCGTATTATATTTTCCCCACAGGGCAGCGAGGCCCAGCACGATTCCTCTTATTGACCGGAGGAAATCATGCAATACTCCACACGAATACCACGAACAAACAGATATAGCGTAACGACGAAAATTTACATTAGGCCGGTTTAATGTCGCGAAGCAATCTCATTCTAGGGAGGAAACAGGGTAAAGCCGACCAGGATACTTGGGACTATGAAATTGTGGCACATCTAGGCAGTTCGGGGGGAAGAAGTATGACCTGGGGGTCCCGGGGGTTGGTCATGATACATCAGTTACGATACGTCGGGTGATATCGCACCCAAGACAAATGCGAGTATTGCGCTTGTGTATAACCTTCACTTTCTTATTTCCCTAAGCGGCGGTTAATGGGAAGGTGAACAAGAAAACTTTGAACGCTTATAGCTATTTACTCCAACTATTGGCCACCTGTGGTTGACCTTGTCATACCTCAACTGCCGTCAAAGGTAACTTAGTATTGTTGTGGTAATACCCCTGTCACAATAATTGCGTACTCATCTCAATTTTAATTTTATATCAAGTACTTGAATTTTACTTTTAGGTTAGGCTTTCCATAAATATCAATAAATTATAAGCTTTTATTCCATTATTATCTGATTATTATTCAGTGCGTTGGCTATTAAAGTGTTTTGAATACTATTAATACATAAAAAAAAACATAGTTCCCATATTTTGTATAAAGAATTCTATCGTAAATTTGTGTCTCAACGAAATGAGAACATTTAAAGCTATTCCTTAGCTTTTCGACCCAATTACTTAAGTCAATATAAACACAGTCGCCTCGGTAACACTTAAATTTCCCCGAGGCTTATCAGACTCCTGAAACGACTTCTTTATGCAGCAGAATCCGTTTATTCCTCTAAAATAGAGGTCACAAAAATTACTGCTTACTTTGAAACGTCCTAATTTTCCTTGAGGATGCCCGGCAAAGTGGCGACGAAGTAAAAATGTTACGGGGTGGAAAATTCGCAGGAGTCACGTACTTTGTTGTAATAATTTAAATGAGAACGTGTTTAGGTTTGCTGCCCGCGTTCTAGCGGGCGCAGATCCTTAATTATTACTTTGACATTTGCAGCGGCGGAGAAATTGTTCCCGTAACAAATAGGTACGTTGCTTTATTAAAAAGAGCATTTATTTCAATTACACTACTTTTTTTTTCGAAGAATGACAAAACAATAAATTCATTTCACATTAGTTATCTCAAATAAAATATGTTTAGTGGCTATTTTTTTCAGTACAGCCTAATTTATTTTTCTCTATCAATCTTACCAATCAGCATCTACAAAGATATATATTTTTTATTACACTTGGTAGTTTTTGTATAAATTAAAAATCTAGTTCTAAATATGGCCTAAACAATTTTAATTTATCTTTTGTTCTCTTCTTCATGTTTGTATAAAAATCTCACGACCCACGATTAAAATATAATGATATCTACTCATCTGGTCTGACTTTGATCTTTACATTTTTAAATAGCCGTTTTAGATGCACTCTGATATTTACTCTAACTGTTTATTACACCGCAAGGCTTGTTCATTCAGAGTAGTACAACGTTCCAGACTTCTAACGTAAATTGTAATACAAAAGTCAAGTTTTAAATTAAGTCAAAGTTGAGTCCCAATGTAGAAACAGCAAAAAATTTCACTACCAATATAGCACATAACAGACTCGGAATATTTAAATATAATAAATCGATTAATAATGTTATAGCACAGTATGTAGTGAACTATGTATTGCGTACATTTTATTTTGTTGCACAAGTATCATAATTGTTACATTATACACAGTGTTGCACTACGTGGATTTATTAAAATTTCCGTTCTTTTCTAGTCCCAGCTTTCATTAGCCAGACTCTAGTCGACTTTGTTTCAATGTAATGGATGTGATTCATATTGCGCTTACGTGCTTACGTCAGATGTGAGCGGGAACACACTAGAGAGGCATTCATTCAATTATTATTTCAGTAAAAACATTTCATTAAAAAGGTTATTGATTGCAAATGATTAAGACCTTGAAAGGGGTAAAAACATGTCATTTTAGTGAAAAGGGATTGGGATTTTGTACAGTTAACGGACTATGTGTGTGTATCAATGTATTGAATGGAACAAATGCATCATTAGCATAAAATAATTGACGTAATATCACCACTACGGCTAGTCTAATGAAATGATAATACCGATAAGATCAGTTTGCGGCAATAAAACTAGGCTTCTCACTTAGTAACAAGTTACCTATTTCATGATGTTATAATAAAATTTATTTAAATTTACGAGAGTCGTATTTTATCATTTAGTAACAGGGAATATCTTGAGCAGGGTGTTTTGCCATTAGATTTTTTTATAAAAAAAAGTAATCGTGCCGCTATAATGATATAGTAAATAGTTTGTTTAAGCTACGTTGTATAGTTATTTTTGTATTTTAGTCATTAATGCAACGTGAATAATAAGTAATAAAAAATAAATTCATTTATTTAGAATAACTAGGATTTAGATTTGTTAACTACATATATTAAATGACAGATATTAAATCATAAATTAAATTAAATTGATAAAGTATTTTATTGCGTATGTATTGCGCTTTGAACTTTCTATAACACAATAAATAGTTTTCTTTGTGTGGTACTTAAAAGCGAGAAATTAATTTAAATTGAGCAGCTAATTTATTACAAAATTTAAATATAAACATCATGAACTCACTATGAATCCGCTTATGTTGATTAACATAATGTATTATTGTAAAAGTCGAATCTTCGAAAGAAACGGATACTCTCGCTTTGACAAATGGAATGCGACAAAAATTCAAATGGTTTGATAAAAGCGCTAGAGAAATCGAATGGAATGTTCATTTTAGTCACAACTTACTAGTCGACCGTGTGACCTTGACATTTTACAGGCAGGTGTAAGGTAAGATATGTTTGGCTGTTTTTATAACTCGCGTATTCTCAACTTTTAACTGGGGTCGCCGCTAACATCCGCCTAGCGTTGATGGGTTACGGCTTGCAATGGTCACTTTCTAACTTCTTATTGCGTGGATGTTAATCAAGATTTTAATATTAGAAGTGCTATTACGGAGAAACTGGATTATGCTCTTTTATAAATTCTGTTCGTGTAGTTTAACTGAAGTTATAACAAGTTTTAAAGTTTACTGCTTAATTATGGAGATGTTTCCAGACTTATAAAACGTTATGCGATGTACTCTTTATGAAGATACTAAAATTTTGCCCGCCAACTTGCAAAATTTAGTCACATCTTAATCCTTCTATTTTTTAAACTTTTTTATCTTTTATATGTTTAGGTACACCTACATATCCCTTATTTTTAAACACCGTAGAGTGTAATTCTGTTTATAATACCTTACATTTTATAATTATATTAAGAACTCACCTTATAAATTCCATCGACGAGTTTCGTCAGTTCTTCAGTCTCCATGGTGGTCGATGTTCAGATCAATCGGTAGAACAGTCGTCAATTACACAGGAAACATCGGGAAAACAACAATGTTTACACAAATCTCGACTTTAACACTACTAGCACTAAATTCACATATCATCACTGTCCGACTTGAAATCGCCAATTGTAATCACTAAAACACTTTCGAAGACACCTGTAACAAAAATAAATAAATAATAAACTTATTTAAAAGTTTTCAATAATACACTGGCCAATCAAAAATAAAGAAGATCTAGAGCATTGATCAATTTAAAAAAGATCAATAAAATGACAATTCATGTATTACCGAACCTGTTAATCGAGATAAATATGAGTCAGATTATTTCCGTGAGGCGTCCGGCCGGAGAGCGGCGCGCGAGCACACTTGCCCGCACCTCCACTCGACTCTCGAGTAGGTATCTCGAATGTCGATGGTTAGAAAGAAATACAAAGTAAACGGACCGGTGCCGTATTATGGACCTGTTGATGTCTACACCGCTGCCACTTTCGAGCTTAGCTGTTTACATAAGATGAAATACCGAGTTGTCATTTTCGAATAACGGGTCATCGACATCGACACCTACATGTTATCTATAAAAGGTTAAAGTTCTTCAGTATAATTTATCAATCTAATAGTAGTTACTGAAAGGCTTTTCGTATTTTCTGATTTGAACTAGACAGTAACACCAAAACCATAGTTTTGTTAATTAATATATTTGAAGTTACACTGAATGACAGCTTACAAAATACAATTATTGGGTAAGCTTTTATTTAGTGATAAAGGCCCGCGGGGCTTAATTAAGGGAAATATTACATTACGAAAGCTTCATTTGGCCAGTGCCGCATTCGAAATAGTAAACAACTTTAAATATAGGTGCCTATATGCACTTTGCGTGGCAAGTGTTACCTACGCCCCTGCAGTAGGAGCACAATAGGCGTAACAATAGTCAAAGTCACTTTCGTTTTCATGGCCGCCCGGCAGCGCCTACGCGGGCTCCTTATCCGGTTCTGACCTAGGCGTTATCTAAACTTCCATTTTTAAATTACCAAACGGTGCCGAAAACTTTCGCTTTCCGATTTAGACTCAAATGGACAAAATCAACGGAAATGGAATAGGTAATAAATTAACAGCGTGAACAGCCATTTGCATAATTACACAAGAGCTTTATGCACTTGCCGGTTAATCGTATGCATCGGGCTCGTCCAGCGTTAATATCACAGGCCTACACCGACCGTAGTGGTTTTATCAACTGCTTTCTAAAGCTGAAACTCTCCAAACTGCGCGGCTTTGAAAGAAACTATTTTCCCGATTATTGGAAAGGCCGAGCTAACCGCCGGTCTGAAACTATTGCGAAGTTTTTTCGCGCGTCACATGCCGAGGAAAAATATGAAATACAATTTCTAAGAGGATCCGTAACTTCATTCTGAACAAGTGAGATTTTCGCCCCGCGCACGCCGCGTCCACCCTTGCATATGCAGCCGGCCGGGAAAATCTGAGCGCAGGTTTTCTATTTTTCTTCTTTTTCCCGTATCCCTGAGGCACGGAAACAAGTGTGCGACGGCTGCTTATTTCAGTTTCAACTTGTTTAGCTTAGATTGAACTAGTTCAATACGGATTTGGGAGTTGAAATCCTCGTAAATAACCGCAGTCGAGAGTCTAGTGTAAAGTGGAAATCAGGGATAGCTAACGTTCAAAAGCCGGTGTAGATTTTAGGACTGTTTTGAACCTGGATAAACCGTTAGATCAAGTTTATAGTTATCTCTTCAAAAAGTTTATCCAGCATTATTTTTTTTGGCATTTTAATTGCACAGTTACACTCAGTAGGTATACTTTTACTTAGCCTTCTTTGCATTTATTTCAAGAACTATTTTATTGCTCCGCACAGCTCGACCGAGGTTTGAACTCGTCATATTTTTAGGGTTCCGTACCCAAAGGGTAATACGGGACCCTTTATCTGTCTGTCTGTCCATCTGTCACCAGGCTGTATCTCATGAACCGTGATAGTTAGACGGTTGGAATTTTGACCGATGATCCATTTCTGTTGCCGCTATAACAACAAATACTAAAAAACAGAATAAAATAATTATTTGGCGGGGCTCCCATACAACAAACGTGATTTTTTTCCCGTTTTATAAAGAATGGTACGGAATGCTTCGTGCGCGAGTCTGACTTGCAATTGGCCGGTTTTTTTATTTGTATTTTAGGGCTAACGGCGCAATATTATTTGAACTGCCTTTGGTTTTGCAAGCGAAACGACGGTTTAAAATTATCTGTGCGAGCCAAGTCGAGTAAAGGCATAAAATAATAGGACGAAGCAGGAGTTAGCACAACGCTGCACACCCGCCGAGCGGCGCGCTATTTCGCTGACGAACCTTGTTATCCTGCATACACGACTGCATATTGTGGCTGAATATTCATATTCGTATTCTTGCCTTATCCGCACTTACTCCGCAAATGCACTTGATTTGTATTGGAGATTTGAAATGTTGCACTCCAAGCAAAAACATGAGGTACTTATCTGTTAAAATTATTTTTGGGCAGTCGTATACACATATAGCAGATACTTCTGTATTAAACAAATGATGTTTTAACCCTATTGCTTTATTAACGATTTTTATAGCCGACATATATCTAAGAATACCTCACAAGTTAGAATATTAGAATACAAGAGATTGGCCGCCGCCATAGTAATTATCCAAGGACCAGTGACGCCGCGTTTAACGCGGGTGTGTGCACATAATGTATATATTGTAAACATTGGGCTCACGCACACATTGCTACTTAGGTTCGAATGCTCTGATTGACGCGCACACTCGCCGCAAAGATTGTAAATAGGTACACACAAAAATTACTTTATACAACCTAGAACGGGTAAATGATCGCCAAAATTATATCACCATTTTAGTGTAAAATTATAACCAAAATTTAAAACTAATCACCAAATATAGCATCAAAATATTACTTTATCCTCGCATAACCAAAAAACGTAGGTGATCACCAAAATAATATTCCGTTTTACATTCCTTGCACCCGCCAGTGAGTCGCGCTTCGCAGGGCCTACTTTGCGCTCTGGGGGAAAAAAGTAACGAACTAACTGGTGAAAATAACTGTGATGTTGAGCAATTTTGAGCGAAGAGTGGATACACATCCGCGAGATTTAACTTAATTTGGTGTGAATTCGATGATCATGTAAAAATTTGTTGCTCGGTTGCTCATTTTGGACCTGTTACCAATTTTTTTATTTAGCGATCAGTAGTCCGCATCTCGTGTATCAGCGAACGAAAAAAACATAGAAGCACAACTCGCTAAATGACAACACCTAAACTGTGTCGAAGAAGGCGGGTGTCAAAAATGTATCAAACAGCTATCTAGTATGCACATGGCAGCGAAGCGTATGTCACAAAGATAAAAAAAACATGCCTTATTGTGCAGTGTAAGGATGTGTTAATCACTCAGGAAAACATAAAAAAGATAGAATCACTTTTCATATTTGTAACCGTAAACATATTTGTTTACTTTTTTAGTCGGAACAGATTTTGTACAGGGATGGTGCTATGCCATATGTCCTTCGTAACTAGGCTGTTGATTCTAATCAGACTAATTAAGCGTACGAGTCCCGGAATCCCGGTGGATTATCAATTCATCGTAATATTTGTTTGTTTTTTTATGTATGTTCCTCGATTTTTCAAAAATAGCTTGATCGATTTTAGAATTTTTTTTTTGTTTGAAAGGAGGTATTTTAGTAGTAGGCACGTAAGATATGTCATGATTGAAAAATATTTTTCGCACATAATTATTGTAAGCCAGAATAAGTCAGCCTAATCACGTAACTTTATGTACTAACGGTAGGTAGGCTAAAGTTTTTAAGTATAAATGTATGAGCTCATGTCGAAAAACATGCCTAACATAAAGTTACATGATTACCCGTTTCCCAATAATAATGTCTGTATTTTATACAATATTAGCATATTTTCTCACTGTTTATAAAAAATAACTACCTCAAATTATTTTCTTACTTCTACTTAACTAATATTTGTAACTTTGATTTAATACAAACAACAGTCTAGATTTATCGATATACAGGGCGTATTGCCTTACCTTTATCCGTTAAAAATGGAATTAACCTACGTATGTAAAATTTTTGCATTGTCGGAATATACTGTAAAAGTTACTATTACCAGAGTTTGCTATAATCTATGTAGACGGTATTTAGCAAGCTATAAATAATTTTAGCTGTGATGACTGACGCCGATATTGCTTGAATTAACATTATCATTTCTCCACGTTATAATTGGACAAGCCGGCATTTTACCCACCCAAGCCGAGTTGTTTACTGGGCAACTGATGCCTGTCGACTGACTCAAAGAATAAAGTTTTTGCACAGCCGTGCAGGAAATGGCAACATGAGCCACAGCCACAACTGCCATCTCTTGTATTTATATACTCGTACGTATGTATCGTATTTATGGGGCGTCCCAAATAAACATACACACGAACACTCTAGAAACGCGACCATCCGTTTGCCGTAGTCGGGTAACAGTACCACACAACCTACGGTAGACAAAGTGATACGTCATTATGGCATCATATGAGATCGACATCATCCGTGATATCAACCTGCAGCCGTAATCATTCATCTGTCGCGTTGACTTACAGTAATGAGATTGCCGTTCACTCCAGGGAAATTCCCCATGATGCAGGACATACTTGATAGCTGCAGCAATCCCATAACTGCTTTTCAATCATTCAGCCGGTAGTCAGGAGTGTTTGCCAATTTTTAATGGACCTCGATTTAAATTTAACGTTTGGCGAAACGAAGTGTAGGTACAGGCGAACTCACAAGGGGCTTAGCGTCGTATTTAAACTGACATGCTAACATTTCCAACGGGTGAAAATGACAAAGTACCAAAGTGTCCAACTACTTATGAATTCGACTGTACCATACTTTATTGGAAAAATAAATAAAAAAATGGACAGCTTTAAAATGAAGGTTATACATATATTTAAGCATGTTCAATATGAAATAGGAAAGCAAACCTGTATTACTAGTCTGTTACATTTTAATTACTGGCTATAAAATATATTAAGTAAGCAAGTACACTAACTGCATAAAAATTGGTGGAATTGTGTCTATAGTTAGTTAGACAGTGGTACTGAAAACATTGTTTCCTATGTATTTTAATGTTAGCTAAACATTTCCTTCCACAACGTATATATATGTACCTACCTCCATATGTTTCGCACAAAGTGCCGAGACGTAGAACTGTACATGACTTAAATAGGATTAATAGAGCCAAATCGTGTTTCACGAGACAGATACATATGTACATTTATATATGTAGCATTGCCCATTGATAAGCAGTTCTGTCGGATTATGTTCGCTACTATTAGTGCGTGCACTTGACAACAAAATTGGATACTGACATCCAAGCGTTCATTTTCAAGTATAACTATATACAGATGAAATTCGTATTCGCGCCAGCTGCAAAATAGGAGTATTTATTAATTCATTGATAGATTTTCGCACCACTGCCCCCGCCACGCGTGTTCAATTAAATATTTTATTATACGTTCCCATCGAGTCCTATCAGATAGGATAGGATACTCATACGTTTTACACATACGAATATACTACAAAGTGGAGAGATTCAACTTGCGACCTACAAACTTTCATCATCTCGCAAACGGAGGTACTTCAAGTACCTTAAACCGCGAAACCGAGCGACATAAAGCATTTCGTCGTCAAGAATTGGCAAGTCAAAAGTACCTACGTCGCATTATGGTACGGTTTTGTTCACTTTGCTAGAAGGGTCCTTTTGTATCATCCTTATCTGCGCCTGTGGGTAATCTACTTGAATTCTTTGAGACCATTATTACCACGAAAATAACGTTCTACACAATGTAGCAATGGTATACCGCACTTTCAATTGAATTCCAATTTTAAAAGCAGAGGAGCGGGGAAGGTTTTGTGCTCATCTCTAATTTCAGCTGCAAAAGAGTTGCCTACACGTAATTAAAATATCGGACAGCTTTCCCGTTAACTCGTATTCCGTGTTCATTACAATGCATTACAGAAATATAGCATAAAATGTAAATGTTATTTGCAGTTGCTGACTGACTTGTTACAAGTTTAAACTATTGTAGGGTGATAGCACCAGTAATGTCCAAGCGTCCAATGAGCTCATTATTACGTTAGCTCTTATTCCAAAGAAAATAATGTATAACTTTTTTTAACAGGTTTATGTATAAGTATGTTACTAGAGGGGCTAAGATGATCGTTTATTATGTTTTACATATAGCTTATCATGTGTGTATTGCTTAATATTGAAGCAAAATCCATACCATTTTGAATACCACGATAATATAGACACCACAGGCCGCTGCAGTGTGTGGTATGCTTAAAAGCCTGTCACACACTGCAGCGGCCTGCCGTGGTGGGCTACCGCTGGTCGCGGACAGGCCGCAATAGCCACACACTGTAGCGGCCGCGGTGGCGGCCTGCGTCACCATTTTTGCGCCAAAACAAACGTCAATTCATTAAAGTCAGCTAAAGCCAACATAGAACAAGAGTTGTTACTCTTAATTCACGCGTAACTGCATTTAGCTTTGTTAATAAACGTAATTTGTGGGAATCCATCATTTTACCGAAAATCGTTACATCGATTATCGTTTCCCATAACACTATTCGCAGAATTTTATTATCACTTAGGAATCATTCATCGAACTTCGTTAGATCGCTCAAACATTTGATCGAATTACCTTTTACACAAGAATCAACTCATCGAATTTTAATTCAGTATTTTATTCGTTCATCGACGTGGTCGTTCATCGAATGGCCTTTAGTATAATTTTGGTTTAATGAAGGTTTCAGTTCCCAAAATTCTTATTACCTAGAACATCATTTCAGCACTGTTTACTATTCTTGATATACGTCTAAAATTAAAATTTTCCCAGATTCTTGGTGTACTCTGTAAAAGTACTCAAAACAAAAATACTCAAAACAAAAATACTCAAAAACACAAATACCCAAAACCTAAAATGTACAAAAGACCTGTTAGGGCAAAACCGACTGTAATGCGGACAGGTTAGAAGATTAAGACGGGAGCTTTGCTCCCGTCTTAATCTTCAGGGTTATTTTTTTTATATAAGCCCAGAAAGATTATGCGCCTTGAAAAATCATGCTTGCTTGGTTGTTCGATGAAACATTGTTCTTGGAAAGAATACTATATGGAACTTACTATCTGTGAATCATGTTTCGTTAAATTAATACTATGAATAACGAATATTTCTATGAAAGGTAAATTCGATGTACCGTTACGCTACGACTAGAGACGGATTCGAAACGATTAACGATGAAAAGTGGTTCGATTATATAAAATGCAATGAATTGATGATTATGTGATAAGAAAAAAAAACCTAATGAAATTCGTGGAACAGTTTTCGGTGAAATGAAAATCGATGTAAGATATCTCGATAAAATAATAGACACCCGTAATTTGTAGAACGAACTTTTATTTACTTATTATCACATTCAACCAATATTTGGGAAATTTCGTCCCTAATCTTATATTTTACTCTATTATTTTTATATTCCCGATATTTGAAATCATCATCAATTCGGTGTTTCGCGCCATTTTTGTACGGGCACGAGGCCAGGCCGCGCGGTCAACTGCCTTCGACTTCAAACAGATCAGTAGGTAAGTAGCGCATTTATGAAAATATTTTACATAAATTAATATCGAACAGGTTTTGTCAAGAACTGTCCCATTGGAATTATATAAATGAATGATAGTATTTATGTAGGTTGGTAGATAAATAAGTAATTTTAACAGTGTGTATACTTAGAAAATATTTCATTACTGTGAATAGGAAGTTTATGATAAGTAAATCCTTTGGTTTATTTAGGTTTAAACTGTACCTGGAAATATAATAATAAACTAAGTACATAGTTGTAAACGAAATGGAACAAAACTTAATAAAAACAGTCACACACACATATTTGGCATTTGAATGAAGTCTATAATTATGTTATTTATCATTTTTCAGTGCCTTTTTAGGGTTCCGTAGCCAAAATGGCAAAAACGGAACCCTTAAGTATAGATTCGTTATGTCAGTCCGTCCGTCCGTCCGTATGCCACAGCCGATTTACTCGGAGACTATAAGCACTACAATGAAATTTGGTAGGAAGGTGTATTCTATGAACCGCTACATAAAAGTTATGTGAAATTACAAAAAGATATTAAATTAGGGGAGGCACTCCAAATAACATACATGTTGGATGGGTATCGATGGGTAGGCCTTTAAAAATGATATGGAGGTTCTTAAAAAACTTGTCCATTTAAGTCAACCGTTGGTGAGATATTAGCTGTCAAAGTCATAAAAAGTGTCCCCCCCCCCGTCTAATTTCCAAACTATAAAGTTTAAAATTCTGAAAAAAATTGAGGTGGTGTACATTAGCAAATACAACGATTTTTGGTTTGAACAATATAGGTTTTACGGTTTTTGAGTTTTCGCTTAAAAACTGTAAACAAAAGGTCGTAAGTGCCGTGAGTTCCCTATGAAGATACGACTTTTTTAGATTTAATGTATTGGATAGTGATTTTAAATGTGAACTAGTAGGTGTTGGTACGGAACCCTTCATTGTGCGTGGTCCGACACGCACTTGGCCGGTTTTATAATTAATTTTGAAGTCGGTAAGTTTTTAAAATTCGTAACATAGTCGTCGACCTAATTTTTATTACGAGTTCTCATTGGTTGATTTTGTGTACGGTTCTGATTGCACGATTTAAACACTACAACTATAACATTGTTGTAGTGTTTTAGCTTCATAGTTCGGCTACTATTGGCAATTTTGACGTCTATTGCCATATTTCCGAACAGTGGCAAGAAAATGTTATTTTCCAAAAATATCTATATCAAGTTTCACAAATAAGACCTCCAATCCACAATTCACTGGCGATATCCTGCTTTACGATACGATACGGCGACAAACACGACGCAACATAAAACCTAACAATATATAATACCTAGCAATACTAGTGTGCAAAGCGTCGTTTAGACACGAAACTCGTACAGTTTGGCATTACGCCCCCCGATGTGATGCGATTGCTCAATTGGCGAGAAATTGCGACGGGACTAAGCTCGTGGAAAATTGGCGATATCGTTAATATTCACCCGAAACCGGCGGTTCACGTGGCGACTACAAATAACGAGCCGACAGCCCCCATAGATTTATGCAGCGTCGTTTTAAGTGATATATTGCCTTCGACCGATCTTCAAGTTTCCTAAGTGTCTTCTTACCATTTCAATCCGAATATTATTCAAAATCGAAAGAGTATCCGCCGCGGCTCTTGTTATTGAAAAGTTATCTAAATTTTTAACATCGACAACAATATTTGCGGTCAAGTAAGGATGTAAATAAACCGCGGGAGATATGGTATTGGTTTCAACACTCGTTGTCTAAATGAAATATAGCGAATGTGCTCGGGGTCCATAAAAATAACATAAAATACACGGTATCTTGACAAGCGAGAGGCTCAGGTAAGTCTAAGTAACTTTCGGGGTGCGTTAAGCCGTTCACCTAAGGAAATTGGCGACAAAAATATTCCGGTCATGTAGGAGCCCCTTGTTAGCGAACTCGAAAATACAAGAAAATTCCTCTTCTGACACGGCATTTTGGGCTGAACCGTTGTTCTCTACTAAGTTTTTACGATACCCGCTAAAATTGCTGAACACTTAAATTTTACGCCGAGAGATATATGCAGCTGTGTGTGGTTTGTTTTATCGTCAAATAAAAATAACATTTTCCTTACAATCTGAGAAATTCCCTTTAAGTGTTCCTGAGAAACCTCGCTTTACACTAATTTCAGGGGGCATAATATCCTTCTACCTTTTTAAGAGTTTCTGAATCACTAGAGGAAACTTATAAATATCTTAATAAGTATAGTGTATAATTTTGGTATGTACGAGTAAGCTATAGTTTAACTAACTTTACTCTGAGACGTTGCGTTACCACAAATTAAATTTTAAATACTATAGACTAGATAGAAATTGTATAATTGTATAAAATTGTAGTGTTTTTTCAACGTTTTTATACGCTTGCATATTTTTTTTGATTTTCACGGTGTGTTCAACATGTTTATGTGGCACAAGAGTACATAAAAAATGCAATATATTGTTACGCGATTGAGGGATTTACTCGTTAAACAGCATCTAAAATTATTAAATCCAAGCTTAGCCTCATCATTCCATTGTTTATCAAATTTCCATTATCTTATATATAAAGCAAAAATTAATTCAATAAAGCGATCATTACACCGGCTGCGCATCCATGATTGAAACTGAAAATAGCGGCATGCGCGATACGTAGCACTTACGTGTGCGTACGTACGTACACGGTACGCGTACAGGGCTTCAATTTCTTTCATCACTTTTGCATCCCAGTCGCGTTTCAATGTGCTTATCGCGATCGATTCCATGCGCAATCTGCTTAACATGTTCCTCGTGCGAATCATATTGAAATGGAATGAAGATGCGAATGTGAGTCAAATTGAGGCTCAGGGTCCATGGGCCATGCATTATCATGTAACCGAGCCATTCCCGATGCTAATATGCTTCCCACACTTGTTAGATTCCGATTCATTTATTCACAATATAAGATTACAAGATAAATTACATGTCAATTATTTACAATAATCTCTATTGTGATCGTCAATAACATTAAATGAAACAAAATTAATTAAAAATCGATTAATAAAATAGCAATTAAATAATACATGATGTCCGCTTAACCTAAAATAAGTGGACACAGTATGTCAAAATTCACCTGTGAGCAGCGTCATGATGGAACACAGGGTTATTACTACAGAACAGAGGCACTGAATCTCAGCAGCGTTACGTGCTTTGATTGCACTCAAGAGTCTGCTAAGCTTGTGTGTACGTTTAGTACATAATAGCAGGTTGTTTCTACAAATACTAAGAAATAGTATAACATTATTACTTATTTTTTATATTGAGGAACTGGTAAAGGGAAATGCAATATTGTGAAATTAATCCCACTGTAAATAAACAGATATAACGAAATTCCGAAGATCCGTTTGTTCGAAAGCAATAGTTTCTCACACTTTATTACGTAAACAATTATTCATTTAACAATTATAAAAGTAACCTGGATGTTCTTCTCGTCTAGGAAACTTAGTCCAGTATTTATTAATTATTTCTATTGCTCTCAAAAAAATAATAAAAGCAGTGCTTAATTTCTACAACTTATACATTTGTTAGTTAGTGAAGCTTAAATACAAGGAAACAAAACTTAGCTTCAACCTAAGTAAAACCAGCTAAATAGGAGTAGGTACAAAACTATACTCCAACACTTAAATTAGGTACGAGAAAACAAAAGTTAGCTAACGCGTGATGTGTCATGTTAAGATTTACGTAACATCAAGAGTAGGTATCAAGCTAACTTCACAACTTGAAGAAAAGTTGATACATTAGATCCACATTTCTTAACGTTTTTCCTTATTACTGGGCATCCCGACCCTTAAACAGTGTCTAACGAATCGTGTGTTGTGATAGTACCTCAACGTACTTAAAAGTTACCATTTGTTGTAAACTTTACTACGTTACTTCACAAATTACTTTACGTCAAACATGAATCGGTAAATCAAAGTTTAACGAGCTTAGAAGATGAAAGTTGTGTTACTGAATAAAGTAGGTACTTACCTATTTTGTTTTTGATCGAAGATCGTCGTATGTCGTAGGAAAATAAAGTAGGATAAAATCATTAAATTCATGTAATTTGAGATAAGAGAAGAAAAAATAACAGTTATCTAACTTTCGCCATTTAATTACAATTATAGGTAGGTACTATAGTTATTTCCGTAAAACCTCGACAAAACACAACGCTGTGGCTCTCGTGTCGTTAACACATGAATAACACTTAGATGATATCAAGACGTGCTTATTTATTAACTTACTCCAATAAATAGTCTCATTATACCGCCTTAATAGCACTTTATTAGGCGGAATCAAGAACAACGCCCTCTATTAGCCGCCCGGTTAAATGTAACGTTTATAACCATTAAGGGCCCTTCCGACACGTAACTGGTAATCATACTCGTATTCCAAGCAGGCATCGTATAAATCATGAGAGGATAACCGGGAGCAAAAAACAACGTGACCGGTAACGCGTCCTAACCGCTGTTTATTGTAGGTTTTACATTCACTTTATTGCCGCCTGTATCAGTAGATAACGGGGTTATTTAGTTGCAGTGGGTTAGTTCTACGCTGCTAATATGCAGCATAATGATAGCGCCTGCTGATAAAATCCGGCGCTGGTAAGTCCTTAGTGAAATAGTTCAACAAACCCATACCTACCCGCTGTATTTAGCCAAATATCTAATGTATATTTTTTTACATACCTAACTTTAATGACAAACATATGACTTATATAATAAATATTAATAAATATTGTTTGTCATGGGCTTAAACTTAAGAAACTTACTGACAATAATAATCGCGCAAAAGGTAAACTAAGAAATCAGTGCTACCGCAGTTTGAGACCGCTAATCATTAAATAAGGAACCGACTTTTATTTAAATAATCATATTTTGGAAAAAAAAAAATTCCTTACAAATACGGAACAAGCGTCAAAAATTCTAACAGAACAACTAACGACTTTCACCAAGGAAGAACTTAGCCGAGAGGAGTCAAGTTCCGGCGTTTTCGCGGCCGGTTACCTGCCACCAAGAAGTTGCGTAACACGTCGCAGTTGTAGGATGTTTATTTGTTAAGGTATTTTCTTTTACTGATATATGTATGTTAACCTGTAAGGTATTTGTAAATTTGGGCCATAGCGTGGTGCAAATAAATAAATAAAAATCCCTTTCTTGCCTTTTCCTTACCAAAAACACGAAGAGTTTGCACTTTCAACTTGATCGACGTAGGTAAGCTTATACCGTTTTCCGAGATTGATCATCTACTGTGGTTCAGTAGTTTAGATCTCGACATAAGTTTGATGAACTCTGACACGAACACGGCACAGCCTTACTCCTCAATCAGCTATGATCGATGTGATTGGAATGCACAACAGATACCAACAGTGGACTTACATGATGACATTACATGTTAGTGACATTAGCCCTCAGTCCTCAGATTTAAAGCGATCATGTGAAGATTATCTAACGCGTTAAAGTTAAAGCAGTTTAATTACTTTTAGGTTTAATACCCTATAATTAACCTATATATCGAACACGTGGACCAATAGGTATATTTAGGGAAGCAAATTGCATTTAACAGAAACAACAATGACCTCGAAGTAGAGAGGGGAGTCAAAATTACTTGGAACAAATATTAGGGTCTTAAAGAACTGTTTAAAAGTAGTATGCCCATAAAAGTAAAAATTTAAGTTATGAATTCGTGTCTCATCCTATGCTTTATGCATGTCAGACATGAAAATTTACTAATAAAATAATGAGTGATATAATCACCTACCAAAGAGGAATGAAGCGTTGTATGTTCAACTTAAAAAAAAAACCGGTCAAGTGCGAGTCTGATTCGCGCACCGAGGGTTCCGAACACAGTCCCGACCCCTAATAATTCAAGAATATATATATATATATTCTTATATTCTTAATTTGGGCGCCTGAATAACGTAGTAATTTTTTAGCACATGAACCGAGTTTACAAAACAAAAATATGTGCAAAGGTGATTAAATTACAAACTTATATTTAGTAATTCGACCTATTCCGTGGAGGGGGTTATACTAGAGCTAATTTGCAATGAAATTGGAAATTTTGAAAAAAATATTTGCAATTTCATGGTATAAAAGCCTTTTTCTGATAACCAATGAATTACTTAGGTACCGATTATTTTAAACTAATAAACATGTCAAGGATTACCAACATTTTAGTAATAATAGGGTTTAGTCACAACTTCACAAGGCGTTGTTGTGACATTAAACAAAGCACTCTAACAACTCCATACATTTTACTTGACCCCGGTTCTTAACAACTACGGTAGGCAAATATCAAAGCGCAATCTATTCAATCACCTATTATAAATATTAAAATTATTACGGCTCGATGGGTCAGCAAGTTTTGGCTTATATGTATCGCTTTAGAGGCTGTGGGTCAGTACAGTATATTAAGTAACTCTAATCTATTGTTTTTCATGAGCTTATGCATGTAATTGCTAGACCATTTCTAGAACGTTAGGGGCTGAAATGCTTTAATTTTGATTGACATAAGTCGTTTTTTCAAACATCACTCCACTCCCACTCGACCATTTTCGAGCTAAAAACTTGTTTTTTTCAGTTTAAATTCTACTACAAACAATAAAACCAAAAAGTGGCTATGTTACTATCTAAAACTTTAATAAAATCGTCGTATCCTTTAATAACTTTATTGGTATTATCATTACTTTTGTTATAATTTGAAATCAAAACATTTTAAAACTTATAAGGCCTCTTAACCAAGTACAAAAGTTGAAACGGCGGTGGTGCCCATGTGGTGGGATTCAAAGACCACAGATGGACGAAACTCGTTACACAATGAAAGGCCCTCAGGGCAAATGCCAGGATGCAAGACCATCCTCCCGTTGGGAGAACAACATCATAAAAATTGCTTGACCAAATTGGCAACACACTGCACAGAGATAAATGGCAAGCTTTGGAAGAAGCCTTCACCTAAGAGGGGTTCCTGTTACCCATAATTATTTAAATGTATATATTTTTCAGCACAATTATAAACATAGAAACTATCATAGATATTAAGTAAAATTTTACAGTTAATTAAAAGAAATGTTTTACTTTAAGAGTTAACGGGAAATAAAAAGCTTTTTGTTTCCCGTTAAATCTTATCTTATTCACGGCACCATACATTTTATCTATTTGGATTGTAGTTTATATATTATTATTACGCTCTGTAATATAACTACTAACTCTTCTCTAGGCCAATTTAAGTTTTACACATGAGATCCTATCCTACAAATATTTAAAAGTTAAAGTTTGGGAGGATGATAGTTAGTCCTACATGCAAGTGAAAAAAAAAATTTTTGTTTATTTACTGTTCAGCTCCCAAATCTTTTAAAGTGAACAAGATCCGTTATTATAATATATGTATTTTACAATTTCTCTCAAGCGCATATTCCCATTTAGGCGCGAGATGATAGACGCCTTAGGGGTCGTAAAATTTAAAATATGTGTCGTGTCATCATGGAACGCCTATATACATTGCCACATGAGAAGCTAAGAGTAAGACGTTGAATAATGGCCTATTAGCTGTTGACACACTTTGCTTGTTTTCACGTTTAGCGGCTGATTGATAAACATACATCATACTATAGTAGGTCCCTCAGATGGTTACGGCTCGTAAGAATGCCTCCGGTATGTCTAATAGCCGCGAATTATCATTTTAAGTGGAATCCTTTGACGGCATTAATTCAGTAGACGTCCAGGCCGACATTCTTCAAATCTGTACGAAGACCGTGTAAAAGCCTTGGGGGTCGCATTCTTGCCTACTTTATATTTCATGCAGTGCAGGTGCCGCCCCTCGGCCTTCACCTGTCTACTTTCGCCACCTCGGGACTTAAACCGCTTACTGAAAATAAACTTTGTTCAGCGCCCACGCTGGAATGTCAGAGATTTCATAGCATTTAGCTGTCATTGCTCTGAACTCGAGCGATATTTTACTGCAGCCGTAAATGGGTGGAAATGAAAATCCACTCTGAAACATTACGGAATTATGGGACCTCACCGTTTCGCTAAGTACTCTATGCTGCACTGAAATACAGCTGCAGGATTCCACTTAAATTAAAACGTTTGTGAAACTCCTTGTTGTAAAAAATAATTTTAGTTATCTGCAGAAACATTTTTGGGGGAGCAAACTACTACAACTACCTTTTATTTCACAAATACATAACTTCATTAAAATTTTAATATAAAAGGAAACACACTATTAAATAAAATAGATACCCTAAGCGTTGTAAATTAAAGTAAAAGCTCCTTTCCGCACGCGGGCAAAGTTACCGGATTGTTTGCTATACACAATATTGGAAACATTAACCACCCCGACTCAAGAGGTATTATAAAGGTGCTCAGTACTGAGAACAATGACGGTTAATACGATGAAAACATCGCTTTGCCACCACGTTTATTTGTTGGAATTCAAATAATTGCCTAATTCAAAAGGGTCCCCTAATAAAGGGTTAAATTTAAATTGTGTATTTCAAAATGTATAGGGCGACCAAACTCAATATTCCAGGGAATAAACTTCCTATAATTCATTAGTTTTTATTAAATTAACACAAAATTATGTCCACAGATTTTCATTCGGATTAAAACCAAAATGGTGTTATTTTATTTACCATTATCACAGTTATCTACTCCTCCATACAAACTTGTAAGCGGAGATGCGCAAAAAGGCGCTGTACTCTCTGCGTTGATTCCTGAATCAAACTTTTATGATCTTTCCTAGTAAATTGACCTCCGACCCTCGTTTTTGAATTGTTCTACAACTTGAGGATGTGTACCACAGTCCTACAGTACTTAGAATCGGTACAGTGTACGTGATTGTGTCTGTCGGTCGACTTGGTTGTATTATTTTGGGACATTTGAATAAGCAAGGACGCCGTTAGTTCTCATTTGTGACATCGCGCTGTGGTGGCTCTTATGGGTTTCATATCGAGCTAAGAGTCGGTGGCATGAAAAGCAAATTACGTCTATATCTAAGGCTCGGCAATAAATGGGTTAATATGCGTTATGTAATTACGCGGTAACAGCTGAGTAATCCCAAACCCCTACCGAAATTGCATTGACCTTGACAATAATAATAAAATATAATAGAGGTAGGGTAGGTAATGTATACCCACAATGTGTTAATTACCAGCATTGTAGGCACTTACTTGTATCACTATATTCACTATCGCTAGGCACATAATTAAATCCTGTAAATACTTGAGTATCTTTACATTGATATTAAATATTCGTATTTTCAACGGTATCCTGTCACACAACCTACAAGTACTGCCTTACTTGTGAAAACAAATGTATATTTGTCGTGATTAATGGCAGTATTTAATCGTTTTTGGTACAAACTTAGGGTCGGTTGCACCAATATACGATCACAGGCCAGTCATCCCATAGAAACTTGTCAAACTTTCCATACAATCAGATTTTAACGAACACCGATTACGATTACAGACGGTTTGGTGCAACCCACCGTTAGTGATTTCAGTAACATGCATGTTTCGTCATAAGTATACAGGATGGAACAAACTTAGACGTTAAAAAAACTAAATTAGATTCCTTGCATCAAGAGCTATCAGAATATACCCGAAAAACTACACAAAAAGCTTTAATACATGGGGTGTATTCTGATAGCTTTTAGATTTAACAAATCTAATTTATTTTTCACTTCTCATGTTCGAAAAGTTCGTTATATTAGACGTCAAGCGGGGCTAAAGTAGTACATTTAGCCCCTGGGGATATGAATTACATATATATGTTCAGGTCATTCAGAATCGTTTTCTCCGTAGGGCGACTGGTGCCCCGTGGTACCAGTCGAACCTCAGTCTGCACCACGACATGGGGATTAGCACCATGTATGGTTTCTTGAAGCAGACTGCCAGACGTTATTTTGACAACGCTCCCCATCATAAGAATCCGTTAGTTAGGAAGGCTGTCGACTACGTTCCCGCATGTATATGCTAACAATGCCCGAGATATTGATCGCATTTCTGTGACGTCGTACGGCACATAGTGAATGACAAAATCGCAGTTTAATTGATTCGTTATTATATCTGTTACTCGTGTCAGTTATCGATTAATATTGCATCTGCCTGAGTGAGTAGTTGTATTTTTGTTAACTCAAATATTTTACAATTATTTTGTTTTTTTTTTGTAGCTACGTTGTTATTGTTTTTCTTACGTCGATCGATTTTAATCAACTTTATTTTGTAAACCATATCGATTATCTAAAAAAGTGTATGCAATTTCGATTGGCTGCATCACTAATGGTGTCTGTCACAAGTGTCAAACTCAGAGCTGTCATGTCGGATGCACACAATGGGCTACATAGAAAGAGAATTATATACCCAAAGAAAAGGACGCAATTATGCGTTAAAGGGAGAAAGACATATTTTCATGTACGTAGTGCCGTCATCGGCTATTGTGTTGATCCGGCATTTTATTGCCGTATGACGTCCCACTTGACATTCGTAATGACGGACACCGTTTTGCAAAATTTTAGCACAGATAAAAAAATTACGAGTTTTAAAAGTAATTATAAAATTTATTTTACATGATTATGAGTCTATCTTATTATTACAATTTTATTGTTTGTTTTTTATACAAAATAATACCCTATTCTAAAAAGAAGACTGCTTCAGAGAAAAACGCTTTATGCAATGCGTTTTGTATAAGGTTTACCTTATTTCATGCGTGTACTCAAATCTTTTCAATAACTATCAATCTTGGCAAAAAATTAGGCATGAGTGGTAAACTATTTGTTATGGTTATGACTTTGGAGCAAACATACCATTACCGTTCAGTTGGTCCATCCGTTTTAAACAAATTCTCAACGTAGCTGCATAAGAGCTTTTACACCCCTTTAACAGGAGGACAACGTGGGTAGCTATTCTATGTAATTCTTTCTTTATGGTATATTGCCTCTAGTATATGTTTTTTCGAAACAAAACATAAACGAACGCGTTTGCGTTTAGTCTCAGTTTGTATAGCAACGCGAGCAAAGCCTCTGGTGGCCTTTGGTCGTGACTATTGTTTGCCTTACAAATTGAGACTGAACGGAAACGGGTTCGTTTGTGTTTTGTTTCTAAAAAGATTAAATCATACCCGAGAGCCTCAGTACACTAACAATCTTTGCAAGTGCATAGATCGTTTACAGAGCGCACTAATCGGATCTGCTTTGAGTAGCAGTCTAGCACAAATGAATGAAATTCAACTCGATGCAATTACAGACGCGGTTCCCGATAATAGCGTTAATACACTTTGTAATTGGTTAATGCGTTTCATCTATCGGTTTTATTGGTTGTTAATAAACTGGCTAATGAGATTACTTTAATTCGAATTTTGTATTACAGACTTTGCTTTGCTTATAAATATATTTGTTGTTAAAATAGGCATAACCTGCCTAGATACTGCTGCTAAGTAGGAAAAGTGCACTATTCGTCTCGTAAAGTACCTACTAGCTCTTAAGAATTTTTAGAAGCAAGATTGTTTTCGAAACTAAACTTAATATTTAACTAACACAGAACAATAAATATTAGTCCTAACAGTTTAATGGCCCACACTGGGCACTAGTAGGCTCAACACGTCTCGTCTGTTGCCTAAACCGATTACATCCGAAGCGAAAATACATTTTCAAACACTGATTTTAACTACAGATTGCTTTGAAATTAAATTAAGGAACGTTTGAGTCTGTGTGTTTGATAGTGCATTGGCTTTTAATTTAAACTTAGTGCTTGTGCTTCTAATTGATAGTTATTGCGAAATGTTTATAGTTAATTACTACTTTAATAACATATAAAATAGTAAATCTTGAACAAGGCTTTTGTAAAAATGGCCTCTTCTTACTGCTTAAAATATCTAGTCATAACTCATTAATCGTAATCTTATAAAAAATTCGTCAGTTTTTTTTCCCAGCACTCGGGTTATAAGTGATTTATGTGATGAAAAGTACGCAATTCTTGTCTATCGTCTTGTCTGACTTTCAAATTGTCTAATATCTATAGAGCAATACATCAAATTCCATTTGAGTAGAATAGGTCCTATAGGTTAAAGCGTAAAATATGTAGTAACATAATATTATTGAAAGTTACTCTGACAGTATGTTACCAACATACGGTCAGAGTAACTTTCGTATTTATCATAATAATATGATTTGTCAAAGCATTTTATGTATCAGTGCTTCCTTATAGCTTCCATTGATGTACTTACTATAGTAGGTCAGCATACCGACAGCTACAATGAATACTAACCTCCTTATTCGTAGCATATATGTGCATACCAGAATTCTTGCTGACTGTACTTACGCATGTTACACAAAAGTGAAAACATCCTCGCATAACGAATCCAAAAACTTTATTTCATCGGTACACGTGTTTTATAAACTGCCTTTGTCAGCAGTTTTTATTTTCCAGCTTCCAGCGTTTTGTGAGCACGGGTCTATTCGGTAAGTATGGCACTGCTCACATACGAAATTCCACGCAGCGGGCTGTTCACATGATCTGAATTAATAGTGACCCAGCGCCCTCACGTTTGAGGCATTCCATTCATATCCAGTTAGAAATTAGTCAAATATCTTACCTCTTGTTATATTCCTAGTCATACACATGCTTATTGTGAGAAGGTGAAATACGTGGAAAAGTTGAACCTTTTACAATAAATTACGAATTATTTCCATTTATATTAGGACGTCAGCCTATAAAGGAGTCGCCCATAGCGGATATGCGGTTATCACTCACCTTTATAGGCACTAATATTGATTTACGTTTGAGTTTCGCCTGCTCGAACCGGTATCTAATGATAATTGACGGCGACGCAGTTAAAAAGATGGGTTGCCAAACTTAGATATCAGCGGAAAGGGGGCACAGAGGCTGATCGCGAGCCCACGAGTCGCAACCCAGTTCTTTATCAACTTTGAACTTTAATTCAATGCCGTAAGGATTAAAATCTTTGGAAGCACGCACCGTAAACTGATGCCATTCTGCAGTATTCTAACTTTTTCACTTGCTTGAAATTTTTTGATTGCTTTCACGGACTTTCTGAGTTTTCCTTGAAGAGATTCGTTTAAATTAAAAACATGGCTAAATTATTGTTTTGTAATGCAAATGGAGGGTGATGTCGATAATATTTGTCTTAATCAGTGAAAGATGGAGATTAAATACAAACGACATACCTACAGTAATATTGATTTAAATGGAAAAATAAAAGTACCTACTTACCTATTATTTTCAAGAAATACATAGAAATAAAAAACTAGTGACAGGTAGAAGATTGGCTGAATAACGAAAAAATAATTATTGCTCTCACTCACTGCATAATGAAAACAAAAGAAACTACCTCCAAAACAAGAAGCACAACATTTTGTTTTGTCGCGAACATTTGTACCTGCACGGACATATTGCGCGCCTGACAAACTTAGCCTGATTAATCCCGTACCAGATTTATAACCAGAATAAATCAATGGACGACAAACAACCCTCGGACACCGGTGCCTTGGACCGATTTTTTTGTCTTTCCCTATCGGATTTATGGGCGGTGTAAAACTGGTGACTTGGGTAACACAAATGAAGTTCTGGCACGCTATGTTATTTTATTTTGGAAAATTTATACAAATGGTGATTTAGAAGCAGTGAAGTAATCCATCAATCCATAAGGACGCTGGACTCTTTGGTCTGTGAAGTAATTCTGGATATAGCAGCCCCAATACATAGCTTGGTATGTTTTTAAATTACTCATTATTTTTGAAACAAGCATCAATATTAACATCCTTAAGTATGAGCCACAGAATTATAACGGGTTAAATAAGACTTTAAAGGCACTATAAATAATGTGGGGAATTCCTTTTTTAACCCTGTCTATTTATTTAACTAATATTTATTGCACAAAAGAAACCTTATCGTACAAAAGACGGATGTAATCCCGTGTGCCATTCTCTGTCAGTCACCATAAGGCAAAGCAGAAAAGTTATGTCTTTTGACTATATCCACCCCCCGCAAAGAATACGGGCGGCTGAAACCAGAAATTTCGAATTTACAATGGTTTCAGTTAGTGAACATGAGCAGACAGTATATCAACCAGAATAACTTAAACATTTTAGTGCTTATTAAAGATATGAAATAAATCATTGGGTGTAATATCCATTATTTTCTATCTTCACCTCGAATTTGGGCAACACAGTTTTAATTTTCAGAAACGGTAGTAAATTTTGACGTGTAAATATGCCATTACGGCCTAGCTTCACCCTGGTATTCTGCAAGTATAATTGAAGAAAAAAGTTCATTTATTCATATTTACTGTTTCAGCGACATACCAGAGTGAGAGAAGGAAATCTAGTAATTGTGTAGTAACAAATCGTCCCTTTATGAACTTTTAGTAGGTACACCTGGTTAGCTCCTAGTAGACCAAATTTTATCTGCGCGGCGACATATATAACCTCCCAAACTAGTAACATTTTATCACTTGATAAAAACGGTGGAAATCCTCCCTTTTTTCGAATACGGAGACTCCAAGTTGCATGCGGTTGACTTAGAAACATCCCACTACCATTACTAATGACACCACAATTCCGAAACTTTTCCAGACTGTCCCGACATCTTGAAATACTTTATGAGAATCTTCTCTGAAAGTTGGGGATAGATTAAAGGTAAAATAACTACTTCAGCAAAGTTTGTGTTAGCTACTCAGCGCGGTGGAAGACGGGCATAGTAAACATGTAGTGATATCAGAACTTTATAAAGTAAATGTTGACTTCACTTCGAATTGTTATCAACTCAGAGACACACTGTATCCTAATTATTTTAAATAAATCACAGGGGATAAGAGATTCTTCTGCATTGGAATATTTTTCTTTTTGATTTGATTATTCAAAAACCATCACCTTATATATATTCAATCGACTTGGTATCGTTAATACGAGTTTATCATCAGGTAAATTTTAAGGTTGGTTAGAGATATAGGAAACGTTCTGAAGTACTGAGATATGCCTTAACCTAATTTTTCATAGACCAAAATCTTTATAGCTTTTCTCTTTTTGCCGTTACGTTTGTTATTATATGTAAAATGGACATACTATTTCTTATTACAGACAGGATTTAAGTTTCATTAAAATACGGGACTTGTCTCGTACGGAATCATGGTGCACATATTCATTACGTCAGTGAACTCAGCGTGAGGCGTTACGGCCAATCTCGTAACAGTCACCGGACACATTTGGTCCTATCAAAAATATGTTGGTTATTTGAGTCTTATCCCAAAGTAATAAGTTCCAAAATTTGTACGTAATGGATGTGACTACTAAAACCAGCATTAAATTGTGAACTGCGTACTGTATAACTTGATGTTGCAAACTCTCTCTTGCTCTCTAGGTATTCAAATGTATCAAAACAGGACGCACACATAAATAGCTTAAATATGAATGTTAAAAGCCGCCGCCATATTTTTTCACATCGGTCTGTCGGTCACGCCGTGCATGTTGGCGATTTTTCTCTCTGAACAACTTCTGTTTTATTCCATCATCAATTCAGTCGGTTGCCACCCACGGGAGTCAAAATGAATTATGTCGGCGACTGAAAATTAAAAATGTTCGATTCAAATTTTATACCAAAAAAAACAAACACCCATTGAATACTGACTTCCTTCTTTGAAAAAACTACTTCTATATTTCTATATTATCTTCAATATTCTTGTACAGGCAAAATAGCACATTTTGAAGACAAAATATGTACATCAATGAAACTTTGTTTATAAATTTATCTTGGCACTTAGAAATGAGGTTCTGCAGAGTCTACTAAAATTTAGGAGGTCCTACTCCCATCGGGGGGTATGGGCAGGCGAGATTTTTTTATAGACGTGTGGGGCTATCTATGGATGGTCCTTTAAAAACTATATAGAGGTTTCTAATAAACTTTTCCATTTAAACATTTTGTTAGACTTAAGCAATTTAAATTTCTGTAATTTCTCTAATAATTTATGTTTCTGTAATTGTAATTGTGATGAGATTATTGCCTAAATAAAGATTTTTTTTAAGTAAACCGTTGCTGAGATATTAGCTGTCAAAGTCGTAAAATGTATCTACGTCCCCATCTCTAATTTCTGTGATGTTTAGAATTCTGAAAAAAATGGAGGTGGTCTACATTAATGAATACTTTCGAACTTTGAAAATAGTTTTGAACAATGTAGGTGTAACGGTTTCTGAGTTATCGCTGAAAAACTGCATTGCTCAAACAAAAGGACGTAAGTGCCGTGAGTTTCCCATGAAAATACGACATTTTTAAATTAATTTTATGTTCCTTTCGAGCAATTATCTCCGATGGTATTCACTATTATCAATGTTTGAGGAACCTTATACTCGTTTTTAAAGACCTATCGATTGATGTGCCACATATTTATCTACGAAAAAATAATTGCTCCGAGAAGAACATACAATGGACTTTCTTCGAATGGCGTTTCCCTGGCCGACGCTTGGTCCCTGGAGGGCTTGTAGATTTGCGGTTGGACTTAATTTGTTGCAAATTTAATGAACTTTAAAAATATAGTACATGTTGTCGAAAAATGCATAGTTTATGAGTTTTAGAATATTCAGTGAAAAAGTTCTAAAATTTCGCAGATTTCCGCATGTTGCTCAGCAAGCTCCAGTTTTTCGAAGTTACAAGGATACACACTACCCTAACTGATCCATACAACATATTAAAAAAGCAAAACTATATCAGGCTTTGCAATTTTAGTCTCTTTTAGTGTCGAATTCTACTGCGTTAGAAATATTATTAATAAGCTGTAAGCAGAATAAAAAGGTTTGTTCATCACACACCTGTGAAAAATATTGATCTTCCTATTATGTAGGTAGGTACTGTAGATTATTCAACTAATCTTTGCACGTGGCTGCATATGTGTGCGAACACCAATCTTACAGCCGCGTGCAAAAATGAATTGAATAACTGTCTATTCCAATCATTTGCGGTGTTCGTGCTATTTAAATACCGTCGTTGCTGAGCTTATGAAGAATGTAGCATTTATCACATTCTTCATAAACAAAACCTTCTTACACAGAATTAATATCCAGAATGGAAGGCGAAATGATAATGTATATATGAACAAACGTATAAAATTTACGACATTTTATCTTCCTTAATTGATCTTATTGACGATTGTAATTGATCGGTGTCAATATTCTTTGACAAGCTTTTCCAAGACGAAAACATGCTCGAATGACATTTGAATAATTTTGAAAGCATTAGGTTAAAAAGAAACAATAATTGTAAAGACAGCACTCGTTTTCCAAAGCAAGTAAGACGTATTTCTTCGTAGTGTCTTATATCTTATATGCGCCGGTGGATTAGAACGTTTTTTTAATACAACGAATAGGTTTCATAGGCTACGGTGTCGGCTTGTATACGTAAACTAGTTTACCACCGGCGTTGTATATAAAAAAAGTTTACGGCCTGCCTGGTGGTACGCAGATTCCGGAGCTTGTCGCTCGCGGCTGCAGAATCAAAAACGCGTTTCCGATCTTTACTGACTTGGGAATTCGTCGTGTTGACATTTAAACTAGGTACGTAATGCAGGTCCTTCACAGCGCATTCCCGGGAGCTCTGGAGACCTTGATCACCACCAGGAACACAACACCAAATACTTACCCCCGTATTCATAAAACTTAACAAACCTCTGCTAACTAAAATGTCTGTTGTCACTGTCTCACAAGCACGTGTGTCAAAGTGACAGATAAGGACAAACGAACTTTAGCGGCTAGTTAACTAATATAGGTTTGATAGACGTTTATGAATACGGGGGTTAAAGTGCAAGTAGTGGTGTTATTATGTTTGCGATCTTATATTATACATATATATATATATATATATTGAAGCTGTTGGTCAATATACATAAGACAGAGATCGATGTAATTATTACATCCTAGCAAAATGTTGACATGACACTCAAATCCATGCTGACTCGAACGAACTAGTTGTTAGTTTGAGTTGCCTAAAAATAGAAAAGCTCTAAATTTTAGGTAAAGGTACAGGTTTGGTTAAACCGGAAAATGAAAAAGATTACGGGAGAAAATTATAAAAAGTGATTTGCAAGTGAATGCGCCAGGTCACGAGTGAGAAGGGTGTCTTTGGCGACAGACAGACGCCGGTCACCGCTTCTATGGCCAAGTTCAAATGTATGTTTACCCGTACTTATGACTCTTATGAGTATAGGTAGGATGTATAAATAAACTTGTGAAATATTGTAAGATTATGCTACGTTTTTTGTGCAATTATAAATACAATCCTTATTTATGCGACAAAAACTGAAGATTCATAAAAATAGGGTTGTTTAATGAAGTTATAATCAAATCCATTATTTTGTAAACTATAATGCACTATTATGGTCGCTTCATCGCCAGACGCTATTAAACGCTAAGCTTACTAAGCTTTGTATTATATAATGGTCGTCAGCACATATTACATTGTAATTCCCATGGTAATAAAAGGAAGCTTATCGCATCGGCCGGTAATCGGTAAACAGTAGTGTTTCCAACTTTCCATCATAGAACGCTCAAGATTATGTAGTTTACGATGGCGAGATTCTATATATTCATCAATTTTAAATAGTGATTATAGTGCTAGACGATGATTGAAATTAGATATACCTACTAGGCAGTTAATGTAGCGTAATATGAAAATGTGTGTAGGATGGTGATAATTACTGCTAAATAGAACCATAGTTGGAAAATTGAACCGAGTGTAATGTGTTCAGCGGTGCAGTGGTGTTGGCGCTGGTTTCTTGTGTGGAAGGTGGAGATAAAATAAAGGTCGGCTTGTTCACTGGAGACTTTGTATTGATTGGTTAAATAAATGCATTCTTAGGTTAAGTATTACATGCTTGGGGCCGTGTCCTGGTCAAGCAAGAGAACTATTCTAGCACGAATGAATGTAAGATTGGCAGAAAGAATGAATGAACAAAAATACCTAACAGTTTACATTTCTTATCTGTGTTGGGGATGCCAACATAATGCACATCAAAATAATTATTACCAGGAAAAGAAAATTGATCAATCTTGTCACATGAAACAAAAGTGATGCCTTAAGGACATCCTATCATTCAATTATGACATGCAGAATTGCGGCCCGCCAATTGTGAAATACCTATGCAGTTGTTGTCCTACTTTAGTTAGTGTCACATTCTGAAAGATTTCCTTCATTCTTGGACAATATTAAATGTACCTATAAATATAATTTTTATGTGCTAGGAAGTACCTATTCATTGAATTATTTATAAGACAATTAATTTGCAGGCAACCGCTTTGATCGATACATTTGTAATGTGGATTATTAAATTATCGTGCCTATAAGTCGTTAAATAAATTCTAAACATGTGAAGGCTTGAAGGAAGCCCCACAACGTAATTCCACACAACATACGTCTATTATAACTTAGTGTATGTTATGGTATGGCATATAAGGAAGTCACGATCATAAGGTTTCAACGAATAAAGAGTTCGTGTTCTAATTTATAGGCATGTACATTTTTTTTATATTAATTCATTTCATCGATAATACGCTTAAAATTAGATACGTTTTTATGTTCAGTCGTTATATATGTTTAAAAAATGCTTGATAGAATATTTACGACTCCCATAATCATAATGTATACATAAATTAGAACATCAAGCTCATCTTTAGTACAACTCATCAGTGCCTAATAGCATGTGACATACATCGATTCGATTAAATAACGAATTTTATACTCAACGATGTTCAAAAAATATTTAGGTACATTTTTTTTAATCAATTGTCATTTCATGTACTTATTTAACGTACATACATTTCCATTTAGTTAATTACCATCAAGAATATCATGCTAGGGAATGCTACCCGACTGGTCTGCCGACTAATGGGCGTCGTGTTATTGAATCAAATCCATCGAAAATGCAACAGAATGCATTCAGTTTATACGTGTAGCGAGTCTTCTACATAGACATGATTTGATCATCTGTTGTATCGACATTCAATCAAACTGCGTAGAAAGTCACTGTAATAACAGGATCACATCCGTACTCATACTAATTATTAGAAATGCGAAAGTAACTGTCTGTCTGTAACCTGTTCACTCTTAAATCAAAAAATTGACATATAGTTAGTTTGCGAACCCGGGAACGATATATAATAGTTTTTGATCTCGGATGTCTCCGATATCATCCCTGAAAAGTGTAAAAGGGGCGGAACATTTGTACAGGAAAGCGCTAATTAAGCCTATACGAAGTCGCGGGTTAGTGCGACCTACGTGTACGTTTCATTGCATAAGTATTTACTCAGACTGATCCCTGGGTAACTCACATCAATGTTCACGTCACATGCAAGGGGTGGAAATTTCTACTTGCAGTTTTGTTTTCCTGAAAACAAGATAGAGAATAAGGTATTATTGTCTAATTAATCTCATTTATGTTATCGTTAATCGTGTGATGAGATAAGATTGCGGTAAAATATTCGTTTGCGAAGAAACAGCATGATACAATACAATACAAAACAATACAAATACTTTTTATCGCACACCTCAATTAAAGGATAGTACAGTACAAAAACACATTGAGTCTCTACTCATCAACAACAGGCGGCCTTATAGCTAAAGAGCGATTTCTTCCAGACAACCACACAGACAAGATATGATATTTATATTTAAGAAGCTTTTGGTCGCGACTGCAAGCTTCGTTTGCGTAGAACTCATTAATCAGGTTAGAATTTAAGTGCTTGATGATTTTAGGGATAAAAAGTATCCTTTGTTCTTTCCCGGAACTCAAACTATCTTCGTACCAAATTTCATCTAAATCGGTTCAGCGAGCAGCAGCAAGAAGTAACAGACAGACATCACATACTTTCGCATTTATAATATTAGTACGGATTAGTTGGGATAGGTATAGTATACAAATAATTGTTATAATGTTCTAAGACATTTTTGCCAGTAACGTAAGTAAAGGCACATTCTTCGCCACAATACAACTTGTTGCACGGATACGCGAACTATGCACAAATGCTGTTTGTACTAACAAAAAGAACTTGGTAAGGAAATCGTATGCCGAGTATCCGATACATTTGATTGAGTGAAAGTAAGCTTTCGATGCGACGGAACCTACGTATACAATGGTAGGTAATAAATGCTAGTGTCATAAATGATGTGAACTCGGAGAAATGTGGCACAATGTCATGTTTGTATTCAGCTTGCGTTTTTGCGGAGTTTCGCTATCTGTGCGAACCAGTTAAAATTGGAGCATGGGAGACTTTCGTTGTGCGTTATGTTAATCTGTTTTATAGAGTAAACTTGCACTTATTGACAGAAAAAGTTATAGTCAGTTAGTTCGTAGAAAAAATGAAAAAGTAAGCTGCAAAAAACCAGCTAGGATACGTTAAAGTTCCACAAAAGCCAGCTTTTCGTAAGTGAAAGTACAGAGTGCAGAAGCATATTTTTAAACGCTATTCTTCAGGATTAGAAATGGTAATGAGCTTTTTTTGCTGAGTGTTCTGCGAGTTTTACAAACAATTTGCTTACGCTACATCGAGCTTATACAAAGGGTTTTCCTTTTCCTGTGAGTATTAAATTAATAAACCAAGTTTTTTGTGTGTACTAAGCTCAGGATTTTATTTTTCATTTTACGTCCGGTCTCTGGTGCAAATTGACACATTTTAATTATAAAATGTGCTCTTGAGTAAAATTCTCTATAAATAAAAACCGCTAATGTGAAATATATTCAAAGAATAATTTATGTTAAGTTCCTAAGAATCGAAATACGAGCTATGTGCCGCCATCACGCCTGTATCCCTAAAAAGGTTAGACAGATGCATAGTACGATATGTTCAGTGCCACTCTATATGTATGATAGTTAAAAATGAAGATGAGTAAGATATCAGTTTGCCTAGGTTTTTTACAAACCTGTAGGCGAGGCAACATGTACGTACCTACTCCAAGGCTCTTTAAGAAAGGCATAAAATCGGTTTGTTTTGAAAGCACAGCAGACTAATTAAAATGATTTATGGCGGTAACGCAGTCATGAGATTTCAACTAGGAAGAAGATGAAGGTACCAAAACATTTTTTCCTATTTATTCTTATTTGTCTAACCCGTACCCAATTGTTTGCATGGTAGGTAGTACTGAAACGTACTTTACCTGTATACTGCTCAATGTGACTCAGTAAATATATGTATTTCATCAAGCAAACAGACATGGCAAAACAAACAACATCCACGTTTATTTACACAAGCTTGCTCATTCATGATTCGTTTAAAACCGCAAAAACGACTTATATATGACAACATTTTTCCAGAAAATACAAATAAGAGCGTGTAGCAAGAAAGCGTTATCGAAAAAACGCCGCTTCCTAACTGCCGATGATAACTTATTCGGATCGCCCATTGGGGTAAATTTATGGTTGACTTAACTCATTCGTGCCGTAAAGAACTCTTCATGGTTACTCGAGATAATAGGCGGTATGAATTGTATTAATTATATGTATTTGACATAACTTTTTATTTCTTTTACAAGAAAATCAGCACTAACTGTGGTAACTAGGATTGACAAGCCATTTCTCAACAAGATGTTGTAGGTTCGTGTCCAATGAATTCAACACTACATATCATTTTGATATGTGCGATTAGGTTTGAGTGAAAGAAAACAATCTGAGGAGATCTGCATACCTTTGTGAATACCCACTGGGCCAGGGTGGGGATTATAAGCTCATTTCTCTCGTACACAGGAGAAATTCCGCGTCCAGAAGCATATCAACACTGAAATTAGGAAAAGTTAACATTTTCACATACAATCAAATGAATAGAAACTACTGAAATAGTATCTATTTATTTCCTATTTTGTTATATAACTTCTGTAATCCCCTTTCAGAAAGTATGTATCATAACATTAATAAGGAAAATGATAAATATAGCATCCAAAGCAAAGTAAACACTTTATTGATAGGTACCCTTCGTTCCCAAAACGGCGTCAAACAAATAACAAACAAACAAGTAACGAACACAAAACTAAACCGAACTAATAAGTTAACACGTGCTGATAATTGATTCCTCTGTGATACCGACAATATTGAGTGCGAGCCTAGTCAGCAGGGAAAACTTACAGTATCCCATCATCATCTGGGGAATCTGTAATATCATCGTATATATTTTTTTTCTAATGCCCTCCTCACAATATGTCATTTGGCATAATATTGACATACTGATCTGGTGGTCCAGATGTAAACTTCAGAGACAAATCGACAGCGTCTGAATAAAAACCTACTCAATGGCCTTCGATTGGTGCCTAAGCAGTTTTTCACTTTCACGTTACACGAAGTATAGCAATACGAGTATTAGTATTTTAGGGCTCAATAGTCGCTTTATGTCCTGCTCGCTCGTTAGTGTTAGCTCAACACTTTTTTATCAAAACTTTACTTAGTAAAACAACCTTTTTTATCAAAACTTTACTTTGGGAATGAATGTTACGAGTGGGAAAATAACAGTGCCGGGGTAACTTTTTCTCTAATTTATTTTTATTAATAGGATTATGTTTAAGGGAAAACTTGCAGATTACATATTGTTTACTGGTATTAGTCAAAACTATAATAGTTATTTGACCGAGTGAAATGAAGGTCTCTGGTTCAGCTTCGACCAAAATGGGCAAAATGTTTTCCTATGCAAGAATTCCGAAAGTTCAGATTTCTGGATTTCCGGTTGTTCTCCGCTATAGGTCGTATTTCTCAACCGATTCTAGTGAAATTTTGTGAGCAGGTTCGATAATTTTATTGAATTTTTATCGAATCAGTTTTTGGAAAATTAAAAAAAGTGAGGTCTAACTGCACACAGAGCCACAAGTTCAAAAAATGGTTACAAAAATACTCATTTTGACATGTTGCATTCGGCAACCGATTTAATGTATTAATTGCAACAATAGCGAAAAAATGTGTGTCATACAACTTCTCTCTACATTAATATTACTATGAGTACCTACCTATTGCGGAGAAAAAAAAAAACCATAAAAAGCATGCCTACTGTTTGCTCCTAGTCTTGTGAAGAGGTTACTCGACCTTCGGACCAGGGACGTGATTCGAATGTTTGCTAACTCTACCGGTTTCAATTACAATATCGATTCGATAACCAAATTTCGGGGTCTTATAAAAGATATGAGTAGTAAAAAATTCTAATCTTGCTGAATATTAAGTTTACGTACCTACCTAATTGAAAATATTTGGTTATTTTCACTTAGATCTCTAAGACCATTTTAAAGACGGTAGACGTAGGCAGGGATTTATTTTAAAAAAATATAGCATTACTAGATCGAAGGTCCCATTTTTCAGTTTTTTGTAAAAGAAACTGGCAAATGGGGACCTATAGTATAAACTGTTCTGAGACATAAGCAATTTACATAAATTTCTCTATTTTTTTTAAAAGATGGGGACTATGTGCGCGGACTTTTGATATGTTCACCTTCTAACTAGTCCAAACAAAGTTACGAAGTCAAAAATTGTGTTCCAAGCAATTCCCTCTATAACCTTTCGTTGAATGGCCTAATTAGTAGAAAGTACCTATTTACACGAGAATAATCACAAATGTTTTTTCGGGCCCTGAATAATTAAGTTATATTTAACATTGTAAATTTTTTTTTTATAGATTCTGGGGCTTACTCTAGCAAAACATTATGGTTTGAAAAAGGAACGAATATCTAAGGTTTATGATGATAATAGTATGACTAGTTGTGCCCGTGATTTCACTCAATATCCATAATTACTACACCCAGAAGTCCGAGACTTAATGGTTGAAAATATGAGATAGAATCAACTACAAATCCTGACCAACAGGAATTGTATACCTGTAAGTGCATGCCAGATGTATTTATTACGTAAACATTTGTTATACGGAGACCAAGTCGTTAATTTTATGCCGAAATTGCTACAAATTCTTAGTAAATTTACTTTCAATAGATACTTACTAAATTACGTCTATAAAGTTAAAAATACTAGTAAAATATTCACAACACCATAAGGTTAGTGTCTGATAACTTAATAGTCAGAATTACTCCCCAATTCAACCAATTAGTCGGGGGCGACTTCTGGTTTTAGTAACTAGTAAGTCATTATTAGGTGACAGCTGACGTATATAAGGTGCAGGGGGCAATCCAGACTGCGGGAAGTTAAAACTTAGTAAAGTTAAATCCAAATATTTTACGTGTTTTACATCATTTACTAGAGTGCCATCTTGGTGAATCCATTTGTTTATACGAGTATACAATATTAGTTTAGTTAAGTAATATCAAATAAATATAACTGAGATCCCATCCATTCACCAATTGTTCTATCTCAACCAAAGCATTGTAATAACAATCAACAATCTCAATTAATTATGGCCTAACCTACGTACCGCAACTAAACTGCACCGTGAGTAGTATGCATTTAATCGAACTGCGTTGCATACCACCCTAATTGCAAAGAACAACGTCAGCTAAGATTTACCAATTAAGGGAACCGGAGGCGAAACCGCCGCCCACTCAGCGTCAGCGTTTCCGAGCTCGATATACTGGAGTACCTAATCATTTCTATTGACCTAAGACCACATAATACCACTCAGGGCTCTCTCATGCATAAAATTTCTTTGTTAGAATCGAATCGGAAAATCGGAATTGAAATTCTATATTATTTATTCCGGATCTTTAGAATGATGTTCGGTTGCCAACACTGCCTGTGAATTGTTATTTTTATACGGGCATAAAAAGATAATGCGATTTCGTAAGGTGGATAAAGAGAGTTCTGTTTTCACAACAAAAATTAGGTAGAAAAGTAATTTGGTTTTATTAGACGGATCCGCGAGGGGTTAGTAATTGTAAGCGGATCCCGAACTGCATTCGGGACATTTGAACAACAATGAGTTTATAAGAGGCATTACTTAAAAACTGTATCTGTATTAGGTACGCTCTACTGTATCTTTGACCTCGTAAGCAATAAAAAAGAAAAAGCAACGGGGAATAAACCAGAGGTAAATTAAAGAGCAAAAATAAATAGCCAACACGTTTGAACGAGATTCTTTAGGATGCTTGAGAAGCTTCCTTTTTATACCTTACCGTATCTATTATACTTAACCATCTCATTCAAACAAAAATATCACTTCGTATTCAGGAAATACGGAGAAAATTTGATGACAACTTTTTGTAGCGCAATAAAAACCTAATTTGAAATTTATGTATAACATTAACGCAAAGCCATCCATTTCTACGTAAAATTTATAGATGATGCAAAAATTTCAAATTGCCAAAGTTAATCAAAGTGATCTAATTTCATTTTGATAACGCCAATGCTACGCTTTGGCTATTGCTATAGGTAAAATACCTATCTCAAATCGCTTATGTTCAAATGAAAATTAATTTCAATATTCATTCCCTAATAGATTCAGATCCCGGGCGACAAAAAGGTATTTTATATAATTATAAAGGTACTTTGTATAAGCCGTGGTATTTATTGAATATTATAAAAAGTATGCGAGTGAGGTTGCAGAAAATAATAAAAAGCTATTTTTAAAAACTTTGGTATTAAGTAACTGTATCCTATGGCACTCTGCAAATAATTTCGTTAATTTAAATTAAACAAGTGAAAATGTGTATGGTTTTACGAAGAGGGAAATAAAATCAAACGAGAAAATTAGGAAGGTGATATTGCATAACCCTCAGCCTACCCCTCCCCTTAATCACACAATCAGTTCAAAATGTCGACACGTAGCCAACCAAGAGGGGCACGTTAACAATGAGTGTAAAATTGTGATGTCGGACAATTTCTGCGGCGACTGTCACACACAGGTGTTACGATGTGCGGCGCAATAACCCCTTGCTGGGACGTTCAATAGCCCCATAGAAATGATTTCCCCACAGAAAGATTACAGAATTTTCCAGCAAATATGAAACCCAAAAATCGAAACTGTTGAATCGGCATTGTATTGTAGGCGACCCGCTCACTAACCTCAATGGTCCAAGCGCGAAGACTGGCTGGCTGGCGGTGCGGCCGACCAGAGTCATCGCACGTGTTTTGTTTATTTTATTTATTTTTCTCTCGCCTGGAAAATATAGGCGTACTTTGTGTTATGTACTTATTTATAAATGTAAATATTCTTGTTTTCCTATATTATGTGCTATTTGTATGTCTTATCCTTCTGTATAAAGTATAAATAATCCTTACTGTATACTAACATGAGTGCAATAAACGATTTGATATTTGATATTTGATATTTACGCATTTTATTCATCGCCGACTGCCGCAGATTACAGGCATGTTCGTATTTATTCCGATTACAGTTTGCAAGTTCATCAAACACTGAAGTTTCAAGAAAATTGTCATTTCAAATAGTTTGGAACGAAAATTTCTGTGAACATCCCGTGTAAATAATTTAAGTTATCTGGCACTGGCAGCAATACCTGGAAATTAACTATTTTCCGACAATCTGTTCATTTTGATGATCACATTTAAGATGTAAATTTGAGTCAACAGATCATTTATGATGATATGAAACTGATGAGCAAGAGGCTTTGAGCTAATGTAGGGGTATCAAACTCAAAATGCGATTTGTGGTGTCAAAC
This sequence comes from Epiblema foenella, assembly GCA_963556455.1. Taxonomy (NCBI): domain Eukaryota; kingdom Metazoa; phylum Arthropoda; class Insecta; order Lepidoptera; family Tortricidae; genus Epiblema; species Epiblema foenella. The sequence continues at coordinate 12,541,789 of OY747106.1, forward strand.
ATATTATCTTAGCGTTACCCCAATACAGTTACATGCTGAAGAATGCCCGGGAAATGTAGTGATTGTATTCTCTTTGTGCCCGGCGAATATCAAGATTTTGGAGTAGGCACTAGTTTTTACGGAAGCTGCTGCTTTCTGATCTTCCAATGCAAGGGAGAAAATAAACCTTATTGGGATAAGGCTTATCGAGTGAGTGGGTAACTTGACTGTTAGAAGTTTTCAAGCTGCCTGAAGGCCTCTCACATGGCTTAACGACTGCAGTGAGTTCATAGAGTAGCTGGGATTAAGAAATAAATAAAGAAAATAAGTTTATTTTTCATTTTAAAGAAATACAAACAAAAAGGTATTAAATATATAGAGCGATAAATCCAAAAAAATCGTCACTCAGCTTGATATCGTGAAGCGAACCCTAATTTACAACGTGACGCTGATTTTCAGTGACGCCTGTGGTTACCAGGCTGATGTTTGATGGTACACAACAAAAGTTTACACAGGAAATTTTAGAGTAAGAACTTAAAATAAAATTACAATTACAGTGTAACAAAAATGTGAATCAGTTAGTAGGTGCGTAAGTAACAACTTCATCTGGACGTGTATGCATGCATGGAGTGTGTGTGTCTATGAGTGTGTACAATCGTGCCTATCTGTGTGAACTTATGACTTCTTATTTTGGGATCAACGGCTTAACGTGTCTTCGAAAGCAAAGGCTTCTTTTCGGTCGTACACAATCTATCTGTATTTTTTTTCACATCTTCACACATATTACACACAAACACTTTTACTTAGTTTATTAATTTTCATGTTTTATACTCGTAACTGCTACAAATGGTGCATTCCAAGATACAGGCTCGCCTAGTTTGGACTGCACCAGAAATCCCGTGTAACCTGTTGTATCTTTGTGTTTGAATCAATAAATTTACTCTTTACTCTTTTAAGACGTGGTTAGCCCATTGTAAATGTCCCGCTCAAACACGCGTGAGTTTCAATTAACCATCCCGCTCTCTACGGAAGCTCTGCGCGTAGTTTTCGTAAATATTTAAACGCATTGTAAAATATCAGTAATATAGCCATAATATTGAAAATCATTCCAAAAAGGGGTAACCTGGCGATTTTTTACAATCGAGTGAAATTCATCAGATAAGATCCTTATCTAACACACATTTTGTTTAAGATTTTAAAACACTATATTTTAAATCTCAGATGGTTTAAAAAAACTCAAAAGTGCGCCCACCCAGCCTCAAATAGATACCTACGAGTTTTTACTTTTTAGGGTTCCGTACCCGAAGGGTCTAAACGGAACCCTATTGGCGTCACTCACACGTCCCTCCGTCTGTCCGTCCATCCGTCGTCTGTAACAAAATTTTATACCGAAGATTTTTTTAACTTCCGAACTTGAAATTTGGTGATAATGTTTAATGCAATGTATATTTTAGCAACAAATACTATTATGCTAATAAATTTATAAATATATTTTTTTAAATTTTGACTTATTATTCCTATTAAAACCAACTTAATTTTGAGGGAGGTTCGGAACACTACTAAATGTGCGAGGACAGGATCATTTTTCGAGAAATATTTTTTTTCTAAATGTCGTACAAAAGTTTGAATGTATTCATAAAAACGTCTGTCTGTGATGCTTCCAGTAACGGGCTGCCTAACTCACAAAACGAGTAAGACCCGACTGAATTTAATTAAATAATTTTCGCCTTCAAATAACTTGTCGAATCTGAGAATTCTGAGACACTAAAGAAATTAAATGAGAGGAATATTCCATGATTACATATAAACAAATCAGGAAATTAACTTTGGACTGGTTTGACTTTAATTAAAAGGTCTGGCATGGGCGTAACACGTGGAAATAAAGTCTTAAAATGTTTAAAATAATAATGTTTGACGTTTGTTACATATTTTTATCTATATCCATATCATAACTTCCATACAATATGTTCATAAAACGATAAGCAAATTGCCTACATTAAGACACTTGTGTATGTTGGTTTGGTTGCATCTTAATGTTTACAGTGTACATTAAAGTATCGATAATCGATACTTTAATTACATTCAAATTTCGAACATCCCTTCCTCCGCCCGCATCACATTATGAGATCACGTACAACTTTACAGCACAGGCGCGCGCCTCATCATCTCAGTAAACTGATCATCACTGACGATGATTTAATATTTGGATATAGATAAAGTAGTGTATGTAACTGTGTTTTCATTTGATTTTATTATTTAGACTTTGACGCTCAGATAACTGTATACATCTTTATACGGTTTTACTATTTTAATGTTGACGGTTGGAAACCCTATACATCTCATAGGATATTATTGTGATTAATGTTACCTTACTACTTTATTTTATTTTATTTGACCCTTAGAGACATCTCTAATAAATCTGGATTGTTATGAAATTTGTAGTTCCTGTTTTTCTGACATGTAACACTCAATTTAGTTAGACTAACTTTAATTTAACTTCGGTTTAACGAATTTTATTATGAGTATTGTACGTATTCTTTTAATTAATAGGGACAGATTGTGACTTGTAAAAGAGACCTGGTGGCCTATTTGCAGAATTAATGTTTTGATTTTGATTTTGCTGCATCTTGCGCTTTAGGAAAATTTGAATTAAGCAGCTATTTTATGAAACCACACAACATATACAAACTCCCCAAACGTGTGGTTCTTTTCTCACAAACAGTTAGACAGATATATAAAGCATTTAAACTACCTTTAGTGGTTTATGAATGAGAATTTGAACTTTTATTCAACATAATCGTTTTTAATTGGCATTGTATTTGTGTAATGACAAAATGTTTTTGATATAGAATTTATTACAATCTTTTAATAATTTACTCTGTTGCCATGATGCCTGAATGATTGTAATTAATTTAGGCTTCGGAATTATTTAGGTTTCTTAATGATGGAAGATGGAATAAGCGTAGAAGTTATTTAAGCATCAAATTTCCAAAAAATCCTTAGAAATTAATTCCTCTTTAGTCCACTTTAGAATAATATCCTTTTCCTGAACCAAAAGGGCGATTTTGCCAGCATTATAATAGGAGTATTTATGGTCATCCTTAATTAATTAACAAGTAGGTAACTGGTCAGATATAGGCTACGAATTTCACCCCATCAGTCGGAACCCAACAGCCGCCTTTACAAGGCTTATTAAGAGATCTAATTTAATTAAGGTGATAAACAGTGCTCAAGTACCTATATAATACAATTTTCTAATGGACTCTTCTGTAAGGCATCCTGAAGATGGGTTAGAAGCCTATTTACAATATAAAAGGGTAAATTGCATTATTCGGTAGGTATTTCTACCACCAACTTTATTTTAGACGAAAACAACTCCCTTGTGCTTGTAAAAACTAAGGCACTGTCGAACTCCTGTATTCTCAGTTTAATTACAGACTTTTCTAAAATTAATTAAAACTCACGGAGAGGCCTAGGGGCAGTTACCGAGGTGGTACGTGCTCAAAATACTTTTCCAGTTTACTTTTCGCTTTAGACACTCCATTTTTGTCTGCGCACCGCTTTTCTGAATTTTTGGCGGTGAGGCCATTTCACAATTTTAGGGTTAGGCACCCGTTAGGAAATGTTATAAACAAGTAAACAAGAAAGCATCACGTATTTTTTTACGAATAAAATACCAATATTTAATCAACTACTTAGTATAGGAAAAGTATTGGAGCAGCCCAACTGGGGAGGTCCATCTTACAGAAAACTCGCAACCGTAATTACGACTACCTGCTCTTTTTTAACCTGACTGGCTTTATAGGCCGGGCCCAATAAAGTGATAGGAGTGCGCGGTTAATAGAGAGTAGCCTGGGGCAAATTCAGGGGAAAACCTCCGACACGACCACGCGTGTGGATTGGAACAGTGGGATACTCTAAGAGTTTGCGCTCCAGTGAGATTGGTTGAGCGGTTTCAACCGAATCTGAGGTGTGAATGGAATCGAGCTACTGGGAGTTTTGTAGCTGGTTCACTAAACCTAGCCCAGCTGAGAAGAGCCCAGCAAGAAACTCAGTTAGGCCCGACCTGGGTCGGACTGACTCTACCCGGTGTGCGGCGGTACCGGGACGAATAGGGACTATATGTGGCAGTGTTATCGCGATCGCGCGGTGGACATCCCCGCCGGCGGGAATGCCTAAGTATACGCGTAATCCCTAAGTGTACGCGTTACTTGCTCTTTGTGTGGTGTTTGGTACCTGGTGAGAGTAAGGTCGTCAGAGCTCCCGGGGATACGCTGTATTGGGAGTGGGGGACCTGCATTTGTCTCTTAAGGTCAAGTTCACAATTTAGGCGAAGTAAACTGACAGATAAGATGTTGCCAGAAATAGAAAAACTAAATAGTGATGGTATATATCGACAAAAACATATCGATATGTATAATGTTGTACTACCAAACTTATTCCAATGTTGTAATTTATGAGCTTTCAACTTTCCGCCACTAAAGTCTCATTAAGACAAAGGGTACAAAAATAGTATTTAAATGTGAAGTTTAGTTCTTTAAATATGAATGAATCATACAATTTACAAAATCATTTTAATTAGACAAATTCAGACCATATTAGATTGAGAGAAAAACGACTATTTTCGAATTTCGATTTAAGGTCCCTACCAGCATTTAAGGTTAGGTTAGGTACCTTAATAAATTGGACCGAGAGATCGGTAAGTCTAGTGAGGCCTTAAATAATATCGACATGAAAAGCACTGGCTATACCGTGGCAAAATTATTTGTGCTTTTTGACTTGTCAAACAACTTCGCCTAATGGTGGACTTCAATTTACCTGTCAACATAACGAATCCTCAAGTCAGTAAAGGATCGATAGTGCGCGTGTGATTCTTCGTCGCAAGCGTCCATAGGCTACGACGTTTCCTACCATTAGGCATTATAAAAAATGGCTTCTTTTTTCGTCTCAAATACAAAACTGTCGCCAGAGCTTGACGCGCACTTTGCTGAATACGTGCAGCTCAACGCGGCTGTTCAACAAAACGTTAGATAACTAATATAGACCATAGATTCCCATATTAAGTGCTATATTCGCGTGGCCAGTTATGTTTGTTGATTCCATGGTGTAAGCCACGGTGTTAGTGATCTTACAAGCTGCCAGCGTGTCCAGGGCGCTGTACTTGATCTATTGCCGGGCTTAGCTAACACTTGTAGCCTGGATGTACGGTCATTCAAATTCCTCGACTGTACCCTTTATGTGTAGACAGAATGAATTTTCTGAAATCCATGTTATGACGATAATTTAGTGCATACATAGATTTACGGCTGTTTTTTTCAGAAGGGCTAATCAGAGCACATGAAATGTAATTTTCACTTCTAACAATTGTACAACAACAACAAGCGATTCTATAATGATCCTTGACGGAGTTGCGTTTTCAGCTTCTTCGTCAGACGATATCTATGATACAGTTATATAAATATTGTAAGGTAAACGTCCCCGTGCTCGACTCTTACCCAATACATGGCACTTTCAATTTTATTTCATATGACAGAGGTGATTAATAGTTTTCATCTACTGGGCGTTAATGTACCAAGCATTGGGACATAATAACAAATAACTTAGAATATCAGACTGTTTTGAAAATGTTTGTAGCGAAGTGTATTTTTTAAGAAGCAAGTATAATAACTAAAATATACTCACATTAAATCAAACTACTATGCAGCATTTCTAGTCCTTACAAATCTGCAAGGATGAAATACCTGAAACAATGAATAAACAATATACATGTAGGTATAATTATTTGTAGTCAATACTAAAGTGAACATTATCACAAAATTCACAAATTCAATCAAATCGAGATATAGTAGGCCTTTATTAAAACTCCATTTGTGGGGACATTTGTGCTCGCATATAATTATAGTGCATTCGAAACACAAAGTGGAAATTGCGCACTGAAACATGAAATTCTTTAACAGTAATAAATTTAAGAAATAAAATTATTTATCGGTATATAATTCCGGCGCGGCGCGGCCACGCGTAGATATTTAATTGCTGTATAACAAATAACACCATTTAAAAATATTGTTTTTGGAAAAACTTTGTCACGTAACGACGCCTCCGAATAATTTGAGAGGCGAGGTTATTGACTAGTTCGAAATGTGTAGTATATAGAAATAAAAGTAGAAAATTCAGGGTCGAAGCATGTTTATTTATTCGTCATTTATTGGCATTAAAAAAAGTGATATTGAACAACGGGTGAGACGCAAACGATAAGTTATTTAGCAGGGTAAGTAGGGTAACTGGCACCCTAGCTCAGTGGTGCCGGGTAGCGTTAAGAGGCGAGCACCGTAGCAGTAGCGGCTCAGGGCCGCGGAGCACCATAGCAGGGGCGGCTCAGGGCCGCGGAGCACCATAGCAGAGGCGGCTCACGGCCGAGGAGCACCGTAGCAGAGGCGGCTCAGGGCTGCGGAGCATCGTAGCAGGGGCGGCTCAGGGCCGCGGAGCACCATAGCAGGGGCGGCTCAGGGCCGCGGAGCACCATAGCAGAGGCGGCTCACGGCCGAGGAGCACCGTAGCAGAGGCGGCTCACGGCCGCGGAGCACCGTAGCAGAGGCGGCTCAGGGCTGCGGAGCATCGTAGCAGGGGCGGCTCAGGGCCGCGGAGCACCGTAGCTGGGGCGGCTCAGGGCCGCGGAGCACCATAGCAGAGGCGGCTCACGGCCGAGGAGCACCGTAGCAGAGGCGGCTCACGGCCGCGGAGCACCGTAGCAGAGGCGACTCAGGGCTACGGAGCATCGTAGCAGGGGCGGCTTAGGGCCGCGGAGCACCGTAGCTGGGGCGGCTCAGGGCCGCGGAGCACCGTAGCAGAGGTAGCTCAGGGCTGCGGAGCATCGTAGCAGGGGCGGCTTAGGGCCGCGGAGCACCGTAGCTGGGGCGGCTCAGGGCCGCGGAGCACCGTAGCAGAGGCGGCTCAGGGCTGCGGAGCATCGTAGCAGGGGCGGCTTAGGGCCGCGGAGCACCGTAGCTGGGGCGGCTCAGGGCCGCGGAGCACCGTAGCAGAGGTAGCTCAGGGTCGCGGTTCGTAATGACTCTTTCAAGTCTAGAAAATTTCTAACAATGTGTAATAGGAATTTTATGTCAATTCAATTTTCAATTGGGAATTTAAAAAATATACAAGCACTACGTCTACATGATAACAATATGAACTACGAACTATATGCTATCGGAAAAATGTATTACAGGAAAACCTTTTCCGATAACGTATCACATATCGCACTTGGGATCGAATGGTATATCGAGTTATCCATTCGAAAGAGTGGAGCTAAATAAATTTAAACCCATATATCCAATAGCAGTTTCCCAGAGTAAAAATCGTCCGACTGATATAAAAATAGACGCTCATTTTTATAGCCGAATCTAGATACTTACATCCATAACGAATATTTGTAGAATCTACGTACAAAGAAATTGAATTACTCCTGTTGTTTATCAATGTCAAATAGGTATTCCGAAATATTGTGTGGGTAAAAACGAAACACTTGGGAGAAAGTCTGAATCAAATAACAAATATCACCCGCACATTTAATCTTAAGGCTGATATTCCATTCGCGATATGTGAGAGGAGCTATATTCCCACTTTGATCCTAACAATGAAACACTGGACATGCCCCCTTCTGACAAATATCGCTGATGGAATACCGGCTTTCAATGAAATCTTACTCTAATTGAAATTTTGTACCACAAAATCGAGCACAAACACTTCCTACTCTAAATCGAAAAATGACCTGCATCACACGAATCGGAAAAATGAAGTATTATCAATAAAACATGTCGAGTGCTCTCATGTTTAATTCTGCTAAAAGCGTCCACCTCATTGTGGTCATTCATGATTCGGGATTTTACTGCCGTCCTCGATGCACTAGCGATGGATTCCGCTTGAAAGGACCCTAAAATGTAGTACACTATTTCGAAACTCGTTTTTACCATTTCCCTGAATTTTATTGATTGACTATCGGAATTTATTAACATATTAAATACTCGTAATTTTAATGGATTAAAAAACACAAATTTAGAGAATAATGTAAGAGACTGTTTTTATTTTGTTTGATACTCATTGAATGGAGGCACAAACTGCTATATCAGTACGTAACGTGTCAAACTTACGCTAGGTAGGGTGATTTTATAAAGACTGCGGACGTTGGACGTCTATAATCTTCCCTTTGGAAATATCGTTATATATATAACATCCATACATCACCTGTACAAACCAATTCACAGACCTATGCGTAACAGTCCATTAACCACGTGCTCGCGAATTGGTCCGGTCCATACGGCACTAAAACCTCCAGCCATTTGGACCGGAGCTCGGAGCCTCATCACTATCTCTCCCAGGTGGCCCGCACGTCTATTGCGGCTAAAAACGCAACTCATTTTGCTGATATCTCCAATTCTTTTGTACTGCCTTTCAAAGGCTTGCAAACTGATTGCCGTTAAGGTAATAGAGCCATTTGTGAGATATCTTCATTAACTTGGAAACTAAAGCTTCTTAATTTATTTGCTTTTTGCATAATGCAGGAAATTACAAACCCCTTATGTAATGCCTTAACCAGTCAACCAATGGGCTAATAAGAAATATTTATTCGGTGCTAGATTAGGGCATTACGACAAACATCATAAACAATTATACTCCCTAGTGATAAAAATACTCTTATACATACAAATAAACAATTTTTTAAAGTTTAGCTGGTATTTTAATGCAAGATTATATTTATTTCATACCAATCCTTATCAAATAAATGCAAAATAAGGACTATTCCCACTAGACGTTTTTCATCAATAATTCCTCAAAATGATTAAAGAACTCACATACATATCCGCTTCAATGTAAAAACTAAATCCAACAGATTAGACAACTTAGATATAATAATTAACCATCCCTTTATTAGAAGGGCCGGGCTATTAAGTACACCTCTACAGTTGAAGAAGGTATATCGCCTATTTTAAAAGGCTCCGTTAGAAAGTTTCGGATAATGTTAGGGATTCCAGTTAATTTAACAAGGGACGAACTGTGTCCACATATAAATTTCACTGAAGGAGTGTAGGACAGTGTTTAGTTTACCCTCGTTCTAATAATTAAGGCTGCGCGGGTATCAATGTAACGTATTATGTTTACGTTTTTCATTATATAAAGAATGTTTGCATAGCCGAGTAGAACCCAAAACTCGCCGATTAATTCTAAGTAAAGTTATAATTTTTGACTAGTACCTATACCTAATTGAGCCATAAATACGCTTTTATTAGATGAATCCAGTTGCTGTGCCCAGTAGGCGGGTAGCGAAAAACAAGCCCAACATCCAACAAACAGTCCCTTATTCGTACCGCGCAAATCCTCACCCTAGCGTTATTCTGGTTGCATCCTAGGGGAGTCCGGACTCCGCGCCACTGTTTTTGCAGATGCGGTAGCCGTCTTATCTTCTAACCCAGAAGAAAAGTTTAGTAATTTAACGGAAATTGGCCGATGGCGAAGGAACCGACTTAGTTCAAAAAAACACATAAGTAAGCATAGGAATGTCTTATTTCTACATATTACAAATTTTTGTACTCTTTAGAACTACAGACATGTTGTAGAAAATATTCTGTGCGATTCCAATATCATCGAATTAAGCCGAATATGTATAGTTGTATAGTAGAGGAAGTTTAAGCTTGTTTAATTGTTTTCCCATTTGGAGGACTCGGGAGCTCAACGCTGATTGTCTGTGAAACATTCTCGTCGATTTTATACCATATATCTATGCCCACAAAGTTCACTTTTGACCTTAACGTTACACAGATATTAATCGTTCTATCCCCGGATCGTTCATTTGGAACGCTCACTGGAGAAGCACTTCGATTCAAATCGTTCAACAGCAAACGTATTCCTGATATTTAATAATATAATGTCTCTTCCTTACTACATTTACATACGGGTGAAAAGGATAGCATGTCTAATTGAGATATTAAATTACAAACTGTAATTTGTGAGTTGAGGGAACCTCTTCAACGTTTGAGCAAAAGTGACTAGATATTAAATTAAAACTTTATGTACGGGTTAATACTGAAAACGAATTGTTACGCCATAACGTAACTGAGTTTTTCGCTTTTGAAATGTTATCTTGCTTTTGCTTTTAGATTTAATTTTACCTTTTTATTTTCTAATAAATTAGTTCTAAAAATAATTGAAATGTATTTAATCGCTTATCAAATAATACTGACTACGCATTTTTTTTTAAATAGAATGGAACCAAATTAAAAATCCTCCGGTCCCTCTCTTAATGGTTATTAATTCAATGTGTACCTAAGTTTCTATATGCTTACGTCAGGTATAATAATAATAATATACATTTTATTGTGCACCACAAAGCGAAAAAAATACAAAAAAACGTAACAGGTATAAGCGGAAGTTCATTGGATTTACTCTGCTTAAGCTGTGTTTAAGCGATGAAACGAACAGTAATTTAATAAACAATTCATAAAAATTTGCATTGTTTGGTAAAAAAATCCAGAGAGTATTGGCAACGTTATTTTGTATACTTGATTGATAGCATTTATTCTACTAAAAGCTAGTTATTAAATCGGTTCTTGGAACTGAATATTTTGATTCCTATTTTGAGAGGTTTGCGAAGTCTACCGTTCAATTATATTTAACAAGGTTCTGTTTTACCAAAAAGTAGTTGATGTTCTAGTTAGAATAGTTCTAGAGCCTATTCCGATTATGATGTAAATTCGCACACTATACATAAAGTAACTCGGATTTATTATGGCCTACTCGTAATTTCAGATGCTGTAGGAAAGTTTTTCAGTCACTGGTTGTGATGTCATCACGCTGCTGTATTTTACAGAGAAATGTGCAAATATTACGACTTTATTATTAATTTATGACAGTCAGTACACATACAATTATGGTGTAGGGTATAATATATGCACTATAGCTTCTCAGTATTTTCTTGTTAGGTTTTGGATTAACAAGCCCGCCACATGCATGTAATGTGAAACATATAGGTTTATAAATCCATGTGAAAAGGCCGGCAAAGATACAAGAACAAATTTATGCGTAAATTTTTGAATAGGCTATTTACAGACTATAATATTTTATTTAGAAAGTGCCTAGATTTTAACAAATTATTGGATAAATAATCAGTAAATAATAGAGTAGCAAACAGATAGGGCCAACTGGAATATTGCGTTAGGTCAGACAAATTGGGATCCGTTAGCGAATATATTACGGTCCCCTGTTCTAGGCATCGGTTTGTTAATCGTTCCGTGTTATTTATGGGCGTTTTAACTGTTTATTTTCAGCTAGGTGAGTTAAAGTTACCATTTTATTTGTGAATGTTGATTAAGTGCTCAATATGCCGGTAATCAGGCCGGTATATCTGCTATGGTTTCAACATTATATGTACTTTAACTGGATGGTTTGTATTATTTACATTACGTCAACTAACGTTTATTTATTTACCGATCTGTGTTTGTTTAGGTTTTTGTCATTTTTTAGCCGAAAATATCCCAAAAATAAAACTGGAACCGTTTTATCTTACGGAAATCCCCAAGGAATACCTGTCTACCCGCTGCCAGAAAACCCTGCCAATAAAAATCTAAATTGGACTAGATTATTGGGCGCACGATGTCCAAGTTAACTGTTTCATATATCAAGTCTTTCATGTGGTCGTGTGTATTCATTAAGCGAAACAAGAAACTTTTGTTCCTTTTTTTCACCACTTCCTTTGCATAAAGTGGGCCGTAGACATAAATTGTAGGGTCGGGACAAATTGCGTTCCGACTGTAATGTATTCAGTTCCGTATTGCCCCGCACATTCGTATGTGTCAGCTGGATTCGGCTAAATGAAACTTTGCACTCTTATCTCGGTTTAAACTGCATTCCGGGATATGTAGTTTCTTTTTCTACTCTTTCCAAATAAAACGATTTGCATTCCATTGTTTTGCAATGCCGTTAAAGTTTATAAAAATAGTATTTACTATGCGATACTATCTTTTGTAGTATCGGATTTAAATACCTGCATGATACAATAGTGGAGCATAATACTGATTTTTGATAATCTGATGCTCTGGTTACTTTATTAACATGAATTATATTTACATACATACCTAACACAGAAATGAAATAACACAATATATCATATTAATACATTTTATCACGTATAACATTTAAGACATTTATTCTTAAGCAAGTGGCTTCTGACGAGCATAATGAGTTATACATATTTACAGTGTATATTACTTCCGAAGTTCTAAAACTTGGTTCATTAGTGCATATATACGAGTGGGAAAAGTTTTCCCGAACATGTTGAACTGTAAATTGACTTTCCTTTTCCATAGTTTTAAAAGTACTTAAACAGTCCATAAATCAAGTCGATATGTCCGGGGAATGCCCACTTTCATCAGGGGTTTATGTGTGAAATATGACCAGATTATACAGGTCTGGGTGCACAATTATTATTTAAAATTGTTTAGGCGTGTTAAGATATAAACATATATTGCGTTAATACCAAATTATTCTTAAAATTTACAGCTCACGAAGTGTTAGACATTAGTTTGTCATGATGGTTTGAACTTTTGAACAACACAATAAATTTTGGAAACGAACTGTATCCGTTGGAATCGGACGCTCATGTACGCTTTTTGTTACCTATGCTCGCATTTGAGTTCGAATGGACTGAAAGAAATTTTGATCCGTTTTGCTGAATTGTTCAACCACTGCATCATTTCGAAATGTAACGGAACGCTGTCAAAAATATATTGAAGTTTCAACCAGCTACACCACCACCATCTACAATTTTTAGAATTTTTTTTTTAACTTTCTTAGCTTTTGTTTAATTTTCCTCGTGTTAAGTTCATCCAACCATACAAATCGAGGTGATAATAGGTAACCAAGCAGTATCATCGAATGTAGGTATGCTTTTTAGAATTGTCTCAATCAGCAGCTATTAGCAGCGCACAGAATTGTGCAATAAAAACTTATTAAACGAGCAATTATTTTATATTTATCATTTATTTCGGGTATTTCGTCAACTATCTATCAATTTTGATAGAATTTGCGATTTGGGGGTTTTCAGAGGCGAAAAGCGATGTAGCCAAATCGCACTCCCGTGAAAAGGCCATGCAAAGCTCAGTCTTCAAGGTACTGTGACTTTAATTAAACATCACAGTAGTATAATCTTGGAATAAGCCTAATTCGTGTGGTTGAATCCAGCCTTAATTGATTGTGCACAGTAGGTATTACCTCTCAAGTCGTAATGGGTGTTTTATCTTTGAAAAACATCAGATTACCGAATGGAAATATTTTGTGACACTTTATTATAAAAGTAAAAGTTATCAAGATCTTCGATAGAGTGAGAGGATGGTTATTTTATCTAACAAGTTAGTATAGACACACCTTATATCGGGATCGGGACCGACCTATCAGTGGTACTAAATCTCGTCGGCAGAATTTACTAACTTATTTTACTCGTAATTTGTCACAACTGTCATTTAATTTCGGTTATCACAGCGGAAGCCCACTTCTAGTCCTTTGTAAGTTCTAAGTAAATATACGAAAGCCAACCAATTTAATCTTAAAATATATTTCTCCTTATTGCTGTCGATTATAAATCAAGAACGAAGCTACACTTAATTACTTAAGGGTATTTGAAACGCTTTTAGTATTTCTTTGTTTCTTCAAATGGGGCTTGGAAGGGTTGCGTTGTGAATAATTATGATCCAAGAATCCGTTGATTCTTTCTAGATAAGATAACGACACGAAATAGAGTACAATGGTAATTCCGTAACGTTTTAAAACTAACTACAATTAGAGCAACACAAAAGACGAAATGAGAGGCAAAGCACAGCATAGCTAACGTGCTCTGAAAGTGCTCCATGCTGAGTGACAAGCAGGCGTGACATCACGCCTGCGTTGCCTCGTACTGTCATTGGATGGAAAAACGGGAAATTTGCCGTTTTTGTCGTTAAATATTGCGTTTATGTACATAGTTACCGTACAATTTCTTTTTTATTAAATCATGAAAATTCTATTGGTAACTTGGAATATACATTTGGCCAATAAACCAGAAATAACATTTTAGGGAATCTTTACTATAGTCCCATATCTTTTTATCATTTTAATATTTTTTTCTTATTTACTATTTTTATTTATTGTCATAATTTGATGGTTTTCTATCCATATAGCGACACTATGTTATAAATTGTAACATGAGTCATCAGTCATCATCTCTATTGTAGTCACTAATATAATTAAACCTCGATCTACTTAAATGAAGCTGCAAAAAACACATCGCACGAATACCTTACCCGTAAAAATGCCCCTAAACTCGATAAAAGCACTTTTAAAAACTTCATAGCAATTCAGTGCAATGAATTGACTTCTAGACAATCAAATTAAGCTGCACGTTAACTTCAGAAACAAGCGCGAGAAACTAGCCAAGTTCCTGGGGCAAGTTTATCAAAGAGATTGTAGCTAGAACAAGTTGGCCTTCGTGGAGGTATGCGGCGATGTCCATATCATCCTGTTAGCAGACGATAAATATCGATTATTTGCAGTCTTGTAGATTGGGTGGCGTAGGAAACCTGTTATTTATGCTCTCATTTCCTATGTTACTGAGAGATAATGAATTTAGGTATGTTTGCAAGACAGAGCAAAATTTACAATTCCTTCCCAAGAGAAGAAATGAAAATAATCAGTAGCAAAATCCATTGTGATCATGTGATAAATATAAATACGAAAATATTGCTGAAAACTAATAAATAAAAATAAATATTTCGAATTAAATTTTAAAATAGAACATGGTGACCAGAATAGAAAATTAGTAGTTTAATTATACAAATAGATAAACTCGTACCTGCATACAGAAAACAAAAATATCATTAACTTAAATAGGTCATTTAAGTACAGGTAAAATGCTTTTGACATATGAATCGTAATCGCATCCCTAAGAAAATTGAAGCGCATGTGAGATTATATCAGCTGATAGTATGGTAGGTACCCTGAATCGAAATCATTCTGTAAGCCTCCGAGCTCCGGCCCGCTTACTAGTCGTGTTGCAAACAGGACAAATCGAATTATAAGGCAGCTGAGTTGAATATTAATTGAAATAATTGGTAACTGAAGCGCCCAAACTACTCAAACCTCTTAGTGTAAGATTATATTGGGACTTAATTATATTAAGACATAATTAGCTTAAACTAGTACCACTAAACTTCTGATGAGAGCTAAGCCGCCCTGCTGCGTATAAATTTATTTGGACTAATAAATGATAACTGCAGGAAAATTACCTATATTGGAAGGAAAATTATGTACATTTTTTCGCCATGATTAGTGAAGGGTACCTTTACGCTAATAGAGTCTAACAAAAGTATCTCTGTCCATCTGTTACCTTTACTTAAAGTACTTAAACTTCTGAAACGGACTACCTAGATGAAACTTGGTATGGAGATATTTTGAGATCTGGGAATACAACAAACTTGTGATCTCGCAACAGGTTACTTTTTATCCCGGGAGGGTAAAAAATGAAGAAGGAAAGGGGACATAAGTTTCAAACAAAAATGCTACAAGAGTGCAATAATTCACCATTGGGAATATAATAGCCATTATTCGTTAGGGCGATTAACGAGTCTGTGCGGACGTAGTCACTGGTACTGATATCCCTTTTTCAATATTCCTAAAATTCCTGGCAATGGCAATTCACTAGACATGTACAAAAGCTAGTTGTTTGGTTAGTAACGAATTGGTTTAATTTTTGAAACCTCAACATGCGTCCTCACATTCCAAATCACTTGGAAGATCAGAATAATTCTGAGTTATCTTCTATTAAGGTCATCATTTATATACATAAGTATGAGTCTAACCTTGATGCAGTCAAGATGATCTCATCAATGGAAACATAAAAGATGAATAAGACAAATGTTTCGTGAGTTATAAAACTGCAAAACTGTTGTCATGGACATACGAAAACGTGAGTGGATGAAGGCGCTATGTCACAAAAACAAAACATTGAGTAAATAGCAATTAAAGTTTTTTTGATTGTAGATACTGTATATTCAGTTATCTACGTCTGGTAGAATATCGAAAGTTATGTAATTTCGAAAAACTCATTCACTCAAGCCACAGACACAGGGAATGCAGAGGTCGTAGGTTCAAATCCCACTCGTGGCAAATTATATTTTGATCACTCTGCCCTTGCACATATTCAAACTCGACCGTAAGTCCTAGTGGAATATTAATGTCATTAAGTTGCGCAAACAGTTTTGGTTACGCTAATAAAGGACTGTGCTCATTCATCCCGCAAATCCCAATTATTGTCGCAAGTTAGATATTTGCCTGACCACACACGTAATGAATTTGCGCGGTAATCAAAATCTGTTTCCATGATCAAACGCCAGGCAATCCGTTCGCTATTGCAGTTTCAATAACACGAAATAAGGATTGTCTGTGGCGATTAATCGAAGTGCGCGAATCAACGAAATTATTATCATAGATGGCATTTAATATTAGCTATACATAAGGAATTATTTACTATTTGACTAGCTAATAACTATGAACAAACGTTACCTAATATTCATGATCAGTAAAATATGGACTACCCTACCCATATGCAAAGCTGCGCGGTCGCTTATAATATATAGTATCCTAATGAGTTATTGAAATTAATTTAATTACGTTAATTAAATTTATCAATTAAGTTTACTTAAAAGGTATCATTGACTGTAATGTTAGGCCAGGTTAGGCAGTACGATGTTGGCCGGTTCAGCTAGTAGGTAAACATAAATGTAATAATTTCGACTTGTATGTTTTGTTTATTTCAAAGCATTTTACGTTTACGCAAATTACGCATACGCAAATTCCGCATTTTAGATTGTCTTTTGATATTAAGTGTTCTTGTTTAACTTAGGTACTCATAGGAATATATTATTTTGGATATGCTGATAAATTATTTTCAGAATATTTTCTATTTCGGTGTCTTCTTCCTTATTATAACATTACTAAATTAAATTCCGTAGGCCATCAAATAATATTGTCGTAGCCTACCTTAATTAAGGCAGTCACGTCATCACATAATTAACAAGTAGTTGAAATAACTAACCAGATAAGCATCTCGAGGTGTCATCAGCAAATGAAAACTACTAACGGTAGTGGAGGTTGCACGCAAACACGTAATTTGTTATTGTGTATGAAACACCTGCTTCAAATTGGCCGGGTGTTAGATGAAAGTGTTTTGAACGAGGTCTTTTAGAATATGTAACCTGTTTTAGTTCGTTTAAACAATTTACTAAATTTCTATTCGACCAAACCATATGCTTAACGTTTACTCGGCGATTAAACTTTAGTCCTTATTCCATTTTGATAGAATCCAATCTGAGACATGATGCGAAACGTGAAACTGAAAACGCACTAGCATAAATTTAATATGTAGCAAAAGACAAAAAAGTCTACCCCTCATAATGTAGGTATTAAATACCATTCAAATTGTCTTATTCAAAGCCGATTCATGAAAAGACTGACGATGATAAAGAGTTAAACCCAGAACTCAACTTTTATTTGAAAGTTCAACAGTTCATTAGGGGTGCCGGATATAATGAACTTAAAACTTTTAAGCAAATTCATGCTAAAAAATAAGCTATTCTATATTCCGCTGCCCTAGTGACTGCTTTCTTCAGATTATAAAAAAATTGTATTTTAACTAACAAATAGTCATGTGTAAAACACGAATCTAATAACTTACAAAGATATGAGGTTTAATAAACTCTTCCTAGTTTTCGTCCCGAAATCCTATTACTTAACCACTAGACCAGAATGAATTGGCGAGTCAGTTTTTACGCCATGACGTCAGTTGGCACCAAAAAGAAATAAACCCACCCGGGCCATGCGCGATGAATATTCGTCCACTTTTATTAAATTCTGACTTTTACTACAAAAAAAGATTGTATCAGAGTAGATGGAACATTTTACAGACGCTCTGGTCCACAATCTCGAAATATGCATCATTATGTTCGCCCTGTTACAATGAAAAGTTGATAAATGGTATCGACTACAAAAATTACAATACGACTACATTGTTTAATAAGAAGCATCTCATATTGAGCTATTAGAAGTTAGGAAATTATTTTTTACTTTTCACTATTTTTTTGAGTAGGTTTTTATTTTTTATTAAAAAAATATTTATTTCACATGTCGATTCCAATAAGCTCAAACACGGCTAAGCTACACTGTTTTATTACGGAGTTCCATTGCCATGGTAACATTACATCAGCGGGGTAATCACGTAACTTTTTTACTACCGTTAGATAGATTTTAATGTCAAATTTTAACTGTCAGCTCATACATTCATACATCAAAATTGACAGAAAAATCTATCTACCGTTAGTACATAAAGTTACGTGATTCGCCAGCAGGATCATTTAAATTGGCTTCGTCATATTCACTTCAGTATCTTGCTCGAAAATGCCTTAGTGCTAACCGTGAAACACAAGGAATTTTGAATGACCATCATAGAATGGTCTTCTTCATCAGTACATACAACCGAATTGAGAACCTCCTCCTTTTTAAAAATTGTAGCAATTAGGTAACGTGGTAAGAGTAGAGAACAATCTTTTTAAATCTCGTTAGGGTGATAAATTAGAGCGATATCGTACATTTATTTGTAGGAAAATAATACAATCGATTATTTACATAAAGGCGACATACCTATTCGGCGACACGTCACGAGTGTTATCAATCACCTTTTTGAACGCCGTAGATAGGCACCTGATTAATGTTTTAGTGTATATGTGGAGCTAATAATAAGTTAAAAAAAACATATTTTCAGTATTCGTTCTTTATACTGCTTAACATATATAGGCTAGTGCCTCTTTTTAAGTATTTGGTAAGTGGTAACTAAATGTAAGCTTTTAAGCTTTAATAACTAACTAATAATACACTATTAAAAACAAAGGATAATAGAGATTTGAGTGTGCGTTTGCGTGTGTGTAGTTTATTCACGTGCGTGTATATATGGTTGTGTGTGGGCGTGCGTATTTGTTTGTGTCTGTAAGTTCGGTTTATTTGACTTATAATATTACTATAACTACATTACACTAGTACTTAATTCAGTAACCTTCTGCATTACACTTTCTATGTCATCATAGGTTTTTGACTTGAGCCATTTCGTTACTCTGATTTTATATTCGTGTAAAGTAGTGGGGTAAATATCCGTATATTTATTGATTACATTATAAAGTCTAGCCCACTCGTATATTGTTTTTTTTCAGATTCAGACATAATTCTGAATCTGAATCTGAATCTAAATGTCCGTATATTTATTGATTACATTATAAAGTCTAGCCCACTCGTATATTGTCTCTTGTATATGCACTGCGCATGAGTGGAATGGGAATGGGGTGACTATTACTTGAATACAAAGTATTTCATTTTTGTAAGTATCACCCATGAGAGCAATATGGGAAAAAAACTTTTTCTAAATCCGTAAATAAATACCCTTCTCGAACATCGACGAAACATAAAATATCACATGTTTTGTTTACGGCTTTCTCACTGCATTTGGCAGGCTTCGCGCCTTCATATGCGCATTAAACAAATATATATCCATTAATATTCAGGGTGTCTGCCAACACTGGACGCACTCGAAAGAAAAAGAGCGCAAGTGTGTATTTTTACATACATGTTTGTTACCTTTTTGTGGTAAACAGAGTGGGTGCTGCCACTGTGCGTCTGCGGCGAATGCCCGCGATTTGTAGCCACTTTTGCTGACAATGGTACTGAACAACGATCTTGGTTTTCCCAAGACGCTGCATTATTAACTGGCTCCACTTTATTACTATAATAAAGTCGCTTTAGATAGATAAATAGAACGTATCTTTTAGTTTAGAAATGCAGATAGATTAAATATTTACCTTGGGTAATATGTAACTTCTCTTTGCTGGCAACCAAGCTTATGGCCTGTCTGATGGTATGCAAAATCCGTAATCTAATCCAGTTCAGATGAGTTATAAAGGCGATACTGATCCTCTATTGATTTGAGGAATCGCTGTGTAAAGCACCTATTTGAATACGTAACGTGTCAAACTTACGCTGGGTATATTTGTAATTTTTAGTATCGAATATGACATTAAGATCTACCTTACGCAAACTCGAAATCGTTCCAGAATCTCCCCTCTGGACCCTAATATAAGTAAGTATTTTTTCTCGTCAGAGCTCTCTACTGCTGCTCTACTTGTAGTAGTTTCATTATGGCTTCGGTCATCTGTAAGGTGGAAGCTCTCCCCCAGTTGAGCTGCTCCAATCCTGAGCCTACAAATTGCCTACAAATTCAAATTTTTTACTTGAACAAATTCACATGCTTTATTATTATTTTTTATTCGCAAAATAGTTTTATTTATAACAAATAAATTTACTGTAACTTTTTTATTTAATTTAGGTCATATTAAGGTAGATTTCATATACACTTTTAAGTCGTATCTCCTGTAAACGCCGCAGTATCCGACACCGGTATTATTTTGTTAATTTAAAATTTACCGTCTTGGTACCAAAGAAGAGTATCGTATAATTTAGCAAGTCGCGATCACAAGAAAATCTACACAATTTTATAAAAAGTTCTGTTTATTTTAACCGTCGTTTAGAGAGGGTCGGATTATGCAAGCTTGGTGAATGCAATTTAAATGCAATGGATGAGAATAATGTCATTCAAACACCGATTAAGTCTTTAAAAAGTTTTAAATTTGCTTTAAATGCCACTTGGAAAAAACTGAAACGACGTAGCTACTTACCAGCATCAAAGAAAAGTTATTTCTAAAATAGTTACCTATCTAGTGTTTTAAGGACGTTCATCAAGGCATTTGTTTGATAAATTATAATAAGATAGTCCTAGAAAATTAATGGTTTTGATAGTTTAAAATAAATCAATTCAGAATTTCCTGTAATATATATTTACTCAAAAGTGTACATTCAGACTAACAATAATAGATAAATTGACATAGTAACAAGAATATTACTGAAAGGCAATAAAACAACTCATATTCCCCTTACAGACTAAGAGCAAACAATAAACAAATAACTCCAAAGTAAATTTCCGCACAATGTAGGCTGTATTTTCTTATGAAAACATAAATATTGCTTATCATGCAAAGTGAATCAATCATCGAGCTACTTTTACTTTTATTGCTGGTGAACTGAGTGAAACGGATTGTACCTTAAGTATACTTACTAGAGATGTACAGACTAGTCGGAAAAGTCGATCATCCGGCCTCATTTATAGTCGGCGACTAGTCGGCAAATGAGACTGACTATTCGGCAGTTAATGATTTACTGCAAAATAATAATAATATTTATTTCAAGTTTCATATTTTTAAGTATCTTTCTTAAATACAACAAATAATCATCTTAAGTGAATATTTATTTTGATCATAGATGAATTACAAAAAAATTGACTAGTGATGTACCGACTAGTCGCCGGCTAGCCGGGAACGCCGACTATCCGGCCACATATATGGGTGGATTGCAAAAAAATTGTATGTCACGCAATAGTAATATTCACAAAAATGTAAAACAAAGGAACAATTGAAAGATAATTTGTATGGAAAGAAATAGTGTAACGTCATACACCTTGACACAAAGTAACACAAAGGATGCGAAATTGCGGTCCAAAAAACTTGTCAACACGTATTAAAAAAATACTGTAAGAAATTCCAGCATTCGTTATGCCAAGCCGTTTACCCATTTATTCCACCATCCAACTATGTGAAAACAGCAATAAAAACAATAAGATTACCTGTTGTAGGCATAACACAAAATTGACCAATATTTGCGGAAAAACGCTCTATCTCCTTTTATCGTACCACTACACAAAAACTAATAGAGCTATTGACACATTCGTTTGTGTTGGTAGTAGACTACTTGTAGTCAGAGATTAAACTGCTGTGGATACATTAATTATCTACGTTAAAACGCAAAATCTAGCGTTACACAGCTGACGTAATACAAAGGAACGAAATCTTTCCCCGAACTTTGAATAAATTCGACCTAGAAACCTGTCAAATTTCTTGGCCCGGGCTGTTTTAATCAAAGTTATAAGTTTTTGAATACCCTCTGTAATACAAAGGATATATGAAATTTGTATGGGAGCAGAAATACACATTTTTTTCGAAAATGAGATTTTTTATAAATGTATCCATTTTAGACTATAAAACTTTATGAATACTAGAAAACTATAAGTTGGACAACGTAAAAACAAAAATGAAACATATGCTACTCTAATACCTTTTTTTAATTAGGAGGACATTTTATTTTTTGGAATGTACAATTTTTTTGCAATTCACCTTATATTCGGCGATTAGTTGGCGACTAGTCGGCCACCTTAGCACTATTAGTCGGCTGGTCGGCAAAATCCATAGTCGGCCCATCTCTAAAACTTACTCAACTTATAAATACGGTAATAGAACGTGGCTCGTTGTGCTTTAGCCTAGTTGGTAGTGACCCTGCCTTCGAAGCTGGAGGTCCCGGGTTCGAATCCCGGTCAGGGCATGTATTTGTGTGATGAACGGTCAGGGCATGTTTTCTATGTATTTAAGTATCTATTTATCTATATAAGTATGTATATCGTCACTTGGTACCCATAGTACAAGCTTTGCTTAGTTTGGGGCTAAGTTGATTTGTGTAAGATTGTCCAAAGATATTTATTTATTTATTTTATTTAAACTGTAGAAATTTGGTATGCATCATACACTAAATAATTTAGTTACAGCCGTATGCATATGCATATCTATCAGCACACAAAGTAAACGTCTCAGTGGTTAACACTCACCAATTAATTGACACTTTCAATCTAAAATACATACATAAACTCACACCCGTATTCCCAAAAGGAGTAGGCAGAGCACATGAAAGTATTCAATCAACAACTAATTTCTTAATAGTAAATTGGTGGTCAACGGGTAAGACACGACTCTACCCGTCTAACGTTGACCACGAATTTACTTGTACACTTGGTACCTATTATTATTTACCTACGAGGATATGAGTGTAAAAGAGTTATTACATAAAAATACGTATTGGTTTTTATCCAAAGATGTCATATTAGTGCTTCACATCACTGGGCATAAAATTAAGTCACGCCTGCACTCTCAAAAGGGACAGGCAGAGCACATTAGCACATCACTGGAAACTAAACTTAACAGTATAAATTAATATACGTTAATATTAAATAAATACAAGATACTGTATTCGTAAATGTATTTCCCAGTACATGTCAAAAAGATATATCAAACTCCGGAATAACACGGGGCTTATTGTCCGGAAAATAATGGATATCCGTCGTGAAACTGAAAAACCGCTGCGGAAATCTATAAACGTATATCCACAACAATTTGTACGTAACTTGGTTGGTGGATATTATGAAATTTATGAACGAACGACACGTTATTATGTGTGCAAAATTGCAAATAGTGCATCACAGAGAGCAAAGCTTATGGAATGTCATCATCATTCTATCAACTGAAAGACGCCCACTGCTGGTCATGAACCTCCACCGAAGAATGCCACAATGACCGATGCTGCGCCACCCGCATCCAGGGGACTCTCGCGACCTTTACCAGATCATTAGTCCACCTTGTGGGGAGCTATCCACGCCGCTAATTTAATATAGACTAATTGAAATGCTAGTCGTTTGGCTCAGTTCAACTGTAAACATCAGAATAGAAGGAGATAGACATAATTGTTTCTAAATCCCTTAAAGAATCTTTATCATAAATAAAGCCGTGGCTCCACCTGACGGGCAGACGTACCAGCTATAAATCTTTGCTTGACTAATCTAAACAGTCCCCGAAAGAAAAACTGCTCGCGAAAAGTGTATCACGTACTGCAGTCGCAATATAAGATTTAGGCACGACGTTGACTCGGTGAAAACGTAATTATGGTTGAGGTACTGTAGGTGTTCAGATAAACAGTTGGTGTTTACAGCGAAAATGTTTAAACTTGACTCGATCGAATTTTGATTAGGTGAGCTTAATGTCATAAGACATTCTCTCTCAATCAATATTTATGCCAAACAGAGTCACTGGTGCGGGATATGAGTAAAATATATCTATTACTTAATATTACTTCGTGACCAAGTGTATCTAAATACTCTTTTAAATAAAACTACATTTATTGCGTGTATTGTATAATTAATATATCTAAATATTCCTAAAAATAGGGAACGCTTGGCTCAAATAAAAAGTCAAATTATTCAAAAAAAGTTAGAAATGTGAACGATGCTCGTAAATTACCTAAGTACGTTTACAAAAACAACATAACTGATTGACTCAGCAATATTTTGACAGTTTTAAATTTAAATAAATTGACTTAAAGTACTGCGTATGTTACTTTTCTCGTGCCAGGCTTGTTTTATAAACTGCTAACGTTTTCGTATAATGGTGTATGGGTTGGGTATGGACTCGAAAAGCGGATTTTAAGCTTACAGATGGCACATTTTGAGACCTCTTCTCTTAGAAATCGCGGTATATTTAGTAAAGCTATTACGTAAGGAATAAAAGATTCAGGAGAGGTGCAATTCGTGACCAGTTTAATAAGCTAAAAGTAAGAGCTAAGTAATGGTGAAACAGCTGAACAACGGGAATTTATTCCTTAGTTTGAAAGCTGAGACGGTGAAAGTTGGTAGCGCCGTTGTTTCTGATTTTCTTCGATATAATAACAACAATACATGTATATATATATTTATATGTTAGTAGTTATATATATGTTTATTAATGTGTAGTTGTATATCTAGAATATTTATATAAATACATCTTTGTACACGTGTTGGTTTGTCTATCGTTTAGTTCCTATTTTTCACTCAATTGCTCAAAGGTTAACTGGAAGAGATCCCTTACACGGATAAGTTCGCCTTTGTACATGATTGATCTGTATTTTTTCTGTATAATTTATTTTACTTGTCTTGTGTACAATAAAGTATTTACATACATACATACAATATTCTTACCCCTATAATCGTAAAATGTAAGTAACCTTTGTTAAATTCGGGGTTTTTTATATAGTAATAAAGTGCCTACCAAAGTTAATAGATGTGCTCAGTCATGTGAATTAATTTGTATTTACACAATAATTTTATTGCTCATGTAATAAAATAGTATATTCGCTATTCAATATTATAATCATTATAAAGGTAAACACGGGTAGGTACCACCATAAACGGAGTCGAGTTATTGAGTTATTCTGGAGGATAACACGTAAAAATAGGTTTTAAATATCGATAATTATATCGAGGGTTACGGAAAACTCTTAACTGTTACTTCGTTATTTTATAAACAGATGCTTCACAAATTCATTTACACGGGTCCAACGCAGTGTTTATTTATTTACACAGGTCAATCTTTCCATATGTGTACGAAATGCGAGAGTTTAAAGTCTTATAAAAGAGGTATTCAAGAATATCATTATACTAAAATTATTAACGAAAATGTTTAACAATATTAGGGTAACATAATTCAAAACACATTTTTTAAATGTGTGCATTGTGATGTTTAAACCGATTAAAAGCAGCCTGGGCAAAGACTAGGGATAGCTAAGAAGATTAGCTAGCATGACTGGGTAATATTGTCCTACAAGACCAGATAAACTCAGTCGCAGTGTCTAATTACACACTTTATTTATCCTATAGCTTTTTCTCAATACAAAAGGAAACTAGCCAACATTTATTAACCTTCAATATGCATTCGTTGCATTCATCGCTGCTACTTATTAAAGTCGCTGTTAATATAATCAAAGTGATATCATTTAAGATATACATTTAAGAACAGTCCTAAATAGACATTTAGTTGTGCCTGAGTCTTACAACATTGGCGGATATGCAAACTTCACAGAATCAACTAAGCGCAACCAACTATAAGCGCGAAGTTTTTATGTATCGATTTCAACACGGATTTAATTTACAATTCTATTACGAGTATGTTGAATTGAACAACTTCAATGTTGCTTTCTTGCCTTTATTAATTGCCAATTTTGCAAGGAAAGGGATACGATTTATGGCAATTGTACGACAACATGGCATAATGGTTGCATAGACCTCCATTTACATTTATTTTTGTTTTCGCAAGTGTCTTTATAATAAATACACACTAATAAGAACGCTGGTGTTCCAGGAGACTGCCATTAAAATTTGCCTTGTTATTTCACGATTACATACTTACTCGTATATGTGTAAAGTATTAGAATTACGATGAATAACAGGATATTTACCAAGTATTTTTGTATTTATACGTTCCCGATATTACGGCACTGTTACCTGGTAATTATCCGCTTATTCATTGTAATTCTAATTTAAGTCATCATATGAGCTTGAAATTTTATATTACCTATGTGTAAAGTGTTACAGTATTGCCCACAATGTGGGTAATGGTATAAGAAAATTTAAACAGGGTCTTGACTCGGAGCTTAAATAGTATAGTTAAGGAGATTCCCCTTTTGCCCATGAAGACAAAGGGAATTGCGGGCCAGGTACTTCACAATCATCATCATACTTTTATTAGGTTTGGTGGGTTTTGACACGTCCAAAAACATTCTACTACTGGCCGCGCAGCCAGTACTACCAGCTAGCTCATCAGTTCATAATCATACGTAGGTACCT
Source organism: Epiblema foenella (assembly GCA_963556455.1). Lineage (NCBI taxonomy): Eukaryota > Metazoa > Arthropoda > Insecta > Lepidoptera > Tortricidae > Epiblema > Epiblema foenella. The sequence goes on from OY747106.1 coordinate 12,568,409, forward strand.
ATAGTATTTAATTTTTTGACTGCAGTCCCATTGCTGATTGAAGGCCGCTTCGCTTTGTATTCATAATTACGATTTCACGCCTCGAAGACTAAGTAATGTATATTTATATGCTTCACTTTATTAAAGCGGTGCAATGAGAAACCCGTATGCAGCCAGTTATCCTTGACATATACTTGCGCTCCGATAATAGAGCTGAGTCAACAATATAGTGAATACAGCAGGCCAGGAGGCATTTTATGGTTGCGTTTATCATGTCATAAACAAAACATAGTCTACCTGAAACCACTGACTATTGCCTCATCTTGTGATTATCATGCCATAGATTCGAGCCTCACTAGCTCGTATGGCTGTTTACGCAGTGACTATAAATAAAATCTGTCCCATATTTTCCCGCATCACCTATGCGTCTCTATTTAGGATCTTTTGTGTGATGGTTTACTCAGACAGTTCGTTATTCAATTTGTGACTGCTTTAGCAACCGAATCAATTTGCGTTACTTGTTAGAACACCTTTCTAAATACATACATATATCATATTACCGCCCAGACTCCGCCTTTTTACACTTTGTTTATACCCATTTCACGTATACTAGCACAAATTAGGTACCTACTTAATAAAACTCCTACTTACCTACACCGCAGACAAATATTTATTATATGTGCAAATTCATTACGTAATAACCGATACGAGAAGCAATAAGGTAATCAGATCTACTGTATTTTTTATACGTTTAAATTATTTAAAACTGCGTACACGAATTTACGCCATAATGATTATAGGTTTAGGATCATAATGACGTCAAGCTCAATTAGCCGGTTTACCGCCGCCTCGGCGAGCGTTAACAGGTACTTAAGGCAATGACATGCTCCATCAAATATGTATAAGGCTGGCTCCTACACTTGAGAAAAACAGATTAAGTTAGAGCAACACTGAAGCCATTGGTTCTGTCAGGCGATGCTCTAATAGTAGTTTATGCAACTACTACATAATTAGATTCGGCTCATTTCATATTCGCGTTTTAGTACCTAATTATGTACGTTTGCATAAATTGCTTTATCTAAATCCTCCTTCACGTGTTGTATTGAGCCGGAGTGCGCATGCTTCACCAGATGGCGGAGACCGGCGCCGGCGGCTGCGGCGCGCACTATGCTTTTAAGTTCACGGGCAGTGCAGTTAAATCTTATAACACTTCAATTTATGATGCTGTTATGGCCATTTCCGCCCGCCGCCCGCCGCCGCAACCGGGCGCCCGCGTTATGTTGTAAAGCTGGTCCTTACCTACGGGATTTGAACATATTAAAGATTTACTATGTGGGTGTATATAAAGACTTTTTATAGCATGACCGTGGCAAACAAGCGTGCTTGCGACTCTAGAGGAGTCAAATGCGCTTTGCCAATCCTTTATTGAGTTGATGATCATCGTAATGAAAGCAGCTAGATTGCTAGAGACCAAGCAGCCTGCAGATGCTGTCAACACACTCAATATAGCGCAAAGGAGCCGTCTTTACTCACCTCAAGAAAACAACACATACCTGCAGAACAAGTTTTGGTTTGATTAAATGATTTTAGTGCACTCATGTAACTTTGGGTGTTCAGTTATGATCAGACCCCATTTGTCTAGGTTATTGAAAAATAGTGTTACATGAAATATTTTCATATAAAAACAAAAAGGACTTTAATTTACTAAATAGTCTGTAGAAAACACAAATTGGCATTCATGAACAACGCCGTTTATTCTATACAAAATTAATGATATATCAACATCACGAACACAATTGCTTCGTTATTTGTTGTGCAAAGGATCCCTAAGAAGGCACTCGATCGAGACTTGGGTGTTGATCGCATGTCATGTTAGTATATAATAAACTTAACCTTTGAGATATTTGGTATAAAATTGGGACCGTGTAAATTTTTTGAAGTGATCCATATTATCCATATTATATTTTTTATTGATATTAGACTTACTATAGAGTTTAAAACTGTTGCCAGTTATTTGCCCGAAACGGGTCCATGAGAGACTATAATATTATAATGTAACAACTTGTATACCATGGTGCAATAAAGGATTATGATTATGATTATGATTTTTTAAGTATCGTTTTTAAGAAAAAACTTTTTTAATCTTGTCTTTGACATATCACACTATTGGAGGGATGAGTAGGAGGATTGTGCCTTGGTATGCCGCGGAAAAAAAAATACCACCTTGACAGCTGACAGATGTCGAATGTGGTAGTTATATCGGACCGATTCACGCTCACAGCGCTGATATGAGATGTCGTAACATCATTGATGATGTCAAGGACAGTACTCACGGTGCTCACACTCCCAGGCGTAAGGACCTTGAGCACAGCTATCGCGCGACCATCATAGACCCCCTGATGATGGAACTTCAAGTTGACCAAGACATATTGAATGGTTCCAGTAAGTACAAGTGAAGCAGAGTACATGGATCATACGAAGGCCTCGTATATCAAAATTACTTGATAAAATTGGCTAAATATTAAATAATATATTCACAATAATATCTCTCTTCTAAAGGCGAACTAATATATAATCTCGATTCTAAAGGCGAACTATGACGGAAACTACGCCTGGAATCGAACTTATAATTACCAACTACACAACAGGGTAATTTCTATCTTCAACTTTCATTCACGTCTACTGGGATCCGTGATGCAGTCATCTCAACGAGTGGCAATTCGAGACGTCTCGCCTACGGCAAGTGAGATCGGCAATTTGCAAAATTGCAGTAGTGAGGGTCTCCGGTAATTGTGCCCTGTTAATAAAAGCGGGTAGATTTCACCCGGCGCTGATTACCTACCTACAACGATCGACAAGTCAGACGCGATCCTTTCGGTGGTTGTGTGGATAAATTTGTACAGAATATAATATAATCTTGTAAATCCTGTTAGGATGCCACATTTTAGAATAACAGGTAAACTAGGTCCGTTTGCCAACACAATACTTTTTGGATAACATTTCTACATTCTTTGCGCTTTTATCGCATATTGTTCGTTTACATAGTTCACATAAATGACACATATGGTCCACTTTCGCATTTTCATTAATACTTCCGCACAGAGCCCTTTCTGTAACTCCCCAGTTCTCGCGTCATATAAGATGACCCCAAATCTAATATCGCCGCCATGCGGGTACAACGAGCGGATATCTCGACCTATCTTGATTCTATCTGGGGATTTAGATAGTGTCAAAACTCTTTACGATGCAGTCCGCAGGGATTCGGGTTAGGGCGAGCAATAACGATTCATAAATGAAGATTATTATTAGTAAGCTAAAACACTAAGCCTAAACTTTAGCAAATATAAATAAAGACTTATTCTAAAGTAAAAAGTATTATTTATAACTAACCTTAGATCAAATACTATTGTTGTTTAATCAAATTGACACTGAGGAATTAACATGTCATAAAAGAAAGAATAATTAGTCAATTGTCCCACACATACTTCATTTTAATTTAGAGCAACTTATTGGTTTACTAATTAATATATAAATAACAGAACACATGGCTCATTCGAAACGTATAGCTAAAAACAAAAGCAAATTCCTACCAATAGTGCAATCCAAATAAAGTTCTAGCATTATTGAACGTTAATGTAAAGTACCTATATGTTAATGCGTATTTTTCAAAAGCTCCTTATCTGGGTATACATACTATAATTATGCAGGTAGGTATTGTGCTGAAATTAAAAGATAGGTAAGTAGACTGAAGTTAGTGCCAGAACATTTAAAAAGTACACAAGAATTATAATTTATACCAAAACGCATTCAGAGCATGCCAGCCGATTCTATCGACAGTTTATTCTTTAGCATATCGTTCCCAGTAATAGCTGTCAATACCGTGGGGCCCGATCGCAACCAAACATGCATCAGGTAGGAACGGGATTCCAATTTGTTTGCACGCTACAACATTTTGTCCCGATGTAAAGCTTAATTAAATCGGGTTTAACAGATGTTGTACCTGTGTATCGCTTGTAAATTAAAGGATTAACATGGCGCATTCATTCTTTCATTTTATATGTAACAAAGACTATATAGTTTTGTTTCAAGATTTGCAAGACTTTTATGATGATTAATTTCTATGGTAAATAATCAATAAAGTTGGAATAGGAAAATTCATCTGCGTAAAAGTGTAAGACGAACTATATGTAGTTTTTGAACCAACCTTAATAATCACATTTATGGTAAGACAAGATTCTATCAGGTAGTCCCACATTCCACATGTAACAGAAATTGGGTTTCCTGAACACATTTCAGGCATCTTTCTACCTGAGATAGAATAAATTACGGTTCCTTGATACCCATCAAATCAGCAGAATTTGTTTACTGCATGGCGGAAATGCAAACATACCTAACTGAATTTCTTACGATACTGTTACTTTGGTTTATTACACGCATTTTTTTCGTGTATCATATAGAAAAACGATAAATAAAATTAAACTTTCAAAGCATATAAATAGCTTAAATTTCCAAGTTTGCCACTATAGAATTCAAGCTTTATAATAATTTGCTGCCGTTATTGAATATTTGAGAATACAACACAACAATTGTTAGTATTGATCCTACTAGTATTATAAAAGCGAAAGTTTAGATGTTTGGATGTTTTTAACTCGATCACGCAAAAACAGCTTAATGTATTATACAATAAGTCTGTGGCCTAGTTAACATATAGAATACTTTTATCCCAAAAATAAAATCCTTCGAATGAATGAAATAAGGAGTGGAATTTTAAGCGGACGAAATCGTGGGCAAATGCTAGTTTATTATATTTGTCACCCAAAGTCCCGAGTCACAAGAAGCGTCGTTTGATCTCTACACCCAATCAATCCAGTTTGAAATTCGTCGCCCGGCAGTGCCCACAAGCTTTCAGGAGCGGGTCTTGACAAGAAACTATCGAAGATTGCGTCCTTCTGTGCAGAATAAGGGGCTCAATTTCTCGCGGCCCTTCCTATACCTTACCGGTGGCAAGTTTAATACTCGACCCGACCCTCCGATGTCACAGTTATATTGTGCGGTTGTGGCTTGTGCTACACCAACTACTGAAAAGCATTTATGCATAACGTGATGGAAACATAAGGACGTTTTCAAAGTCCACTTAATTTGATACTTTGAAAGGGTAAAATTGTCTTTGTAGACCCAATAGTTTCCGCGATAAAGTGTTTCAAAGTTTGCGAAGCTCTAAAAAATGATAAACCTTATCTCGAAAACTACTCGTACTATCCCAGGAAGTTTTTATAGTAGACTAAATTTGCTACAATACGAGATGAAAATTGTTTCTGTAGACTATATAGTTTCCGATATAAAACCATTCAAAATTTATAATTTTTTCGAATTTCGCAAACTTTAAAAGGCTTTACCGCGGAAACTATTGGGTCTACAGAAACAATTCTAGTTACATATTGTAGCAAATTTAGTACTCTCTAAAATCGTCTTGAGAAGGTACTATCAGCAACTAGTCATTTAGGTCTAGTCAACTAGTTATCATCCAATTTTGATTATATTGTAAATTTACCGATGACAGTAATCAAAATTTAAGTTAGTTGTCACGGCCCCTTATGGGCGTAATCTTACTTTGAAATATACTTATTATTTAAACTCATTATTCATAAAATCAGATATTAAAGGACCTTTGGACAATTTTCAAATTATAATAAATTACGCCATTTTGTAAGTGCCGGAATTTATCTAACAACAAAATATAATAAGGCGTTTAAGAATTCTGTGGGCGGAAGTATAATTCTTTTCTAAATTTAACACAAAACTGTATATTGGTTTACCAATCATGAAAATTGAAACACCGCTTGAAACTTGCCATAATCGAAATTAAATGAACGGAAATTTGGTTTTCGTTGAGTTGTAAGCATTTGTTTTGTTAACCGGTTGCCTAAATTTCCGCCGCTGGCGCTTATCAAAAGAGTTTATATAGAATATATTTTCCACAATTTATGCGAAACAGAACAAGAGAAATTAAGCATTAATTTGCTATCCTTGGTGAAGGAATTTACATATTTATCGAAGCGTAAATTCATCGTTGGCGATCTTAAGGGGAATTCGAACATACCGCCCCATATAAATCACTTCGGATTGTAGATCCCTCACCTTTTCTCGACATCACGGTTCTGGGGCATACCGAATGCTCGAACTTACCTGGAAATGGCAAAAATGTAGTTTCAATTTAATTTTTACAAAGGTGATGCATAAAAAATAGCCCCTTTAAATTAATGTTGAATTGTATGTGGTTCCTAAAGGTAATATTTATTGTCTGATTCAATTCTTTTATCTGACATTTTTTAAATGTTACTATATGATAACAAACAAATGTTTACAAATAAAGAACAATAATAACCTATTCAATATTTTAGAACTGGGTCTTTAAATCACAGATACTTAATCCAACGAAAAAAACAAGCATAGTAATATCACGTGATTAATGATTATGATATTTGATATGTATACACATTATGTACCTACGTGTCTCGTTAATTTTAACGTCAATTGTAAAGTTCAATCAAAGGAAAGCTATGCAAGGCCAATCCATTCGCCTAAGGCCATAGACATACCGAATACACTTAATCACAAAATCTACTTCGTTACTGACACCTTGACTCTCTATATCCCGATAATAAAGCTATACCATCAGTCACTAAATGTATTTTATCCGGTATCCACGAGGAAATTTTTATCTTAATAGCTTTCTAAGCGTCTAAGGGAAAGCATATTTCTTTTTAGAAATCAGCCTAATCGTCCATACACCACTGAGCAGATAAATGACCAATAAAACGCCGAGGTGGTCACCATTATTGAAACTACGAAAATAGAGCAAAACCTTCCAGCATCAGCTCCCAGCGGAGCAGTCTGCAAGACGCGAATGTTTTTGTTGTGGTTACAGAGGCCATTAACATAGTTATTCGAGCATAAAATCGTTTATTGACTCTCGCCGCTTGCCGGGAGATTCAATAAACAGTACGCACAGTCAGAGATCATAAGGACAAATTGAATAATTTAAGTGGGCCGCCAATTTGCGAAACAGTTGCTTGGAAATTGTTTAGGAACTTGCGTTTATTCTAACAAAGCATATTAGCATGCAAAAGAATAGGTATGTTACTGAATTTAAGAATTATTTCAGTAGTTACAAACATTCAAAGTTTCAAGTTAAACCCACACGTCGACTACAAAATACGTATATGTACTTTTACATTTCAGCTCAATATTGATTTAGACAGTGGAAAAAATATGCCACACGTTTATCATGTATTTTTAAACCTCCCTAGTGTGTGACATCACATATTTTTCAATTTTACATCTTTTTCGTTAATAGTTCAAATTACGTGTTTTAATAACATTAAGACAGGCTTCTGCGTGTTTATCGTGTGACGTAATTTATGGATGGCCCGCATTTCTAGACAAAGATGATGTATTTCTGTTGCCGCTATAACAAAAATAATAAAAAACGTAATAACAATTCTAAAAGTTAAAGGTATTTGGTACATTACGCATCGTCTCGATTTAGAAATACAAGCTCACTTCATTAATTACCGTACATCTTGCAAGTACCATGCATACATATTTATGGAGCCAGCTCAGAACAAAAGCGTGGTTTCAACTTGTTTAAGCTCCATGTGACGCCTAGCGAAACCGATCAGAGGATTTTTTTGCACACGTTGAATATTAATGTTTGAAACTGCAGATTTTACTCGGTGGAAGGAAATTTAAATTACAAATACTCCCACGGCCAGCTGACTGCGCTATCATTGTTCTTCGCAGTCTTATCTGTTTCAAAAATAATTTAAATGTAGATAGACTAAACGGAAAAACTTTCCAAAAAGCAAAACTCAATTCTGTGTGAAACTAAACTTTTGCAATAAAAACGCTCCGCATTTTACTGCGTCTAGCTTTACGAGATTTAAATGAAATCTGGCAACAAGTTCGCGAAACATTTAATTAGCGGCGCCAAGAGTTGAGCGGAAATGAAACATCTTGCGAACACTGTCAGACACCTTCGTGCGTGTCTCTTTCCCATTGATAATTTGCTTTCGTACCCTTCATTTTGCGTGAAAAGATTTACTTTATTAAATTTGTTCACGAAAAGAGGTAATTTCCTTTTCTTTACTGTATGTGTCTAGTGCTCGCTACGAGATTGTAGGTATCAAATTTACTCTGAAATAGCGTGACGTCAACGTTGTCGTCGTCGACGTCAAAAATAGCGACGCTTAAGATTGAAAAAAGGAAAACTTTAACAAGAACGCTTTATCTATACAAACGACCTCCTCAGCGAAATTTAGTTTTACTATTCTGTTGTCGGCACCTTCCTATACTCGCACTTGAAACCGCATTAGCCGCAAATCAATTTACTATTAATACTAAATCACTTAGCTACTCGGCTACCCACCAACACCCAAGGGGTAAAACGGGACCCTATTACTAAGACTTCGCTGTCCGTCCGTCTGTCTGTCACCAGGCTCTCATGAACCGTTAGATAGTTGAAATGTTCAAAGATGATGTATTTCTGTTTCCGCTATAACAACAAATACTAAAAACAGAATAAAATAAATATTTAAGGGGGCTCTCATGCAACAAACGTGATTTTTTGCTGTTTTTTATAGATAATGGTACGGAACCCTTCGTGCGTGACTTCGACTCGCACTTGGCCGGGTTTTTTTAACTATAAAGTACCTACTGATCATAATAAAATGTATGGCACGTCCATTTGTTTCTTACATAGAACTTGTATAGCATAGGACCACCACTTTGGCCTAGTTTGTAGTGAAGTGACCCTGCACACGAGGGGGTTCCGGGTTCGATTCCCATGTGATGGGCACGAATGTGTTCCTGAGTTTTGGATGTTTTCCATATATTTATGTATTATATTGCTGCATATGGAAGTATAGTACCCATAATACAAGCTTTGTTTAATTTAGGACTAGATCGATGTGTGTAAAACTGTCCCCAAATAATTATTTAATTTTTATTTATAGTACTTCATAGCTAAAAAAAACAGAGTATAGTAGATGCTAGACTGTATGTGTGTGTCCAGGTCACATACATACTCGTACATTCACATACATATGTGTAACATGTTACTAGGAATTAGCTAAAGGGCGTCAATATTTTATATTTTATTAAATATAAAGTTGAATTATAAATGATGGAGTTGCTATCGATTTTTAGTAGTTCAATAAAAATCAATTAGAAGAGTTCGTTTATTCTTATGTGATGTTTCTTCCTTTAGGTGTTACCTTGTTACACATCACAAAATTTCAAATTTTGTATCACATAGCAGCCACACACTCAACCAGCTTATTAATTTTATCTAATTACTACTATTACCCAAACGAATGCACACGCTCGTGACATAATAATATGAAAATTAACGACAAAAGCAGAGTGTAAATTAGAGCAGTTGTCACCACAAAATATTATATTAATATTAATACTACGTAAAATGTTTTAATGAAATGGCGATAATAGCAGACGTGTTTGATCTGATTCCCCGTATCTTACTATATATTTATATGTTCGAAAGTTGCAAGTACCTACGTAGTGAATTTAGTTATGAGTTTTACTGGTTATGAATTAATAATTGAACTTAAAATATTCCATTAAAAATAAAACATTTTATTCCCAAACATTTTAGAAACAATCTAATGATTTTGATTTAATTTTACTCAAGCATTTACTCTCGCTATAATAAGTCTTCCTTTCTTTAATACGTAATTGTATAGGCTTATATGAAGTCTTAAAAGGTTAGATTGTGTAGATTCATTACCTCCTATTCAAAGCCGGTATAGAAATAACCATTAAATTCTTACGACAAGGCTATCAAGTAAATTAACTAAAAAAGTAATTATTCTTTGTGTTAATAATTTCTTTGACGTCGCGTGGAAACAAAACGGCCACTGAATTTACCGTACCTACTTACGTTTAATTCTATATTTAAAGTTTTTAAATAAACACTACGTTATAAAATGTAATTACACGAGGGTGTATTGTCTTCCTACACAGGTTAAGATTTAAGAGTCGGATTTATGAAGTGTTCTTGCGAAGAGTTACCAACTTAGCTGGCTACATTGTATTCTTCGTCTAAACTCCTGTGTTTAATAAACAGGGGAAGAGATATGTTAGTGTAATCAAGCGAGCTTCCATGCACTTCTAAGTTGTTGTTTGCTTTATGAGACCTGAAGCGATAAATGGAGTTCCTGCTGGCCAAATTATTCTGTAGCCAGCTGCGGATTTATATATGTTCAAGCAGCGAATATAAGGATACAATTAATATGTGATTTGAATAAAAAGATATTATAATGATAAGTCATAGGTCGAGCGGTAGATGCAGTAGATCAATGGTAAGTAGGAATAGCATCTACCACATTTCATCACCACCACCATACCACAGTATAGCATTGTTGTCTAAGACCACCACTTCATAACTTTAAATTCACACTGACGCACGGAAATAAGAAATATAACGGCAATAATAGAGTCGATTACACTGCATTAATTATTCCAAATAAAGCACTGGATTGGTTACAATTTAACTTTAAGTGGTCACTAATCGTTTAACAATCGGACAAACAGTAATTATGAACTAGGCTAACTGATCACAAATCACCTTTATAAACCCCTTGAGACAATTTCAGTTTATTCAGAAACGCAGAACATTCTCCGTTACATCCGTCGCGACAAAGTCCGAATGAAGAATAACATCCTTCAACACAGACTCACTGACTCAGAATGATCCTAGAGTCACGGGGCCAATGCCTTTTTTTACTGTCAACGTGACTTCTTAGTAATATTTAGAAGAGGGAAGTTCTCAATGCATGTTGTAGCAAGTACCCTCACGAACAAAACGCAGACCACTCCTAAGCTATCACCACTTGGCGTTTCTAACATTAAGCTACGTTTTCTTAAATCTAAATCTCGTAGCGTGGATCTACTAAACAAGCCGCTATGTGATGTATCTCCCACAAATATATATAATAAGCTTAAATTACCGACATATTTTTGAATAAGTTGTATGCACCCATATTTTGCACGTGTCTGTACACTTTCTTTAAACTTTTTTTTTAAACTCACGTTCAACCTTGTTTATTCGCCGTCATTCAGACGTAAGGTTATGAAAAGAATTTATATCACAGAATGAAATCGTTAACCTAGAAGAATAACGCTGTATAAGCCTATATGTTGCGAATTGGCATGTGACGTTATTTTAACACAGCTTAAGTGCTCGACACATGTGTTGAAGCTCAACTGAAGGATTTAATAACGGCCGGTAGTGAAGTCGATCAATTTCCACACCAAGTGTTTGAAGAGTAATAGCACGTCGTTTGTATCGTCTAGCTCATTTTATTTCACTATGCCTCTATTTTAGCTAGCTTTTTCAGTTTTATTTTGACTCTATCAGTAAAAAGATTAGCTAAATACGCGAATGGTTTGGGGCACTGGAGCCGTGGTACTACTTGTGTTTACAATTATCTCTAAGTTCTGAAAAGGTCATCATCGTCCTAGCGTTTTCCGGTTATGTGCCCTTAGAAGCCGCTGTTAAATATCAAATTAACTTTCGTACAGTTTTCTCAGGCTCGGTTTTATAAAGATCCGTTGGACCTTATGTCGGTTTGTTATGTAAAAAAATGTACTGAGTTAATGATATTTGATCTGACATTTGGTCTAACAAATCATTATAAAACCCGGCCTCAGTACCTATCCCAGCCGTACGAGCCGGGGGTGAGGGGACGCAAAGTCGCATGCCTTACCGCGTGGTTCCAAGTCTAAGTTCTCAAAATATACATTCTTAAAAACATATATTTTTAAGATATTTGAAAAGAAAACTAATATTATTATACCTTTTTTATACAGATTTAACTCACCTTTATTCCGTTATCACGTACCCAACCTCTTTGATCTACAAGCCGTTTGACGACAAATCTTTTTATTCTATGCGCTTATTCAAATGGTTTTGGTTAAAGTATACACCCAAGGTCAAAAATTTCGGATCACCCTAAATTAAATAACCCCAACAGTTTTTTCTAAATATTTTACACTATTTTATTTTCATGATATATTATTCTTCGTAATACCCAACAGTATTAGTAATTCCCAGGATCCTATCTTTAAATCAATGTCCAAACTGACGATTTTTGGGATATCTCTCTCACTCCCTCATTATTTTTTTCATGGGTTTTTAGAAGTCCGATTTAAACCTGGAATCGTTAATTTTTCTAACTGTTATTTTTACAGGTTAAATTCAAAATTAAATAACGATCGTGACAGGGTTAAAAAACTGTACAAGTACAGTATTTTAATACCGACCCGCATTCTTTGTCCGCGAGTGTATTTAATACGATTGATAAAATAATTTCACAGTACAGAGTTATTTGTTCGATATCATCATAAGCCTATCCTTCTTTAACAGATGATTCAAGTAGTACCTTGTGAACATTTAGCAGATTTTTTTCACAATTTCAGTGCCAGGAGCCCACTAGATGGGCGCCCTTCTCGTAGGTGTTTTTCTTTATCGGTATATACGGTTTTTATGTCTCTCGTGTCTCGTGTGTGGACGTGTAAGCTTATGCGGAAGCGGCATTGCCTACTTACTGTAGATGTGGCAGGGGAACTGCGAGTTAGGTGAATATTCCCTTATTCTTTGTTTGTCCTACCCTCAAAGGTGGTCAAACCAGGCCTTATCGCGCCTCAAAAGATAGCTTTTCGCCAATTAACCCTTCTTCCGCAATCTACTCCCAGCACGATGCCGAATGCCATCATGTGCCGTCTGGCACATGATGGCATTAAATTGTTGTAAAGTTCTTCATATTACTATCTTAGTGTACCTACTAATAAGGTATTCAGGGTCAATAATGTATATTATAATTGATAAAACTGTATGCTGTTTTAATGTAGTGGGTTTTATTATTACTTTTATTACCTTTGAAATTCCAACTGATTACAAAACGTTTTGTGTTAGATATTTGATTTCTTAAATCGTGTTTTGAAATTGCAAAATAATCCGGAATTTTTAACATGTAATTTTTATGAAAGTATTTGATTGTATTTAATGGCTTAAATTTTTTTCTTCTGATTTCGTTAAATTTTCTAAGCTACTTCGATTATTTTTTCATATTCAGAATCTATCTAACTATTTAAGTGAATACTATACGTATTTGTATACGAGTAAATGTCTTTATATAATAAATATGGGCCTGAATTGTTGCCTGATGCAAATAAATAAATAAATATATGAAAGTCTTCACCTGCCGCTTGAGTTGACGATCGCCCAATAATTCAGAACCATCCCTAACTTAAGTTTCTCAAAGCGAGCTCCCGCTCATTTAAAACACATTACGCGATCATTTCTACACCGGATCTATGTGCATTTAATAATTCAGAACGTTTCTAATCTCGTTTTAAGCTAAAACCAATAAAGATCCGAACCGAATTACCCCTAACATTTCCGTCTGTGTTATCACTAGTAGTTCTCCTTGGGGAGTCCTATTTACAGTCGTTGTGTTATTCATGAACGTCATTTGAATAAAGATGAGCGATTCGTGTTAACGTCTACGGTTTACTACTTCTTTTAAAATCATTGAGCATGAAACGAAGTTATTCAGACATCTTTGCGCCCTCAATCGTTGAGTTGCTTTTGTTTCTTTACCTACTTCATTACTCAAGAATGCTTAGGAGTGATTGTTAGATTGTATCGCAACGTTGCTTGCAGTAAGCACGTTGCACAAATTTCTATTAATTTGTATTGTTACGATATTGAATCAGTGATTGAGTATACACATGATGAAATATATTATTAATTAATTATATCTGTTTCTTTCTGAACGCTCGGCTATTTACTTTGATACGTAGTGAATTCATTCAAAAACAAGGCCAATTAAACGAGGTATTTTTTTCTAAAATAGTTAATGTTTATGTATTGTAATGAAATATTTTCGCGGCAGTCTGTAGCACTATATTTACTAGGAACAGTTTAATAGTCTGTTATCAGATGTTCATTAATTTAACTTTTTAAATAAAATGTACAAGCAGCTAATAATTCATAATACAACTGGCGAAAAAGATATGAGTCTGTGGGGTGCACTAAGCGAAAAATATTACCTCATACAATTTTAAAGGAAACAAAACCCCTTCTGAGACTGCCTTACAGGTTCACACAATGACCAACATGGGTGGTGGGTTCTTAAGCTAGCGCTATTTTATGTAGTTTAATCCTTAATATGTGCGCATATGGTTGGATTTTGCGTGTGGCGTTTCTTGGTTCCTGACGGAAAATGCTACGTTTACATTCCGTTATATTTTAGAGTGCTCCGTTGAAATAGAGTCCAATAATGTTCGGGATACCCTCATTTCGCTAGATAGCACATTGGCATAAAAGTTTCAACGTTTGATGAGGCGGTTATTTCGCTAGCACGGTTATATTATAATAATAGTAGTATACTTTATACTACAACTTTGTTTTACTTCTTTTTTATTATGGTGAATAGGAATAAACTGATTTGTAGAGAAATTTACCATACTACTTAACTGCAGTACCTACATCGTTATTTTATATCTATGTCTGAAACAACAACTATAATACATTCGTTGTCTTAAGTAAGACGTATTATCTACCAATTACATAGTTTGTTTAACTTTCTTTCTGATTGCATTTGCCAAAACTGAACTTTTATTGTAATACTAACACCCACGTTTTTAGCAATACATAACCAAATACGCGCCGCAGTCAGGTATTGAATAATAAATCCAATCTTTATTATGGTAATTTATAACACAATATCAAAGACGGAATAATAAAAGTTCATTGACCTCAAATTATATTCATTGAGTCCTATTCGCGCACACGAATTCAGCAGTAGGCCGATTACAGATCATGCTTCAAAGACTAGTGGATTCCCACAGACGGATCGCGATGGGTACCAACACAACTGAATAGTAATTTTCGAGTCAATAGCCTTTGTAGTAAGCCCAGTGTTCAACATCATTTGAATGCTGTTAGTAAGCACTAGCTGGTGATTTCTGTTGTAGCTAGCGCATCCAGACTAGCTAGCATGTCGAGTTTATGTCTTACGTAAAGCATTCATCCTTACCGGCAAATATGTAAGTGTAATAGAGGCGAATGCTTATGCCGAACTCTATAGTTTCGTTTACGTAGTTATTGATAAGTTAGTTACAAATACGTTTACTGTGACGGAATAAATTGGTAAACTTCGAATCTTCCTACATTAATTCTATTGATACGGTATGCCTAAAGTGAGCGTCAATACTTGGGATACACGTGCTCGATACGATACGCATGATCGTGATCGCCAAAATAATACAAATGTTAACCTACCATATACATAATTGTATGTACATGTGTACGCGTCTTAGTTACGAGCTTTTGTGTGAAAGAGTTACTACATTCATGTTCAGCATCCTCACACACTTTCTTGTCGTTTTCATAGAAACGGACAGACAAACGGAAACGTGAGTGACAGCAATAAAGCTCCGTTTGGACCCTTCGGGTACGGGACCCTAACATCGGAATCTCAATAACCAGATTATACTTTAGAAACAACAGGAAAAAGATATAGTTACGTTGCAAATATACAAAAATTACAAAAATACTTGGAAAACATCAAACTTTTACCTATTTATGCTATTTTAGAGATTGTTAAATACATAAAGAGGAAGAGAAGGACGCAATTTGATCATAGAAAATTGTGCCGTCATTAGTTATATTTCGCGACTTCGACTTTTCATAAAAAGTTTCTATAAGCTGCAGTTGCTAATTTGACTATAACCGTACCTATTACATAACTCACTACACTACTCATGTCATATCCATAGACGTGCCTCAGAAGATTCTGGAAATCAGCGAAGTTCTTGACGAGTGAATGAATAATCAAAACAACATGCGTGTCGCAAAATATGAGAACAATTATACCGAGCGCGTTGTTCGCGCTCCGCAACCCGTCGGGAGTTAGAAATGACAAACCTTTCATTTATTTGTTACTAGCTGCCTACCCCGACTTTGCACGGGTGTAAAGAAAATAAAACCAAATCTTCCATTTACAAAATATTTTTAGTTAACAGAGGTTTGTTTGGTTTTATGAATAAGAGCATATACAATTATAATGAGGCGAAGAGGTATTAGCTCTTAAAGTGCCACTTAAAGTGGACTGAAACCGGTGATAGGCAGTATTAGTTTCTAGTTGTAGTGAAATTAAAAAAAAAACACGCGCAAATACCAATTATTTTGTATTAAATCATTAAGGAATACGTTTATGCTATCAAAATCATCCAAGAAGACGAAGACATCCCATTTCCTTATAATATACAGTGCATAGTCTGTTTCCGCGTCATGACTTTATCGCAGTAGACCGTAACAGGCACGTGGTGCGTACTAAAACTCTAAAAACACTCATTTATCATCAGAGATGAGGCAAAGGAAAAATAACGGGGCATTCTGTTTCGCTTTTTCTTCAAGTCGGCTTAGGAGACCGGTGCGACTGGCAGGAATTAAATGACTTTAAAACGAAAAACTTTAAATTTTGTTAATTAAGTTTTAGGAATATACAAATAAATATGGTTCTTCTTCTGGACGGTCGTGAACATATGATGGACATAGCTCAGTAAATATTACAAGAGCATAAGTCATCAAAATTGTAAAAAATATTGAAATACGTTGTAGTATTTGTAGGATAGGCGTCGCTTTCTCTAGTGCTCTCCGGGAAACTCTGCTTTCGACCATTAATCGAATCTCCAATACTTCTTTTTTTGGAAGTGATATTGTGTAAGTAATTGTAATATTACATAAAGTTACTACCTAAGTTTCATCAACATTTATGGCATAGCTGGGGCGGAGTGAGCCCAAAACTATATTGTCTTTACCTAGTGCAAGTGGCAACGAAGGCTAATTTTCGTTAATCGGGCCGTTTCTGCGACACCATCTAGGAGGGAAGAACTGTCCCATTATTGTGTATCATTTTAAACCTCATTTTTACGACTTTTAAAACGCTCCACGAGTTTTAAAACGTGCATAATTCAACTGCGTGGCGTGAACTAATTGAGGCGCTCCCGGAGCCTTGTTACTGCGGCTATGTCGTAATAATTACACTAAACCTCCACATAAAAACTTTAATCGTCAAGTTTCATAGTCCGTTTCATTGCGGCGCGGCTTCACGAAAAATACGGGGATAGGATAGAGAGTCCTTGTTACAACTGAGGGGCGCGTAGGGTTGATCTAAATGTTATTTTCCTGCTGAATCAGTTACATTTTGGTTCAGTTAAATCTACCTAAAGTAAATTTGACACGTTACATAGTCAACTAGGGTAGAATGAAGGAACTTGTTACACGAAATATGTGTCCATAAGTTTCGTAAATTCAGATTCAAAAACACAAGTTTATCACAGTGTATAATCGAAATAAAAAGTGTCGAAGGAAACAGCTTCGCGAAGGTATCATTCTGAATACCATTCTTTTCTCACACAATTCACTTGGTTAAAATAAAAGCAAGTTCCCTAGTATTACAATTAAAGTGCAATGGGTATCCATAGAGAATTAGAAATTTTCCACTTTTCCATTGGAAACTCTTTTTTTAACTTTAATATGTTCTTAGATATTTATTTGACTACTATTTATTGATTCAATTTTTTTTAATATATGCCGTACAGGCATATGCCTATACCATTGTATGTTTTGTAGATATTAACAAAATCTTTGCACTAGAAAAATCTTTTAGAAACGACATTTTAAATGCCAAGGACTGGAAATCCTATTGCAATATCTGTACTTTTCGTATCCTGCCCAGCGACTAATTAGAGTCCTCCAGGGACGCCACGATACTTTTGTCATAACAAAGTAGGTTCTTTGCTTTATTTTTATTGCCTCCCGGATTTTTTTTCTTGTTTTTATTGCTTGAGGAATTGGCTGTTTAATTTTTTTTAGTGCTTGTTTTAATGCCTTAAATATCGTTAAAGCTTTCATGGCTCTAGACTAGTCAAACTATTTTAGTGTGTGTTTCAATAAGTACCTTGTTAATTTGTTTTGCGGAAGTGTGTACTAGTATTCTTACCGTAATAATTTTGTGTTGCAATAATAGTATAATAATAGTAGATTGTGTCTCAAGGGAGCAAAATGATATATTTATGGCGAGGGCGGTATATTGAATTCTGAGTGAAGCGAAAGATTCTACAATAGAATCCTGAGCGTAGCGAGGGATTCTAAAGTAGAATCTTGAGCGTAGCGAGGGATTCAAGTGTTTACGCCCAAGACGGAAATAATTTTGCTACCATGTGACACATACTGCTTTTCACACCGTCTATGAGGCCCGTTGCTAAAAACATGAAATATCTTACAAATGATTTGACTACAGTGTCACATACTGCTTTTCACACCTTCTATGAGGAAAAGAGTCATTGTCGCCCTCAAATGAGGGAAGAAAAGTACAACTTTGATCCCTCATTCGAAGGCAGCAATAACTCTTTTTTGAATAGCAGGTGTGAAAAAGTCTTTAGAACTACAGCTAAAGCCCGCGACACACGTACCTCATGTTCCCGAACCACGCTGTATATTTAGAATGGGCTTGTGTATTTATATTGTCAATCATAAATAGATAGGTATGTGGGAACTGTCAACGGTTCTGTCAATCAGCGCCCAAAAACATATTAGGGAACCTGACCGAGTTCTTTTTTTTATAACAAGGCCCAGTCAGAGATCTGACGAAAATAGTGAAGTTTGTGCTTTCAGTGTGAAGAAGTAATGTATAATTACACTACGTAAATAAAAATGACTGTGGACTGAAAAAGAAACAAAATAACCGAACAAGATATTGAAAAATGGCTTGGTAACTCTGACAATAAATCCTAATTATAGTAGTTAAAATAAACTTTCATGCTGCAACTTTCGTAATTGTCAACGACAGTGGTGTTTTTTTGTTTGATGATTGTTCTAACAAAATAACCGGATAGATTTTTCATAAATCCCAGTGTGCCAAAAATTTATTAAATAGTACCAAATATTTACGAAATCATATGCAGAGCTTCCGTAGAGAGCTCACGCGTGTTAGAAGAGTTCATTTGCAATGGAATAGCCTTGTCTTAATACAACGACGATGCCCAACTAACATTTCAGAGTGAGATACAGGCATTATTATAACTTGAACCTGTTTAAGTGAGTTATAATTACCTCAGTTGAAACTAATAGTGATAAAGGAGTTAAAAAAAAAAGCAATACCTAAAGTGGTACTAGAGCTTTATGAACGATGTTATACAGGTTATAGAGTAACAGTGTTCATCAAAGCTACTATACTTAAGAGGCTAAAGCTTTAACCTGTTTGTAGTACTTAAACCTGTACAAGAGTGCTCGCTGACTCTCGTTAACTCTTATTGTTGTTTAGTTGCCACCGTGGAGTATCTTGTACAACTTAAGGTATTATATATTGACTTTAGTCGAGGGTGTAATAATACAAGAAACTAGAAGTGTTGAACAACTCCTTTGTAAGTAATGTAACCTGTTCTTATGCTTATTGTGTTAGGCAGATACACCTTAAAGACACTGTAAGAGTAATGTTGTTAGACAAAAAAAGTATCGACCGTTTATTAGCCGTCAGTGGCAAAAAATGTTTTGTTAATTATTTTCCTAAAACTTATATTTTAGTAAGTAGTGGTGAAATTCGTTTACTGAGTTATTAAGTTACATTAAAATGAAACGATTTCAAACTTAGAGTAAACAAAATAAAACAGGTACCGTGTAAAGGATTAACCCGTCATCTACCGGTCCCTGGGATCCCAGGGATAATAACAAAAGAATGCTGTATTGTTTATTTTTTTCGTCGGGAGACTGGCTTCCGGATTACTGTTTAGGGTTCCCTAGCCAAAATGGCGAAAATGGAACTATTACAGTTTCATCATGTCTGTCTTGTCTGTTAAGCCTGTCCGGCTAATAAGCTTACGGCCTGCTTGATAGTAGTACGCAAGCACCTCATGCACCGCATGAACGCCTCCAGAAGAATCACAAACTAAGTTCAGGGCCCTTTAGACTTGATGATTCATTGTGTTGACAACTAAAGACATGCAGGTCCCTCACCCTTAACATAGTGCAGCCTCAGGAGCTCTGGTGACCTTACCCACCACCAGAAACACCTCACAGTAGTGGTATTATTATGTCTACCGATCCTGTAACGTGGAGGTACTTTCCCAGTTGTGCTGCCCAAAACATGAGCGAGATGACGTTGCGCTGTGCCCTACTTCTCTTAAAACCCGCCCGCCTTATGTTTAAATAGGTATTAACGGGTTAAAAAGCCTGGCGGATAAACAATCCGAACGCGCGGCGTCGGCGCTGACGGCACAAGTCTGCCGTCGCCCGGCTCTAGCTTCAGATTGTTTACCGAGGACTTGGTCAACATATTTTTTCCATTAATATGTATGACTATTAACCCCGGCCACATTAGCCCCAAGTCGTTTCTCTGACCTGCTTTAATATTTTCATCTTTATTCAAAGAGGCTTATGAATAAAACAAGGCACACTTCTGTGGGGGCGATACGCAGCCGTCGCAAGATGCTCCTGTCATAACTTTATTCATTTTGTTGTCTAAGTAAATTAAAATAGAGACCCTTAAAGACAAGTCTATATTAATTGCGTTTCGTAAGGAATATAACGCGGAAAGTCAGAACTACAAAGACATTCCACGCATCGAAATTAGATTCAGGTACCTACTTTTAGGATAAAATTTAAATGGGCGTTCTCCGCTAAAAGGCTCGCGCGGCTCGGGGCAAAATGAGAAATTAGTTAGGCCTGCCCGCGTAGCGAGCAGTGTCATAATAAAATCACTTCAAACGTAATGCATTCCTAAATTGGTAGCAGTGATAACAAAGCTCTCTGATGTGATCGAATTTTCGCTCATTGTGCATCGCGCGGAACGACAACGGAATCATTACGTACCCCATAAATAAGTTGCAGAGTTCGAAATACAATTTAACTTGAAATAAAATTTCGACACCTACCCTCGCAATAAATAGGCCGTATATGGCTCGGAAGGGAAGGGCGCGGGCTTTATATCGCTTGGTGAACACCTCTTAAGTTTCTCCTTTGTGTTACCGTGCCCAATGAAATGAGTAGGTACGTAGAAAATGCGATTGACATTTATTTTTAGTTTATCCGATTTCATGTGTCATTGACGAAGCTGATTGCCATTATATTGTTATTTAGGGCTCTGATTGTAGGATTTGGATCATAAGTTTATATTTTATGTTGAAAACTCTGTGTATAAAATATAAGAAAATACATTTTGCATTTCTGAATTTATATTGAAATTTATCTTCATTTTGGAAAGTTATCTTGCGAAATTCATAAAGACTATATTCTCTAATCTGGGGCCATTTCTACATTGTGTATATAATGTCCAGCTCTAACAAGTAATACAATATTAAAAGAACAGACAGAAAACAAAAACAATATTCAAAAAATGATTAAATACATAAAAATCTACATACTAGCGTTTCCAATCAAGTAGACCACCACCGAGAAGAAACTGCGAAACAAACTCGACAGTCATTCTTTTTCTCCCAAAAATAATTAACCTACTTAAAATAAGTAAATATCGATATGACTACGAAAGAAATCGGGAAATAAATATTTAAAATGCAAAGTTCTAAAGAAAACATACTTAAAAAATAAGTTATGTTTTAAATCAAAATTAAACAAATTTACTTCAAAGTAGTTTTCTCTTCGCGTGAATTCAAGTTGAATGTGACCACAGAGGCTCGTAGTTAGAAAATGCAAAAATGCACTAAAACAATTGCTTTCACTCGGAAAACGGGATGGCAAACCGTGTGCGAGAGCTTTTTCAACTGTTCTTTGAGATGTATTTAATTTACCTATTCGTTTTGGTCAATAAAATTGCTTTGACGTCGATTGAAGAGCAGCAAAGCATGAAACCTAGAAAACGAGAAAGTTAAATGTGACTAGAGATTTTTTTTGGATTTTTTGTACCAGTCTTTAAAGGGTGGAATTCTCCTATATCTTATCGCAATACATCCGCCTATTAGCGTATAGCATACCTATTGTTTAGCCTAATTTCATTTCATTGAAAAGTTAATTTTCAATTTTTTGTGAATACGTCCATAAACATTTTATTAATTTTTTTTTATCTGTGTGTCACGTGACTTCAACCAAAAATATGTGGCGTGTAACGGTGGTTATCTGTGATGTGACGCAGATGACGTTGTATTGCCAAATGTCAATCATTGATTGTCGCTATTGCTACCAAAGAGCATAGTAAGTACCAAAGAGTAATTACTCGTATGATGGTTATATTTTTTAATACAACTTACTGACGCCATTATATGGCGGTCACGGTGACGCCGAAGTTAAACAAAAAAAACTATTTTTTAGTTTTATCTACTATAATTTGCGGAAAAAATATAGTTCATATGTATACGTGTAAACTTTCATTGCGGGACAATTTTAAAATTTTGTCAATAATAATGTTGTACGTAATATCGATTATCCTCATTATTGTTGTGAATAAAAATGATTGTGTCAGACATCGAACTGTCGAATGTTAAATGGCCAAAACTTTACATTTCCTAATATGTTTGAACACAAGTTCCAGTTCATATAAATTATGTTAGTTATAAATTATACATGCACATATGTATGTAAGCAATTAATTGTACACAATAACAGGTAAGAACAATAGTACATGTGTACGTATGTACAGAAGATTAAAGTACAAAGGCGAACTTATCTCTATGAGGGATCTCTTTCAGCTAACCTCAGAGGGATTGAGTGGAAAGTGGGATAATGAGATACTAAACAAACATACACCGTGTACAACAATGTTGCAATAAGTTAAGGTAACTTGTAACTAAAACTAAATAAATACCCATATACATATCGCAATCATACATATAATAAACACCTACACACCCGTATGGGATCAGCGTCACAGGTAGGCCTTAAAACTTTAGGTGTGGCAACAGGAAAGACTGAACTAACAAAGAAAGGTTAACATTAGAATGTAAAAGGCGTATGCACTCACGTTTTTTAGGCAAATGCGACCGGTAAGTTGAAGGTATATTAGGTTGCGTGTGAAAAACCAAAACACAAGCGTAATAACGATCCACTACGAACAAACAGAGCATCTCGTATGAGGAGCTGATATCAATTTCAGGCAACTTATGCGAACAAACACGGTTGAATCTCTAGGAGCAGGACACAGATTGTTAACAGTACATATGCTCGTTATTTTTGCTTATTGATGACGATTGATGCATGATTTTGAGTAAATCGCCGGTGCGTGCTCGTACAAAGCAAGATAAACAGCAAAACACCTATCTATATTTTGCAATATGTAGCAAAAATTTGAAGTATTTTTATTCTAATATATATCTGTATACCCATTGTTGCATTACTTTATGTATGAAGATAAGCGAGAATCGATACAATATGTACAATTTAAAGTAATACGTTTCCGCGTGCTAGCTATGCTGATTTGCTAATTGTTTACGAAACCTGTCAAACTTACGATTGGTAGATCTAACTCAACCGTACGTATGCTCAAAACGTTGCGTAATCACACCTTAGGTGGTTATAAATGTACTATTTACTTGCCGATTACCAATTACGCGTAAGCGTACCTTCGGAAACAGTTATTCTATGCGCTAGTGGTAAGTCGAGATAATGTTGATTAATCCCATAGCCGTACTGCCTGTATGCTGTGTAATGTGACTTCCAGTGCGTGGGAACCAACACCCGCAAGCATCGCGCCTGAGCCTGCTGTCTATACCCTCTTGTTTATCGTCCACTTTTGTTGAGATAATATGATTTTCTACTAGGTAAATAAAGAAATAATGGAAGCATGTTATTTGTCACGAACGAGATCTTTCCGGGCCCGATCATTGATGTGACAGTTATATTATATTGTTTACATGTTTATTCTATCAGGAACACATAATCTGAGCCGCGATTTCCTCTAGGATCATGTCTCTGTGAGTCTGATTTTGGAAGACAGAGATATGATAGTACCTACTGATATACCTAATGTGCTAGGGACAATAACTACGGACGCCACATTTTGACATCTCTAAAAAGTATTTAAGTAGTAGCTGGTGTCAAAGTAGTAGGTAACCAACACAAAGTGGTAATTTCTACCAAAAATTATCTCAATTGTTTAGCTTTACCGAACTCCAAAAAGACAATAATTTTAAGCTGTCGATCTCCTCTCACCCGTATACGTTAAAAAGTATAAAACTCAGAAAATAAAACGCTTTTGTTGGATCCAACTCATAAGTTAAACAAACGACGTCGAATCCACTGAATTTTGATAAGAAATCGGCTTTACTTCCTTGGATTTACGATAACATAGCGTTATGATGTGCTTCACGAATTTTATCACATGTTACATCAAGCTTACGTGTGTTTGTGAGGTACGGAGTACGAACGTATAAAGCTTAGACCACATTTGTATCGAGATCAGGCGTTTCGTATCGAGCACGCGTATCCTAAGTGTGGACGCCCAATTTCGGCATAACGCAGCATTAGCATTGTCGTGTAAAAAACACGTCTACGCTTGTATCATTTTAGTGTATCGACATGGCCTATCGTATCGTGACCGTGATAATCGGGCAAAAACCTACTCCACTTGGATCTCGGCGTATCCCGTATCACACCTTCATATCTTGATACAGTACCAAAACACGTAAACACTTACCGATCATGCTACGCGTATCCGATACTCGAGTGTGGAGAGTATTTAAGATACGCGGTGCAGGTTGAATCGCGGTGTATCAGATACGACGCGTTGCATGATCGCGTTCCTTTTCGCGTCCACACTAACGACCATGCTACGCGTCGGTGCTACGCGACGGAGATACGATGCGCTAAAAAGATACAAGTGTGGACTAGGCTTAATCCTAAAGTTATGATGGGTAGGCTATACAATGACACATCTTCAATACTTTATAATCACACATGTTCAATGGACATAAGCAAAATGTAGGCTTACCGGTTAATTATTTCGTTATTTTGGGCTATTTTAACCCGTACAAGAAACATCATTTTAGGCCGCTACTATTACGCCATTCGCCTCAGTCCTATGCCAATCTTTCCCAAACTGAGCGAGGTACCTTCCAGGGTGACAGTCCCTTATGGTTATGCCTAGCTTTGAATCCGCTCGGCACTTTGCTGAAGGATTTTCAGGCTAGGTTGTCAGCTCCGGAGGGGGAATGAGATTATTTCTCATCTTGCGCTACATGGATGACCTTAAGCTGTTTGCATCAAATAGACAGGACTACTGGAGCTACTGAAAACCACAGAAGCTTTCAGTAGCGCCATCAAAATCGAATTTGGTGTAGATTAGTTTGCGGTCATGCATGTACAGCGGGGGAAAGTTTAATTCACCTGATGTACGTACGTATTTTTAAGCTAGTTTCTATGTATTAAGTTTTAAATTGTAATGTGTTGTTATTTTGGTGTGCAATAAATTTGGTTCTATTCTATTCTATAAAATTCGTCAAATTTACAGCTTTCTGAGACAATATCCCTCAGACCTCTCTCCGAAGCAGAAGCCTACAAATATCTTAGCATGTGATAGTCCTTGGGTACTTGCATGAGAGTGAGGGCGTAAAGCGGGCGGTGAAGGAATGCTTCTTCTGTCGCCTGAAAAAAGTCTTTTGTCGGGCGGCAACAAGGTTCGCGCCTTCAACGCCTGGGTGATGCCCTTGCTCACACTCACTTCGGCATACTAAGATAGATTCAGACTGAGCTGGATACCCTGAACCGAAGGGTGCGTTTACTGCTCTCTACGCACCGCATGCTACACCCATGTTCGTCTGTTATGAGACTGCACATCCCACAGAAGTGTGGAGGTCGCGGCTTTCTAAATGCCGCCGTCCCGGAGAGTCACTCAGGCATATGTGGTCATCTTGCTAATGGAGAGTACTTGCACAAATATAACTTAGTAGCCAGAATAATTTATCAGCAACTTGCTCTTTTATACGGCCTTGTGAACTTCGAACTGCCGTAGTATAAGTATACACCTGCGCCAGTTCAGAAAAATGGTCGTGCCACGCTTTTTTAGTATCGATCTGTCATCGCGGACAGGACTATTGTAGCCAATAAACCTGATATGGTACTGACAGATCGATCGAAACACCAGGCAGTACTCGTTGACATCACCATCCCCCATGACGAGAACCTCGTGAAGGCCGAGAAGGACAAAATCACCAAGTACCTAGACTTAGCACACGAGTTGACCGCCATGTAGGATATTGATTCAACGATCATTCTCCCGATAGTCGTCTCTGCGCACGGTCTAATAGCGAAGAGTCTCAACCAACACCTCAAGAGACTTTCGTTAGATGACTGGGTCAAGGGTCAGATACAGAAGGCGGTACTCCTGGACATGCGGACACGGCGCGGATAGTCAGGAGGTTCCTCTCTCTGTCGCCATAACCACCAGTAGCTTAGGCCCCGCCTCGCTGCCGGCAGCACTCTAGATCAGGTTTTTACAATGATTAATATATGTTTTGTAAATATTGTTTTATATTTTACTTTCCATATAATTATTATAAAACCTAACTTAAGTCAAAAAGCCAGCCAAGTGCGTGTCGGGCCACGCACAGTGTAGGGTTCCGTAGTTGCCCGTCCATCACGTCACCGGTCATATGCGGAATTACGGACCCGTAGAAGGGTTTTTACTGATCTTAGTACTGATGATGTACTTTTTTGAGATGTTGTGTTGTATACATATTTTTGCCCTTTACGGTAATGTCTACTTAGCTGTGATAGTTTTCCTTTTAAATTCATCGTATATACTACTGCCATGATTTTTTTTCACCACTTTACATGTAGGGGAGGTACCCTACAAAAAATATTTGAACCGCTCGACTATCGGCAGCTCCTTTCCATGTAACCTATGTATCTATGTAGCCCAAAGACGTACCCCGTACCGCGAAAACCATATGACCTCGCTTTTCGGATAGTTACATTTTAGTTGGTGTGATTCGACATAGGCTTCGCAAGTACGTAGCAAGTCCCTGAGCGCGCAGACTGACGGACTCATCCGCGTAACTAATGTTCCTGTGTGTGTCCGACAATCAGTTCGTCCACGTACAAACAGAAGAGCTTAGGCGAGGTTAACCCCCCCTGCCTCACCCCGCAGTCCAGCCTGTACTTACGTGTCCGAGACAGCACCGCCTCACCGTACACAGTTATTCTGGTGCTCATACCAGTGACTAAATAAGTCAATTACCTACTCATCATCATCATCATCATTTCAGCCGAAAGACGTCCACTGCTGAACATAGGCCTCCCCCAAGGCTCGCCATTTAGACCGGTCCTGTGCCGTTTGTTTCCACCGGATTCCCGCGGCCTTCACCAGGTCATCACTCCACCTTGTCGGAGGCCTACCGACAGCTCGTCTTCCGGTGCGTGGACGCCACTCAAGCAGTTTCTGGCCCCATCGACCGTCAGTCCTGCGAGCAATGTGCCCTGCCCACTGCCACTTTAGTCTCGCAATTTTGAAGGCTATGTCGGTGACCCCAGTTCTGCTACGGATAGCTTCATTCCTAATTCTATCACGCAGAGAAACCCCGAGCATAGCTCTTTCCATTGCTCTTTGGGTGACCTTGAGCTTTCTTATGAGGCCCATCGTTAGCGCCCATGTCTCGGATCCATATGTCATCATTGTAATAGTGATGACAATTACCTACTACCCCAAAGTATCTTATAAGGAACCATATCGAAAGCTTTGGATATGTGTAAAAAACATCGTTTTCCTTTGCGTGTAGTACCTGACGGTCTCTTTTAGGGTATATAAATAAATAAATAATAAATAAATAATAAATAAATATTAGAGGACAATCTTACACAAATCGAACTAGCCCCACAGTAAGCTCAAGAAGGCTTGTGTTATGGGTACTAGACGACGATATATTTAATAGATATAAATACTTAAATACATAGAAAACATCCAAGACTCAGAAACAAATATTCATGCTCATCACACAAATATTTGCCCTGACCGGGATTCGAACCCAGGACCGTCAGCTTCACAGGCAGGTGCACTACCCACTAGGCTAAACCGGTCGTCAAAAAGTATATAAAATGGTACTCTCAGCAGAAACCTAATCGGCTCGAAACCCTAACTGAGCATCGTGTAACTGTAATATTTACCCAGCTGTTTATCAAGAAGATCATGAAGCACCTTATCTGTAATAGAGAATATGCAAGCGGAATGAATAGTAATAAGATGTCACTATATGAATAGTAAACCATCAAATTATGACGAGAAACAGTAAATTCATAAATATGCTAAAAATATTAAAAATATATGAAATTTCGAAAAATAGTGTATTTTTTGTTGACTAAAAATAAAATTAACAATGTACCTAAACGCATTATTTCACGACCAAAACAGATAATTACTCGTTTTTCCATACAATGGTAGTATGGGTGCATAGTATATGACGTCACATACTATGCTCACTTAGTATGGGAGTTTTGAGGGGGTTTTGAGCGCTAGGATTTTAAAGCTGTACTTTGAAATGCATTCTTCTCTTTTTTGTTGTTCTAATTATACTGGTTCCACGTACACATTTATTTGTTCCTCTCTAAAAGCTGGTTCGAATGGTATCATGAAAAAAAAATGCTAATTCTCTATTGTGGCCAACGATATGCGTCTATAGTTCTTCATATCCGATACGTCTCCGGTTCTATTTTTAACAGTGGGTACTGCCAGCGTACCCATAAGATCTGGAGGTAAATAATTATGCCGGATACAGAGACTAAAGAGCATGCTGAGTACCCGTGACAAATGCTGAAAGTGCTCGATGCTGTGTCCGTCATGTCCCGGCGACTGCTATGAAAAATGGCTATAATAATCAATATATAAATAAATAAATAAATAAATATTAGAGGACAATCTTACACAAATCGAACTAGCCCCACAGTAAGCTCAAGAAGGCTTGTGTTATAGGTACTAGACGACAATATATTTAATAGATATAAATACTTAAATACATAGAAAACATCCAAGACTCAGAAACAAATATTCATGCTCATCACACAAATATTTGCCCTGACCGGGATTCGAACCCAGGACCGTCAGCTTCACAGGCAGGTGCACTACCCACTAGGCTAAACCGGTCGTCAAATATATGAATATAAAAAGTATTACAGACGGAAACACCAAATCCAAAATACACAAAAAACACCTCTAGTAACATATTGTAAACATACCACATATATCAATAAGGTTCTCGAGGGTATTGTGAGCGGTTAACGGACAACATGCCTTCGTATTTTGAACGATATGCCTAATGAAGTGAGAGAAATGATGGATGGGGTCAGCCGTGTTATTATACCAGCCTTCCCCGCATAATGCACGTCAACCTAATAATTCTTTGATATAAACAAAATAAACATTGATGTGCTTCAACGGTGCTATAGGTCTACCGTTTTAGAGGTGGTTATAAATAAATGAGAGGTTTTCTTTCAACCGGGTATTCAATGAGGGTTTTGCTCCACCCACAGAAAAAAAATCCATTTAAGAGACCTTACACAATTTAAAGTGCTTTACATAACCACAATTATAACAAATGAGTCGGCTCAATGAGACCAATAAATGCAGCTAATTGTTATGTCATGCGACCTACGAAAGTTTAGTATCAGAATGTGATGTAAATTTGCGAGATATCCATGGAAAAACTAAAATATCTCTCTACTGCCAAAACAGATGCATTTGCCTTCACAACTTCCTCTAATTGATATAATTTTTTTAGGAATATCACACATGTCGTTGACAGGCTTTAGTAAATGAATATGTAACTGGAGCGTCTTTTATAGATTCTTGGTCTATTTTGTTGGATCTCGCATTAGAGAACTATGCCAAATTCCTTTTATCGTCCTTCTGACATGATGATTTATCGGGGAAATTCACTTTATTTAATTTCCCTTGACCTAAAATCGGAGGCAATCAATCGTTTCGGATAATTTACATATCTGATTTCTTTGTCTCCGAGAAACTGTCTAGTTATGTAAATGATGTTTGGTGAAAGCTTTTTTAAATTATCTTTTCTTTTATAGTCGTTATGCCAATAGTTTTTATAACTTATGTACGGACATTACATGATGATGATGATGATGATGAGATGAGTAAGGGCATAGATTGATTCAGGGTTCTCTGACTAGTAAGTCCATATAAGAAAAAGTGCCTCTTTGACCGGCATTGGCGTCATCGGCAGTCGAGTGAAATAACAAATGATGCAAATGGGTGACATAGGCATTGACATGGGTAAAGTAGTGACCATTATCTACGTTGCGTTAAGTATTAAACATGTACCTATCGATAAGAAAAGATAAAAGATGTACCTACTAAATGAATAAGTACTATGTGAATAACGGACCTATATAAAATGATATTTACCTTTGTCAAAAACTAAATTATATTTAGAACATAACCCCCTGCTACATATATTATTAAAAGTAAATTATTGTTTTAATACAGCCTTAGTTATCGTTAATTGTTATCAGGCCGAACGTTATTCGGAAGCCTTGTTGCCTTAATTAACATTTCCTCGAATGTCACCATTAAGGCCGGGCGTCTGGGCACTGTCACAATGCGAGGACCTTTGTTTGTCGCGGTCTGTTTGCTTAGAGCGGACGCAGATGGACGATTGTTCAACGTAAGTGTATTTTAAGATGACACGGTTCACGAAAGACCCCACCCACCCTATTATTAGGCGGAGCTGAGATGTGTAAAATGACCGATCGTATTATTTCTTCCGCTCCACTTCACTGTCATTAAATGAATTAATTTCATTGTTCAATTCTGCATGTCGCCTTTCACCCCAGCTCAGTGGAAACACACCTTTACTTTTAGATATGATTGACTGATGTGGTGCACTCATTTTCACAAGAGCTCGGTGCGTGTAAACGCGCACGCATGTATACGAAACATCTGAGATTGATCACACACATACTTTGCGGAAATCCATGATGATTTTCTAGAACAAATAGTCTTTGCTACGTGCAGGTCCTATTTACGAATTCTTGCATGCAATCAATGTTCCCACCCCCAGCAAGCGCAAACATGCTAATAAATACAACAATTTCCCAATAATAATGACACGTGCTTTGCCTCTCTATGATGCATCATCAGATGCTGGCAGGAAAAGTTGCTTGCGGTACGTCCACTGAGCAAATGCTGTTTTTTAGTTTTTCACTGGGATAGATGAAAGTAATTTTAGGATTGTAATAAAAATTAAACACTTTTAATGCCAAGGTGCCTAAAGTCGCTGTTATTTTTATTGTACTTGTTAGCCAGGCCCACAACACTAAAGACCAATACAATTTTAATGGCGTAAAATATATTTTTATCTTTAGCAGCTGTGTTAAATACTGTACATCAGTCAAGTCTCGTAATAGCATACGCTGTCAATTGTCAAAGTACACTCCAAGCTTTCAAACAAGATTTACATTCACTTTCTTCAGCGAAAAATGACAAGTGAGTGACATTTTTGTATACGACAAATGACAGTGAGTCATTTAACCGTTCCCAAATCCAGCTAGATGTTTGCGGTGAGCCTAACACTTTGGGTACCCATCACCTACTCGGCTGACTCAATTCCGCGATGATAATTGGAGTCACACCGATATCCCCTCTCGCCTTTTGTTAGCCCTGAGTTATGACTCTAAAGCCAATTGGGAGAAACAAGCAATATTAACACTTCAATATGCCTCAGAGCGTATTCGTCGAATGTATTGGGTTGATGCGATGCACATACGGCTCATTAGCTCTGGATTGTATATCTATTATATTACCGCTTGCCGTTTAATTTAGCCGCATGCAACTTATGTATACTTGTATAATGTGATGTTTATTGCCAATATACGTGCTGCAAAGTTATTTGTTAAATACAAGTTTAATTCATTCGAAGTGAGAACCAGCAAACTTGGTTTATTTAACGCGTTTAAGGGCTATAGCCCGGTTGCAAGCCCATTTTTGTGGGATGTTGGGAGGCGGATAATAAAAGTGTGGAAAACAAAATATAACCGTTAAATAGTTAAGGAATGTATTTTCATTGTATACCCTAATACATTAAAAAGGACTGATGTACAGTATTTAACACTGCTAAAGATAAAAATATATTTTACGCCATTAAAACTGGATGGATGGATTGACAAAACTGCTGATCAAATCCGTTTCGAAGGACCATTTACTCAAGCCGGTGTTTAGTCCAGACCCATGTCATTACACTATTCCTCGTCCATAAATTTAACGGGTTTAAATATTTGCCTCAACTCTTCATACAAACGGTATATTGATTAAGGAAATAAAACCGTCTTTAATTGTTGAAAAAAACATGATGTACAGTTCCTATTTATATTTATAATCATCATCATACGTCCCACTGCCGGGCATAGGCCTCCTCTCACAGATGAGAGCAACGAGAAGTATTCTATTAAAACATTGATCAAAACAGTTACCTACTAAATAAGTTCTCTATCAACGGATCTATCACTTTTCCCAAATCTGTGCATGTCATCTTGTCTCTACAATCTTATAATCGCGGTTCGGTGTGTACGCAGTAGATTTACCCGAATCCCCCGCCAAACCCCGGGTTTGTTATTGCACAGTCACGAAGTTTAATAGATAATATTGAGACACCCCTAACACGACAAAGAAGCCAGTCATTTTATTAAAAGCGCACGCAGCAGTAATAAGATTAACTTGACTAAATTACCGGGAACTTATTCCTTATCCTAAAATTAAGTAAAATTAAGAATTTTCCGTCTCCCATATCAAGGCGGTGAGTTATTTCTTTTATCTAAATTTGCTCCTTGGGCTCTCCCTTGGTTTTATCTGTTAGTAATGAATCATCTGTTGCTAACAATCTTATCCTCTGGGATAACAAAACTCTTATTTTTCTTGAGCAACTTATGCCTATTAAGAATTTTCTATTAAATATAAAGAAACCTACAATTTCTACGTCATCTGGTTTATTAGTTAATAATTAATTCATTCTAAAGAAACGGGGCACTCTAAATTATATCTCAAATATTTTCATTCGTTTACTTAGATCGCGAGGCTCAAGTTTATTTTCTTGAATTGTGAGTAAAAGTAAGGAAAGTAACATTTTAAATAAGGCGTAAGAGGGGGCTTATCTACTATGTTAGTCACAATTTGTTTCATCCCACCTCACCTCACCCCAAGTATATCTTGATGCCGGGATTCGTAATAACAACACGTTTTCGGAGGTCCTAGTTACACAGGTTCGTCATATGTGAGACGAGGTGAATATTTGTGAATAACAACCCTGGTTGATTGCGGGCGGTATCGCGCGGGTGAATCGCCTCGTTCGGCTTACGGCGCACGGATCCGAGTGCGATGTTATGTAACTTTACTGATAAACGAACTCTATATTAGGCTGTATTAAGCACTACTTTATTTTGGCGCTTTCAGCTTTATAGCTTGAGCGTTGTTTCGTGTGCGTTTTATTTAGAAATATGTTTTTCCGCATTGATTAGGGTCACGAAAGAGTTTTTACAAAATCAAACTATTAAAATGAAGTGATTATGTTTTAAGTTTAAATGCTATTTTAAAACCGTGCTATGCAATGCAAAAAAACACTTTATAGCCCCTAATTTTTGTTTTATTTTATAAAGTCCGCGTTTGTATTATAATACGTAGATGAAGTATAATTTCAGCTAAAATACGATTATAACTTGATAAAAAAGAGCTTTATAATAATGATTGAATAAGGCTGTCAGGCTACCAAATTTATACACCCCGTTTTTGTTGCATTAGACGTCGTAGAGTTTTGCCCTGTACCTTCAATGCTTGTCCTAACTTTATCGAAGTTGTCAAAACAGGTCCCTTTTTGCTGAAAGTTAAAACAACTTTCACGTCACCGGAACCCAGGGCCGTATCGCTTTGGATGTACATATTGTGATGTTTAACTTAAGTTTATAGCCGGATTTTGAATGCCATGTAATTTCCCAACTGTCGTCAGGCAGAACCCCTGCCGACAACCGGATTACTAAACCTAAGCTCCGTCAAGCAACTGTTAGAGGTCAGAACTCTCGACCCGCATTCCTTAATACATCAACCGAACTGAAGTCCTAAAAGGATTACCGGTGGATGAGCGCTACGCGAAATTGCCGGAGTTTCCGAATAGACCCGGAATGTAAACCACCGACAGACAGTCGTTCAACTGTCATATTTGAATCCGCGTAGCTGCAACGCGTGCGTAACTGCCCGATTTCAGCGAACCTCATTTAACATTATCCAAAAGTTACTCGGTCTACCCTCGGCTTAAGGTACTTGAACGCCAACTAAAGTAAGGGATAACGTTAAATCCAGAAAGGATATAGAGAAGATTAGGTGATGAAAGTGCGTTAGATTCGTACCGTATACAGGCGTACTCTGATATAAATTGCAAGTAATTGGATAAGTTTATGCGACGCGACTCCGTTGTAGGGAGCACAATGGCGGTCCCGAGCGAGGTATTGCGTTATCGCATATATATTCGCAATAATTCAGCGCGTCCCCACTCCGGGCGGCTGTTAAGAAACGGGCGACACCCGTAGCATCGTTCAAAAGAAAAAGGCGCTATGAATGTATAAGACATGCATACACTTAAAGCTACTCCTTGTAGGCGCAAGCGGTAGAACTCATAGGCCTTCGTGCGGTAATAAAATTTTCGAGGAAAAGACAGCATTTATTAATAACTTGTTTATATCGTGAATGAGCTCCTCGCCAGACGCTTGATTGTCTGTTACGTTGCCACGAAAACACTTACCATAACTTTAAAGCTCTTGGCTGGGTTCTTACGAACAAACTTTAAACTTAAAAGTGGTTATGCATGCAGTGCTTTTATGTTCCCGAAAATATTTACTCACCGCGTATACTATGAAAAGTTATGGGTACTAGCAATAAAAATATGAGACTAGATTCAACCAACTAATTTAGAAACGTTAATTACTAGTGGCTCTGTAAGCTGTTGGCCCCGCAAGTGGAAATATTGTTAATATTGTTTTAGAAAATTTCCAAAAGACGCCTCTACAAAAAAAATCTATTTAATTATCGAACCTACTCATTAATTTTTACGAGACTCGGTTGAGAAATGCGACCTGTAGAGGAGGACAAAATATTAAAATAAAAATGTTTTTGAAAATTTCCAAAAACTGACTCGGAGAAAAAACTATAAAATTATCGAACCTGCTGACAAATTTCACGAAAATCGATTGAAAAATGCGACTTGTAGAGGAGAACAAACCAAAATCCACCCCCAGAAAAATACGAAATTATTGAAAATAAAATGTTTTTGAAAATTTCCAAAACCTGACTCGAGAAAAAAAAACTATATAATTATTAAACCTGCTTTCAAAATTTCATGAGAATCGGTTGAGAAATGCGACCTGCAGAGGAGAACAAACGGAAATCCGTACACACGATTTTGTCGAAGCTGAAGCAGACCTTCGTTTCACTCGGTCAATTAGTATAAGAAAATGTCGTCACTCAATTTATTTTCTCGTGTTATTTTATGTTTATTTACAATATTATGAAATACAATATTAGATTTTAATGCCATATCCACATCCAGCATTTCAAATCAACCTCTTCATGAGAAACAAGGAACGTGTGGGTACTATTAGCATCACAGTTCATTATCTCGTTGCAATAAGGATCACGAATGGTCAGTTAATTGTGGTGCTGATAGTACAGTCGAAGGCATAAATATGTATACACTCAATGGAATAAGATGAAAAATGTATACATATTGGCTCCCTTAACTGTACACTCAGGTGTATTTACCCTACGCACCTGTGATAACTTTATAGGTACCTAACAAGCAATTACCCATAGCCCGTACTCCCTGGTAATTATTCTACCTCTATTCGATGAAGTGTTAAGACCCTTAAGAGTGATTTATAATGCTTCTTTATAACCCTTATAACCTTTGTACCTGCGTTATTATGTCTACAATAATAAAGGTACACGGTCGAAGTTCCAGTCTTAAATTAAGATATTAGTGAAAGATCAAAATTATTTTAATGACTTTCTTGAAACCAATATACTTTTCATTTTTCTACAAAAATGCGTCATTATTTTGGAGTGTTTCACTTTTATATGATTTTCCTTATCACGTAAAGTAAAAGTGAAGTAAAAGGTGCAGTTTTTGCCATTTCTACCGGCGTTATTGTCATAAACTTTACCTCTTTTAGGAAAACTTCTAATGAAATTTGGCTCTTGCGGATATAATGGTTGGGAAAAAGTGAGGTTATCACATGATTCCTTTTTCTGCGGGCAGTTAAAAAGACTCTAAATATTATCACGTCTCAGACGGCTATCAGAAACTTGCGCAAAAACAGAACCGTTGAACCGGCGCCTGAACAAGAGCACAGCCATCGCCACACGGTAAGAATAAAAAAGTCGAGTTGAACTAAATTGCACGTAGTCGATGCTACAGTGATGAAGTAAGTAAGTATTTTAGTCTTTTACATTTAATCTATACTGAATAATAAAGAAGTATAGTTTGAGCTTTGTAAGTTTGTGTGTGGGATATTTAGAATTCTCGTTTAGGAGAGACATGGGTTTATTTTATGCCTTGGTTTTGCTTGCATTCTTTATAATACGCGCAGATTTATGCTGGTTTCGGTTAGACAACAAAATGGTAATGTACTATTTATTACTATTTCGTTCCAAACTTTATTTAGACCACAAACGAAAAACTTGAAAGGTAAGTAAAAGTGCAGCAGCAGGTACCATTAATATGAATTTGAACAAGGCTGTCCGCTGATAAAACTCTTGCCCTATATTAGTCCCGGCGGACCCTGTCCCGGCTCATTCCCAACTTTGCCCCATAAAAGTAAAGGGCACATTAGGCCAAGTAATAAGCGAACAAGAATAGGACTGACTAGATAAGTCTCTGATCTATTAACGAAATGTGCAGCCCTAATTAGTTCTTAATTCACCTTTTTCAAAACGACTTTTAAAAAATACTTTTACGAGTAGGTTTTACCATGTAGGTAGCCTACGGACGCTTGCAACTCACAAGTACATTCTTCAATTCAATTCAATTCAATCATTTATTTATAAAATTTTACATTTTACATGTCAAATAAATATGTGATTACATTAGGTACATTATTATAAACATCATAATACAGGTTATAGTGCAAGGCTGGGCAAGCGAACCGATTCCATTTTGAAATTTAAAACCTACCTAGCGCAGGTGTTAGCCCTCGAAAAAGGCATCGAGTGTGTAGTAGGCGTTGGATGCCAGTTTCATTTTAAGTTTTTTACTGAAAGATCCATAGCTAGTAGCTTGTCTTATTTCTAGCGGGATTTTATTATATACCTTGGGTCCTACCGTGTGTATACACTTTCTGGATTTGGCAAGTCGTGTTTTCGGTGGATAAAGTTCACCGTGCCTTCTTGAATTCGCATTACTGCGGGTCGGAAATTGTTTTAAATTGCGTCTTACATATTTTGCTACTTCGAAGATGTATAGACTCGGTAGGGTTAGAATTCCCGTTTTTTTGAACAGTTCCTGAGCTGGGTTGTCCCATGGGACCCCAGATATGCAGCGGATCGCTCGTTTTTGGATTCTAAATGGCCTTAGTCGGTCCGCAGCGTCACCCCATAGGTCGATCCCATATGTAAGTATGGACTGAAAATAGCCGTAATAGGCTTTCATGATGTTATTAAAGTTGAGGCTGGGGCGAAGTCTGCTTAGTGCGAAGCAAGCGGATGACAGGCGGTCACACAGTTGATCTATATGTGGACTCCATGTGAGTCCGGAGTCTATTATGAGGCCTAGGTATTTCACGTGGTCAACTTGCGGTACTGTTTGCCCGTTGCAGGTAATATATAAGTCATGCTCCCTAGTACCACGTAAACAGAAGTGGACTATGTTCGTTTTATCCACGTTCAATATCATTCCATTGACCGAAAACCACGTTGCTACTTGCTCCATTACTTTGGTTATTTTAGCTTTGAGTAGTGCGTGATTCTCGGCCGCCACGATAACGCAACCGTCATCGGCGAAAATCACTATCTCCGCGTCGTCGGTGGCGGTTGTGAAATCGTTAATTAATATTGAAAAAAGATTATTCCCAATCACGGAACCCTGCGGAACTGCATCCCCATTCTCGACCCTTTATTTAGAACAAGATTAGTAGGCTTACCAATTAGAGACAAATATATAGGACCCTCAAATTCTACACTCTCTGATCTGGTGACCTTAACTCACCACCAGGCACAAGCAACACTCGCCTAACCTAACCCAACCAGAGGGCCTACTCCGAACTTCGAAACCCGAACTTCGTATCGTGCTGTACCTTTCGCTCTCATGTTAAACACTATATGAGTGAAAGGGACGGCACGGTACGAAATTCGGATTTTGAAGTTCGGAGTAGGCCCTCTGCAGATCAAGCAATTAACCAAGCTTGTTTACTTTTGAATAATAAGTATGGATATCAAAGCAAACAATACAAAATTGAAGGAAAAGATAGGATATAACTGAGTAAAAGATAGCCCTTTTGATAATATTTAATGAATGCAATCAATAAATACAAAGGACTTAATGACTTACAGTTTGACACAGTAATACCCAGTTAGCACCTGCAAGAAACGGTCGGGACGTGAGGGCACGATCCATCAACGTCGGGAACACGACACTGCTATCGAAACTGAATTTATAATAAAGTTTTTTGTTAACGAATTAATTCCAGTCATATTTTATTTACTGACATGTAAGTATATAATAGTACCTTTTCATTGCTACGGACAAAGCGGTTGTGAAATAATGAAGTTTAATAGCAAAAAACCCCCAGTAAGTACTTCCTACATTATATCACTGCAATCATGAGCTGTAATAATAGTAATTGAAATTTGAACTCATCAAAAATATAATTTGGCAAGTATACTATATCGAAAATCCTAAATTATGCTTACACTTTTTTTAATACCATTGCAATGACTGCAATTATTTCGCACTGAAATTGGCTCAAATCTGGATACCAATTTTTTTAATGTGCTGCTGTAGTAAGTTCCATAAGCTAGTGAAATCATTTTCGGAGGACAGTTCAAATTCTAACCCTCATATCGTGCATTTTAATTTTCAATTGAACTAGTCAAACACATTTCAAACTTGTATGCAACATTTCAAACAAACTGTTGAAAGACTGGTGGGGCAATTAAATATTAATCAGTATTGTTGAGGTTTGAATTAGGTCGGTCTGACCATTCTAATCAAATATCTAATAAAATATCCGGGGATTATTTGTAGTGTATAGGCAGGAAAAACTATCCATTGCGCTTTGTATCATATTGTAGAGATTAATAATGTCAGTGATACGTAGTGCATGCAACTGACAATTTTGTAAAAAATTGTAAAACTATATGATTGACCAATGACAATTATTAACTCAATGATCAACGATTGTCGTTCATTAAATTATAACTATTTAAAATAATAGTATTCTAAGATTAGAAGATCATAAAACAAATTAAGTTAATTATAGATAGGCTTTCCTGTACGTTTTAAGAATAAGTTAAGTATAATACTTGTCCACATATGTTGAAACATTTCCACATTTTGAAGGGTATAATATATGCAGATATTTTGTATTAATAATAACCTGTATACCCAGAACCCTGTACCTAATCGCTGTAGGTAGGTTTGTGTGTTACAGTTAGCTATAGAATGGAACCTGTACTCGGTGATCTGCTATCTTGTGGCGAACCTACATCTAACCGCAGCGTGCCGGTTTCGTCACTTGCATTGAAAGTGCACCGCAATGTGGCCCAGCGGTGCACTAGAATACGCATATTGACATTTAATTACACCACGAATCGAGCTAATTTTGAGTTCTAAAATACTACGTTACTACGAGGTACTTTCTTGTTATAGCTTATCTGTCATTAAAAATATCCTGAATACTAAGAGTCCGGCCAAATGCGAATAAGTTTTATGCCTTAGTAAAGACACACCAATTTACTGGTAATCCAGCTTTATTTACCCGCCCTTTCTTACAAAATTGGCCGTTACAAATTTGGCAATACATTGAATTAATCTATGAAAATAGGTCGTCAAAAAATACCACATAAAGAAGCTAGATCATAGCCAACTATTTGCGGTTTTTATAAAGAGTCTCAGACTAGTTAACTTATGCAGTCACTGGCCGCTTTGAAAGCAATTATTATCGACAAACCTAGTTATTATCCTTTATATATCACCCGCCATTTGATAGCAGTGCAACGTATAAAGCCACGAGACAAATTGCAAGCAATTTATAACGATATACGAATGATACATCCCTCAGATGCTCTAGGAGGTAATAAAAATGAAATAAACCGAGAAACACTCTGAAACTTAGCTTCATATAATAAATTCCAATATATTTGTAAAACATGTTTGGAAACCTTGGGAAAGTCGGCTTGTCAAATAAAGTGAGATTTGTAATGGCAAGTATTAGAACGTAAAAAGATAATAAAAATCAAAGAGACCTGTATATATAATACGTAAACAACATATGATATTTGTAACCCGTCGTCTACCAGTCCCTGAGATTCCTGGGCTCATTATAAAAGAATGCTATTGTTTATTTTTTTTCGCTGGGAGACGACGGCTTTCAGCAATTAGTCTTTTGCTAACAAACAACAAGATTTTTGTGATAATTTACCTACATCCCAGTACCATACCGTGTTTTGAAAAAGTACTCATATTTCAATGATAGTTACCATTTTATAATAGTTTGATTTGGTGACATGAAATAACCATAACATGCTACATTATTCCACTCTATATGCCATGTTTCACAAATCTCTGGAGAAAGTCATAAAATTTTCATCCGCCTCGCACCGGGAAGTGCCGCGGCCGCAGGTGTGGGGCCAAACCAGTCTACCACATGCACAGTACAGGAAAGTGGCTGGCTACGTCAGATTTTTGCACTTTTCACTCTCATAGCGCTTTCACTGCTGGCCGGTTCTCGAAATACATAGATAACTTCATAATCGTTAATTTATTGTGGATATCGTTAAATTAAATTGCTTGAGATTATGGCTTTTCTATAGTCCATTCTATATAATGAGTGTTTTATGATAACTTTCCCGTCCACGTGGTTTGTCAACCTTAATTATGTACAGTATTTATAATTCTTGACACTTTATGTTATTGATTACAGACAATACATTTAACGATTTTATTAAATTATATTAATAATTTTGAATAATTTCGTAAAATCTTTAATGCGAAAACTGATAAATGAACAGATATTGTGTGTACAACAAGATAAAATACAAAGGGACGAATTCACTTTTTGTAAACAACTTTTTCCTTCAAGTATCCCCTAAAAAGCTAATGACACAAAAGAGTGATTTGATGATTGTTGTACAGGGTAGCGGCGATGTTAACACAAGATGAGTCGAAATGCCCTGAAAGCTTTCAACTAAAGTAGGCCAAGCTAATGTTTTGTCCATTATGAACTCTCTACCCGCAGCTTCGCGGAAAAAATATAAATTAAAACAACACCGACGCGCCGAAAT
This sequence comes from Epiblema foenella, assembly GCA_963556455.1. Taxonomy (NCBI): domain Eukaryota; kingdom Metazoa; phylum Arthropoda; class Insecta; order Lepidoptera; family Tortricidae; genus Epiblema; species Epiblema foenella. The sequence goes on from OY747106.1 coordinate 12,609,964, forward strand.
CCGCGCCTTTCCTGCCGGAATATTATCAAGTGTATCGTTGGGAATTTTTATATGTGTAACTTTGACGGCGGAATTTTAAAACCGTGGAGTTAACGCGTTAATGAGAGTATTTAGTGGAAAGCAATGTTAGAGGCAGTGATTAAGCGATAGAAGAGAGTGTCTGCGCCTTATGTTCGCTCGTCACGGGCCATTGCCCACCCACCCTCAGGTGCTAGAGGCGTTAATACGATTAAGAGGTCTCTGATGGCCTCTCACAATAATACCCGATATATTCTCACTCCTCCCTCCGATCGCCTCGTCTCTTATCACTCTTTGGCACAATTTCCTCAATTATTAGGATCAAGGAGGAGTAATGAAATGAGAGTAATCATTATCTCATTCGTTTCTGTACGCTTTCGTCGCCAGAGGCCGCTTTAAATAAAGCATTAAGACTGCTACGGATTATCACACAATTTATTCAGGTGCTTAATTTGAGCGGCTATCCCACTTTGAGTAAGTACAATTTATTTTTATTTCACTTAATGGAGCCCCTGGACCGTAGAGATTTACCCACCTTCAATTTTCATTTTAAAATGCTTTCTTTGTAAATAATATTTTTGTCTTGTACAAGGAAATGGTCATTTTTATGTTATAAGTGTAGCATTTTAATTGTAGCATTCGTTTTATGTAACGTTCTAATTCCTATATTTATTGAATAATATATGTATTAAGAAGCGCTCAAACGTTGTGAGTAATTGATGCCGCGGCAACTTTCTCGAGTGCGTTCAACAGCGCCTACCTACGACAAACTTATAACAAGTTCCATGCGTCTGGAAACGGATAGAAACCGGCACCGGCGGCTTGTCATACAAACATTGCAGGAACTTTCAACAATTATGAAACTGCAAATCCGTATTTAAATTGAACACACATTTGGGGTGCACCCATTAAAGTCCGATCATAGCCCGCCTGGGAGAGGGAACATACGCCGCTGCACTCTCGTGAATGGTTGGCAGTCCAATCGAAACTTTTGATTAAAATCAAGCAAACCAGCCACTGTGCGCTGATTTCGCCTGAGTGCTGATATCTTTATTTGAGCTGTGTTATGTATGTTCAAATAGGGAATATATGATTGGAATTCAATGTTTACACAATCGATTAACCTTCGTGTTCGAGTTTTGCAGTAAAAAATAATTAAATCTGGATGATATCATTTCAGTGCATACTTACGTAAAGCTAGGCTAGCTATAGGTGCATTGAAATCAATTCGTTCCAGCCAGTCATATCGTCACATTTACTAGTTTTATTTGGCCGTGTATAACCTTCCTTTTTCTAAGAATAAAATCGTGACTGGCAGCTTATCTAACAATGGAAATAGAAGAAATACCTAATTTGATTTAGTAACACCATTTATTGGAATCATCATAGCATAAAAACAAAATTTTGCGAAATTTAATTGTGTGTTATGAATATAATATGTTTTGTAATATTTTTTTTTAATCTAAAGCGCATTAAAAGTGAAAAGACTTGTATAGAGTGCTTGATAACAATCTGACCTTTAATTCGTCAAGTTAAAAGATGGGGGCCACTAGGAAGTACTCGTGAAACGGCCCGTTTCTGTCTCACTTATCATTTGTCTTTGAAAAATTAAATTTGCAGGAGAAGATTTATAGCTATTTCAATCTAATCCGAATTACGTTTTGGACTACTTTCACTCCCCTCCGTCGACTTCGATTTGTTTATTAATATTCATTGCTCATTGTAAAACAAAGTGGAGCCCAATTATCCCCCATGAAAGGTGTTAGGTTAAAGGGTCCGACGTCAAAATGCCACATGCAAAAATCATTTAAACACACGCCCCAATCCTTTCAGACGCGAGGTGCCTTTACGATTTAATCGGATTAATATGAGGGTTGGGGCGGATGCAGCGGGCGTGTAGATCTAGGCATGTAGCGTGGTTATGCGACTAGGGTCACGGCTCGATGGCGTGGCGTGGCGTGGCGTGGCGTGGGGTGGCGTGGCGTAACGTAGCATGGTGTACCACACCGATGTTCGAGCGGCCCGACATGCCTGCGCTCGCCAGTCTATGATGCGGAAATTCCATTAACGGCGTCGAATTTACTACTGCCCGTCGATTTTCAGCTCATCGGTTTTAAATTTAGAAATTAGTGTCATGATCCCCTTCCAGCTTAATATGACATTTGTTAAATTATATTGGCATATGTTTAAGTCATAGGCGGTGATATTTTTTTATTAACATTATTCACAGCGGGGGCAATAGACTTGAAACTCGTAGTGTATTTTAGTTACAATGACTGTGTTTATTGAAAGTTGTCTTTATTGCGCGCTATATTAAAAATATAAACAAAAGCCGCAATATAATACTAAACGACAGAAAATTATAAAGCTAAGAACAATGTCAAAAACAAAACAAAACCTCTCTTTACTACCCCAATTTAAAAAGGAAGGACCAGCTTTTATCACTCTTCATTTTCCTTGCCTCCTTTCCTGTTTAACGTGTCTAAAAGATTTTGGCTCCGCGAAGGCATTTTAAAAATACTAGTGAAAGGCTACAATGGCTGTCGGCTTACGTAGATTGTACTCGTTATTTGTGCTTAACGCTTTTAAGTTTTCAAATATCAGCTGTACTAGTAAAAATACTGAGTATTTTTGCGCCTCTGGCTATGCCAGTCATGACGCAATTACGACACTTGTACAAATACCGAGACTAATTCAAAGCAAATACTCTAAATACTTTATAGCGTGTGGCAATTAGCGATATGTTATTTTATAACATTGCACTGTGGGTAATGGATGATTCCCCGAGGGTTGGGCAATCTATTGCTATGCGCGCACTTTCGGCTTCGCTGTGGAACGTAGGCGTAGTTTGCATATCGCTATATTACGTAATACTGACGCATAAATATTAACTTATTGAATGCAAATGAGAATAAGAAACCAGACATATGATAATTGATGAACACTTACGTCAATGTTGATTTGCATTATTTTTGCACATAAATTCACACCTGTATTCCCAAAAGGGGTAGGCAGTACATGAAAAATTCCAGTGCCACATTTAGCAATTGTACACTGAGAGAAAAATACTGTGAATCTAACAACAAAACTTTAACGGCATAGAGCCCACATAGTTACATTGCTATTGAGTTAACGTTTTTATTGTCGCCAGTTTATTGTTGATTTAACATCATTCTGCAACAACTTTTACAATTGTTCGATACACAATTTCTATTAACAATGTATACAACGTTGTCATAAAGTCAAAACAAATTTTGTGAAATATTGTTGTCACTCTGACAACAAAAAACATTGTCTATTTGATAGTAGAGCTGTGTCAATGTAGCAATGTGTACAACGTTGTCATACAGTCAAAACTAGTTTGGTGAAGTATTGTTGTCAATGTGACAACAAAAAACTTTGTTAATTTGATAGTAGAGCTGTGTCACTGTAGCAATGTAAGCACAACACTCAATGAATATTGTTGTCAGTCTGACAACATAAATATTGTCTACTTGACAGCATAGCTGTGTCACTGTAGCAATACACTGTGAGTCACAGATATATTGTTGTCAGTCTGACAACATAAATATTGTCTACTTGACAGCATAGCTGTGTCACTGTAGCAATACACTGTGAGTCACAGATATATTGTTGTCAGTCTGACAACATAAATATTGTCGATTTGGCTGCAAAACTGTGTCACTGTAGCAAAACACTGTGTGACACACATATATTGTTGTCACTCTGACAACAAAAATGTTGTCAATTTGGCTGCAAAACTCTGTCACTATAGCAATATGTTGTGTGACACGTATATACTGTTGTAACTCTGACAACATGAATGTTGCCTATTTGTCAGCAAAACTGTGTCACTGCAGCAATATGTTATATGACACGTATATATTATGTCACTCTGACAACAAAAATGTTGTCAATATGGCTGCAAAACTATGTCACCACAGCAATATGTTGTGTAACACGCATATATTATTGTCACTCTGACAACAAAAATGTTGTTGATTTGACTCCAAAACTATGTCACTATAGCAATATGTTGTGTGACACTTATATATTGTTGTCACTCTTACAACATAAATGTTGCCTATTTGGCAGCGGAGCTGTGTCACTGTAGCAATACGTTGTGAGACACACAATGTATATTGTTGCCACTCTGTTAACAAAAATTTTGTCAATTTTACAGCAGATCTGTGACTGTTACAGTCACATAGATCTGCTGTAAAATTGACAACATTTTTGTTCACAGAGTAGCAACAATATATGTGTGCAGCACGATATTGCTACAGTTACATAGATCTGCTGTAAAATTGACAACATTTTTGTTTACATAATGACAATAATATATGTGTGTAGCACGATATTGCTACAGTCACATAGATCTGCTGTAATATAGACAACATTATTGTTTACATAATGACAACAATATATGTGCGTAGCACGATATTGCTACAGTCACATAGATCTGCTGTAAAATTGACAACATTTTTGTTTACATAATGACAACAATATATGTGCGTAGCACGATATTGCTACAGTCACATAGATCTGCTGTAAAATTGACAACATTTTTGTTTACATAATGACAACAATATATGTGTGTAGCACGATATTGCTACAGTCACATAGATCTGCTGTAATATAGACAACATTTTTGTTTGCAGAGTGGCAACAATATGTGTCTCACAATGTATTGCTACAGTGACACAGATCCGCTACGAAATAGGCAACCGTGAATTGTACGAGCGCAAGCTACTTTTTAATCTGCCAGCAACTGTTACAGTAATTAATTTAATACTATTAGTATTAACTGTAACGTACTGTAATCACAGCATTTAATTAGCTATTCCAAAAAAAACTGTTGTTGCTACCCTATCAATAGTCGCCCACTCTTCAGACTGTCATAGTGACGAAAAAGTGGCAGCTTAAATTAAAGAATTTACGAAAAAGTATTCTTCAAAAGTGTCTAGTTTTGTATGAACAATACGTACTAAATTCTTTTTTTATAATTAATGCTTTCGCAAATAGCATTATTTATTAAGTAAAAATAAACTTTTTAAATCTGACAGATAAATTACATAATTAAATAGCCTTTAATCCTGAATGAAATTTGGTACTGAATATCTACATTATCCGACAGTGAAATAAACAAAATATATATCTTGCAATATTTTAAAGGATTATTCATAATTTTAGCCGCCATTTTTTTATTGCTAGAGCAGCGCTTTCTGGTCATGGATACAAGTACTAACGCAGACAAGCGAAAGTCTCTTCCTAGCAAAAGGAGATAGAAAGAGACTTCCGCTTGTAAATTGTAGCTTTATAATATCGCCCCCTGAAGACGTTTGATAAGGTAGGCACAACTGGTTAGTTGCAATAGATAGCTAAAATACCATGTTTACAGAGTTCACGGCTAAAAACAAAGCGACGTTGTTATGACTAAAACAATTACTTAATACTACAAACTATTTAAATAAAACAATTAATTGGCGTTGATTAAAAAGAAATTTGCCCTCTATGTTTATGACAGGAGGGAATTATTAAAAAAATATTGAATAAAACATTAACTTGTACATTCATATGAATTTATTTCAAAGATTATCAATAGTAGCAGCAGCTGAGGCTTCGGGCCTCTACAAAATAACATTATATGGCATTCGAGCTTAGTACGGCAGAAACTTGGGATTATCTGGACACACCGCACAAAAGCAATTTTTTTATTCAGGGGCTTATTAGGTATACAACTTTTTCATTTTTGATACGTAGGAACCAACGCCTCAGTCGGCGTGTACAGTCAGCGCCATTAATATATATACAGCCATAGAGTCAAAATATGTAAACCTAACCTTATTGTCATGACAACATGTACAGTACATGTACAGTCAGCGCCAGTAATATATATACAGCCATAGAGTCAAAATATGTAAACACCAACCTTATCGTCATGACAAAGGTTAGTGTTTACATATTTTGACTCTATGGCTGTAATATATTAATGGCGCTGACTGTGCCTAATAAGCCCCTGAAAAAAAAAGGTGTTTTGTCCGGTGTGTCCACTTGTTCAACCATTTGTTCTAAGTATCTAGTGTGCCTACTACCTATAAAAAAAGTCGTCAATAGAACTTGTCACAGGAAAATCTTTCTAAAAAAGGTTTATTAATAGCAAAGGCGAATTGAGTCGGTTGAAGCGGGAAGTTCAAAATATTTGCAGCTTAATTCAGTCTGTTAACTTGCGCAAAATAGCTTTAACACGACGAAAGTCATCAGTCATCACCGTTAACAATAAATGAAGAACTGCACTCGGCGTGTCAACCGACTCGATTCAACTTAACAAATATACTTAGACATTAATCATACAAATAATATGTAATTATCAATCACACAAAGGGCAAAATTTGCTCCACAAGTCCACTAGGGGGGTCCAAAAAACGCTTTTTTCATTTTTGAATGGGCCACCCCCCAAATTGATTACACGTACTTACAACTTTACCAACCTCAAATAACAGCTTATATAAATATATATTTGGTAAAATTGTAGGCACGTGTAATCAATATGGGGAGCAGCCCATTCAAAAATAAAAAAAAGTATTAATTGGATATCACCCTAAAGTCCACATACATAAAAATAATTATTTTCTTTATTAAGGCTCCGGCACACCAAAAAGCAAGGCAGAAACAGCGCTGGGCGGCGCAATTTGAGAGATGAAAAAGGGTTGTTGCGAATTGGAAACGGAAACGTATGAACTAACTGAGTGGCAGCGTTTGTTTATTTAGACCATACATTTGCGTTGTTTTCCTGGTTGGGTTGAAGTTATACAATGACCCTGTGGGGCCGCGCGCAATCTGTCATAATAGCTGTATTATAGTAAAGCCAAAACGCGGTTGCGGAGAGTTAAGTTTTTAAGGGTTAATTTCCTGCTAACGTCGGTATCGGTCAAAAGTACCAATAAATAATGTTGTATGGGACACCGCACAGCGATGCTCACGTCTGCGCGGCAGATCTATCAGCGTCGCTATGCGGTGTCTTATAGAGCATTGTGTTTATTTCTGCATTTGATCGACGTCAGATACCAACATCAGCATAGGAGGAATGGTTTATTGTTACAGCGGTGAAACTGCTTTCAATATTAATATTGGAAAACGGGACTTAATCGCGTACACTTGAAGTTTATTTACCTTTTATCAGGTTTTCTGCCCGACGTTTCGAACGTATCTCAACGTTAGTGGTCGCGAGCTGACTGGTGTGAGCGGGTATCAACATCTAGCCTCACGGGTTTTTCGAACTACCCGCGCGGCTAGTTCGAAAACCCCGTCAGCCCCGTCTCACACCAGTCAGCTCGCGACGACGAACGTATACGTTCGAAACGTCGGGCAGAAAAAAGGTAAATAAATTTTAAGTGTACGCGATTAAGTCCAGTTTTCCAATAATAATGTGTGAAAATCGTGTTAGTTTAAATCGATATATTGCTTTCAATATGCCGGAACCTTTAATCAACATTCTTTAGAATACAGTAATGAGTATACTTAATTGCATTACAATGGCTTACGCAAAATAACATATTTCAAAGTCAGCCCACCATGACTCATACTGATGAGATTGCAAGGAAAATGATACTGCATAGTGTCATAATCAAGATACACGGGCTCATCTTCGGAAGGAGCATCTTGAACACGGTATGCAAAGTAATGATCATCGAAACCAATCGTATGCATAGGTAATACCTTAAAAGCTATCCGGCGGTCATTGTATACATAGATGTTTAGTATTGTGACGAAATTAATGGTGTCTGGTTCTATGCAAGAAACTACAACTGATTCTTTACGAAAATGTGTGGATGATATTGAGACCCAAGATACCGACATTATTTTATCAAAACTGTCCCAATAAAATTTTTGTGCAAGTGCTGAAGCCACTAGCAATGTAACTTTACTTTTGGTCCCAAAACTAATATGGTTTTTAAAACTTTCATTTAAAAAAATATCATTCAATATCAATTGATGCCGTTTTGCGATAGATAAAGTCATATTTATTCTGTTACAGGAAGACTTCGAAGCTAACTTATTAGGGCGATGCTTTGCTTCAAAACGCATGGATGAAAGATAGCGCAGAGGCCCAAATTTAAGCATTGCTTTATGATAGTGAATTAAATTATGAAACTTTGGCTTGAGAGTCTGATTGAATAATGTGGTGTACATTTCGCAAATTGTCGAAACCAAATATTGCAAGTATGTCATTCTTTCTGGGAGAAACCCTGAACACATAACAACATCTAAAAGTAGCATAAGTTGGACATAAAGTGCCCAATATTTATCATCCCGAGGAACTAGATCCCCAAACATAATTCCAAAATACCTACATAGAGTTGATACTTCTGAAGAGCTTAAACGTAAGTTCCCCTTACGTAAATGGTCCATAGACAACGATACCGGTATGTCTGCTCTATCAGGACCATATTCAAATGATGCCAGTTTGTTATTTAATAGTTGTATGGAAAAGTACTTAGCTTTGTCTACAAACGCAACAATTAATTCACACATTATATATTTGATTACACCTTCATTCAAATCATGCATTACGTCTACTCCTACTTGAGAGAATAAGTCAAAATTCTCAACACGTAGCCATATGCATTCCTGTTTTATTCCGGTAAGTGAAACGTTATTTAGTCTCAAGTCTTCCTTGTAATTTTGCATGTTTCTTAAAAGGGAGCCATCCTCTTGAAACAGTCTTGTCATATCATGTTTGTTAACTTTGCAATTTCTACAGGGAAAATTACAAGAAAAGCTTTCGGCAAACCCAGTGACACTATGAAGACCCAAGTTATCACCAAGAATAAGACCTAACTCAAAATAAACTTTGCCTTTAAAATCTGGAAGATTAAATGAAATTCCTTTTCTGGCCAAAAAATTAAATTCGTCGATTAAAGGTTGAAAAATTATTTTATTTCCGAATTCAACCCTGTCTGAAGAGTGGTACAACAACGCCAGAAATATACTTGTCAGCTTAGACTGATATTGTTTAGGTAAACAAGGAAATGAAACATAGGCGGCGCCTAGTTTGTGAATTGAACTATGACTACCTAAAGCATTCAGTGGTTCAAAATCATCAATTTGTAAAAAAAATGGCATTACCAATTTATCGCCATGTAGGACCCTCCTTGATTGCCAAAAGGAACCATGCAAAAAGTGTTCAATGGTTTGAGCCGAATCATGCGCTAGTAAATCATTCATATATTGTAATGTTTCGCGTAATATATTTGAAATCGAAAAAAATTTTTCCAAAACAAGTCTTAGTGGGATGAAGTGAGCCTTAGATTTAATGGATTTGTACAACCTTAAGCCACCGCATGTGACAAAATCATATCTACTACCTACTGTATATGAATTGGGTTCGATGTAAGACCCGCAATCTTTAAAATATTTTAGTCTCAAGTGATGGCTATCAAATTTTGACAAAGAAGAATCAATATCTCTTTCTATCAAACTTCTGCTATGTTGATCTAAAACAGGAAGAACAGAGTCATGAAACATTTTCTTAACGCCATCAAAAACAGTATCAGTAACATTTTGTGGCACTTGAGGATTAGCATAAAGAGAGGACATTAACTGAGCCAAACTTAAACTCATAGGGATCGAGTTATCTGTCCTGTTGGAGGTAGGTGCTGGTAAAATTATATTATCATGGGAAGGTATGTCTATAACTTCTTCAGTATCAACTACGGTATCGCTCGTATCAGACAGGGTTGAATGGAACTTTAGGTAGTGCCTTCTATAAGAATTAAAAAGTTGAAATGTTCTTAAACAGTTTGTACTTGCACAAGAATAAGTTGTAACTTCTTTATGATAAAAAGCCATGTGCTTTCTCAAGCGAATAAAACTGCTAAAGGAAGTGTTGCATACCACACAAGTTATCATTTTCCTTTTTTTTTACAAAATTCGCGCAAAGAAAGATCTAGCTGCTTTAACCCCTTGGACGTCAAGAACGCCGTATCAATGTCAACGCAACTGTATCAAGCTATTAGCAAATAAGGTTTATTAGTGAATTCGTTTTATGGCGCGAGACACTTATCAAAAGGCGTTCAAAAGGTTAATCAAGTGAATTTAATTGCGAAAGTAGTTCTCTTAATGGAACTCCTTCAGAGTCAAACTTCGATTTCATCTGAAATATGGCCCGTTGGATAAACATCCAACAAGGTGCAGCTACCTTAGGGTACGCTAAATCCAATGCCCAGTATAAGTTATACATCACCTTTTTAGCCTCACAAACGGTGGACACTTGATATCTTAGCCCTCCAGCAGTGGTAACAATTTCAAACATATGTATATTAGCCCATGAAGGTCCAACCGCAAGTATGTATGGTTGATTTACTATGCCTTTTGAGAGGTTGAATGCCTCTCGTTGATGGCAATATGTGGCAATCTCTGACGCTGATGCAACGCGTGCCAGGAAACCGGTGCTTGTCTCGTGCCTTGACAGCCTCCACAATTTTTTTTTCGGCACTGCTATAGTATGCATTTGTCGGAGCAAAGCCACAATCCCTAGCAACGCGGCTGCATTTGCTTGTTCCTCACCAACTGCAAAACAATCAAATGCAAACATTAATAATACATTATAAGCAGTAGTAACTTTCATGCTGGGCTGGGAGAGAAAGATAACCATAGAATGCTCCAGCTGCTTTTCATCCCGGGCATACCTAAGGTAAAAGTCAATAAAGGGACGTGAGGACGGTGTACCGTGGCCGATGACAACCCGTCACCACGTGACGATTTTGCTAACATCATAAGCCTCAAAACTGTCAAAAGTGGCGTGAGGTCATCAATACAACTTAATAGAATACATCTTCCTACCAAAGTCCATAATTGTAGTACTTATAGTCTCCGAGTAAGCCGGCTGTGACATACGGACGGAAGGACAAACAAACATGACTAAACTATAAGCCGTTTTAGCCATTCTGGGTACGGAACCCTAAAAAGTAATAATATTGGGTAATGAATCTATGAGTACAGTAAAAAAAAATTTACTTACCAGAAGCTAACTCAAGCAGTTCTAATATCGTTTCGTCGGATTTACTCGACTCTGCACGGTCCGTAAGCAGCTTTAATAACTTAAGTTTCACTAGAGGAAACCTTTCTTGATATGTTTTATTGGCTGAAGGATATACAGCCTCGAAATCAGCAGTCAACTGTGAAATAATACAAGTAAATATGAATTTAAACACTGCTTTTCCCTTAGTACTTAGGTTGATAGGTACACCCAATATGCTCTTAGGTGTTCACTAATGAACTGTGCAAAACATGACATAGCCGCAGTACACACGCCAGCACATCAAGTCATCTTCCTGCCATTTGATGGACTTGGGACCGGTCATATTATGATCGCCGTAAAAGTGAAAATCGACTGCAATGGATAACTTAACGTGCTGGCAACTGTACACTCTGCATTACGTTCTAAATTGCTACAGAAAAAACATTCAGCACCAAGTTAATAGTTACCTTTGTCGATATGACAATACAATATGTTATACATTGCTCCAGAAACAACGTTCAGTTAGTAAATAGATACCTTTGTTGATATGACAAAAGGGTTTTTTGGATCGACAAATTATGCTCAAAAGTGCAACGCAATGTGTTTGGAGCCCATCACCTTGAAGTCTTGGTATTATACTACAAGTTATGATCCACATCTTTTTGTACAAAGCAATAGCACGGTGGTCGTGCTCATAGAGGTAGCTAATAAAGTAATGTGCTATGGATCGCCGGCCGTCATATCTACACACGGTTACACAAGTTTTTAACACGCCTCGTGTTTTCACACGTTGTGCCGCATCTCTGCCAGTTATATTGATATGTGGCCGTGTATACAGACATGAGCATAAAATATCACTCCATCACGCCAAAGATCTGATCAACGTAGTGCGTTTTAGCAGAAAACCGAAAATGTTCGTTGAAAAGTTAAGGCATGAATAAATGAGTAACAAATAAACATACAAACTCACTTTCATATTTATAACATTCATAATAATAAATAAACACTTACCCAACATACGCTGCGCCAAATGCCCTAGACCGGCACTCTCAAGGAACGCAATTAAATCCATATTGCACAATAAAAGCACTAGGAGCACGCGACCATTCAATGCCGTTGCGTCGACATCCACATTTGAATTGAAGACAAAAAAAACGAAACGTAACGACAACACACCCTGTACCCCGTACCCCGCCCGTGCGCGCGAGTTGCCATTTTTGCAAACTCAGTTTCGGTAGGTTGTCGAATTGACAAATTAAATTTGTGACGACTTAAACCTTGTACACTCGCGTAAAAATATCGCAAATGCATTAAAAAAATCATTTTTATGCTCGTCTACTACAATATTACAATTATAACTTCATAGACCATTGCACAATACGCACAATACCGTACATTTAAAGCTGTAGGGCTAGCACATGATGCAAACGTCAGTTTGTCGGCTTTTCTCGAGCTATCCGAGCTAACCTTCTAACAGCACCTATCAAAAAGAGACGCGTAGCTCGAGATAAGCCGACATACTCTCGAGGCGAGTATGTGCTAGCCATACTGAAGAGCTGAACTAAAAGTCTATGCTCTATGGAATAATGAAATAATTTATTGTACAACTGTGAATCGAAATATCAATCATAAATAGAACGCCGTAATTTTATGAAAAAAAATTAAGTTTTAGGAGACTCATTTTATGAATATTTTGATAGTGCTTCCCGCGCTTCTGAACGTAAAAATGTCAATGCACTTGTCAAATTGTAACCCACTTAAGGCTGGCCGCAGACGCACGGTTTTTTGATTAGGTTTCCGGAGGAGTGATAGCGTTTAGAGCGGTTTAGAGTTGAAGCATCTCGCTCTAGCGTATAAGGCCGAAACGCACTAACAGCGGTAACGCGGCACGGCGGCGCGGTGCGGAGGCGGCACCGGTTGTAATATTTGAACTAATATGAAAGGGTCCGCACAGACCGCTTTTTTCCCGGCCAGTTTTCTTTGCGGACCCTTTCATATTAGTTCTAATATTACAACCGGTACCGCCTCCGCGCCGCGTTACCGCTGTCAGTGCGTTTTGGCCTATAGGTACGTACCGCTCTAACTGCTCTAAACGCTATCGCTCCACCGGAAATCTAATCAAAAAACCGTGCGTCTGCGGCCACCCTAAACAGTCGTCTGGATACCAACTAGGAAGAAAAGTGAGTTTAGCTAGAAAAAAAAAGAAAAATTCATAGCGAATACCGATACGTCAATGTCACTTCTGCTCACTACCGTAATAGCCCCTATACACTATCGCCGAGACACATCGAGGCAGGCCGAGCGCGAGTGCTCTCGCACGAGAGTGTAAAGCTAGCATTAGACTTCAACAATAAAATTAAATTACTGGCACGTTGATCGGGCATTAAGAAAAATGGAGTTCTTTTCAAATGTCATGTCATCGTTCATTTCATGTTATTATAAAAACATTGAGAATATAATTGCTAGTGATTGGGCACATAAAGTTAAATTGCACTTGTTGCTGCCTAGTTTTTCTTCGTTAACTTCATCGAGTCGTGTAAGGTGATTTAGAGGATTCTGTAAATAAATATTGAATACTTAATCGAATAGAAATTTAATTTCTCAAATGTTTTATATCTGAGAGTTGATTCAGAAATACCTTTTAAAACAGATAAAGTACAGAAAATGTTAATGCTTTATTAAGTACTAAAGACATCACAGTAAACTGACCATTCGCGACCCTTATTACAATGCATATAAAGTGCACGAATGGTCAGTTAACTGTGTTAGCGATGGTAATAGTATAGTCTGTAATAAGGATTACGACGACCCAGCAAAATTATCGATAAAAATATCGATATTGCACATCACTATATGTCCATAAGATTGAATAATAGCACGATAATTGTGGCCAACACTAGTGTTATTTCAGTATGTTGGCTTTTTAGGGTTCCGTACCAAAAAGGTAAAATAGGTACCCTTGTGGTTTCACTTTGTCTGTCGGTCTGTCTGTCTGTCACATCGCTAAATATCTCAGGAACTACTTGTGCTATCGATTTGAAATTTGGAATAGTTATAGAAAAGGGTAACCCAAACACATGGAAGATGGTTTTTTTAAATAATATATTTTATTTTCAGTTAATAATGACAGATAAAAGGGGGGGTTCAAAATTTTAAAGTCTGGCAACTATATCAAGTGGGGTGTCATATGAAAGGGCTTGACTTGTACATTCTGAAACATTTTTTTTTCATTGGGTAACTTTCGATTTACGAGGGAAAATGTAAAAAAAATACCGCCCCCCCCCCCTATCTCCGAAGTTTAACAAGACAAAAATGTAAAATAATTATATAACATTAATAAATATGTGTATTTTACAGGAAAAATAACTATAGCTCTATCTAGTTTTTCTTTTTTTTAATCATCAAAAAACTTTTATATTTGGTTTGTTATTTTTCCACCTTCCCATGCATTTGCGTTTTTTTAAATTCCTATGAAATTATGCCCAAAGTACCTTCTTTTAAATACAAATTAAATCATTGAAATCGGTTGACGTGATAAAGAATTATCCTTAAAAAACCAATATTACGTATATTTTATTACGTACGTTATTACATATATAGAGTTATTCAGTCGCGCAAATTAGTAACATAATGCGCCGATAGATGGCGCTGTACCCACGGTATTTAGTTTCTCCTGAATTAATGGGGTCGGGACGGGTACACGAACTATGTAGGTACGGAACCCTCGGTGCGCGAGTCGGACTCGCACTTGACCGGTTTTTATTATTATTGTGGTGCTAAATACTTGCTAAACTCTACATCAATGTCATGCAATGACATTGTCACTGTCATCAAAAACCTTGTTCTAAGTCCCGTCTCTTAGAACGTAGTGGTTATATTCTCTTTGGTGTCAACTTTCTGTTATTTTGTTATTTTTGTGGGCTTGTAGAAAAAGTATTGAATTACATAATTAGCTTTTTGAGATAACGATTGTATAAAATACTATTATTGTCTAATACCTATTGACAAATCAGTCATATACATAAAATATATTAAAATTATTCTAACACTAAAAAACTTTACAGCATGGCCCCTCTTTGGGTAAATAGGCCTCCTCCTCTGCGAAATACTCCGCACACACATTCAGCAGTGTCGTGTTCGGGTTCATTGAAATGGTTTAACTAAATCAATAGATATCGGGACTGGAAATAATGTAGTAGTGCTTAAATTTGTCGCCAACTTATATCTTGTTAAAAGATCCAATTGATTTATTTGACTTCGACTGTACCTGCCTTAGTATCGTTCGCAGCAACAAAGTCTAACTTCAATAAGTTCTACTGTTTTGCTACATAAACTAAGTCATATTTTAAGATAATGAAAAGGCACATTGTTAGTGCGATAAAAGAAAATCACTAGGTGTCAGCAACAAGGTTGGGCTATGCTTAAATTGCAAAGTGATATTGTAATTGGAACAAACGGAAACATTTTGGGGTAGCAACAAATCGTTTTAGTTTTAAAATGAGCGAAGTGATGTTGTAAGAACAACAAAAGAAAACTGCTTTGTTATAATAAATGCTAAATCTAACTTTAATAAGTTAGCAAGGCACGTTGTAACTGCAACAAACGATAAAATCTTTGCTCCAGCAACAAAATAAAACTTATATAACATTGCAAAGTGATATTGTAACTGGAACAAAATAAAATGTTTTGCAGCAGTAACAAATCTTTTTAGTTTTAAAATGAGCAGAGTAATGTTGTAAGAACAACAACAGATAACTGCTTTGTTATAAAAGCTAAATCTAACTTTAATAAGTTAGCAAGGCACGTTGTACCTGCAACAAAGGATAAAATGTTTGCTCCAGCAACAAGGTAAAGCTTTGGTAACATTGCAAAGTGATATTGTAACTGGAACATTCAAATAACATTTTGTGGTAGCAACAAATCGTTTTAGTTTAAAAATGAGCAAAGTGATGTTGTTAGAATAACAAAATATAACTGCTTTGTTATAATAGCTAAATCTAAATTTAATAAGTTATCAAAGGCACGTTGTGGCTCCAACAAAGGATAAAATCTTTGCTCTAGCAACAAGGTAAAACTTTGATAACATAGCAAAGTGACATTGTAACTGGAACAAACAGAAACGCTTTGTTGTAGTAACAAACCACGAGAGTTGATAAAATAGCAAAGTGGTTTGGTCGCTACGACAAAATATAGATGCTTTGTTGTAGAATTTAAGTGTAACCCTGATAAATTAGCAATATAATATTAACGCCATGGCAAAGGAAACATAGATTGTTCCGGTAGCAATGTAAATGTTGTTGCCGATACAATAAACTGTTGATTTACGGTTAGCAATAAAAGAGTTGTCTATGGCAATAAGCTCATTTTGATTTCGCCACAAAGTTTATTGCTCTTATAACAATAAAAAAAATGACAAAGCATTTATTGTGCTTTGTCAGCCAATTTTTCTCTCAGTGTAGGTTTAAAGATGGAGAAAATATGATATTAAAGTGATAGAATGCTAGCCAATCGCCCACAATACACTACAACCCTGTTCCCATAGTCGACTCTTACTGGAAGAGAGGGGGGAGTACTTACTCTCACCCGGCACCACACGGGGCTGTTACTGGGACTTAAATTGAAGTTAATACCGGACAAGGACAAGTGGGTTACTCGAACCAATGCTCTCTAATGATTAGAGGTTGAAAAATATTTAGCCTCGGTATTTCAAATAAGACATAGGTGCCAACAATTTATCTAAAAATATGCTTGTTTAATTTTACTAAGTTATTTCATACTTCTTCCTAGGCTAAGGAGTTAAGACTCGTGACTGCTAATAAAAAAGATCCAGGCCCATTATTCCCTTTACAAGCCAAGTAGCATCAAACGATGAAGAAGTGCATTAACTATAAAAACAGCTGAAAGTATGTGGTTCCATCTGAGAATAGTATCGCATTCATATTTGATTTGAATGACGAATCGCTTCCACGCGCGTTAAGCTGACGTGACGTCATAGAACAAATATGGAACACATTGAAATAATTTTGGATTGTAAAACGTATCGACAGTGAGTTAAGGTCTCAGATGCCTTTCAATTCCATCGTAGCAAGGAGGTTCCCTCACGACACGACATATTACTGTTGTTAAATATCAAATTTATTTAAAAATTACCTATACATACTCTTCGATAATCTGCTTGGCACCTATATATGAATTCACGACCCTTTGATTGACATTATACTAAGTTCTGTATATTTACTGCTATAAAATGACTTAGTTTAATTGACAATTTAAATGGTTAGTTACAGTGGCGACTTTCACTATTGACTAATCATAATCATTGACAAAGTGACACCAGATTGAAAAATAAAAATGCAACGCTTATAAAATGTTACACACGATTTTCTTTTGAATATTTTACGGTGGAATGATAAGACTAAGTAAGTATCAGCAACTAATGTGCTTAGAAACAATTACCAATATGAGCTTAAACTTTATTAATGTCTTCAGTGACATGTGATTCTGCCGACCTTTGCCATCGTACGAGCCACGTACATTGAGCCATCGCAGTTCCGCCATTGTCGACGATTTGGGCAATACCACGCAATGATTTACGCAACACAAACTCGTAGATAACTCATTACAAATTATCACGTACTAGACAATTTGTCCATCAATTCGAATGATGAAGATGAGAGCGGTACGACGACCTCGACCCGAGACGTGCATATTTGTCAGTGTAGGTAAGTATGTTTCATTTGTTATGTGGAGAGGCAATAATGTTCAACGTTGTTAGGTAACAAAAGGTCCTGGAATTGATGCGCCAAGGCTTCATATAGATCTCGTATATTTTTTGTGTTAAGATCTCTAGAGTGCCGCAGGGTAGCTTTGTGGAAAAAATGCTAAGAGTTCAAATAACAAATCCCTATAGAAAACTTGTCCATGATTGTAATGGCGACCAGAGATGTTCCTACACATCTACTGACCAGAATACTTATTGTATTTTGGAAGCTCCTCAATATGCAAATAGGAGGTAACATCCCACCGCGCGATCGCGACAGCACTGACACGTATAGTCCCTATTCGTCCCGGTACCATCGCACACCGGGTAGAGTCAGTCCGACCCAGGTCGGGCCTAGCTGAGTTTCTTGCTGGATTCTTCTCAGCTAGGCTAGGTTTAGTGAACCAGCGACAAAACTCCCAGTAGCTCGATTCCACTCACACCTCAGATTCGGTTGAAACCGCTCAACCAATCTCA
Source organism: Epiblema foenella (assembly GCA_963556455.1). Taxonomy (NCBI): domain Eukaryota; kingdom Metazoa; phylum Arthropoda; class Insecta; order Lepidoptera; family Tortricidae; genus Epiblema; species Epiblema foenella. The sequence continues at coordinate 12,628,242 of OY747106.1, forward strand.
CTGGAGCGCAAATTCTTAGAGTATTCCAGTGTTCCAAACCACACGCGTGGTCGTGCCGGAGGTTTTCCCCTGGATTTTCCCGAGGCTACTCTCCAACTGCGCACTCCTATCGCTTTATTGGGCCCGGCCTATAATGCCACAGTCAGGTTAAAAAAAAATTACTCATGGGATCATTTATTAATGCTTAATATGCTCGTAATTTTTCGGAATACCTAAATTAACGTTTAGCAATTTTTTTTTCCTTTCTTTTTATATTACACCAGCAGGATATCCGCCACAAGGTTTCACAGCAACCACGGTACGTCAAAACATAAAAGTTCCGTAACTTTTGGATTTATCGATGTTAGAAAAAGTACAAGTCATATGTAAAAAGACAAAGCTTCCACATGTTTGTCAACATCAATGATAAAATCTTAGCAAACATGAACGGCATTCAAAGGGGCAACGCGCGAATTGTGTCTCTGACCGAATTAAGGATCAAACGCAAGGTCGGCCATTGCCGTTCTTTGAACATTTATTACAATCTCCTATATTTGTTCACAAATAAATATATAAATAGATCCCACTTGTATATAAGTAAATATATATGCTAAAGTATAATACCACATACGGTGACTTTGCTGGAATTGCGCACTAAAGATTATCTAGACAAGTAGACATACTACCTGCATACTAGGGCGCACAAACCCGTCGTCTACCAGTCCCTGGGATCCCAGGGCTCATTACAAAAGAATGCTATTGTTTATTTTTTTCGCCGGGAGACGATGGCTTAAAAATTAATGTATGGGTATTTTAGTTCGGTTAATTCACATCATTCGAGACCTCCCTTTCACCCATGGATACACAGCGGATGCAATTTATAACGTGTATTTATTACAATTAAATATGACTGTTTTTAATTCATAATGATCAGATCCAATCTCCAAGAAACCTAGCCAAGACACAATAAAGTCCAATTTCGCAGATTTCCCGATTCCAACTTAACGCAATATTGAATTAAGGTACGAAATATTGCAGTGAAGCGCAGATCCACTTGCACATTTCCGATTCTTCACGGTTTAGTCGCGGCGAAGAAAGTCACTGAGCTCGATTACGTCGCGCCGCGAGATGCCGCGGAGTAAATCAATTTTCACGGTCAGTTGCTGTCAGATACCATGAAACTCTTAGTATACTGGTTAATGAAGTCTATCATAAAATATCCTCGCTGATAAAATAGGTTATATGCAGCTGATACACTTATCATTCTTGCTTAACTTGGAATAGAGGAACTTTGTGAAAAATAGGTTTGAAAACTCGAACAAGATCTTCACTTGTATCAAAATCGATAAGAGATAATGAGCAAACATAAATAATACGAGTAGATGGATAACAGATAGAATATACCCACTTAGCTACTGAAAACCATATGCATGCCAATAAATGCCTTAAAATAAGAGCTATTAACGGGGTTGCAACATATAATGGTATGACCTAATTATACATACATTGTAATGAACTGTCATACGTTAGTTGCTAGAAATAAGTAAATGATCTAATTTGATATTTGAATTAAAAAACCATGTTCGCCAAGGCTCACATTGCAACCCACACCACTCGCCTTTGTATACCCATCTTATACACCAGTTGCATAGTGTACTATTAAATCACGAGGCTCTCTTATATCATTTACATCAGTTAAAGTCTTTCAACAATAATTATTAAAAGACTTCTTTATTGTTCGGCATCGAAAAAAAGAGTTCCGCTTAAGGCGTACTTATCCATCGCGAGGTCTGGTAGTTCGGCCGGTTCGAATTAACCAACCAAAAATTCTAATCAAAATATATGTTAGTCAACGAGTAAGTACCTACATTCAACTTAAGATTGTATTGACTATTCTGAGGTATGTTTATGATGGACTATTACAAACGCTGCTCAGCTGCGGCCCCGTAACGGTATTGACTACACACTATCTCAGTCTACGAGAAATCTGTTCAATTGTGCACATATACACTCAATTTTATATCAGATACAATAGAGCTCATATTACAAATCACTAATAAAGCGAGATACGAGAATGATGAAGTAAACGATAAAATTCCGTGTGCTAACGGTCCCTTGTCTCCTCAATGCTTGTCATTATATCCAAGGGTAGCGTGAATGGATTCAAAAAACACAGTAAATGTACATTGTTAATAAAATTGCGGACTCTAGATTGATCAACATAAATGTATATATTGTTTGAGTTCATTATTTTACATTGAACGGGTAATCGCCAGGGCTGCCTAACATTTTTCAATAATGTACAATTAGGTTAATATTTTACTGTTAGCGTTTACAGGTATTCCTTTCATGAAACTGGGATAATGTCGTAATGTAGATACTGAATTTCGTAACAATTTTCAAGAACTTTGAATAAATTACAGCATACCTGGAATTATGAAGTAAGCAAGAGTCGTGAATATTACTAAGAACAAAGTAAAGAGGACGTGCCGCTACTAGATAATGATTTATTTGTATCGGCCATATAGCCTATATTCATATTCAAATACAAATACAAAATATTTTATCAAAAAATAAATAATAATAATATAATAATAATAATATATATATATATTTTATAATATTTTTTTTTTTTTTTTTTCAAAAAAGTATATTATATAACCTGCAGGGTAATTGTGTAACATTATTTACTAATGGTAGGCATATTTTTACTTCAAAAATGACATTAAAATATACCTACCACATAAAGTTATGTGATTAGACTGCTGTTAGATATTTGATGAATGCTAAATAAATAATTACAATATTTATGTTTAGCATATCGAGCTAAATCGATCAACAAAATATACATATATATTTAATTTAAGTGCATTCGTGGTAGTTATAGTTTAACAAGCATGTTCCTCGCTTGAAGGCTGTAAGTACGGGCCATGTTGTAGGATGAAACGCTTACAAAAAAAATTTTTTAAAGGTTTCCAATATCATAAGCAGTATTCGACCTGAGGCTCTGCGTGATGCTCCGTTCCCGGATAAGTGGCCAATGGCGTAAAATTGAAAGTGCCGATCAGGCTTGAGGCGTGCCTTGACGGTCCTTCGTGACTGGCCAATTGTAGTCAACGATGCAACAGGCAAAAACCTTGTTACGCTACCGTTTTAGACAAGTTGAGTTGACGCAACATTATAACATCGAATCTACAACAATATCTTCATAGTTGTTCATTTTTCTACTATTATCATACATTTATTGGCATACACTTACTAGTGCCTCCGAACGTGTTATTTGTAACTTTTTTAAGCATAATAACCTGTAAAGGCCAGTCCATCAGACAATCCAGCAACAATCATTTTATATTGTGCTGTTGTGTTAAAAAACTAGTACCTATGCCAAATCTCGGATTAGATAGTGGACCCCGGGCATTCAACCATATTTATCATCCAACTGTAATAAAAAATCCTCGCTCTAGTGAGGTGAAAATATTTGTGTTATACACGGCTGCAAAGTTATTTTACGTCTCGTGTGTTGCAACACTCGCTACGCTCAGGATTCTATTTATGAAGCACTCGCTTCGCTCATTATTCTATTTTCGAACCACTTGCTTCGCTTGCGGTTCAACCATAGATTCCATTCGCTAGCTCGTAGTTCAACCCTAGAATCCATTCGCTAACTCGTGTTTCAATTCCACACTCGCGGTTAAAATACAACTTTGCACCCTTGTATAACAAATAACTATAGTATGCCGATTCTTAGTTCTATTGCGTAACCGCCAGAGGCGCTGTACTTTTGCCCATACAATTTTTTATGTAGTCGCTAGCTAGTACAGTCATGTAAACTCATAATAAAGCCTTGGGTACTTAGTTACTTTAGTTCCATTTAATATGTTATACTGTGTACTATTAATTTATAGTCGTATGTTAAAAGTTCGTGTTCAAATACAGTGTCTTACGAATAGTATGATAATTTAGTGACAGTATTTTATCTCACTGAGCGCGGGTTAGCCATATTTGTAGTTGTGACACATACAAACACATACACAATGTGAACTCATACACTCATACCTAGACAATGTATATCTGAACACACAACCATAGCTCACCCGCTTTCGTTAAAGTACCTACTGTAAGAGGGGATGCTTCGATTATTAATGTTAAATATGGGGCCGTCAGATGCCATCCCATACAAAGTTGCCATACAATCTCATTTACAACAAACACCGTTTAAGATTACGGACGGTTTGATGCAACCCGCACGAAGACCGTGATATCCATCGTGACCAGCAGACAATAAGTGTCAATTTTGAAAGGATATAAAATTCATGGGCCCTATAACCGCAGTGGCGGTGAATTTTCCGTATTACCACGTTGGCCGGCCCTCGGCTGCGTGACTTGGCTAGCGAAAGACGAGATTAATGACAGGGAGGCGGCCACCGGTCACACCGTTATATCATAATTACACGTTCATTAACACGGCTTCACGCGGCGCGGTTTATTAATGCTTTTGAGTTTTAGCCACGCGAATTCTTATTATTAATCGTCTCGTAACTGTTAGCTCAAGTTTACACTTTCTTTTAAATGGGGCGCTCCTGAACTACCAACGGAATTTGATTTTGGTTTCTACCTACTGATGCAAAATAATTAAATTAATCCTTGGTCCGAGAGCAGCCGCATTGTTTTGGTTTTGTTGAAATTCAGTGTTTTAATATTATTGCTTCTATTCTTTTTTAATTCGAGTATATATGAACTACCATGGAATGGAAATTATATATTCAGTTAAAATTACTGAACATCATGAAAATAAATTTAATTCTCAGTAGTGCCAAAATACAATACAACTACTACTTTTTATTGCACACCTCACATAATAAAACAACAAGTACAAAAGAACAAACAAAGATACAGGGAGACATATGTAAAACAACGGGCGATCTTATTATTAAAGAGCGGTCTCCCCAGACAACAACTTGGATAATGTCCTAGGCGTTATACAAATATATTGATCTTTCATATGCATATCTAAACTTTGTTAATGGTAGTAAATATTTGCCTAATAGGGCGCAAAAATACCTACTGAGCAAATACCTTTAACTTTAGGTGAAACTGCAAGACAACGGTGTGATAAGGTGCGAATGTTATCAGTTCTTGGATCTCACTTCCGATGGATTCGATTGTTCCGTCCGGCTCTGACTCGAATACATTACAGCTGACCCTAGTCCCTACCAGATGTTGCCAATTCCTGCCCAATAGAAATAGAAGGGCGCAGACTATAGTAAGCTATGAAAACCTACATAATAGCAACAGCTTCACCAAATAACGTCCGAATGACTACGACACTACAAAAGAGTTTATCGAAATCTCAGTGCCATTCAGAATGTATGGAACTGAACTCACAGGTATAACTCTGGGATGGCATGTACGAGTAGGTGTACACATAGGGTACAATTATATTTTTGAAATCCACTCCCTTACTTATAATTTACTAGTCTCTTATACAATTACTAGTATGTAATTAGTTCTCCGTAGGTGTATATATTATTCCGAGACATGCTAAAAAATTAGTAACAAAAACTTGACACAGCATTTAAGATCATTATCAACCTGATGGAGTGTACGGAAGTTGTTTTGATAATTATTGTTATGAAACCCATATCCGCTATTAGCAGCGGAAATCAAAAACGTTCAATCACTCATTTTACAAGGTTTATATCTTAAACTATTTCCCCATTTACACTGACTCAGTACGGTTAGCATAACTCGTCTCTTTCTGAGTGTTTTACTCAGGTTCTATTTAAAAAGGGATGGATACTTTATAGGTATCGCGCGCGAGATCTGCTGCTACTCGTGTAGAGCCGCGATTACGGTTGTCCTAATGAAGAAGGGTGTATCAGGATATCGCTTTTTGAAGAAGGTGACGTGTTCTCGCTTTCATATATTTCAAAATTAGAATGATAATTATGTCAAAGACAGAACTTACAAGTATGACGTCATCTTTTTTCAAATGTACGCGGAATATAATAATATGGAGTGTCGGTTCTGTCATTAGGATTTCTTCTGGCCAAGTGTTTACTGATCAACTAAACTGACTTAACTAAAATAGTATTTTATGCAACGGTTATATAAAAAGGTCGAGTGGTGTGGGTTGCGATGTGAGCTTGGCTTTGTGATATTGCATGGGTGGGTTGCATTACACCGTTACATACAATACCTACTTTCTCTACGACTTGTTATTTCAAATAAATAATTCTTAATCTTTTCAGGCGCCATATTTTCCCTTGGTAATTATGCAAGCTTACCTACGCAGGAATGACGTAACTTACATCATAGATTTTTAAAATAATCAACGTACCGTACCTATACATTTTCTACACGAACACAAATAAAATCTTTTTATTTAAATAATGTTAATCGTTTTTCAACTTGTTGTAATCGTTTATCAGAATGTTTTGGATTTTAATTGGAAATTTGGTGGGAAATCAAAAACATATAACATTTTAAACTCTCGCGCTTTGTAATCATACTTAAAGACTTGTTTAAACGGGTCTAACGCGATATTTATGTATTTACCTTTGTTACCGATGTTTAAATACATAAATATCGCGTTAGACCCGTTTAAACAAATCATTAAGTAATCAAAAACATGACACTTTCTTTACGGTTTTTTTTTTAATTAGCTGGACTAAACTAATTTCGAATCAAATCTAAAACCGACCTGCTTGTTTTTATAAATACGTCTGGAAGTAGATAGAAATTCCTAATTTACAACACAAAACGATGATACATTTATCTAAATATATAAAAGAAGAAACTGACTGACTGACTGACTGACATATCAACGCACAGCCCAAACCGCTGGTTCTAGAGATACCAAATTTGGCACGTAGGTTCCTTATAAGGTCTAGGCGTGCACTAAGAAAGGATTTTTCAAAATTCACCCCCTAAAGGGGTGAAACGGGGGTTCAAAGTTTGTATGAAAAACCGTATATATTAGAGAGACCTGAAACTTTGTATAAAGAGTGTGTGTTTAAATATATTAATGGCGTATTTCAGCGTTTTTCTAAAATGCTCCACTAAAGGGGTGAAAAGGGGGTTCAAAGTTTGTACGGGGAGAAAATCTTTTTTAAAGTGAGATATTTGAAACTTCATGAATAGACTCTCTGTTTAAATACAACAAAACATATATAAGCGTCTTTCGAAATTGCTCCCCTAAAAGGGTGAGAAAGTGAGAGATTTAAAACTTCGTATATAGACTCTTTGTTTTTTAAATACAACAAAACATGTCTCAGCGTTTTTCGAAATTGCTCCCTTTAAGGGGTGAAAATAGGGTTCCAAGTTTGAGCGGGGAGCAAATTTTTACTTTTCTTAAAAATCGATATGGGTGTCATTTTCGAGATTCCTCGGGGTGCCGATTACGAAAATGACATTCTTTTTCAAATTAAAGATGGCGGACATTTATTTTTCTTAAAAATCAATATGGGTGTCATCTTCGAGGTTCCTCGGGGTGCAAATTAAAAAAATGACAACCATTTTCAAATCCAAGATGGCGGACATTTATTTTTCTTAAAAATCAAAATGGGTGTCATTTTCGAGGTTCCTCTAGGTGCCGATTACGAAAATGACATTCATTTTCAAATTAAAGATGGCGGTCATTTATTTTTCTTAAAAATCAATATGGTTGTCACATTCGAGGTTCTTCGGGGTGCAGATAACAAAAATGATATCCATTTTCAAATCCAAGATGGCGGACATTTATTTTTCATAAAAATCGATATGGGTGTCGTCTTCGAGGTTCCTCGTGGTGCCGATTACGAAAATGGCATGCATTTTCAAATCAAAGATGGCTGAGATTTATTTTTCTTAAAAATCAATATGGGTGTCATCTTCGAGGTTCCTCGGGGTGCAGATTACAAAAATGACATCCATTTTCAAATCCAAGATGGCGGACATTTATTTTCTTAAAAATCAATATGGGTGTCATTTTCGAGGTTCCTCTGGGTGCCGATTACGAAAATGACACTCATTTTCAGATCAAAGATGGCGGATATTTATTTTTATAAAAATCGATATGGGTGTCGTCTTCGAGGTTCCTCGTGGTGCCGATTACGAAAATGGCATGCATTTTCAAATCAAAGATGGCGGAGATTTATTTTTCTTAAAAATCAATATGGGTGTCATCTTCAAGGTTTCTCGGGGTACAGATTACAAAAATGTCATTCATTTTCAAATACAAGATGGCGGACATTTATTTTTCTTAAAAATCGATATGGTTGTCGTCTTCGAGGTTCCTCGTGGTGCCGATTACGAAAATGGCATGCATTTTCAAATCAAACATGGCGGAGATTTATTTTTCTTAATTATCAATTTGGGTGTCATCTTCGAGGTTGCTCTGGGTGCCGATTACGAAAATGACACCCAGTTTCAAATCAAAGATGGCAGACATTTATTTTTCTTAAAAATCGATATGGGTTTCATCTTTGTGGTTCCTCGGGGTGCCGATTACGAAAATGACATCCAATACATATCTGCATGCAGGTTAAACTGAGAACCTCCTTTTTTGTAGACGGTTAAAAATTACTCTTAGTACGCGGACGAAGCCGCGGGCAAAAGCTAGTTTATTTATATTAGTAAATAGCATAATATGTAAAAAATATGGAGTTAAGTTGACAACAGTAGCATTAATATTGTATTTGAACGCACCAAAGAATGACTACTAAACATAATATCTGTAGTAGTTACGCTTATGCGAATAGAGATTATAGAGTTTCCCGCAGACTTATTTCGTATGTCTTTATATTAGTGTTCCTGACTATGTAAATGACAGATAAAGTACAGGAATAGAAAAACCAATATATGATATAGAATGTTTGATTATGATGACAACATACAGTGTGTTACTAGCATACGCGGTTTTCTTTAAGTATGGTGTTTAAACGGAGTTCCTTATCCTAACCATAGACTCATTATCATAAAACTACATTTTCGCCTTCACTTAATACCTAACAAGATTTAAATTGCCAGCAATGTGCAGCAAAGTAAATTAACAACGCAGTACAAATGACATCCCTTAATGTTCTGACGACGTTACGAGTACGTTAGGAAATTTAATTTTGCTATAATACAATATAAATAATTGCTAATGGAATATATTATTATCAGTTTCAATAAATGCCCGCGAGCCGATAACGCACACAAACGTTTCATCGTGTATAAAAAAATACAAATAGCAACCTATGTAGTTCACGAAATATACTCGTAACTTAGATCGATACCTCGAACACTTAACAAGGCGATCGAAACGAAAATAGTGTTTAAAGTTCTACAAAATTAATTAATTCAAATTATTTCCGTATAATACGTCTGGATATACGCTGCAGAATGTATCTATCTATCTAGAAACGTCTAGAGTAAATCCAATTTTTAATTAAACATCCTTGCACCTGAATGTGAGCGCGGACACTGCAAGAGAATAATTGTTTCTTGTATTCACCATAAGAATTGTTTTACACTACGTTAGAAATTAGAATTGCCACATATCAGGGTGGTCAAAACGGTACTTTAAATATGTTGACCGGTAATTTGATGTAATCTAGCGGTCTCAAATTAAATTCAATTCGATTGAGCTGGCTAGGGACCCATAGCGTCTGAATAGCAGCTCATTATTTGGCACCGTGTGTTGAGCAAAAACGGAATGAGCAAAAAACCTTTCGTAAATTGACATTACGAATCGGGCTCCAAGTTTAATTGAGCAAAAGGCTTTCAATTTAATCGAAATGGAGCATCTCCATGCGAATAAGTTAAGCAATTTCCACAACGCTCACATAACGATAACTGCAATATAATAAAACGAGGCCTAAAGCGTGTCACACACTACACAGATACGATAATATTTTATCTGCGTATAATAACTTAATGATCTGAAACTATCACACACTACGCAGATACGATAATATACGAGACGATACATTCAGTCTAAATCCTTCAAACTGAGTAGACTTGTTTTTTGGTGCGGATTGTTTATACAGGATGTTTTCGTGTTTATCTCTGCACCATACGCAGTACGCATGTCATCCAAAGGTAAACAACGAATGAGCCAGCAACGCAGCGAACCGGGGTTCCCAACTCCAATTTTTTTTTACCCCTAGAACTTAAGTTAAAACCCCCTAAAACCAAACATTTTTCGGAAAATCCCCTGAATACAAAATAAAACAAATTATGTGTCTTAATTTCTTTAATGTTGTTATACATTATTTAGGATCTCAAATATTAAATATCAAACAAATATCAAACTTTTATTGCATATCACATTTATACATGAGCAGGTGGAATTACAATATAAGTATAGACACATGTGACGCCCTGCAAGGGCACAGCAATTTGAGGGGGCTACTATTTGAACATAATGTTTACTTACACATATAAATTATAAATAAAAAATAGTTTTGTTCTAATGGTTCGACTTTATTATGGTCACACATTTTTAACATTTTATTAGATGGAGTCAATTTAATCCCTAAATATACCCCTAAAAAAATCCCATGCTCCTTATTTCCCCCCTAAATTTAGGGGTAAAACCCCTAAGTTGGCAACCCTGCAGCGAACACAGCGGTCATCTGGGCGGAAAGGGGCGCGGACGGGACGAGGCGCGTGCAGCGGGGCGGGTCCTGGCGCGGGCGGACGGCTCCGTCTCACATCAACCTGTATCTATCTGCAGATAAGATACTATACCATATTTATATCGGCAGATATTATACCCAGATCAATTTATATACGCAGATAATATCTTTGCCATCTAAATATAAGTTATCTGCGCTGTGTGTGTTAGCTCATTCAATTGTATAGGGAGCGATATTGATAGATATGCGTTCAGGTACAGATATCTTATCGTATCTGCTTAGTGTGTGACACGCTTAAAGTGCGTTGCGCTTTCATTCTAAGGTTTCGTTCTATACAGAGTGTAAAGTAACATCGTATCAAAAACCTACACCCTTGTTTCAAACTATTATAGGGGATTAAAATAGTATTATTTTATCGCAAATTCGAAAATAAGTTTCATAGTTCGCACTACATTGCTAATTTCCTATAGGTAGGTACCTCTTTTGAGATTAAGAATATACGACGTTTTAATATTCCAAATACTCATGTAAAACAAAATAGTAGGTAACGTTAAATCCGATCCTTTTACATTACACAAAACTTTTACATATTTTTTTCAGTAAATGCTATCGAGCCTTCGAAGATATTCAATTTCATTCTCATAATGTATTTATTCAAACCAGGATTGACTCGTATACAATACAGATGAATTTAATTACAGTTGCACATCGAAGTTTTCTGATGGAATGTTTGAATAATGTATTTATTTATTTATTTTTTTATGTTATAGAGGCAAACGAGCAGACGGATCGCCTGATGGTAAGCAATTACCGTCGCCCATAAATACCTGCAACACCAGAGGAGTCGCAAATGCGTTGCCGGCCTTTTAGAAGGGAATACGCTCTTTTCTTGAAGGCTTGAAGGTCATATCGGTCCGGAAATACCGCAGGCGACAGTTTATTTATATGTACAATTATGGTAAACAAACATGAAAGACTTAAGACTATGAATACATGAAACTATGAACAAAAAACAAATTACAAAAAAAGACACTCCGTCCAAAACTTCTGCCTACGGCATGGATCCCGAAATGCTGGCGGCGATACCGTCTGAACCACAAGAGCGCTCCGTTTGGAAAGGTACGCGCCAGATCTGAGGTCTCCTGATGCGTGGACTAGCTGCGACAAAAGGGCTTTCATGAAGGTTTCATGTTGGCTGACCAGGATCCCATGGTTTCCACTGCAAGCGCCACAAACTCGTAGGTCTGTACTAGAGAAGAGTATTTGCGACGCTTGAGCATTTGGGATTGATCAGTCGCAGCGCCGCCCTGGGAACGGGTTGCCTAAATGTGAGACAGAGCGAACGTATCGACGCACGTTGCGTCCCACACAACATCTCACTTGCTTTGTAGGTAGTGTACTAGTGTGATAATCTTTCTTATAGTTATAGTTAGTAGGGTAATATGTTATTTGTTTGTTTCACCTACCCGACTCATTTTTTTTTGCATCGATTCCACTACCCGTTGTCTGGATGGAAGAGATCGCTTTCTAGCTATAAGACCACCTGCTGTCTACCTTGTTGTTGACTCTTCGGGAGTCACAAGCGTCCATAGGCAATACTGTCTGCTTACTAGGCTTAGGCAGACTATAATGCTTGTTTTCCGCCGTTGAAGGGTTCTTTTTTCTGAAAGGTTTTTTTTTTCAAGCGGAATACTAACCAACTGCCAACGGTCATAATATAATGCGTCGTGTGAAATATCTTTAGATGCGTCGATAAGAACATCATTATGTACCATCTACGGACGTTGAACGTTAAGTAAAAGGCACTATTGTTAACATAAGCTCGGACATCAACTGTTATTTTCCCACTGTATAGTAGTATAATTACATTATTCAACGCAAAAGCATCGCAAAAGTGAATGTTCCCTTCAACGTGTCACGATGCAAAGTCAAGGTTGGACTGTATCGTAAAACAGGTTGATTTTTTTGACCTAGAAAGAAGATTGTATCAACTTATTATTACAATTATGATACTGTCTTAGCATAGTAACATAATATTGAAATTGTATTGCCTTAATGTTCACTTCTTGCTCATCCTATTGGCGATAACATAAAGATTATAGCTGTTACAATAATATTGCAGAAACTTAATTTCAGAATATTCACACAGCATTACAGTTTTAATCAATTGACGACAAATAGAAATTAATTTTAACCTAAAATTATCATCATATACTAGACGTGGCCTGTCATTCCCAATATTAGAATGAAAGTTTGAAGTAGGGGTATCAATTACAGAGACATTTATGCCCATCGCGATGTAAGCAAGCCACTTTCCGATGTCGATATCAAGACTAAACAGTGCTAAGCATATATTATATAGCTAGTGATCCGAATTTCTCAAAGTTTATTGGTATCGATCTGATGACTTGAGATCCCGGGCCCCGATAAGGCACGTACACACGATACATTGCATACCCAACGGGTATGTCAATAGTCCGTAGTCGGGCGAACTAACAGGCTAGTACGGTTCAAATGTTTTAATTAATCTTAATTCTTGACGTTGCGCCGTCTAACAAAAGTTAACGGTGTTCGTCAGGTTTATTTCATCTTGAGGTCACTGAGGTGTGTTCAAAAAGTTGTTCTTCGTAAAAACTTTGTTAAAGGTATTTTCGACGGTGTTGAGATGGGCATAAGGTGTAACGGCAGATATATTAACAACATAAGAAATGCAGACGACACTGTAATACTAGCTAACAGTATGATAGAACTACAACAGTTATTGGATTGCTTAAACACCAAGGTAAAACACTCCAACCTTAAAATGAATGTCAATAAAACGAAAATGATGGTAATAAGTAAATCAAAACCCCCAACAAGCAATCTATTAACCGATGTCGAACAAATAGAAAGTTTCAAAATACAGGTACCTGGGCTGCTGGTTGAATGAAAACTGGGATCCAGAACAGGAAATTAGAGTTAGAATAGAAATATCCCGTAGTGTTTTCATAAGAATGCAAAAATTTTACACCAATAAAAACAACATTAACTTAAAACTAAGATGTAGACTAGTAAAATGCTATGTATTATTGATACTTTAGTATGGTGTTGAAACATGGACGCTGAATAAATCAACGGAAGACAAAATTGAAGCGTTCGAAATGTGGCTGTACAGACGTATGCTAAGAGTATCTTGGACGACAAAAGTAACAAATGCAAAGATCCTAAAAAGAATGAAGAAAAAAAAAGAGATAGTAGCCACCGTTAAACGAAGAAAGACATTATTTACTGAGAGTCATACTAGAAGAAAAAATAGAGGGCAAACGGGGAAGGGGAAAAAGGAGGATAAACTGGCTCGACGACATCAAGAAATGGACAGGCACCAAGGATGCGGCTACGCCTGCTAGACTGGCCAAGAATAGGAAGGACTTTGCAAGGCTGCCCACCGACGCCCGTTAGGGCATGGCAGTAAAAGAAGAAGAAAGGTATTTTAGTTTCTGAGTATGTTATTAAGAAGTTCTATGTAGGCATTACTTATTTTATTTATTTTTGATAGTAGTCATAGTATTTTTATTTCTTAAACAATACAAGATTACTTAGCCTTTTCCCAATACATTGTTTGCCTAATATACCTCCCGAGGTATCAAAATATATTCCAAACAAATAGATGTCAGCCCTCTGAGGGATTATTTTCGGATTAAAAATTAGTCTAATATATCTTAGTATTTTCACTATTCTGCAATAACACACTTTCTCCAACTTTAAACCTACAATTGCTAAATGTGACACTGGAATTAAATTTAATGTGCTCTGCCTACCCCTTTTGGGAATACAGGCGTAAGGTTATGTCAAGGTGTATGTGTGTGTGTTCACTATTAATGCTTAATTGAGTAACAAAGATCCAAACATTTAAGTTAATGATATTTAGAAAAATAAACATTAAGTATTAGTGCCTAAGGACTACACAATTATCTTAATATTGTCTCATCTAACTACGTCGATTTTTGACTGAGTTAAAATGAAATAATATATTTTCAAGAGCTGCACTGGCATTTAACAATGTTTCGTTATAAATCATCCAGTGGCACTGCAGTCCTGCGATATTACATTTTTTACTTCCTTTCCAGTCCTTATGAATACTAAATCGTTGCTCCCCCATTATAAGCTTAAGTACGTATACTGTAGGTGGCTGAAAAAGCAATTTACATTCATCACTTTAAATAACAATATTTTTAACGTACACAATTTTATGTTCCTGATTTTTGCTCTTGTTAGAGTCAACGATATTTAAGATTATGGACTTTGTTTTAGGAACAGGTACTTTTTGGGTTTAAAGGTATTTTGCATTTTATAAAATGATTCAGAAATAAAAAGAGAGATATCTGAGAGACATGTACATAGTATGTAGTACTAGGTTAAATACTAAAACTTTGTTTAATTTGTTGGTAGGCAGTTGAAAATAAATATTAAAGTTTCCACAATGGTTATGTACCACCCACACACAGGTGTTAAGGCAAAGTGCGGGTTGCAATAAAGGCGGTTGTCAATTGAAGTGTGCAATAAAGACCATTTGTATTGTATTGTTGCACCAAGATACGATTGCAGACCGATCAATTGTAAGATGTAGTCTGTAGTACTCCGTATATGACTGCAATTGCTGGCAACTCATGACGGACAAGACCGCATTCGCTCGTCCAGTAACTGTACATAATGTGCACTCGACAGAAAGCCGTAATTAAACAGAGATTGCAGCTCGGTTGGTAGTTATCTCCGCCGGCGCATTTTGCTGGTAAAAAGGTTAATCTGCCCGATTGTGAGCAACAAGCTACAATCGCGCAAGAAATAGAGCGTAAATTTGTGTAAGACCTTAAAACTAGCGTCTTAATTTTTTTTATAGGACGAAATACTTCAAATCTAGCATTATTTCTAGGGTTCTATCATCGTTTAAAATTTTCAATGATGGAAAGCACAACAGACTTCGAAAAACTCTAAAAATACTTAGTTGTCAAAGTCTTAGGCAGAACTTTTAACTGAATATATGTTATTATTTACGCATTAATTTTATCTTTCTAGATAGGCGGGCACGGATAAATTAAGTGTAAGTGAAAATAGCTGACCAGAGCTCCGAATAAGGAATTGCGAAATTCATACTTCAGTAAAAAAAAACTTGAATTGTTAGCATGTGTCTAATCACGTCTGCTCTGCTTTCTACAGCAATAGATACCTACGTCAACTAACCATACATGATTATCTACTGTAGAGTACCTAAATACGAAAACGGCCTCAGTATAGTCCCTACGTATTAGTAAATAAAACACGATACAGCTTTTATATCGACATCTATTGGGCATGTTGCAAGGCTACACTGAGTCACGATTATATTACCTATCGAATGACATTTAGTCCTAAGTTCTGCGAGCTACCTACTTCGGCTACGGCAGCATTATTCTAACTCATTTAATAATATTAAAAACTCGTTCTTACTCATGAGAGCTGTTGATGGTACTGTACCATTCTAAATGTATCTTCTAAATATTCTACAACTATATATATATATATATATATATATATATATATATATATGTTCTACAACTAATAAGACTTCAACGAATTTTCCCCACATAAGGCTAATAATGGCTTAATTTTTCAGCAGAATTAAATTCCCCGACGGCCCGTAATTTTTCTCACGTTTTAATCTCATTCAGATTTTTTATTTTATTAGCTTCGCAGCTCAATATGTTAGGTATATAATTATAAATGTATAATTAAACTCAATAAAACAAATGATTCTTTAAATAAAATCGATACTAAAGTAATTTTTAAAAGTAGGACATTTATTGGGTGTCCTATTTTTATTTACATTTATAGATTAAAGGGGACCTAATAAGATGCGAGAGTAGTTACGAAATTGACCAATTTCACATAACTCCCCTCGCTTCACTCCTTACGATCCCTAGTCCCGATCTTATTTACTTGGGTCTATCTTCAGAGCTCCTTCTAACACCAATTTACCTAACAACGTACTAGGCAAATTTGCTTAAAACCTCACTTGCTTGCGTACTTAGTTTCTAACTCGTTAGGTGGTTACAGCATTAACGCTGTACCTGGTACATACTCTTTGTTAACTTAACTTATTAATTACTTAACGTTAAGAACAGGAAACCCACGCATTAGACTTACCGTCTGAGTAGTTCTCGCCAACGATTCAATATTCAAGACGCAGTTTTTATTCAAAACCACGCTGATATCGAGATCGAGTCCCAAAAGTTTTTAGGTTTATGAGATCACTTTCAAAATCAATCCGTCCAGTATTAACACAATCCACAAGTTCAATAAAAATGTTTACACATTTTGTTATCACGTCAACAATGCAGTTTCACTTTCAGCGCGCGTCTGCGATCAGTCACGACAGGGGAAGGTCGCCGCTGCAAGCATCCGCGCGATCTCCGCAAAACTTCCGCCGCCGAAAACCGGGCCACTCCACTGTAGCTACCCGCCCGAACGCCGAACAGCGACTGTGATAACGACAGTTCCCGCGAATGAACCTGCGAGCCGCTCCATACACAGGGTATAAGCTCGCCTCTCTCTCGTAGACTACACAGAAGGCCCCTACTAACCGGTAAACGAGCACCTTATCACAACTGGGCACAGCTCAAATTTAAACAGCGCTCGCACCTCCCAACTCGTCTCGTTGGGAACGCGTAACGAGTTTACGGCACGTAAATCGTAGTAGATTTGTTTTGCAGTACCGCCACAGTAATTCAGTTCTTCGCCCCAATGCACACAGAGCGCTTTTTCCCGATTTGGTTCCGGTTAAATAGAGCCTTCTTTTTGTACAACCTGCCCATCGGTAGCCTATGTAGGGAACGCGGAATAACCGCTATGGACAAGATGCCAACTTTCTAAACTAAACCTATAAGAGCGCTCTATTGGGACGGTGAATTACGTTGTTTTTATTGGAAGTTACTCTATCCGGGATAATAATAATAAAGCATTTAGGAAATTGGATGTTCTGCGCGATTACTGCCTATTTCGTACGTGAACTACCGTACGTGTCCCAATTCCGCGAAGCGTTTTTCTTTCTAAGATTATGTATCCATATAGGGTGTTAGCTGGTGTCAATTACGGCGACCGCGACCGAAGCCTTTCAACTGCAGGGCAAATTGGATACTAGTCAACCGAACTAAATAATACCGCCTCGCGAAGGCTGGCCAACGTTACGCAACGCAACTAATCTCTTCAGAGGTTGTGTCGACTCAGGTTATGTGTCTAACATAACGCGAAGTTAAATATAACTCGAAACTTGCATAGCATAACATGTCTAAGGCGCATATACAAAGAGGTTCTCGAATATTGAAACCGTTAACCCTATCGGGACCCATGACTATCCCGAACTAGGTCAGTGGTTTGATGTACCGACGGGATCCGCACTTGGAACTCTTGAGAGTGGAGAGCTGCCAACGCCAACTTGGATCTAATAACATGTAGGTAGTAAACTTAGTTAATCCCGTTAGTGTAGTCTGAAACGGGATATCGATACCTACGCTGACATTCAATTCAATTTTTATATAGGGTTCCGTGCCCAAAGTCCAAAGGGTAAAACAGGATCTTATTACTAAGACTCCGCTGTCCGTCCGTCCGTCTGTCTGTCTGTCCGTCTGTCACCAGGCTGTATCTCATGAACCGTGGTAGTTAGATAGTTGAAATTTTTACAGATGATGTATTTCTGTTGCCGCTGTAACAACCAATACAAAAAAAAGAAGTATTTAAGGGAGCTCCCATACAACAAACGTGATTTCTTTGCCGTCTTTATACATAATGGTCCGACTCGCACTTGGCCGGTTTCTCAGTTTTATTGAGGTAGTTACTTGTTTCTCAAGATATTATATTATATTTCTGTTTTCTCCTAAGCGCTATAGTAACTACTTGAGTACATACACACGGCTTGTTTGGTATTATCCCTAAGGTAAATAACGTAAAGCCTACAAACTAATTCAATTACTGAGTTACTGGAATAAGCATTTTATATAGGTATACTAGTAAATTAAATAATAATAAAATGAGTCTGACTGAAAAAAATGTTCAAATAAATTCTTAAACGTAATTGTACATAGTTACTTGTTACATATACCTATACAAAGAAAAGAATGAAAACATTTCATAAATTTTCGGCTGCGAAACATCTAGGAAAATACAGATTTCCTTAATTTGTATGTATGTTGCATTACTTACATTGTTTTTACGCTCGCTGTTCGAAAAAATTAAGTAAAAAAATACTTAGGTAATACTTAAAACTGAAGTTATTTAATATATAACTTTGTACGGACAACACTCTCTGTACCGATATTATTCATACATATGTCTGGCATGTTGGAAATATAGCAATTAAACTGTTTAAGTAAGACCTCAGTCGTCGTCACAATGCAGTTCTGGTGATTTTTACGTTTATTTTGAAATGTAGTCGGTGTTTAGTTTCAATAAAATCGTTATTTCTGTCTACCTCAGACAGACCTCGATAGTTACAATTCAATTCTTGCATTTTTTACTATCTTCAATACATCAGCAATGCAGTACTCAGTGATATATATATATAAGGCCGTGGCCGTAAAGAATATCGAATTTCAATATATGAGACAGACGTGCTGGTACTTGAAGAAAATACCTTCTTTTGTCACCCGTTGTTTCTAGTCGAGAATATTCTAGATCGAGTACAAAACTAGTTTCCCGTCGTGCTTGAAATTTTTATAAATGTAAATAAGGTTGTATTAAAATGTATGATACGATTGGTTTGGAATGTAGACTATTGCGTTGGCCCAACTTTTTCCAGTATTAGCTCCTTTGAATTTAAACAAAATTTAAAAACGTGGGTGCCACGTAACCCACGTAAACGTGGGTGGGGGTGGGTAAACGTGGGTACCACGTAACCCACGTATATAAACGTGGGTGGGGGTGGGTGAACGTGGGTAACGTGGGTAATTTTATAAAGGGTCGGCAATGCGTACGTGACTCCTTTGGTCTATAGGCTGCGGTGGCCTCTTACCATCAGGTGGACCGTAAGCTTGTTTGCCACCGGCGTTGTATAAAAAAACCTGTATCTGCACATTGTCTTATTATTGAGTATGTAATATACTGTGTTTACCAGTAGCAGTACGAAACTAAGATTTTTATACCGCGATAGTTGCAAACTGGTGTACGGACTACCTGCTCGGTAATCAATTAACTTTATGTACTAACTTTACGTATATTTTAATATCATTTTTAGATCCAAGCTTATGATAGATAGCTATCTATAACACTTTATTCATTCCCACAATTTACATGGCATACATTAAGAAAAGAAACATGCACCTTAAGGACTAACATGATTATTAGTCACAGAAAAAAATAGAAAACAAATAAACTAAAAGTGATACAATATGACCCATGTGTTGTGGCAGAGAATGGGCGCTGGCTCAGCATACTGATGCGACAGATTTATACTTCAAAAATACCGTTAGTACATTAAGTTAGGTACGTGATTAGGCTGCTGATCCTAGACACCGTGGTCAATGAAGGTTGAAGCTCCAGCGTCACAGTTTTTTAAACTTTTAAATTGTACTAATAGGTTCACTTTAAACTTTTTGACATTTTTAAAATTCTATTTTAGTTCCTGATATAATATTTTTTCGAATTTATATCACTGTTAAAATTAATTCTCTACTTGATTGCCTTTACCGGAGTAGTAGTACAAAAAACGTACATTCGACGTTAAAGATATGTGTACATGTACACCTTATTCCATTGTAACAAGGCTAATAATCTATACATCTATTTGACGTCGACATAGGTACACTTATATACGTCTGTGCTCTAATTTCCTTATAGTTTCGTACTTATACTATGCATACTGTTGAAAATCGAAGACAGCACGACACCCTGCCAAAGTTACTGCGTAATTACTTGAAGAAACAGGCTGCTGCACGAGCCCCAACGCAACTTCTCATAAGAAGCTCTTGTTCCTTGGGCTTCCTAACAACTTTCTGCAGCGTTTCTTAATAGATTGTGGTGCGAGTGTATTCATGTTTAATTTAATTTTATAACGGCGTGATGCGTGAATTGACTCTCTGTGATATACGACACTGACAGATTATTTTATTTTTTTTGTCTTCTCGCCGGTCAGGTTGTTGGTCCGCGCAAGGATTAGGTTGTAGGTACCAAATAAATTACGGAGTAACCAGCATCTAAACTTATGCATACATAACATAGTCCCACGCCTGCCTTTCAAAAAGGGGTATACAGCACATTAAAAGTATAGTGACCACGTTTAGCAACTGTCTAAACCTGCAGCTGGAAAAAATGTGACATTGCAGTGATAGTAAACTTCTTCCAAGATTATAACAATCTTTCAGGAAGATTCGTCCTGTTAACGCATTTCCGAACTTCCCCTAGGCGCTCTAGGGAATACTGTCTATAAACGACATCGGCAGACCACTAACATTACTGTGTGACGAGCCTGAGGCAGTCACACTACACTTTTATGACCCTGTTATTTTTTATGTCGCGAGTACGGGACCCGATCGGGGGCTTAATGAGACCGACAGCGATCATGTGCCAAACTACAGGCGTTACAAGGTTACGATATTACCCGCACTATCGTGAAAGTAACCTTTTTCTGGCTGTCTGTTTGTTACATTTTCGCACTGTCTTCATCCACTCTAGTCTACATCCAAAGGCGAATTGTGGAATATGGGATTCATTTTCTATCGTAACTTTATAACCATAAAACTGACCTATTCTGTCATCAAAGTCGTAAGAACTCGCTCGATAGAAACTGGAACCGAAAACTCTACGTATCGGCCTGTTTTACATGGCGAAAACGTACGGTTAACTGGCAACCAGGTAACCTGCCGGGAGAAGTCCGCGTTATGTTTTAAAAGTTTAATATGTCGCGAGAAAAGCTTGTTGTAAATTAAAACTAAACGAGTCAAGGGTATTACTTGATTTTTTTTTCTTTTATATAGGTCATCATGAATATCTTCTTCTTTTATTTATTGTCTTACGAATTTATCAAGTTATATTTATAAGTACCTATACAAAAGAAAAGTACACACAAAAAGAAGTCAATTATCTAAAAACCTAAAAAGAACACACCATCTATAGTAGAAGTTCAACCTGCGACATGGTAAGGTACGTCATTTGGTCCGTGAGCAGAAGCTAAAAATACAATAAGGCCAACGTCTTCAACGCGACGTATCCCCGGGCCGCCATACCGAATGGGGAGAGCTGCCTGAACCCACAGTGTCTCAGTCAGGTGTCTCAGGAGTTGCTCAGCCGTCAATCTCAGCTCATAGTCTATGTCCCTCGCTTCCTTGACAAACAACCACGAAGGACACGCCCTCAGTAAGTACGTCATCCTTGGTGTTGCGAAACAATTGCGTAATAATGTCAAATATGTACATTTAAAAACAAAGGGAAAATATCATTTTTCCCTTTATTTTAAAATGTATAGTTTTCGTTAGCAGACGTTACTGCTTAATACAAAATTGGTCAACTGCATAGTTTAACATGATATCAAAATAACATCAGTTTAGTTGCTATGAGTAGGACCAAGTGTACCTTAATCGAACACTTAAGATTGTGTCGGAATAGTTAGTTTTTATGGACTTATTCTACAATTAAAGTAATTCAATATGTTCCTTCCATAACTTCAAAACATGCTGCAGAGTTCAAAATAGAGTGCTTTTCAGAATCAGAAAAACAAAATAAGTTAATACATCCTATTTCTAAAGTAGACATCCGCAAAATTTCTAGTATTTTCCTATCCTGTCAATTTTTTCTGGCACTTTTGCCAAAATTGCCAAAATGCTAAGGGTCAACCCCAACGACCATGAAATACCCTTTTTGACGGAAGCCATGGATTTATGGAGGGCAAGCGGTCCTAGTACTGGCTTGCCTTCAACTCCTCATTCGCAGCGGCAGTGAGACGAACTGCTCTGTGTGCTGGCACGGGATAATTTGCTTGAAACGTCAACCAGCATCACTGAGCACGCTCGTGTCCTTTCCTCCTGTAAAAGGGAGTCGGGAGCCTTGTAACAGGCTTTGCCCTCCAAAAATCTAGGCACCCTCCTCACCAACAGCACCTTTAGGGTCGCAGTATCGCTGCGCTTGGGAGTGACATGTGTTACCCCCCATCGTTTTCATTGCGGTGTCAGTGTAAGCAAAACAGGTAATCACGCGTCTCCTGTAGTACGAGTGCTGGTCGTGTCGCGCGGCACGCATCTGTAAATGACACCCTGCGCCGAGCCCTTGCCAATTCCGGTCCTCCGGCGGTCCTAGAGCCAACCGGCCTGGCTCGAGATGACTACAAGAGGCCAGATGGCATGACTCTAGTCTCACAGCACCTATAAGGAGCTGGTGAAGCGCCTTGTCGACGCCACGGGTGACCAGAAGGGTGGGGCCTACCTCGCTCAGCGCATCGGTCTTGCTGTGCAGCGCGGCAATGCTGCCAGACTTCTGGGCACCCTAACGCTGAACCTATTTCTTATTTGTAAGTAGATATTAGTTTATTAAGGAATTCATTTACTTAAATTTTAGTTTGTTCTTGTTTTCATATGCATTGTTTAAACACAAATAGACATTTTAACTTTGACCAAGAAAGAAAAGTGAAAAAGCGTTCAATCCTCTCGATATTTGGAACTTGGTAAACTTTTGGCTAACCAGCAATACAAGTATACTCTACTCAAACGGTCTAACCGGCTTAGCTAGTTCACAATAGTCCCTATATTTGTTTTATATGAACCATATTATCCATGTCAAAAACCATGCGATTCTATGCCTTTTCACAGTGCAATAAGGTCTTCTGTTGCAGAGGCTGGCTGGTTGAACAATACATGTTTAAATCCTCGTAGCATCGACACCGAAAATAGCTTTATTCTTGGCTCGTGGCTTACAAAGCCTTGCAAGCTAACGTCAACTTAGCGCGTAGGGCATATTCTAGGACCTCTATTACGTATAAGTAAACGGCTTTATAATAAAAAAATATGATTATTATGCTCAATGGTCTGTACCCAGCAGTGGCCCGTATAGAGTTAGGTTGATGATGATGAATAGATACTCATTGTTTCTGAGATAGCGTTAGATACTGAGAGGCGTGAATAATTATAAAGACTTACCTATGTTGCTGTTTATATTTGTGTAATTTTTTGTCGTTATCAATTATTTTGTTTTAGCATTGTTTTTAGATACATTTTCAAAATGTTTGATGTTAGATAATTTTTTAAAGTGGTATTATGAACATCATACGTCATTCATAATACCACTTTCCAGATACCTAGATAAGAAAATAAGATTTCCCAAACCAAAATTCGTTGCAGTATCTCTGCTAATTCATATAAGTAGGAGTGAGACAACGTAATCTTGAAACCTTATTGTCGACTACTTTCGAATAGCTCGGCATACTACAATGGATCCAGACGCTCGCTTAGCGTTCAATAGACGCCATGTCACATGCATAATTCATACGTACAAGGTTATATTAGGAAAAATCCGAACAGATTAAGTTTTGCATACATAAATGATTAGTTCTATGTTGTATATTTTGTCAGTGAAGTAAATTGAGTTATTTGAGTTCTGCTGAAAGATTGGAAAAAACAATATAGGTACACTCATACGCTGAGGAATACCTATGTATATATATAACGTGGCTTATATCTAAGGTTGGTGCTATACCTAACTTTTTTAATACCAGGTCGATGGCCAACAGGCCTGCCGGTGTTAGATGCTCGTCCGTCACCTACTCGCAAAAGATAAGACAATAATGTAGTTCCATGCTCATACCGAGCCCGAGCTGGATCATTTAGGTAATGCAACTAAATACAATAAAACGGCATCGGCACAGTCATGTATTTTATTTCGCCTTTTAATTACTGATAATGGTTCCTACGCGATTTTGGCGGGTGTCACCGAGTGCCAGCCGGGCTGGAATTACTCGAAGCAGAAACCGGTGTATTTTACTGTAAATCATTCTTAAATTTTTCTTAGATTTATATGAACGTTATGATCATTTCTGACATCATTCCCCCCCCATTCGCTGCCCAGCTTTTCGTAGCGCTACGGAATTTCCTCTACATACGGGGAAACGCATGTTGCTCGCAAGCAGAGAACTCCCCAGAGGAGTCCTTGGCACTGAAGGTGTTACAAGGTCTATTATACTTAGGTATACTTCCTTAGTTCTTAAAAAATGTGTTAGAAATAAGGTAGGTAATAAACAATTAGTAACATCATAAGGTAAAAGAATACGCACTAAATTAGTATTTTTTGTAAATGCTCAATTACATAAATTGGTAACATTGATAACAGCGAGATGAACCAGAATGTTAGACGGTTCCATAAACCACAGTATAGCGCATAGTATTAACCAAACTCGATTTTAATTGGACTTGTTAGTAAAATTTCTTAATTACTGTTGATATTGTGAAGGGGTTTGTTTAGGTTCGCCCATCCCGGCCGAGATCTACAATGGATCTCATTAAGCGAATTCACCAAACATTGAGGAAGTCACGAGTGACCAAGCGAATTCTCTAAATTACAATTACGACAAATTAACCTAATTTCATCGTGTATAATATTGTAATTTGAGATAGAAATTCAATTAATGAGAAGACAGTCCTGCTAATTTACTAGTTTTCAAACATTCGTTATTTGAATTTTTGAAGTCCTGTCGCCTGTTGCTTAATAAATTGTAATACAAGTGAAAACTCCTTTTCATCTCCCTTTATAAGAAAAGGTCATCTCCCTTACAAGTTGCTATGCCCTGGATATAGATGTTTTTTTCTACTTCTGTACTTTTTTTCGCGACTTACGCAATTATGAAATCTAATATAAATACATCCTTTATTTCTACTGTAAAAAGTCTATCTAGTCTATTGCCCAAAAACACACTCCTTACCCTACTACAATTTAGAAAAACGCTGAAACACTTTTGGTTGTATTTAAAAAGAGAGTATTTATACGAAGTTTTAAATCTCGCACTTCAAAAAAGATTTGCTCCCCGTACCCCTTTAAAGGAGCAATTTCAAAAAACACTGAAATGTGTTTTGTTGCATTTAAACAGAGAGTCTATGTACGAAGTTTTAAATCTCTCACTTCAAAAAAGATTTGCTCCCCGTACAAACTTGGAACCCCTTTTCACCCCTTTAGGGGAGCAATTTTGAAAAACGCTGAAATATATTTTGCTGTATTTAAACAGAGTCTATTTACGAAGTTTCAAATCTCTAACTTCAAAAAAGATTTGCTCGCCCTACAAACTTTGAAGCGCCTTTTCACCCCTTTAGGGGACGAATTTGGAAAATCGCTGAATTCAGTTTTGTTATATTTAAACAGAGATTCTAAGTACGAAATTTCAAGTTTCTAAGTCCAAAAAAATTACGTTTCCCATACAAATTTTGCACCCCTATTTGATCCCCTTAGGGTTGGAATTTCCAAAAATCCCGTCTTATCCCTTGCAAACGTCATAAAAGTAAGCTCTGGTCCAAATTTAAAGTTTCTAGTTCCAGTAGTTTCCGCTGTGCGTTGATGGTAGATAGGACTTCTTCTTTTATATATTTAGAATTTAGAATAAAGATAATGAAAAATTAAAGCAGAGTTGGGTGCCACAGACTACTACAAATACTATGTTTAGTAATCATTCTTTGGTGCGTTCAAGTGAAACTTTTATGATTAAAATCAGTGCTGCCAACTTAACGCAACTGCTATATTTTTATGTATTAATTAAGGCATAATATACTATTTACTAATATAAATACATACATTTATCATCTTTTTAGTGTTGTTTAACAAGTTTTATCTATTTTCGGATATATTTATGAAAACGAAACAGTTAAGATTCGATCCGGATTTGAATTCAATTTAAGTCGGATGCCCAGTCTAGCAAATTAAAAAAAAAAACAAACCATAAACATAGTGTCATATTTTTGATTTCCCCCCCTAACCCTAATTGAAAACGAAAACATTCAAGCTGATAAATAATTATATTACTTAAATCAAACGAATTTTTTTTGCGTTCATGAAGAAAATGTGTAGGCACGTTGTCTTTTAAAAATCCACGAAGAAGTTATATAGCATTACTGAAGAAATTGCGTAGGCAAGTTGCACAATTACTAAGGGAAAATATGGGGCATGAAAAGTCTGAAAAATAGGTAGTTACTTTTTATGCAACGGTGGTTAAAAAGTATTGTATGCAACGGTGTATAACTGGTATCGCCAAGGCTCACATCGCAACCCACACCACTCGCCTTTTTATGCCCTTCTTATACACCAGTTGCATGATATACTATTATGTCCTCCTTGTAGAAGGAATACGAAAAGCATATAAGGGCATAGTAGAAAATAACTGTAACTGTAGGTATAATAATAATAAAGCACCCCGTTACTGCTCATTGCTTGCTATAATTTGGACAATTCATGATGGGTCGCAGGTTTCGAACACATTATTCATAATAATTATGGAAAAAACCTAGACAAAGACAAATTAAAACTTTGTTTGGATTTCAATTCCTCGGGCCTGTTGTCTTATAACTTGTAATACAAGCGAGCGTATCTGGAAGACGCCTTAGTTGACACGACCAATGTACAGTATACATACGGTTACGGAACCGTTACATTATCAAGATTCTAAACAAATGATAAAGAAAATTATGAGTTATAATTACTTACTTAATTTTCCAGTTTGTAACTTTGCGGTTTACTTTTAAGTTTTTCTTATTTTATCTACAACAGCAGGCGTGTAAAGTGTAATTATACAACAGCTAGGTTAGTACCTATACGTGTTTGTTAATTAAAAGTCCTTTAGTAACTAATGTAGGTAAACAACTTTTAAATAACGACTATAAGAAATATGTGGCCAACGATCCTTTCTCGTTTGGAAACCACTTAACTATCAAGTCTAAATACGTTCAAATAATTGCGTCTTATTAAAAATTGAATCAAAATGGAAGAACGGGATTCCAAAATGGGAAAAAACAGAACACTTATCAGAATTAATTGATTGACTTGAAGAATTGAATTAGTGACTAGATTAAATTATTTAAGTTATTTTTGTTAAGTATTTTTGAACATATTTTCTCGACAATGAATTGATTGAATGATTCCTGTCTAATAGGGTAACAAGAGAAGGTAGCCTAGCGCTTTCAGCAACGACCTGTCACCAATTTACGATACACTTGAATTCGACGTTTATAAGTACCATCTATTTGGGATATAATGCTGGTTGGGAACACAGTGCCTGTGCGTTAAGTCAGTGTAGACGAACATAAGTTCTAAGTGCCAATTCGACCGATATTTTTATTCTAGTACCTACAGCGCTTTTTTGTCAAAAATGTCATAAAGCATCTTGTACCAGTTAGACCGATTTTATTTTTGCAATGCAATAACGATATTTTAATTGTAAACAAAACAGAATCCGGTCAAGTGCGAGTCCGACTCGCGCACCGTGTACCCTCCAAATCTGTGTTCCAAGTTCCAACCCAATTAATTCACTGAAGTCTCAACATGGTGTAGAAATTGACCGCCATCTATCGACGAATTTTGTTACAAATTTAAGTGACTGAATAATTTAGTATGTCACACCCCACTTAAGATAGTGTTACGATCAACTGTAATTGTCAATTAGGTACCTATACTTACAAGATCGACAATTGCAACAGGTCGTCTTCGGCCGATTGACGCGATGGTTATTCGCACTTAAATGATGTTAACTTTGATTGATGGTGTTTCGCTTAGAGACTTTGATAATTTTTAAAAACTTACTACTAGGTAATTAATTAGGCTACCATTCCTTAAGCAATAAATAACGAATCAGTCAAACCAAACTCGAAGATCTACAAATCCAAATGTGACATAATATTGGAGGGGGAATCCATGACAACCATTATTCCTCTATTATAGGTACATCTCATTCGAGTTTTCTAACATTAATTTTTATGGAAGGGTTTCCTCCATTAGGAGAAACAAAGTAAAATGAGGAAATATTCATCAAAATTTTCTTTTGTTGATGATAAAGCAGGCCGTGCATCGGGCAATTTTCTCCGGACAAATAAATTTGGAGGGAAGTTTCCCTTCTTTTATGCAATTGTTATTTTTGCTGTCAGCAAGTCCTGTTTGGTAGAACAAAGATAAAGATCACAGGGGTGGTACACAGTAGAAATAGCCATGGGAGGCAGGATTCGTGGCAGTGTCTCTGAATACTTGCATATATGGTAAACAATTTAACAAGCATATTACATAAGTTTTCGAAATCATAGACATTTTCCTAAAGATATCCACGGACAGCAAATTATGTATGCAACACGAAGAGCACACGCATCAGTGATATTAGACAGGTAAATAAAGGTTATGAAGGTCTGTCAAAAATAGTTTTTAAGTTTTCCACAATATTATTTTAAATTAATCGCATTGGAAAGCTTAATGAAAAGGATGTGAAGAAAAAATTAACTTAGCATATGTGATGCAGTAAATATGTTGTTTTAAATCATGAAAGTAAATTAAGCAATACACACATGAAGGACAAAAAGATATTCGATGAACACATCTTAAAATCGAACTTGCAGCGTCAAGTTCTAAAAATACGAAGCTGTACTTGGCTTTCATCATAACGCCCAATTTTAGCCCATTGTTGAACACAATTTTTTCGCCTCACAATCTGCGTCGTTTAAATGAAATAAATGAACTTTATTCTGCAAGGAGGCCGCAATGGCACTTTTACAAGTCAAAGACTACTGACTTGTTACCGTCAAAAACTACTAAACTGTTATCAAAAGCATTTCATGTAAAGTACACGTATTCGTTTCAACAGCTAATTGGAGAGAAATTCAGTGTCCAGCCAGTCGTTACGTATAGAACAAAAGGAATCCAGTGGAAAACATTCATTGTTAACACAGTAGTACATAAACAGACAAGGAAAAGCTTTACCGGCGCGCCAACGGAATGAGCATATGGGCCATTTGCTGCGAACGAATTTCACCATTTTAAATAGAAAGGATCCATGTAAGTTGGTTTTTGTTCCGTGTTTGTGGAAAGTATGCGATGTGGTTAAATTCTCGCTTGCCAAGTTTGTTCCAAGATGCAGATTGCAAAAACGGTTTATGTGTAATTTAAACCTAAAAAGTATAGTTTACATTTAATCGTTAACAAATGGATCTAAAAGCCCTAAGTCAAAGTGTTGTCTTTGTAAAACATAGGCGAAACTGTAATGACAGTGTTGGAAAAATATAATAAAGTTACACTTTGCCCGTGGGCGTACAAAAACTTATTAGAAACTTACAAC
The DNA here is from genome assembly GCA_963556455.1 of Epiblema foenella. NCBI lineage: Eukaryota > Metazoa > Arthropoda > Insecta > Lepidoptera > Tortricidae > Epiblema > Epiblema foenella. Next base: position 12,658,104 of record OY747106.1, read on the forward strand.
TAATTAAACTTTCACAAGAGACAAGAGAAATTAGTAAAAGAACAAATAATCATTTAGGTACATATTTATTATTATTATTATTATAATTTTGCAAGTTTTTTTTTACTCCACTGACCATTTACCTATGGAGAAGTAAAAAGGTGGTTGTAATAAAATACTAATAATAAATAGGTATCTTTTATACTAAGCATTCCCGCGTTTATACTCGATTCCGCCGCTCCCAGAACAGACAAAACTTAATCAACACCGCGAACACAAAGCAACACAATCGGGAGAACAACTCTACAAGGAAAGGGAAGATTAAATTTACCTACACACAGAAACAGTCTGATTTGAATTAAAGAAGTTAGATGCCGGAGAATTTGCAAGACAAATATATTGGGGCAGGATTTTAGTATATTCTCTAAATAGTAAAATAGTGGAGCTGATTTTTGGAAAACAGTAGCGCATTGTTATAATTGGCGTTCCAAACCTTTACACTATGGCTATATAACTAGGCAATTTATCATGACTGTGATACGTATTATACTTACTTCAGGAAATTCAATAGTGATATAAGATATAAGCGACTGCTGTAGCTGTTGGGCCAGTAAATTTTTCGTGTGGCGATAGAGCACCACCAGTAGTATGAGAAGGTCCCAACGAGGTGGACTGACGACCAAGCCATTATGGCGGGATCAGTCGCTAAAGGCCCGGTTGAAATGATGATGATTTTTATGACGTGACGTCCTTGTATACCGACTAGTAAATTAAGCACCATGTCATGACAAGGTTAATTATATTATTAAACTATTGCCCGCGACTTCGTCTGCGTAAACTTCCAATCCCTATTTCATCCCTTCGAGGGACGATTTTCGGGATAAAAGTAATTATATACAGGGTTTCCAGAAAATAATGGACAAGCTTCTAACCACTGATAGAGCACCTGAGGCTGGTCCAGAAAATGGAGTTTCAGGCTTAGTAAAAGTCCCTTGGTTTTCGAGACAATCGAACTTTTCCATTTTCTTAATTATTGTTACCTTGTTTCACTTTAATGACCGTCGAAGCCATAAATTAAGAGGTTTTCTCGATCCATTTTTTGCTAAACATTCTCCAATAGTGTTGCTTACAGACGGGTATTAAAGGTTTATAGTAGCCAGCACTACCTTTTAAAAACTGGGTCTTGATTAATAACATTACATTTGCCTCCACAATCTTCAACAAGTTTGATCGCTCGTTGTAAATAAAAAATGTATGGAGACCAGTGCGACCAAATTTTTGAAAAATAGCTTATCTAATGCTAATTCCAAAATGGTATAACACATGCTATTTATATTATTACGAATGAGGATATTGCTATTAATATTCATTATAAGAAAATTTTAACAAAACACCCTACCATTGTTAATTAACACAGTACTTAATTGGATTAGTGAAATCGTGTGCAAAACATATCTTTTATTGAAAATAACAACGAATTACTACAAAACAATGATTTACTTACTGACTACTGATTTGCTACGAGCTCAGTCCACGAAAAAAGTTGTTAGTGAAAAACAGAGGTAACGTTATGTAGGATCTTAATTATCTCTAGCAGTCAACACAACAATTTTCAAGTCACCAAATAATAGGCACCGCGCTTGTAAATCTTCTGGAGTAGCAAGCGTCCATAGGCTACGTTGTTTGCATATCATCAGGCAGGCCATAAGCTATAAAATTTAAAATTACGATTTGAAACGGGATATTTACCATGTATATTTGTATTTTTGAGTTCCCGATATTTCGGCACTGTTGCAAGCGCCATTATCTAGGATTAACTGACGTGCTGCGAGTTTTAGTTGTGGTCTACCCACACACCATAGCGATCTACCCTCTTCCTGGTTCGCTTTTTTCCCACAGTGTCACCGTCACTACGGTCACGACACACCACACTCACAGTATCAATTCGCGAGTTCTTTCCGGAAACAGTCTCTTTTCGATTTGAGAACTTTCGGATCACTGGACGCCAGACACTCGACAGTTGAAACCCATCTTCCCTTCCCGGCTTCCTTAACCAACCTAGGTATGTAATGGCGTTCTGTCGATAGGATCTGAGGGTTGTGCAACTCAATCCAATGATTTGTTCCTGCCTCCAAAAGGTGTTCTGCGATTGCTGACTTCCGAGGTTCGTTATTTTTATACGCTCGGATGTGCTCTTTAATACGGCATGAGATGGTGCGTTTAGTCTGACCTATGTAAGAGCTTTATAATATTAGTAAGCGGTAGGATATCTCAAAGCGCACCAACACAATTCTAACCCGATTTCAATATGTCACAGACAGTCATAGACAGTACAATCTTGTGTTTGAAGCACATCCCTTGACCACATGAAGAACAATAAATTATTAGTAATTATGCGTAGCTACTAAATCATTAGCTACACATAATTCCCAAACCCACAAAAATTTAGGCCAAGGCAACATTTTCCGCACGTGACAGATTACAGAAATCGCTCCTCATCGAAGCCATAAAAGTTCAATTCCTGATGAAATACAGGGTATAAGCCGGCCTAAGGCAGGTTAAACGGCACAATACTGCAGAGTTGGTAGTAATTGGAACTGTAGTTTGTAATGTCTTTCAATGTTTGGTACGTTGTATACATATAAAGCATTCTTACACAAACCATACTTTGTTAGGTATGTACTTGCATATTTATTTAATGTCTAAAAGTATGTATATCTTCACTTATTAACAAAACAATTTCATATAACCTACCTACAGTAGGATTAGATCTAATCTAGAAATAAAATACAGTCTCATCTCACTGTAAGATATTATGCGAGACGGAATTATATATCTGAAAACTTTCAATTTTCTTATGTAAATGCCGAACGTTGTTTCAGTCTGTCGATCGGAGCCGCCGGCGGCATTTGAGAGATCGGTGCCATTCGAGTCTGGCACCCTCCCGATTCGTAGTTTATATACTGATATTGACATTCATATGCTAAACTGATACAATGATTTGTTTTTGTCTGATTCTGGGTTTTTGTTACGTCGAGTAAGTAATCCTATTTATTGACGTTCGACATTTAAGAGTGTTTCCATTATCTTTATTTTGGACGAACAATGATGATCCTGCGAAAACTATAATAATGAGGTACACATGACAAATCGATGAAAAATAGTTGTGATTACATACGAAGAAGTATTTATTAAATATGACTTCTGTTAACTACTAATGAGATAATTTAATGTATTTTCTATATAAGATTACAATATAGATACTAACAATAAATTAATTTTAACAACGCAATATCACATTTTTTTTACTTGATTGTAGCTTTGAGCAATTATGTATACTACTAGAGCAGACATCTCAACTTTATTTCTTGTCCAACCTGTTAGAGTTAATTAACACGCTTGTCCTTAGTCTGTGCCAGACGGCTGTGACAGTTGGACGCGTATAGGAGAAAAGCGTGTAGTACGTCTAAATATGCCTACCTGTGTTCTTAGGTACTGCACAAACCGTGCAAGCAAATCAAATAAAAGTCAAGGAGTGACTTATCACCTGTAAGTTTACTGCTATTTCATTAAATCGCGCCTAAATTAACTATTTTTGTATCGATTTTATTTCATACCCACGCGCCATGTTTGAACGAAGTCATAGAGTAAAACCGGCCAAGTGCAAGTCGGACCACGCACAATGAAGGGTTCCGTACCAACACCTACTAGTCCACATTTAAAACCACTATCCAATACATTGAATCTAAAAAAGTCGTATCTTCATAGGGAGGTCACGGCTCTTACGACCTTTTGTTAGGGCAAGACAGTTTTTAGGCGAAAACTCAAAAACCTATATTGTTCAAACCAAAAATCGTTGAAAGTATTTACTAATGCACACCACTTCAATTTTTTTCAGAATTTTAAACTTTCCACTTTGGAAATTAGGGGGGAGGGGGACACGGTTTTTATGACTTTGAGAGCTATAATATCTCACCAACGGTTGACTAAAATGGAAAAATTTTTTAGAAACCTCCATATTATTTTTAAAGGCCTATCCAGCGATTCCCCTTCATAATTGTAGTGCTTATAGTCTCTGAATAAATCGGCTGTAACATACGGACGGACGGACGGACGGACAGACTTGACGAATCTATAAGGGTTCCGTTTTTGCCATTTTGGCTACGGAGCCCTAATAATGGATTTACGCAGACGTGACAATATCGACATGGAAGTTATAGTAGAAGAGCCGACGACACTGAACCTAGTTCGATAAGACTCCCAGATGAGATATATATTATAAGATGCGTCATTCCTGGGGGAACATGAAACGGCTATGCTGCCATGCAAAAAACCTGGTGGCCATAGTAAAAAAAATTTTTCAAAAAAAATAAAATTTCCGGTTTCTAGTACGATAAGTCTCCCAGGTTTCGTTTGTTCCTCGATACAGGGGAGGGGTAGGACTATACGATAATGCAGTGCTGCAAGCCCCCCTGACTGGCCTTGTCAGTGGCAGCAGCATGATAAGTGACGCCAATATTGAGGTATCTAGTATGATCGGTCTCCTAAACAAAACAAGGTTCATCTGAAAGATCATCAATTTCTGTGTAAGAAAAACCACTGCTGCCTTTTCCTAATAGTGGATAAGGTGGTGCTGCAGCGATTGAAGGAGCTCAGTACACTGAACCTAATTCGATAAGACTCCCAGGTGATATGTATATTATAAGATGCGTCATTCCTGGGGGAACACGAAACGGCTATGCTGCCATGCAAAAAACCTGGTGGCCATAGTAAAAAAAATTTTTCAAAAAAAATAAAATTTCCGGTTTCTAGTACAATAAGTCTCCCAGGTTTCGTTTGTTCCTCGATACAGGGGAGGGGTAGGACTATACGATAATGCAGTGCTGCAAGCCCCCCTGACTGGCCTTGTCAGTGGCAGCAGCATGATAAGTGACGCCAATATTGAGGTATCTAGTATGATCGGTCTCCTAAACAAAACAAGGCTCATCTGAAAGATCATCAATTTCTGTGTAAGAAAAACCACTGCTGCCTTTTCCGAATAATGGAGAAGGTGGTTGCTGCTGTGATTGAAGATCACCTTCAGCGCAGCTGGATTCGGTTTTTCAATTCAGTTTTGTCAGCAATCACCCGGTTCCTTTCGATTTGTACTGATTTAATACGCGTGCCACGTACACTTAAGAATAATTTTGCTTGTCGTTGATTGCATAAACAAATGATTTTGAAAAGTTATTCTCCATTATACCGAAATAAGAGCTCCATAGAGAATCCACAAAACACTTTTTATACACTAGCTGAATAATTGCTAAAATGTACATCAACCTTGTGTGATTTGAAGATGAGATAAAAGCGGTAACTCAAAATGAAGCTTTTTAAATAAAAATCAAGTACACCTATTCAGTTTCCATTTGTGTTAGTTAGCTGTAAAATATAACTGTATTTCCATTATATCGAAATAAGCTCTTTAACCTCCTACGACCCATTTTCGAAGACGGTACTTCCGAGGAAGATCCAATGTCCTAATATTAGAACTAATTAATAAAGTACTGAACGCCCGGACCAAAAATTGTTCATATCTGGTTAACCGTATATTTTGTTCTAGTACTATCACAGTGGGTCATTGCTCCAACTCTCTGTTAAAATACTTGGGCTTTCACTGCAAACTGATTTTGTCCTAGTATTATCACTTTGAACCCCAGGAGGATAAAGAACCCAGGAAAAACTTCTATACAGTAGTTGAATAACTGATTCATTTTGATTAACCGCTTTTATCTCGCCTTCAAATCACATAAGGTTGTACATTTTATCAATTACTCAGCTATTGTATAAAAAGTATTTTCTGGATTCTCTATAGAGTCTATTTCGATATAATGGAAATACAGTTATATTTTATAGCTAACTAACAGAGATGGAAACTGAATAGGTGTACTTGATTTTTATTTAAAAAGCTTCATTTTGAGTTACCGCTTTTATCTCTTCTTCAAATCACACAAGGTTGATGTACATTTTAGCAATTATTCAGCTAGTGTATAAAAAGTGTTTTGTGGATTCTCTATGGAGCTCTTGTTTCGGTATAATGGAGAATAACTTTTCAAAATCATTTGTTTATGCAATCAACGACAAGCAAAATTATTCTTAAGTGTACGTGGCACGCGTATTAAATCAGTACAAATCGAAAGGAACCGGGTGATTGCTGACAAAACTGAATTGAAAAACCGAATCCAGCTGCGCTGAAGGTGATCTTCAATCACAGCAGCAACCACCTTCTCCATTATTCGGAAAAGGCAGCAGTGGTTTTTCTTACACAGAAATTGATGATCTTTCAGATGAGCCTTGTTTTGTTTAGGAGACCGATCATACTAGATACCTCAATATTGGCGTCACTTATCATGCTGCTGCCACTGACAAGGCCAGTCAGGGGGGCTTGCAGCACTGCATTATCGTATAGTCCTACCCCTCCCCTGTATCGAGGAACAAACGAAACCTGGGAGACTTATCGTACTAGAAACCGGAAATTTTATTTTTTTTGAAAAATTTTTTTTACTATGGCCACCAGGTTTTTTGCATGGCAGCATAGCCGTTTCGTGTTCCCCCAGGAATGACGCATCTTATAATATACATATCACCTGGGAGTCTTATCGAATTAGGTTCAGTGTACTGAGCTCCTTCAATCGCTGCAGCACCACCTTATCCACTATTAGGAAAAGGCAGCAGTGGTTTTTCTTACACAGAAATTGATGATCTTTCAGATGAGCCTTGTTTTGTTTAGGAGACCGATCATACTAGATACCTCAATATTGGCGTCACTTATCATGCTGCTGCCACTGACAAGGCCAGTCAGGGGGGCTTGCAGCACTGCATTATCGTATAGTCCTACCCCTCCCCTGTATCGAGGAACAAACGAAACCTGGGAGACTTATCGTACTAGAAACCGGAAATTTTATTTTTTTTGAAAAATTTTTTTTACTATGGCCACCAGGTTTTTTGCATGGCAGCATAGCCGTTTCGTGTTCCCCCAGGAATGACGCATCTTATAATATATATCTCATCTGGGAGTCTTATCGAACTAGGTTCAGTGTCGTCGGCTCTTAAACTATTAATAAGAGATAATGAAATTATTTTCGTTCCCCATCAGATATTTAATGAAATAAGTACTTATTTTTGCCCGAATAAGATTAAAAAAAGGTTACTTTATTCATTTCTTTATTTACAAACATTTCACCACTCTGTCAGGAAAGCGACAAGTTTTAAGTTAGTCCACATTTGTATGAAATGTTATTCAGATCTTGCAGCCACGAAATTGACTACTTAATTCTTTTTTTTTAAATGTAATATTACCTACACAGATTTAGGTTTACGTGGGTTTCCTATGGACATAAGCCTCATTTTTGGTTGGACTCTTAATTCGCGTAAAAGGCGTTTCCAGTTCTATATATATCTTATGTAGTAAAAACATAACCTTCATGCTTATAAGCCGTTAACTACTGACCATCGAAAATATGAAAACGTTTAGGATCATACAAAAGACTTATTTTTGTATGACCCTATTCGCCCAAACGGGACATTTCCAAATTGAGTTATAAGTTACAACAAATGACATCATGTTAGTCTTATCAATTTTAAGTTCAGAATTGAGATTCATCGGGTTGCTGCTAAACCAACCACTCTATGGATTTGCAATTTACCGAAGTAGGTACAAAGAAAAGCAGAGATTATTCTCTGGATAAGAAATAAGTTGGCAAACTTTGTAAGTACCTAGATAATAATTTAATTCAGTCTCAGTCTACTGAATAAATCGATCCTGTGAAAGCTTAAATATTGTGTTGCAGGTTTTTCCCATCATGGCATTTATGCGCCAATGCTTTTTTTAAACCTGATTGTGGCTTTATAGTCCGGGCCCAATAAAGCGTTAGGAGTGCGCGGTTGGAGAGTAGGCTGGGGAAAATCCAGGGGAAAACCTCCGACACGACCACGCGTGTGGTTTGGAACACTGGAATACTCGAAGAGTTTGCTCGCGTCTATGAAGTCCATGCCAGATATTTTGACTAAGGTGTACAGTTTTTGAAGTTAGGGCTTATAGAGGTAGGGCGTGTAGAGTTAGAAGCTTGGCTCTATATGAGATCTGATAACTTTTTGACAGTGCGAGCCATATGGTCTCGTCTTGGCAATATTTTATATGAAAATGTTTTTGGTGGAATTGACTATTAATAATGTCGCATCGACTGAAGACTGTAGAACCATTCTACTCCTTTCCTCAAAGAGCCTCTGAATGGTGTTCAACGTCAGGTTGTAAAAACAAAATGCCTTGTTGTTCAATAATTTATTTATTTATTTGTAGATAAAGATTAACAGAGATGATGAGAGAGATGGATGTACATAAAGATTAACTGTTATGTTGTGTTATTAACCGCACAAATAAAGCAGGAGCTGATAATTGAGTTATTTCCTATCATACGTAAGTACTTTTTGTCCTAAAATATCTGTAGTTATTTATAAAACAATTTATTTTCTTGCTCTGTATTATTTTCACCAAAACAGTAGCTAGTTTCCATTACGGTTTTAATTTGATGCACCAGACTTGACGTGCTTTGAAAACCAGAAATGTAAAGAATCGCGTTCGTGGTCGATTTATCATTTTTCTGTCAAAAGTAAGAATAGTGTTGTGCACTGCGATTTTCTGTACATGCGATGATTTCGTACTTCATTTTATTAGGTAGTGAAAGCAATAGTAGTCTATGCAACTGATACATAATGAAAGTAAACACGAGTGCTTTAAGGTCTAATTCTGTACATTGTACATATGCTTAGGGAGTGAACATACTAAAAGTCCTAACTTCTAGGAGTTGAGCCGGAGGGTGGAGGGCAAAGAAGGTATAATTTTTAGGTTATTTACTTATATCTCGTGAATGGTGCGTCGTAAGGAAAAAAATCCAAAGAACAAAAAAAACCTATAAAATTTCCAACTTTTATTCTAAACACTTTTTCAAATTCAAGGCCGTTTTTAACCGACTTTAAAAAAAGAGGTTCTTAATTTGTCGGAATATTTTTTTAAAGTATGTTCAGTTTTCACTGATTATTCGCAGACTATTAGACCGAGTTCAAAAATTCCTTTTTTATTTGAAAGGGTATGCTTTGTGTTTGGTCTCATTGTCAATAAATAAAGATCTGATGACGGAAGCCTGGAGAAATCGAGGGATCTCCTCAAATTTTATAGGCATGCTTATAGCGATTTCAGTATTTTTTAAAGTAGCACGTGCATTTGCTATCGAAAAGTACAATGTGGTGAAATGAAGTCGGGTTTTTGTACCTAGTTCCGAAGCGTGTAGTTAGTTTTTAAAACGGTTATGAATTTGAAAAAGTCTTAAGCTTTTATTTGTTCTTGGTCTTTTTCTCTACGGAATCACGGAGTGAGCCGCCCAGGCCAGACCCGGCCCAGGGACCCATACTAATTGACGAATTCTTCCCTTATATACTGTAAGAGAAAAACCAAGACCTTATCACTACATAATATAAAACAAAGTCGCTTTCTGTGTCCCTATATCCCTACGTATGCTTCAATCTTTAAAACTACACAACGGATTTTGATGCGGTTTTTTTTAATAGATAGAGTGATTAAAGAGGGAGGTTTATATGTATAATAACATCCATTAAATAGCGCACCCGTGCGAAGCCGGGGCGGGTCGCTAGTTATAAATATTTTTTATTTCCTCTGTTGAATCTAATTATCATTTCCTCTGTCCGTTCTCATCGATATTTTATATAGACACACAAAGTTATTGCAATCGCCGCGTGCTAATCGATGTTGACGAATCGATGTTGCGCGGCTTATGTTTCCCGTCACTAAATTACACTCGTGACGTCACAGTACCTACGCAAAATTTTACACGCTCGGATCCCGTACGAATCAACGAACTCTTTCGTTCTATTTAGATATATTTCTGTGACGGGGACATACTATTATGGAACTTCAGGTTTGCGAAAAAATCTTTAGATCATATAAGGATGATCTAAAGATTTTTTAATAAAACTACCTACAAACACTTGTAGGAAAATAAGGATGATCTAACGATTTTTTAATAATCCTACCTACAAACACTTGTAGGAACATAAGGATGATCTAAAGATTTTTAATTTACCTACAAACACTTGTAAGAAAATAAGGATGATCTAAAGATTTTTTAATAAACCTACCTACAAACACTTGTAGGAAAATAAGGATGATCTAAATCTTTTTTAATATACCTACCTACAAACACTTGTAGGAAAATAAGGATGATCTAACGATTTTTTAATAAACCTACCTACAAACACTTGTAAGAAAATAAGGATGATCTAAAAATTTTTTAATAAACCTACCTACAAACACTTGTAGGAAAATAAGGATGATCTAAAGATTTTTTAATAAACCTACCTACAAACACTTGTAATAAATGACAAATAAGGATGAAAGGATGATGTCGTTTCTATCTCCACGATAACTAGCTGGTACCTACTTCGTCGGTGGCAAGTTTGTACAAGCGAGGAATTAACGCAATTCCCTTTGGGCCGTAGCTACGATGGCAACAAACAACATTTCCTTTATCTCCAGACACTTGTATTCTCTTCCCAGAGACATATATATATATATATATATATATATGAGACGATAATGTTTTCTCTTCAGTTTTAGTTTTACTTAAATTGAAACATTAAAAATTATTCCTTGTAAGCAAAATCAGGGCATGGTTAGTAATTTCCATATAAAATGGGGTCGGTTGTAGGTACTAAATAGTACTTAAGTTCTGGAATTAATCACACTAATTACAGTAAACAAAAAAACACCTTTATTTGTATATTTTGGACCATCAATTCTCCTTGTAGCCAGTCCACAGACCTAATTTAAACATTGTCTACATTTTCAGTCTAGCTCGTAAGTTCAACATAATTATGTTGGTACATTAGCGTAGCATTACGTTGTCGGGACATAGAACAGAAGGCCCTTGTTCTTATTGGGCAATACATTACCGTGGTGCTGAATGTACTACGCAGGCGGGGGTAAAGTGGGAGGAATGTTAACACCCAAAATAAAATTAGAATAAGGAAAAGTTATTCATCTTGGAGATAGGGACAGGTTGGAGGCAGAGAAAGGGATAAAGTGAGGAGTTGGTGTTCAGTTAAATTTGTAATAAATAGCCGTAATTAAGTTTATCAAGAATAGGCTTAGATGATATAAACCAGTTTTAAGACGATCAAATGTTTGTATGGGACCAACTACAGTCAGAGCAACACAAAAGACCAAGATGAGAGGCAAAGTACCTACAGCATAGCTAACGAGCACTGAAAACGCTCCATGCTGACTTTTTTCGTACTACCATTGGATGGAACAAAGGAAAATTTAGCGTTTTTGTCGTGAAACAGGTATTGCGTTTTTTCATGTAGATTGCCATAAAAAATATTTTTTATTGAGATTCTACTGGTGACTTTTAGATTTGGCCAAACAACGTTTTTGCCAATCTTTATACATAAGTTTAACTAACATATATATTTTTTCTTTTTTCACATGATAAAACCAAAACGAATTTACTTCGAATTAAAACTAGTTATTTAGATAAGATATAAAGGGGAGAAAGAAAAGGGTACATTATGTACTAAATTTCCATTTTACGGTTTGGTACTGGCACAGATCAAAGAATTAACTGGTACCCAGAGCAAGGGTGCCCTATTACTTGTGCTATTATTATTAAGTTTACACTGTACGTCCATTCTTCCATCTGTCAGAGGATTTAATGTCATGAACAGTAATGCGTCACAAATAATTAATTAACACATAATAGGTAGGTACCTACTAGTGATGATGCCATAACATCAAATAGGTAAAAATAAATTCGATTTTTTTACACAACCCTAAGAAACATGCAATTCTCGAACCGTAATATCCGGACAGGATTTTCTTTTACGAAACTATTAAAAAGCTTCATTGTGTTGAAAAGCCTGCATCACACTTGGTCGATTTTATTTTTATGCACAACCATTGCCAAACGTATATCTATGTTATGGGATCTAATAGAAATATTTAAATTTGAGTTTGATGTTCCTTTCCTATAACGGCGCATAACAACTATTGTCCAACCGAAGTTTCGGTTATAAAAATTATGTTTCGGCCAAAGGTTTCATTTTATACCACCTACACAAGTTTTTCATTGTCTATATTTTATGTCTAAAAACGGCCCACTGCCATTTATTTCATCGATTTCTGATTTCTAGGACGTCCATAAAAAAAAAGATTTCGGCCGAAACTGGAGCCAAATCCTAACCTTCGTTTTTGATTTCCTGTTGTTTCAATCGATCACGCGTCGAGAATAAGGTCGCACAATTGTTTACCATAATATTACAAAATTACGGCCATAGACTACTGGCAACGACGGGTGCCATGAGACCAAAGAGTTTGGCTTTATTATTATTGTTCGCTTAATTCACAGTACAGTGGTAATTTAAAAAATTCAGTTCGTCTTGCATACAGCCTAGGGTGCCGTCACGATTTTAATTAATAGTTTTAATCCTTCATTTCCGTACCAAAATGATAAAAAGGAACCCTTATGGTTTCACTTTGTTTTCTATCTGTCACATCACTAAATATCTCAAGAACTACTTATGCTATCGATTTGAAATTTGGAACATTTATAAAGAAGAGTAACTTCGATGCATAGAACATGGTTTTATTTATTATTCCTTTTTATTTTCCGTGAAAAATGACGGATAAAAGGTGGTTCAAAATGTAGTGAATATGTCAAGTGGAATGTTCGATGAGCTCCATCTAATATTTTTTTTAAATCAAAAATATTTCTATACTAAGTTTATAATTTAAACATTTGCATGTATTTTTTTTGTTTTATAAATTCCTACATGATTAAGCTGAAAGTACCTTCTTCCAAATAAAGAAAAAAAAAATCGGTTTACGTCATAAAGAATTTTATTATCCTTGGAAAACCACCATACAATTCACCGATAGATAGCGTTGTACCCATGACGTTCAATTTCTACACCATGTTGTTAAGTTTTTCCTGAATTAGTTGGGTCGGAACGGATACATATCTGTGTACGGAACCCTCGGTGCGCGAGTCGGACTCGTACTTGACCGGTTTTTTACTTATTTTTTCTCTTTGCGTCATTTTGCGCCATTCACACCTTGAGGATAAGACAGTAAAATATAATTTTACTGGTGACATGATGGCAGAAATCGAACACATTACCAACAAATCAACCCCGGTGAAAACCGCTTAATAAGCATTAACACATGAATAAAGGTACCCTAAGTCTATCACCAAGATTATTTTCCCAAGATCAAAATTAAATATACTTACATGGGGGAGATATTAAGGAATTTAAAGCCCATAAACACTGTAAAGGCTTTAGATATCGGAACAGGCTGGTCAGTTAGGGTATTCATTACAGGACTGTCGGCTAAATGGGCCGAACGCCGCCTGTTCCATGTTACATGATCTACCGCGGTCAAGAAATAGGTTGACCTTAAGCTTAGGATGCTTTATACTGTAGGATGGACTTTATTACTTTCAGACCTAGCGGCAGCGCAAAGGAACGCCTGGCGCGCAACTAATATAGGTTAATGTATAATGTCCTTATACATAAAGCTATATTAGTTGAAATGCCGATGCCGTCAAAAATTATTTGTCCTTATCTGTCACTTTGACATTTGTGTTTGTAGGAAAGGGAAAAACCAATTTTTTAATCAACTTCAAAAAAAAGGAGGAGACTTTTTTACATTCAAGAGCCAACATTCAAGAGAAATAACGAGTAAACGTATAACCTAACATCTACATCCTATGGTCTTGGTATAACCTAACATTAATTTGTGTCAGTGAAGGAAGTGACAGTGACGGTTACACACCACAGATCAAAACTAAAAGTCAAAGTTAAAGTCAAAAGTTTATTTGTGCAAAAGTAGGTAATTTTACAACAAGTATTATGTCACAATTTAAAAGATCTCCACTTTTTGTCGATGAAACGGCGTACAAATATTATATCAACAGATTTCATCTCCGTAAGTACCTACCTAATTTATTATTTCTTATTCTTAAGTTATTCAAATTTCTTTAGTGAAGTGTGAAGTCAGATTATACAATATAATATAATTAAAATAAGCAAGTGTTAAAAAATAAAAATACCTACATCTATTTCATGCATTATTCAATTCATTGTCATTTAAATATTCTTTTATGTCATAGTAGCATTTGTTCTTCAGTATTTTACATATTCTATTTCTAATTTTTAATGACCGTCGGATTTTACATATAAAGACAATAAAGATTCGAGGAAGGTTAAATAAAGGTGTTCGTGTGGCCTTTATTTAACCTTCCTCAAATTTTTATTGTCTTTATATATTGAAATATCTCTAATCATTGATTATTTTGTCGAAGCAATTGCCTGAAATGGGTTGAAAACCTCATATCTCGAAATGGAATTCTAACACTTGAAAAAAGTGATCCTAATTGTTGTATGTTCTTTTTTAGGGTTCCGTAGTAAACAAGGAACCCTTATAATTTCGCCATGTCCATCAATCCGTCCCCCGCTTTTCTCAGTAACCGTTAGTACTAGAAAGCTGTAATTTGGCATGAGTATACATATCAATGACGCCGACAAAATGGTAGAATAAAATCATAAAAAAAATTTTTTTAGGGTACCTCCCCGACATGTAAATTAGTGGTGCAATTTTTTTTTCTTCTAAACCCCATCGTGTGGGGTATCGTTGGATAGCTCTTTCAAAAAATATTGTAAGATTTATAAAAGCATTTTTTGATTCAATAATCGGTTACCGTGATATTAAGCTTTGAAGTGATAATTTTTACTATGGTCAAGTGTCCCCCCCCCCCTGCCAGCTAAACGGTGGCTACTAGGCATGTGAAAAAAAATCATGGTAGTAGTATATACGATGAATTTAAAAGGAAAACTATCACAGCTAAATAGACATCACCGTAAAGGGCAAAAAAATATATACAACACAACATCTCAAAAAAGTACGTCATCAGTCCTAAGATCAGTAAAAACCCTTCTACGGGTCCGTAATTCCGCATATGACCGGTGACGTGATGGACGGGCAACTACGAAACCCTACACTGTGCGTGGCCCGACACGCACTTGGCCGGTTTTTTATATCTATGGTTGAAAACATATGCTTCAAGTTTGGTCTCGTTGTTACCAGAATCTAGTTCTGAATTGAGGGAACTCCTCAAAATTCAAGGGAAACATATACCGATTTTAGTATATTCGGTAACAAATTGAGTATTTGCATTCGACAGTAGCATTTGATGAACGGAAGCTGATGAAAGAAGACCATGGATAGTCATCCAAAACTTCATGGTTAAGATAAAGATAAGCTAAGATATATCGATCAAGATACTGAAGCGACTATGACGAAGCCAATTTAAATGGTCGTGATGTACCATTACCATTAATCTTTGGTCAATGAAGTCGGAAGGCAAGCAACGGCAACGGAACTAAAAATCGACTCAAAAAACCCCGAAAAGTAAAAAATAATTGCCTAACTTCTAATAGCTCAATATGAAACTAATACCTAGACTTCTTGTTGAACAATGTAGACTTATTTAGGGCTTCCAGAATTACGGATTTGTCAATTATGTAATTAATGACAAAATTTGAATTTTTAATTACGTAGTTCCATAATTACGCAACTGACCCGAACTTCAAAATATAAACTTTTTTCAAATAATTCGTATTTATTTTAAAATAGGAAATAATTTATAAAGCCATTATTTCAAAAAATAGCAATATCCACGTTTAATTTTCAAAATAATAAAAGAAAAATAAGCTGAGCAGATTTGGTCAGGCCAGCTTGAGGGTCTTCTGCACCACAAACACTCGCACATAGATTACAAATATTTTTATAGCCTTTATATCTACTGTACTGATATTATGAATGAATGATTTATTGCTTTTGACAAACACTCGATGTTTAACGCAGGTTAAAGCTAGTCGTAGTCGTTTTAGGATTGCATCAAAATATTCGCTTCCTAATTATAATATTCGTGAAAATCTGAGCCGATGTTCCTTCGTCTTAATAGCAAAAATTACTAAATAAATATCGACGAAACTTTCTGGTAATGTAGATAGACATCAAATAGGTCATAAGCTATATATTTCATACGCGTAGTTGTTTAAGAATAAGAGGCCTTTATCTTGTCCACTAGCGCCACTCGTAAATAAATGTGATTATTTAAATTTGGCGATATCTATTGGTTGTTTTCTAGAATCACTGCACAAATACAAAAACACAATAAACGGGCAACCACTGGGGGCTGCAACACAGTGAAAACTAACGCAGTCTCCAGGGCCTCAAATATATTTTGTCACAGGTTTTTTTGAACAATAAAGGTTTATTATTATTATTGTACAACACGAACTAAATCGCACCAAATTTCTTCCGGGTGCCATTGTCCTTAACGTAAAACGCGGTCACAACATGATGTCTTGACAGGGCTGCCACCGCCGCTGCTATAATAACGGTCTAAACAAAGCCGGCAGAGTTAATCTTTGGCACGTTCTTCGAAGTTTGCAATGCAGACTTTTGTCAAAAAACACGAAGAATTTGAGATAAAATTCGGGCTTGGGTTATCCTATTTTTGGTACTGTTGAGTTATATTAGAATACGGTTTCCATAGGCCATCAGCTGGCTGTTTTTTTGTGGAGAAACCAGTCAGCTCAGTATGTCTGTGGACAGGTCAGATATATTGATTCATCGTCTCATTTGAAGTCAATAAATAACTTCATAAGCAATAAACAATAAAAAATCTTAAACAATAAAAGTTGTTAAGAATTATGTAGATTTTCATTGTTCTCATTTTTAATCGTTAATTTAAAGGTAAAACCTTCGTAAACTTCTATAATACCAAACGTATAGTGTAGGTTAAGGAATATTCGTTTCGCTAATTCGGAATTAACAAATAAGTAATTTTATAATATTATTTAGAAGCAGAAGTAATACGCATTGTATGTAAATCTTCATGTCACCGACAGCAAGAAATGCACCACATGCAGGAAACATCAGAATGGTGAGTACCACCCAACCCCGACGCAATGGTACGGAAATAACGTAAGTAGGTAAGACTCGAAATATTTTTTGGTGGTTGTCATAAATTAAATCTGATATAATAACTAATAATAATCAATACATTTTATTTAGTAAGCGCTTCTGGGGTGAAATAATATTTATAAAAAATGACAATAAGTTTTTTTAGGCGGCTCTTCTCAGGGACCACATAGTTAAATAGTATATTATTGTCGAGACATGGAATGAAGTAATTGCAGACTGAGTATAAGTTTTGGGGGTTTAATTCATACCAAGCCTACAATTGGCCAATTGCCATTTGAGTCTAGGCTAATGTAATCCTTTTCTCAAACATGAAGAAAAAAAGACGAACTTAAACATAAGCTATAAAACGTCAAAATATTAATGCCTTCCTGCCGTTTATTTTTTAAATAGAATACCAAGTGTATTACTGTTACCGACGACCGCAAGCTGTTTCAGACAGACGTACAGTAACAAAAAAAGTCGTGGTTCGCGGTTGGTAGAAAAAAAAACGACCAAGTCCGTGTCGGACCATGCACAATGAAGGGTTCCGAGGTTATTACTAGGTACTAGTCCACATTTAAATCCTCTATGCTTTGCTGTGAATTAAAAATTGTATCTTCATAGGAAACTCACGGCACTTATGTCTTTTTGTTTGGGCAAGGCAGATTTTCAGCAATTTCTCAAAAACTGTTAGACCTAATTACCATGTTCGAAACAATTTTCATTGAATACTTTTTTCAGAATTTTAAACTTCATGCGTTTTTTATTTTTTACACTTTACCTTCCAATATACAGCGAGTTAGGTACACTTGTCAAGCCATTTTTGAGAAAATTCATTTTAAGTATGCTTTTCAACAACATTGAAGATAAAATAGTATTGGACACTCACTTTGCTATGTTAAAAAAAACAGGCGTGTCAATACTCTCGTACCAGTGAGATGATGATTCATACATAGACTACAATACAGACAGCGTATTCAATGAATTCATCTTATGCTGGGAGACCTATATTGGAGAGAGACCTATAATATTGTGTGCTCGTCCGTACAGCTAGAAGGTGCGCCTGAAATCTGTAGCGCTAGTAGCGATACACTTGCCACCTTATTAAAAAAACCGGTCACGTGCGAGTCTGACTCGCGCACCGAGGGTTCCAAACACAGAGCGTGTACCCATCCCGACCCCTAATAATTCAGGAAAAAAAATATATATATATATTCCATTTCATTTATAATAATGTAGTAACTAAACACACATGAACTGAGTTTACAAAACAAAAATACATGCAAAGGTTATTAAATTACAAACTTATATTATAGAATCGGCATACTAAATCGTTTACGCAGTCACTAGCGAGTACGGTCATGCAAACTCAATAAACTCATGGTAAAGGCACTGAAACCCTGAAGAACCTCTACCTAGCAGTCGTGAGTCGGGGCGATATGCTCTGCTATAACTCATAGATGGCCTATGTTCAACTACTACCGCCTCAAAGAGCACCACCACTTTGACATCAAAAACAAAACTTTTCTTTACGTCGGTGGCTACTTTGATTGACACTTGGGGGTTAGGCCGGTTGGTAGGCCATATGTATAAGCAGATGAATTACACAATGTGCTGTTGTTGGATACGCTGTACTTCACGACGACGTATTTTCCGCAGTAAGTACTTCCATATTGTAAGGTAACGGCGCCTATTACCGGGGTATCAAAATCGGCGCCCATCACCGCGGCATTTTCAAATACGCAAAAAAATATATTTTTTAGTTCACTAATGGACCTATTAGCGCTAGTGTGTGTGAATTTAACAAAGTACTCGAAATTCGTCAGTTTCCGCGACGTGAGCGCACGGAACGGTCGTGCCATACTAACGCATGAGGCCATGAGTAAGCGAACTCGAATCTTATTTAGTATTTTACGTGATAGATAATGGCAATTGAACTAATTTCATGATTTTTAAATGGTTGTTTATTGTTTTCTGCGCACTTCTCAGTAGTCTTTATATATTTTTTGGCCTGGAAATACGTTTAAAGTGGAAAATAAAATACAGCGGTGATAGGCGCCATTTTTTGCTGTGGATTATATTACCGTGGTATACCACGGTAATTGTTAAAGTGGTGTGTTTGGTTCTATATGTTTTATTTTTGGTATAGGTGATCGGTTATATACTTTCTTGCGGTTATTCCAATCTTGGTTTATTCACGCCATTAAAGAACTATTTCCGTGGTATGGAAAGTATTCAACAAACCCGTAATGGTTTCAAAAAAATCAGTACCGAATTTCTGTTTCTATAGAAACCCTTATGATTTCAAGTTGTTTAAAAATTGAGATAAAATCATATATTTACTTACCAGTTATGTAATTTTGGTTTTATACCATGGTTATAATATCTATTTTTGGTTTGTAATGAAAATACAACTGTATCCATTTGTTTTTATGGCTCGGTAATTGTTTTTACAACATTCCAAATTAAGCTTATTACCGATGGCATGATCAGACAACCCTCGGTAATAGAATATATGGGATTCTATTACCGACCCATTCAATATTTGTTTGGGTCGGTGTTAGGTTCTTAAGGGAGTATCTAGTACAGTGTGTCATTTTAGTCTTCTATTAAATAAATGGCATTTAGGGTACCGCAAGTACAGTTTTCTTTGATGAAATTGAGAATTCCTTAAAAAACTTGATGTATAAAATAATATACAGAAGCATTCGATTGCGTGGATCATGGAACGCTCATTTTGAAACTTAAACATTATGGTCTGTCTGATAATGCGTTAAGCCTTATGTCCTCATATCTTAGCAATAGAACTCAAACAGTTGTTGTAAATGGAACCCAGTCTAGTGGAGCTGTAGTAACGTTAGGAGTACCTCAGGGCTCTATCCTAGGTCCATTTTTATTTTTGGTTTATATAAATGATTTGCCGTCTATAGTAAGTGATCTTTGTGACATAGTATTATTCGCGGATGATACATCATTAATCTTTAAGGTTGACCGAAAAACAATAGAATGTTCTAACGTTAATGGCACACTGGTCAAAGTACTTGATTGGTTTACCGTTAACAACCTGCTACTTAATGCTAAGAAAACTAAATGTGTCAGATTTTCTTTGCCTAATGTTAGACCGGTTGAAACTAATATTCTTTTAAATAACGAGTGTTTAGAAATTGTAGATAAAGCAATATTCTTAGGTATAACATTAGACAAAAATCTACAATGGAGTCCCCATATAGCCATTATGGCACGTAAATTAAGTTCAGCCGCTTATGCTATTAGAAAAATCAGACAACTGACCAATGTAGAAACAGCTCGCTTAGTTTATCACAGCTATTTTCATAATGTTATGTCGTATGGTATTCTGGTTTGGGGTAAAGCAGCTGACATACAGACAATTTTTGTGTTACAAAAAAGAGCCATTCGCTCCATATATAACCTGGGCTCACGAGAAACTCTAAGAGATCTCTTTAAAGAAATTAACATTTTAACGGTAGCATCCCAATACATCTATGAGAATATTATTTATGTCATAAAGAATCGAGAATCATTCTGTAAAAATTCTGATATCCATAATTTTAATACCAGGAATAAAAATAAAATTGCCACTAACAAGTTTCGTGTCCGTAAAGTTTACAAGTCTTTTGTAGGTCAATGTGTTCGTTTTTATAATAAGTTACCCGATGAAATTTTGAATTTACCCTTTCCAGCTCTTAAAAATTACCTAAAAAAAACTTTGATGTCAAAGGCTTATTATAGGGTTGAGGACTATCTAACAGACAGAAATGCATGGCCCAAACCAAATACCTAAATAGCGTAGAGTCTAATATTTTTATTGTATCTAGTTGACACATTTCTTGCAGGAAAGCATATCAAACGATTCGACATGTTTTTTTTGTAAATACCTATTGTTATTTTTTCCTCGTTTTTCTTTCAATTCTCTTTTGTTGTGTACCATTTACATTTACTTAAGTAGGTTAAGTAGTATCATTGTAATAAGCATATTTTGGAGAAAATGACTGACTGTCGAGTTTCTTTCGGCGTTTCTTCTCGGCAGTGGTCTCTTGAGAAACGCTAGTAGTTTTGACTTGTAAAAGTGCCTTTGCGGCCTACTTGCAGAATAAAGTTCATTTATTTCATTTATTTCATTTAAAGCCATCGTTTTTTTTAACCCTTGGTATTAAATTCCGAATCGTGAGTCGGGTTTCTATTACCGATGGTAAAAAAATGCTGCGGTTTATACCCTCGGTAATAAAAACCAAATTCGCGATAATAGAATCACAGCCTGTCTATTACCACGGTAATAGAAGACTAGGGTATTTTTATTTCAATAATTATTTTATAAAATATAATAAACTAAAATGAGTCTAAAAACTCTTGAATAAAAAAAAATATTTTCGGTCGTTAAGGAGTTTTGGTACCCTTAATTTTTTGGACTCATTTGAAAACTTCCTTAGGTACCACGGTAATAGGCGTCGTTACCTTTTTAAGTCGTCGTCTAAACGCGATCATTATTTTGTGAATAGTTATGTCGTCAATTACAGGGCTCGGTAGACGAGAGAACCCTGACAGAATCACTGCATCCAGTTGACTTAAACTTTGTTATCACTAAACGTATCACCATAATTAGCAATATACACATCCCACAGTTGGGCACATCCCTCTTTCCATGAATGGTTGAGCGATAATCAATTTTTTTGGGTACTAGCTTCTGTACGCGACTTTGTCCGAATAAACTTCCACTCCCTATCAAAGTGTGATTTATGGGATAAAAACCGGCCAAGTGCGTGTCGGACCACGCACAATGAAGGGTTCCGTATCAACACCTACTAGTCCACATTTAAAATCACTATCCAATGCCTTGAATCTAATAAAGTCGTATCTTCATAGGGAACTTATGGCACTTACGACCTTTTGTTTGGGCAAGACAGTTTTTAAGCGAAAACTCAAAAACCGTAAAACCTATATTTTTCAAACCAAAAATCGTTGAAAGTAATATTATCTCAACTAATATCTCACCAACGGTTGACTTAAATGGACAAATTTTTTAGAAACCTCCATATCGTTTTTAAAGGCCTATCCATTGATACCCCACGCGACTATGTGCGTTGAAAATTTTTTTTCATCCACCGGTTACATGTATGGAATGCCCCCCCCAAATTTAATATTTTTTTGTAATTTCACATCACTTTTATGTAGCGGTTCATAGAATACACCTTCCTACCAAATTTCATAATTGTAGTGCTTATAGTCTCCGAGTAAATCGGCTGTGACATACGGACGGACGGACGGTCATGACGAATCTATAAGGGTTCCGTTTTTGCCATTTTGGCTACTGAACCCTAAAAAGTTTTCTATATGAACTCGTGATGGCTATAAACTCGATGTGTACCGAGTTTAATCATAATCCGTTCAGCCGTTTTTGGGTATGATTGAGTAATAAACATTCAAACATCGAAACATCTAGACTTTCTCATTTATAATATTATATATTATAGTAGGATTTTTTAATTTATAAATTGCGATACAATACAAATACACTTTATTGAACACCTGCGGTCTCATCGCTAAAGAGCGTTTTTTTCCAGATAGAGTTTTTTAATGGTATCTATTGACTTCTTAAATATATGTTATTGACCTACCCTACCTACCTATCGCAAATTCGATTTTTTTTATGTCGAATATTGAAAGTCCGAAAATGAAACGCATTTTTTTGTTTTACATTTTTTTCATTTGTCCGAAATTTCATTTTCTATATTTTCTATTGACAGATTTTTGTATGGTCACAATTTTATTATCCAGCTGGTTTAAAATCCCAATGATTATATTTCCGTACATTCATTTTTCAATTTTTTTTTTGTCCGTAGGGTTAAAATACCGTAACGTCATTCTCCAGATATTTCTAAACATAACAATGTTGATTTCCGTCGATTTGCGTAATATTATAACAAATGATTAATACCGTGTTATTTGAAACTCATAATTATATTTCGGGCAGGACTAAAAATCTGATTCGGGTAGACGAATTAACTGTAAAGACCCTTAATATATTTGTTTAATAAAATGTTAAATCTACTCACATGTGTTTTATTTCTTGTTAACTAAATGGTTGTACGTTGTGTTGTAGACATTTTTAAAGAATTTCGTTTCGCAGAAATTTTTTCTCATATTATTAGTCGATTTTGTTCCAACAAGTTGTTCTGGGCTTTTATAAAAAAAATAACCTTCTAGCCTATCCGCGTTAGAGTCGTTTTTAGCCAAACAAGTCTTTCTGGGTTTTTATAAAAAAAATAACCTCGAAGATTAAGACGGGAGAGAAATACTTATTTTCTACCATTTTCTAGATGCAGAGAGAATAAAGATCCTATTTCAGATGGAGAGTTTTTTGATGAAATGGCCCCCAGCGAATAGATACTTCTAAAAGCGGCGTTACGTATATTTTGCGGTACAACGAAATTATGGAAAATGTCACGTTGACTTTAGGTATCATTGAAATTACGAAAATATGGCTAACGTATAAGTTGTCAAATGTAAAAATTGAGAACTGTAAAGCGGGCATTTGAATTGCGGACAAATGATATTGTGATAAAATTAATCTGTGGTATTTCAAACAGTTGCAAAACAAAGTATTTGGATTGTAAAAATTCAGTGAACCGTTTTCGGACAAGTGAAATTCGGTAAATAAATTTTCTAAACATCGATAGATTAATACCCACGCCCATATCTCTGGACGCTGGGGGGCCCTGCTTTAGGCATCTAGGGCCAAAGCATAGATTAGACCCTTCTGATGCCGATTTTGTCATTTCCATTATTACGAACAGTGGAGGTTTTGGCATCGGTACTCCAGTTGGACACGCGTCGTTCTACGTCAATGGAAGGGAATGGCAACCTGGTGAAATTTCGTACATATGGATATGGCCATATTAAATCCACACCGTTTTATAGGTGTGCGTTGTGATTCTGTAGCACAAGCGAAGGTCGGCGATTGTTTTGATAAGACGCCATTGGTTACGAATATATTGGACCTGCGGGGTAATCACGTAAACTTTTGTACTACCGTTAGGTAGATTTTAATGTCAAATTTTAATTGTCAGCTCATACATTTATACTTCAAAATTGACAGTAAAATCTATCTACCGTTAGTACATAAAGTTACGTGATTCGCCTGCTGTACACTGATGGAAGTAAGCCTGGTATTTATTATCTACCAACCACTAATAGCTACCCATATGCTTTAGGAAAATCCGGCCTGAAGGAGAGGAACAGAATACCTCCGGTTCCTCGTCATTTATGGCATTCGTTACGTTACTGATAGCTTATAGTTTTTGTTGAAATAGATAATTCTACTGAAATTCTTTGTTAAAATCAGTATACGACAAATTCTTGACAAATTACATAATAAAATAACTGATACTAAGAATAAAATATGTGAGGGTGCCAGGGTGGTAAGATGGGAGGGTGCCAGGGTATCCACACATGTGATGCCCCAGACTAGCTACCGTCCCAACTTCCCGGGTACCAGGGGCATGTCACACTTGATTTATGTATGTATATATGTAAGCACTTTATTGTACACAATACGCGGACGCCGCTGGGCCACTGCGAAAAATGATAAAAAAAAAATTATTTCCAAAAGAACAAAAGGGTTTTCGGAAGAATAGATCAGTTATGAAATACATTGATAATAACCCATTTGTGCGATTTACGTGGACATGGCGAAAGCTTTTGATTTCGTCTACCACAGTTTATTTTTAAATAAATTGTATAATTATGGGATACGCGGTAATGTCCACGATTTGATAGTCTTATTTAAGTAACAAGAAACAAATTACATACTCAAATGAATAGAATCTACTTAAATTAAATCACGTATCCATTTTTATGATTGTACAGAACTAACATACGGAGATCCACAAGGGATCGTTTTAGGCCCATTACTGTTTCTTATGTAAGTACCTACATAAACAACCTCCCACATGCGGTTGACTATGGTGCTTTTTTGCTGCTGACAGCACATCAGTAATCGTCACGGGAGAAAACTCAAATTAGTAATTAAATGGTTGAATAAAAATAATTTAAAAATCAAAACATCTGAGACAGGTTATGAATTATAAATAAAAAATTGTCATTCCACATTTAGCGGCATAACACGTTTCTTAGGATTACGATTAGATAATAAGTTGATATGAAAAAACCAAATTGATATAATATGTAATAAACTCAACTAATTTTCATATGCATATCATATCATCTTAGAAAAGTAGTTAAGCATATGTACCTAACGTCAACATTAAGATATGGGGTTATGTTTTGGGGGAATAATTCGTTAATTGTAAAATGTAATGACAGTGTGATAAGTAAGGAAATTCAGGCAAAGTCGGTATGCTGTCGTCGAGAACATATCATACAGGTTGTTTCTTTTCCTTTAATTTACCTATAGTATAATTTAAACAGTTGTTTCAAAAATGCTTATATTCTTATTACTCTATACGATTACTGTTCAAATGAAACTACTAATATCAACAATTTGTCATTTTCCGGGCACGTTCATGCCACAATCATTGCAAACCCGTCAACCCCAAACCCGTTTTTAAAACCGCTGTCATAAAGCTTAATATTCCATCTTCATTAATCAACACTTTACAAGACGAAATCCCGAATATCCCGATGTACATCAAAGAAAATCCGCGTAGTTAATTCCTTTCCTTGTTCGCAACATCTTACCGCAAATGAGGCAAATTCGAGATGTTACCTTAATTTACGTCATTTTCTCAACGGAATTTCTGAACAGTCTGGTGTTATCACAGTTATTAAATACCAGCTTATTCCGTGAATTTGTTACTCAAAATATGCTCGACAGCTCGTTATAATGGATTTACTATCAGAGCATAGCTTTAAGTACGCATAAGGAAATATTTTTATATGTATACATTTATCCTTTAGGTCTAATTTATGGTAACGTAAGAAGAAAAGTTGTCCGTTATAAGTTCAAAAACGGAAATGAAGGTTTTTCTTTCTTTTCTTGGCAAATAAGTTTGACTAACGGTATTAGGTAGTCAACGTGAAATCAATTAATTCACTGTATTTGTGTGTGTCTATGACATCGTAGCTCCTAAAGGGATGAACTTTATAATCTTTAATTTTGGTTATTCGGTAGATTAATCAGGCAAGCGTTATAAACCGGAAACCATATCTAACATACAAGAGAACCTCGTGAAAAGCGAGCCGAGGACGGTGCGAAGGTCAAAACCAGCAAGTACCTACTTTAACATCGCCCAAGAGGTAATCGCCATATGGGATGTTGTGACAGCCATAGCAAAAACAACCTTCTTGGTCCTATAGTTTGTACTTGTGTACATACCAAAACAGTACGGTCTGCAATAAACTTGTATGGTTTACTCTTTTCACCGAACCGAAAACTAAACATTGGAACTAGACATATGCATATTTAATATATTCTTTCTTTCACTATTATTACACATGGGCAATTAAATTACCAAGATATAAATTGCTAGGAATATTTATTTACAATAATTTATCACCAACATGTCATAATGGAATAATGGAACTTTCCATGTAACATCGGTATTTTAACGTTATCTACTGTATTCCTAGTTTTATGTTATGACCTACTTTTATTACCTACTAAAGCCCTGTGAATATTTAACATTATTTGCATTTATATTTGGGACACGTGCATGATAATAGTGATAATTTAACACGTAAACTAATTTAATGTAACTTTTATAACTGCCTACCCTTTAGGTATAGGGCGGAACTAACAATATATATGTATTTAAATACCTTGGGCATTCACCATTTCACTCGTGTTATGGCTTGTACTTGACGTCTTACTGGGCTAACCTCACTTACTTCTAATTCTCTCAGAAAACGTAGAATGGCGCTGTCAATCACAGTCTATATTGTATTGCTGATTGCTGCTTTTGCTACGGGAAGTAATTCACTCCACCCGCTATCTGATGAGTTCATATCTCTGATCAACTCAAAACAGAGTACATGGAAAGCTGGCCGAAATTTCTCCCCAAACACTCCGCTAACATACATCAAGAAATTAGTGGGAATAAACAAAGATCCACCAAATCTTTTTAAGCGCTCCGTAAAGATTCAAAATGCTGACCTGATTGTTAATCTTCCAGAAGAATTCGATGCCAGAGAGAAATGGCCAAACTGCCCGAGCTTGAATGAAATCAGAGACCAAGGAGCCTGTGCAAGTGGGTGGGCTGTCGCAGCTGTTGCAGCCATGACCGATAGAGTGTGCACTTTCTCAAATGGCACAAAGAATTTCTACTTCTCAGCCAGTGATGTGCTTACCTGTTGCAAGACTTGCGGGCATGGTTGTATTGGTGGTAGTCCACACGCAACGTGGTGGTCCTGGATGATGGATGGGATTGTATCTGGAGGATCGTACAATTCAAGTCAGGGTTGCAAGACTTATGACTATCCTCCCTGCGAGCATTACGTTGAAGGAAACAGACCAAAGTGCGTAGATAATTATAACATTACGGAATGCGTACCGAAATGCCAAGCTGCTTACAATATAGAGTACCATCAAGATAAGCACCATAGTACAGACAATAGTTGGATTGTAGGAGACTTCTTCCTTCAAAGAGAATTATTTAGAGGTGGTCCTGTCGAAGCCAGTATGGACGTTTATGATGATTTCTTTCATTACAAGAGTGGCGTATATTCTCACACATCAGGAAATTACACTGGTGATCACGCAGTTAAAATCATAGGTTGGGGCGTCGAAAACGGTACGAAATACTGGTTGTGTGCTAACTCCTGGAATACTGACTGGGGCGACAAAGGTTTTTTCAAAATCCTGCGAGGTGTAGATGAATGTGGTATTGAAAGCGATGTTCAATCAGGAGTACCTGACTTGAGTGATCTATAAATACAACATTTTATTTTTATAATCTTATGTAATTCAAAATGTTTGCAACTATTCATCAATTTAGGCAAAATTGTGTGATCGTCTATCATACTGCGTTATTACATTGATTTTAATAAATTTTACTGAGACTAACAATTTTTTTTTAATTTTCACAAAACAGCGCCTAAGTAGGTAGTCATGATCGCACTTAATTTTGTAATAAGAAATCGAATTGTGTTGATATAAATTCATAATCATGTATTGTATTTGATAGTAATATGCATGACGCCATTCGAACCAGTTTTTAGAGTGTTGGCATGTTTTTATAGAACGAAGTACTACAATTAGACATTCCAGACCTGAAATCCCAGCCGAGCCAAGTCGTCTACTTCAGCAGAGATACAGTGATTTTCTCAAAATGCATTTAACAAAAAAACCGTGTGGGATTACGCACAATGAAGGGTTCCGTGCCAACACCTACCTAGTAGTCCAAATTTAAAATCACTATGCAATACATTGAATCTAAAAAGGTCGTATCTTTATAGGGAACTCGCGGCACTTACGACCTTTTGTTTGGGCAAAACTCGAAAACCGTAAAACCTATCTTGTTGAAACCAAAAATCGTTGAAAGCATTTATTAATACACACCACCTCAATTTTATTCAGGTATTTAAACTTCATAGGTTGGAAATGAGAGAAGGGGGGGGGACACTTTTTATGATTTTGTCGGCTAATATATATGGCCAACGGTTGACTTAAATAGAAAAGTTTTTTAGAAAAAAAATTAATATTATTTTGTAATTTCACATCATTTTTAAGTAGCGGTTCATAGAATACACCTTCCTACCAAATTTCATAATTGTAGTAGTGTCTGAGTAAATCGGCTGGACGGAGGCGGATGGACAGACATGACGATACTATAAAGGTTCCGTTTTCGCCATTTTGACTAGGGAACCCTAAAAATTAGGGGTGGTCGGGCTTTAAGGTTAATGTACAACAATAGTTTCTATAATTTTTGATTTGCACAAGATATGTCGTACAGTTTCGAATTAACTGTAGATCGAGTTTATCACTCTAATAGCGGTATCTCACTCTATCATCATAAATCGTAAGCGATCTCGCCAACAAACTGTTATGGCAGTTTGGCGAGAAATTAAAAGATTGTAACTGTTATGTACTTTTTTGATAAATAATTTTTAAAAATAAATAAATAAATAAATACTGCCTTGCCCGTGTGGTGCCGGGTTAGAATAGTACTTGTATGTATGTAAAATACATACAAGTACTAAATAGAAAAATAAGAAAGTGCAAGAATAGTACTTCCCCCTTCCTTCCCGTGGGTGTCGTAAGAGTCGACTATGGGAACCGGGTTGTAGTGTGTTACAGGCGATGGGCTAGCAACCTATCACTTCATATCACATTTTCTTCATCTTTAAACATACTTGTTAAATGTGGCACTAAAATTAAACTCCATGTGCTCTGCCAACCCCTTTTGAGATCACAGGCCATAGTTTATGTATGTATGTATTGCCTTGCCTAAACAAAAGGACGTGACTTTTCTAATTCACAGTATAAGGTAGAGGTTTTAAATGTGGTCTAGTAGACTACTACTAGTCCACATTTAAAACCTCTACCTTATACTGTGCTGTGTTTTGCTTTGTTTGTGTGTTACCTACAAAGGTAAGGCACATGGAACCCTTAGTTTCACGTGACACGCCACACACTTGGCCTCACTGTAGGACCCGGCATGGTCCCGGCAGGCTGCGCCTTCTAAATACATTTCCGGTGGACGACGTGGGTGTTCCATATTATTTACGTACACTTCAGATCCACTGATGTCTGTCTACACTAATCCACAAACTGCACAACTATGCCAAATGCCTCGTATTACAAATTAAATTCATACCACCTGCTTGAAAATCCTAATTACATATCGGCGGCGGGGACGCGCTGGGCTTCGCGACGCTCCTCTAGACATAGGGAAAAGCGTTATTTTTTGATCACCGTTAATGTTATTCACGTTCCAAAAACTCACAGTGATAAAACACCGTGTATTTGTCACACGGGTTATTTCGTATCACGACATTTACTTTACACCGTTCCCTGCGCTGTTACTGAGGTATTTCTGTAACATCAGTAACAATTAATGTTACTCTGTGACTAGTGTGACTACTACTGCCGTCCTATGTCTAAAACCAAACTAACCCACAAATTATAGTTTTGAGATATGAGCAAAAAACGTTAAAATAAAAATTTCTAGGAAATGTGTATATTTATTCCAGATTTCTTTTACGTAAAAATTAAAACTAAATTTATACTTGCTTTTTTATTGCATTACTCCGTAAAAGAATGAATATTTATTTTGATAATAAGGTTTTTGTGTTTTACTGTTGCAAATAATTACTAAACTACCAACGATATTACACTTAAAACACCGTTAAGTATACCTTAGCCGTTCTTTAGCATTGCATAACAAACAGAACATAGCTAAATAACGCCTAAGTCACTTAACAATTTTATAGTATTTGTAGTTGTGAGCAGATTACACTGAAAAACTTTAAATAAGCACGTTATTGGACTGTAACCGTTTTGTAGCTTTGCAATAACTGCAAACATTCAAGCAAGTTGTATGCGTTCCTAATTTAAAAACACGTTAGATAACGAACCATCGCCTCTAACTGGGTTTTAGTCATGTAATCTTGTGGAAAAGAGTTTTAGTTTTTTTGGCAAAACCACGTTAATCCACACTGTTATAGAAGTAAGTTTTAAAAGTAATTCAATATTTTTAATAAATATATAAAATCTGTATAGATGTATCTATTTGTTTACCAAAAAAGAAACAAATCCTCTTCGAACCGTTTCATAGCCAGCTTTATCCGAATATACAACCTCGTTTAGTAGATACGAAATTTATTTGTCTCCGTCGTTGTCTTAGTTATGTTTAATATATATATCGGAATCCTTCATAGATCTAACTCATGGGTAACTAGGCTATTGAAGCACACCGTGCTACAGTCATGTCTTCGGCCTAGTCTCAATTTAAGTTTTAGATCTCGTGCTTTTTTTCAAAGATTTTTATTTAAGTGAAGTAAAACCAACAGCCATAACAACAATATCAGGAAATATATAAGTGAAAGCTTTCATTGCAGAACTTTCGAAGTCTAACGTTATTTATTGGGATTTCAATCCGACCTTTGTGATTTTATTACACTCAGCAAAATTTCATACGTTTTTATGTTCTTGTTATGCAAAAACGCATAAATAAATAGGGTTATACCTACGTTATGTTTGTTCATTTAAGCCGTGCAAACTGTAAATTTGTGAAAATGGAGGAGGACAAGACTTGAAAGTACCATCCGCAGTGAAGTGGTGTATTTTGTTTATCTGGATTTTACAATCACTTTAAGCAAACACCAATAATACCGTTTTTCCATCGCAGTTGTCGTCAACGAGTAGGAAATCGGCAAATTGCCTTAGTATTTGACATTCTTCGGGCGTACAACATTTTAGTTTTAATTCTTCTAGAGTACCTAGTCAATCGCCAAGAGTAATTATAGTCAACTCTTAAATAAAAAAGTAGACTTCTAGATTCTTTTTTCTCTGTCGATATGCCGAAGATTTATCAATATTGAATTTTGGAAGTTAATAGTGAAGATGAATGTTTTTTTTCTGAAGATCATATCATTTAAGTATACTGCTTCTGGATTGGTTCGTAATTATTTGCACATCTTTTTTAAAACCAGCAATCTCTTTTTATAACTACTTCTTTTGTTATATTTGTTATGCATTACGTTGCATGGTATTTGCTTTTTATAATACCTTTCCAGCCGGAATCCTGTGTAACATTTCCCTTGCACGCTGGTGTACTACCACATATCCACAAAGATTGGGAGTATTTTATGTACACTTTTTTCCGGTAATATTTACGGCCATTGATTAACAGTATTTATGCTCTTCTTTTAGAAGGAATAAGCTGTAATTTGTTTAAATCATCTTCTAACACGCTTGATGAAGTAGGCGGCTCACAATATTCAGATGAATAATGCATTGTTATAGTGTTCTCAGCAATCAACTCAAATAAGCAGTGAAAATTAGAATATCAATATCCAATCTAACACTTCTGATGATATGGTAGCAAGACAGCGTTGAAAACTCATATCTACTGCATTTTTTTCCTATTTTATTGCGATGCATTCAAATAGGTTCAATTACTATAGAGAAGACCGTCGATTATGTTCGGCGATAGGATCAGAGGGTCCACAACAAATTGTAACGTATAGTAATGAAATGTATACATATCAAATAAACACATTTATTTTTTGTGTGATCAGCATAAATATTTCGACTACTCTTTGGCAAAATAGCATAGGTAAATTCTACTAACAGTACTTTTAACCAGATAATCTTGTATATTAGATACCCAGCTATCTCAAAAACAGGGCTAACGATTTTGATAAAATTTGGTATTTAGAGTTTTACCTCCTAAATTCATCTAAACAAGTCTAGAATCTGACCTGAGTTCTGAGGTCCTATCTGAGTTTTGAATTTGAAACGTTACAATTTTCAGTGGGTACAAAATCGACGATCTCCTTTACCACTTCCCATTCCGTATCCAGCTACTAAACAGGATTTTAAATTCCCATACGGTTGCTGGCTACAAAATGGTAAAGAAAGTCTCGTTTCGTATCTACCTACTAAACGGGATTTTATATTTCCATATGGTAGCTGGCTATGAAACGGTTTGAAGGATGGTTTCCTGACATTTTGTGACGATAATTAATATCATCACTCACTACACAACTAGACACAACGTCCTGCGCACGCGCCGCTCGGCTGACTGGCCGCATGCCGTAAAATCGGAGGGATAATATTTTGCGTATAGCTAGGTTTTAGCGTAGCATTGCTGGTTAGCCGGGTTTAAGAGTTGCATTATTATGTTTTTTAATGTAGGTAGTCACGGATTAGTTACAGTTACTAGGTTTTAGTGTTGTATTTGCAATAGGAATCACAAGCAAAGTCTTACAAATACAGGGCTAAGGGTGTTTTGCCGTGTATAAACGTAGTAACTGTTTTTTTGTGTAGTATTTGATAAGAAATTATATGTATAAAAGAAGGTAAAAAAAGGTAAAAGGACTTTAACGGCGCTTTATGAAGTTTTAGTCTAATAACGGTTTTTTAGCTGTGAATCATGCTAGTGATTTATTAAATTAAACAACAGCTAGGGGCTTTTAGAGTACTTATAGTGTAGTAATGTTGGTTTGCGATTATATAGTATTGTAAAGTCTCAAACTATCATGCACTTAGCGTGGTAGGTCGACTCAGTATCTTCGCAACTACAAATGATAAAAATATGATTCCAAGACCATTCGGTAGAGCTTTTCTTTCTCTTTTAGCCCATGTAAACTACAGAAAACTGCTATAAAGCAGCTTTGATCAGTTTTAGACATAGGACGGCAGACTACGTCTACCCCTACGTCACAATATACATTACACAATGAAGTCGGTTAATAACAGTTTTGAAAAAATATAACAATACATACATTATTAGTTTTGCTTGATCTAGGTGTTCGGTTTTAAGGGCCCAAGTCGTGCTCCAGCTGCAATCGGAGTCTAAACTCACAAATAAATGAAACTAGTATAATACTGTTAATACAGTTAATAAGTGAATTACTAAAATAAATAAATATATATATATATATATATATCTTTATTTCAGATCTACACGATTATTACTTTATGGCACACTCTACACTCATGCAAAATACATAAACATTTTGAAAGTTTATTGTATACTTTTGTTTAGCGCACTTTCAGTGACAATGCACAGTATAAATATATTTCGTAAATTAATCACATTATTTTTTTTTTATATATTTATTCACATTATTTCGTTGAAGTAATTAATTAAATACTTCAACGAAATAATGTGATAATTAATTACTTGCTCGAACTTGGTGTGTTTGTCCCAAAACGCCGACTGAACCCGACCGGCCCCGAATTACGCCGTGGTGAGGTGAGTCACAGTCACTGCAGTCACAGCGGTGCACGACGCGCGGCGATTCCTTAGGCACCGACCGATTCCACTGTTCCTGTGATATCGTAACGCTAAGTATCAACGTTATTTTGTAACGTTGTTACTCTGTGACAAGTCACACTGTTACTTTTTAACGGCGGATCACCGTGATTTTTTCAGTTATTTAACACCCACCGCTACGCTCCCCCGCCGCCGCCGCGTCCCGAAACAAAACAATGCTGGCCGCCGACTGCTGCAGCGCATGTTTCTATTACAGCATTCTTGGAATTACATTTGGAGCTTTAGTATGATTTTAAAATTTCATTGCATTTTTTGAGATATGGCCTCGACCGGAACAGGGATGACCTTCCTTCCTTCGTGTCGAGTCACGAAAGCGATTAGGCTTTGCTTTTATTTGATACTGTTTCTAGTTAAGTTGGTTTTCTTTATTGTCTCGCAAGCGGTGAGAAAAGTAGAGTATACTCCTTGGATATAAAGCTGTTTTCGTCTTGGGCGCGCTTAAATATCCCCACTGCACTCAGGACTCAGTCTTAATTCACTCATAACACCCTCGCTTCGCTCGGGAATAAAATCTGGAATCCTTCGTTACGTTCAGGATGCAATATCGCACCCGTGACATAAAACAGTGCATCCTCTTGGTATAAAATTTACTATTTTAAATCTCCTACCTACACACCTACAGTACCTGATCTCGCAACCAAGTGAGTTGGTCGGAAGTTCACCCTCCACAATGCGTTTTATTCCACGTTACTACAGGTTTTATAATAATGTTGCCATATAATATATATTTACCCTACCATTGATCAATGTTTGCCATGTAAAAGTTAATTTTCCTCAATCAAAATAATAAAAACATGTCAATTTTCTTTTGTTCTTAGTAGTATTACCGCTTTTCGTGACCCAGTTTTTTACATATTCTTGTTGTTGTGGTTACCTGGTTCCTCGTGAAAATGAGTATTCCGGGGAAAAACAGGTTTTGTATCTTCGGGTGCGAACACTTAGATAAGTAAATTTCGCAAACAACTTAACTATTCAGTGATTTGATGAATCTACCAAATGTATAATGAAATGAAATGAAATGAAATCATTTATTCTTCAATTTAGGCATGTTACATGCACTTATGAATGTCAAAAAACTACCACCGGTTCATAAAATAAACCTCTGCCTCGAGAAGAACCGGCGTAAGAAACTCGGCTAATGATATAACAATACAATCATCATCATATGTCATAACGTCGAAGGGTACTCAAATATATCTGAAATTCTTTAACGCCTTGACAAAAAAGTTGTGTTTGGAGCGCTCGAAGCCCAGCAGTGCCCGCGTACCGCGTGCGGTATGCGAGGTTAAGCACCGTCGGCCGAGGTCAGTTTTTGGATGGGTGACCACTTTGAGTGGTTATTAACTGAGCACTCTCGTCCTTTGGAAGGCACGTAAAGCCGTTGATCCCTGGTGTCTATTGAGAACCTCCTTGTTTTTTAAATGTCGGTTAGTAAAAATAAAGTAATGTTTATATTATGATATTAAATCATTCATTTACCTACAAATTTAACTCTGGATTACATATAAATTTTACATGTGAAATACACTAGAAATATCGGAACTGTCAATGTCAATTGCTATCATTCATTTCCAACTTACAAGTTGTTTAAAATTCATAAATTTATTTTGCATTTCTTCAAACACGTCGTCTACCGGTCCCCGGGATCCCCGGGCTCATTTCAAATTAATGCTATTGTTTATTTTTTTCGCCGGGAGAGGACGGCATAACTATTTCTTTTTTGCATTTGCCTACACCGAATTTGAGCAGGACTGAGAGTTAACCATTTCCACACATATCTACCGAAAATGTGATAAATGCGGAGCAACTGCTACGCAAAATAAATTAATTTGATTCCCCCGTTTCCCAAAACTGGGAACAATAAATAAGTATTTTAAGGTAAGATACTTTTCATATTTTATTCGGTTACAACACCTAAAGCCTATATATACCTACATGGTTCAGGAACAGCTCGCAACAAGCGTATGAATAGCACTCTCAGCTACGTACAGACTAGAACTACATAATTACAGAATCCTTTCGGCTACGGTTACAGTTTGCTAATGAGTAACCGGCTTTACATCCATTTAAAAACATAAATTAGAAAAAGCTGAGTATTTGTTGCTGGCTGAAAAATATCATCATCATAATCATTATCCACATCAGCATATGTAACATCCCATCAGCTAACTAAAAGAGCTGTACGATGCTGGAAAACAAAGACATCGTAGCCTATGGAACTCGCGACTCCAGAAGATCAGAGTTTGTTTAGATATGAAGAGGTGTTTTTGCATTAAAATTGTTTGTAGGGCACGGCAACGGCTTAGGCACGCTCGGGCTACATAATTTATTGTGGGTCTGATCAAGACTGGTTGACACTACGAAAACAGTAAATACCTTATGTGGCACGCATTTTCAAGATTTTCAATGAATTATCAGCCATTCTTTGTCTAAAACACAGGGTTTTCTAGCTCAGTCAAGCGTTATTTATTATCGTCTGTAAGCTCCTGGCCTATATTTATTATTAATGTACAATATGTTTTATCAATAAATGATTATTATTTCTATTTTTTATTATTCTCTTTATTTCTTTTGCTTCTCAGGCCAGGTTTTTACAAAAGCATTACTAAATTAAAAATAGATTATGCAGTAGGTGGTGTAAAAAATATTATGAACCATATACAACAATAATTTAATCCTACAGAATAAAATGAAAAAATAAAAAGCGTTACTGGGCTTCGAACCCTGGACCTCCAGCTTCATATGCAGGGTCAGTACCAAGTATGCTAAAGTGATCGTCAAGTACTTGACATATTGCTATAGTTCACTGAGCTCGATCGATATCGCTAGTAGTATAAACGAACCTTTGAAAGGTCACCTTTTTTCTGTATGTAGTACCTTTTTTCTGTCGTTATTCTCCTTTAGTGTGTATTATATTCTTTGTCCAAGGCTCAGGAACCAATATTCGTGTTCATCACACAAATAAATGCCCTGACCGGGATACGAACCCTGGACCTCCAGCTTCGTAGGCAGAGTCACTGCCAAATAGGCTAAATCAGGTCGTCAACATACTTATCAATATCCACAACAGGAATTAATAGTAGATTGTATGACAAGGGTCTAAAATGATGATGGAATTTTGTAATCAATTTGGGCAACATGACTTTTCCGAAGTAATAAAGCCTGCTGAATCCGATTCCGAATGCTGCCAAGCCGAATTTAAGCTCCTTTGCTCAAAATTCAAAGATGACGGAATTCAGCTCAAAATCCGTAAATATAACTCGAATCGGTATTCCAACGGTACAAAACATTCCATTTTACAACTGATGATTTTGTAAGTTGTTGCTAGTTTTGCGGGCTTGGTTGTAATGGTGTATTTCCGGCGTTAGCCTGGTTGCATTGGAAGTTTGTTGGCATTGTATCTGGAGGACCATATAATTCGTCCTAGGGTTGCAGGCCTTATGAAATTTCTCCCTGCAAGCATGCCGTAAAGGAAACAGACCAAACTCCAAGGTTAAACGAGTTATGCCACCCCTAAATATGTGTACAGAAATGTGAAGCTAATTACAATATAGACAAGGACCAAACCAAAAGTAGGTACCTACTGGGTTGGTCCTTGTCTCGAGTATAGGCCATATTGTAACTTGGCTGATAGGAGAAAACGAAATTAACGCAGAATTGTATGTGTCGGTCCCGTCGAAGCATCCTTCAAAGTATACTTCGTCCATTGTGATTGAGCAGAGTGTATTCGTACACATCCGGAAAAGTACTAGGTGGTCACGTAATTAAGTATCTGAGCTGGAGCGTCGAAAAAGGCAAGAAGTACCGGTGTGCTAACTCCTCTAATAACCACTAGAGCGACAAAGGTTTGTTCAAAATTCTGCGAGGTGAAAACGAACGTGACATTGAACAATGGTTGTAGTCGGGGAACCTATGGTTAAGTGTATTACATTTAAGTATTTATATAAACTATACAGTGCTTAACTTTACGATTCACACAGCGACATCCGTCAACTTTTTGGCTACCACGGAATAATATGTACAAATACATAGCTACCTACCTAAATTTAATTATAATTAGTTTATTCTATGATGTATTCTTAATAATTGTGATGAAACATAGTTCTAAGATTAACTAAGTTGTTATTATTAATGTATGACCATAGCAAAAATGTATTCTTACACCATTCCAAGGTCCACAAGGTTGCAATATTATTATTGTAATATTCGTAAAAACAAGGAAGATTACGCGTATAGAAGAAGTCGGATTCTAAAGTAAAGATAGGTACCCAGGTTTTTAATTTAAATATGATCGTCATATTATACTATTATCATAACATAACATATCTAAGGAACGCCTCGCGAAATATTATACCTATCTGCAACAAACGGTTAACAAAACCTACTCGTTTTGTTTGCATTGTCTGCTAAATAAATTTTGGCTAGAAGATGTAAACAGTCCAGCCCCGCGTCCCCCAACTAATTATTTCCGACGGGTATAAAACAAATGTTTGCTAATCGTCGTAGAGCGTTGGACCGTAATCTCTGTTGGCTTTGTTTATTGCTAGCTATAGATGTACAGTTAACCTTCGACACGCGCGGTCAAGCGCTGTCTCGCCCCCACAGCAGCGATACATCAGCGGCGGGCGTTCGGACCGACGCAATTACACGGCGCGCGAGCAGCGCTCGAACCCACTCGCATATACGTCTCGGTCCCCTCAGTCGGCGGCCCTCGCTCCACACAGCTACACGTACTGAGTTAACTCAGAGGCCACTTAAACATGGCATCTTGTACCGCGGTCTTCGCTGCGCTTCTATTCGCCGCGTTCGCCACAGCAATAAGCCCGCTTCACCCGCTCTCAGACGAGTTCATAGCCCTAATAAACTCCAAACAGAACTCATGGAGAGCCGGTCGTAACTTCCCGTTAAGCACTCCGCTTGCACACATAAAGAAATTAACGGGTGTGCTCAAGGATGACAATCTTTTAACACTCCCCGTAGTACAACACGATGCTGACCTGATTGAGAACCTGCCGGAGAACTTTGACCCCAGGGACAAATGGCCGAACTGCCCGACTTTGAACGAGATAAGAGACCAAGGATCCTGTGGAAGTTGCTGGGCGTTCGGAGCTGTCGAAGCGATGACTGATCGTGTCTGCACTTATTCTAACGGTATGAAACATTTCCATTTCTCCGCTGAAGATATGTTGAGCTGTTGCCCGATCTGCGGGCTCGGTTGCAACGGCGGAATGCCGTCGTTGGCTTGGGAATACTGGAAGCACTTCGGACTCGTATCAGGAGGTTCGTACAACTCTAGTCAAGGATGCAAGCCTTACGAAATTCCTCCCTGCGAGCATCACGTACCTGGTAACAGAATGCCGTGCAATGGCGATTCCAAAACACCCAAATGTTTAAAGAAATGTGAAGCTGGCTACAATGTTGATTACGGCAAGGACAAGCACTACGGTAAACATGTATTTTCGATTAGAGGTGGCGAAGATCACATTAAGGCGGAACTGTTTAAGAATGGTCCAGTGGAGGGTGCGTTTACCGTCTATGCTGATTTGCTAAATTACAAGAGTGGGGTATACTCGCATACATCCGGAGATGCTCTGGGTGGTCACGCTATTAAGATACTGGGTTGGGGAGTAGAAAACGGCAAGAAGTACTGGCTGATCGCTAACTCCTGGAATAGTGACTGGGGTGACAACGGTTACTTCAAAATCCTACGAGGTGAGGACCACTGTGGAATCGAAAGTTCCATTGTGGCCGGTGAACCGACGCTAGATGGATTATAAATAAAATTGGATTTAGCAAAAATGCTCATATTACCAAAGAAAATTTTAATTACAGTTAATTTGGTACCAGAAATATGCAATAAACTTTTTGATAGTATGACGTGTTTTTTTTTTTCACCAAATGAAAATATTAATAAGGTACACAAATAAATACCTAACGAACTCATTTATTCATAAGATGTAATTGGATGTCTATCTGCCTAATGTTTTAATAACTAACGTTAACAACAAACAGCATTCATTGCGTCAAAGATGTTATTGTTATTACTGTTTATCCAGTAACTTTATACATTCAGAGCTTGCGTTAAATTCGGTAGTTCTGATTTTGTGCAGACATGTTTATGATGTTGGCCCAATAAATAATCCAAGTTTGTGACCTCAAGCGCCGAACTTACCAAAAATCAAAAAATCTATTATGACCCTAAAGGACTAGTTGCTTATAGTACCTTCTCAGAACGTTTTTAAAGTAGACTAGTCTGATATAATAAGAACCTAAAAATGGCTTTGTAGACCCAATAGTTCTAGCGATAAAATCTTTCAAAGTTTGTGAAAATCGAAAAAAATGATAAACTTTGAATGACTTTATTACGGAACGTATTTGGTCTACAGAGACAATTCTAGTCTCATTCCTGAGTCCCGTCCTGAGGAGGTACTATCAGCCACTAGTCCTTTACGGTTACAATCGGTTTTTCGATTTTTCACAAAGTTGCGTCCGGCGCTCGAGGTCATAAACCTGGATATACATACATTGGGCCAACATCATAAAGAAGTTTGCAAAAAATCAGAACTACCGAATTTGACGCAAAGGTTACTGGATTATGTTGTTATTATTAGCTAAATATTGCTCTGATGAGTCCATATTGTTTTTCCATCAGTTCTACTGATACAAATAGTAAGGTAATTAGTAAACAGGCTAGTAAGTACCTAAATGGGAACTAATTTTTTAAGAAAACGATTTGTAATGTTGTAGGAGCGAAGTCGAACGTTGATCGACATTCAACCTATTGTTTTGCGGTTTCTGCTCAGTTTCCTCAGAACAATGGACTACCTAGCTACATGCACGTGTAACCTGTTAGATACTTAACATCTCCGCTTGTTTAAAAATTTGACATAACTCTCTTACAAAATTAAAGTTCATCTAAATAAATGTACCTACAGGACGTCTTGAAGAGTAGCTTATACTGTATGGAAATTCAACATGAGCAAATAATTAAACCCGACATAGGTCATCGTAGA
The DNA here is from genome assembly GCA_963556455.1 of Epiblema foenella. Taxonomy (NCBI): domain Eukaryota; kingdom Metazoa; phylum Arthropoda; class Insecta; order Lepidoptera; family Tortricidae; genus Epiblema; species Epiblema foenella. Next base: position 12,699,155 of record OY747106.1, read on the forward strand.
GTAATCATAAATAAAAAGGACTTTTTACATGACCTACCTACACCTAATTAGTATTAGGACGCCGTAATTCCAAGTAAAATACATGTCCAAAAATATTCGTGGTTTATGATAACGATGGTTTTACCCACTCTTAACAGTGGGTAAAACCATTTGCACAAAGAACTCACACACACAATGTTTCGGAGTTATTTTAGTGAACTAAACCCCGTAGATATATTATAGTTAATTAATGTACCTACTAATTTATTCAATAAGCAAATGACTTCATGTAGGTATCTATTATCATTTTAATCTCACAATAAACATTACAGTATAGTTGACAATACGCACACAAAAATAATTAGCTACTTTGATCTTATCTATTTCACGCCATTTCTAATATACCTAAGTATTTACATATCATTTAACACTTATATGGTAGATAATAATTATTCCATTTCATAATTTATTTGTAATTCCTCGTATTAATTTAAAGTCTGGGAGATTTATTTACAATTATTTTAAAAATGCGGGTTGAATTATTCTATTAATTACATACTACATTTTTATTTTTATTAGGTATATGTACTTGGGTTGGCCTAAAAACAAAGAATAAGTGGTTATTTAAAATTATCATTTAATTGACCTACTCAATTACAATGAGGATCAATTGTTTGTTAATTGACATTTATTTAACCGTGTAAGCGATACCTACTGGCAAAACACTTAATTACTCATTATCCAGATATGTTCCGCCCACCCTTTGTTTTGAGATAAAAGCGATAACTTGGTCAACTATATTGTATTATTAGGTACGTTAGTACCTATTCTGTAAACTTAACGTAGCCCAATAGTTATAGCGTAAGTAAATAAATAGTTTATGATAACACCTTTTTTTGTTTTTCACTCGCCGTCTAATATTTATCTATTTAATTTTGTACAAAACAAATTATTAGTACAAATGGTGGATTTAATGCCTCAATGCAATCTCTACCAGTCAACCATAGGGCCAAACAGGCAAACGGGGGTGCAACAGACAGATTAATAAGCAAAAATCTTCAGAAATACCTAATAACAATATATTCAAACTACTTACCTACTTAAACATATAATATATATGTCACCGTCATATTCGAAAAACCGTTAGATTATAATCTAATCTAACAATCGAAATTGTAAACTGTCGAAAGACGAAAATAGCGAAAATACACTTTTCCGCTACGAATGTTATAGCAGGAGCTTGGCGTTGGAAATAAAATGGGCAATTGAATTTTTGCGGTAATATTATATACATCGTTTCTTAGAAAATGGTTCACTAGGTTCGGCAAAAGCGCTAAAAAGACACAAAGTCATCTTAGCCAAGACAAGTGACAACCGTCTTTGTCGCCGTCAAAGACGTTGTTCAACAAGGAAAATAAAAACGTTATCTGTCGATTTATTCTATGCCCCAGTGAATAACTAGGCAGCGGAGCATTTATTTTATCTAATATTGAATTTTAATGTACGAAGGATACGGGATAATTTCGAAGGACTTATCTAAATGTCGGTATGCAAATAGGAGTGCCCTGCCTTAGTAGGTCGTCTAATGCGAAATCTGTTTTGAACCAAATGGAAGTTACAGTTACAATCCTATCAACTGTCTAAAAAAATAGGTAGGTACTCATGTTTATACTTAGATAGAACGCGAACGTTAAAAACAACAGTTAACAAAAATGTTTGCGTAGGTACATATTTTACTTTTTTATTATTTCCAATCACTTCGCTTTATTATTTTTGCTCATATTGCCCACAAGGTAGCTTAGGGACTAACTAGCAATGTGCAATTCTAAGAATTACTATTAATGAGCAAACTGATACAATCATAAAACCAACAGGAAAATGTGAATTTGTGTTTTTTTTATATTATATCGTAAAAAACTTGGCAAGGCAGCGGTAGGTATCTACTCAAGTTGTCAAAATGATAAAAGTCTTGCCTGGTTACTTTTTTAAGCACCGCTCTCAAAAGATACATTAATTGGTATAAGTATATAATAAAAGTGTTTCAAGAACCTTTAGCGGCGTCTCCATTTATACCGGCTCTGAATAAAATTAAGCAGTCACGACAGTTCGACTCGCGGGAGCCGGGTCTTAGCCACATCGAGTCTGTGGCAGTAGGCTGGCTTTAATGAACGTATTTCTTTGTCATATCTTGTATTTATTTCAATTACTCTTGATACGAGGAACTTAAATAATTATTAAGTGCAGAGTCAGTCTTATATCAATGTCATAAAGACTTACAATGTACCTATGTTTTTTTTACTTTATGAGTAGGTAGGCACTAAGTATATGTATTATAACAACTTATATTTCTCATGGAGGCCGCTGGCTGGAGCACTGTTTCTTTCGCAATACCCCGGGGTGCTTCATTAGAGGGTGAGCAGGCTATATTTAAAACAGTACTCGTGTATTCGTTACACGATTAAAACGACTTAACCCGCCGACGCTTGAAATGCCTAGACCGCGCTTAAGTACTTAAAATTTTAATGAAATGCGAAAAACGAATACTTTTAATGTCTGAGTCGGCTTTTCCTCCGAGTTAAATTAGTATGGACTTTGCGTAATGGTTGGAGAAGTTTTGCTGGTTTATAATGTATTGTATTGGTTTTGAATGTTAATTTATTTGTGAAGTTTCATAGGCGTTGATTTACGTTACGTACCTATTAGGTTTTATATTAAAATTGAAACATCTACCTACGTACCAAAAACAGTAGATTGTGTCCCAATGGAGCAAAATACTGTTTATGGCGAGGGTGGAAAATTGAAACCTGGGTGATGCGAAAGGTTTTAATGTAGAATCTTGAGGGTAACCTGAGGAAAGTGCATGTTCCGATATTCGGGACTATAAATATACACTCGCGGGCAAAGAATACGGGTCGGTAAAATACCGTCATATTTCATAAAATAGAGCAAAATTGTACAGTTTTCTAATCCTGTCATGATCTTTATTTAATTTTATATCTAACCTGCAAAAATAACAGTTAAAAAAATTAACGTTTCAGGTTTAAATCGGACTCCTAAAACCCATTTAAAATGTTAACGCAAAAATCGACAGTTTTGGAGATTGGTATTTTTATGATAGAATCCCGGGAATTGCTAATACTGTTGGATATTACGAACAATAATATATCACGTAAATAAAACTAGTGTACCTGTGCTAATTATAGAAAAAAAAAGTTAAATGTTGATAAACAATCTGATTGAAACAATATAGTATTTAAATAACATTTTATTAATCCTCAGTTTCATGTTTAATGCTTATATAATATACTACTAGAACTAATTAGTTATCCTATACGTATATCACAAAACATGACTGATCACTTGATTTTGACTGTCCACTTCATAGTACAATATTAAATTCAAGTACACTTTAAATAAATCATTAATACGAGCACAATACCACAGGTTCTGCAGTTATATAAAGATTTAACGCAATATTTAAGTAAATCTTTGTATAACAACTGTAATATTGTATAATACTTTAATAATTAGAAAATATTTTTCATAGTAAACAATTACGATAACAGAATACATTCCCTTCGGAAAGGTATCTTAGCGCATTTTGCAATGAGGTATGAAAAAGGTAAAACTTTAGTATGACTTTCAACAAGGTCCTATTTCCAATTTCATCGTACGATGCACTAAGAACTTTCCCAAAGAAACTTAAACAGGTATAATTAAATTAAGTATAAAATTAATTGGAATGCCGGCGCGTATCAGTCTGACATTATCCATTTTATATGGGGCATAAAAGCGCCAGGCATAAGAATTTATAGGTTTCGTCAATGTTTATTTACTAACTAAATATATCATAGAGATCACTAATCAACTAATAAATAAAAATACCTTACATTTAAATTATGACTATGAAAATAAAAACGTCTTCATACAAATTAAACTGTAAATATGTTTTAGGTTATTAACGGCGGTAGAGATATTATGTCGCAATGAAATATGAAAACATTAAAAGTCGTCTCTTTCTCACAAAATACATACACATTATTAATAAATCGAACTTAAGAATCAATGCGTAACAATAAATTAACAAATTAAGAAAACATACAAAAATTATTTCTGGTGATGATATTACATTTTCGGAGCACATTGATTTTTAAATTGATGCACCAAAATTTAGATGCGCATTAAAGAAGACTACATAATAAAAGTTTAGTGTCAATTCGACCAATAACCTATTGAGTCCGCATATAAATAATACAATGGAAATTGAACCAAGTGATCCGGATAATGGTTGTGAGTGAAACCGTGTTTCGTCACTGGTACAATTTGAAATACCTACTTTGAATTATTTTGTTATTCCTATACGACTAAGGAGGAGATATTAATTTTAAGTCTAATTTAAGATTAAGTTATTCCTGTTCAATCGAATTGCACCTTGGACTGTTATATCGTCGGTTAACATTGACAAACAAAACTCACTAAGCAAATACCTATCCATACTAATATTATAAATGCGAAAGTGTTTCTGTCTGTCTGTCTGTCTGTGTGTTACCTCTTCACGCTTAACCGCTGAACTGATTTAGATGAAATTTGGTATGGAGATAGTTTGAATTCCGGGGAAGGGTATAGGATACTTTTTATTCCAGAAATCATCCCTTTAGGGGATGGAAATTTGTCTGGAAGAGCGATGACTAGGTAAGTGCCTGATATAAAAAATAGCGTTCAAATTCTAACATCGTGTTAGACGAGTTCCATAAGCTAGTTTAAAGCTAGTTTCGCAGCATCATTTCAGCACGAGGTTTCTAAGTGTAATGACAGATTTGCTACTGAGTTTTGGTTGTCAACCGACAATTCAATAACAATTCAAAGATTTCAATAAACAAAATCAATAAATTATTTTGGCACGAGGGCAAGCACACTAAAATTTCAGTGCACCAATTCATTTTCAAATGGTTTCAGTTTCGGATTCCATTCCGAGATGTTAGTTATTCAATGTCACTGTCTAGACAAGACTTAATAGCTGACTTGTAGTGTTATAGTGTTTACGCAAATAAGCAGACTGCAAATGCAAGCTTTGGATTTTTCTCATTCTGGCGTAGTATGGCAGTTACTTTGGAATAGAAGATCTATTGAAATATTCAGTGTGAAAAAAAACCACGAATACTGGTATAAAGGAAGCCTGTTTTTAAAGAGCTAATATTGGTTTTCTATACGCTTTTTATAGTAGATAATTTTGATAGGAAATAAGGGTATGTATAAACAATATTTATTATCACTTTCGCGACTGGCCTAATGGTTCGAAAGCCAACATAAATTATATAGAACTTTGTACTACACTTCTCGTACTAATAAAAATTTAGACCCATATAATTTTACGTGTCCCTACGTACGTAAGTAGTAGGACTTCGATTACACGATTTAACCCATTCAATTCCCATGACAACACATATGCGTCGTGTCTCTACGTACGATTTCCGCTACAAAGCGGAAAAATGGTGCTACGCGCTACAGGTTAGCGTAGGCTTATTAGACGCCGAATGGGTTAAAGTTCAGTTTGCTACAGTGGCGGCGTAGGGTAGATTAGCACCCGGGCGGTTCTCAGCAACCCCCCTACTTAGAATAGAACACAACATATATAGCCCAGGCAGATCCTCTTAATTCACGAGTGTCTTACAAGGTGAGCGGCAAGCCCAAGCGAGGAAAAACCGCGCTAAACGAACTCTCTATCCACGAGTGTCTCACAAGCAACCCTGAGGGCCGAAGGCCCGGAGCGTCCCATCAGTTACTCACCCCCTCTCACTCTTTCACAAGCAAGACGCACGAGTGCAACGAACGCCTGACTCTAAACCCCTTATTCATAAACGTCTATCAAACCTATATTAGTTAACTAGCCGCTAAAGTTCGTTTGTATTTATTTGTCACTTTGACATTTACGTTTGTGAGAAAGGGACAAAGAGCAGTTTAAGTAGTTAGCAGAGGTTTGTTAAGTTTTATGAATAAGGGGGTAAGTCTCTCCGATCTCTGCTTGCCATAGCAGATTTTTACCGTCGTTTGTCAACCCTTGGTGCTAGGTACCCGGGGCGGGGTTTTCTATGACACATTCATAATAACCAAGAACAGAGTTACCTATATAGCTGTATACATTTTTTACTGGCGTTGTTCGTAATACCATATAATAATAACTCTGCAGATGGTGGGCCGAGGATGCCGGTGTATATCTAGACTGCCAACATATATACTTTACTTATATACCTTATACTGCGTACCTTAAAAGTATATAGCTAGTTTTACTACGGAGAGATATGTAGTATTCAGTGAAACTAACCCTTTTAACGCCATCACTCACGCCAAACTTTTTTGCGGAGGATCAAAGTTATACCTTATTTGGTAGCATAACCTACATGCTTTGGGCATTATCTTCTATAGGTGTCGACAGCGCACCTCGTATCACCTTTAGGTGTCGTTGGCGTGCAGAATGTTAAAGGCACGCCACGATGTATGTAAGACATTGGCAGTCTATACTATATAGTTTATCATCTCTGACATTAAAAGATGTTACCATTTGTTACATGGAGCTTTGACACACTCTTCATAAGACAATTAATAAAACCAACTAGGAATAACTGGATGCTGTTATGCAATAATGTGTCAACGTAATAGGAAAACCTATAGTATAGCGTCCAACTTTCTCAGAAATAATACAGTCTATTTCATGTTCTATAACAAATGACGATAACCCCAGAATTCTATATATTTGTTGTCACACCCTGGAGATAAAGTGGCATTTTACCTAGGTAAGTAATGTACTATTAGTTATTACAGAGTGGCACACATTTCCAGAACTAGGCAATCTTTACTAACTATTTAAGAACTACGTTACCCCAACAGCTATCTATATGGACTCGTGGTTATAATATTCCGCTACGAAATTTGAATACTAAAAAAATAAAATTCTATTAAGTAATATAAATTCAAGGGCCTTATTTTGTACGAATGCCTCTCTTTCACACATTTGGGATTGGAAAATACACGATATCAGAAACCGTGGCACGGAATTGACAGTTTTAATTTGTTAAAGTGAATCAAACAAGTGTTCTTTTTTAAATGATCATGTGCCAAAAAGTAACAATACCCCCATACTAATCCATTCTAGTGCATGGTCACTACGCCAGACGTGAATCTTATCAGGTCTTGTACCAATCCAGCTAGCAACATCTTCATCCAAAATCCAAGTAGAAGGAAATAAGGTTGTAATGAAGTAAATTAATATATAAGTATGTGTGTCAGTCCCAAGCAAAAGGTACTGTTTTGTCGGTAGTCAAAGCGCTATTGACACACATATGCAATTAGAAATGTCTTTATTGCCATCGACATAGCGCTTTAGCGCTCTTTTTTGCGCAATTAGTAATGGACCTTGTTGACCACCGACAGCGTTATTTTTGCCTGGAAACCCCATTTATACTCAGAGCGGTGCCGGTGACAGAGAAGGAAATGCGAACTTCTCATTTCGATTTTCCGCCGCAGCGTGGATTTTTAACGCTTACGTCATAGAATCGTACCGCGTGTTGGGAGTTAGCGGATCCGTCTCGTCGTCGTGTTGGAAGTTGAAGGCACTCCTGAAACTGTCGCGGAGCCGCTCTCTGAACGTTTTGTAGTCTAGGTTCGCTTGCTGGCCGAAATCAAAGTCGGCCACTTCTATTGTGTACCTGTAACAAGTAAATAAAAACCAAACGTAATAAACAGTCGAGTTCCAAAGATTACACATATAGTTGGACTAATCAAAACTCACTAGCAAACCTTCATTACTCTTAGAAACCTCGTACCTCAGTACTGAAACGATGCTGAGATCCGAGTTTTATTTATATAGGCATTTGTTACATAGTGAGTATGGTTGTCAACCAACGATATACTATGACCCTTCCAAAATTAAATCCAAATTTAACAACGTCCAATTCATAACTCCTTTGTTTAAATCCGTCGAGTCGTTTAGGCTGCTAAAACTACAAGGAAGGAAGGATAAGTAAGCTTTTGTACTAATATATATAGGTAATTAATTTTATTTTCCGCCACGTGATATTATATATATTTTCTGGTCCTACTATACTAGGTAAAACAGCCTAATCACGGGAATTTATGTACTAACGGTAGGTATATTTTACTGTCAATCTTGAGGTATAAGGCCGGGTTTTATAAAGATCCGTAAGACCAAATGTCGAGATCAAATTTCAGTAATTGAGTACATTTTTTGACATAACAAACCGACATAAGGTCTAACGGCCATCACACGTTTTTGTATTAAACTGAAATTTTGAATGAAGTATTTTATATCTTTTATTATAGAAAATTCTATATCTTTCAAGAGGTCGAAATTGCACCACGTCCGTAGAGAGTACCCACAATTACCCTACACGCGACCCCAGGGGTGGTGATAAACGGTGCAACAAAATTTCCATACGATAAATAAATATATCTTTCAAAAACACTAGCTACTTTCGTTGAGGTTAAAGATAATTGCACAGATAAAAATGCAATTTCCACGTTTTCAAATAATGTGTGAAAATCGTGCAAGTTTAAATCAATATAAAAATGCAATTGGTCCATTTATTTCACACCCGTGTGGTTCAGGCCGGAGCCATTTTGAGCTATCAGGTTTCTAGGCTTTTTTATATTTTACGTCAACGTGTATTTTTATAATAGAAAAATTATGGCTTATTGATATTATAAGTTACAAAGAAAATAAGGTGTGCTCAATACTTTTGGCCAAGGCTGTACCAATTTTCTTAATTATCCTTGGAAGTGAGTGCTCAAGCGAATGGGAATGTGAACTGTGGACTGTGGAGTCTCAACCCATATTCCCAATCGCTCAACATTGGCTATTACTTACTTCGAGCGATGCTGGTAGTAGGCGACGCCGAACACGACGAGGATGACCGCCAGCAAACAGAACACCACCGGCACCACAATCACAGACAGTTGCGCGTGCACCAGCGCTGCAAACAGATGTTATAATAGAGAATATGAATCTTTTTTTTTCATCTCTCCGAGTAGATAGCCGGGTTGAAAGTCCGACCCTAGGATGGAAAGCCATTAGGGCGGGGCACGGCGGCGCCGGCTGCTGGTTGTTGCAGCGCGTCTTCGTTACTGAATACTTAGAATGTCATTTACTATTACTTTTATTTCTCATTTATTTTCCTGTTAGTCGAAATGAAAAGTAGTGTTTAACTCGGGTGAAAGCATCCATTCACTCTTGAACTATTCTCGGATGATATGGCTCACTTTCAACCCTTGGTTAACAATCTACTATTTAATGACGCAATTCCAACAACTTTTTAGAGAGGAACAAATGTGTGTATGGAACAAATACAATTAGAACAACACAAAAGACAAAAATGGATTCAAAGTAGAGCATAAAATCCGAGCCCTCGAATCGTCCCCAAAACTCCCATAATAATTGAGCATAGTATGTGACGTCATGTTAGTACGGGTGCATAGTAATATACTATGCACCCGTACTAACATTGTATGGAAACATAAAACCTTCAAATTATCACAATAAATAGTAAATTAGACAAATTATAAAAAGATAAAGATTCGCAAATATATTTTTTTTATAGTCAACATGTAAAATGGAAGATACCAATAGAATTGATCATGATTCAACAAAAAAGAAATTGTACAGTAACTATGTCCATAAACGCATCTCACGACCAAAAAGGCAAATTAGTCGTTTTTTTTTATTTAAACCTGACTGTGGCTTTATAGGCCGGGCCCAATAAAGCGGAGTACGCGGTTGGAGAGTAGCCTGGGGAAAATCCAGGGGAAAACCTCCGGCACGACCACGCGTGTGGTTTGGAACACTGGAATACTCTAAGAGTTTGCGCTCCAGTGAGATTGGTTGAGCCAGTGAGATTCCACTCACACCTCAGATTCGGTTGAAACTGGGAATTTGTTGGAATGGCTATGGTGGTATGGAACTAACTCTGTGATGTTAGCTGTCAATGTCTAAAGTCACAGTTAAAGATATTTTGTATGGGACTGTAACTTTTCAATAGTGACTCGAATGAAATGTAGTAAAAAGTGACCCCAACCCTGATTGGTATTTTAAAAGTTAGGCATTACACCCGAGGACAGATCCCTACAAGGTGATCTGATACCTCAAGATAGCTTGTGGTTCCATGCATAGAGCAGCTCACTTATATTTCGAAGGACACTGTGATTGGTCATGATCTCACGATCCTCGATCATAAGGGAACAATGGAGAAAAATAAACTATTACAACTTACCTTTATAAATATTAACAGTAGCCCTAGAAACATTTCTTCCCATGTCATTTTCTATTATAACCACCACTGTATGCTGATCACTGTCCAGGAAGTATCTAACCAGTGGGAAAGTATTCACAACAGTCCGGGTTGTGGACGAACAAGTCTCGTTCCCAGTTATGTTGTATTCACCCCTCTTGTATTGGGCGCAGAAATCAAACGGTGGTGAACCCTTGTACTTCACTTCTAGGTTTAAAAGATCTCCGTGTTGTAACCAGTTGCGACCGGTTATGTTTACTGTTGAAATTGGCTCTGGAAATGAACATACAAGTGCATTATGGAAATGTGTGTGGAAATATTTTATAGCTGGATTAGGGATGTTGACTCAAAATTTGACTACTCTATAACACTTCTCCAAAATAAAAATGAAAGGCAAAAAAATCCTGCTGCGAAATGCTGAAAATACTATTGAAATATCTCGTAAAATAATGAAGCTACAACCGTTTTAATGTTGCTGGTTAGAGAAGTGAGGTCATTGGCCACGAGCGCAATAGTAAATAATGATATTTCCAATATAAAGATGCGTTTGCGGAAAAAGGACAAAGTATTCCCCCTCTTAAAACTTTGAAGACTTATTATTGTGTAATCATTTATTCTTTTGAGTTAGTTTTTTCGCCATTTGATTAAAAATTAGATTCCTTTTTCCTTTTTCGAGAAAATTCCAACTCATTAATTTTCTCATTTGGTGTAATTAATCCCTTTTGTAATTATCTGACGTGATGCTGAAATTATCACTTCCTGACTAGGGTTAAGTCGGGAAGTGGGTTTTTCGGCTCGCGTAGCGGTAACTTTGTAGCGTAACAGAAAGTTAGTTTCAATAAGTGTAGTTAGAAGCAATATTATTCATTATTTGCAGGAAAAGTTGACATTATGACCGATTTCATAATGATAGGTCGTAATATTCGATCGTGACTTAACAGGTAGATAATACATAACAGTTAAGTCGATCACGTTGGTATATGCCATCCTGCGTGATTATGTGCTTACTACATAAAGATTTTTTCTATACGTCAATTAAGTTTCGTTTAGTACAATCGTGATCGGAAACAACATTTCGTGATATTCTAGTAGGTGAACTAAACAATGTTAATTAATATTCAATTAAAAATATAATAGCTATTGCATGAAATGCGTACAAAACTAGTTATTTTTAAGATACTCGTAATTTCCAAGGGTGAACCTTAATACCCATACTCAGCCCTTCCGACACCCACCCACAGGAAGAAAGAGGGTGATGCCATTCTAACCCGTCACCACGCAAAGATCAATATTGGTTTTAATAAGTGATTATTGCTTACCTCTAACTTTCAATGTTGCCTGGTAATGCCCATACGTATAATGTTCGCCAATAGGCACCATAGCCGTATTATGGCATATGAAGTCTTTTAGAGGACTCTTCTGTTTTAATGTTTTTGCGGCCCGCTTCGTTATATTGTGAGTAACGGGAATTACTTCGTTAGGCTTTTCCGTAGTTGTATACGTTGTTATATTCGGTTTTGGAGTTGTTGTTGTGGTGGTGGTTGTTGTTGTTGTTGTAGTAGTAGTTGTAGTGGTGGTGGTTGTTGTTGTTGTTATTGGTGGCAGCGGTTCATTGTTAGCAACAACGAGCACGTCAATGGAATGCTCGGACATCGTATCGTGGTAAGTGTTGTCTAAAGCCATAGTTGTTGTTTGATCTATGTATTTGCAGTCTATGAACCAGTATGTTACGATTTGCGAAGCATTAGCTTTAAGGAAGTTCATCTCGATTTCGGGTAGTTCTATATAGTGATGGACAGTTTGGTTGACGGCTACGAATGTGTTTGGTCTGATGGCATTGTTTTGCTTCAAGACCAGACCGCCGTGTAAGGTATCTGAAAATAGAAGGTATAATCATGATTGTTTATTATAAACTTCCTAACAGTAGGCTTCCAACATATCCGTAAGCAAGCCCGAACTAACATTATCTTAATGTTGTTTGTTTCAAGAGCTGAAGAATAAGGATTTAGATAAGAGGATTATAAATACACGCCACTGGTAGCAGTGGCGTGTATTTCTAGCTCCATTAGATGTGTCAGATATTAATGCGCGCTTTGTTGTGGCAGATATTAATGCTGGCGACTGTACTAAGCGTCCATGCTCACTTTTTCGAAGTTCAGTTAAACTATAAATGTTTGGGGCAAGTTTTTATTGGTCTTGAGTGTGTCATTAATTAACCATCAAAACATTAGAGACCAAGGACCCAGATTAAGGGTGCATTTCCACTCAGGCAGTGTGGAGCGAAGTATGGGAGTTATGGATAAATGATCTTTCCAAGATCCTCTGGAAACGCTCGGCCGGCGTGCTCCCGAATCGGAAACTTCTATACTTGTTCCCCATAAAAGACTGCCCAAGATTGAGATAATAGGGATAATGACCAATAGTCATAAGCAACTTTTAATAAAACTTCAAAAACGCTCTAATCCAGGACCTGGCTATAGGGATGCTAGTGTATGGAGATTTTTTTTTTCGGGAAAGTGTAGTAGTGAGTCTTAGTAAGTATTTTAGACTTGGGCGGATATTTCCGTCACCTGGTACATTTTAAAGCTAGAAAATGAAAGGGTCATTTGATTCCATAGGTACTTGATAGGTTTCTGAAGAAAAATGTGTTATTTTTCATTAAAAATTGGTGACATCATAGCTGAAAAACGTACACACTTCCCTACTACACTTCCCGAAAACAATTTCTCAATACGCGAACTTACCAAACTTGTTTTTGGAGTATTTTCGCGAGTTTTATTTATTGGCAATGCTCCACCACAACCGTGAATACTCGGACAAGAATAGGTCTGCGGTCTACCCCGTCTGTCGTAAAAGGCGACTAAAGGGGGTCATCGGGGTTGCGAGTGCTCAACGTGGCGGGGCCGGGGGCCGCAACCCTATTACGACCCTTGGTGTTAAGATGTCCACTAAATCTATGTTTAGATGCATTTGAAATGTAATAAAATATATTAGAGCACCGATTTCTGTTTACACCACAGTCCAATACCTAATAAAATTGCAGGCGACATCTCAAATAACCCAACATGAGTACTACCGTCGATAATAACAGCGTTTGGCCTCAAATGCTATCATTATTTCATTGCCGCTCCGAAAAACCTGAGTCAGGAAAGAAATTGACTTTTAGACACTATTTTTTAGGGTTCCGTAGCCAAATTGGAAAAAACGGAACCCTTATAGATTCGTCATGTCTGTCCGTCCGTCCGTCCGTATGTCACAGCCGATTTACTCGGGGACTATAAGCACTACAATAATGAAATTTGGTAGGGAGGTGCATTCTATGAACCGCTACATAAAAGTGATGTGAAATTACAACAAAATATTAAATTAGGGGGGGCACTCCATACATGCAACCGGTGGATGAAAAAAAAATTTCAACACACATAGTCGTGTGGGGTATCGATGGATAGGCCTTTAAAAATGATATGGAGGTTTCTAAAAAACTTGTACATGTAAGTCAACCGTTGGTGAGATATTAGCTGTCAGTCATAGAAAGTGTCCCCCTCCCCCCTCTAATTTCCAAACCATAAAGTTTAAAATTCTGAAAAAAATTGAGGTGGTGTGCATTAGTAAATACTTTCAACGATTTTTGGTTGGAACAATATAGGTTTTACGGATTTTTAGAAAAACAATTAGAATATATAAAATTAATAAATTATCTTATGTCACACCTGGTCATGATAGTAGTTTATGCAACTGCTACATAATGACAGGCACCAAACACGAGCAGGATTATATGCAACGAGCCGAAGGCAAGTTTCATAATAAAATCACACGAGTGTTTTAATGCCTAACTATGTACAATAACATACACACTTTATCTACGGCTTCCCGAAAAAGCTAAAAATTGACATGTCTGCAGGGCTACTTATTCGTTCCTTTGGCGGTGGAGACGACCATCTAGGGAGACGCATGCGGAACAGGGGCCTTGACCTCCGCTCCGGGTCATTCTTGATGCAAAGGTTGTCCATTGCAGTCCACGCGGCAACGCTGCAAGCGTTTTGAGCACCTTTGCACCAGAAATGACTCGGGGTGGGTTATTACATTAGTGTAGGTTAAGTTCTGTTTTTATTTATTTGTTGTATTTATATTTGATTTATTTGTAAACAAATGTACCTAATTCTTAATCTACATCCATATATTAAATCTTCTTTCATGTATTTCATGTGAGCGCGTTGAGCCGGAGTGCCCAATGTTTGACGGGATCATCCCACTTCCTGCCCAGGGGGACTTACTACGGGCGGTAATAAAGAAAGTCACCGTTCGCATATTTATCGATCAAATACCTGCGATCTGAGACTTTCTTTGTTCTAGCTAAGTAATTTAGGTACTATTAAAAATTCCTTGGGAAAAACTCGCCACGAACGAAGCTCAAAGCCGGAGCCGAAGATTACTATTCATGAATATAATTATGCATGAGAGTCCGCGATAATAAAAACTCTGAAACCAGTTTCTTATTGGAAGTGGATCTTATATTTTGATATAAATTTATTATAAACACAAATATGGAACTTACTTTTCCCATAAACGTACAAATTAATTAAGAAGTAAATATGATATAGTAATTAATAAATTATTTATAACTCAGAATCATAACTATATCGCAAACAGTAATTTGATAGGCTAATACAGATAAAACTAATCATGTTTGAAAAGTGACTCATCAATTGATGACGCATTTTGCTGCATGTCTACCTCGTTACATATAACATAACACTGGGTACAAATTCGTCTGTGTTCCTTTATTTTTCTGCGATATTATAGAGAAATAATGCACTAGTTTTACTTACTTTGATAATTAATTAATTTTGAAACTTAATATTACTAGATACATTGCAAAATATTTTTCCTTGAGATGGCATTACGATTAACGGACGATTTCTCTAATCTTACATGAAATAAGGGATAAGCTATTCCACCAGCATAAAATTGAATTCAAAGAGATATAATTACGTCCTTACGAACCCCAAAAACATTTTATCCGGTCGGTTCTCTTCATCGCCTTCTCCGCAACGCCAAAGTCGATGCAAAAATAATCTCAGCTTTATTTTGAAACTTAATTTAATAAGAAACATTTGGACTTATTACTACCCATTCCATATCTTAATTTAAATTCAGTGGAATTTTGTCCCGCGTACGGTTTGGCTGGATTTACAAAGAAACTAAGTCAGATATTACATAGACAGTGACGGATTGTGAAAGTACGACGAGTTCAGCTTTACCAGCGGCTACAGCTCCTGGTTCTCATAATGCGGCTCGTTGCCGCCCCGTTATAAGGAATTTTTCTATTCTATTTCAGAGGCTTACCAATGTAAAAAATTACATAATTTTACCTGTGAGACTGAAGACATTGCTTGCCCTAGCAACTTCTATGTAGATGTTGATGACTCTGTAGTACTCCTTCACACGGACTTCTGCGGTATATGTACGAGCTGTATAAACATCCCGTTTGTATTCTACTGTCCAGTTCACCACACCGGTTGAGTCCAGGAACTGTAAGTGGAAATAAACTCACAATGTAACAGACTTGACTTCTGATTACGAATTGATAAAAATATAGCAGCTTTGATTATGAAAAATCGCAATTAATGCCCAAATTGCCACTGCGTTAGCATCTCTCACATCACAATAACTGTTTTCCAAATATGAATAGTGAGATAGGTGGAGGAATCTTGCCAAAGGCTACGCCACCAATATGAAAGAGGACAGCTAGCCCATAGCCTCAACCTCTCTGACAGCGCACAACTGAGAAGATTGCAAATGTGAGGATTCATAGTGTAATGATGTAACAAACAAATGTGCTAAGACAACACAATGTCCGCAATGAATAGGGTTGTTGACTCAAAATTTGAATACTCCAAAAGAAACAAGGCAAAACAATATGCCAAATGGTCAAAATCCTATTCAATTATCTCAAAAAATAACAAAGCTACAACCGTTTTAATGTTGCTAGTCAGAGAGAGAAAGCGCGACAGATGTCTCTGACCTCGAGCGCCATAGTAAATGATGATCATTACAATAGGCCAGTCCATGGAATATTTCTATGTTGCAAAAGGTGGTGTAGAAGATTTCATTTTTTTAAATTGTGTATATAATAATAATAATAATAATAATATAAGCCTTTTATTCAGACATAAGTAGATATGTACATTACAAAATTACAATAACGCTCTTTCGACAGCATCGGTTCTGTCTGTTTGCCGTTTGGCAAAGGCCTCCTCCATCCCTTTCCATCTCTCTTTATCTCTCGCTAGCCGGGTCCATTTTCTTCCTGCAACTCTTATTATTTCATCTTCCCATCTTATTTTTTGTCTACCTCGTTTCCTCGTCTTATCTCTAGGGTACCACCATATTATTCTTTTGCTCCATTTCTCCTTGTTTCTTATTATGTGCCCTGTCCATCTCCATTTCAGTGTTTTCACCTTAGCGGCTACATCTTCCACCCCAGTTCTATTTCTTATTGTTTCGTTTCGGATTTTATCCTTCAATTTTACCCCTATCATACTTCTTTCCATTGACCTTTGGCATACTTGTAATTTGTTCAGGTTGCTACTTGTTAATGCCCAGGTTTGGCTGCCATAGGTTAGTACCGGCAATACGCATGCGTTGAACAGCTTTTTCTTCGTGGATAACCTTATTTCTTTGTTTTTCATGACTTCCTTCAGTGACCAGTACCTTTTCCAAGCATTGGTTGTTCTCCTGTCAATCTCTTTATCCATCTGATTGTGCATTGATATTGTTTGTCCTAAGTATATGTACTCATCCACATACTCAATAATTTCCTGATTTACTTCGATTGGTATCTTTTTAGAGTTAGTCATTGTTTTCGTCTTTTCAATATTCATTCGCAAACCCATTACTTCACTCTCGTTAACTAGTTCTTGTAGCATGTTTTGTAGATCCTCAGCTGTATTTGCAACTAAAACGAGGTCATCTGCGAAGCGTAGGTGTGTTAGTATGGTGCCGTCTATTTTAAATCCGTAATTTGGGTTCCTTTCCCAGTGGAGGTTTCTAAATATTGCCTCGAGTACTGCAGAGAAGATCTTTGGCGAAAGTGGGTCTCCTTGTCTTACTCCTTTGTTTATTTTGATTGCCTCTCCCTTGCTTTCTAACTGAATTCTTGCAGTACTAACTTCATATATATTTTTTATTATTCTGATGTACTTCTGCATTACCCCCTGATCTTTTAAGGCTTGCCAAATTTTGGAGTGTATTAGTGAGTCGAACGCTTTACTGTAGTCCACATATGCCACATATAGTGGGACTTGGTACTCATTGCATTTCTCTATTAGTTGCCTTAATGTGAAGATGTGGTCTAGTACTGAGAAGTCGCGCCTAAACCCGGCCTGTTCTTCCGGTTGGTTTTCATCCAGTATGTTCATTAGCCTGTGCAATAATATTTTCGCAAATACTTTATACACATTTGACATCAGACTTATTGGTCTATAATTGTTTATATCATATTGGTTACCTTTTTTGAACAATAGTATAATATTGGAAGTTGTCCATTGGGTAGGAATTTCTTCTTTAGAAATAACTTCGTTAAATAGTGATGTAAGTGTTGGTATTATAGCATGTTTCGTAGCGATCAAGAATTCATTGGTTATGCCGTCGGGCCCGGGAGACTTTTCTTTCTTTTGGGTAGTGATAGCTCTTTCGACTTCAGCTTCTAATATTGTTGGAATATCTTCGTCGTTATCGAGTTCCAAGGTGGTAGTAGAATGCTGCTCTCCATCTTCATATAGCTTTCTGTAAAACTCGGTGGCTACTTCGAGTATACCTGTTCTTCTAGTTTCACAGTCTCCTGAGCTGTTATTGTTTATTTTGATAATCCAGTCCTTTTTGTTGTTCAGTATGTTCCATGCTTTCTTTATGCCTCCAGTTTTGCTCACTCGTTCTTCTATGACCAAGTCTCTGTATGCTTTCCTGTCTTTTCTCAAACATGACTTTATTCGTTTGCTCAGTGCTGCTATGTGGTTTCTAGTTTCTCTTCTCTTGTTACATTCCTTTATAAGGTCTGCTCTTTTTTCAATTAGTTTACTTGTGTATTCAGTTATTTCTTTTCCCATTTGGTTGCTTGCATTTTGTTTGCTGAATTGTTGTGTTACTACGTGGATCTTTCTTTCCAAGAGGTCATATTTTCCTTGTAAGCTTAGGTTTGTAGTTTCTGCGTTAAAGTTACATAGTGCGTCTTTAGTGGTTCTTGTAATTTCTTCTTGAATGTCGCTACAAAGCTCCGTAAGTCTGGAGTTGATTTTAGGTCTTGGCATCTTTAGAGGTTTACCTTTCAACTTGGCTCTCACCATCCTGTGGTTGGTATTGAAATTTATGCGGCTGATGGTGCCGGTATCATCGAAGTGTTTGGGTTGGTTAGATAAGATGTAATCTATCTCATTCTTGACTGTTCTGTCTGGAGACACCCAGGTCCATTTCCGCGGTTGTCTTTTCTTGTAACAACTATTCAGGATAGTTAAGCCATGCTCAAAAGCGAAGTTGATGAGTTTTTGCCCGTTTCTGCTTCTTTTGCCTTCTGTGAAATTTCCCAGAACTTTTTCTTCTCCTTCCTTCGCTGATCCCACTTGTGCGTTGAAATCTCCCATGACTATGACATGATTGTTCGCATGTTTGTGTACAGTTGCATTGAGCATATCATAGAATTTGTCAATGTCAGCCTCTTTAGATCTATCAGTGGGAGAGTACACTTGGACTATAGTCCATTCTTTGGTGTATTCTGGAAGTTTAATATGTAGAACTGCTATTCGTTCAGAGACTCCGGTTATCTCCCTTATACAGTTTTTCAAACATTTTCTAACTAAAAATCCAA
Organism: Epiblema foenella; assembly: GCA_963556455.1. Taxonomy (NCBI): domain Eukaryota; kingdom Metazoa; phylum Arthropoda; class Insecta; order Lepidoptera; family Tortricidae; genus Epiblema; species Epiblema foenella. Next base: position 12,718,295 of record OY747106.1, read on the forward strand.
CTCCATACTGCCCAGGCGTTTCTCCTATATGGTAAAATATAAATTCCTCACGTTCCTCTATAGATTCGCCTTGTCTTCGAACTTCACTGAGTCCAATAATGTCCCATTTTATAGCTCTTATGGCCAATGTAAGCTCTGTTAGTCTTTCCGCAGTTCTCAAAGTTAAGACATTAAGAGTTGATATGTAAGTAGCTGTGTTTTTTGCTTTTCTGATAATTTTGTGGGGCCAAGCTTGGGTAGGAGCTTGGGTAGGAGGGTTTTGGTCATCCTTATCCTCCACGGTGACCAACCGGCTTGGAGGTGTAGTGCAGTTATTTTTATTGTTTAGTTTACTTTCTTTATCATTGTTCCTATTGCCGATGCTGTCTGCGTTTTCCTATGCATGCTCTTCTCTCCATGGTGATAATCTTGCCTTCTGCTGTTCTAATGTGTCCCCTTTATGTATTTTTGCTGGACCTCGTTGTCTCGATGTAGAAGGACCATTATCTTGCTGTGGTGAGTCCGAGAGGGCCCTTTTCTTATTATCGTTTTTCCCTTTTATAATCAACTTATTGTACTTTATAAAGGCAATATTTCCTTTTTTCTTTTCTTCTATAACCTGTTCCTTCAATTTCTTTCTCTCTTCTAACACTTCCTTAGGAAAGTCCTCTGAGACATATACTTCCGGGCATTTCTGCTTCAGAATTTTCCGATTTTTAAGAATTGTGTTTCTTTTCCATTGGGAAGAAAGTTTGATCAATATCGGGCTTTTGTTGGATTTCCCTAGTTTCCGGCTGAACTGGATCTCTGTCCTTTGAAGAGAAATGCCCATATCCTCGTTAACAACTTTCATCACCTTCTCTTCCTTCTCCCAGGGTTCTGATGTTATACCGTGGAAAATTATGTTACAAAATCTATTTTTATTTTCTAAGTGTGTGATCTTGTTTTCCAGATATTCGATCTTTTTCTCACTTTCCTCCTGTTTTCTTTGCATCTCAGTTAGTTCGACATTTAGCGATTCCCTAAGCCGATGGTATAAATTTTCTGTCTGTTGATCCATCTCATATCGCATTCTAAGAAATATTTTTTCAAATGCCGACTCTGACAGTTCCATTTTTACCTGGTTTCTGAACGTACCTCTACGTTGGTAATTGTTTTGATTTGTGGCAACACTATCCCCGTTATGTCAATATTTTTTGGGTAGGTAGTTTTAAATTTAGACTGCAGTGATGTCAGTTGCACGATATATTGTTCAATTTTACTTCACCAGTGAAATCCCAGCCGTAGATAACATTTACAGTGGTTACACAAACTGTTCTCTTCACTTTGTTGGTGATTGTAAGAGGTAATATTCACTTTCGCACCCAAATTTCTATTATTTTCACGAGCAAGACTTCACCTTGACAGTTACTCTGACAGCAGATTGTGTATATACAACTGAGTAAATATCAAATATGGTAGCATGTGATATCTCGGGACAACTTTTGACAAAACCTGGAAATTTTGTGACTGTTTTCGGTTTCTTACTAAAGTATATATTCTATATGATGCAACCTAGCGTAAAGTTACTTACTAGCAAATTAAAGAACATGAAATTCTGTCTCTAATGAGTACCAAAACTTAATAATTTGGTCAAGCATTATAGTAAAAAATCATGGTCAATAATGTATAAGTATAACATGTGTATCTGCGTATATCCATGGCATTGTCGCTCCCTAACGGATGAACTGTTTGGGTGTGACTTTTTCGATAGCAGGGATAGTTCTTAGCTGTTTTGTGTGAAGGGTTTTTGTAAATTTTTAATTAAATTTACTTGTTTTTTTAAATACAAATGGCCTATAGATATGTCTTTCTACAGGACAGGCCAGGCGTGTAAAACTAGACTCAAGTTCAGTATCAATCCTTATTTACAATCTATTATCCGGTCCCAGCTGTTTATATTCATTCAGGCCCAATATGCTGGTAACCACCACCACCTTCAAAAACAATGTGCACACAAACATCTGAACACAAACCTACTGGCTTTACTGTTTAAAATTTATGTGATTGTAAGTACAATTGTATTTTCATACTTCAATTAAATGAATAAAATGGGTGGTGGTTAGCTTGATTGATGAATCTCACCTTTTAAATATGAATCAAAAGCACAGAGGTTGTTCTACATAGGTAGTAAAAATGTATCCTAATTGTATACAAATGATTACTACCCATTTTACTCCCTTATGTTGTGATTTCTGTGTAAAAAGTGCATAAGTATACAGAAGTTAAACTATTATCATAGCAAATATTACATAATTTTCTTTAAACAAGAAAAGGTTATAAAAAGCGACACACTACTTTTGCATATATCAGTATAATTTGAATGTGCATGACAAAAGTACTTGTTTAAGCCGTCGTCTCCAAGTGAAAAAATAAACAATAGCATTCCTTTGTAATGAGCCCTGGGATCCCAGGGACCGGTAGACGACAGGTTAACCTCAGGTCACAAGCATTCTCCAAGGAGCAGTTCAGCCAAACATTGAAAATGACATTTATCATGACATATAACATATACATTAATGGGTGTTGTGCCACATAGGTGACATGCAAATGTGGCTACCCTAACTAAGCAAACATATGCTTTGTGGTAAATGAATATGATTTGCATATGCTTTGTGCCTTCATTTGAGTTTTCCAAATGTGAATAGAAGGTCTGGTTAGGCAGAGGGCTTTCTGTGTACATGTGTACAATTATTTATTCTGTGCCAACACTTACCTCAGTTTCATTAGTATCATTGGTGCTATCCCAAAATACATATTTCAGGTTTTCTCCTTTACAACTTCCAGATACAATAGCCGTGAACGTGATGTTCGCACCGCGCACTGCTGGTCCATTATTCGTCAAAGATACTTGGCAGGGTGAAGCTAAAAAAAGACATTCAATTATAAAATGTGAACTCTAATCTGAATAACAACTATAAATCAGAGGCATAAGAAGAAAACATAAAGAATAATAATGTCATACCCGTTTTGCATAAGATAAAAAAACAAAACAACAGGACATTGCGAGCCATATCGACGTGAAGTCGTGAACCCACTAAAATCTACGTTTGAACATGAAAGGAAACAACACTATTCAAGTCATTAGTAACTTCGGACAACAAACAACAAAAATAAATTTATAAAATAGTCTATTTACGACTAGGTATATAAAGTATAAAGTAGCGAATTTCGTTTCGTTTGTCTGTCTACGTTGTCTTGTATCTTATCTTGTCTGTCTGCTGAATGATGGCTGAATCGGTGAATGGTCAGAGGGGCTACCGCGAACCGAAAACGAACGAAGTTCGAATATCTCCCTCTCTGTCGCACTTGCTTATTCGTGCGGCAGAGAGGGAGATATTCGAACTTCGTTCATTCTCGCGGTAGCCCCTCGGTCGCGGTAGTCCCGCAGGAAAAAAAACTAATGAATGAAAAAAAGAAAGTCAACTCAACTGTCATTTAAGGCTTTAATCTATTTAAGGTCTATTTTTAACCACCCAAAAATATGAATAATCGAATTGATAATCATTCGATAATTACAACAATCACAAAAAAAAACATAAAGAATTACCTATTTTACGCTCAACTCCAATTCTATTTTCGCCGACAAGTAATACATATTGTATATGATACCTAGTATATCTTGCCTGAATGAACAAACACCAACACAGTTAAAAACTGACCATTTGTGACCCTTATTCACCTATACAAACATATTATTTCGGTTTAGTGGTTGATGCTAATACATAAACAAATATTAGGTACATTAAAACAATGAATTCATCATCACAGTAGGTATTGCATCTGGCCTTAATTGTCGTCCCGCCTTTAAGACTTCTACTCTTAAGAGTTCCAAATAGAACAGGGGCGCTACCGCGACAGCAAACGAAGTTTTCCCTCTCTGTCGCACTTGCAAGTTTGCATATAAGTGAGACAGAGAGGGAAAACTTCGTTTGCTCTCGCGGTAGCGCTCCAGGAGTGCTACCGCGAACGGCATTCGAAATTTTCCCTCTCTGTTGTTGGTGACAAATTGGTAGTTTTTTAGAACGAACGCTAGAATCACAGACTTACTTAGAAATTTATAATCTAATGCTAGAATTTTAAAAATCTCTTTTTTTAGTTTACTTTCTAGGGTTATTCCAGTTCATGGTTTTTCATTTAGAATTCAGACTGTAATCGAGCAATTTGACCATACGACTTGTAATCGATACCTACCTATAATTTCGTTTCAACTGTACGTGACTGTACCTATCTTACAGTTCTAACCATGTTTGCTTGCTTTGCTTTAGAGAAGTGAAGTGATTGACTAACAAGTTAGCAACGTTTCTGTTATTGTTTGCACTTTCATACCTATTCCGGTTATTCCATGATCCAGTTCCCTAGATATACAATCTATTATATTTAAATAATAATGAAACTGTGAAGACACTATTGTGTTTGGGGTGATATATGAGATTTCTCTTAAAATGGCTACCGTTTTCGATAGTCCATTTATCAGACAACGTTTACATCGGTTACGGCATAGAGACTTCGATTTAGACGAAGATCAGAGGTTCGGCAGATGTGATTGCACTAGTTACTCCTATTTCGTGCTTTCTATGGTCCTGTTTTCTGTTGGTACAGTCATAACAGTCCTCGCCTTGGGAGATGCCGATGGCTACATATTAAGTAACTTGGGACACATGTGGCTAGTGGGACCTATATTTATATGTTCTGGAATGATGGTAGCAGTGAAGAGTATGTTGTATCTACGAAGAAAAAGTGTAATACAAATGTTGCTTCATCAACGTGCGATAATCAGAGTAAGTCTGCTTTTAACATTTAATACACACTCACGAATGATTGTATTCTATAGGTAATGTAGAAAATGTGACGTAAAATAAAGGTATTTAATGAATAATTGGTTTTGAACCATGGATCAAGTTCTACATCGTGAATTGTTTGACATCACGGCACCTTTATTTAAGACGACGTGCTATCTTGGCTTGGGAGCTAAGCTACAGAATATGGTAAATACAACAAATATTCTTTATTTCTCACCTAAGAGTACCTACACAAAAGAAAAACAGAAATTAACTTGCACAGCAATGGTAGACAACAGGCGGTCTTATCACTAACAAGTGATCTCTTCTAGACAACCTTTGGGTAGTGGAAATGATATCGTGTCTTAACAAATTTGCCAAAATAAATATATAAATACTGCGATAGTGTGTGATATAAAGAATGTAATAACAATATTTTTTAAACATATTTTCTTAAGTATATAAAAATTAAATTATTATTATTTATGAAATTGTACTTAAATGTATTATTGTCGTAGTGAAAAACTATATTTACCACTTTATGCATGCAAATGATATATCTGAAATAAAGGCTATTTTATTTTATTTTATTTATAACACATTTGCAGTCATCATGGAAACATTTTCATATTTTATATAAGTTTAAAATGTAGGTTACTAATACATACATTGATCTCTTATTAATAGGGTTTGGAGCCCTGGGAATGGCTTGTAAACACTGATCAAAAAATTAAGTTTATTCCCTAAGACACAATCTAGAACAGAATAATTAATAGTACTTACAGAAGGTTTGATGACTAGAAATGTTAAAACATGGCATCCTGCTTGTTCATTCTTGCCGGACAGCATGCATTATTTTGTTCCTGCCTGATCACCTTATATCAATAGGGATGTGTTAGCCACTCTCAAAAGGAACAAAGTCTGCCTGGATATCTTATATCTCAGTTGGATAAAGCAATTGCCCCATGGCAATAAATGCAGGTTGCATTCTTTGCTCTGATAGTACAGGAAAATTACTATTGGTTACGGTTAGTATGGCGAAATGGAAATAATTTATAATAGCCAAGTTTTCCTGCGTAACAGGTATGATGCTAGTAATGACATCGATATATAATCAGGCAAAATTTAAGTCATTTATAGATATAAATTTACAATAAAAACAATTAAAAATCCTGAAGAATTGGCATTAATAAATAATATACATTTTCTTCATTATTTTAATACATTATTATGAGCTTTGTATCATTGATGTTAATAATAAATATTCTTTATTGCACCACTTATCTAGGGAATTCTTACAAAAAAAGAATAAAACATTAAGTGGTAACAACAGGCGGTCTTATCACTTTAAAGCAATCTCTTACAGAGAACCTCTGTTAGATCTGTTATGTAGATGTTAAATTGGGCAAATAAAAGTAACGAATGTTATATTTATATTCAGTTAGCCCCCGGCATTTTATTAATGTACCATATTTACACACCTAAAAATAGCTGGCTTTAACTTTCTTCTTTACTTGTTCATTATAGTGGCCATAACCATGGTTAACAAATATTGGTGTTTACAAAAATAATCACTATTATTATTTTCATTTTAAAAAATCGATGTTTATTTGACAATGTTTTTTTAAACCTACTTCCGGGTGGAAAGTTTGCCGGATTCATAAATATAGTATCTTAGAATATGTATTTATGAAGGTAAAAAATAAGGCTATTATAAATTAATGTTTTGCTGAGCCTGAAAATAGATCTGGCTCCTTGATTATTAAGTGGCTCTAAAATATAGTGCAGGTATAGTTCATCCAGAACTGTAAGTGCTGTCAAATGAATACAGGTGCTTTTAGTAGTTTTTTGCTTGCATTTGTTTGACAGAATTAGGTCTAGTTTCGTATGAACTATAACAATATTGTTTAAACGTGATTGTTACAGGACATGGCAGCTGTACAAGCGGAGCAAAATTATAGTGGCCAGGTTCCAAGGACTGCCTCTAGTGCCACACTACCTCCATCTTATGATGCTCTGATAGCAAGCGCTCCTACAAAACCGCAACCATCCAGTTCTGAACCGCCCCCTCCTACTTACGATGAAGCAATGTGCCTCATTGATGACGGGAAACTACCAGCAGAACGAAATGACGATGCCAAGGAAGAAACTAGCAATCAAACTAATGCAGATAACAGCAAACCATGAGGCAGGCTTGCATTTGCTACATTTGTTACTTCTAGTTGTTAAGTTTAACTTAATTTCCTTGTATGTACTTATTTACATGCATGTGTATATACATTGGTTACTTAGTGTTCTCAATTGTGCCTAAAACTGACTTTACTTACATAGCAATATAGCTAACTTTATACAGTGTAAAAGTGATAAAAAATTATAGCCATACTGAATTTAATTGTTTTAAATGGGGAAGTTTGCATAAATGTTAGAAACATATCTAGTTTGCAAGTTCATGTATTTGACATGTATTTGCTCCTTTAAACAATGCATTTAACAAATTTATCTTTGACATGTAAGTAAGAATGTTATAAAGTCATGCTTACAAAGTAGGTCATTACCAGTAAATGAATGTTATCTGAATGCAAAACTTATCTCAGTCCTAACTGTAGTGATCAAATATATGAACATTCTTCCAGTGTGGGTTAGGTTGTTATTCAATATGCAAACATTGACACTGTTTTCTGAAATAAGCAAAGATTTACCTTTTCTACTGTGTGATATGCGACCTGATTTAGTAATTGAGATCTTTGAAGACTGATGCATTTACATTGACTTTTGCTAATTTTACTGAACAACAAAATAATTTGTTTATTGCTTTAGATAATTGTTGATCTGAGATAAAGATATTATGTATAATAATAATAAACAGTATATATAAATTCATAGTTAAGCTTACTGTTTCATTTAATGTAGGAGTACTTATGCTATCAGGGTTTTACCTACTCTGGTTATTTAAATTCCATTGTAAAATTGAAGTACTTAAGATTGCAATAAGCAACAACATAATGCCTATTATTGTGCCTAAATTTATATTTAAAGTGAGTGCATTATCATTGGTAATTAAGAGTAAGTTAAGTAACTGAACAGCAGTCTTTTTTTTTATGGTGGAGATGAATTGTGGAATAAATTAACTTAAAGCCTGTCCTGAAGTATAATATCATTATATATTGCACATATGTGGGTTGAACCAACTTGTATCAGACCGCATATACATACTACCTCTGTGTGTAAGCTTGGGAGTGCACATGTATAATCATCTCATACAAATAAGATTGATTTTGATTGAACTTGTAAAGTTGAAACTGGACAATGTTCTTAAACTAAAAGTGGCTCTTGATGATTATGTAATGTTGTACTACACATTGTACTTATTTCTGGGAATCTTCAATGTTTAGTGCTAAAGGTAAGGAAAATTAATTGTTTGTGTCTAGTCGAACCAGGAACATCTTAATGCAATCAAAGTGACATGAAATAGTATAATGATCTCTCCAGGATTGTACTGCAACAAAATTATACCGATTTTTTCATGGGTTTTTAAGAGTTTTATTTCATCTGTTATTTACTTATTTATAGAGAAATTTATGTAATTGTTTATGTCAGCCTCCCAAAGTATTTAGCTCTAGAACATACATCTCGCAACAGAGGCCATTGAACAATCATAACATCTGCAAAATATTGTAAAATTATTCCTGACAATGACAAAGTCCTTACTCTACAAATGCTTTCTACGAAAACTATCCTACAGTCCAACAAGAAGAGGCAGCGTAACATAAAAGCAACTACACAAACAGGAATGCAAGTGCCAGGGCCGTTACAAAAAATAACATCTGGTTTGAATGTATACACAACTGGAATAGTATGTAAAGTAGCATACAGAGTACTAAATACTGATGAAATATACGATTGTCTTACATTTCTACTTCTAGGTATTTTACTTATAGCATAGTTGATGCCTTTTTCAATTGATTTATGCACTCTAACTTCGCTACTAGTATCATTATCAGCAAGTATATACAACCGATGTTGGTATTTCTGTATATTTAACTTTTTTGATAATCGGAGCATTTCAGTAGTATGACCACCAGATCCAATGCAAAATATGGTTCGAAGAGGGGTATGTTTTTCTAAGTAACAACTTGAAGAAAGTATCTGAATTATCAAGTAAATTGCTCTGGATATGATGAATAGGGTAATTGCTGCTGCTAAAGCTAGTCCCAGATGTATTACTTCCATTTCCAAATCTGAAATGGATATTATAATTACAAATATTACCAAAAAACTGCAGCAAATACTATCGCACATGTTATTTGATTAGGTACACCATAACACCTATAACAAGAAATACTAACCTCAAATAAAATAAAAATACGCATTCGATTGACATCTCTGATTGTTGTTGTGGTATATTAAAATAAAATATAATAATTACCTTCAACTAGTTAGGTTATGTTATGTCTCAGTTTACAGTTTTTATAATTGTAGTCTTTGATGTTATGCTATGGTTATGATCGATTAAAACGTAGTGCTCTAGTATAAATATACTTATTATACTCTTTGAATCTAGTGATTATAATTAATATAATTATTCTCTTCGGTTATTGTTATGATCCACGGGGGCGCTACCGCGACAAGAAACGAAGTTTTCCCTCTCTGTCGCACTTAAGTCCGAACGTGCCCCTCTGTCTTGTTGACCGACAGACAAATAAATGTCATGCCGAACCTTAGAGTATAATTATTTATTATACTCTTAAGTTTTTATTAATAAATAAGGTTACTATTAATAAATAAATCTTATATACGTGCCACCAAGAGGGGCGGAAAAGGTCTTATGCAAACAAATATATGTGAAATAGGGTCCCATGTGGCAGAAACCACGAAACTTGGCATGCTTGTAGCTATCATATGTGTTTAAGGGTAGGTTGCACCAACATACGATCACAGAGGGGCTACCGCGACCGAAAACGAACGAAGTTCGAATATCTCTCTCTCTGTCACTCTTGCTTATTCGTGCGACAGAGAGGGAGATATTCGAACCTCGTTCGTTTTCGGTTCGCGGTAGCCCCTCTGTGCTTAAACAAACGATTTCGATATTTTTTTTTTTTTTTTTTTTTTTTCATATGAAATAAAATATAATATAAACTAACCTTATAGTGGGTTATTTAGTGTCGAATTTGTATGGAGCACCTTGCAGATTTTCAACAAAGGACGCCACTTGGCACAGTTGTACCTAATGATCATCTGAGCAGATTTAGCCCTGTACCCACGAAATTCGTCCATGGTGGTGGGGGCTGGAGGGGGGTGAAAACCCCATCTACCGCGCTGCACTCTGAGCTCGATTTCTTCATAAGTTTAGTGAATAGGTCATGTTTGGTATCGTTTTCGTATAATTCAAGGATGAGGAGTTCACTTCTGAAACAAAATTTTCCCTCGTCCGTAGAAAAAAACAGAGTTCTGCACAAAACTTGAATTTTTTTTTTTAACAAATTATACAAAATCTTGCACTACAATTAAACCGCGAGGTAATGCACTATAAAAAAAATATGAGTTAATAGCCCATTTTATGTGAAATGTATAAGCATCAATTGTATTGACAGATTTAACCTGCAAATGTGTAAAAAAAAAAATCACGTAGCGGCGGAGCTGTGTACTGGCGAGAAGCTATTTTATTTCTACATGAGTTTAGAAAATAGGTCATGTTTGGTATCGTTTTTGTATAACTCAAGGACGACAAATTAATTATTGGAACATAATTTTCACTTGTTCGCAGAAAAAAAAAGTTCTGCACAAAACTTGAAAAAAAATATACGAAATACTACAAAATCTTGCTTTACAATTAAACCGCGAGGTAATACACTATAAAAAATGAATTAATATAGAATGTACAGACATAAACTATATTGACAGATTTAACTTTTAAATGTGTTAAAAATACAATACAATACAAATACTCTTTATTGCATACCTCACACAAATGAATCAGTAGGTAGAGGTAGACGAGAATATAGAAATGAATAATTAATGAAGAATTATTTCTATTTAGCGGCAGAGCTACGTACTGGTGAGAAGCTATAGTTATAGGGTTCTTCGTTTTACTGTTTGCTAATGACTTTGATTAGGTGTTTCTAAATCTAGCAAATATTTTATGATATTCTCAACTTCTCAACATTAAAACAGATTGAGACTTGGTCCAATTGGTTTGCACAATTTTACTTGGAAACCATACTTTAGGTTACACTTTTTAAGGGATATACTGGGGATAATTACTGAAAATAAGGGATATATTACTGAAAATTAAAGCCAAACTACTTAAAGTAAAATATGTTTAAAAAATTGGGTCATTAAGAAGCTGGCAGCGTTTCCTCGCTGAATCGCTATGCTGATGCGTTGAGCGAGCTTGTAATCCACCAGCATTTTTAATAGGTCCTTGAATAGTTGACGGGCACTCGGATGGGCCAAGGGTCTCGATACCGAACGGTATAAAAGTGTAACCAGGGCCTAGGTCCCTATATTTGTGCTTTTTAAGCTTTTCCGCCGTTTCGGCCTCCACGGCAGGGTGATTGCTAGTCCCGTGGAGGTGAAAGCTTGCGGTATCACAGGTACTAGCGCCATTCCCACCTTCTAGGGGATGAGGGACATGCCGTCCGGCCAGTTGCCATCGATTCTAGCGATGCCAATTGGTTTAAGAAGAGATGGCACGTTGACTAGAGAGCGGCGGATGATGTCATTCAGACCGGCCTATTTGGAAAAGCGGCCAACGGTTTCTGTCAATATCTTGCCATGGCTATCACCCGTGAGACCCGTCAACCAAACTGCCGCTAGGATACACCGGTGTGGAATACAGATAGGGAGCCCGAGTCGTAAACGATTCGGGATTCGGAGGGATTCAGACTCCAATAAGGTGCCAGTGTTTGGCGATGGGTAGGCATTAAGCCATTCACCAGACTCCTTGGTGCCTGAGGCCAATAGCCTGGCTCGTTTTACTCCTATGCTGTGGCTCAGAAGAAAATTAAAAGAAATCTTTGACACATCGTCGTCGTAGCTCCTCTGGCAGAATGGATGGTACCTAAATCATTACCCGTGCAAGCAGACTATCAAGTGTTTTTGGTCTCCAAGCCAGTAATCTCATAGTTTGAGGGGAGACCTCGTAGAATTTTGCCTATTAGATTAATTGAGCTGTGGACAGGCACGCCTTTTCTGGGTGTACTTAATACAGTTTCTTTTTTAGGGTTCCGTAGCCAAAATGGCAAAAACGGAACCCTTATAGTTTCGTCATGTCCGTCTGTCCGTCTGTCCGTCTGTCCGTCTGTCCGTCTGTCACAGCCGATTTACTCGGAAACTATAAGTACTACAGTGATGAAATTTGATGGGAATATGTGTTGTATGAACCGCTACAAAATTATGACACTAAATAGTAAAAAAAAGAATTGGGGGTGGGGCCCCCCATACATGTAACTGAGGGATGAAAATTTTTTTTTCGATGTACATACCCGTGTGGGGTATCAATGGAAAGGTCTTTTAAAATGATATAAAGTTTTCTAAAAAACATTTTTCTTAAAGTGAACGGTTTTTGAGATATCAGCTCTCAAAGTCGTAAAAAGTATGTCCCCCCCCCTCTATTTTTATAACTACGGGGTATAAAATTCTAAAAAAAATAGAGGTGATGCATGCTAATTAACTCTTTCAACGATTTTTGGTTTGATCAAAGTATCTCTTATAGTTTTTGAGATAGGTTGATTTAACTGTAATTTTGGTTAAGTTATTTTTGCTGTTTTATAGATACTAGTACGGAACCCTTCGTGCGCGAGTCCAACTCGCCCTTGGCCGGTTTTTTGTCGGTAAAGGGAAGAAAAGCGCGTTTCATGATTCTGATAAAGGCCAAAGTAGGAAAAGGAGGATTTGCCGATTTTTGACAGATTTGTTATTATTGCTTTATATTACTTTTTATATGTGAAGTTGTGATGATCTTCGGCATTTAAAGTTATTTAATTATTTATTAAATGTCTAACTATTGTCTTTATTTTAGATCAACTTTTTGCACTGATATCAACATACGGTTTCCAGGTAAAATTGTGGGGATACCAATATAACCAAATATACAAAAATTCGGAATTATGGTTATCTCAATCTATTTTAATATTAAGAATATCATAAAATATAACTTCTTCATTTAGAAGCACCTAATCAGTTTCATTATCTAACAATAAAATTAGGAATTCTACAGAATCTTACCAGTACGGAGCTCCCGCTAAATGTAAATTATTTTTTAACACATTTCAAGGTTCAATCTGTCAATAAATATAGTTTATGTTTATACATTCTACATAAAATGGGCTATTAACTAATATTTATATATATAGTGTATAGTGCATTACCTCATGGTTTAGTTGTAGGGCAAGATTTTGTAGATTTTTTTTGATTTTTTTTTCAGGTTTTGTGCAGAGCGGTTAAATAATTCTTCATTAATTATTCATTTCTATATTGTCGTCTACCTCTACCTACTAATTCATTTGTGTGAGGTATGCAATAAAGAGTATTTGTATTGTACTGTATTTTTAACGCATTTAAAAGTTAAATCTGTCAATATAGTTTGTCTGTACATTCTATATTAATTCATTTTTTATAGTGTATTACCTCGCGGTTTAATTGTAAGGCAAGATTTTGTAGTATTTCATTTTTTTTTTTCAAGTTTTCTGCAGAACTTTTTTTTTCTGCGAACAAGTGAAAATTATGTTCCAATAATTAATTCGTCGTCCTTGAGTTATACAAAAACGATACCAAACATGACCTATTTTCTAAACTCATGTAGAAATAAAATAGCTTCTCGCCAGTACGCAGCTCTGCCGCTACATGAATTATTTTTTTTACACATTTGCAGGTGATTAAATCTGTCAATACAGTTTATGCTTATACATTTTACATAAAATGGGCTATTAACTCATATTTTTTTTATAGTGCATTACCTCGCGGTTTAATTGTAGTGCAAGATTTTGTATAATTTCTTAAAAAAAAATTTTCATGTTTTGTGCAGAACTCTGTTTTTTTTCTACGGACGAGTGAAAATTTTGTTTCAGAAATGAATTCCTCATCCTTGAATTATACGAAAACGATACCAAACATGACCTATTCACTAAACTTATGAAGAAATCGAGCTCAGAGTGCAGCGCGGTAGATGGGGATTTCACCCCCCTCCAGCCTCCACCACCATGGACGAATTTCGTGGGTACAGGGCTAAATCTTCTCAGATTACCATAAGGTACAACTGTGCCAAGTGGCGTCCTTTGTTGAAAATCTGCAAGGTTGATGACACTAAATAACCAGCTATTAAAATAAACTAAACTAAAAACTATATATTTACAAGTAAAAAAGAGGCTCCAGCTCGGAGCTCGGCGGTAGGGTGCCCAGAAGGCTGGCCGCATTGCCGCGCTGAACAGCAATGCTGATCCGCTGAGCGAGATACGCACCAGCCTTCTGGTCACCCGTCGCTTCCACAAGGCGCTTCGCTAGCTCCTTGAACATGTAATGAGCTGCAGATCCCCACGGCCCTAGAGTTTCCACCCCAAACGGCTCAAACATGCAGCCACCGTCAATGGCTGCATATTTGCGCCGCTTGAGGTGTTCAGCCGCGTCGGCGGCAGCCCCAGCCTTAACAGATGTCCCTGGAAGATGGGAGGGCGCCAGGGTATCCACACATGTGGCATCCCAGACTAGGGGCCGTCCCAACTTCCAGGGTATCAGTGTCATGCCGTCTGGCCTCTTCCCGTCGTCACGAGCCAAGCCAGTCGGCTCTAGAATTGCCGGTGTTCCTGCGCTGGTAAAGGCTCGGCGCAGGATGTCATTAATGGAGGCATGTCGTGCGATGCGACCAGCACTCCTGCTGCAGGAGAGACCGTGGAGACCTGTATTGGTAACACTGGCACCACAGTGGCACCGGTGTGGGGCAACACATGTCGCTCCCAGGCGCAGCGATACCGCGAATCTGAACGTTTCGTTGCTGAGGAGTGTCCCTAGATTTTTGGAGGGTAATGCTTGCAGCCAGGCCCCCGACTCCCATCTGCAGGAGGCAAGGAGACGAGCGCGCTCGGTGGTGCTGGTTGACGTTTCTAAAAGATTATCCCGTACCAGCACGCAAAGCGGCTCGTCCCACTGCCGCTGCGAATGTGAAGACGTAGGCCAGTCTGAATTATTAGAAATAGATTTCCAAAAATTTTGAGCTTCCGCCAAAAAAGGAATGTCCAAGTCAATAGGGTTTAAATTTAGAATTTTTGCAACCAAAGTTTTAGTACTATAAACAGAAGAAAGAAAAGCTGGTAAAGAAATGCTATGAATTTTACGGATCCCAATACCTCCATGCCTGATAGGCAGAGTAGCTTGGGTCCACTGAGCACTATCAAATTGAATATTGATGACGGACGAAAGAGTGATTTTGATTAAATTATCCATTTTTTCTAAAAGGTCGGGGCGATTCCAAAGATGACTACAGCGGAGTGAATATGTAAATTTTGGTACAAAAAGACAATATTTTATGACCGTGTAAGCCATGTGGGCATTAATTTTGAGTAATCTATCAGAAAATGTGCTAAAAAATTCGTGCTTTTGATTGACATAGTTCTCAAATGATTCTTCTAAAATTGGTGACCCTAGGAGGTGAAGAGATGTACAATCAATTTCTTTGATGTTTGGTGCTATTGTACGAAAACTGGATAAAGCTATGTCTTTTTGATTGGTATCGGCTGGAAAGAAGATTTCACATTTTGAAAAATTTAGGTCGAGGCCTATGTCTGTAAATTTTTCTTTAATTACTTGCAGGTCTTGTAGCACTACGTTAACGTCACCACCTAGGGTCCCGTCATCCAAGTACCAAACATTGAATTTAGAATTTAGACTTTTGATGATAGGATGAATTGCCAAACTGAAAAGAGCCGGACCTAGGGGATCTCCCTGTTGACAGCCAACAGCGGAGAGTAAAAGATTAGTTTTGTAAAATAATTTTGAAGGATGACTATAACACTGCCAGACAAAGTTGAAAAGTTCTGGTGCCTTTTCTTTTACCTGTGACAAGAGCGTCCCCCTGTCAACAGAGTTAAAAGCATTCTTTACGTCTACCTTTAAAAGAACGTCGCATTCCTTTCTCTCGATAAAAGTTCGAAGTGCGTGTATCGCTGCTTCACATCCTCCCTTAGAACCAAACCCCAGTTGTGTAGGCTGAAAATACTGTGACAACTTGCTTGATACAGCATTACAGCAGCATTTTGCTGCCAAACGGCGGTACGTGCATCCAACCGCTATAGGCCTTATCCCACCATCTTTTTTAATCAGTGCACATAGGTTGGCACCATATAGTACACTGATAACTTCTGAATTTACTTTGCCTGATAGCATGAGGTTAGTTAATGCTGTTAGCTCTCTTAATAGCGAGTCACTGGCTTCACCGCATCAACATGAACATGAACATAGGTACCGCACCCAGCCAGGAAGCAAGCCTGACCCGGACAAGCCGGATATACCAGGGGGCACAAGTTTGTGAGGAGTGACACGCTCTGGGATGGGAAGGGAAGGCCGACCAGCCGCAGCCAGTCGGCCACAATCGACCGGCTGTGCAGCCTTTAGCCAATATTGGAAAAGAGGAGAGGGAGGATAATACGTCGGAGGATGAGCGTTGGTGATATGCTGCCCGTTGATTCGAGTGAGGACTTCTCTTTCTCTGAGAGCCTTTGGTATTTCTTGCAAGTTATTTGGCTCGTGGTAATCGCCTTAGAAAATAAATAAGTGGATGTGCTCATAGACGCGATCCCCTCGTCTTCAAGGTGGATCTTCTAGGTTAATGTGTTACTTTCATTATGCCGGATTCTTTCCGTCTCTTCTTCTGATTCGCTGTCCGTCTCTTGCATTTCGTAAATTCTACGTGCGGCTTTGTTAAATTTGTCCTTATCGGTTGCCATGTCAGGCCAGTCGGTGGGGTTAATGGGGTAGTACAACATGTCATGAGATAGAGAATCTTCCCATGTGAAGATGGGTCGGCCGACCTTCAGCTTTTTTGCCTTGTAGCGGTATGCGGAATTTAGGAGGTGTTGATTCGGTCGTCTGAGGATGTGGCCTAGGTAACACATTCGAAGGCATTTTATCCTTTTGGTTATCGTCTTCCCCTGCAGTATGTCATGTACTTTGATAGGGCCAGGAGATGTGCCTGAGTTATTAATCATTTCTTTCAATATTATTCGTTCGTATCTCCTAAGTTTGCGCCTGTTCGCTTTGGTGAGGGCTGCGCATTTAAGACCATAGGTCATAATTGGTTCTATAACCATTTTGTAGAGCAACCGTGTGATTTGCCATTGCATGCGCGATGCTTTAATAAACTTCGTGAGGCTTTTGGAATTTCTGACGGCCTGTTTACAACGCGCGTTTACAGTATCTTTTCTGCTTAGGGTTGAGGTGATATACGTTCCTAGGTATT
This sequence comes from Epiblema foenella, assembly GCA_963556455.1. Taxonomy (NCBI): domain Eukaryota; kingdom Metazoa; phylum Arthropoda; class Insecta; order Lepidoptera; family Tortricidae; genus Epiblema; species Epiblema foenella. The sequence goes on from OY747106.1 coordinate 12,735,542, forward strand.
TGATATCATTGGCGGGGCTGGTTGTTGTGCCATCGAGTGTTATAAAGTTTCTATGGCTCTTATGTATTGGGTCGCGTACCAATAGTTTTGTCTTTGTCTCATTTACTTTGAGTCCAACGGTAGCAAATAAGGTTTTGGCCTTTGAATAGATCATGCTTAACTGCTGAAGGCAGTTGGAAACTATGATAACGTCGTCTGCAAAGGTCAAGATAAGTGGCAGTTGTATTTGATCGTCCTGATTTAATTTTACGAAAGGTAGTTCATCCTCAAGGGTTCTAAAGACATCGTCCATTAGTATAGTGAACAGCCGCGGTGAGAGTGGGCAACCTTGTTTGACACCTTTACCTTTTTTAATCCACCTTGTTTGTTGCCCCCACCATTTGATACACGTTGATTCGCTCATTGTGGCTTTGATTATCCGATTTGTGATGGCGCTATTGGTCCTCGATAGTAGGATATCTCTCAGGGCGTTTAAGTCCACCGTATCGAACGCTTTTTCTAAGTCAACTGCTAGGACATATGTTTTCTCACCCGCTCTCCATTGTTCGTCTAGGATTCTTCGTAGGGTAAACATGTGGTCGTCCGTGGATCGGTTTCTCAGGAAAGCTGCCTGATAATTTCCTAATGGTTCGATAATTTCGTCAAGCCTCAGAAGGAGGAAGTTAGCGTATATTCGGTACCCTGTGCTGCATATCGAGATGCGTCGGTAATCAGTAACGCTCTTGGGATTGGCTGTTTTAGGTAGAGGTACTTGTATTGATTGCGTCCAGGTGGGCGGTAGAGTATTTTTAGTCCAAGCTGTAATCATATGTTCAAGGATCTCGGCTTTTAGTTCTTGCGTATTTGCTTTGTAGAGCTCTGTAACCAGTTGGTCTACACCAGGAGCCGTGCCGTTGCGCATTTGGCTTGTGATTTTCTCGATCTCATCCATGGTGGGCGGTTGCCCTAGCTCTGTTGGGTCCTCGTCACTTAATTCGTCCACAAACTGCCCTTCGGTCTTATCTAGTTCTTCTTCCCATTTAGACATGGGTATAAAGGTGGTCTTGATGCCTCGCTTTTCTTTTTGCTTATGCCTTCTGTAAAAGTCGTAGGTGATCCTCATTCTCATCGATGGATGAGTTTTTGCTAGGCCTCTGAAGAAGGCTCGGCATTCTTGTTGGTCCTCCGCTGATTCGATCTCTTGGAGCAAGCGTCTGCACTCTTTTAGTTTGTTTATAGTAGACTGGTCTAAAGGTCGGAGTTTTTTTTTAAACTTTGCCTTTTGTAGGTTCGCTAGTGCAATTCTCCTTTCTTTGGAGTGATTAGGCTGATATTTGAGAGCTTTGTGGGCTGCCTGTTTCATAATGGCTGTTATTGTTTCCCATGGCAGTGGTGTTTTTCCTTCATTTGTTTTCCTAGACTCACTGGTCAGTTCTCCCAGCGTTTGTTGGTATTCTTTTAAAGTAGTCGCATTTTGCAACTGTTCATAGTTCAGGGTTTTGTAGTTGAATGATTGTTTTATTTTATTCTCATGTCGCCTGGTAGGGACCGTCTTATTAGATGTTGCTTCAAGGGGTTTTAAGTTGCCCCATACCAGTTTATGATCAGATAGGCTCGTATTTTCGCCTTTGATGTAGTTAAATATTGGCTTGTATTTAGCTAGTGTCATTATGTGGTCCACCTGAGACGTTTTACTTCCAGCTCTCCAGGTGGTTTTGCAACTTCTACGGCCATAGGATGTTTCTAATTGGAATTTTTCTCTTATTATTAAATCTAATAGAATGTCTCCGTTGCTATTGGTCTTTTGGTGGAATAAATTTTTACCTAATTGGTTTTTATTGTGGGGTTTGTCCGGTTCTAGGTAACCGATGTGTGCGTTGAAGTCACCTAGGAGTATAGTGGTAGAGTTCTTTGGTGCGCCTTTTAGCAGTTGGAGTAGGCGCGTTGCATCACTAGTTGCAGCAGACGTAGCGTTAGACCAGTGAGTTGTGACAATGAATAAATTAATTTTGTTATTAAGGTCAATTGAGGCCGCCATATTGTTGGTGTTTGCCTTTGTCCAGTTTAATTTCAGGCCACTGTTTTTCCTTATTAGAATAGCTAGGCCTCTGTTGCTATTATTTCCGCTTAGACTCCACTTATAGTGTTTGGAATTATACCTTCCAGTTTTTAAGTGCGTTTCTTGTAAGCATGCAATGTGTATGGATTTCGTTTCCAGGAAGGTGTCAATGTCGGCTTTTTTCGACTGTGTCGCGGCGCCTCGTATATTCCATGTGGCGATATTAATATTACCGATGTGATTTTGTGCCATACTATGTGGTCTTGGTCGGTTTAGTCTATATCCCGTAGCGTCCGGGATCTCTTCTGGACTCCCCACACTCATACTTATTTCGTCTTGTATGGTATTCGTCGTGAGTATACCCAGGTGACTTTCAAAACAGTCATAATGATTATCGCTGAAGATAAGGCCTATGGTGCCCACTGCGTCGTTAGGTACCTTGGGGGTAAAGCATGCTGTTTCTCTTAGCGGGGCTTTCTGGAATATTTTTACATTGATTCCATAGTATTCCGCCGCCGCTATCAAAATGTCGGTTCCGCCCCATGTACCTTCCTGATATTGTGATTGTATATGTTTCTGTATGTTGTCGTGTTGGGCCGTCGTGTCGAGGTTACTCATAATAGCAAGGTGCATGTTGTGGTCGTTTTGGTTTTCGTCAACATAGCGGGCAAGATCCCGACGAACTGCGTGATGGTCAAACGTCAGGTTATATAGATCGTTAATTTGATAGGCTATTGCGCGGTATAAGCAGTTTCCGTCAGCTGGTATTTTTACGATAGGAGTCTTGTTATTCATGGTTGGTCTTTCGTTGAGCTGTGTGGAGGTGCTGTGAAGAAAGCTTATGATCTAATTATTTACTGATATTGCTAAACTATTAAGCCGGCCTTGGGGATGTGCAATACTGTTAAATTTGTGGCGAGACAGGACGGTGGGTGTCGGGCTTGTTGACTAAATAGTATGCACCGGGTCCGTTTTACCCCGACTGGAGATAGTTGATGTTTTATAGCTTTGGCCAAGGCGATGTCTTTCTACCGGAAAACAGTTTAGGCTAATCTTGAACTATGAGAAGTGAGCCGTGCTCCCCTTTCGGTAGTGTAGACGTTGCAAGGCAATTTAAACGTGCTTTGTTGGTAATGCCAAAGAACATAGATAAAGTAGGGTATAACTAAAGTGTCAGTTTGTGGGTTAGACTACCTATCTTAGGATTACTATGTTAGTGCTGTGGTATTAGCGAGTTCACCACGTCGTGCTGTTATAGCACAGGGCAACCGTTGTTTATTGATCCCTGAAAATGTATAGCTTTGGTGGGCCAAACAGGGCTTGTGTCCAAGGTAAATCTAAATTAGCTTAGGTGCCTATTCTAAGACTACGCATGCAATTTTACCGTGTTTTTTGTTATGAACTGCCCTTTTGTGAGTTGCTAATTGTCTGGGATTATTGATTGCGTGGCGTTGTTAAAGGGTTTGTAATTGTTTAGCACATGACAGAATATTGTTTAAGTTCATAGAATTTATTTTTAACCATTGTGCTATATTTTTATTTTGTCTGTTTGTAGGGATTTAAAACACAGGATTTTATGCTAGGAAGTTGTTGTGTGATGGCAGTTTTTGTGAAGAAAACAAAGGGGTTTTTATTATGGTGTCTATTGTGGAGAGGGTTACCGCGGTGCTGGGTGCCAGATGTGGCTGTCTTAATGGCAATGTTAGGTGATTGTATTTTTCTTTTGTACTATTAATATATATTTTAGAGAAAGGCAACGTTTTGTGTTGTTTGTAGGGAAATTACCCGGGTGATGCCTTTGATTATCTACCATATGCGGGGCTGCGATAGAAATTGGGCTTTGGGGATATTGTTGTGTTTGATTTTGGTTCGGTCTGAGTGATACAATTGGGTACATAAGGAACCTAGTTGGGCTTCCTGTACCTATGTTTTTGCAGGGCTTTCTTGATACGCTGAGGTAGTTTTTAAATGCTAATATTTGTGTCTCGGTGGTACGTGAGGGTGATATGGACGAAGATTTATAGCACATAGGATATTTAGAGAGCTTAGACACGGTAGACTAGAACCTATCCATATTTTTACCTATACTGTAGAGTACCTGTTTTACGCTCTGCCTTCACAATGATAGAGCGGGGAGCGAGCTTAACTAACGAGCTAGACGTTATATATACCTTAAACTATGATATGTGCAAAAAATAGTAGTACTGCTTGCATATTCATCGAGTGCGTAAAATTAGGTGCTGTGTGATGAATGTTTTTGATGTAAGTAGCTATCGGTGAGATGAGCTGCTGCGTCACATCTGTGTTATGGAGTGATAGTTTGATTTAATTGCCTAACTAATTAAGGGTAGAGGTGCAGATTTTACGACTATGTTACCTAACATAGAATGAACTTAAAGCTAACAAGCACACTTAGCGATATTACTGTTGCAGTGCCACTAGGCTGAATGTGTTAATGCTTCTCTTATAGGTCGTTGAGTATATTAAGTGTATTAACATATGGCGGTTCGGCTTCGAGCCGGAGATTAGACTATTCTTATCCTGCGCAGACCTAGGCAAAATCGACAGTAACTAGTGCCTTACATATGAATAAAGATAGCTTGAGCTGAGCTGATTTGTGAGTGCTTAACTTTAATTATACAGCGGGTAACGTTAGTAACCCTACGCGTGATTGTCAGCGTGTTGTATTTTATTATTATTATTATTCTTGATATGTATATATATATAATTGTTCGTTTATGGGAATGTAACCGGCAATAGCTGGTTCAATTTTTGTATTCTGTAGTGGATCCCGTCAATCATAGGTATGTTTATGTTTGTTAGTTTGTCTCTATGGTACCAATACCAATATATCGGGTGGGGTCTATAATCTTGATATGAGGTTAAGGAGGGGGTCATTAGCTACCCGCCAACGATGAGTAATTATCTGATTTAGCTTAATCAAGTCAGTCAAATGGGTGGTGTGTGATTCTGCATATACTTAATAATAAATATCTGATTTCCACGCAAAACAAATGGAGACGATCGACGGTCGTTATGTTTTATGATCTGAAGACTTATGTCTCTTGCTGAAATAACGAACCAGCGTGCAGCCGTGTGTGCGTTTGTGGTGCGTCCGATAACACATGTAATTGAATGATCATGGAAGCCTTGTGCACTTACTGTCTGTGTCTTTAGGAATTTCCAAGTATTGGGAGAGGTTCACCTTGTTGATCCGATGGGGGTACCTAGATCGTTAGATGTTACGTTAGGGTGGTCACTGGCTCTGCAGGTGCGATGATTTAGACGTATCTATAAGTCTGGTTCGGGTATAAAGCGTGTCAGTAAATAGTAGCAATGGAAGGATCTCACCGGGTTTGTGGCGGGGTTTTGCCTAGCGTGACCGCGCTCGATGATCGCAAGTACGGGCCTGCGGTGACAGAGTTGGCGTAGGCTCGGGGGATCACACACACTTAGATTGCATTCCCATCATAATGGGTTGTTGGTTATCTGGACGCACTGCACTTAGCACGAATCGGCACTTTTAATGAGACTACAACGTATCGCGGATCGGCGCGTGGGCTCTCTTGTCCCTTAGAGCCGGACTTGGGCGCGGAGGCTAGCGCGCGCGTACATCTGTTGATGACCGTCGGTCGCCTTTTGTTTTGCGGAACTATTGTGTTGTTTTTAAGACAATAATAGAGGTCGGGTATGGTTCCGGGGAACGTCCGCTCTCTACCGTGGTCCAAACGAGACTCCGAGTCACTGGCTTCACCGCATCTGTAACTTAAAAGATCTTTCAGGTGCTGCGGAGATAGACCATCGAGACCGCCAGCTGAGCCATTTGGGAAGGAGAATACTGCTTTAAGTATGTCCTCTGAGCATATGTGTAAGGAAGGACTAGAAAGATCTGGTGGATCAGGGAGGGGCAAATGGATATTAGGGGTAGGGTGTTTGTTTCTAAGGGCCGAAAGGGTATCAGCCGTGTCGGGTGCAATTGCGTCACTCGAGAATAATAACCGAGCTGCACCTTTGATGTTACCTTCCCCTATCTTGCTTTCTACAAGGCGTGAAAAAGAAAAATCGTGTTTTAATGCAGATGTTGGCAGAGCATTGATGTCATGGGGGTTCATGCAGTTATTTTTAATACGTGATGTGAGAGAATTGCCCTTTGACGCGAGTTCTTTAACAAACAAGTTTTTTTTTTTTTTTTTTCGATATTTGATTTGACAAATTGACACTTGACTGTTGACACTGCACGCACTGACAGACAGTGACACTTGACAGTCAATTCAATTGGTGTTGTTCGGTCGCTCGGTCGACTCAAGAGTGTAAAAATAAAAATGTTGCGAAGTCTTGAGGCGCATATTTGCATTTGCGAAATTATTACTTAATTATTAATAATAGTCAGACTAGACCACTGGTTTTGTGTTCTGCAGATGCTAAGTTATTTATTAATTCAAAATGAAGATATTAAATATTATTACTTCGAGTATTTACCAAATAGTTGCATTGATTTTCTTTATTGCATTTCTTTTGGGTGTGTTAAATATTCATTTCAGTGACAAGAAAAATTACTGTGAAATGACTTACATGTATGAATATCCTCAATTTGTGGTGAGATAATAAATCATTTAAAATGTCTTTGTTTACCGTTCAATTGCATGAGCGTATTGATTTATTTGTGCAACTGTTTTAGAAAATTTCTTTGGAAGAAAATAAAGAGTTTCCTCAGTATGCTCTCTACGCGTACAGTGAGGGCCGATTTACCGAGCGGGCTAGAAAAATGTGGTAAATTTATTAATTTAATATAACCAAGACTTAACTAAACATTAATTGTATTTATATTGAAAATTGTTTATTTTTAATTAAGTATATGATGTTAAGAATATAATTGATTATACAGAATTTGTTTTCTATCTTGACTAGGTTTGACGGTGTCCCAGTGTTGTATTTGCCAGGTAACTCTGGGAGCCACATGCAAGCTCGCTCTTTGGCCTCTGTGGCGCTAAGAATGGCTTCGTCTTATGAATATGAATTTCATTTTGATTATTTCACTAGTAAGTACTTGAGGACAGAGACAGGTGACACATATACATAAAAGTATTTTAATCATTATTGTTTTTAAATTTATTTTCTAGAAGTAGAAATTTTTTAGATTCTCAATATATTGTCCAGTAACACGTTTTTGTATCTGTATCAACTATAACCTCGTAAGTCCTTGCATACTGGTACAAGTATAAATTTGAATCAGGTTTCGAACTCGTAATAAAATTAATGAAGATGTGATATCAAATCAATCTGGGATCTGACACCAGGTATTAAATTGTTTATAATGAAAATTAATACACCAGGACATTTGGGATGATATATTTTTAATTAGTTTGGTGGAGGTGGACATAATTTTGACATACATAATTTATCTGAGATTGAAAATTGGCAGTAAAAATTCTAAATGTATATCTAGTCACTTGCTTTCCTTTTTTGGTTAGAGCTTATCAACACATCAAATCTTATTTTCAGTAAGCTATAATGAAGAACTGTCTGGCTTATATGGAGGTATCTTACTAAAGCAGACACAGTTTGCCGCGGCTTGTATCTCAAAAATCCTTAGTCTCTACAAAACTAATAAGTACACCAAGTTTGTGCCGACATCAGTTATTGTGATAGGTCACTCAATGGTAAGTAGACATGCTTAGTAAGTGACAATAAACTTACTTCTAGTGCACCATGGTGTTACCATAAATAAATAAATGACACGAGACTTGGGTGTGTAAGACTATTGTTATTTCTATCATACCTGGCTGCTGCTTAGTGTCTGTTGATAAATGAATACTACAGCCTATGGTCTCATGCAAAAATAATAATTCCTATCATTATTATTATTGTTATTACAATAATTACAATTATGTGGATCATTAACCGAAGTTAAAGAAGTCGAGGAAGATTGCTAACCCATTGGACAGATGCTGTAAAGGAAATCTGCAAAGGCAACTTGCAGACGTCTATCCGGATGGCCGAGAACCGTACGGCCTGGAGAGCAATAGTGCGCAAACTGACTGCCTCATGTAGTCACGACCCTCAGCCATGAGGATGCGACGAAGAAGAAGAGAATGATTAACACATTCAAGATAAATTGCGACGTCTATACTTCCTGCCCATACGTGCGATTTTCGTTACAAGGCCGAAAAATGCTGCTACGCGCTACGGCGTAGCACACGTAGTGTTGGTGGGCCTCGTTATTTTTAATGGGTTAAGAGATAATAGCAAGCAAATATGAACAGTAATTTGATTATGCCGAAAGTCGAAATCGCTTTAATTACCTCTGTAGCACGTAAATGGCGAAGAAAATAGGATTTGATTTTTTTTTCACTTTTAGGGAGGTCTTATTGCTAAGCGTTTATTGGCCTACCCAAGCACATTGAACTCCACAAACATATCTATTGCCCTCTCGGCGCCATTGGCAGCCCCCGTCATCAACTTCGACCCAGCAATGGACGAATTTTATGCAGCCATGGAAATTGAATGGGCAGAATTGAATAGACTGGGTAGACAGAAAAAGACTTTGATTAGTTTTGGGGGAGGCGCCCGAGATTTGCTGGTTCCTTCTGGCTTGACGGCTTCGAATGATAGCGATGTCAGTGCGTTGGTAAGTGTTTTATTCATTGGATTTTGGGTGAAAAACCAACATTTTTGCCAATCGTTAAGGACTTAACTAAGTCTAGATTTTAATTGATATAATTTTCGTTACGAAAGTTACCTATATAAATATATAATATACATTTGTATTTCCAGACAACATCAGTCCCAGGTGTATGGGTATCTACAGAGCATGTAAGCATCGTTTGGTGCCGGCAACTGGTGAAGACCATCAATAGGTATCTGTTCTCGATCGTAGATCCTGTGACTGAACAAATAGTACCGGATAAGAACGTCCAATTGACGTTGGCGCGGCAATATTTTCTGGTATGTAGATATATGAAAGAGTTATCAGATATCAGATACCTACTTAAATAAGGAATATATTTAATCGCATATCGAATTATACTGATTGCACATCAGAAAAAAACTGATTTGCACAGCTAGAATATTAGTGCCGTATTTGGATGTGCAATTAGTATTTGAGTTGTACAAATAACCAGTTTTAGGTTTTATGTGCCTTTAAATACTATTAGACTAAATAATATCAATGACACTAGTAAGTATCATTAAATTACGTTAGCCAGGTCGAGAAAGAAAAAAAGCCATTTTACCATTCAAACAAAACAATAAGGTTCAAAATACGATAACATACCTATTTATAGAAATTTGATCAACAACAAGAATTTTAACCTCACAAAATCTGTAAGAAAGCTCCAAGATATTGTAATTTTTGTTATATTTCAGGCGAACCGTTCAATGATTCTAAACCCTGCCGTGGCACGGTCCACTGCTCCCATGACGGCGGACGCGTTCTGGTACGAAGATAACAGGCGGATATACCAAGTATCACGACCCGAAATAGACAAGTAAGTTACTGTTAGTTGTGAAACTATGCCTTTATTCATAAACGTTCCCACCCACTTTAGCTAATATGCCATTAAAATTCGTTTGTCCTTATCACAGGTCCTATCTGTCACTTTGGCTTTGTGTTTGTGAGCGGGGGACAAAAGGCTGAGCTGCTACTTAACTTTTTTATATCGAAAGTTCGTATATCTCTATCAATAGACCATCGAAAGATTTTCGCGGTTAAGTAAATAAATCCCTGTAATTTATACGTTTACTTAATATATATGTGGTCGACCGGACCGGGCTTTGCAAGCACACCTGTATCTTGTCGCTTTAGCGTCATGTTTGAACAGTCATACGAAATTTCTTAACGAGTGAAAGCGAAAAAGTACCAAAGTGTCCAGCTACTTATGAGGCCGACTGTACAGCCGTTCCCTATACCTACTTATTTAATTCTAAGATTAGATATATGTAGATACGAGAGATCTACATAATATATCTAATCTCATACTACCTTTCAGTGGCTATAATATGTATACTTAACGTCACATATATAGAAAACCCGTAGGCGATGGACCTGGGTAAGGCCAAGGAGCATTTCAACAGCCCCTTTCCGTACGTTACCAAATATTCATGGATTCGATGACAAATGTATGAACTTTTGTGAATACAGTTAAAACCTGTAAACACGCCATTGTTAATTCCATTAAATTTTGTTGCATTTGTCTTCGCATCTATGAATATTTGGTAACGTATGGGAAGGGGTGGTTGAAATGCTCCTTGGTCTTATCCACCTGCAACAATAATTACCTAGTACATACGATTATAATTATTATACTTCAAGGGACACCTAAAGGACAAGGACCTCTAGGCTGCCATTCCACTGAGGCGGAGCGAAGCGGAGACGTGCTAAAATGACCAAACAAATTAATCCAATAAATCGAAGCGGCGAGCCGTGGAGCGCAGGGGTGAATTTGATTGGTCAATTCTGCAAGTCTCCTCAGTGGAAAGGCGTACTAAGATCTCCTTTTCCTTTAGGTATCTCTTAAAGAAGAATCATTATGTTTTTAGGTTCATCACCTCCGAAGATGTGATGTCATACATATACCCACTGATAGCTAATAACGATTTTTCGTATCTATATCTAATCTTAGATTGAAATAAGTAGGTAAAGGGAACGGCTGTACCACATATTCCGTACTCCGCCTCAGTAGAAAGGCAACCTTAGAATGGGAATCGACTTCTATAAACATCTCGCCACTGCTATCTACCTTCGAGCAACGTTCGATAGCCTGTGTTGCTCGAAGCTATCTATTAATTAGTATGTGTCAATACAATACGTTTATTAAATGCCAATGATATTTATTTGTGTTATTTAAGAGGAATGCCTAGCTTCGATTTTCCCATACAAACGCTTTCGACTGTTTCCTCCCTTATTTTTGAACCTAGATTGTTTTTTTCAAATAAGATCAATATCATCAATGTATAAATAAATCATATTACTAGAAAAATGATCGATCATAAGAAGAAGCCAAAGTCATAACGGTCTTCCGTTATGTTTTTTCTATTCAATATTCTTATATTGAATATAAATCTATACTAGTGGCTCTGTGAGCTGTAACCTCGTGAGTGAGTTTTTATAACTTTTCCTAAATCTGACATTATAAAATAGATCAATTATGAATATCGAACCTGCTAACAAAATTTCACGAGAAGCGGTTGAAAAATGCGACCTGTAGAGGAGAACATACCGAAATTCGGACGCAGAAACTTACAAAACCTTTGAGATAAAAATTGTTTTTGAAAATTTCCAAAACTGGCTCGACAAAAAAATTCTATATAATTACTGGACCTGTTCACAAAATTTCACGAGAATCGTTTGTGAAATGCGACCTGTAGAGGAGAACAAACCGTTGAACAAATAAATATTTTTTTTAATTTCCAAAGACTTATTCGCCAAAAAAACTGTATATTTATCCAATCTGTTCACAAAATTTCACGAGAATCGGTTGAGAAATGCGACCTATAGAGGAGAACTAATCGAAAAGGCCTGTAAATAAACCTAGTTAGGATAATATAACCTATTTATTTTATTAAAACATCATAAATATCCATTACGTGTTTAGAGGTCAACATTTTTTCCAAACAATTACAAATTTAATTGCTTGAAAATTATGTCCTGCAAAGGCGTAAACATTCAGATGGACTTATTATTCAAGTCAGTTTGGCTTGTTTTTTTCTTAAAACCTGACTGCGGCTATAGGAATGCGGGCGGTTTAAACACTAGAGTACTCTCAGAGCTTGCGCTCCAGTGAGATTGGTTGAGCGGCTTGAACCGAATCTAAGGTGTGAGAGGAATCGAGCTCCTGGGAGTTTTAATATGTCAACGTGTCTTCAATACCAACGTCAAATTTTGTAGGCTCTCAGATAACTCCGTCATCGTACTCGACCACCCTAACAACTTGCTAAATGACCCCTGAAGACATATCAAATATAGATTTCAAGGTCCAGTTTGTGAATGTTGATAGCGACTCCTGTCCAACATAATTAGATCTCTCATTTCAAACAGTTAGCATGCCTTGAAGGATCTACAACCTTTGACCCCTGAAGACATATCAATGAATGATTTTTATGCGTTGGACATAACATTCGAGATACCGCCCATCAGATTGGCGTAATTCTGTCGCCGAACTCGCCGAATTATATTGTATGTGGCTACTCATTTCTTAAAATCGTACGTTACGAAAGTAATTATGAAAAATATAAAAAATGTAACTTTTGCATCAAAAATGTAACTTTTCAAGAAAAGAAACGTAATTTACGCCTTAATGGCCCTGGCATCACTGCCTGCGACCCCCCGGCACTCGCGGCCAGTCGCTCTAGCCAACTGAGCTATAGGTGCAACTACCACCCGGCCCCAAATTCCTCAACAGTTCCTTCATTTATACAAACGCCTTAAGGGAGGCGTACAGCGCCATCTACCAGTAGAGTCAGGCTTCATTAACGGCACTAATGTCTCAAATAATGTTGAAAATCGTCAGTTACGATGCGCCATCCCATACTAAAAAAAAATGAATTTGTTGTTTTGCTCGGTGCCTAAATTTTTCCTTTATTTCTAAATTTGTACTATTGAAATGTGTTCTGTTATCAATTCTAATACCCCTCAATAGATGTTTTTGCTATTATTTCCGTAGTGAACCTTATGAGGATATACACAAATTATTTCCTTAGTCATTTATTATTTATTGATAACAGCCACAATTACTTTCACTATTTGTTAATAGTTTCGATGTTGACTTTTTAAACGTCTGTTCAAACGTAAAATGGAACTATTACTTCGAGAAATTATATTAGTAATCCAATAATGATAGCCATTACAAGTGGATTACTGGAAGATTGCCTGATACAGACACAAAGATATACCCCACAAAATTGGAAAGGTCTTCTATCGTGTAATGATGCACTTAAACAAGGAAATGGATAGACAAGAAACGTTTTAATAGTTTACGACGACGATTACCTACTGCGAATCATAACACACAGAGATCTCCGAGAAGACTTTATACTCTGACAATAAAAATACTTTATACGAAGCAATGTTTCGTTAGTTGTTAGTTGCACCGCCAACAAATCTTTCTGCTTCGCCTTAGGGTTGACTGGTAGAGAATGCCATACGGCATTATGTCCACCTTTTGTACGATAAGGTTTTTTTTGTGCAATAAAGATTAAATAAATAAATAAACGTACAGCATCTCAGCAACGCTCATCTTCGACGAATTTTCCTACCATTCCTCGTTTCCAGTATTGGCTTAAAGGCTGCTCGTGCACAGCCGACCGATTGTGGCCGACTGGCTGCGGCTGGTCGGTCTTCCCTTCCCATCCCAGAGTGAGTCACTCCTCACAAATTTGTGCCCTCTCGTATATCCGGCGCGTCCGGGTCAGGCTGCTTCCTGGCTGGGTGTGGTACCTATGTTCATGTTCATGGCAACTATGTCCATAAACGCATTTCACGACTAAAATGGCAAAATACTCGTTTTTTCATACGATATTACGAGGCCAAAGAGCTGTAACGTCACATTTCACAGCCTATCAGTATGGAGCGTTTTCAGTGCTCGTCAGCTATGCTGTACTTTGCCTCTCGTTTTCGTCTTTTGTGTTGATATAGGTAATTGTATTTGGCCCCATACAAACATTTGATCGTCTCTAAAAACTGGTTCGAATGGCACCATAAAAAATTATGTCAAATAACCAATTGCGGCATTTTCTAGTGGCCACGTATGTTTTTGGCATTTATCCAGTAGACAAGGGAAACAGTATTTTCGGATGAGTCGTGATTACGCTGTGTTTATTTTAATAGACTACGTCTAAGGGCAACCAATTGGTTCTCTGTATGCGTTCTGGAATTCTACGTCATTAGTTACGTTTAGGTATTTCAAAATATTTTTCTTTATGGCTTATGAAGTGCTGATGAGGGCTTAAAATTATTTCGTACATCGCTGATGTTAGTCCTGGGTTTTTTATTATGATAATTACCTACCTAGTAATACTGATCTAGTAAAACTGTTTCGTAATCATGGATAGAATCCGATTTTTTAAATTTGTATCATGACTTATACCCTGTATTCGTACCTACACAGAGTAGATAAGTAACCTATTAAGTCCGTCCCGAAAGTCCATTCACCTACTGGTGAAAGAATTTTAAATCGGTTCCTGAGATTACCCCCCACACCCCAACCCTTCCCACATACAAATTACAAACTCATAAACTTTACCTTTTTATTACTTATTCGTAGAGATTTGCTTTTTGTCGGCGTAAAAGCTCTTTTTCCCGCACAACTCTTACCCCTGTTCACTGTCTTACCCTCATTCACAATTTCCGGGAAAAAGTACCTATCGTTCACCTCAAAACTCTTTTAGGCGGGAAAATGCAACAAACAAACACAGTTTTTGTGTTATATTACGTCTTCCTAGTGATTAAGGCGATGCCTCGCTTCGGTCAGCCACGCCCCTCGTGACTGAGACACGATTATGTCTTACGCGCACGACAAAACTGGATGTAACACTTCTTGAATGGCATTTTTAGACAAATCTCGATAAATATCTGAATCTGTGCAGTTATATTAAATTTCCCCTTGACAGAGTTTAGATGAGGTAAAATACCGTTAGTTTAACTTAATTATGTCGTTTAATAAAGCGTTGTTGTAGTAGGCTGTGTAAAAAAATACAATAAAGACTACTTTGGATTTTTTTATCGAGTAAATTTTAAGCAATTATGTTTCGGATATTGTCAGAAACACCGTCATATAGTCAAGAATCATATATCTGAATTTCAATCCTTATTGTTTTTTCGTCTGGGCAGAACAGTGTTTCACGGAACGCGATATTTCTCGTTGCACGGCCTTAAAATTAATCCTATGTCTTGGAGACATTCAATCGATTATTGCAAAAAAATAGTGATAATTTTTTTATGACATTGAAGGTTTTTCCTCTAGCTACCTATACCTACTAAACTCGTAGGTACGTAATAGCATTTAATAATCCATTCATCACGATACGACTGCCATGTAATGTTAGATTTACTACGCCCTTATCAGATAGATAACGGTGCCGTAATTATTTCCCGGCGTGTAATAATATTTATCTTTCCAGAATGACCTACTTGATGATAAGGCTTGTCAGCTTCCCGCAAAATCGATTTGTTGCTATCGAGGCTGTTAACTTGGATGACAGGGATTGGGTGTTTGGATGTAACGCTCAGTACACTTATAATATGTATAGATATTGGTAAGTTTCTTAACCCAAATCCATTATTATAAAAAGTTTATTTGGTGTAAATGAAATGGTAAACAAAAAAAAGAAGAAATAACAAAATTGATGGGTATACACCAAAAAGGTCACTCAGCATACCTATGCCTTTAGGCTTATAGTTTAATTAGGACGGTTCCCACGCGGAGTTTTTCCAGAGTGTTTTATTTAAACGACGAAGATGGCAAACCAGCTTACTGCTTGGCTAATGGTAAGCGGACACCGTAGCCTTTGGACGCTTGTGACTCCAGAGGGGTCCATGATGGTCACGTTTAAACGGCGTGATAAACGACAAAATAAGGCATTTGTCACTTTGTGATACCAGCGGTATTCACTTTCTATCAAGTGGTATCATACCATTCGACAGAGAGTGACAGAAGCCTTATCTTGTCAGTTGGGACCAGAAGAATCACAAGCACGTTGTCAACCCTTATTGATTTGAGGATTTGTTGCGTGCCATTAGAGCTCAATCTAGTGCCGCTGTCGCCACTCCCTATGTATCACTGTTTGCGTTCGGCGCATAATATTCCGTAGACAGAGATGCCAACGGGCAGTTTTACCGGCATCAGAAGAATTTCTATAAGACCGAATGACATTAGCACATTTTCGAGTTCTTGCATGAGTACATGTTTTAGCGACCAAGACCATAAAACCTTACTTAAACTTACTTAAAACCTTTCTTAGTACGTATACAGAGCGTGGTAGCCCAATACACATGACTTAACTAAATTGTGAATGGCTATTTAATAATAGATTCTTTAACATAACTTAAGTATGGTAACTGGCCATTTATTTCTTATTGCAGCAAACAAGGTACTTCACTGACAGAGCTCAGCCGCTGGACCGGCTCTGCGAACTCTAGCAAGCGAAAACTAGCCACAGTAAACCTCCACAGTATTATTGAGAAGCATCCCGACTGGACGCATGTCGTTGTTAAGGTGCCGCCGACTAGGAAACCGGTAAGGACTGCTCACACACGTCTACAGCAAGCAAGTTATTTCACTCA
Organism: Epiblema foenella; assembly: GCA_963556455.1. Classification (NCBI taxonomy): domain Eukaryota; kingdom Metazoa; phylum Arthropoda; class Insecta; order Lepidoptera; family Tortricidae; genus Epiblema; species Epiblema foenella. The sequence goes on from OY747106.1 coordinate 12,751,858, forward strand.
CAGAGCTCCGCCGCAGGATCGGTCGGACTCTAGGAAGCGGAAATAGGTCACAGTATTATTGACAAGCATCCCAACTGGACGCATGTCGTTAAGGTGCCACCGACTAGGAAACCGGTAAGCACTGCTCACGCACGTCTACAGCAAACAAGTTATTTCACTCACAGAGCTCCGCCGCGGGATCAGTCGGACTCTGCACCCTGTCGAATGCTGATGATAGCGATCCCGTGGCGGGCTCCTCTAATATAAGGCGAAGCCGGTAATTGTTTAGACGGCGTTTGCTGCGGTTGTTTTTTTTTTGTTGTCGGTTTTATTTATTTATTTTTTTATTTCACTCTTTTTAGTGGACACCTCATAACAATTCCAATAAGCTCAAATACGGCTAAGCTACACTGTTTTACTAGTCTTACCTCCACTGTATTTAGAAAAGATAGGCAGACTAGGAGAACGGCAAAGACGGCTGACATACTTATCGTCCTGTGGTCCTGAGACCCTTTTTCTAAAATGGGTCATTGTCAGATTTAGGTTCGCGTCTTTTCGGTGGACATAACAAAAGTTAAGAGCCACAAAGCTTAATTTTGGATTGGTCTAGTAACCCGCGTAAACGGTGTTTCCATAACTATAAATCCATGTAATAAAACATAACTTATATGTACATAAGCCGTTAACTATTGACCACCGGGTGGACAACTTTTGTTTTTACAACTGACAATGACCCAAATGCTACTTTGCTTTAAAACGTACTAAAATATTGCTCATTCCAAAAAATATTAACCAAGGAGTGTTCTTTGAATAAAGATCCTTGGCTTGGCACAAGCCTATTGCGATTGCACGGTTGTTCACATATTACCTAGTGTACCTAATTCCTGTTGCACTAGTATTAAAAATGCACAGCGGAATATTCTGCAAGTGGGCATGTTACAAGTGTCGTTCTATGTATTAGCGCTTCGGCGCATGCTTCGAATATGTATGAGTACCTATACCCACTTCTTTGATAATGCAAATGACTAAGGAATCATACCTTAATCTAATTAAGCGTTTAATATGTCAATACTCGCTTTTCGTTTTCCCACAATCGCTTGCGTTAGTACCTATATACTTGGGTCTTATCCTAGAATAAATTTATTGGGTGAATGACACTGCGTCGGTTATTGCAGTAAAGGGACCCGAGGAGGGGAATGTTTCCTTTGAGTACATTTTCCTATCAGCAGTAATCAGAACACTATCCCGCAATGTGGCGTTAAGTTTCGTTCCTGTATTATACTAGCCTTTACTATAGTTCTTGCAATTCACGAAGGCGAGTGGATTTGAAATTAGACTTTAACGTCGTAGTAATTGGAACCACTCCACACGTCTTCGTGAATTGCAAGAGCTATAACAAGCTATGGGTGCACTTATGTCCGAAATGAAGAATTATTAATATTTACAGGTTACCCTAAATGTCGATATCAACGACCACGCCTCCCGTCAGATCACCGTAGACGTTCCCTCGGACTTCTCATTCGGCAAAACCATCGTAAAACAGGAAACCGAAGCCAACAGTCTCTACTATGAGTTACTATTGCCCGGCTTTAATGCGATATGGCAAGCGTATTTGCTGTATGTAGAACCTACGTCCAGCTGCAAGGCTACTGAATACCATGTGTCAGCGGAGGTACATGTACCGTGGGCGGAGAATCAAGAGTACTATCATTATTTCACGTGAGTTATAAGTATACTGTCTAAGGAAAACTGTACATAATGGTAGTCATCATCATCGTCAACCCATTGCAGTGAGGCGCTGAACATAGGTCTCTCCCGGTCCTCTGGTTTATGAATCCATTCGCTTTCCGCAATCGCTTCTCCTACAACTGTTGACTCGCTATCTGCCCGATTCACACTAGATTTGGCGAGATGACGAGACGTGGTCGGTCATATGTACCTCGCCGTGTGACTTCATTTCGGAATTCTGCGTACGGTTGTATATCTACTGCTGGTTGCTGCAGCGCGTGTTTTTATTACTGAATCCTTTGATTATCATTTATTACTTTTATTTCTCATAATTTATTTTCCTCATATTCGAAATGAAAAGTAGAGTGTTTAACTGGGGTGAAGGCACCCATTTCACCCTTGAACTATTGGCGCTCACTTCGTTCGAGCGTAAAAATATCTCGGGTGAAATGGTCACTTTCAACCCTTGGTTAACAATCTACTATTTCTATGCCCTTTTTAATGGTATAGGTGTTCTTTTTCAGACATCTAAAAAAATCGCCTATGAAATTACGCTTGTACAAAACAAATCCAAACGTGACTCGAGGCCATTATACGACAGACCAAGTGAAAGTTGTGTTATTGTTGGACCCTCAGTGCAAATATACTATCAGGTACGTTCCACGGTGATATAGTCTTCATTACCTACACTCATATTATAAAGAGGGAAACTTCGTGATGTAATTTGTTCCTTTGGGATACTCTCCGGGACTAAGCCAGCCTATATAGATAAAAAAACTACACTAATAGTATAAAAACTATACTAATAGTATAAAAATCAATGTGAACTCTTAATAGAATAGTATTTAGGTATCTCGATTGCGCCGCTTCAAAATTTCATAAGAACAGTTAAAGCTAGCAACTGTCAGTCTTATAAATAAATCATTAGAGCACATTTTTATTAATTCTAGCATCGCCTCCTCTTGGTACCACGTTTTGGCTCAATCCGTCCGCGCCTTCTCACCCGTCCTCATAGCGTATGTGGCCGGAGCCGTACTGCTCATAGCCAAGAGTGTGCTCCTGAGTCTAGAGGCAAATGGCAACTGCGTGTCCTTATTCGGCGCTTTGAGGAGCGACGACTTGAAGCCGTACGCCCCGCTGGTGTTTGTACGGGTCTTGATTACATTGTTGATGTAAGTATAAACATACAATATTCTAGCACAGTTTGATTCTTCGCCCCAGTCCTTAGCGAAAATGGGCAGAGCCGTAATGTGCATAGCCTCGTTACAACCGACCCCCTAGGCCATCTGTAATCGTATGGGGTGCTCGTTAAGATATGATTGTATGAAAAATTTGACAAGTTTCTATGGAATGACAGCTTCCGGCGCCATATTTAACGTTGATCGGCCTGTGATCGTAGGTTGGTGCAACTCGACCTTAGTCTTCGTTCTCTTTGGTTCAGCCCCGTTATCGGTCCTAGGGTCTATAAATTGAGAAAACGGATTCTCGAGCAGGCGTTCTATGACTATAGAGAGTTATAGAATTTAAGATAATTTAATGACAATGAACTCCCCTGTATTTTAAAATAATGTCATGTAATTGGATATTATCAATAAATATGAATATGCATATAAGTATACGTAACATTTCCAGGGCATTCCCATTCGGCGCCTACGTATTCGCCAACGCGAGCATCCACAACGACGAGATGCAATACTTCGTGCGCTCCATCATGGTGTTGCCAGCGTATCTGGCGGCGCTCGGGCTTCTGAACACGTTGGCAGCTTGCGTGTTGTTTATAATGGTGTTCTCGTCGCAACTGGCGCACCGAATGCTGTTCCGGATCCTGTGGAGAGGAGGCCCGGGGCTCGCGGAGAGGGTGGCTATTGGACTCCAGAAGGTCAGTGATAAATAAGACCAAGACGACCACAGCCTCGTTGGTAGTCTCGGGTTTGATTCCCGGTCAGAGCATTTGTTTTTGTGATGAACACGAATATTTGTTCCTGAAATATTTGATGCCAGAGGGGCTACTGCTAACTTCGTGTCGTGCCGTCCCTTTCACTTATACAGTGAATAACATGAGAGTGAAAGGGACGGTACGATACGAAGTTCGGAGTACAGGCTCAGATGACGATTAGGTCAGCGATGCCATAACCGCTGTTTGTATAGTGTTCTGCAGTACGCTTAGTCATCGATTCCATGTCTTGCTCGAGTACAAACACGTTATTTCTGAAATACCTGTGTTATCAAAAATTTGCAGATATGTAGTTTGCTGAGGGTTATTTAAATTATATTGCCATTATCATACCTCTGCCTGTGGACGCGGAAATGTAGGATGTTCCCGTTATTCTTAATATTGGTCTTACTAAATCAGTTGGTTGAAATCTCACCATCCTCCTAGCGTTATCCCAGTACAGTTGCATTCAGAAGGAGGCCCGGGGTCCGCTATCTAATCCCAAAATTCCACTAGTTTTTCGGAAGCGACTGCCATCTGACCTTCGAACCCGACGGGAAACGATTATTTATTCAAAATTGAAAAACATAATCATTGCAGGTACCTATGGTTGTGAGTGCTACCCTGATCACAGCAGCCCCGCTTTCTTGTGGGGCTGCTTCCCTCGCTGCTGGTGCTGCCTTCTACGCCTTTATGGTAAATCTAAATAAACCTTATTACGTAATCATAAAGCTCATTTTGCTATGCACAACTAATACCTCGCGTTTTCACAGATATCCAAAATGTACGAAGAATACTTGGAAGACTATTTCTACAAACTGGCAGCTAAATATGGATCACGTTTCTGTCGCGCATTTAAAAGGAAAAATAAAAATAAAGATAAGAAGATAGAGCCGGAAACCTCTCTTGTTCCTAAGACAGAATCAGAATCGATTGTTGCAAAGCCAGATGATTTGGATGCTGGAACTGTTCAATGTTTAAGACATCGCAAAACGCCAAAACCAGATGACAAGGTTACGGAAGCTAGCTTGGTTCCGAGTGACAAGGAAGAAATAGTTGAAAACGAGGAAAACAAAGAGGTAGCCTTAGTATCCAATGAAATTGATAACCAAGTCGAACATGCACAAGGAAATGCGAAACCAAGAAACGAATATAATGACAACGACAATACCGATGAAGAGATGACCGATCTGTTATATAGTGATATTAATTTCCATATGATGATGTTCTTTTTATGGATGGTTGTGACCATGGTTAATGTACCTGCGTTATTGACGTGGGCTAGGAATTACAAGTGAGTGACTTATTTTTTCTATTTTCAGGTGAGACTAGGGTTAAGTACTCTTTTATTTGATAACAAAATTTAAGGATTAACAAAAAAATAAAAACCGACTCCAAACAGTAAAAAGTTAAATAGTTAATAGCTAGCTAACCATGAGGTATTATAATTTTTGAAGTTGGTGCCATCTAAATAAATTGCCTGGAGTTGACGAAATGGCACAGACGAACAGACATTAAAAAAAAGAACATCCAAACCCATTGAGAACCTCCTTTTTTGGAAGTCGGTTAATAAAATGGAATGCAAGACACATGGTTCGGTTTGATTTATGAATGACATTGTTCTAGGTATGGCATGGTGCTCAAGCCAGACAATTCAAGAACTCCTGGATTGATTTTGTCAATTTGTTCGACTTGTTTGTGGCAAATGGATGGACCGAGAAGAAATCTGTGAGTAAAGATATGCATTCTTTAAATATATATACTTCTATCTCAGTCCGTGTGAGCGTCGACGTAAAACTTGAATTCGCTCTCCAATACCATGTACTGATTGTTATATGTACCTACTTTCGAGAAGCGACCTAATGATATTAAGAAAACACTGGCTGTTACATGCGACTTCGCCCGCGTAAACTTTAAACTTTTACTGTCTGTTTTGTCCCTTCAAGAGATGATTTGATAAAAAGTATCCTAAATTTTAATTCAGGCTAATATAGGCTCTTTGTACTAAGATTGATCATAATCCGTTAAGCCGTTTTTGCAAGAGTAACAAATATCAAATTGCTTCTATTCTAGTCTAGTTTAACAAATTTTTCTTTCTATTTCAGGAAACACTACAAATTCGTAGCCGGTTTCATTTTCGTGGTAGCAGTGATCGTCTTAACACTAGGGCCGCTGTCACTAACATACGTAAACATGGGCGTGACATTAGTATTTACTATCATAACAATCCAACAGCTCTTCGACTCGGAAGAAATGATTGAAGACGAGTCTCAAGAATTCGATGACCAGGATCCAAGAGAAGGCGAAGGTAGCGGTAATCAGACTCCCAGCGAAGAGGAATCTGATCAGAACAGGTCTGACAATAAAGAAAAAGATGACGGAAGTGGAAGTGAAACTGAACGGCCGAACGACGAATGTGATCCTTGCAATGAAAATAGAATATACACAATGTTTAAAAACCTCAGAGATAAATTTAGCTTTAGCGAGGAGTAGGAGCAGAAGGCAACGAGACTGACCGTGGGTTCCCATTTGTAGTACATCGTGGAATGTATGTAATTTATTCGATCAAAGAATGAACGTGGATTTTTTTAGGTACTAGCTGAACAGATGGGATATCTAACCCAGTACAATCGAACTAACTGAATGACCCTTTGCTGATAATTCGTTTTGAACTGTCAAAATTGGTAGGTTTGTCATGTACTTAGAGCATTTAAGACTGGATACGCCATTGATATACTGTACCCCTCTGCAAAGGTATAGGAGAAAAATCTGCCATGTTATTTATTTATTTACTTTAAAAAGGTACACTACAGACATCACACGATAAATGATACAATTAAGTTTGCACAAATTCAGTAGCTTATAGACCAGCATGACACTGTCGGATCTAACGATCCGATAGGCGCCTGCGCTCCTGGCCCTTAGGTAATAGTTGTAATGTTAGGGCGAGTTAGTGCTATCTGCACCATAAGTATACATTCTTAGGTACTAACTGAACGGTAAAACTAAAACGAAATTAAACCAACAAACCTGGAAATCAGGGTAAAACGTTTAGTTTTTAGGTTATTAAAAACTAATTCATTACTCGTTTATACGTCAGTCTCGAAATCGTTTCCGGCGTGTTACGAGCTCCGTCAAAATACCTTTTATGTGCTGTTTTCGGATGCAGAAAACATTTTAATTTATCAAATGTACGAAAAGAAGAATTATCATTTCACTTGCACGTATGCTTTCGCATTAATTATAAGTTTCTGCACTATTAAAGTTTTTAATGAAATCGTAAATCGAGCATCGATTAGAAATTCGATTTAAAAACATTCGTAGGTACTCGACGCTTCACGTTTGGCCGCTATTTTGACATTTCACGACACCGTATTTTCGACCGTAAGCACTACTATCTATGAGAATTTATATGAAATGAGATTCTTAGTCAAAATTGGTAAATTTAGCCATGCGATAATTGACCTAGTGTAAACGCTTGTAAGGTTGAATTTTATTGGTCTAATTTACAGTTTTAGGTGTGCGTGCGTAATTGTTTTAGTGTAGGTGCGTAGTAATGGGAGAATGTTTTGCAAGTGTGCGTAGTTTTGTTTTTATGTGTGTTATCTCGCCCCCTCCAAATTTGGCGAAATATTTTGTTCGGAAAGATGCACTGAAGGCATCTCCTGTCTTAAATGCTCTAAAATCATGTATGATGTACTATAGACGTTTTAAATACTAACAAAATTGCGTCAATATGGGTCAGACATTTTTTTATACAGTTTTAACCTTTGTCATTGCAATAGATATTTCTTATATTTAAATGACTTGGTAAAATGAGCTCTTTGAGTTCGAGCATCCGCCAAAGAACGCCAGTCAACTTGCCACCAAGGATGTTGTGACACATTTAAATAAATTTGATAGTATATTAAATACCGTTTACTAATAATAATGACTTTCTCAGTTTTCATGAAGTAGGACATATGGGAAGCCGGGTGTGGGCTAAATGTGATGTAGGTAGTATTCAAGTCTAGCAAGAAGAAGCACAACTGAGCCCTTAAGAGAACTTTAGTTCCTTGAGATAAAGTTCAAGTTTGCTATGGAAAGTATTAAGAATGTTTTTCATTCTCACTGTAATTTATTATGAAGATTACAAGACATTTTTAATGTATTAATTTCAATAGTTTGTACCGAAGTTGTTGTGGAAAGGAATTCGGCAACCATGTAGCTTGAACCAACAAATGAACACTCGAATGCATTTTAACGAGCGGTTTTACACCTAAGTATGTTGTTAATTTTAATAAATAAACGCTGCTTGATACTGTACATTGTTGTTGTTGTTGCCTAGTCTGTAGCACCGCACATACATACATTTTGCCATAATTTGTTATTGTATTTTTAACCCTACTACTACTTTGGCAAATTGATAACAGAAATAATTCAGTATTAATCGTAGCGGTTGTTATAGTACTTATAAATTGTATTGAAGTGTGACTGATGCACCGGAATAAAACGAATTTAGAAAATATAACTACTAGGCTAATAGACGACTTTAAATTGTTATATGAATGTTGTATTCGCAGATTATATTCCTGTATAGATACTGTACATTAACATGTTCAGTTGTTCACAGTATAGTGACAACTCTGCCCCAAATTCGGGACATGGACATTGAATGTGTTACACTTATATTATACCTATGAGTATACAAATTATACTTAGAATATTTAAAACTACATATTTATGTCGTATTTTAAAGATCTCAGTGTCGGTTTCTGGTTACTACGCAATCTTTTAAAATAAATGCATACCCCGCTTAAATCAATTGCATGTTCAATCCCAAACATGCAGCGTGAAGTCAACAATCTTAGAAATCTATGTCTTACATATTAAAATATAATGAAACTGGTAAAACATATATACTTATGATATTTGTTAAGGTCGAATATCGATCGACATATTTGGTATAGATACGCGGTCCTTAAAGTGCGTCTACGCTAGACGAACCGAGCACGAGCGAAGCACGAGCAGAGCACGAGCCGAACACAATTCGTCTAGAGTGGACCGACTTACGAGCCTCGAACGAGCGCGCTCCGAACGTTTTGCTCGTGCTCGGCTGCGTTCCGCCAGTTGTCGGTTTTTTGACGAACACAAAGGGATTCGCTTCGCGCTCGCAGTGCGCTCCTGGACGTGTTTATTGTACGTCCAGGCTTGACACCGCGAACGACGAACCCGAGAACGGCTCTGCTCGTGCTTCGCTCGTGCTCGGTTCGTCTAGCGTAGACGCACCTTTAGTCATGAGCGTTCGTAATTAGGAAAACCGCGAATCGGTTTGAAACGTGTCGAGCGATATTCGCCTTAAAGACCTGATGTTCCATTATATTTTAATGTATCTTAGAAGTAGTACCTACATATCAAAATATTTCAATGTTGAATACTCTTTTCATTACACTGAAGTTATTTCCGGACCAAAAACTACATGAGATTAAAAATTGGTGTTATAGATATTGTCTATATGATGTTTTCATATATTTTCTTTTGACTAAGTCTCGTATCAAACCATCTCATTTATAATTTATGTACCTGCAGTGCAGGTCCTGCAACCTGTATGCTTTTCTTCTTGTAAGTTACATGTCTTAATTTAAGAATTAAATTTATTACTCAGATACAAATGTGTATAAGCTGATCTTGCCAAAAGGCCCTAATCAAAAGGCATTTTACACATTTAGTTATTATCAAATAAAGGTGGCATTTCTTTTGTTCTAAATTGAAAAGTATTTCAAAAAACTTAAAAATTAGAAATCATGATCTTTCATTATTGAAATGAAATGAGTGTGCAACTGGTTAATCTGTTGAAATTTAAATAAAAAATTATAACGACGAAGTGCTAATAAGACTTAATATTAATATCATTGTGAAAAAAACTGGCCAGGTACGTGTCGGACTTCGCTCATTTAGGGTTCCGTACCAACCGCAAAATTTAAGTTGGCTTTAATAGGGACAATAAGGAAATTTCGAAGAAAAGAATGTGATTAGCAATATTTTAAAATTTGTTGGTAAAATAATACGTAATAATAAACAATACCAACAAATTTCATGTTCGTAGGTGAATGAGAAATTTAAAAAATATTCGAGATTTTTTTTTGCAGAAAGGCTGATTTAGGTGGTGGCTTTTCATTCCTTTGTTTTTTAATATTTTTTATAGTATAAAATGTATTATTTATCTACTATACGAGCTATAAAAAAATGTCGTGCCCCCCGTTATCTGTATATGGAAGCCCCCCTTAAAATCTGTTAAAAATAAGTTTTGACATTTGACAAGATGTTTATACTGAGAAAATATGAAGACTAACTAGGAACTCTGGGGCGCTACCGCGACAGCAAACGAAGTTTTCCCTCTCTGTCGCACTTGCACGTTCGGACGTAAGTGCGACAGAGAGGGAAAACTTCGTTTGCTGTCGCGGTAGCGCCCCTGAAGAGTAACTAGAGTCCGACCACGCTAACTGCATTTAAATAATTTGGCAACACTACCTCAAACGTTACATTTTCATACAAATATGACGTATAACACACAGTGTTGCCAAATTATTCCTTGCAGATTCCTTACTTTTCAGGTTGTTTAATGTTTTTAGAGTTGCATATTCTTTCCCTTTCCCACAAAATATACATATATGTAACAATAGTTATTTACTACTACTAATTCGTGAAATCTAGATTAGCAGCGTTTTCTCTTGATAGACAAGCAACATTGAAATTGTTGCTCCTTTTTATTAGGGTTCCGTAGCCAAAATGGCGAAAACGTAACCCTATCGTCATCCCATTTACTCGGCGACTATAAGCACTATAATTATACAATTTCGTAGGAAGGTGTATTCTACGAAACGCTATATAAAAGTGATGTGAAATTATGAAAAAATATTTGATTTAGGGTACTCCATACGTGGGATGAAAAAAAAAATCAACGCACATACGCGTGTGGGGTATCCATGGATAGGCCTTTAAAAATGATATATAAAAATTCTTCCAGTTAACTCAATCGTTGGTGACATATGAGCTGTCAAAGTCATAAACAGTGGCGCTACCGTGACAGCAAACGAAGTTTTCCCTCTCTGTCGCACTTGCAAGTTTGCATGTAAGTGAGACAGAGAGGGAAAACTTCGTTTGTTGTCGCGGTAGCCCCTCAGTGTGTATCTCATCTTAGAGCATTTAAGACTGGAGACGCCATTGATATACTTACTCCTCTGCCAAAGGTATAAGAGAAAAATTTGCCACGTTATTAAAAACTACTACATTAATCGATTATACACGTCAGCCTAAAATCGTTACCGGCGTGTGAAGAGCTTCGTTAAAATGCCTTTATATTCTGTTTTCGGGTGCAAAAAACATTTTAATTTATCAAATTTATCATTCCAGTAGGTGTTGGCACGGAACCCTTCATTGTGCGTTTTCCGACACGCACGTGGGCGATTCATTTTTTCTATATAGGAATGGGATTTCCATGATTATGCATATTATTTTTATCTTCATTATTAGGGTTACGTATCTCAAAAGGAAAAGAACGCATCTGTTATAGGATCACCTTGTTGTGCGTCTGTCTGTCTATCAAGACCCTTTATCTCGGGAACGCATGGAGGTATAAGTTGAAATTCGAAATTAAAACCATATACTCAGGTTTACAGTCCCTTGAAGTTGTGGAAAAGTCCAACCTCTAAGTTATAGTAAAAAAAGATATGGCCGTTTATTCCGCATATATATTTCGACACTCACAGGAATCAAAATTTATAGGGGTAATCTTTGTTGACCTAGAACTATGAAATTTGGCAAGTAATATAGTCTTATACTACAAGTATAGGGAAAAATCTGAAAACTATATTTGTAATTAAATTGTAAAAACTATAGACTTCATTTAAGTATGTAATCAATACCGACAAATTTGTATGGAACCCTCAGTCGGCGAGGCTCTCACTTGTCCAGTGTTTTATCAATTAGTAATAAGATTTCAGTCAACCACCCAATCAGATGCCACCTAGCATTACTTTCTTACATCTTTAAGATCAAAGCTTTGATTTTTTTTGTAACAACTTAACTTCTTTGTAACATACAAGCAGTCATTGTTAAAACTGCCAAGGGGTCTTGTAGTTATCACACTACTTCTAAAGTATCCACAATAGTAATAAATTACAGATAGATACATATTAGTAATAAATTACAGAATTAGAGGCATATGTAATGTATAGTCAACGTCATATGGTCATAGCAGCCAAAGTGGCTAAATAACCGCCACCACCATACATTACACCATATATTTTGTATGGTGTACCAAACAATTTGGTGACTGGCTGCTACATACTAAATAACCCTGACTGTAGTACATTCACTGTTGATAATAAGGAAAGGGTGCCTGAAACATAATCTGGAAAATATGTATAAACCTAGAATTTGGACATTATTGAAAGTTTGAATGTATAATGCAAGGAAAAACCACCAAAGATGTAATATTAAACAAATTAAACTTTACGGTCTTAAAATCTATTTATTTTAACATACATACAATGGAACAACACCGATTTACAATTACTTTTTTCCTTTCTTGCCTGCTGGTTTTTCTTCGGTGTTCTTGGGGTTCTGCCAGTTCAAAGGGTTTCTGCGGTACATGGGCCACGGAGGCACGGTCAAGATAGCAGCGAGTAAGAAACCAGCTCCCAGAATATACACTGATTGAGAGAACTGCTGTACAATATATCCCCAAACGAAGCCAACGATACTGAACAGTGTTATGATCGCCCTATATAGTTTTTCCGCTTTAGCTTGCCCGACGTAGTCAATGTGAGTTGGTATTGATGTGAAGAAATCCATGGCTACAGTCTGATCGGAGCCTTTCCCTCAAAACACTCAGAATTTCGGCTTCTTTGCTGCTTCTTCTCTAGTTTTGATTTGACAGGCAGGCGTTCTAGACACGTCAGAACTGTCAGTGAAGATGAGCCACGGCCACATTTCCACAGATACAGAAATGGTATTTAAAAAATAATCTAGAGACGTAGAGAGAAGGATTAGCGAATGCCCAAAAGGGACGGAGTTATGATAAGTTAACTAAATGAGGGCTATCGTTTTTGTGCTCACCAGTTGGCACCACTGTCGAGTTAGGTCCAGCTGTCAAAAATTATTATTGGTTATTATGGGCATGAGAACGAAGTTTGCATTTAAATCATGTTTAAAACCTTAACACCATATCGTAAAAATATCGACCATCCCGCATTGTAGCGCAGTCCCGTTTTGTTCTGAAAAAAAGGAGGAAATAAGTTTCCGAAAGACAAAACAGTCTCATAGCACTGACAGTCATTGACCCGTAACTCATATTTACCATAATCAAGCTGAGGTATTGCAAAATACTCACCATATTGTTCCAATTAGATATTAACCCGCGCATCGCAACCACAAAGAGCGACATTTGACGTTTCGGAGACCTTACGCTACACTAGCGCCTGTAGCGGCGAATTCATACGCGATAGCCCCCATTGAGATATACCTACCAGAAGACTGACATCCATAAACACGATTCTGTCATCTCATAATTAGTCGTGCTTTTCATCCCTTTTGGGCATTCGCTAATCCTCCTACCGTAGTGGTTATATTCTCTTTGCCTCCTACTATAGGAATAGGGTCTTGTTTCTACGTCGAGTAGAGTATGTTATTGGAGCCGGTTACACGGTGATTATTACTCACAATTCTGGGGTGTCAATATTATCGTGGTACTCATAATTGTATGGATTTTCTTCTTTATTCATCAATACCCTCGTGCTATGAATGTATCGCGTGATAATAATTACCGTGTAACCAGCCCCATTGTATTTGTATTATTTGGACTGTATATGGCCTCTAGTATAGCAACACACTTCGCACTTTTGCCGTCAGTCGGTTGTCAACATTCAGTTCGATCAGACTCATTAGGTTAATTTTAGTTAACAAAGATATTAGTTTTATTTTCCAAAAGTACAACAAACAAAATTAATAAAAATGACAACATTTAAACAAGTTCCTCTCACATGTGGTGGCCATACTAGACCAGTCGTGCATTTGGACTTTAGTGACGTTACCAAGGATGGGTATTATTTGATTTCTGCCTGCAAAGGTGAGTACTAACAACTGCTTTGCACTGTACGTGCCCTTTTGCCTTGGCCTAGTCGTGGGTGGAAGACCTGCAAATGTGTTTGGGTGTGTTGGTTTGGGATTCGCCGTTACAGATGTTGGGAGGTTAAGATGTAATGGAAAGGCATTCACTTTTCTTGTTTTCGTCGACCGGTCTGCTTGGCCGGTGTGCATTGTATCTAGGTATGTGATGACCTTCTCTTTCCGGGCGTGCAGGAAGTGCCTTGAATATCCGCTCGTATGTGTCTCGCAGCCGCTCGCCTTGATGTCGCGCCGTGCTTTTTGTTCACGATGTTGACATGACTTTTAAGTTATAGGCCTTTGTGCTTGTACAGTGTGTCACTGTCCGAATTGTTGCTTTTCTGTTTCATATGTTGACATTTCACTCGTTCTGGGTCACCTTGTACCTTGTCAAGGCTCCATGGAGATCTTGACATTAATGTTTGTAACTCAAATATCCAGGAAAACCAATTACTTTCATTAAGCTGTCCAGGAAAACACTTCAGTTGCAACATCCAATGCAATTAAGGGTATTGTTTTACATGTACATTGCTATTGTTAACAGTTTGTAATAAATTGTTGTTAGTCAGGAACCAACCTTCAATTGAGATTGTTTCCTTAAATAGAATTGAGAGTTTGTCTATTTGTTTACCTTTTATAGATAAGTTTCATTGAAGATTATGTTTGGTACACTTGTCATGTATACATTTTTAGGTATGGTATAGCCATATACATGTACATCCATACCTCAGCACTTAATTTCCATATGGTAAAGCTTGATTATGTTGGTCCATTTATAGGCATCTTATTTCAAAGTCAATGTCTATAAATAATTTATGTCTCAGTACATAATAATTATGAATTCCATTGTAGATGGCAAGCCCATGTTGCGGCAAGGTGAAACTGGCGATTGGATTGGCACCTTTGAGGGTCATAAAGGTGCTGTATGGGGAGTAGCTTTGACACAAAATGCCAACCTGGCAGCTAGTGGAGCTGCTGACTTCTCAGGTACGAAACACAATATTTCATCCTTTACCAATTAAAATGTACATGAAAAAATTATTGTAATTTTTTTTGTCTGTTTGCATACAGCTAGCAAACATTTTTCCTTCTTTTCTCAATCATTAAAAATACAGAAGTACCTAATTCTATGATGCAATACAGAAATAAGTGTATAAGGAACAGAAGAACTTTTCACTTCACTTGTGTACATACTAACTATTGACTTAAGAACTCCCTTTGCATAAATACTGATTGTGAAATATTCAAGTTTCTATTAACAATAATTATATCAGCAAATGAAAGTTTCTGTTAAAAATTTCATTTTTGGTCTACCTACCTGCAAGTTTTTATTGCGGACTGTACTTTTTTTCCTCAGTTATCAAGTACCTAGTTGATAACTGAAAAAAAGGAACAGTCTGCAACTGCAATAAAAGCATTTAGAAGTTCCAATGAGCTCAACACCCAGTTAGGAGTTTGCCACAATGGCCACCTTCTGTTCCCATCATCAAATCAGCTTGGTTGTACCATAATATTGCATTGACACTGAACTTTCATAAGTATGCCAAACTCGACTCGGTAGCTCGGATTGGTTATCGGGGATAGGACCAGATAAACCAATTTAAAACTCAGTTGCAAGATTTGACAATGAACTGTGATTATTGGAATTTATTGATGAACTGTGATGATGTATCACTACGAAACGTCTTTCCCCATTTACCTCTTCTTGCTTGCTTGCTTCTTGCTTTTAACCATATTCATCATATCATAATTTACTTTTCTTATTAAGATACAAATCTTTGGATGCCCTTCTTGCATTTTTTATTTGATATTTTTTAGGGTTCCAAAGGGTAAAACGGGACCTTATTACTAAGACTCCGCTGTTCGTCCGTCTGTCTGCCCCCCTGTCACCAGGCTGTATCTCATGAACCGTGATAGTTAGACAGTTGAAATTTTCACAAATGATGTATTTCTATAACAACAAATACTACTTCAAAACAGAATAAAATAAATATTAACGTAGTTTTTTTGCCGTTTTTATAGGTAATAGTATGTGATTCAATGTTATTTAAAGTCAGTGATGGTGACAAATCTATAACAATTTATTTGTTTACAGCAAAACTTTGGGACGCCCGTTACGGTGAAGTGGTTCACACGTTTGAACACGACCACATAGTGAAGAGCGTCAACTTCAACGCCGACGACACAATGCTCCTCACTGCGAGCAATGAGAAACTAATTAGAGTCTTTGATTTGAACAAGCCTGAGGCTGGACGTGAGTGTTTTTTTTCTTTGTTATATTGTGACATGACAAACAAATTAATGACCTCCTTGGGGCTCGTCCTCATGTGATTGTTTATGGAGGGGATAGGACATAACGTGTAATTTTTTTTACACAGTGCGATAGTCACAAACAACGAAATTACTTAAACAATTTCCTCACATCCGCGATACTACACCTTGTTGTACTCTATTGTTCCCAATGCGAGAGGAGAAACTGTTTGCAGGGGAGGCTGAGATGTATAAATCTGCTATGGGTGGGAAGCGGAAAGCGAGAGAGAGATTAAGAGTGCAGTCGTGCGTCTTGCTTGTGAATGAGTGAGAGGGGTGTAAGTCACTGCGTGGATTCGCTCGTCGCTCTCAGGTTCGCTTGTAAGACACTCAGAGATAGAGAGGTCCAGCCTTCGGTCTTGCGTAGGGCCCAGGGCCGCTTCGCCTTTGTCCTTGTGATTCCTCGTCGCTCGCCTTCGAGCCTTTGGTTTCGGCACTTCACATTCAGGTTCGTTTTTAAGAAACTTTATGCATATGAATAGTTGTGCAACCCGATTCTTTCGCAGCTCGGCCTTCGACCTCACAAACATTTCTGGATGACCAGGTGAGGTGAATCAAGGGACCGAGAACGCCCCAGATAGGCAAAAGTAGGCAAAATATGATCACATGATTTCCGGCAGAGCCGCCTCCGTAGCTCATGGGCACTTGCGACTCCAGAGGAACCACAAGCGCGTTGCCGACCCTTTATTGAATTGAGGATTTTTTATGTTGACAACATAAATAATGGTCCCTCACTCAACACAGCACATCCTCGGGAGATCTGGTGACCTTAATCACAAACAGGAATGCACACCTAACCTAACCGCTCACCACATACCTAAACGCGCACACGCGCACACCGCATAGGAACCACATACCTAAAGAGCAAGTAGTGTTATTTGAGCTACGGTCTTCTGTAAGGAGGAGTTACCTCCCCAGCAGGTCTGCTCCAAACATGAGCGAGATGACGTTCCACTGTGTCCACCTCTCTTTGGATGTACTGTTTGTTCGATCCTTAAACCGTCGCCCCTACCCTACAGCGTCTTCTTACCATCATACACTTCAAACAGGCGAATGCTGCAGTGTAGGTGGCGATATTGGGCAATGGCCATCTATCAAGCAATACCAGACTGATACAGGAAAAGATAAAATTTTCCTCAACATCATAAAAGTCCTTGCCGAAAGCAAATGCATTCATGATAAATTATTTACTAGGTATTGTATTGCTACCTACTTCTATTGCAAATCGATAGAAGTCCTAGAATATGCCTGCTTGCAGCCCGTTTGTTACAAGAATGAATTCACTCGCGTGTATATAACTTAATCCAATTTTTAAGCCAACAGTGATACAATTTTTGCCTCAATTGCCAAGTTTGCAATTTTTGTCGGTGCGCGCTGCCCCATTAAGCATCCTCTCCGATATTCTACCCTTTTTCAATCAGTCTGTAACTTTATACGTCCCTCGTTTATTACGTTAACGTTACGATCCCCTTTCAGTTTCTTTGCAATCCATTTTACATCCAGAAATTGCCTGACTAAATTGCCTTGCTGTCTGACCTTATAATCCAATCCAGGACCGCTAATTTCGTAGCTATGGTTTCCACCAGTCACGAACTAATAAATAAATCGGAAATATATTACGCTTATCTATACATATGTATAAAAGAAGTCTTCCCTCACTGACTGACTGACTGACTGACTCATCAACGCACAGCCGAAACTGCTAACGCTAGAGAGTTGAGTTTTGCACAGTCGATTGCATTTATACCGTAGGCTAGGGATAAGAAAGCATTTTTCGAAATTCATCCCCTAAGGGGGTAAACAAGGGTTGAATGTTTATATGAAAACACGTATTTATTGAAGTGAGAGATTTGAAATTTTGGATATAGACTCTCTGTTTAAATATATTAATGGCGTATTTCAGCGTTTTTCTAAATTGCTTCCCCAAAGGCGTGAAAAGGGGGTTCAAACTTTGTACGGGGAGCAAATCTTTTTCGAAGTGAAAGATTTGAATCTTAGTAGGCTCTCTGTTTAAATACAACGAAGCGTATTTCAGCGTTTTACGAAATTGCTCCCCTAAAGGGGTGAAAAGGGGGTTCCAAGTTTATGCGGGGAGCAAATCTTTACTTATCTTAAAAATCGATATTGGTTCCATCTTTGTGGTTCCTCGGGGTGCCGATTACGAAAATGACATCCCTTTTCAAATCCAAGATGGCGAACATTATTTTTTCTTTTGAGTAATTTTTCACAAAAGTTTAACAGCATCAGACAACTGACAGAAAAAATTAGACCTCATTTATCTTTGTTACCATCTAAAATCTACGCGGACGAAGTCGCGGGCAGCCGCTAGTTAGAGATAAATCGCGTGGTCCTACGTCGTCGTCGTAGCCCCGTACCTGTCAAAGTTTCTCGCGACCCAGTAGAAACCAAGTATTTATATTACTAATTTTGAATGTCTGGTGACAATGTCATTTTACTGATGTCCGGTGCTTATTATTCTGATAGTAGTTAACACACAACAATCTATTTTTAACCCCCGATGCGCAACGCAAAAGAGGAGTGTTATAAGTTTAACATCTGTAACTCCATAACGGATTAACCGATTTGAGTGCGGTTTTTTTAAATCTAAAGGCGCAGATGGTTCAATCAATCAATCAATTAATTATTTTATTTGCTAAGAATACAGTCTAGCTTAATAAGATATTACATTTTTAAGACGTGCAAATATTTAACGAATTATATAACAGAATTAAACATTAGAGAATAATAAACTACTATAATAATATACTACTTAAATATAATATAAAACAATTATTTAAATCCATATTGTTCGAGAAAATAACTGACCCTGTAAAAATACTTCCGTGGGCCGTTAAAATTCGTTTGCCTTTATCTGTCACTTTGGCATTTGTATTTTTGAAAAGGGACAAAACACATTTTAGATGTCAGGAACTCGCTTGAGGGGCTGACGCTATACGTAGGTCGGTTTCTGGGGGTACATAAAAGCTTTATGTCTGTCAGTGAAAGTGTTAAGTCTTGTGCAGAGATCGCTCTTTAGCGATAAGATCGCCTGTTGTTTGCCTCTACTTATTGTAATTATGTACTGTACTGTGCTTTTTTTCATGAGGTTGTGCAATAAAGAGTATTTGTATTGTATTGTGTTAAGTTCAATGAATAAGATATGTGTGTTTCCAGCCGTGGAAAAGTTCAGTGCGCACACGAGCAGCATCCGACACGCCGTGTTCCTGCACAACTCGCGGATCGCCAGCGTCAGCGATGATCTTACCATGCGTGTTTGGGATAGGATTACCGGACAGGTAGATCTACGCCACTCAGACTAGCTACCATCATAGACGTATATACACTGCTCGACCGTATCTCCAAACAATAAAGTGACATAATGTATTCATGATTAACATAATCACTGACAGAAAGCCGTCTAGCGATCGCTGCATCTATTTCTGGAGTATGTTCAAGATTCAAGTCTGGTGAAAGTAAGATGTTGACTGTATTGGAATTCAACTGAGAAAGTCCTTTACAAGAGACGAACAGAAGCTTTAGCTGTTGAGAAGTATAACATTTAAATCAAAAACCGGCCAAGTGCGTGTAGGATCACGCACATTGAAGGGTTCCGACACCTACTAGTCCACATTTAAAACCACTATCCAGTACATTGATTTAAGAAGGTTGTATCTTCATAGGGAATTCACGGCACTTACGACCTTTTGTTTGGGAAAGACAGTTTTTCAGCGAAAACTCAAAAACCGTAAAACCAAATTTGTTTAAACGAAAAGTTTTAAAAAAACTTCCATATCATTTCTACAGGCCTATCCATGGATACCCCATACGTCTATGTGTGTTGAAATTTGTTTTTCATCCACTGGTTACATGTATGGAGTGCCCCCATAATTTAATATTTTTTTGTAATTTCACATCATTTCATAGAATACACCTTCCTACCAAATTTCATAATTTTAGTGCTTACAGTCTCCGAGTAAATCGGCTGTGACGTAGGAACAGACGGACAGACATGACGAAACTATAAGGGTTCCGTTTTCGCCATTTTGGCTACGGAATCCTAAAAAAATAGTAGCCGATTGACTTAACACGGCCCAAATGCTTGCTGAAAGATTTTGTGATATATCATAAACGTTTGACGACCGGTTTAGCCTAGTGGGTAGTGCACCTGCCTGTGAAGCTGACGGTCCTGGGTTCGAATCCCGGTCAGGGCAAATATTTGTGTGATGAACATGAATATTTGTTTCTGAGTCTTGGATGTTTTCTATGTATTTAAGTATTTATATGTATTAAATATATCGTCGTCTAGTACCCATAACACAAGCCTTCTTGAGCTTACTGTGGGGCTAGTTCGATTTGTGTAAGATTGTCCTCTAATATTTATTTATTTATTTATTTATTTAAACGTCGCACGCCCCGTACACTTAGGATAACAAATATCAACTTTTTTTTGTGTAATGACTATTCGCTAACAACACATTATCCTTGTGTTTCAGGAGGTGAACAAAATAGAGTTTTCCTCTATCCCGAACAGCCTAGAACTATCAAGGGACGGCGCAATTTTGACAGTAGCACATGGTGAGTTCTCAATTTTCATATTGTACAATAGGGTTATTGACTCAAAATTTGACTACTCTAAAAGAAACAAGGCAAAAAAATATGCTAAATTGTGAAAATCCTATTCAAATATCTCAAAAAATAACGAAGCAACAACCGTTTTAATGTTGTTGGTTAGAGAGAGAAAGCACTACAGATCAGTAACGTCACTGACCTCGAGCGTCATAGTAAATGACGATCATTCCAATACTAAGGTGCGTTTAGTGGAAAAGGGACAGAATATGCCCCCTCTTAAAACTTTGAAACCTTATAATTACGTGATTATTTATTCTTTTGAGTGACTTTTTCTGAGCTTTTTATTAATTTTTCGAGAAATTTCGAACTTATTGATTTTTATATTTGGT
This sequence comes from Epiblema foenella, assembly GCA_963556455.1. Classification (NCBI taxonomy): domain Eukaryota; kingdom Metazoa; phylum Arthropoda; class Insecta; order Lepidoptera; family Tortricidae; genus Epiblema; species Epiblema foenella. Next base: position 12,772,912 of record OY747106.1, read on the forward strand.
GTCAACATCCCTATTACTGTATGTTAATTATGTTCTAATATGATACTATTTAAGCCGAAAACATACTACATAATATAGCTTTTAAAATCGTACCTGTGTTGGCCCAACGTGTTTACTATGTATGTATTTGTTATTTTACGACCATGTCAGTAGTGGAGACCTGATTAACATAATTGGGTATTTGACACATGTTTAAATATTTAACAAAGTGTGGTATCCATTTAGATAGAAAACCTTGAATTTATCACAGTAAATTAGACAAATTAAAGAAAGATATGGGACTATAAAGTTTATCAAGTATTGTTTTTTTAGAAGTTAACAATAGAATTCTATGGCAAATGTATTCATAAATGCAATATTTCACAACCAAAACAGCAAATAATTCGTTTCCCCATATAACGGTATTACGAGGCTTTAGAGCTGTGACGTGATATTTCGATGTCAATCAGTATGGAGCGTTTTCAGTGCTCAAAAACTTTGCCTCTCATTTTTGTCTTTTGTGTTGCTCTAATTGTAGTGTAATACAAACATTTGATCCTCACTAAAACTTTTGTTGTGCGTTAAACGTTACTCCATCTTTAAATCTATAATCGATAGAAATGGCACAGCAAATAAAATTTTCATGTGCTACCTTTTACGATTCCACTCTCTAATGCGATAATATATATTTTTTGTTTTTTTTGTCCCGCAGGCACAAACGTGTCATTTTACTCCACCGACACCATACGCAAGATGCGCGAGGTGGCTGTACCTACAAAATGCTACTCCGCATCACTGGCGCCCTCTCGCGCCACTTTCGTCTGCGGCGGAGAGGACCTTAAGGTCTATAAGTTCGACTACAACACCGGGACCGAGCTAGGTAAGTAGTTAATCTAATAATTCACTAGTGGCTCTGTGAGCCGTAGACCTCGCGAGTTCTTTTTTGTTTTAAAAATTTACTCGATAAAAAAAACCGAACCTGCTCGCAAAATTTCACGAGAATCGTTTGAGAAATGCGACCTGTAGAGGAGAACAACTGTCAGGACGTCTGGAAGTCCTTTATTATGCGAGATTATTACTGATGGCTTGAGGAGTCAAGTAAGACTTTGAAAACTCGGTTTGCAAAACCAAACACTCCGGTCTGACGAATCGTCACAAGTCTAATAGTCATCGAAACGAAGTCTTAAATTTTCCTCTTTAACTCGTTCACTGTCGTGCTACGCCGTAGTACTAGAGAAAGATGCGGAATAGAAGACGATGTAGTGACTAAGATTGAAGAAGGTATGATTTCGTTTGTGCATGATGAGAGGATGTGTGGAAGTAGACCAAGAGGACTTATGGTCAGGAGATGGATGGAACGGACGGAAGGGGGCGACCAAGGCGAGGGTATCTTGATCAAATTTCTGCGATACTGAAAAAAGGCCAGGTCAGAAGTTCCCGCAACCGACGAGCATGCATTAGGCAAAAAAAAGTATGTAACGACCATAGTATTTGGCGTTCTTTGGTCTCTGCCTACCCCAATGTGATACGGGCGTGATTATATGTATGTATGTATGTAGCGAAGATCGCCCGTAGTGCCACACGTGTTGTGATCAGTGCTGTTACACGATTAATATGTTAAAAACTTTCAAAAGTATGTTCATTTCGTCTTTCAGAGTCCAACAAAGGGCATTTCGGTCCGGTTCACTGCGTACGATGGTCGCCCGACGGCGAGCTGTACGCGACCGGCTCTGAGGACGGCACTGTTCGGCTGTGGCAGGTATGAAATTATGCTATGTCAAACAAACGCAAGCAAAAACGACTTAAAAGCAAGAATCTTTCTTATAGTCAGAGGACTATAAGGAAGGTTCTTGCTTGCGTTCATTTGATAGAATTTAGCCTCACAATTTCGGTCGTGCTATACTAGTCTACCATTATTAAGTCTGTACTGTACCTCTCCTGTACTGGGATCTGATGTAGTTAGTGTATGGGATTTTGGGACTCTGTACGTGTTTCGGCATATTTTTGTTTGTATCGAGGTCACAGCTAGGATTACAGTTAGAGGGCACGATTTTAAATTTGCTTTTGGCCCACTATTATTTAAGATATTGGACTTTTATTACTATCTGAAATCTCTTTCTAATAATAAAAAGGTTTGAAAAGAGTTTTCAGCTTGCATTGTAAGTTGCAAAATATTGTTGAGGCCCTTTTTAGGGTTCCGAGGCCAATGGCAAAAACGGAACCCTTATAGTTTCGACATGTCTGTCCGTCTGTATGTTACAGCCGACTTACTCGGAGACTATTCAAAATTCAAAAATATTTATTTGGTATCTTTTTGGTTGTACCATATGAATGTGGTCGACCCTTCCAGGTAAGTATGACAATACTTGTGTTAGGAGAAACCGCTCCTGCCATCCGGAGTTATATACAGACTGGTTTATACAAGAAACTTGTAATATATGGTATGTATATAAAACTTATAATAACTTTCAAAATAAATGTAATATCATTACAAGTCCGGGATAAAAAGTAGTCTATGTCTTTCCCCAGGACTTAAACTATCTCCATACCAAATTTCATCTAAATCGGTTCAGCGGTTTAAGCATGAAGAGGTAACAGACAGACAGACAGACAGACACAATTTCGCATTTATAATATTAGTAAAAGTATTGAGTATGGATTTTTTTTTTCTGTTATGATGACCATAATAATAATTCTTATAAGTTTGACATGTGTGCAAAACCATAATCATGAAATAAATAATGTAATCTAATCTGTGTTTGTTTCAGGGCGTGCCCGGGCGTGTGTACGGGTTGTGGCGGCGCAGCAACGAGACCGTGCCGATCACCAACGGGTTCAAGGAGGTCGCCGCCAACTGACACGCAACCGTGCCGGAAGAGGTACTTTTTTATACCTTGTTTTTTTTTGCTTTAGAAAGAATGACGAGAACGACTTAAGTAGTAAAGTTTTTTATCGGGCACGTTCTGCGGTGTCAAATAATCTCAATGAATATTCAAACCGTTATTTCATGCTTATACATTATATATTGTTATTAAAAAATAATAAAATAACTTAATTTTAAATAATAAGCCATCAATTATTTTTCAAATAACGTTTCGTTTCATTCATCTAAAAGTTGTACTATAAAAAACACAAAGAGGAAGATATTGTTTAAGGAGTCGGTCGTCACTCTGGTGCAAGGGGTACAAGGTACGATAATGGGCGAAGAAATGTTAGTAGAACTGCGACCCTAAAGCCACAAGTGCGTATATTCCTGTTAGGTTAGTTATTGAAAAATACAAGTGTGGCCGTTTTCATCTTCTATAACGTAGTGCATATAACGTTCATAGAAATTATAACTTTACCCCCCATAATATACAGACTGATGTTGTTTGCAGGATTCTGAGAGGCAGTGAGAGTGCAAACAAAATTGTGCGCCTGGTGTTATCGCGGCAGCGTTGTCTCAGGCATGCGCTACCCTCGGCGGGGGCTAGCCTGAAATCAAGACTTTATATTCGAAACCAAGTAACAATGTCAAACTTTTGTGTTGTTAGTTTTACGCAACACATTTTTTTTTTATACTCAAGCGCAATGTATTTATTGTAAAAAGAAGGAAACTAAATAGACTTGATATGCAACAAAATAAAGTGATTTGTACATAATAAGCTTTTATATTTCCGTTTAGAAATGATAGTTTAAATAAAACGACATTTTTAAACAAATTATTCGTTTACTTGTTTTTGTCACTAGATGAGATTTGTGGCCCTACAGCTATACTTATAACTACAGATTCATTACACCTTGTTTATTGGCCAATGTTCTTTGCTAAATAATTTATACAACTACAATTAGGCAGTGACAAATGTTGAAAACTGTTTAAATAACTAATACAACTACAACAGCACATATCGGTAATGAAACGTGGCAGGCGTGTAATGGCCACGGTAATCGCACGATAAACGATAAGATTAAGCATCTGACACTTTCTTTCAAGCGGTGTAAGAAGGAGACGAATGCTTCATCTTGTCGTTATCAAACGATAAACGTAACCTCAGATAAGGTAACTATGGTTTTTTAATACTTAAATATTGTACATGGTAACATTCAATAGTTTTGTATTCGTAGTATATATTGCTTGAAACAATTTTATACTTCATCATTATGTCAGTACTTATACCCTAATTTTGTTTTCGCCACATCAAATTAAAGCTAACGATGGCCATAAATGCTTAGCTACGATTACAAATTAATTTAATTCGAAAGAGTATAAAATTATATAAATGTAATTTGGTACCTGTTGAAACATTCTTGTTAAAGATAGTGTCACGTTATTGCACAATAACGAAGTGTCTTAAACAATGTACAGATCGTAAATTAGTCTAATAAATAACAACTATTCATCATACATGATAAACTACTTAATTGCATTATAATCTTAAACAAGGAGTATATAATTTTCAGTAACTAAGTACATATGACAAAAATACACAAGGGACGGAATAGACTGGAAAGTATTTTATTTCTATTCCCTACATTCAAATATAATTTAAAAGAACGACTTATTTTTATTTAAATTATTGTATGCACACCCATATAATATATTTTTTTTTCAAAATCAGTGTATAGTGTCCGTCATTAAGGTGTTTAATAACTATTGACTTATCTGGATTTGAACACACCGACCGGTACATGTGAATTAATTTATTTGGGAAATATTTACCAGTTCCTTTTTGACCCATCACAACACCCATATAACGTAAATCCGCATTACACATCGAAACGGTGAATAAAATCAAGTAATGATATTAGAGCTTCATGAGTAGTTAGGTACCTAGTTGTAATACGAGTTTAGAGGAGCAATCAAATGAATGAATATTTTTTTCTATCACTGATGCGTAGTAATTTATGATAACAATTCATCACAAAAACTTTTTTGAAATGAAAATAATTTATTCCAGAACAATAGCATTATAAAATAAAAATGATATTGAATGGAATTAAATTAAATTGAATAGATAAAATTAAAATTACAATAAATTAATATGCACCTCTCCAAATCGCGGGTTACCCCGAGCCCCGACGATAGGTCTATGGTACTCCCTCCAACGCTCGTGTAGCGGGTATTTGAATGAATTTGTAATCGTAATAAATTACGTGTTATAAAAAAAAAATATTCCAATAAATTGCAAACGAATGAAGTGTGAAATTACCTTAATCCAGAATATGGAAATATAGTATCGATTTCTGAACGATACTAAATAGACGTGGGTAGAATAAAAATCATATGACAAAAGTTCTTACTCTAGATTCGTATCCAGTGTGAAACATATGGGAACATTAAAAAACAAATTGTTATAAAAACGATTTGAATAATCATTCACCATTCATTAATAATTGCTAATTAAGACAATCGATTCGTCTTACCCTCGTCACTAAAAACGCCAATTCATAACTGTCAAAAAGGAACTGGTAAATATTTCCCACAATAAGATTGATATTGACATTATACGCTCGTATACCATTGGACATTCTACTTTAACACTAATGTAATAAGAGTTTTTATTACAAACACACTATCTAAAAATCGTATGTTTGTAATAAACACTTTGTTATGTTGATATTAAGATATAATATCAATTGGATTAACATCACCTGTCAGTATCAAGTTTCAGTAATCGTACTGTAATGTAGTATAGTATAATTAATAATATAATAATGCACTACTTGATTTTATAATATGAGTGTATATAATTATGGGTTTTTTCACTCAAAATTGTACTAATACTTATTTACTTTTTTCCTCAGTATTTCGTTTTTGGTTTTGCCTGCTCAGAATTCCGATTCCGATATAGAAAAAACTGCCACCGGGTGCCCTAAATTTCCATATTTTTTTTAATTACCATTATGTCGCGAACCATACAAAATGTATGGAATAACGTCATATAGTCGGATAAAAAAATTGTAGACACTTATTTTGTTTATCAGAACAAAGAGTGCTCCAAATGCAGAGTAATAAAAACTCGCCTGAGAAAATAAGTAAAAGGTACACTTTTGAGTGAAGTTGCTATTTATTGCAATTTGTAACTGGGCACAATATGACACTCACTCGCGTGTTCGTATCATACTAAACCCAGTTTTTTTCAGAACACCACTCATGTTTTATACTTATAATATAACAGTTGTATAACCTACTACCTATATTGGTATTTCCGGCATATAAATATCATTAATTTAGCCGTTAGTGACGGTTCAACATTTTTTGTTGGTGTTTTGTTCGTACAGATAGTTCACATTTGCAAAAAGCATCATTTTAACAACCCAAGTGCTTGTGCACTTTGAACATACAGATCTCAAAATCCAGAGTTATGTTAATATGCCTTTCAGTTTTAACCATTTATGGCTTAAAAATAAATAGTTCGCTTGGTCCGCATTGTATACTCGCCCAAAAAACTAGTCCATTACTTTTCGATTTTATTGTATATTAATCCTTTAACCGCCGAATATCAAAAAAGTTAAACGCTATTTTCGTCTCTGTCATAAATTCAAATGGTGTCATTTATATTGTCACTTTACCTGATATATCAGACGGTGGCGGTTAAAAGGTTAAGGTTCAAAAGTAGTAGACATGTGTCTTGGCCGACGGTATAACACTTACCTACTCGTATATCACATTCAAAATACAGTTTCATTCATTCTCCATGTAAAATCTGAATATTATTTTGCACTTAAAGTACCTAAAACGCGATTTGTTTGTGTAGATACTGTGGTGTGTAGTACCACGTATTGTTTGACTCTTTCGCCCGTTCTGCAGATGGTAACCTACTCAGAGTTAACCTCAGAGTTAATTTGGGGGAACCACCAAATATTTTGGTTCTGACATCGTAGACGCAAAAAACGCGGCGTTTTAATGATGCTTAGGGGGTACAGTCGAGTTCGCTAATATATACACAAACACAACGGGATAAAGTGTTTAAAAAGTGTGAACACGAATTGCTAAGCGCATAAGGCCGCTCAGGTATTTTTGTACACAATACTTTTATCTCACGAGCGCGGGTTAGCCATAGTTTTAGTTGTCATTGTCACACATACGAACACATAGACAATGTTAACTCATAGCTCCTACGCTGACGCTCAATATAGACAATGTGCAATTGTGCATGTATATCTCCATGCATCTATAACACACAACCAGGCCTCAGTTCGTAAGATAAAAGTACTGTACCTCCGGGCCAAAAGCCGGGCGCCAAACATGGGTTCCTAACATTGTACGTCGAGACGGTTAGACACGACGACACGACAGCACCGGCGGAGTAACGTTCCAACGCTGTCGCTATAGGTTCACTTGGCGACAAAGAGCGACAGGTCGGGGAACTTGAAGTTGATCGGGGGCTGCCTTTATGGTGTACAGCCGAGTTCGCAAATATATACACAAACAACGGGACAAAATGATCAAAAATATGTGAACACGAATTGCTAAGCGTATAAAGTCGCTCATATTTTGTACCTCCGGATCTTAAGTATGCCGAGACGGTTAGCAACGACAGCACCGGTGGAGTAACGTTCGTCCAACGCTGTCCGATGACGTTCACTTGGCGATGAAGGGACCCAGGTCGCGGAGCGGCTGCGCGTAGTCCGTGATGCTCAGGGACGCGCATTGCGCCTGCATAGATTAGTATGAGATTCGCCGTGGAGGGGCGCGTCATCGTGGATGACACGCACTATAGTTACGACAGCACCGGTGGAGTAACTCGTCCAACACGCTACGTTCACTAGGCGACAGGTCAGTATGAGATTCGCTGTGGAGGGGCGCGTCATCGTGGATGACACGCACTATAGATAAGATAGCACCGGTGGAGTGTTCGTCCAACACGCTACGTTATGCTAGGTTCACTTGGCCACGAAGGGCGACAGGTCGGGGAACTTGAAGTTGAGCGGGGGCCGGCGCGGGGCGCGCGCGGGCGAGCGCGCGGCGGCGCCGCACTGCGCCGCGCACACGTCGTCGCGCGCCACCGCCTCCGGCGCCCACTCGCGGAGCAGCTGCGCGCAGTCCGTGATGCGGAGGGACGCGCATTGCGCCTGTAACCAGAAACCGAGTTGTAGTTGTTATGTAGGTTAGCTACGACTAGAGTTCTGATCGAGCGGCGGCAGCGGCGCGCCAAGCCGAGCGGGATACCAGGCTCCCGGTATGGTATGGCGCCCCGATGCCCAGTTTGCGCAGCCGCCGCAGGAACTCGGGCTAAGCCGTAATATATTTACTTATTTAAAAAACAAACAGTATTTTATAGTTATACATAAAATTACAAATTAATTAGTACCTAAATATCAGAACTTACAGTTTCCTTAATGAAAATATTCAAATGCCATATTTACTTCAACAAGTGAAATTACAGAAAAAAAGAGTTATTTATGTATTCATGCAAAAAAGACCTAAAATATAATGTATAATAATGAATTAAAACAATCGTGACAATTGTATATATACACTATACGGATTAATAATAATAATAAAATAATAATTGCTTCTCTTGAAAATTTTTCTAACAGCGCCATCCTATTTACTGATTTGAATACTGCAAAGTTAATTTTTTGAGACTATTTAATGTAATGCTGTTTTAAGCAATAGAATTTCAATCCAGTGACGCAAATTCAATTTTTATCAAGTTATTTCCCTAATAAGTTTCAGTTCAACCAAACAAAAATACTTAGATTTTATTCCAAGACAAAGCCATACAATTTTATACAACTCAGATTATCCTTATTATTCCAGTATGATCGGATTCTGCTTAGTATAAATTTATTTAATTACAGTAAAGATGTGGTTTGGGATGACTAAACGGATACTTGATAAAAAAAGGGTTTTAAATTTAATTTCTTATGACAAAAAATTCGCGAAGTAACTACTGAAGTAATTTTGATGGCAATAAAGGGGAGACGGTGTCACCAAATGGCACGTTGGGGCTCGTGTAAGCCAAGCTAGAACTTACGCAATTATGGTGTACTCACTCCTTCTGAAGTGCAGATGCAGGATGTACAAGGTGAGGGGAAGGCGGAGTCGCCAACTGCCACGTTACGGCCCGCGATAAGACAGCCCTGCGCCGAACTCTCCCGCCAAGCCGACAAATCCACCTTCGGTAATGATGCGCATGGCACGCGAGGGTTCCTGCGTTTGTAGAGTTGGTTAGTATACAATTAGCTTTTGCCCGTGACTTCATCTGCGTAGAACTCGTTCATCGCAATAGAATTTAATTGCATTTTTTTTACATCAGGTGCTTACCTAGTCATCTTCCATACAAACTTCCACCCTCTTAAGGGATGATTTCCGGCATAAAAAAGTAGCATATGTCCTTTCCCGGGACCCAAACTATCTCCATACCAAATTTCATCTAAATCGGAGGTAACAAACAGACAGACAGACACTTTCGCATTTACGCATTTATAACATTGTATAGTATGTAGTAAGTATGGATGTGTAGATATATCTTTTTTTCTAATCCTAAAATACGATTAATAATGATACGGATAATAACGCTTTGTGCGCATCGTGAACTGCATGCAGAATAACGTGTGTTGTCGGGTTGCAGGCGTATTGGTAAAGCCAAAAGGCATCCTATATACCGGACGACACGTATAGCTACATATATGTTTATGGAGTTTGAACTTACAAGAAATTGCTGGGCAGGTCAAAGGCCGCTCGTTGGATATCGCTGTTCTGGTCGAAATTATCGCATAGAACCTTAGAGAGCGTCACTTTACGGATTTCGGATAGCTGCTGTTCGGTGAAGCGGGCGGCGTTGTTGTCGTTCTCGTACCTAATAATATTGCATAAACTTTATTGGTTAAGAAAAAAGGACTGGGATCACTAAGTCAGCCTTGAGTTGTCATTGGCAATCTTTTTATAAATATCAAATGCCCAAAGTCTGAAAGCATTCAGGAATAGGAGCCCCGATAACCATATCAACCAAATTACGTTGCTGTCCAGTAACATTATTAGGCTCATCATGCTTCCATAACCTTCATATCGTCCCACAAGCACAGAATAATTACTTAATAGTACTTACGTACAGAAAGTTTTCTACATAACAAAATCGATGTTTGACAACAAATCATGACATCCCGCTCGCACACGCTAGTCGCATAGCACGTACTCTTTCTTTCCACCACAGAGGTGTGTCAGAGCAGAGTTTAGCCGAAGCAGCAAGAGGAATAAATAGGCCTGCCACAAGACTCATTGTACTCACCAGAATCTGTCACATTTCCTAAGCTGTCGGAACTGAATGGCAATGATGCAGGCGAATGTCGGTCCGACCAAACCACCCTGTAGCGGCCGCTCGCTCATACCGCCCGGGAACAGATCGATGTCGTCCACAGTCGGGTATATCCTCTTCAACCTGTGATAAAGTGCTATATTTTAAACATTCTGGTCTATTTGGCAAATTGTTTATGATTCTGGTCTGCTGACGACTGATGTCAGTGACCTAATTACAAGAAATTATGCATAAGCTAGTTAAAGCTAATTCTTGAAGAGCTTTTCAGCTCAGCTACATGATTAACTTCGGAAAAAAATAGGTTTGTACCTAACATAGGACAGCTACATAGGACAACGAGGTTTCTAGGGCGCTTAAATAAGCAAACGGGGCCAACATTTTACGAGTCGAATTCTGTGAACGCCATCCCAAAATAACGTTGGCGTGATCAGTAAAATACATATTAAGAGTAAACATCAAAATACACACTAAACATATATCTAGTTACCTTGCAATAACTTCATCAGGTATCTCCCTCGCCAAGTCGTCGAAAGTGGCCGCTCTCTTCAAATTGCAAAGCGCTCTGTAGTTGTTATAGCTAGGAATGCCATGGTCTCTAGCTCTCTGGACATTCAGGGCCACCAAGTCGATGCCTGAGAAAGGAATGCGACGGTCCTCGAAGAGATGGTTGGTGACTTCTCCTGTGATGAACTGGTCGAGGGTTTCCATAGGAGTTGAGGCTATACCGCGCATAAGCTCGTCAACCATTTGAGCGTGCTGGAAAACAAGGATTTAAAGGATTCTTTACCATTATCAGAGTGTCATACGAATTTAGAAACCGTAATTAAATTAGAACTCCCTGCCTATCCCTTCATTAAGTCCCGTTACAGGGAGTCAGATTCGCAAAATGTCCCGTTATCAATATGCCTCTATATCATGATATTGACAAATGCAGAGGAATAAGCGAATAAGTATAATATTATAGACCTTGAAATTGATATCTCGTTTTATCTGGTAGCTATGATCTGGTGGAACAAGTAGAATTATTAATTCTTGCCGGCAGGACGTTTTGCATATATAAGCTATAAAGCCGGTTGAACTTTTGCAAACATGACGTTCTACTAATGGGTCATTTGGCAGAAGTGACTTTTTGCAACGGGGACGTCTTGCCTGAATGGTACCTTATGAAAGGTAATTTTGGTGGAGGGATGTTTTGCGAATGGGACCTTATGCACCCAAACCTATCGCGTATAATACGTATAAAGTAGACAGAGCAGGAATACGGCTAACGTATGAGATTAGCTCCCATAGTCATTATATGCTCATTCCCGCTGGTTAGCGCACTATAGGTGGTAGTAAAGTATAGGTAAAGCAGCTTTTGCCTACAAACGACTACTTATTTCCTTAAAACTTACATTCATGAACATGTCAGTCCTGAAGAATCCATCGCGCAGCAGGATTGGGGGCTCCATTGGCTGGTACGTGGGTGATAGACGGGGCAGATGCGGCCGCAGCAGGGAGTGGCCAAATCTGAAGGCAGCCGCTGCAAACTCTGTTACGATTGCTGGGTTGCAGGTGGGCGAGTATTCTTTGTAGTAGCCTGGAATATAGGTAACGAAGTCGATGTAAGGGGAATATGAAGTTCAATCATGCTTGAAAGGAGATCTGTGTCGAGCTACTCTCTATGATAACACTAGCTTTTTCCCGCGACTTTGCCCGCGTAGAACTCTTTCATCGCATTACTATTTAATTGCTATTCTTTTATTTCAGGCGCTTACCTAGTTATCGCCCTTCTATACAAACTTTCACCCCATTAAGGGATGATTTTCGGGATAAAAAGTAGCCTAAGTCCTTCCCCGGGACGCAAAAGTATCTCCATACCTAATTACATCTAAATCGGTTCAGCGGTTTAAGCGTGAAGAGGTAACAGAGAGACAGACAGACATACATACTTTAGCATTTATTATATTAGTATGGGTGGGTAGTATGGATAGGCATAGACAATATTTACCAGCAGGCAACAACTTCAGTCCATAGAGATTGACAGCGTTCCAAGACAGGAGCCTCGGCAGGAACTCATTATAGATGACGTGGGTCAGCTCAGCAGTGACGATGCGCCGAGTGTGTTCGAAGATGAGTTCTGCATCCCAGTGGGGGTTGACGCCCTTCAGGCCCTCGGCTATGCGGTTGTGCTCTCGAAGCCATATTGTGTGTATGGCGGTGAGACCTGGCTGCTCAGAGGCTCGACCGTCACCTGTAGAAAGGTAAGTATTACACCTAAACGGTTCCAGCCTCTCACTTTACAGACTAGAAATCCAGGAGCTCCATGATTGTCAAATCAGACGCTGGGTTTTAGGCACTTTGCACAGAATGGGGTTAGAGTGGCTACTTGGAAAAACGGCCCACGCGAATGGATGGAGTAAACAGTAAGAATGCGAATCGCTTTAGTGCTGTGGATTTATCAGTGTATTTTGGAACATGTTGATAACTCATGCCAAGTTAGGTTGAGACATTTCAGCCAATTTCAAAAGAAGAATGTACCGACTCATTCCTTCAGTCAGTTAACGCAAGTCAGCAGACCCATTTGATTCTCGCCAGCTTTCATTCGATTAAAGCAGATGGCGTTTTCTGAAGAAAAAAAGATTGCTCACCAGCAATGAAGCAGAAGCCACTAGCGGCCTTGCACTCCGGGTGACTATCGGATCGCGGCAACAGGTCGCGGGAAAGGAGTGGATGCTGGGTCGCGTTCAGGCGGCCATTGAATCCTCGGAGCTTGCGGACGATGCAAGGGTTCTCTCCGTAGATCACAGAGCCGTCGATGAAGGCCGTGTTCTGGTTCACTTGTTCTCTAGGTCCTGATAATCGAATACGGTCGTTATTTCCCATGTTATATTCATATTACAATTTTACTAGCGATGACTTAAACATACTTATACTTGAGTGTACAGCCTGAGTGTATACGCTCGCAATTTTTTCACTTGTTTTATATACACACAAACAGAAGTTTTGTTAGACAGAAAACTTTGTGTATATAAATAAGTAGGTACTATTAATAATTCCGTAACAACACCAACTCTCATGAATTAAAAAGCTTTTTGGCCTGAAAATCTAAAAATATCCTTCGCTGAAAGGGCTATTAGTGATGATAAATGATATGCATCAACTTGCTTATTTTTGCATGCGGTTAATGATCATCCTCTTCGCACACGGAAACATGCAAGTAAATACAACAAACCACCTTCAATGTTGATTGATTAAATTCTTAGATTTATTATGGGATTCTGCAAAGTAAAGCCTGATTCAATCAATTATTTTTGGCCCACTGTATTTAATAACTTACCAAGTTGCTGTTGTCCGGGCAAGCTCCTCATGAAGGGGAAGCAGAGCCGCTCCCCAGAGGTGACATTGACTTCGGGGTAATAGTGGTCTCCGCGGGGCACGGGGAAGGGGTTGCACTCGGGGTGTACAGTGCGTGGCGAGTCGCAGGACCGACAGTCGGGGATAGATTCGTGGAAGCCTGGGAGATACAATACAATATAAATAGATTTACACACAGAGCAACATTTCAAGACAGCAACATGTAGGTAGTAGAACACAACAGGCGATCCTATCGATAAACAGCGATCTCTTCCGGACAACCTTTGGGTAGCGAAAATAAAAAAAATAATAGAGATAGCAACTTTCTTTAGAGGGTTTTGTGAAGTAATGCAAAATGGCCAAGGGTGGCGAGTGGGAAGCGAATGGGAAGGCTGGCCAAGTGGTAGCGGCACATAGGGCGGTATTTAATCAGTATTTAAATACAACATTAGTTCTATTCTGACTATGTCTTTTATCATTAAAATTTATCTATCACTACTACTTTCATATATGGATTTGCATACAAACAGCAGCTTTAGAATTGAACCTCAAGTTTTTTTGTCAACCATTATATAATTTTTGGGATCAGCCATTCGTGCGGTGGAAAGCAACATGAGCATTTCCACAGGGTAGTTTGTACAACCTCTCAGACTTGCCTCTCTGGTGGAAAACTGGGTCATCAAAGAAAGGTCCGAATATCTTACCTTTATGAATAGGGGTCATGGTGAGCTCGTGGTCGACGAACTGTGCGAACTGCATCATCATCAGTGTGTATCTCGTGTGCAGGTTGGAGATGTCGGGGTGAATGACCGTGGAGACGATACGGGGAGATACTAGGGGAGTGCCCGTCACTGAGTTTATACGGGGGCGGCTGACACCTGAAAATATTAACTTTTTTGTAACGAACTGATTACAATACGTTACTAAATAGGAATGTTGAAACCAAATAAGAAAATCAATAAGTTCGAATTTTCCCGAAAAATAATCAAATTCTTAATAAGATAGCGAAAAAGTAACTCAATAGAATAAGAAATTACATAATTATAAGTCTTCAATGTTTTAAGAGTGGGCATTAATCTGGCCCCTTTCCGCAAAACGCACCTTTGTATTGGAAAGATCGTCATTTACTATGGCGCTATGGCGCTCGAGGTCAGTGACGTCACTGATCCGTGCATTCTCTCTAACCAGTTACATTAAAACGGTTGTAGCTTCGTTATTTTTTGAGATAGTTAAATAGGATTTTCACCATTTGGCATATTTTTTGCCTTGTTTTTTTGGAGTCAAATTTTGAGTCAACAACCCAATTACGTACGTCTTAACTTATGCTGTGGTAGGTGTAGGTAGGGAGGTAACCTATATTGTAATGTAAGTATGAAAATATTTACGTGAAAGCAAAAATTGTAGTAGAAGTAGGTACTCAGTCACAGTCCAGACAGAAGCATTGTGTCTTAGATAGTTTTCCTTAAACGGATTTCTTTTTTGGGCTCGGTATAGGCACTTCTTCTTTTAAACGTTGATATAGATGTGTGATGATGAATAACTAAAGAAATGGAATACTTATGCCAACGCTGTTGTTTGCCTCTGATTCTTTATTTTCTCATCTTGATCTTGTACTATTATCATAATATTTGTATTGTATAGTTATTATTCTATGTTTAGACTTACCATCTTCATAAACAGGCGGTAGCAATCTCGCAAACGTGGTCAAACTTTTGCCCAAATTCGGGTTCCTCAGGTTATTGCAGTGTCCAGTGTATGTCCTGAATGGGCTGTCTGGGTCGCACTGTCCGTTTTCATCACATTCGGGTTCAATGACCGGGCCTAGTTGGTCCTGGCCTACGAAACCGCTCACGTCCACGGATTGTAGAGCGTCAGCGAAGTCAGTGGAAGTGGGGAAGCCGAGGGAATCATCGAACACTTGACGCTTGCGGCGGTGTCTAGAAATTGTTACATGAGTTTAGGTTAGGTGGATGTCGTGTTATACAGGCTGGAACAAAAACGTATTTTGTAAAACTAATCCCATCAAAAACATAACTGTGAAAAATGACACGTTCGTAAACTTTCAAAGCCCCTTAGATAGTATCTCCTGTTATGCATAACGCTCTTATCAGTTGCTTAAAATCGTTTGCTATTGTATGTTTTTAAATTCAGCCTTAACTTTGACATTCGAATACCTACTTAAGTACTTGATAACATGACCAATGACATAGGAACTACATTGTACTAAACTCAAAAATCAAACTAAAAGTTGGTAGACAAAAAATGCCAAGTCACATTCCATTTTTCGAAATTAATATAATAAGATAAGATAATTTATTTCATGATAAGGAATTACATTATAAATTTGCACACATGCCAAAATTACAAGAATTGTTATCATGATCTTCATAACAGGAAAAAATAAAAATAATAATGTCAACCAGAATAATACAAAACACGATAAAAAGTAAACAGAAAAATAAATGCATCTTCCATTCGGAATCGTCAGTCAGATAAATAATAATAATAATTATTATTATTTTCATTACAAAATACAAAAATACAAATCAGTTGAATTCAAAATTCAAATTGAGTTATAATTATTTACATGTCAGTAAGTTAAGATCCATATGTATTTAAATATCTTTAAATTGGCAAAAATAAATTTGCGCGTGATATTTTCTGAGTATATTCGCGAGGTTTGTCTATTGGTAGTTCAAGAACAATTTATTTTAACTGATGATCTACCATACATACGAACACATAAGTAGTTCAATTCTCCTATGACTTACCCTCCGTTGATGGTGTTGAGCAGTTCATTGGTGGCGAACTCGAAGAATAGAGAAGTGTTCGCCAGCTTCAGTGCGTACTTGTTGGCCTTGGAGAAGGAAGCAGCGGTACCGACGGGGGAGTGGGGGTCCGCTCCTCCACCTGCCAAAACAAATGAAAAAAAAATGTAGCCCCTTCAACCTTCAACTTGTTTTCAATGTTTACTCAAGTATTAATAATTATACAGTTGAACTCGCGTATTAATTGACACTATGGGCGTCATGATTCGAACTCTCCTTGTTTAACTAGTGCAACACCCAACTGAAGAACTCCCGAAGAGTTCGTATCATGTCGCCCGTAGCGTCTGTGAATTGACTGAATAGGTAAGTTCAAACGTGTAGGTAACTATTTTTATAATTTTAAACACGTCTTACTACCTATAGCAGTTTATGCAACTGGTACATAATGAGAGACATTAAAACACGAGTATGGTTTTATGAAACGAGCCGAATGCGAGAGGCGAGAGAGAAGCGTTCATATTAAGACCACACGAGTATTTTAATGCCTAATTATGTACAGTTGCATACACTACTTTAACGACATCCATATATTAAATCCTCTTTCATGTGTTCAGGAACCATTGCGTTGCAAGTGTAGTGAGCTCGAGCGTGAGCGGAGATGGCCATAACGATACCGTTTTCGATGCTATTATGGCTACCTCCGCCCCGACCCGGTGCGATATTGTAAAGCTGGTCCTTACGTACACTTTTTGAGCACATTAAAGAGGATTTGGGTCATTGTCAGATTTAGGTTCGTGTCTTTTCGGTGGACATATCAAAAGTTAAGGGCCACAAAGCTTAATTTTGGATTGGTCTAGTAACCCGCATAAACGGTGTTTCCATAACTATAAATCCATGTAATAAAAACATAACTTATATGTACATAAGCCGTTAACTATTGACCACCGGGTGGACAATTTATGTTTTTACATCTGACAATGACCCATTTACTATATGGGTGTAGATAAAAGTTGTTTACTCACGTGCTTCCCAAAGCATGTATTCCAATTTCTTCCTATCAGCCATCTCCTGTTTAGCCTTCTGCAGAGCGGCGGAGAGCATGTCCTGGGACAGTCGCTCGGCAGCCTTAGCGCCGGTCTCGTCGCGCCACGCTGCGAGCTCTAGACGGCCGTGTTGGGAGCACTCTTGGGCTGCGTTACTGTAAAAAAAATGTGGAAAATCTTATACGAATCGATTTCTGACCGGGATTCGAACGTGGAACCACCGCCTTCACCAGGGTCACTAATAACTAGGCTAAAATGATCGTAAAATAGGTTATGGGTAACTACAGTCTTCGTCGAGAGATAGGTACAACATTCTTCAATGACAATCTACCTCATTAGATCCATTTAGTAGATCCACTATGAGTGTATTGAAGATAAAGTGGTAAGAAGTAGGTATTTCTGTGTCAAAAAGTGCCGGTAGCTGATATAAAAATAGCCTTTGCCAATCAACTGCTGGGCAAAGTAATCAAAGGATTTCTATCTTTCACTTGATATTATTATCTTTATTTACTATCTTTGGCTGTTTCCTTGCATGAATTTAAAGTGCAGTAATCAAAAGATAACTTCTTACCTTTGACTATATTCGAGGGGTGAGTGGTCAAACCCGATAAGTCATCTAATAGGTTTATTGAAAATAGAACTCTGCGTAATGGATGTTGAGTTCTTATTTCAAAAAACAATTATCTCGATTTGTCGGGTTTGACCACTCACCCCTCGAATATTTTAAATGGCCTAGTTACTGGTAAATGAGTTAGGTCAGATGCTTATTTTATGTTAATTATTTGTAAGTAGGTACCAATAATAGTGACAAAAGATAATTTCGTCGATTTATAGGTTACTAAGTTCAATCTTGAATAGGTTAATTTGCAGGGAACTGTAAACTTAAATTTATATATGGGTATTAGACTATTAAAACTGATTCAAAAACTTACAGGAAAGGATCCTTTTTGACAAATGCTTTGGGTTGTATTTGTTTCAAAGAGTCGTCGACGGTGCAGAGTAGTCCAGAGAGAGATACTTTTCTAATGGCAGCTAATTGATCTGGCAGCAGCGACGATGGAGGAATGTCGTTTTCATACCAGAATCTGAAGAAAAAAACGTGACGTAAGCGACAATTAGGAAATATGTTATTTATAAACGAAAGTTATCTGTCCTTTTTATAATAATGTGTCATTATTTAAGGGTTAATTGAAGAGTCGAGAGACTAATATAACGAGCCTAAAATGGTGCGGCAGCAGTGATGTTTTATAATAGAAACTTCGGGCATCATTATGAGACCAGCCGTGGATTGAATAATATTGCAATGGTGCTTAATTTGTAATTTTACTTAAGTTATGTAAAATGCTAACACAGAATGCTAACAATGCTAATGCAGACAAAGCTTTGTACTAAACATACGAATTCATAATTTGAAGTTAATAAAGGAACGTATTTAAATAAAGAATTATATACCTACTTACATTCATCAGGAGCCTGCCGTATCTAAGATACGAGTTAGTTTTTAGTTACAATACGCTGATATTTAGCAGGCCTGTTCCTCTTGCCGCTTTGGCTAATCTCGGCTCCAGCACACCTCCGTGGTGTCCAGATACCCTATCGCGCTAGGAACTTCTATCGCTGCGTTTAAGAATTCGCTACGAAAATGGCTACTGGATTTAACACCGTACAGTGTTGAGGAGTTAAAATTACCTTACACCTAAATTTTATCAATAAGTGTACATTCATATTATTAATGTAAATATTTCAGTGGTAGCTCTGGTGTTATCAATAAGTAGGTATGGAGCGAGTGCGTGCGTGGGAGTGGGATGCAATGATTAGTTGTCAAACAATGGTCTTGTTAGACAAAAAACCTGTGCGTAAGTACTATTAATTACTAGTACGTGTGTATGGCAGTTTATTACCTGTCACTCTTTTTAAGGTTAGCAAACTGAAGAGCCAGAACACAGGCGAGGGTAGGTCCAACAACAGCACCCGACGCTGCTTTCTCTAAGGCACCACCGATCATGAGCTCAACATCTTCCGCAGTTCTGTTGACGAAATACACTTCATATGCAATAAGTGTCAAAAAAACGTCTAGATGTAGCAAAATAATTACTACTTGGTCAACATAAGTTTTGCACAAAGGAGACATTTATTTACATATGTACGAATCTCGCAAGCGAGTTCCGTCAGGTACACTGTGGATAGGTATAAAACAGTTCAATGGCACTATAAAACCACGTAATATAGTTAAATTGGCATGCGATCTCGTACATATCCTTTTGAAGCTTTTCCATTTTGATAATTTTGAACCGACTGTCTAGGGCGAAAGCGTGGATTGAGTACAGTCACCGGCATCAATAGCTGCTACAATGACACGATTATATTTCTAGAGCCGTTAGGATAGTGTCAGATATTTATGCACTTATTGTGGTAGATATTAATGCTGGTGACTGTACTCAATCAACGCTTTCGCCCTAGACAGTCGGTTAAAAATTAACGAAAGGGCCAAACTTTTGTTAATGTTTTTTAAAATTATTTTCTAAATTCTTACGTTGTTGTGTAAGCACTTGGGCTTGTAGTTTCAGTTTGAAGCAGTTATGCTTCGTACAACTATGCGCAAAGGCTTTGTTTTGCTAAAGGAAAGGTTGATTTCAAAACCGGCAACTATATTAGAGACTACAATATTACCTGTACATGCTCGCCATCATTTCCTTCTGAGCTCTGTCAAAGCCCAACTTGTCGAAGTCACCGTAAGACTTGACTACAACCGTGGGCTCGCAGAGCCTGTGGGCACGCAGATACGACGACACGCCGTGGTCACGGGCCCTGTTTAGGTCCCAGGTGGCTGAATACGTGAAGCGAGAAACGTGATTCGCGTTCGTATCAGCAAGGTCTTGGACGGTAATTGTGGCGTTGATCTGGAAAAATTACGGGGTTCTAAATAAGGGGGCAAGTACAGAAATTCTCTATGAATCTCTTGACTTTTCACGGAAACAACGTTTCCATTACTGTCTTAAGCTTGAGTTACATTTTATTCCGGCGAGACCACCAAATATTGCATTGGTTATCAGAAATGTGTAAACTATCATTTTAAACCATTCCCTGATATGTATATAAAATAACTAGGATGATTATGGAAATGGTTACTATATAATTGAGAGAAGAATAGAACAGAATAGTCCATTGCCCCGTAGGAATTTGTTAATCCTTAATTCGACAATGCCCAGGCGCCTTTTTTTCATGCCCAGAATCGTCTGGACTATTCAGCGACGGCGACGCTGACGCTTGAACACTTTTGCTGTTTATGTCGAAATAAAAGTGTAAAAAAATTAAAACGTGGGACAGATTTGGACTGTCATTTACCAGTTTCTCATTCATCATGGCATCGAAGATGGGTGCGACAGCAACCAGCTCGGAGTAGGCGCCGGCACGGTTGGCGCTTGAGTAGCCTCGCCAGAACCCAAGGGAAGTCAGCTTCAGTTCAGCCTTAGCCATGCCCACCTGCCAAAATCACATTAATTTATTCATAACATCAATATTATTTTCACATCACTCGCACGAAAAGCGCTTTTTTATTCTTTAAAAACAGATAGCAAAACTGCATTTTATCCACAAGAGCGCAAAGTATATTTGATATGAGAACGTGTTATTAGTTACTTAAAGGCCGGTACAGACGAGACAATTTTGCGCCTATCTGTCGTCTACTCGTCCCGGGGATCCCCGGGCTCATTACAAAGGAATGCTATTGTTTATTTTTTTCTCCGGGAAACCACGCTTTAATTATCAGATCAAATCTTATTATTTTATATTGAATTGGTATTCAATTAAAGACATAGTGAATAAAAAAGGCTGGTTTTATATATTTCAGTTGTTTTTCTTATTTTCCTCGCTTTAGTGATGTGAAAAGATTTGTGTTACATTACACACGGCTGCAAAGTTACTCTACGTCTCGTGTGTTGCAAAACTCGCTACGCTCAAGATTCTATTTTTAAACCACTCGCTTCGCTCACGATTATATTTACAACCATTGAATCCATTCGCTAGCTCGGGTTTCAATTCCACACTCTCGGTTAAAATACAACTTTGCTCTCTTACTACAAATAACTATCGTTGTGTACCTTCGGCAATTCTCGTCCCTATTATTTCTATCCACCACTTTGCACCAACAGCATATATAACTTGTCTCGTCTCTAGGATTAAAACCTCGCGTCGTCCCATAAAGCGGTCATGGCGTACAATTAAGCAGTGACGTGATTATGTCCCACGAGAAACGCTTTGTACCTACTCGTAGATGAATATTTACCTCTCCAAGCAGCACAGGTAAGAATTCGTTGAAAGTGATGTGCTGAATGGCAGCGGCTATAACTCGTCTCGTCTCCAGGAATAATGTCGTGTCGTCCCAGAATGGATTCATGGCGTACAGTTGACCAGCGACTCGGTTGTGTTCGGCGAGCAACGCCTTGTAGAGGGGTGCGGTTGGTGAGTGCTCGTTGCATCTGGAACAAAACAAGTTGAACATGTAAATATAACAACATGTAACTATAGTAAAGCTGTGATGCTCGTTAAAACCTTTCGAACAAGTTTGAAGGATTTCGTAGTAGTTGCTAGCAGCTACTCCGGTAGTCGATAGTATAAGTAGTTCTGTAGGTATTTAGTTTACTATTATACTAGTGCAAATTGTTAAAAGATCGAACCATTTAATTTCAAACAAGCGTGCCAAATGTTTTTAAGTTAATGTTTTAGCTAAGTATCTACGCTTGATGGTTTTATTCATTGCGACTAGGGATTTAAGTAGGTACTACAATTTTGAGTAACTTCTTGCAATACTAAGTTCTGTGCCTAATCCTATGAAGGCTACTAGGTAATAACATAATATGGTTTCTACAGAACACATCATAATATCCAATACTCGTTATTTCTAGTTAACATGTTAATAAACCTCTAAGCTTACGAACAGAGTTCCCAACTTACATATCATTCGAATGTAACAAAAATATGCCTTATGCCAATGTAGTAAGAACAACAACGCACCACTTGTAAGATAGAATGTCAGTGCGTGGTTTGTACTAACAACAGTGTGAGAAAGAGATTTGAATCTTTGCCTATATGTAAATGATCAAGGTTGGCTGACATTTGCATACAATCCATTTCTGTGACGACATCAAGGAATTCCATCGGGATTTATCAATGGCAAAAGCTTTTATTTGCATGTCTTAGGTATATATATACCTACCTATTATCTACCTATGATACATTGTAAATTAATAGCACAATTAGTGTTAGAAACAATAAACTGATTTCATATATTTTAGTTACGTAGTAATTTAATTGTGAGAATAAAACCCATTCTATGTAATTGAATAAATAAATAAATAATATTTAAGAAAAAAAAAACTGCTTGAACGATTATCGTGACCTCAGGATGGCATGTAAATACATACCTATATCAGTGTCTAAGAGAAAAGTGAGGATCAAGATAAATGAAAACATATTATGACACCAGTTCACAACATTGCTCTAGAATGCTCCTATATATTTTATCTATATTTATACAATACAATGCAATATAATACAAATACTCTTTATTGCACACCTCAATCAAATATAGGCATTGTCTGTCACTTAGAGATTAACTCTGAAATCTACACAAACTCCACTAACCGTTTGTGAGCCCACGATTTTTATTGTAGATAATATTTTTTTAATGCTTTAATAGACTCAAGCTCATATAAAAACGCATGAGGCCATGCAGTTTTTTACATAAGTAGGTAGTAATTGTCTGTTCTGCCTCAACCGCTCGACCGCTCCGCGGTCTCGCTGAGGCAGCACAGACAATTACTTTTTCTCTACCAATCATGTTAGATATTAATCCTATTATTTTCGTTTTCAGTTCGAATATGGGTATTCGTTAAGATAATTCACAAGTGATTGGGGTATGGACAATAGTTTCTGTTCCTCATTTATAATTTTGAGATCCGACCAATCACTAGTGATTCTAAAATCATGACCAATTGCTCTATTTAAGGCCAATCTTGATAGATGGAGCAGCGCTAGTGGTTCAACTCTTAGTGGCTTCTTTAATTCTATGTGGTATCTTTGTAGCCACGTTTCTCCATTTGGTGATTTGACATAATATTGAATTAATTCTATGATGTTACTCCACATTTCTCTAACTTCTCTTACGCCTTCAAATGCATATCTAGTTTTAGAATATGAAGACCATATCCTGATGGATTTGGGACCTCTTACTGTTTGTACAGACAGCGAAAATTCAAAATTTGGATGGTTAGAGTTTCTGACCAGAAAAGTTCCAATGCTTGTGTTTTCAAGCATTCTATTAGCATTTTGCAAATTCAAACTTTCATAATACCATCCGCATTGTCTCAATAAATCCATATTGTTACTTATCATACCACAAACATTATCGAATGATGTTGTATTTGACGTTGACAGATACATTTTAACCTGAAAGCTAAAATTGAATCATTTTATATCAGTCTTTTGCAGGTATGATTGCGTTTACGGCTGTCATAATGCATTCGTCTCTCTCCCACTCGTTCGTAAAAAATAAAACTGCAATTAATAGTATTAGTTTTCTTTATTTGAAAAAATATTATTTGATATACACCACTTTCTTAAGCAAGTTACATTTTTGAAGGCGCATATGTTACTATGGTAAATACAACTTTGAATATCCGACGATGTTGAATAATTTTTATACAGGGTTTTTAAATTGGGACAATTGTATTCTTCCAAATTGTAGATATTATCCGTTTCTAATATTTCTTTTAGCCACATCACCTTTTCACTACCTTTAGTGTATATTTTTTTATTCTTTATATATTCTAATATCAAAAACTTGTAATTAAAGTAAGGCGCAAAGCCTTCGTTCCATAAAATTCCAACGTTTCTTTCTACCCATGCCACCTGTAAACGTTCTTCCTTTGTCAAGTAATAGAATGGATATGGTGGTTTTATCAACAAAACAAGAATACGATTATCACATAAAATTGCTATTTCTTTTGGTATAAATTTGTTGTCTTCACTTTTAAAACCTTGAACATCAACAATGGCACTCATGATAGTTTTCGAACTATGTTACTGAGTGGTTTATATTCAAAGAGGCAGTCGTTTAGGATCAGACAGTAGGCAGTTGTATTTTCAGGAATGTCTTCTGAGGACTCAATTTCTAAACGCACGTCAACTGGTCCAGTTTTTAGTGAATCATTTTGTCTTGAGCAGTCGATAACAAAAAGTGGAGCAATTTTCGAGAATGTGTTCAAATCCAACAACGGTTCGATACAAGCGTTGTAATATGACTGACGAAAATTAGCATACATCTCATATAATATACTATATTTACTTTCATCAAACTTTAAATTAAGACTGTCATAGGGAAAGTATTGCGAATTCAAAAATAATTTGACATTTGTTATATTACAATGATCAAATAAAGCTGAACTTCTTGTTGTATTGAATTTTCTGTCAGTTTGCAGTCCTAATATAACAAATCTCGGTTTCTCTATTTGAGAAGCAGTTTTAATTGACCAAGAATGCTTTGTTGTCATAGGTAATAACGGATATTCATATAAATCCCAATTCCTGAAGGCTAACTGTATGGGTCGATCTTTTTCTAAATGTTTTAGTAGCACAAGTCGTTCGCGATCAGAAACTCTAATATGTGGTACACGCCATTGGATTTTTGATATGTTTATATTTATATTTTCGTTTTTCTCAGCTATCACACTGTTTGAAGCAGAACTGCTTCTTTGTAATATAAGTTCATGTCTACAATTGATGAGTATTTTATTATAATCTTCAGCGAATCCTAATATTTTATTTAAGGGTATTATAGCTGTGAAATGGACATCTGGTGCCTTAGTTCCATCTAATTTCCAACCCCATAAAGCTGCATTTTTACTTTCTCCTTCATTCATTGAAATATAAGATTTCATTGTAGTTGTGATTCCAGCATTTTTAATGTTATCTATTGCAACACCATTCAGTTCGTATCTAATATTTTGAAACAAAAACAATATTGGATTGTTTATAAATTTAACTTTTTTCGTTGTTGTTTTCCCTGTTGTGTCTGTGGTAGTCGTACTTGCACGTCCCTCAATGTAAATGGAGCTAGCTGAAGGTAGAACATAAACGTCTTGCTGGTGTATTGGTATCCTTATTTCATCGTTTTCGCTGAAACTGTTACTGTAAGGGTTATAGCTATGAATTTCATAGCTTTCAATGGAATTGTCATGATGTGGTAAATCTGCGATTTGTAACATTTTTTATATTTTAAAACCGAGTGAACGTAAAAAAATCTTATTATTTTTTGTAATTGCCTTTGTTGCTCTTACACGTCTTCTATCTTTCAATACTGGGCGTGAAATATCAGGAGATCTATTATGAACAGAGCTTTTATTGAAAACAATCATTTTAAGTAGCGGTATTTTTTAATTTCGAAGATTTGAAAGTAAAACATGCAATATTCAATGCGTTTGGCGTTACAATGTACCCTGCTCAAACACGCCCTTCTATTTATTTGATTGTCGTCTGTTGAGAAGCTTTACGTCATGTGTAAGTAATTAATTCATTCTCTCCCAAAAAGAGGCAAGGAACTTTAAACTTAAATGACCACAGTTATACAAATTGTTTCCCTGTAAATTATCATAATTGTAGTGAATTTTATCTCCCATGTACTTGACAAACTCCTGCGGTGGTTTTAAATTGCCATAACTATCAAAGTATTCAATATAATCATTTATTTTTCCATAGGCTACCCAATGAGTACCAGAATTTTTAGAAGAATCTAAATTGATAACCCCGCATTCTAGCGGTAAAGGGAATTCTGGTAATTTATCTCTCATAAACACACCTCGAAAAAAAGGTATGTTATTAGAGTACTTCATAATATCAATATTAGTTAACGCTCTTTTGGGTAGCCGAGTAATTAGTTTTTTTTCTTTGTAACATAAATTCCTAGCCCATTTTTGTATGGCTTAAGATGCAATCCTTTTCCAATACACAGTCCTTCCATATTCATATTATGCTTTTTGAATTCCTCAAAATTTTTTTTTGCAAACTTATAGTCATTGACAGCTTTCGTGATTCCAGCG
The DNA here is from genome assembly GCA_963556455.1 of Epiblema foenella. Classification (NCBI taxonomy): domain Eukaryota; kingdom Metazoa; phylum Arthropoda; class Insecta; order Lepidoptera; family Tortricidae; genus Epiblema; species Epiblema foenella. The sequence continues at coordinate 12,799,377 of OY747106.1, forward strand.
ATACCTCCTGCTAAACTACCGGCGGCAGACAATCCCGCAAATATAGGTATTAATGGTAGAAATCCTCCGGTTTTAGGCACTGGGATTACTCTCGGTAGTTTTATAGGTAAGTCGTCAGATGCCAGTTCATGAGCAGCTGTATATGCTAGTTCCGCTAAAAGTTTTTTGCACTTGGGCTTTAATTTACGAATACGTTTTTTGGTATGCGAAACAATATTATTAAATGTTTTTTTAAAACCAGAACCAGTTTTCACTTTTGAAGCAGGCAATATGTTTTTTTTCTTCATGTTTAAATTATTGGTATTATTTTGATTCTTGTTCATAATTATTTTAATTAACCTGTCAATGCAGTGTTTATAGTATGACGATTCGCATACAACTGAGTACAAGTAAAAACAATAGATGTTTAAATACTGTCAATAGTATTTTTAGCCTACAAACGATTAGTCTTTTCTATCCAACTGTTTTCGCTTGAAGGCAGACCTAACCACTTTACATACACCTTGTTTCCTTTAGCTCGTAAAACTTTTTCAACGAGGTATACCTCAGGGTATAAAGTCTTTCGAATTTCGTGCTCATAAAATGCTCCTAAAATTGGTCTAGACCTCGAATCTTCTAATAAATAAGTTGTTGGATTGGTATCTTGAACTTTTATTATCTTAAATATTTCTGTAGACCAATTAGGTGTATATCCTTTTTCGAAGCAACTTTTATATTTGCTTATTCTCACAAAATCCCCTACTTTGAATCTTTTGCACTTAGATATTTTCTTAGATTGTTCTATTTGGGCTTTAGTGTATCTTTGTAATATTGTTTCTTTATTATCATGGTTAATTGTAGCTGGAGGTGCTCCTATAGTTCTATGGAACGTATGATTGTACTCATAAATTTTACAATCTAGTGTTCCATCAATCCATTTATAATTTCCTTTCAAATTAAATTCTTTATATAATTTATTTTTGAGCGTTCTAATGAAGCGTTCTACGATAGAGGCTTTTTTGGTCGAATATGTAGAATAGTGGTTAATATTATTATTTTTAATAATCTTCGAAAAAACATTATTGTAAAATTCCTTGCCCATATCTGTTTGTAAATTTTTTGGTAGTCGACCTTTTGCTAAGAAAACCTTAAATACGGTAGACACCATTTCTTTCGTTTTTTGTTTTAGGGGAAATGCCCAAGCATATTTTGAGAAACAATCTATAATTACGAATATATATTTATAACCCGAATTTACATTCGATAGTGCTTGCATATCAATCAAATCTGCCTGCCAAAGGTCATCTATGTCTTTTAATATAACTCTTCTTCGCGGAAAGTTCACTCTTACATTATTATGAATTTCATTTACGACGTCGGCTTTGCTCATAGTGCTTGGTCAACTTCCCTTCTAGTTCTTTTAATTCAATATTTTTTTCAATTTTTTTAATACGCTCTGATAAAGCCACGATTAGCTTATCAAGATGTGCTAGTGTGTTTGAAGTAACTTTTATTTTTGTATCAATGTATTCGTAAATTTTAATACTGTCCGATATTTCAACTTCGTGTATAGCACATACTTTATTTCCTTTTATTTTACAACAATTATTTTCTTTTTTGCGGACATTCATGTTTGATGTCCTTTTGATTACTAAACTTAATGATTATCACATGTCAGTTTTTATTCTTTTATTATACCGGATTCTTTTAACTCTTCAATAATGGATAAGATTTCGTTATCATGATTGCTGTTACCAGCGCTTTTAGATGCTATTAATAATTTTAGTCTCTCAATTAATTCGTTTGGATCATCCCAATAAATATAGTCTGTAGCTTTCTTATATTTTTTTAATTTAGGCAAGGAACCTCCAATTTTAAAATCCGTCAACTTTTCAGGGAATTCCTGCTTAGTATCCGAGAACAGAGGTTTAATAATCTGACAGTATTTTAATCCTTTGTCTCCTTTCAATTGTCCATTGGGATTAAAATCTCGCCTGTGGGCACTTGTAATAACAAGCAGATTTTTGTATACAATTTTATCTTTTTCTGTTACTAGTTCGAGATTAGGCTTATTTCGAATTAAAAGTTCTTTTAAACCTGCTGTGAATTCATAATTTTGGTTATTTATTGTAATCATATATTGTTTCTCTGCGGAATTTTTATTTACTAAGGATAAAGTAACATCAGAATTTCCCATCATGAGTTTCTTATTTTCATTACGGATTCCAAATGGAATGTTAATATTATCGTAAATGTCTAGCACGTCTTCTTTTTTAAGAGATATTAATGTGTCATTGACGTTACTTTGAGAATTTTTGCCATCATTTTCAAAATCATAATATTCTGAATGCTTGCTTGAATCAGCTTCGAGCTGCTCTTGGAATTTTTCATATACTATGGATGAGTTCAAGTCCATGGGCGTATCATGTTCATTTATAGTATTTGAAATATTTAAACTAGAAGTTTTTTTATCATTTGCTTGTATCAATGTCTCTAGAGGATCCGTAATGGGTTTGAATACTTTCTTTAATTTTAGATTAGCAGCATCTTCTTCGTCCTGTATCATTCTAATTTTCTTTTTTATGCAAGCTGCTGATGTAATTAGCTGTTTTTTCAGATTGGTTTCCATTCTTATTGATTTCACTAGCTGTGTGTTACATACGGACACTGGAGTTCAATTGAGTGTTATTTTTCAATGTGTTAGGTATATATAATGAATTTATAAATAAATAAATGTGTCAAAACCTAATCTATATCTTCCTTTATCAATTGCACAATCTTTATTAAGCAATAAAAAGTTGTATTGATTTTTCCATATAGTACAACAAAGCTCCTTAAATTTTAGCCAATCTATGTCTGTATTTATGTGATCATTGTATATATGTCTTAAATTTCTGTCGTCTTGTTTAAAAATAATCAAAAGATTGGCATTATCTCTTAATAGTTGTTTCGGTATTTTGGAATAAGTTTGGGATAAATAAAAGCAGTCTATCTGCCTATGTCTTCCCATAGCAAAATAATTTCTAATATTCATTTGATTTTCACAAGCTACATCATCAAAAATCATGACTGAATTTGTTAAAGCATCATTGGGATGAAGAACTTCTCTACTGTCAGTAAATAAATAAAAACTTGCTCCTGGAATTCTTTGCATAACTTGCTTCAAAAAGAGATACTTTGGCTGGAAGGCCGTTTTTGAGTACAAATAAATGTGCTTAAACTTTAAACCATTTTCGTGTAACAATAAATTCAGCATAACATTAGTTTTACCGCAGTTAGAAGGACCACATATTATGCAGCGAATTGTGTTAGGTAACAGGGCGCTATGCTTTACTTTCTGTGCATTTATTTCGACATTTATAGTATTCACCTCTAATGTTTCAGTTTGCTTAACAAACCTCATGATGAAATGTGAGGTAAATCAAAAGTTACAAGTCCTTATATACCTAATAAAATGATGTTATGGTCACAATGTGGGTGTCAGATTTCGTGGTGTTTGCTGTCACGTTTCCGGCTAAAGGAGACTTCATTTTTTAAATTAATATTAAGATGCTGCCATTTCTGCAGTGGTCGTCAAAGAAAGAACTCGCGATTCAGAAATTACTCGTGATTCAAGTAAGCTTATTTTTTAATGTTTTGCATAAAATAATTATTCATGTTTTTAATGCACCAATTGTTATGTCACTGAATATTTTATTGTCTTATTACAGAACATGTCGAACCTCGAAAACTTTGAACGTCAAGAATTCAACGGCGGCATTGATGTCACTGGTCGTCTCGTGAATGATTTATTTTATAATACTCAAGACCTAGAAGATCTGTACAGTGTTCAGCATCAGGAAAATAAAGCGTCGAATGAGAAGAAATGTAAAGCTTTGAAAAATAAACCAAAAAAGAAAATACTCAAAAAGTCACAGGTGGAAATTTCAAACAATTTATCGTCTGTATCTCGACGAGGAATAGAAAATGGACATCACTTGATTAAAATAAACATTTATGAACTTCGTCCTGGAGTTAAGTGCAAAAATGTGGATGATAGTGTTTGCCTAAGTGCACAGTATGTGGTTGAGGACAAATATGACGAAATTTTGGACTGTACCGAAACGCTAGTCAAGAAAATTGTGAAAAAAATAAGCGACAGTGATACTTACAATTTGTAAAATGGTCTTCATCCAAATAATTTATCAATAAATACTTGTTGATCTAAATTAAAAAAACTTTTTTTATTACGTTAGGTACACTTTCAAATCTGTAGCGTTACAAAGCCCTTGTAGTTATTCGTATTTGACAGTCAATTAAAACAGCGGGAACAAAAGGATGATTAAATAAAAATGGTTAAAAATTTCATGTTAACATTTATTAAAATACAAAGCTATTAATATACACTTATGGGTACATTCATAATTATCCTATAGGTACAGCAAATACATTTTAATTATATATATAAATCTTATCAACTACTTAGTCTTATAATATATTACTATAGTGACCCCACGGTAAAGTTCTAACTGCGCCGTCTATTAATTGCCTTTTATCATCATTTTTACTTAACACTAGTTTATTCAGTTGCTGTGTAAACATTTTATGGTTTTTTGATTTAATAATACACATGTTGTCCCTTAATTCCTCGTTATTATACAAGCATTTTTTATATTTTTTCATATTGAGTTTTTTAGTCACACACTTCTTTACCCCTTTGGCTTTTTTGATAGATGTTGCCTCGGTATTGATACAGTATAATTTAGCTCGTAATCCAACAAACTCAGATATTACTGCGCCACTCATTTCATCTTTGAAATAGCCAGGAATTTTCATGTTTACGATCGGCATGTTGTAAATATTATTAACTGGAAAATTACTTGTATCAAAGTATGGAAGCATTTCTTTCATATCCATGTAAAAGTTGTTAGTATAAACTAAATATAAAAGACTATCAGTGTCTGTGTAACATAAGTGAATATTTTGAGGATACCTTTTTCTCATGACAGAATAATGAAATTGATACAAGTGCTTTTTAGCGAGCTCTAGTACAGTAAATCCAATATAAATAGGCATATCCAAAACTAATTTAGATTGTTGCATTTGAATGGCTACTAGGTTTTCCGAGAAAACTGACAAACTTTTAAAGTTCGGAGCGCCGATATACTTTTCTGCGCCGCAAATTTTGTTAGTTTTATTCGAAATATCTCTCCAAACATTTACCAATTTAACGTCAACTTGATTTCTTTTATTTTGTATTGTCTTTCCATAGATGCTATTAACCTGCTTTTTAAAGAAGTTTTTTTCGAAGTCACATTTAGCGTTTTGTCTCAGTTCTGTATTTAGTGTTATGTAAGGTTCTAAAAATTTTCCTTGGTTAAAAGCTAAAATACGATGAATTTTCAATAATTTTAAACCCTTATTCAAACATTCTTTTAAGTGCTCGTAATGTATTACGTATTTATATTTATTGTGCAAATTTGCTACCAGTTTACGACTCGTTTTGCTGGGAGGAACATAATTTTCTGGAGCAAATGGCAAATCTGAGTGGTCATCATGCAATTCACAGGGGTATTCAAGATCTACTTCAAGTATGTACCCTCGAGGACTGTCGCAGCTGACACTTTTAACATCAAATTTGTTTATTTCTTGGTCGTTCAGAAACACAAAATTGTTTGTTGGTAGATATTGCAGCATAGCAAAACCATACAAATTGACACAATCTAAGTATATTAATTTAGACCCGTGTTACTATGTTTCTAGCCCAGCTTTGAGCTGGGACGCAATGTTGCTATATACAAAAATAGAGCTGGATTTGATATCTGATGTTGAAATGTACCAAATGATAGAAAAGGGTATTCGAGGCGGTCTTGCTCAATGTTCGCTACGACATGCAAAGGCGAATAACATATATATATGTTATATGGCTAGAAACATAGTAACACGGGTCTAAATTATAATAAGTTAGACTCATACATCTGAATTTTTCGAATATATCACATAACAATAATACATCACATTTTAGGTATAAATCAGTATATTCGCCCAAACTTTGTATGTTAAATTCTTTCCACACTGACTTTGCATGTTCGTAATTGTCTTCTGTTATATTCTCCGCTGTTAGTTTACTATAAAAAAACTTTCGGTCTGGCAGTTCAGTTTCGTTGTATCGATCCCACGAGTCTATGTAGTCATAACAATATATGCCTTTCTTACGAAGTAATTCAAAGTGATAAGAATTAGGATAAAAAAATTTGAGGTTTTTAAAGTCGCCAGGATCCAATGTACTAGCCAATTCGTCTAAACCAGAATTCAAGAAGTTAAATGAATCGATAAATTTCAACTGCGCTGGATTTTGACCCTCTATTGGTATGAATTTAGTTAATGATATGTATTTTTCCTTTGTTTTTGGAATTAAATTTATGCGACCAATTGTTTTCGATAGTTCTGTAATAAATAAGTGACAATCATAACCGGAAAAATTATGAAAGAGTATGGGTATAAACTCACAAGACTTGGCATTTAGATTACAAGAATCGTGACTTGGACCGCGATATTTACCAGTAAAATGGTCATGGTCTGCTGCGATACGCTCGCCGATTTTAAACGATTTTCTGCAGATATGGCAAATCGTAGCATTTTGGAGCGAATGCTTTTCTTCGGCAGATAAAGGCAACATTTCACAATTAACTGATAATAACTGGTGCAATTTCTTTACATCTTTGGAAATAGTTTCTACAAATTTTTTGGCACAATTTGGACCGCGATATGATATGTACTCGTTTAGCTCCGGTTTGGATTCACAGCATATATAATAAGCAAAACACGTCGCTTCATGTACTTGTATATTTTCTATGTGGTTGGAATTGCTTTTGTCCGAATATTCTAAAAGCAAACTTTCGAAATCTCCATAAATTACTATAGGCACTCTTTGTGTCCTTTCAAAATGACTAAATGCTAGTGTACTGTTAGGTTCAGGTAATATAGTCTTTACTCTAGCGCAATTATGAGCATAAAGTTTTTGTTCTGTATCAAAGTATATAAAACATTCTTCACATAAATGGATTTTAGATGTATTTTTAGTAAGTTGTCTATGAACAAGCTTTTCTATATTTTTTATTAAACAGAAATGAGATTTTCCATTTTGTTCGATAAGTAACAAGTTAACGTGTGTCAACTTATGTTTCAATGTCTTATATAGAGGTCCAGACACGTCATAATTTTTTTCTAAACCATATACATTAATTGAGATGTTCGGATTGTTTTTTTCGAATGTTTTTAGGTCGTCCAGGGCTGGCGGAAATGACATGCCTCTAATATTGAGAATGTTTCTAAAATGCGGATATGAAGAAACTCTGTTTGGATTTTTACTGGCGGGGTACATATGAGACATAACACTCCATAAAAAACAATAATCGTCTTTGTTTTGTATATTTAAACATGATTTAGAGTTGCGAATTTTGGTTGGCAAACTAACATATGTGCCGGCCCTTAACGGGTTGTATTTATTTATGTTTATTTCTAGATGGCTAATTGAATCAATAGTCCAGCCTGATTCTGAAAGTTCAAACTCTGAGCACTTTGTTATAAGGTTGTCAATATAATTGGAATATATCGACAAAATGTCAGTATTCTGAAAAATTTGAAAGTACTGTGTATTAAATGATTTCATTGCTGTTTCATTGTTTTTTGGCTGTGTGTATGTAACAAAAAGCTCAAGATTTACTTTCAAAGCAGTGTGTTTTTCTAGAGAGATTTTTATTAGTTCAAATACTGATTTAGAAATCCTATTTAGGAACTGTTCCGGGGTTGAACGGATATCATCTGCAATAGAATTTACTCTATAACTTCTAATTCTATTTTTAAATGCGGTAGCTATGACCTGCACATTGTCGAACTTGGTGTTTATCAAACAGTTTGACTTATGAAGGTTGCTCTTTTTGTGTGATGTGAAGTTAGAAACATGAACTTTGCATTCGTTACAAAACATGTTTTTTCAAGTTCTTAATTTTATCAGGACTATCAACGGAATAGATTTTTTAAATTAATTGTTTAATTATTTCCTTATTTCATTATTTCCTTATTTCCTTATTTCATTATTTCATTATTTCATTATTTCCTTATTTCATTGTATATGCTGTGAATGAAAGAACACGTAAAACGGTTATACCTTTAATGCTCGGGTTATTTACAAAAATGATAAATGCGAATATATAGGTATATTATACTAAATGCCGCCGAGTATATTGGTTAGGCAAAATATAATTCTTAAACATATGTTACTGAGAACCTGATGGGTACATAATCGGCTGAATTTTGACGAAGTCTTGTTTACCGGCCTGTACTAATTTCGAGACCGCGGCCCACAGCGATGTATTGACGTCAGTGGCCACCTTTAATGTGGTAAGAGCATTTTTCCATCGCTCTTCCACTGCTAACCGCTCTGCTTCACGGGTGTTATAGACCCGGAGTTCGATGAAGTATTCTCCTGTCTTGGTAGGATCCCTCTGTGTCGTAAATCCCGATGCGCCGCGCTGAGTCAAAAAACTTCTCAATGCCGCTGCTCGAACAGGCTTCTGAAACTTGTCCTGTTGCACCTCGTCCTGTAAGACAAAAAAATAATAATAAATTAATCAGTTTATAATCAAATCGAAAATATTGTGTGCCTAGAAAAAAGACAAAAGATTGTAAAATAGTTTGAAAAACAAATAGTGCTTTAGATAACTTTCGATACAGAAAATATGTTTAATTAGCAAATCAAACCGCCTGATGGTGAATAGCCTTGACACACGGGTAACTAACTGCAGTGTCAGAAATGAGGCAGTAAATTTAAAAACATTAGAGCTGAATATAATTAGTATGACCCTCCAATATTCGCGAGAAAACCCCGCTGTACTCATCACTAACTTAAGAATGTTAGCTATTTTACGTAAAAAATAATACTTTTTTTAAAAGGCTCTATATTAATGACAGTAGCCAACAATGACACTAATCATCCGATATCTGGTCACCACTGACTTTCTGAATAAATAAATTAGAAATCTAAGTAGGTCAGATATGCACATACCTCAGATTGCAACACCTGTGCAGGACGTTTACGCTTCACTGGCGGTGATTGAGTGCACGGGATGACATCGTCTTCAGACTCCGAACAGCTATCCAGAGCCGATAGCTCTTTAACTTGAGATGCTGCTGGCGCCTTTGGTTTTTTCGGTGCACGTTTCTTCGCAGGTTTTTTCTCTGTTACTGTTTTCGACACCGACGGCGTTGGCTGAACGGAAGAGGATTCGTCAATCGTCCTCGAAGAATCGTCCAGCAGCTCGTCCTCCCAAAACGGATTTAGAGACCAACCAGGCCTGCAATAATAAAACAATATCTATTTGAAATGCGCCAACGAATTGGAAACCAAATAAACCGACTTAATAACGCGATAAGTACTATATACATACACTTACATGGTTTCCTGTTGTAGTTGCGTATATACACCAAACACCAACTCACTTTTGCTTGATTGCAGCGAACACCGAGCCGGGTTGTTATTTTTTATTTAAAACACACACCCTGAACCTGGACTGTCCGAGTCCTGGAAGTTATGAGGCTAATGGCACGTTAAATGTCCGGCTGTCCTATTTATTATACGATATTCTAAAGTTACGATTACAATGGCTAATAAGAGAATCATGGAAGACAGTGCATAAAAACATAAAACACAGCTGAACAAATGTAGTCCTTATGTAGACCATCTATAAACACTTCGACTGTTCCGAGCATTGATTCCATTATAAACATGCCTTAACTTTCCTAAAAAGAAATGCGTCTCTTGCATAAACTCCTTACAACATGAAAATCGATACGCAAATCTTAAAAGGAGGCGGTATGTACTCTCTACCAACTCGCTCAAGTTAATTAAACACCTTACGCTGAAGAAAACCCATACATTTTAGATGGCTATTTAACTTGGTCGGGTTAAAACATATTTGTAATGAATGAGCACGGTTCATTGTATGTTGGAAAGTTATGTAATATGAAGTATATATCCAGTATTACTTGAACTACGGACATTTTTTTAGGTAAAACAAAAATAGTTTTAACATTAATTTGAGTCAGTTGTAATTACTCCAGTTGGGGTTTTTTTTAAAGCTTAGTATTAACTTGTAAAGATAAATCCTTCATTTTTTTAAAATAATCCGCAATCGAATGGTTTACGGGTGTAGCATAATTATACTCTGTTCCAAAACTTTGGTTAACTAATTCTAACTCCGCTCGACTTTATTGAAGGCCATATTATAATGAAATGAAAATGAAAATGTTGCATTTCTATAAGTATCATAGGTATGTATCCCTCCAGGCTTTGAAATTAACAAGAAGAAACTTTTGTAGGGTTAATGTTGGAAGTGTATTACAAATGTAAAACATTTGTGATTGACCTAACTACTCGTATGTAAAAATATTTTTTAATTCATAATCTTTTGTTATTCACAGTCAGTTTTGTATTATATAAAATATGGCACTAGTTATAGTCAGTAAATAATGATTAATGTTAAAATTCAAGCCTCATTCCTCTCTAAATTTCCCTAGTCGCCATACCTCAGCAACTAAAATAATATACCTATTTAATATCAGTATTCTCTGGTTTAACTTATTTTTCAATACTATTCAACAACTTCGTGTCGGACGAGGAAATCGTATCGAGATTTAAAGTCAGGCCGGCAAATTAAAATAACACTCCTCAACCTATTACGCATTAGTTGCTCGCTTTGTTAGTGGTATTCGTACAACAATAAGTATAATTCAGAGACATGTTTATTAGGCAGTGGTTCGATTCTAAAATATCATATGTTAAACGCCTGAGCAGTGTGTGCGAGATTGTAAAGCATTCTCAACTTGGTTAAACATAATATGAGAATTCATTTATTCCAATGCTTCATTCGAGACAGGTCGTGTTCCTATGCAAATGCATTATAAGATGCAGCGTGAATCATAGCTACAACCGGCCAGTCAGTCAAGAATATTTTGTCGAGTATCATCTCGTCCCTTGCGTATCAAGTAGGCATGTTGTCATAACAAAAAGTAATTGTCTGTGCTGCCTCAGCGAGACCGCGGAGCGGTCGAGCGGGTGAGGCAGAACAGACAATTACTACCTACTTACATATAAAGTACCTATACGTTCGTCCGTCAATTTAAAATTAAGTGTTTACTCAAGTCAGGCAAAAACGGCGAATAAAAACAATGGTGTGAACAACGTCCATCTCGAAATAAGGCACGTGACTCTGTGGGAATATACATTACACGCTAATAATATGCGGTTTGAGGATAGAATAAAAAGTCTTTATACTTAAGTTTTATGATTTTTATGAGCTGGAAGCTACAGGTTAATTCATAATAAATCAGGTCCCAGTGCTTGTAACTTATAAATGCTTATTATGTTACGTCATACGGTAGTGAAACTATATTTTTTTTATAAATCGAAATCCTAGATCTACGCCTGAATATATATAATAAATACTCGTTGCACTTACTTCCTGCATGAAGCGAGATCAAGCTTGCCGACATCATACAATCGCAGCGACCGCAGTTCCTTCTCTGAGCTGCCATACAAAGCGGAGCCATCCAAGAAAGCCGTTGCCATATTCATCTGGTCACGCGATTCTAAGGAAAAAACGATCCTTTATTATCATTTCCTTTGTACAAGTCGGAAAAAACTTAGATATATTTTTACACGAAATCAGATATATCCATCGCATTTTCTCACATGAAATGTGAGCGAGATGGGTTATTGACATTGCGCAGTAGACATGATCGTCTATGGGGAGCCGTATTGCAATGCTGTTCTGCCATCAATTAGCCAACTTTAGCAACCTTCCACAATCTTAAGAACTGCTCATGATGACGCTGACACAAATTCCATTTTACGGTGTGATTATAGAAGTAATGGAAGTAGTAAGTTAAACTGGCCGTATTAACATTTCACCATGATCATAATTCATCGTAAAATGTCTCAAAGCCGGACACAAGCTTACATCCATTAAGAGACTAAGAAGTCAATAGTTAGCGGTATTCGTTAAAATCTGATTGCATGGGAAGTATGACAACTTCCTATCGAATGACAGCTGCCGGAGACAAATGTGAATGTATGTACCTAAGCACTTTTTTTTTACTTTTCTAGTCAAAAATATGTACCTATACATCTAGCACTTTATTGTACACAATAACAGGTTAATACGTATATGGCACAAAACATTGAAGTGCAAAAGCGAACTTGTCCCTATGAAGGATCTCTTCCAGCTAACCTTTGAGCAATTGATTGGATGGTTGGTAACAATGAGATAAATCAACTTACGTTTAGCAATATTACGTTACGTAATACGTACGTATACGTACGTTAAATAATTGGTTGAATATGGTATATTTACTTGTTGCATATTTGCGATATATATTCAACCAATTATTTAACGTTACGTTTACATATTTAACGTTTATCGGTCTTTACTCATAAATTGGTGTTACCCGGCCTTTATTTTTTGGGTAATCCATTGTCATTGTATCATATCTAGTTTAGGATACTCGATTACTCGTGCTAGGCAGGACAGTCATACATTCAATAATATGAAAGTATTGGAATTAAGTATACAGACTAGGAATTAGTTTTTTCTATTTAAAATTTTGCTGCAGTTAGTTATTTATTAAAAAAATAACACTTACCGAATCTACAGGAATCAATGTTTCTGGTTGGCGCTGACCGCACGTATTCGCAGTGACCTCCATGACAGTTCTTTAAACAAAAGAAAAAGTTGAAACCAACTTGAGCGTATATTTTTCAAGCTTTGCTAAATATGTGTTCGGGGTGACCTCATAAATTGCCATGGTATATCTAAATTATAATCAAATTAGAGAAATAGACCGTCGTCGCCATCTTTAATAGCATCAAGATAGCATCAAGTTTAATTTTGTTAATGTTGAATTCACATAAAGTAAAGGATTTACGAAGTAGTTGGCAGTTTAGTTTGATTAGAGAAGATTAGATTCCGATATTAAACGTATTCTAGTAGGTACATATGTTAATAATAGGGCTCTTGAAAGTATGGAGAAATCTGATGTATATCCTTATAAATAAAATACTAAATATAGTTAATATTTACCTACTTACCTCTGGCTCCATTATGGACATGCCGGGCAACATTACTTTTAAAAAGCTAGTGCCGCGTCAGGTTTAGACAAGCGAGCAGCATCCAGCCGATAGTGAATAAATGCTTAATTTACAGTGGAATTTGTTTTCTTATCTACTTATCAAGGTTTGTTAATTTGTAAAGTAACTAAATTGCCAAATAATACAATTCATATAAGCGCAAATATATAGGTACTTACATAATAACATTATTTTCCACGCGAGCGTATAATTTGACAGTGATCACACCAGACATTTATTTTCAATCGCGCGCTTAAATAATGACCCTCAAACAATGGGCAAAGTACTTGAAGATATTTGGGATCATTGTGACTTTCTCATATCCATTATAAGCGATTTATATAACCATGCGCCTTAAATAAGATTGTGTAATACATTTGCGTTTCTATGCTCGTTGGTGCATGCGATGTTAAATAATTCGGGAAATAGTTCTTAGGTATGGAAACATTGATGAACGATTGATACGCATAATAATAATATATAGGTAATATTTATAGGTAATATATATAGGTAATATTTTTTGTGTTTCTGGTTAAAGATATTTATTATCTCAAAAGAAATATTACACTTCCCTTTATGAAACTGCATGCACTAAAAGTACGCGCGCTTTTTACTATTGTTAGTCTGGCTAATGAAAGCTGAGACTGAGATTGATTTAAAACTTTTTAAATGGCAACTATAACATCCACGTCAAATGTGTCAAACGTCACTTAATTTCCGTGTCAATGGAGACAAACATTGCTTGATCCTTTACGGGTCAGAAACAGGATACAGCAAAGCTTATCATAGTACATTATTCCTCATGAATTGCTACTTCCATAACAGACTCGGAATATTTAAATATAATAAATCTATAAATTAATCATAAATCTTAGTTTTGGTAATCATGTTATAACACGGTAGGTATGTACTGAACTATGTAGTGCGAACATTTTATTTTGTTGCCCAAGCATCATAATTGTTTTGTCACATTATACACAGTGTTGCAACACGTGGATTTTTAAAATTCCAGCTCTTTTCTAGTCTCATTTTTATCGATACTTTCATTAGCCAGACTCTAAGTAACTTTAGATAATTTTATTATTGATGTTTTATTGGGATCATATAATGATTTGTATAAATTAATTACCCTACTAATTAGAACAACAGACATATCCCGTTCTGTTATTTATTGCAGGTTGTGTCTAAGTATAATTTATTGACGAAGGTTACTTGTTAAATATAGCTTACCGGAAGCTTATACATAAGACAGGGATAAACCGCGTCATCTTAATAACAAATAGGAATTTAAGTATACTCAGACATGATATAGCCGCAATCTACGACTAATTGGTCTATGAAATTAATTTCGACATCAAATTACCATACTAACCAAAGCCTTATTAAACAATATTCAACTGTTTGAAATTGAAATTCGTTTGAAACCTAGCGGATGTATGACCTTTATTAGACTTAAGTCACACATTGGGGATTCGTATATCTATACCTAATAATATCCTGTTAATACAGAATGTAATAATGATTCATAGGAATACAAAAATACGGCAGCAATATACTTATAGAGTTAGTGGAGCTCAGGTTGTGTTCTCAGGCCATAAGTCCAATTCACATCCAACTCACGGCCAAAATGGAACATGGAACATGAACTTATTATGAGGCTAAACGTCATAATCGTACTCAGTCTTAGAATAGGTGCTATATTTGTTTGGTCGAATTAACACTAATAAATATATTGCTACAATTATTATCCAGCATTACTTATCTTCAGAGACCAACTCCGGTCTTTTGAACTTAACGCTTCCACTGCGGCATTATAGCCTGCACGTGTAGGCCTTATTAGTTGGCCTTTAATGTGCCTCTATTAGGCCTTGGACAATGACTGCTATACAAGACTGGATACGGAACCATGTACTTCCTGACTGGCTTTCACTCGACCACTCCTCATGTGACCTCGCGAACTAAGTATTGAGATACTTTTTTAAGTCGAAATATTTACTTACCTTCGTAGACCTTCAAGTCCTAATAATGATTTGGACATAAGTCCGACTTCGCCTTAAACTACTTGATTGAATTAACCTATTTACTTGCTTATGGCGGGAATAAATAAACAATATACTCGTAGGTACAAGTGATTGCGATTGAAATATTTATTGATAAAATTATGATTAATTTTACATGCCATTTAAACGAGTCGAAACCAATATTCAATCGTCCCCTAGTACTCATAGTACCTACAAGCTTTGCGTAGTTTGGGACGGGTCAATTTGTGTAAGATTGCTCACAAATATTTATATTTATATAACTATACATAAGGTTGATGAAGTTGCCCTTACATAATCGTAGTGTATATAATATTATAAGTATTATAATGTACCTTTACAATTGCCTGCATTATGGTTGGACGCTGATTGTATAATTGCGTTGATGTGGAGTTGGAGGAAGGAGAATCGAGCTTTTAGCTTTCTTATCTCAAGTCTTCATTAATCAATCAGAACTTTTTGGTACATTCAAGAGCAATGAAAACGGGTACAGTCTTTATAGGCGTTTCTATGTAAACTCTATATGTAGTTGCCTGTTTTCTTAGCCTTCAGTGTACCTAAGTTCTTACGGTTTTTTTTATCTAATCGGCTTATAAAAATGATCAAATAATAATGATAGCTCACCATGACTCAAACATCATCAACCACACGTAACACGCACAATTATGTGTGTTCGGTCAAGTTCAAGACTGAAAAACTAAGTATCTGGTTAAGTGGGCGCGCATTATACGGGCGATTACCCTCGGAGTTGCGACAGC
Organism: Epiblema foenella; assembly: GCA_963556455.1. Classification (NCBI taxonomy): domain Eukaryota; kingdom Metazoa; phylum Arthropoda; class Insecta; order Lepidoptera; family Tortricidae; genus Epiblema; species Epiblema foenella. The sequence goes on from OY747106.1 coordinate 12,815,318, forward strand.
GTTCGTTCCTCAAACAAAAACGACATCCTCCGGCCTTCGGGCACGCTATATTTAACGGAAGCAGTATTCGAACCAAAAGTTTTCGAATTACCGAAATACTTTGGTAACGAAGCTTTTTTATACAATTTATATGGATAACTTTCGTTATCATACGTAGGCACTTTAACTTGCGCCATTCTACTTTTTCATGTACATAATTTACAGACACATAATTTACATTTTTCAATCGAGATTTTGGAATACTTGGCCCTCACTTCATATTTTTGTATTGTTATTTAGAAAGAGGTTTCGTTGCAGTATCACTTCCGATAGTTTTGGTAATTAACGAACCACAGCTAATATCCATAAATCGAGTAACCCAGTGGTACTTGGATGTCTCGCTATTTGTATGAAAACCCGCTTTTTACAGCAAGATGTTAATATATAAGTATTTTTATCTACAAAATCCTTTTATTAGGTTCAGATACTATTTCGAAATCCTATTTTTGTACACTAATTCAATACATATCATAGATTCTTTTTTGTAATAGAAAACTGGTCATGAAATGAGTTCATTCGTTTACAGGATTAGGATGGTTTTATTTTAGAACTCACATATGCACACACACACACACATAGTGGATTAATATATTTTTCTAGAGGTTTATCATGGAATTCCGCAAAGTAATACCTGATTCTATCAATTTACTCATATCATACCTCTAAATAGCTTCATATGATTTCGTGGACTGGGTATATTTTGATATTTTAGATGAAACAAATTATTGCATTTGTACGCATATTATACAGCGCTGCTGCGCTGAATGTTACCAGCAAGCAACAAACGTCTACGTTTTAGGTTCTCCAAATTTAGTAAATAAGGTCAATTAGAACAGATTTTTTATAAATAAGAACGACTGTCGTGTAATCAACGTCGAACATGCTGAAACCTAGCTTTCTAGTCTTTCATATGTACATAAAATATTTACGATCTAACAGTATGCCATGCCGGCCTTCGGTGCAACGAGATGTATAGAACCGCTTTGTGGACTAAACGACACGGCTTCACTTGGCCCTAATTAGGATTACGTGTATTATGCGTAGTTGTTGCAGCGTCTATGATATACTTTAGTTGAATTCAGCGGTTGAGTTCTAAATTAGGGAAAATTATCTCTCTATAGGTACATACAGACAGCAGAGGAAGGGCAAAAAGCCTGCGATGCAGGATGGTGTAACCTTGGTTTATTCGGACGGCGTGCAGCCTGCAACTGTTCAGACGCCCCATGCAAACTGCCATGCTAGTTCGTCGGGATGCGTATTAAGCACTCTTTGCCTTTGGAAGAAGCGTCCATAAACCTTAAAGTTTAACGGCTTGCCTAGGGTAACAGCACCAGTAATGGACTAGGACACACATGTCCATTAACTTTTACTTGTATAGGTAATGTTTTTTTAATACATCATCATTACCTAATAGCGATTTCCCGGTAGTGCCCTAAGGAGACCGGGATTCACTTTGACACCTAACCCCAAAATTTCATTTTTATACAAAAATCAACTGAAACCTGTATGATATTTGAATTAGGAATAAAGTGTCCGTTATTGGTGCTTGTCAGCTTAAAGTGTCCAAAACTGGCGCCGTTACACTATTAAAGAGGACCTCTTCATCACCTCAGCTGACTTAGTTGTTCTACATACTTTACTCGACGAACGGATTTAAGATATGTATGTATATGTTATAGTAGTATATGTATATGTTATTTATTACCAACTATTCATTTTTACAACACAAAACTAGTTGTAAACATAAATATCAAAGCACAGGGTTAATAGTATTCGCAATAATATTTACTGCAAGACGATCAGCCATAATGTATGCGAAATATGTCATAATCGATGTTATTTTCCTTAACACCTCACATATGCATGGAATTTTTTAATCGTTTAATATCTATGATGTAATTGTAAGGGTTTATGGCATGTTTTCTCGTAATTTATGCTTGTCTGATTGTAAGGAAATATTAATCAATTAAATGTGATTAACTACAGCTTACTAAGTTGCAATAGACGACAATATATAGTTAGGTTCTCTTACCTATTTATTCTACTATGATATAAGTATAGCTGTGGGCAGACGATGAGTACTATGAAAACAATAAAACTAAGGCAGATATTGCTTGAAAAAATAGTGGCTATGCTTGTATTGACTGACAAAAAGGACATCTAAAGCTCTATGTTGCAATAACTTGCATGCGTTCTATATTACATTGCGGGCATATGCTAACCTACGATGAGTTCGATCTAATCCTGCGTAATCTGTAATATGCTATAAATATCATGCGAGTTCTTGCAGCAAAAAACTTCGCTATAGGCGAACCCCTATAATTTTGGATACCGATAAAGCGAGACTCTTGTATGTACCAATAGATAAAAGATACAATTGTAGGCAAGCTTACATTAGAGCACAAAATGTTTATTGAAAAAAATAAAGTCTTTTTTTAAGTATCTATTTATAATACCTGATCCTCTTTTTTAACCTGAGTGTGGCTTGGTAATAAAGCAATAGGAGGCGCGGTTGGAGAGTAGCCTGGGGAAAATCCAGGGGAAACTTCCGACACGACCACGCGGGTGGTTTTAAACACTGCAGTACTCTAAGAGTTTGCGCTCCAGTGAGATTGGTAGTAAGTACCTATCTGATCTTTTCAGCTTAATACCTGATCCGGAACATGCGCGTCTTGAGAGTGAGGGGCCTACAATTATCTCTAGCTGTCAATATATCGAGTCCTCAAAACAATAAAGAGTCGGCTTCGCGCTGGCAACTTGAAGCCACAAGGATCATCGCCCATGGTGTCTGCTTACATATAGCATATAGCCCCAGCTAGCATGATAGGTTTTGTAGTAACGTTTTATGTGGCGTTTTGGGAGAATTGGGCCGTAGCTAAATCATCAAAATACTGTGTTATTTATGTGTAGTAATCTGTATTACTATAAGTTTGTTTGCCACAGTTCGTGGTATTACACAGCTTTAAGTATGAAACTGATATATGATCTTATTGCGTTGGATATTCTACATTAACACTATAGTAGTTTATGCAATCGGTATATAATGTATGCTTTTTTAGTCGAGAACCGCGTTTAGACCACGAAGCTTGTCGAGTGGTCTAAGTAAGGTTCGAGACTTAAAAAGCTATTTATAAATAGATATTTTGGCCACAATCTTACACAAATCGACCTGGTTAAAAAAGCTAAAGCAAAGCTTGTATTATGGGTACTAGGCGACGATATACATACTTATATAGAGAAATATACATAAACTTAAATACATTGAACACATCCAAGACTCAGGAACAAATATTCGTGCTCATCACACAAATAAATGCCCTGACCGGGATTCGAACCCGGAACCTCCAGCTTAGTAGGCAGGGCCACTACCAACTAGGCTAGGGCGGTCGCCAATTACATAACTATTGTATACACATTTTTTCTACGAGTCAACAGAAATTAATTAAACAAACAGAAATAATTAAACAAACTAGTCCTGCGGAAACACATACTGTCGGCACATGGGTCGGGCGCTCGTTGAAGTCGTTTGTTCTATGTCCACGGCGACACGCTATTGGCCAATTTCATAAGTGTACTGTATAAGTTTGACACGTGATTGGTCTATTTCATAATGGTTCACTTGAAGGGAGCTCCATAAAGATTTTAGTTTCGTCTACGATACCTTAATTCGTTGAAGTCGACGAGTAGAAAATAGTATATTATTCAACTGGTGTATAAGAGGGGTATAAAAATGTGAGCGGTGTGGGTTACGATGTGAGCCTTGGCGAACATCGCAAGTAAAGACACCACGAGCATACGACTCATTTCAAATAAAAAAGTAATAAAAGTTTTTAAGACTATTTAATATTTTTCCTTAGTAATTGTGTAACTTACCTACGCAATTTTATCAGAAATGCTGTAACTTTCCTCGTGGATTTTTAAAAAAATCAACGTATTTACATATATCCTCCATCCACACAAATAAAATCGTTTTATGTAAGCAATATTATCGTTTAGCAACATAAACTATTATTATTATTAATCGTTCATTTCATAAAGACACATCAAATTACACAAAATTAACTACACTGCCAAACTGCGTAACAGCGTAATATTTTCGTTTTCAATTAGAAATTTAGTGGGATATCTAAAATATGACAGTTTGTTTATGGTTTGTTTTTTTTTTAATTTGCTATTTCAGTTTATTTGCTTTGTTTCATTTTGATAAATACCTCCAAAAATAGATAGTTTGTTGAATAACACAAAAAAGATGATAAATGTATGTATTTATAATAGTAAATAATATAATATGCAAATGCATTAATTAATACATAAAAATTATAGCAAAGGTGCGTTAAGTCGGCAGCACTGATTTTAATCATAAAAGTTTTACTTGAACGCACCAAAGAATGACTACTAAACAGTGTTTGTAGTAGAGTAGGGTAAGGAGTTTGTTTTTGGGCAATAGACTAGATAGACTTTTTACAGAATAAATAAAGTATGTATTTATTTATATTAGAGTTCATGATTGCCTAAGTCACGAAAATAAGTACAGAAGTAGAAAAACTATTACATTAGTGTTAAAGTAGAATATCCGATAGAATAAGATGATATGTAAGTGTCAAATTCAAAGTAATAGTAATCGTACTGTACCTTGTTCCCGTTTGCGGTGGCAATGAGATCGTCCATAAGCAGCTTGCCCCAGGCCGCCAGCATGCTGGTCACATAGTCGTGGTCAGCTGGCTGCGTGAGTTGCGCTGCGGCGCGGACAGCCAGCGCGGGCTCCGGCAGTCGTGGCGGCGACATCGGCTGCGAGATGTCTGTGAAAATAGAAAAAAAAATAAGTATTCAATCATAACCTTAAAATCTGCTATAGTACATCATTGCAGAGGCCGGGTAAGAGCAAGCCATGGATAAGTAGAATTTAGTTTTATTAAATGGTAATAAAAACAATACTATAGGAATTTCGTACCGTTTCGCGGCCGCTGCAGTAGGAGAATGATGACTTTTAACGATGACATGAAACTTCACCGGCTATTTTTTGCAACAGTGAGGCGAATATTTCCGGGCATATTAAAAATAAAAGTATTTTTGTAACTCTAACCCTTGCCTTGTACAGTTTGTCATTGGTGGTTTATTATTGCTGCCTTTTGTGAATTAAACCTTATTCATTTAATATTAACAATGCCACGTTGTAACGATCGCTCGTCAGCGCACGAATTCGGAAAATACGCGCGAACGTCTATTTTGCATTTTTTTTAAAAAGCAAATCAATTTTCGTAATGTGTTTTAGCGCTCTTTTCCAGGCCTACCGGAGTTATCTATCTATATCGGAATCCGGTGCCCATCGAGATACTGGATCCAGCCGTATTACCGTACCTATCTGATGGACCAGATTGCAAACCCTAATGTAACATAGGATAGTTCGTATAGTGTGGCATAAAATAAAACAATTTTAGTACTTAACAAGATATAAAATAACTAAAATAAAATGTATTCTGCTGGCGGAGTCGGGCCAAGTTATCCAAAGGCACCAGAAATTAGACGAACGCGATCCGAAAGTACAATGTCGTAAAAGTTTCGGCTCGGCCGAAAGGTTCGGCAGTTTTTTGGCCGAAACCGAACCTTCGGCTGAAACATGATTTTTAGGCCGAAACCGGCCGAAACCGAAACCGAAACTTCGGTCGGACACTACTAGGTAGGTCACAACTGCAGTTCATTAAAACCACACGAAACGAAAGAGAGAGGCCATGAAGTAAATTGCAGAGCCCTTTCGCTTCCGTGTTTGTTCTTTATATGGTACCTGATTTTGTATGATTTATTATAAAAGTCTCTAACGCTATAAGTAATGTGTAACTAAAATAAGTTAGATCCATCAGTTTTTATCTGTCCTTGTTGATAATATTTTAAGAAACACAACATATATTTTGGGCAGGGTACATTAATTATTGACTGGAGCTCACAAATTTATGTTAGTCTAATAGCAGGTTGCCCGAGCATGGCCTGATATTCATAATAACATTTCTGTGATTTACTTTTTCATCTGAACGTAATCTTCATCATCACCATATATTTAAGAGCCTAGCCTAGCTCTTGTCAGTGGATTAATCGCCATTCTGTTCGGGTCTAATTACACAGTACATTAGTATTATTTGATTCGATGTATTTACCAATGAAGTAAAGTACAAAACACTGTTGAATAATCATTTTGCGAATGATGATGCGATGAGTACCTACCTATTTACTTACATGCCAAGTTTGTTTTTTAGTGTTTACATTTTTGACACATTTATTCATAGTGTAGGTATAGTTTTTGAGCATTCATCTTTTTTTTGTGCATCTTGAGCAACAATGGTCCTTATAATTTAATTCTCTTTATTTGTTTATTTTCTTTCTCAGGCTTTCAAGCTTTGTACGGTTTACAAAAATACTAAAAATATAATTATACAAACATGTAGTTACGCACTTTAGGGGCAAGTAATTATTGACTTAAAATCGTAAAAAAACCTTATAGCACCGAATAACGATTATTCCCCTATCAACCATACCTCAGTCTAAGAGATATTATTCTAGGTTAGAATAACACCTCTTAGAATTTCTAACATTCATTTACAGTCTAACATTATATCCTAACATCTTCCATTTTGCTTTCATCAGCCAGCAACAATAAACTCTGAATAAAAGATGCCATAAATATCTGTTCACGCTATTACGAGTATGTTAATAGGTAAAGGTAGGATTATGTTAGGTAGGTAGGTGTTCTGTAAATATTACTTATAATGCATTTGCTCGAAAAGTGCTTTTTCTAAGCAGCCGAACTGTGCGGACAGTACCACTTTTCAGCACTAGTGCTTTATATCTTAAAATTTTTGTTTTAATCGCTCATGTTTTTTTTCATCGCCTCTTGTTGGGAATTGCTTACTTTCCGAACTTGTATCGTAAATAACTATTTGACTTTAGTTTCGCACACAATATAATGTTGCCGACTGTACTAACCTACAACTCTAAAATCCTAAGGTGTCATTGAACGCAATGTGCCCGGATCGCGGATGTTGTAATACGACTATCACTATCGCTTTGTCACTAGTAAAGAAAGTTGTATGTTAATTTTAATCAGCCACATCCATCAAGACTCTTTACGCAAGTAACGTGAGCTCATAACTTTGAGTTTTTAATGCTGTTATGAAATCTGTGACGCTCGAGTTTTTCTATACATTGTGATGCAATCCGAGTTTTTCTATACATGGTGATGCAAGTTGCTAAAAAAATTGTGAATAACATCGCCCACCGCCCATATGAGAGGGCTGTTTACTATTTATATATTTTTTGTGTTCTTTTGGCATACTTTTTCTGAGAATTTATAATTTCTGGTTGTTTGGTAAGCAAGATATTTTTTATTTTCATCTAAATCTTACATATTTTAGCAACTTCGTAAATAGCAAAATGATGGTCGTGACTTTTTTATCATGTTCGTTAACTGGATCTGTTTCTCGGCTCTTGATTTATTCATAAATTCAAAACACGTTAGTATCTGAACGTCTGCAAATGATTTGTTGGATCAGAACTATTTTTATTATAACTAATTGAGAATATTATCTTTGAGATGTATTTATTATCTCGTAGATAAGTTTAAAATAAAACAAATAACCTAATCACTGACAGCGATGAACTTAATAGAACGACGAAGCGATCTCATGTTTATTCGCCAAAAATCGTAGAAAGAAGCGAAGAAAGGTTATGTTAGAAGTTTCAAAAAAAAGAAACAGTACGTACTATGGTTGTCGCTATAGCAGAATAAAATCATCATCATCATCATCATTTCAGCCGAAAGACGTCCACTGCTGAACATAGGCCAAAAAAAAATAAAAAATAATAAAATATTAAACCAAATTGAATTCTGTGAAATAAAATTATAAGATACAAGAATACTCCGGATTAAGCGTTATAGGTAAGTAGTTGCAGCAGTTTTTACATAAACAGGTTTCTACCTAGTAGACCTGGCAGTAAAATCACATGTTTTGCACCAATAAAATTTAATGACCCCAGTAATTAAACTCCAATTACTGGTGGAGATCAACAGACAAACGTAAATAGAGATCGTCAGCGATATCATCATTGACAGGCATGTAACAGACTTGTCAGTAAATGCTGAGTGGACTGAATACCCCATTTTAGCGTTCTATACATAGACTTTTCAATTAGGAACAAGTTTAGGGAATGCAATACCGGGATACCGTGATCCCGCACGAAAATGCAGGATCAATTCCGTACGAAGATTTTGCGGGATCTCGCTCGGGATTGCGGAATTGAAAAGAAATTAAGTTCATGCGTTTAATTATGAGAGAAACCTAACCACAGCCGTAATTTCTCGTCAGATTTTTTTTTATCAATAATCGTATTTAGCTCTATTTTTCAACCCAATTATAGGTATTTTTTAAATCTTACTACTAATGATTTATGAGGATCTAACTTATATTTCGGCCGAACATTTGGTTCGGCAATGTTAGGTTAAATGTTTGGTTCATCGAGGGTTTGACTGAATGTTTTTTTTTGTTATAAGTATTCAATAGATATTAAACTTTGATGGGCGACTGGGCGTCTACCTCAATATAAGGGAGCGTGGTATACGAGAATACCATGAGGTTATAAAATTATATCTGTTTGTTATATTATTTCTGAGCCCTACGGGATCCCACAAATACCGGGATCCCGTGGGATTAAAAATCTTGAATACTGCAAATACTGGTATCGATATTATCGCGCGAGATTGCATTCCCTAGGAACAACAAACACCTCGAAAGTGAATTATTGCTGTATTTTGCCATCTTATAGCTGCGTGTCTAGGTTGTTAGTGATACATGGAACTGCATGTACCCTATAAATATTGAAACTCCATAATTTATTGCAGAAGTCTTATAATTTAAATGTAGTCATTATTCATTGTTCAATGTCAATACGAGGACATCCACAGACGAAAGCACACAAGTTGTCTCTAAAGTACAAGGAACTAGCCAGCAATTGTGAAGTTTCACACAACAGTCTTTATACCCAAGAACCATGCGTGATTATACTGATTATGTTTAGTGTTTACATAATGCACCATATCCAAAAGCTAGTCAAGTTGGGTTTATGGTACTCTATAAATTATATTAACTATCTCTTTTCACCGAACACTACAGGTAGATCCGAATCATGGTACTTTTATATATACACGGACATTAAAATACTAAATAACGCATGCAAGAAAAGAGCTGCATTCATCAGCCAATTATAGGTAAAAAAACCGCCACTAAGTCTGCGTTCAGTTTAAAAAGACGTAAAATGAGAGAACTGTCAGTTATAATAAATCCCTTTGTTTTAATAACTGGACAGTTTAGCATAACACGGCCTTCACAAATACTTTGTGTTACTGTCATGTCGGAAATTAATCTAATCGTTCAATTAAACAGTTGTCTTCATTTTAATTGTTTTGTAACCGGTGATGAACTTGGCCATCGATTTTAATAACTTCAATTATGTTGGTATCTGCGTGTTATACATGTTATCGATCTAGTAATAATTTGTATACATTGAGAGCTATATTAGGTGCATATATATATTATATATATCAGGATGCAGAAACGTTCGTATGCTCTGCTTTGGGTATTTGCTGGGCGGGCACGGAGTCCTGCCAACCTTGTCCGGACTCACCATCAGCATAGTTAGCGGGGAGCAGTCGCAGGAACACATCGCCGCGCCTGCCCCATGGCCGGTGCCGCACGTTGTTGCATTCGCCACTGGCGCTGCGATACTTGCTGGGCGGGCACGGAGTACTGCTGGCCTCGTCCTCCTCCGACGAACAGGTTTCTCTAAAAATAGTACATTACTTACCTAGGGCGGTAAAACGAAGAATGTCTCAGGCCGCAGGTAATTTGACGCCCGAGCCGAAGGCACGGGCGATAAATATGCGATCAGAGGCTTTCTTTATTACCGCCCGTGGTAAGTACACAATTTTATGTGTCCCCTGTCCAGGAAATGAGAATTTCCGAGCGCGTAGCATGCGTGTGGCCACTTTATGGCCAGGTGTGACATAAAGGTTTCTTATTGTTATACTCGTTTGCTAATGATACTTTCGCAAGGTCCTGGTTTATAAAAGTCAGCATTTAAAACTCATTACGAATAAAACAACTGCAAAAGGGCTAAGTTCAAGAGTCGTAGATATATAATAATATGGTTTCTGTTAAAACACAGTACAAAGTACTTGCAATTACGTTCATAATATTTGAATTATTATAATGCAAATGTTCTCAAGGCGGTTTAATAATGATTAAAAACAAATGAAGGTAACGTAGCATGAAGTTTGACGCACTCTTTAATCTGATAATGATGTGATGAAGTTTGGTAGGTAGGTAAATAAATTAAGTAAGTACATACATTATGCTCCCTGTGTTATTTTACGTAAGTAGCTTCTTTGTTAAAGTGCGAGGGAATTGTACGGCAGCTATTATTGCGCTTTTGCTATGGTCATGACACTCATGACTCACAAAGACCTTGATATCATGAACTTTTAATTCAACCTACCTAATAAAAACAGTAGGTACACACAAGTAATATTGCATAAAATCTAAACAGAAGAAAGAAAATGCATATAATCTAAAAATAATTAAAATGCAACTGATATTATTTGATAATTATGATATAAAAAAAAAAACAGAAGTACACATCAATTCTTAGGGTATTGGCTTGTTCAGTCAGCCAAGGAAATGGTCTACCACCTTTGAACCCAAAATAATATACTCGAGAAGTGATGACCTTTTTCTTGGGCGCCCGTACTGTGTAACTTACTCTTTAGCTCCTTGTAAGAAACGCCTCTCGAGAGCAAGGGCCTCGCTGACGGCTCTTCTCAAATCGCTGGGGACAGCTTGTAAACTGTCCTCTGATTTGCTCTGGGCAATTGTGTATGATACTGCCAATAGTAGCAGAAAACCACGCCTTAGCCTGTAAAGAAATCGTACATTTTAAAATTACGCACTTAACTTTAAGCGTGCTAAGAAAAATATTTTCGTTAAGTCGACACATCTGAGAGACATAGTAGACATAGAGTAGTTATTTCATAAGGAAGACAGATAAAAGCCACATAAATAAACAAAACAAAACGGTTATTTCATAAAGACAAATGACAGGCACGCATATTTCCACACTATACAATCTCGTTAATGTTTTATCACGATTCGAAAACGCCATCAACTCTTGTAAGGAGAGAACAAAAGATATTAAGTGTATCTATCTGAGCGGCAGAAACAATAATTTATTTACTGCCTCGGTCGAGATAGTACAGTAAGTCAACAACCTCTTGTGACATTTCAACAGGACAGGACACTTATTTTTATCAAAACTATCAGAAGAGGTACTAATTTTTCTTATGTACCTACCTACTTTTTGACCGAGTGAAACGAAGGTCTCTGCTTCAGCTTCGACAAAAATTTTTTCGTATGTCCGGATTTCCGTTTGTTCTCGTCTACAGATCGCAATTCTCAACCGATTCTCGTGAAATTTCGTGAACAGGTTCGATAGTTATATAAAATTTTTCTGTCGAGACGGTTTTTGGAAATTTCCAAAAACAATTTTTTTAATCAATGATTTTGTAAGTTTCTGCGGGCGAATTTTGGTTTGTTCTCCTCTACAGGTCGCGTTTCTCAACCGAATATCATGAAATTTTGTGAGCAGATTGGATAAATATACAGATTCTTTTTGTCGAATAAGTTTTTAGAAATTAAAAAGAATATATATTTGTTCAACGGTTTGTTCTCCTCTACAGGTCGCATTTCGCAAACGATTCTCGTGAAATTTTGTGAGCAGGTTTGGTAATTATATAAAAAATTTTTATCAAGTCAGTTTTTTGGAGATTTTCAAAAACAATTTTTATTTCAAAGATTTTGTAAGTTTCTGCGTCTGAATTTCGGTTTGTTGTCCTCTACAGGTCGCATTTTGTTAGCAGGTTCGATATTCATAATTGATCTTCTTTATAATGTCAGATTTTGGAAATGTTAAAAAGCTCACTCACAGCTCAGAGGTCTACAGCTCACAGAGCCACTAGTTTAAAATTAATAATATTAGGATTGTATCTGATGATCATTTCATTTCGATTTTCAAAAATTACTTATTTTTCAAAAAGGTGACAATTCTACAGTTTGGGAATCGTTTTAGTGAATAGTTGTTTTCAACATAAATATTTCGATCATGTACTATCTACCGATGCCAACATATTTATATTTATGGTATTAAAAATTAAATTAAATTGGGCATAACCGGCGACAAATATTTTCGAAGCATGAACCTCTAAGTACACAGGCACACAAAGAAAAATGATCACGATAAAATGAGGTTCCTACACCTTATAAACTGCAGTGGTCTAGATCAAATGTCAAACCACTGAACAACAGAACTAGTGGGGGCTAAGGAAACCTTCCACTCCACGTGACAACTGGCAAGATTGATCGCCTCTCTGTAACAGGTTCCGTGCAGGAAGTAACAGCTCTGACAGCTGGCCGTACACTCTTAAATTAAAAAAAAAAGAGAGTAGAGGCGAGTTCCAATCCCTTTTTAATAATCTCGCTTAACACGATTAAAGAGCAATATATTATACCACAAACTTTTGACTATAGAATTTATGAAGTTATTTATATGTATATGCTGAAGTCATGAATGATTTTTTTAAATTTAACTAAAACAAAGCTAGAATTAGGTTTATGCAGCCTGTAATTAGTTATGATGTAATAAAAACCTGTTACAAAGGTAACTTTTATATTAAACTCATCTGTAATACAAAAATATTATTTCGCTAATAATATCGCATATGACTTTAGCGGATTAGAAACTTGTTTTGTAGGTCATCGGTATATGACAAGGAAAATTTCAAAGTCAAACTCAAAATATTATTTATTCAAATAGGCCTACCAACAAGCACTTTTGAATCGTCAGTTATCACATCATTAAAATTTAAGTATTCGGCGCAATTTGTTGATGTAATTATTATTCTTAAAAAGAAAAAGAAAAGTTTCTTTGTAACCCCCATATAATTATTAAAAGCCTATCCATGGATATCCTCATCATATCATGGATATGCGTTGACATTTTTTTCATCCACCGGTTACATGTATGGATTGCCCCCCTAATATTTTTTTTTAATTTCACATCACTTTTATGTAGCGGTTCGTAGAATACATCTTCCTACCTATTTTCGTATTGTAGTGCGAGTAAATCGGCTGTGACATATGGACGGACGGACGGACAGACATGACGAAAACGGAACCCTTATCGTTTTAGCCATTAAGGCTACGGAACCCTAAAAATGAATTGCTGTAATTCCCTATGTCAAAAGAGAGTATAATAAATTCACAATAAGATCGTCAAAGCGAAATAAATAAAAATAATAGACTAGACAGTTCTAGAATAATATCTGAATGTCAAAGAGAAAATCGAAAATAAATTTTATCTAATGTCATAATTGTATAAAATATTATCAATATTTCAGCCACAATTAATCCCACGGTGTTTTATTATCATGATATAATATGCTTTCGATATGAGTAAATTTACACATACCTAAGTCGGATTCTTGATACGGGTATTATAAGTGACCAAATCTATGAGACATTTCAAATTAAAGTGGACTAGAATATTATAATACCTATATTACAAAATGTAAAGAAAGATAAAGGAAGTAATGGCAACCACAAGTGCAATATTATAGTTACATGGCAAATGGCAACCACAAGTGACGCTTTCGTTTTTATCCCGACTAACACTTTAGCACTAGGCTTTCTACTTATGTCATTGATGAGTGTATAGTCAGATGCAAAAATATGGGTGTATACAACTTACTCAAAAATATGTCCCATAACTCTTATGTCAGTGAATCAGCATTGCGGTACGTTTTTATGAGAGGATTAATTCGATACGTATTTTTGCACTTGACCGTACCTACATATATACATAGTAAAGTCAACAACATACTTTTAGGTTAGTTTAGCAATTCTCCACAAGGTGTTTCACGTATGATAGAGGAGGCCATTTTAGACCACACTTACTATATCACTTATTACTTAGGCTTATTGGCGACGGTTAGGTAGTAGGAAACAAGCTACAGAGCCTAGCACATAGACGCAAAGTAGCTTGTCTGTGCGTCTTCTACAAATTGTACTTCGGAGAGTGTGCTCAGGAGCTCCATGAGCTCATACCGCCTTCCCCCTTCTTTTATCGGACATCCAGACGTACGGCTGGATACCATCCTTACTTGGTCGAAATTCCTCTTATTCGAACCAAGCGCTTTGCATCATCTTTTATAATGCGCACTTCTAAGGTTTGGAATTCTCTGCCGGCGTTTGTGTTTCCGAGCTCATATAACCTAGACCTTTTTAAGGCACGAGTGAATAGGCATCTTCTGGGTGAGCTCGCTTCATCGTCGGCCTCATCTTTGCCCCCTGGCTAGATGCTGGACAAGAGCGATCCCATTTTTAATAAGAAAAAAATCACAAAATTTTCTATGTAGTTTCTAAAGGAAAGGGACTTTGTAGTAAGTGTAGTCAAAAATGTTTAAAATTACCTCCTCTATCATTTCTGAAAGTCTTTACACCTAGTTATCACACACCCTGTATACCTTTTATGGTTGGCTGGATGAGATGTCTTTAAGGGATAAGATCGCCTTTGGACACAAGATCAAAATCTTGTGTGACATGTATTGTATGCACAAAAATATATATATATATTTCTGTGATTGTATGCAATAAAGGGCTTACTTATTCGTATATTGTTGGTTAATCCCCATAAGAATTATTATCTTTTATCTACACCCATATACTAAATGTATGCACAATAATGCTTATAAGCTTAAGCTATGCACAATAATTGGGTCAATGACTCTCCGAATGGTATTATACAATATCAAACTCTTGATATCGCATTATTATACAATATCAAACTCTTGGTGTCACCGGCGAATAATTTATTCAAGAGTTAGTAATTAACTTGCAATACTAATCTGGTGGAAAGACCGGAAAGGTCATAATCATTTCAAAAATTCGAGTCCCATTATGAACTGATAAACTAATTCATCATTCATGGGTTGCCATAGCTCCCGAAGATACACTGTGTTGAGAGCGAGGGACCTAAATTTGTCGCTTCTGCTGTCAACATAGTGCATTCTCAAATTTTATAAAGGGGCGGCAACGCGTACGTGAATCCTTTGGAGTTGCGGGCGTCTATAGGAGGTGGCAACTTAACATCAGGTGGACCGTATGATTGTTTGCCACCGGCATTGTATAAAAAAATGTTTTCACCAAGCATAATACTATATTTGTTTAGTACTTAAATCACTAACTTTGTGATGTATATTAATAATTTGCCGTTGTATTTTGATTAAACTCCGTTATTTACTGATTAGAATATGCCCCTTAGTGTCCAATACTCCAAAGTGACAAGTCAAGGGTATAAGTTGCACGGGTCATTGATATAATCCCTCAAAATGATAACAATAACAATTCACAAATGGAAGTTTCAATGTCAGTGTGCAATCGTAGAATTGGAAGCCTTCGTTCTGTCATAAGAGGGAAAGTTGAGACTACGTGACTACTGGTACATAATGCATACCAAAATAGTCACTCATGGAGTATGTTGGACAAGGTCAGTGGCGAAACTTAGTTTGGCTGGATGAGTTTAAACAATAAAGGGCCACGTTTTATGGCGTAACAAGTTTAAAATGTAGGTATGTTTTCATTGTTCATTAAATCATTACCGTTTAGTTAATTTTGTATTCCGATTTTAGAAGGGATATTTCAATTTGTTGTCTCTATCTGTGAGTTCCTTTAATTGGCTTCGTATTCTTATCTAAGTTTATATCATAATCAAGTAGCTGTACCAACTCCTTAAACTAAAAAAATAAATAAACACGTTATTAGCAATGAAAACACTGCCATTTTTCCCCAGCAGTAATTATGGTAATATATGTTTGGACATGGACTGGACTGAAAAATTTAGATCATAGGTGCTTAAGGATAACAATTGCAAGGTAGTAAAGTTAACCTACTTAATTTAACAAATAATGCTCGAAGTATATAATAAGGTTACCCACATTAATCTTTCGTTAGGTTACGCGTATAACGGTAAACTTTTTTAATTGCTTTTGAATACCTATATAATATTAATTTCAAATACTCTTTGATACTACAATATTGTGACATGCTGTTTGAATATACACATATGATAAATATGAATGTAGTAAACAAATTCGTCTTGTTTATATAGAAACAAGAGGAGAAGTTTGCAATGGACGTTTATCAGTTTCGTTTAGGCTCCATGAATCTGGGGCAAATATATATATATACACGGAATCTCATGGGCGTAGATATAGAATAATAATATTTTTTGCATCCACTCATTTTGACACGTTAGACTTTATGCTGCGGTTAAAACAAGTCGAATTGGACCCTTTATCCTGCTTTGTAATCGAATACACGAAGATGCATCATTGTGTATAATAATTTAGTGCTAATTGGTATATCCCTACGATGTTGGCACATAATAAATAAGTACCTTTTATTAACTCTTCAGTCGTGATCAAGATTCATCTTCTAAGAATTTGTAATTAATCGGATGCGGATTTTCCTTTTAAATCTATTTATCTTTTATTCATAAGACATTACCTGATATGGGACGCTCCTTATGTATTTTGAACTTCCTGACAAGGCTTTATTTTCAATTGGTATTCATTGTAAGAATATTCACTATAATTGAGCCACTATAAAAGCTTACTTTTATGCCCTTGTTGATAAACGAATATCAAGCCTATTTTAGCTTAAATATCGTTTAAATTCTATTGTCTTTATCATGTCACTTGACAATTGTGTCCATGGAACAAAATGCACGTTATTAAGTTACATCAAAAACAGGGTTAATATGTAATTTGCTATTGACACCATGCTTGTAACAAAAGAAGACTAATATTACTTGCATATAACGCAAGTGCGAGAGAGATATATTTATTATATATTTTCTATCTCGCCCAAAAAGCGATACATACATATCAGTAATATCGCTTTAGGTATTGCATTCATGGTTTTATTGCTTCTAAATCAGCAATATTGTAAACCTCAAAACATGCACAAGCTCTCAGTAGGTAATAGGTAAACCAACGTGAAGCCTAGAAATAAAATCATTACTATACAATTCTGGAACTTGCTGCTCCGCCATAAGCTTCTAACACTTTTAGACATGTTTGTGCTATCAGGTGTAGTGAATATTGTTCCTCACGCGATGTCACAGGATGATTGAGGTTTGAATGGACCAACAATTACGAGAGTGTTAAGCAATCTACAAAGAATGTTGTTGACAATTTATGTGCGAACATTTTACGCGTAAATTTAAATTAAGTGTTTAAATTAAGAAACAATAGCATTCTTATGGCAAGCGCCAGGCTATTTATAGGAATTTAGGACGTATAACTAATTAACATTATAATTGGATATAAAAACTATACACGTGTGACAATCTTAAGTTGATTTCCACCGGCGCCGGAAAGGTGAGTATAAAATTGGAATTGCATATTTCCAATCAACGATACGAGTAAAACAAATGTCCGTTTTTACTGTCGAATTTAGCAAAACTTTAGACTAATTTCATAACTGTAATGAATTCACATTGCGGACTTCCCCAATTACTTATTTTTAATTTTTATGCTTATAAAAACCTTTCGAGCAAAACAGGGATTCTCCGTAACTGGGTTTGTATTAACGCATATATGACACACAGGCTGAATACAAAAAAGTCCGCTGTTGAAATGGCGGTAAAAAATCTAGGTTATCGAATGGAGTCATTAATCTTGCTTCTGTATTCCGTTCGCTACCGAGTTACGCATAGCGTTGTGACTAACATAATAAGGTTGTGTTCTGTGTATTGTGGTCGGTAAATGTGTTCTATAAATAATGTTTGGAGACTGATACTCCTACTTTATTTAAGAAAGTTCTTAGTGAACAGACTATTTTTTTGTGATTTTTTTATTAGTCTGTAATTTAACAGATATCATAGTAGGTAAGTTATGTTATTTAGTTGAAGCAGGTAACTACCAAGTAGCGAGTATAATTATGAACCTACCTAAATTGTGTTTGTTTGAGTTATATGTATATTAGGAAGTGTAAGCACGGCATAACTTTACGTAAACAACGTTTGAGTAAAATCAATTAAAATATTGCAGTAATGAAATAGTAATACTACTGTCTGGTTTGCTTTGTATGGAATGGGAAAGATAAACTTAATGTAATAGACACGGTAAAGTGCATAGTCATTTGTGTCATGTACCAAAATCCTAAGATTACTGACGCGGTGTTCTACGTAGGTGAAAATCCTCGCGAACGCGAAGCGAAGCGGCGCGGCGCGGCGCGGCGCGGCGCGACGCGGCGCGCAAGAAACAAACAGTCGACGCTCTATTGAAGTGTCCTACATGACCAATACAGGCCCGTCGCGGCTCGAAGCGAACGCGTTTAGTTGGTTTGATATTTTCGCGCCAATGAGATGCAGCGGCGCAGCCGTCCGATTTGGCGGCGGGGCGATTCGCTCGCACGTAGGACAAGGCCGCCACGTCGCGCCGCTTCGCTTCGCGTTCGCGAGGATTTCGCCCACGTGGGAAACGGCCTTAGTAACCGGATTTTGAGTCATATGTTTTTATATTTTATACTGATTGCTCAATCACGATGTCGACGTCACTAAAAGGTCGGGTTACTCAAATAATTACATTATTTTTTCAATAAGTCATATTATGCTGAATGAGTTAACTAATTTCGGTTGCGAAGTTGTGAGTAAAAAAGATTAAACGCGATAACGAAGAACGTATCTTCATCTTTACTCTATGAACTTATATTCAATGTCTTAAATAAATAGGAAAATAACTTTTGTTCCATACGTGGTCTATATGAAGTGTTGAACAAAATGGTATGACTGCTCGAGAAAACTTCAAACAGGGTACCTAATTGTTACATTTCTTTTATAAACTGCCAACAACAACAATTTGAACTATCGTTAGTTAAAATATAATTCCGTATAGGGTCGCTAGGCCAGTTACGCGGCCTGTGTCAGTTTACGGCCTTCTGAAAAACGAAGTTTATTCAGTTTTACATGCTCTACAGAAATAGTGAGTCGTATGCATTTTAATTAGTAGCTATTGAATAAGAATTTATTAAAATAGCAAGAAAATATCCTTCCAGTTCATCAACTCATCCAAGTGGCCGCAAACTGCGCATCAAATTAACAGGCCGTAAACCCATCTATCGACCAAGACACAGACTGTATAAAAATGATAACAGCAAAATTCTTAAGTGTAATTAGTACCTATTTATTATCAAATATTAAATTATCACTTTCAGAACTGACATGACTAGTTTAATGTGTTTTGTGTCAGCAAATACAATTGATATTCATTCATACATATTTATGGAAGTATATAAATTACTCGTAGCAAAAGCGTAGCAATATATCGTATTGTAATATAAATGTTTTAAAGGTCAAATCAACTTCAGATAAGCTGATTGTGTGACATACCTATGTTTCGTATTATAATTTCTGACTGATTATAGCTCAGCGAGTTTGGATCCGAGCGAGCGAAAAACGTATGTCACCGATTGACCCTCAGACTCAGACTTGTGACTCAATCGGTGAGTATATTAGTAAGTCTTCTTCTTCGTCGGTTCCTAAAGACTGAGGGTCGTGTCCACCAGAGGAGCAGTTCTTCACCATCGCTCTCCAAATCCTTCTATTTTAGGCTACCTAATCGAATTGCCTCCCCCATGTTGACGCCCGTGGCATCGCGGATTGCATCTGTCCAACATGTGGGTGTTATGCTTTCGTTCCTCTTTCCTTCAACGCAGCTTACCATTATAAATTTTTTGAAACTGGGCTGGTGGAGGAGTATGTGGCCAAAGAATCTCATTATTCTCTGGAATAATGTAGTGGAAAGCCGCGTGATATTTATGTACATATCACTTAATATCATCCATCCACTATGTGGGCAAATTAAAAATGTCTTTACGTACTCGTAGCTACGGATAAAATCTTTACGACGCCTACATTGGCGTATGAAAATGGGCTATACATTGTACCCGTAATTCTGTATTAACGAAATAATTCATTTATATTCAATTGGTATCCAATTCATAAATAAGTCCAATATTACGAAAGCTAATGATAAAGTATTAGTTAATTAACACTGGTATTTTCCTTATTAAACACAACATTTAATAAAATGTCTCATTCAAACACAAGGTTTTAGCTTTTTTAACAAGGGTGTGTAGTCGATGTATGCGTGTATATAAATAAGCTAACGAAATCTAGCGATCAAATACTAGAATACTAGTTTAATTAATCTAGTTTTTTTGTAACGCAAACCATTGAAACAAATGCAAATAATTTGTCTCATTCAATCACAAGTTTTTTGTGTTTTTAACGCGGATGCAGGTGTATTCTATTGGAGTGTTGATAGTCATGTGTGACCTCACGAGCCGGACACCGGGCGACCTTTGCTAACATCCTGAACGCTTCTTCGAACAATGCGAACTATGGTGTGTGCGAATGAAATTGGTTTATGAATCAATATCGATATCCTTCGGATGTTTCAGCCTGTCAATAAAGACTAATGGAATTGCGGCGTTGGGTCGCGTTTTGTTTTAATTAACTTAAAGAGACATCCCTAGGATATCGCCTTTGTTTCACGCCTGTCATTTTGACCTTGAAAAACTGAGACATATGGAATGGTACATACCTATGACATGTCGGGTATGTCACTTTTTGTCATCATCGGGCTCAACGCCATACGGTCATACCGTTTTCCGTTTCTCCTATGGACGTAGCCAAGGTACAACGGCATTTAAAATCTATTTTTTTATTGGACTAGGCATTGACAATCTGCAAAAACTCCTCCTCTTATACATAAATCCGTGGATAATTATATACCTTACATGAACAATAGCCAGTTTACTACTGAACCCATGAAATGAGACGTTCCGTTTGCTTGTTTTAATTCCGTTTGATCCAACAATTTGAAATATGTAATGATATAAACTAGAATGTTATAACTTATTTAATGGTCTTGTTTTGATATAGTTTTGATAGTACTGTTATGTCCTGTTGGTTGTTTGAGATTATGCGAATATAAAAGAATACGTTTTGGTATTCTAAAATATAAAAGTAGAATTCTTATTTGGGCACATAATACTCTTTATTGCACACCTCAATAAAAATATAAAACAGTTTAGAACATAGCGAGATTTAAGCAGAAGTAAACAACAACATAATTGATTTACCGGTTTGTCGACTTTTATTATAAAGTTTTGTTAAAAGAGACACATGCGTTGATGCTGGCCGTTAAGAAAAAAGTATGTATGTGCACTAAATGCTACTTTATAAGCCTATGTTTAGGAAGGTCAAACAACGGGCTTATTTCGTTACGAGTAAATTGGTAGATGCGGGAATCCTAAGGCAAAATCAAAATATAATCAATTAAATTCATTGATGACTTAAGTATTCATATTACGATATCAAAATAAAGTGATTGAATTTTCTGGCTTGTTTTTCAAGCATAGGTTCAACGCCAACTACGGATATATCCGTCACGCCATGCAGTGCGGTATCAATCTACGTGCATTTCTATAGGGTTCAACTTTGCGTTTGACATTCCAAAGTCATGGGCGTGAGTGACAGCTTTTGTATTTGACAGAGCGTTGAAAAGGTTAATACTATGACAGTGGCAAGCAAGCAACCAGTTAAATTATGTTGCAACTTAACCTTAATAAATAAATAAATAACTAATGAATATGCAGACACTGTAGCCCATGGACGCGATTCTAGAAGAATCACAAAGGTTTGCCTACCCTAGATGATTTGAAGATTTATTGTGATGACAGCTAAAGACAATTTTCATTCTTTATTATTCGGAGTCTTAATTATGATTTATTTTAATTTATTTATTTATATTCAAAATCAACTTAGGTGGTAGGTAAACAGGGCAGTGGAGAGGTTGTACAGTCAGCTAAGAAAATGGCCTACCGTTTTTCGACTCTTATTACAATATAATACAAACGTACATAGTTATTCAGGTTTCAAACACTTCGCTTCCGCGTGCGTCGATGAGGCAACTATGCGGGTCTGGGGCGACCAAGTGTGTCACATAAACGTATACAATTTGTACGATAACTAATCGATGATTGCGGTAACTGATTGAGTGACGGTTGACAATCTTTGTGCGAAAGCGACATGTTATTAATAATATTGAATAAGACATCTAAGATGGTCATAACGAAATATTGTTTAGTCTGCAAAATGCTTGTAATCGCTGGTATACCCTGAATTCCAAAAAGTTTATCATAAGCTACCAAATAATCCTCAATGCTAAAATGATAAGCGTCATTGTCAATTCAGCATTCCAGACATCACCAAACTTTTAATTTATTTTCAATGTCATAAAAATGTTACTTTTATCGAGTGTTTAATTTAAGTTCATTTCAAAACCTAAGTGTTCTCGGTGTAACCTGTTGAATTGTACAGTACAAGAACGCAAATGTGCGTGGGCATCCCGTCAAGCAGTTCTCCACAGCACATCCCATTAAACAGGCGGTCGTTTAACTGTCCAAAACGGCTGACGGCTTACCTTAAACAATCTTTTTAACATGGGTGAATAATCATATATTTGCCTCAAGTGATACTTGAGTAAGACGAGAAATGATAATTAACGCATTCTGTCGCTTTTATTCAAATTAATATACTTACGACCATCTCGCTCTGTAATGACATTATTATTTTATGTTTACTATTAATTACCTATTAATTAGTAAGTAATATTGAAAAGAAAATAATGGTCGGCTGATGATGAAAAGGCCCTAAAAAGGGCTCTCAACTCAATGTTTTTGATTTAGTGGAATTATTTGTTTCGCAAATATGTATGTACATATTAAAATATTAAATTATATACTTACTAATTATTTCTTTTATAAAAAGTGTACCAAATGTTGTCAACATCTGAAGAGTTGCAAAATGATAGATTTTATTTATAAATTATCCGAAATCTGAAGTTGCAAAATGACACTTTTTTCCCATAAATTATTTGTGGTTACATATTTATAGATACGATTTATTTTACATAAATAAGTTAACTCGGGCAGTTTATCCAATTTTTATCTGTTGGACTGCCAATAAAAGTTACAAAGTGTCTCGTTTATCAAAATAGTAATCTACCATTAAACAATATGAAAATATTACTGGCAACCAATTTTGGAATTGAATTAGAAATTAGAAATTGAATCAGATAGCGCGAAACCAGGGCCTTCAGCACCTTGCCCGGGCCACCATTGTTACAGAGGGCCGCTGAACATGCAGACCAGTGACTTAAAAAGTATTCATGTAACATTAGTTTCCACTATTGTATTGGTACTTATACTTGAATCTGCTAGTGATAAAACGAAAATTATCATTTGTACGGTTCCATTTTTAAACTTATTTTCTAGATTTATCAATTTTCGGATAACTTTTGAGTACCTAACATCGTCAAGCTTGTGCTGAGCAAAGATTTTTGTAAAATTTTGTACAATTTTTGATAACAGTTTTATTATATCGACTTAAAGTGGGCTGATAGTATCGGTATGTTTTCTAACTGACATTAAAAATACATTCTTTCTGCCTCAGTTACAAATTATGATTATGGCTAAAAAAAGGTACTGACATGGATCAATGATTAGTAAAAAGCAAATATTATAAAAACAACTTCTGTAACTAAAGTCTAGTAGTATTGTAAATGTTATTACGTTGTTAAAAGTCAATAACCTTTAATTTAAATTTAGGTAAATGTAAACCTAGGCGAGTTTATTAACGTCGGGTCGTCAAATTTTCCCACTTAAAAAAAGTACTATATGTACCCATTTTTGTTTGTTACTGTTTCCTGAATTAAAACCAGTAAAAAGTATGTGCAGCATCAGAGCTATTCTGAATTAGTGAAGTTGATCCCAATCTATGGTTACGTCTTAAAATTTTCCTAAAAATTACTACGGATTTATTATTAGTCTCTTGTCAGGAACATTATCTGTGTTCTACATTGATATCATGTTGAGAAATCAGATTGTTTAAAATTTAATTTACTTACATATAAAATACTCCCAAAGTTAAGCAGCACCCAATCGCTAATGAAACAGCGATCTGGTTATAAAGCGTATACCTACAATACTAATTGTATTTCCATTACTATAATAAGCATAAACAATTCGATTTACAAAACAGTCACGAGACCAGGGCATTCACAATGCTTAACATCACGTCTGATGAACCAGCGCAAATCAGACCTCCGAATATGCGTTGTTATTACGAATTCCAGTTTGAAGATACACTGGTGATTACCGGTGACGTGAAAGCAGTTGTGAATGCCGCAGATCCAATTCGATATCCGCCAATATTGGCCAAATACGCCAATTCTCAATTAGCATGGTATCTCTGGTGCTGAGACGGTGTGGCAACGAGTTGCGGCAACCACGGGGAAAAACGGTTACCTAATCGCTTACAATGCTGTCGGCGCCGGCGCAGTGAGAAGGACCTATTTATATACACCCCTTTAAATAAGGTTATGATAAATCAATAAAATGGGATGGAAAAATAGGACAGGGTAACGACCTCACCATTTCAGGGACCAACTGAGGAGTAGATATGATTCTCTCAAATCTTATTAATACTTTAGGCTTGGATTGGCCAAAATAGTGACTTAAGTATTTTGCTGAACAAGTGGGCTAATTTAAATTGACGTAGTCAGTTGTTACCTACCAACAATATTGAGGCGCTATTATGGTACAGTCGAGTTCTAAATATATGTACGGACAAAGTGATCAACAACATAATTATGGGTACGACTTTATTGTTAAGGGTACAAGGTTACTTAAATATTTTGAAGCCTTTTGGATAGTGATATTTTCGATTTATGATACGAACAAATTCCTGCACTGGCAAGTCACAGCGTCCAATAGCTGACCTATTGGTCACAATCAGAACACAACACCCACGCGGCCGCTATACCTAAATGGCAGATAATTTCTCCACAACACATCATTAGTACTCCAGGAAACGCAGTAAATACCTATAAGTACTAGGTATTTAATTTAACAATCGACGATCACTGCATTGTAGCGGCTTAAAGATAAAATGACAAGTTCTTCTCTGTTTAAAGTCATAGACATAAGACTGAATTTCATTTGGCACGTAAAAAGGGTTTTTTCACTATAATTGTAAACACTTTCTCACGGTTACAATGACCGCGTGATAAGTAGATGAGGTATTTTAATTCACTATGGATTAAACGAAGTGTCAGCGGCTATTAGTCTGCCCATCCAGGCGGAGTAACAACTGAAGTTACTTACTCCAACAATGTTAAATTATGAGAAGAGA
Source organism: Epiblema foenella (assembly GCA_963556455.1). NCBI lineage: Eukaryota > Metazoa > Arthropoda > Insecta > Lepidoptera > Tortricidae > Epiblema > Epiblema foenella. The sequence goes on from OY747106.1 coordinate 12,840,773, forward strand.
AATTAATAATTGAGATAAGCTTAGACTTATTTCAAGAATTTACTAAACATTAACATTTAAGATTTACTAAACATCTATATGTGATAGAAATATGTACCTGCGTAGAATTAAATCTTACTAAAATGAAGTCCGTGCCATCTAATAAAGAATTTGTCTAAAGTTGACAAAATGGCACCAACTAAAAAATAAAAAAATCGGTCAAGTGCGAGTCGGACTCGCACACCGAGGGTTCCGTATACAGATGTGTACCGGTTCCAACCCTATTAAATCAGGATAATCTCAACAACATGGTGTGGAAATTGGACGCCATGGGTACAGCGCTATCCATCGGCGACTTTTGTTACCAATTTGAGCGACTGAATAACTTTGTACGTATGGTGGTTTTTCAAGGATAATTCTTTATCATGTAAACCGATTTCAATTTTTTTATCTTTATTTGAAAGGAGGTACTTTCAGAATAATCTCATACGAATTTATAAAACAAAAATACATGTAAAGGTGATTTATAAAACAAAAATACATGCAACCCAAGCCCTTTCATATGACACCCCACTCGACATATTAACTAGACTTTCAAATTTTGAACACCTATTATCTGTCAATTTTCAGAAAATAAAAAATAAATATTTATAAAAGTCATGTATGTAGGTAATCCTTCTTTATAACTATTCCAAATTTCAAATCGATAGCATAAGTAGCTCTTGAGATATTTAGCAATGTGACTGACAGATAGACATAGAAACATACAAAGTGAAACAATAAGGGTTCCTTTTTTACCATTTTGGTACGGAACCCTAACAATTCTTTTACTTAATAAGAAGCATAAAATCTCATATTGACCTATTAGCAGTTAGGCAATTATTTTTTACTTTTTCGTTTTTTTTGGAGTCGGTTTTTTTTATTAATTTATTTTTTTAGCTCAGACATATTAGTGCAGTGGCAATTCCAATAATCTCAAACACGGCTAAGCTATACTGTTTTATTACGCACTTCCGTTGCCTACCGTAGCTTCGGTTACCAGATCAGTTTGATGGTACCATTACATTAGGACCATTTACATTGGCTTCATCATATTCGCTTCAGTATCTTGATCGAAATGTCTTAACGCTAACCATGAAACACTAGAAGTTTTGGATGACCACCCGTAGTCTTCTTCTTTAGTTCCCTTTCACCTAATGCTACTTTTCTGAATGAAAATGCTCGATTTGTTACCGAAAATACTAAAATCGTTATATGTTTCCCTTGAATTTTTGAAAAGGTCCCTTCCTTCATGATTTCCATCATCAGAAGTGAACTTCACCATATCAAATAACAACGGGACCAATCCGGAAGCATATACTTTCAAGATTTGAGTCGAGCAGTAGTCTCTTGAGAAACGCTAGTAGTTTTTGACTTACAAAAGTGCCATTGCGGCCTACTTGCACAATAAAGTTCATTTATTTTAAACAAAGAAATAATTTTCCATATTGGTTCATAAATGACGAAATAATCGCGTAACATACATACAAAAAAAAATACGGTCAAATTGAGAACCTCCTTATTGTAATCGGTGGAAAAGTGACTGGATGTCTTCGGGTCGGTACAACCATACATACATACATTCATAAACTCACTCCTGTAGTCCCAAAAAAGGTAGGCAGAGCAGATGAAATTTAATTTCAGTGCCATATTTAGCAATTGTAGGTTTAAAGATGGAGAAAATGTAATATTGAAGTGGTAGGTTGCTGCCCATCGATCGCCCATAACACACACACAGTTACCATATTCGACTTTTACGTCACCCACGGGAAGAAACGGGGAAGTGCTATTCTAACCCGGCATTATGGTTGTGGCTTAACCCGTGTGGGGTTGTGGCTTAACGCTAAAGGACACATTTTGATTGTTTCTTTCGATCGTATTTGCTTTTCAATGTGAATGTGATACACAAAACTTGAGGTGAGGTGATACAAAGAAAAATGTTGACTAAAATGTTTCTCTAGACTCAACTCTTACCGAATAACAAAATAAGTAACAATTACGGAAACAATTGTAAACTGTACCATACTTTTTTGGGAAAATAAATTAAAAATTAATTAAAAAAAAGTTAGTTATACAATGGGTTGCACCAGTTGTAAACAACGAATACAGAATGCATGATGAAAACTATTATACGTTTACGTGAATATGATCGCAACAAATAATTAAAGATAAAAACAATCACATCAAAGAAGCGTGTCTGGTAATTAAAACAGATATATAACCGTTTCATTAATTGATTTAAGTAATTAACGATGCGATGTTACGGAGTTGAATTTAATTCCTCGAAGTTAATTAAAATTGTCCATAAATGCTTCCTTTATTGGTGCCATATGCACCAAAAATATGAATTAATATAATTCTTAACATTAAAAAATAACCTCTCTAAAGGTCATAGTACTCATAGTGAAGTGAAATGGGAATCCATCATTTTACCGAAACTCGTTACATCGATTATCGTTTCCTATAACACTATTCGCAGAATTTTATTATCACTTAGGAATCATCCATCGAACTTCGTTAGATCGCTCAAACATTTGATCGAATTACCTTTTACACAAGAATCAACTCATCGAATTTTAATTTAGTATTTTATTTGTTCATCGACGTAGTCGTACATCGAATGGCCTTTAGTATAATTTTGGTTTAACGAAGGTTTCAGTTCCCAAAATTCTTATTACCTAGAACATCATTTCACCACTGTTTACTATTCATGATATACGTCTAAAATTAAATTTTTCCCAGATTTTTGGTGTACTCTGTAAAAGTACTCAAAAACAAAAATACCCAAAACCTAAAATGTACAAAAGACCTGTTAGGGCAAAACCGACTGTAATGCGGATAGGTTAGAAGATTAAGACGGGAGCTTTGCTCCTGTCTTAATCTTCGGGGTTATTTTTTTTATATAAGCCCAGAAAGACCAGTTAGGGCAAAACCAACTGTAATGCGGATAGGTTAGAAGATTAAGACGGAAGCTCCCGTCTTAATCTTCGAGGTTCTTTTTTTTTAAATAAGTCCAGAAAGATTATGCGCCTTGAAAAATCATGCTTGCTTGGTTGTTCGGTGAAAAATTGTTCTTGGAAAGAATACTATACGGAACGTACTATCTGTGAATCATGTTTCGTTAAATTAGTACTATGAATAACGAATATTTCTATGAAAGGTAAATTCGATGTACCGTTCCGCTACGACTAGAGACGGATTCGAAACGATTAACTATGAAAAGTGGTGAGATTATATAAAATGCAATGAATTGATGATTATGTGATTAGAACAAAACCTAATGAAATTCGTCGAACAGTTTTCGGTGAAATGAAAATCGATGTAAGATATTTCGATAAAATAATAGACACCCGGGGGGAGAACCAAATGACACGGACCGAATCTCAAGCGCCCGCATTACCGTTCCCGTGATTTCTCCTGGATTTTCCCCAGGATACTCTGCCACCACGCATTCCCATTGCTTTTTAGGGCCTCGCCAATACAGCCACAATAAAATTAGCAAAGGTGCTGTTTGTGGAGTCCGGTCTGTTCATGCTTGCTAGGACATAGTGACTACGTTAATACTAGTGTCTTTTTATAGGGGATTGACGAGAGACATCATCCTGTTGTGGATTCGTTTTTATTATCAGTGACTTAGAGACCATATTTATACATCTCTAACAATATTAAATTAATCTTAATTTTGACGCTCAGAGACCATGTACATCTCTGGGATATTATATTAATTTTATTATACTCCTTGTTTAATCTTGACACCTTATACATCTCTAACTTTACTGATGTTGTAATATTTTTTATTTATTAACCACAATGTTCACATTTTTAAATTCTTTTGTTTTGATTCCACTGTACGAAAGTTGGGAGGGGGGGCACAATTATTATGACAAATATCTCCAAATATATTCAATTAATTATTTGATTCTGAGAAACCTTCAATTCATTTCTAAACACCTATCGAACGATGTGCCACATGTTGGCGTATATAAAAAACATCTTTTGACTCTCAGTTCACGTATGGAGAGCATCCCTAAAAAAATTTCAAATTTTATTCTAATGTACAGTTGAACTCATAAGTAGCTGGTCATTTTGATACTTTCTCGTTTTCTCCCGTTGGAAATGTTAGTATGACAATTTAAACATGGCGTTGACATGCCTGTGACATACGGATAGACAGAAATAAATGAGGAAACTATAAGGGTTCCTTTTATGCCATTTTGGCTAAGGAACCCTAAAAAACAGGTGAAGACGTGGGCATAGCTAGTGAGCAATAAAATGCCAATTCCGTCGGCTAATTTTCTATTAATTGTAGCAACGTAGGCGGATAAAAACCTCGTGAGTTAAAGCTTCCGTTCCATTGTTAAAGTTGATATTACTCTCTCATTAGAGTAATAGAGGAGTAAATATCGATAGGTTGATTGGCCGATTACTTCCTACGTGTTCATGACCTTAGTCTCACGAATTTCAATGAATTGTTAAGTGCCATATCCGGACTAAATTATTATCAATTGTAATGATAATGATAGTTGAGATCATGTAATTGCGAGAGTTTAGAATAGTTATGTCCTGTAATTGTTTTAACATTTGTCAGGAAGTACATACGAGGCTCCGTATTTCCTAAGAAATAAATAAAATCTTTATAAATTACGTAGGTGCATCGATATATTTGGCTACTTTGATTACTATTTACTTATTGCATCAGTTCAAATGAAGATTTTAAGAGGAAAAACAAGAAAATTATTTATTTACTTGGCGACAAAAAAAAATGTTAAAAAAAACGAAACCAAAATAAAACAACGGGCTTAAAATAAACATAATAGTAACAAAGGTTGCTTACTCTGCTTGCTTCTGGTTTCTAATACCGAACTTTGGCCCAAAAATGTTGACCGCAATCGGTTATTTTCATTGCAACCAACGTTAAACATCCATGAATAATTTTAACTCACAAGAGAAGCAATTTATTGCTCAGTTCAAGTCCATTATAAAACATGAGTTTTAGGCTAATTGTCCTGCTAGCCTTCGTCTAGGCAGTCACGTCGGGAGTCGGGTCAAAGTACAATAGGCATATAAATATAGCAGCACTGCCATTACAAGGGATTTAATTAATATCTTACGACTGACGCGAAGGCCGTAGGGCCATCGTGGTTTAAGGTAAAAATGTAATTACATGCATAGGTTATGACCTATACAACCTATGGTAGTTTGTTATGTAGTGAATGGCTTTGAAATGCAGCATATAATATGGCGATTTGATTGCGAAGATGCAGCTCGTATATATGTTTTAACCTCTTCAATAAAACAACTTCTTGCAAAACCACTTGTCCATTCGTCTTAATATAGAATGTAAAAAACTCACCATCCTTGTTCTTCTCGACTTCAGTAGTGCCTTTAATACGGTGGACTTTGACATTCTGCTCGGTATTCTCCACTCTATCAATATCTCCCAAGCCGCTTTGTCATGGTTCCGCAATTACCTCTTAGACAGGCGCCAGCGCGTTAGGTTCAACGACAAGTTGTCCAATTAGTGTGAACTTACAGCAGGCGTCCCACAAGGGGAAGTGCTCTCTCCACTGCTTTTTTCTATTTTTATAAATAGTATCACCCAATCTCTTGCATCTTCATATCATTTATGCGCGGACGACATACAGATTTATGCAGCGGCGAGTATAGACGATTTATGCTCACTAATTGCGCAAGTCAACAATGACTTGGATTCCATTCGTTGCTGGGCGTCCAAGTTCGGTTTAAAAGTTAATGCAAAGAAATCGCAAGCAATTGTTATTGGTAGTCCTTACTATATAAGTAAGCTCTCATATGTAGTGGTGCCTGATATCCTTTTTGATGGAATCTCTATTCCTCTGTCCTCTACTGTTAGGAATTTGGGCATCACCATGAATCAGATGCTTTCTTGGACACCTCATATTGCCGAAGTGAGTCAAAAAAATATTTGGATCTCTCCACTCACTAAGGCGCCTACAGAATTTCCTTCCTCTGCACACTAAGCGGACTCTAACTCAGTCCCTTCTCCTTCCTCTTCTGGACTATGGGGATATCGCGTTCCTTGATCTCAGGGAAGAGCTGTTTGACAAGCTTGAGCGAATGCAAAACGTATGTATCAGGTATATTTCCGGTCTACGCAAGTATGATCACATCTCCTAATTTCGGTCTCAGCTTCAGTGGTTGCCGATCCGCCGGCGCAGAGATGTGCATATTCTGTCGTTACTGTTCAACACACTTTTTAATCCTGCTGCCCCTCCATACCTTACTGAGAGATTTAGATACATGGCTGATGGTAGTGGTCATCGTCTGAGGTCCAGCGCCAACCTTAGGTACTCTTGCTCTACCGTCTAATAAGACGCGAACACACTTTAGATCTTTCACGGTACGTGCTGTGAAGTTGTGGAACGATTTACCCTTGACAATAAGACAGTCCCAGTCTGTCGCCTCACTCAAGAGTAATTTGAAGAAATTGTGGCTCTCCAACGATTTGCGATTTGGTTGAATACTATATATATTTATTTATGTATATTAATTTAAATACGTATATATTTATAATATGTATTTATTATATGTTTAGTTGTTATATATTTATTTAGTTTTGGTTTTAGTTAAAAGTTTTAGTACACTGTGTAAGTTTGTCTATCTCATTCTCCCACTCTCCACTCAATCCCTCAAAGGTTAGCTGGAAGAGATCCCTCATAGGGATAAGTTCGCCTTTGTACTCTAATCTTATGTGACATGTATATTGTTTTAACCTGTTATTGTGTACAATAAAGTGCTTACATCCATACATACATACTTGTATTTCTTATTATTTTGAACCAACAACCAAGTTTATCAGTTTCTTTGGAAAATTACCTTAGTCAATATGCCACGAAGGATTGTCAGCAATACTTCTAAACACGCACAGCTTGTCCGTGCAGCTTGTAGTTTATCCGTCCTCTCAGTCAATCATATTCACCATTTTCTCACATTAGTTCGTTCGTTCTATTCTTCTTCATTCACACTTTTTCCGTCAATCGTGTATCACTCAATAGTGACATTTATTTATTGATTCATGGAGATAAACATATTGTTTAGCATAAAGACATTGATTATTAAATTGAAATAAAAAACACTAGAGAGCGCTAAATAAACAATTAATTAATTTATGTACTTGAGGATTACGCGTGTGGATTGTGCGAATTACGCGTCCTAAATTTCACAGAAATTAACATCAAGCCACTAAAACAAATATTTATTTCCGCTGAACAATATTAAGTAAGAGTCACGAGGTGTACGTAAGATTGCGCAAAGAGGAAGGATTCGCTAGTGCGGTAATCGCCCGCGCAACTGCCGTGCCTTGTTGAGTGCCCATTCGACCTGTGAAACTGCGTGCTATGTTAGAGAGATGTATTGAATGATCTGAGGACTTAAAGGTTGTGAACAACTTCTAAAGAACGCTCGCGACAGCCGTTAATCTATAAATTCCGAAAACCAAAAGTGCATTTCAATTGGCTTATGGCTAGAAAAGATGACATCGCAAATCCATGAGTTGAGAGTGATGAGTTGAAAATATGTAGATACGTCTAAGACAAAGAGAGCATAGGACACATTATGCTCTACGTATTTCACAATTTACGTATGTGCACTAGATACTCTAATTCGAAATATTATGTTTAGTAATAAAAAGGCCTCCTTGTTCACTACTTATTCTTTTATTTATGTGCAAAATATACATGCCTTTCGATTAGTTAAATACATTCATCTACTTTGTGATCCCGATGCTTCTTAATCAATGTAAATTGTTGATTACCTTTCATCTATATCCATAGAAAACAGGAAATTATATTTCATATTAGATTTTCTAGTCAGTCGGTTTGGTTCTTTCACTGCAATATCCATAGGTTGACCTACTTCCAAGACTACGTGCAGTCAATTTTTAACTACTCTAAACATTAAGGGTCGATTTTTAAATCGCTATGATAAAATTATCCGTCAGTTAAACTTATCGCTAATTTTTTAATATCATATGAAAGAAAAGGACAGCCCCAAAATTTATCTGACAGATACTTTTATCTGGGGATTGAAAAATAGGCCATAAATATCTAGAAAAGTTAATTAACTCACATCTCTCCAAACAAACGTCCAGTTAGTGTGCAAGCATAACAAAACGTAATATAACTTACATAATACAGTCTTATGAATGAAGAGTAATGCCGGAATACGATTAGCGAATAGTTATTTCAGACACGTAACTGAATATCTTCGCACCCACAGAGATTTTAACTAATATAGTCCGGCTAGCACGATTATACCGTCACGGTGTATGTGACGTTATAGTCAATGTGATAAATGCTGAGAGAGAATGATTTTCTCAATTTATCTGTAAGTACGGTTCTTATGATATGAATGGCTGACCTCTTACCTTTACAATTGCTAGTAAGACTTGTATTTATCAGATACGAGGATTTTGAACGTTATCTATATGGAGATACGTTGTTTCGAAAGCGAGAAATTTTGGCGAATTCGGAGGCGAGTTCGAAAGTGGTTCCGCTGCGGGCGGGATCGGAACGCGCACTTATGCAAGAGACGAGATGAGGCCTGTTGCATAACGCGGATAATGTTCAATGATAAAAGTGTCACATTAATCAATGAGCTAGTTAACCCCGACTAGTTTACACATTATATAGGCAAGCCACACAACTTTGCACCTAAGGATACTTACAGTTAAAGTTTCAAACAAAGTTCCTGCATTGAATATCTGTCTTAAATAATTTCGTTAGCAGACGCTACTATTGTATACTTAATTAAATTAGATTCAGTCAACGTAAACTTTGATCAACGACACCAATAAATAAACACATTCCTTGTCGACAGTTAGTTGTTACCACCAACAAGTTTTATAAATTTTATTATGTAATTATGCAAGCCATGACCAAGATGAATCTGTTTAGGAGTAAACAATAATAACACACACGCTTAAATAATAATAAATAAATATCTGAGGACAAACTACACAAATCGTGGTAGTCGCCAAACTAAGCAAAGCTTGAATATTGAGTATTAGATGACATACATATATAGATAAATACAATATACGTACACAGAGAACATCCAAGACTAGGAACAAATATTCGTGCTCATCGCACAAATGAATGTCTGACCGTGATTCGTGGCCGGGGTCAACTAGGCCAAAGTGGTAGTAAATAAATAATATATTTATTGTACATTATTTTGTATTACTAGATGCTTCTCGAAAGTGATTCAAAATGTGGTCAGTTACTTCTCAATTACTTTGTAGAGCTCTTTATATATAGGTCATAGGTCGGTACAGGTGGCATCCCGCATGGACTCGTCTCTGGTTTCCCTTTATGGCAAGGCCATTCCATTTCGAATTACCCCCTCTAACACGCGTGAGTTTGCAATTAACCATCCCGCTCTCTACGGAGGCACTGCGAGTAATTTCGTAAATATTTAGTAGTAGTTTTAATTCGTTTTTGAATAACGGGATAGATTTTTCATGTGATCCAGTCACATGAAAAATCTATCCCGTTATTTTGTTAGAAATATATAAAGCTATGCTTTTTGTAAAAAAAAACATATCACTGTCGTTGATAATTACAAAATCTGCCGCATTAAAGGTTATTTTTATGATGATATTTTGGAGTTACTAAGGCACTTCAATAATTTGTTCGGTTATTTTGTTTCTTTGTTATTTATAAGTTGACTATCAGAATTAAATTTGCGCATTAGTAATACATTGCGCGGAGGCGGGATGGTATACGTACAGTACCTACTGCATTCGTACCGCCGCGCTATCGCGAAACCTGCGCCAATCATGGATCAGGAAGCACTCATTTCAAATTAGACGTGCAGTAAAGAATCTGTCCTTACTTGACAATTGAGCTTACTGATAATGTACCGACAAATGCGGAAGCGGACTAAGATAGACAAATATTTTATGATGGAGGTTATGGTTAGAAAATCAATGTAATACTATCCAAAATCGATTTTAATGATACACTCACACCTAATCCAAACGATTGCGTATCCTGAGGTGCGTGATGTAAGTCGCAATCACTATCGCGACCCGCATTCCGGCAGTTAGGGTGCTATTGCGCAACGCTGTCCTTCAATCCATCTTAACCAAAAACTACTAGGCCACGTAATTAATAAAAAAAACATCTAAAAAATTATAATTTGGGCGTCTATAGTAAATATTACGCAGGTTATTAAAGAAGTTATTATTAATTACCGGAGGTCGATTATTACCGAGTGATAAGTCAGTCGATAACACGGTGAAAACGAAATTTCCCAATTAGATCGATTATTTGTATTGTGAAGATAATCGAAATCACTGCAGCAATTAACGAGAACTAATGCACACACAAATAAATAAACAATAATAATAAATTAATTAATTCATATTGTTGGTCAATGTTAAACGAATCAACCCACTCCCAAACTAAGCAAAGCTTGTACTATGGGTAGGTGATGACGATACCTATATTGATATTTAAATAGGTACATAAAAACTTCCAAGACTCTGGAACAAATGTTCGTGCTCATCACACAAATAAATGCCCTGATCGGGATTGGAACCCCGGACCTCCAGTTTCGTAGGCAGGGTCACTACCAACTAGGCTAAAGAGGTCGTCAAATCCATACTTATATTATTATCATTATAATCTTTTGCAGAAGTGTATCTGTCTGTCTTTTTGTCGGTCTGTCTGTCTGTTGTCTCTTCACGCTTAAACCGCGGAACCGATTTCGATGAAATTTGGTATGGAGATAGTTTGATTCCCGAGAAAGGACATAGGGTACTTTTATGCTGGAACTCATCCCTTAAGGAGACGGAATTTGTTAGGAGCTATGACTAGGTAGGTATGCGCCTGGTATTAAAAAGGGTCAAGTGCGAATCGGACTCGCGCACCGAGGGTTCCGTATACAGATGTGTACCAGTTCCAACCCTATTAAATCAGGAAAATCTCAACAACATGGTGTGGAAATTGGACGCCATGGGTACAGCGCCATCTATCGGCGACTTTTGTTACAAATTTGAGCGATTGAGTAACTTTGTATGTATGGTAGTTTTTCAAGGATAATTAATTCTATGTCACGTAAACCGATTTAATTTTTTTTTCTTTATTTGAAAGAAGGTACTTTCAGCATAATCTCGTAGGAGTCTATAAAACAAAAATAGATGCAAAGGTGATTAAATTTACAAACTTAGTATAGAAATGTTTTTTGACGATAAAAAAAAAGAAAAACTAGATAGCGCTACAGTTATACTTTTCCTCTAAAATGTACATTGATATAATGTTATATAATAATTTTATATTTTTTCCTCGGTAAATTTCGGAGATAAGGGGGTGGGGGCGGACGGTATTTTTTTTTACATTATCCCTCATAAAACATAAATGTTTCAGAATGTGCATATCAAAGCTTTTTATATGATACCCCACTCGACATATTAACTAGACTTTCAAATTTTAAACCACCTATTTATTATCAGTAATTTATCACAGAAAAAAAAAATATTTAAAAATATCATGTTCTATGTATGCCTTCTTTATAACTATTCCAAATTTCAAATCGATAACATAAGTAGTTTTTGAGGTATTTAGCGATGTGACAGATAGACAAAGTGAAACCATAAAGGTTCCTTTTTTACCACTTTGGTACGGAACCCTAAAAATGGCACTTTGTAACGCAGACGAAGTTGCGGGCAAAAGCTAGTTAATAAATAAACAAATGGTGTTCGAACATACATGAATAAAAGTTGAGTTTATCGGAAAACATAAATAGTATGTTATGTAGAGAACACTATATAAGTGAGTAGTGGGTATATAAATAAGTAAGTAAACATTATACAGGATAACAAATGTGAAAAAGCATGTGCTCATGGGGTTGTCCCGCTTCACAGAAAACGTATATTAATAATGTTTTAGCAGCGCACGAGAATTCTCGCAATGGAAATTAGCATAAAGGTGATGTAAGGTAAAAGAGTAAAGGGCATTTCAATGAGATTTGATTATTACTTACCGTATCTATGCAAATCCCAATCGTGAAGATTATCTCTCGTATAACTAACAATGATACAAGGAAGTTAATCTTGCAGTATTTATTAATTAAATTATCTTCTACAAATGGCTAATTATTCAACAATTTGTAAGATCCCGTAAGCAGATGTAAGATTGAACTAGCCAAGTGTTGCGATAACTTTGTTCGCGAATGCATTAATGAGGTGTAATACTCGTACGTGTACTTAAAGTTACGTACTTCCGAATGTTTTGTTTTCAAATTTTAATATTGTTTGTTTGTTTGATAATTATGCTTATATCTGGCATATTTTACTGTATTGGAATACAACAGGCTTTTACATTTTGTTATGATGAAAATACTTTCAGGCTACTGAACCAAACCGACTAGCAAGATGATTATATTTCATAACTAGAACCTCTCACCTACTGCGATGTGGTATTTAAAAGTGGAGTAACTTCTCCGGGATTATTAGATGACAGGTCAAATCTATAATTGAAAATTAAATAATACAAAGTATACGTCACGAATTACATTAAAATCGCATTCTTCACGCACAGATATTTAAAATAAGGTTTTAATATAATCGTGAAATCAAAGAGGCATGATTTTAATATACCAACGATATTATTCTTCGCTAAACATCATATCTTATTATCATTGGTCAGTCTTAAGAGCCGCTCTGTGTTATTCTGTATTAACTAAACTTGATAAATTTACTTTTCATCTCTAATGTGCTCTAAGTGGGTTACTGACTATTACGCAAAGATGGATCCTTGACACACCTACACAAAGCTTCAATAATATTTACTTATATAATGTACAATGCGAATTTTTGACTCGGAGCCGTCAACATTTAAGCAATAAGATGATAAACATTTGTTAAACAATCAGCAAACAAATGAACCTGACATGGCCAAGCTAACGTAACACTAAGCTGACAATCGTACTATTATCATTGGTCAATCTTAAGAGCCGCTCTATGTTATTCTGTATTTCTCTATCATATGTATCTCTGACATATTCAAACCATCACGGCATAATGAGCAGGTCCATGACGTATTTAGGACACTCAAAAATTAGTGGACAGCCAGGATTTGGTATTATAAGTGCAATAAGCTCGTAATTAATAAGTATTCATCGGCTAAAAAGGTGTCCCAAAATTGTTGTATGATGTGGTTGCCAAATAATAAGTTATTAATTAACATTGTAAATGCGACCCCGCATGTTGCAAAAATTAAAGTCGGAATTTTAATGACACAGCAAATTGCCACTCCTACTGCATCTCCTTACTAGCTGTAAAAATACCGAAACTGCGATCTTCATTAGATACTGTAAGAATGGTTCCCCATTCAATTAACTTTTTGCCGTCACAAAAAGCGTAACATTGACTTTATATCGGTGGTGTAAGCGAGACTAAGTAATTAGCTAATTTCCTTTTAGAAATAATAAAAAAAGCTAACTGAGAGCTTGAATTCGACCAAGTCGAGAGTCAACCTTATTCATGTATTACCTAGTCCATGGTACTGCCGTACAGTAAAGCACTATCACTGTACAGAAATGTTAAAATAAATAAGGATATGATTAACAATATGAAACAGAATGCTATCATCATCAGCGTTTTCGCGGTGGTAGCCTAGGGAGCTCGGGGTCGCTTTCACACCTAATTCCAAGATTTGATATTATAGATTATATACATACCTACATGTTATTAGATATATTATAGGATCGCGATTAACCGGCATGACCTCAGGTAACTATCTGTCGTATGGAGTAAGTTTTTCGGAACATAGAAAGTGTGAGAAAATGGTAACAATACGCATAATGAATCTTGGTCTAAGTGCTAAATGAGATGGAACACTCTATTTTTATCTACTAAAGCGATAGATGAAGATATAATAAGATGTATAAGTAAAGGCGTTATACAGTAAATGAGCAATTGAGCATGATTTTTATGAGTCTAAATAAAAATTCTAATTATAAAATGCCGCACTATACTTTATATTTATTTTAATAAACAAGTCGCCATTTTTGGCATACGGAAGTTTTTAGATTAGCAAGCAACCTGCTGCCGGAGACTGATGACACATGTTTTCGATATGATATTTTGATTCAATTAAAATTGTACTTTTCTTAAAGTAGCTTATACCGAGGGATTACAGTAAATATTCTTAGTAAGTAGTAGGTAAACAAATTTTCAAAGGGTGGGCAGTCGAGTTGCAAGCGTCCATAAGTCACGGTAACAGCTTGCCTGACAAGTGTATTTATTGCCCTTGGCTTGGTATTAAAGTAAACGTTATTTTGCAAAAGTGAGTTTCCAAATTGTGTTTATTGTAAACGTGAGCTTATAACCGTGACTGTCATTGTCCTACATTTTCTAGACGAGAGGAATTTTGCAGTCGAAACTTAACCTAACAAGGACACGAGACAATTCTTTTGTTCGGACGCATAAAGTGAATTTGATTGGTTTTCCAATGTGTCTAAGTTTATTATAAAATTAGTGCAAAATGTGAACTTACGTTTTAAAAGTTCCCATGGTGGCCTTGACAATAAATAACAAATCACTGAAACATACGCACAACGAAGCACACGAAAAGTTTTGAATTTCGGACACGTTTGAAAATGGAACGACGTTTGTTTTTTTTCACGTGGTTGTAAGACCGGGTGGCGAGCGCTCCGACCGCGCACGCGCGGGCTCGCTGACAGTGGTGGAATGAAGCTCGAGCCGTCGCTTCTCAGCAGCTCCGGCTCCGTCGAGAGAGAAAGTTGCCAAGTAAAGACTTGGCGGTTACGTTCGATGACGATCCTCCTGCCGATTGCGTATTCGGTGACAAAATTAAATTTTCACGTCCCGCCAATTCACGCGCTACTGACACGCTGACCGTTCGCTCGACATCGACAGTCCTACTTTTGCGATTTTGTTTGTGGTATTTGTTATTGCCAGTTTGTTTTGTGGCAAAAGTTAAACTGCATCCTATCTATGCAGTTCTAATGGAATTTAAACTGTTGTTTAGTGTTTTCTTCCCCCCGTGTGGTGCCGGGCACTTCCCCCTGTCTTCACTTCCCTTTCGTAAGAGTCGACTATGGGAACCGGGTTGTAGCGTGTTGTGGGCGATAGGCTAGCAAACCTATCATTGCAATATCACATTTTCTCCATCTTTAAACCTACAATTACTAAATGTGGCACTGGATTAAATTTCATGTGCTCTGCCTACTCCTTTTGGGAATACAGGTGTGAGTATATGTATGTGTAGTTTTTTCTTTACTTATAATCATAATTCTAATTTTTTATTTGACTGAGTTTTTCGTGCGACGGTTATGTTAAAATTGCCTTAGATATATTGTGCAGCAGTTCCAGTTGATTATGTACCCATATTATAGGGGCCTGGGTACATTTGTGTTCGTTTTGACTTTGAATGGTCATCTTGAAACCGTTAACATTTTTATCGTTTTCATCCCCTAAACCTAAGTATCTTTAAAACAGTACAGACAGACTGAGGGCTAGAGTATTTGCTACCATCGAGGAAGGGTCACGACCAGTCTCAGTTTGCGACTGCATGAAGAACGAAGTGTTTTCAATTAAAGACATTAACATTTTTACCGACCCTAAAGAAACAGTGATTCGTATGCATATTATTTGGCAGTTATTGAATGGTAGACCACTAAATAATATCCTTTTAGTTCATCAACTCATCCAAGCGGTCGCAAACCGGCACACTATTTTTTTATACGTAGCCGGTTTCAAACAAGCGTACGATCCACCTGATGATAAGCGGCCACCGCAGCCTATAGACGCTTGCAACTCCAAAGGAGTCACGTACGTGTTGCCGACCCTTTATGAAATTTGAGAATTCACTGTGTTGACAGCAGAAGGGACAAATTTAGGTCCCTCGCTGTCAACACAGTGCATCCTCGGGAGCTCTGGCAATCTTGCTCACCTCCAGGAACACAACACTACATACTTGTATAATAGCTACATGCTTGTATTAGCTGGTCGCCTATTACCGAATGTCACATAACTTAGATAACTGAAAATAATGCCACTGGACCACACCCATGTTGGCTTGCAATTGAGCGCGCGTTATGTAAGTGTTGAAGAATATTTAATTAATGGTAGTTTTGCTAACATCCGGATGTTGGTCATGCGCTATTGTTAACTACAGTTATAGGCATAGATGAGTGAAATTACTTCTTATCTTTTTATCGTAACCGTAGGTCGGTAGGCCCGAACCGATCCGAAGATGATGTTTTCAGGGTTCCGTACCCGAAGGGTCCAAACGGAACACTATTGCTTTCGCTCACGCGTCCGTCCGTCAGTCGTCTGTCAGCCAGACAGTTGGCGCTTACAGTCTTCAAATTTTCACTGTATCTTGTTGACCCGAAGCCATACAAATTGTCAAAACTTATTTTTAAATGTTTTAAAGGGAGCTCTCTACAGCTAAAGGGGCGCACGAAAAAAAATGTTTATATTTACCCCACGTACGAATACGCGTTACTAAATGTTGAGTTTGTATGAACTATCATAGTATGTTTATAGCTCGTTAAGTAGATTGATACAGTATTTTTGTTTTAAAAATATTGGAAAACAAAGGAATGAGAAGGCACGAAGCAGCTTTATTTATAAAATTTTGTTCCGAAGAATTTTAAACCTTCGTAGTGACCTATAAACTTGAGACTTGTTAATAATGTTTATTATTGCGTATATTTTAGCAACAAATACTAATATATCGATAAATCAGATTTCTTCTCTGTAATTTCATTATTTTTCCACTTAAACCCACTTAATTTGGCGGTTGGTTTGGAACCCTAAATGTGCAAAGTCCGACACGCACTTGACCGGTTTTTTGGGTAGACGTTAGAGGTAACTCAAAACTCAGATTATGAGTCTGACCAAACATTAGCCCTTAACTTTTGCTAAGTCCTAAGGAACGTCGCTCTATTTTATCTGACCCTTATTGCAAATGAGTCATTTAAAATAAATAATGATCATCAATACTCAATGAAAATTAAGTCATACATTCTCTAAGTCTAACATCGATAAGTGTTATTTACAAAATTATACCTAGGTCATCACTAATCAACCTAGGTACATTGCTGAGTATAATTTTGATTGATTCATAAATGGAGCTGATACAATATCATGCAAAAATATCTATAGAGCCAACATATACATAGATGGATAAGTTTGTCTACATTGATGAGAAAGTCTCCACTATCAACTCACCAAAATAGATGATTGAGTTTAAAAATCGTGTTCTTACAAAGTTAGATATAGTCCTTTCTCTTCTTATAATGACATAAGAGATCACTAGGAAGTTACTTTAGAACTGCAAGAAGCGATAGGCTACCATCACCGTGCTATCAAATATAAGTAGGTATATAAGAATGATGAATATTGGGCTAAAATATTCCATATTTCGCGTTATTTTTGAACTACGGTGAAAAATATTTCTATATTAATAAAGTCGAAAAGTGCCAAAAATTCAAATATCTCAACTGTACTTTAATATTGTGCAGTGATTGTAGACCAAAAAATTTCTATTCTTTCTTTGCATCCAAACTGCCTCCCATTTCAAGCTTAACCTAATGCCAGCCCTTTATGCGTATAAGCGTAACTTCACGTACGTACAGACTGCGAATTATGTGATCAATAATTTATCTCGCATTACATAAGACGGGTTAATATTTACTCGATTGTGAGTGGTGACCGCGCGACTTTCACTTTCGCGAACTGCCATATGACCTGCGTGCAGTAAGATCGTAAGCGGCGCGTGCGCTCTTCCTGCTACCAACATTAGGTACCTCAAAAATTGGCAGAAGGGCTCAGTGCTCGTTACCTGGGGGTCAATTCGAGACACCTAATGCATTCAAATTAGATTTTTTTTTTAGTTTATTTAGAAAACAACAGCGACGTACAAAAGAATTCATACAAAAATGGACGCAGATTAGGCCTAAAGTTTCATATATTACTACGTAACAATTATTGACTGAGTAAGTTACAGGTGCCGTTATAATTACCTATTAAGTTGTGTACTCATGCAAAGTAGTTTAACTAAAGTAAAAGAGATTATTAAAAACAATGTTTTCCCTCACTTCATAATATCTAGAAAACAAACATTGCCGAACTTTATTCTTGAAAGAGGACAAACTATGAGCAAAAATGTCTATGTCATTAAGCATTTCGTTATACATATTACAAGTGCTAGATTTGATTGTGTTTCACTCGCTCTATCTGACAAGTTATCCGCGCGCATGTAGAATCGGGCTAAACGCATTCGAATCAATGTGAAATATGATACGTATCTTTCAATCGACCCCTTGTTGTACTACTACTACTACTACTACTACTACTACTACCACTACTACTACTACCACCACCACCACCACCACCATCTTTTCCTCATCTTAGCGGTATCTTAGTTTCGTTCTTAAAAATGTGATTGCGTTTAACCCTCGTTTAACCTGACGAAAAGTTAAGACAACATCATGTTTACATATATGTAGTTTAAACTTTGTGACATGATGGTAAAATAATATTGAAAAAGCATGTGTAATGAATGCTGAACAAAGGAAAAACATGATTGAGAATTTCATGAGGATGTTTCCTTTTGAATAATTATATTATGTTGTGCTCTGTATATACTTCTAGCCTTCTTGAATTTTGTCGTTTGTCATTAGTATAGTCTGTATAGTCTCTATTTAAGTTGAGATACTGTTTTCGTCTACTTTTCAATTTTCTTATAATTTGAAGATCTTCATACACAGCTTTTTATAGATTCACTACCTAAAAATACTCGAAAAAGAACTTACTAAACTGACTGAATTAGTAAATTGGGATAAAAACCTATAAAGTAAAGAAGACATAACTATTGCTCTTTGTAATATTAGTGTGCATGTAAAAATATCGGCTCGGCATATCGGCATATCGGCGACAAAGTAGGTTATTGGATGTCATATGATTCGCATGAAGCTCAGAACTCGCAAAACCACGTGAGACGGTGGGAGTCTCGAATTTAGGGCGTTTGCGAAACGATCCTACAACAATCGCGGTAGGTACGAACCGAGTTTAATGGGTAATTGTTTCACATTTGTTACAAGGAGATTAGAGGTACAAGGTTTATTCATTCCAAATAATAAAAGGTGCGGTAAAAACATGAACTGTTAGGCCTTGTTGTATTGGCAACATGTTTCGCGTGCTTTCAGGCGAGACGATTTCAGCGTAGTCACTTGACAGTATATTGCGAAGTGCCATCGAAAATGTGTATCTATGTAATACATTTTTCAGGCAGCTATATTATTTATTTTATTTTAGTTTATTTCTTTAGGTAACAAATAGACGAAAAATAATTAACATATTAGCTAAATGCTAATTTATTAAGACTTAGCATATTATGGTTGTTTTGGCAACTGAATGGTAACGAGGACATGTGTAACACTTGTTAGACAGAATGCGTTGCGTTTGTATTTACAGGTAAGTAAAGAACATGAATATCGATTTTGTATGCTAAGAAGTTGCCGCACACAATAAGTTGTTGCGTTTTCGTCTCTTGTTGTTTTGGGCTCACTCCAACAAAGGTATAAAAGCGGTCATCGAATGTGAAAGCATCGCCAGGGAATCCCAAATTAGTCTGATGATGACATAAATGTCATACCTACATAATATTTTGTTATTTTTTACTCACATTTTAAGTTCTCGATTCTCGAAGGAAATCAGATTACGCAGTATTTTGGTCTTTCACGTGAGCTTACTGATATCGCACAGATTTCCTCACTTGACTGTACCCTGTTGTCAGTATTACAAATGCACAGTAGTAACATAAAGCGCGAAAGCGGAACAGTACTGCATTATTACTACAAAATTTTCTTAACGGACCATCACTTATGCAGTACCCTAAAATGGAGGCGCGCAGTAAAAAATCGGTACTGACTCGAATGAGAGTGAACACTGTAATCCAGTATGCCTGAAAGTACGCTTGTCGCCTGAAAGTACGGAATAAAGTGCATCTAATCCGATAGTTCTGATGACCTCGGGCGCCGAACGCAACTTTATTAAAAATCGAAAAACCGATTATACCTAACCCTGAATAATTAGTTGCGGATAGTACCTTCTCACTACGTTTTTGGAGAAGACTAAATTTACAATATGAGACTAGAGTTGTCTCTGTAGATTAAATAGTTTTCAAGATAAAGTCTTTCAAAGTTTATAATTTTTTAGAAATTTGCAAACTTTGAAGGGCGTTATCGCAGAAACTATTGAGTCTACAAAGACAATTTTGGCCTCTTAGTGTATCAAATCAAGTTTACTTATTTATTCGGTCAACATCATAAACAAGTCTGCAAAAAAAATCAGAACTACCATAGTTGACAAATGCTCTGAATGTATAAAGTTACTGGATTACTGAAAACACACAGCTTACTGATCGCACCGCCTCCTAACCGACAAAAGCGCTAAAATCACGCTTACCATCACTCATTATAGCTCACCATTCGTTTTCTCTTTTTACAATAACAACAACCGTGCATAACTATTACAATTTTCATTACGTTTGATTGTTTACGATCATATAATGTTGTCAAACAAACATCGCCAAGGCCGTAACACGGCGATCAAGATGTTACGTTTACAGTTTTGCAATGCGTTTAAATATTGACCAAAATTTCTCTTAAGACGCATGGGCCGACCTTAATATGACCGCTCCGCAATTCGACAAGCTTTCCACGCGCACAATAGGCACTTGACTCACTTTCAGTGGGTTTGTCTTAGCCTGAAAATGAGCTTGATCATTAACTTTTACCCTCTTTCATATTTTTATTTTAAAGTATGTCCCATCGCCAAGACTCAGCGGCGAAAATAGTGTTTAAGTCTAGTCTAGTGTAGGTACCTAATGCAGACAGAAACGAATAAAAAATATTGTTTAATACAATCTATTAATTTTATGCGACCAGCGACAATATGATGAAGTATTTTGCGTTCTTTTTCTGAGAAGATTTTTCAAATTTCTATTTTAAAAATATTCATGAATGTAGGTACGCCATTAAGAAATTAAGATGCAAGTTGCAGGATTTCATGTCTCTAACATTTCGATACAAGTGAAGGGATTTTAATACCCAGCCTTCATGTTATCTACGATAAAGCTCGCCAGTATAATAGAACTGACTAACGTTTGGTCTCTTTTTGTACATCCGGCTCAAGTTATTCTGGGAAGATGTTAGGAAATTATCCTGGAATAAAGTAGTCGGGCAACTTTGAGTGTAATCGTTTGCGATGTGGAAATTACACGGTGGAGGAAACACAGGCCGATTTCTTGGTAGTTTGTATTATTTGAATTGTGGGTTATACGGCCACATCTATAACTCATTGTCCCCGTAGCTTTGCATGCATTTTTGACCGAGTGAAACGAAGGTTTCTGCTTCAGCTTCGACATAAATGCTTTCGTATTTCCGGCGGATCCCCGGCTGTTCTCGTCTACTGGTCGCATTTGTCAACCGATTCTCGTGAAATTTTGTGAGCAGCTTCGATAATAAGTGCATGTACGTTATGAAGCGACTCCATGACTGCACTACGGCGGATGTTGTTTACCTTGTCTACAGGGCGCTGTGTCAGCCAATCTTACAATACTGAGTCTGGGGCAGCGCCGCCAAGAGTCATTTGCCATTACATTCATAGATGTAACTGCCACATTTGACATTTGTCAGCTGTCAATGTCATGTTGATGTTTTTTTTGTTTCACGGCAGACCAAGGCACCATCCTATTAGTCCCTAGAAACGTGTGGTATATCAAATTTAAGATTCAAAAATTTTTTCTTAAAAACGATACTTAATAAAAAAACCGATAACAGTTTTGAACTCTATAATAAGTCAACTATCTATAAAATATATAATATGGACCACTCCAAAAAACTCAAGGTTCCCAATTATTATAATTCTTTTTACACTTCATTATTTTCTTCTTTTTAAAATCTGTAATGGATGTCATACATTATTACAATTGTGTAAATATTATGCGGGCTCGTTGGAATTAATCACTCAGTGTCAGCGACCGCAGGGCTTTAACTGACAATGGTTACGAACAAAACACCCAGCGTAGCATAAAAACTCCGATGACACATAGTTGCTACGAATCTCGAGGTCAACCTACACCAGTGCCCACTGTGAGGTGAGTTCTAGACCTTTGTCTAGGACTCACACAGCTTTCTGTGAATAGCATAGGAGAAGGGACAATCGATCGCCAAGGATGCGCGTGAGTCGAACTCGTGACGTTCAGCACTATCATCTTCATGGTCTATCGATACTGTAGTATATTATTGGTAATCACATGTGTAGACGTAACCCTCCTATTATATGATGAATTTATTGTTGACAAACCATTACAGATAATTCGATAAAACTAATTGTTGCCTATTAGTTTGATTATTGGTTTTCCCTTGAGAACATTAAAGGCTGATTTTTGTGTATTCTTGCCAATTTTATTTGCTTAGATAATTGGTAATAATCTCGATAAAATACAATTTTGTACGTCATAAATTATCAATAATTACCGCCTAACATTTTGCAGCCGTTCACCACTCTTCAGATGAACAAAGTCTGCTAAGGACGAGTTTTGGATGACTTGACTATCAAATCGAGATAAATGTGTTTATCGGACATAATTTGCGCCACTTAGTCTGGTCAGTATAAATAAGTTTTTAAATTTAAATTCCGATATCCATGTAACCCTGTGATACATGGGATGAAAATATTTGGATACCTACCTAATAAAAAGTGACAATGAACAAGATAAGCTAAGGAAAATGATTGCTTAAAGTGTTTACTTATCAGAGTTATCAGAAAATATGAATAAACTATGAACCAGCGTAACCAAAAAAGTAGGAGTAAGACAGGCAAGTGGTCTACCACATTTGGATATTTTCGACTCAATTATTTGTAATATTCAAATGACCAGTTTCTTCTCTGACCGTACATCTAAAATTTGTTGTTATAGAAGTCATTCTATAACAACAATTTTTAGATGTCGAGAGATCAGGCTTAGGACTTATTTCGAGACATGTTTTCCTAGTGAAGTTCGTCGACCCGGATGCCGGGATTTAACCTCTGGCTGTTGTCACGGGCCGTTCATCTCCACTGTACGAAGCCTATCTCGAATACGTAACCTTTTGTGAGTTCACAAATTAATTAAAGGATTTACGGGCTTCTTGGAAACGTTACCAAAAATAAAAAAAGATATTTTGATTCATTTGGAAAACCAAAAATATGAATTACTAGCGGCCGCCCGTGACTTCGACCGCTTAGATTTTAGATGGTAACAAAGATACAAATGAGGTTTATTTGTTTCTGTCAGTTGTCTGATACTATCAATCTTTTGTGAAAAATTACTCAAAAGAAAAAATAAATGTCCGCCATCTTGGATTTGAAAATGTATGTAATTATCGTAATCGGCACCCCGAGGAACCTCGAAGATGATACCTATATCGATTTTTACTAAAAAGTAAAGATTTGCTCCCCGCACAAATTTGGAACCCCCTTTTTACCCCTTTAGGGGAGCAATTTAGAAAAACACACAATTTAGTTTTGTTATATTTAAACAGAGAATCATATATGAAATTTCAAGTTTCTAAGACCAAAAAAAATTATGTTTCCCATACAAACTTTCATCCCTTGTTTTACCCTCTTAGGGGATGAATTTCGAAAAATTCATTCTTATCCCTAGCCTACTTTATAAATGTAACCGACTATGTAAAAATCAACTTTCTAGCGTTAGTAGTTTCGGCTGTGCGTTGATGAGTCAGTCAGTCAGGACTTATTCTTTTTATATAATATATAGATTATGCATAATGTAGGTACCTAGTTTTTTTATATACCTAGAAGCGCATACGTCTCTTCCTGTACCCTTTCGATGGTACGTTCTAAAATTGGTAATATAATTTTAGAAATCGGATGTTCAGTTCCGGAAATTACCCCCTACATATACAAAGTAAACTTATTTAAAAACATTACAAGTATATTTGTTACGCCTCCACCCACCTATTATTAACAATGAAGACGAAGCCGTGGGCTAAACCTAGCCTTTGTCATACGTGTCAAACCTCGGACGAGTACCAACATAAACGACAACTTATGCCACAAAATAGCATAATAGTATTGCATTTACACTTACATTTACATTTACACTTAGCGCGTGGAAGCAAGAGCACGCAACATCTACAAAATCGATTGCAATCCAATAAATAATTTCAATACCAACCGATTATCAGTGTATCGCGCTCGCACAAAGTTCTCTATTCGATTCATATGATTTCAGTACGTCAAAAACGCGTTTCCAAATTGACGTGACCACGGATGGGGGGAAATTTAGCATTCGCATGAAAATAAGTCATCGTTTAGTCGGTCACTAGCAAAGTGAATCATAGGCACACAGTAGGGGCAAAAACTACGCCAGATGTACTAAAGCAGATTTTTTAATTTGAAAAAGTAAACTGACGTTTTCGGGCGCTCATCGGACATGATTAAGTATTCTATAATGGTTAAAGTAAATACAGTTTCCCCGAGTCATGTGATTCGCATTAGGTATGACACGTAAAACAAGTCAACCGGTTCGAGATAGCGATAATAATGTCTTTCCTTACGCAACCACTACGTAACCAGATTTAGAACTGCAGGCTGATGATTCCATCATTCCATGTAAATATCATTTTGTGATGTTACCGGCTATTGGAAAACCTAAAGTAACGTTGATACAATAAGGTTTGTTTTTCATCGGCGACTGAACATGAACATGCGTTGAACAAATCTCAAAGTTGATTAGAAATGGTTGACATGACAGTCTTCGGAATTTTCAAACTAAGTTTCTAATAGCAATACTGAAAACTATTGTGGGAAAAAATTACCAGTTCCTTTTTAACACATCACAACACCCATATCACGTAAAACCGCATTACACATCAAAACAGTGAATAAAATCAAGTAATGATATTAGAGCTTTATGAGTAGTTAGGTAGTTTTAATACGAGTTTTAGAGGAGCAATCAAATGAATGTATATTTTTTTCGATCGCTGATGCGTAGTAATTTATGATAATAATTCACCTTGAAAACAGTTACGTACTAAATCTTTTATTTTTTCAGACGATATTTTCGTAAGTTGATAGAAATCGATGAATTTATAACCGTAATAAATTACGTGTTATAAAAAAAAGTATTCCAATAAATTGCAAACGAATGAAGTGTGAAATTACCTTTATCGGGGAATTTGGAAATACTGCATCGATTTCTGAACGGTACAAAATTAACGTGGGTAGAATAAAAATCATATGACGAAAGTTCTTACTCTAGATTCGTATCCAGTAGTGAAAGATAAGGGAATATTAAGAAACAAATAGTTATAAAATCTATTTGAATAATCATTCACTATTCATTAATAATCACTAATTAAGTCAATCGATTCATCTTATTCTCATCACTACAAAAGCCAATTCATAACTAAAAAAAGGACTAGTAAATATTTCCCACAATAAATAGATTCTGCAAGCTAAGGTGACTTCCTGACTTGGCGGGGCGGAATCGATATGTGACATTTTCTTCTTTGACGTAAACTTACTGACGTCGCAAAGATTCTCACTTGATGGAATACTGTCAGGATTACATTTGCGCAATAGTAATATCATCCGCAGAAGCGGAGCAGTATTGCCTTCGCATCGCCCCGCTACCGCGCATTCCGCGGCAGTCAGGTCAGGAAGCACTCTATGTACTCGTAGGGGCGTAGTAAAAAGCGGTACTGGTTTGACTGACATTTGACAGTTTTTACATATCGTACCGCCTCCACACAGTCAAATCAGGAAGTCGCCAAAGTCAAATAATTGATCAAATGTTGCAGTATCAATAAAAAACCCTAAATAATAATGACAATAATCACTTTGTCAGTTTTTTTACATCCATGTATTGTTAGTGTGACTAAGGGTATATTAGTAAGCTATACCTAATCTAATGTCACTGATAAAAACCTTAAGGGTAGGTTTTATTATAACGGTGCTTCTTTAACAATAATGGACGTATATCATTTTCTAAAACATGCTCGGAAAGGTTCGCATTTTGTTCTCATTGTCTATGATTAGAAGAAAAATAAATAGAAAGAGTAAAATTAGTAACAATTTATTTTATTTGAGCGTTAAATTAACTAAACGGATTATTATTAAAGTTTTGAGTGTAAAAGGCGTGAGTGTGAAAACAATACCGCCTTTGAAAGAAGCCGTCGTTACGCTCTATTATCAATGCAAAGGTTTGACAGCCGATCTACCTACGTCCGAGGCTTGGAAACGGCACGGTCCCGGCCCGACACGGACATGGCACGTTGACTTAGAACAACGCACCGATACCGGGCCCGACGGACGGCTCGGGCATATACATCAAAAACAAGTAGGTTGTAAACTGTCATATGTGAAATATGGGAATCCATTTAACCTTGCATTTAGTCGGTTTATATTATCTGGCCGGCGAGTATGATACGAAAAAGACAGCTTTTATGGTCACTTTTTACCGTCAAATTAGGGTTAATTTACGTCAATTTTCTAATATGATGTCTGTGTATCATAAACTGAAGGGTTTATATGTCGGACGTATATAATTCGTCTCTTACTATCAAGTATGTAAGTGCGAGAGACATATAAGTGATTATTTTAGCCTTTCTGAGGGTTATTTATATGTTATGTCAAATTTTATACGTCATATACTAACACGGTAATCGTCATGGTCATAAACTTATATAGATCAACTGGGGATCCCACTTTTAACACTGTAGAGAATATAGGTGCTTCGGAATTCCCACAAAAACGAATGTAAATGTTTCCTCACACTGTTTGAGAAAAGCACTATAAATACCTTGGCGGAAATCGGGGTTGCCTGACTTGGCTCCTGGCGGACCGCGGTGATGCCTCGCTCTGCCCAACCACCTCTAGCCTCTGGCAACCCCTTTCCGAGCCTCTGCAATATATAATTTACAATCACAACAATGTTATTTACCTGTTTTATTCTTATTTACTTAACGGAATGGTTAAGTGCTATTTTATACGAAATGCTTTTAATAAATTCTAAGAACTATTTTATTTTATATTTTACAGTTGGTAAAGTAATGTAAAAAGTTTAGGGGGTAGTCATGAATACGACATTACCTACCCAATGTTAATGCTCTAGAAGTCTAGAAAGTAGTTATTCTGTCACGCACGTTTTTTATCCCACAGTATTTTAAGCCTCTTTCACCTACTTTTAAAATCAGAGTGGAAACTGGCTCTGGGTCAGCCTGTATTTTAAGTGTCATGATACTCGTATAATGTATTTTTACTGGTTTAGCAATATTATCACACGATACCTATATAATTCTGCATTATAAAATATTGTGCAAGAACTATGAAGAGAGGGCAAACCAGCCTCATTTTAAAGACCAGAGATAGAAACATTCTAGCTCGTATTTAATTAATACTGGGAAAACAAATGAGGTTTTAGTTGTAATTATAACACGAACTTTACTGTACAAACCGTACCAATGAATAATATAAGTGTCCTGTGCAAATTTATGTAGAATCCATGAGAACTTGAGAGAAAGTGTGCTTTTTATGAGGTAAGTAGGTACCTATATTTATTCAGCTACATTTTTAGCTTAAGAAAGAAATGCTCCACGTAGGTGACGGTTATACTCGTATCTAAAGTGATACACTCAATATCATGACACAATAATATACTGCGCCAGGTATGGCAATCCGGTACATTGGTTAGTAGTTTGGGCGACACGACCGTACATCATCAGCCAGCATCAGCCTATCAATCGTATGCGGACGTAAGTGTGAGTGTGTGACGTATGGTCGTATCACGACCCGGATTGCCAGACATTGTTTCGTTAGACCCTGACTCAATATTAAGTGCCGGTCTACACTGAGGGGCACTGGATATGAAAGAGTTTTTAAATCCCTCACTCACAAGTGTTCAGTACCAATTTTATTGCTTTTTTGTCACTAAAGAGATAAAAATACCGCCCTGATTTTAACAGACACTACTAAAAATGTGGTAATGCCTTGTCATTTGTTTTTATGCAACATTTAGTTTATCCATGGTCACGATCAGTATTGTATAAACTCGTGATTTGGACGAAATCGAATCTCAAAATTTCGTTTCATTTAGTCATGCAATATACAAATCGTGTAGATTAAAACCTTTAGACAACAGTTTAATTATTCACGCAAACATTGCGTACCGTAGCGTAGCATATTACGATTTGCGTACGTGAGTAAATAAGTACGAGTATACCATGAGATTATGCTAGTTATACAGACCACAGGGGGGATTATTAAGTAAGTACATAAGTTCAATTTTATGTAATTCTGCTAGGTGGCTTCTACATATATCTTTGGAACTTCTAAAAACCCCTTTGAAACGGTATTTAAAAATGAGCATTTAATTGAATAAAATATTTAATATCAAAATTAAAAGCAAGATGGCAAGCGCCCTGACGGCATGACGCTCGTTCCTTGGACGCTCGTATGGGACGCCACTTTCTTGCCTTGATATGCTAGCGCTGTCCCACCTCCAAGCGACCTTTTCTAAGGCTGGAGTCGTCGCCGCCACGCCGGAGCAAAATAAGCGGCGCAAATATGCCGTCCTCAGCGAGGGCTACAGTTTTGTGCCGTTTGGCGTCGAAACCTTGGGGCCAGGTGCAAAGGCGCTCTGCAAGGAAATAGCGGAGCGCCTTGTTAAAATGTCGGGTGACCAGAGAGAGGGCTGGCAGCTAATTTGGCCAGAGGATTAGCCTCGCATCAGAATCGCTGCACGCGTTCTGGGAACTATAGCTAGTGATGGGGATTTGGGGGCCATCTACTTTTTATACACTATAGTTTAGGTATAGGTTTAGTTAGTTTAATTAGGTTAGTAATGTATTATTTAACTTAATTTTTTAATTTTGTTTTTTTATATTTGTTTCAATAAAAATTATAGTGATAAAGTCAAAATAGTTAGTACCCAAACAGTTGTACCTACACGAAGAAAGCTCTGAAAAAGTATAGTTTACCTACCAGAAATGTACGCAGGGCACTTCTTAAATTCATACATAGGTGTATCATGTTGTATAGGTAGTGCCACCAGAGTTGAGGTCACGCACACTACAACATGTAATGTAATGACAGCGGGATTTTGATACTATCTTTGTATCGATAACAAGTTCAACAGTGCATTGTAAGATAGACCAAAACGTTTCTTTAAACTATTTTGTTAAGTATTGTTTACATGTAATTCAAACAAAACAGAAAATAACATGTTTGATCTACTTTATTTATAGTTTTATTTTTTGATTATTTTTACTGTTTTTATACCTATTAAATACGTACATTTGTATTTTAATTTACATTAACTCATTCATTTCATGGATTCACTTTTTTTGAAATAAGTAGGTACTTCCTGTAGCGGTGTGTGTGTCATCATATACTTCAACTCTCGTGGCACAAACTGAAAAAATATTGCCCTTATTCTTGCTTCTTTTCTTACTCATGTATTTAAGAAGCGGCCAAGTGCGTGTCGGACTTCGCAAATTTAGGATTCCGAAACCACCGCAAAATTAATTTCGTTATAAAAGGAAATTTGAAAGAAATATCTCATTTATTAATACATTAGTATTTGTTGGTAAAATATACGTAATAATAAACATAATCACAACATTTCAAGTTCATACGTCAATGTAAAGTTAAAACATTCTTCAGAACAAAATTTCGTAAAAAAGATGACTTCTCATTACTTTTGTTTTCCAATATTTTTTGAAACAAAAAATACAATATTTACTTATTCAACAGTTCTAACGATATGACACTAAATTGCACCTCCCATTAGCAGTATGATTTTGGCTCAACAAGATGCTTAATACTGTGAAAATTTGAATGTAGCTTCAACCATTTGGCTGTAGATAAAACCTGTGTGACAAACGACGGACGGACGCGGACGCGTTTGAGTGACTGTAACATGGTTTTTTTGGACCCTTCGGGTACGGAACTCTGAAAATGCAGTAATGTTACTGGTCAATGAGTGCTCTTTGCCCTTTACTCAGCCCGTTGTAGTGGGGGGTTCGTATATATGCCTAGTGATGATGAGAAAGTGGTTCTTCCGCCATTGACTGGGTGCATCAATGCTCAAAGAGGGGAGTTACGAAAACTTATGCAAACAATCTTAACTTAAGTTCCCCGATGTAATACAAACTTTAAATGTAGCTGAGCGAGGTTCATATTAGAATGGTTTACAGGATTTTGTGGTAGGCAAATCGTTAATAGTCACGTGCTAGGAAAACTTAGGTGAACATTAAGGAACGTTGCGATATATTTTACAATTCTAGCATGTTTCTATCGACATGGATCGGTTGCACAATTAATTAAACCGTTTGTATTCATGTGTACTACTTACTCGTAGTTTAGAGCGTATGCCGATGTTTCTAATATGACGCCGGTATAGGTATGGTAATTAAATTTGAATAAGTGAGAGGTGTATGTAATTAGGCGCAGTAAACTGGTAATATGTTTGGTGTTTGGGGAAAATATATGATGGCTAGTAAAAGTAACAATGTTAACCATAATTCAAATTATAACGTCTTTGCGAACGGTCTAATAGCGAAGAGTCACGACCTACAGCCCAACACCTCAGTAGATCCTCGCTAAATGGCTGGGTCAAGGGTCAGATACAGAAGGCGGTACTCCTGGACACGGCGCGGATAGTAGCTTAGGCTCCGCATCGCTGCCGGTAAGCACCCTAGGTTAGGTTTTTATAATAGGTAATTTAATGTTTTGTAAGTATAGTTTTGTTTCAATTTTTAAATAAATATTGTAAAACCTATCTATGTTTAAAAATAAATAAATAAAATTCAAATGAATTGTGTCTTACTTAACCAAAAGCTACCTCTGTGTCAATATCGATAAGGCCGATTTCTAATTGCGTCAGTAAGGAAATAGCACCGTATTGACGCCGCCAAAATGTATACGTATTTATTTCAGCGAACAATCGATCTAGCTAGATGTCATTCCATGGAAACGCCGAGCAAGGCTCGATCTCCCAGGAATTAACATATTTATATCTGAAACAATAAGTCACTAATCTGAATATAAACTCATTTCTTGTTAAGACCGGATTCGAACACCGTCGAAAACAATATTCTCTGTAACTAGCAGTGCCGTAATGTGTAGGTACATTGAAATAATACGGATGTCAAATATAAACCTCAATCCCCTCTCGCATACTTATGATAAATGGATAAGCACCATTAATCATCCTGCCGCAGAATAAACAAAATGTTTCAAGTAATTGGAAGAGTTTATTTTTTGTCACGCTCTGCAGCCTAGACGGCTGGATGGTGCCTTTGGGAAAAAAAAATCTTTCTACCGAAAAATACTACTTCTCAAGAAACTTGTTAAATTAACATAAGCTGAATAACACGGGTTACTTAACATTTTATATCTATATTCGTGGCAATATACAGTAAAATCCAGATACAGCGACACGTGACACTAATCGTCGCACAAAACGGACTGATTTCCTTAGGAAGTGCTTTGTATGAAAGCCTAACATGAGACGATTTCGACGTCGTTAAAAAACGTTATATGCAGAGTCATAATAAGCGGAATCCACTGTAGTTGTATTTAAATGAATTCCCATCGTGGGTCATACACAGAGTTAGGTGCGCGTCTTTCCTGTGGACATATAGAAAGTTACAAGCTACAATTTTGGATTGGCCTATAATATCTCGCATAAACAGTGTCTCCGTTTCTATAAATTCATGTAATAAAAACATAACTTACATGCACGTAAGCTGTTAACTATTGACCATAGGACGACTTTTGTTTTTACAACTGTTTATGACCGTCGTAGCGAATCGTATACACTGAGCTAATAAAATAAAACATGAATAAAGATATTCATTATTAACATTAGTAACAAAGGCCAAAGTATTTAAAGTCATGTGACTGTACACAAATTAAAAAACTACAGAAAATTCACTTTATTTATTTATTAATTTATTTCAGCCCTTTGAGGCACAGCCCATATTTGAAATATCTATCATTTTCTAGCTTTTTTCCCAACTTCGTCCGCGTAGAACTCGTTCATCGCGGTATAATTTTATTGCTATTTTCTTATATCAGGCGCTTACCTCATCATCGCTATTCCATACAAACTTCCTTCCAACTTAAGGGCCAATTTCAGGGATAAAAAGTATCCTATGTCCTTCCCCGGAACTCAATCTATCTCCACCAAATTTCATCCAAATCGGAGACAGGCAGACAGACGGACAGACACACTTTCGCATTTATAATATTAGTATGGATTGTTAAAACATATCGCGTTAGGACGACGACCTACGATAGGCGCGTATGAAGGTCGCTCTCCCTCAGGCTGATGTTGGCTAATAAGTAGATGGACTAGCTAGATACTTTGGTACCTTGTCGCCTTCGCCCGTTAATTTCTATGACCCTTTAAACATGACGTTAAAGAGACAGGGTACAAACATGTTTAAGCCCTTTGTAGTCCCGATTCGTCCCGACGCATACTGGGCAGAGTCAGTCCGACCCAGGTCGGGCCTAGCAGGACTTCTCAGCTAGGGTAGGTTTAGTGGACCAGCGATAAAACTGCCCAGTAGCCACACATGAGATTCAACCAATCTCACTGGAGCGCAAACTCTTAGAGAGGTGGAATAGTGTTCAAAACCACCTGCGTGGTCGTGTCGGAGGATTACTACTCTCCTACTCTTACTACTTGCTACTCTCCAACCGCGCACTCCTAGGTCCGGCCTATAAAGCCACAGACAGGTTAAAATAAATAAATAAATAAGCCCCTTGTGAGGCTGACCATATAATTGTCTTGTCGGTACCACCTAGGTTGACTTCGACTTCGTATCCACCGATATGAAGCCATCTTTATATGTTGACACTTTGTTTATATATCAAATAACTTACTTATATGTGTCGAGTCTATTCATTCTGAGTTCCATTGAATAGATAAGTGGATTTTCTGTAGCTATTCACTTTGTGTGTTGTGTGCGATAAGCCGGATTATAATTAGACTGAAAAAAATCTAGTAAAGTGTGAGTGGCTTTTAAGTTAATATGTATAGAGCATAAATATTCACACACTTCAGCTGACCTCATCTTAAGTTACGATTACGTTACGATAGACCTTATCTCAGTGCCGCAAGGTTTACAACCCGCTTTGGTTGGGTTTTTGTTACTTGTTTTTGAGAATTATAATAATTACGACTTAAATGAGAGTATTTAAACGCAGATGGCACATAACGTCTGCTGATTCGAGGATGGAATAGCTCGAGTAACAGCATACGTCTAATCTAGCTTTAAGGGCTCTTCACACACTAGATCCAACATTCATTTAGCCCGACGATCTCGTTGACGGTAGTATATTTTCCTGCATCCACAAAGGATCAATTGTTTCTAGTCTAGCTAGCACGATAGCTTACTTACACACATATCGATCACATTTCGGTCATTCATCGTGATAATATAAGCCGTATAAGCTATTGTGCTAGCTAGGCTGATTCAAACAATAGGTTAATAACCTTTTATCTGTCGATCGTCGTAATATCGTTTAAATGAAAGCAAAATCTAGTCCTGGCCAATGCTAACAATGCAATCCCTATAGAATTTGCAGTAGGTTAAAGTTCAAGGCGGGTAGTCACAATAGAGCTGGAGGTGTGTGGCCAATTATCGTTCAAATGGTCGGATAATTCGAGCCGGAATCCTGCGCCTGCGGTCGCTATCAATCTTACACGATGAAGTTGTACTGCTCTAAACCATTATTGAGTGAGTCTAGATGACGCAGGCTTAAATTTATAGGCTATTGCTAACAGAATGTCCATTGTCCACAATCCATATCCAACTCCTACCTACTGAATGATCCATTGAACAAGATTTTTTTTTAAATCTAATTAATTAAGCATATGACGCATTACATACAAACTTACTGATAAACTGTACTTCTTTATAATATTAGCTGAGGTATGGTAATTCTTCTGATTGTAATTCAAAAAGAAGTCAGATTCGAAACGCTATCATGATACTAAGGTTCATTCATCAATGTGTTTACCTGTGTTAGATCCATATTTACTACCACTGGCAGGCATCCAGCATTATAAGCAAGGTTGCCCTTAAACGCACAGTGCATTCATGAAACGTTATTTGTTGAGATAGATGCAAACTCGAAGGCATTGATGTGTCATACGTATTTAAATTGAGCGTGTTTATATTCAGTTCAGAGGACCTATTATGTCACCGCTCTCTGCCAAGATCTTAGTCGAATGAACCGGGAGCACAAGAAAATATTATAATTTTTTATTTCACTAGTCATATAACGATACATTTATGCGATAAGACTGGTGGGCTATGACAAAATTATAGATATAAATGAGTTGATATAGCCAGCCTCATGATCGAAAGTTAATTTGTTACAATCTTTGTATTATTAAACTTTGCACTGGACCCCTTTATCAACCAGCAAAAAGTTATTGCTTCATTTAGTTTCCTTCGTCGGCCACGTAGTATGAGGATGATGAATATTTTCTTGCCAATAAAAGGTATCTCTTTATTATAGGCCTCATTCATTCATTCATGTTGACAGATGATTTTTACGCGATGCACAAAACCTGGACTCTCGTTTTTATGTATGCCAATCCAGGGCATTTACATCCACATTTACGATATCTGAATTGCGGGATTTTCTTGACGATTATGCTTTTAGATTGCTTGTCGTATGATTTGGTTCTCCATTTGGTGGCGAGCAAAATCTGTTAAAGGAAACTATGTCGCGTTTCATACAGTCCTTGACGCAGAGCCTGGACTAAGTACATTCCGTTTTCCAAAAGCGACATGACTCAGTGTAGCCCGCCTGGGCAAACAAGAACTTAAACTGTATCTTTAAAGTACGAATATGTCAGTTTAGAAATTCGAGCATAAACTAATTCTAATAAAGTCTGGTTTTCCCCTAGGGTTGGAAGGTCAAATGGCAGTCGCCTCCGTAAAAACGAGTTCCTGCGCCAAATCATGGGTTTAGGTAGCGGACCCCGGGCATCCTTCAGGTTCAGGATGCAACTGTACTGGGATAACGCTAGGAGGATGACGATGATGAGGGATTAGGGCATAAAATTGCGATGATAGCAGCACAACTCGACCGTGCGCTTTAAGGTCAACCCGTCTTCTCAACAACTGTACTGGGATAACGCTAGGAGGATGATGATGATGACGGATTAGGGCATAAAATTGCGATAATAGCAGTACAACTCGACCGTGCGCTTTAAGCTCAGCCCGTCTTCGCAAATGTCAAGGCCGTCATTGTACCGTCACATGACTTGACGCATCATGTGACCGCTTGTTTTCCTACCAGCAGGTCTAATAGTTTAGGAATTCTGAGAAGCCTGTTTTTCTTTTATCTTAATAACAATGATACATGGGAAATACTCGTAGGATTGACGCTTGTGGCCTTTTACGATCTGCACAGTGTATTTATTAGTCGTCGTTGATTGTTTGTTAAAGGACTTCAGAAATAGAGGAGGTTCTCTGTTTGCTATTTCCCGGCTACCAAGATTGGAGCAGGCATTATGAGTATAATAAGTAACCAATCTATTCAATTTTTTATACTTCTTGACGGTAATCACTTACCATCAGGTGAGCTGTCAGCTTGTTTGCCACTGACTTAGTATAAAAGAAGATCAATGAAATAATGCAAGTTTCATCAATGATTTTGGTATTAGTTTCCAGTGCTTATTTACGATGCTCAAAAAGAGAAAACCGACTGACAGGGGGAATTTAGCATATTGAAGTGGGCCGAAAAGTTCTAGGACAAAATACGCAACATTCGTACATTCCTACCATTAAGTATCATATCGAACGGGTACATTCCTACCATTAAGTATCATTTTTCAAAATAATAAAATAATTCCGTTTTTTAATTACGTATATAGGTACCTATTCGAACTCGAAATTCAAGAACTATAATAACATTCGAAAGTTACATTGAATTTTCCAGATAAGGTTTGGTCGCTCTTACTTCACGGGAGTGGGCGATCGTTACATATGTCAGAAAATCTGAGCAATTTGCGTAACTGAGTTTCTTATTCTCATAAAGCATTTGATTTAATTTGATGATTATTTAGGGATGCGTTCTAAATACATATCTATTAACAATAGGTATAAATACTTAATGTTTTAAATATCGGGCATGGTCTAAGAAAACAAGGTCTGACAATAAGGATCGTGACACGAGGTCGAGTTGCCACTTTATAGTAACAAAACGGATAACTAAGGAAAAATAATCTGCCGTTATCATGCAAAATAAATTGTTTACGCATTAAAACTGGCATTTACTTGTTTAAGCACACAAAATAGGTCAAGTTGAACATGAATGTACTTAATAATTTAATAAAAGACTCACAGAATACATGGAAGTCAGGGAGTATCATAATACACTACTGGCAACAGTCCTTACTCACACATACAAGCGTCATGTCAATCGCTTTGACGTTAACCGCGATCTCGCTCGGATGTACTGAATTGCATATATCGCTCTCGGTCGGTGTCAGTTTAAGCAGTAATTGCCAAACTTTTTTGCGGTGCGGTTGCTAATAAGAGTTAATGTAGGCCAGATTTAGAAATGGTTGGCTGTTCTATTCGGAACTGTAAGAGTAGAAGTGTTAAAGGCGGAACCTTATTGTTTTTCTACACTTCCACAAAACGAGTCAGTAGCCAACGAATGGCTTCACTATTGTGGAACGAAAACAACGAAAGAAAATGGTACACCGTACTACGTAAAGTTATGTGTTTTCTTAATTTGTGCATTTTAATGTTGTTGGGGTCCTTTTTATTCAGTCAAAATATAATTTTATTAGAACATTAAATGATAAGAACAGTGATGTGGCTAAGCCGATACTTGACAATTGGAATATCAACCTATTATTTGCAAAAGACCGCAATCGTTGTGTCATGTTGTTATACTGATTGAATATAGCTGGGTCTATACTTTGGTATAGATGATTAGAATTCATATTATTTGTCAGGGAGACATGCAAGACAATTAAGGCCAGATGCCATATCTTTTTTTGTAATGGTTGTAATTTTGTTTTTTATACAGTCGTTTAATATAATTTATATCCTATTTTTTAAGTAAGACAACTATTTTTCCCCAAAATACAAAGTTTGAGAACCATCGATAGCAGGGAGTCCGAAGGTCGTGTCACCCACACTACTAACGGACGTTTCCGTTTGCCATACCTGGCGAAGTATATTATTGTACCATGATATCGGGTAGAACGATACTGCGGATTTTCTTGCATGACTATAACTTAGGATTAGCTTAGAAGGGAGGTAACCATGATTTCGGTAAAAAAAAATTCAAACAGTTTTGTTTCAAAAATTCAACCCAGTTTGAAAAAAAATGTTAAAAATATTTAAAAAATAATGGATTTTAATAAATAATAAATAATTGGCCGACGGTAACAGTCACATTACTATTTAGTATCTAAACTGGTTTACACTCACGGCTGTATTCCCGAAAGGTGTAGGCAGAGGACATGCAATTTAATTGTGGTATTAAAAACAACACACATTTAGAAATTGTAGGTGTAAAGATGGAGAAAATGTGATATTGCACTGATAGGTTGCTAGCCTATCGCCCACGACACACTACAACCCGGTTCCCATAGTCGACTCTTACGACACCCACGGGAAGAAAGGGGGGAGTGCTATTCTAAAATTCCAACCCGGCACAAAACTGGTTTACATGTCATTTATTTAAATAATTATATGGATTAGGTGCTATAGCGGGCTCCGGGGTGCTTTAGGTACATCCGGGAATACGATAGGAGGAGGATGACATGTCATGTATTTAGAAACAATTCACGAGAATCTAGCATTAATTAATTGTTATTTGTGAAAAAATCTGCCTAGCGAACGTAATTATTTGCTTCAAGATTAAACACACAGCGCCATCTAATGGGAATCGACGACGTTAATAGTGACATTACATTGCTTACGTTGGTACAGTTGGTCGAATGCGCGAACGCTAATGAAAGCTTACTTCACTTTCCTAGTACCACAAGTCTAAGGGAGATGGCGCTGTAGTATCATCGTGTATTTTTTATAAAATGCCTACGTAACCGAATTAGGTATTAATGTTATTGATATATTTTATTTTATTAATGGGACATATCTTGAATGTTTATAAATATTGACTTCGTAACCTTTTCTAATTTTACGAACGTGTATTAAGTAGACCAACTTGTATAAAAAATGAGCAACGTTTTTTGTTTTTTTTTTGAGGAAACATAGTCAGTGTTATGGACCTTTGCACCGGAGACGGCGATGGGCGGCTTATTTGATTACCTAGTTTACTTTTTATTTATTTCATGTGAAAATTTAATGTTTAGTTCAGTATGTGTTTGTTTTAAATAATATTTTGATATCATTTAACTAATTTTTAAAGTAAACCTTAACTATTTATAATATATTGTCTCTTATTGCGAACAAGTGTAATGGATGTCAAACCGTTTTTATTCAATAACTAGCTAAATAATGAATTACGTATATCTCTATTACGTTCCTTACCTTTTGATAGTTTGATTAAGTGTAGTGTAGGTGACGACTGCTAAACAGCGGCTGGTCATCTCAAACTCGTTGATGTCTAAAGTACAGAAGACGAACGAAATATTTGCGTGATAGCTTTTAAGTTATTATTAATTACCACCCGTCCTCGTAAGAAAAAAGTAAAATACTCTTAGTACTGATTTCAATATTATTAAATAAGTTATTTTAAAAATAAAAGTTTTCTTATCCACCATCTCTTTAGAACTAGTTTAATAAAAGGAATCAGTACAATTTGATCTCGCTGAAACATTGTTCATGAACCGGTAAGAGAGGCCGCTTTTTATGGCTTCGCTAGAATCCCGAGAGGTTGTTAATGTCATGTTTATGTACGATGGTTATCTTGCTGTTAGTGCGCATCACTACACTTGATGCTTATCGGGAGGTACTAATTGTAGCAATTCAAGGGCTCGTTTCTCGAAGCTATGTACCTACAAGTTACAAATTTACAGGTCTAATGTTACTTTCATATTACAATACACATACTTACTCTTTTTGATTTTTTATATTTAGAACCTGACTGTGGTTTTATAGCCCGGGCCCAATAAAGCGATAGGATTGCGCGGTTGGAGAGTAGCCTGGGGACAGTCCAGGGGAAAACCTCCGGCACGACTATGCGGGTGGTTTTGAACACTGGAATACTATAAGAGTTTGATATTGGTTGATCGGTTTCAACCGAATCTGAGATGTGAGTGGAATCGAGCTACTGGGAGTTTTGTCGCTGGTTCACTAAACCTAGCCTAGCTGAGAAGAGACCATCAAGAAACTCAGCTAGGTCCGACTTAGGTCGGGCTGACTCAACCCAACCAACACCAGTCAGTTAGGCCTCTGTCATTGGCCAAACGCCTTAGTGTTGTCATTTATTGTGAGATTGTACCTTGATGCTTCGTGAATCGAAAACCTCAAGGATTCAAAATGTCCCCGGTATGCATATCTCCACTGAATCACAAATCTAAAGGATATCGCTTTTTTCCAGACACATGAGTGTATGAAAAAGCGATGTCCTTAGTGATATCCCGTGTGAAGATAATTGAAGTCGTAGCATATATGTCACGAAAACTGTCTATGAGATTTTCCATGAAATTAGGTTTTTTCCGAAATTTTAGTGTTTCGAGTACATATTTAACAATATTTCACATACTAAATTAGTCACCGTAATGACTACTTAAATACAATGAAACCATTTCAGGACATTAAATTGAAGACGTTTTACACAGAACATCAAAAAATTACTATCAATTAAATACTAACTACATATTACTGAACTACACTAATGTATGCAATTACATACATCTAAACCGCGCCTAACAGCATACACAAGCTGACCGCGACAAGGTTCCATGTGACCCCATAAGTAAACAAGATAGAACGTTGTGGAAGCGAGCTGTCAGCAGGAAGTAACCTGTATCTCTTGTCCTTGTGCGTGGAGGCCTGCGGGCGGAAGTGAGACCCGAAAGAAAGTACCAACCGGTCGCGGTAGTGGGCCACGCGTGCGCAGCTTAGTGACACACAGCGAGTTCCCTGTAGCTTAATATTATGAGCAATTTACTGAATTTCAGGCCTATCATCGATTGGCCAAGCTGTAGTTCAAATCATATTCTTAATTTTTTTAGCACGTAAGCAGGCGTCACATGTACGTATGAAGATATCAGCATCCTAGCATTATTCCAGCATCCTGAAGGATGCCCGGGGTCTGCTAACTACTCCCAAGATTTGACGTACCTAGTCACTAGTTTT
This sequence comes from Epiblema foenella, assembly GCA_963556455.1. NCBI lineage: Eukaryota > Metazoa > Arthropoda > Insecta > Lepidoptera > Tortricidae > Epiblema > Epiblema foenella. The sequence continues at coordinate 12,881,192 of OY747106.1, forward strand.
TACGTACATCTAATGATCTGAAACAGAGGGAAGCTGATATCCTTGCTGCAACTTGTAATTATGTTCATATTCTGAGACGAGTAAATAAATAATAAAAAGATGAGTAATCCGAGTTAAATAACTTAGGTTTAAAGTGAATTATTTCTCAAAAAATTACATTTAATTCGCTTATTTGAGAAAACTGAAATAACTTAAATTAATTTACAAAGTGAGCGCAATAGCTGGTAGGTACACTATGTAATGCGCATGCCGCTTTATCGCTTTAGCCAATGGAGGAAATCTCCAAAGCTTATAAAAGAAAAACAAAACTCATAATTTCTCATGATTTGGTATTTCGACAACCTGATATTAATTAAATAGTTCTTCATATTTATTCGACGCGTTTAGTGAATATAAGCAAGAATGGTTGCGCTGACCTAACATCTGTGCTGGTAAAATCGGTGCTTATACTTATTAAGATTAATTTCTACGTCAGAGATTCTTAAACACGATATTGGTCTGGAAATTCCTGTCCTGTACTTGAGAGCTTCACTAAGCCAAGATTATTTTGATTTAAGTTTATCATTGAGACGAATTGAGTATATAAATTAAACTTTTAGTAATTTTTCTGTAAGTGGGATGCTGTTTAGCATGAAAGAGGCGGATGCTGAGACAATACGCGAGCGTGTTGACATGTTACATGATCTTTGTGAATGAAACATATGTAAATATATTTTTGGGACAATCTGTTTATGCAAGTGCTGTTATGTAAGGCAGGAGTATTTAGGCGGACGGTTAAACAATTAAATCTGAATGCTCTATTTATGAAATCAGTATTAAGTAAGTAAAACTTTAAATAATGATTCCAGTTATTTAAATGGCAGTAGGAAACGCTAAGGTTTTATTCTAACTTTTAAAGACATAATAGTGGGGAAATCAACAAGCCATGCCAGTGTCTACACCGAATGCAATCGCGAATCGAGGCATTTTATAGTTTTAAACTATCGATACCAATTTAAAAATAAAAAACAAAAATAAAACAGGTCTTTAACTAACCAGCCTAGCATGTTTGCGTCGCGTTTATTTCGGGCGTAGCTATGTACATACTAGTTTCCTAGTAAGGGTTGAATGATATTATTATATACGTCCATTTTAAAGCTAAGCAGTTATACCTATTAGGTTTAATAGATTTTTATAGCCTGTACTAACTATAAACTATAGGCCCTACATCTTTAGCCATTATTTATATTTCTCTGAAATCAATTCCTTACTACTTTTTCTAGTTTGTGAAATGTTTAGGTACTCAATCTTTATATTGGTCAACGATTACCAGTTACCAAAAAATATGAAATGAATAATCCTTATTAAATCTTCAATTAATCAGCGATTTTTAAGTAGATCGCCTTTTAATTTCCTATAAAAATCCAGGTGTAACCCATCCATAACCGCAAAGGAAGTGCGACTAATAATCGATAACTATGTCAAATTGCGAATACATTGACCTTACGACGACAAGTGCCGACTATTAGTGCGAGAGAGAGACGTGTGAGTGTGTCGCGGGCGGGTGCGCTTTACGACTTGTTGTGAATGTCTAGAATCCTACTATACTAATATTATGAATGCGAAAGTTTGGATGTTTAGCTGTTTGTTACTCAATCACGCAAAACCAGCTGAACGGATTATAATGAAACTTGTTACAACACGAGTTTTAATATGGATTAACATATAGAATACTTATTATCCTGAAAATTAGAGTAGGTAGGTACCTAAGTTGGAGCCTGTACGTTGATAGGAATTCGAATATCAGAGACCGTGTAGTTTTATTTAAGGATTTTAAAAGGACAATCCTGTGTCCATTTGTCTTTATAGGCAGAAGTGGACATGCCCAGAATATTGCTTTGCTGGTAGTCATTTAAATTTTAACAAATAGAAGACATAAAAATGGCAAGGTTCCTCTGATATATAGTGATCACTCATTACAAAGACAATATAGTTTCTTACTTATTAAGCTGGTTCGGCGATCCGAAAATGGATCTTGGCCTCCAACACTAAGGCACGCCACTATGCTCTATCGTAGGAAACTTGTCGCCAATCAGTTGAGACAATATAGTTAGTATGTAAAGAAAATTATAGTTAGCCAACATAGCAACATACTATATCCTAAGTTGATCAGCTACGCATCACATACGCACGCCAGTGTGTGTTAGAGACTCAGTTTGACCGAGAGAAAGTCCTCGTAGCCCATTCACAAGCCGCATACAAATATTTGTGGACGCCTACAATACCAAAAACGGGTTTAGACCTTTCTCGTTGCGATATCGACCTGTAAGGCCAGGATGGTGGAGCAGTTTACTAATTTACAGTAGAGGTAGCAGCATTTAGGAAAATCTCACTTTATTGCACAACTCAAAACTATTAAAATAGAGAACATAAAGCTTAAAGTTGAGGTAAACAACATACATAAATATCATACTTATGAAATGTTATTTTCTTTCGTTTTTAAAGTTTGTAATTCGAATATTAAGTATCAAATCTACAAGTGTTATAAAATACACAATTTGATTAAAACTAATGCCAAAAATAAACTAATTTATTATTGTCGAGTAAAGTACTATATGTTTTTATATAGTCTGCGAGTGTCCCAAAAATGGCCTCATCCCGTGACAATCTTCTTCTTCTAGTCTTTTTCTTCTAAATATATAAAAGAAGAAGTCCTGATCTACCATCAACGCACAGCCGAAACTTCTGGAACTAGAAACTTCAAATTTGGTCCAGAGCTTACTTTTACGACGTATGCAAGGGATAAGATGCGATTTTTGGAAATTCCACCCCTAAGGGGATCGAATAGGGGTGCAAAGTTTGTCTGGTAAACGTAATTTTTTTGGACTTAGAAACTTGAAAATTCGTATTTAGACTCTCTGTTTAAATGTAACAAAACTGAATTTAGCGATTTTCTAAATTCGTCACCTAAATGGGTGAAAAGGAGCTTCAAAGTTTGTAGCGGGAGCAAATCTTTTTTGAAGTTAGAGATTTGAAACTTCGTAAATTGACTCTATATTAAAACATATTTCAGCGTTTTATGAAATTGCTCCTCTAAAGGGGTGAAAAGGGTATTCCAAGTTTGTACGGGGAGCAAATCTTTTTTGAAGTGAGAGATTTAAAAATTCGTAAATAGACTCTATATTTAAATACAACAAAAAATATTTCAGCGTTTTTTGAAATTGCTCCTCTAAAGGGGTGAAAAGGGAGTTCCAACTTTGTACGGAGAGCAAATCTTTTTTGAAGTTAGAGATTTGAAATTTCGTAAATAGACTCTATGTTTAAATACAACAAAACATATTTCAGAGTTTGTCAAAATTGCTCCCCTAAAGGGGTGAAAAGAGGATTCCAAGTTTGTAAAGGGTTAAATCTTTTTTGAAGTGAGAGATTTAAAATTTCGTATATAGACTCTCTGTTTAAATACAACAAAAGTATTTCAGCGTTTTTTGAAAATGCTCATCTAAAGGGGTGAAAAGGGGGTTCCAAGTTTTTACGGGGAGTAAATCTTTTTTGAAGTGAGAGATTTGAAACTTCGTAAATAGACTCTCTGTTTAAATACGACATAACGTACTTCAGCGTTTTTTTGAAATTGCTCCCCTAAAGGGGTAAAAAGGGGGTTCCAAGAAGTTCGTACGGGGAGCAAATCTTTTTTGAAGTGCGAGATTTAACACTTCGTATACAGACTCTCTGTTTAAATACAACAAAAAGTGTTTCAGCGTTTTTCTAAATTGTTCCCCTCATGGGGTAAAACGGGGTTCCAAGTTTGTGCGGGGAGCAAATCTTTAGTTTTAGTAAAAATCGATATAGGTGTCATCTTCAAGGTTCCTCGGGGTGCCGATTAAGAAAATGACATGCATTCGCAAATCCAGGATGGGGACATTTATTTTTCTTAAAAATCGATATGGGTGTCATATCGTCGAGGTTCCTCGGGGTGCCGATTACGAAAATGACATCCATTTTCAAATCCAAGATGGCGGACATTAATTTTTTCTTTTGAGTAATTTTTCACAAAAGATTAATAGCATCAGACAACTGACAGAAACAAATAAACCTCATTTATATCTTTGTTACCATCTAAAATCTACGCGGACGAAGTCGCGGGCGGCCGCTAGTAACTGAAATAAAATACTTGATCGTAATTATTGAATTACGAAGTTGGATTGAGACTAAAAACCTTCCTTGAAATCAGTAATAAAGTACGTACCAGAATATGACAGCAATTATTGCGTATCGAATTAGAAAACTGAATTAAAATATAGGGCGTCGCTTTTTAAATTCAAACTCTGAGACGGAATGATTACCCAAAGATTATATTGCGTGGTAAAATATAAATCATTATCGATGAAAAGTATTACATAGTTTTATTACTTGTTAAATACATACTGTTATGAGGAGTAGATATCAAACGCACAAATATTGTTTCGGGGACAAAGAGAGTTTTAAAATATTTGTTGAACCAAACACGCAAAACGTTGTAAAGGTAACTAGTGTAAGTCATCCAAAACGTCCCCCTTTAGTTTTGAAATTAAGATTCTGTTAGTTGCTAAAACGAAGGCCAAATACTCCCTTAATTATAAGGAACGATATAATTGAAAGGAATGCAAATAATTGTTTACCGTAAAATATGTGAACATTGCTAATTAGAAGTTCCCACTTAACAATATATTGCTGTAGCTGCGTTACCGCTTCGACAAAAGGAAAATTATTTGTACCGGCGGTAATTATTCCACAATGGCCATTAAAGAAGTTGAAGTACATTGTTACACATTACTACGTAATTGTGCAGTTTGTTCTCATGGATCTTGTTATGATTTAAAGTTAACGGGGCGAACACAGAATTCTCTTAAATAAACTGGATTTCTATGGTATACGTGGGAATGCTCTAGCCTTCATGAGATCATAACCTGTCTAATCGGTGCCAATATGTGGAACTTAGAAGTGAGTCCAGTGGAGATGGAATAAGGCCAGACGTGAAAAATCTTAAATTTGGAGTCCCACGAGGGTCGGTACTGGGACCATTACTATTTATAATCTTTATAAATGATTTGTTGAATGTGTTAAGTTTTGGAACCCATATATTTACGTGCGGACGATACGAGTGTCATTTTAAATACGTCATCTGCTAAACCCTAGATACAACTTATGGATTGGTTTGCAGCTAACGAATACAAGATGAACTGCATCAAAAGCTTTTAAATGGTCTTTCGTGGGAGTACTACTAGTCCCGATTTTGTTTGCACTATTACTATCATTAAAGCAAAAAGTGTGCAATTTTCAGGTGTAGATCTTGACCCTTATCTGAGATGGCAGAATCAAAACGATATAATCAATATAAAACTAGCAGTTGCATGATTTGCGATGAGATCTTTAAAGAACGTTGCTAACAAAGATGTCCTGTTCAGTATGTACTTTCCTACTTTGAGAGTTTATTAAGGTACTGCATTGAAGTATGGGTGAACGGTACTAATGTAAATTAGTGGAATTGTACTAAAACAAAAAAGGCTTTAAGAATAATTGAAAAATGTACTTCTATACCAGATTCACACGGTAGTATTTTTGTGGATAACAATATCCTAGCTGGTTATGCTTTCACCAACAAATATTTGTGTCAACAGCAGGGTGGGATAAGGTGCTTATAATCTTCGACAACGGAATAGGTTACTTTTAAATGATGATCACTATGCCAATTTTGATAAGTTTAAATAAAACTGCAATAAGATTTCAAAACCTTTGACATTACAGTTAAGAAATTTATTTTAACCCGCCCATTCTACTCAATTAATTAATATTATGCCAAAATTTTTGATAAATGTACAAGAAATTACTGACTTTGATATTTGTTTATTTGTTACTTTATGTTTGTTAATTTAATTATTGAAAATTATTTAATCTCAATTATTCTTCGTGTATATTATTGTAATCTGTATTTGCATGCATTGTTATTATGCAGTTATCTGAGCATTTGAACCGCCGTCGGTCCCATGGCTTCGGTTATTTTAAAGAAACCTGAAACCACTTTAAAATTTAATAAGTGGCTTTGAGAATCACTCAAGAGCCGCAAACAGTAGATATACTGGTGTCGTTAATTTGAAAGTTTATTTTATGAACTTGTAGCGTTCAGAGGAAATAAAAATGAAAGTAAACCGTTAAAAATACACAAAAAACTGGTCGGAAACATCATTGAAGCGGGGAATTGAAAACAAACATGGCTGGTGATATAAAATATTATGCAGTTTTGAACGTTCTTCATAATCCTTATCATCAACCACAGAATGTGTCCCATTTACTGGGTTATATATGTATGGATTATAATTTATGAGGTAGGTACATGATGGAAGCAACTGTCAATGTTAAGTCATTCTAGTTTCTATGAAATTCCGCAAGAAGATGAGTATATAATAATTCAAGTCAGACTTTCTCATTCTCTCGAAGGTTAGCTGAAAGAGATTACTTATATATGAAGAAAGTGTATCAATACAGTTGAGGAATATTTAAGAGGTAATTGGGCAATATAGTAAAAAATATGATAATATTGTAAAAATGTGAAAATAGATATATATTACTTTGACATAAGGAAAATTAGCTATAGAATATAATGTTTGACTGACATTTAAAAAAAAGATGTGTTGACTATTGTCTTTTCTTTTTATTGTATTTTCATATTTTTAATGTGTTTTATGTGCAAATGTTTCACTTAGTTTTTTATTATTTTGTTTCTTTAGTAAATGTGCAATAAAGTGTCATACATACATACTTTTCATAGTCTTAACTACCTTGGCCTATGTAAATTAATTTATATCCTATGTAAATACATCCTACGGCATTGCCAAGATGTTACAGAGTAAGCGAACCGAGATTTATATAGAACAAAAATAATAATTATGTGACATTAAGAGGGATTACAACCTGAAAATTCATTTTGAAACTCTTTTTCGTATTAAGACTTAATTTTAATATTGTTTAAATGTAAATATTCGATTTATTATGTGTAAAATGCGAAATAAATATTTAAAATGGGTTTAGTTGGACCATTTAGTATGAAATACAAATAAGTGACATGATGTACTCGAAACTATAAGGTTACGTTTTTGCCATTTTGACTAAGTAACCGTAAAAATAAATTCGTATTCTAGCTACGACTCTAAATTAGATATTACTGAAATCCAAATTAATCCTGGAATACGACTTTAAAAAACTTTAGCATTGATTTAATTTATTAAATCCTACCATGGCTAATATCCCAGAATTTAGGTAATGTATATTCTCTCTAATACTTGATTATGCATAGTGAAATGTTTCGTACAGCGGGATGGTACAATAATTCTCTCAACTCTAGCGACAGGTCATTTTCTAATTTTCTGCGAATTTTAACAAATTTGAAGCTTTCTAAACAATCAAATCGACCATGTCGGTAGCCAACATTGTAGAAAGTTGGTAACTTACACGGAAATAATACCATTAAATGTAAACTAAGTTACTGGTCATTAATTTTATTCGACAACATGTTCATAACGCTATCAAGTTCTAGGTCAAAGAACAACGCACTTATTGTTATAATATATCTCAACGTTCTTGTACACTCCATTGTTACCATTCAGAAGTATATCGGCATTTGTATCTACACATTGCAATACTTATGTAAAAGCCGTCAGTGAAAGAACTATTGCCATCATTATCAGTCGTGTAAGTTTTACGTCACGTTATCAATTACACCTTTAAGCATATTAACATACATAACTTTGAGTGAAAGTATGGGGCTAGCCTGCTCATACTAATGTTCAAAATATTTAAAGATTCCGACTCGGCCTCGCACTTTTCTCCACCGCGACTCAGCAAGTTGGTAAACATGCTGAATAAATTAATCAATTCGAACTAGCCATACTCCTCATCGATTCAAAGATCAGAAACCCCGGTCATAAAACATCGATCCTAAGTTAATCAAGGCATTAGTACTCCTGTCCTTCAACGAAGATTATGAACTACTTAGTTTTAATCAATCACGCTTATGATAGTTGTAGGAAATAGTGTATTTTGATACGTGATTAGACCTTAAAAAAGGTATGATACAATATAACGCGTCTGCGCGCCCGCTGCTCTGTGCCCCGGCAGCTACCATCACTACTTTCCTTCCCTGCGTGTGTGACGTAACTCTATAAAAGAGTGCGCGGTGAAGACGCCGCCGCTATACCGTTTCCGTTCGCCAGGCTCGGCCATAACGTCCCGACCACCGGTGCAGAAGGACGCGAGCGGAACCTCTTCCGCTGAGCCCCCACGGACTCAACAGTGATCACTAGTTCAACAAAAGGTGAAGTGCTCCAAGGATCAGTGCACGTGCTGTGTCGTGATAGTGTTGTGATATCGTGATGGCAACAGTGTCTGTGCGAGTGATGGAGTGTGAGGCACTGTCGCGATCGCGCTCAAGATGCTGGTATTAAAGGCCTCTGTTTGTTTCAGATACGAGATGAGGTCGTTGTTCTTGTTAGCGGCGCTGTGCTGCTTAGTTTTGTCGGCGACTGGGAGCCCCATCGCGCGACCTGAAGAGGCGGTGAAGGAAGTCGGCAGGCAAGCGGTAGCTCCCGCGGCGCCGGCAGCACCCGCTGCCGCAGCTGACGATGATGACGACGATGACGATGATGATGATGATGACGTAGACCTCGATGATGCGCTCACAGGTAAACCTCAAACATTTTAAATAGCGGTACTAAAAGGTTCAAGATGTCAACTTCGTGACACTCGTTTTTTTCCGCTTTTCAAAGAATTGGTACTTAACTGTGGAAAGTAAACAGTATTTCGCACTCGCCTAGCTGTAAGCCCGAGTATAGTGACCTGTTGATAAGGTTTACCGTTTAAATGAACAGGAACCATAACGGTTGAATACACACGATGTGTGAGATTTACGCGTTATTCTCTACACCTACAACTATTTACCTTAGAGAGCATATATACCACATGGAAATGAAGTTATAAAGTTAAATTGATTGCAATTCAATGAACACCTGGGTAATTGCATCATTGGAAGAATCATAATTATGAAGGATGGTTTAAATCTACCAATTATAGAACGCTATAGATGCACATTTAAAATGTAAATGCAACGTTAAGCAAGAATTGTAGAGATGTTATTGTTTTATAACTTAGCCTTCACTCCTAATCCAATAATTAATTTTCATTAACATAGTTAATAATCTATTTGTATTACAATGGAAACGCTGTTTGGGAAAGATAGAAAAGTGTCTATTCGTCTCACGGACCGGTTGACAAACTTTCTTTTCAAATGGAAACAATTGAGACCGTAATTAAAATGACCGGTAAATACGAGTAGTATCATAACGTTGAAAGTGTTACGTTTTTTCAATAAAAATACCTGAGAACCAGGACGGGCGAGGAATGTGAGGCGGCGGCCGTGACAGCCGCGCTCAATAGGTAATTAATTCAAACAGATACTCAATCAGAGAAATTGATGCTCCTCTGCTTTCTAACGACGAAAGTATCGCGCAGGACTTCACGGTCCGGCGGCGTCTCTGATTAACTGTTTGTTTAACAGTTCATTTGTGTTTAGGTGATGCTAATCGAGCCAATGAACAAGTTGCGCTATCCAACCAGTTCGCATTGCACTGCACCGTAGATCCTAATACATAATTGTTTTAGGTAGTACTTTTAGTGGTCATTAGTGTTAGAATACAGAATTAATTATTACCAGGCATGTAGATTTCAATGGCTTTAATAAAAAAATATTTTTAGGTGATGATGATGATGATGATGACGATGATGATGACGATGACGAAGAGGCCGACGATGATGATGACGACGATGACTATTTGGAGAGGTTCTTCGACGACATCTTAGGAGGTGAGCTTATGTTTCCGACAAAAACATTGAAATATAATTGTTATTCTAGAGAGTATGGTTTGCATTGAGGATTTGTCATTCGCAGACGACGAGGATGACGATGATGACGACACGCCAGCAGCGGTTCAGCCGGTCGTGGCTCCCGCCGATACCGTGGCTGCTGCCCCTGCCGCCGCCGCAGCCGCCGCTGCCTCTGAAGAAAGCGCCTCTGTCGCTGCTGCCGAGGAAGCGGCAGAAGCTGAAGGCGAAGTAGCCGCCGAGGGAGAAGAGTCCGAAATCGCTCAGAAAGAGCCAGCCAGCGCCGAGGTCGAGGCCGTTGTGCCAGCCGCCGAACAGGCCGAGGAGGCATCCGACGACGCGGACGACGACGACGAGGAGGACGACATCGCGGACGCACTCGACCCCGAGGACGACGACGACGACGACGACGACGAGGACGATGATGACGATGACGATGACATCACCGACGCTCTTGGCAGAAACGTCGCTGGCAAACAAGCACGTGAGTCCAAAAAGCTGAAGGCTAGTCTCGTCAAACACGCGAAAAAGTCAGGGAAAAAAGCGAATTACCTGGGTAAAGTAAAGAAAACCAAAGCGACGTCCGCCGCGGCAGCGACTGCCGAGCACAAAAAGTTCAGATAGTGAGTAGGCCGTCGGAGTCCCGGGCCCAGCCCTCATCCACCTGAGAGACCTACACGGTCCCCTCCTTTAGCTTAGCTATTTATTGACTATTTATTTATTCTATTTAATTTATTTAATTTATTAAGTGAGTGTGTTTGACGTGTGAAAGTGTAAGTATGGAACCGAGAGAGTTAAATTAATGTCTAGATCATGTCACACTGGTCTCGTGGCAATTTATTGGAAATAAATCTGTTGTTCTAATTTGTTGTGTACAATTTTTTATCTAACCTTCAGAATGATTTGTGCGTTTTTGTTCATATTGCAAAAGATTGATTGTAACGAAAGATCGGTCAGAAATCTAGTTGAAAATAATATTATTGTCAGCTGATAGAGTGACATTATCTAGTGATATTAATTTAATTTTTATTACGAATAAAATGTATACTAGTCATCATTATAAATTAAATAGGGCCTAACATCCTAACCTATTTTAACGTATGATCATAAATATATGTAATGACTCTCTTAGGTATTTATCTATATCGATCCCGTATTAAATCCAAAGTAGATCGTAATATTAGTATTGTATATGTAGATATTAAAGTGTAGATATAATTAACTAGCCTTTTGACCGATTTATCTATATAATCTAACGCACAGACCAATTTAATCCCGTTCCTGGTTCCCATAAGCTAGATGAAAAAAGTGTAAAATTAAGGTGAAGGATAGAGAATCAAGGCAATAGGAGTCCCTTGCGCGAGTCGGAGGCGGGCGAGCGACGCGGGCGCGTGCGCGGCCGGTGCGCTCTTGGGCAGTGGGAACTAGTTTGTCGTGGATGTGTGTTAAGGGGTCGGGTGACGGGTGCAGCCAGCCCGCACTTTCCCAATCCGGCCCGGACGATGAACCCGCCCGATTTCTTCTACAGCCTTGACACTTTCTTTGACCTTGCCATCCGCGCTCTGGAGCGACCTTCACGAATCTCACAGCATTTCAACATTGATAGAAAGTAAATCGCACTAGATGTTTACTCTCACTGAATGACGCATGCACCGCGAAATTTGCGTGCCGAGCGTCCGGCTTAGTGAAAACAAGATAATGAGATGCGAGAAGAGAAATTTTAAATGTTTGTCGTCGTGAAATGCTGGGAGAGTCGCGAGGAGTCATATTCGACCTGAATGAAACTCGTTTGTTACCGGTAGTGGTAACCTACATACTTGCGCCTGTTCGATAGTTGATTTGCTTTTCACGGTATAACATGGAGATTGGAGTGGTCGTTTCGAATGAAATATATTTATAGTCCATTAATAGGTAATAAAGTTAGTCGCAATCAATCTAGGGTGAAACGTTGCATAACGTTAGTTATAAAGTCATTATCACGGTCGCGGCCAATAATATCAAGACACATCGGGCGGTAGTCAGTGTAGCAGAAACCTACATTGGCACCGGTACGTAACTATGCCGCACTAGTCAGATTTCTTTAGCACGTCTCGGCACGCAGTTTCTTTTACGTGTGGAAAATAGAAAATTCACCGTTGACTGCTTGTATTAATTGTAACTGGCCATTAGAATTCAAGCTAGGCTCCGGGAGCGGTACAGTTACCCGCTCGCGTGTCTTTACTACGTGCTCAGAATTAGGTGTATTCTATGAATTATGCAGGCCAATAATTAATTGTAATGTAGGTACTCGCGTGATGCAATGAAAAAACTGACGAGTTTATATTTAAATATATGGAATGTCACGTCCGTTGAAAGAGAAATTGTTTGGCAAAGTTTCCCTTTAGCTTCGCGCAAACTCATTCGATGCTCATTTGCAAATCAAACACAAATATAGGTAGGTCTACATAGTACCTTTTGAATAATATCAAGATTGTTTGAATACGTTTGCAATACCGTTGGATGGCTCAAAAATGAGTACAATATATGATATGAGCAGATTTTCTGTATAAAGGGTACAACTGATTTGAATTTATAATTTCGGTTTTACTTAATGTTCTATTAACGGTTACATGTTTAATGATTAGGTACAATAAAATAATATAAATACAATACAACAATGAATACAATAAAAACAATCATTTAACAACTTAAAACTTAATATAAAAAGCGTAATCACTTAAAACTTAGCATAAAAACACTAGTCATCAATTAGAAACGTATTGTCATGTGTGTGGCCACACTTTAATCATTTCATGGCATGCACAACTTGGTTTATTTAATTCGTCAGTAGGTATTACCGTAGTTGCATTGTAGCAAAGCGTAACTAAGTGTCACTGTTAACTATTAGGTAGGTAAATGAATTAAAAAACTACGAAGGTGTAACGTTACTACTAGGTTACGCTACTAATGTTATGATACGAGCTCATCACATCACTCATAATTCAAAATACGAATTTAGTAGTAGTTAGTAAACACTTTAGTGCACAACTCAAGTAAGTAGGTACATAGTAGAAAACTGAATAATAAATATTTTTACACAGGCGACCTTATCCCTTAGTTTCAGATTCTTTCTGAAATCATATTTTACTACTGTTTCCAAAACTGACTTCTTATGTATAGCGATAGCGAAGGTTTAAAACTTGCTATCCTATGTAAGCTAATATTGAAATAAAAAAGGCACTCACGTCTCTGCCCATCGGAGTGTTCCTTCTTATCTAGACTATTTTTTGCGGAAATGAATAACAAATGGTCTTCAAGTTCTTGATGATTTATTTCTGTACCTTTCCGGAAACCCTGAATTACCAAGTTCTGGAATACGAGAAATCTTAATTTGTAGTCGGTAGTAAAGTAACTTGGGTGTAGCTAACTACACCCAAGCTATATAACTTGATGTACCTAAGTACATCAAGTTATCCATTTTTAAATGTGCCGTAGCTCGTAGGTAAGTAGTTTAATTTACAATAAGCAGTTACTTCTCGACAGAAAACCTTTAGGGGTTTAGTTCCTTTAGCTTAGCCACTCACTCGCTTTAGAATTCGCTATCTTTACCTACTCACGCTCATACCTATACTTACAGTGACCTAAGTCATTATAGGTACCTACATCTAATATGTTTTAACAGAGTAAATCTTATTTCGGGGATCTCGGGAACGTCTCTAACGATTTCGACGAAATTTGCTATGTGGGGGTTTCGGGGGCGAACAATCCATCTGGCTTCGCGGCTGCCCAGACTATTATAATATTGTAATGTTAGATAGCATAAAAAGTAGTATATTTTAGAATCGAAACAGTTAAACTGAAATGACACTGTGATTTGTGAAATATGAAAAGCGCCAAGGGATTCATCGTATCTTCATACTTCACCCTTACGATCGATAAATATTTTAGTGAAAATAAGTAGGTAACGAACATAACGGTGGTGGTAGACACAGTAGAAGCATACAAATTAAAGTTTGTATATCGTTTATTGATAAACCTTCGCTGTATTCTTACTGCAATGGTACGTAAGGGCTGGCCTCGCAGTTAGCGTGCAGTACCCGTAAAAGATGCAGTTGGGATACAGTGCGTCTGCTTCGACCCTAAGTAGGTACATAAATAATTACATCAGTAGTTCATATAATAGTTATCCTCACTTTTATTTGTCAAATGAAACATGCACTGTGCAGACACATAACACAATACATACCTAGACAAAATTATATAAAATTGTAGATTAAGTTTACTACAGGAATATTCTCTATTGTTGTTTAGCTCTGTACGATTGCATGTCTCTTTTTAATGCTTGTTATTCTACTGGGTCCTGTGACAGAGATAATCCTAGCTTAGGACCCAAAGATTTATATATAACATCTTTTTTTGGCAATAAATGCCCCGCAGCGATCAACGGCATACTCGTATACTATACGTGCGACCATTATAGGCCGTCTGATTATAAGCATCTGAACCACCTCTCCTGACCTAATAAAAATGCTTGGTAATAGGTATTTTAAATTACGATTATACCGCGGAATTGCCTGCTCAGACATACACTGGCAAATTGCTGAAAGGCTTTATATTGAACCACTCGTAGGTATATTTGGGAATAGGGGTTTCACGAACCAAAAACACACTAAATTTAACGCAACTTGAACGAAATCCCATCCACAGGTGCGTTAGAAGCAGAATCCGAGAAGAAGCCAAAAGAGGCCGTACCTGCGATATACATCGTGAAATACAACCGCTTCATAGACAACATCCTAGAGAAGATGAACGATATCCTGCGCCGCTCGTACGATCCGGTCAGCGTGAAGCTGCAGCCTATTGACGCCAGCAAGAAGACGACTAAGCCGAAGAAAAATAAGAACAAGACCAAGAAGAGGTACGATAACTTTGATGTTTTTGTCTAGATTTGGCATTGGTTCGGATTTAGACAAAATCAGAAATCAGAAATATTTATTCGTGCAAAACACAAAAAGAACAAGAAATCTCATAAAGATTCAAATAAGTAAAGAGCTAATGCAAATCATAACTAATTGATCTCGTAATAAGTGAGGCTTACCATGTAACCTATATAATCCATTTTTTTTTAATTGACTTTTGATAAACGTAGACATCATCAATATCATCATGCGATCAGACATGCGGGGGGTTGAGCACAGTATTTAAGACTTTGGCACCTAATATCTCAGCAACGGTTGACTTAAACGGAAAAGTTTTTTAGAAACCTCTGTATATTTTTTAAACAACAGCAACAACTTTTATTTGAGGTCATAGACCCATAATATGATGTGTATGATGTAACAAATGATATCTTATACTAAATTAAAGGCCTGTCCATAGATACGCCCCGCCCAAACTCGGCAGATCCTCATTTCTAGACTAAGATAAAGTTATAAACAAAGTTGCATTGATGTACCTACTTACTTATTTTGCCTGCTAATTATGCTATTTTTCCTGTACTAGTTTGAAAATGTTGATATTCCTTAAAAATGGTACAGGAGTTGAAGGGTACAAATGAGTACGTAGTTACATTTGTCTGACTCTACAACTCCTGGTTTGTAGCTAAATGACTATATATAACAGTAAAATATTCTAGTTTGTAATCATGTTGAAATTTCCAACACATTTCCAGTACGGCAGTTAATTGAAACATTTATATTCGATAAGTGCATGGCAAGATTGCCTAACAGGCAATATACGAAACGTTTAGGACCATTTGTTCGAATGGACCAATAATCAATTAATCGATTTCGTGAGATAATACGCCCAGTTGTAATAAAAGAAACGTTTTATAGCAGCCTACGAAATCGAACAACTTTCACTTTTTTCAATCATGATTAAAATTTAATTTGTGTCCAGGAAAACGGCCAACAAGAAAAAGAACAGTGCACGAGCCGGCAACGCAGATAAGACAAGTGAGAAAATAGCTTCCAACGATACAGAGAAAATCAAAAAAGTCGAAGAACCAATGACAGAAAAGCCAGTGGAACAAGTTCAGAAAGCAGAAAGCAGGGCGTTGAAATCGAACAGCGGTAAGGCGAAACCTACTCCCAAACCGAAACCACCGACTAAGACCACGAAGCCAAAAACAAAGCCTCCTAAACCTTCTTCTAACAAGAAGCCAGTCGCGAACAAGAACAAAACGAAAACGACCGTTGAGAAAAGCAAGCCAAGGGCAAAGGGGACTTTGTACGGACTTTCGTCGTTGAGGCGGACCGGTGACGTTGCTGTCAACATTATGTCGGACCACACTACTGTGAAGAGCAACTTTGCGGTTGGACCTTTGATTTTAAGAGTTGAAAAGGAGGTTAGTGTTCTATTTCATTTTTTTTTCGGGCTTCCTATGGGCAAAGTTCTAGCGTGGATATATGGGTTTGCAGGACGAAGAGATACAGTTTTATTTTAAAAACCAAAAAAAGCTAGACACGATGTACATGCGACTCTGACACTAATGATTTCACTGCGCTTTGGTTGGCTTCAACGTAGTGTCATGCGCCGGGTTAACTACGATTGTTGAAGGAGGTGCAGAATAAATACGGAATCCTAACACATGCGTAGGTGACGCTATTCATTGGGAAATGCTAGCAATAAGGTCAACGTGCCTAATAGTCACTGATGTATACTTATCTAAAATTGACGCATTATTTTATAAAGCTGTTAGGTGTTATATATTATAGTATTTTGTTTTTAGGTTGGACGTGGAGCAAAGAAAGAGCTGAAGTCGGCTACAGCCACCACAGCCGAGATGACTGGAAAAATTAGTCTAAGGGTGAACAACCAGGGTGTCGCTACATTGCACTCTATCAAGGTTCTACAGCCTAAGCAGGTAAATGAAAACCAACTTTCAATTATGAGTGAAGGTCTTTATTCGTTTCTGTTGGTGTTCTGTTAATCAATAAATACAATAAGCTACATATGGTAATACGACTTAAAATCCTTAATTTTCCAGGTCAGAGTGGACAGCAACCACGAGCGCACGCGAGAATTAGTTTGGCGCCGTAGCGCGAGAATCGCTCACGTCGTCTCAGAAAAACTGATGTCAGCCTCTAAGCCCATGTTCATTCACCAAAGTGTGACCAAGGAATAAGCAATCTAAACACCTTAACATAAGGTCTACTTTAGAGTTATATAACAGATTTGCATTTATAGATTTAAGGTTATTTACAACTTGAAGACTGTTAAATGAATGTAATTTACATTAAGGTTTAATGATACTCATAGATGTGGAATAGTCAGAAGTTGCATTTATTAATTTATAACATTAATGGTGCTAAGATGTTCGTTGTCAAATGGTACACGTAATTTATGAACAATAAATATTATATTAAGTAACTGTCAGTTTCCTTATTAATATTATGCAAAGGGTTGATATAAAATGCATAGGTACTTGTCATTTAGATTGTGCTTATTATTTGTATGCGTTTACAGTCAGTAAGTGCCGATGTTTTCTATTCTCATTTTTTTGAAATAGGACATAGTGACGAACTAAAGTGCAGTTAATACATTTAAAATTTCAGAGGTAACTTCGAAATTATATTACGAAACTGTCGATATAAACCGTAGAAACAAACAACTTTTACCTGGTTTAGAGCATTCTCAGACAAACACGACAGTTTTGTTCCTTGCATCACGGGACAAAGTTGCGTTAGCCTAACCGTGTAATATACGTTGTATCGATAATTTATATCAATAGTTCCGTGATGTTGTAGTTTTTGGTAATTTTAGTGAAAACATTTTAAAAATGAACAAAATAGAAAGTTCGTAAAAAAATTGTCAACACACAGAGGTACAATAAACGCAAGAATGGTCGTAAATCCAACATAGACTATTTATAAGACGCGAAAAGCAGTAAAAGTTTTATTAAGTAATAAGCGCTTAACATTTTGGACGCCAACGACGGATATTCCCGCGACGGCGTGCAGTGCGATATCAGCCTACATGCATTTCTATAGGATTCAACTTCACGTTTGACATTCAGATGTCATGGCGAGTGATTGACAGCTTTTGTATATGACAGAGCGTTGAAAAACAATACTAAATACGATTGCTTTAAAGCCGCCCTGACGAATGCGTGGTGAAAAGCTCTTATTCCATTACAATAAAGACTTTTGAATCCTTCATATGCTTAGTTACTTTTGATGCTAACTGTACCGACCGGCGAATGTTATATACTATGGCTAGGATCTTTTTTGCTGACCGATATTTTATAAAACTGTTAATGGATTTGGAATTTTCTAATGTGCAACATTAAGTCGCTTTTTACACAACTTGGTCAACTCAAATAATCCTAAGGATACCTGTGTATGTACTTGGTGACGTTCGGTGTGGTTAGTCTTTTAATAGTATGGGCTTTTCAACACCTCCAGTGTCCAGAAAGGAATATAATTAAACTTAATAAATAATAAACAATAAACGTGTTCTGTTGAATTTTGATTTTTTTAATAGAAGTTGACATGTACATAGGGCTTGAAAGATTTTGAAAATCGGCAACATTTGAAATTTGTCCCACACAAAAAAACAACTATTACACAAACACAATAAAATAAAAAAACTTTTCCATGAATACGCCACGACACTGATTTTCATGACAACCAAATAGAGAAAACAAAGTTAAAATCTAAACTTATTCTAAAGCCCTTGTTCATAAACGTTCATCGAACCTATTTTAAATACTCGTAGAACGCCTCAATCTGGTTCGCCTTTATTTTGTAATTTGTGTTTTTGCGAAAGCGAAAATCACATTTTAGTCAACAGGGGTTTGTTGAGTTTTATGATCAAGGGCAATAAGTGGAATGACATTCTGTGATGGAAGAGAGCGGACTTTACAAAAGACTAGGTTGCAGGTAATATTTATATTCTATATAACTAGCTTCTTTAATTGTCATTCAGTTAAATACTTAAGATACCTACTTTATTATCTGGTCAATTAAATACTTAACATGCTTTATCTACTAGTCAGTAGTCACTGGTTATTGATATTTGGAAATAAAAGGGTGTCTATATACGAGCAATTTCCAAAAACAATTATTGCTCGGTGACATTCGATAAACTTCTTTAATGTGACGTCACATTATAACAATAATTGTCAAAAATTGTTCGTGCAAGAGATCCTCAGTAAAATTGCCTCTCATTATGCTTGGCCAAATATTTGGTATATGAAATACATAACGGAATGCCATCTGAGGTATACCTGGCTTGATTGGATTTACTTGAGATGAACGAAAACATACAAAGCCCGTCTTAAAAATTGCACCTTATGATTGAGACCGTGAGGTCGAAATTCGAACGGACTATTTTGTAGCAAATGCTCATCTCAAATAATTCTAACATATCTTATTCTTCTTCGAAAAAACTCGCGTTTCGTTTCAGATCCCAATTATTATAATTAAAACTAGATACTAAAGCGTAATCAATAAGGTCACGTGTCATTGACCTCACTGGTCACCTTAAATGTGCCGTTTTCTAGTCTCAGTAGGGGAGTGACGTTTCTAGCCTCGGATATGATTACCTCTGTGACGTCATCGTTGAGAGGTTGTAGTGAGGTGTAGGAAGGTGGAGGCGTGATGTTTTCATTATTGCTACTGCTTAGTAAAGGCATTGCTATTTGGCCGGTAAGATCTGAAAAAGAAAATTAATTAAGCTTTTTTAGATATGGAAATCCTTCCCCAGGGACCGGTTCTCGAGTCTTTTTTTTCTTTTTTTTAATTTTACACTAATAATACTTTTAGGCACTTACTCCGAGATCAGCTACACAGCTGAAAACAATACATTTTTGCATTTAGGCAAGGTGTTGTCGAGAAGACTATGTATTGAAGTATTTGCGAACGATGGGCTCCGTACCTGTCACTGCAATATAACTTTATTGTCGTCTTTAAAAAAAGTATTTTGCTAAAAGTGAAGGTAAATTAAATTCAATCAATTGAAGGGAGGGGGGAGGCACTTATATTGTTTCAATAAGGCCTGCTTCAGGTGGATCTGGACCTGATTTGAACGGACTCGGCTTACAATACACCAAACCGTCTGCACCTACTCGTAAGTGGTGTTCGTTAATATTCTGGTTGCATGGAAAGATTGTCAAGTTTCTATGGGCAGACAGTATGCCATATTTAACGCTGATCGGTCTGTCGATGCAACTCACCCGTAGTCGATTCTCGTGTTGGAACCAAGTATCAGACAAGTATAATCGGTACCTTGCAGCACGGCCCTTAGTCGATTCTCATTGTACGGACCAAGTATAAATAAAAATAAGTCATCATTGCCCTTATCCCATTTACTTGGAGTCGGCGCAAATATAAAATTTTATATAATTCATTAAAATCTAGCTCGTCTCACTATTGCCAAAGAGGTATTATTAAAAATGAAAATATAAACAGGCGGATAATATTACAGTGTGTGTGTACGGTCCATCAATTTGATTTCTGGGCCACTTTGTACCTTGTCGTTAATATGAGATTTCTAGCGACTTGTCGTTAATATGAGATTTCTAGCGAGTTTTATATTGATTTTCACTTTGAGAAGGTACGAAATGGCCCAGAAATCAAATTGGTCGACTGTATGTATGAGCGCTACCTTTCAGCGGAGCCTGCAGCGAGCTCGACAGTGCGCAGATGCTTTTAGTCGATTGTGTTTAGTCTGTACTTATATACGGTTTTTATTTGCTTCATAGCTCAGGAGTATTCCTCCATTGGCCAATAAAATGAGTACCTACCTTGTAGCACGGCCTCCAGGTCGTGCGCGCCGGGCACGACCACGACGCTGGCGCCGGCGCCGCTGAACACGGCGGCCACGCTGCTGCGCGGCGACAGCAGCACGAGCGGCTGCCCGCGCGCCTGTAGCGAGCTCGATAGTGCGCAGATGCCTTTAGCTGCTGTGAAGTCGGCACCTGGATGCAATTCACAGGTCATACACAGTTGAAAAAACAAACATAGAGGTTCGATCGCCTGTAGCGAGCTCGGTAGTGCGCAGATGCCTTTAGCTACTGTGAAGTCGACACCTGGATACAACAAAATAGTAAATTTCAAATTAAAAGGAAAAAACTAAAAACTTTAGGCTCCGAGCAGGATGCTAACCTGCGACATTCTGGCATTCGCGGTCAATAGCTCTAGCCACTGAGCTATCGGCGCAACAATGCTGGGCCCCCAAATTCCTCAACCTGCAGCTCCCCATCAAAACGCCTTGGGGAGGCGTATAGAGATATCTACCTAGAAAAGAACTTGGGGCCGAGCATGGTTGCGCCTATAGCTCAGTGGCTAGATCGATTGGCCACGAATGCCAGAATGTTGCAGATTCGGATTCTGCTTGGAGCCTAGTCTCAATTTTTTCCCAAAATTAGAAATTTTCGTTAGCAGCGTTACTGCTCAATATAAAATTAACACAATAAGTAAAACATTATTGTAGACGCATATTGGATGGAGGCAATGGTTTTAATTTATATCTAACTTTGAACTGCGTACTTCAACTTCCAATATGTTGCGAACAACGTCAAATTTTCTGGTCATTTTTGAGACAATTCATTCAATATTTAAATTTCTGGCAGGGTCCAAAAATATGAGTCATGTCAGGAAATGATATCACTTGATCATTTATTTATTACCCCCACTGAATATACAATTGCAGGCTTATAAAATTTAGAATGACGAACAGACAGAGTCGTACCGGTTTCATTTTTTTAACTAGTTTTCATTGGACACAGCGTCAGTGTTTTCAGGGGCATTTCGAAACTTATAGGAGCATTGGGCCCATGGATTTTTAGTAAAAGTCGCCATGAGGCTCAATAGCCCAGGACCTACACTGGGCACTGCTGGCGCGTCACATCTCTGCCCGGCTACTTTCAATGTTTTTGAGAATGCAGATTCCTATCTATGAGGTATTCACTCCAATACTCCTCATAGTAGAAGATAGTAAGTAACTTACCTAGCACATATCTGCAGTCTATTACAACAGGCATGCTGCAGCCTCCCTGTTTCTTAGCTGCTCGTTCCACGTACTGCCTAATATACTCCACTCCGGGGAAGTACAGGCTATTGCCTACTGTCACTAGAAGGTAACCGAGGCCTGATGAGCTCTGGAAGGAAAAGACCAAATTCAAAGATATTGTAATCAGCATCATAGTAGGGTAGATGACTCGTGTTTAAATTTATAACATAGTGTGGCTATATGGATAGAAAAGGAACCCTTATGGTTTCATTTTGTCTGCCTGTCTGTCTGTCACATTGCTAATAGACATGGGTAACTCTGGAGTGATATATAAAAAAGATATATATCGCTCCGCCCGCACGAATCACTCTTCATATCCTTCAAAATCCGAGTATATCAGTATATCTGTATATCCGTACAACTCCCTCGCTCCCGGTATCGTTTGCTTTGCAATAGCGACATCACATCGCACCAGGTAGGTACTTACTCATATATAAAAAAAACTATAAATCAATACCTATTTATTGTATTGAACTAATTACTAATCTCAATGCTTCGTACAGTTAAATACCTACTAAAATAAAAAATCTACCAGCGTAGATACACTACAAATCAATCTATAGCTCTTAGTGAATTACTGACCTACTTGATAGATAGATTCATTCGAATCAATCTCGATCCGTAAATTCACGACGTAAAATTGAGCGGTGAGCGGCCGAGCGAGTCGCGTTGCCTGGCGAGAGCTAGAGAGCTACGGAGCTACTGATCGACGGATGCATACGGATATAAAGATATAGAAGAGTGATATATATCCCGGGAGCTGAAAGATATGTTTCACTTTTTTCTTTAAAGTGACACATTTTGCCCATGTCTAATTGCTAAATATCAAGCTAAGCTAAATTCAAGGAAATAATATGAAATTATTATGACATAAAAAAATATAAGTACAGCTCTATCTAGTACCGTTTTTCAAATAAAGAAAAAAAAAATAGAAGTCGGCTCATGTGATAAAGAATTATCCTTAAAAAACCACCATACATACTATGTTATTGGATGGTCATATTACGAGTAGATGGCGTTCAATTCTACCTACACCATGTTATTGAGATTTTGCTGAATTAATATGGTTGGAACCGGTACACATCTGTGTAAGCGAGTCGGACTCGCACTTGACCGGTTTTATAGTCAAAATGTACCTAAATTGAAAGTTACCATAATAAAATCTTCATATTTCAATGAAAAAGAAATCGTTTGGCAACTACTTATGTATATAAACACAATATTTCACCATCATCATCATCATCATCATTTCAGCCGAAAGACGTCCACTGCTGAGCATAGGCCTCCCCCAAGGCTCGCCATTCAGACCGGTCCTTTGCCGTTCGTTTCCACCGGATTCCCGCGACCTTCACCAGGTCATCACTCCACCTTGTCGGAGGCCTACCGACAGCTCGTCTTCCGGTGCGTGGACGCCACTCAAGCAGTTTCTGGCCCCATCGACCGTCAGTCCTGCGAGCAATGTGCCCTGCCCACTGCCACTTAAGTCTCGCAATTTTGAAGGCTATGTCGGTGACCCCAGTTCTGCTACGGATAGCTTCATTCCGAATTCTATCACGCAGAGAAACCCCGAGCATAGCTCTTTCCATTGCTCTTTGGGTGACCTTGAGCTTTCTTATGAGGCCCATCGTTAGCGCCCATGTCTTGGATCCATATGTCATCACTGGCAACACACACTGGTCAAAGACTTTTGACTTGAGGCACTGCGGTAAATTGGACGAGAATACACTGCGAAGCTTCCCGAACGCTGCCCAGCCTAGTCGGATTCGACGAGTGATCTCTTTCTCGAAGTTGGACCTACCCAACTGGACTGTTTGTCCCAGGTATACGTACTCGTCAACAACTTCGAGCGCAGAGCCGCCGATTATTACGGGAGTTGGTACAACATGGGCATTAGACATGACCTTCGTCTTGTCCATGTTCATTTTCAGACCAACTCGATCGGAAACTCTGCTGAGATCAACGAGCCTTGTACTGAGGTCCTCCATGGTCTCAGCCATGACTACAATGTCGTCAGCAAATCGAAGGTGAGTGATGTACTCGCCATTTACGTTGATGCCTCGTCCTTCCCAGTCCAGAAATTTGAAAGCATCCTCCAGTGCAGCGGTGAAGAGCTTCGGAGAGATCACATCTCCTTGTCTGACTCCCCGCTGCAGTGGAACAGGCTTTGTTTCCTGGTCCTGTAGTCGGACGGACATGGTGGCGTTTTTGTACAGGCACTTCAGGACTTCGATATACCGGTAGTCAACTTGGCACCTCTGGAGAGACTGCAGTACAGCCCAAGTCTCGATCGAATCGAAGGCTTTCTCGTAGTCCACAAATGCTAAACAAAGTGGCAAGTTATACTCTTCGGTCTTCTGTATAACCTGCCGCAAGGCATGTATGTGGTCTACGGTACTGTAGCCTTTTCTGAATCCGGCTTGTTCGGGAGGCTGGAAGTCGTCAAACCTGCGCGCGAGACGGTTCATGATGACTCTCGAAAACAGTTTGTAAATATGGCTCAGAAGTGAGATGGGTCTGTAATTCTTCAGCAAAGTGTTATCGCCTTTTTTGAAGAAAAGCACCACCACACTTCTGTTCCATGCTTGCGGCGTTTTCCCCTCGTGAATTACAGAATTAAACAGCGTCTGAAGGGCTCTCAGGACAGGTTTACCGCCCGCCTTCAGGATTTCGGCTGTAATTCTTCGTCACCCGGGGCTTTGCCGTTCTTCAACTGTTTGAGAGCCATACTAATCTCATACAGGCTGACGTCCGGGATATCTTCGGTATAGTGTCGGGTTAATCTAGCTCTAGGGTCTTTGGCTAGATCAACGGCGGGTCTTCGGGTGGTTGTGTATAGCTGCCCATAGAACCTCTCAACTTCACGCAGAAGCTCAGGTTTGGAAGAAATGATCCTGCCATCGTCGGTCTTCAGCTTAGTCACCTGGCTCTGACCAACAGACAGATCTCTAGCGAAAACCTTAGAGCCTCTGTTGCGCTCAACCACCAAAACGGCAAATTCCTCTTTTTCCATAGAACGAGGCTATGAAAATGTGACGTCACATCTAGCTGTCAATCATGTAGGCCTGCAGCATACACTTTGATCCTTAGAGCTGGATACTGAACAATGAATCTACAGTAAAGAGGGGAGTAGTCGTACCGTGACAATCTCAGCATCCATCTGCGGCCTGGCGCTCGGATACAACAGCAGCAGTACGTTGATCACGACCCCCACCAGAATGCCCAACTCCACTCCTACTACCAGGCATACGACGAACGTAGCAAAAGCTGGCACCAGGTCGGCGCGGCGAGAACGCCACATTGGTTTTACCACCTGAAATTTAGAAATAAATATTTTAGGGAGTATCAAGGGCATTGATCATTTAGTAGAGAAAATAGCCGAGCTTTAAAGCGCCGAATAGACTATAACCCCCTTATTCATAAAAAAGTAACAAACCTCTGCTAACTAAAATGTGTTTTGTCTCTTTCCCGCAAACACAAATGTCAAAGTGACAGATAAGGACAAACGAATCTTAACGGCATTTTAGCTAAAGTAGGTTTGATGAACGTTTATGAATAAGGAGGTTAGTATCTGAAATTAGTGTCTGTGTTAAGTCGAATAAATGCAATATCAGCGAAAACTATTATAACGACGCACAATTTAAATATTGGTAATTTGCTTTTATACTATAGGGTAACGCGTAAAGAGTAAGTTGACGTGCCCAAAGTGTGCTCGTACCTTCTCTAATAAGATTGGGTACGTAAGCGACACTACGAAACGATACACCATGAGTCTGAGTCAATATGTCTGACCAAGATAAACAGTCGCTGTGGCCGAAACCGATCAAGACTATCATCATCATAGATTATGGGTTTAAATTAATTCAGGCTATTCAAATACGATTCGTTAAGATAGACATTATCATTACATAGGAAAATTCACCTAGGATTATTATCTAGGAAAATTGCGTGCAATTTATTTCGGTAAACACAGAGACATGATAAGGTATGAACGTAACCTTACCTAGTAATCGGTATACTATATTATTATTACCTGACATTGAAAGTTATAATCCAAGGATACTGCTTACTACGTATTCGTATATCAGTGGGGCTGCAATGCAGCATCTATGTTCTGCTCAATTTGATTGGAATTCGTTTGAACGTCTCTAACTTGTTGACACAATGAATTATATGGTAAGTAACAGCGCCGATATTTGTGGAGCGATTATAAACAATTCAATAGGTACTTATATGTTTTATTAATGAATGCCAATACAATATACTTTTCACTTCTCATGCTCGAAAAGTGTGTCATATTAGACTTGTCAAGCGGGGCTAAAGTAGTACATTTAACCCCTAGGGAAAATATGAATACATATTTATGATTTACAAAACATTTGAATTTGACCAATAAAAATACTTCACCTATTAAATCCACCAATCACAGAACACCAATTTAACTCTTAAAAAAATATTTGGTATTGGGTATTAACCAACCAGAATACAGCTTTACTAAAATCGACCAATCTGGAAACATAATTATTTTTTCTAAAGAGTCTAAAGATTAAGTTTGTAGTAGTCCCTATTTCACAATAATTAAAAAAGTGGTTAAATCGTTCCAGCAACACTTTGAAGCGCTCAATGGAAGGTCAGTTTAGCTTTTTTCGCGCGTTAATGTTGCGCGCGAACCGCATTGTCTATGTTTTGTGTGTCAAAGGAGTATAGAAAAAAAACATGCTGCAAAGGTTGTTAATTTTGGGTGGGTCAACCTTTGTTTATTTATTTTCTCGCAATCGAAGTGAAAAGTAGAGTGTATAACTCTGGTCTAAAAGCCATATTACCCCTGGAACTATTTTCCCTCACTTCGTTCGGGAAAATAACTATCTCGTGGTAATATGGCTCATTTTAGACCCTTGTCATACAATCTACTATTATTACATGCCTAAAACATAATACAGAACGTAAAAGCGTGCTGATTTGGGATGACTCGATCAATTATAGTTTTTATTATTATTATATGATGTTAAAGCATGCATAAGTGTAGTAATGGACCAGTAGTTGTATTCGCCGTGTTGGTATAGTCTTTGTATTTCAATTTTGGCCGATTCACTTAAAGAAAACAATGCTATTTGTGGGGTAACTGCAAAAAGCACTAATGACCACGTTGCAAAAAGTCGTACGCCTTACATTTTCAATTGATTATCGACTCTGTCGCCATAAGCAAAAGATTACGAGTGCACCCATAGAAAAAATGGCGTTCCAGATGCCTTATATTCTTAGCATTCTCAGGTATTCAGGTAAACGCCACCGGGTGTATTAGGTCAGCTTTGGTTAAAACCTAGAGTTGATAATCCGGTAAAGTGTTAGTGCACATGCACTAGTCTTTATTGACGAAGTATACTTTATTATCTTTTATGACGGATGATAATATGGTAGCAAACCGCACAATAGAACAATGAATTGGACACGAGAAAAACACAAACACTATATATATATATATATATATATATATATATATATATAGCAGCGATACTAGCGATCACTTGAAAGGGCTTATCTACAGAAGACTAGCGTCAGGTACGTTGGAATCATAATGAGTAAGACTAATACTTCATAAGTAGTACCTATCCGGCGATGCTTTGAAATCTGATTATTATTTTGATATTTCCTTTCAAATAAAAATGGCCGAAAAAATCATGCGGACATTTCTATTAAGAAGATAATACGTACAATGTCGCGTTACTATGAAATAAAAAGGCGGCCAAGTGCGTGTCGGAATCTGCACATTTAGGGTACCGAACCAACCTCAAATATAAGTTGGTTTTATTAGGAAAAATAAGAGAAAATTAATGAAAAAAAAATTATCTATATATTAGTATTTGTTGGTAAAATATACATAATAAAAAGCATTATCAACAAATTTCAAGTTTATAGGTAATAAGTTACAACATTCTTCGGAACAGAATGTTGTAAAAAAGCTGCCTTTGGTGGCTTCTCATTCTTTTGTTTTTCAATATTTTTCTCTGCAATATTTTTTAAAACAAAAATTAGTGTTTACCTACTCAATGAGCTCTAAACAACTATACCCCACTCGATGGGGTAAGTCATAAGATTTTTTTCGCACCCCCCTTTAGCTGCATGAGAGCCCCCCTTAAAGACATTTAAAAATACATTTTCTCAATTGGGTCTCTGTGGCTTAAATTTCGTATAAAATGTAGACATCTGTTTAACAGAATAGTAAGCTCGTAAAAGGCAAATGAATCCGACCCATCCCATATATATTACGTGCCTAATCTTAGATTTAAAGGTCAGCGTTAATTATTAGTTTAGAATTTTCTCCACTGGAATAAAATGCCCGTAAAGTATTTTCCATTTTGCATCCATACTCGTAAAGTCCGTCATGTATCGCGCAGGAGACATAAAATGCCACTTTTGTGCTCTCCGTGCATCATAAAGTTCGTTTTTATCTTTTCACCTAAACCAACGCACGGCCATAGCTCTGACCTAGATAAAACGAAATAAAGTGCAATTGGGGTAAACCATCAAATACAACCATAGGTACTTATTTAAAAAAAAAATCGGCCAAGTGCGAGTCCAACTCGCGCACCGAGGTTTCCGTACACAGATGTGTATCGGTTGCAACCCTATTAACTTATTCAGGAAAATCTCAACAACATGGTGTAGAAATTGAACGCCATGGGTACAGCGCCATCTATCGGCGAATTTTTTTTTTATGTATGGTGATTTTTTAAGGATAATTCTTTTATCACGTGAACCGATTTCATTTTTTTTCTTTCTTTGAAAGAAGGTACTTTCAGCATAACCGCGCAGGAATTTATAAAACAAAATTACATGCAAAGGTGATTAAATTACAAATTTACAGTAATATTTTTCCTATAAAATATACATTAGTATACATGTTATGTAATAATTTCATGTTTTTTCCTTGGAGGTAATGGGGGGCGGTATTATATTGGCTCATAAATCGAAAATTACTCAAGGTACAAAAAAAATGTTTTACAATGTGCAACTCAAGCCCTTTCATACACCCCACTTGACATATTCACTAGATTTCAAATTTTGAACCACCTATTGCTAGTGCGTTCTAATGCTTTAGGGTACTAATTGTTTTTTTCGATTTTTGACAAGTATTTGGAAAAAAATAAAAAACTGATTATAACCCTAAAGGATTAGTTTGTAACACTACCTTCTCAGGATGTTTTTAAAGTAGACTAAATTTGGTATAATATGAGACAACAATTGTTTCTGTAGAGAGTTAGATACCAGCACGCGGGGTCGTGTGTTTTGTTGCTTAATTGGATATGTATCGGAGACAATTCACTTAAAAGTGTAATCTCATAAATTACTTCCCGATCAATGAGGTAACATTGTATAGCGATTGCATAACTTGTTAACTAACAATGATTCTATATGGCGCTGAGACTGTTCAGGTTAATCTGGAGATCATTATGTCAATATCTGCCGTAGTACAACACGCAATATCGCCATAGGCAAATTTTTGTTCACTTTTAATTCACTTTTTAGTAAGAATTTTATAAGTAGCCTTAAATTTAAATCAGCATTTTAAATTACACGCGAACTTCGCAGAACGCACGTTACCTTAACAAGTATGTAAATAAAAGTTTAGTAACTGTAAGTTTTTACCTCATATTCTATCATAAATATCACAGCACAAATCACAACAGCGGCCAAAGCCGCCTTAGGGATGTAGTAGAAGTACGGAGTTAGAAGACTTAGTGCCAGCAGGACCAGCGTACCTAGAAATATTACAATGTAACTGTTAGGCCTAGTTTACAAACAATACAACAAAAATTATCTTTTTTGCATACCTCAAAAAAAAAACACTATACAGAACATACAATTTGAGGTAAACAACAGGTGGACAATCGTGGCATTGCGCAGCCCCACAAACATAAACATGCTAATATAATTGAATGAAATTTTTGTAAGTTAATTACCAACAAATGGGGTAGGTACAAATGTACAATGGAACATTTTATATTTTCATGAGGAACTAGAATGTGTTTTTGGCAACTTTCTATGATTATCCACAGAATACTTATATAATTCAAACAATAGAAGACTTTTGTTATTTCAGGGAAAACTTAATAAAACAAGTTATTAAAATAACTACTAACTACCTATCTGAATTCACTAAGGCCGGGTTTTATAAAGATCCGTTATACCAAATGTCAAGTCAAATTTCAGTAACCGAGTACATTTTTTGACATAACAAACCGACATAACGTCTAACGGATCTTTATAAAACCGAGCCTAAGTGTAGTACTTAGGTTATTTTGTTAAGGTGTACGAAGATCCGTGAGCTAGTGTCTATACGTACTGATATGTAGGTATGCATGTATAGGTCAGTTCAGTTGCGAGTTACCGCCGTAGCATTAGTTGCGTTAAATCATTGCTCTGTTTACTTTTAAATAAAATGGTGATTAATAGTACTCAAAACTAGTGTTTTTCTATATGCCCTAATATATTTTTCAATTTATTCTTTGACAGTGTGTCTTTTGTATTATTATTATCATGACATTGTTTTCTTGTTGAATTTATTTTATGTTTTATTCTTGACATTGATTATTATGCTTTATCATTGTGACATTGTATAATTTTAAAATTGACATGTAATACAATATTATGAATAAATGATGATTATGATTATCTATATACAAAATACTCTTTGATGTTTGTCTAAACGATAATCTCGACAACCAGCATGCGTAGGTTCAATGCCTATGTTAGATATAGGTAACATATACAGACTGACGCACCGACTGACTGGCTGGTCAAAACTGAAAAGCGGGTATCTCAAGTAACTATTGCATGCACGCGTATCCCAATTTACCGCAGTAGACGGTATAAACACTATTCATTTAAAATTAAAATAATTGTAAAAGAAAGGCGTGGTGCGATAAACTTAAAAACTACAAACGGATTGTCATATGTTTTTCATAATGTGGAGTGTTTCGTGAATTATGAGGGAGAAACATGTGGGTTGAAATTAGCTAAAATATAATAATAATTGACATATTTTTAAAGCTATTGTCTCATAAATTGAATTTCACGCGTATTAAGTTGCGCGTATTAAAACTTCAGTAATATCCTGCGATAACAAAATAATTACGTCTAATTAAGCTGTAATAAATGTCATATCGTATCTCGATAATTTATTTAAAAGAAATGCAAAACTTCTAAGTGACATTGTCAGATCAATGAAGGTTATTGAAACGTAAGAGTAATATGTCACCTGTGTAAACGCTTCCAAACTGTGTGGCAACACCGCTCGCGTGGTTGACGGCGCTGCGCGAGAAGGAACCAGTGATTGGGAACGCGCCCACAAACGAACCCAGTATGTTAGCCAGGGAAAGAGTTAGTAACTCTTGGGTGGCGTCCACTGATTCTCCACTTGCTAAAAAACAAAAATAAATGGAGTGTAAATTATTACACATAACTGAAAAATGGAAATTTAATTAAGTTACAAACTTACAAAATCTAGGTATATTTCCTACTACTCGCAAGATTTGAACAAATAGTGAAAAAATAAACTTGATTACACATGTTTACAATTTTATGTAAGCATACTAACGCCTATTTATTAATACTTACTGAAATCTGTAACTTGCAATAAAATACCTATAAGCCACTTTTCACCCATTGCAAAACCTAGTAGTTTAAACAACGGCCAACTCTTGTACTAATTGAATGTTACCTGATCTAAAACTCACATGAGTTTCAGACATTTTGAAATATAATAAACGGGTCACTCACGTCTTTAGGGTCGAATATCGCTCGACATGTTTCGGACCAATCTCCTTCTTTGTAGTCGATCCCTCATGACTGAGGATCGTGACCGCATACAATTGCCCTTCATGCAGTTCGGTTCCTCGTCAAGTGGACCGCACGGGAAAAGCTGCGTACTTCTCGGACCAATACGTGGCCCATAATCATGAGATACCAGCCCTGATGGCCGCGCGTCTAGCACTGCACGCTTGGGCGCGGCTCGCTCGGCTGCTCGATGTTGGCATGTGACGTTGTGCGTGTTGTGTGTAACCCGACAATGACTAATACTGACGAAAATTAGGATGGAGCCGCAGTGCAGCCAGACGCGCGGCCGGCGCGGCTGGTTCTCATGATTAAGGGCCACGTATTGGTCGGAAACATGTCGAGCAATATTCGACCTTAAAGATGTGAGTGACCCGTTTATTATATTTCAATAGTACCTAATCTAATAGGATTACCAAAAGTGTCTGATAATCAAAACCGTTAACAAAGCAAAGTCAAACAAACTACTGCAGAACATTAACTAGAGTAGCCGCCACTTTAAAACGAAAGCTTGCAAGTAATTACGAGCCAATTTTGGGGCCATAACTAACCGCAGCACTTAACTTCAACATTGTACTTTAATAATAGCACTTTAAGAATGATTTTCCCTCACCAAAAGCTTTAGCAATTGCCACGTTGCCCAGTACGCCAATAATGGGAACTAGAATAATTGATGAACCGAGCTCAGAGCACATCTCGATAAAGGAGACATAGTTTCCATTAGAATATGTACTGAATGGAGGCGTATTCCAAGATGGTAGACCTTCTCTGAAAAGGAATAAAATGTTCTTCTTAGTTTGCATAACCACATTCGATTCAGTGTGTGACATTGAATGCCATTTAAAAATTATAGTTTCTTACGCAGTTCAACACGTCTTTAAGAAAACAGATAAGTTACATGAATAGGTATTTTCTGCGACACACGCTATTGTTATTTTAACATTAATAAAAAAACAAAGGTTAAAAGGTTCAAACAAAAATATGACAATAATGGTGGTTGGTTAGGGTCATTTTACTCAAGACCTCTTCCAGAAATTGATGCGACGATGCGGAATCGTTACGGTATCAGTGAGATTGAGACTGTCAGGATCATCTGTCATTCATGTCAGAACTGATCCTTTTGTGCGCATTTCAATGAGTACTTGCTGATTGACACGGGATGCGCGGAAAAATCCTGGTAATTCCCGATTTTTCCGGGAAATTGCATTATATCTAGATAAGAGAGTCCTCGACGTTGCGATACGTCCGAAGTGTCCATGTAATTGAATCACATAATAGTATGACTTAGGCCGTAGTTTTTCATCATACTTTATTAGTGAATTACGGTTTATAACATATTGGCTTGTAATAAACATTGGACAGGTGCATGCCTGTTTAATGTTAGTTGCGCAATTGCAGCTTGAAACAGATGTCACGAACATGAGGCAATGAATGAGAACATTTTAATAAAATTTTCACGACTGACACTCTTGGAGAGGTAAAATTGCAATGCTTTTAACTGAAATTGTTTTCAGACTAATATGTGTTGTATATGTCGCGTAGAAGAGGCGCCGTGTGAACAGGTCGTGCGTTTTTCATACATTGTCATAAAAATCGGGTAACGCGCTACATGACAAATTGCCCCAAAAAGTAAGTCCATAGCGCAGAGTAGAGCTAACTTGTTTGTTGTTGGTTGGTATTTCCTAGTCTCTAGAGAGCAAATAAAAATTTGTATAGTCTATTACAAACTTCTGTGGCATGCTTTTCCCATGACATATTGCTGCCAATGTGTATTCCTAAAAATTTGGTGGTTTCAATTTCCTTTGCACGTAACGTCTAATTTACGAACCTCTTTTCTTTGCTTAAATTGCATTATATTGGTTTTTTTAAAATTTACCTTTAAAAACAACATGTTACCACGTTATTAGTGGCCATTTTTATTTCATTTTTGTAGTCGAAGTGGCTATCTGATTCTATCAAAATAGTGCTGTCATCTGCAAAGAGCAGCATTGGATGCCTGGTGGACTTGACGATGTCGTTAATGTAAATCAAGAATAGTTAAGGTCCCAGCACGCTGCCTTGGGGTACCCCGTATTTAATGAATTATGTGTTTAATTACAGTAATCTACCTATAACTACTTTAAAATAATTCTACCAAATGAAACGTTATCATACAAAAGTTAGCTAATAGTTAGTTATCAAAGTGAATCATCGGCGAAATGTTGGTTGGCAAGTGAAATTTGGCTATAAAAATTCAGAGGATAGATAAACACCCTAGACTTACCTTACTGGGCCGGTGATTTGAAAAGGCTGACTTCCACGAAACTCGAATGCAAACGATATTAACGAGCATACTATGACGACGATGGCGTTTCTCGAAGTAGACAGCAGCCAAAGAGTCTTCTTTATTCCCTTTTTGCTTCGTGATAAGTTCATATCCTTCAATTTCTGGGAAGGGAATTTTAACAAACTATATTTATGTTTGATAGATTGAAATATGGGAGCAAAACTCGTTGGAAGCTTTCGGGTTTTCATAAATTGTATATGAATGTCGTACATGATATTTTACTCGGGGAAGGGAGATTTATGAATAACGGAAGGGGATTTAAGAAGATATTGACTGTTTTTAAGGAAATATCTTATTTGAATATACATAATGTAGGTGTACATTTAAGTATTATGAAACTAGTTCATCGTTCAGCTATTAGGGACGGCTAGTGTAATATTATACAGATTGTAAGCAACATTGTATCTAAAACTACGCTACGCTGGCTTTAGACATTTTTTGGGGAAGATTGGAACGTTTCTCTTTATACGAGGTTGTCCTTTTACATACTCATATACTTTTATTTATAGTAGATGAGAAAATACTCACACGCATTAGTAGTAATATAATTATACACGTTATTCCCAGTGTACTATCAGCAAGTTTTGCATTTGGGATATTTATTACAACCTGCAACAAAAATGTAAACCTAATGATCAATTAAACAACAACGAGTATGTATTGTAATAAAAATCAATAAGTGCATAGAAAATTATATAGACGAAACATTAATGTCTGATTACCAAATTGGTAAGTCTGACGCTTCGATTTTCGCTTCTTATACGATCTTACAAACATCCTTTATTAACGTATTTACTTTTTATTCGCGCGCCGATTTGCGTCGCGTTCCGGACGTTATATTAATCTAGCTGTCATTTTTGTAAAGGCAAAATAAGAGTTGATGTGACCTAACGCTCGTTCAAAATATTATGCAATTACCCCTCTCATCTAAGGCATAGGTACAGTTACCTTCAATAATATTTGATATAATATAAGTTAAGGGCTCCATAAATAGTGTTGCGTAATATTATGTGCGAATCGAATCATATTGTCAAATATTAATTAAGGTTGTGCCTATGACTAATGTAAATAATTACCTGTTTGACAGTTTGGATGAATCCTCCAGACTTAAAGCTAAGACCCAGCAGACCTTTCAGCTGCGACACGGCGATTATGACTGAGGTGGCCGACGTGAAGCCCACAGTGACCGGCACAGATATGAAGTCTATTAGAACACCTGTCAGAGAGAAATTGGTAGGTTATTAAATTTATTTTATCCAGCACGTTTTCTCAATATCATTGTAATCGTCATCACTGTCAGCTTATAGGTATACGTCACACAAATGACACATGAGTGAGAGAAAATAGTCAGCTTGGGCATGTATGAGTCCCCAAGCTGGCCCAGCGCTGGTTGGGAATTTTAATTACACCTTCGAAGTTCTTCATAAATGTAAGCAGTTTTCTACAAAATATTTTCCTTCAACGAAATTGTGATGAGATATTCTAATTACAATGAATCTCGTATTCATTGTATAAACATTTATTTTTAAGAAGAAATGGCTTCAGGTTTATTAAAATACTAATGAGCAGAGCTCAGGATCCTAGGCTTTCAAGCGAAAACATTAAACATTCATTATAGAAACAGCGGCATACTTAGTAAATTTCTAAGCAGAAGCAGCTTTGTTTTTATATGTGAAAGTAAATTAAAAGTCCGCACAAAGATCGTAAGTATTTTCCGAAAACAGGCTATAGGCGATACTGAGGTATTTGAGAAATACACTTGACCAGTATGACTGGTCGTTTGCTGGCGACTGCTTTTAGACTTATAAAATATGAATGTTGACAGGAAATTAAATAATCTACACTTTCACATTTTTTCGAAAACTATTAAAACTATAATCAAATTGAGAAATAACAACACAAAAAATATTGTGTTTTCCGCGAAACCTACTCTTACTATGACGTTAGATATTTATGACGCCACGGAACTGTAGCGCTTTCACGCTTTTAATATAGCAACATTACCTTCGTCATTTTTAGGGTTCCGTACCCGAAGGGTCCAAACGCTGTCACTCACGCGTCCGTCCGTCCGTCGTCTGTCACAAAATTTTGTTCCGAAGAATTTTTTAACTTCCCATTGACCTACTAACTTGCAATTGGGTGATAATGTTATAATTATGTAATTACGTATATCTACAAATAGTAATATATTGATATTGATAAACCAATTTTTTTTATTCGAAATTTTCATGTTAAATTGGACTTCATTTTGCGGTTGATTCGATACCATCAATGTGCGAAGTCCGACACGCACCTGATGGTTTTTTGAGATACTTGAATAGGATTTTCATCATTAGGCTTGTTTTTTTATAGTTACTTTTGGTGTAATAATAAGTCAACTACCTTATAGTAAGGTGTACATTGCGAATAGTTTGAGTTTGACACTGTCAGACAAGGATGAAATATATATTATTATGTTTATATTTTACTTCAAAATTGACACTCAAGTTACAATTAGTCCTGTAACCCGAATTGCCTCGGGGAAAATAATATAAAATTTCTTTAAAGTTATACTACCTCGAGAGCTAAAGTTTCGGATCACTAACATAAATCGCAATATTTCGAAAACAAATTCACCTAGCTAAAAGATATAAATTGAACCTTATTAGACAACTTAATAATTCTTCATTACACGAAGATTTATAAGAAGTCTCCCAGGTATCCAATACTCAGTATTAAAGTAGTAGTTATGTTACTCATACACGCGGAATATACGAGAATCCTCACGATGCTGGGAAATGGGAGAACTAAGCGAGACACAGCAAGAAGAGTCGGTGTTTCTTCTACTACAGTTCAACGTGTTCTCCAGCGGTTTCTAGAAACTGGTTCGAACCTACGCAGACCAATAACAGACAGACCTAGGTGTACGACGGCACGGGAATATCGATATCTAGTCAACACTATGCTGCGAAATCGGTTTCTTACGAGAACAGCACTGACTCAGCATTTAAGGGTTTGGTGGATGCAACCCTAGTGCTTGGACTGTAAGACGGCGACTTGTTGAAGGTAATTTGAAACCAATTAGACTCGCAAGACGAATTTATGCACGTGAACACTCGGTCCAATCCGAGTGTTCACGTGCATAAATTCGTCTTGCGAGATTGAAAATTAGTCAAATGACATGTTCGCGGACGAATCAAAATTATGCTGTACAAAAACGACGGAAGTGCAAAGATGCAGAGAAGACCAGGAGAAAAAATTATGCAAGCCTGTATTGAAGAAATACGGTGGTGGTGGTACGGTAGGTACTCGTGTGGGCTGGAATTTCTGCGGAAAGCCGAATAGAGCAAGTACTGATAGAAAACGGTACTTTTAATGTCGTAAGATACGTGGATGAAATCCTTAATGAGCACGTCGGTCCATTTATGGCAAGACTTGGTGAGAAAATGCTATCTTTATGCACGATAACGCTTCCCACGCTGCTCGTGTATTGCAAGACTACTCTAATGAGGTGAATATTCATCCCTTGGTGTGGCCATCAGGTAGCCTCGACCTCAACCCTATCGAGCACGCCTATGACGAGCTCGGACGACGTGTAAGACAACGAGATTCTCCTTCAATTACACTTCGTGACTCAAAACATGCATTGGTAGAGGAATGGGAGAACATTCCCCAACCGTGTTTCAGAAACTTGGTGTACAGTACGCCGAATCGCATTACAGCAGTGCAGACAGCACGTGGGGGTAATACCAAGTACTAAACTGTGTTAAAACTACTTCTAAATATAAAAAAAAGTTCAACATTTCCAGTTTTGGCTTTGCAAGCAAATTGACGCCATTTTTAATCTGTCGTTTTAAACAAAATAAAATAAATTATGTAATACATGTAATGCATTTTGTTTTAGTAACATTAAATTGTCTATATGTTTCAATTAATATCAATACGATGTCTTTATTCGTTTTCAAGATATTGAAGTAAAAGCTAGTGGCCCGAAACTTCTGCTTTCTAGGTATTACGAACAAAAATAGTATTTGTTATTTGCCTGCAACATGCATGTGCTCTTGTATTTACTTTCAGCATGTGGGACGGAAATATATGGGCGCTAACTTATGTTACTTCGACATTTATGGATTATACCCAATATACAGGGGGAATAAACTCTGTATAATGCATAAATGTTAACTCATACGATTTTATGTCTGGGGTATGATTGTCCACTATTCCAGTGTTCGAATTGGGTCTCAGTATATTTTGGCGAAATATTTATGTAAAAAAACTATTGCTTACAATATCTACATATAAAACTTTTCTAAAATGATTAGTGATTACCTATAAATGCCGCAATATAAACAGTGAAATAGTAATTGCGCTATTTCACAACCGTCACGTAATAAGGCGTGTGAAAAGGAGCACACTCTCAATAGATGTGCTTACTTAAACCTTAATACTCGATGAATTAATGTAACAGTAAGGGCACTTCCTTACTTGGCGGGGCGGAAGCGGTATGATATTAGTAAGCTGTTACTGTCAACTGTCATTCAAGTCAGTACATAACGCTTCTTTATTGCGCGCCTACATTTAA
This sequence comes from Epiblema foenella, assembly GCA_963556455.1. Classification (NCBI taxonomy): domain Eukaryota; kingdom Metazoa; phylum Arthropoda; class Insecta; order Lepidoptera; family Tortricidae; genus Epiblema; species Epiblema foenella. Next base: position 12,919,789 of record OY747106.1, read on the forward strand.
ATTAGTGCTTCTTGACTGCAGGATGCGCGGAAGCGGGGCGATACGAATGCAGTACTGTCCGCTCCCCCGCATGATATTGAAACTGCACAAATGTAATGTAATACTGACAGTATTCCGTAAAGTGAGGAAATCTATGGAACATCAGTAAGCTGACATAATAGAACAACCAAATCTGACAGTCGCCTAAGGCGAAATGGCTGCTAATTAAACAGGAAAACAGTTCAACAAAAGACAATTGTTATTTTTTGAGACTACTTAAGGGTCCTTATCAGTTTAAAAAACGCTCACCTATTTACGCCATTTTCTGTTTGAATTTACACGTATCTTGACATTTTCTCAATGCTACTATCTAGAACGATTATTGCGACCTAATGTAATGTGTAATTGGATTTTTCATTAAGAAATATCGTTTCAAACATCACTCCAAATAGACCATTTTCAAGATTAAAACTTGTTATTTCCGCTTAAATTCTACTACACACAATAAAATCAAAAAATGGCTATATTACTATGTAATACTTTAATAAAAAAAATCATCGTAGCCTTTAATAACTTTATTGGTATTATCAATACTTTTGTCATAACTTGAAATCAAACCATTTTAAAACTTATAGCCTCTTAATGATAGTGTTTTTCTTTACGAATTAGACTACGACGGTATTAGGTTTCATTGAGACTTGATTTCATTTTGCGCAAATGTACTGTACTTACGTATGTATATGTAGATTTTGAATATGAGCCACTGCAATGATAAAATGGCGTGCGAATAGCAAAATCCGAGACAATCGGTCGTAGGTAGACTAGAAAGATGCTGTCGAATTCCACTTTTATAGTGTACATTTTAGTAAAATACGTCTAGCTCAGAACCGAGATCTGTAGGCGAAGAGGGGCGTATGCTTTGGAGTAGGAAATAACAAATTGATTATAGCATTTTAGACCAACTTACCTAGATGTAGTACCCCCATCACAAATTGGACGACACCAGTCAAGAAGCACAGCAGTACAGCATATTCTGGACGAGGCGGCGTGCCTTGGATTTGAGCGTGGGTCATCAACGCTAGCAGCGCGGTGGGCCCTAGCGTGATGTCCTTGCATGACCCGAATATCACGTACACGAAGCAGCCTATGAACGACGAGTAGAGGCCATCCTAGGAATTTGCGAGTATATGAGAGCATTAAAGTATCGAACTGTCAAAGAGAAGGCTGAAAAACGAGATTGGTCTACCGACAAGAATCTAGCTCACTAGGTTGCTAGGTTTACTTATCATGCATACATATCATTGGACTGTACACACTACAACTGTTACGTTTATTTGAAACTAAATAATAGTAGTTTATGCAACTGCTACAATGCTACATAATGAGAGTACTACATTAATGCCTAATTATGTACAGTTGCATACACTACTTTATCTACATACATATATTAAATCCTCTTTCATGTCTTCAGGAACCATTGCCTTGCAAGTGTAGTGAGCTCGAGCGTGAGTCCTTTGAAGTCTTTTTGTAAGCTCGATCCTGTATCGTTATGGGCGGAGAAGGCCATAATGATACCGTTTTCGGTCGCGATATCGGAAAGCTGGTCCTTACGTACACTTTTTGAGCACAGTAAAGAGGATTTACTATATGGGTGAAGATAAACTTGTAATTGTTGTTGCGGTGTCTGTATATTATATCTTACACGTGTCGATGTTTGATTGAACTCAAACGTTGCGTACATTATACATATTCAATGGGTATACAATAATATTGAAAGTGGAAGTATGTAATAAAACTGTACCCTAATCGTGGTTGGGATTTTAGAATCATCTAGATATACGTAAGTATTTGATGATTGTATACAGAAAAGTACAGTAAAACTAGACAGATTCAGAAATGTGAACTACTACAAGCTTTTAGTCGAGTAGAACCGCGTTGTGTAATAAAAACAGACGGCTCAGAAAGCGTCCCCGATCAATAGGAAATAGTGAAGACAAATACCTACTGTTTTATTACACTAAGGGTCGATTTTTCAATCACCAGAGAAAACTATTCGTCAGTTAAAATAACCGCTGTCACTTTCTTATGACATATGAAAGGAAAGGACAAAGCTAACATGTACCTGACATATATTTTTATCTGGGGATCGAAAAATCAACCCTTAAGTTAAAAATACAGGGAGACATATCCTTTTACATTAAAAATACGTATGTGTTACAATATGGTAATTTAACATCAGTTATTACTTACTGAACTATTTCAATTATATTTTGTTGCTATTTATATTTTTATATTAATTTCGAGCTAAAATGCCTCAAGACCACAATTTATTTATATGCTCTTTGTAGCAAAATATTAGACGGATAGGACTAGTGTTGAATTGAAATAGCGAATCCTTTGCCTCGAACACTATCACGGAAATTCATTCATTTATTATTTCTAGACAGAAACAGAATCCTCCAGGTAGGTAATACTAATTAAACATGCACGATCTTTGGCTTACCTGGGGCTCTAAGCCCGCCAGCGTAGCGTAAGCCAGCGCCTGCGGAATGACCGTTAGCCCGACAGTTATGCCTGCAATCATGTCAGCCACCGCTTTGTCAGAGTCGTATTCGGGAAGCCAGCTCACTATGGGCAACCTTTTACTTAACAGCCGCCGGCAACGCGCCTGGTCTTTGAATCGGTTTTTTGACGGAGACGACATTTTTGAGTAGTACCTGGCAACAATAATGAAAAACGTGATGGATTATTGGCACAACTATGTTATATATACGCTAGGTGATCATTACGCGAAGGATTTTTTAAGGTTATTAACAATGCTTGGCCATGTGCTCAAAAATATTGATAATACTCTAAGATAATGAACAATTTTATTATTCTTGTTAAGTACCTATTATTAAATGGTAATTGAAATTTGCTTTAGGTACTTATTGAAACAATATCCACAACATTTTGAAAACAGCATGTGATGTTGTAATGACCATGCTGATTTAGTTACACGGGGTTTATGTGTCCAGCATGGAGCTCTACCAAATTTGAATGCATTAAATCATAGAAAAAAATGAAACGGACATAAGGTAAATGTAATATCATCGAAATGTTATCATGGTGAAATGATAGCCATATCAGTTGTCTTTTAAGCTTCAAAGAGGTTCATCATCATCATCAAATCGGTTCGGCCTGTAATCGCCCACTGCTGAGCATCGTGCAGGTGGACGACCGACGCATATTTTGCCTGTAAGTGCCAATCTTAAGATTTTTGTCCACCTGCCATCACTCTGGCTGGAAATCGTATGTCCTGCCCAATTCCACTTGAGTGAAAGAGGTTAAATTTAATTATCTTGATGGTGCTAAATTTAGGAGACTTTGATTTGCTAGCAATACTCCCGAGTATTGCCAAAAGGTATCTTCAAAGAAATATTTGGTAGGTTTAATTTCCTTATAAGAAAGGCACTCGAGTTCACAAAAAAAAACCTAAAAAATCGTATCGTATCATAATACCTACCAGGAAGAAACACGATCTAACAATAAATTACATGTCAAAATTTCAAAATACTTCTACGTTCCGTATACCTATTCGCTTTACTTAGTAGACTTTTATTTCCACGAAATAAACGAGCGGGTTTGAAACAAGTTTCGTAGTTAATTTGCTCGCGTACGTCGCGCTGTAAGTTTTCAACAGAGCTACGTGTTTTTCGCGTAAACGGCAAGGGAAACGTTTAAGCTAATGTTCCATGCTGACCATACCTACTTAGTATGGCCTCATACTTAGAGCGGAAACGGTCGGATTATGCCCTACCTACCGCGGAGGCCTACAAAGCTCTCCTAGAGGGAATATCGGGACAGTTGATTTAATTTAAGGCCCTTTGTGTCGCACACTTCCAATTTCCTAATAAACGGATTCGTCGCTAAACACGACCGTCCGAGAACAAAGGCAAGGCAGTTCTTACAGATGAAAGGGCCGCAATATCGATGCTGCCTTGTATGTATTATTGTTCAAAATGACAAATATTACGCATTATTGTGGGGGCTTACTGCGTCCGCCATTTGAGCTTTGTGTCCGGGATTAAAAAGACCCGTTGGGTTGTGTTTTGATTATGGTAAATATTTACGCATTGTTGCGTCCTCGGGGAAAACTAAACAAGCTTTGTAACTCTTCATATTTCGATATTTAATTTCTAGGCAGACTCCTGTAATCCCATCGCAGGGAGTGACAAAGATGCGATTGACGAAATCCAATTACAGCAATAGACCGAACGGAAACATCTAAGACGAGTAGATAGTTGGGTGTACACAATACGACAAAATATAACAAAAACTTGGGAGTTTCCTCGCCAACGATTGGTGGGAGGGTTTCAGGGGGAAACAAATCAATTACTATCAATTCTGTCCAATGGAATACGTAAATGGTAAACGAAAATAACCTATTAAGGTGTAGCCCGGCAGAACAGGCACCTTCGGTCGCGCTGCCGATGATATTGATGTCCGTGTTAATTTGGAATAAGATGTAACAACGGTTGATTGCTAATAAACCTTTGGTGAACAATGTCGTGAGGCCCTTTGTTGCCACGGCCAGGTAGGTCTAACCAATTATTTGCCTGGCATCGGATTGGGGATTTCCATTAACCCTCGTGTTTACATTTATTTATACGAGATATAGTTAATATTGCTATGTAAGTGTAACAGTTTATGGTAAGGCCTGTTGTTTCAGGAAGGGATAGTTGCCGATCGTGATTGATGATACATCATTTGAATATATACAACAGATCCTATGGAGTGCATGTGTTGTGTTTTCTGGGTCCCGTTAGTTAGTTTAGGCCCTATTCAGTCTTATCCTGCCAACCAATGTATATTAAATTTATCTCGGGATGCGTGGAGGTATCTAGTTGAAATTAAAATCATATACTCAGGTTTACAGTCAGAGAAAAAAATAAAATTTTTAAGTCAAAGTATAAAAAATATGCGGCCGCTTATGCCGCAAAAAACCTATATTTCAAAACTCTGAAGAGAATAATAATTTATAGGGTACTTTCTGTTGACCTCTAGAACTATGAAATTTGGCAAGTAATATTGTCTCATACTACAAGTACATGGAAAAATTTAAAAACTATATATTTGTAATTAAATCATTAAAAATAAAGTCTTTATTTAAATTACGCAATCAATACCTACAAATTTCGACGTCCGATTTGCTAGGTGTTTTTTGTTAATAAACCACTTTAATCAGTATTTTGGATTTTAGTCACTCACGTAATTTTAGATAAACATGTGTAAATTGGATTTTCTACATGGGTACTTAATACTAATAAAATATGAAGTTTTACTGTCATTCTAAAGCACTTTTATATGATATTCGTTAGGCAGGCAGTGTTAGTCGTACGCATACACATATGAAAGCACTAAAAAGAAAAATTGAATATGGTAATTGCCGCTACTGTAGGTACGAGCCATGATTCCGAACCCTTTCACTCTCTTGTTATACACCATACGAGTGAAAGGGACGGCACGATACGAAGTTCGGAGTAGCCCTCTGAAGGCGTCGGAACAACTCGGGCTACCAATACTTAAATATATAGTAATAATAAAATTATCTAATAAATATTTTGTTTCACTTGGTACTAAATAAAGAGACATTCAAATATACGCAAGTTGATAATGCTAACAGCGAATGATAATTGAATAGCCAATTCACATGGCCCATCGCCATGTAATTTGATTCGCTAACCATAATGAAGTATTAAGTGAAGGGTACGTCAGATTTGATTATCCGCTATTAGGCAAACTAAAATGGTATGAAATCTGATTTTAATAATTTATCTAACCACCAGTTTGTTCATAGAATAATCGAACGGAAATATGTAGAAATCACGCCGCAATTCAACGATTACTTGGGTTGAATTATCCGCACATTTACAAGGATGCGCGTAAATATAAAATGTATTTTGTACTGAACTTGAATAGAGGTCGTTAGGTATCTAGAATTTGAGAGCTTATTAACGCTGAAAATAGGTAAATTCACATAAAACCTTTTAATGACTTGGAAAATTCTTCTCAGCCCCGAAATTTCAAATTGAAATGATGAATAATAAAATAAACTGGCAGATTGAGACCGCGGAAAGAGCATACTCAATATTTTATCTATCTTGATTGCTAATAAAATACCTCTATATCTGAGCAGATAATCCGAGTAAAATTTAAGATTTACGACTCAACGATTGCCATCAGCTTCATCTATAGCATACTAAACGCCTATCTCTGTCTCTACTCATTTAATGCGATGCGAAGCGACGAACAAGAACACCTCTTGGGAGCTAGTAATAATTCCATCTCCCAAGATGGCGATCTATCATTTCGGTTTGGGAGACGTTAGCCACGTTATTCCCCGATCAATCCGCCGTCGGGTTGTCGGCCGTCTGTCGCGCGATCCGTCAACGTCGACGTGACGAATGTGTCGCTGACTTCACGGAACTTTGGATGATCATACGTGAAACACTCTTTGGGATTGGGAACGAGCTTGTACAATATTATACTAAACCGCTAGTGTGTGTACCTGTACGTACTTAATTTACTTTAGTGTTGGTACCATTTTTCATCCTTTGGAATTTGATGAATGCAGAGGATTGGAACCTATATTTTTGTTTTACTTAAAAGCGTATCTTGTAAGATTAAGCTTTCTTTGAAACGCCGTATTGACCAGATTATTAAACGATAAGGACTGATTTGCAGATATAATCTCTGATTAATAGTCTGATATAATATATAAAAAATATATTATATCTTTTGACAATCTTAACTAAGTATATGATCCTTTCTCTGATTATAGCCGAAGCATTGCTTAAAATTTTCTCTACGGAAAAAAACCAAAGTTATTTAGTATTTTTTGCTTTTCAATTATAGTGTTAAAAACAGCAGAATAAATGTAAAATTATGGTATTTTAGCTCATTTAAAATCTCTTTGGAGCTAATTTGTGTAAAACTTCTGAGAGTTAGATATTTTTCAAATTTGTACATAAAAACAACTTATCTCCGAAGATTTTTGGATCTCATTTTCTCGTGCGTGGAAAACATAAACGTCTCTTACACGGGGGCATGGTAAACGAAAATCGAAGCAAATCCTTAAACAAACTTCCATATTTGAAACAAAAATGCTACTAATTTCGTAATTTTATTATTATTATATTAGATGGAAACGTTTATAGACGTAAACAAATCGTGACTCGACGAAGGAAAACTAGTATTAGATGATTGTCTATTACCTGGATTGCACGATTCTCCCCTAGTAAAGGTTTGGCAAAAAATATGCAAAGGCTATCGGTTTTCACGTTTTAATTTCAATATAAAATTAAATAAAAATCATTAATGAAGTAAATAAGTATTAATAGACACTTTATAGACATAGATTATGTAGATTAACCCGTCGTCTACTGGTCCCTGGGATCCCAGGGATCAAAACAATAGATTGTTATTTTTTATTTTTCTCGCCACCGGGAGACGACGGCTTAAATGAAACTAATCACAGACCTTTCGGAAAAGTTAGTTGAAACCAAAACTTGTAATAATTAACAGGTATAAATAGTTACAAATAAATGGCCAATTATTTTCCTACGGTCATTTTATTACTTGTGACAAGCCTCGACATTAGGAAAATGCACACTTTCTCAGAAACGTCGTCGTAACGTCGTCAATTTTATTTACGATGAATAGATTAGGTAAAGATTAACGAAATTCGTTGCAAATCAGCCTACAATCCAAAATAATAGGCGTTCATATCATTTTCAAAGGGAATACAAAAGTTACTTCTGTGATTGATTAATGATTAGTCATTCTGTATCAATTCTCACGCAGAGAAATGTCTTAGTACAAATAATGCGTAGTAAATTACTCGACCATACATACATCACGTCTTCCCAAGTCATGATATTTACACACCTGTGACTGTGTATGTTCTATATATTTAAATGGAAACGTTCAATCAAGTATATGTAACGCTTGGCTGTCAGTGGCATATGTCCACGTGTGTATATTCTATAGTGGGTGACAAATACAAGAACACGCAAGTTATTCATAATTATGATAATTATACATTCAAGTTATAGGAGAGATCTTTGCAGTTAGAATGATGATATAATATCATTGTAGTAGTAGAATATTGAAATCGAATAGTTGGAATTATAGTAGAACTAGGTAATTATCCAACACAAAGATGTCAAAAACACAGTTAACTGACTAGTTGTACACCTTATTCCAACGGGATAAGATCTACTAGTAGTCAGTTTACTGTGTTGCCGTTTGTACTTGAATTTAAAATGAATAATACGGAAACGACAAACGCAAAACACCACGGTGTGTTATCCGTTTTATTTCGAACAATAATCACAATATCATTATGATGTTCACAGAAACTGAGATACACAAAAGAATCACGTTTATCAAGATAAAAATAACTTTACAAAAATTGCAAACGTAAACTATAAGATACAGAATACAGAGGGGGTCGCTAGTAGTAGCGGCTTGGAATGCAAGGCAAAGATTTGCTGGGATGACGTAGTGGTCTGGGTTGCCTAGTGGTAAGGGCGCTGGTCCAGCAAACAAGAGGCGCGGGTTCGATCCCCGTCTTAGGCTACGTGCGTGATCACATTCCATTTGTTCTTTGTATCAAAAGATTTTAAACCATAAGGGTGCTGAATTCGGAAAAACGTACTTAACTCTTTACAGAATATCATCAAAGGTTTAACTAACACATTAAAAGTAGGTACCACTAAAACCCGAAAAACAGTATGGCTGAAGTTCAATTAAGGAATTAATTCCAGGCTGGTATAGAATCCAAGTCCCAAGAGAACTGACATCGACGCAAATCGACCCCAGCTAATCTCAATGACTCTATAAAGGATAAGATGATATCAGCATCCAGCCCACAATTAGGTACTTTAAGACTAATTCATTTGATACAAATCATTTTGACTAACGAGACAAACATTATGGTTAGGGGAGGATAATGTATGTATGTAAGCACTTTATTGTACACAATAACAGGTTAAAACAATATACGTGTCACATAAGATTAGAGTACAAAGGCGAACTTATCCCTATGAGGGATCTTTTCCAGCTAACCTTTGAGGGATTGAGTGTAGAGTGGGAGAATGAGATAGACAAACTTACACAGTGTACTAAAACTTTTCAATAAGGAAACTTATAGTTGTTATATATTTATTTAGTTCTGGTTTTATATATTATATATAAAACCAGAACTAAATAAATATATAATAACTATAACATATAATAAATACATATTATAAATATATACGTATTTAAATTAATATACATAAATATATATATAGTATTCAACCAAATCACAAGTCGTATAATCACAAGTCGATAATATATAATAACAATAATATTAATTAAGATTTGCCTACTAACACCTGTTTATATCATTTAATATGTACCTACTAACAGACTAACATATAAATATGGATTCATTGAGTCTGATATGAATGATTTTTATTTAATTTAATTTTAAAACACTTTGGTTTGATGATATGAATTCATTCTAGGCTGGTTCACCGAATCCAATTTTCAAGAGAGAGCTGACATAGATGCAAATCGTTGAGTCTGAAATAAATGATTTTTATTTTATTTTATTTTAAAACACTTTGGTTTGACAATATGAATTCATTCTAGGCTGGTTCACCGAATCCAATTCTCAAGAGAGAGCTGACATAGATGCAAATCGAACCCAACAGTCATCCGTGTGAGCCTGTAAAGGAATATGTAATTATCCGCTAGCCCGCCCGGCTCGTCGCCTTAATCCGGGCACCATCATACGTAATCGCGTTAGTTGATTGAATCGCTTACGAGCTGACCGCTTATCAAATTATCATACCAGTGTGATGGTAACAGTAGCGTTGAATTAAAATTATAACAATCTACTATTAAACCAGCTGGCTCAATATGTGATCAGGTAGTTTTAAAGTCTTTTGAGTGAAAAGTGGACACGTGAAATGTACTACTCTCTGGGATTGTATTAATTACACGTAGGGTCGGTAAGCCACCGGTTTACGGCCTGTTAATTTGATGCGCCAGTTTGCGGCCAATTGGATGAGTTGATGAACTGAAAGGATATATTCTTGCCTTTTTAATATATTCCCATTCAATAGCTACTAATTAAAACGCATAAGACTCACTATTTTTTTAGGGCCTGTAAAAATGTAAATATCTTTCATTGAAAAAACTTCGTACTTCAGAAGGCCGCAAACTGACGCAGGCCGCGTAACTGGCCTAGCGACCCTACTCAAGGGAGTAGTATTTACGGCTGTAGTCATTTACGGTTAATAGTGCATTACTGCAGAGGCCGTGAATTAAGGGATTGCTGGACGAGTTTGGGGTAGACGGCTGAGTCGTAGACGAGGCCGGATAAAACGAGTCCTGCAATCCCTGTTCCGGCCGAGGATTGTATAGTGTTTTCTCAAAGAATGTTAGGAAATATTAAAACTAAAATAACTACTAGGAAATCAAGTAAATAATTAATAGGTTTTGCTTTTTGCCAGTAGCAAATTTCGCATTGCTAAGTTTAATTGCCTCCTCTCTCAAAGGAAGCGGAGTACAGTCTATAACTTGCCCATCACTCTCGACACTAGAAGTCATTTTTATTTTTGTTGAAATTACAATCGGAACGACGATAAGAAAAAAAAGTTTAATATGAAACTTTTTACATGTTTAAATATGCCAGTTGAACAAGCTATTCGAGCACCATGTTTAACCGCACATAAATAAATATAGTACCACAGATTATGTTTTTTTTAATGTCGCAAGTATGGTTACGGCTTCTAGTGGTGGTTTGGCAGTATGTAATATTTACTTTGTCAGTTTAATGTCAGTAAGCAAATTTAAAAAGTTAGAGCAGCGAACAATAATCGCTTTTCTTAGTTTTTCATACATTACTTCCTGGGCATAAACAAAAAACTCCAAGTCTTCATTTCGTGATATTAACACATATATTTCCGAGCATGTTTGAGAAAATTTAATTTATACTTCTAAAAAATCTTATGGTAGATTAATAATAACTGCAAAGATAAGACATAATTTGGTGACAATGTTGCTTTCCATTGCACGCAGAGATGGTCAATGTCTGCTCGGTACAATCGTGGTGCTTGTGTTGTGGTACTAGTTTTGAACGCTTATCCTTGATTGCTATACTCCTATCTGATTTTGAGATTAGATACTTAACTGAGTTAAATTATCCCTGACTGTTTGCTCAGTGAAACGCCTGTAAAGGAATATGTAATAATCCACTTTAAGCTATCCCGGTGTCGCGGGCGGATCTAATCCATCCATCTTAACTTTATAAAGAATTTATTATTATTCACTTCATTATTATCCTATTTATTTATTTTCCTTCTTGGGCTAAGTTTTTACAATATCTTTATAAAAAGTAAAATATAAAAATACACTTACAGAACATAAAAATATTATAAAATCCTAACCTAGGGTGCCGCCGGCAGTGAGGCGGGCCTAAGCTACCGGTGGTTAGGGCGACAGAGAGAAGAACCTCCTGAGTATACCGCCTTCTGTATCTGAACGTTGACCCAGCCATCTAGCGAGAGTCTCTTGAGGTATTGCTCGAGACTCTTCGCTATAAGACCGTTCGCAGATACGACTATTGGGACAATGATCGTTGAATCAACATTCCACATGGCGGTTACCTCGTGTGCCAAGTCTAGGTACTTGCTGACTTTGTCCTTCTCGGCTTTCACGAGGTTCTCGTCATGCGGGATAGTGATGTCAAAGAGCACTGCCTGGCGTTTCGATCGATCTGTCAGCACGATATCAGGTTTATTGGCTACAATAGCCCTGTCCGTGATGACAGATCGATCCCAATAGAGCGTGGCACGACCATTTTCGAGAACTGGCGCAGGTGTATACATTATTATTATTATTACACCTATATAATAGGGATGATGACTCATGTTACAATTTATAACATAGTGTGCCTACATGGATAGAAAATCATTAAAATATCATAATAAATGGGTCATTGTCAGTTGTAAAAACAAAAGTTGTCTACCTGGTGGTCAATAGTTGACGGCTTATGCACATGTAAGTTATGTTTTTATTACATAAATTTATAGTTACGGAAACACCGTTTATGCGAGTTACCAGACCAATCAAAAATTAAGCTTTTTGGTCCTTAACTTTTGATATGTCCACCGAAAAGACGCGAACCTAAATCTGAGAATGACACAAATAGTAAATTAACCAAATTAATTAAAATAAGGGATGAAAAGATAACGGACTATAAAGTATTGCAAAAACATTGTTTTTTTAACCGACTTCAAATTCGGTTCTCAATTCGGTTGTATGTTGTTTTTTTTATTCTTTTTTTAATGTGTGTTACCTCAGAACTCCGTCGTTTATGAACCGTTTTGAATTTTTTTTCTTTGTTTGAAAGCATATGCTTCAAGGTTGGTCCCGTTGTTACCAGAATCTAGTTCTGATGATGGGATCCATGAGGAATTGAAGTAACTCCTCAAAAATTCAAGGGAAACAGCGATTTTAGTATTTTCGGTAATAAATCAAGCATTTGGTGAACGAGAACTGATGAAGAAGACCACGAATGGTCATCCAAAACTCCTAATGTTTAATGGGTGGCATTAAGATATTTCGATCAAGATATGGAAGCGACTATGACGAAGTCAATTTAAATGGTTCTGATGTAATGTCACCATCAACCTGATCTGGTAATTGAAGCCAGAAAGGTAGGCAACGGAACTTCGTAATAAAACAATGTAGCTTATCCGTGTTTGAGTTTATTGGAATCTTTATGAGACGCATTCTGGTAATGATTCACTAAAAAGTGTGAAATAAATAAAAATTTTATTAAAAAAATAAAACCGACTCCAAAACACTAAACAGTAAAAAATAATTTCCTTACTTCTAACATGAGACTACGTTTCTTATTGAACAATGTAGACATAGGTACCTATTGTAATTATTGTTTTTTTTTATTTTTTTTGTTTATTGGCCAAATGTAAATGGAAAGATGCCAATAGAATTATTACCTTTTATACAACAGAAATTTCACATAAACGCAATATTTCAAGACAAAAACGTCAAATTTCCGTTATTTTCATACAACGGTAATATGAGGCCACGCAGGCGCGACGTCACGCCGTGAATTAGTATGGAGCGTTTTCAGTGCTCGTTAGATATGCTGTGCTTTGCCTAGCATTTTCGTCTTTTGTGTTGCTCTAATTGTAGTTGGTCCCATACAAACATTTAATCGTCTCCAAAAATTGGTTCGAATGGCATGAAAAAATGTTTTGTCATCATGTCTATTGTGTTAGGTGTTTGCATCTCATCAGCTGACTGCTTATTAAATTATCGACAGACATCGTAAATTGAAACATTTGCGTCGAAGCGTATAGGTGCACATCAAGTTAGAAAACGATTCATATCTTATTGATTACGTATCCCATTCGCGATCCGCACTTGAGTGAAAAGGTACGTGTCCGGTCATGACACATCATAAGGGTCGGTTGCACCAACGTACGATCACAGGCCGGTCATGGTCAAATATGGCGCCGGCAGCTGTCATCCCATATAAACTTGTCAAACTTTCCATACAATTAGATTTTAACGAACACTGCTTACGATTAAAGATGGTTTGGTCAACCCGCCCTAAATTTAGTCCTAATTGTTAATAGGGTAGATATAGACAATTAATTGTAGTCATTAACACGTTATTAATCTCTTTTTACCGGAAACGTAATTAAATACGAGTATCTACGATCTTTGATTATGATCGTGAGGCAAAGCCGGTATTAGGTGTATGAAGACAATTGGTACAGAGGAAAATTTTCAAAACAATAAAGTTGACGCCATTTTCATTCAGTCATATTCATGAATCGTAGTAAACTCTCAGCAGTGGTGCCGGGTTTAAAAAAGCAAGCGTATATGCACTTATCCGCTCCACTGTTTGCAAATCGGAATCTACAGACCCGTTCCCTTTTAAGTTCTTTTCTTTTTCCGATTGGTCGGTTTTTCCAATCTGACACAGCGCCATTTTCGTCTGATTGGTCTGTTTCTATTCTAGTACATATATAGTAGCCACTTTATTTTCGATTTTATTGTATTATCCAGCGAACGTGTTTTTTTCGTTCGCTGGTAATATCACTTGTTGTTACAGCGGCTAAAATTAGCATACACACTGGGAAAATCAGAAGTGTCACCGTGTGACGGGCGGACGGACATTAAAAATTATCAATACAATAGGGAGATAAGTAGTAAGGCACGCGGATTTCACTCTGGAGGTTGTTGGTACGAACCTCGACATAAAAAAAAACTTGAGTACGAATTCTATTTGATATTTAACAGGAGCTTAATGGCGGAGGAAAATATCGTGAATAAACCGATGTTAATCCCAGCAAGGTCTAGCCCTTTCCCTGCGTGTTCGACAAATCTAGGGATTAGTTGCCAAAGCGGACCCCAGGCTCTGTTAAGATACAACCGGCAAAAACGCTACGACGACGCTGAATCTAAATTAAATTCGTAATCAAATCACTCAAAAACTGATTGTTTTTACTTTTTCAAACTATTTCTGAAAACCCTAAATTATTCCAATTGCAATTTAGATCTTAAACCGGATTATGGAGGCATCTGGCCTGGCAGAGGCTGAGGGCTGCTAAATAGCCAAATAAAATATAGGTGCTTGTGATAACGTATTTTCCAAAGTCAAAGTCAAGTTAGTAACCTACGAGTCCAGTCAACTTACGTTCTAGCCTCTACAACAAGTTGGGAATAAACTTTCCTCGTGACGCATTAGAGAGTAAATTAGTAAGAAAATGCAAGAGATGTGATTTGGTTGAAAATCATATGGCGGGTTTTCAATGGGATAGGATCGAGCAGGGGACGGAAACCTTTTTGGGAGCCACAAGGGCCACGTAGTAGCTAACAAAATTGTTGCGGGCCGCACGTGTCAATAATTTGTGAATCTATTAGACAAAAGGTACCATCACCGCATTGTAGGTGGTCAATAAGGAGGCCGCCTGTTGCTGACCGCTGGGATAGAGGCGTAGACAACATGAATGCTTAAACCCGTCGTCTACCGGCCCCTGGGATCCCCGGGCTAATTACAACGAATGCTATTGTTAATTTTTTTTGCCGGGAGATGACGGCTTAACTGAAAAAATGTACTTCTAGGTACTGAAATTCTTTACGGTAATAATGCTACCCCCTGTTGTCAAGATGGACGTTATTCAAATTTATCAGAATGTACAATGTACATACCTATGTTTTCCTAAACACTATATCAAGATGAGTACCACTTTTAGGTACAACACAAGTTAACTACATTACCTTTGTAATATTTATTTATTTATAAAAAATATAACAGACCTAAAACTTTCGAAGGGTTGAAATAAAAACTGCTTTTTCTCGTCGACGAAAGGGTGGCGCGAAAGTTTGCGCGTGCCTGTATTAATGACTAAAGTACGTGTCCTTTGTCCCTTGCCCGGGTGCGTACGACACGATCCGAACAAATCGCTGTCTCGTATAACGAATGAAGGATACCCTACTGTTTACTTTATCGCAGCATCCAATACAATTTGAAATCAACTTCAACACTTTTTAATGTTAATTATAGTTCGCAACATTTCGAAGGGAATTCAATTCCGACAAAATTGTCGGAAGCACTCGGCCAAAGTGCAGGGTGTCCGTTACCAACCCTGGGCCGTACTAAAGGAGCATTCCGACAATTGTTACGCGATATCATCAACTTACGTACCTATAACACTGCGGTAGACGCATTCTGTTCTGTGGTATTTAATTATTTACTTTTTCGTTCATTATTTATATATGCATGTACACTGTCTGAGGTCAATGTTAGGTACCGTTTTGTACAATAGTATTGAAATATATTATTCTTAATTTGTTGTAGCGTGAAGTGTTAATGTTTATACTTGAATAATATGTATGAAGGCCAACGATTGGTTTTGTTTTTAATTTGTAAAATGCTTTAAATCGGAAGTGATATTTAAGAGTTTTTGGTAAATTAACTGTAACCTTTGTAAATTCCGGCATAATCCTGGCAAAGACATTCCCCATAGTCTGTCAACCGGTTTTACGAGTTTCGCAATACAAGTTACGTAATAAAACCTATGCAGAGAAGTTTAAATATGCCCGGAATAGTTATATCTGAAAATTTTGTAGTCTGCCGTCAAATTTATGGCGCACTTTCCGACATTACTTGTAGATTTCTGAATTCAGTTTGGTCGATTTATCCTCAGATTTTGCTTTAAATATGGACAGGAATTTCAGTTCCTGAAATATACGGTCAAATAAATTCAGTTTACTGTTACATATGAAGCATATAAATATAGGTACGTGAATAGATTATCATCAGAGACTAGTCTGCTATTAAAGTAATAGCAGGTTTATCGTCTCTGTCAGTGACAATGTTGGTGTAAAATGGCCAGTGTATAGTTAACTGATAAATCTTGAAACACATATGAAGAGGTTATAAGGACCATTCCTTTCAGACTTGAGTGAAAACAAAAACTACATTACTTTTTACAGGCAGTACGAGTAAAGTATGTTTCAAAATAAATCTTCCGCAATCACTCAAGCTGTCGTATTGAGAAAATTATGTATGAAAGCGTCGTTCGAAACGCCTTCGCTCAATCTTCGTTTCTTGCACCTCTTGAATTAAAATTTGTTGTTCATTGAAGGTGGGCCTGCGATAGCATTTGACGGATCACGTTTTGGACGGGGCGGATAGATGGGACAAGTACGTGCCGCGCCGACCGGCGTTGATGAATCGGCGACTTGTAATCGGCGGACTAACACGAATCCTGTAATTTGTTACAGGAAAATTCGAAGGCCCCCCGCTGTGATATATACTGCTCTTGTAAAGCTCAAGCGACGTCTGATTTATTGATATAGTTATTTTAGGAGAAATAAATAGTTTTTTTGGGTAATGAGTACTTATTTAAAAAAATAATATTTTTTTATGGATTACCTGAATTGAAGGTACCTAACCTAACATAACCTAATAATTTAATTTAAGGTAAGGGCTTATACATGGTTTGCTAATCCCATAGAAACTTGTCAAACTTTTCATACGTTTATACACCTAATCTTTGCTATTTAATTGCACAATAACAATTGCTATAAGTACATACATTGGAAATCGCAGTATATATTCCTACTGTACAACAAGGTATTATAAATAAATGAGCGTGTTAAGTGCAAAATCAACCAATGACAACTCGTAATAATTAGGTATTGTAAGTGTCGCCGACTATGTTACGAAAAAGAAGGTTATTTATAGGTCCATACTCTTACATACGTACGTTAAGACTTTTACGTACTTCGAAGGGTTTGCATTAAGCCTGTCACAGACTCCCACGGTCTGATTTTCATAGTGATGACAATCGAGGTCGTGTGTTTCTGCATGAATGTTAGGATTGTCATAGTGTATTACAAAACCGGGATTAGTTTATACTCGGAATAGCTGTCATTTCATATACACTTTGACGTAAGTATATGAAAAAAATGACATTTCTAATACTATTCTGATCGCGGCTAGGTAATACAATAGTGCCTTTACCATGAGTTTGCATGACCATACTCGCTAGCGACTGCGTAAACGATTTAGTATGCCGATTTTTAGTTCTATTGCGTAACCGCCAGAGGCGCTGTACTTTTGTCCATACACATTTTTACGTGAGTACGGTCATGTAAACTCATGGTAAAGGCACAGGCCGCCACCGCAGCCGCCACCGCAGGCCGCTGCAGTGTGTGGTACGCTTTATAATGATGTAAAACATTTATTACAACAACAAAAACAGGCAACATGTGAAGTGTCATTTCTTCTCTGGGAAACACACTAAGACCGAATCCGATCGCCACCGAAGTAGTCCACACCGTTTTGACATTTAATTTGGTGTTTGTTTAATTCGTTAAATTCGACTTAAACGTCTAAATGCGAGTTTCATTTTATGTCCTAACTAAGTGTTAACACAGCAACCAAAACAAATAAACCAAACCTTTTGGCACATTACACACAATCAAAGAGACATAGCTACAATAGGAAACTAGCTATTAGAATGCAAAGCAATGCCACTGGAAGAGATGAACGCTGGAATTATTCATTCACCCAAACTAGCGTTGCAGCCGAGGCGAGCTAGTCTCACTACAATAATTTATTTGTGCATAAATATTGTAGGTTAAAGTATCGTCATACTTATCTGTTTATTTTTCTTGGCTTCGTCATTTTGCTCCTTGTCAATAGAATCAATTTGAATGTACCTAATTTCGTTAAAAAATATTCGTCGTAAAGTAGTGAGGAAGGTACGTAAAGTAGATAAGTGTAAAGGTAAATGTCAGTCAAAAAGTAATTTTAGTATGGATGGTTAAAGAACATTATATTTTAGTTCACTCGTTAGCTGTGTTTTCATACCGAAAGTGTCAGTCAGTTCATGATTATCGTCATGAATAACATCTAAGTTTTGCTAACCCGTTCTCTACGGGCGAAAAAAAAATAAACAATAGCATTCTTTTGTTATGTGCTCGGAGATCTTCGACCTAGTAGGTAAAGACGTAGATGGCGGGATGGTTTGGATTCGTTTGCCATCAATTAGGACTATTGGGAGAGGATCAACATGGGTAGAGGCCTCTGCCCAGCAGTGGGACAGGCAACATAAAAAGAAAATATAAGCAAATACATTTCTCTGACTGCCTTACCTTGCTCACCGAAATACACTACAATTCTTTTTTTATGTTATAGGGGGCAAACGAGCAGATGGATCGCCTGATGGTAAGCAATTACCGTCGCCCATAAACACCTGCAACACCAGAGGAGTCGCAAGTGCGTTGCCGGCCTTTAAGAAGGGAATATGCTCTTTTCTTGAACGTTTGAAGGTCATATCGGTCCGGAAATACCGCAGGCGACAGTTCTTTCCATAGTTTGGTTGTGCGAGGCAGGCAATTTCTTGAGAAACGCACAGTTTTGAACTGCCAACCATCTAAATGGTGAGGATGGAAATGCTGACGCGTAGGACGATGACGAAAAGATGCGACAGGGATCATTCCGAACAATTCGTCCGAGCACTCCCCGTGATACAAGCGATAGAAAATGCAGAGTGAGGCTACATCTCTACGCAATTCCAAGGAGTAGAGTCGATTAGAAATACGCTGGCAGTCGACGATTCGAGCTGCTCTCCGTTGAATGCGATCCAGAGGGAGAAGCTGGTACTGGGGTGCCCCTGCCCACAGATGAGAGCAGTATTCCATATGTGGGCGAACCTGCACCTTGTACAGCTGTTGGCGGTGGGCCGGAGTGAAATAATGCCTTGATCTGTTGAGCACGCCGAGCTTCTTCGAGGCTAATTAAACAACCATTAACGAATGCTCAGATTTTGCCATCATGATCCACTTGAGAATTCTATTCGCGCGACCGTTTTCCCTTTAATCGTATGGATCCGGGTCTACAAACAGCGCACGACACCTGCTACTGATATACGATTGACAACTTATTTCGACTGGACTTACATATACTATCATTCCGGCGTCAATACCGTCTCCGATGTCTTAAATAGCCTAAATCTCTGTAGCTAAATCTATGCACATAAATATACCAAATATTTCTATATGAAATAATACAGAAATATATAAAACAAATTATCAATATTAGTTGACTATATGACATTGGGATAATGAGATAAAACTTATTACAACAGAGGCGGTTATTGAGCGAAAGCCAATCCAGAATCTACAAAGTTTTTACGATCTTTGGTTACCAAGATATTCACAAATTCATAGCGGTACTTACTGTGGTTTTGGCATGACATGGCATATACCTTGGAATTTTAAGTGGTCGTTTGTAATTTCGTACTTGGAATTGACATAAATATCTGGATTTCAATCCCATGGCCCGCCATACATCTTAAGCTAGTTATGTAAATTTAACACCATTTTGCGGAAAAGGTTTATTGACATATGTTAAATATTAGAATTTTTATTAGAAATACCTTCGCCTCTGCAGGCATAGGCGCATGCTGAAATGTTAACATACATAATATTTTGCTATATCGTATAGTCACATGACATAAATGTCCATGGTCAGGACGTAGTGGGCTTCACTAGACGAGACAAAAAAAAAATTAAACAATAACATAATAGGATGTACATTTATTTATAATAGTTCGTCATATTGTTTGTACACAATTATCAGAAGAGCAGTTGCGTCCGTTTTTACAAACTGCTTTAAATCCGCATTATATGTGGCGACTGCTGAGAGTGCAGAGCTGCGGTGCCTGCGGCATCTCTTGACGAGCCAGGGGCGGTATTTTCGATCTTGACAGACACACTTGACAATTCGACAACTGAGAGCTGCGCAAGATAAGTTGCGCACGAACATATGGCTCCCCGCCCACGATGCTAGATGTGGATTTACTGGAGCGTCATTGGGCCCTATCGGATTTTGAAGATTGGATGATAAGAAGAAAAAGGGCCTATACATAGATGCCTATGGCATTGAAAAAAAAAAATTCATCCCCCGGTTACATGTACGGAGTGAGTGATTTCACATAATTTTTATATAGCGGTTCATAAAATACACATTGTTACCATATTTCATAATTTTAGTCTCCGAGTATTTAAATTGGCTGTGACTAATTTCTATTGTCGATTTTTGTTACTTCGGATTGTGTAAATGGTCAGATTAAGAATTCCTGTTGTTCGTGAATGATTTACTTAAAAAAAATGAAATCAATCGCGCTTGAGAATGTCAGTCACGTTTTTTTTTGCAGGTTTGAGACCGTTCCGCTTGTTTTAATTTAATATCACCTATTAAATAAATATTCGGCCGAACATTTCGTTGGACAAGACCTAGAAGTGAAGTGAATGTTGTGAACTTTGTAGTCAGCCAGAAAGTAAAATTTTCGTTTAATAGAAACCATATTTTTAGTTCCTCCAAATCAAAATCAAATAATACTTCACCACTTCTTAAGATTCGTTCATCGAGATTTGTCCAAAAACTATATTCCCGAAAAGAGTTGTGTCTCTTTCTCTTGTGAGATTAAGATATAAAAGTGGCTCTCATTACAAGGGAGTGTGTGGTTTATGAGAATAACAGAACCGTATATAAAATGATAACTATTTGTGATTTACTTGTGAACCCTGCGGGATACCGCGGGAATTAAAATCTACAATCCCGCAAATACCGGGATCGAAATCATCATGTGGGTTTGCATTCCCTAGTCTCAACATCCTTGGTGCGCATACGATTTAGATTACGAGCTAGAAAAAAAGAATTGTAGATACCTAAAAGGTATCTACAATTCAAACGACCGAACTAAATAGCAGTGGCGTGCACAGAGTTTTTTGACGGGGTAGGCAAATATTTTAAAGCTATTAAGTATTGACTAACCAAAATTGTTGCATTGCGTCATCATCGATGGGTGAGATCTTCCACCTCCAATATCCATATATCGATTGATTTTATAGACATTATCAATTTGTGGATATTCAAAGTGGCGCTTTTTATTAGTAAATAACACACACGGGAAGCAAAACAGGCGATTGTTATTTACACAACCATGGATAGGTATCGTATTGTTTGTTATTAAATTTAAGTGTGTGTCACTTTTCCTTTAATTTGTATTAATTCCAATTCCGGTGCGGAGTACACCTTTCTCTATAACCTGTTTTTTTTCTATGAAAGAAAGTTTTGCAAACGCATTATCTTTTTAGCACGCACACACCACTACAGCCACTTTCACAGTGAAAATTATCCATTTCTCTAACTAAAATCTATCACTTCACACCTCGAACCGAACACTAATACTCAACACAACAAACAATGGCGACTAAGAAGAAAAAATAAATAAATTTTGTCATTCAAATATATCCGGGAAAAAAGAAATGGTTACCGTACTTATCGTTTTTTGCACAAATTATTTGAGCAATGCAACTATTTCAAATAGCCGTGTAATTAACTCGCTCGGCTCGGAGTAGTAGGTAGTTCGTAAAGCTTCGTAGGCGCTCGGGATTAGACACTGCCTACCCTGTGCGTTTGTGTGCGTGAGTTTTGTTGTTGAATGCCTCGTGTTATAGGGGTGCACACTACAGTGTATCTGCGTCGCTACACACGCACACATAGATAAATCTAGGCAGGAATAGTTTGTGCCTTCACCGCAGTCGGCCGTGGCGCTAGTGCAGCGTGATACTGTATTCGATCCATTGCCGTCGCATCCCGTTGGAATTGGGATAATCGAAACTAATTTTATTTTGAGGAGTCGATAGATGGCGTTAACGTTAATTTATGGTTTTGTGATTTATCCATTGTGGATTGCTTATTAAACTTATTGATTATAATACCCAGATAAATATATGACTGTCACAATGACAGGGTAGGCAATGTCTTTTTGTCTTTATGGACTGCACGCCACTGCTAAATAGCACGTGTCGCATCTCTTTGCGTGCAGAGTCGGGTTCTATGGCCTTTTTATTATTATTATTTAATTTATCAATCAAATTACATAAATTTCTTATACTATAACGGTTCCCTGCAAAATTGTTTTAACAGTTTGTCTGCAGGTGCGAGTCTCTTTAAATCTTACTGGTTGAACTTAACTATTACATTATGAGCGTGCTATCATTAGAGTGTGTTTAGTAGGCATTTCTTTAATGATGTTTTGAATTTACGCTTATTGGTTCATATCGGATGTCTTAGGGCAAAGTATTTAAGAAATACGGAATTCTTTTGGCTAGAGCACGGTCTCCAAAATAGTTAAACATCCGAGGTACTTCGTAGTTCGTACTTAGGGCCTGTGGCCACATTACCACGGCTCAGCGTCGTTAATGTGAAACGGCGCGGCGCCGTGGTGCGGCACGTCGCTGCATCGTGCCAGGCCCTTACCCGTGGACACCGACTTTCTGCCATGTTTATGTTATACTATGGGTATTGGGTTATGCACTCGATTGCCACGATTTTATAACTGCTAAAAGATATTTATGTTTTAAACTAAATGGGAGTATTTTAATAATGTAAATGAATAATGATGCCTAATGTAAATGAACCATCATCACGCTTAACCACGGTTTATAAAGTTTAACATAAATAATGATTGTACGAAACATTAATCGGTCATTCCACTCTTATCTCCGTAAACAGAACCCAAACAAAACTATTTATAAAATACTATATTTTATTAGATAGAAATGAAATCCGTATTGTACGACAGACCGCCTGTTGTTTACCTCTGCTTATACAAATCTCGTTATGTTCTGAACTATTTTGTACTTTTGTTGAAGTGTGCTATAATGAATATTTACAACAAAATTCTGCGCATCGGGTTACAATCTTGAAATTTCTACAACAGATGTACCGCGGTGATTATTTTCAGATGTGGAGGGAAGTCAGATTCGTCCCCTGTGAGCGGGCAGAGCGGGGATCAGTTAAGGCTGCTAGGTCTTGTAGGATATTCTGTACCCGAAAGGTTCAAACGGAACCTATTGCTGTCACTCACGCATCCGCGTACGATTATCGCGTTATAGCAACGAAAAAAAGTTGTGGTTGATTTGGTGGGTTGGTCATTTTAGGAAACTTCAATAAATTCTCGCTTTGCCTGGCCGGTGGAAAAGCAGCTTAAGTAGCGCTCGGCATTGACATTAGTTTTGTTATATCATTATAACCTACATTGATATGCGCTTATCTGTATTATGATTATCAATCATGATTCGTATTTTATTTTGAGCAAAACAAATTGAAATATTTTTATGATAGGTTCCGGATATTGCAATTACATTTGCTATAATATACAACTGTATTAAGTAGCAATTTCCGGAACCTATAATAAAAATATATACCCAAAAATGACGATTTTTGCGATATCTCTCTCCGTTAACGTTGTTTTTTTAATGGCTTTTATGAGTGCGATTTAAACCTGGAGATGCTTTTTTACTGTTATTTTGGCAGTGTAGATGTAAAATAAAATAAAAATCATGACAAATAAAAAACACTGCAGAACCTTGCACTATTTTAGGAAATATGTACTATATTTTAACCACCCGTATTTTTTGTCCGCGAGTGTAGAAGGAAGCATATGAAAATAAAAGAACGTAAGGATATATTATGGTGCCGAAGACGTTGCGTTAACGTACTATTTACGATTACAGAGACACCCCTTAGAATGCATTACGACTACAGAAGGTTTGGTGCAACCCGTTCTTAATAAAATATAGATTACGAATACGAGAATGATTTCTCACGCATGCACAACCTGTTCGCGTCAAAACAAGGAAGTATATTATAACACAGCACAGAGCAGGATTGCTGGCCTTTAAACTATGCGAAGTGCTTGTGAAAGGAGATATGAATTGAAAACCCGGTCGCAACAATTCATTATCGTATCTACCTTAAGTATCCATTTTTAGCCAAAGCCTACTCTGTTAAACGGTGCTGATGGTTTGCTGGTTCGAATAAAGACTCGTAAAATATTTTTTTGAGCTTATGTATTTTTACCATTTAAATATATTGTATAATTAGGTAAGAGAACTAGAGATTTACGCAAATGATGCTCATATTATCAAATGATTGCCCATTTAAAGTTTTATTGGTTGTTTTTATTGTTTCAAATTATTCAATAAGACGAATCCGATAGCATAATTGATTAATCATTTAACCTTAGTAGGTCTGTTTACTTTGCAAGAGGTCTTGATTGCAATTCCCCGGCTTTTTTTTTAAATTTGATTGCACCAAGTTACGATTACAACCCGATCAACGTTAAATATGGCGCCGGCAGCTGTCATCATATAGAAACTTGTCAAACTTTCCTTGAAATCATATTTTATTAAACGAACACTTCGAACAATTATCTGCAGACGATTTGGTGCAACCTATCCTAAGGTTCGGTTTTATAAAGATCTAAAATGTACCGAGTTACCGAAATTTGATGTAACATTTGGTCTAACTGATATTTATAAAACCACGCCTTAGTAATAAAAAAATACTGAATGGATGCTATCGCAATGTAGGTACCATGGGACGCACAGAGATACAACTTATCATTAATTTTACTAATTGTATTAATTAATTAACTCCCACAGAGTTCAGAAACAGCCAGGAGAATATAACACCAAAGATCTGATACTCACATAGACATAAGTTTTATAATCACATTAAACTTCTTCTTTGATTCGAATTCGTTTTGGAAATGTTAATAGACAGAAGTAATTGCTGGATAAACAAACTTACCTGAAGTGAAGTTTGACCGTAATTATACTAAGTGTGGCATACGAAGACATTTACTTGTTTACTTATGTAGTATTTCTCAATGTAACAGGAATCACTTATTTTAGAGATTTTAAATACTATTAATCTCGAGGGTAGGTTGGAAAGTTTATTTCTTTACGCGTTTACCCCCTGACCTCATTCTTTTCTTTAGCGTCTAACGGGAATCACGCATTTCATTATAATATCACTTTAATTTTTAGAATATACACTTTCCAATGCGATTGAATATTCATTTCAATAAAGGAAATCAGTTACATGCGCGTCTACAATCTCAAGTAGACACTATTTATTGTTCAAATTCCAGGGTAACACGGCCGGCGGATCTTTGCAACTAGCAAATGCGTAACATGGGTTATACTGCGTGATGCGGTCACGTTTGATACTTACGAGACCGGCCCGGCTTGCCACAGGCAGGCCGGGTCGGTCTCGTAAGATTTATATTATTTATAATCTCGAAATAAGTGATTCCTGTTACATTGAGAAGAGGTACCTACATAAGTAAACAATAAAATGTCGAGTATGCCACACTGTAGTATAATTATCTAATTATCTTTATCTAAATATATAAAAGAAGAAGTCCTGATCTACCGTCAACGCACAGCCGAAACTACTGGAACTAGAAACTTCAAATTTGGTCCAGAGTTAATTTTTATGACGTATGCCAGGGATAAGACGAGATTTTTGGAAATTCCACCCCTAAGGGGATCAAATAGGGGTGCAAAGTTTGTATGGGAAAGGTAATTTGTTTGGACTTATAAACTTGAAATTTCGTATTTAGACTCTCTGTTCTAATATAACAAAACTGAATTCAGCGATTTTCTAAATTCGTCCCCTAAAGGGGTGAAAAGGGGCTTCAAAGTATGTAGGGGGAGCAAATCTTTTTTGAAGTTAGAGATTTGAAACTTCGTAAATAGACTATGTTTAAATACAACAAAACATATTTCAGCGTTTTCCAAAATTTCTCCCAAGGGGTGAAAAGGGGGTTCCAAGTTTGTACGGGGTGCAAATCTTGTTTGAAGTGAGAGATTTAAAACTTCGTATATAGAATCTCTGTTTAAATACAACGAAACATATTTCAGCGTTTTATGAAATTGCTCCTCTAAAGGGGTGAAAAGGGGGTTCCAACTTTGTACAGGGAGTAAATCTTTTTTGAAGTTAGAGATTAGAAATTTCGTAAATAGGCTCTATGTTTAAATACAACAAAACACATTTCAGAGTTTTTCAAAATTGCTCCCCTAAAGGGGTGAAATGAGGGTTCCACGTTTGTAAAGGGGTAAATCTTTTTAGAAAGTGAGAGATTTAAAACTTTGTATATAGACTCTCTGTTTAAATACAACAAAAAGTATTTCAGCGTTTTTTGAAATTGCTTATCTAAAGGGGTGAAAATGGGGTTCCAAGTTTGTACGGGGAGCAAATCTTTTTTGAAGTGAGAGATATCAAACTTCGTAAATAGACTCTCTGTTTAAATACGACATAAAGTACTTCAGCATTTTTTGAAATTGCTCCCCTAAAGGGGTGAAAAGGGGGTTCCAAGAAGTTCGTACGGGGAGCAAATCTTTTTTGAAGTGCGAGATTTAAAACTTCGTATACAGAGTCTCTGTTTAAATACAACAAAAAGTGTTTCAAAGTTTTTCTAAATTGTTCCCTTAATGGGGTAAAACGGGGTTGCAAGTTTGTGCGGGGAGCAAATCTTTACTTTTTGTAAAAATCGATATAGGTATCATCTTCGAGGTTCCTCGAGTTGCCGATTACGAAAATGACATGCATTTGCAAATCCAAGATGGCGGACAATTATTTTTCTTAAAAATCGATATGGGTGTCATCTTCGAGGTTCCTCGGAGTGATGATTACGAAAATGACATCCATTTTCAAATCCAAGATGGGGACATTTTTTTTTCTTAAAATCAATATGGGTGTCATATCGTCGAGGTTCCTCGGGGTGCCGATTACGAAAATGACATCCATTTACAAATCCAAGATGGCGGACATTAATTTTTTCTTTTGAATAATTTTTCAAAAAAGATTATATAGACGATAGTGATAAGAACCGGTAAGCCCTTTTCACGGCAAGGCATGTGTAATGCTTTTCTCAAACATATGCAATGACATAAAAAAATACACCTCGCAAAAAACAAATTTTAATTTTCCCTCCAATTCCTCCATAATGTTGTTTTTTTTTACGGAAGTCGTCCGCATTTCGCGTGTGTAGTATTCGGATAGACCCTATTAGAGTCTTATATACGTAAAGACAATATTTTAAAATTTATTCATCAACACATTAAATAATAATGATTTGTATTGTTAATATCAGTTCGTGTGTAACAGACATTAACGCGGATATTTTTGGTCCGATAACCTTTCAGCCACTAGAAATAAATAAAAAAATATAATTCAGCAGTTTAGCCTGGGGTGCTACCGCGAAAGCAACATCGTATTTTCTCTCTCTATCGCTCCAATGACAAAAGTCATTTGAGCGGCAGAGAGAAAAAATACGATAGTGCTTTCGCCGTCACAGCCTTGTTCATGAACACAGACGCCATATTTACATGAAAATTAAAAAAAAATACTTCCAGGCCTAGGCCTTCAATTTTGTATGAAATTCCTTTACAGTTTTCTCGAGTTGTTCCGCCCGAAACGTGATACTTTGAAGCCTGTTATGACGAACATAAGGTCAATATTTCATTGCATGCTTGAGAAAAATATTTTGTGCCCTATGTTTTATTTTTATAGGAACTGGCATATTTTATCATTTAATAGGCATGATGACAAAAACATTTTTCTCATGCCATTCGAACCAGTTTTTAGAAACGATCAAATGTTTATACGGGACCAACTAAAATTAGAGCAACACAAAAGACGAAAATGAGAGACAAAGTACAGCATAGCTAACGAGCACTGAAAACGCTCCATACCTACTGATTGACATGCAGGCGTGACTTCACGCCTGCGTAGCCTCGTACTACTGTTGTTTATGTACATAGTTGCCATACATTTATTTTTTATTGAAACATGATAATTCTATTTGTAACTTTCAATTTACACATGGCCATTAAACAAAATACAACGTTTTTGCCAATCTTTATAGTCCTATCTATATCTGTTTATGATTTTAATTAATATATCTATTTTATTATTTATTGTAATAATTTGATGATTTTATTTCCATTAAGTCAAACCATGTTATAAATTGTAACATGAGTCATCATACCTATTTGCCATAGCATTAAACAATAAAAAAACTCACCCTCACACAATAAACAGTTTTTTTAATATATTACATTAATAAACCATTTTGCACGCGTGTTCAACCTGGGCTCGTTTGACGCGAACTGTAATCGCGCGCGCAGCCTCGCGGCTACTTTATGCCATTCATCGATAATGACTAACTATCTAAACGTTCATTACATCACAGACGTAATCGATGCGCGTTTTCGGTTACAGTTTGTTGTTATCAGAGCAGAAAGCTGTAATGAATGTTTTACTCAAATTGGGTATGAATGTTCCTGTGTTGTTTTCTACACTGTAAACTATGGGTTTAAGTTAACAATGGTTTAACTGGGTTATTTTTTAAGTCGAGGACATAGGGCATTCCACCAGTAAATGGCTGTTTATTTTCATCACACACACACACACACACACACACACACACACACACACACACACACACACACACACACACACACACACACACACACACACACACACACACACACACACATACACACACACACACACATTAAATATAGATTATTATACACGATTAAAATAAGATAAATCTGTAACTGCTTAAGCGTCAAAATGTTTATTATGGTTGATTGTCCACTTCTTACTGTTTGGAAGAGCGGTGTCTCCTGACACAAGCAAAATTACTTGCTTAATAGGAGGCTCCAACCTTTTCTATTATTGTTAAAAATCTTAAAAAACCGAAATAAACTTTTTTCATTTTCATTTTTCATTTTTCATTTTCATCACATCTGAGTGATGAAAACAATTAGAACAGTCATCATTAAAAGAAACTGCTTATTTTGATATGCTTATATTGCTTATCACTTAAAATAAATTTAGTTTACGTAACAGGCGAACATTTTATAATTATTTTATGTGTGTGTAACATTACAGGAAAATATAAACATAGCTCTACCTAGGTCTAGGTTTTGTTTTATACATAAATACAGCTGAAATACGGCGCGCTATACAAAGGATGTCATTTAGATACCTTGTTTGGACCGCGTGAAGGTAAAGTTTCAACTAGTCGTATTTCGAAAAATATTTATAGGACATATTTCGGAGTTTTGAGCTAAATAATTTAAAAAATGGCTATTTTTATGTTAGAATTTCAAGTTTATCCCCAAATTTCACCCCCTTTCTTTCATTTTTTATTTTTTTTTAGAGTTTGAGCTGATAAGTAGCAATAATAATAAATAAATAAAAAAACAGAATGACAAATAAATTCAAAACAACCAAAATATGTATTGCAAAAATAGTATAACAAGTCAGCCGTCTCTACAAAAAAAAAAGAAATTGCAATAAAAAAAACTCTGGTTGATATACCTCTGAACTAAAGTTTTTTATCGATAATTTAACGTAAATAATCAGCCTACTTTATCCGGTCACTTCTGCACGGGACATCCTGTATGCTGACTATACTTACCTATGTTATACAAATAAGCAATATTTTTTTGAATTTTTAAATGGACAAATTCACTTATCTTTTTTGATTTATCTAAGATATTAAAGAGAAATATAGAAGATGTTATAAGAATTAAGTTTCAATCATTAATAGTTTTTAAAGATAAGGTAAACATCCCAGTTCTCAACATCTTAGTGCCCAATAGATGACACCTATTAATCTCCTCTGTCATCATAAGATTGTAAGTGCCATGTATTGGATCAGTGTCAAGCACAGGGAAGTTTACCTTATTACTCCTGATTCTTCTAGCATTATCCCAGTACAGTTGCCTGAAAGATGCCTGGGGTCCACTAACTAATCCCTATTATTTTACCTACTATTAATTTTAATGTTTCTAAAAGGTTTAGACAATGTTGATAACATTTCACAACACTACCATGTGAATGATATTTTTATACTTATAAATATAAACAGAGGCAATACCAATATTAGATCATCAAACTAAAATATCACACTCCAGAATGGAACATTCATCAGTTTAAGTACAGGTATCTTAGATTTGGTTTCCTAAATCATAGGATCATGTAAATTTATTGCAAGTCATAGGGACTGTGTAGTGAGGTCCATTAAACTAGATTTCATTCAAGGAATATATTATAAAACCGTACCACTGCTGAGTACAATTTTTAGATTTCTAGGCAATCGGTCCTAGATATTGACGCTGGAAAGGCAAAATGGGATAACCGATATGTACCCCTCACTTTCAAACCTAAGACTACTTTCTGTATGAATACATCAGATTATACTTTAAAAGATATCTAGATTTCATAATCCCACAGGACAAGAACAGCTATATATTTATTTATGTATTTGTATTATTCCATGGTAAATGCATGTTAGTTACAAATATGTTTAAAGTGTATTCTTTTGAAATCATTTATCTTTTATGAATTATTTTCACATTGCACCCACATTTGCAAGTTTCTGTTTGGCCCTATGCTCGACTGGTGGAGAATGCCTCATGGCATTAAGTCCACCCTTTGTACTTATATTGTTTGTGCCATATAGTTTAAATAAATAAATAACAGCAAATAGCAGCAAATGTTGGATTAACCCGTCACCTATCGGTCCCTATTGCTTATTTATATTTATATTGTTTATTTTCCGCTGGGAGACGACGGCTTAATAACTTAAGAATATAATACTTAGTATAATTTATGTTGCAACTTTTTAGTAAGTATGAAAATCTAAACAAAATTTAATTGCATACAGTGAAGATTTGATAAGTACATTACATAGTTTATTGAAATAACACACAAATAATTATTTATGTTGATGATAAATAATGACGGCATTAAAAGACTTTCACTGTAGCAGATAAAGTGCAGTATTTGGACACAATCAATAAAACTCTTGCATAGATATCGTTTTATCTATTTATACCCTGTGAACTGTTAAGCAGTGTATTAAAAAATAAAAATACTTATGCAAAGTGAAAGCAGTGTCGACAAGTAAATCGAGAGTTCTGATTTATTATCCATGCCATCCCTACCAACATTTATTTAACATTGGATACATTACAAAAAATATTCCCTTACGAATCTAGTTCTAAAAAATAATGCCAAGCATTTACCTGCTTCCTTCTGCTTTAAAAATATTAATTATCAAACATTTTTCACTTGGTTAAGTCACGATAATGATATTACTTGGATTTAATTAAAATAAACTGCTATTCCACAACGAAAAGTAAGCTTCACTCACGTAATTCGTAAACACTTGGATACGTCACGTCACTTTGACAGTTTGTTCTGACATTAATATAAGACCCGTATTGTGCTATGTTACTGATATATTGTGTTTTAGGGTTTTAAATTAAAATAAAAAATATGAATGTGTTATTTAATAAAGAAAATCTGTCATCTAAAAACATATTTCTAAGTTTCCTTTTAAAAATTGGAAGTAAGTGTAACGTTCTTTACAATGCATAGATGGCGCTAGTATAGACTACGAAAAGAACGCAAGAGGACGCAAGGCATGAACTTCTATTTGCGTTTGAATTTCAAATACTTAAATGTTTATGGTTGAAGCGGCACAGCAAATTAAAACCTCAAATTAATGCTACGTTTCTAGATGTTTATTTGTTTATGCTTGAAATAACCCTTCGATACCTGATAACGTATTCATGGTTTTTTGGACGAAACCCACGTTGAAGATTTGATTAAGTAGATATATGTATGTTTTTTTTCCTGCTTTTATTGACAATAAATGAAAAATCTGAAAAAATGAAAATGAAAATATATTTATTCATGAAAAGAGCAATTCGATACAAACATAGTGGCTATGGTCCCACATTAGGCTGGGCCTGTCCCGTGGAAACCAACCAATACAGATTAACAATTATGCGGCTTGAAAATAATGCAAGACAAGACATGAAATTTTACAAAGTAGTATACAAACAAGAAATAATAACAATGATTAAATACCTATTATAATTTACTATTTTGAAGAGTCGTAGTAGGAGTAGGTGGAGGGTGTACGATTGTTCATGTTTGTGTGTGTGCGTCTGTGTGTGTGCATGTGTGTGTGTGTGTGTGTGTGTGTGTGTGTGTGTGTGTGCATGTGTGCGTGTGTGTGCGTGCGTGTGTGTGTGTGTGCATGTGTGCATGTGTGTGGGTGTATGTGCGTGACATGGTACGCTAAGATACTACCTGAAGTATGGTTTCTGACTGTTCATAATTCCAAGATAATAAGAGCGTTTGTATTTTCTTTTTTGCTTCTTGGACGCTGTAATGTCTAAGTTCAATCGCTTTTGTAAATGCGTTATAAATATGCGGAAACAGAAACCTAGGAAATCGCTTCGCAAATTTGGTCTTGACCTTCGGAACAGGTACAGGCGATAATAACCTGATTTAATCTAATTTCGCCTATATGACTATAGGCGAAATTAGATTAAATCAGGTTATTATCGCCGGGGGTATCAATATCGATATCGGCGATGACTCAACTGTCAATATTCACTCGGATTACATGTACCTGATGTCCGCGTACGGTTTCTTACTGGCAATTACAAAACCAAGTAGGAATAAGGCTTGCTTAGATCACATATTCATCAAGGCAGATGTCGATTCGGTGGGAATTATTTGCAAATGCTCTGTCACGGATCACGAGAGTCATGGCGGGTCTGCTCTGTCCTTGTTCCAATATTTAAAAAAAAGACCGCTGGGTGCTAAAGACAGACTACAGTGAAGTCGCTCGGGATTTGGGAATGGTTGATTGGAGCACAGTAACCAAAAGCAACGACATAAATATTGCCACTAAAATTTCAATGCTATTCTAAGCACAGTAATACAAAAGTACACAAAGTAGATTAATATTAGTCGAACTAAATTTAATATAAAACCTTGGGTCACACATGGTGTAATCAGATGTATCAAGCATAGGGATAAACTGCACATGGAAACTAGAGCATCGCCCAATGCTAATGCGCAAAGTTTACAGCCGATATAGAAACTTCTGTGACAACATATTATATAACCTAAAATGTGATTACCAGAATAAACAAATAAATGAGCGTAAAGATAAGCCTAAAAAGCTGTGAAATACAATAAGAAACATATATCAACCCTCTAGCATAAACAACGAAACCACCCGACTAACAAAACCTGGTATCTCTGTCCAGGAATCCCTTGACAGATGCAATGCCCACTTTTCCACGGCTGGCAGCAAATTAGCCGACCAAATATTAATGAAGCTCTCTGAAACTCAGACTACACTGGCTGATAAATTTACCCCCAGCTATACCGCTCCTAACTCTCTATTTATGCGACCGACTGATATTTATGAGGTAGATAATATCATCAAGCAACTTAAAACCGACTATGATAATATTAAACCACTATTAATTATAGAAATCAAAGATTCTATTCTGGAGCCCCTTGTCTTTCTTTTTTATCTTAGTCTGGTACAGGGGTGTTTCCCTGAGTGCTGGAAACTGGCGATAGTATCTCCGATTAATAAAAGTGGACCTAAAGATGTGCCCAACAACTACGGACCAGTTTTACTACTGAGTGTCCTTTCTAAAATCCTTGAAAAAATAGTTAACAAGAGACCGTCTAATTACTTAGACCAAAACTCACTTATCTCGGAGCGGCAGTTTGGGTTTAGTGCAGGAAAATCTACGGAGGATGCGGCATTAGTCCTTACCAATGAAATCTCGGGTCGGCTAGATGCTAACATGTGCTGCCTAGGTGTATTCCTAGATCTTGTAAAGGCGTTCGACAAAATCTCGCATCTCATTCTTTTAAGGAAACTGGAGGCCCTAGGAATTCGAGGGACGACTCTTGACTGGTTTCATAGTTACCTAACTGGCAGATGGTAAGTAGTAAAAATTGGGGCTGCATGTCGCCCATTCACTTTGGCGTGGTAACAGGCCAGTATTCTCGGTCCTACATTATTAATTATTTACCTAAATGATCTTCTGAAACTGTCTATCCCGAACTCCGAGATTATATATTATGCTGATGACATTGCAGTTCTGTTCAGCGGCAATAGCTGGGAGGAGGCATACCATTCAGCTGAGAAAGGGTTGTCAAGGGTGGCAAATTGGCTCGACAACAATCTTCTCATCCTGAATATAGATAAAAGTAATCACATAGCCTTCTCTAAAACAATAGTTTCCTCTGCACCTGCTACCTCGTGCCTTAAAATGGACAGTTGCGGTTCATATAGTCCAAGCTGCTCCTGTGGCTCTGTAAAACTATTGCTCCTACGCGAAATATCTTGGCCTCATTTTGGATGAACAGCTCAACTTCAAACAGCACATATTTACCTTGTCAAAGACTGTCAGGAAACTAATCTACGTGGTAAAGCGGCTTCGTGACTGCTCGCCTCCAGATGTATTACGCTTGGTCTACCATGCGCTGTGTCAGTCGATAATACAATATTGTATTGGAGTCTGGGGCTGTGCTGGGAAGACGACAATGCTTGTACTTGAACGAGCGCAACGGGCAATCATTAAGGTGATGCTGAGGAAGCCTTTTCGCTGCCCAACGGACACCCTATATAGAGAATCAGGATTCCTTAGAGTGTGACAATTATTAAGGTTGCCTGGAAGAGATCGCTTTAAAGCGATAAGACCGCCTGTTGTTACCATTATTAATGTTACCGAACCTAAAAATGTACTCCTGTATTAGTGATGCAATAAAGAATATTATTATTATTTATTTATTTATTTTGGTTCATAGGCTAGGTTTTTACAATATTTGGCTACTAAGTTATGTCTGTGCTTACTCGCCGTTAGCAAGATGACCACAACCGGAAATGATATGCCTGAGTGATTCTCCGGGACGGCGGCATGCCCGACAAATTGACAAATGTCGACCGTACCGTCCTTCAGGATATATTTTACACAGACAAAACCTTCGGTTTCCCCGAAAAGATCCCCAAAACGTAGCCAGTTCACCGACGCGAGCAAGTCTACGTCGGGTCTTGCGAAGGCCCTGTAGAACCGCCCGTGTAGCTCCTTACTCTTCCATACCGTCTTGCGTTCCTCGGTGCTCCATACTTTAAGTCTGCGCCAGTTCTCCTTTGCCATGGAAAGCGGGGTGAAAGACTACACATACACACACGCTCACGCACACGCCCACGCACATGCACATGCACACGCACACGCACACGCACACGCACACACACACGTACACGCTCACGCACACGCACACGCACACGCACACGCACACACACATGCCCTGTTAAGTAATTTGTTAGAGTCATATTAGGATAGTTAAGAAGTCAAAGTTAAATTTTGTGAAATGTTATATTATCACATACTTATGCTTTTATAATGGTTGTATAACGTCTCGAACACAACTTCTGTAACGTAGTTCAAGAGTAGTAAACCGTACTGGAAAAATATCGAATATCCCGTATTGTAGTGCAGTCTCGTTTTGTTTGGAAAAAACTTTACGAACGATAAAATTGTCCCAAAGTACTGAAATTCGTTGAGCCGTAACTCATATTTGCCATAAGTAATCAATCTCAGGTATTGCAAAATATGCACCATATAATTCTAATTAGAAATAAACCGGCGAAAACCACCCTCAAACTATGAAATTTGACATTTCGGATGCCTGACAGCACACCTAGTGCCTCTAGCGGCGAATTTATAAGCGGTAGGCCTCATTGTAACCCATTAAAAAAAGAGGAAAAAGCTTTTCAGTTCATCTACTTATTTAGGAATCAACCACAGTCAAGAGCATATGCGATATGACCTGTACCTCGCTCGGTATTAGTGGTATTATTATTTGATGACGAGTCTGGTTAGTCTGAGGTATCAAAATATCAAACTTATCATATTAGCTGGTCGCTATTACACTCGAGTTTGTAAATAGTATGCAGTCACTGTAGTATGAACGCCGAATAGATACAAAAATACGAAAATATATGAGAGCCCTTGTAGCAATTCACACAATAAAATATTTGATGGGGTTTATCATCCAAAGATATGAAACAAGATAAAAGCGTGATAAAATATCCGCATTAACCTTAACCATCATCCAAGAAGCGGTGCAGATTATCTAATCTTTCTACTATAAAATTCCCAGGAAATATTCCCGTCGCTCGGTAGTAACCGCGTAACGACAGCATTATCGCAGCTACGTCGCCTCATTAACTCGCAGGTTGACGCACCTAGTCTTTGATAAGTTTCACTTTTTACGGCCACCCGCTACCCCGCTCCCTCGTTTTAATGTAGTTGGCAACCCTAATGAAACAACGGGTAATGACGCCTATTTGCGACAACAAGAGTTTAGAATACAAATAAGCCAGGCAACAATGGTAGTCGTGGCTTATTAGGACGGTGCCTATATTTGGCATTACGCTGATATCTATTTACAACGAACTACCTAATATAAATTCACTTATAATTTCGTAAAGTTGTTAAGAATCTTTAGTAGTACTAGTACAAAAACGGGGCCATTAGTAGATATTTAACAATAATATATGATGGAAAAGCGACAACTCTAAGTGCTACTTCGGTATCTGCCGAATGTTATTAGGTTTTTTTTATACAACGCCGGCACTGGTTGAAACAAAATTACTCGTAATTGTGTCCAATCCCCATCATTAATCGACCAAGTTATAACGTGTGAGAGATAATCATAGCAATGTCATATTACTTACAAGGTCGAGTCACATTGACCTTCT
Source organism: Epiblema foenella (assembly GCA_963556455.1). NCBI lineage: Eukaryota > Metazoa > Arthropoda > Insecta > Lepidoptera > Tortricidae > Epiblema > Epiblema foenella. Next base: position 12,956,892 of record OY747106.1, read on the forward strand.
GGCTGGTATTTCTAAGTGCTAACCAATCTCGCCAACGACGTTTAGCTATTCTCATGCTAGCAGATTCGCTAGCAAACCTCTTGCAATATCTCAGAGATTACCTAAAAGCAAACGAAACTCTTATCGAAATACTGAGTAGCAGCGAAAATTGTTCTCGTAAAATTTTGGTGCATTGCTACAAAAATGTAGCTTTTCGTTGGATTTAAAAACATTCCATCAAAGCTTTTGCGAATAGTGTGAAAAAGAATAAAGTCGGTAGATTTAAGGAGTACCTAAGGGTCATCTTGATAAGGGGCCACGTTAGAACCTGATGAATTCTCTTCGCGGATTAGCCCTTACAATATGAGCACAATTTCACAAGAGAGGGTCTAGGGTGACAAATACTGGCATGAATGTCTCGCAATTTATCCGTGGTCGGCCGGCGCTCTTGATGGGCGACGCTAAGTATGTTTTCAAATAAAAATGGTAATAAAATGAATGTGGTGCAATAAATTTTACAATGATATGGTTGTTAAGGGCGCTATAGATATTAGTTCTAGTTTAATGGTGCTCAAGGAAATAAGTACTGTAATATGCAGCTCTAGAGGTAAGGGTTTAGAGGGATCTAGGAGATCTTAGCTGAAAGGAAATACTACAAGCACATATGAATCTATTATATTTCCCACAAAGACTGAAATACAATCTCAATTATACCTTAAATAATTTACAGCACATAACTCCGAGGGAGTCGTGAAGTAGAGTCTAGAAAATACGATTTCTATACGTTATGATTCTCGACCTACACGGTCAGCCTCATACAGTAAAAACCTTTACCTTTAGGTACTTCCTGGACTTTAGTTATTAACTATTGTACCGGCCCAAAATGTACTCAGTCGCCATTAATCTATTTATAAATATAGACATTCACTTTGATATACTTGTAATTTGTTTACCTACCAGCTTTTGTCCGCGAATTCGTCCGCGTAGACGTAGAACTCGTTATCTTCTTAGATGAATGATTGCTATATTATTATTTTAGGCACCTTCTTAATTATCGCTCCTATAAAAACTTCCACGTCCCTATTCATACCCTTAAGCAAGAAGGATATTAACTACCTTGTGTCCTTCCCGGGATATTAAGCTATCTTCATGCAAAATTGTATTTAAATCATACATATTATGTACAATTTTAGTATGGGAGTATGGATTGCTTGAGTGTATAATTTTAGATATGGCGTCGATCGAGGTCATTTGATTACCACCTAATCGTTATTTGATATCTTTATTATATCTAGTCATATCATCTTTAATATATCATCACATTAGACACACACATCATATTAGGTAAACTTGAGGTCAATTTGGTTTGTTATTTCGCTTCATAAAGTGTTTCGAGCGGTAATACTGTTTTGAAGTTTTGACATGTTAGCTTGGGGCGTGTGTAAGACTATTAGACTCTATTTGCCGTCGTAATCTCATTTTGTAGGCTTATCCTATTCCAATTTGATATGCCTATGTGAATAGAGTTATGGCATGGTGGGCTGTAATTAATCCGATACTAGCAAGAAAGGCATACACGCCGCGTAATGTTTCAATAGCATTCCGGGTCACTGTCGCTCACGCGGCCATCTGTCGGACGTTGCATCAAAGGATTTCACTGCAAACATTTGCTTCCACCGCGGACCCAGCCACCGAGGCTTCACAACGCTTCAACACCTCGCCTCACAAAAACCAGTATAGATCTGATCTCAAAACATGCATAGTTGTTACGAATTTTGCGGTCAAGTACAGGCGAGTTGAGGCGGGTTTTGAAATAGCACACCAGGCGCCGCGCGACCATTCGGAAAGCTAAAGTTTCCACCAACCATAACGTTTCGTCAACGTTTAAAACGTACTTGAAAGGGTTTTTCTGTGACGGTTAATTCCATTACGGTCTTTGATTCAGTTGAAAGGTAACTCACGTCTCTACAGTTTTCTTTGACGTAGGTAATGCTAACGCAGTGGACGTTCAAAAGGAATTTTTGCCTCTTTGGTTCGTAAACAACTAATGTAACTAATGTACGCAATCAAAGCCCATGATGTCACCTAATGCGTCATGCCTCTACGTTGAATTTCCGCTACAATGCGGAAAAATGCTTACCTATTAAATCTATCGATTATTCAAATAAGTCGATTAATTCTGTATAGATAGACCTTTAAAGTTCTAACAGAAGTTGAATGAAAGACCAGGACCAGACAAGACGGGTTGATGAAATTCTAAAGCCCAAACTTTATGATTTCGTTTTTAAGTTATTCCAAAAGCACATCTTCTTCGAACTTCCGAGCATTAAACTTACATCCGATTTAAACTTGCCTTCTTATTTTAGAAGCAGTTAGATCATAGAGTAAGACTAAAATTCCAGATTAAGTACATGCCTTAGATATTTCAGGTACATACGGAAGAAATTAAAAAAAAAAACAACCAAGTGCGTGTCGGGCCATGTGTAATGTAGGGTTCCGCAGTTGTCCATCCGTTGCATTATACAAACATGACTGGAGCGCTCGTGGCCAAGCGGCGTCCGCGTATCGCGTGCGGTATGTGAGGTTAATCTACGTCGGCCCAGGTCAGTTCTTGGATTTGTGAAAGCTTTGACTGGTTGTTAACTGAGCACTCTCGTGCTTTGGAAGGTACGTTAAGCCGTTGATCCCGGCTGCTATCTATGATAGTAGTTCTCAAGCCAAGTTAGAAGCGTCCGGGCGGCTTGAGAACTTACAACAGTCAAGTTGCCCACTCACTTGAAGGGGGGTCAAATCGAAGTTGCACCACGTCCGTGGGGAGTACCCACCGTTACCCTACACATGACCCCTGGGTACCAATACCGGGATACCAGGATGCCGAAATATTGGGATTTCCCAATCCCATTCCATTCGCACGAAAATCTTGCGGGATGGCGGGATTGATAAGATATGAATTTTATGCAGCTATGAATGACACCTTGCAAATCCGGCAACGGCCGTATTTTCTAGTCACAAAACTATTTTTTATTCATAATTCGTATTTTACCTAATTTTGGATCTCATACCAGAATCGAATATTTCCTTTTGTTGATTAACCTCATTAATATTACTTCTTTTTTTTTCTTCTTTATACATTTTGCACCTTTAAACTTAAACTTACACTACAATTGTATTTTAGGTACCCTTTGAGAAAATTTTGTTGTTATTTCATTAGTGGAAACTATTTTGGCTCATGTATCAGTTGATCAATTTTTATATTATGTATAATTTTTAAGCTGTTTGTTTCCCAATAAAAAAAAAATATATATATTTCGGTCGAACATTTGGTTTTACAATAGCTAGGGTGAATGTTTGGTTCATCAAGGGCTAGACTGCGTTTTACCGTTCAGTTCCATTCACATACAGTCACGTTTTGTTTATATCCGTGTTTATCAATCATTCAATGTTTAATTTCTGCTATTACTACGTACACATATTGCAAAATAATGAGATTTTTCAGTGAACTCTGCCTAAACTAGGAAATTAAAAAAAACCGCATATTGCCTACTTAAAATGCTCGTTTGAAAAATCCGCATATTCCGGTTTTATCTCGGCCAAATCATTTTTAAACACAATCATGTTATCGAGATTTAGTGTCTTTTATTACAAGGGAGTGGAGGTTTACGAGAGTCAAATAAGCGATATAAAATTATAACTATATATTTTATTATTACTGACTCTTGCGGGATCCCGCAAATACCGGAATCCCACAGGATTCAGAATCTTCAATCCCGCAAATACTGGGATTGGGTGAGATTCGGTATCTTCAATCCCGCAAATGCCGGGATTGAATTTATCGCGTGGGATTGCATTCCCTATATATAACACTTGCATACTACTTTACTCCCACGTTAAACCCATCAAGCGGCTCTGTAGCGTTTGTGGATCGAACACAGCTAAATTCCCGACTACGTTGACGGTTATTTGGCAGAACAGCCTCATGTGATTACGGATGTTGTGAGTGCGTCTTGCTGAGTACGTTTTAACGTGTTTAATGGAAGTGGAATGCCAAAAAGCTCTCCCATTTTCGGCCGAGTACTGCCTTATTTCCGTCTTCCGAAATTGCGTTATACAAGCCGTACAGTCGTTGTTAGCAATTTGCCTCGTAAAATAATGTACGGTAAGCACTTTGCTACCGTTAAATAAATTGGAGGAGGCTATGTCCAGCATAATCGTATGGATACGAAAATATCCGTTTCGGAAAATGTTCTGTACAGTCGTTTTGTAATATTTGATTATGAATTATGATACTTAGGTTTATTATAGCTTTAAATAAATAATGAAATGTAAGAACGTTACTTGATTTTATCAGTATATTTTCAAGTGACAGGTAAATGTCAAGATTGCTGTGGTCAATAACGATAAAGTACGAGTACTTTAATCTCACGAGCGCGAGTTAGCCGTGGGTTATAGTTGTGACTTGTGACATGTACGAAAACATGGACAACGTAATCTCATAGCTCCTACGCTGACGCACACATAGACAATGTGCATGTCAGCTATTTCAACACACAGTCATGGCTCACCCGCGCTCGTAAGATAAAAGTACTATAAATACTACTATACTATGAATATGTGGTAGTGTAATCCCTTCATCGAGTTTTCTTAATAGATATTATCATACTTTCTTTATTTGCCCCTTACCTATGTAAATTTCTGTTTAGCCCAATGGTTGGCTGGTAGAGAATGCCATTTGGCATTAAGCCCGTCAGTTTAACATTTCATGTTGAAATAATCGTCCATTTATTTATTAGTTTTATATTAAATAAATAAATGGCTTGTGCTGACGATAAAGTATACCTTCACTTTTTCTATACTTCAACGAATGCGCACAATATGGTATAGTAAAAAACGAAGAAAGACACGGAAAAAATCTTACTATATCTGTTTCTATTATGTATAACCTATTAACCTCCCAGAATCAATCCCACATTGTGCTAGCTAAGGGCAATTTTCGGATTTCACGTATCAGCGGAGTTTAGTATCAGAATTGACGTAATCTACATCTGAACCTAGATGCGTGCTTTCCGTAAGTGACGATAGGTGGGCACGTTAAACCATAGTGTATGACTTAGGTATATGGGTGGTTGTAGGTACGTAAAACGGATGGTCCATGTGGCCGCAGCGTTGAATGAAGATCATCTACCTGAAAGAATAACATGGCCGATTTGGTATGGGTTAGACGAGTCCGTTGGTCTCCGTTGGACGCCTCTGTCCGGCTAGTACTGTAGCAATAGTCATAGTTCACCTCATGTGTACGTAAAGAGTGTGCATGCTATGTAAGAATAAAAATAAGAATAAGAAGAAATTTATTGCCCATAAAAATGTGTGTGTGTGTTACTCGGATGATCTGCCGGAGACTGCTGGGTCACTACCACATAAACCAAAAATTAAAGTTGTATATTTACAAGCACATACACTTAAATTATAGGAGCCAACGTCGCCCGCTAAGATGAATTGAGGGCGGGCAAGATCTACGTTTATACTTACACCAAGACCTACCTTCCAGGCTTCCACTAACAAAATCGCATCTCTTATAAACGGATGGTTTTTCGTAATTGAGCTAATTATGTCCGCCCTATTCCTTTGGAGCGACGAGTTTACTGGCTTCTTTAAAGAACAAACAGAGAACTCCCGAGATGCATAATTTGTTAATTAGCTAGCTACAAATAACTTGAACTTACTTCAGCCAGCTACAACTTCCCAGGAATATTTTCTTCACCACTGAGCTTCCGACAGTGTTTAGAACATTAAATTCAAGTTTTCAGCGGTCTGACCAATTCAATTAAAGTTTCATTTGCAAAGCGGTATTGTGTTGTTAGGTCTTTATTAGTGTAATATACAAAGCAACTTAGTTGTTTGTTGTGCTTGCACAAACAACCGAGCTATAGACGAATTAGCGGGACCGGAGAATTGCGTAGCGCAGCATAATTGGCGTCAAACGCGCTACGAAATTCAATTATGATGTTTAATTTTAAAATAATTTAACAATAGTCGTTTTTGTAATTACGGGTATCTCACAACGAGTACTAAGATGATCGTGTTTCAAACATGCATTTTGAGTATACTCTTGTAAGGAGCAGAAAGCTGGACTTCGTACGCAAAACAAGAACACCGTGCTCAATACCTACTGCATGCGCTGTCTTTGTAGTATCCTTGGCATCAGATCGAAGGACAGAGTAACAAATGAACAGATGCTGCAATTCCGTAGCTGCTCAGCCTGGCCCCTCTTTTTAAACAGTGATGGTTGAGATAGCTGTGGCATCTGCATCGCATGCCACACACTCGATTTCCACGTCGTGTCCTGCTTGGATCTGTAGCAAATGCTAAGAGGGGTATCGGCAGACCTTTGCTATGGTTTAAGGACTGCGCCAAGCGGGACATGACAGCATTTGGCATCAGTCACCGTTGTTGGGAGCAGATCACGGAGGACAGAATTAAGTGGCGAAGAATTATTTCAGACGGGCCTGGTTGGACCTTCTTAAAGACGTAAGAAGGAAAAAAAACAAACAAGCATTCCGCTACCCCCTAATTGTCAGTTCCCCTGCCGCCTCTGCTCGTATAGGCTTACATAGCCACAGAAGAAAGTGTTCGCATTCGCAAGTCGCAGCTTAAATCGTCTGACTAAATTCCAATGATGAAGTAATTCATTTACGAATAAATCAATGTGAATATGAATTTTATTCTACAGTATATCACTTGTTATTAAATCTTGGATACTGATGATACTTGCATAAAGATATAACGACGTACCATCCTTATGGGTATTTTGTGCCTTGTTGTTTATTTTACTCTCAGCTGTTCCAGTTCCCTTCATTGAGAGTGACATTGAAAGTCAATAAGAGGAGCTCAAATCTCAATGAGCTATGGACTCAGTGAGGAGTTTCCTACAATGTCGTGTATACAGGCTATTGGCAATACGATGCCCTATTTAATTATCAAAGGTACTTTAATATTGAATATAGGGCGTTTGGCTCTACGGAGACATTAGTTTATTTATTTAAAAAAACTACCTTATGCCCGCGACTTCGTCCGCGTGGAAGTCGTTTATATAGTTAGGGGATGATTTCAGGGACAAAAACTATCCTATTCTTCCCTGAGATACAAACAATTTCCATGCTAAATTTCATCTAAATCCGCTCAGTGGTGTAAACATGAAGAGGTAACAAATTTCTGAGTAATAAACAGAGTTACTTTCGCATTTATAATATTAGTATGGACAGTTAAAACTGCATTTACAGCTTTTTAAATCATTGCCGCACTGAATAATCGAATCAACAATGAAGCTTAAATATAAAATTTCAAGGCCTTTCTTTTTTTAACATCCCATGTTACATAAGAGAAATCATTTCTTATCGTACATAGGTACCTTCCGTATGGCGTTACTATTAATTCATATTTGGCCGGATTGGTTCTCTAGGTGATGACCTAAAATGTATTTCAATATTTTAATGCAGGATTACGCTTTAAAAAGAATGTCTCCATAGAGCACAATATCATAAGTATATCGCCGGTTGATCACCAAAAGTCACTAGTAAATCTGTTACTTCTCTTAGAAACCTCGTATATCAGTACTAAAACGATGCTGGGATAAGAGTTTTAATTTGTTACTTCGTGAGTTTTTATTGTCTATACCAACGTTAATCAATGTTGAGTGTCCCCATAATAAATTTTTTTTGCACAAAAGATCCCATTGGGTCAAAGTGCATCCGCTCATCTAAATAAGATAAGATAAGATAATCATAATAATTTATTGATAGAAATAATTATATTGCATTTCAGCTATTACGATTGTAAAAATTCAGGGTTGCATAACCATGGAACACCATGTATACGTGTATTTTTCTAATTTTCTTAAAGGATAGCTGGTAGTGATCCATTATATTATTCGCCTTCGTAAAACGTTACGTAATCACGTCTCTGATTTGACATACTCAAATCAGATTATCATAATCACACATCTATAAATAGGTATAATACATACATACAATAGGGGACATTTGACCATAGCAAAAATTATCACTTCAAAGCTTAATATCACGCCAACCGATTCTTGAATCAAAAAATGCTTTTAGAAACCTTACAATATTTTTGAGCTATCCAACGATACCCCACACGATGGGGTTTGGAAGAAAAAAATTGCACCACCACTTTACATGTAGGGGAGGTACCCTAAAAAAAAAAATTTTTAATGATTTTATTCTACCGTTTTGTCGGCGTCATTGATATGTATATTCATGCAAATTACAGCTTTCTAGTACTAACGGTTACTGAGAAAAGCGGGGGACGGACGGACGAGGCACTTGAAATCTGCCTACCTATATATCATAAAATGTCTTTAGGGGTCATCTAGAAGGTTGTTAGTTCCCTCCAACCATAGTAACTGTTTGAAATGAGAGACTGTTTGGGAGTTGGCGTGACTATTTCAGGATCAGTAGACAGGTCTCTTCAATGATCTAATTCTTCCTTTTCTATTTTACAATTTGGTTTTATTGCGATGAAAATAAATATGAAATTACAGAAAGTATATCCAGGCGAATGGTATATAAAATTAGGTAAATCGCGGTGGTAACGTGTGTGCCTTTGCGCCCGTGGATGGTAGTGAGCGAGTCATCGCCGCGCCCCCGCGCGGCAGGATCGGGAAGCTCCTCCTCTTCGGTGGGCGTCCGGTAGATGGCGTTGCGTGCTCGAACAGAGACCTAATTATGTTGGTCAGTCAGTCGCTATCAACATTCAGAAACAGGTGGTTACCTACCTTAACTACCTTACGTAACATGAAATCCGCCTTTTGCTTTTTTGTCTCTAGCCCCTAAGTATTTTTTTTCATCCCCCCCCATTTCACATTGATATGTCTTTAGGGGTTATCTAGAAGATTGTTAGAGTGGCCCAGGTTCGATAACGTTAATGAAGTCACAATACTATTGAATTTAAATATGGAATACGGTATGATATGCTGAGTAGATGTTGACATGGATGTTCAAGCGAAGTCGCGGGCGAAGGTCCCTTGTAAATGCGAAAGTAACTCTGTCTGTCTACTACCTCTTTACGCATAAACCGCTTACACGGATTTAGATGAAATTTGGCATGGAGCGAGAAATCATCCGCTAACGATATAAACGACTTTCTCAAGCAAAAGCTAGTAATTATGCAACAACATTCATAGAGTAAATTGGTGTTCGAAATATGAAAAACGATTATTCGTCATAATAAATAAATTCCAATTTGTGCTGCACAATCAGTGTCAGTGTCAAGGATAAATGTCGCGTGTCCGTTAAGAGAACGATTTTTCATTTGGTCACAGCATTTTATGTAAATTGCTCCCAACCATTATTTTTCCTTGTATTTTAATGACAGCATTCGTAGTATTTGTAGGTTTGAATTCAATTAAAATCGGAAGAGAGGTGGGGCACAGCGGAACGTGATCTCGCTCATAAGTGGAGTAGCTCCACCGAGGAAGTATTTCCACATTACAAATACAAATACAATACAAATACAAATAGTTTATTTTGCAAGAAAAAGGGTTGTCATGATCTTAATACAAAACATTCAGTATCTCCTTAATCAGCCATTACATATGGCATGCAAAATATTAACAGTTTATGCCATTAGGTATTCAATTAGGTACATAAATTACATCTTAAGTTTAGTTGTCATGCACTCTTCTTAAGTATATTTCAATATATTATTCCATTGCATAAGATTATTATATATAATTGTTAGTCAGGTTCATCTTAAGTCAAGTTAATACATTTAGTTATTTACAGAAGACCGTAACTATTATGACACTATTTTTTTGGAACCTGACTGTGGCTTTATAGTCCAGGCGTAATAAAGCGATAGGAGTGCGAGGTTGGAGTAGCCTGGGGAAAATCCAGGGGAAATTATAACACCACTTCTTGCTCTCTCCAAGTATGTGTATAGGTGGGTGAGTTAAGTTGCTAGAGTTCCCGAGGATGCGCTGTGTTGAGAGTGGGAGACCTGCATATACCTCTAACTGTCAACACAACGAATCATCAATTCAATTAAGGCGACGCGCTTGTGATTCTTCTACAATCGCAAGCGTCCATTGGGCTACGGGTGTCTGCTTCCCAACAGACAGACCGTAAGCTTCTTTGGCACTGTTATTGTATATAAATCGACCAAGTGAGTCCCCATTACATTATGTGGACTTAAAGTTGGCCAACTTATATTTACCTTCTTTACAATACAAATACTCTTTATTGCACACCTCAATTAAAGGACACAGTACACAATCACAATGAGTAAAGGCAAAAACAGGCGGTCCTATCGCTAAATAGCGGTTTCTTCCAGACAACCAGACTATGTACAGACTATGTTCCGGACTATGTGTTTGACGCAACTACTTAGGTAACAACATTATCTAAGTATAAGATTTCAAGCTTACATGGTCATTTACATTAGAATTACGGTTTGAAACGGGATATTTACCATGTATATTTGTATTTTCGAGTTCCCGATATTTCGGCACTGTTGCAAGTGCCATTATCAAGGATTAACTAACGTGCTGCGAGTTTTAGTTGTGGTCTACCCACACACCATAGCGATCTACCCTATAATATACATGGTAAATATCCCGTTTCAAATCGTAATTCTAATTATTTAAGTAATCAATGGATATTGTATGAAAGTCACCGGCAGGATTGATATGTATATTGATTATTGATTGACGAGTATTATATGGGTATTGATTGACATGATTTAGTTTGTAAGATGATATGGACGAATCAAGACGTAGGTATTATATTATTAACGTTGTAAATAAAAAGAAAATTTTGACTCGTCCATATCGTCTTACAAACTGAATCATACGTCAACTCATTCGCCATTCCAAGCTACATTTGAATGTTCCTTATTCATCATTTAGCAGCCAGCACCTTGCAAGCCATTAAAAAGTACCAATCCCACATGTATTTATGTATACCTATGTATAATGCTTAATAACACAGTATTACAGCTTTCTAGTACTAGCGTTCATTGACCTAAGCCGAGGATAGATGACTGATATGACGAAACTATAAACTCTAAAGAGTGAATAAACGTAAATCAAATTGGACATTGCTGTTTGGTTCCGTTAAGACCTTGTGATGTAATTTACCTATGCGCCTCACATTTATGAAAACATGAATTACTATTGATTTCATAGACATATGTCTACAAATCGTTAGTAGATACCACGAAATATGAAAACTAAGATGGTGTTAATGTCTCAACAATAAATGTTGCGTGGCCGTATTGAATTTAGGAACCATCATTTAGAAAAAATCACATTCACAAAAATTAGTCACTCAACGTCCATAAAAAATCTATGGTATGCGCTACAGCCGTTGCAGACTATGGCTGTCATTTTTATTGGATAGACATATCTATATTAATAGGCTCATATGGGGATCAGTTTAAAAAGCACTTCTGATGAATTATGAACATTTTATATTTTATTTTTATTTTTAATAGATGTCATCCTGACTATGCCTATATTTTATTGCGCTCTACAGAGTGAATAAATAAAACCGTAATACAAGGTTACAATAGGCGATCTTGTCGCTTAGAAGCGATCTCTTCTAGACAACCTCTGGCCAGCAGGAAATTCAGACCTTTGGGTATGTATGTAATTTAAATGAATTAAAATGATCGTGGCTGCTACATTACTAATTACTACGTGGTCTACATTTATATGTCTATAATTCATCTTTATTTAAATCTGTCCAGAACATGGCTAAATATAATTGGCTTTATCCATTAGACCATCAATTAGAGCGTGCAAGAGAAATGTTAATTAATACTTCGATCAATGATTGTGCTGATAAGGAAAAGTTTATAATGATCATCATAATTAATCTTCGATTTACGCCCTTTGAGAAGCAAAATTATTTCCTACGCGTTATAGACGTAATTTTGAGGGTGTTGGAAATTGGATAACTTAATAAATAATCGGCTAAATTAAACATATCAGCAGCCTGAGAAGATACGAGTCGTACTTTACGTATTAAAATTTGATTTTGATATGATTTTATTGCGGAATACTGTGTAAACATCGTGCGTGTGTGTGTGTGTGTGTGTGTGTGTGTGTGCGTGCGTGTGTGCGTGCGTGTGTCGAGTGATTACTGTTGTGAAGATGTGCAATGTTAGAAGTATATCATAGAGGATAATAATATACAAGCATTGCCTCGAAGGAAATAGCAAACTACACGTTTCCACGAAATTGCCTGTTCCCAACCTCTCCAATAATGTTAAGCTTAATTCGTCTTCCTTATTCAATTTATCGTTGATTTCCTGTCTTAATGGTGTATCTCGCAACACATTACGTCGCATTAGTTTGTTTTTACTTATAGTATAAGTATTTCCAAATCAAACTTTTCTTGCTCGCGGTCTACTATTTATGGTATTATGAAAAGTCTATTTGAAAGCAACGCCTTCTACGAACATAGCCAAAAAAGACTCCTGTAAAGTTAGAAATCAATTACATACGAATATTTGCTGTAAGCTCATACGTATTCATAAGTGAAATTGAATTTATCTCAATTATGATTTATGTCGCTAGTAATAAGTAGGACGACTGATTTATTGACGCACAAACACCTTACAACTAAACGAAAACATCCACCATTTAAACGCCAACTGATCATCCATTTAAAAGAAAATGAGCGTCTCCCCATTATGAAATAACAACAACACAATACAAACACCAATTTCTTTTGGCGTAAAATAACAAAACAATGAAATGAAATTTACCCCGACTGAAATAAATGTTAGCATGCGAAACGAAGATGGAGCGAAATGATGGAACGACTACCATTTGCGTTGCTCTCTCATGAAAAATATTTCCAGTGATCTTGTTTACATTGACACCATAATCCACGAGCGACGCGCGCTGACGGCAGCGGCGTTTTTCCGCCATTCTGAACAGATGCGGAGCGGGAATCAAAATCCTATTATCGCGTAGAAGCATAAAGCTTAAAATCGAAATTTAATAACTACACCCGAACGGCTTAAAGCCAATCCGCTATTACTTTTATTCTCAATTGCGAAATTGATTTATTAAAATGTACTCGGGATACGACGTTTTATACTGAGACTACCTGTATATGTTGTAACCATTTCTACAAGCAAAGATTATATAAAAAATCATAATCTTTGCTATTAGGTACGCACACGATTTATGATGAGTGTTAGGCCCGGGATATTTGGCGAGATTTAAGTTATTATTTATTTGTTTACAAGCGGTAATAATAGTTAAATAACAATAATATAAATAATATTACAACTAACTTAAATCTAAAACAGGTCCTTGGGGCATTGTACCGAGGATGATATTATTAAGTATAATTTAAGTGATACACCCGTGACTTTTTATAATATATGGTCAAAGGTGTTTATTGAATAATTGATAAATAAAACATACATTTCATTATAAAAACATAACCAATACTTTAAATATTACAAAGGAAATACAAACAAGAAGCATAACAAACATAAGCACATAGCGAATTCAAAGCTTTTAAGTTAATGTATTCTTAAGTCGCTACAACTAAATAATGTTCATTAGATTTACAAAATCAAGAATCAAGGGTAAAGCAGCATGGAGTGTAGTAAAAACAATTTTAATTTGAACAACTGTGACAAAACAAAACTTAATAATATAAAATTTAATGGCGAAGTTTTTAAAGAACCGAAATAAGTATGTGAGTTATTTAATGATTTCATTACCAATCAGACACAAGTAAATACTAGCGTCAATAACCATAATACACATATATAATCAGTACATTGTAGCATTTTTAATACACCTGTAGATGAATCGGATATTATTAAAATAATAAAATCCCTAAAGGACACCAACTCAACGGGATATGACGCATTACCTACCAAAATATTAAAACAATGTGCTGCTCAAATATTACCAGTCTCTCAGTTATTTAATTAATCTGTCCTTTGAGCAAGGGTGCTTTCCTAATCGCTTAAAGCTGACAATAGTTGAACCACTCTTCAGAAAGGGCGATCGAAGTGAAATTAATAACTATCGCCCCATAGCAATGTTACCCATTTTCACAAAGGTATTTAAAAACACAATATATAATAAAATTAATGTTTTTTTAATAAAAAACATACATACGAACCAATATGGCTTTAGAAAAGATAGTTCTACATCTCTGACTTGCTTCTCTTGGTTAAAAATATTACTGAATAGCTCAACAATGGTCAGTTTATTAGCAATTCTATCAGACATGAGCAAAGCTTTTTGTGCTGTGCTAACTGTGTTTGCCATAATATGTTACTCAGAAAACTAGAAAAATACGGTATTAGGAGTAAAGCTAATGATTGGCTAAAAAGTTACCTGTATGAGCGAAAACAGTATACAAAATTCAGTAAAATAGATAACAATAGGAAAATTACGTATCTACATCAAAAGTTAATATTTGTGGTGTTACACAAGGTAGCACCCGTCGTCTACCGGTCCCGGGGACCCCCGGGTACATTACAAAATAATGCTATTGTTTATTTTTTTCGCCGGGAGTTTTTGACGAACATCTCATCTCAATTGGAAGACTCACATTGCAAATGTATGATCTAGATTGGATCGTTTCGTGTTTGCATTGCGGGGCCTGAGGTCTATAGCTTCAAGAGAAGCTTCACTGTCAGCATATCATGGGTATGTTTCTTCCATACTACGATATGGGCTGGGCTTATCATATGGGTTACCGATGCCCAAAGAGCGTATTTACCAAAAAAAAAAATGTATTAGAGCTGTATATGGAGCAAGACATTTGAAATAATGAATTTGAATTATTAATTAGTTCATCACAAGCTGCACATGGACTTTATTAATACGTTAAAGCGATAAACTGTCGATATCTATTCGAGAGGAAAAAGAATAGTAAAACAATTATATATATATTATTTTCTAATTCGTAGGTACTATTTTTAAAATTGGGGGTTTCAACAACACCTACTGACGACGACAAACAAACGTCACATAGGTAGTGTATGATAAAAATCTACGAAGCAAAAATTACTCTTTCTAAAGTTCGAAATATAATAGTCATCGCCAGGTATAATTATAATACAAAATACAATACAAATATTCTTTATTGTTCACCAGAAAACACATTGAAAACAAGATAATAATATTTACCAATAGCGTAATTTTTCATTTCATTTCCATTCCTATTGAATTGCCCAAAGAGCGTATTTACCAAAAAAAAATGTATTAGAGCTGTATATGGAGCAAGACATTTTCAATAATGAATTTGAATTATTAATTAGTTCATCACAAGCTGCACAAGGACTTTATTAATACGTCAAATCGATATACTGTCGATATCTATTAGAGAGGAATAAGGATAGTAAAACAATTATATATATTATTTTCTACTTAGTAGGTACTATTTTTAAAATTGGGGGTTTCAACAACACCTACTGACGACGACAGACAAACGTCACATAGGTAGTGTATGATAAAGATCTACGAAGCAAAAATTACTCTTTCTAAAGTTCGAAATATAATAGTCATTGCCAGGTACGTCAAGCTCAATAAGACTAATGTTATGGGCACCTGGGACGATCATCACATAAATATGTCACTACCGGGATTCGAACCCACGGCCGGTCCGTCAACTTCGTATCCGCTCCGTAGGTCCTTTTATGTTTTAAACTTTATTGAAAAATAAAGTATGTCAAATAGGCACTCGTATAGCCAGTAATAACTAGATATGTTATAATTATAATACAAAATACAATACAAATATTCTTTATTGTTCACCAGAAAACACATTGAAAACAAGATAATAATATTTACCAATAGCGTAATTTTCCATTCCATTTCCATTCCTATTGACCAGCCAGACTGACGCTTAGTACGCTGACGCCGGGCGCCGCGTTTCTGCAGTGACGTATTTTCTATTACGATTATGCGTGTCATAATTAACTTTTTTTGCTGGAAAACGGAATAATTTCCTTTTCCCCTATTATTACAAAGTTAAAGTTTTTTGTACGTAGTACGGATTGTAATTACCAACTCTTGTCACAAGCACAATGATTTATTACAAACAAATGTACATCATCAAATCAATGAACATTTCATTAACTTGTTTCGAAAACGAGAACAATTTCGATTGTTGTCGCGTCAACACCAACCACCGTCGCAAATTTTAATGTTTTAGATTTTTATCTAAAGAAGAAGTCCTGACCTACCATCAACGCACAGCCGAAACTACTGGAACTAGAATCTTTAAATTTGGTCCAGAGCTTACTTTTATGACGTATGCAAGGGATAAGACGGGATTTTTGGAAATTTCACCCCTAAGGGGGTAAAACAAGGGATGAAAGTTTGTATGGGAAACGTAATTTTTTTGGACCAACTTGAAATTTCGTATTTAGACTGTTTAATATAACAAAACTAAATTCAGCGATTTTCTAAATTCGTCCCCTAAAGGGGTGAAAAGGGGCTTCAAAGTTTGTACGGGGAGCAAATCTTTTTTGAAGTTACAGATTTGAAACTTCGTAAATAGACTCTACGTTTAAATAAAACAAAACATATTTCAGCGTTTTTCAAAATTACTCCCCTAAAGGGGTGAAAAGGGGGTTCCAAGTTTGTACGGGAAGCAAATCTTTTTTGAAGTGAGAGATTTCAAACTTCGTAAATAGACTCTCTGTTTAAATACAACAATACGTATTTCAGCGTTTTTCAAAATTTTCCCTTAAAGTGGTGAAAAGAGGGTTCCAAGTTTGTAAAGGAGCAAATCTTTTTTGAAGTGAGAGATTTCAAACTTCGTAAATAGACTCTCTGTTTAAATAAAACAAAACATACTTCAGCGTTTTTTGAAATTGCTTCTCGGAAGGAGTGAAAAGGGGGTTCCAAGTTCGTACGTGGAGCAAATCTTTTTTGAAGCGCGAGATTTAAAACTTTGTATACAGGCTCTCTGTTTAAATACAACAAAATTGGTTTCAGCGTTTTTCTAAATTATTCCCCTAATGGGGTAAAAAGGGGTCCCAAGATTGTGCGGGGAGCAAATCTTTACTTTTCGTAAATATAGGTGTCATCGAGGTTTTTCGGGGTGCCGATTACGAAAATGACATGCATTTGCAAATCCAAGATGGCGGACAATTATTTTTCTTAAAAATCGATATGGGTGTCATCTTCGAGGTTCCTCGGGGTGATGATTACGAAAATGACATCCATTTTCAAATCCAAGATGAGGACATTTATTTTTCTTAAAAATCGATATGGGTGTCATTGTGGAGGTTCCTCGGGGTGCGGATTACGGAAATGACATGCATTTTAAAATTCAAGACGGCGGAAATTTAATTTTCTTAGAAATCGATATGGGTGTCAGTGTCATCTTTGTGGTTCCTCGGGGTGCCGATTACGAAAATGACATCCATATTCAAATCCAAGATGGCGGACATTTTTTTTTTTTCTTTTGTGTAATTTTTACAAAAGATTAATAGCATCAGTCAACTGACAGAAACAAAGAAACCTCTTTTATATCTTTGTTACCATCTAAAATCTACGCGGACGAAGTCGCGGGCGGCCGCTAGTTTTATTATAAATGTAGACACGGACCTGAGGTAAAATTCGTACTCTGTGCTTTTATTTTAATTATAATAACCTCCGGTCGGTGTGGATCCGAATCTTGGGTGTTGAAAGGAAAGAGGAAATCGGTCGGGCGGTTGTGCCGTTGCCAAGTGCTTGAAATACTTCGCGTTCCGTCACGCCCTCCTTATTCACGGCATGTCACATCAATTGACAACTTTATATCAATATTGACAAGTTCATTTTGAAACAAGATCTATTTTTTATTGAAGGATGAGTCATATATTTAAGTCTAATCAGGAGTTTATTTAATTTGGAAAGAAATCTGTAAGATAATATTTATTTTTGGACAAGATTACGCATAGTGTACAATGTACATCCAGCTCACTGAGATAGGGTAAGTACATGTGTATCAAGCTAATATTAATTTGTGTTCAATAGTAAACATGATTATTATACTGAATTTAAGGATTTCAAATAATAAGTATTTTCTCTGTTTCTTCATGTTTGTGTTCAACAAGCTAATTTATTGTAATTTTCTTATAATGTATTAAAATTGCGACGTTTATGTTATGTTTTCTCCACGATTGTATTTTTCGAAGAATATGTCGTACATAAAACGTGCCCTATGTCACTTGGTCGATGCAGGCGAATCACGTAACTTTATGTACTAACGGTAGATAGATTTTACTGTCAATTTTGAAGTACAACTCTATGGGGTGACAATTAAAATTTGACATTAAAATCTACCTGACGGTAGCAAAAAAGTTACGTGATTACTCAGCTGATGAAATTTGGAAATTTTCTCATACACGAAGGTATCATACTAAGTTCATACAAATGGAATACGTGTATAACTAATAATAATAATCGTTTATCTAAAAACACTTTTTTCTTATTATATCCCTCGGGTCCCCGCACTAGGCTTCCCCTGACTTTCCCCTTCTTTGTCTTTGCTGCTCTGCCCCATACTGTGATACAGTAGCTGATCACTGATTGAGAGAGCCATTATTAACAGTAGATAGTTTATGAAAGCATGTTATTTAAAATTAAGCTTATCATCTAGAAACATGCCAGGGTACGTTATTACGTCCGTGCACCGGATAGAGTCACAGTTACAGGAGTTGTTAGGAAGAGAGTTACACGAAAGCAAAATCCACCCTATGGCTAAAATTGTATAGAACAATTTATGGCTCCAATAAATAAACAAATTAAAATAATGGCCAATACCAAACTAAAATGACAAAATTAACTACCAACAACACAACACACAACTAACTACACTAACACACAACTAACTGAACTATAAACATTAAAAAATGTTATTTAAATATCGTACAAGGATGTATCACATCGTTAAATTATTGTTAGTGTATTGTATCACAATTAGTCTACTTAACGAAATAGTCATGACACTTTTCTCAATGGCCGATGTTTTCCGTAGATTTTTGCAATTTGGATTGGATATAATTGATGAGATGATTACACGACGGAAACCTTTATGAGATGGATATTTTCGTATTCGGATAACGAGCACGTGGAACATTAGTGCCTCAAAATAAATAAGTTTCCCGTACCCAATGTGACTGAATTACAAACAAACATTTGAATAATGTAGTAGAAACCCACATGCGTCTACTCGTGCAGACGAATCACGTAACTTTATGTCCTAACTGTAGATAGATTTTACGTAGCTTCTTATCTTATCTTGTTTAGATGAGGGCCCTTGCGGATGCACGTCGGCTTATGTATACTCCAAGCTGCTCTCCAAAATTTCCACAAACCAGATGATGGAGTTCAGCGGGAGTACTCTGAATTCATTTGGTTCAGGATAACCATTGCCAAAGTCATTTTACTGACAATTTTGCAGTATAAATGTATGAGCTGACAATTAAAGTTTGCCTTTTATTCTATTTAACGGTCGTACAAAAGTAACGCGATTACCCCGCTGATTACACATCAGCGTAACAAAGTTTTCTAATGTGTGTTCGGTTGATCTTAAAGTAGTTTTTCACACAGCTAACTTCAGTTGTATTCTATGGTAACCGATGACCTTCAAGCGGGGCGTAGGCTTGTTTGCCACCGTCGTGGTAAAAAAATATCCCTTTAATTTATGTTATTCTTTGTTATTTATATTCACTACAAATACATACGCAGTTGTTTAAAATATTTTTTTGTATTAGATAGGTAATAATTAAACTAAAAAGAGTATCTTTACCTTTTCGGGTGTCATTCGCAAGCATCGCTCTCCCCTTAACACGCCGATTTACAACGATTAATTATCGATCAATTACACGCCAATCAAATGTATTAATACCATCCAATAATGTAGTCCTATGCACGAGCAGCACCATTTAAAATAAGTCAACTCGTTTATTCATTCAGTGTATTCTTGATGGCAAATAGCGTAAATGTAGCGATTTTTATTATTATAATTAATATATCGTCATTTATTAACTCTTAGGGACATGGAGGCATATAAAAATGTGAGTTGTATACTGTGCTAGTTTTACGTTGTTTTTGAACTTTACCTATTTTTTATATTGACAATATTTATCAATATTAATTGGAAATTGTTATTTTTTCAATGTTTTTATTGGGTCGATGTCGCTCGCTAAAATGTTGTTTTCAATCACGTTTATATCTCAGAGCTTGTAACATAGACGAGTACGACTACTTACAGCTATTTTTACAGTCCTAACGTATTATTTTATACCTCTAGCTTTTTAAATATTCAAATGCGTGATCAATAATATTATTTATTTATTTAAGAACGCTGTAAATGTAGGTTCGAAAGAAATTGGACGCTCTTTGTACTTTCGTTTGATATTGTTAATTCATAAATCATCGAAAAGTGTTGTACTTTAAATACTCGTACATATACGTAATTTGAAAATGAAACACGAAATATTATTATGAATTATACCGGTCCGGAGGAATAATCTGGCGGTAATTACTCGCCCGAGTAATTATAATATTCTTGCGAAATTCCTATTTTATTTGGTTTCGTTGTGTAACTTTCTCAGTTTACTTTTGACCGATATCAAACATGAAAGGAATTTTAATTTGAAATCTTAATTTTGTTTCAGCTCACATGATTTTGAAATAAATAAATTATAGATATTTTCACTGCATGAATGAAAACACACTATTTTTAAAGAGGTTGATATATAACTCATTACCTACTTACGTCTTAATTTCCTATACATAACTATCTTTGTCATGACTGTTATAAAATAAACCTAAGTAACTTATCCTTATTAAATATTTTACCGGTTTCATCGGAAATGAAAAATATGCGCAAAATAGTTCGACAAATATGGAGTCTGAATTTAAAAATACCAGAAAAGCTAACAAATAAAAGCATCGAATATCTTTAAAAATTGAATTATTATTAATTTTAGATGAAGTTGCCGAAAGCTTTGGCAGACGAGTTACGCAGCGCAGAACAGCACAAATCAATTTTCTGGGCATCTTCCAACGAAGGCATCCACGAAAAGGTCAACTTCGATGACACCATTTGGGGCCTCAGCCTTGCTGGAGGAGTTTACTATGACACGCCATTGAGAGTTACAGAGGTTATACTACAACTTTTGTGATTTAAGAAAATATTTTTGGTACCTTTTTCTCTATAAGTTACATCAAAGTGACAACATTTAACGAAGGAAAAGTATTTAAATAACCTTGTATAAATATCACCATTATTTGAACTTTGAGCACCTTACTGTTTGGGGTGACCTCTATGTATTTAGTGGTCAAAGTGAATGAATACATTTGCCTTCCAAACAAAAAAAAAACGTCGTGCGAACAATAATGATCTCATACCTATGTAAAAATTATCATATTGTTCGTCAAGAGTGCTCAAATGTCTCCTATTGTGATGATTAACGATGAACATTTACCTACAAACATCCCTATTCCCTAGTTAATGTATCTTTAGCTTGCCATACTGACCACAGAAAAGCTTTTATCATTTTAAGATTCCAATTGTATTGACAATACAAACCGCAGATAGCTTACCGGTTATCAAGGATAGCTATCTCTGACCTTAGATCGAGTGACTGTAAATGAAACTTCTATTACCACAATGTATCGAGTGCTCAAGTCTTAGGTATAATAGTTATTCAAATTACAGGATTATTCACATATATATTCATAACCAAAAGCGAATTATAATAATAATAATAATAAAGGCGTAGGGATGTGACGACCTCATCGCCCACTGGTTTTCCAGTGCAATCAGTCAACGTAAGGCGGCTTGTGGCGAGCTGTTAGGGAGTAGCGGCCCTACGTACCTAAGTCCTCCTGGGGGTGGCCTGTGTGGTTGGTGGGACAGGCCCCCCCGCCTCTGGCTTGCCTTAACCGGCCGTCCAGAGTGGAGTCGCAAGAGCTGATGCTCGAGGGTGGATGTGGTCACCTAAGTGGCGAGTTGGCTATATGTTTAAAGTCCAGTGCCACCTCTCCACCCCCAGCTCTCTGACCGGTGTTGCCCTTAGGCCATTTTATAATGTCGCTATTTTATGGGGGCCCATCTAGCAGAGAGCGAGTCACCGTCTGCCGGAAATAAATATTTGAGACAGTTTTATTAGGCAGGCGTCCGGTGTTTCACGCAATAGCCCAGCCATTAATCCAACATTTTCACCCAATAACCCAGTTCATTTAGACTCCATCAACCAGAAATAGTCCCTGTACACCCTGGCGGGTGCTGTCTCTGTGTGCGTCCCATGACACGGGCAGGGACAGCATCCGCTCGGTGTATCCCTTGCATTTCATTAAAGTGTCAAAAGGGCCTCTACGTGTTGGCTATGTGGTACTCGTTTGGTACTTCGGTGCCTCGGTACTTCGGCTCCGCGCACGCCTCCCAAAGGTCCGGGATACCATTGTCCCGTGAACGGGAAAGACATAATAATAATATACTTTATTGTGCACTATACAAAATGGAAATGTTAAAAACAAATATAAGAATAGAATTATGTTAATAATTGTTACCTACTTACACAAAATGACTGATATTTAGATATCAGAGCTGTTCTTTATTATTTCAGAAATTACTTAAATTATTTAGGCCAGCTACCTTCCCTTGAAACACCCAAAATATGACAACTTGAAACCCTTTTCATTTGTAAACCGCAGCAAAATGAAACATGAAATAAATTTATAGCTTTGTCCTAAAATTGTCTCATTACAGACGAGTGTAGGTATTTGTATTTTCGCACGTACTTAATATCTTTTGATTTTAGAATATTACAAATACAATTTTTATACTAAAAGCAGTTTCTTAATGGTGGCATTAGGATTTTGAATCGGAAATCTGTAGTTTTTACTATGAAAAAACATAAAAAACAAGGGTTTTGACAAAAGGAAAAAATAATCGGCTGTTCCATGATAGGTAGCTTTCAGAGCTCATAATATTTTATTTCATTTCGTGGTCGGTCCCATAGTAAAAGTTGTACATATATACTACCTACTGATTTACCCACTACATTACCATTATTAAAAATAAACAACCTATAGGTATTAACGATGAGTTAAATGCATTAATTTCAGGTGAAGGAAGGCAGCCGAGCCGAACATGCAGGTATAAGAATTGGGGACTACTTAAAAAGTATAAACGATATTGATACTACGACCCTCACCATCCAGGAGGCCCACGATATCATCCTTAAATCTGGCTTGGAGATAAAGTTTGCTCTGTGCGCGTAAGTTAATCAATTTTTACAACATTGTCTTGCATGCTTGAGGAAAATGGTAGTATCAACTGAAATAATAAAAGATAATAATAAGTTTGTTGAACTTCGAGTTGGAAGGTCAGATGGCAGTCGCTTCCGTAAAAACTAGCGCATACGCCAAAATATTGGGATTAGGTAGCGGACCCGGGCATACTTCAGGATACATTTGTACTGGGACAACGCTAGGAGGATGATGATGATGAATAAGTTTGTTCAAAAAGTGCGTACCTATGCCCCGGATAGTCTGCAAACTCTAATGACGAGTTTTAACGAGTCATGTCAACGTTTTGGTCTGAAAATTAGTGTTATTAAAACCGAAGTAATGGGGTTGGACACTAGTGCCCGTTGACATCAAACTTGGTGAGTCGACAGATTTTGGTATCTGGGGAGCACTGTTGCATCTAAGTCACCTTGATGATGAAGTTAACAGCAGGATCGGCGCGGAGGCTGCTGCCTTTGGGAAACATCGCGTCAAGGTGTTCCGGTCACACGACATAAAGCTCTGGTTTCTGTGTACATAGCAATAGTTCTGCGTAATCTCTTGTACGCCTCCGAAACCTGGTGTCTCTAACACAAGCGCGTCCGCGTATTAGATAGGTTTCATCTCAAATGCCTGCGTGACATTATGAACATCTCCTGGTCGGACCATGTCAGGAATACGGAAGTTCTACGCTGTGCTAATGTCAACGGTATTGAAGCCTATCTAATGGGTAGGCAACTGTGTTGGTGTGGTCATATCTCCCGAATGTCTGAAGACAGAGTAGCTAAGCGCATTTTTATTCGAAACTAAAAGATAACATGTGGAAACAGGGTGGTGACCTCCTGCGCTATAAAGATGTGCTGAAGCGTCACATGCGGAGATGTGATGTTGAACCATCGTGCTGGGAGTTTTTGGCTCAAAATCGGTCAAAGCTCCCCTCATGCCTCCAGCATACAGTGAGGGTTCATATACAATTCGCCTTCGAAAAATTAAGACGTAGTGAACTCAGCACTAAGCGTGAGGATTTGAAGGTCCGACCAGCTGCGGCTATACACTATAATTATGTTGGAGGGGTACTGACCTGTGGGAACTGTGCTCGCACATTCACTGCGAAGATAGGCTACGTCAGTCACCTGAGAACTCACAAGCGACACTCACTAGCCAGTCTGTTTCCAGTTGCTGTGGTCGAAATCGGCCAGGATGATTATGATGACCTATGCACATTATATGATTGACAAACAAAGATCATTAAACGTGAACAATCGAATGGTTAGGTTACTCGTAATTATAGGTACCTGATTCAACTTAAGTATTTAAAAAAAAATTTAATGTTATCGTAATAACAAAATAAATGAATGTAAATGAAATAATTAATAATAGTTAAATGTTATACTATAGTTCTTTGGTGAATATTCCTAACTTAAATACTTAGTATTGAAAAGTTATGTAGAATTGTAAAAGAAGAACTTAGATTTTTTTTTTTGAGAACTATCATTTAATCTGCCACGCTGGTTCAACGTGTTCATTATTTAGAACAAAACATGTATCTCTGAATGTTTCATGCTTCTACATAACAATATTCCCGCTCTGAAGCGATAACGAACGAACCTAACCTAAATTGCAAGTTTCATATCTGAAGAGTTGGAACCGTAAAAATACTGCTTAAAATTTAACGCATTATTTTTCGGTAGAGTACAATCTTTCGACAGTTTACAATCGCGCTATTTACATTCTATTCTAACTATTTTTAACTGACGGTGACATATATATGGCTCGTGAACGTCTCGCAACAAGCTGATTAGTCACTCTCTCAGTTACATACACACTTGAAGTCGTTATTATACTGTGAACCGAACCGTTTGCGAGCCGATTACGATTTGGTTACTATTTCAGCTCGCAAATTAGTACCCGGCTTTACCATGTATACTCGTAGTTACAACGTTTTTCTTTAACATGGAGCCCATTTCGTGCTTAGAATTAAAAGGACATATCGTGTGCAAATATTCCTGACTAGAAAAACCTTTTTGGTGCAACTAGATGCAGTATGATGCATGCGATGAATGTTGCGAACTAATTTAAACTTTTAAGTACGTAACTTTTTTGTTATTATTGTAAGATTTAAATGCTATACCCGTGTGTTATTCCTGTGATTAAAATACAGCTCAGGCTACGTTTGTTTTATATATGTACATTAAGCTCGAGTAAAACTATTTTAAAATGAACCCCGCTCTACTAATAGGCATTGTTTCCATACTTCCAATGTGTGTTATTTTATTTATTGCTCCTATATGCTTAACACATGAAAAACATCTGTAATTTGGAATTTCTCGAAGTGATAGAATTGTTTACGTCGCTCCGTTTAGAACAGGTTTAGGATGTTATCGTTCATACCTATAATTGTCGCTGGTAATTTAAATAAGCTCTTTTTATCGGTGAAAATACTATAGTATTTTCATAATTTAAAAGTATAATTTATAACGGACTCACTGTTTACTCCATTCCATTAAAAAAAAGAAGAAGCCAGTTATGTCAGTTAAATAGATTAGGTAACAAATATGAGTATATTTGTTACCTGCAATTGATATTTCGAATCAACAAGTGACACGAGTGTGTGTATACCTACTTGTCTTCTCTTCAATATTTTTAATAATTAGTGTTTCTGTGGTCAAAATGAAACACGCAACATCCAATTTAGGTAAAGTTAGCAGACAATTGCATTCAAGGAATTATAGGATATTCTATTCCATTATTTCCAGGCCGGACGTCGAGGAAACTATTCATAACGTTTATCAAGACGAATTTGTAAGTGTCATCCAAACCATCATGAAAACATTAATAAAAAAATACTATACTAATACTACTATGAAGTGATAATATTTGTGAGTTTGTAGTGGCTAATCTCCAGAACTATATATACAAAAAAACATCCAATAAAAAAAAGTTTGTGATTCATTTTTGAAATACTTAGCAGTATCTTACCGAATTCCTAACATTATTCTACTAATAACGCAAAAACTTGTTTACAGGAAGAGGAAGAGGTGAAAAACAAGAGAAAGCGTGAGGTGAAATTAGAGTACAAAGATCTAAAGTTTAAAGGCGCAAAGACGGTAGGTTGTGCGGATAATGCAAGGTCGATCAGAGACTTAGTTTTGCTATTAAATTTGAAGTCAGTTTGATTACGTACAAAATTGATTGGTTTGAGGAACTTGGCGACGCTAGTCCAAGCTAGACGCCGCGGGTTTCCCTCAACGAACTGCTAAAATGCAATGTAAATTAAATTCGAATGCGAAACTCATGTGTCTAATCGACCTCCTGTTCGTGCTCTATAGTTTCCCTTCCCACTTTATTTATGACTCGCGAGCTACTTGAGAATATAGGATAAAACTTCTAATTTTATACAATCTTGTAATTAGCTGTTGCAAAGTAGGTATGCATCTGGGGGCACGCTAGTGGCCCGCCAAGACGAGCCAAGCGAAGCGAAGCGCAAGGGCTTTACTTACCCCTCATAACTTGGGTTTGGATTATATCAAATAAAGAAAATTCTCGGGATATGGTGTCAATGGCGGACTTATTAAATATTTAAATTTAAATAACGGCCAAGCCACATTATTTTGACTAAGGTGTATAATTTGTGAAGTTAGGGCTTGTAGAGTTAGGGCGTGTGGTGTTTAGAAGCCTGGCTCTACATGAGATCTGATAACTTTTTGACAGAGTGCGAGCCATTGGTCTCGTTTTTACAACATTTTACATGTCAGTGTTCTTGGTGGTTAATTTATCTATGCGATAAGGAGGTATATCTGAATTAACGTTACGACGTTGCTGCACGACAAAGGCGGCTGAAGAAATGCGACTGTTCCTGGCAAGCAGGATCATCACATAACATACTTATACATAGCATACCTATGTCATTAGTTAGCGACAAATATAACATGTTACATGGGGTACGTCGATCAACATAGACCTTTGTATCAATTTTTTTACTGGACTGCCGCAAAAAATCAGGTCTGAGTCGACCTTATGGTGTGTACCAAACTTATATTTCTAGGATGGTTAATAAAAAATCGTCATATTTATCTTTACCCAAAAGACGCCTACATATGTTACATGGGGTACGTCGATCAAAATAGGTGTTTATATCATTTTTTTACTGAACTACTGTAAAAATCCGGTCTGATTCAACGTTACCGAACTTATATAAATCAGCCTGTGTCATGAGTGACCTTGCCCTTACTAAATCAATTTTAATTTATTGTTTGTTTTTATTTTTAGAGTGATGCGTGGAGTTTGGCGTGGCCGTGTAGCAAAAAACGAGATATAATGTATCGGGAATCTAATTGTTTTCTAGTTCCAAGTCACTATGAAATGAAGCATCCGTAAGTTTATAACTGTAGATAGTAAGTTGCTTTTCAATGTTCCGTTATTTTTGTTTGTAATTTTAAATCTCCTGATTAAAGTATATTTCGATTGATTCACCTTTTTAAATAAATGCAATATTAACTATCGAAAGAAATGGTAGTCGGACAACCCATAAGACTTCTTACTAAAATAAATTAGAGTACATTAAATCTGAATGAAATATTCCTAGCAGATACAGTTCTTAGGTTCTGAGGTAAAAAACTTAATGCTGCGTTGATCCGACTAAAACACTTTTTTCTTATTACAGGGACAAATTTATAAAAGGAAGCAATGGAAAAGAAAAATAGAACAAAACGGAGACAGCCAAAATTGAATAGATTACGTTCTAAAATAGACTGGAAATAAACGATTTTTAACAAAGTGACAGTATTGTTATGCATTCATTCGTTATAATGTTCAAAATTAATTTGGTAAAAACACCCATTGAAAGTTAACGCTGAGAGTTGTATCTATTTGGGGCATATTCATTGACATTAATTAAGAAATAAAATATTTAAATTCTTTTTGGTATGAATTATTATTTTCACCGACGGTGTCTTAACTAACGATATTATCTAGGATCGCTTAAAAATTGTATGTATGTGAATTAAGTTTTTCAATAACTAAGTCAAGGTCCCAATATGTATTTGTGGTAGCATTGTAACCACTACGAAAATAAACCCAGCCGCTTCGGACGAGCAAAAAGGTCACGTCCCTTTGATTTCTGCCTTTAACTAAGTCACCGGTTAAGTGTTGTTTTAGGACTAATTTGCAGTTTGGATTCTCATCAATCATCACAGTTTAAGGCCGTACCGTGTTATGCAGTGTATAGTACTGTACCGAGAGCTTACTGATGTTAGTAAGTATTGTATTGCGCCGAAGCCAGGTGGTATTCAGGTCGAACTGCATTCGTAACGCCTCCCGCTTTAACGCATGCCGCGCCAGTTAGGAAGCACGCACTTACATATATTAAACGGATTAACAGTTGATACTAACAGCGGACAACTTGATTACATACTTACGCGTATATGCTAATTAGATTGCAGTTAGAGTTTAGTTCCCAAGATGGCATATGCAGGATCAAGATATATTTTTCGTTGTGATAGATTGGCCTGTATTCGACTTACGAAATGTAACGTGTCACCTTCATGTCCCTCTGTTATATCTGTGTTAGAGTAAAATCGCTCTTTGAATGAACACACCTTATTTCTCCTAGTAGACATTAATATACTCGTATCAATGTGTGAGTTTCGGTGTATTACCCCTATATTATGCTGATATCACATATTTGAGGGGCAATAGAGGTGTGTTGAGATTGGTTTTACTCTACGTAAAGGTTATCTATCCCAAGTCATGTTGTGGAGATAGCTAGGTAGCCTAATGGTCAAGCCTAACCGAAACCCGGGCCACACCAATGAGTTTTTCGAATTTATGTACGGAATATCATTTGGTATACAGTGTGTATGTATTATATTATGTACTCCAAATTGTAACCAGACGTAAGTTTTAGTACATATGTACACGCTGTATAAGATAAGCTTTTTGTTAAAGGAAATCATCGCAAAGAAACCTGAATACACCGGCAAAGAAATTCAAAAGAGACTACTACCCGTTCTCTCTCATCTATGAGAGGAGACCTGTGCCCAGCAGTGGATGATGTGATCTGATGATGTTGTGGAAATGTCACATTTTGATAATCAAATTGCGCCTCAGAGCTCCGGATAGGTATGGAATAAGCTGCGTAATGCGTAGCAAAAACAAAAATAGGACAAAAAACCTTTTCAGATATTTTTCCAAACGTGTCCTATGATATATTTCGTTTAAATTCCCAGTATATGGATTTCCTGCATTGAGCGTTTGGGATTGAAAAGGTAATTAACTCCGAATGGATGGCTTTAAACAAATATTGACAGTAGCCTAAAAGCAGCAAATAACCTAAAAGAGAAACTTTTAGTGTTGTATATTTTGCAGATGTGTCCAAGATTAATATATACGTAGTCTTGCCATAAATTCTGTCCTATATGAAATGACATTTATTTTGAAAATACAAGAAAGTTTTTAAATAAATTAGGGTTATTTTTATTAATTATACTATACAGATTGTATAAAATAAAATATTTATTCAAAATGTCCACCTTTTACTTTAACACACTTCTTTAAACGGTCCGGCCACTCGTCTATGACGGCACGGACGGTATCGATGGGTATTGAAGCCGCTGCCCGCACTAAATCTAACTTCAGAGACTCAACATTGCGATGAGGTTTAGAGCAGGCTTTCTCCTCCAAAATATTCCACAGACCATAGTCCAAGGGGTTGAGATCCGGGCTTCCTGAGGGCCAATCTTCAGCCGCAATAAACTCGGGTAAATGCGTCGCTAACCACCGTTGCGTTGTCTTAGCTTTATGTGCAGGGGCAGAGTCTTGTTGAAATATCCAGTGCTTACCGGCAAATAAAGTATCATTTAGCGGCTTAACAACTCTCTTCAAAATGTCTTTTTGATAGTTCGTAGCACGTATTTTTACCCCTTGTTCACAAAAATGAAGCTCTGTGACGCCTTCATAGGATACTCCCCACCAAACCATGACATATGCAGGATGGTGGCCTCTTTCTACCCTTGGAACTTTTTCAGAAGCTTCTTGGGAACTGTGAGCATATATTTTATCATTTTGGCGGTTGAATTTTTGCTCCACAGTAAAGATTTTTTCATCTGTAAACAGAATATTACGATATCCGCCCTTTGCATGCCGCGACCATAACACTTTAGCTCTCGTCGCTCTTATTTTCCGTAGGGCCGCTGTCAATCGCTGACCTGTGCTCCGTCGATAAGCCCCAAGCTTAAGGTCTTGTTTTATGATACGGGACATAGTTCTAGGGGGAATTTTCATTTCCCTAGCCATGATTTTCTGCTTGCGTAGCGGATTTCTCCGAATTCGCTCAGCTACCGCTTTAATCGCTGCCGGTGTCCTTGTTTGCCGTGGTCGACCGCTCCAGGGCCGGTCGTCGACTAAACCGATGTCGTTGTATCGCTTGATGGTACGATAGATAAATTTCTTTGTTATATTCAAAGGTTTCAGCAGTTTGAAAATGTTGTTCACTTGCTTGTTATACTTGTATAACGCTATCACTGCGACACGATTCTCTTTGATGCCCCACTCCATCTTCAGGGAAACGATACCTGGAGCCAAATATACTTTTTCTGACAGCCAAATGTCTATTTAAGCATAATCAAGAACCAAAAATACATCGAACGTTCCATTATTAAATTTAAAATGGCGAAAAAGTTGGGACAGAATTTATGGCTAGACTACGTAGGTACTCAAAGGATTTTTTCTGAAAGATCAAACATGGGGTATTAATAAATAAATTTATATATGTTTGATGAAAAAAACTTACCTTGCACAACGTATTTTCCATTGCCTTGCATTGGACTTGGAAAAATATTAATAACTGTCAGTTTCAGTTTCTTCTCGACAGTGGTCTTCTTTTACAGAAACGCTACGTTATGACTTATTAAAGTGACATTGCGGCTTCTTGCCGAATACAGTTCATTGCTGTTGGCCTTCTGGACTCCACATCACTGACCTTCTCCCCGTTTTTTAATAGAAAATATTTATTATTTAATTTATAGTTTATTTCTTGTTAAATAAAAATTAAAGCTAAAGTCATTCATACTATTAGAACGAAACTGTAGTTATTTATAACAATACCTAGGTGTCTACATTAGTAGCACATACGTAGTAGTTAGCAGATTGCGGTGCAACCAAACTTCATCAACAAAAACCAATGAGATTTATTGTATAGGACACTGTATGGACAAACTTTTATCGTGGATTTATGATGAACCTGTGTGACCAATAATTAAAAACCAGAAAATAAACTGCTATAGTTTTTATACTACGATGGTGGCAAACAAGCATAAGGTAAGAGCAAAGAAGACACTGTAGCATATGCATGCTTGGAACCACAGAACAATCGCAAGCGAGCGGTTTTTTTTGACTATTTGTTGTGTGTAGACAGTTTTCGCTACAAAGCGGAAAAATCATGTTATCGGCTACGAGCGTAGCGCGTAGGACTCGTCGGCAATGAATGTGTTAATTTATGTTCAACATATAGGATAAGTAGGTCATGTTACTACAGGCCTTGTAGCCCCTTAATAAATTTATTGGTTGGTTGACGAATTTAGCCTACGGCCAATGTTAAATGCTAAACGAGCCGAAATTAGCCACATATTGATGTTCGATGTTTGCTGGCTCATGAATGAGCATTTTGGACTGTATCGATGATTCACGCAACCTCAGCTCCCACAAATTTGGGGTTTGTATGGAAAGCCGGTGCTTCAAGCGAGAAAGTCGAGTTTTGATTATTTCGTAAAAGAAGATGGCGAACCTAACCTAATCTATATAGTTACGGAAAGTTCGGAGACGTGATCGTGACGTGGATAAGGGACTGACGGAACTTTAATGTTATGGGAATACTGTAATGTTTAAAAAGTGTTCTCTATAAATTCATAAAACCTCCCCGACATCCATA
The DNA here is from genome assembly GCA_963556455.1 of Epiblema foenella. Lineage (NCBI taxonomy): Eukaryota > Metazoa > Arthropoda > Insecta > Lepidoptera > Tortricidae > Epiblema > Epiblema foenella. The sequence goes on from OY747106.1 coordinate 12,989,093, forward strand.
CATGCATATATTAACGCCCGTATTTCTTTGGCAGGCAGAGACCAAATTAATACTAAAAACTACTCTTTACATCATTCTTTTGCTCAGACCACATCCATTTTCATACTTTTCCTCGTCCATTTTATTATTTCCATTTCATAAAATAGAAGTACAGTTATCTGTTATATTAGCCATCTGATAAAAAGGAGCTAACAGACTAGGTATTTATTACCACTGCGAAACAAGTACCTAGAAGCTGATACCTAGGCATCTTTGAAAACTTTACAACCCTGGATTGATAGGCCAGACCTCACAAGGCCTGTTATAAGTTGGAGAAATACTATCCAGCCATTAGTAGAAATTTCTCTCAGGCAACCACACAAATTACGTGCAATTTGTGAAACTGTTTCAGACGACGGAAACTTTCGGACGTTTGATATTTCTGCATGCTATTTAATGTCCACCCTAACACTATGCCGAACTTTGGTGAGTAATTTTAATTGTACTAAAATGTTGCCGGCACCTACATTAATCACTGGGTTGGTATGTTGTAATTTATGAAAATATTCAAAACTGATACGTAGCGTATTACTACTTACCTACTAGTTTCTGGTGCGTAGTAGCACTGATAAACTCATTGTTTATGAATTGAGTAGACTTTGACATTAAACTTGTTTATAGTTTACTTTGTCATTTTGATAAGTAATAAAAATAGATACCAACATTCTCGTACACAACAGCGTACATACCAGCAATAATATATTCATCGAGTATAGTTTCTAAGCCGTGATTCCGTTGAAAAAAATGACAAGAGGGTGATATCCCTATGCTTTTATTTCAAGTCATTTTACTCAGATTTTTAAATTTTAGACAAGATAGATGGATATGTATGCCTATGGCCGCAATTACATATCTACAGCCCGCACGGGCTTCATGCCTCGCTACACGCCGCGTTTACCCTTCAGGCCTCGTATTATTGTCGCAGTTACAGAGTGATAAGCGACAAGATAAAGTATCTGTCACTTTCTATCCAGTGGTATCAGAAAATGAAAGAAGCTTTATCCTGTCGTCTATCACGCGATAAACGTGACCATCATAGACCCGCAGCTGACCATGGCCGTAGAGCAGCGCAGGCGGGAAACGTCATAGCCGAATAGTCTTGAGGCGGCACATAGGCTGTACTATCGATGAAACAGTTACCTAACCATTAGTAGATTTTATGTCATTACATTATTGTTAATCTTATGATTCACGGTCAGTAAATGTAGCTTAAGACATGCTCGTGACATGTCACAACACTTGTACTATCCACATGTATTGAATACTTCTGAAAATGTTAAGGGAGGCCATTTTCTGTTTGAATTAACACGTATCTTGACATTTTCTCAATGTTACTACCTAGAACAGGACTATTGCGGCCTTACGTCATAAACTTTAAATTTATTTTTTGGATTTTTCATTAAGAAATATCGTATAATATATATATAATATATATTGTTTTTCCCGCTTAAATTTTACTGCACACAATAAATACAAAAAATGGCTATGTTACTATCTAAAACTTCAATAAAATTATCGTGGCCTATAATAACTTTACTGGTATTATCAATACTTTTGTCATAATTTGAAATCAAAACATTTTAAAACTTACATGGCCTCTTAATCACCTTTTACTTAACACTAACATTACAATGTTTTGAAACAAAAACAAAACCCTATAAATAAATTACAAACAAAATTCGGAGGTAGAGAAAGGAAAGTGCTCGATTACTTTTAAGTTACTTACCAACTTTATTAAAGTTAAGGAGCCTCGATGGATAAGATCGTCCAATCCATTATTCGTCGTCGCCATATCTCTAATAGCCTCAATAGGATTAAAGCCCATTCGTCCATTACTGTTTTACTGTTCTTTTGTTTTATGGGCGTTTTTCTTCGATAATGTATTGAAAGTGGCCACAAAGGGTCCCTGCTGACTTATTTTCATATTATATTTTTTCGACAAACACATTTACCTTAACTTTCTTCTTACGGTCGAATATAATACAAAAAAAATCGGGAGTGACTCATCACTCACCAGCAGCTCATCAGCAGTATTTTTAGAAGGCCCAGGGAACGCGGCTAGCCGGGTTAGACCTGCTTATTTATTTATTTATTACTTTACTTACATCTTTACATATTGAATTCTTTTCGATTCTTTTTGGTTTGAATGATGATATTTATAAAAATAAAATTCTAGTTGAGTTTAACTGTCTCTATTTAAAAATATTTTTGTAAAGTGATTCAAGATTTAATATTTTATAAAATACGACAATATCTAAAAACGGATTGAAAGTAAAAGGAATTTTATTTAGGAACATGTTTATGAAGTCGTTTAGTTAAATCTTAAGATTAAGGCAATTTTTGCAGCTATTCAAGACAGACAAAATAGGTATTTTAATAGGTATTTGCTTAATTTTAGGTTTATTTATATTTCTCTTATTTCTATGTCATGTATCAAAGATAAAAATGTAACCAAACCATAAAAGAGTTTGATAACTTAAATTACCTAACTTATTTTTATCCTTCATTTCAGTCAAAGTATTTGTACAATCTACACGTACTTTCGCCCTATAAGTATTATTTACAGATTTACGTCTAACGAATACGTAGAATTGAAACAATTGATTACGCCCGTATTTACACAGCTAAAATAAATAGTCACAGCCTAAAAATTACTCACGTAGGATATTGCATTGTTGGCCAAAAAACGAATAGGAAGTGGAACGCTGAAAGGTGCGCGGTTGATTGGCATACGGGTCTGGCACTGATTACCGAATGCCAGGAACGCCAGCCGTCGGCGCTTGCGGGCCAATAGGTATAAAAGAACCGTAACCGTAGGTAACGAGCGGGAGGGTTAATACGTGTCTGCTTCGTTTGTCTAAATGATTTCTCTTTGTTTTAAGCATACTTAAATGTTTTCTCAACAGGTAAACCAATATTGTTTTTTTTTTAGTTCAACTATTTTGTTTATATACAGTACTTTAAATAAACTAAGATAAAATTAAATAAGGACACAGTTGATTTCTCATAATTTACAATTAAAATAAGGTTCTAATTTTTATGGCTACCTATTATTCATAAATTGTATATAATTTGGTATATCACATAATGGACACCTACTAGTTTATTATGTAACGTGTAAAACTTAGATTAGGTAAATCTAAATATCATTATTAAGATGAAAATTACATTTAGAACACGTGCGCCAGGTTGATCTACTTAAATGTAATTTTCCATGTTAATAATGTCCACACGAAAAAGTTACGTAATCACCCCTCTGGGGGGTAATTTTTGACTGGAGGGTCGAGGTTTACGTACAGTATTTACATAGTGGATTGGCTGGCGGTCCGTTTAATCATGCCAATCGGGTCAGTTTACGGTCCCGAACCTTTCAGTTCAAATTTAGAAAACCCAACGTTATCTCCAGATTGATATGTAGGTGCAATGTAGGATTTCTCTCATCTGTATAATATCGAGCACAAAATAGGCATTAGATTATTATTTGAAGAGGAATACTAGGTTTAGCTATAAAATAAATTGGCTGTCAGTAATTACACACAGTTATCAACTGCTTTGGTTACTTTCTGGTTGGCGGGGCGGAATCTGTACGAGTTAGCTTAAACTTATGTAAGCTGTTCCGTCTATTTAAACGGTAAGTAGGTAGGCCAAATTTGTCTTGCGTTTGAACTTAACGTAAAATATACCAACTTAAATATAAACCTGTAAAACAAAGCGCTTTATGAACTTGTACATTTTTACATACAATGTTGTCACATGCAGCGTCTTTATACAAGTGACAAGAGAGTCCGGAAACATATCGGGATAGTAAAAGAGATTTACGACTGTAGCACCATACGAACAATTTTATGGGTCACTTACGAGAAGATTGCTCATACAACAATATAATTTTCATCAACTGTCCGCCATGAGCAGTCTATCTTGCCAAAGCTACAAGGTTACTTACTCAAATATTTCAGACTAATGGTATTGAGAAGTCGTTCAGGACTGTTAACTGCCATTTTATAGTTCTTTTGTGGGCAACCCTCGTTTTTGTGGTCCAACTTTTACAATTATAATATAGTATTGCTGCAAATTTCAGAATATTACACTGGTGTCATTGTTAATATTATCCTCTCTTAGTTAAGTAAATTATTGATACTTGTGCGGGTTCAAAATGAACGACTTTTATTATTATTTTGTTAAATGTAGGTATGATTAACGAGTATCGTTCAAATCTTCGCTATTTAGAATATAAATACATGTCCCAAGAGGATAGGATGGAGAAAAGTCACGAGTACAACCGACCCCTGTGCATGGCCTTCGTCGATTACGAGAAGGCCTTCGACAGTGTCGAGCACTGGGCCGTGTTTGACTTTCTCCATCGCTGCTCAATCGATGCTCGCTATGTGGATGTGCTTCGGGAGCTATACGGTTCGGCAACAATGCAGGTTCGGCTACACAAACTGAGCGACCCAATCTCTATTCAGAGGGGAGTGCGGCAAGGAGATACCATTTCACCCAAGCTTTTTACGGCCGTCTTAGAAGATATCATAAAAACGCTTGCATGGGACACTACAGGTATTAACATCAATGGTGTTTTCTTGTCGCACTTAAGGTTCGCTGATGATATTGTGTTGTTTGCTGAAACTCTGGATGATCTCCAAAGCATGATCCATGATCTTCACCAGGCTTCTCTACAGGTAGGTCTAGATTGGAAACGAGAAACTGGAGTCGGTCGACCAATACGTGTATCTTGGGCATATTTTATCCTTTGACAAGGAAAGCCAAGCTAAGGAGATCTCCAGGAGAGTCCAGCTAGGGTGGGCTGCTTTCAATAAACTGGACGACTTCCTTAAATCCACCGATGTTCCACAATGCCTGAAGACTCGCCTTTACAACCAATGTGTACTGCCCACCATGACGTATGGTGCCGAGACATGGACGCTTACAAATGAGGCTGTGCACAAAATCCGAGTAGCACAGAGAGCCATGGAGCGCGCCATGCTCGGCATTAGACTGCAAGACCGGGTGAGGAATGCCGAGATCCGACGCCGCACAAAAGTGCGTGACGTCGGATACGTCATTACCAAACTCAAATGGAGTTGGGCAGAACACCTTGCCAGGCAGAGTGATGGCAGGTGGACCAAAATAGTGTCAGACTGGTGGCCACTTAGTGGTAAAAGGAGCGTCGGGCGTCCACCGGCTAGATGGGTCGACGATATTAGGAGGATCGCGGGTCACTCTTGGATGAGACTGGCTCAGGACCGGGACGAGTGGCGTACTCGAAGAGAGGCCTATGCTCAGCAGTGGGCGATTACAGGCTGAAAATAATGATGATGATGATGATCCCAAGAGGTGTATCTTACCCTACGTATCGATGTATAGGATTGATTCTGATATTATTTTCACCGCGCGCGCTCGCTCTGCAGCGGGGTAATCACGTAACTTTTGTACTACCGTTAGGTAGATTTTAATGTCAAATTTGAAGTATAAATGTATGAGGTGACAATTAAAATTTGACATTAAAATCTACCTAACGGTAGTACAAAAGTTACGTGATTACCCCGCTGCTCATACATTCATACTTCAAAATTGACATTAAAATCTATCTACGGTTAGTACATAAAGTTACGTGATTCGTCTGCAGCTCTACATAATATCAAGCTTAATACTATTAGGCGACTTCCTGATTTGTCAGTGCGGTAACGGTACAATATACGAAAACTGTTATCAAAGTCAGTAATGTTTTCTACTCCACCTCTACCTTGCCCGTACATTAATATGTCTTCCTGACTGGCGTGGGATGCGCGGAAGCGAGGCGATACGACTGCAGTACTGCCTCGCTTCTTCGCATGCGCAGTATTAATATAATGCCGCGCAAACTACCCACGTAATACTGACAGTATCCCATCAAGTAAGGAAATCTCTGTGATATCAGTAAGCTCACGTCAAAGAACAAAACACCACATATCGATTTTGCCGCGCAAAGACAGAAAGTGGCCTCACCATCATAATCAGCCATCCCCTCAATGCTGAGGATCGTGGCATCATGTCCTATTCTTGCTGACTAGACTCTTCTATAGGGTTCTTTCTAGCAACTCCCCTAACGCATGAGTGCGCACAACAAATGCATTTACGATATCATATCAATACATCGATTGCAATAGACTTTCATGTAACAGAGGTTCCGATGCGTGGGTATGTGAATAAACCCCAATGACTAAATGAGATGCATGTTTCCACACAAGCGATATTTTTTTGTTATGCGAAAACATCGGATGTGAGAGCAGTGAACAGAAAATATATCGCTAATAATGTATTCCTTTTACTTTGAATTTAAATATTGAACACGTTTGATTTGCTTTACTTTGAATGTATGTAAAGTTCCTTGAAAGTTTCTACCTAATAGCTGCGGTGTTTTTCGGTAAAATCTTCAAATAATTTAGGCCTGTAGAAACTATCTAGCTTAGTAAAGCCAAAACTAATTGAAAGTCAAACTAGCTAATCAAGTAGGGTAAACTAAAATTTTTATTAGTAGTAAATTTAGTAGAGTCGTCGTCTTTTCATGATACGTTATATACCACACATATTGTATAGCTTCCAACTTCCTTAATCAACACTAGTAATAGTGAACATAATCACGGACTAACGGATAACAAAATAATAACCGAATAACTTGAAAATATTTTTTAAATGAATATTTTAGTCTTTTCCTTCAATTACATCTAGTCCTGAGAGCAAACAAAAACCACTATAAAAAGTGAAATAATCGCATGTACTCGTAATTAGGGCGACGGCTAATGTGGAAAGGTATTAACTTTATCCCTAAGATCACGCGTGTATCTCGTGAGAACACCATATTTCCGCAAACCTAACGCCAAGCGCAAAATCATTTCGAGACGCTCGTCTGCGCTCACCCTTTTTATAGCTCGGATGAATTATGACATAAAATATTTATCTCCTTTTGGGGATATGTAACGCGTCTGCTTTTTTCACATGATAACATAGTAAATCCCCATTTTATAATAAAAACGAAAGAAATCGTCGTCTCGAGGGAACAACACAAAATAATAAACTTTGAGATCTGTGAACTCGTTCAACGGTTGGTGCTATTCTTGGTTCCAGACTTTCTTTAGATTTTCTTGTTAACATCGCACGTACTGGATACATTTGATTTAGTTCATTTTCAACTGGATTTTTACTTTAGAATCAATTCAGTTACAGTGACTGATGGTGAAGTGTAAAATGTTTCAAGGGTGAATGAACGCGCAAAGAGGGTAAAACAAGAAGTGACTACCTAATATAGACAAAGCCGTGTTTATATACTATCAGAAGGAAAGTTTTAGGATGAAACTACTTTCTCAGGCTCACCCATAGGCCCGACCAAATATTACCGCAGGATTTTTTGACCGAGGCACCCTATATATACTTTACTTTTCAGCTTTCTAATAGGGAAATGAGGAATTTCCTCAAAATTGACTATGTGTAATTTCAAGTGATATCGTATATTTTGAAATAAATAAATGAATCTAAATTATCTACATTTTTTTTAAATACTGAATAAACTTGCGTAATTAAATTGTAGTTCCACGTGAATGTATAAGAATTAGGTAGGCATTTATACAACATCCGCAAACAATAATATAAATTACTTCTAAAACTAGCATTTCTGAAGATTCATAAATAAGTATTACGACCATCGGCAATAATTTAACGAGGTAGGTCATGTAGATGTCACTTTAAAGAACTAATTTAATTTCGGAAATGTGAACACGGTTTCTCGCATTCGAAGAAAAATAAGCTATGATACAGTCTTCCAAAGTTTCTTGCAGAGGTGTATCAATTAGCCGAGCAAAAGAGTACTCTGTGTTAACCCAAAATGCCGCAAGTCACTGTGAAACGCGTATTGACATGTGACTTTTTAACTAAGCTCCACGCACACGCAAACACCGAGCAAAGCCCCACAATGGATGACGTGTATAATTTTCCCTCGAGCAATATCATGTTTGGGGCTTAGTATTGGTAGAGCCGAATAAATTGTGGTTCATATAAAGGACATTACTCACTCGTCAGTTACTTGCGGAAATGACGCTTCTTTCATATTTTCTGCGGATCAAGTGTAATTTGTCAAAATTTCGTCGCTTCCGGAATTTTTAGCTTCTTTTTCAAAGCAGAATCTTTTCAGTTCCTTACAGCCTTTACATATTTCTATGTGTTTTATATTTTTTGCATAAGAAAAGGAAGATGATAGTTACTGAAAGAAATAAGATTCATGTTTTTAGTGATAGGTACAATACTGGTACAATCTGTATATTTATTTGTATTTATTTGTGTGTCCTGCCTCATGCCATATTCCTTCAATGGGTCCATATTGGCTCACATAAATTTCATCGTCCTATTTTCTGTTGCACTACCAATACATACTCTTAATGATCACTCTTCATAAAATTCGTACACATGCAGTACGTTTTTTGTTTATAAATTTCTGTTACTAACAACCAAAGTCATAACGGTTAGTTTTCATACATTTTTTCATCATTTCACTACCAAGAACATGTATAAAGTCATAATTTTGTTTTTCAGAAAAGTTTCTTTAATAAAGAACATATTTCATAATGTTGCTGGTAATCATGTCACTATTAAGAAAGTATATTAATTCCTAATTTTATTTTTTATAATAGTTTAATTCATAAAGGACATATTTCATAATTTTGCTAGCAATAATGTCACTAAGTACTGAGAAAGTATCTTAATACCTAATTTGTAAGTGAACTCTAAGATCATCAGCTATGACCGTACAATGTCATATTATCAGCTACTCGACAGACGTTTGGCATAAATATCGATCGCACTTTTTTCACTTTTTTTTTCATTTGTCCGAAAGGTCACTTCGAATGTTAACGGTTGGTTATTTGTGATATTGGTTTTTTCCCTTGTGCAGGGTGTGAGTAGACCACTTTTTTAGTACTCATTTAACTAGAGTCGGTTTTAAAGTCTGTCTGGGCTTTTATATAAAAAATAACTTCGAAGACTAAGACGGGAGCTTCGCTATCAATTTTGCCTCAACAGGTGTTTCTGGGCTTTTATAAAAACTTTTTTTTTGATTATTAAGAATTTGATGAAACATTATTTGGTAATATATTTTTAGGTTTAACGAAAAATTGCCAAATCTAAATTGATTGGTTTGCTAAATAAAAATACTGTAGTAAATTATTTAGGAATTGAAATTTGATGATAAAGATTTTGCCAAAATAGTAGTACACCGAGAAGGTGACAATCAATTTTAGGCGAAACACCCAATTTAATAACGAGAGCACCCAATTTGGGATTATGTTATACACAGTTAGTACAAAAGAATTGTAGTAACGTCGATGTTAGGCTTTTTAACAGTAGTAAAAATATTAATTCGACGTTATTAATGTTACCTACTTGAAAGTTATTGTAAATCATTAGTAACTAAAAAAAGTTGCATGATTATAAACACTATGAATTTAAATGACAAGGGTTAAAAACACTTATGAATAAAGAGAATATGAAAAGAAATTGTAGTATGAAAAAAAATATTATAGGTAGTTATCGTTACGAATTTAGACAATACGGATACATAATACTTATGATGAAAAAGATTATGAAGATAAATATTAGGATGATAAAACTGTATGACTATTGGCGTTATGAGTTCGAATGGTTAGGAGTTATAATAGTTAGCAATACGACCATTTTTATGAAATATGATTATTATGGAGTAAAATTGTATGAGAACATTTTCGGACTTGGAATGATAGGACGTCAAACATTACGTGAGCAGAAGCGCACCCTCCTTCAACAACTGCTAGTTTCTGTTTACCAAATAGTTGACTCAATCACACAAAAAAAACTACCATTTATCTATACATATAAAAGAAGAAGTCCTCACTGACTGACTGACTGACTCATCAACGCACAGCCGAAACTGCTTACGCTAGAGAGTTGATTTTTGCACAATCAGTTACATTTATAACGTAGGCTAGGGATAAGAAAGGATGTTTCGACATCATCCTCTAAGGGGATAAAACAAGGGATGAAAGTTTGTATGAAAACACGTATATATTGAAGTGAGGGATTTGAAAGTTTGTATATAGACTCTCTGTTTAAATATTTTAATGGCGTATTTCAGCGTTTTTCTAACTTGCTCCCCTAAAGGGGTAAAAGGGGGTTCAAAATTTGTAAGAGGCAAATATTTTATGAAGTGAGAGGGAATGAAACTTCGTATACTCTGTTTAAATACAACAAACTTTGTTTCAGCGTTTTTCGAAACTTCTCCCTTAAAGGGGTGAAAACGGGGTTTCAAGTTATTGCGGGGAGCAAATTTTTACTTTTCTTAAAAATCGATATGGGTGTCATCGTCGAGGTTCCTGGAGGTGCCGATTACGAAAATGACATGCATTTTCAAATCCAAGATGGCCGACATTTATTTTTCTTAAAAATGGACATGGGTGTCATCTTTGAGGTTCCTCGGGGAGCCGATTACCAAAATGGCATCCATACATACCTACATATGTAGGTACAAATATACGGGTCAAACTGAAAACCTCCTTTTTTGCAGAGGGGTAAAAATTACGCTTATTACGCGTGCGAAGCCGCGAGAAAAGGCTAGTACCTTATATATTGCTTACAGGCACCCAATTATGAAGCTAGTAAATTGCAACTATCATTCTTCGTACATTATTAACATATTCCCAAATATTACTTCACAATATTATAAAAATGAACACAGCGAAATTTAACAAAATGGATTGCTAGGGCCCTTAACCAGAGTGACTTGCTATGTCTCTAATGATGCAGAAGCTGCCTAAGTCTTAGATAAATACAAAAATTGTTTGGAAAATGAACCGAATATTACATATTGAAAAAAGCGAAGTTATAGGTCGAGAGAAGATTCCCTATAATTTTTTATTCCCTTGAGAGTGTCGAAATTTACGTTTTTTGCGGCATAATCGGCCGCACCTTTTTTTAGGTTAACATAGAATTAGGTTTACAGTCCCTTGAAAGTGTGAATAAATCAGAGTCCGTTTTTTTCTGTTAAAGTAAAAAAAAAGATACGGCCGATTATGCCGCAAAAAACTTATATTTCGACACTCTCTAGGGAATAAAAAAACTATACAGTCCCTTGAAAGTGTGAATAAATCAGAGTCCGTTCTTTTTCCTTTTGAGGTACGGAACCCTAAAAAGGGTTATATCAGAGAACCGTCTAAGTGACTGTAGTCGAGTGGTAAGGCAAGGGACTCAATATGGAGGGTATGAGTTCTAACCCCGGTTTGTACCACAGGGTTTTACAAATAAACTTACGTAATACATTCTCCATCAGATATACCAGAGAATTTAGTACTTATCGCATAATAGAGGGCCCCTCTAACAGTAACAATCCTTCAGTGCAAAATATCACTCTACTCACAAAGTTAATTTCAGAGTGACACGTATTCAAGTAACCTTGTTCAGTGAGTATGAAGTGCTCTAAAGCAAAATATGAATACATTAAACACCCATACTCGACTTCAAATGAATATGAAAAGGTTATCACATACGAACTTCAAGGGCCCAAATGTCTCCAGCATTTATAACTTAGGCAGAGTTGAATGTCATTTTGACACAGTTATATTTCCCGCAAACTGCACTGAATAGATAAAAGTTGGGAACTTTTGCAAAGTCAGATCTGTCGCATAGCTATCGTAAAAGGGTTTCTTAATGTTATTATGGTGTCACATAAGCGTAATAAAATATTATGACTTTTAACTCGTAAAATTGTTTGGGAATACCCTAACGTTGGTAACTTGGCACTTTGTATTGAGTGGCCAGCAGCACAATAAATGTGAAACTATGTTCAGTTGCCATCACATTATATATATATATAGGTATTATGAATGTATGTATTTGTCTCTACCTCCCAACACGACGAATCCACAGGTCAATAAATAAATAGTCCCATAATTTGTCTACTTTGCCCTAAGGTTGACTGTTAGGGAATGACTATGGGGTTAAGTGCGCCTGTTGTATGATAAGTTTTACTTTTGTGAAATAACGGTTAAATAAATAAATAAATGGTTGACAATGCGCTCCTTGCATGAGTACATATTAGGCTATGAAATAATCAACTTGTTACACAATCTAAATGCCGAATCAGAATATATTATGAATGATAGTTTTTTGATATGACAGGTTGTAACTAGCATACTACATTTTGTATATGTCATACGATTAAATAATAAATGTCGATGAATATTTTAAATCGCTGTAACATGCTGGCATGACTGGCCAATTGGGAAGTACTTAATTGATACTCAAACCAGGAAAAGATAAAGTGGCCCTAATCAGCCGAGCGACCCTAATTAGTCGTTTAAAATCTGTTAGTGGGTTTATTTTCCTTCAAAAACTTTCCCTTCAACGCAGGAAAACATTTGAAACCGTAGGACTACATTCAATTTCCCTTCGGAGCGATAAAACTAAATTTTACGACAAGGTGAAATGAAATCGTGAGCAAAAGTTAGAAGTATGTAATATTAAAGTCAGTAATTTATTGAAATTAATATCTAATCGTAGGTATTGATTAAGATTTAACTGCATACATTCCTTTTAGTAGGTATATGTGGTGACCGGTTGATTGAAGATGCTCACTTTCTCGGGATATAAAGACATGAACTAAATAATCCAGTCTAGACTACGACACGATATTGGGGAAATATGAAAATATCATATTTATAAATTTATTACAAATATAAGTAAAAATACTTAAAAATCTTATAATATAACAATCAAAATTTGGCCTGGTGCATTACAATTCATTAATAAACCACAACGGTATTAACAACAAATAAACCTTTGTAAAAACAACAATGGCTCAAAAAGAATCAACGAATGTAGACAACAAGAGTAATGTATACAAAATATACATTATATTTATATCCTTTTTAACTGTGCCGCTATCTTTCCTTTTTATCCTGTGGGAAAAGGACCTTTTGACAAAGCTATTGAGAGAACTAAGTGTATCGCTGACCAAATAACAAAGAAAAGCTGAAAGGTCACGCATTTTTAAAATAAGCCTCAATACCTACTAAGAAAACATACCAACTTCGGATATGACGGTGTAAGTACATAATGCAAAAAGTAGCGCACAATACCTAATAAATTTCCAAGTAGGGTGGGGTGCTTGCCGCTTAATAAAGTAAGAGGCGCTTACATGGGTCACTAAACTCGGATCCTGATTATGCACAAAATTGAGTACAACAAAAACGTACTGACGCGAAATTGACCGACAAATCCTTTACAAAATCCGGACTCCTGACAAGAATACGTTTTTCGGGACACTCGGGATCCCTTACTCCTTTCTTTGTTATGTAAATATCTGTGTCTGGCGAAAGTTTGCCAACAAATATTCCCTCAGTGCCGATCCATTAGAAAATGAAAGAACGTTTGCTAGAAACGAAACTAGAGCCCGCACACGTAACGCGTCGACGCCCGCACTGATGATATTACACCCCAAATTCGTTGTTTGTACAACACTGAGTTAATATTAGTTTAGGACTAATGATTTATCTGCCTCGCCTTGAATTACTTGAATAGCAAGGATTGTTTCGCGAGTTACTTATAAAAAATGTCGTATCGACTTTTACCCCTTCGCACTGATGAGGACTTTAAGAATAAACTTGATACTTGCCACGACTTCCTTTTTCACACATTGACAAGATCAGCAAACATTGTATTCTTGTATGTAGTGCGATGTAGGTATTTGGAAGTCAATACAGCCGTAGCTGACTAATATCATTTACGTACATAGTGAATAATAATTACAGTTGATAATAATGTCGATTGTCTCGAAGGAATAGGAGCGATCCTTATGCAAAGTGTGTTTCTGGGAGTGTAGGCGCAACGCATACAAGAACCGCGCTACCAAGAGACAAGGAACCCATTGTTTATGAGGCTGGCAACGGAGGACGTCAGAGCTCAATCCGCTATTCAAACAAACATGTACATCGTTCCGTCTTACGGCCGTATCTAAAGCAGTCGCTGAACACGGAACGTTCCTGTTATGTTAATTTCAAATCCCGGACAATCAACGCGGGGACTGAACACTGTAGGGAATTCCAGACGACGACGTTTGTAAACTTATCTCGTCTTCTCGTTAGCGGGAGAGGCGAGCCTTCTGAATACATAAACGTGTCATTCATGATTAAGCAACTGTCGCGACGTGGCTGTTGACAAAAACACCATCTCGAGGCAGCCCTGTAACCCCAGCGGGGCCTGAAATACGAGTAACAGTAATTAGATTCGGTCCCACCAATCTGCGCTCAAATATTCAAAAACGACTAATCAATGCGCGTACCGAATTCATTCATGTCGCGGAACAAATAAATTGCCATGGAAAGCTATTTGCAGTATGGCAACAAAATATACTTATGTAAAGGACAGGACAGACGCACGCGAAGTTTGAGAAGCGTATCATTGGCATCCCGGAGCGTGGTAAACGACCCCGAAAATTGTTCGCAATATATTCGGTTCAAGGGTGACCCAGCATAAAGAGAAGGACGAGACGTTTGTCACTCAATATATTATTTACCCGCGGACACTGGAAGCGACCCGTAAAAAACGACCCATTGCGTATCTGCTGCTATGAGCTATGAATCATTAGTTCAGTAATTATTTATAGACGCTTTTAGTGCATTCTGAATGAATTCTGAATTGAATGTTGTGTAGGTATCGTTTAAAATCAGTGAACCGATTGATATTATAGCTCTTTTATTTTATGGCCTGTATTCATGGATTGAATGAATCTGTTAAATCATGTGTGATGCAATACATTGTTGTACGGGGTTCAGCCATATATTATATTGTGACAAATTGATTGCAGTTAGCGCGGACAGATTTACACTTAGAGATATTATTTATAGTATCTACAATATTTGGTAATAACTTGTACCTAATTGATTACGAGAAAACGGCAAATAGGAAATAATATGATTTATAATTGAGTATAGAGAATATGCGTCATTTTTTTCATGATGTCATTCGAACAACAAGCTACAGAGCCTAGCACATAGACGCAAAGTAGGATGTCTGTGCGTCTTATACAAATTGTACTTCGGAGAGTGTGCTCAGGAGCTCCATGAGCTCATACCGCCTTCCCCCTTCTTCTATCGGACATCCAGACGTACGGCTGGATACCATCCTTACTTGGTCGAAATTCCTCATATTCGAACCAAGCGCTTTGCATCATCTTTTATAATGCGCACCTCTAAGGTTTGGAATTCTCTGTCGGCGTTTGTGTTTCTGAGCTCATGTAACCTAGACCTTCTTAAGGCACGAGTGAATAGGCACCTTCTGGGTGAGCTCGCTTCATCGTCGGCCTCATCTTTGCCCCCTGGCTAGATGCTGGCCAAGAGCGATCCCATTTTTAATTTAAAAAAAAGAACCACTTTTTAGAGAGGAACAAATGTGTATATGGAACAAGTACAATTAAAACAACACAAAAGACAAAAATGGATTTCAAAGTACAGTATAAAATCTGAGTGCTTGGAACGCCCTCTAAACTACCATACTAATTAACCATAGTATGGGACGTCCTATACTATGCGCGTGTACTATATAATGTGGCAAAACATGTAATTTACTATTTTGGTCGTGAAACATTGCTTTTAGATACATTGTGGCCATACAATTTTTTGTTCATTAAAACATAATAATGCTTTTCCATTCATATAATGATATCTTATTTCGCATGCATTTTCTCTATTGTATCAGTCATTTACATAGTCACTAACTGATATCATATACATAAAATGACGACGGTAATAAGTCGGTGAAAGAAACGCTCTAATGGTTCATAAACGCACTGTTTAGCATGTTTTTTACTTCATACATCTTTCATAAAAGTACTGTTTACTACTATAAAAAATCTACCTTTTTAAATAGTCCCGATTATTCTATAAAAATTACACTAATTCCCACCAACAACAGATAAATTATTCAAAATAAAACTTATCATTTGCAACGCAATCACTTATATATAAAATAATCATGTGTTTCATGTCAGATACCAAATGGTTTATGTATTTTTGGTATTCCGTAGTAAGGAACCCTTACAATTTCGCCATGTCCGTCCGTCTGGCTTAGCTCAGTAACCGTTGGTACTAGAAGCTGTAATTTAGCATGCTTATCAATTACGCCGACCAAACCGAAGGTTTTAATCTTGAAAAATATTTTTTAGGGTACATGTCCTCCCCTACACTACACGTAAACTGGGGGTGCATTTTTTCTTCTTCTAAACTTTATTGTATGGTATATTGAAACCTCGTTCAAAAATATTGTGGGGTTTCTACCATTTTTTGATTCATAATCCGTTTGCGTGATATTAAACTTTAAGGCGATTAATATTCATTCTGATCTGTCCACCCTGCCAGCTAAACGGTATAGTGGGCATGTGAAAGAAATCATGGCAGTAGTATCTATTTATAATAATGAATTTTAAAGTTAAGGAATAATAGCCTAACTTGAGAAACTTACTCAGAAAAGCAAACCACATAGAAAATGTTATTAGTTGTGACAAAACAGTAAATTGTAAATTTGCGATTTTTTAAAGTCCGCACCATATGTCACTGGTGGACAACTACACCCAAATTTGGGGTTCCGTTATAAGATAAACGATTACATCATGGATAGGGATGTTTGGCCAGTGATCGTCCCGCACAAGTAATCTAACACAGAAACATTTTGTCCTAAATATTGTCAAAAAATAATATAGATATAGAAAATACACACACACATATATATATATATATATATATATATATATATACATCCAGGAACTCATTTGGCGTCATGCACGTGGTGCATCATTACGACGTCCCCCAGTTCTCCTTATATTTTTTATCATCTCTCGATGAATATTGCTTAGTTTTTTGATTTCCTACTCCATAGGATACTTCATTTTCTTACTCATTTATTTTCTGCAATATTCATCTTGCAGTTAGGCCCAAACATTTTTGGACCCCACACACTAGTGGAGCTTTATCGGCTTCCTACGTATATCAATATTATTTATCTGTGCCGCGGATATTTTTACGTCCAAATCAGACGGTTGGGATTTGAAAGTGCGACGTTGCCAGCATTGTGATTCGTTTATTTATGCTTGTCTCTTTCTTTCACGGAGTCTCGCAAAAAGTATTGTCTATTGTACTTAAATAATTATTTTTTTATAGGGTGAACCTATGAGAGATGGGTAGACCGCCATTTTATTTGGTTATTCTCATTTTTGTATATATACAAGATGTTATTACAAGATTAATTTGACTAGATTTTTCTGATAGATTATTCTCAGCATGTAATCGCCAATTGCTGAGCGTATCTTCGAGTACCTACTTAAGGTACGCCACTAGCTAGCCTCATCCAGGAATGACCCGATCGAGCTGTGATTGTCTTACCACAAAACTCTATTTAAATGGTACACCCAAGAAATCCAAATATCGACATATTTTTTAATATTATCAGAACCTGAAATTTTTCTTCGCTATATCAAAAATTGCAATTTTTGCCCGTAAATACCTACGTTTATTAACCGAGTGTTAACGAAGGTCTATGTTTTAAGATTGGACGAAAATTCTTTCGTATGTCCGGCTGGCCGCGATTTGTCCGTTTGTTCTCCTCTACAGGTCGCATTTCTCAACCGATTTTCGTGAAACTTTGTGAGCAGGTTCGATAATACGATAATTAATTTCTTTTCGAGACACTTCTTGGAAAATCCAAAAAAAAAATTTTTCGTTCAAGGCTCTCGAGGTCTACAGCTCACATAGCCACTAGTGTATGACCGAGTTTAACGAAGATTTATGTTTTAGATTAGACGAAAATGCTTTAGATTAGTATGTCCGGCTGTCCAGCTGTACGGCGGTTGTCCAGCTGTCCAGAGGCTGTCCGGTTGTTCTCCTCTACAAGTCCCATTTCTCAACCGGTTCTCGAGCAATTTTGTGAGCATCTTCGACAATTATATAGATTTTTTTGTGTCAAGAGTTTTTGAAATTTTTTTAAAATGGCGGAGTTATGCAAAAAAGACAGACTCGCGAGGTCTACAGCTCACAGTTCCACTCGTGTACCTAGTTATAAGTTTAGTTATCTGATTGTTGCGAAACCCTTCCAGGAGAGTTTATGCATTTATAGTAGAAGGAATGAGTAGAGCTATTAGATTAATGTATAAACTCAAACTCAAACTCAAAATATTCTTTATTCAAATAGGCCTAGCAACAAGCACTTTTGAATCGTCAGTTATGTATTACATAAATTGAATCTAATTATTCAAAGCAATTTATTGATGCATATGAAATTATAAAAAAGACATGAATTACTATAATGTATGTCAAAAGAGAGTATAATAAATTCACAAAAAGATCGTCAATATGTAAAATAAAAACATAAAAAATTGTATAATCTAGACAGTTTCTAGAATAAAATCTGAATGTCAAGAGGAAAATTTAACGTCAACATCTAATGTCATAGTTATGAAAATAGTCATTAAGATGTAATGTCATAATTATTAAAATATAATTAGTATTTCAACCACAATTATACCCACGGTGTTTTATCATTCATGTAGTCTTTTGTGCTATAATATGCTTTCGATATGAGTTTATGCTTTACATAAGTCTTGAATTTATTAATAGATAAATTAGTCACGTTTGTAGGTAGTTTATTATAAAACTTTACACAATTACACATGAATGATTTTCTTATTTTTTGGAGCCGAGTGGAGGGTACCGCAAGCTTATATTTGTTTCTAGTATTAATATTATGTATGTCACAGTTCTGTCTAAAATTTACAATATTTTTGTGTACATACACAATATTGTCATAGATGTATTGACAATGCATTGTCATTATATTAATGTCCTTGAACTTATCTCTAAGTGAGTCTCTATGTTTCATCTTATATATTGCTCGAATAGCCCTCTTCTGCAGAATAAAGACAGTATTTATCTCTGCAGCACTGCCCCAGAGTAAAATACCATATGACATAATACTATGAAAGTAACTAAAATATACTAATCGAGCTGTCTTCACGTCTGTTAATTGACGGATCTTGCTCACTGCAAATGCTGCAGAACTCAGTCTATTCGAGAGATTAGCAATATGGGGACCCCATTGGAGTTTTGAATCTAATGTCATCTCATATACGGACATCAGATATCGTACAGTATGAAAAGTATGGGTCAAACCGACATCCGTATATGTTTCGTGCAGCTTTGAAGCTATATACGGACGTCAGTTGACGATATATGCTATTCATGCCGTATCATAGTCGACGTCTCATTATTTTTCCAGTGTTTTTTTAAATACTACGACGGTGGCAAACAAGCATACCTTCTGCCTGATGGTAAGCAGAAACCGTAGCCTATGGACACCTGTGATTCCAGAAGAACAAGCGCGTTGCCGACCCTTTATTAATTTGAGTACTCGTTGTGTTGACAGCTAAAGACTAATGCCGGTCCCTTACTCTCAACACAACGCATGCTCTGGAGATCTGGTCACCTTACTCACCACCAGGGACACAACACCACATACCTACAAAGCAAGTAGTGGTGTTATTATGGCTGTGGTCTTTTGTAAGGATTGTGAGGTGAAACTACTTCCCCAGTTGGGCTACTCAAAATACGAGCGAGATGACTTTCCGATGTGCCCTACTTCTCGAAAAGTAGTGCTATACATTCTCATATACGGATGTCAAATATCGTACAGTATGAAAAGTATGGGTCAAATCGACATCCGTATATGTTTCGTGCAGCTTTGAAGCTATATACGGACGTCAGTTGACGATATATACTATTCATGCCGTATCATATTCGACGTCCCATTATTTTTCCAGTGTTTTTTTTAAATACTACGACGGTGGCAAACAAGCATACCGTTGCCTGATGGTAAGCAGACACCGTAGCCTATGGACACCTGTGATTCCAGAAGAACAAGCGCGTTGCTGACCCTTTATTAATTTGAGTACTCGTTGTGTTGACAGCTAAAGACTAATGCCGGTCCCTTACTCTCAACACAACGCATCCTCTGGTGATCTGGTCACCTTACTCACCACCAGGGACACAACACCACATACCTACAAAGCAAGTAGTGGTGTTATTATAGTTGTAGTCTTTTATAAGGACTGTGAGATGAAAGTACTTCCCCAGTGGGGCGGGACATGACTTTCCGATGTGCCCTACTTCTCGAAAAGTAGTGCTATACATTCTCGTATACGGACGCCAAATATCGTACAGTATGAAAAGTATGAGTCTAACCGACATCCGTATATGTTTCGCGCAGCTTTGAAACTATATACGGACGTCAGTTGACGGTATATATTATTCATGCCGACCCATTTTCGACGTCCGAGTATTTTTCTAAAGTAATGCCATAGATTCATGTATACGGACGTCAAATATCTTACAGTATGAAAAGTATGCGTCAAACCGACATCCATATATGTGTCGCCTACCTTCGAAGCTATATACGGACGTTAGTTGACAGTATATACTATTCATGCCGCCCCATATTAGACTTCCGAGTATTTTTCTAAAGCAGTGCTATACATTCATCGACCGAGTGTAACGTTCGGTATATGTTTTAGATTGGACGAAAATGCTTTCGTATGTCCGGTTGTGTGTCCGCTTGCTCTCCTGTACAGGTCGCATTTCTCAACCGATTTACGTGAAATTTTGGAGGAGTTTCGATTATTACATAGAATTGTTTCTTCGTGCCACTTTTTAGAAAATCCAAATATATATATATTATTTTGCCTTGCAAGGCTCACGAGGTCTACAGCCTACAGCTAACAGAGCCACTAGTGTATACGGTCGTCAAATATCGCTCATTATGAAAAGTATAAGTCAAACCGACATCCGTATTTGTATCGCGCGGCATTGAAACTACATAGGGCCATCAGTTCTATAGACGAAGTCCGTGTATTTTTCTAAAGATGTGAAATGTACGGGTTGAATCTATTCACAATCTACAGTAATACCTAAGCAATGAATTTTCAGACCGACTTATTGCAGTTCGATAGGTCTCTTGGAAAAAGTCCGCGCTACCTCGAGGTCATTTGTAGGGTTACGTACCTAAAAGGTAATTAAATAATATTTAAAACAATACATTTAAAAAGTTTTATTTAAAAGAAAAAATAACTAAAAAGTAAAAACAATAAAAGAGCTGGCAGCTACCTCGCACAAAAAATTTGGCTTACTAGTCAGCGAGGAAATGCTGCCAGCGTCTTCGGCACAATGCCGGATGGGCCATTTTTAAATTTAGTTTAGTTTTTAATTATGTTTTTATTTTGTAGCCTTATAAAAATATGTACTTGTACAGTATTTTATTTTCATGTATTTGATTAAATAAATATTGAAAAAAATATTTAAGCCTGTAATCATTTATAGGCTGTTAGTAGAAAGATCCGTCCTATTAACGTGGGTATTTTATTCGGAGTGTATGGCAGATCGTCTGCTAAAAGACTAAGGTGGGTAGGTAGGATCACTTGCAACACATTTTGGGCCAATTAACACTGTTCCTGCTCACGGTATTTTCTTTTATTTTCTTTTTTAAATTTATCTCAGTATTTTTCTCTTTTATTTAAATGTGTGTTGCTACTGACCCTACAAACCCACCCTAGTCTTTTGGCAGACGATCTGCCAAACAGCTTGTATATCATTTCAAATTGTAATATTATCTTATAACAGCTGATGTAAAGTAACATATATATTAGATAGTGCCTAAGCTTTTATAATATTTATATGACAAATTGAAATGATACATAGCATACTCCCGTTACTAGAAAGCATATTTCTACTAACAGCTTATAAATATTTTTTTGTAATATTTAGTTTTTTTTTAAATAGAAGTTTTTGTAAAAATATTTTGTTATATACTATTTTATTTTATACTTTTTACTCTTGATCCTTGGGACTTTATAAGGTAATTTATTTGTCAAGGCACTTCGGATACCAGTAAGTAGAAGACGTCAATTAGCTATATATGTCATTCACTACGCACCATTTTTGACGTTCATGTTTTATTCTACAGTAGTGCCATAGATTCATGTATACGGACGTCAAATATCGTGCAGTATGAAATGTCTGCTTCAATCCGACATCCGTATAATATGTATCGCGCAGCATTGGAAATGTATACGGACGTCAGTTGACGGTATATACTATTCATGCTGCACCATATTCGACGTACAATTAATTTTCTAAAGTACCCATAGCTTTGGAAATGTATATGGATGTCAGGTAGCTGTGTATATTATTCATTACGCCCCATATTTAACGTCCATGTTTTATTTTACGGTAGTGCCATAGATTCATATATACGGACGGCAAATATCGTGCAGTATGAAAAGTATGTGTCAAACCGACATCCGTATTTGTATCACGCAGCTTTGAAGCTATATACGGACGTCAGTTGACGGTATATATTATTCATGCCGCACCATATTCGACGTCCGATTATTTTTACAGCGTAAAAGTTTACTTGGACTACACTTACTACGGATGTTGACACTAAACAAGAAAATCAATAAGTTAGAATTTTCTCGAAAAAGGATCAAATTTCTTAATCAAATAGCGTAAAAAGTAATTCAAAAGAACAAATAATTACATAATTATGTCTTCAAACTTTTAAGAGGGGGCATAGTCTGTCCCGTTTCCGAAAAACGCACCTTTGTATTGGAACGATCGTCATTTCCTATATCGCTCGTGGTCAATGACGTCATTAATCTGATGCGCTTTCTCTCTATAATCAACGACATTAAAACGATTGTTACTTCGTTATTTTTTGAGATATTTGAATAGGAATTTCACCATTTGGCATATTTTTTTGCCTTATCTTTTGGAATAGTCTTATGGAGTAGTAAAATTTTGAGTCAATATCAATATTAGTCATGAAATTATCGATGTTTCGTCCCTAAAATTTAAAATTTGTTAATTAATCTGTTGCTGAATTTATTGTATTATTTCAAATTATTCATGATTTACATTTTCACTTTTTTTTACTCTCGGACGCTCGAATATCGATTTTAAACGTAATCGGACTTTAAATGAACAAGGTCAATATGGCCGTCACTTTTTGTAAATCTGATGTCAGATTCATTCTAACTGGCTTCTCGGATGCTCAGATATCGATTTTGAATGTAATCGTATCTTAAATAAACATAATCAAGATGACCGCTACTTTTAGAAAATCTGACATCAGATTCATTCTAGTTAGACCAGTTGGCCTCTCTGATGCTCAGATATCGATTTTGAACGTGATCGTATCTTAAATAAACAAAATCAAGATGGCCGCCACTTTTTAAAAATCTGATGTCAGATTCGTTCTAAGTGGTCTCTCTGACGCTCAGGTATCGATTTTAAACGTAATCGGATTGTAAGTTAACAAAATGAGATAGTCGCCTCTTTTTAAAAATCCTACGTCAGATTCTTTCCAAGTAACCTCTCGGACGGTCAAATATCGATTTTGAATATAATAGCACCTTAAATAAACAATATTAATATGGCCGCCACTTTTCAAAAATATGACGTCAGTTTCGTTGTAACGGGCCTCGCGGAAGCTCAGATATCGATTTTGAACGTAATCGGATTGTAAATACAGAAAATCAGATAGTCGTCTCTTTTTAAAAATCTGACGTCAGATTCTTTCTCAGTGACCTCTCGGATCGGTTTTGAAAGTAATCGGACCTTAAATAAATAATATCATGATGGCCGCTACTTTTAAAAAATCTGACGTCAGATTCGTTCTAACTGGCCTCTCGGACGGTCAGATATCGATTTTGAACGTGATACGACCTTAAATAACCAAAATCAAGATGGCCGGCACTTTTTAGAAATCTGACGTAAAATTCTTTCTAACTGGCCTCTCGGACGCTCAGATATCAATTTTGAAAGTAATCGGAATCGGATAAGGTCGGCGCCGTCTTTTGTTTTCGGGGCGCGCTGGTGGCGGACGAGCGCCCCGGACCACGTCGCCGTGCGGAATTCACGAAATTAGACTTTAAGGATATAACAATAAAACCCAGAAGATATACACTTTGGCATTGTCGAGCAGGTGGTATGATAACCTACTTATCACCGGGACTAAGGAAAGGGTTTCTAACACCATTTTTATACGGACGTCAGTTGACAGTATGTACTATTCATACCGCACCATATTCGAGGTCCCAATATTTTTCTACTCTAGGTCTAATAAGTTCATGTATACAGACGTCAAATATCGTGCAGTATGAAAAGTATGCGTCAATCCGACATCCGTATATGTATCGCGCAGGTTTGGAAATGTATACGGACGTTAGTTGACAGTATATAATATTCATGCCGCACCATATTCGACGTCCGATTATTATTCTAAAGTAGTGCCATAGATTCATGTATACGGACGTCAAATATCGTGCAGTATGAAATGTCTGCTTCAATCCGACATCCGTATAATATGTATCGCGCAGCATTGGAAATGTATACGGACGTCAGTTGACGGTATATACTATTCATGCTGCACCACATTCGACGTACGATTAATTTTCTAAAGTACGCACAGCATTGGAAATGTATATGGATGTCAGGTAGCTGTGAATATTATTCATTACGTCCCATATTTGACGTCCATGTTTTATTTTACGGTAGTGCCATAGATTCATATATACGGACGGCAAATATCGTGCAGTATGAAAAGTATGTGTCAAACCGACATCCGTATTTGTATCGCGCAGCTTTGAAGCTATATACGGAGGTCAGTTGACGGTATATATTATTCATGCTGCACAATATTCGACGTCCGATTATTTTAACTGCGTAAAAGTTTACTTGGACTACACTTTATACGGATGTTGATACCAAACAAGAAAATCAATTAGTTGGAATTTTCTCGAAAAAGGATCCAATTCTTAATCAAATAGCGTAAAAAGTAATTCAAAAGAACAAATAATTACATAATTATGTCTTCAAACTTTTAAGAGGGGGCATAGTCTGTCCCTTTTCCGAAAAACGCACCTTTGTATTGGAACGATCATCATTTCCTGTATCGCTCGTGGTCAATGACGTCATTAATCTGATGCGCTTTCCCTCTCTAATCAGCGACATTAAAACGGTTGTAGCTTTGTTATTTTTTGAGATATGTAAATGGGAATTTCAACATTCGGCATATTTTTTTGCCTTATCTTTTGGAATAGTCTTCAATATCAATATTAGTCATGTAATTACCGCTGTTTCGTCCCTAAAATTTAAAATTTGTTAATTTACTTGTTGCTGAATTTATTGTATTATTTCAAAATTTTAATGATTTACATTTTCACTTTTTTTGCTCTCGGACGCTTGGATATCGATTTTAAACGTAATCGGACTTTAAATGAACAAAATCAAGATGGCCGCCACTTTTTGTAAATCTGATGTCAGATTCATTCTAACTGGCCTCTCGGACGCTCAGATATCGATTTTGAACGTAATCGTATCTTAAATAAACAAAATCAAGATGTCCGCTACTTTTAGAAAATCTGACATCAGATTCATTCTAACTGGCCTCTCTGGCGCTCAGAAATCGATTTTGAACGTAATCGGGCTGTAAGTTAACTCTTTTTAAAAATCCTACGTCAGATTCTTTCCAAGTAACCTCTCGGACGGTCAAATATCGATTTTGAATATATAGCACCTTAAATAAACAATATTAAGATGGCCGCCACTTTTCAAAGGTATGACGTCAGTTTCGTTCTAACGGGCCTCTCGGAAGCTCAGATATCGATTTTGAACGTAATCGGACTGTAAATAAAGAAAATCAGAGTCGTCTCTTTTTAAAAATCTGACGTCAGATTCTTTCCAAGTGACCTCTCGGATCGGTTTTGAAAGCAATTGGACCTTAAACATGAACATAGGTACCGCACCCAGCCAGGAAGCAAGCCTGACCCGGACAAGCCGGATATACCAGGGGGCACAAGTTTGTGAGGAGTGACACGCTCTGGGATGGGAAGGGAAGGCCGACCAGCCGCAGCCAGTCGGCCACAATCGACCGGCTGTGCAGCCTTTAGCCAATATTGGAAAAGAGGAGAGGGAGGATAATACGTCGGAGGATGAGCGTTGGTGATATGCTGCCCGTTGATTCGAGTGAGGACTTCTCTTTCTCTGAGAGCCTTTGGTATTTCTTGCAAGTTATTTGGCTCGTGGTAATCGCCTTAGAAAATAAATAAGTGGATGTGCTCATAGACGCGATCCCCTCGTCTTCAAGGTGGATCTTCTAGGTTAATGTGTTACTTTCATTATGTCGGATTCTTTCCGTCTCTTCTTCTGATTCGCTGTCCGTCTCTTGCATTTCGTAAATTCTACGTGCGGCTTTGTTAAATTTGTCCTTATCGGTTGCCATGTCAGGCCAGTCGGTGGGGTTAATGGGGTAGTACAACATGTCATGAGATAGAGAATCTTCCCATGTGAAGATGGGTCGGCCGACCTTCAGCTTTTTTGCCTTGTAGCGGTATGCGGAATTTAGGAGGTGTTGATTCGGTCGTCTGAGGATGTGGCCTAGGTAACACATTCGAAGGCATTTTATCCTTTTGGTTATCGTCTTCCCCTGCAGTATGTCATGTACTTTGATAGGGCCAGGAGATGTGCCTGAGTTATTAATCATTTCTTTCAATATTATTCGTTCGTATCTCCTAAGTTTGCGCCTGTTCGCTTTGGTGAGGGCTGCGCATTTAAGACCATAGGTCATAGTTGGTTCTATAACCATTTTGTAGAGCAACCGTGTGATTTGCCATTGCATGCGCGATGCTTTAATAAACTTCGTGAGGCTTTTGGAATTTCTGACGGCCTGTTTACAACGCGCGTTTACAGTATCTTTTCTGCTTAGGGTTGAGGTGATATACGTTCCTAGGTATTTGATTTCATTGGCGGGGCTGGTTGTTGTGCCATCGAGTGTTATAAAGTTTCTATGGCTCTTATGTATTGGGTCGCGTACCAATAGTTTTGTCTTTGTCTCATTTACTTTGAGTCCAACGGTAGCAAATAAGGTTTTGGCCTTTGAATAGATCATGCTTAACTGCTGAAGGCAGTTGGAAACTATGATAACGTCGTCTGCAAAGGTCAAGATAAGTGGCAGTTGTATTTGATCGTCCTGATTTAATTTTACGAAAGGTAGTTCATCCTCAAGGGTTCTAAAGACATCGTCCATTAGTATAGTGAACAGCCGCGGTGAGAGTGGGCAACCTTGTTTGACACCTTTACCTTTTTTAATCCACCTTGTTTGTTGCCCCCACCATTTGATACACGTTGATTCGCTCATTGTGGCTTTGATTATCCGATTTGTGATGGCGCTATTGGTCCTCGATAGTAGGATATCTCTCAGGGCGTTTAAGTCCACCGTATCGAACGCTTTTTCTAAGTCAACTGCTAGGACATATGTTTTCTCACCCGCTCTCCATTGTTCGTCTAGGATTCTTCGTAGGGTAAACATGTGGTCGTCCGTGGATCGGTTTCTCAGGAAAGCTGCCTGATAATTTCCTAATGGTTCGATAATTTCGTCAAGCCTCAGAAGGAGGAAGTTAGCGTATATTCGGTACCCTGTGCTGCATATCGAGATGCGTCGGTAATCAGTAACGCTCTTGGGATTGGTTGTTTTAGGTAGAGGTACTTGTATTGATTGCGTCCAGGTGGGCGGTAGAGTATTTTTAGTCCAAGCTGTAATCATATGTTCAAGGATCTCGGCTTTTAGTTCTTGCGTATTTGCTTTGTAGAGCTCTGTAACCAGTTGGTCTACACCAGGAGCCGTGCCGTTGCGCATTTGGCTTGTGATTTTCTCGATCTCATCCATGGTGGGCGGTTGCCCTAGCTCTGTTGGGTCCTCGTCACTTAATTCGTCCACAAACTGCCCTTCGGTCTTATCTAGTTCTTCTTCCCATTTAGACATGGGTATAAAGGTGGTCTTGATACCTCGCTTTTCTTTTTGCTTATGCCTTCTGTAAAAGTCGTAGGTGATCCTCATTCTCATCGATGGATGAGTTTTTGCTAGGCCTCTGAAGAAGGCTCGGCATTCTTGTTGGTCCTCCGCTGATTCGATCTCTTGGAGCAAGCGTCTGCACTCTTTTAGTTTGTTTATAGTAGACTGGTCTAAAGGTCGGAGTTTTTTTTTAAACTTTGCCTTTTGTAGGTTCGCTAGTGCAATTCTCCTTTCTTTGGAGTGATTAGGCTGATATTTGAGAGCTTTGTGGGCTGCCTGTTTCATAATGGCTGTTATTGTTTCCCATGGCAGTGGTGTTTTTCCTTCATTTGTTTTCCTAGACTCACTGGTCAGTTCTCCCAGCGTTTGTTGGTATTCTTTTAAAGTAGTCGCATTTTGCAACTGTTCATAGTTCAGGGTTTTGTAGTTGAATGATTGTTTTATTTTATTCTCATGTCGCCTGGTAGGGACCGTCTTATTAGATGTTGCTTCAAGGGGTTTTAAGTTGCCCCATACCAGTTTATGATCAGATAGGCTCGTATTTTCGCCTTTGATGTAGTTAAATATTGGCTTGTATTTAGCTAGTGTCATTATGTGGTCCACCTGAGACGTTTTACTTCCAGCTCTCCAGGTGGTTTTGCAACTTCTACGGCCATAGGATGTTTCTAATTGGAATTTTTCTCTTATTATTAAATCTAATAGAATGTCTCCGTTGCTATTGGTCTTTTGGTGGAATAAATTTTTACCTAATTGGTTTTTATTGTGGGGTTTGTCCGGTTCTAGGTAACCGATGTGTGCGTTGAAGTCACCTAGGAGTATCGTGGTAGAGTTCTTTGGTGCGCCTTTTAGCAGTTGGAGTAGGCGCGTTGCATCACTAGTTGCAGCAGACGTAGCGTTAGACCAGTGAGTTGTGACAATGAATAAATTAATTTTGTTATTAAGGTCAATTGAGGCCGCCATATTGTTGGTGTTTGCCTTTGTCCAGTTTAATTTCAGGCCACTGTTTTTCCTTATTAGAATAGCTAGGCCTCTGTTGCTATTATTTCCGCTTAGACTCCACTTATAGTGTTTGGAATTATACGTCCCAGTTTTTAAGTGCGTTTCTTGTAAGCATGCAATGTGTATGGATTTCGTTTCCAGGAAGGTGTCAATGTCGGCTTTTTTCGACTGTGTCGCGGCGCCTCGTATATTCCATGTGGCGATATTAATATTACCGATGTGATTTTGTGCCATACTATGTGGTCTTGGTCGGTTTAGTCTATATCCCGTAGCGTCCGGGATCTCTTCTGGACTCCCCACACTCATACTTATTTCGTCTTGTATGGTATTCGTCGTGAGTATACCCAGGTGACTTTCAAAACAGTCATAATGATTATCGCTGAAGATAAGGCCTATGGTGCCCACTGCGTCGTTAGGTACCTTGGGGGTAAAGCATGCTGTTTCTCTTAGCGGGGCTTTCTGGAATATTTTTACATTGATTCCATAGTATTCCGCCGCCGCTATCAAAATGTCGGTTCCGCCCCATGTACCTTCCTGATATTGTGATTGTATATGTTTCTGTATGTTGTCGTGTTGGGCCGTCGTGTCGAGGTTACTCATAATAGCAAGGTGCATGTTGTGGTCGTTTTGGTTTTCGTCAACATAGCGGGCAAGATCCCGACGAACTGCGTGATGGTCAAACGTCAGGTTATATAGATCGTTAATTTGATAGGCTATTGCGCGGTATAAGCAGTTTCCGTCAGCTGGTATTTTTACGATAGGAGTCTTGTTATTCATGGTTGGTCTTTCGTTGAGCTGTGTGGAGGTGCTGTGAAGAAAGCTTATGATCTAATTATTTACTGATATTGCTAAACTATTAAGCCGGCCTTGGGGATGTGCAATACTGTTAAATTTGTGGCGAGACAGGACGGTGGGTGTCGGGCTTGTTGACTAAATAGTATGCACCGGGTCCGTTTTACCCCGACTG
The DNA here is from genome assembly GCA_963556455.1 of Epiblema foenella. Lineage (NCBI taxonomy): Eukaryota > Metazoa > Arthropoda > Insecta > Lepidoptera > Tortricidae > Epiblema > Epiblema foenella. Next base: position 13,019,040 of record OY747106.1, read on the forward strand.
GAGATAGTTGATGTTTTATAGCTTTGGCCAAGGCGATGTCTTTCTACCGGAAAACAGTTTAGGCTAATCTTGAACTATGAGAAGTGAGCCGTGCTCCCCTTTCGGTAGTGTAGACGTTGCAAGACAATTTAAACGTGCTTTGTTGGTAATGCCAAAGAACATAGATAAAGTAGGGTATAACTAAAGTGTCAGTTTGTGGGTTAGACTACCTATCTTAGGATTACTATGTTAGTGCTGTGGTATTAGCGAGTTCACCACGTCGTGCTGTTATAGCACAGGGCAACCGTTGTTTATTGATCCCTGAAAATGTATAGCTTTGGTGGGCCAAACAGGGCTTGTGTCCAAGGTAAATCTAAATTAGCTTAGGTGCCTATTCTAAGACTACGCATGCAATTTTACCGTGTTTTTTGTTATGAACTGCCCTTTTGTGAGTTGCTAATTGTCTGGGATTATTGATTGCGTGGCGTTGTTAAAGGGTTTGTAATTGTTTAGCACATGACAGAATATTGTTTAAGTTCATAGAATTTATTTTTAACCATTGTGCTATATTTTTATTTTGTCTGTTTGTAGGGATTTAAAACACAGGATTTTATGCTAGGAAGTTGTTGTGTGATGGCAGTTTTTGTGAAGAAAACAAAGGGGTTTTTATTATGGTGTCTATTGTGGAGAGGGTTACCGCGGTGCTGGGTGCCAGATGTGGCTGTCTTAATGGCAATGTTAGGTGATTGTATTTTTCTTTTGTACTATTAATATATATTTTAGAGAAAGGCAACGTTTTGTGTTGTTTGTAGGGAAATTACCCGGGTGATGCCTTTGATTATCTACCATATGCGGGGCTGCGATAGAAATTGGGCTTTGGGGATATTGTTGTGTTTGATTTTGGTTCGGTCTGAGTGATACAATTGGGTACATAAGGAACCTAGTTGGGCTTCCTGTACCTATGTTTTTGCAGGGCTTTCTTGATACGCTGAGGTAGTTTTTAAATGCTAATATTTGTGTCTCGGTGGTACGTGAGGGTGATATGGACGAAGATTTATAGCACATAGGATATTTAGAGAGCTTAGACACGGTAGACTAGAACCTATCCATATTTTTACCTATACTGTAGAGTACCTGTTTTACGCTCTGCCTTCACAATGATAGAGCGGGGAGCGAGCTTAACTAACGAGCTAGACGTTATATATACCTTAAACTATGATATGTGCAAAAATTAGTAGTACTGCTTGCATATTCATCGAGTGCGTAAAATTAGGTGCTGTGTGATGAATGTTTTTGATGTAAGTAGCTATCGGTGAGATGAGCTGCTGCGTCACATCTGTGTTATGGAGTGATAGTTTGATTTAATTGCCTAACTAATTAAGGGTAGAGGTGCAGATTTTACGACTACTCGTATGTTACCTAACATAGAATGAACTTAAAGCTAACAAGCACACTTAGCGATATTACTGTTGCAGTGCCACTAGGCTGAATGTGTTAATGCTTCTCTTATAGGTCGTTGAGTATATTAAGTGTATTAACATATGGCGGTTCGGCTTCGAGCCGGAGATTAGACTATTCTTATCCTGCGCAGACCTAGGCAAAATCGACAGTAACTAGTGCCTTACATATGAATAAAGATAGCTTGAGCTGAGCTGATTTGTGAGTGCTTAACTTTAATTATACAGCGGGTAACGTTAGTAACCCTACGCGTGATTGTCAGCGTGTTGTATTTTATTATTATTATTATTCTTGATATGTATATATATATAATTGTTCGTTTATGGGAATGTAACCGGCAATAGCTGGTTCAATTTTTGTATTCTGTAGTGGATCCCGTCAATCATAGGTATGTTTATGTTTGTTAGTTTGTCTCTATGGTACCAATACCAATATATCGGGTGGGGTCTATAATCTTGATATGAGGTTAAGGAGGGGGTCATTAGCTACCCGCCAACGATGAGTAATTATCTGATTTAGCTTAATCAAGTCAGTCAAGTGGGTGGTGTGTGATTCTGCATATACTTAATAATAAATATCTGATTTCCACGCAAAACAAATGGAGACGATCGACGGTCGTTATGTTTTATGATCTGAAGACTTATGTCTCTTGCTGAAATAACGAACCAGCGTGCAGCCGTGTGTGCGTTTGTGGTGCGTCCGATAACACATGTAATTGAATGATCATGGAAGCCTTGTGCACTTACTGTCTGTGTCTTTAGGAATTTCCAAGTATTGGGAGAGGTTCACCTTGTTGATCCGATGGGGGTACCTAGATCGTTAGATGTTACGTTAGGGTGGTCACTGGCTCTGCAGGTGCGATGATTTAGACGTATCTATAAGTCTGGTTCGGGTATAAAGCGTGTCAGTAAATAGTAGCAATGGAAGGATCTCACCGGGTTTGTGGCGGGGTTTTGCCTAGCGTGACCGCGCTCGATGATCGCAAGTACGGGCCTGCGGTGACAGAGTTGGCGTAGGCTCGGGGGATCACACACACTTAGATTGCATTCCCATCATAATGGGTTGTTGGTTATCTGGACGCACTGCACTTAGCACGAATCGGCACTTTTAATGAGACTACAACGTATCGCGGATCGGCGCGTGGGCTATCTTGTCCCTTAGAGCCGGACTTGGGCGCGGAGGCTAGCGCGCGCGTACATCTGTTGATGACCGTCGGTCGCCTTTAGTTTTGCGGAACTATTGTGTTGTTTTTGAGACAATAATAGAGGTCGGGTATGGTTCCGGGGAACGTCCGCTCTCTACCGTGGTCCAAACGAGACTCCTTGAAAGCAATTGGACCTTAAATACAAAATATCATGATGGCCGCCACTTTTTAAAAATCTGACGTCAGATTCGTTCTAACTGGCCTCTCGGATGCTCAGATATCGATTTTGAACGTGATAGGACCTTAAATAAACAAAATCAAGATGGTCGTAACTTTTTAGAAATCTGACGTGAAATTCTTTCTAACTGGCCTCTCGGACGCTCAGATATCAATTTTGAAAGTAATCGGAATCGGATAAGGTCGGTGCCGTCTCTTGTTTTCGGGGCACGCTGGCGGTGGGCGAGCGCCCCGGACCGCGTCGCCGTGCGGACTTCACGAAATTAGACTTTAAGGATATAACAATAAGACCCATTAGATATACGCTTTGGCATTGTCGAGCAGGTGGTATGATAACCTACTTATCACCGAGACTAAGGAAAGGGTTTCTAACACCATTTTTATACGGACGTCAGTTGACAGTATGTACTATTCATACCGCACCATATTCGACGTCCCATTATTTTTCTAAAGTAGTGCTATAGGTTCATGTATACAGACGTCAAATATCGTGCAGTATGAAAAGTATGCGTCAATCCGACATCCATATATGTATCGCGCAGCTTTGGAAATGTATACGGACGTCAGTTGACAGTATATACTATTCATGCCGCACCATATTCGGGGTCCGATTATTATTCTAAAGTAGTGCCATAGATTCATGTATACGGACGTCAAATTTAGTGGCAGTATGAAAAGCATGCATCAAACCGACATCTATATATGCATAAAGTAATAAATAACCCTAAAGTTAGTAATTAATTTATTTTTCTAATTCCTTATCCATATCCAATAAGAAAGCTACGACCAAAAATATCCTAATTTATTTTTTCCAGACAATTTTGCATGGTAAATTACCCAATTTTAACAGGTACTAAAATAAAAAGAAAACAAGTTAATAAAGTTCGTCTTATTTTTAAGTAGTTTCAAAGAAGTACTAGGTGATTTAACTCACCATTTTACTCACAAACCATTTTTTTAACTGATTTTAGACATGTGGTATACCGTTAGAATAGCCATGAAATGGAGAAGTTTTTATGATATTGGAAGATCTGAGGAGTTCCAGCTTTTTTTTGTGTCATGTAGTTGAGCTTGAAAATTTTTATTTTCTGTCCTTTACACTATGTCGGCTCATAACTTTTTTAAATAAAAAAAATAATAAGTTTTCTGTAGGATACTCATAAATTAGAGATTAAAAACATACAGAAGTTTTTAGGCTATCAGCTTAAAAAAAAAAAACAAAAAACCTGATTGGTAAATTTTCGGTAAACGCCGAGACATAATTTAAAAAAATCATAAACAAAATACCGTGGGTAGAACGAGTGTAAATTGGCACTAAATGTGTTGCTACTGACCCTACCAACCCAACCTAGTCTTTTGGCAGACGATTTGCCAAACAGCTTGTATATCATTTCAAATTTAAATTATATTAGATAGTGCCTACGCTTTTATAATATTTATATGATAAATTGAAATGATATATAGCATAGCAGACCCACGTTACTAGAATGCATATTTCTACTAACAGCTTATAAATATTTTTTTGTAATAATTAGTTTCTTTTTTAAATAGAAGCTTTTGTAAACATATTTTACGACTACATAAGGTAATTTGTTTGTCAAGGCACTTCGGATACCAGTAAGTAGAAGAATAGACGTCAATTAGCCATATATGTCATTCACTACGCACCATTTTTGACGTTCATGTTTTATTTTACAGTAGTGCCATAGATTCATGTATACGGACGTTAAATATCGTGCAGTATGAAAAGTCTGCTTCAATCCGACATCCGTATAATACATATGTAGCGCGCAGCATTGGAAATGTATACGGACGTCAATTGACGATATATACTATTCATGCCGCACCATATTCGACGTCCGATTAATTTTCTAAAGTATAGGTTCATGTATACAGACGTCAAATATCGTGCAGTATGAAAAGTATTCGTCAATCCGACATCCGTATATGTATCGCGCAGCTTTCGAAATGCATGCGGACGTCAGTTAGCTGTATATATTATTGATTACGTTTCATGTTTTCCATGTGTTGTTGTTTACCTCCATATTTTATTCTACAGCATGGCATGAGCCATTTTCTATAAACGTAACTTACATTGCATAAGTCTCACTAGGGAATTGAGAAAGAAATCGTGAAATCAGGACTTACTCCTGTAGCCTTATCCTTAGTGACGAGTCCAAACAGAGAATTGCCGAATTTCGGGAGATCTCGTTCAGGAATCTGATGGATAAGATCAGATTCCCGTTGGACCATACCCCCCTTGGATCGGCCGGAACACCCTACCCCTACTGTCGAGGATAGTGAGTAAGCCGAATGCCTTGCGAGTAGCTTAGAGTCCCAATGTTCGCCTAGTCTCCTACACACCGACGAAGCCCATATTAGATGGGTCGATTCCAAAGTGAACAGGAAATCGCGTCTCCCCGTAACTTAACCCATTTTACTGGTGTCGGTTAAGGAAGTCAGTGACCTTGTCAGGCGTCTTCGTGTTAGGAAGGCTCCGGGTGCGGATGGTGTATCCAATCGTATCCTGAGACTTCTCCCTGAAACCCTCATTTTGGTAGGTATCTTCAATGCCACGTTAACCAATGCTCATTTTCCAGCCGCGTAGAAAGGTGCAACAGTCATAGGGATTGCGAAGCCCGGAAAGCCCCAGACCTCGCCTGTCTCTTATAGGCCGATCAGCTTACTTAGCTCTCTAGGAAAGCTATATAAGCGGATCTTTCTCACTAGGATTCTACTCTAATCTTTCTCACTAGATTTACAGCTGAGAATAACGGCATCATCGACGAGCACTTCGGCTTTAGATCCGCACACTCGTGCATCCAACAGGTGCACTGTGTCACGGAGCACGTGCTGTACGCTTTCAGGCGATTCCAGGGGCTCAGGACCGGTTCGATCTTTCTCGACGTATCAAAGGCTTCGACAAGGTCTGGCATTACGTGATGATATACAAGCTATATTACCTCGATATGCCTGACAGACTCGTACTCAACCTACGATATTTTCTCAGGAATCGAAGCTTTTGATACAGACTATAGTGAACGTACTAGGACCCACACCCCACCCGGGCCGCTTCAGGTCATTCAGAATCGTTTTCTCCGTAGGGCGGCTGGTGCCCCGTGGTGCCAGTCGAACCACAGTCTGCACCACGACATGGGTATTAGCACAATGTATGGTTTCTTTAAGCAGACTGCCAGACGTTATTTTGACAACGCTCCCCATCATAGAAATCCTTTATTGAGGAAGGCTGTCGACTATGTTCCCATCTCTCCTCCCTTCTGTCGTAACTCGACGATCACTGATTAGGAGCCGCACGGTCCGGCATCCTAGGCACACACTCACGGGCCCGGACGACGTAATCGCAGCATCCATCGAAAGATGGAACGCTCCGCTTACGGCGTCCAACTCAGACACGACGCGTACACTCAGGCATTCCCGCCGGCGGGGACGTCCACCGCGCGGTCGCGAAAACACAGACACATACAGTCCCTATCCGTCCCGGCACTACCGCCCGCGCGGTTGTATTTAAGGTTTTCCCCTGAATTTTCCCTAGGCCACTCTCCAATCGCGCACTCCTATCGCTTTATTGGGCCCGCCTATAAATCCACAGTCAGGTTTTAAAAAAAGTGTCATAGATTCCATATATACGGACGTCAAATATAGTGCAGTTTGAAAAGTATGCGTCAAACCGACGTCCGTATATGTATCGCTCAGCGTTGAAAATGTATACGGTCGTCAGTTAGCTTTCTCTATTACTAGCGACGCGGCCCGGCTTCGCATCGGGGATCCAGTTTTTTAATGTTGGAATGTATGTCATTTTCATAATCGGCACCCCGAGGAATCACAAAGATATCAGCCATATTGATTTTTAAGTATTCATATGGATTTTTAAGAAAAATAATTGTTCGCCATCTTGGATTTGCAAATGCATGTCATTTTCGTTATCGGCACCGCGAGGAACCTCGAAGATGACACCAATACCGATTTTTAAGTAAGACAAATGTCCGACACCTTGGATTTGAAAATGGATGTCATTTCTCTAATCGAAACTCCGAGGAACCTCGAAGATGACACCCATATCGATTTGCTCCCCGTACAAACTTGGAACCCCCTTTTCATCCCTTTAGGGGACCAATTTCGAAAAACGCTGAAAGACTTTGTTTTCTTTAAACAGAGTCTATTCACGAAGTTTTTAATATCGCACTTAAAAAAAGATTTGCTCCCCGTACAAACTTTGAAATCCCTTTTCACCCCTTTAGTGGATCAATTTAGAAAAACGCTGAAATACTTCATTAATATATTTAAACAAAGTCTATATACAAAGTTTCATATCTCTCACTTCAATAAGTATGTGTTTTCATACAAATTTTGGTCCCCCGTTTCGCGCCTTTAGAGGGTGAATTTTGAAAAATCCTTTCTTATTGCACCTCTAGACCTTATAGGGAACCTACGTGCCAAATTTGGGATCTCTATAGCCAGGGGTTTGGGCTGTGCGTTGATATATCAGTCAGTTAGTCAGTTTCTTCTTTTATATATTTAGATTTATTACGCCCCTATTTGACGTCCACGTTTTAATCTACAGTAGTGCCTAGTAACGTAGGTAATATAGATATATCATTTCTAATTGTAATATAATCTTATAAAATTTTAAGGCACTGAAGTAAGCGTCTCAGGCTTTTATAATGTTTATATAACAATTTGAAATTATACGCATTATTTAACGCATATTTCTACGAACAGCCTATACATATTTTTTAATTTTAGTTTTTTTTAAATATAAAAGCTTGTTCTGTAAATTTATTTTTTATTTCCAATATTTTTACACTTAGGTATTTAAATCGCAAACAACAACATACGTTTTAAAAACAAATGTCCGTGCGCCATCTACTATTATATATTTGTATATGTTTTGGTTGCAATACTGCGCCCGATCTAATGCCGCGTAAATGAGCTGGCAACGTCGCATTGGGGACGCCAAATACGCGGTGTCATCATCAGAAGTTAATCGAAGTATACGTCTGCCGTATATCCGCGCAACAGCAGCGCCACACGTCGACTGAGTTTTTGCCGTGAACTTTTCAGAATACAATTGCAAGCGTCTGGCCGATTTTTTGACTTCCATCGATTTTTGGTGTACAGGTAGCCAAGGCCAAAAGGACTTACGTGGCATAGGTAAAAAAAGTGGCGTCCGGTATACGGACGCATTATGCCGGTGGACGCCAGTTTAAATGTAATTTCGCCTTCAGCGGACGGCAGATTGATTGCGGGATATATATATATATATATGTTTTCTATTGTAGCATTGTAATTCTGTGGTATTATGATACTGTTATTTTATATACATTGTATATTGTTTTGAAAAAATGACACCTCGCCGAGTTTCTTACGCCGGTTCTTCTCGAGGCAGAGGTTTATTTTATGAACCGGTGGTAGATTTGTGACATTCATAGGTGCATGTAATATACCTAATTTGAAGAAAAAATAATTTCATTTCATTTTATTTCATTTCACGCAATTGGCCGATTGGAGCGCTCGTGGCCCAGCGTCGCCCGTGTACCGCGTGCGATATGCGAGGTTAAGCGACGTTGGCCGAGGTCAGTTCTTGGATTTGAGTGGTTATTATCTGAGCACTTCTGTGCTTTGGAAGGCACGTTAAGTCGTTGATCCCAGCTACTGTCTATGATAGCAGTCGTTAAGCCGAGTTAGATAAAAAATATTGAAATCGGTTCACGTGATAAAGAATTATCCTTGAAAAACTGACATACTACGTTGTTCAGCTTAAATAGTAACACACAAGGCGCCGATAGATGGCGCTGTACCCATCGCTACTTCGCGCTGTTAAGATTTTTTCTGAATTAATGGAGTCGAGACGCGTACTTTATCTGTCGTGGTTTCGTGGTCTTGGTTAAATTTCGTATTTATCTTGTTCTGTTTTAAAGTCGAGTTTGGTCTGTTGTGTGGGAAAAAGGGAAAAATACTCTTTGGGTCTAATCTAATTGTCGTGGTATTACTTGAAAGAAAAGGGGAAAAAAATTGATCGAATAGTCGTGATGATATAATATATAGTCGTTCGAGCTTTGTTTTTACTTAGCTGTTAAAGAAAAGTTGTTTTGTGGATGTGGGTAATTTAGAGGGAAAAACGAAAAAAAAAAGGTTTCTCAAGTCTACTAATAGTTTTACTCATTGATACCTACTGTGATATTAAATTTCGATCTTTTCTCTCCTGTTTTCATTGGGGTTTTAGGAAAATTCTCTTTTAAGAGTTCACATTCGAGGAGGAAATTTAAAATGGATGCCGCTAGTTTTTCGTACGTAATTGGAAATAATTACATTGAAGATGATTGCGTGGATAAATTTCATGCAATTCTTGCTAGTAACACTAACTACTATCTGCTGAATACTATATACGAGTTACTTGTACCTGACTTGCGAAGGCAAGTCAAACCAATTCAGCCGGATCAAGAACATTTACAATTGTTATTTCGTGATAACAGATTATCTTTATGACGGTTTAGCCTTAGAACACCGAACAGACATCATGTATTGGGTGGCATGCGATAATTTGAAAGTTTATACGGAACCCTCGGTGCGCGAGTCAGACTCGCACTTGACCGGTTTTTTATTATTGTGTGTCTAACATTTTACAACGATTTAGTGATGTCATGTATTACTGTCATGTTGTAAGTTGAAAAAAATAAATAAATGAATAAATAAATAAATAAATGAAGGTATCGAATCAATGTTTTGACGAAGGTACTTCGGAGTTTGTGGTACAAAAACAATATACCTAAATGCATAGGTACATATTTTGATTCATCGACTGCATTTTATTCAACCTTTGATTTGACATAAATAGTAACTAACAAAATTCTTTAATTTCATTTAGTTGATTACATATTACACTTTTTATCGTAAATATGTTTATTTCTTTCTTAAGGTCTTAAATAATACAAGGATCATCATAATCATACCATATCATAAACAGATTAGTTACAATTTACTAATTTATAAATCAATACCTATTGCAAATATCAAAACCCTTTCTCACTCCCAACAATTGCGCCGGTCGCAATCAATACATTAAGTAAGGTTTCAAATATAATTACGTACGAAGATGGATCCTCAAAAGCTGCTGAGTGTCGCCCTAGAACCTTATCCGTCTTAATTTTATCGGGTTCCACTCAGCTTATCCTTAGACACGTCTGACGTGACCGGTATTATCAGCATCACAGTTAACTAACCATTCGTGAGCCTTGTTGTGACAAGATAAGGTCTACCAATGGTTAACTATGATGTTGATAGTACGCTCGTATTTTTTCTGACTTTTTATTTCGTAGTAATTTAGTAATCCTTTGTGTACTGACCCGCTAATTTATCAGTCTTCTATGCCATGGACGGGATGATGTACTCGGTAGGCATTTACATAAAAGTTTCATGTTTATGGTTGAGGTCACGATTGTTGGAGGAGCTGAGAGGAATTCTTGAGTCGATTGCCGGCAGTCACGTTATATTACGTATACATTGTATACTAGAGAGTAGTCAGTCATCATTTGCTATCGGAGGATGTTTGCAATTGAATTATCAAAGGCGTATTAATTTTTGCACTTTTTTGTTAATTTCCTTTTCATATTTTAATTCACTTTATAAACTTATCGCAACTGGTTAATCGAGGAAAACAAATATCCATATGAAATGTTAGTAGGATTATAAATTACGTAAACTGTACAGTCGTCTGAACCGGAAGAAAATACATGGTTAATTGCTTATCCATGCACCGGAAAAAAATACGTACCTATAACCATGGGTCTCGTTTTAGTACAGAACATTTTCATATAATTATCCCGTCTAGATTATTAAGCTGCAACTGAAGATGTAAACGAGAAAACGCTAATATACTTCATAAAACTTGTTTGCTTGTCTAGCTATGTGCAACAAATAAGCAAACAAATTATAGTTTAAATAAAATGTCCCGATATGCCAGGTTTTTTTAGCCGGCGAAGGATTGTATGACGGCACAAACACAAATTTCATATAGGTATAGAATGTTTAACCCGTCGACTACCGGTCCCTGGGAGTGGGATCCCAGGGCTCGTTACAAAAGAATGCTATTGTTTATTTTTACGCTAGGAGACGACGGCTTAAGTTCGGACAACTTCCTAGTAATCATTTTTTTTGTATATATTACACAAACAAGTAAGATGATTCGTCTTTTGATGGTAAATGTCCTTGGGTATAGTCTGGCGACGGTACAATAGGACCACATCCAGCTTAGCGATTAAGATCCGCAAGTTTCCTACGACTAGGAAGAAACATTCCATTTTTCATAAAACGAACACTGCAAGGTCATCCCAGTGGCGAATAGAGATAAGAATACAAAGCTTTATCAGAAGCCGCTGTAGGCACGTACTGCGCAAAGCTGCAGAATTACGCGGCGGGACTTGGCTCGCCCTTATCTGTCAACAAAACCTACCTGCCTACCTATCTACGGGAAAGGTAACTGAAAACATTGGCTTTAATATAACCCGGAGATAGGGCGGCAATAGATAAACTTTATTACGCCAGTTTTACCTGAATATCTCGTGTTCCACAAATTGGGGCGTGTGTGAGTATTTATTCATTGAGAAGCTGATCGGAATGACTGTCGTTAGGTACGTCAGGTGGATAGACAGTAAAAGTGCATTTGTTTTATTTCACTACATCACGCGTCTACGATCCACAAATTTTCTAGAGACGATCTGTGACACGGAAGTAATTCTTAGTAGGAAAAAGGTGTTGAAGTCAAGAATTCCTTATTAACTTACACTCTTTTTAGTGAAAAGCGCAGTGAGGGAGTAAGACCACTATGATCTCGATGTCTAAGTTAGGAATCACCACAAATAAATAGATCAATTAAGCAAAATGTAGTGAACTTCAGATGAACTTAAATATAAAGTTTCGTCATGTTTACGTTTCTGTCAGTCTATCTCTCCCTCCGTAGGTATGTCATAGTCAAAAAACTTTTATGAATAAAATTGGGGATGGTGTATTTTATAAGCCGCTACAGCTGTCTAGTCAACTAACTAATAAATAGAATTTGGTGGGCATTCCATACATTTGCTTCACTGTAAGCAAAAAAGATTCAATGTGGGTTAAAATGTAACGCATCAATAGAAAATTATTTAAAAAATGTTAAAGTAGAGGTACTTTGCCGAGGGGCAATTTTATGGAACACGTCCTCTCCCGGAAAAAAAATAACAATTGGATTTTTTTTTTTATATGCTCGGAGATATCCGTCACCGGGAGATGACGGCTAAGTGAATATATTCGGATATAATTGTGCCGAAAGTCACTAAAATTATGCCCCCTCCTCTAACATTCGAAACGTGAAATATTAAAATATACATATATAAGTTATTTTCTTTTACGCAGTGACAGTGAGATATGCTATTAAGTTCTTGATTAATTATTAATGTCTTGTAAAGATCATTTTATCCTAAAACGAACGCCACTCAATTAGAATTAAACGGGAAGAATCTAGACGGAACGTACACAATCATTCTTCCGGCCATCGGTTACTATGTGCAAAAACACACTTGAGGGGCATTCACTGTGGATAATAGTTACTTATACAATACATAGATTCCTTGCATAAAAGTAAACAAACAACTTCTTTGGTTGGTATTATATATACATGTCTAAATGCCAAGCAGCTATTTTTGCATAACAACATCTTCGACCTACGACTTAACCGGTTTTCGACATTCACGAACACATTGTAAAAAACCTATCAGAGTGTTATCCATCGTGGATCTAATACAACGTGTATCACGTGAAAATGAAGACATTTATATTAATTTTCTTAATATTCTTGACTTCAAATAATGTAAACACTTTTGAATATCATGAAGAATATAACTCAGAAGATACTGATGGAAAATCGTTGGACGAAAATTACAAAGAAGAAGAATCGTTTATTTATTATGATCCGGTCATTACTCTTATAAATACACCTGCAAATACTGATGGACATCTATCCTTTAATGATATCCCTAATGAGTCAAGTGTGAAATCTTCGGATACTTTACACGAACCCGCTCCAGAAGGCCCTGGAGTTACTAACGCAGTAACAAAGAACAACGAGCCGAACTCTAAAAAGCCTTATTATGATGAAAAGGATGCTGCTGAGCTATTCCGGAAATTCATACAAGACTTTAATAAACAATACAAAGACGAAGAAGAATATAACAAACGTTACCAAAACTTTGTTAATAATTTGAAGGAAATCAACAAGTTGAACAAAGAGGAAGACGCAACGTTTGACATAAACATGTTTGCGGATTTAGGCGAAGGCGAGTCGGTAATTGGATAGTGGCTGAGCAAACTCCGCAGGTGAGAATATTCCGCAGTCTCCTTAGTACATTGATAGACTAAGCACATTTATGAGCTTGCTCGAACCTTTTAGCGTACGTTACCTTGTAAAATTTACAATGTTGACGTTGAATTAGGAACTTTGTGATGCCATAAGATATAAATGTTTTGGTATGACATCGTTTCATTACGACATATGTTGCAAAAATCATACATAAGTCTAATGACGGATGATACATTACTACTTTATCGTGTGCCAACGCAAATTATGTAACGCAGCCAAACGAATAAAATGTTAAACTTATTAATATTCTTACAACCTGTTAATTTAATTTGAATCGAACACGCCTTTGTCATAAAGTTTTAAGTCGTAAAGCAGTTTCTGGCGGCTAGAGTCGCTATCGCGCGGACTCGTCATGTTATTGGAAATATGTGTTTTGACGCGGTAATGGATGTGTTGGGGCGTTTGCTCAGACCTTCAGATCACATTTAAGTGTTTAACCAACATTCACGTCGTTTGTGAACACATTTACACAGCAAATACAATATCGAATGATCGGAACATCCGACGACTGATTACTGTTTGGACTACATTGGTAATAATTTGTTGTCATTAAACATTTGCATTATTATAGTGTAGGTGAATATACATCAAATTAATTAGTTTCCATTCCCTAATTCACGTTTTATCGTTTAGGCAGGTACCCGATAAGCGTAAAATGTATGTTTTCAATTTCTCGGTCTATTCAGCTATTGTTTTATCTTAGTATATGTTTTTTTTTTAAGTTTAAGAACGTGTTATATTAACACGATTTAGGACTTTGTTGTGGTACAATTTGTCCCGTGAACCAGACCACGTTTTAAATTACATAAAGACATAAACATCAACCCTATCTGATCTACGGGAAATGAAAAACCCTTAAATCGTCAAAATAAAGGATTCCGAACAGCCGTAACTGAAGCACATTAATAATCCTGGTTAAAGAATATAGCATAGGCCGTTCTCGCATTGTCGGGAAGGGTCGACACAAGGCAGCATAATGAATTAAATTAGGTCCCACTGATAACCTTTCCGCATAACCTCGGGGTTGGAACCGGGGGCCGGACCGGGATGTAGGAATATCATATAATTGATTTTATATATGAAATGGAATAATATGAATATATCTGAAAAGTCCGAGATTGAAGAATAAAAAAGTAATTTGAATTAAGATAAGTATTATTACACCTATAGCTCAGTTGGCTAGAGCGACTGGCCGAGAGTGCCAGGAGGTCACAGGTTCGAATCCTGCTCGGTGCCTAAATTTTTCAATTTTTCCTTCATTCTATATTCAAGTATTATTACAGTTTATAAATGGGATTTTATCTAAGTCCCGTTACCTGGCTTACGATTATGCTCAGTTCATCATCATCATCATTAAACTTAAGAGATACGCTCTTTTCGGTAGAGTGGCTAAGTCTTCTCGGTTCTTTGCCAGTCTTTTGGCCTTCTTATACGACGCGACACCAAATTTTTCCTTCACTTGCTTGAAGTATGTCAATGCTCAGTTATACAGATAATGTTTACTAGATTTTATTGTTATAATTATTTATTAGTTAGGTACGTTGACAGGCCTATGAACGTTTGGCAGAGCAGACCTATTGACTTCGTTGATTTGATTTTTAGTTGAACTGAACAGTAGAGTCAGAGTAATCTATACGATTTATCTTATTTGAGGTCAATGGCATTAAGTGATCTAGAACATTATTGCCACGTCATGATGTTTATTTTAATTCAAAAGTGTACTGTGACTGCTAAATACAACGAGTGTAACTTTTAATATGTATATGACCAAATGTTTAGTTGGTTAGTGTTCGGTGATAGAGTTAAGGCCAACGAGATGAGACAAATTAGGTATACCATGGGAAAGAAAAGGACCTACTTGACGTAGTTATCACATAATGATGAAGCTTTGCTTTGTTTTAGTTTAATGCTGTTTGAATGACACATTCTACTGGTCCTGGTTAACCCGGTTTCCCTTTCAAAGAAAAGGGGGCCCTGTTCTGTCGATACATATAAGGGCATATTATGGAATACATTTTTTTTTTAAACCTTCCACCCCACATAATCAAGACTTTCGATTAAAAAAACCACCGAATCGAATTATTGTTCGGGAGTTACAGCACACACCACAGACATACATATACAGATTCACAGATACACATTATGTTATAACTATATAACATCTGTCTTTGGCGTTGCTTGTCGGGGGTTACAAATTTACCACATCTAGCTGCAGTATGCATCCGTGTTATGGGGACTGGGCCTTGCTAATGTCAAGTGGTCCGAAGCCCAAGAGTTATGTGCATAACGCCTGCTCTGTGATTTATCTCATATGAGATCCTGACCAAATACATATGTATGGATACATATTAACTAATGGTTTTAGAGCGTTGAACGGGGCTGTCGGTACATTATAAAATTAAATCTTAATGCGGCGTTTTCTTGTGCTTTTCAGGATTAACGGGGCTTCAAGGGCAGGCGGAAATTCGACTGATTTTAAATAGTTTGTATTCTCCATATACAATCTCAAGTCATATCCAAATAAGATCCTAATTTTCAATATGTTCATTATGTAAAAATCCCATGTAAACATATGTAAGTAACAATACCAAAAGAGAATTATCTAAAAATAGCACTTATAGACTTATCCTTTCCATATAACTATAACTAGGTCTCGTTAAAACTTTCAACTTGTGGATAATTTAGTCTTCTGAAAGATAACAGACCTACAGTTTGCGCTAAAATGCACTAAAACTTAAATATGGGATGGAACCTGGAAAAGTAGCAAATTTCGTCGGTAGCACTCCATAGATAACTCCGTAGCTTCTTTCCTAGAGATCGTGGAAATAATTTAATACAAAAGTTGTAGCTAATTTTGTGATCTACATACAATATTGCCGAACTATAGTTCCCGCTAGTCCCGCATTTTGCACTTAAAATGTAAATATAGGTTAAAACTAGGAATTTTCAACTTTAGCTCACCCATAGACGATGGCACATCTTCGTCCCTAGGGATCGTTAAAAAATCTTTGTGGCCAAACATTTTAGCAAATTTTGTATTCTACAATATTGAATAACCATGTTTAGCACTGGAATGAAATTTAATGAAGTGAACTTTAAGAAGAAAAAAGTGTCAGTTTATGCAAGATGGCGGAGAAAGCTATATGGTCTGGGTCTAAAGTTTTGGGTTACCAGTTACCATGACTATATTGTCCTTTACAGCATATGAAAAAATCGTAACATCAATCTGTTACATGATTTGCCTCATGCATTGTTTAGAGACGCGTTATCCAGTTTTGTGCCTAATCTATTTGGTAATTATTAGAAACGTAACATGAGAATTTCTATGGATTTGTATTCATTGGTGTTTAATATTAAAATGATACGACCTGTAAAGATTTCGTTTTAATATACTTCATAAAAACTAAGCCGAATGTTAAATATTGATATATTTCACACGTTTGTACCTTATTCGTTTGTAATAAGGCGACGTTTGTACGGGAGAGTGATAATTAAGTCTGCGCTTAAAATTATTCTTACATTAAATTTGGAAAAGGGGTGTGTATGAACCATATTTTTTGAACACCCACGAGGTTTTTAATAAATAACAAATGTAATAATACATTTTAATAAATAAAAAACCGATTCCAAAAAAACAATTGCCTACCTATATGATCGGTTTTTTATTATATTATTATTTATTTGACACTTTGCAGTGAATCATTACTAGAGTGCATCTCATAACAATTCCAATAAGCTCAAATATGACTAACCTACACTGTTTTATTACGGAGTTCCGTCTTCTTCATCAGTTCCCGTTCAACAAATGCTACTTTCTGAATGCAAATGCTCGATTAGTTACCGAAAATACTAATATTGCTAATGTTTCCCTTGAATTTTGAGGAGTTCGTCAATTTATCATGGTTCCCATCATCAGAAGTGAAGTTTGATAACAACGGCGCCAATCTGGAATCGTATGCTTTCAAACAAAGAAACAATTTTCCAAATGTTCATAAATGTCCATCCTTTTTTTGAAGTCTATTAAGAATAGGCTATTACTTTATATCATGGAAAATATAAAGTAATAACTTTCAACTGGCATATTTCAAATTAGAAAAATATTATTTAGCTTCTTTTAAAAGCAGTTGGTAAATACTCATTTATAAATATAAAAAAAACCGGCCAAGAGCGAGTTGGACTCGCGCACGAAGAGCTCCGTACCATTATCTATAAAAACGGGAAAAAAACACGTTTGTTGTATGGGAGCCCCTTAAATATTAATTTTATTGTTTTTAGAATTTGTTGTTATAGCGGCAACAGAAATAAATCATCTGTAAAAATTCCAACTGTCTGACTATCACGGTTCATGAGATACAGCCTGGTGACAGGCGGACAGCGGAGTCTTAGTAATAGGGTCCATTTTACCCATTGGGTACGGAACCCTAGAAAACATTTGAATAAAGTTCGATGGGCGTTAATTGCTTCCAGTAGTTAGTACTCGTAATAATTCTCACTATAAGCGATGTGTATTGAAGCTTTTCGTTCTTCCCCGAAATATTAATCCCACGGCAGTGGCGCCCTGAGAACTAACTAACTGGCTGCATGACCCGCTGGCAAATCGTTCAAAACATGTACAATATATGAGCTTAACCGATTAAAATAGTAGTGTGACTACTAATTATATATTGATTTAAACTTATACGATTTTTCACACATTATTATCGTCTATTATATCAACGGATATTGTTCGTGTTTTATCGGGCGAGTGACAATCCTAGTGTAAAAGTGTTTAATAAAGACCAAGTGTGGGTAGTTTGGAAAACCTGTGCGGCTATAAGATGTTGATACCCGCTCACGCCAGGCAGCTCGCGACCACGAATGTTGTGATACATTTGAAACGTCGTACAAACCTAAAAAAGGTAAATAAATTAGTATTGTACGCGATTAAGTCCCGTTAAATAATAATACTAAAAATTATTATTCCGTTAACATATTTCCGCGCATGATTAAATCAAAATGTGGGTTATCATACACGTAAGCATATCCCAAACAAACAACAAAGCATCTGTAACAATACTCGTCTCGTACGACTTGAACCGTGAACCTTCGCTGACGATAATCTGGGAAGGACTCTTCAAAAGGAACGATCATGCGTGAATATTAACATGGTCGTAAGTTTCAGGAAAACTCACAACCCAACCTAGTTGCTTCGTGAGCGGAAAATTGCTTTATAGAATTGTCGACGGTTAAGTATTTGTTAATGTACAAAAGTAACCGACGCATGGACATTTGATTGAATTACGAGAAGGCTCGAAATCAAACGAAGCAAACGCAAGTTAAAGTTGCGGAAGGTATTTAGAGGGACATTGTGGGGACATGAATTTGAATAATGTTATTTCATTTTCATTTCCATTCTATCTCAAAGTCAGATAGACAAACTGAGCCATTTAGCTAATTTATATATGATTCGCGTGCCCCTTGTGACTTTTTTGGTCGTGCGCGTGAATGAACATTAAAATCAGAGGGCCTACAAAAAAAAATCGCCACAATGATGATGCATTCATATGAAACACGTGTCATGACATTGTCAAGAACGCGTTCTGTTTGTAGTTTATTATTGTAGCTCTATTGTATGTATTTTTAACAGTATCAATTCATAACTATGTAAATAGGTGCAGCCTTATCAGACCGTTGCTTGGGTTGGCTTGAATGTCCAACTCTTGCCAAATCGCAAGATAAAATGACTGTAACTGATTAACATAAAGTAAAACGTTTTCATTCGACCCAAATCGTATCTCTGGAGAGATAAAGAGGTTTATTGAAAGGGTAATCAAAGAAATGCCATGGAAATCGAGATATTCACTGGTAGTCAATTTGTCTATAAATAAGTATCTGTACAGTATACTACATATATAAAAAGCTTTACCATTCACTGCCATGCTCACAGCTATAGAAATGTGTTAAATCACTGTATTGCCCACTTGCCCAGCGCTGCGCGGCGATTTTAAAATAACTACACTACATCAAAATAATTAATGTTTCTCTATGTGGAAATAGTTTAACCGTTTCCTCACTTGCTAAAGTGGAATATAATCTATATGCGATATTTTTTACTCTACCGAGAGCTTACTGGTACAGTCAAAATTTCTTTACCTGTCGGTATATACTGTCGTAAGTCGACATCTAACAATCCCGTAGATCTCCGCCTCTATAACAAAACAATGTTATTGTTTTTCTTTGACCTGTAGATAACAGGTATAAATTGTCGCAGTAGTATTATAAGCTGCGTGGCAGCGGGCGGTAAACATACAGTACTGCATTCGTAACAGCCGGATCCCGCGCATCACACGCTGACCAAGAAGCGCTCTTTGGAATATCGGCGTGCAGTAAAGAATCTGTACTGCCTCTGTACATCTTTTCAACGTGGCAAACAAGTTTACGCCCTGCCTGATGCATGGTGAGCAGTCCCGTAGTCAACGGACGCTTGCGACTGCTAAAGAATCCCAAACACCTTCCATTGACTTGAGGATTCCTTCCATTGACAAGTAGAGGCATCATGAAGGTCTCTCATTCTCAACACAGCGCATCCTCGGGAGCTCTGGCGACCTTACTCATGACCGCGCCCACTTATTTATTCATAATAAATCTTTTATTTGCTTTAAATCACATAATGCATATACATATGTTACAGTAATATTAGTTCAATACTAATTCAACCTGAAATCCTTAATCTCCACTCAGTTTCTCAAAAGTTAGCTGGAAGCAATCCCTTATGTCAACTGTTCTTGTAATTTTTGTTTTGTTGTTATGTTCTGCTCATGTACAATAAATAATTTTATATATACGTACATACATAAAGACGATGGCAAGAGTAACCCTCCAGAAAATATACACGTCTGTCACGCACAATCCTTGGATTTCAACACCGTTACCTACTCGCTTATTACCAACGCACCTTACCCCGTCCAAAGTAAACTTGGGGTTTTCTTCAACCGCGTATAAAGCATTACTGTGGAGCTCATGCGAGATTAGTTACATGTTGTTTATCGTAAGCATGTAAGCCGCGAGCTCGGGGTAAGGCGAGCTCCTGCATGCTCAGACACGTAACGGAGACAGATAAGACTGTCGTAAACGTCACACGAACAAGTTAGAATATGTTCAATATTTTTTATGCCTTTTAATGGAAAATCCGACGTGATGATTTTCTTACCGCTTTTAGCATCGAATCGTGTCACATTGCAACGTTTACAATGCCTTTACATTTCAAATTAGCGGGGTGCTCAACTTATTTTTTAAGGTTCCGTAGTGAACAAGGAACCCTTATAGTTTCACCATGTCCGATTGTTCTTCCGAGACTTAGCGCAGTAAGTACTAGAAAGCTGGATGGCATTTCAAAACCATTTTTTTGATTCAAGTATTCGTTTGCAAAATATTTCTCTTTATTTAAAGAGCTTTGTCACTGAGTGACGATGACGCTCTGTATACACATCCTTATATATCTAAATATATAAAAAAAGAAACTGACTGACTGACTGACATATCAACACACAGCCCAAACCGCTGGTTCTAGATATTCCAAATTTGGCACGTAGGTTCCTTATAAGGTCTAGGGGTGCACTAAGAAAGGATTTTTCAAAATTCACCCCTTAAAGGGGTGAAACGGGGGTCCAAAGTTTGTATGAAAAACCGTATTTATTAAAGTGAGAGACATGAAACTTTGTATATAGAGTCTGCGCTTAAATATATTAATGGCGTATTTCAGCGTTTTTCTAAATTGCTCCACTAAAGGGGTGAAAAGGGGGTTCAAAGTTTGTACGGGGAGAAAATCTTTTTTAAAGTGAGATATTTGAAACTTGGTACATAGACTCTCTGTTGTTTAAATACAACAAAACATATATAAGCGTCTTTCGAAATTGCTCCCCTAAAAGGGTGAAAAGGGGGTTTCAAGTATGTACGGGGAGCAAATCTTTTTTGAAGTGAGAGATTTAAAACTTTGTATATACTCTTTGTTTAAATACAACAAAACATATTTCAGCGTTTTTCGAAATTGCTCACTTTAAGGGGTGAAAAGAGGGTTCCAAGTTTGAGCGGGGAGCAAAGTTTTCCTTTTCTTCAAAATCGATATGGGTGTCATTTTCGAGATTCCTCGGGGTGCCGATTACGAAAATGACATTCATTTTCAAATTAAATAATAATAATAATAATAATCATTTTATTCTCACAAACCGTCCCGACGACATTGGCATCCATAAACATACCTGATGCGCTACAGTATCGTGGTAGCCCCAACAGCATCCTGAACGCATTATTGTATTGTACACGAAGGGCGTTTAGCGATTTTTGCGAGTATTTGGTCCAGAGACTACAAGTATGAAATGTCCGGCAATACGCTCGGAACAATGTTATTTTGACAGGCCGCGAACATGAAATTAAAGATGGCGGACATTTATTTTTCTTAAAAATCATTATGGGTGTCATCTCCGAGGTTCCTCGGGATGCAAATTACAAAAATGACATCCATTTTCAAATCCAAGACGGCGGACATTTATTTTTCTTAAAAATCAATATGGGTGTAATTTTCGAGGTTCCTCTGGGTGCCGATTACGAAAATGACATTCATTTTCAAATTAAAGATGGCGGACATTAATTTTTCTTAAAAATCAATATAGGTATCATCTTCGAGGTTCCTCGGGGTGCAAATTACAAATATGACATCCATTTTCAAATCCAAGATGGCGGACATTTTTTTTTCTTAAAAATCAATATGGGTGTCATTTTCGAGATTCCTCGGGGTGCAGATTACAAAAATGACATCCATTTTCAAATCCAAGATGGCGGACATTTATTTTTCTTAAAAATCGATATGGGTGTCATTTTCGAGGTTCCTCGTGGTGCCGATTACGAAAATGGCATGCATTTTCAAATCAAAGATGGCGGAGATTTATTTTTCTTAAAAATCAATATGGGTGTCATCTTCGAGGTTCCTCGGGGTGCAGATTACAAAAATGACATCCATTTTCAAATCCAAGATGGCGGACATTTATTTTTCTTAATTATCAATTTGGGTGTCATCTTCGAGGTTGCTCTGGGTGCCGATTACGAAAATGACATCCAGTTTCAAATCAAAGATGGCAGACATTTTTTTTTTAAATCGATATGGGTTTCATCTTTGTGGTTCCTCGGGGTGCCGATTACGAAAATGACATCCAATACACATCTGCATGCAGGTCAAACTGAGAACCTCCTTTTTTGTAGACGGTTAAAAATTACTCTTAGTACGCGGGCGAAGCCGCGGGCAAAAGCTAGTTATTATCATAAGATAATAGGATATTACATATTAAGTAGAAACCTAAACCTACTTTTCGAAATATAATACAGTTATTAAAATATGCCCCTGAATAACACGTACCACCCACTTTTCTTCGACTATGGTAATATGGTTAAAGTGTGATACCCAACGGCTCCGCAACAGCTCTGCACTTGGGTTCTAAAGACTGCATCGTTACGTATAAATACAACTTTACCTTTCCGTAATTCAATCCTAAAGTATTTTTTAGATTAAAACTGTACATGCGTTTAATTAGTGCCTTGATATGGTACACGTTTCATCCTGGGAGCTCAACGTGAAGCATCTGGTTTAGTCAAAATCTACCTAATCCATAACAAAAGTGGACAAATAGTAAGAAAAAACGTATTGTTTGCGAACAAGAGAAAATTACACAAACACACGCACAGTTTTGTCGAAACGTCGGCTACAAAGGTAAATAAATACATAAATATTGCGTTAGACCCGTTTAAATAAATCTTTTAAGAAGACTTACAAAAAAACAATACTATGCAAACCGCAATTACACATGATTCGTAAAGTAAAACATCTGTGCATAGTTTCTTTTTGTTTAAATAAATACCATGTTATTTTGAGAATATGTCATATTACTCATTACAACTCTGATTTTGCTATCTGTTATAACTATCAAGGAGCGTTTCTATTGACGTGCTCTACTGATGGTTTGACGCCATGAATGTCCATTGTGTTTTGGTTTCCGGCTGATATTGAGGGCTAGTTTCCGTGAAAAAGTAAGTTTCCTAAAAATCGAAATCCACCACATTTATTTTGAGAATTCTCAATTGGACAATCATTATAAGGACACTTAGATAACATGTTTAGACAGCGTTATTTTATTCAATTATACGAGTACGTAGGTTAAATTGAGCTCGATAGGCTTGTCCGAAATATTTTTTCTGGACAATTTTGAAATCATCATAAAGTCTCTAAGATACATACGTTACCCACATTATATTAGATGAAATAATTAAAAAACTCTTTCAGATAATTTTCTCAGAATATTGTAATTCAAAATAATACGGATGTCAACAGTCAGTCTAGGTTTTGTCTGTATTTCTACTTAACGATATAGGTACAGTCTTCAGGTTCTAGTTCTGTTAACTCACGACTCAAGCTTTTAGAACTTGGTAGCACTGAGCGCATCATAAAATCTCATCGTATAAAGGAATATAAGAGCAACATCTTCAAGCAAAAGCACTGCTCGAGAGTACTTCAAGGCGCCAAAGTTTGCGAATCTAGTTTAACAAGATTTTATGTAGCTAATCGACGAAAAACTGACAAATGACGATATATAAATGGCTACTATATTTTTTGCTTAAGCGGTGCATAGTAGAGAAGAACCTAAGAGACGGAGTTTTGCTCGCCATCGAGAGTAAAAACCAGAATAACGACTTTTACCTGACAGCTCAAATGATTCCTCGTCGCTTAAGCCCCTGTATTGTAAGAGCGACGAGATTACAGACCGAAATCGTAATATGCACTTGGAGAGCCCATTAACCCGTCGTTACCCATTCCCTGGGATCCCAGGGCTCATTACAAAAGAATGCTACCTATTTTTTCATTGGGTGACGACTGCTTAAAAATACACGTATAAAACTATTCATCGTTCAATAGTGGGTAGATAATAACTATGAAAAATGTATGTTCCTACCTCATGTTACCAGACAGAATTTTTTAATTTTCTCTTTTGCATATTTACGTATTATCGGATGTTTCTTGATTTACACGAGTTCCTGAAACTAGTAAGTATGTACTTCACATTACAGTCGAGTTTATGTCATGATTTGTACTTATCGCCCATGAAATCTTTTCCTTGTATTGCATTGCAAGTTTTGTAACTTAAAATAGCTACAAAACGTATGTAAATGGAAGATTCAAGTGGAGTTAAGATTCTTCGTCAATTGACATTCGGACAGAGATTTTATACGTATCTAAGTTTCCTAAAATTGTAATCTACGTACAATTCCTAATCTTAATTTTGTTTTCATCTAATGAAATTTATTTTGTAATTTAATTAGTTTGGAAGATATTATACTTGTAAGACTTTTTTTACAGTGCCCATGCATGCAATTTGCACAACTAATATTTGATTTTGAT
The DNA here is from genome assembly GCA_963556455.1 of Epiblema foenella. NCBI lineage: Eukaryota > Metazoa > Arthropoda > Insecta > Lepidoptera > Tortricidae > Epiblema > Epiblema foenella. The sequence goes on from OY747106.1 coordinate 13,043,691, forward strand.
TAAGTGGGCATGTAAGAGAAATGCTCTTTGGTATTGCAACTTTACGGAGAGTTAACGTTCCATATTAACTGAAAAAGAAATTGGAAGAAAATTGAGAAAAAAGGAAACTGACAGAGAGACCCGACCCCACTTAGGTGGGAAAAGGGAAGGAAACGGAATAAATTGACTGAGAAAAGAGGGAAGGCCTTTGTAAAAATATCATTGAGTTCCCAAATCCTTATTTGTTAAAAGAACGTATGTATCAAAATACGTACTTCTACATAAGACTCGGGTATAAGAGACAAATTTGATACAAAAGCTTCGCGGTATGGGATCTCTTCCAGTTAACATTTGAGCAAAACTTATAAAGAAACTAAATACGATGGAGTGCAAGTAATTAGGTATTTCCAAGAGATAAATGTAAATTAACCTTACGAGTAGAGTAGAAAAATATAAGGCTTGGGCCGATGATTAACAAGTTTAGTAAAATGTCACTTACAAATAAGCCGACACTCTACAAAACTTGTGTTCGACCAATCATGTCTTATGCAAGTGTAGCTTTTGCTCACGTGCCTATGACATCGCTCAAGCCGCTTCAGGTCATTCAGAATCGTTTTCTCCGTAGGTCGACTGGTGCTTCGTGGTACCAGTCGAACCTCACTCTGCACCACGACATGGGGATTAGCACCATGTATGGATTCTTTAAGCAGACTGCCAGACGTTATTTTGACAACGCTTCCCATCATAGGAATCCGTTAGTTAGGAAGGCTGTCGATTACGTTCCTATCCCTCCCCCCTCTGTTGTAACTCGGCGATCACTGATTAGGGGCCGCACGGTCCGGCGTCCTAGTCACACACTTACGGACCCGGACGACGTAATCACAGCGTCCATCGAAAGACTTAGGCATTCCCGCCGGCGGGGACGTCCACTGCGCGATTGCGACAACACTGACACATATAGTCCCTATTCGTCTCGGTACCGCCGCACACCAGGTAGAGTCACTCCGACCCAGGTCGGGCCTAGTTGAGTTTCTTGCTGGACTCTTCTCAGCTAGGCTAGGTTTAGTGAACCAGCGACAAAACTCCCAGTAGCTCGATTCCACTCATATCTCAGATACGGTTGAAACCGTTCAACCAATTTCACTGGAGCGCAAACTCTTAGAGTATTACAGTGTTCCAAACCACACGCGTGGTCGTGCCGAAGGTTTTCCCCTGGATTTTCCTCAGGCTTCTCTCCAATCGCGCACTCCTATCGCTTTATTGAGTCCGGCCTATAAAGCCACAGTCAGGTTCAAAAAAAAAGTGAAATACAAGGAAAGGCCCTATTCTACTATAATACACAATGTGTTATTCAAATGTATATGAAATTAACAGAGAAACACAAAAATATAACTTATCTCTTTCTTTCCATTATTGAATTGCATATGGTGAAAGCGATAGCATAACGTCAGGTTGCTGCTACTTCCGATACTATTTGACACTTAAAACAGCTGTTTACTGACGTGTGCCATGTTACCATGTTTATTTCCAAAGTTTTTAGTGCTGCGCTCACGTCACCTCAGATATTGTCGATACCTGTTTATTTTTACTATAAAGTTACTATCCGTGATCTTCTAATTTTTCTTACCTCCAAAAAGAGAAGCTTTGCATACCTAGGAGATGGCGTGATGTTATTGGTATCTAAAATGTACTAAGCGCACTGAACTTTATCGATTCTAGCATCAAATTTCAACATTTGTAAATCGTTCAGTAAATTAACTGAAACGGTAACAGTACTTGCAAATTAGTCTCGCTCAATTTCAATTACAGAACAAAACTCCAATTTAAAAATATCGATATCGATATAGATGTTTGCTTTGCTTACCACAACCCTACAGTAGTCAGATTCGCATCTCACCATTTTTATTTCCTGGGTTATGTATAAACTCTCATTTCGTAGATATTTCCATTCCATAGGTATATGTCAATGAAATTAACCTACGCTCGCTCCTCACTGTGATAATGTAGTGGCTGTTTAACGCTTTATTACCGACTGACTTATTTTATTTTCTTCCCTGTAGTAATAAAATGAACGTGTTTTAGCACATTTTTCACACAGTTTCACCAAACTTGCCCTATCGTGAATCTCGTAAACCATCCTGTAAGTATAAGGCCGCGTTCACGCATAGACGTAAACGCGCGCGGCTCCGTGCGAGATTCAGCGCGCATGTCGTTTATAACGTTTATGTTTAACCTACGAGAGAAAGAGATGTACCACTTCTGCAATATTTTCGATATAAAATAAATAAATGAAGTAAAAAATGAAAATGACTTTTATTGAAAAAAAAAAATTAAGCAAAAGTGTTTTGGATATTGTGAAATAATAATAATACAAACTGAGTAGTCGATGAACATTTTTCCTATATTAGGTATTCTCATTTTTCATGTTCAGACAAGATTTATTGCTTGAAAAAAAAAGAAGCTCATTGTTTTGCAATGCATTCCCTTAAACTATGATGCAATTTAATGTGCCGTGCTGGTCTGAGATCCGGCATATATGAAAAATCTACTCTCATCTCTTATTCGATAATGACATACAAGGTGACGCGCCACCACTCCGTCGCATTCAGAGACTCATTTCCTTTCGAAGCCACCAAGTGCTGGAACGACATTCCACCACCTTTATGACTTTCGAAAACTAATTTACATTTTAAACATCACTTAAAAAAGTTTTATTTATCTATACATACAGATATTAAAAATGTACGATGCCCCACAAAGAGAAGATATAATTATAATTTTAAATTGAAAACTGTTATGTGATTTCATAGCTTATATTATATTATATTGTAGCTTATATTATTATATTATAGTTTACAACATAACTTGTATTACGTATATTATCATAGTTATTAACTAAATTTAAGAATCCTTATTAAGTGTGAAAGCTACTGACTACGGATGGGCTTAAAACTAGCTTTAGCATGGCTTTAGCGCTGTGCTCACACCGATTTTTCCATGTCTTTTTTACCTATACTTTTAAATATGTAATGCGAACAGTGTGAAAAATAAACAACTTTGATTTTGGCATTTTGTATAAAAAAATGTCTTTGGTGGCTTCTCATTCCTTTATTTTTCGATATTTTTTTTAACGAAAAATATGGTATTCTACTCGATATGTATACAACGATATCCCACTCGATGGGATAGGTCAATTTTTTTTTATAGCTTACGTCATTGCAATTTAAATTATGTTAGCCCTTAAATGAGTTGTTACCCATAATAGTAATAATAACCCAGAGGCCCACGAACGCTGTGAATTGTAGCATCATTTTTCCACTTTGCAGCGGATATCGGACATTGCCGTCGCAAAGTGTAGGTGTCATCATGCGCCTTGAATGGATTAGCTTATGTAAATGTTACACAGCAAACTTTCTCGGTTATATGAAACAATAACTGGTTTACGTGGCACCTCCATTTTAGTAACATCCATATTATCAAAAAGGCAAGACTTTTCAGCGCATATAGACTTCGTAAATACTCGAGACGATGCTGTCGGTTCGATGGTAGGCTTCAATTCTAAACGGTGCCGAAACTAAAAAAATCCGATGATATTAACGGGCGTAGATTTGGTTAGATATCCTCGGTATTTCATTTTTATTTTTATATAAAGACATACAACAATATACATATGTATGTACTTCACTACGTACGTGTGGCTACCAAGAATAAAACCAATAGTACAATATATAATATAATTTTGGTCCCAACTGTAATTTTATTTTCTCTACTCGTCGACTTCAATGTTTGAATCACGATATAGTAGACAAAACTAAAATCACATATATTTCTCTATTGGTTCCCTTCAAGTGAACTCTTATAAAATAGACCAATCACGTGTCGCCTTTTACTGTACTCTTATGAAATTGGCCAATCACGTGACCGACCCATGTGCCTAATGTTCATTGCCTCAGGACTAGTTTGTTTGATAGTTTCGGTTTTTTTAATTAATTTCCGTTGACTCGTAGAAAAAGTAGTGTATGCAATAGTTATATAATTAGCTTTTTAAGTCTCGAACCTTAATTAGACCACTCGGCAAGCCTCGTGGTCTAAACGCAGTTCTCGACTAAAAAAGCATACATTATATAACGATTGCATAAACTACTATTATGGAGAAATATTACGAACTTTAATTATTTTATAATAAGCTATCTTAAGGCTTCGTTTTTAAAATTCGTTAATATTAGGTATAGCTAGCTATTACGAATCAGGAAAATATATTGTAATCAGTTACAAATCAGAATTTGAAAATATTACGAGTACCTACTCACGTTGCTTGTTACTATGCTCTAGCATGCAGAATATGTCCCTCTATTTATCTTCATATCCGTCAAACTCGTACTTACGTGAGAAACACTTGTACAAATACACACTAGTACATACCATTTGTGTTTACTACTTCCCATCACAGAAGTGGTTTTAAAATTTTTGCTTGATTTATTATATGAGCATGAGTGTCACGTTGTAGGTACCTTTATATGAGCGCAACTGTCCTGTTCAAAATTCTAATTGAATGTTTTTTTATTTTTTTTATTATTTATTTATTATTATAAAAAGGTACAATTTGACAATTAGCGTCTGTCCAACAAAGGGTTTACACAGTTTGAGTGTGGGATCTGAGTCTCTTCGGTATCTAAATTACTATGTACTTATAGTACGTATAAGTCACTATTTACTAGTGTCTACTATGCTCTATGCTATTTAAGAAAGGATACAACAATTTTCTTTTAAATGTTGCTCCATTGGCCTCCAGTCTGATGTCTGTTGGCACGCAGTTTAAAATTTAGGGTATGCGTTTCCGCAGGTAACTATCGCCATAGTAGTTGGTTACCCTTGGTATATCGTACTTGCCCGCAGCTACCTACCTGATGCCGTAAGTGAGAGATAAATGAGATAGGCCATGTTCTCGACTTCCATGATGATTAAGTCATTAAGTGCTAGGATTAATTTACGCTTATTATGGTTTACTGGCAGAAACTTACGTATCTTAAAAAGTTTGTTATAATCTGTTTTACATATATTTGTCTTAAAAGTTAATCCGTAACAGATAAGGGCGTATCCTATAATAGATTCTATTAGTGATTTGTACAAATATTTTAACGTATTCAAAGGAGTTTTAGACTTAAGTGATAAAGCTTGCCAACTTTATCACTTAAGTCTAAAACTATTCTTAGTTTATCACAAACGTAATCTACATGATGGGACCATGAAATTTTTCATCTACTTTGACATAAAGGTAGGTTACAAAGTTAACCTGTAAAATAGGTTTGCAGCGGCAGAGGGCCTGATTATTATGGAAACAATGACATCATTTTAGTATTAACTAGAAACCTTATATGCGGTAGTAATTGGAATAATGTCGACGATTTTATATAAAAAACTCCCGTGGTTTCAGACGTACTAAAATTCAGGGGGGCGATTTTTGAATGTCGAATGACCGACTTTTCACTTGAGATCTGTCAAAAAACTATGATGGTGTGACGGATGTCGAGTGAAAAGTCGAGCATTCGACACTCAAAAATCGGCCCCATGTCTGAAACATTTCGAGCGATATTCGACTTTAAGGAGTGGCCCGTTCCTTTATATTTTAATGTTGACAATACCGTCTTAAAAATCTATTGAATGTATTTGTGTAAATAGTTACAACTGATTTATAGGGATACTTTTACAAGTTAAATTTTTGTATAGGCATTGGGCTGCTTGCCAATTTGCCAGTAGTCTTTACACCGGTTTCGCGACCAGCGTCAGTTTGCGTACACCAGTAGGACAAAGTTTTTTCAGTTTAAAATATAGAATCTATAAAAGCAGTGAAATTAGAATCCTTTCTGTTTATCAACTCTTCCAAGTATCCGCTAACCGATATAAAGACTTAAAAAACCGGCCAAGGGCGAGTTGGACTCGCGCACGAAGGGTTCCGTACTAGTATCTATAAAACAGCAAAAATAACTTAACCAAAATTACAGTTAAATCAACCTATCTCAAAAACTATAAGAGATACTTTGATCAAACCAAAAATCGTTGAAAGAGTTAATTAGCATGCATCACCTCTATTTTTTTTAGAATTTTATACCCCGTAGTTATAAAAATAGAGGGGGGGGGACATACTTTTTACGACTTTGAGAGCTGATATCTCAAAAACCGTTCACTTTAAGAAAAATGTTTTTTAGAAAACTTTATATCATTTTAAAAGACCTTTCCATTGATACCCCACACGGGTATGTACATCGAAAAAAAAATTTTCATCCCTCAGTTACATGTATGGGGGGCCCCACCCCCAATTCTTTTTTTTACTATTTAGTGTCATAATTTTGTAGCGGTTCATACAACACATATTCCCATCAAATTTCATCACTGTAGTACTTATAGTTTCCGAGTAAATCGGCTGTGACAGACGGACAGACGGACAGACGGACAGACGGACAGACGGACATGACGAAACTATAAGGGTTCCGTTTTTGCCATTTTGGCTACGGAACCCTAAAAAAGTTAACTGTTCTGTAATTTTGCGATCGGGGAATCCCCTGTTCACTTAAATTGGCTGTTTGATTTCGTAATCGGTTTTTACGTGTTTTTATGTCACACCTTGAAATCTTACTTACAAGTGTTTTGCTGTTGTTCTTATATAGATGCTGTTTATTATAATTATACTAGCGACCCGCCCCGGCTTCGCACGGGTGCAATGCTGATGATACATATAAACCTTCCCCTTGAGTCACTCTATCCATTAAATAAAACCGCATCAAAATCCGTTGCGTAGTTTTAAAGATTTAAGCATACATAGGGATATAGGGATATAGGGACATAGGGACAGAGAAAGCTACTTTTTTATACTATGTAGTGATTTACGGTTCAAACGTGATAACAATAGCTCCAACAGCGGTGCATGTCGGACCAACTTGCATCGTGTAGCGCTATGCAAATAATAATAATCGTTGTGTGTGAGCCCACTGTAATGTAATTGTGTAAAAATGTCTTAAAGGTTGGTTAATTAATGCCAATGCGCAATGTGACGATTAATAAATCAAGGCAAATATTTTATACAGCTGTGGCATAATTTTAAATCAATCATGATTTACATTTTACCTTAAAGTAATTCTATCGTTTCTGTTTGAACGATAATTAATTTTGAGTTTAGACGCTGCGATGTCGAATTTTTTTATTAATTGCTAACTGTTTCCTGTAAGAAAACAGCAAGTCGCCATATTTGTCAGCTTGCTAAATTATTACTATGAATGCCAAGATATTGTAAATTTTAAAATAAATAAGTTAAAAATCCCACATTACCAATAAGTAGGTGTGGTATTTTATATATGCCACACTAAGGTGTCTTCCTAACTTATTGGTATGTGGTATTTTTTTAGGTTAGTCAGCAAGCACTCATTTAAATACTGACGCGCAGTAAAGAAACGATACTGACTCGTATCACAGTTCTGATATCGTTAGGCCTTTCACTCATGTAGTGTATAACACGAGAGCGGAAGGGACGGCACGATACCAAGTTCGGATTTCAAAGTTCGGAGTACAGGTCCTGTTTCTCTTGCCGCTGCGACTAAACTCTGGCACACCTCTGTGGTGTCCAGATACGCCGCGCCAGGAACGAAAGAGCACGTGCTATGCGGCGAGCTCGTGCGACCAGGATGCCGGTTTTGTTAGACAGAAAACCTTCTGTACGTAAGTACTATTAATTTATTCTGTAATAACGTACCGCCTCCGTACCGACAAATCAGGAAGCAGCCTATGTCACTAAAAACTTTCACTAACGTAGGATTGTTCTGTTAGCACGTTTACTTTTACGTGAACTTGTTTGTTTACGCGTTGTCTCCGCAACTATTATCATTATATTAGTCGGCTACAAGACTCAAAATGGAAAAATAATTGCTTCTGTAGTGTTCTTAAATGAAAGATGAACGTAAGGGATACACGCATTTATTTTATATGTTTTTTTACAGTTGTTATTAGTTAGTCTTCCAGTATGGGAAAGAGGGCGAGACGCCGTCTTGGATTTGCCTATATAGGTCACAGAGGTAGCGTTCCGAGACGCGCATTGACAGTTGTGACGTTTGTATATATATACACACTACTTAATACACTACAGTTTCTTTTGGCATTCTAACAGAACGAGATCCAAGCCCGCAGCATTCTAATTTCATAAACAAATTACTTGACATGAGAATTCTTATCAAGCGCAACTGATATTGACAGGTTGAAGCCATTTCAAGAGAATATATGTGATTTACGAATTGCCTGCCTTGGTTACTATTGGATTGAGTTCGTAACTTTGGGCACGTGGGCGATTCCACGGAGCGCTCATTTTTTAGGTGACTTAAGATAACTTTTTAAAGACGACAATTTTCACTCGTATAAGTATGATTTCTTATGCAAAACTAAATAACGCAAATTCTACCTCAGCCTTTGTATGTTGTACTCGCCATAAAAAAGTTATTATCGAATAACATGCAAAAATTGATGTTTGTTGCTGAGGTAATTAGACTCTATTCGGCTTGTAATTTGGCTAACCCGTAAACTATTACGTTTTCTGGAATAAAAATAACACAATAAAAAGGCAAATAATTGGCATTCCTATAATAAAACCAATATTATTGTAAAGTAACTAGAAGTAGGGAACATGTTTAATCAAAAAATGTCTCATGAAATATCGTCATTGCGCGCGCCCGACATGGTTTTGTGTTAAAACGAAACGCATCGCACACACACGTGACTCACGGTGTCTTCCCGGGCCCCTCAGCCGCCCAGCAAACACCGGACGGGAACATGCGCCACGTTTTATCAAGGTAAATGGCTAAAAAAGTTCTTCAAAGATTGTCAATTTTTGCGTCATTGTTAAATTAAATTTTTCTTGGTGATTTTACGTGATTTCTTATGGCTGTATTAGGTCTATAGATATGTGTGTTTTGCCAATCTCAATAACAACCTGGCCTGACCTGTTTTCATGTGAATCGTCATTGGAGGCGAAAATAACGCATTCAACAATGACGAGTATACGTAACAGTGACATTTATCTTAATCACCAATGACAATTGTATGCAACAATGATGTCATACGTATGTTATAGTAAAATCTGAAAACTGAAACTGTTTTATTGCAGGAGTTAAAAAGTGCAGGAGGACAATAAGCACATTTGGACAGTTTTTGATAGGTTAGGGCCTCTTTTATTCAGCTATAGTACTTTTATCTCACGAACGCGGGTTGGCCATTGTTGTAGTTGTGATACATCCGATCATATAGAAAAATAAGGCTTTAGTGGTTCTGACCCGCCGCGCCGCCCGAGCCGAAGGCAAGGGCGATAAATATACGATCTGAGGTTTTCTTTATTACCGCCCGTGTTAAGTACATAATTTCATGTCACCCCCTGGTCAGGAAATAAAATTTCCCGCTTGTGGAGCGTGCGGTAATTGCCACTTTAAGGCCAGGTGTGTCGCCATCAGATTATCTGAGTTAACAAGGTAAGTATTATAAAATATCTGAAGACGGATCTATTACCTTGTACAATCGTATATAGATATTTATAAGTACCTTGAATAGTAAATATATTTTGATGGCGACTGTATAGTGCTTATCATCCACAAAGGCGAACCCCTCCACAGCCCAATCCGTTCAAATGCGCATTAGTATGAGATTCACTGTGTCAAAGGCGCGCCCCGCGTTGTCGTGGATGACCCTTGTTGATTAAAAAATATTTACTACGGAAATGAGTCTGATTAGTGATTAATTAGTGTTTAGGATTAGACAGGAAAAAATGTATATGTTTTTGATTATTATATTCGCATAGTTTACTTAAAAGTATAAAATCATAAGCTAACTAGATAAAATGTTATTGCCTTGAAATTAATACTTACGGTGCCCACTCTTGTTGACTAAAAAGTGTTGTCCTAGTAAGTGAATGAAAGTGATTAGATTTAAGTCGTTAGGTTAGAAAAAATCCCGAATATAACTATTTTCACAAATCAAACACTTGATGTAAAATGAATATTAAAGTTTTTTTTGTAAACTTGTTTTATTGTTTATTTCACCCGATTTAGAAAGTCCTCATATCGGTGTTTGAAATGATGATGTTCAGTGTATTTAGAAGCTTGTTTTTATAGGGAATTTTAGCAAAAAAGTTTAACGTATTTCAGGCGACACATTACGTTATATTCATACGAGTTCTTAAATATGTATGTATAGTATATGTGTATAGTATCGCACATTAATAACCGTTACAATTTCGAACACCGAAATGAGACTGGACAACTTATGAAAAATTCTCGACGTAGGAAAATTATTGTTTTTGAATATAACTAATATGCTAAGATTTACAAAAAACCCTAAATACTACATGGTAGCATAATGTCAAGTTTGAAAACTGTCTGTGTCTCAATTTAACTCCAGACTCTCAATTATATACCGAAAAAACATATTTGTGTAAGAAAAGGTCACTTAATGTAAGAATGTTTATATTTACCTACATTGTTTCTACGTGAATGCCGTTGCTTAATGAAACATATCACATAACCTTTGCACATTTCTATAACTTACATTTAATTAAGAAGTTTATTTTTTAAAACGACTTGGTTGGTGGTGACAGGTTCATCATCGTCGTATACACTTCGTCATTGTAGTCTTCACGTAACGTCATTGTTAAACACTATCGTCATTGTGCGTGATTGCCATTTTTTAACTTCAAATAGCTTCGTAAGTAAGGGTCAGATTCAGATTCATTTATTCACAATATGAGATAACAATATAAATTACATGTCAATTTACAAGAATCTCTATTACAACATTAAAAAGAAACAAAATAAATTAAAAATCAATGAATAAAATAGCAGTTAAATAATACAATGAGTACGATAAAATTCACCTGAGAGGATCGTCATGAAATACAACTCAATACAATGCAATAAAGTCAGAATTAAGATTAAAATTATATTTATGCTGTAATGTCAAAAAATTCGCTTATAGAATACAGGGGATTTTTTAGTAGAAAGTTTCTCATTCGACATCTGAATGTTGTTTCCGAGGTCTGTGTGCGTATTTCAGCGGGTAGACGTTCATAGTAAGTCGGACCAATGACACGAGGGTTTTTTTACTGCAAGTGCCATGCGACGAGGGTCTGTTCTTAAGTGCCCGGTCTATATGTAATTGCTTCTTCTTAACGTTGCTATATTCAACAAACACTACCATTTAAGACTACCAACGCAGCTCTGGCACTATGTTGACAGCAGCGGGGTAATCACGTAACTTTTGTACTACCGTTAGGTAGATTTTAATGTCAAATTTCAACTGTCAGCACATACATTGTTACTTCAAAATTGACAGTAAAATCTATCTACCGTTAGTACATAAGGTTACGTGATTCGCCTGCAGGCCCCGAAATTTGTTTGGGGGGAATTTTTCCGCGTGGAATCGCCCGTGTGCTTTACGGATGAATGTAGTTATAGATTTTTTTTAACTACTTATTAAAAGACACATTTCATCCATGCTTATACATCCATACAGTATAATAAGTAAAACACAAATACATATATAAATGACATTATGGAACAACCCTATACAAATCGATCCTTACTAATAATCTTTAGTCCCAAAATAAGTAAAGATGTACTGTGGGTATTAAATGACGATATACCTATACTTATATATTTGTATTGTATGTATTTATCTAACTACAGTACCTACACACAGTATCTATATAGATATAGAATGATCGCTCAATTGAAATAAAAACGTGATTTATTGTATGTACGTATATGATATATTCATTTAATGAGGTGCCTCTTTTAGGCTGTGTTCCTAAAAGAGGTGTGTTCGTGAAGGTCAAACACTAGGAAAAGTTGTTTTAATACTCTTTAGGTTTATTTGCAGTAGCATTGCAATAAAGCTACATCAATCATGACATTTTTGTTGACCCTATCTTACAAAGAGATCAAGGACACGGATAGGGACACTATTTAGTTTTGTACCTTACTTCGATTCCATTTGTTTTTTACAGGGTACTAATAAAATAGTGAGAAATTACCACATTTGGTCAATGTATGTCATAATTAGGGACAGATTTTTCAGAACATATGTCGATTTATTTTTTCGGATCACATTTACGACACTTAATAGCTAAACGGATTAAATATATATCTTTTTAGTAATCAATATATATTATAACCAAATATATAGGAATACAATTAATATATTGCAATGGGTATTTGTTGAGTAACTAATTGAAATAACTGTTGCAATTACATACCGAAGAATATACTATAATACTATAATATATTTTGACATAGCAATTATTTGTCTAAAGACACAATTTAACAAAAAAACGGTTCATATAACTAATAATTGGTAGAACCATTAAGTAATACTTACGATATGAAACTGATTGCGAATCTAGGTCGGGTGGCAAGTGTATTTAAGATTAATAATGCAAAGAAATCAATGTGTACCTAATCCATTATTGCATAACCGAGAAATTATTTTAGCTTAGGTACACATAATATACTCGAACTTGGGACTAAAACGGGAAAAGTTGCTGTAGACCTCGTGAGCATTTTTTACGTTGTTGACCCCCGGCTCCGTCGTTTAAAAAAAAATGACCGCAAAGTAATCTACATATATAGTCTGGCAAATGAAAGATGAGAATGAGAAATCGCAGCAAATTAAAAAATTCTGAGTATATGTATATTGAACCTGACTGTGGCTTTATAGGCCGGGCCCAATAAAACGATAGGAGTGCGCGGTTGGAGAGTAGCCTGGGGAAAATCCAGGCGAAAACCTCCGGCACGACCACGCGTGTGGTTTGGAACACTGGAATACTCTAAGAGTTTGCGCTCCAGTGAGATTGGTTGAGCGGTTTCAACCGAATCTGAGGTGTGAGTGGAATCGAGATACTGGGAGTTTTGTCGCTGGTTCATTAAACTTAGCCTAGCTGAGAAGAGTCCGGCAAGAAACTCAGATAGGCCCGACCTGGTTCGGACTGACTCTACCCGGTGTGCGGCGGTACCGGGATGAATAGGGACAGTGTTGTCGCGATCGCGCGGTGGACGTCCCCGCCGGCGGGAATGCCTAAGTGTACGCGTCGTGTCAAAGTTGGACGCCGTAAGCGCAGCGTACCACCTTTCGATGGACGTTGTGATTACGTCATCCGGGTCTGCCTAGGACGCCGGACCATGCGGCCCCTAATTAGTGATCGCCGAGTTACAACAGACGAGGGATGGGAACGTAGTCGACAGTCTTCCTAACTAACGGATTCCTATGATGGGAAGCGTTGTCAAAATAACGTCTGGCAGCCTGCTTAAAGAAACCATACATGATGTTAATCCCCATGTCGTGGTGCAGACTGAGGTTCGACTGGTACCACGGAGCACCAGTCGCCCTACGGAGAAAACGATTCTGAATGACCTGAAGCGGCTTGAGGGATGTCATAGGCACGTGAGCAAAAGCTACACTTGCATAAGACATGATTGGACGAACACAAGTTTTGTAGTGTCAGCTTATTTCTAAGTAACATTTTACTAAACTTATTAATCATCGGCCCAAGCCTTCCTAGCACGAACAACGCACGGTTGCGTACCCTATTAATGTGGCAAATATCTCGGAGTGACCCTCGACAGAAAACTGACTTTCCGTAGACTTCGTTGGCCCAGGTCGATGGGCCAGTCAAACATCTGGATCGGAGCCACACGCCTATCCGTGCCAACGAGGTCAGATGGGTGGAAGACTATCACAGTGCTTTTTTTTCCGGATTGACTCGATACGCCAAAGATTAAACCAACGACCTAGACCAGTGATTGCCTCCTGGTGGTATCGCCGGATAAAAGTGTACTTACAATGAGTCGTAAAGAGCGCGGTATCGTCCGCGAACAACCCCAGTTGCACTTTAGGGTACCTGGGAATGTCGTTCGTGAATAACGAAAAAAGAGTGGGAGAGAGCACGGAGCCTTGCAGGACTCCGGCCCGGATAGGGTGTGGTTACGAGTACGTTCCCTCTAGTCTGTATCGAAAGCTTTGAACCCTGAGAAAATCTCGTATGGTGAGTACAAGTCTGTCAGGCATACCGAGATGATATAACTTGTATATCAGCCCGTTATGCCAGACCTTGTCGAATGATTTTGCCACGTCGAGAAAGATTGCACCGGTCCTGAGCCCCTGGGAGAATATCCCCCAATCGAGAGAAACCGTCTAGCACGTACTCCGTGACGCGGTGCACCTGTTGGACGCACGAGTGCGCGGATTTAAAGCCGAACTGCTTGTCGATGATGACGTTATTCTCAGCCGTAAATCTGAGAATCCTAGTGAGAAGGATCCGCTCATATAGCTTTCCTGGAGAGCTAAGTAAGCTGATCGGCCTATAAGAGGCAGGCGAAGTCCGGGGTTTACCGGGCTTCGCTATCCCTATGACCGCTGCACCTTTCCACGCAGCTGGAAAGTGAGCATTGGTCAGCGCGGCATTGAAGATGCCGACCAAAATGAGGAGGACGGTTTCAGGGAGAAGTCTCAGGATACGATTGGATACACCATCCGCACAGAGCGTTCCTAACACGAAGACGTCTGACTAAGTCACTGACTTCCTTAACCGACACCGGTAAAATGGGTTAACGTTATAAGTTACGGGGTGACGCGATCTCCTGTCCACCTCGGAATCGACCCATCTAATATGGGCTTCGTCGGTGTGTAGGAGACTAGGCGAACATTGGGACTCTAAGCTACTCGCATGGCATTCGGCTTTCTCACTATCCTCGAAAGCAGGGGTAGGGTGATCCGGACGATCCAAGGGGGGTATGGTCCAACAGGCATCTGATTTGAGAGATCTCGCTAGTTTCCAGTAAGCCAGATGACTAGGAGCGATCACCCATCAGGTCCCTGAACGAGTTCTCCCCAAATTCGGCAATTCTCTGTTTGGACTCGTTACACAAGTCTCTCAGGATTTGACGGTTTTCAGCAGAAGGGTGGTTGGAGTAAGTCCTGATTGCACGATTTTTTCTAGTCACTAACTCCCTCAATTCCCTAAGTAGAGGTCGGTTTTGGATAAAATTCAGAGTGTGGTATCCTTGACGTGTAACACGAAAAGTAGTCTTGACACTTGTAATATATTTAAAATTTAAAACGATTTTATTAATTTACAAAGTACAAAACAAACTAATAGTATGAACAATCTGTGCCCTGCGACTTCATGAGTTAAAAAGTACCCTAAATGTTGACCCGTGTTATAATCGATCCCCATATCAAATTTCATGCCAAATAAATATATTAAGACCGGGTTTTATAAAGATCCGTTAGACCAAATGCCATATCAAATTTCAGTAACTCAGTAAAATTTTTGACATAACAAACCGACATAAGGTCTAACGGATCTTTATAAAATCGAGCCTAAGTTAACTTGACATAAGCCAGCACGTAATTTTATTATACTCGTATAGTACGAGTAAATTTATAGGATAAACGTAAGTATTTAAAATAATATTTCATAGAACAATGACGTTTGACAATTTAGGTTGTGTTGTCATATTAAGTTCCATAAAAAACTCATTCTCATCTTTCATTTGCCAGACTAATTATCGAACCTGCTTAAAAAACACGAGAATCGGTTGAGAAAATGCGACCTGCAGAGGAGAACAGCTGGATGGACATCCGGAAATCCGCCGGCACATACGAAAGCATTTTTAACCAAGCTGAAACGGATATATATATTGTATAACTAGGGTCTAAAATAAACTATATTATCAAGAGATGGTTATTTTTGTACACCATACTTTTCTCTTCGATTGTGAGAAAACAAATAAATAAAGTTTTTTGCACCCACAATGAATAATAAATTACAAGGAGAAATTGGTGACCTGTTTTTTTTTCTGAACTTCTTTGACACATACAAAACATAGACACAGCGAAATTCACGCGTGAATAAATGCTATTGACCTCCCATTGAGCGCGTCAAAGTTTTGCTCAAAAGATTAAATCACTTTTTTAATTATTTTGAAATAGGGACTAAGTACTAAAACTCATATTTACACTTTTGTGCTCTTCACCTCCACCCAGCACCACGATCACCACCACGACAGGATGTCCACCACCACGGTACGATGGGTTGACGACATTAAAAAAACCGTGGGTTACTTCTGGATGAGACTAGTAAGGGACCGGGATAAGTGGCGTACTAGAAGAGAGGCCTATTTTCAGCCGTGGGCGATTACAGGCTGATGATGATGATGATGATCTTCACCTCGGGCGTTGGTGGCGGGGCGCCCGGCTCGGGGCTCCGGGGATAGATTTTACTTTATGCTCAAGAGCTACACACTAGGTCACCTAGCCCTCATGTTCTGTACATTGGGACCAAAACGGTATACGTATTTTCCTTTTAATTTTATTTATGCGTGTTTCGCGCGTTTCCTTTTAATTTCAATTAACTGAATATCCTGACTATTTACCATTCATATTAAATGAGATTGTTATTCAGGCTAGGATTATCAACTACGGATTACTAAAAATATTATTATATGCATGAATTCCAAAGAGTTTTATTTACCTATGGAAAAATAAACATACATCTAGAGAAAGGATGAAAAACATTCCATCTTCACATCCAGAACTGCTTTCAATAAAAAGATACTTAGGTAGGTATATGATTTATTGAATGAAATAGGACACTAGTCTTTAAAAAATAATTTAAATGATAATGTTACTAGTAGTCATAAAATACTTTTTTAAAAGAGTTTTATTTACCTATGGAAAAATAAACATACATCAAGAGAAAGGAAGATAAACATTCCATCTTCACATCCAGAACTGCTTTCAATAAAAAGATACTTAGGTAAGTATATGATTTATTGAATGAAATAGGTGACTAGTCTTTAAAAAATAATTTAAATGATAATGTTACTAGTAGTCATAAAATACTTTTTTACATCTCGTTTTTGCAGTGTTACGGTTATCCAGAATAATGATTATAAATACGAAAGTAACTCTGTCTGATATCATTCTGTTACCTTTTCACGCTTACAGGTAGTTGCAGATGGATATTGAATACGTTTAATCCCAAAAGGGTGTAAAATAGAGGACGGTAATTTTTATTTGACAGATCTATATAAAAGTGCGATAATCACAAACCTATATTAAAGTCATGCGAATGTAAGTATATACTAGGTAGGTAGGATCTACTAGCAAACATCCCTTAAGATGAAGTACAGGGCTAAAGCCAACATGAAATAATGCCATAAAGAGCCTTTATTCGTACAACTAAAGTTATACTGTAGACAGCTAGACTAACAGACTTCCTAATTCTACGATGACTTCGTGCCATCAATACCAGCGACATTGAGAGGCACTGGCAGTGTGTGCCAGCGTTATAGTTTTTTTTTTAAATCTACATTTATAAGATCGGGTTATCTGGTAATATTCACTTACAAACCATATGAAACAAAGTATAATTTTCAATAAAGTCACAAATTGTTTAGTCATACATATCATTGCAGTAATAATAATTTATTTACTGTAGCAATAATGTTCACCTACTTGAATCATTAGGTATACTTATACTATACTTCTAGGCACATTAACCTCATAAACGTCTGTACCTACGGTACAATTTCAGAGAAATTTCCTACACAACCTGGAGTTGCAAGAGCCCACTGGTTGCGGTACCCGCTTACCATTAGGCGGGCCGTAAGCTTGTTTGCCACCGATGTGCTATAAAAAAACTCTCTAAAAGTATATAAATATGGATGCTGTTATTAATAATGGTGCAGTGCATCAGATTTTGCTCTTTCACATAGCACATAGCATGTTGTGCATAGCGTGTGGCAATAAAAGAGCCAAAATTATCTAAAATTCAAACAAGAATAGAGTTTATCCCTAAAATAATTATACAAATTGGACGTTAAAACTAAGATTAAGTCCCTTATTTCTGTTCGTTTGACCAGGAAAACAAGGAAGACAGACTAATTACACAACTTCCCTGTCGGTATTTTCAGAAGCTGAAGTAAATTAAATGAAAATAAAAAATGTACCGAATTTTCGGGAACGTGCCAGAAGTTATAATCTACTCTGTATGGATTATCCTATTCGATTCGATACGATTATACGATTGTGCTTCATGAAACCCGGTGCCCATCGTAACGGAATGGTAAAAACTGTCGTGATGAACAATTTAACTGATTGCGAGATGATTGTTGTTCTGCCAGCCGGCGTGGCAGTTTGCATTACGCCGTGGTCAAATGCGCAGGTAAAAAAAGCGCGCAAGCGCGGAGGCTCCGTAAAAACGCGGGAGTCATCGAAGTTATCGATGAGTAATGATTTACTTACAATGCTGTGAGAAAAACGTGATAATCCTGTCATAGTTAAGTAATTACGATTTTAGGTCATATTTAAAAATACAGGTAAGTTTCATTCCGAATTTTTTGCATAGTATTAATCCTTTTTGACAAGAGTTTAAGGGTGACTATTCCAATAGCTCTTCTAATTCAAATGAATAATATTGCAAACGTGCTGCTTAGTGATACCAAGTATGTGCTGTTCCTTTTGGTTTGGGTAGTAATTTACCTCTATTTCAACTCTTTCAACAATAAATAAATTATTAAACATTGCTTTTCGTTCCTTTTCTTTTGATTCTTTAAGTTATCATGTACTTAGTATGTCTCATGTTAAATATAGATACTTTGTTCGCTTGAACATTATCTCATTGTAGTTCACTGTACTTTATTATATCTACTATGTAATTTTGTAATCAATGGATTACTATTATTGGCCTTCTGTTATGTAATCATACTCCTGTAAAATGCATGTTTACGGCTGTAGTTGTCCTGAATATATAAAATTAATTAGTGCAATTATTGACCAAACCACTAAAGAACTAAGTTAAGAACAGAATAAGGCGTTTCTTATAAAATCATTGAATTATTCTTTTTTTAATTATGTGAATTGCGTAATGCATCGTTAAGTGTTGATTTTTACTGCCAATAATAATCAAATAGCATCATTAATCACACATTTAAGTGCTCATTACTCACTACTATAAGGAAAGTTTACTTTTCACCTTTTCTACAGTCAACATTATACAATGTAATACTCTTGCATATAAAATAAGACCTAACGTATTGAGCCTATTCGCCTTACTAACTTACATTACCTTACTTAGTATTTTTTGAGCGCAGTTTACTTCTACAAACGGTAAGCTTAACCACATAGAGGCCTTAAATGCCAAACTAATTCAAAAATAACCACAACATTGGGATACATTAAATTATCTATAGCTCGATGTGTATTTCACACTATTAAAAACATGTGAATGACGAGTAACATTTTTTATTAAGTAGGTACAATCACCACTATAAACATGTATAAATCACATTATTAATTTGAAATAAGGCCGAAAATAAACACTGTGTGTATAAATGTACTATTATGCTGACTGTATTTTCGCTAATCACATTTGAAATTCAGCCCACATAATGTTTGACACTTCATTTCCATCGCTCGCATTTACTCGTAGTATATGCAAGCCAGTTTAGCAGTAAAACCTTCTAGTTTTCCTGCTTAAACGAACTCATTCGAATACTTAAGTAAGGAAAATGCAAAAGGTCATATCGGACAGAGTTGTAATCACATTTATTAACACGTTGTAAATGGTCGGAATTATTGTTTAGTGGTTGCTCATTATGTTTATTAACATATATTTGTCATTAGAACTAAGTATGAGATTAGGAGCTATTATACTGCGGTAATGTTTAATGTTAGGACAAATATATTGTTGTATTCTGCTTCAAAAATGTGCCCAGTGCCTTTGAAATATTACCTGCATTCGATATCGCGCACCATAGCAATTAAGATTATAGTAACAGACACATAGCTATTCGCTCGTGACGTCACACTAGGTAGTCAAAAATTAGCACGCTCGGTTCTCATCGTCGTGTTTGTGTCACTTCATCGTGTTTGTTTCTACTTCAATATAGTTCTGTACTTACATTATTGATGCGATATTCTAAGCGAGGTTTGATTGGTTCTGCCTGCAGCATGGTTCATTACTATGCACAGGATCTTCACTCTATTATCATCGGATCAATGTCAACGATTGTTCAGACCAGCTTCCGTTCATTGCTATCTATTGTACTCGCTCGAATTTATAGATTACCCAATGTCACTATATTTCACATCAGTACGAGCAAAATTAAGTGACAAAGCCTATATACACATTTTATGATGTTATTAAACAAAACGCTTCGTTTTAATCGTCACGAACCAGTTATTCCAGTAAGTAAAACCAGCGATTAGAAAAACTGTAAGTACTTATTGTTTAAACTTTTTGTACAATTTTTTGGTCCAGCCGTTTTATTAAAGTGGGCTGGAAAGACAAGGCCGTATAACTTTTGTTTGATATAAACAGGAAAACGAAATGGTATTTTATTTGGCTTGTCATATTTTGAACGAGTTTGGTGGAGATAAAATCAAATAAAACCGGCCAAGTGCATGTCGAACTTCGTACATTTAGGGTTCCGGGTCAGGCCAACCGCAAAATGAAGTCGGGTTTAATAGGAAAGATAACAAAATTTCAAAGAAAAATGTTATATAGCAATATTTTAGAATTTGTTGGTAAAATATACATACATAATAATAAATATTATAATCAAATATTAGGTTCGTCAATGGGAAATTAAAACATTCTTAGGGACAACATTTTGCAACAAAAGCTGACTTTGGTGGCTTTTCATGTGCCAACATTTTTTAGAACAAAAAATAAATTATTTATTTACTCAACGAGCTCTAAACAATGATATTCCACTAGATATATAAAAGGTTAGGTAAAAAAATTCTACCAATTTTTATCCCTTATATATACATTTA
Source organism: Epiblema foenella (assembly GCA_963556455.1). Lineage (NCBI taxonomy): Eukaryota > Metazoa > Arthropoda > Insecta > Lepidoptera > Tortricidae > Epiblema > Epiblema foenella. Next base: position 13,064,535 of record OY747106.1, read on the forward strand.
GCTATATGAGAGCCCACCTTAAAAACATTTACAAATTAGTTTTGACAGTTTGTATGGCTTTGAATCAACATGATGCTAATATTGTGAAAATTTGAAGACTGTAGTTCCAACCGTTTAGCTGTAAAAACCTGTGTGTGACAGACGACGGACGGACGGAGGGACGCATGAGTGTCAGCAATAGGCTTCCGCTTGGACCTTTCGGGTGCGGAACCCTAAAAATAAAGACGGGGTGGATACTACTAAGTTAAAACAAAGTTTGGTAAATTTTAGTAAAAATATTTTCTCTAAATTACGTAGAAAATATATATAGCCAGATTAACACCTACAGGCTTGTTTCAATATTTGATAAAGCATCTCTAATAAAAAAACTTGGGGAAAGAATAATTTCGAGGAAAAGGATTACAAGTTTTCGGTATGGGCGTGTTATTAAAAAAGGCTTAAAAGATTATTTTTAATGTGGAGAATATGAGGTCTAATCGTTAAACCTTGTTTTAAGTTGATGCTATTATGATCATTATCAAATTGTAGGTACGTTATGATAATAAAAACGGTTCTACTAACTAACTACCAGTAGGACTGGATGGAATAAAGGTATTATATCTCGGGTATCCGCGATTATTATTCATTAAATGGAACATCGGGATCTATTTTTTACATAAAATATACTATATATAATTAATATACGTTGTAAAATTTCAACTTGAATTGATACTAGTCTATATAATTATCGAACCGGGGTAATCACGTAACTTTTGTAGTAGTAGTAGTAAACTCTTTATTGTACACAATAATAAAAATACTACCGTTACTTTGTACTACCGTTAGATAGATTTTAATGTCATAATTACATTAGTAGGAACTGAGTGCTCGGGATAATGTTGGAGGTTGACGGCAATGAAACGTGTCGTTTGGCGTCAATCGTTTATTCCACCGCACGCGGCACTTCAATACATTTGCGTAACAGAAGAAGAACGCGATATAAACGGTGATTATGTAAGACGACGTTGCACTCTCAGTATTCGAACATTTTATTAAATTCAATACACACAATAAACAAACGTCATAATTTGACGTGCAAAAATCATGACCGACCGTTCAGGCATGCGCGAGTGCGCGCGCAACCTGTGCCCGCCATACATTTATACTTCAAAATTGACAGTGAAATCTATCTTCCGTTAGTACATAAAGTTACGTGATTCGCCTGCTGCTCACCAAATTTCACGAGAAATGGTTGATAAATGCAACCTGTAGAGGAGCCAGCTACACGAAAGCATTTTTCACAAGCTGCAGACAACTATTAAACTATGTACTTACGTGAATATTATACACGTAAAAATTCACCCCACCACCTAACCAGCAAAACTTCCTTTCCATCCAAACGCAGGTGTAAACTATTTAGTTAAATTAATAGGAGCTGTAAGTACTTCCTTGAATATCTATAACAATGTAATATTTTGCTACTTCCTTTTATTCCCCGAGAGTTGGTAGGTATATATAGATAGCTATTTATAGATAAAGCAAGAAATGTTTTGGCCCGGTAAAGTAATTGCGACGTTGAAGTAAGGTGTGCAAATCTAGCAAATAAATTGTCAGTTATAAATTTTTTGAAGTAAATAATATATTTCTTATTTGAAATAAAAATAAATATTAGGAGAACAATCTTACACAAATCAACGTAGTAAGCTCAATAAGGCTTTTGTTATGGGTTCTAGACGAGAATATATTTAATCGATTAATAGATATATAAATACTAATACATAGATATCATACAAGACTAAAAAAATCATGTTTTGAGTTCCTGTCAAAAAATTGATTGTTATGTTACTTAAGTCATCATTAGCCTAACACGACGGGACCTCATGTCACTATACTAAACTATTGACATTTAAACTAGATTGTAACTAGTGCAAGTTTAATATTGCTGCCACTCTATTAATTGAAACTGGTTACCAGTGATTGTATTTTTTGTTCACATTTAGTATCGTACGGACATGAAATAAATACCACTGCGCCTGCATTCTGACAAAATAAACGAATCTGTATAATGTGTTTTCATTTTAAACTGGTAGGACTTCTTTTAGGACAGGTTGAGGTTGACCAACATATGCACTGCCTGGCCTGGTACAGATTGTCCCCCTTATTCAAAACTGCTCATCAAACCTATTTTAGTTAAATTATCGCTATTTGTCTTTATCTGTCACTCTGATATTTACATTTTTGAAAAAAGGGACAAAACACGCTTTTAGTTATTAGAGGTTTGTTAAGTTTTATGAATAAGGGTATGCCTCTAGCTATATCATTGTAGGTTCTGGTAACTGTCTTACAGTCGACAGTCGTGTCGGTGTACTTTTTTTTAGGTAAAAATAATATAGGACATCCTTTTTTCCGGTTCTGCCCTAATAATAATAACCGCCATGTTCGACGGTCATTGTCCTGACAGTCGTCTCTGTAAACAGTCTAACAGCGAAGAGTCTCGACCAACACCTCAAAAGACTAAATGACTGGGTCAAGGGTCAGATATAAAAAGCGGTACTCCTAGATACGGTGCGGATAGTCAGAAGGTTCCTCTTTCTCTTGCCATAACCACCTGTAGCTTAGGCCCCGAATTGATGTCGGCGGCAATATACCAATATTGAAAAAATCTAGCGTTCAAAATTAAGATAAATAAAGAGTTAATAAAAATATGTAAATAAATTATACTAAAATTATAATGTGGTATTAAATTGAAGTCGGTTTTTTTCAAGTGAAAAAAAAAATACTAAGACGACTGCCATCTGACCTTTCAAATCAGAGGGAAATTTAGATCTTGTTGTGAATAGACCAGTTTCCGCACGATGTTTTCCTTCACCGATAAGCCACTGATAAATAGAAAATGATATTTCGTACAAAAATATCCAAATAGTGGGTTTATATAGATAAACCCACTATTTGGACGTACTTAGTAACCTACCATAACCTAAGGCGCGTGGTAGTAGTTAGTACAAAGTAGCGAGGTATATACAGTAAGTCAAATGAAAATAAAAACCTTTACAAACGTTATCCTTATTTCCCATTTAGATGAATTATGGATACCACGTAGGTACGAGTATATGTTTTAGTTAGACTTGCTGTATTATGTATTTTTATGTTGAACGTGGAATATTTTAACATTGTCGTTTTGTAAACATTAATTGTTATGTCAAACATGACTGCAATGCAATGTTATAATAATTATAATAGATACAATAACATAGTTCCCTGGCTGTGTTACAATCAGTCACTGCCTAAATCTCATGAAACTGTGTTGGCTGTACCTGGTGATAACTGAAAAGTATGTTAAACGGATTACTGAAAACTTGTAAACAAGTCCTTACTTGTTATTGGGGTTTTAAGCTTTTAACAATACAATACAAATACTCTTTATTGTACACCTCAATTGAAGCACACAGAACAATTAATTAATTTTAATTCGAATCTTTTTAAATATTGTAACAGTCCATCTCTTTTGTACTTTTTTTAAATGAGACGCTTATAAGCATAGGACTTCTCTGCTAACCATAAATATACAGCCGCAACGCACCGGCACTTATACATTGAAACTATATCTATAAGTACAGGGGCGTAGCAAAAATGTAGACGAATCCATGCAAAAAAACACATCACACTAACAATACATTTTTTTGCAGAAAAAATGAAGCTGCCAGACCCAAAGCGAGTGCTTGGCAACATTTTCCCAATAGTCCGCTGGTCAAAGAGTTATGACGCGGGCACGGCCGTCGGCGACCTTATAGCTGGGATCACGGTGGCTCTGACGTTGATACCGCAGTCCATCGCGTACGCATCGCTCGCTGGATTTGAACCTCAGGTAAACTATTCTCTTGAAATATAGTCCAGTACTAGAGAGAGGATTTATAACTGGGTATTAAATACACAGTTGAATAGACAAAAGTTTTTCCTATGGTCAATAATTAACGGCTTATGATCATGTATGTTATGTTTCTATTACATGGATTTGTAGTAACCGAGACACCGTTTATGTAGTAAAAATTGTGATATTACCTTCCTCTTTGTCAATTCCTCAGGATGAGGGCTTATTGATGAAAGTGCGTTGCGTCAACTGGCATGTAATAAAATGAAAAAAAAAAACATTTATTCACTGCACGAATTACACACCGATACAAACAGAATTGACGCACTAGTACATTGAACACAATTATAACGTACATCTTCGCGGCAGTGAATCAGTTGCTGTCTCAGCATTATGCCGAGGTGTAAGGCACAAAAGAGACCAAGTTAATGCCTAGATATCGAAAAATAAAATACGCATAATATACCATCCAAATAGGCGCTGTACCACTGTAATGTTAGTGTGAGATCTGAGATTGACTTTGAATGGCCATTTAGCCATAATTCAAGGTCTACAACGCGCACAGCAGACGATAAGTGCAGGAAATAACAAGTATTTGCTGTATAGGTAATGGTCTCCGTTTTAATTTTTAATAGGTTTATTTTTAGGTTTTAGATTTCCGTAACAACACTTTATTTTTAGGTTTCCGTATCCAAAAGGTAAAACGGGACCCTATTACTAAGACTCTGCTGTCCGTCCGTCCGTCTGTCTGTTTGCCTGTCCGTTTGTCACCATGCTGTATCTCATGAACCGTGATAGTTAGTTGAAATTTTCAAAGATGATGTATTTTTGTTGCCGCTATAACAAAAAATACAAAAAAAATTGAACAAAATAAATATTTAAGGGGGCTTCCATACAACAAACGTGTTTTTTTGCCGTTTTTATAGATAATGTTACGGAACCCTTCGTGCGCGAGTCCGACTCGCACATGACCGGTTTCTATATTTTATTTTATATTAAAGTAAACACACGAACACTACAATTGGCTAAACAGCACCGTTAAACCAGAGCGAGATTTGTCTCGATACAGCATCCCACGACAGATAAAAACGAGTACATAAGAGTGTTAATAACTACTTAACTGGGTACAAATAACATAAAAATAAAATCATAATTAATAAGTAGAACATTGCAGTGTCTGGAACGTAGATAATGTGTTTCTAACAAGGGTCGACATGTATTCATAGTAAAACAGTTTATGTTTTGAGAGACTTGATTCATCATTATCATCCTCCTAGAGTTTTTAGACTGAAGAGGTGGGATCTAATTCCTAGTTTAGGTAGTTTTACCAAAGTAATTACCATCTGACCTTACAATCCAGACGTAAAACTAGACCTTGTTGGAATTGGACTGTTAAAATATAAAATGATATTTCGCACAATTTATAAAACGGAGTCCTTTCACCTTGACTCCTACTTTTCAGAATGTATACGTATCCTTATCACTGACGGATCGCCTTGGTTTAAGTTTGAATTAGAACTTAAACTTGCCAAAACTGCTGCTAAAGAACTTGGTATCCTATACAAGATGAGGCGGTACTTCTCATGGAAACAGCTTCTCATCCTGTACAAAGTTCGGTCGGTATGGAGTACTGCTGTCACTTGTGGGACAGTTCCACCAAGTATCAGTTGCCTTGGACTCAATAGCGCGCCGAGCTCGTAAACTTCTTGAGGGCGATCCGCTAGTTGAGTCTAAATTGCAAAGCTTGGAATACCGCCGTCGAATCGCTTGCTTATCAGTATTTGTGTGTGCACAGGAATTACACGATTTAATTCCGTCTGCTCCGTTCCATCAGCGGGCATCCAGATGGGGGGAGCAGTGCCATCCTTATGTTGTCAGTCTTCCGTTTATTCACACGAAGCGGTTTGCTTCCTCTTTTCTAATGCGAACAGCAAAGGAATGGAACTTGCTCCCGTCTTCTGTATTTCCTTCTAATTATAATCCAAGCCTCTTCAAGGCAAGAGTGAATAGGCTATTACTGAACCAGCGAGCTCCATCGTCGGATTTATCATCGCTTTCCATCAGGCGAGACTAAGGCCAAGCGCTGTTCAGACATTCATAAGAAAAATTGCTTATAAACAGTACATACTGCATAGCAGTGCTTATTTTGAACCTAACCAGGGCTTTTAGGCCGGGCCCAATAAAGCGATAGGAGTCCGCGGTTGGAGAGTAGCCTGGGGAAAATCCAGGGGAAAACCTCCGACACGAACACGCGTGTGGTTTGGAACACTGGAATACTCTAAGAGTTTACGCTTCAGTGAGATTGGGTGAGCGGTTTCAGCCGAATCTGAGGTTTGCATAGGAGTGTGATGTCTTATAGAGCGTTCCCTGTCTCTTATTCAGCATCTTATTGCTTGCAAAGCTTGCGTGCATGCATGAATGCGCCTAATGAGTCAATAGATTCACAACTACAGTTTAACTTACAGTTTGCGTGTCACTTAGTACAGTTGACAGTAGGTACAGCCTACTGTCAACTGTACTAAGTGACACACAAACAACACGAAATAGATTAAGAATAATAAACGTCACGAGGTAAAATATTTAGGAACAAGTATTTACGGCTACTAAAGTCAACACGTGACGAATAAGTCTAAGCCTCTCAGTGATTCATGCTTATCCATGAGCAATCTTATTTATACAGCAATTCGCAGTCTGTTATAAAACTGAATAGTTTTAGCATGTGTCTATGCCTAACCACCTTTTGACACATTTAAGGACTATAGTTTTAGCATGTGTCCCTGCCTAACCACCTTTTGACACAATTAAGGGCAATACAGTTGTCATATTGCTGCCCAATCTGTATATAATTATTTTGGCTACCCATAAAATGGAGCTACAATATACGAACATTTTCGCTCTCACTCTGAAAGGTTAAGGCAATGTCCCCCGTTTAGACTTAAGACCTTCATCAGGCAAGCCATACTCATATTCACTGCGGCATAAAAAAAATATTGTTCCCAATCATTTCTCTTGTTAATTTCACAGCTATAGATACTACTAATAACTAACTCCAGATTGGTTCAGCCACAAGGCTATGTAGTACATAACATGCATGATAAATTGTAACATTAGTGGATAATATACGACCATTCCCATGTAGTGTCATACGGTTCGAGTACATTACTCTCAAATTATTGATGTCTATTACATCACGCGTACGTAAGTGCTGTACTCTTTGTTACCGTGAGTCTTAACATATTTGACATCAAATAAAAATATCACTACCGATCATATACAATTTTGAATAAGAGCGACAGCGAGAGATATAAGTATTTTGCAGCCTAAGTTGTAGTTTCACGTTTTTTGTTTACATTGAAATAGAGAAACTTTATTTAACATCACATTTATACACAGTGTAAGTACATGTGCACTTACGAATGAGGACATTAAAAACCGGCCAAGTGCTAGAGATACTCGCGCAAGAAGGGTTCCGTTACCATTATCTATAAAAACGGCAAAAAAAGCACGTCTGTTGTATATTATTTTATTCTGTTCATTAGTATTTTTTGTTATAGCGGCAACAGAAATATATATCATTTGTCTAAATGTCAACTGTCTATCCTATCTATCACGGTTTATGAGATACAGTCTGGAGACAGACGGACCGACAGACCGGCGGGCGGACGGACAGCGAAGTCTTAGTAATAGGGTCCCGTTTTACGCTTTGGGTAAAGAACCCTAAATACTAAGATTAGGTACACAGTAATAGATGACAATGAGTGATGTTAAAAGGGGTGAGACTCAGCATTTTATTGCAGCGAATCTACGCTATAATATAACGCTGTTTGCCACATTCTTATGAGGAGTTTATGGCTAGCAAACCATTACCCGCACAAGTTAAGTACGTTTTTAGTGTTCCATAGCCAAATTCCGAACCCTTATAGTTTCGTCATGTCTGTCTGTCCGTATGTCACAGCAGATTTACTCGAAGACTATAAGCACTAGAATTATGAAATTTGGTAGGAAGGTGTAGTCTATGAACCGCTATATAAAAATGATGTGAAATTACAAAATCGTGTGGGATATCCATGAATAGGCCTTTAAAAATGATATGGAGGTTTCTAAAATCTTATCTTATCTTATCTTTGAGTTTTCGCTGTTTTGCCCAAACAAAACGTCGTATGTGCCGTGAGTTCCCGATGAAGATAACTTTATAGATGATACAATGTGTTGGATAGTGGTTTTAAAGTAGACTAATAGGTGTGTTGGTACGGGACCCTTCATTGTGCGTGAACCAACTAGTTTGAGTTGTTACCTAATATATAGTCTGCATACCAACTAGAATTTTACACATGAGCGCATATACATAGTTATTTTTTGTTTTTTTTTTTTTACATTACAGGCCAAAACATCCTCATAAAATATGAGGTACATTTTCGTACTTAAAAATTGGTCTTTCAGGATTTGTTAATACATATACTAAGAATTATTCACCTTTAAGTAATCTTGGGATTGGGGTTCTTATTCTCAATACTATTTTGAGAATTAGAACTTGTATCGCATAAAATAGTATTCGGAGGCTCGGTTTTATAAAGATTGATTAGACCCAATATCGGTAAGATGTGTCTAAAAATTTAATGAGTTACCAAAATTTGATCGCGAACTTATACTTTATGTATATTTCATGAAGTGAGATGCCTGCGTCCCTAGCCTGTACATTTATATATACCGTAGAATCGTATAACTTTGCCCGCTTTTTACATTTTGTTTTAGTTTTTTTCAAACGTGTGATTTCTTCACAACACATAAAAATTTATATGATTTTCTTTGTACGTGTTAGCAGCGTACTGCGTAAAACTGCAAAGCCAATTTTTACCGACTTATGCATCCTTACCTTGCCGAGCCTCCTTCTGCTGCAGATAGCCGTTTACACTCGCTAAAATCTGGGTACATATGGTGAGGGGAGTAGCCGTGTTACGCGTAATGGACAAAAACTAGCCCCGGTACCTCGGAGCTTGGTAAAAACGGCCAAGACTATACACGTGATGGGGCCTATCGTGTATAATAAATTGTCGAAGCATATAACGGCGGCAAATAGTCTTTCTAACTTGAAATTGTGGCTTGTTGAGCAATCTTTTTACAGCTTTAACGATTTTTTGGATACGAAATAATATGATGTAAAATAAATTACCTATATTGTAGGTAAATGTATTGAATATAATTAATGACATGTAATTTGTCCCCTAGATTTAGTGACTTGTAATGTAGGTATGATTACCAATAAAATATGAGCATGAGTAAAGACAGCTATTTATTATAGAAAAACTTCACTCATAAGTCCTAGCCAAAAAAAAATTAACGGTTTACCGCTTTTGGATTATTTTTTTTATAACTGTTTACATTATCAACTTTATAGATATGTGTCTTAAAGACTATAATCTAGAATAGTTATGGCAGGGCTGTATCCGGTTATAAGCTTTATGAGCATAACGCTAAATGTACTAATTCAAGTGGGCAAAGTCCCAAAATATTTTCTGAACTCTCCATACAAAAGTCTGTCTGCCTAGGGTTGTCAATGTTATGTCTTAACCAACTACGATAAAACTTGTCAATACTTAAAGGTAGAAAAATGTGTTGTCGAAAACATCTCTGAGAGTTTTCAAATGTGTACACACGTTTGTTGGTTATGGTAAACCAAGTAAATTGTTATAGCTTTAAATACAATTGCATCTGGTTTGGTGAATCATCAAACTTGCTTTAATTATAACGCCAGGGACTAATCCTAGGGGTAAAAATCTACCTGCCATTGCCAATCGCCATAATTATAGAAATAAACCCGTAGGCCGTTCACAGACCAAAATGGCTCTAAAGTTTATTCGTAATTTTTGGTCCACCAAAAAACATACCCTTATTCAACGCTAGGGCAACAGAATTGCCAGCAATAGGTTTAACTTTCGACCACACAGTAAAAAGTAAACGTATCTGCAACCAGTTTTGCGATAAGTCGGTTTTATTAAAATGTGACGTGGTAGGCACAGCTGAAAGGGCAAAGTTGACAGGTTTATGGGCCATTCTTGTTTTTCATGTACATAATTTTCGGACACTTTTTTTTAATGCAGTTTTGGAATACTTGGCCCTCACTTCATATTTTTGTATTGTTATTTAGAAAGCGGTTTAATTAGGGTATCAATTCCGATAGTTTTGGTAATTACCGAACCACAGCTAATATCCATAATTCGAGCAATTTAGTGGTTCTTGTATGTCTCACCAGTTGTATGAAAAAACAGTTTTTACAACTGTAGTATTTTTACCTATAAATTCCTTTTATTAGGTTCAGGTACTATTTCAAATCCCTTTTTTTCACTAATTCAATACATATCATTTTTTTGTAATAGAAAACTGATCATGAACAAATAGAATGGGCACCCTTATATGATTTACGGTACTTATATGATATGTACTATTGTATACAAAAACTACATACCTGGCAACCAATAAATATCAACCTCGATTCGGCGACATTATTACATCGTAAGTACGATTCTCGGGCCGTGTTCCACTTCTCTCAGAGATGTTTTCGACAAATCCTTAGGATATTGACCTTAATTTTACGGGATAACAGAGGAATAATAATTACTTGTGACGATGTTGTATACTTATACTCATTTATTAATAATATTACATGTCAGGGAGAAGACTTATTATGTCAGTTCCATTGAATTTATAACTGTTGGTTTAGTAGATGTAAGCATCGTGTACACTTTGTGCAAGACGGCAAAATAAAACTTAGCCTCCTTTGTCCCAGAGGTTCCTAAAGAACGAACAAAATAGTTCAACGGAATGTGCTTAAGTCATACGAAAGAAAGTTAGGTACATTTGATTTAAAAACAATACTATCATCGTAACTGCTTGGTTCAAATTACATTGTAATTTTTATTTTATGCGGTTTCTGGATATCCTCTAACATCTTGATTATTCCAATGCGTGTAATTACCTAGAAGAAGATCCTAACAAGTTTAAGCTTTAATATTTTAGACCATGATTCCTCTGCCAGTAATTTCATCTCTAAATAATAGTTTAGATATAATATGTACATTAAAACGGAATATCGTTACAATATTTTATGCTCTACCAAATTAGGATTTCGACTAACATTGGCAATATGCACAGCTTATTTTAAACTATGGCAAAATATAAACATTAGTTTGAGCTTAGTCACCTACGAGCACACTATTCATACATCAGTTAGCTGCTAATGGAACAAATAATGCAATTTATTAAACATTTCAATTGTCTGTATTTTTATTTAGGTATCGTTACTTATTAGTTTGCAAATCGAATAAATTGATGGTGGTTGTGCTATCAATTTGTTAAATCCAGTTGCAACAACCACTAATTAATGAAATTGAAGGTATTAATCATCCTGAATGTGCTGAATAGCACCCGTACTACTAATAAAAGTAATTAACTATCCACAAGTATAATCAATTGAACGTATACAATACCGTGCAGGTTTTAAATAACGTTTCAACCGATTTCGTATTCCATTAAATTTGATCATCCGATTGTCTTACCGGTCACTTACAAAATTATGTTCTTTAGTAGCTTTTTATTAAAATATCACGAATTATTTGCAGGGAAGAGAACCCGTTAATTATTCTGCTTTACTTTCCACGCTTTTTCACTGTAGGTATTTTTTAAATCATTTTTGCGAGCGCCTGTTTTTACGCATAGCAATGTCAAAATTAATATTTAATGAAAAGTGACATCTAAGCGCCTGTTAAATTTAACGTAATGTAAGTCATATTATAAGGATAAACATTTTAGACGGAAATGGTTATAAAAGGTCCGTTTAATATGTTATTGGCATTGAAATATATTAAACCTCTTTACGAAACCTTTTATTACTGGCCGGTCGGACTGCCATTCGTTAACAGTAAAAAAAAGTAAAATTCAAGCTGATACGTTTTTTAGTCCTTCTCAAATCGTCGAATAAAGTTAATACAATTTTGAGAAAATCAAAAGACCATGAAAGAAGATATGGATGGTGTATATCGTGAGTCTGCTCCTAAACTATCTACTATTCGAAAGTGTTCATGTGAATTTAAGGGTTCCTACTCTTCGGGAAAACGTCGAAGATGACTCTAGACCTAAGAGGATTTTCGAGGAAATCGATTTTCTGACTATGAAGCGTTGAAGGGAAAAACATGAGGGGTTAAAAAAAAATTACCGATCCAATAAATATATAGACATAGGGGAACAGACACAACAAGTACAAGTATGATTCATATATCTTTCTATATGGGGAGTATAATATATAAAAATATAAGAATCATACTTGTAAAATTCTATTTTCCGCGAATTTATTGAACGTCGTTCGTATATAAATAGAAAGGGGTTCCTTTCGTTACACGTGTCTGTCTGGATTCTATTACATTGTGGTTTTTATAAAAATCCTCTCCGGTGAATAAATGTGGCAGAAAATGTCAATAAGAAAAAAAAATGTTATTCGTGCAATTCTGTAAGCTATTTCCAATACCTAGAGCGATATAAATACCGTCTAATTTACCAGCTCGTTACTTGACAACGAGTACCCTATGTTCGACTGAGTTCTACCTGTTGATTTGGGTACTTTCCACATGTTAAAATTTATTTATATCTACATTGTGTCACTAAACGGATAATAAATCATCAAAAGAATAAATAATATGAGACTCCAAAGATTCAAGAGTAAATTAATAGACTAAGAATCCTTGTTAGAATAAAAAATAAATGGTATGACAACTACTATGCACCTAAACATAGTAGGTACTGAATTGAAGACTAAAACTAGCATTTTTTTTATTCTCTCATACAACGGTTAGTTCGAATATCATGTCGTGACGTCATATTAATTATAATATCAAGATAGGAAGCGTTTCTCCGGTGGCTACCTATGACCTGAGATTGTCTGTTATTTTTTGTGCATAAAAAGGCTTCGCTGTACTAATTGTAATTGGAGTTGAGATTTTCTGTAATAACTGGATTAAATTACACCATGAAAAATATTGTCATATTGCCAAAATAATTCCAATTTAGTACGTTTAGTCGAATATAAGCTTTGTTTTCGTTAAGAATCAACGGGCATTTCTACATAAAGTAAAATTATGGGTTTTGGTTGTACCCTAGCTTATTAGCGATCACACTGCTGCTAAAAAATCCGTGACGGTACGGAATCGCAGTAACGTGCATAAAGTTTTTAACTCATAAGTCTATTCCAAGTAAATAAATAAATAAATCCCACTCATCACTGCGTTAACGTTACGTTAAGCAGCGGTGTATGGTGGTGGTGTATGGTGTACTCGTATTCGTAACTAAGTACGGTACATAAAGGGCACTGTTACGCTATAGTGTGTTAACCTACAAGGGTTCGAAAAATAAAATTGTATAGTGCACAAGCAACATATTTTAATTTCCAATTTCATGATCATGAGTTGTCACGCGATCTGTTGCTTAATAGTATCAATGAAACGTTCATTAATTTAGCAAGATTTTTATGTATTGTATTTGGCTTATTTTTATGTATTGTTCGTTTTACAGTACGGCTTGTACGCATCATTCGCCGGCGGCTTCGTCTACGGAGTTATGGGCACGTGCCCGCAGATCAACATTGGGCCTACGGCGCTCCTATCGCTCCTAACGTTCACGTACACGAATGGCACGAATCCAGACTTCGCCGTGTTGTTGTGTCTGACGTCGGGGATCGTACAGCTCATTGCAGGAACGTTACAGCTCGGTATGACAACAGTCAAATTTTAGGCTGACTTTTCTAAAAAATAATTCTATTATTATCGTTATAAACCCCCCCCCCCAGGAGAACAATTTAGTTCGTCACTTGACATCGCATTTGTATTTATATATTTTGTGCTCTCGTTCCGCCATTTTTTACTTGCCTCTAGTGCTTGTGCCTGCTTGCTATCAGGCAAGGCCGTATGCTTGTGTGCCATCGTCGTGGTATAAAAATAAATTCGTACAGTAAAATACCTATCTGAGTAAAATTAAAAAATGGTTTAATATTTGTTTTGCTTGTTGATTCGGCCACCACCACCTAAACCGCCAACCTTAGACATACATGCAACGCATAAACGCACGCGACGTAGCGCGCCCTCTCTTGTCCATCGCGCGATAAACGGCAAGATCTTGTCGTTTATAGCGCGATAGATAAAAACATAATGTGCCGTCAGAATTGTATGGAAATCAAATTCATTTAATTAGTGCACAGAGCTCCACAGCATGTCGCCTGCAATGCGGCCCTAGAAGTAGTTCGAAGATGATAATAATATAGCCTAACATTATTATTAAGGGCGTAAGGTTGATCAGATATTTTTCTACCTTGGGAACTCGAAGTTTACAATGTGCAACGTTATTTTCAGGTTTTCTAGTTGAGTTCGTCTCGTTACCAGTTGTGTCAGGATTCACGTCAGCAGCCGCGGTGACCATAGCGTCATCCCAAATGAAAGGCTTACTAGGCCTAAAGTTCAGTGCAGAAACATTCATAGCTACATGGAAGGAACTGTTTCACCACATTGGAGACACGAGGCTACCTGACACGCTGCTCAGTTTGGCATGTTGCATTGTTCTGCTGGGCATGAAGGTAAGATATCTCAAAAGCCGTGGAAGCGGTGTAACGAAAACTGAAATTATGTTTTAGAACCATTATCGTGACTCAAGCCACAGCATATTAGCTAAAGCAATATCTCAACTAGAACTCTTATGAAATTGACAAATCACGTGACGCCGCGGACATAAAAACAAAAGACATCAACGAGCGCCCTATCCATGTGCCTACTCTTTATTTCCGCAGGACTAGTTTGTTTAATTATTTCGGTTTGTTTAATTAATTTTCGTTGACTCGTATAAAAAATTGCGTATGAAATAGTTATATAATTAGCTTTTTAAGTCTCTAGCCTTACTTAGACCACTCAGCAAGCCGTCGTCTCCCGACGAAAAAAATAAACAATAGCAATATTTTGTAATGAGCCCGGGGATCCCAGGAACTAGTAGACAACGGGTTACTATTTATTACAAGCTTTTATTTAACTTGCAGTATTGTTCGTATGAAAATATGTAAGTATGGAAATTGTTCCCAAAATTTGCAATACTTTTTTCAGCCACTTGCCGGTTCGGATTGATTCAGATTCATTTATTTCACGATGAAAATTACAATATAGATTTGAGTGTATGTCAAACTTACAAAAAATTCTATCATGATATTATTATTGCTGAAATTTGATGTATTTGTGTATATGTAAGTTTAGTGACAATACAATATTATTGTACAACCGAGCTGATCATGCTGGAGACAGAAGGTGAGCATAGCAACTCCAAAAAGATAAAAAAAAAAAAACTATACAGGATAAACTCGTGGAAAAAAAGTACAGCCGGTAATTAAAGCTTGTACCAAAAACCGATCTTTTATAAAACTTTTATTGGACTTTGAATTTTCTAACACTCAAAATAAGCAACAAGGCCCACTCAAATAATATTAAGTGCCTATATACACCTGAGTGAGTCCTGCGAAGTTAATTGTAAGGATGCGTATCTGTGTCAGTACGTCAAGTTGGACGTTTGTACGGATTTGTTTGTCTGCTTAACACGTTCCTTGTCCCCATACAAAACGATCTGACAATATCACAAGTCCAACTTGCACATTCAGTATGGGAACGTGACTCCATAGTAGGAGCATGGACTCCTGAAAAAAATGTGCGTGACCACAATAAAATGGGGGTGCACCCGAACAAGGAGCGTGTTAAAGCTAATTTTTTATTAACTCGAGTAAAATGAAGTTTCGCAATTCGCAATACTTTGCTGCTTTATTATAATATGATATATCTATGTTAAGACATTTAGGAAAATATTAGAAAATTTCGAGCAGGTATAATGTAAACGTCCCCATGCTCGGCTTCTTAGTCACAAAATGAATAGTAGTACCCTGCGCCTCCAACAACTGCGACTCCGACTAAGTCCGGTTGAAGTTTGGAAAATCTAACTGTTTTCCAGGAATGCCTCTTTGATAGGCGTTCTAGAAACATTCGAAATGATATATTGGTATCCGTTATGATTCTATGCCCACATGGCCAGATTGATATCGTAACAACAACAACCTCTACAGTACACACGTACAGAAGGTGTTCTATCTAAGAAGATATTGTTACGTACGTACCTACCTATGTATATCCCTATGAATGATAAATGGGTTCTGAATTGGAAAAATAAATGTTACTTATCTCTCCTGTCCTCGAAAGTTAATGATATTTCATTCATGATTGTGAAATGATGAGGAATAGAATAGAAACATTTTATTAAAAACATTTTTATTTTGAATAACTTGAGACATACGTAATATTGACGTGGCATTGTACCTATTGACATTATGACATTAATTAATCTTATTATTTTTTTTTAATTTGATATTTGACATCACCTAGGATATCCTAGTCATGTATACATTTTGACATTTTTATTCTATTATTTCATTAACATGTGACATTTCTTAATTTTTATTGTTTTGAAGTTTTGAAATTATTGTAGACGATCCTTTAATGAATCCATTTTATTTTATTTTGATGTAAAATAATAATGTTATTTGCTAAAGGAAATAAATGAATCTATCTATCTATTTATTTATTAATTATTGTTAAATACGTTACAATTATTTTATTCCTGCTAGAGTTACACATAGTATAGAGACATTTATTGATATATGTAGTGACATATAGATAGACTCTTTCCCGATAGGCTCAGTATCTTGAAGACCCGCAGGGTAATCAGGAACATTGTGTCCGAAACGGACTTACAAATTACCCTGGTGTTTGACCGTGTCTATAAGTAAATTGTCTAAGGATGTTCTTTAGTAGAATTAGATTTAACCGATCCTAAGCCTATCAAGCAGATTAGAGAAACAGGGAGACAGGGAGGAGAGACAGGGAGGCTGATTTTCTTATGTCTATTGTGAACAACGGGGTAATCACGCAACTTTTGTACTACCGTTAGGTACATTTTAATGTCAAATTTTGATTGTCAGCTCATATAATTATATTTCAAAATTGACAGTAAAATCTATCTCATGTTAGTAAGTATAGGATACATCAGATAACGACAGACTTTGTTACCGTAAATTGCAACTAAGTTTGATATTAATATATTGAATTCGAAACAGTTTGGGTGAATTTAGACTACCCTTTGAAGCTAGCGCTCCCTAAATTCTAAGTGTCGTTGACCACCGTATTTTACTTGCTAACGCGATGGCGGCTATATAAATCACATACATACACATTCTCGTTCGCTGCCTTTGGCACCGATAGAACAATCGATTTTCATTAGAAATTCCTCGTGAAGCTCAGATAACTCAAAGTACTTGCTACCATTTTATTTACACGTTTCTCTTCAATTTCACCTCTCACTATCCACAACATACATAGATAGGATTCTAGTAGATAATATCATAGTAACTAGTGTTGTTAAAGTATAAAACTATAAAAAATGGCCAAGTGTGTGTCGGATCACGCACAATGAAGGGTTCCGTGCCAACACCTACTAGTCCACATTTAAAACCACTCTCCAATACATGGAATTTAAAAAAAATCTTCATTGGGAATTTATGGCACTTACGACGTTTAGTTTGGGCAAGACAGTTTTTAGCGAAAACTCAAAAATCGTGAAACCTATTTTGTTCAAACAAAAAATCGTTGAAAGTATATATTAATGCATACCACCACAATTTGTTTCAGAATTTTAAACTTCATAGTATGAAAATTGGAGGGGGGGGGGGGGCACACTTTTTAAGACTTTGACAGCTAATATCTCACCAACGGTTGACTTAAAACTTATTTAGAAACCGTCATATCATTTTTAAAGACCTTGTAACGGTTCATAGAATACACCTTCCTACCAAATGTCATAATTGTCTAGTGCTTATAGTGTCCGAGAAAATCGGCTGTGACATATGGACGGACGGACGGACGGACAGACATGACGAAACTATAAGGGTTCCGTTTTCTACTTCTCTCTTCTTCTTCTTAACTATTCGGTATAAGTAGTCTCACTATTTTTTCATTTGTCCGAAATTTCACTTTCAAACAAGCACGCATGCATGCATGCAAGCAAGCATGATTTTTCAAAGCGCATAAAAAAAACTTAACACCATAAAAGTAAGGCGGGAGCTGTGCTTCGCTCCCGCCTTAGTTTTCTGAACCTAACAACATTAGAATCGGTTTTGTTTTGAAGGGTTTCGCTATCACATTACATCATATCACAATCATGCTTATGGATGTATCATTCTTTTGATTTTACTCCTACTTCTACTAGTTAGTTTTCCGTAATTCCATTCGTTTCGGTGATGCTGCCTAAGGCTTATGTTATAAGTTTCTCTTTCCATCATTATACAGTTCTACACCCTTCGTATTTCAAATCCAGTTGTTGTTTCAAGTCAACTTTAAACCTAGTGTTTCAATTCCAAACTGTCCCAAGACCCAACATAAATAGTGCAAGATATATTATATGGTCGAACAAACCTATCAATCATTATCCAGATGCAACTTAATAATATTCTAATCATTAATATTTAATTAACTCTCAAATCTACCTGCTGCGATAAGCTAACTTGACCTAAAGGGTTTGACAGTATTCAACGAACTTTGGTTCCGGCAAGATATCGTTAACAATTTAGTCAATGGTTCAAAACACTGCAGTGCCGAGTGCGGCTGCTTTACAGGAAGTTAGGAAACTGTTTCCGTACATCTGGTACATACAACCAAAGATAAATCAGAATTCAATCTTATGTGTTATTTAGTAGTCGTGTTATGTATAATTTAGGACTGACAGGGTGTATATCTATGTGCTCTAGTAGAACACATAAAACATATTTCGTATTTGTATGCAAAAAAAAACCAATTGTCTTAACATTATGATTTTTAAATCGTTAATTATTTATTAATTTAGGTTATTCTGTTGAATGCTGGATGAATATATATATATGCAAATGTCAGACGGGCGATAACCATTAAATAGATAACCTTTCGGATTATCTAGCCGCGATTAGAATGTATAATAATCAGAGGTAGCGGGTTTGCCCTATACTTACGTTAAAGTGTATGTTCATGTAGGCCCTGGATAGAGTCTCCGTTGAAATAAACAACTCCTCTTTGTAAAAATCTGCTTTTTTATTTACATGTTATTAAAATTACGTATTTTCTCATTCAAGTCGTCTTACAAACTGAATCATATGTCAACTCATTCTACATTCTAAAACAATTCAAACTCCATTCAAACTTTAATTTCATCATCAAGCAGCCGGCACCTTACACAGCAATCAAAAAGTACCAATCCCTCATTTATAAACTGCTGCTAATGCTGGCTGCATTCTAAAACTTGTTGCGGTCGAATAATAATTAAAAAGGTTCCATTCCATAATGAAAACAACATATTTACCTAAGTTACAGTTTAGATTATAAGAAAAATTCTCTGCTCTGCCGTATTTCCATGTTGCAAATATATGAAATTACAAAATTTTGCTCAGTTAAAATATACAGGTGAATTTAAACTTGAGAGAATTTGCCGTAATAATTGTGGGATTTCGCGGAAGCCACTATCAGTTAGTGAGTCCTTTGTTTGCCTGTCTTGCCCTCCTGATGGTTCTGATGCTTAGTTTAATTCATTATGCAAGAATAAAGTCGAACTAAACTTTCTTGCATTTTTTTATTATGGGTATCATTTGCACAGTTTTAGTTGCATATCCTGATATTCAGTTATTTTTGCCATTAAGTTATTTCATATACTTACTTTTTAAATTTACAGTAATTCATCTTTTCCATTAAAACTACGCCAATGACGTTCATTATACGAGATTAAAGAAAAGTGCTGTTGTGATTTTTGTTCACGGCGAAACGTGTAAATAAATACATTATAGGAACATGATTTACGTTTGTTTCGTGGAATATCGTTTCGGTCAGTATTTCGTTTCACGAATATTTATTTATTAGGAGAAACACCAGCTATTATAAAACCACATTTTTCATAACTAATCAAACTATTTTTTGATAGGTAGATAATTCGCAGAGTGCCAATTTATTAATATTGGTAATAACCAGAAGAACTAATAGGTATGTTATTTATTTAGTCGCATGGCAGAGCTATGATTGCCAGACATTTTCAATTTCCACCAACGCAACGTTTATTCACCTATTTTTGACATTTTAACGCGATTTACACGATCATGGTCTTAGACGACTGACGTCTCATCAAGTTGTTAAGCGAGATATTAGTACACAACATTAATTAAGTATCCTACACCTGCTACTTCTTTCTTTCTCATGGATATCAGTCTACGTTGTACTTATTAAACAGTAATAAATAACTTTGTTATAAGTCAATACCTAAATAGCGATGTTATTTTGTATCTTCTAATCTCTTTCTTTCAGGCTCTGAAAGATATTAGTATAAAAGGTAAGGAAGAGAAAAATCAAACCACTGTGATAATCATACAGAAGAGCTTGTGGTTCGCCGGCGTGTCCAGAAACGCGGTTGTGGTCGTCTTAGCTGCCGTGATTGCCTTTTTTGTTTATTTGGATGTTGGAGACCCATTGATATTGACAGGTAATCAATTTCAGAATAACTACTCCATTGGGTTGATTTCGGAATAAAAAAAAAACGCTTAAATAGACTGCGTTTGGCAACTGGGTCATTGTCAGTTGTAAAAACAAAAGTCCACCCGGTGGTCAATAGTTAACGGCTTATGTACATGTAAGTTATGTTTTTATTACATAGATTTATAGTTACGGAAACACCGTTTATGCGGGTTACTAGATCAATCCAAAATTTAGCTTTGTGGCCCTTAACTTTTGATATGTCCACCGAAAAGACGCGAACCTAAATCTGACAACGACTGAACTACACTTCCCACTATCGATCTAAGAGACGTCTATTAAACTTTGGGCCGTGACATTACACAGTGGTGCACGAGGAAATAAAAATCAATTCTCGTAATAAATGGTATCACCATAAATTCAACACAGTACAATTTTCACACCCTCCTGCCTATTTTTACTTTTCAAATTTATTTTTAACCAGACTATTTATAGGCGTTTTATGTTATTAAACAAAACGCTTCGAAGTGCCTAAAACATACATTCGCTTAAATTTTGAATGTCTTTGAGATTTATTTATAAGGAAGGAGAAATCTTCTTTTGGTAAAAGGTAAGTCTTCCTTTGGTAAATCGGTTCACAATTGACAGACAAATCGATGAACAGTGGAATATAGAACCACCTCTGTTTTTGAAGTCTGCTAAAAATACACGCTGTACACCTACTATGGAAAATTGCTTATACTTTTATTTTAATAGTATAATTACACGCCACGCCGTATACTGTTTTAAGCTCAAGCTTTATGTTTCATCATCTCCTCATCATGGTCGGAAGCCGGTTAAAACGATTCTTGTCATAGAACTTTTAATCTTTTGCGTTTTTAATGGCGCGGTGCGGCAGCGGCAGTCTCATCTCAGTCCTGCCATGATTTATACCCTCTTAAAAAATTGATAGAGCTCTTAGAAATATTTGCCTTAAAATTCCGTATTATGGTACCCTCCCAAAACAAACAAGATTGCCCGGCCGTTCCCAATGGAAACTTTATTAACTGACAAATGTTCGCTCAAGTACGACCACGTCTAAAGATTGGCAGCGATCTCATGAATATCGGGAAGTTTTAAATTTCATTCCGGTATCTCTCGGTATGGAAAATGGTAGTTTGCTGCTTTTTCGATCTGAATGCAGAAGGTAACCGGTTTTATGGAAATTGTGTTCTGTTATTGTGTTTTGTTATTGGAGATTTTCCGGTGCGCGAAAAATATCTGCTATTGGCATATTCAATTAAGTTTC
Organism: Epiblema foenella; assembly: GCA_963556455.1. NCBI lineage: Eukaryota > Metazoa > Arthropoda > Insecta > Lepidoptera > Tortricidae > Epiblema > Epiblema foenella. Next base: position 13,086,271 of record OY747106.1, read on the forward strand.
TACGTGAAACCAGAATCTTTACAAAGTTCGGAATGCTAAACTGAATTTTGACACAGAATTTAAGTAGCGCCTCTTTGTCTACCTACTTCTTCAACTAACCGCTTTAAATCTTTCAAAGGTAAAACAATGAAGATTTTTAATTAAAAATAATTCACAAATTGATGTGCTCGAATAAAAACGATTTTTATGAAGAAACACTTACGGACGTATCTCAAATGCTCTCAGCTGAGTAATTCGAGTAATAATACACAGCAGTCACTTAAAATACGAGTGTAGTCGCCCTTGTAGTTGATTATGTAACCTTACAGAATAGTATATAATACTATTACTTAGTAACGTGTATACGGCAGATCCAGCAGACATTTTAAATAAGGAAAATGACGTTTAGAACAACCCTCTGTTTAACACTTTTGCTGCCAAGCTTTTCGTAGAGCTACGGAATTTCCTGTACATACGGAGAAACGCATGTTCGGCTATACGAGCAGAGAACTCCCCACGGGAGTTCTTGGCACTGAAAGTGTTAACCTTCCTCATTTCAGTTGAACTAAGTAAGTTTTGTTTCACATTGTTCCATACTTAAAAGTTCGTGCTGACGTCATTGTTTTAGGTAAAATCACGCCGGGCCTCCCAACGCCACAAGCGCCTCCGTTCCACACGGCGGTCCGAAATGAAACCATTTCTGCTGGCGGCATGTTGGCTCACCTTGGCTCCGGGTTGCTGGTTGTCCCTTTAGTTGGGATCATCTCTAATGTCGCCATCGCTAAAGCTTTTTGTACGTTTCATTTGTTTACTTCCTCTTTTTAATCGACCTAACGCATATATATTATACAATTACTTATGTATTAGGGTTTGAATATTGGGTATTCTGAAGAATAATTGGATCATTTTAGAACATGCCTTATTTATTTATTCACACGTAAGATAACAGTATGACACCGAACACATACGAGGTAATTAAACTATAATATAGATACATACATGTATATTTAAGACAATAAAACTAAGAAATCATAAAATAAACAAAATAGTATCAATTAGCAGTTAACCCGCATATCAACATGACAGTCGATAGTTGATCCTATAAATGACAACTGATATATCATAACATAACACTCACTGCCAAAAAAAATACTTAATACAAAATTAATAATAGGCATATATTACGAAAATATAGGTAAAAAAGTAAAAAATAATTTAGCCAATACAAAGCAACTGTATAAAAATCAATCAAACTGGTACTCTAGAAATAAACCCGGATCGTTCCTCATTCGTCTTATCTCTTTATTTTTCTTCTTAAGAATAACAAAACTCGCAAGTTGCTGGGGAGGTTACTTCTACACTCGTTTTACTTTGCTAGACCAACATCTAAACACTCCGTGACAAGACAAACACCCTAAAGCTAAGAAGCTCCGTCTTAAGCTTATCTAGGAGGAAATTTAATGAAATAAAAACACTGCCTCATAAAATAACACTGGCCAGGCAAGTCCAGAAATGGCCGAAAACGGATCTTTATTTTGTATCAATTAGAATAACAACAACGATATTATACAAATAACAATATAGCGCAGGATATGAACGCACACAGCCAATTCACACATCCCGCTGGTAGTTTTTAATTTATTTTGTGAACTCTTGCCAATCTATATAAAAGGTATTTCTGTTTTTATTTCGGAGCCGATCAAGAACAGGCTTGCTTTACTAGGTCCCCAAGGTACGGACCACTTACTTTTCGAACTTCTAGATAACTCCACAGACTGCCTTTGATTTCACTGTCGTATAAATACTAGTTACTGAGAGAATTATTCATCAGTTTGTATATACACACTTTGATGGTTGCTCCCTTTTAGCAGCGACGTGTCTGAGAAAAAACTCATAAGGACGCTACGTAAAATTACTCTTGAGTAAAAAAGTAATGCTGTCAAAGCTCAAAATTTTACATTTCAGACTCATTAGTAATAATTCCATAATACTTATGTTTTTGTAACAGCAGTTTAAGTTTCCAGTGAGTGCGACTTTATCATTTTTCATGCAGTATATCTTTTTAATCTCCTTATTGCCTATTTTATGAAAATGCTTACTATATAAAAAAATGGCTATGTATTTTCTATCGTGTTGTGTATACATTTTAGCAGTTTATTGCTTAGAAATAGGGTCGAAAATTATATATGATGTTAATGATGCTGACTGTACGTAGCATGCGTTTCCCGAATGCCCTAGGAATGGAACTATCAGAAAATAGTCACCGTTCTATCAACAGTCTTGAGTAACACACAAATAGCTAAACTAAAAGCCTAAATTATTTGGGTAATTATTTGAGGTGTAAGATAAATGTTACAGAAATAAAAACACACATTTTGATGTGGTCTGTTTTATTTTGAACATAAGGATATGTACCGATAAGATGCTTTATATTATAAGAGATCGATAAAGTTTATTTTGTTTAAAAAAAGCAAAAATCCAATTTTAACGGTAACAAAAATGAGCACCGAGACCACGAAAAAGAAAATTTTGATTATTTTTAAATCTTATAATTGTACTATTTGAATGAAAATCCGATCATAATGAGAAAACGAATAAGCATTATTTAATTAATCAGGTATCAAAAGAAATAGACAATCGACATGTATATAAAAAAAAAATTAAAACTTGACCACGAAAATGACGACTTCAAATTGTCATTTTTGTAACCTTTTAAATACTATCTAGAAATTATTTAATTAAAGTCAGATTAATAACTTCAACTCACAAACAAAAACAGCTTTCAATACCTTCTATATATATATATATATATATATAGGTCTACGGTAGACCCGAACGAAATTATGTTACAACGAAACAACACAACAAAATGTTCCTCTAAATGACGAAGTTTTTTTTTAATATTTAGATATATACATTTCACACGTACATTCAGGGCAAAATAATTCTCCTTGCTTTCTTTTCGTCTTCGGATATTTTATGACGCGTTCTCGCCATATTTCTGTTTCAAAAGGTAAAAACAGGATAATAATTTTTTCTAAAACAAACTACAAAAGACGGCATAACGGCATAAACGATTACACTGTAAAAAGCAGAAAATTCTATAAAAAGTGATCTGTATTTTCTCTACTTGTAGGGAAAATCATCTTTTTCGTGGTCTTTAATCAGTTTCGTGGCCCATAGCACCACGAAAATGATGACCACGAAATTGAAAAGTTCTTACTTTCGCGGCTCTGCAGTAAATATCCTATAGGTTTGAAGCAAATGAAATCAATATTGAATAACTTAACTGCAAATGACACAGCACCAGTAAAACATTATATTTATTTACCCAATACTCACCAAGTCGCAACCGTAACGAAAATGACGCTCGATCTTTGACGCAAATCTAACTTGAACCTTTATTACATTAATTATAGATAAATAATTATGGCTTGCGATAAACATTATACGTTATATTGACGCAGTCTTATTTTCAAAGTTGCTTATAGTTAAAAAATAATTTACAGGAGGTTTGACCTATTTTTTTGTTTAAAATATTACTTAATAAGTGTGGCCACGAAAATGATGGTGTATTTTGGAACAACTGGAAATGTAGAAAAAAATAGTCTTATCAATGTCCTAATTTTTTTATGTTTGCATGCATGGTATATCATATTATGAACATTCAATCCATGTTTTAAACAGCAAGTTTTTCTATACCTTGTATTTTTTACAATACTACAAAGTAGTCAGGGATAATCCGAACCTGACCACGTAACTGACTTTTGTGCAGAAAATTTAAGTTATTGTGGAAAAAAAGATAAAATAGAATAAAATGCATTTACCACAAGTTTCAGTGATAATATCCTAAGCAACTTAAAAACAATAAACGATATATTTCTAATTTTATAACTGAAAATTTGAGTCTGAACACAATTGAACCTCTCGAAATAATAACCCATTTCAGCAAATGGCAAAACATTGGATGCCACTCAGGAAATCATTGCCCTGGGCGCTTGCAACGTGGTTGGTGCATTCTTCCGTTCGTTCCCCGTGAATGGCTCCTTTACCCGCAGCGCTGTGAGCGATGCTTCGGGCGTGCGAAGTCCGGCCGCAGGATTTTATACCGGTGAGTATACAAATAAATAAATATTAGGGGGATAATGCAACACCAATCCAACTAGCTCCATAGTAATACAAACAGCAATAAACACCTCTCTGTGGATTTAGAGCATGGAAATTAGCAACACCATCAATTTTGCTATATTTTTTTTTATTGTATATGCTAATGTGATATGAAGATGATGAACTAATTAACTTTCAAGAGTTATTTAACGATCCAAACCTGTACGTTGTTCTTTAATGTTATATGGACAATACTCATAAGATCTGCGGAGTAATTGCGTAATTAAATAGCATATATCACTCTTATTTTACCTTTCAAAAAAATACAGTTATTACGAACCATGTTCGAAAAGTTACGAGGTTATCCTGCTGGTCTGTCATATATCTGATTTGTAAGTGCAAATAAATGCTTAAAGCCAATTTTAAATGAGTACCGTAGTATATAATTCATTAATTCATTCACTTATTCCATTAATTTATTCATTCAATGTTTGCCAAAAGTATTAGTAAGTAATATAACTTCTATATATATTGACCTACTCATATTCTTCACTATAATACAAACACCCTATTCCTTAGGTATATATAAGTATGCCTTTATAATACAAGAGGATTTATTACAAAGGTTACGTTACGGCATGAATCCCGAAGGACGGTTGTTACAAGTATCTTTATAAGATGGTTTTCTAGCTTCATGGCCGGGGACAATGACGTATTGTGACCTAAACTTTGGCAAACTGTCAACTAAGTATTATTCCACTTTCCTATTTATTATTCTTTTTACAAGCCTTATAGTCACTTCGTCTCTAACCAAGTACGTATGTACTTCAATCATCATTTATCACATTTACTTAGGGGCGGCGTAGTACTATAATGTATTTACTTTACTAGATTTACTGAACTTAGCGACAAAACTCTCAGTAGCTCGATTCCACTCACACCTCAGATTCGGTTGAAGCAGCATAACCAATCTCACTGGACCGCAAACTCTTCATGTGTTCCAGTGTTAACCGCCCGCGTGGTCGTGCCACATCATCATAGATCTACCCTACCTCTTAACTCAGACGGTGTCCGAGCGGCACGCGGAGTCAGAGGAGAGACGTCAAAGGGTAGTGGGCAGGGAACGGGCGGCTGGGATTACTAAGCTTAAAGCAACATCGATTACGACAATATGATAATTTGATACAATCAAGTTGATATATTGTGAAGTCAGATGGAATTTTGCAATGCATAGTACTCGAAAACTTTGGAGTAAAACCTCGACAGTCACGCACTCTGGCAGCCATTGTTTTAAAGTAACTGTTTCATGTTCCATCAAGTTTAATATCACTGATGACTGTGAATAAGATTTGAAAATCTACTATCTCAGTGATTCACTAAAGCAGCTTCACACATTTATGTAAATGTAATCTATTGACCGATACAGTCTACTATTTTTGCGTACTTACATCTTTACTTAACCAATATATAATTTCACAAAAAAAAATAGGTAACTCCATTTAGAGATCGTTTAGTTGATTTGCTGCAAAATTCTTGTAGGCACTTTTAAACAAATTTGCAGCACAGTAATACTTTGAATTGGACTCGTATTGTAACAATTTGTAAACAGTGTTTAACTTGTTAAAGTGTTAACAATTGCTGAATTCCGGTGCGAATTTCGTCCATGCTCACTTAGTACGTTGTTATTTTCTTGTTCGATGTTAAATTAGAAGTATTTGATGTTTTAATGTTTTAATGATCTTTAAAAGGTATTATTTGCAGATCATTACTCGGGCCCGATACGAAATTGGAAATATTACCGGGTAAATCATGATATAATAGTTGATATACTGCACCAGACATAGCAATCCGGTGCATCGATTAGTAGTGTGGGTGACACGATATTACGTCATCAGCTAGCATCAGCCTATCGATCGTATGCGGACGTAAGTGTGAGCGTGTCGTCGACAGTGACGTATTGTGGTGTCACGATCCGGATTGTCAGACCTTGTTTTCTTGGACCATGGGGTAAATGGAATCATTGCTCTGTTTGTTTTGATTCCAATCAAATATTTTCATTTTATTCATTGAATGATCATTCAATTATTTGAATGATAATTTTGTATGTAATGTAATAAATTTGTTATATGATTATATCAATGTGGCGTTTATTCTGATACTTTTATAACTTGGTACATTTACGAATAAGTTTTTTAGGAAAACACTAAACCAATATCTACTCAAAGCGGTGTAACACCGTGTTTCGATGAATTCAATTCTATTAATACATAGCTGCTTTCCAGTGGCTTCAGTGTTCCAAAAACCGCATCACTACATAGTATAAAACAAAGTCGCTTTCTCTGTCCCTATATCCCTATGTATACTTAAATCTTTAAAACTACGCAACAGATTTTGATGCGGTTTTTTTTAATAGATAGAGTGATTAAAGAGGAAGGATTATATGTATAATAACATCCAATAAATAGTGCGCCTGTGCGAAGCCGGGGCGGATCGCTAGTTAGAATTAAAAGAAAGTTCAGTTGACAATTGGAACCACATTAAATTTCACTTTGGCACGACACTTTTAAGCCAGACTTCGTAATGTGGTTTATTCCTGTTAAAATTAAACGGTCTATCATACAAAAGGGGATTAGAAAGATTAGATGTAGGTGTATGACAAATTATGAGACTGAAATAAAAGGTTAATAAACTCTTTGTCATGCTTTGTCGTTTACCCCTTCATGAAATACGAGATAAACAAAAATCAGCTTGAAGTTATTTATGGATGGCCGCCAGTGCGCTAGAAACCGTTCCATGACACCTTAATGTGTTCACGTTAGAAAATAAATGTTCGCGTTGGCGTTAAAGTCAGACAGACCTTTTAGAAGACTAGCTTATCTTAAGTGGCTTCTAAATTACAGATGAAACCCTGTTTTTATAAAGGAATGCAAGAAGATATTGCTTTTTTAACCCTTGAAGTATCGCTTCAATGATCGTATCGATAAGGAAGGGCAGTTTTATGTTTTATTCAAAATTATTATTAACTATCGTAATTTGCAAATTCTCACCAACTTCGTGTGTTGTTTGGATTAGCGACACACCACATATCTTCCCATAGACGTCGCGAGAATCGACTATGGGAATGAGAAGTCTGCAGTGTTGTGGGTGACGAGCTCGCACTTATCACTAAGGTATCAATCTGTATCTTTGAACTTTCTTTCTTTTATTATCTTTTTTTTCTTTTGCCAAAAAAGGCACCAAAATTTAATTTCTAGTTCTCTGGCTACCTTTTTTGGGAATATTATGGGTGTGAGTGTGTGTTACAATACAAACATTCTTATTGGTTATCGAAAGAAATAAAACAATAACACAAATAACTTAAAATATATTCCTGTAGACAATTAGCGGTATAACCGCTAGTGAGTGACCTCTTCCAGACAACCGTTGGGCAACGCCGCGCCATATGATGCCTTTGCGGAACGTTTCACTAACTAAAAATCGTCTTAAAAAGGTACAAAACTTTGCTAAACAACATTTAAAGTGAAGTGACATTTTCGCGTAGTTACGAGCATGCAGTAATGCGACGACGCGAACTCAGAACTCCATAAATCACAAATTCTGCATCATAGTTTATGTCACAACGCCCCATGTGGTTTTAAAACTGTTAAAATATTGCAACCGGAATGTCATGAAGTTTTTATAGGGATATCAAGCTCTTCGGGAAATTTATTAATATTTATGATATGAAATAAAGCGGTGATTAAATAAACACGACGTTTAATTATTAAATAAATTTATGAACATAATATTTTATCAATCAATTCAAACAAATCGTTGTGATTAAACTAAAACGCGATGGCTTTAACATAATTGAAGCACTGACACATAATTGTGATTTAGTTCCTATTTTTATATTTTGTAACCAAAATAAAAGAAATCTTGTGCAATCGAGTACATCAATTATAATAATAATAATAATCTTTTATTTCGAGTATCACAAAGACTCATAGGTACAATAGCTGTTAGTAATTATGCACGTTATCAAAGTTTCAGAAATATATCAGGAACTTTATGCTTACAAAGGTTGTACCTATTCATAATTCACATATTGATCACTTTCTCCGTGCACAATTTTGGACTTGGACTGAAACAACTATCAATTTAAGTTAATCCTTATCATTTCAAATGACTAATACCGGTCCCTGGGATCCTGGGCTCATTACAAAAGAATGCTATTGTTTATTTTTTTACGCCGGGAAACGACTGCTTAGTACAGTAAAATCAGTGATCTGCAACCAAAACGGTTCCTTTGCGATTATTGTATGTTGTCCGCTTCAGGAGTTTGTTGCGCGCCTAGTAAAGATGTAAGATTGTAGGTATTTCCGTGCTTCGCGGCCGATGGCAGCTGCGCGCGATCGATTGCGTGCGACTTATGAAGCGTGTGGCTGATGCGACAATAGTAAGTGTATGAATATGTATAACGCCGTTTCCGAAGTCTATGATGAACGCGTGCAGCCTACGACAGACGAGCCTCTGAAGACGTCCTGGCGTAGGCCGCACGCGTCCGCGTCATTGTCGCATCAACCGTGCGCGCCAGTCCCACGCAATCGATCGCAATTACACCTTAAAGCGCGCATGTAGTATGGGGGAAGTGATTCTAGGCAAAGTTAAATTAAAAATTAAAGACGGCGGTATCTTTAAATTTATTTTAATTATTCTTATCATAGCGGCAACAACATTATATATTCTCTAAACTACTTCTCTAAACTCTAAATACGGAGTCCTTAAAACAACTTTAAAACATTAAGATCACATTAATTATATGTTATACTTAATGCGAATATTTCTCAAATTACACTATATTTTTGGCACGTGTTGTTGATTACTTATAAAAAAAACAAAGCATCTTTACAGAATTTTCTATTCAATTTAAAGAGATTGGATACCTAGCAAGAAATTTAGGGAAGTTAGAAATTGCAACTGCATTGCCGGTTTGGAGAGACATGTAATTTGCGAAAGTTTTCAGGGGCTTAGCGAAGGCTTTGTTACAAAAATAGTGGGAGAGTGTGCAATTTTATAAGTTTCTGAAGTGGGTTACAGTCAAGTAGGTATTACTGCAGTCCACTGAATTTTAGCGAAACAAGGCTTTGCATTTCATGAAATATTATACTTGTTGAATTTAGCTTCGTTTAAAACGAAGCTCTGCTCAGGCTATGCTGACAACCCATGTTTTTGGGCTGTACTCACATTTGTTACCGGCAGGCGAATCACGTAACGTTATGTACTAACGGTAGATAGATTATTGTCAATTTTGAAGTATAAATGGATGAGACACTCATACATTTATACTTCAAAATTGACGGTAAAATCTATCTACCGTTAGTAGAAAAGTTACATGGTTACCCCGCAGTCTCAATTTCAGACGGTCAATGTGACACTTATATTTCGAGTTCCAATTGGATATCAATGTTTTTCGCCGTCTCTTTCACGCGCGCAAAACATGCATCGTAAAATTAACAAAATTATTAAAATGCTGTGTCAGCGTCATAAATATGTATTCACACTTTATCTCTGAGCAATAAAGTCCTAGGGCGTATAAAACTACAGATGTTTATGATGCTGGTTGTATTGCTTAAATTTGAAACAAAATATATGGTTCGGCTAATATGTACTAATGTAATGTAGGTCATGCCATAAATGATTTTTTCCCAATAAAATAGAAAACAAGGGGCGTTCTTCCTTTTCTTAATTAATCAAACAATTTACTCGTAGTACGTAATAAAAGGCATATCAAGTTAAAATAACGATATTATTAGGTGTCTCACTTATTAGGCCAAATCGCAACAAATCGATGTGGGAGTAATAAGAACACGTTATTATAGCACGTCAAATATTCAATTAGGTCTTGCTCAGTTAAAATAATAACATGTTATTAATTCAAACAATTGAGATAATTAACTAATCAGCTAAATAATATATCTACTTTAATTTGACCGGGCCATAAAAATAGTAATTAGCCGTTGATTATTAATATAATTATTACTGAATGCGTACAGATGTACATTTAGCATGTGAGGTGTTTTTATTACCACGACAAAAAAGTATTAAATGTAGATAACAAAGATATCATTATTTTATTTAACTAGGTGTATATTTATATGTAGGGTAATCGTGTTGACAGCGCAACGAGATTGCAAATCCGCATAAAATGCCAATCCCATAATATTTGCAAATATCCCGAGAGAGTCTTTCTGTTCTAACGTAAATGTAAACGGCAGAATACGAGTAAATGTGTCAGTTATGATCATTCACCCTTCATCTTTTGAAAACAGATATAAATAGGTGTTCGTTTTTCTTCTCATGAATAAATGTATTGTAGAAATAAAACTAAGTACTAAACATAGGAAACGGCAACAGGCGGTGTTTATTATTGAAAAATATTGCTTTCAGTATACGTAATTATAAAGAAGTGATTCGAGGGTAATATTAGTCACTAATATTATATTATTAACCAATACAAAACCAAAATCATTTTAATAATAATAATAAAAATCTGTCGGTAACATATACGTAATAATAACCATTATCACCAAATTACAAGTTTATAGGTTAGTGGGAAGTAAAAAAAAATCTTTCGATTTGTTTTTTGTTAAAGGAGCTAATTTGTGGCTTCTCATTCTTAGGTATTTCAATATTTTTTTAAATAAAAAATATTGTATTTACTATATACTTAAAGAGCTCTAAACAACGATATCTCATTCGATGGGATAGGTCAAAAAATATTAATTCGCGTCCCCGTTAAAAACATTAAAAATGTGTATAGTTTTGGGTCAACAACATGAAAATTTGAAAACTGTAGTTTCGACTGTTAAACCTGTGTGACAGACGGCGGACTGACTGATGGATGGATAGACGGACGGACGCGTGAGTGACAACAATAGGGTTCTATTTGAACCCTTCTGGTACGGAACCCTAAAAATCTGCGTACAGTGGCCTGCGTTCACGGTGTTCCCTTTGGAAAGAAATAGATTGCCAAAGTGAAAAATCACGAACGTAGTCGACTATACATCAAACAAACGTATTTGGTCGATGGCACTTATGTGTACGTAACATGTGTGTTTAGGTTTATATTTGTCACCTAAAGGGTAGCTTTGTAACTACGAGTAGGTTATCTTGTGGCTTGGTATATAAATATACTTTTATTCCGTATATGCTATTTTACTACAATTACATATTTTTTTGGAGTTCATTGGAGTTTATTGGAGTTTATTGGAGTTTACTCCTTAAGAATCGATTTTCATATATAAGCCCGGGGTATGAAAATTTATGGGGTATAAAATGAAACGTAATCTGCCGTGCTAATTTAAAAAGTCGTATCTCAGTATACAATCAGGGTAAAGATACGACTTCTTAATTTAGCACGTTATGCGTTATGCGCTTATCTTGCGCAGCTCTCAGTTGTTGAATTGTCAAGTGTGTCTGTCAAGATCAAAAAAATAAATATTTTATAATTTGCTATTTAATTGGTATAAAGTTAGTGAAATATTCACTCAGAGTTCAAAAGGGTGCAAAACTTGGACACATTGGTTAGGTATGGAGAATTTCATAAAACTGCAGATTGGTTTGTTAGAGTGAAAATCTAATTGGGATACATGGAAATACAAAGCGTTATAAGTCTGCTACGAATACTAATGGTCCGGCACGCGCTAGGAGTAGTGGAAAACTTGTCTCTGAAATCCACAGTACCCGCCCCAGGCTCATTAAGAGATGCCGCAGTTTAAGTAGCTGTTGCGACGTATAATGCGAATTTTGAGAGTAGTTTGTAAAAACCGACGCAATTGCTCTTATGATAATTTACAACCAATATGACGAACTATTGTTAGTAAATGTTTATCCTATTATGTTATTTTTAATATTTTTTCTTTCTCCGTGTAGATTCACGATATCTCTGGTCATTTTTTTTTATCTGACTGTGGCTTTATAGACCGGGCCCAATAAAATAATAGGAGTGCGCGGTTGGAGAATGGAAACCTCCGACACGACCACGCGGGCGGATTAAACACTGGAATACTCTAAGAGTTTGCGCTGCAGTGAGATTGGTTCAACAGCGGCTTCAATCAAATCTGAGGGGCTACTCCGAAACTCGAACTTCGTATCGTGCCGTCCCTTTCACTCATATAGTGTATAATACAAGAATGAAAGGGACGGTACGATACGAAGTCGGATTTCGAACTTCGGAGTACAGGCCCTGAGGTGTGAGTGGAATCGAGCTACTGGGAGTTTTGTCGCTGGTTCACTAAACCAAGCCTAGCCGAGAAGAGTCCAGCAAGAAACTCGGCTAGGCCCGACCTGGGTCGGACTGACTCTACCCGATATGCGGCGGTATCGTGACGAATCGAGGCTACAAGTGTCTGTGTTTACATGACCGTCGCTAGCGCCTGCGTAAAAATTGTATGGGCAAAAGTACAGCGCCTCTGGCGGTTAAGCAGTAGAACTAAGAATCGGCATACTAAATCGATTACGCAGTCGCTAGCGAGTACGGTCATGTAAAGGCACTGGTCAACATTTATCGATATCGATAACGTCTACGCACTAAGTCTTTATTCATATAAATAAATGTAACATGCATGATTTCAGTAGGTACTGTAAAGTGGAGCCCCTTGGGTCTCAAATAGCCCCAATTGTATTAAAAAAAGTGTGCGTCGGAGCTGACACACACTTTTTTTAATACAATTTTCAGTAATTTATTTACATCTGTCAATTTAAGTACCTAGCAAAAGCAGTGAATATTTTCTGTCCACAGGAATAATAGTGCTTTTGACCTTAGCACTACTAACTCCATACTTTTACTTCATCCCGAGGGCAGCTCTTTCTGCTGTAATCGTGTGCGCTGTTCTGAATATGGTTGATGTTGCCATTATCAAAAAACTATGGAAATCTAACCGTAAGTACTGAACAAATTATTACAACGTGGTGATATTTTATCTATTCACATCTTTATTACATTTATGTCATAACTACTTTTATTTTTTCTACAAATGTTGTTATTAAAGGAAGAAATTATTTAGTCATTACCATTAGTCCTGCTTGAGGAGGGTTCATCACTAACGAATGCGCAAATCTACACTTTCTTTTTTGAATATCATCCAAATGTGTACGGATTTCAATCTTAGGATGTTTTCCATCACCAAAATGCCTTAAATGTAAAATAATATTACGCATAGTAAGGCGAGAGACAAAATGGTATTAACCATGAGTACCATGACTCTTCTACCATAACTTTCTGTTAAAGCATGTCCAATTAAATTACTGTGCTACCACAGTTGTCACGTTATGTTACTTTACTTGAATGCCTGTCTAAAACTTTCTACATGAGTTGGTTTTACTTATTGCATATGTACTTGTAGGTGGGGTTAATAAACTAAATTATTCTGAAGTAATGTGTAAAATTACGTTATGCATTAATGAGCGACCATAATTTGCTAAAGGTGACTTAACTTGATTCGCGTATCACTCAGTTAACCGCGTCTAGTAAAGCAAAAGCCGAAAAAAATCTGTGTTATGGACTATAATAAGGAGGAACGAGTAAATTTCATCAATACCCGATGCCAATGATTCCCAGTGGCACGGTTTTACCCTACCCAGAGAACCAAGTTATTATCGCTTTACTTGACCGAGATTGATTGATATGTCGAGTGGACGAATCGAAGATTCCATTAACAAAAATATTATGATGGAACCACATAACTCTCCCAACTAGCTTGCTACCTAATATATATCTATTTAAATTTGTTAATTTTAAAGGTAAATATTCACCTAAAATGTGCGAAGATGTTTTTCGATATATTTGATAACTAGCTATCGCGCATAAGTACATGTACAGCTACGCAGATCTCTGATGGATATTCACCCCAAGACTGTCTAGTGTCTAACAGGCTGAAGTTCTAGTTTAGTTTATTTAATTTTCTATCTCAACAATTATACAATAACGTCCATATAAGAATTATTATTATTGGCTTTAATTGGACATTATTTGACGTATTGATATTTTCTTTCTTCTTCGATTGGTAAACAAAAATATAAGCTATTTCATATTCATGTTAAGTAATACAAGTTCCTACAACAATACGTATGGCTAAATCTGGAGGAAACTTGCGGTGGCGCTCAATACATTGCATGCGGTATGCGAGGTTAAACAACGTGGGCCGAGGTCAGCACTTGGATGGGTGACCGCTTTGACTGGTTATTTACTGAGCGCTCCCTTGTTTTGGAAGGCACGTTCAGCTGTTGATCGCGGCTGCTGTCTATGATAGCAGTCGTTAAGCCCAGTTAGAGGCCTTCGGGCGGCTTGGGAACTTCTAACAGTCAAGTTGCCCACTCACTTGACAATCCTAATTCCGAAAAAGGTCTGGTTTCCCCTCGGGTTGGAAGATTAGAAGGCAGCCGCTTCCATAAAAACTAGTGCCTGCGCCAAATCTCGGGATTAAGTAGCGGATTTCCGGCATCCTTCAGGATGCAACTGCATTGGGATAACGCTAGGAGGATGAGAATGTATGATAGCCATTTGAGTAAGTTGACAAATTCACACTCAAGAGGCCGATATTTAAGATATATTATGTTCAGGATAAAAAGTAACATAAGTTGCTTTATAAATATACTACATACTCTACGTAGGTAAACGATACCAGACACACACAAAGACAGACGATATTAAAGACAAGTATTTAACATACTAGTAACTTTGCATCCGTCGTCAGTGAACGTCGTATTATATCAATAGTCCTCTTAAAGAGCCGTCCCGTTTGCCAGCACATAGATTGACTGTTTAACAAACTTTTCGCTAACAGAATAACAAGTAAATATTATTAGTGTCCCAAATAAAGAGGTAAATCCTATTTGGGAGAAGCCAAAGAAAATCCGCTACATCAGGGAATTATCCTAACTAAACACAAAGGCTCGGGATTAACAATGGCCTGTCTAGCACAAAACCTGGCTATTTAGGCATTCGGCCAAAACGTCAAGTTATTTCGTTAATTTTGTAGGTATTGTAAGTTGAGTCCGACATATATTGGTTAGTATAAGCCTTAACTGACCGAGTGAAACGAAAGTCTCCGCTTCAGCTTCGAAAAAAACGCTTTCGTATGTCCGGATGTCCGAGTTTCGGGGTTTCCGGTTATTCTCCTCTATAGGTCGCTTTTCTCAACCAATTTCCGTGAAATTTTGTGAGCAGCTTCGATAGTTATATAGTTTTTATTTGTAGTCAGTTTTTAGAATTTTTAAAACCATTTTTTTTTCAATTACTTCCTATGTTTCCGCGGGCGTATTTTGGTTTATTCTCCTCTATAGGTAGCATCTCTTAACCGATACTCGTGAAATTTTGTGAGCAGGTTTTATAATTATAAAGATTATTTGACGAGTCAGTTTTTGGAAATTTTCAAAACCATTTTATTTTCAATGATTTCGTAAATGTTTCTGCGGGCGGGTTTCAACAGGTTCTCTTGAAATTTTGTGAACAGGTTCGATAATTATATATTTTGTTGTGCTCAAAAAATAACTTGCTAGGCTTAAAGTTCACAGAGCCACTTAGTAGATATTCTACGTTAATACTTAGCACATACGTTTTATTAAAATGAATTCCACTTCTAATGTTTCATTGACGGTTAAAAATACATTTTAGGCTAGCCTAATATTTGGAACAAACGAATAAATTTTTAACTTCTTCTCAATTTTAATGTGTTGTATGTTTGTTAATAATGTGTCGTAGCGAAGCTCTGTCTGTTGATATTAAATTATTTTAATTTATGGTACAAAAACGTTTTAATTTATTTTTTATTGACAAACGGTAAAAATAGTTAAATTACAGTAACTTAAATAATATTACAACTAACTTAAATCTAAAACAGGCCCTTGGGGCATTGAACCGAACGGCGAACACGCTGGCGGCATTTCCTCGCTGTATCGCAATGCTGATACGTTGTGCGAGGAAGTCGCCAGCTCTTCGGTCACCAGTTACGTCAAACAAACGCCTCCTTTTAAATTATGGTTAGCTCTTTTATGACACTGGTATATATTTTTTAATTTAATTATCTGATACGATATTGCTATGACCTACCAGGGCCCATATGAGACTCAGTTTACCTATTTATTAAAATCTGTACAAAACTATGGTTGCAATAAATGAATATGACTGTGACTAATCATGCTGTATAAAGAATAATTCAGATGTCATATCTAATCAACTCCGATTTTTTGTTCGTTATTGTAACTACAAAGTAGATAAAACACATTAAGTGTTGTATTTTGAATGTTTCATTTTGACAGAGTAAGTACAGTCAGCAACGAATGTCCATGAACACATCAATATTTTAAGAAAGACCAGCACACTATTATTTTTCCATATGTTACTGAACATATTTAATTACGTAATTAGCTTTATCTGTAAAATATCTAAATTTGCAATTATATATGTTTAGTAATTGCTGCAAAATATGTATACAATATGTAAATCTGCAATAAGCCACGTTGTGTGTTCTTGTTATATAAAACAAACTTCAATAAAACGATTTGACATTTCACGAAAACATTGCCAACCTGTCATAACACATCTTTGTCTCACGCTTTGCGACCTACGCGTAACACTTGTAGACTTTTTAAAATTATTAAAATTGGTTCGGTCAATTTTGGAACTATGATGTCCAGCCACTTTTGGAAATATGTTTCCAAAAGTTAGGTTACTTTTGGCATTTTATGATGTTAATGTAATTTTTTTTGTAACTCTGTTCAATAATTTTTGTAGAGTTAATGTGCCTAGTATCTTTTGTAACGGTATTTGTTTCGGCAACTTTCTTTTCTGACTGTACCTAATTTACTAAGAATATAATTTCTGAAAAAAAGTAGGTACATTATGCTATGCTATATTCAGCATAATTATAACCGTTTTATTTACCATCCGATCAATAGATTAAGTAGGTAATGTTTTTTTCTAATTGTCATTAAAAATTAGTGTCAATACATATATAACTAAAGTACCTAGGTACCATTTTTCGTAAACCTTCTAATTTCTACCGTCCCTTACTTAACAACCGTCGTGGGTCATTGGATAGATATTTTAATCACCTTAGCGAAAAGTTTTAGAACGGGCTATTAATCTCGTGATACTAACGAGTTGACGTTCTATTAACCAACGGCACTTTATACATTCGAGTATATTTGTCTAGTGTGATTTGACGAATACGAGAGTGAACCGTGAAAATTGCGGTCGGTGTGTCATAAAAGTGTGAAATTGCATGCCGAGAAATTTTATTTCACATAGTTATATAAATGGGACCGAAACACATGATGGCTAGAATATTGATGGTTTACGCAAAAATGTGGACATGAAAGGTAAAACAAAAGTTATGGCAATCACATGGACATATTTTGGTTAAATATGGTTGGAAGTTGTATGCAGAATTCGAAAAGAAATTGGGAGTATTTGAAATATTGGTAAATTGCGTCCAATTTATAAGTTTTCATGTATATTCAACAAGTGCTATATCATTTTTTATTGAAGTCCGAAATTAAGTTTGTACAGAGTTTACAGCGTGGTGAAATATTAAATACGGCATTATATAAATTGTACGAAACTGTTTTGATAATTCGAAAATCGGACAGTATATTTTAACATAGGTACTGCACCGGTGCCACCCCTCTTTTGCGAAATATGTATACTACTACGAAATTTTAATACTAACAGTATACTGATAGATAACAAAATACGGTCCTCGTCAGTGAAAATACCGCATGTAGGTTTCGTCCCCGCCAAGTGAGGAAGTTTAATTTTCCTTTTGTCCATAGGACTGGATATAATACCACTGCTGGGAACGTTTGTGTGCTGCCTCGCGTTCGGCATAGAAATCGGATTGATTTGCGGCGTGGGCATCGACGTACTGTTACTTATGTACTACAACTCTCGTCCTCCGCTCGATGTCAAGTATACTGAGGTAACAATTACTAGAGGTATTAGTTATTTCACTATCATGTGAGGATTAAGATAATTATTTATATCAGTTCATGTATATTTGGTATACCTGCAGGGTTTGAGGCGAATTCATAAATAAAGAGACTCTCCCCCATAAGTTTTTTTACTTACGTACTTACAGTGATTTCTTGTCTGAGGTATTTGTCAACCAGCTACCAACCATTTATTACATTTACGATCTAATTTCAGGATGGCAACCTACCTCCACATTACTCTATACACCCAGTGGGCAGCCTTCATTTCGCCAGCGCTGAGAGAGTGAGGTCAAAGTTGTCTGCATTAAAAAAAAAAAAAACAACAACTTTAGAAGAACTAACGATTATACAAGGAGGTACAGTATTGAATCATGGAACTGGAAATGACAGCTGTAATGGGGCGTCTAACGTGGCAAGAACAGGAATTCAAAGCTCCAGGAGTAACGTACTCGTAATACATTGTGACTCCTTGTATAGATTAGACTACACATTTTTACAGGTTTGTGGAATGTTTTAATTATTACGTTGACTAATTTTTACCAGTTTTTATTTTGTCTTGACATGCGGAAATGTCCTATTCTACGTACGTAGTACTGTTCTTCGGTTCTCTTATTGAATATGGCATTTAAAAAAATGAGACAGTAATACTTGGTAAATATAACAGTACATTGTCTCATATTTTTAGTAATCGAGCAAGCTAAACAAATCACGCACGAGTTTATGTATTGTTCAAGCCATAAATGAATATGCAGTCCACCGCAGGCCGCAACGTCATGCAATGTCGACGCTGGTACCGCAGCTTGGTTAAAATATTGTACTATTAGTCTGACATTCCACAATATATATGTATATATGAATCATTCAATGATTGAAAGTTATTAGTGCATAATATTATGTTAAAAGATTCTTCTTTTGATCATAGTTGAGTAAAACACATCCTTTTTTCACAAAATGAAACAAAATCGTAGCACAAAACGGACTACTTCAATATTTCTAACTTTCTTTGTTTTTATTTTTATATGGTACATAAAATTGAAAGAATACCTTTTTATTCCTGCCATGAGAATGAATAAGGTGCGTGCTATTGTTTATCTGGACTGTATGTATGTTCCAAGAATCGGGAGGTCAATTTTATTGATTACCTCGCATTTCACACAAGCTAAATAATCTAGCGACATATCAGTGATCTTTGTTCATTATAGTCTCGACTAAGTTTAATTCGGGTTGTGTTTATTTTGCAGAGTATTAAAATGTTAGTAATGGAATGGACACGCAGCGGACGCGTAGTGTGGTGTGACGCCCGGCCGCTGGTGAAAGATCAGCTTAATGCTGTTGTACCTGACTCCGTGTTCTGTGATAGTCACCAATTATCTATGGTTCTTTCAGGTGATCAATATATTTCTTAATGTTTATTACATTATATTAGGCACGGAACCTGGCATTATAGGTACTTACCACTAAGCCTCTGTAAGCTACGCGAGTTTCAATTTGGACACCGTGGATTCTAAACCTGCGTAGTACATTTGACGTTAATAAATTGTATGGACAGTCAACCAATTTGATTTCTGGGTCACTTCGTATCTTGCTACAGTGAAAATCAATATGAAAGCCGCTAGAGATCTCATATTAATGTCACTGTGAGGTACGCAGTGGCCCAGAAATCAAATTAGTTGACCGTACCCACGAAATATCATTTGATATTTAAACAGAAGGTTATTGGTGAAGGAAAATATTGTGAGGGAGCCGGTTTAATCCCAATAAGGTCTAGATTTCCCTCTGGCTTGGAAATTCAGATAGCAGTTGTTTTCATAAATTGGTGTTACGCCAAATCTTAAGATTAGGTGCTAAAAGGGATCCCGGGCTACTTCAGGATGAAACCGGGAAAACGCTAGGAGGATTATGATGCAGGTAGCAAAAATATAAAATCGGAGGCTATTGATAATATTTTTAAGTTTAATGTTTATTAAACACTTACGAGTGAATTCGAACAAACAAGTAAAGTTATTCCAAAATTAGTTCATGCATTGGTTCTAAATGAACGGAATTTTAAAGCAATGAAAATACTAAATTGGGACGTTGTTACAGTTCAATAAATAAAATTACTATTCCTTTTGAATCTCAACTGGAATCACGTATGCCGCACTTCAAATAAAATAGCATTCGCTTTTTGCTATAACAGTATCGAAATTTTGAAGCATTCGCTTAATTAGTGCTGGAAATACCGCATTCTGCGGCTTGCTCGGTCTTCATGTCGGTATTAACAAACCTTATTATGGTGAATGCATGATGTTATTACCAAACCTTTCCAAACCCAAACCTTTTTAAGATTATTATAACTCAATCTACTGTCGAGAAAGTCGTGAATAATTGGACACGTCCTATAGCATCAGTTACAAGGTGATTATTACTCACAATACTGGGGTGTCAATATTATCGTGGTATTGCTTCAATATTCATGAATACATGAGCGATAGGTATTGTGATATAAGTGAATCACGTGATAATAATAACCGTGTAACTAATGTCAATAATGTCCTATAAATATTGGGTCTCATTTATGGTTGATGGAAGACTTATACGTTTTCATAGTCATTCTCAACCATTAAGCCTTAAGATCATGTTAAAAATGGCGCTACAGTTCGTAGTCAAATTATCGTTATACTGGTTGCCTCCTAAAAAAGTCCTGGATGCATACGCCGTCGAATCCTAAACCCGGCCAAGTGCGATTCGGACTCGCGCACGGGGGGTTCCTTAGCATTATCTATAAAATGGCAAAAAAATCATGTTTATTGTATGGGAGCCCCGTTAAATATTTATTTTATTCTGGTTTTTAGTAACAGCCTGGTGACAGATGGACAGACAGACAGACAGACAGACAGACAGACAGACGGACGGACAACGGAGTCTTTTTAATATTAGGGTAGTTTTAACCTTTGGGAACGAAATTTTACGGAACCCTAAAATTGGCGAAAACACACGATTTGCGACTGCCATCTGGCTTTCTAAGTTAAAAGTAGTCTAGACTCTAGACCTTTTTGTTATTAAGCGGTTAGAAGCAAGAGCAGTGATAGAGAATAACTGGCGTCACCGGCTTTATGTGCCATTAAAGCATAATAACGGTAAGTTAGTACATAACTAAAAGTGGTCACCTATCCGAACTCACGCGTAGTCATTGTCTTACCAGCGCAATGCGATCGTGCGGGCGCTGCGAGGATATGAGCTTTTCATCTCAGTTTCAAAATACATTCAAAATTCAATTTTAACGAAAAAAGAGATGAAGAAATTGTTCTCAGCCAAATAAAGCTGCGCCAGGTTAGTTTCACACGGGGGAGACGCATCGCGGGATGTCTGTCAGCTCACGCTACCATCGGCGGATGGCATTAAATGCTTCCGTATTTCCATTTTTGAGTATATCTAACGTCGATCAAGGTGCAAGCGTTCGGTAGCGTACAAAATCATGCATAGCTTCATTTCAAGTAAACTTTTACGTATTTTTGTTTGCGTTCATCTCTCTGAAACTCTTGGAAGTGAAGTTATATCAATCTTGTGTAACATATAATGTGTGGTAAATACTTACAGATCATAGAACATAATATTGAACATAAATGTCAATAAGGTTTACTACCCACCTATATCGATTCGATTGGAGACTCACTTGAACAATTGCAGCAGAAAGTTGCATTTTACATATGCGTAACGCAATACGTTTATTCATTAAAAATATCGTTCTCCATTGGTAATTCCTTTCCATTCAGACTTTATTTCTTCATAACAATTCAGAAATTTCGGTTCAAGCTATTCGTAATCCAAGTAGAACTTTTCTATAGTCATGTTAATTTATGTGCTCTATTATTATTATTCTCTTTATTTATTTTAGGTCTTAGGTTAGATTTTATACTAATTATATAAAAAGTAAAATATAAATCAATATTTACAAAACATAAAATCATTATAAAAACCTAACCTAGGGCGCCGCCGGCAGCGAGGCGGGGCCTAAGCTACCGGTGGTTAGGGTGACAGACAGAGGAACCTCCTGACTATCCGCGCCGTGTCCAGGAGTACCGCCTTCTGTACCTGACCCTTGACCCAGCCATCTAGTGAGTCTCTTGAGGTATTTGTCGAGACTCTTCGCTATTAGACCGTTCGCAGAGACGACTATGGGACAATGATCGTTGAATCAACATCCCACATGGCGGTCACCTCGTGTGCCAAGTCTAGGTACTTGCTGGCTTTGTCCTTCTCGGCCTTCACGAGGTTCTCGTCATGGGGGATGGTGATGTCAACGAGCACTGCCTGGCGCTTCGATCGATCTGTCAGCACGATATCAGGTTTATTGGCTACAATAGTCCTGTCCGTGATGACAGATCGATCCCAATAGAGCGTGGCACGACCATTTTCGAGAACTGGCGCAGGTGTATACTTATAGTACGGCACTTCGAAGTTCACAAGACCGTATAGAAGAGCAAGTTGCTGGTGAATGATTCTGGCTACTAAGTTATGTCTGTGCAAGTACTCGCCGTTAGCAAGATGACCACAACCGGAAATGATATGCCTGAGTGACTCTCCGGGACTTATTATTATTATTATTAAGAGCCTCAAGTGTCCCACTGCTGGGCAAAGGCCTCCCTCTTTTTTTTCCACGCATCCCTGTCTTGTGCATTCTCCCACCACTTCTGATCCGAGACGTCAAGTTCGTCTCTCCATCTCCGACGAGGTCTGCTGCGACGCCGCGCTCGGTTTTGTGGGACCCACTTGGTGGCGATTTTAGCCTATAAGTCTTCCGGCATGCGGCAGACGTGCCCAGCCCAGTCCCATTTAAGTTTGGCGGAGGTGTGAGCTACGTCAGCTATCTGGGTTTTGGAACGCTATATTGTATTTTTAATGCGATTTGTTAATTTCACGCAATACTGCGTTCCATGGCTCTTTGGCAAACCTTGAGGGCAGATTTCTGAACCTTTGTCAAAGACCAAGTCTGTGCTCCATAGGTAAGGATTGGAAGAATGCACATGTCCATAAGTTTCCATTTTAAAGATATTGGAAGGGTTCCCTTCATGTGATCCGTCATAGACCAATAGCTCCTCTAGGCTCTAATTTTACCAAATATTTGTCTACAATAAAGTTGCAATTTCGGTATTTGCTCTAACGATTTTCGTGTTTACACGAACTTGACGGCTGTTTCATGGCCATTAGCTTCGTGCGTTGTTTTGCGCGGTGCAAAATGTTTTACCCACTGCCAGTTTCATAATAGCTATCAGTTCGCTTCACTATAGCTAACACAGTGGCTCTTGCATTTGACAGTATTCTGTGTCATCACAAATGAACATATTCAAAAAATAAAACTTAATGTCAAACAATGAAAAATATTAAAACAGCTTCGGGTGGTGGTGTTACGGTGAAGTTAATAATAGTATTTCATGCAACGGTTGTATAAAAAGGATCTAAAACGATGAGTGGTATGGGTCGCAAGTAAAGACACTCCGAGCCGTTTTGGACCAGTATACACCGTTGCATACAATACTTTTTCTACGACACGTTTCAAATAAATGGTAAGTATTTGTTATACTGTTCAGTCGCCACATTGTCCCTTAGGAATAATGTCAGTTACCTACGCCATTTCTTCAGGAATGACGTAACTTACTTCGTGGGTTTTTAAAAGAATCAATGTACCTATTTTCTTCACGGACACAAATAAAATTGTTTTATTTTAGTGATGTAAACGCTTATCAGCGTTAATATTTTCGTTTTCAATTGGGAATTTGGTGGGTAATCAAAAATATGACACTTTGTTTACGGTTTGATTGTTTTTTTTTTAATGCTGGAATTGGCATCTGACCTAAACTAATTTCGTGTTCGGACCAAATGCGACCTGTTTGTTTTTATGAATATGTCCGGAAATAGATAGAAATATTTAATTTATAACACGAAAGGATGATAAATGTACTTGTCTATATGAGTAAATAACATAATATGCAGTAGGTATTACATAAAGGCACTTGAACGCACCAAAGAATGACTACTAAACATATTATCAGATCTATAGTAGTCTGTGGCGTCTAGGCGTCGAACATCACGCGTGTGTAATATCCTGGATTATGAGCCTAAAAGTGCTGAAAAATAGTATTTATTGTATTTTATAACATATAATACCTACGAGTAGATTTGAAGATTAGTGTATTTTTTCCTGGTACCACTTAATGCTTACATTTTTTTTTCTACTGAGTTACAAACATTTTTGAACGTAAAGTTAATCACAGTTAAAATTAAAACACCTCGTATCTCCAAAACTACATTTTTTTATATTATAATGCGGTAAAACACAACGGAAATACATTTCATCCAAACACTTTAGAACACCCAGTCATCGAAATTAGAATAAGACATTAATATATGTATGTGAATTGCGTACTCTTACCTACCTATTTCTATATACTTTGTATGGTACTGACTCCTCGTTTATTTTATTATTTAAGCCGGGGATGCCTCGATTCGGTCAGCCACGCCCCTCGTGAAAGAGATACGATTATGTCTTTCGCACACGACAAAACGGGATGCAACACTCTTTGGGAATGTCCTTTTTAGGCAAATCTCGATAAATATATGACTGTGTGTAGTTTCATTAAATTTGCTCTTGACAGAGTTTAGATAAGGTCAAGTCAAGTACCATCATTTTGACTTAATTGTGTTTTTAATTTATTAAAATAATGCGGTGTTTTAGTAGGCTGAGTAAAAAAAGGAAAACAAAGACTTAACTTTGGATTTTTTTTTTATGTGGAAATCATGTTTCGGCTATTTTCAGTAACACAGTCATATAGTCAAGAATCGTATATCTGAAAATCAATCCTTCCTACTGATTCCTCGTCTAGGCAGAACAGTGTTTGAAAGACCTCTGTATTTCTCGTTGCACGGCCTTAATAGTTTATAAGCAGGTAATTAAATTAAATCATTTGTTGCAGATGTTATCTCATCAGGCGACCACCGTTTAGGCGTTAGTGATACGCAACTTTAGTGCTTCGCCTAGTTTAGTGTTAAGTTACATAGTAAATAACATTGTTACTAGTGAATCGTGAGGAGATGAGGACTATTCCAGTGATCTACCTATCTTTTGTTAAGAGAAAAATATCGTTGCATATACGAAACGTGTCTCCTAATTGTATATTTAATTAGTTATCATATACACGATACTAGTGTAAATAATTCATTTCTGTAAAGGTTATAAATTAAGCAAGCGATGGATGAATGAGTTTAAAGACCGAGCCGATTGTGAAGCCATCTAAGATGTGAGTTTAAACTAATACAACAATACAAATAAAACTTTTTGCTCAACAAACCTTAGTTTCGACCATACTTCATTACATTTCTCGGAATGGTGTGTCATTAGTCATTACTTTGGTTCCTTATATTGAAATATTTTTGAATATAAATTTGGTTGAACGGTACGAAAAACAATATGATTTCATTTAACGTAACGGAAACGTATCTGAAAGCGTGCGCACAACACATTTATGTCATACTAACTTACGAAGGGTCGATCCAAATTGATATTCTGTCCTATTGTAGGTAAGTGTAACTCCACCGGCCAATGCTTTCAAATTATTGTTTCGATTTGCATAGTAACCATTGTGCGGTGGCTGATTCAGAGCGCTAGTACAATTTGTCCAATTAATACCTACAGGAACATTAATATTGTTTCTATAGGGAGTTCTACACATATTTATGCTACCAATCGTTTTTTGTTTCATCAACTATAATAGCGACTTACCGGGTAGAGTCGACCCAGGTCGGGCCTAGTTGAGTTTTTTGCTGGACTCTTCTCAGCTAGGCTAGGTTTAGTGAACCAGCGATAACTCCCAGTAGCTCTTAGCTTAAAACCGTTCAACAAATCTATTTTGACTGATATTTATGTGTACCTATGTTAGTTGTTGAAATCATAATTGCAAAGCAAGTAATGCACTAAAGGATATATATGTCGTGAGATACATGCGGCGTCGACGGGCGAGTTGCCGCAACTTTTCCGGACATCGCTCGACATGTCGAGTGACATGCTTTCGTAGTTCCACGTGTCGTGCGATATGTGAAGCTCAGCAACGATGCAGCACTTACTCTGATGTCGCTATAGAATTAAATGTCTACAATTGTCCCCTAGTGAATTTGGCTTAAAATCATTGCAGGTTCGTATCTATTTTGCGAGAAAGTATATGAAACTATATTCCAACGTAGTTAAGTCTTTAAATAATATGTAAATACGCTACGACCTTACGTCTGGGGATATTTTTCACATTAAGTCAATAGGTAACTAGTCAGTAATATCAACAGGATCCCAACCTAAATAATAATAACTTTGTATAAATTTTAGGTAATTGCCCAATTGCTAATATTTGTATATAATTTGAGAGGCGATTCTAACAATTGTTTAGTTAGGTCTTCATATTTTACAAAGCAAACTGATCCCTCTGACAAATCCTTACTTTAATGTAAAGCTATCAAATATTGGTAAGATTTGAAATGGAATCGTAAACATTAATGCATATAATTTGTTTTATGAGAACTGACAAGCGTATGTATTTTTATTCTTAAAAATACCCTCTGCGCTGCAAGTAAGTTCATGATTCCTTTGTTGGCTGTAATATTGAGGGAATTGTAAAGGGCAATATCTATTCAGTATCAATTCAATGTATGAACATTGTACTTCCATTACAACTGAAAAGGTTGTGTTGAGCATCAAAAATCGAGGTGTCACTTTTATGTATAAAGTTTGTAGTGAAATTTCCATGCACCCTTGTTTTATTAATTATTTTGTTTTTGATGTATAGCTAGCTGTATCGACCCTATTATAAATTAAAATATAATATATCGACGCTGGAAAGGCAAAATGGGATAACCGACATTTTTGGCGATATTGAGATATACACACCGTTGAAATCGGCAGATTCTGCCGATTTCAACGGTGTGTATAACTCAATATCGCCAAAAATGTCGGTTATCCCATTTTGCCTTTCCAGCGTCGATATATTTTAAGCCGATATCTATTGCCATAACATGCACAACAGTCGTAACACACGCTACGTTGCTGATTTGTGTTATTTATATATTATATGTATAAATTACACAAAGTTTTAAAAGAGTAATAAAGTAAGTATTAAAAAGGTTTTCCATTATTTCACCAATTACAATCACTAATCGAGTACTGCATTTACTCGTATTTATAACTATGATATGAGTATTTTATAATAGTTACCTACTGGTATTAACATTATACCATGCACGGATTCAATATTATTTTGTTATTTGTACTAGGAACCATTGCTGAACAGAGGACAAATCGTCCACCACACTACGCCTTAAACCAAGCGAAATCTTTATTTGAAAAATTCATAAATGACTACAATCGACAGTACAAGAATGCAATAGATAAGGAAATGCATTTCAATGCGTTCAAGATGAATTTGAACTCTATAAATAAGTTAAATAAAATGGCAAGATTCAAATATTTTAAAATTAACAACACCTCGGATTATACAAACCTTGAAATGAGACGTAAGTTAGGACTCTTATATTCATAACTTATATTGTCTTGAAATTATATTCGTTTCGATTCATAATAATACACGTGACGCTGAGGAATGATTATATCATACTGTTTACTTACATAAATGGTTTTTTATTCAAATTTGTCACCTATTTTATTAATGTAACAATTTAAATTTTGAAGTGTAATATTATTGTGACCTTGCAGTTGTGCAATATGATATGCGAGCAGGTAGTAGTGAGAGGACAAGAATAATAATCATAAGTTGTCGGTGGCTGCATGTTTGAGCTGTTTGGGGTGGAAACTCTAGGGCCGTAGGGACTTGCAGCTCATTACTTTGACGACCGGTTTAGCCTAGTGGGTAGTGCACCTGCCTGTGAAGCTGACGGTCCTGGGTTCGAATCCCGGTCAGGGCAAATATTTGTGTGATGAGCATGAATATTTGTTTCTGAGTCTTGGATGATTTCTATGTATTTAAATATTTATATCTATTAAATATATCGTCGTCTAGTACCCATAACACAAGCCTTTTTGAGCTTACTGTGGGGCTAGTTCGATTTGTGTAAGATTGTCCTCTAATAATATTATAATATTATTATACATTCAAGGAGCTAGCGAAGCGCCTTGTGGAAGCGAGGGGTGACCAGAAGGCCGGTGCGTACCTGGCTCAGCGGATCAGCATTGCTGTTCAGCGCGGTAATGCGGCCAGCCTTCTGGACACCCTACCGCCGAGCTCTGAGCTGGAGCCTCTTTGTAACTTGTAAATATAGCTTATATAGTTTTTAGTTTAGTGTACTTCTAGCTTAGGTTTTTTTATTATCTAAAGTACAGTTTTTGTTTTTTAGTACGCTTAAAATTTAATTAAATGTTTGATGTTAACATCATTGTTCAGTGGTAACCTTAATTATTTCAATATTATTCCGTATACTGAGGGAGATAAACATCACCGATGCAGTTTATTTATTTTCTTTACAACATATATAAATAATTGCATCCATATGATTCATTTTAATTCATAAGTAGACCTAACTTCAGTGCAATGAGATCGTAACATTTTTTTGCGTAGCTGATAATAACTTAATTATAATTATCTGCCTTTGCCAGACCGCAAACATGAAACTTGTTTATTTCCATAAAGTCGCTATTAGCGCGATATAAAACCCGTTGACCGCGATGATCTAATTAGTTCCGTGGCGTCGTCATGAACGCGCTAACAGTTGTCGTTTTCCTCACACTCGCAGCTATGGCCGCCGCCGGAGCGGACCGTCCGCTCTACGATCTCGAACAAGCGGATTCTTTGTTCGAGAAATTCATTAAGGACTTCAATCGCGAGTACAAGGACGCGGCTGACAGGGAACTGCATTTCAATGCGTTTAAGAAGAATTTGGAGAAGATAAATGAACAAAACAAAAATAGTCAGCACGCAACGTTCGGAATTAACAAGTTCGCTGACTATACTCAAGAAGAAAAGCAGGCGATGAGAGGCTTCAAGAAACAATAGTTTCGTATTTATAGTGGTTTTAAATATGTCTTTGTGTATTCAATAACTGATTTTTATAATGATATTATAGATATAATCATTGTATTGTTTATTTTCATTTTATGTTAGTGACTGAATAAGTAAATAAACAAACACTGATTTGCACTACAGTGCACGTAAAAACAATGAAAGTCAAGACACTCGCCCAAATTGTGTGTCCCTCGATAGTCATCGTCTAACCCCTTGCCGTTGCCACTTCGATGGTCATTGCAGGAACTTCGGGATCGAACTTATCTGATTTTATGTAGTGTCAATCATGAAAACAGCCATAAAAATAACTACGCACTCGCCAGTAGCTTGAAAACAAAATGTTACTTTTTATTTTCGACCGAAGCAAACGACGCAAGGGGTAAATTGAAACGCGGGTTGGGGGACACGAATTGGCAAGTTTGAGTAGCACGCGGAACCATTCGAGGGATTTGTCGGACCCTCGTAAAACGCTCCTCGGCAGCGGAGCGAGTTCTGAGAGGTTATCTTATTTTGAAAATCCTCGTGGAATGATGACGCGGCATTTATGAGGGGGCTAGCGGCGCGCCTTCGTACGTTGAAAATGCGTTATGGAAAATTGTCTTGATGCGAGCACCTTATTTTGTTTGACATGTAATTTTTTTCCTTTATTATTGAAAGAGTACGAGTACGATGTCAATAAAGGCCCTTGTCTCAAATATATTGATAAAACGGAAACGTACTCTTGCTTAGGTAGGTAAACATAAAATTTACCGACAGCTGACACTAATGCATACCTACATTTAAATTTCTTAATAAAAAGATTTTTCTAATGCTTACAACACTTCGCTGCAACATCGTGTTATTTAATATCAGCTGATACATTTATTGACTGTTTGTGACTTTTATCAGAATAAGAGCATTGAAAAGAAATCTGCCAATTACTTAT
Source organism: Epiblema foenella (assembly GCA_963556455.1). Lineage (NCBI taxonomy): Eukaryota > Metazoa > Arthropoda > Insecta > Lepidoptera > Tortricidae > Epiblema > Epiblema foenella. The sequence goes on from OY747106.1 coordinate 13,116,292, forward strand.
AGACTAATGGAACAATGTAGCTTAACTCCGAACCGATGCCAAACTTAAATAGCCTAATCCTACTAATGAACAACAGTACTCATATAGTATACTTAACGTGTAACTGAATAGATTGAATGTCCGTTCAAGTCTATATTACTACAGTAGAACTGAACGAACAGTAAACTTCTACTACGATACCTAAGGTATTTTAGTAAGTACAAGGCCCTATAGATATGTTTAAAATAACAGCTTCCTATTTTAATAAATGCACTGTCAAAAAGCCAAGAATACGTTGGCACTAGACCGTCAATTACTAGATAAATATGACTGAAAAGGATTTAACTGTTAGTTGCCGTCGTATGCCTTTTTTACGGTCAATTGCTCATAAAGACGCATCAAAGATAAAAAATATAACTACTTAACGGAATTGAGAGGGGATGGGATGGGATTCGACAGTGTACACTAAAGGTAACCGGCAGTTTTTGATACACCTGCGTCCTTACGTTTACATGGATTACCTGCTACATAATCGGTAAGATTTGTCCTGTCAGTCTTCATGACATCAATATAAGATTTAATGTCACTTGGCATGTGCAAATGGTTTCATCACCATACCTGTCTAAACAATGAATATAAATAAAAGAAGGTCGCTTTATTAGAAGTATAACTATATACAGTTGTGTCATCATCAACAGAGGTTATATGTATGACCAAACAAATATATATTGCATAATAATAATTATTATTAATTACACATTCTACAAGTATTTTATCACGTAATATTTGATTTCGTAAAGTTAGTGCCATAATAATAAGCAACATGTAGTAGCTATGAAACACTCGGATATCTTAGTTGCTGGTAAATGTATTTTGGTGTCAATATTAACATGCCCTTTCCATGAAATATATGTTTTGTTTCATTAATAGGCAGATATGCAGAATCATCTGCATATCCGGAGAGACATAATATAATTAGAGTAGGTATAAAATAATAATATATCATTATTGTCACGAAGAACTTGACATGATGATTACTTTTATCAATTAAGGTATGTACACTTAAAATGAGCCATTGTTTTTTTTATCAGCAACGGATGCAATGTGTATAGTAGTTATATTAATAAAGGCCCTTGATAAACAGCTGGGTAAATACTTACAACTACACGATGCACAGTTCGGGTTTCGAGCTGGACTTTTTACTGAGAGTGCCATTTTTAGCCTAAAAGAGACCGTCAGGTACTACACGCAAAGGAAAACACTAGTATATGGATGTTTTTTAGACTTATCCAAAGCTCTCGATATGGTTTCTTATAAGATACTTTGGGGTAAGCTACGGGCCACTGGTATGCCAGGGGAGCTAGTTGACTTATTTAGTCACTGGTATGAGCACCAAGTAAGGTGGGGCGGTGCGGTCTCGAACACGTACAGGTTGGAGTGCGGGGTGAGGCAGGGGGGGTTAACCTCGCCTAAGCTCCTCTGTCTGTACGTGGACGAGCTGATTGTCGGACTTAGCAACATGCAGGCGGGATGTTCAATAGATGGCCAAATGGTCAACAACATTAGTTACGCGGATGATATGGTGTTGCTGAGTCCGTCAGTCTGCGCGCTCAGGGATTTGCTACGTACTTGCAAAGCCTATGCCGAATCACACCATTTAAAATATAACTATCTGAAAAGTGAGATCATGGTTTTCGCGGTGCGGGGTATGTCTTTGGGCCACACGCCACCGATTAGGTTACATGGAAAGGAGCTGCAAATAGTCGAGCGGTTCAAATATTTAGGTCACATTGTCACAAGTGACTTGAAAGACGATTGTGATATCGAGCGGGAACGCAGGGCGCTGCCAGTTCGGGGGAATATGCTGGCCCGCAGGTTTACGCATTGCACAACAGAAGTAAAAAGGACACTGTTCAAAGCATTTTGTCAATCCTTTTATACAAGCGGCCTGTGGGTTAGTTACACTCAACGAGCAATCAGCGCCTTGCGTGTCCTCTACAATAACATGTTTAGGGTGCTTTTGGGTCTGTCTAGATTCTGCAGCGCGTCAGGCATGTTTGCCGTTGCTGACTTTGTCCTTCTCTGCCTTCACGAGGTTCTCGTCATGGTGGATGGTAATGTCAACGAGCACTGCCTGGCGCTATTATTATTATTATATTGCACAATTGACGTGGAGTTTTACCTTTTATTTATAAGTCTGCTCGTTATTTGTCACATGTGCTATGAAATGTGCACGGTCAGAGCATATGTTGCTATTACTGAAATTAAATTAAAATATTAGTTACTTTAATTGAATTTCAGGAACAGGAACATTATCACAGTTAGTATAGAACGAATTCACGTATTTTGTCTGCACACAAACCTGGTGGCTGAGTTACAAGTTATAGTATATTATGCAACTGTTGTATAAGGAGGGTATAAAAAGGCGAGACTAGCCTATTTATACCAGTTATGTACACCGTTGCTTACAATACTTTTTCTACGACTTATTTGAAATAAAAAGTAAGTCATTTTTAAACTCTTCATGTGTCATATTTTTCCTTTCGTGGATTTTTAAAAGAATCAACGTACCTTCACATTTTCTTCATGAACACAAAAAAGTATCGTTTTACTTAAGTAATATAATAATTTATCAGCTTGAATGTTTTCGTTTTCAATTAGGAATTTGGTGGGAAATCAAAAATATGACACATTGTTTATAGTTTTGATTTTTTTGATTTTCTAGACTTGGCATCCGACCTAAACTGAGGGCCTACTCCGAACTTCGAAATCCGAACTTAGTATCGTGCCGTCCCTTTCACTCATATAGTGTATAACGCGAGAGTGAAAGGGGCGGCACGATACGAAGTTCGAAGTTCGTAGTAGGCTCTCTGTATTCAAATCCGGATCGATTGTTAAAGTTTTCGCTTTCATAATTATATCCAAATATAGATAAAACTTGTTAAACAACCCAAAAAGATGATAAATGTATGTATTTATACCAGTAAATAATATATCATGCATTCATTAATACATAAAAATTATAGCAAAGTTGCGTTAAGTTGCCAGCACTGATTTTAATCATAAAAGTTTCACATGAACGCACCAAAGAATGACTACTAGACATAGTCTTTGTAGTAGTCTGTGGCACCCAACTCTGCTTTATAGGGTGTAAGGAGTGTGTTTTTGGGCAATAGACTAGATAAACTTTTTACAGAATAAATAAAGTATGTATTTATATTAGAGATCATGATTGTGTAAGTCGCGAAAAATGTACAGGAGTAGAAAAATAATATTTTCTTTAATGGTCTCTGGTTCTTATGTTATTTTTATTTTGAAAAACAGACATGAATGTGTTATACTCGTAACAAGTTCCCTTCAGCTGTGAAATATAGCGGACAGAATTGTACATCGAGGATCATAACTATTTATAAAATATCTGGTAGACACAAACATTTATTTGTACCTATATCTGTCGATAGCACATATCAACGCAGTACTAAAGGTAGTCGAGCTGGACTCTCGTTAACAAGATAATATCAGGACGTTGAACCTCTTTAGGTGAAAGGTCATCGTCCATCCCTCCACTAGCTGAATGTGTGTGTTTGTGTATCGTTTGATATTATAAATTACATAGGTATGACAACCAACCACCTTAGGCACTTCATAGTGAGATATTCTGTTTTTGTTATTTTCTTTTCATTGAGGTAAATATGTGGATTCATTTCTTACTCCTATGGTCAATAATTACTCCTAACCAACTAACAAGGAAAACTAAACAAAATATGTCTTAGGTATTGTATAATAGTCGCATACATAGCCCGTACAAGGCCGTATTGCACGTCATCGATAAAAACAATGTCTTTGTTTTCGTCTTACTCTTTCACAAATAATGCGAACGAGATGTAACTACCTAGGTTAGCATCGCAATGGCAACAGCGAGCAATCTTTGTCCAATGACTCATATATGATACCAAATGTTATTGTAATGATTACAATGTTGACATTTATGTTTTCATTGTAATCAATTACAATAAAACATATATTGCTCATATATTATTTAAAATAAATATAACAATATCCTTCCAGCGTGTTCCCAGTTGTATCCTAATACCAAAATTTGGCATAGGCACTGTGTCTAGACACAACATACTCTTGCAGAGTATCTACATTGCTTTTTAGGGTTCCGTACTAAAACGGTAAAAAAGGAACCCTTATGGTTTCACTTTGTCTGTCTGTCTGTCACATCGCTAAATATCTCAAGAACTACTTATGCTATCGATTTGAAATTTGGAATAGTTATAAAAAAGGCTTACCTACACTACATAGAACATAATTTCTTTAAATATTTTTATTTTATTTTCTGTGAACCGGTACACATCTGTATACGGAACCCTCGGTGCGCGAGTCCGACTCACACTTGACCGGTTTTTTTATATTTACGAGAGTACAGCTACAATCCTACTATTACAGTTAGTTTTAGAATAGTGAGTCAATGTTTTGCAAAACAGCTAACAGTGTGTCGACAAACAAAAGTTTTTGCTTGTTACAACTTAGCTAGGGGCGCTCCGTCCGTTCTACTCTTATTCACAACCTATCTCGATTCATCTCTCCCCTCTATCCCCGGTGTAACTTGGTCTCCAGATTCGTGATATCTAAGCGTATTTGGAGGTCACACTTATGATTATTGTGAATACCAAACCCTATTAGTTCTGTATTTACGTTTCATTGAAGATGTTAATTTAACCTAAAGGTATGTAAATAAAAATTGCCAAAATGATATGTCCGCACATCGCTTCGGAGCGTCTGCACCTATTTGCATGATTTGTTTTATTGTGATTGCAATTGTCAGGATAAGGTAAAATAACATGTTATAAAAGTTGTACGGAGAAGTCAATAATTTGGGTTAAAAAATGTCCATATAAAACGTGAGTGAGTGAGACAGGGCAAAGTAGGCAGATCCTCAAAAATACTGACATTATTGTCAGATTAACTACAATTGTTCAGTTCTTTATTTCAGAAGTTCAAGTTATGGTCAAAGTCCTTTAATTGGCTCTTTATTTCATTACATCGTCGGACTTGTAAGTAGAACTTGAAGAACTGATCTCATTTTATTCATTAAGTACACCCATGAGAAGCAGTTCGTATCTAATATTTGACGTCTTTTCATTCTTCGTAACTACATATCCTCCATTAATTTTTACCTTTTAGCTCATTGTGGCACGCAGCTAGTAAGTACCTTGTTAAAAAATTTAATTTTGCCACTTTTACACAATATTTAAGATAAGGTTAATGTTATGAGCGGTTTTTCTAAGGATTACAAAAAAAACACAAAAGAAAACAATCCATGATTTTACAATACAATACAAATATTATTTATTGCTCACCAAACAGACAACAAGCGGTATTATCGCTCTTATTATTGAATTTTTTTTGCATAAAATATCACGTCACTGTTTAATTGGCGGTTTCTGTGAATTTATACATATGATAACTCGCCACTCGACGCTCGTGATTTAGTCACATAAACATTTCTAGTATGTCCTTGTTATCAGTTGGCTAGTATATTTGTATGATTCACATTTAATGTTGATGGATATATGAGTAGGCAAAATGACCCTGACTCATTTGTTACATCTCTTGTTACCCTATATAATAGGGTAACATGTGATGGCGATATAATTTAAGGCGTTTTGTGAAGTTAACAAATTTTAACGAGGATTCATACATTTTATTTCGAGTAAAAGAAAATTGCCTTCTAATTTCTAGAGCAATGAACCCAAGCGGGTCGTCACCGTTCTTGTTTAAACGTTTATTTTCTGCCTGTTCGGCATAATAACAATATTTTGTTCATTTTTAAGACAAACACAGCCAAAAATTAAAAACTTCTTGAGCTTAAGGACCACAATTTTTGCGGATGACTCACAAGACAGAAATAAAAACGTTTGTTAACAGCATTTTTTATCGGCGTGAGATTACTACTGTTATAAAATATATTTATACGTCTAAGCAAATTCATAAATTTTGTCACTTAGGTAATAAAAAGATATTGGTGAAGCTCACGATAAACAAATTAAATCTATTATTTACATTTTGAAAGTATTCTGAAATACATTTCCTATTATGACATATTGAGCTAACTTATAAACATTAACAGCTGGTATCGGATTTCTTTCGAACAAAATAACAGGCACAAGTTTTTTATGTAGGTGTATACATGATGGTACATCTGTTTTAAGTCTGTGGATGTCAATATTACGTTGAACAATTTCTGTAAGCAAACAAGTTATAAATTGACAATGCAAATAATGCAGCATAAAGTTTAATGCTTGTAAAATAAATAAAAATGATCATTACTCGTATCGACAAACTGGTCCTGCCCCATTTAATAGTTGCTTCGCCATCACCACTTTCAATAAAAGTACTTGCATCAAACTCAATATTAAAAAAAAAAACTTTACCTGTATTATTTACAAAATACGTATAAAAGTAGTCACTTCAAAGACGACTTTTTTTTCAAACGACATAGTGATAATATGTAATTATGATGTAATGTGACATAATATATATATTTTATATTATTAGGTATAATGTGTACGGCCCGTTATTAAAACAGGAATGCGCTAACCAGGGTAAATGCTTGAAGTGCAATAAATAGGTGCATATAGCCACAGTGTATTGCGGGCGCCTGCAGGCAACTCAACTAGTCTTGAAGTAAACTTTGACGAGCACTGACGTTGACTACGGATTAAGTACCTAATTTCAAAGTGGGCTAAGATCGTATATTAAACCTGGGTTAAAGTATTACATGGTTCATATTAGGAATATGAAGAAGTTGGGTTACCACAGATACCAATCCAAAAGACATATTTTTGGTAGTCCTCCTCTCGTGTAAGTCCAGTCAATGTAAGAACGAAGACCTGATTGGAATTTAAAAAAAAACCTAATTTTTTGTTAATTTTTTTGGTGAAAAATTAAGAACATGAAAATTCTAAACTTATAGCTTTGTAGTGAAATAGTTGTATAATCTATGAAAATCGGCAATACCGTACCGTATCGTATCAATAAAAACATATTAGAACATTTAAAACCAGTGACGTCAAAAAACACACAATTAGAAAACTAGCTAGAAAGAAAAACTCCAAATCGCCACCATGTTTCCGTGTTATCTCAGTTTTGCTGCGAGTATTAATATATGGGAGTGGGTACGAGTATATATGAATTAACGAATACGAGTATATATGAATCATTAAATATAGTTTTTCACAACACGCCAGCCATCTTCGAATCCAACGGCGTGTCAATAAGAGACGATGGCGAGAGGCCGGATGGGATGACCCTGGTCCCTTGGAGATGGGGCGAGTGCTGGTATGGGGCGCTTGCACACTGGTACCGTCCCATCTGCCAAGAACGTCATCCAGGGCTGGTGGGGCGGCGGAGGTGGCCGAGACAAATAACATTTTTTTTTCTTTTAAGACAGTCAGCTAGCAGTCTTGGCCAGTGGTCATCGTCTATGTGTAGTTTTATAGTGCTGCTACTGTACTGTACTAATTTTAATCTCACCATCATTTTAAACCATCTTACAAATTCCCTGACGTCAATTGTTCTACGTCAATTTCTGAATCCAAACATCGTGTAAGCGGCTAGCGCGGAATAATAATGTTATGTTCCGACATATCTATAATAGGAACGTGTATCTACCTATGCTCAGCAGAACAAAGCGTCTATTTCCGTACTTGGCTCTTATACAATATTAATAGTGGCTCTTATATACATTTTGTTCAATTTTACTGCTTCTACTTCATGGATTCAACTGAGTAACAATATTTATATCTCGTGGGAATTTCGTATGACACCTACCCCTTTCTGGGAGCCCCTTTACTAGCTGCTGTATAAATTGTTTCTCCATTCTATGTGAAGTCAAAGTTAAATTCTTTACTGCATTTCATATAGTGGTAACATTTTGGAACTACGTACCGTCGACTTCATAACGGTGAAGGAGTAAAATACAAATGGAAGTCTTACGTCCACGACCGGGGATATATTAAACTGGAAATCTATTTTCGTTTATTTATTTTATTTTTAGAAAGAAACGGACTAAATTGAAGCCCTGAGGGCCAATTTTTGAGTGTCGAACGCTCGACTTTTCACTCGACATCTGTCAAATCATGATAGTTTTTTGACAGATCTAGAGTGAAGAAGTCGAGCGTTCGACACTCAAAAATCGGTCCCCTGATCTTTATTCACCCTTCAATATCATTGAGATGGCATTCTAAATTTAAAATAAAACAATACTAATATTACGAGTAGGATAAGGCGCCAACAATGCGGTACTTTGCAGCTGACACACACACATACCTATTTATGTTATAACGCAAGAAATATTTACAAACATATGTCTCAGAAAATATTTCTTGACCTATGACTAATATTGCAATGTCATTTCAATGTCTCACTTAAATTATAAAAATCAATGTGAAATCACAGATAGTGCGATGGAAAGCCTATTTTAATCTAACTACGTTATCAAATCTCTGTACTGTTTATAGGTCAACATTAGTTTCATACTTCGTTTCCATTTCGCAATTTAATCAGTTTAACGAGCATTGAGCTAACATGTAGGTATCTAACGCTTTATAAGGCGATGCTTCGTGATAAACAAATAAATGAACTTCATAAGTAAAGACCACTAAATCTAGTCAACGTTTTTTGAAACAAGATCTACTCAAGGGCAGCGGATGTTGACTAAAGGAAAATTATTGTTATTTATCAGGTTTTAACTTACAGCTACCGTCCTGCGTGAAACCAGCGTGAGTACCGGTAGTAGTGTTGTCTCCCGACGCGCGGGCAATAATGAAGACGTCGCCGATGAGAGCCGTTTAATTAACTTCAAAATGAGGCTGTGGCTCTCTAACTTCTCGAGCTAGAGTTTTGCGCCCAAGAAATAATAATGAGCCGGTCTGCAGACGGAGAGCACGGGACTTTTTCTTTGTAGCATAAAATCAATTTTGCAATTATAGCGTAACTTTAAAAGAAAATATTTTTTGCTATAAATAAGCCCAGTTACTCTTGCATTGAAAATCAATCGCAGCAGGCATTAGCAATTCAAGGAAAATTACTGCTATAAGTATATGATCTTTGTATTTGCCGTTATCAATGTCGAGTAAATATTATTTTTAGTTTAACAGAATCTCTATTGTAAGTGGCTAATAAGTTTTATGAAAAGGGCGTTAGTTGTAATATTTTTTTGCAAAACCTACTAATGTTCTTTTCTCATGTTTTTTTTTTCAACATAACTTTGATAAAATCTTCATCTATGTTCGTATGGGTAAAGCACTGATAATTAACACACCATCAGGTAAAATTACGAGTACACACTGACAAAAATAATACTACAATACTTCGTTAAATTTGGTCCCAGTCACGACTAACAATAATCATTCACACTTATGCAATAAGCGTCTTATTTGCTACAAACAAAATGTGCAACTAGAAACTTCCTGTAACAATACGCGTTACCATTCTTCACTCTACCATTAAGATCAGAGGCACTCGAGCCAAAAAAGGCTTTCTTATTAACGGATCAACATTCCTAAGAATTTAAGCTAAAACGTTGATAGTGTTGCCAAAAGTTTGTCGCTTTAACTTTATGATAATTAGTCGAGCGACCTAATTTCCAAGATCAGGCCGCAGAGTGCAGGAGTTAGTCTCGCGAGACTCGCGGGTAATGTCACGGCGGTTGCCACACCAACCTGAGATTTACGATCATACTTGAGACATGATCATGACGTGGCAGATTAAAGACTTCAACAAGAAGTTATGTCTTGTTCATAGCATACATTGGTAATTAACGAATCTACAGTTTAGTAGAGAGTCGTCTTTGTCAATCAAAGGCCTTTGGGTGGTCGGTACCCACTCCTCAATGCGCACGCACCTTTTTCTGATTCCATGGCTATTTATTTATGCATGAGCTTTATTGCCGAAAGTAATTAGTTCGCTCCGACAACACGTAAAGTAATATTGTGCCAACAGTTTGTAGATATAAGTCGGTATATAAGAATGCTTTGATACTGTGGTTCTATAACACATTTTAAGACCCATTTATACACGTGCAAGAATTGCATGCAAGTTTAACTACATTGCAGGTTACCGGTATCATGAATTCAACCGGTCTATCAAATCGGCTTTATGCTAGTGTACATACCCAGGACTGAATAATCTTTAACTAACGCGCATTGTCAAACAAAACTATGTGAACGCGCGATAAATCGCAGAGAATAGCCGACACAGGTTCCAAAGACATAATTCTTTTGCGATTACGGGGCCACTAAATCTTCCGAACTCGTTAATAGAAGTTTCTCACAGCACTTCGCGGCGTCTGACGCCCAGTGCCTTTGGCAGCGAGCACTGCAGGCGAACGCCAATTTAAATGATAAAATTCAGATCCCCTCAAAGGATAAAATGCAGATTATTCCAACCTAAAACTAAATTAAAAAGCCTATTATGGAATTTAATATCGAACTCTGAATGTAGCCTTTAGGGTTTCACCAATATTGGTTTTAGTCCCTGTGACTGCAGGCGATTTGTAGTGGAACTTCCTGGTTATGTGAGTTTTCCCAATATACGACTACATGCCTCCGTAACTAGCAAGTTGCATAATATATGCGCACATTTTTCAAGTTTCTAGGAATGGGTTCCTTACTAAAAGGACAATACATCATGATATATATGCAATGTATTCGCAAAAATTCACTAATCATAACCTTTCAGTATATTTTAGATTACCTGTGTATTTGATTCAGCCTAAACATTCTCCATTTAAAATATTCGTAGTTAGTCGATGTAACATCGTACTGCAGAAGTTATAAAGTTTAATAACTTTACAAAGGCATAGTTGAAACTGACCGCAAAGATGTCCCGAGCTGTTTCTTGGCGGAACAAAGGCTTGCGACCGCAAATACTTGTCAATGCTCTAGTTCGCAATTTGGAGAACTAAGACCAATTATAGGGTAGGAGTTTAATAAATGAATGCAAGAAACTTTCAATGTGAAAAAAACATTAATGTAAGAGTCGTTTCGACTCTACAACTTGATTTCAATTCCGAATGATGTCATAGTTTCGATTTATTTACAAGTTCAAGCGATGTAAAAGTGGCAGTTGGTTGGTACTGTAAGTCTTAATCATAATTCGGATCAGTGTTGGACGGTGCAAATAAAGGATCCGCCTGCAGTTTGTTTGACCTACCTGCCACCAGCGCGGCATGAAGAACGCGCTAGCAGCGAGGCCGTATGCAGCACTTATTTGCTTTGAATATTGAGTTGAATTCTATTCACTTGTAATTAAGGCCACGTCTGGAAACTAGAGTTGCCAAAATGAAGTGAACGGTTAGCAGAGGGATCAAAATAGCTACAATATGACGTGTGGGCGTTTTCATAAAATATTTACTTTGTCGGTGCTGAATCCGATCAAAGAACAGGATTGAGAATGAATAAGTATATATTTGTCGTAGGCGTTTTAGATAAAAAGTTATTACTGAAACATGTTTTATTTCAGAATTCACAATGTTTTAAAATCTTCTACTCAAAATTTCGTGACGTTTACATACAGTACTTTTATCTCACGAGCGCGGGTTAGCCATAGTTGCAGTTGTGACACATGAACACATACACAAATGTGCATTTATATCGCATACACACGACCATCCATGGCTCACCCGCGTTCATGAAAAGCACTACTAGCACCTTCTTATATTTTGTATTTGTATGGGGCCGTGAGGAGTCATCAAATGGGGCCCGACACTCATATAAACCGGCCAAATGCGAGTCTGACTCGCGCGCCGAAGTTGCATTCATTTATTGAAAACGCCTGTATCTAGTCATTCTGTAACACATTTTCTGAACATCACAGGCGTTACATCGCGCATCACATTACTTCAACATTAAACACGGCTTAATGCGAACCGAATCAAATGAAGTTCGTTCCTGGATCTCCCTTTACATCCTTCGCATTCGTTTTTACTTCGCGCTAGACCCTCAAAGGCGTTCAAATTTTTTAATTTTCAATTTCAATCAACTGATATTTTCGTATATCGTATCGGACATCTTGTCAGGTACAATACCTAACGTCCAGAAACCAAGTAGCCATTGATAATTTATTAAGCTTTAACTATTAATTATTTTTCTACAAAAATCGAGTGTATCGATCCCCTAAAAAGAGTTTTAATACAAAAAGTGTTCTTTCTTACCATCATTAGTTTTTATCTAAGGAAGCAGGATCGCTGGGGCTCTGCCAATGATCTGCCCATAGTGTTGAAACGTACGAAAACGACGTGCATCAAATTGCTTTTATTATAAAAGATTTTTAAAAGCAACCTTATACTACGAAGAATATACGTTACTCACCCCGTTATTCATAAACTTAATGAACTACTAAACTAAAACTGCTACTAAACAATCAGACTAAAACGTGGTTTGTCCCTTCTCCACAGGTACAAATGTCAGGGTAATTCATATATAAAAATTAAAAAAAAGGTTTATGATTAAGGGAAATTGGCTGCGAATACCAGAACTTCGCAGGTTCGAATCGAAGTTAATGTATAAATTGTTAACCATTCCTATCAAGTAGTGTTTTAATTTTATTAAATTCGGAGCAGAATTATTTAGTGGGAATCCTTGTCAGGTCTGTTCCACTTAAACTTCGGCTATCGTGCACTTCCGTGGTTAAAATTCACTCCAAAGGTTGATAGTGACATGGCAGTGTCACTCATCATATCGCGGCCAGCGTTCTGTCACGACGATGACACGTATACATGACGACCCAATTAGATGAAAGAGCACGTGCTATGCGGTTTTCCACGATTCTGTCAACCACGCCCCATATGAGAGGCACGCTTATGTCTTTGACGCACGACAAAACGGGATGCAACAACATTCCGTAGCCAATAAGGTAAAAACGGAACCCTTATAGTTTCCTCATCTCTGTCCGTCCGTCCGTATGTCACAGCCGATTTACTCGGAGACTATAAGCACTACAATTATGAAAATGGCAATTTTATGAACCGATTCATAAAACTAATGTGAAAGAGGAGGGCCCCCTTAATTTAATATAAAACTATATTAAATTAAGTGCCCTCCATACATGTAACCGGGGGATGAAAAAAAAACATTCAATTCACACAGGCGTGTGAGGTGTCTAAAGATAGGCCTTTCCCGAGATTTCTAAAAAACTTTTCCATTTAAGGCAACCGTTGGTGAGCTGTCAAAGTCGTAAAAAGTGTGTCTCCCCTTCTAATATCCAAACTATGAAGTATAAAATTCCGAAAAAATGAAGGAGGTGTATATTAGTAAATACGTTCAACGTTTTTGGTTTGAACAAGACAGATCTAACGGTTTTTGAGGTATTGCTGAAAAACTGTCTTGCCCAAACAAAAGGATGTAAGTGCCGTAAGTTTCGTATAAAGATACGACCTTTTCTGATTCAAAGTATTAGATAGTGGTAGTGGTGGTAGTCGCTTTAGAACCCTTCATTGTGCGTGGTCTGACATGCACTTCACCAGTTTTAAGACAAATATCAATAAATATAATGACTGTGTGAAGTTTTACTAAATTTCCTCTTGGCAGAGTTTAGGTGAGGTAAAATACCACCATACTACCAATTTAATGCGCATTATTAAACGACACAACGCATTATTAAACGATACATTTAAGAATGCGGTGTGTTAGTAGCCTGAGTAAAAAACCGGCCAAGTGCGTGTCGGGCCATGCACAGTGTAGAGTTCCGTAGTTGCCCGTCCATCACGTCACCGGTCATATGTCGAATTACGGACCCGTAGAAGGGTTTTTACTGATCTTAGTACTGATGATGTACTTTTATGATATGTTGTGTTGTATACATACAGTTTTGCCCTTTACAGTAATGTCTATTTAGCTGTGATAGATTTCCTTTTAAATACATCGTATATATTACTACCATGATTTTTTTCACATGCCTAATAGCCACCGTTTAGCTGGCAGGGGAGGGGGACACTTGACCATAGCAAAAATTATCATTTAAAAAGCTTGTGGATAAGTAATGTGCTCCTATAAAGTATATAATGTACAAGGTTGGATATGTACAGGAAAGGGAGTATCTACAAATTATATGCATATATACAATAGATAGGAAACACAGGAAGAGACGACAATAGAGAGATCTCTCAGGGACCGAAGTCCAATGAGAGTTGTTGGGAAGTTATATATATGCAACTGATTTTAGAAACTTCGATAGCGCGATGCAGAACATGTCAGATTTGACAGCTGACAGGAGTGACGCCACATCAGCCCCCCTTTGAGACGAAGGAGTTGGCGACGACGTAGGTAGAGTGCTCAGAGTCAGCGTGGCGAGCGAGTGCTCAGAGCCAGGGTGACGAGCGGGTGAGAAGAGGAGTCGAATCGCTGCGAGTTGAGGTACCAGGCATGTGTAGCTGACACGCTAGGTTGCACGCTCAGAGAGAGAGAGGGAGTGAGAGAGGAGGGAGTCGGATTTGCTGCAGGGCGGCGTCAGGATCATCGAAGTTGCGCTTACGTCCATTGTCGGAGGTCACCAATGTGGATAAGTAATGTGCTCCTATAAAGTATATAATGTACAAGGTTGGATATGTACAGGAAAGGGAGTATCTACAAATTATATACATATATACAATAGATGTTGTTGAGATAGGAAACACAGGAAGAGACGACAATAGAGAGATCTCTCAGGGACCGAAGTCCAATGAGAGTTGTTGGGAAGTTATATATATGCAACTGATTTTAGAAACTTCGATAGCGCGATGCAGAACATGTCAGATTTGACAGCTGACAGGAGTGACGCCACAAGCTTAATATCACGCCAACTGATTCTTGAATCAAAAAATGTTTTTAGAAACCTTATAATATTTTTGAACGAGCTATCCAACGATATCCCACACGATGGGATTTGGAGGAAAAAATAATTTGCACCACCAGTTTACATGTAGGGGAGTTACCCTAAAAAAAAATGTTTTTTATGATTTTATTCTACCGTTTTGTCGGCGTCATTGATATGTATATTAATGCTAAATTACAGCTTTCTAGTACTAACGGTTACTGAGAAAAGCGGGGGACGGACGGACGGACATGGCGAAACTATAAAGGTTCCTTGTTTACTACGAAACCTTAAATAGGAAAATAAATGTTCTACTTGGGTTTTTTTCCTATTCAAATCTTGATGTTCAAATTTGGATTCTTATTATTTCCTTAAACTGGGCAGAACAGCATTTCAAAGAACACGATATTTTTGCTCGCACGGTCTTAAGATTTTCTGCCCTTCAGAAGGTTTTGTTAGATAGACGACCAATCTGTGCGTAAGTACTATTATTTGTTTTGTGCCCTTGTTTCGGAATAATAGAAATTAGGCACAGTTTTAGAAGAGAAGAGAAGTTTGTTGTAGGTATTTATCCGCGTGTCTCTTCGAACAGAAAAAGCGTGAGTGGGATGGGAGATATAATTAACGGCATGCAATTTTTTAATTAAAATCATTATTCATAAAATCGCTTTTAATAAATGTAAAGATTTCAGTGGAAATACGAGTAGGAGGGTGATTCGCTAAGATAACCACTCTACCGACCCAAATAGATTTAATTATAAATTTAAATGAAGAAATGCTTTAACAAAATAAATAGTGGACGAGTAATGGCGTTGGTTACGAAATGTTTATTTACCCTGTACGAAAATCGTGAATGAATTTATTACGAGTATATTTATTTAAGTAAAAGTAACCTGGATTAATATTATTTTGTCTGCCTAATTGCTTGTATTACCTACTCAGAAGTTGGATTGAAAATACAAAATTATCTGTTTGCAAAATGATATCGTCGATATTTTTTTTTGAGTAAGTATAATAATATTCTTTATTGGACCACTAATACAGGAGTATACATTATTATAATTAATTTTCATAGAGCTACTTTTTGAACTAACGTTCTTATCGTATTTTAAACGAGTGCCATTCAAGTTATTAAGGGAATTGATAAGTCTCGATCGATTTTTTAAATAACAAAAGTACAGAAATTCTGAGGATTCATTGTACATATTGCCTTCTAAAAATAAATTAAGGAGAATATCTATACTTTATGTGTGTGTATGTTTCTGATGGGCTAGCAACCTATCACTGCCAATATAACATTTTCTCCATACCTCAAGGGGCACTGAAATTAAATTTAATATAGATCGCATGCCTCTTTTTGGAATACAGGCACGATTTCTGTGTAGGTGTGTATAATATGTATGTTTTAAATACAAAAACTATGCGATGTGTAGGATATGGATGTAGATATATCGATATAAAGGTATATTCAGCGTTTACGACACAATACAGAACGTAAAAGTGGCATTCACTCGTATAACACGCCAGTAGGGGTTGGGTACATACTTAGGTTAGCTATGCACAGGACGAGTAGGTACGACCAGTAGATCATAAATATTAGGGCGAGTTGCATAAACCACATTTTACAGGCAGCATTTATATATCACATAGATACCTGTAAAAAAATCATGGAATCAGATTTCAGCAGCTGTAACATACAATAGAAAATGCATGCGGGATTAAGATGTGACTATATGGATAGTAAATCATCAAATTATGTCAAAAAATAAATAAATATTTAACAGAAAAGCAAATTGCCAATACCTAAGCTACACATTTCCCTCATTGTCAATGTTATGTTATATGTTAAGGACAGCTCTCTCTCATGTTTACTGTTTTATAATTTCATGTTGTTTCCTGGTTGCCCTGAAAATCAGCGTCATGATTTTCATGACACTATGCTGAGCGGCACCCATTTTAGTACTAAATAGGTATTTGTACCAAATAAATATTTCTTTCTTTTCTTTCTTTCTTCCGAAAAAGTTAATTATTAAAATATAAAAAGATGTGACAATCGAAAGGTTTGAAAAATTATGTATTTTTTATTGACCATAAGTAAATTAAAACCACCATCGAATTCTTATGTTTCAATAAACAAAAATTGTATGGCAACTATGTATCTAAACGTAATATTTCATGACCAAAACAGCAAATTCTTAGTTTTTCCATACAATGGTAGGAAGTACGGGGCACATACTATGTGACGTCACATACTATGCTCAATTAGTACGGGACATTTTCAAGGCTCGGTAGTTATGCTGTACTTTGAAACCCATTTCTGTCTTTTGTGTTTGTCTAATTGTAGTTGTTCCATATACACATTTGTTCCTCTCTAAAAACTGGTTCGAATGGCATCATAAAAAAATGATATACACTCTCAATTACCAGTAATCAATGTCAAATACTGACAACTCCATCAATATTACTTTGGGCCCATTGCAACGCAAATCTGGGGTAACGATAGAAAAATCTACATAAATATGGCGCGCAGAGTTATCAAGCGGTATCGGTGAATGTTTGCGACACAGACCTGTTATTCATAACACTTACCGACTACCTAACTAATAACCAGCTGCTTAATTCTGTTCTTACATCATGCACAGTTGTTTCCATTCTCGGGGTCAACTTACACTAAGAGGTGAATTCCAAGATGAGCCAAAATATGTTGTGAATGCGTAGCTGCCGCTATCAAATCTGCATTAATTTGCAGTTTTCCCTCATATACACCTTCGTGATGTATTGCCGGATAACTTTTATCCGTTTTTTGTGTTACGTACATATTTTAACTACGTGGTATTCAAGTTTTCAACTAGAATTAAAGGGAAAAATATGTTTAAAAAGCACATTTATACACCAATTTTAAATTAGTCTAATAGATAATTTAATTACAAATATTAATACATATAATTTTATTCACATCAAAACACAGATATATTATATTACTTGAATTAAGTAAATTTTAGAATACGTTACCTATTGAATTCTGAAAATTATGGTAGTGATTTTATTCGCGTAAGTTACATTAGGTTTAGTTAGTTTGTAATCATACGCGTAAGATTATAAATTACTAGCTTTTGCCTGCGACTTCGTCCGCGTGAAAGTCGTTTATCTCGTTAGGGGATGATTTCTGGGATAAAAACTATCTATGTCCTTCCTCGGGAAACAAACCAGCATCATGCCAAATTTCATCTAAATCAGTTTAAGCGGTTTATGCGCGAAGAGGTAACAAACAGACGGAGTAACTTTCATATTTATAATGGACTTTTGCCGGTAACTTCGTTCGTGTGAGCATCCATATCAACTTCTACTCCGCTTATCATACCGTTGCGAGATGATTTCTGGGATAACATGTATTCCATGCTTAAATTCAATATTATTGTGACCTCATTAGCGGCTACTTATCCAACATATTTGATCACTCATTTCAAACAGTTACTATAGTTTCAGGGACTTTTGCTTTTCTCTAGCCCCTAAGTATTTTTATTTCAGCCCCGCCATTTCATAAATTATCCTATTGCGCAATAATTGAATGGGGTTCTTTTTTTTAAATTTATATGCAAGTATATACTTACCTATTTTCAAGCCTTTATATCCAGAATTTAAGAAGTTCTCATACAAAGTTCAAACCCTGTTTTAACCCCCTTTTATGCCGAAATCTGTATTAGTTTTATAGGCCTATAACCTGGCCGGGAATTTTCTCGACAGATTAGTAAAGTTTGCATCAAAATCCATTCAGCCGTTTTCACGTGATGCGCGTTCAAATATACAGACAAACAGACAAAAATTCTAAAAACTATTGGAATGTGTTCTGTTATCGATTGTAATTATCCCCAGCCAACTATTTTTTGAATATCTTCCATGACCTATCTTCCAGACTTTCAACCCTCTTCGGCTTTATTACATGTATAGAGATGTATAGTGATAAGCCAACAGTGTTTACATTTCAACGCCGAGTTTCTTACGCCGGTTCTTCTTGAGGCAGAGGTTTATCTTCTCTCTCTCATCTCGCACTTGGCCGGTTTTTTGACATTCATATGAGAATGTAATATGCCTAAATAGCACTGTTATAACTATTTATACGGTAATAATAGTTAAATAACACATATATAATCAATTAATCATTAAATAAACACCCCCCGTTCCCGGGTAAGAATTGCGCCACCCCATCTCTTCCCGTGGGTTTCGTAGGAGGCGAATAAGGGAAAATCGGAGGGTGGGCAGCAGCATCCTTCGATCATTACCACCATCAAACTGCGGTCGCCAACCCGCTTGCCAAGCGTGGCGACTATGGCAAATCCCCCCCAAGGGAAAAATAAAAACATGTTGGGGAGGCCTATGTTAAGCAGTGAACGTCTTTCGGCTGAAATGATGATGATGATTAAATAAACATATGCCTATATTGAAAAATAAATTACTTTGACTTAAACTTTTGGCTTCAATTTGCCATTAGGGTTATTTAACTACAGAAATTTGTTGTTTGAGATCCCGGGATGGATGCTTTTTATCGCGGGAGAAATTTAATTTTGTATGGAGATACGATATTTACGCGCACGAAGTCGCGGGCAAAAGCTTATTATTATATAAAACATTAAAATTCTAGAACTGTAGTAGACTCGCGACCTAGCATGAAAACGCTAGCTAACTAGTAAAAGATAAACAACCCCAGATTGCGATATTGGAAACGAGGTATGAATGACAATAATGCCTATAGTTTGTGCAACCTTAATACATTATCCCGAACATTTGTGTCGGCAGTAAAAGCATAACAAAGAAAGGGAAATGGCGTTATACAGTGCTATTATATAACGACCTAATCAGCTTATGTCATTATGTTATTATCTCTAGGGATGTAGTGTCGAGAGATTACAATATTTTCCAGACGTGCAAAACAAGTGAGTTTATACTGAAATAATATTTCGTGCTTGGTTTATATTCCTTACGTTCCATGCAAAGGAAACGATTTTATAATTACAGAATATAAACAAATTAGCATAACATACATGTACGTAATGGATATACTTACTGTACTAAGCTTTTTTAGGAATAATAAGGATTAAAAGAACTACCTAGCTGTACTTATCGGAAAAACAACTTATTAAATATTGGATACCTGTATTGAGTATTTGACGTCGTCGCCAAAAGCATTTAAATCACGCAGTGTCAAAATCTAGTCAGGACTTATGGATAAAATATACGAAAACAAAGATATTTGGCGGTTCAATAAGCTGCAGCTAGACAATAGTTGTTAATTAGTTGCTATGTTTTAGTTTACGCTTTAATCGTTATATCAATTGGTATTATATCTAAATAACGCTATACTTTATGAAATAATGTCCTTCGTTCATTATATGCAGTGAACGTTATACTTAACACGTATATACAAAGTGAGCGTATATGTTATGACTGTTATATGATAAGTTCTTATGTGGCAGCCGCAGCTCCAGTCTTAGAGGAGGTCGCTTGGAGATGGGACGGCGCTAGCGTATCAACGTATTTATTTGAGATATTATATTATATTCTTAAAAATTATATACATACTTCAAACTTTTAAGGTACAGTAAAGGAAAATTAAACACGTACCCTTTTTAACTCTTATTGCCATTGGGACAAGGGTGCAAAACGCACGTAAAATCGATTTTCTTGACTGTAATGTTAACAAAAGTCCTTACAATATGGTAACGCAGAGATTATTTTTAAGGTAAGGTGAGAGACAATGCAGTGGAATGGACGCAGTGGAAATTTGGGTACTAGATAATCAGTGGTGTAGTAGTGAGATTTCTGCTCATTAAGTTAAAAAAAAATAGATTCTGACCTCTTTGCATACGGAAAAATAGCACGACACAATTTAAAAATTACACGTTTAAACACTAACTCAGTTTCAAATACTAAACCCTAAAAGTTATTTACAGCCAAAAACAATGGTTTCACGAAATCATTTTAAGGAACTAGTGCATATAAACTCCACGTTTAGTTTCGAATTATATAGGGCAATGACAGTCACATCTCTGATTGTTACGCTACCCATCTATAACCGAGAGGAGGAATAGTAATAAACTGCGATGTAACAGCTTCCCTGACGTATATGAAAATAAATGTTATCCATTTTTGTACCTGACCGGCACTTGTACCTACATAATAGATAGTAAAACCCACAGCGAATCCCTTTCGAAATTGTTACCTGTTACATAATAATATTTAATTTAGGTATATGCTGTTAAGCCGTCGTCTCCCAGGAAAAAGATAAACAATAGCATTATTTTGTAATGAGCCCTGGGGTCACAGGGACTGGTGCCAGTTGATATGCCGTAACAAGGTGGGAGTAGCTGGAAAGTGCTCGGAACTTAATGGAACATTACGGGGTGATTTGGGGGTACACTAGGAAGACTTTAGGATAGTCTTCCACCTCGAGGACCCTGTGGTGATTTAGGGGGGCAAAATGTCTGACATTTTTGAGATTTTCGCTTATATCTCTTAGACTAAATATATTAAAAGGCAACGGTAAGTGATTGGAAATATTATTACACAGTAAAAATAATTCTAGTAAGTACTATGATATTTACTTATTCATTATTCTGTACATACACCCAGTGTCGCTTTTAATTTAAATGAAGCTAGTTTGTTTATAAATAAGCAATGAAGTGTAATACTTGAACCTCTAGAGCGAGCTAAATTAATTTACACCGAGCTAAATTTCTACATGAGTCCCCTGGGGAAAACTGTGCCAGCTGTTGGTCACATGTGGGTTGTGCTATGGGGAAAACTGTGCCAGCTGTTGGTCACATGTGGGTTGTGCTATGCAGTTGATGTCAAATGCTTATTAACTTCCAGATTGTGTCAGTGAGATATCTAGTATATAATAAAATGTTATGAGCATTTAGTTGGCGGTTAAGTTACTTTGTTCTATTGATTTTCATCAGGGAACATCAATAAAAAAAGTTTTACAATAGAAAAAAACGTTTTTTTACTTAAGTAATTTTTACAAAGGCCTTGTATTAAAAAGACGATGTCTGGTTGAATCGAGCTACCAAGATGAATTTTAGAAGTACCTAGTGGTTTTACGTATACATTATGCGTAACGCCGTGTATACCGTTTTATTAAAATCATGTAGTTGTCAAAATTATTTCAAACATGGGAGACGGTGACTTATAATCTAATAGTCACGTAGCGTGTGGTTGTTCAATGCTATTGTATTAAGTATCCCTATAGTTGAGCTGTGTGATTAAATTACTACAGTCTAGACACGGCAGCTCACAGCGCAACGTGGCTCGCATTAAATTCTACGTCTTCACCAAATATAATTTATGAAGGAACTTACCACAACAAAAATTCTCGATATGATCCGCTATATTGTCCGTAGCTCTGAGAATTCGGGCTGTGGTAACTGATATTAAAGGGATTATGCGATATACTGATTTATGGTTTAATTATAACCTTAAGTAACAATCCCATTTTTTTCTATTTTCGTTTGCCTTTAGGTAGGAAATATTTGACATAGCAAAATATTTAAAAGAACGTAAAAATGTGTCGTGATGTAATAATGTAAAGCTAATTTATATCTTTTATTAAGTTCTGAATGCACAAGGTCAGAAA
This sequence comes from Epiblema foenella, assembly GCA_963556455.1. Taxonomy (NCBI): domain Eukaryota; kingdom Metazoa; phylum Arthropoda; class Insecta; order Lepidoptera; family Tortricidae; genus Epiblema; species Epiblema foenella. Next base: position 13,138,760 of record OY747106.1, read on the forward strand.
ATAAATTACTTTTTTAATTATTTTACTGATAATATCCATCGGTTTTGTGGGTCTATGTACTTGTTTGTGTTGTATTATTATTTCTTAATAAAATAAATAAATAATAATAATAAAAAAATATCCAAATTCAAAACTGATATACCTTTTACAAAAAAGTGTTAAGAAAAGATTTTTTTATCAATAAAAAAGTGTGTATCAGCTCCGACCCACGACTGGAGTTTACTCTTTACTAACGATTATAAAATATATTAGTAAACCTTAGTAAACAATTATATAGATTAGTGAATGAGGATAAATGAACTCGTTTTTTATGTTACCGCAAAGTGGGGTTATTTGAGACCCAGGGGGACTCACTACTGAAACTCAGTACTGAAATCATGCATGTTACGTATATTTATATGAATACAGACTTAGCGCGTAGACGTTATCGATATCGATAAATGTTGACCAGTGCCTTTACATGACCGTACTCGCTAGCGACTGCGTAATTGATTTAGTATGCCGATTCTTAGTTCTATTGCGTAACCGCCAGAGGCGCTGTACTTTTGCCCACACAATTTTTTACGCAGTCGCTATCGCTATGTAAACTCATGGTAAAGGCACAGGGACTTCCGCCGCAAGATCGCGACAACACAGATACTTGTAGCCTCTATTCGTCCCGGTACCGCCGCATATCGGGTAGAGTCAGTCCGAGCCAGATCGGGCCAAGCCGAGTTTCTTGCTGGACTCTTCTCAGCTAGGCTAGGTTTAGTGAACCAGCGACAAAACTGCCAGTAGCTCGATTCCTCTCACACCTCCATTCTCGTGTTATGTATATGAGTGAAAGGCACGGCACGATACGAAGTTCGGATTTCGAATTTCGGAGTAGCCCCTCAAATTTGGTTGAAGCCTCAAGTTTGGTTGGTGTGGGAGACGATATAATACTAATACATTGAAAAACAATAGGTCGCTATTTTATGGGGGGCCATCTAGCAGAGAGCGAGTCACCGTCTGCCGGAAATAAATATCTGAGACAGTTTTATTAGGCAGGCGTCCCGTCCGTTGTCTCACGCTATAGCCCAGCCATTAATCCATCATTTTCACCCAATAACCCAGTTCATTTAGACTCCATTAACCAGAAATAGTCCATGTACACCCTGGCGGGTGCTGTCTCTGTGTGCGTCCAATGACGGGCAGGGACAGCATCTGCTCGGTGTATCCCTTGCATTTTATTAAAGTGTCAAAAGGGCCTCTACGTGTTGACTATGTGGTACTCGTTTGGTACTTCGGTGCCTCGGTACTTCGGCTCCACGCACGCCTCCCAAAAGTCCGGGATACCATTGCCCCGTGAACGGGAAAGACATAATAATAATATTGGCTGTGGTTTCTGCGATTATAACTCATAAATATATATGGTTATTTTTGTGCAACTACCTATTTATTTAACTTCACTTGTAGTAAAAAAGCTGTTGAGGTAAAAAGTCCAAACTTGAATAGGTACCTCTTAGAGCATTTAAGACAGGAGAAGCCTTCAGCACGTCTTTCCGAACAAAATATTACGCCAAATTTTGGGGAGGGCGAGGTAACACACATATAAAGACACGCACACACACACTTGCAAAACATACCATTACTAGGCACTAAAACGATCACGCATGCACACTAAAACAGTAAATTTGAGCAATAAAATTCGACGTTGCAAGCGTTTACACTAGGTCAATTATCGCATGGCTAATTAACCAATGTCACTAAGGATCACATTTCAAATAAATTCTCATAAATAGTAGTCCTTACGGTTGGAAATACGGCGATGTGAAATATCAAAATATCGGCCAAGCGTGAAGCGTCGGGAACGAATGTTTTTAAATCGACTTTATAATCGAGGCCCGATTACGATTTTTACTAATAATTGAATCATGGAGAAAATTATAATTGAAGCGAAAACATACTACGTGCAAGTGAAACGATTATTCATCTTTTCCATAAAGATGATAAATCAAAATGTTTTGTGCACCCGAAAACAGCACAGGAAGGCATTTTGACGCAGCTCTTCATGCGCCGGGAACGATTTCGAGACTGAAGTATAATTTAAATAACGTGGCAAATTTTTCTCCTATACCTTTGGCAGAGGGGTAAGTATATCAATGGAGTCTCCAGTCTTAAATGCTCTAAGAAGTACCTATATTATTATTTATCAACCGACTTCCATTCCACTGCAACATAAACCATCTACAAGGGTCTCAACAAAAAAAAAACATTATAATTTTGGTCCTGTTATTCTGTATCAATACGTGGACTGTAATGTAAAACACCTAATTCTATTCATCTTTGAATAATCAATCTAGTTTACTTCCAAACCTTCGTACCCTTTCAACTATCACAATAGCCTGAACTAACTCAAACCTCCCATTAACCGTGATGTACTGATGAAGCTATCAGAATTCTGTAGCAATCATTATTTTTAATTAAAGTAATCGATGGTGTCTTCCCGGACTTTATCCGGACATGGGATCGCCGCATCATTAATCAAATGTACGGCATAGACGAAACGTTCGCCACAATCGTTCTGATCGAATTTTATGGTCGAGAAAATTTCAAGATAGTTCAGTGAAATTAGGCATACCGAAATGGGAATGTGTGGAAAAAACGTCCATATATTAATATGATTTGTTCACTACAGCCAAAGGCAGCACCGTTATGCTTTGAATAGTCACAAAACTTTTAATGCTTATAAAATGTAAGGAACCTTGTATATTTTTAGGCTTTTATATTTGCCACTGTGTATTTTTTAACTTACATGCCTACTCGCTAAGAAGTTGTAAATTAAATATATATAGTTTTGTATATATCGGTTAACGATAGCATTAAATAAAGAACTACCCTCATAAAGAAAGAGCTACGTATTCCTCGTGGTGAATTTGATTTCGTTTAATACTAATTTAGTTTATTTAGCAACAGTAGATTGTTATTTAAAGAGTCGAAATTCTCACGGCAAATAGCGTAATATTTTCATCCATAATTACATTTATTCATTTCACTCCTAAATATCATTAAGTAGTAAAGCCAACCTAGTCGAATATCTACCTACCGACACTTATAGCAATTTTCCTGATAAACAGGATTACACGAAGATTGTGTCACCGTTGCCTCTTATCTGGTTACTAATGAAATAGGAGTCCTTTGACAAAAAAAATATAAAACAACAGGGAGCTTGAAATTCGTACTTGCCCGACTAATCATATACGTTAGAGACGAGTAATAGTTGTTTGTATTAAAATGAAACGCACGGAAAAAAAGTAGATGCTGAAAAGTCTGTGTAAAAACAGGCTAGGGGAGAGGTGAGTCAAGCTAAAGCGCATAATGCGTACACAAACTATGGGCATATAAGGGAAGCGGGTACGCTAAAGACAAACTCTAAAAACTCACAAACTGAGTGCTGTAGAGTAGCATTTTTTACGTTTTTAGACAGGAAGTTTATTGAACTTGAAAATAAAATATCAATTATGAACATGATTTAGTAAATCTTTAAAAAATTAAATAAAAACAAAAGGTCTTCTAAAACCCGCTTTGCCCGACCATAGGCCTAAAGTGGGTAGGCACGTTTGGGCAAATCGGGCAGGCTCCGGGTAAAACGGGTAATTTGAAACATAGTTAAGCATTCATAATAATCAACACCACCATTTGTAGCTATAACTATTGCAAATACCATGCACTATCATGTCAATCATGAAATCTTATATGTAGTCAAATATTAACAACATTGTCTGTACCAAACCGTTACTTCTTGTATTTTGATAATTTTGGTCAAGTGCAACCCACACAAACTTTACTTCATATAATTTTACTATGTTCACAACTTATAATACAAGAAAATGTCACAATCAGTCTAGAGTCTATATAGAGTAGATATTTATGAGATGTTCATGGTCTCATAAGCTTTTTCTAGCAGCTTCCTTTTTTTCAATGTCTAGCAGGGTAGACAATATGATTCTATGAAACTGAAACTGACGTTTTTCCTATTCTTCCATTTCTATTTTCATTGTCGACTTGTCCCACAATGCCTGTGTTGTTTTGCGATGATATTCATTCACCATCTGCAAAATAGAACACGTTAATGGTCAGATAATACTCGGGGCAAAGCCGGTAGGTCCTAAGCACAACCTATCCACTTTGCCCTACCTACATTGCCCAAAACTACATTCTTAGGATCAAACAAGAAGAACATTGAAACCTAAACAAAGGCTGGTTTATTCATGATTTTATATTAAATGATAGTTATGCTGAAATGTTACAGAAATATAAAGAACTAGAAAGTAGCAAACTTTTTCGACTAATCAAACAACACTTGCCTTCTTGTTTTTTCTTAAGAAACAGCACCAAAAACTTCGATTGCACACTGTCACGCAACCTCTTCCCAGTGGCGCTCGCGCGGCATTAGTTGAAACTAACGAACGGTCGAACACTTTCGGCGCACGCTCACATTTATACTAATGTTACTTACAACGACATGCGGACGACTACCCGCTTTAGGCACACTTCCCCTAACCCATGGGCATAGTAGAAACATGATCTCATTGAAACCGTTAGGTATATTTATTATTATTAGACATTTCACTTACGTTAATATTATACTTATATCTTGTCTTCTTTTTTATTGTCTTGATTACTATGGGATAAGTTCGCCTTTCTACTTAACTTCTCCTTTTGTAAATTATGTTAATTTTTTTTGTATACAATAAAGAGTTTTAATACTACTATTACTGGGTACTTACTTCTTAATGACAAAAACGGGGTCGCATGACTTAATTTTTGGACATCGTTGATTGTACACGTTTAACTGTTATTAATATGAATAGTATACAGTGAGGAGTGATATAAAACAATGTATCATATATTAAGTACAGCCTAGTAAGAGAATATAAACAGGAATACTTGACAATAATAATATTAGAACTAAATTAAGTCTAAATCAGGATTTTGAGGCACTGTATCGAGGATGCTGGCGGCACTTTCCTCGCTGTATTGCAATGCTGGTACATAGTACGAGGAAGTGGCCAGCTTTTCAGACATCATGGACCTACAGTTTCGAATATCGTATATATAATTTTGGTGAACTCAATAACTCTCTTATAATAATTTGGCCTTTACCGAACCAATCCCAACGATATTCTCGTTATAGTTTATTTTTAGCCAAACCGCCATGTGGATAGAACTAGCTTTTGTAATCATTTTTCAGAATTTCATAAAAGTGATTTTGGCACAACAAAGGCCTCGTTTTTGCCTAAGAAAACCCTTTCTGCGGAAAAATGTACCTTAGTTATTGTTCCGTCTAACAGATTTATATTTTTCCTTCACAAGAGCGTTGCAAATACAAAGGATCTTTTGTTAATGGATTTCTTTTAACAGTTGAATTTCTTTTTAATTAAATTTTTTAAGACTTCTTCTGTTCGTTTACGGTGGACGATTACGATTCTTTTAACGCAAGTAGTCACCAAACGCTCGGTTCTTTAAATAAGTCCTTATTTCTGATTGGCTGAACAGTTACTGAGGTTATTTGAAATCGATTTTGGTGTTACGACCTCTGGTTTCCAATTATTTAGAATGTGGCCACGCGCTTATCAATGTATGTATTCGTCAATTATTATGTTATTATTGTTATTTTGCTTTTGCATGCAAATGAGATACAATATACGTATGTGTAAAAATGCCGTCATTCCATTGATATACCCACTAACTTAATGTACAAATACGAATAGCAGTAGCAGCAGTACAAATAGCTCTAAAAGACATTTCAAATAGCTTGGGTTTAGAGACAGCTATCATCCTAGTATGTATTAATCTCTAATTAATGAATAACTCTTTACCTAAGCAATTTGAAAAGTTGCACAAACTTTGCTTTTTTTTAAATAAATTAATAATATTATATTTGAATAAATATTTCCAGTCTGTGTTAATTCATTCAATCGTATCAATACGCAATCACTGCTTGTTGATCCGAAATGAATAACATCACTTCCAAATTATTTCGATTCCTCGCTTGCATATGAAGGATTTTTAATACCAGTAATAATTCAAGAGACATCTAACAAATAAAGTACTCGTTTATCCAAACACACTCGTGCAAAAGCATTTTGTGATATTGTGAAATGATATTATCCATATCAAAAAACCCATCAGAATTAAAGCCCAAAAAATATTAAAAGGAAACAGGGTCTACCTGTTTATGTTACCAAATATAAAACCCTCTCTAGCTCAGACAGACGACAGATTAATGTCATCAAATAAAATACATTTTAAAAGAATATTTATTGAATTATACGCTGTTAAGAATTATAACGATATAGAGTTTTTATTCAAACACGTGTGATCCCTATAGTAGAATATCAATGTAAGTTACATTTGACTTGGTCTAAAGTGAAACATGAGAATTGATTAGGTTAAACTTGCTCAGCCGAATTGAAACTAAGACCGTTTTATAAAGATTCGGTTGACCTAATTTCGAATCAAATTGTTGTTACTGAGTACATCTTTTGACATGACTTAATTACCATAATACTTAATCCTTCAACCAAGGGATCCGTAGCCTTAACCCAAAAAAAGGCGCGCTGAGCTTTCGAAAAGATATTTGGAATTTGATATTATATATCAAATTCCAAAAACATTGTTTCAAATTATATTGCGTTATTGCCTTGAGCTCACTAAAAGGGTTTTATTGCTTAGGAACGAGTTTCAAAATACTTTCTCACTACTGTGTGGACCAATCGAGTCGCCACTGAGTTGGACTTATTATGCCGTCAAGCATATTATCTACCTATGTGGTTTCCATCTGGGCGTTAAGTCAACAATTATAAATCCTTCTCTCCGGTCCAGATACCATTATTAGTATTATGAAAAATATCGCCATTCTATAGCAATCATTACATTTTCAATAATAGTAATGTGACGATATTTAAAATACTGTCATTATTACTGACCTCGTATCTGGAATGTATTCATGTTTTTTTTTATTTATTATCTCGCATTTTTTACTTATAAAACTAGTCAGGTGCCTAGTGAACTTCTATAGAATAATTAATTGGAACTAATAAATCTTATAAATACATGAAAACAAAGAAGCAGGTGCTTAGGTGCTTGTGCTTACAATCAATCCTAAAGTTAATTTAAAGTTGGGAATTAATAGTACCTATAACTAACCTACCTACCTAGTACCTATAATTATCTGTTTAGCCCAATGGTTGGCTGGTAGAGAATGCCATTTGGCATTAAGCCCGCCATTTGTACAATTTGTGTATTTTGTGCAATAAAGTTTAAATAAATAAATAAATAAATAACTCGAGTGAAAGATTGTAATTTACATTTTTTTTAATTTGCCTGAAGTGATTTGTAATTTTGCTTAATTTGTTACTTAGGCCGGGTTTTATAAAGATCCGTTAGGTCTAATTCCAGTAACTCAGTACATTTTTTGACATAACAAACCGACATAAGGTCTAACGGATCTTTATAAAACCGAGCCTTAGAGTTAAAAGTGCTTCTTCGTTTTCATGTATTTATAAGTTACGATTCAATTCATCTATAGAAGTTCATAACCTGTCACTGTCACACCTGTCACATAGCTCATCTTCAGGGATCTGGCGACCATATTCACCACACCATTATGATTGTGGTACTTGGTGAGGTGGATGTACTTCCCCACTTACTTTATTATCATTTATAAACAAACGGAGACTTAAAAATTACAATTACATTCAATAAAACCCATTAAAACCTTTTCCAACATATTAAACATAAATAAACCATCCACGAACTGCGAAAACTACCTATCAAATAACCTATTAAAGTACTATCGAGTATTCATACAAGAGCCAATACATAAATCTAATCCTTCCATGTAACACCGGAGCGTGCGGCCCAGGAGCAAATTGTACCAAATGATGAAGATAAGTGAAATTTATGTGTAATGGTATCGACTCCTGCCCTTTATATCAGTATGTTTACATCGATGGCGAGAGCAGATAGCCCATAATTTATGAAGGTTCATATTGTACCGGAATTCGTACTAGTGTGCAACACTACAGATAATACCGGCTTGAGGGTTACTACCAAGGGATTTGGAAATAAACAATTAAGGATTTTAACATACTTCTATTCTATTTTTCATTTCTCATTAAGCTAGTAGGTTTCTGGAAAGAACATAGAAATGTCACTTTCAACGAAGATCCACGTGAGTTGTCATATTGATGAGTTGCAAGAAATATACCATTACATAATATAGGTATTATATTTTAGTAGATATATATTGATATTTTTAAGATTTCGTTTAAAAACAAAGAAATGTTTATTATAATGTTTTTGTCAACTAAACTATCACGATTTTTATGCAACGAATAATAAATGAGGTAAACGTGCTCTTATCGACAGTGACCCAATACATAGCATTTTCAATCTTATGTCATGATGATAGAGGTTAATAGGTGTCATGTATTGGGCACTAAGGTGTCGAGCACTGGGACTTTTACCTTGCCTTTACATATTTAAATCGTCAATGATACAAAAATAATTGTACTTACATATAGCTCGTTAGCACCTTGCTCATATGACTCCCTATTATCATTATCATTCATTAAGGAGTCATATTAGAGCGCAAAACGTAATTACCGTACTTAATTTATTCTAAACATAGTTCCACCTAGGTTTTACAAATTATCCCAGGTAAGGTTTATTATAATTAGGACATTCTTAAAATGTCTGCGTCCATTTATACACAATGAGTAAACACACACCATGAAAGTTGTATAATGACACGGTACTACGCTATTTGAATATTTTTATGTGGGACCAAGTACAATAAAATTAGAACACAAATAATATAATAGAGAATAGATCATTAGGGCAAAAATTAGGTACATACCTACCTCGACGCTAGCGGCCCTCTAACTGGCTGCTACAAATTGACACTATCTGATGACGTCACGCCCAAGTTATTGAACCAACCATTGCATGGGAAAACAAGAAATTTTGCTGTTTTAGTCATGCACACGGGTCATGTATTGTTGTCATATAATTTATAATTTATTTTTCATAAGCTTTATATAGGAACCTATTTTATTTGAGTTATGGACGATAAAAAACAACACAATTTTATAATTTACAATTTATTGTGATATCTTCATTGTTTACTATCCATAGAGTGACACAATGTCATAAATTTAAATATTTATTGACCGAGTGAAACGAAGGTCTCTGCTTCAGCTTCGACAAAAATGCTTTGGTATGTCCGGATTTCCGTTTGTTCTTGTTGACCGAGTGAAACGAAGGTCTCTGCTTCAGCTTCGACAAAAATGCTTTCTTATGTCGGGATTTCGGTTTGTTCTCCTCTACAAGGTCGCATTTCGCAAACGATTCTCGTGAAATTTTGTGAGCAGCGGGGTAATCACGTAACTTTTGTAATACCGTTAGATAGATTTTAATGTCAAATTTTAATTTTATACTATTCTATGCGTCATACTCGTGATCGGGTGCTGTTTGTGGAGTCCGGTCTGTTCATGCTTGCTAGGACATAGTGACTACGTTAATACTAGTGTCTTTTTATAGGGGATTGACGAGAGACATTATCCTGTTGTGGATTCGTTTTTATTATCAGTGACTTAGAGACCATATACATCTCTAACAATATTAAATTAATTTTAATTTTGACGCTCAGAGACCATGTACATCTCTGGGATAATATATTAATTTCACTCCTTGTTTAATCTGGAGACCTTATACATCTCTAACTTAATATTTGTAATAGATAACTTTGCAAGTTTATCTTCACTGTATGACATTAATTTTGTTATAATTGTTAAACTCGAAATTATTATTCCTTCTTGAACTGTAAATTAATATTTTGACATGAAAAAAGTATTACTTATTATAGTCAGACTTTCTTAAATTGTAAACTAATTTTTTTGACATGTAAAAGTGCCCTTGTGGCCTATTTGCAGAATAAATGTTTGTATTTTTTTTTTTGTAATTATCAGCTCATACATTTATACTTCAAAATTGACAGTAAAATCTATCTACCGTTAGTACATAAAGTTACGTGATTCGCCTGGGGCTCATACATTTATACTTCAAAATTGACAGTAAAATCTATCTACCGTTAGTACATAAAGTTACGTGATTCACCTGCAGGTCCGGTAATTATATAGATTTTTTTTGGCGAGACGGGTTTTGGAAATTTCTAAAAACAATTTTTTTATCAATGATTTTGTAAGTTTCTGCGTCCGAATTTCGGTTTGTTGTCCTCCACAGGTCGCATTTTTCAACCGCTTCTCGTGAAATTTTGTTAGCAGGTTCGATATTCATAATAGTTTTTTTTATAATGTCAGATTTTAGAAATGTTAAAAAAAAATCACTAGTGTAATAAGGAATAATCAAATCAAAAAAAAAAATACCAAAAAAACATTTCATTCGTAATCATTACACATACTCTCAATTCTTTATAATAAATTAACTATCCCAAGAAAAAGGGAAGGTGTGATATTGGCCTTAATTCTAAATAAGCAAGAAACAATTTACAAACGTTCTCAAACACACCCTATTCACAATGAAATAAGTTACGATATTATTTAAAATTATACATTGAAAATTCTGTATTTAACATGATATGACTATACTCGAGCGATGCGTGATCCGTTTATTATATTTTCATATGTCTAAAACTCACAGAAGCTTTGTATTTAAAATGATATGATTGCTTGAAGTGATTGACATATTGATCAAAAGAGGTGAATAACAGAGGGTTATTGAAACGAAGGCGTTAATCATTGAAACGTTTACATTTATACAATTTAAAGAGATATCCAAGTTATATAGTACCAAAGAAAACAGCTGAAAACTAAGCGACGAACAGTTTGAGCGTAGACACACTACTCACAAATCCCTATTAATAAGAACCTTCTACGAGTCTGCGAGAGCTACTTTTTTTCATTTAAAATGGAATGGTGTTCATTACTGTATAGAGCGAAGTGCTGTACGCCATTACTGCCACCGTTTCAATGACGGACGGTACTCTTTAGTTTCGGTGGGCAGTTTATCTTAAAACTTGTCTCCATAATGGTACCGTAAGGTAGTGTAACTTGACTGTACTTTTGCATGGTAATTTGGTGTAATTTTTCTAAGATGAACATCGCAGTTGTTATGCCCTAAAGCTTGTTCGAAAAGTTAAGTCTTCATTTTATTGGTATTACTCGTAATTTAGGTATGAACGACAATTTGGTATCAATGTTTATTTTAATAAATATAGATATCATTTCAGGTTGGAACGAATTAGGCTAATAGTGCAATACTTGGCCGCATTTGGGTTCCTCACTGAAAAAATAAATCGCCTTCACATTTTAACTTATTTTGCGCACCCATCTCTCCTCTCCCAATCTACCTTTTTGCGAAAGGTTTTAATTTTTGTATCCAGATCTTAAACCGGCGGGCAACCACTATGCTTTATTATGTATGCTACGCTATATCTAATTCCATACAATATTAGAAAAAAACATGCTAATTGACATGCGGTTTCAAGAAAAAGCAATTACAAACAAAAAAAAATCGGTCAAGTGCGAGTCGGACTCGCACACCGAGGGTTCCGTATACAGATGTGTACCGGTTCCAACACTATTAAATCAGGAAAATCTCAACAACATGGTGTGGAAATTGGACGCCGTGTTACAATTTTGAGCGACTGAATAACTTAGTATGTATGGTGGTTTTTCAAGGATAATTCTTTATCACGTGAACCAATTTAATTTTTTTTCTTTATTTGAAAGAAGGTCAGCATAATCTCGTAGGAATTTATAAAACGAAAATACATGCGAAGGTGATTAAATTACAAACTTAGTATAGAAATGTTTTTTGACGATAAAAAAAAAGAAAAACTAGATAGAGCCACAGTTATATTTTTCCTGTAAAATAAACATTGATATCAATGTTATGTAATCATTTTACATTTTTTCCTTGGTAAACTTCGGAGACAAGGGGTTAAGGAGATAAGGCGTTCCGCGGTTTATTTTTTTTACAGTTTCCCTCATAAAACAAAAACGACACAACGTAAAAAAAAATGTTTCAAAATGTGCAACCCAAGCCCTTTCATATGACACCCCACTCGACATATTAACTAGACTTTCAAATTTTGGACCACCTATTATCCGACATTTTTCACAGAAAATAATTTTTTTTTTAATAAAAATCATGTTCTATGTATGTAGGTAAGTCTTCTTTATAACTATTCCAATCGATAGCATAAGTTGTTCTTGAGATATTTAGCGATGTGACAGAAAAACAAAGTGAAACCATAAGGGTTCCTTTTTTACCATTTTGGTATGGAGCCCTTAAAAGAGAAGTAATGATCGAAATAAATAAGACGATCACTAAATTTCTTTTTGATGTCCTAAATAAACAAAAAAACGTAGACGCATATCAATAGGTACGTTAAAATTCTAATGTTCTATGGAATGAGGTATAAATTGCTGAACCTTACCTACCTATTATAGATAAATTATCGAGGGCTTAGAATTGCATTTATAAAGGTACCGTTCGCATAAAAAGGGAAATAATTTAAAGTTTTATCTTCATATATTGAGGTTACTTACCAAACAACTGGCATAAATACCTGTGTACTTTTTTTGCTTCTAATCGTGATCATTTTAATCATCATCTGTGCTGTCACAAGTATTGACTTAGTGGTGACCGAAGAGCCGGCGTCGTCGAACAAGTATCAGCATTGCGATATAGCGAGGAAATGCCGCCAGCATCCTCAGTACAATGCGCCTAGGACCTGTTTTAGATCTAGGTTACTTTTGCAAGATCGAAATATTTCCTTTATACCTATACGTAATACGCTTTTTGATCATTTTTTAAAGTATCTCCTGTATGCACTCGGATTTCTGGGAATATTCGGATTGATTAATTAATGGCGAAAATCGGGGTTTCCGAACATTTTAATCAAATTATTTCTCTTAACTATTTTTGCTTCAATCCAAGCCTAATAGAATCAAGTAAAATGTGATTCACAGCTAGCAGCTATTAAGCTGCATAATGAGAATAAGACAACGGCAGCAGAGCGGGGGATAACCGGTCGAGACTCGATCCATTAGGCTATCAAATATCAACAAGTTCAACAAACAGTTTATTTTTCTCTGTATATAGTATTAACCTTTTGCATATTGCGGACAGTGGGATTCGTTACGCGATAGCCATAACCGTAACTTGAGCATTACAAATTGTGTATATTTCCAGTAACACGTGCAGTACTAGCAGTATTAACTAAACTAAGTTGGTGTTAACAATATCAGCAATGAAGTTGACTCATTATTTACACTTCATATTAGTACTTATAATGTTTTCTGTGACTGCTAATTCGAATAAACTTGGACCAGTTTACGACCTTGAGGAGGCGCCAAAGTTGTTCGAAGAATTTATCGAGCTATACCAACGCACTTATTCAGGCGAAGAAAAGAAGAGAAAATATGAAGTGTTTTATCAAAACCTTGTTGATATTAACAGAATTAATCGTGATGACAGTTTAACACGGATTGCGGAGATAAATGAAGAAACTGACTTAACGGCGGAGGAGAAACGAAAACTTTATAAACTCCATGATTCGGTGAGTGTTATTATAGTCACTTAATTATTTAAATATTAGCAAGTAGATTGTTCCTATTGCAAGAACATGAATCATCAAATGCCATCCACATTCTACGCAAGACTTTTTCAATATAATAGAAGTAGGTGCATTTTTCATACCAATGATAGGAGCATAGCATCAGTTAAAAAAAAATCAAAACAAACATCAGAGGGTATATATATATTGCTAGTAGTTTTTGTTATGATCCTGTATAATCCACATTTTATTTTCATAATTTAAGATGTCGTTGCCGGTATATAAATCACAGGTAAAACTTAAATTTGATAATATCTCTAAGGGATTATAATTATTTCACGGGACATGTTAAAATGGCTAGTTAATTTTATCATTTTGCCGCGTGCGACATATCTACAAAGAAATCCACTTTGGTACTTATTACAATGGTTTAAGTAGCTGACTGTAAGTGTATAGATAATATTTTATGTGTTTCAGGTTGGAAGACAGAGAGGTTGATTGAAATTTGAGTGCGCAGTACCTTCGTAGGAAGAAAACACTTTTAGAAACATTATTACAGAGGTAATAAAATAAATCAACCATGACTATGCCTGAACCTGAGGCCTGAACTTTTACAAATGCAACCCTCGTATTATTATTCTCTAAGGATTAGAGTCTAAGCTATACAGTACTTTGTAAAATATATTACTACTTACTGTTTTTGTTTGTAGCATTTTGACCGGATTATTTATTTATTATTATTTGAAGTAGTCCTGATGGAGTCTTAAGGTAAAATACTTTGCACAGGAATTGCAAATGCGCTAGTCTAGGCACTTGAATCTGAAACCTATTTCAAACAGAGTGAAGCCAAAAGGGTTCCTTTTTTACATTTTTGGTACGGAACCCTAAAAAAAGGTCTATTCGTCTATCGCACTTGCATATTTGAGCGGCAGAGTGGGAGACATGCGAAGTTTGTGCATGGTGGCGTCGCGATGGTACGGAGACTTCCATAACAGTGATTGAGTATTGGCTTAGTATACTTTAAAATACTTTTTTTTTCAGTATCTGAACAAATAAATGCCAAAAAACATTTGTCCACTTTCTTATGTCAGCAGTATTATGTTAGTCCTGTAAAGAAGTACAGACATTTTAGATTTTTTTTAGTTACACTAATTAAATGTTGAATTACAATTAAATAAGAACATCTAATAATAAAACGTCTTCTGGGTGAGCTAGATTCACCGTTGGCTTCAGCTTTGTTTCGAGTGATTGCTGTTGGCTAGATGCTTGCCAACAGCAATCACATTTTTAATTAAAAAATTAAGCATAAACATTATTTCTTCCTGTAAAGATAAATAAAAAGTAACTGCCTATTTGCTTGTCATCTCTATTGTAGTGTGTAAATTGATGACAAACTCCCGTCAATAATTCATGTAGAACAATCTGGAAGGTGGATTACGGCGGCGAGTCGAACCGCACCGCAGTAATTCTGATTTAGTGTCGCATTATCGTTAGCATAATCAGGCAAACAGCTGCGCTTCACTTGCCTCAGTTTTTACGAAACGGAAACATCGAGATGAGAATTTAAAGTACCCTCGGTGTAATTCGTTTCTTTTTATTCGTCGAACGGGAGAAGTTAACGTAAAGTATGTATTAACATGTCGTTCTCGTAGCGGATTATTGCTTTGACAAATCATTAGTTATATCTCCTGCTTTAATAGCAATGGTAAGAAATAATGTTGTAATGGCTAGTTGTAGTAGTTGTTAGTCTTTTACTTGTCGTCAACTTAAACTTTGTTACTTTTACTGTACTGAATATTGTTATTTGCAGCAAGTAACTTAGATGGTATCAATAAGCGATTTATGAACGCACGCCAAATTGAGCACGTACGAATTACGAATATTGGTTGTGGTTCAGCATATCTCCCTTTCTGTCACTGTCACAAATATACAATTGTTATAGAGATAGAGTAGACTAGACAACGAATTTAGTGTTTTGCGGTAGCCGCTCTGTTATATCATTTTTACTAAATGAGATTTAATTACACATAACATAAATATACAAAAATACCATCCTTTAAATTGCCGGATATATAAGTGTTGTAAAACGGTCGAGTGTACTATTATATAATTACTTATATTTTAAGAAGTTTACTTTCACTCGTGTTTCCCTGCAGTTCGTAGCATCGCTAGATTCGTTATTATGGCGTGGGTTCTTAGAAAATATATAAGTTTTTCCTTTGAGCACATTTACAGCTTACGGTGGTAAAAAGAGAAGAGAACATTGCCTAGCTAGAAACACCTTGGTAGCAAAAATCATAGACAATTATATTATGACGATAATACTTTTATGTTTCTAACAGGATGATACAGTACACCGCTCCGTGCCCGGTGCCAGAACACATGCCCCGACCAAATAAGTGTTCATTATAGTCACATATTACGCCTATCAATTAATACATTCCGTTTGCGCTCATCGGTGAATGTATGGAAAACCCGGTAATCGAGTGCCGGCCGTTCTCGGGAATATGACTCATCCTTAAAGCCCTTTACACACTTGCAAGAACTTCATTAAATTTCATGAGCTCGCCCCTACCCCTTTTGGGAATACAGGCATAAGTTTATGTATGTGTATGTATGTATAAGAATTGCATACAATTTTCATTATATTGCCGGTCAACGAAATACAAGGTATAATGAGTTCAATCGATCTTTTTGACTCCGCAATATAGTTAAGTTTGCGTGCAACGAGTAGGTATAAATACTCGCCTGCACGCTAAACACACAAATGACATAAATTAAACAACCTAGCAGGGCCCCTGTCTTGAAGTAAACAAAGATTTTAATTGAAAGCATAATTAATTTTCGATATTTATGACCTTGTGATAAGTTGTGTAATTATTTGGACCGCAGTCACCCGGGAACTTTCTGCCCTAAAATTAATAACACATGCCGTTAGCCCAGGTAACAGCGTGCATAACACCTTCGGAATTGAGAAGGTTGTTTTCCAGGAGCGAGATAAATTGTTTCATGGTTCACGTTAAGTTTGAGAGCAGACGCAAAACTTACAGGATTTACGTCCAGTGTAACATCAAATGATTACGATTGTACATAAGTAAATAACTTATGTACAATCGTAATATGAAGCATCAGCTAATGAAGTGATAAAATAGATATGTTTTTAAAGGTTTGTATAAAAAACCCTTACGTCCTTATATCAGTCAAGTTGTTAAAAACTGTTTATTTGTTGTGTTACCAGATCTGACATTTGGTTTAACAAGTATTTATAAAACCCTTTAAGGTAAACATTGTCGATTTTTGTTTTTTACATTAAACTTTGATTTTTGGATGAAGGGTAAATAAGCACTCCGCCGCGTTGCACGATGCCTAAATGCATCGTGTGTTCTTTGTCCAAAGTGAAACGAGCCTTAGAAGAATACTAGCTTTGGCTGAATACGAAATGACCTAATCACGTAAAAATTAAACTGGTTATTGCAGTTTGGTTATTTAAGCTAACTATGTTTATGGACCTTTTTGACTGGACTGGAGATAAACTTATCAAATCACAACCCCTTATAGTTTTACCATGTTCGTCTGTCACTGGGTCCATGTGCCCATGGTTTAGTTAAGTGACCCATACTTCAGTTAAAGCTGGAATTTTGCATTTTTTTGCAATTTTTCCTCAATAAAAATGGAAATGTACCGACGAAAAACAAAGTGTATCGGTCATCTTTCACAAAAAAAAAACATGTTCAGTGCATCTGGGTTATCCTTTTTTTTATATGCTGCTGCTGTCTATGATAGCAGTCGTCAAGCCGAGTTAGAGGCCTTCGGGCGGCTTGAGAACTTCTAACAGCCAAGTTGTCCACTCGACAAGGGGGTCGAAGTTGCAACACGTCCATAGGGAGAACCCACCGGTGACCCACCGCTGCCCTACACGCGACCCCTGGGTGGTGCTAAAAGTGTGACAAAAACTGGCAACCGTACAGTCTTCTCGAAGATCTCGCGGTTCGAATTAATTTATATACGGTAAATAATAATCCTTTTTATAACTATTCTATTCGATGACTGGTTTAGCCTAGTGGGTAGTGCACCTGCCTGTGAAGCTGACGGTCCTGGGTTCGAATCCCGGTCAGGGCAAATATTTGTGTGATGAGCATGAATATTTGTTTCTGAGTCTTGGATGTTTTCTATGTATTTAAGTATTTATATCTATTAAATATGTCGTCGTCTAGTACCCATAACACAAACCTTCTTGAGCTTACTGTGGGGCTAGTTCAATTTGTGTAAGATTGTCCTCTAATATTTATTTATTTATTTATTCTAAATCCCAAATCGAAAGCATTAGTAGTTCTTGAGATACTTAGCGATGTGACAGACAGAGAGACAGTAAGAAAACCTGAAATCGTATATACGAGTATGTGTACTAACCGAATTTGATTGTATTTGAAAATATTTTTTATGTTCCAAATACAGTACTAACAAATTCTAAAATTATACATCTACCAGATATGTATATGTGCAAAAATTATGATTCTACTCATGTGACACTTAGCTTTGGGTGCAACCTGAGCCAGTTTTTACATTTCTAGTTTACTTTTACTGCCCCAGTGCCTTAAGTCGAAAGTCTTCGACCAGTGCATCCTTCCGGTCCTCACTTACGGGGCCGAGACGTGGACACTTACAAAAAGCCTCATCCACAAGTTTCAAGTCGCTCAGCGAGCTATGGAGAGAGCTATGCTCGGGGTTTCTCTGAAGGACAGAATCCGGAATCAGAATAGCCGACAGAGAACTAGGGTCCCCGACATAGCGCTGAGGATAAGCAGGCTGAAGTGTCAGTGGGCGGGGCATATTTGCCGCAGAGCCGATGGTCAATGGGGCAGACAAGTTCTGATGTGGAGACCAAGAACGACTCGGCCTATGGGACGACCCCCCGCCAGGTGGACCGCCGACTTGAAGAGAGTGGCGGGAAGTGGTTGCGGAGAGCTGGGGACCGGGTGTGCTGGCGTGAATTAGGGAAGGCCTATGTCCAGCAGTGAACGACTGCAGGCTGAGGATGATGAAGGTGAGGATATTATTAATTTAGAAAAAAAATACCGTTCTTTAGAAATAATAAAACAAAACGTGTCCGTAAATAAAGTTATAAGTATGATGACTGAAGAATATTATAAACAGAGAATATATTTTACCGAAACATTAAAGAGCATTGTTGAATATTTCCAGAGATAAAAGCCCATTGCTCCGCGGGTGCAGGTAATGGAGACAACGATTAAGCAAACGACCCACTGTTTTAAAGGATTATTTTATCCGACATTTATATTAAAATACTCTTAACCAACTTTTAGATGGGCTGCGTCATTATGTACCTACCTACTTCAAATCTGCAACTCGATTGCGTAACATTTGGAACGTACATTAGGTAGATCTGAATATCATTTTTTGTAAGTTAAAATAACAATTGTTTTATTTTAACGCTCATTCAAAATGTTACGCAGTCATTTCTCATGGTTTTTAATTGGACATTTTTTTGATACCTATTATGATTTCTCAGCCTCTAATAAGTATGCAGTTACGTAGCGTCTCATGGACGAGAGAGAAAGTGCTATATGTTCTCTATGCTGTCATAGTGCGAGTTGGGGACTTCACATACCCCTTGAAGTTACATTTGCAGATCTATGCTCTTGAAGCTAATGGTGAATATCGTCCCACCCATACACACCAATCATATAGAATGTTGAAGGTCAACATTATGTTTTGTGTTTCATAATATATGCTCTATTTTTAAATATGAAAACAACCATTCAAATATAGTAATATATAATACATTAAGAATTGAATTATAATTATAAATTAAAATCATAATAACATTCTTTAATTTGCTCAACTTGACTTGCTAACTGCTCATAAATTTCCATTACATCACAAATTCATTTAAGTCTTCTCAAGCTAAATGAATACTATTATATGTACTTACTAAAATAATTATAAAAGTTTAAATAGTCCAAATTTTCCTCTCTCTCCGTTAGATTTGGCCTCTAATTACAAGAACGTAATACGCAAAAGTTATCCTTGTTAAACCGAGGTCAACAAATATCAACTTCGGAGACACCTCCTAAAATCCAGAATTACAGTCCCGATTCCTATGCAGGTGAAAATTGCATCGAATATTAAACCCCAGCGTGAAGTTAAGCGAGCAATTCAGGATTCGGGCGTGTGTGCGAGAAAATAGATTCACCGCCCTGGACCCGGTCCAAGCCGGCGGGTTTATTACTACGTAAATCCTTATCTGGAGCCAATGGCTTTTTGTACCGTGTCTGCCGACTATCAGAAGGAGATTAAAACTCATTAACACGGAGCCTAATGGATTCCTAATAACTGTATCGTGAATAGTTTATACGAGAAAGAATACAAGGGCACGTTAATCCGGGGATCGGCGATCCGTTATTATGTGATTAGCTTCTGTATGGTTGTTTCTTGATACCTATATTATACTAAAATTAATCAACTATATCGGCAATGAGCCACAAAGGCAACACTGATACAAATTCAACTATCTTTTGAATGCAGCAATATTTACAATTAATTGATGTAAGTACTTACATCCTAATAAATTGTTGATGAACATGATACAATGTTCAATTCAAAGTAAAAAGTGAACACTGTATATTGCTGATCGATATACAGTAGTCAATAGTTACATAATACGGCATTTCTGAATCTATCGCCACGTCTCAAAACATCGTAAATATAACTATTTTCAAGCAACACACATTGTATTTTTTGAAACAAACATGCAATCCTATTATTTTATCATCCCGTTGCTTACGGGCTTTTTGTTTTCATTGGTTCAAGTTGCATTTACGAGAAACGAAATTGAGTTTAGTTTTTTACTTTTTTAATGTAACGATTTTACGGAGCGATGTTGATAAAAGAAACAACGCAGCGAATCTAATTCAAGACCGAGGATTTGAGGAGAAAATTCGGGTTGGCCGATTCTACCAGTGTACAAGAGCTTTTAGCTTTTTTAACGTGCATTTGGACACTTCTTTCTGCGAAAAAAGAAAATGCGTAATCTGCTCAGTGTTTGTATATTGGATCTTTCGTTTGAAAGTTGAATTTTCCACAACTCTATTTCCATCAATGGTTATAGTTAAAAAACGGTTACTTTGAATGCAGATAAATATCAAGCAACAGCAAAAAAAAAGATAAAGCCGAAGCCACACGAAGGACACAATAATAACACATACATTTCGGTTTCCCCATGCAGCAGTCGTTAAGCCGAGTTCAATATTTTTACGAGTGAAAATAGAGATAGCAATATTATGCTGGGCTCCGAATAGGTAACAATAATACTATCGGAAAAACCCCAAGATGGGATTTTGAAGAGGATAAGAGATGGAAAAATACAAATAAAACAGATATTTATTTATTAAAGCCTATTATATCCATATTATATTTTTGTGGTTGTATTTTTTTTACTAAATATGAATCCCTCTATGGGTGAAGGCCTCCTCCGATTCCTTCCATTCTTTTTTCTGTCTTCCTGTCTTTATCCAATTCATTGCCCAATGTTTGGATGATGGCGTCACCCCATCGTTTGTATGAAAACAGTGATTTACTTTGGACTAATAACAACTACGTTAATCATGTGACGGATTTTAAACTCCTTAATTTTCTTTTGTAATAAAATCCGTCCTTTAACGGAATTTATCCTCTTACGTGAAAAGAGACGCATATAAAAGTGGATTGCACCAAACCGTCTGTATTCGTAAGGGGCGCTCATTAAAATATGATCGTATGGAAAGTTTAACATGTTTCTATGGGATGACAGCTGCCGGTGCACTACTTAAAGTGGTAACCTTTGTCTTCAACCGTAAGCTGGTGCAACCCGCCGACTATTAAAAATGGGTGACAACGAACAGTAAATTAACAAATATGCGCAAGCCTTAAAAATATATGGCGATCTAATCGCTCTTTAGCGTAGCTTTTAATAAACAAAAAAATGCAATATTTCGTGACCAAAACAGCAAATTACTTGGTGCAATGCAATGTTAGTACGGGCGCATATTATATGACGTCAGATACTATGCTCAAGTAGTATGGGACGTTTTGAGGACTCGGATTTTCTGCTGTACTTTGCCACCCATTTTTGTCTTTTGTGTTGTTCTAATTGTAGTTGTTCCAAACACATTTGTTTCTCTCTAAAAACTGGTTCGAATGGCATCATAAAAAAGATGCATGTTAAAAAAGAAATATGTATGCAGATAATAATTCAACACGATACATTATTTGTTCGTGCTCAAGATGGAAATCCCAGTGCAATGGAAATATAAAAATAACGCAAGCACTGCCCCTTGGGAATATCTCGGCAACTCGATTGTATACCCGACTCACTTTAAAATAAGCCATAAAAAAGCTAAGTTTAAATAAATATGAACTGTTACGGATGTGGCTAATACAGCTGAGGCAGCGCCAACATTTCATTACCTACTGTTCAACTTTTTACTTTTTATTATAATGATAGGTATTGTACCACTAAAGGTTTTAGGGGCCAACAAGTGCCCGCAGTTCGCGGAAGCTAATTTAAGTACAAGTTATAACCATGTCTACTTAAATACTACGTTAATTAGGGTATAAAAAAATCACGCCTAAATGTTCTTCTGGTCGGTGAGCGGCGAACCTAGAGACTCGAGGGGGCCCTGGAACTCTCAGGCTGTGGAACAATAATCCTCTCGCAAAGTCCAGAAGACCCCGTGATTTCTCTCATATTATCGGGTTGGTGTTAAAAAAACACAATTTCCTAATAAAGCTACAAAAAAATCCTCGATCGGCGCAAACCACACACGAATTTCACGACAAAGGGAAAACTATTGATTTTAGCTTGTGGGAACGAATTCAATGCACCACACCAAAAAAGCCGTATCATCAATGCAATAGACCATCATTCCGACATTACGATGACAACTCAAAGACAAGTTGCTTTCCGAAACACCCAAAACATTTGGCTGTCATACAGTTGCTTATTATTATATGAAGCCGGGACGTAATTATTAGCATACGGGACTTAATCCCGTTTAGTAATCATGTGTGAAAATGATGCAAATTTAAACCACCAAACGATTAACATACTCTATAGAATATTCAGTGGATAATTTGCTTTAGATACTTTTAGAAATTGTACTAATGACGGATTCAATTGATTTTTTTAAAATCTACATTCTATACCCTCTAACGGTGCTGCTGCTTCTCTCATATATTACATAAGCGGCTTCCTAACTTGGCGGGGCGAGATTGATTTTATTCATTGATTTGAGCTTACTGATGTCGAAGACATTTTCTTAATTGACGGGATACTGCCAGTATTACGTTTGCACAGTAGTAATATCATGCGCGGAAGCATAGTCTAAGAAAACAAGGCCTGACAATCCGGATCGTGACACCACATACGCCACTGTCGACGACACACTCACACTTACATCCACATACCGTCGATAGGCTGATGACGTAAATTATGTCACTGCACTAGTATTATCCCGCTTCCGCGCATCCCGCGTCAGTCAGGAAGCACTCATTTTTAAATGTAGATTTAGGGGCAAAGTGTTCCTCTTGCCGCTTTGGCGAATTTTGACTCTGGCATACCTCCGTGGTGTCCAGATACCTTATGGCGCTAGGAAAGAAAGAGCATGTGTTATGAGGCGAGGATGCCATGATTAGCTGTAAAACATCGATTTTGTTATTTGGTATTCCCTCTTATGTACAAAATGATGATGATGATGATGCTCAACAGAAGCGTGGTGTCAATAAAACAGGGTTTAAATCGGAAACGTATTCATAAGTCACTTTTTCCGATTCTACAAATGATCGCTTTTTCAATTCAATTGTTGTTATAGAATAAGACAAGTTATAGGTAACTACCAAATACTTTAAATCATGCCACCCTATATCGGCGCACACACACAGATTATATGAGGGATGACAAAATGTAGTGTGGTGTGACGAAGTGACCACGTTATATGATTTTTACTGCCAATAATTTGACAAATAATACTTAATTTTAGGATTAGAAACTTTGTGTTTCTGTACTTAATCATGTCAAATAATTTCTGATCACGTCTTCGTTGTCATCTTGTCATCATCAGAGAAAATCCAATATGGGAATCCATTCTGTAAGACTTAAACATATTTTTTATGTATAAAGCTTTATTTAAGCAACAAAAAGCTACATAAAATAAGGAAATTCATCCAACAAGAAGCCTTTCAACGACATAATTTATTCTCAAGTATACAGAGCAATGGGAAGGTTCTACAGAAGTGGATTTGCATGAACGAAGTTTATTAACTCCTTGTAACTCACTTTCTTTAAGCTTTCATTAAAGTGAAGCACCTTTACAAATTTAAAATAATAATAAACTACGTAGTTAACACGCAATAAAATATTTCATATAAAAATTCCAGGAGCATAAGTTTAAAGTCAACACAAAGCTGGCGTTTATGCTTTGTTTTTATTGCAATGAAAACGGGCGGTTTCTTGGTTGTTTAGTTTGTTTTTTTGGACGAGCCTATTTGCTTGCTGGTGGAAAAAATGGCAGGTCACGAGCGGCGGAAGTGCAGATCGCTGTATGCCGTTAACAATAATGATTTCTCTGCGGGTGGTCCGGGATTTTTCACCTCTACCGCGACCCTTAACACTTTATTTACCCTATTTTTCACTCTCACTCCACGGGCTTATTAAGGCTCTGTATCAATTAATTATATCGGCCATTCGTAGAAACATTCCTCGTTTACTTTTATGGCAAAATGTTTGCGGCGCACAACAACTTCTATGAATTTCAGAGTATATTTCTTACAAGTAGCTTTATTTCCTTAACAGATTCGGTGAAGTTTACGAGCAAAACAATAACTGCAAAATAGCCTATCTAGTCATCCGGGCGCCACATATCGTACAAAACAGTACCTAATGGAGAAGTCAAGGGGAGAGACACTTAATTAACTTTAAAGCTAGGCGCAAACTTGCTCGTCTTTGAGTGGGGGGAATGGGGGGACTAGGCAGTTGACTGTTCCACACATCGCATTATTCGGCGGGGCGCGTCGGCTCCGAGGTCAAATGCTGAGAACTTAGCCTTCTTCGTAAGTGTATTGCGAACTCCACTCCGGCTCCGCAACACGCTTATGTATCACGTCACAAAGTATGATGGTGTGCCCACTGATGTTCGAGTAGTTTTTGTTTTTCCTATTTGCTTGCGGGCTTAATGTGGCGTGGCGTGTTTGCCTAGTGTCGCCAAAAATATTTCGCGTAACTTTTAACACGTGCAAAAAATATGCCTATATCGTGCCAAGCAAAAATACGTTAGCTAGTGAAAAAATGTTATTATTTAAATTAAATAACAAGTAACGACAAAACAATGTACAAAAATTCTTCTGTTCTGGATTCCACATAAAAAATCTCTTTTAACACTTTGGCTGCTATGAACATCACCGGTGGGATCACGTAATCTTCTCTGTGTAGCCACGAGCATCACCGGTGGGATCAGAAGCCCATTTTTCAGGGTATTGTTTTGCGGATTTTTTGGGGGCAACAGTCAAACTTTGAATGCTATTTTGTAGAGGCTCCATAGTTACTAACCAAAACTTGATTATTTCGAAGTTTTAGATACCTTATATCTTCTGAGGGGCTCCTAACATTGGTTGACCATCATTACTTTATAGCATCATGTAAGTGGGCCTGCCAAATTTTTCGAGTCGCATCCAAGGAGTTTGTTGCAAAGTTTGACTTTGGCCTCCAAAGAATACTGCAAAACAACACCTTGAAAAATTTGAATCTAATACCACCGGTGATGCTCATGGCCACACAGAGAATATGAAGCGATCCCATCGGTGATGCTCATGGCATGGTATCTCAGTAATAGAGCGATGCTTTGAGCATCACCAGTGGCATCAGTAAATTTGTATGGGGGGGTGAGAGGAATACCGTAGTTGTTGTATGGTGCCAACCAACGTGTTAAATTATATTAGATAAGATAGCCTTTATTTGCTGAATATTTTCACATTTAATTTATATTAATATGAATTATTTTTTTCTAATATGTAATATCCTTTGCATGCACATAATTTATTTTCCATTCTTATATTATAAATGTTCAATTTTAGCTTGGTTCTTGTACATAGGCCTCTTCCCAAGCTTTCCATTTATTGCGTGTCTTCTCCATGTGTTTCCAGCTGTCTTTTTAATGTCATTTTCCCATCTCATTGTTGGTCTTCCTCGTTTTCTTTTTCCTAACCTTGGATGAATGAAATGGTCATTATGTCCTTTTTTCTTTACTTCTCTATTTTTTCCCTCATCATGACTTGTCCATCTCCATTTCAGATTTTTGATGTACCGTGTATATCAGGCACTTGTTTTTTTATAATTTTTGTTAAAGATGCTAATGCGCTCCATGTTTTGTTGGCACACTTTCAGTTTTTGGGTATTCCCTTGCGTATGGGGCCATGTTTGGCATCCATGTGTTATAAAAGAAAGTATGCACATGTAAAATACTTTGATCTTTAATGTCCGTGTAAAATTGTTTGTTCTTCATTACTTCTTGGAGGGACTAGTATTGTCTCTATGCACTCGTTACTCTTTGGTCTATTTCTTTATTCATCTGTAATGTTGGGTAGATAATCTGGCCAAGATATATTATGTGTTTTCATCCCCATATTCATTTTCTTCGTTGTTCACCTCTATTCTAGTTTTTGCGTTGTTAGCCTCATACCTTTTCTTTTTCCAGTGTTCATTGATAATCCTAAATTTCTACTCTCTTTTGCTAATTCCTGGACCATCTTCTCCAATTCTTTTGAATTATTTGAAATTATTATTAAGTCATCTGCAAACCTGAGATGGTTGAGTATTTTGCCATTTATATTTATTCCATAGTTGTCCCAATTTAGTCTCTGGAATGTTAATTCAAGCACTGCCGAGAATAATTTTGCAGAAAGGGAAATCAATCTAGAATTAATTACCCCTTACCTTTCCATCTTAATTCTTATAAGTACTATTTTTATATATGTCTCGAATTATACTTATACATTTTGATTTCATGCCTTGAGTTTTGAGAACCATCCATACAGCACTATGTTTGATTGAGTCAAATGCTTTATCTATATTTTTGTCTATAAAGCTAATAGAATGTGTTTGTTGGGATTCGTTGCATTCATCAATTGTTATATGGTATGTTTGTAATCAAAAGTAGAGTAATTACTGTTTAATCCTGCTTGTTCTTTTAGTTGTGTTTGTTCGAGAGTTTTTGTCATTCTATTTGGAAGGATTTTTGAGAAAATGTTGTACAAGTTGGACATGAGTCTTATTGGTTTGTAGTTTTCAATTTTGTTCTTATCGCCTATTTTGTGAAGACTTATTGTGGAAAATTTCGTCAATTGTTTTGGGAATGTTTCGGTTTGGCAGTCTCAGTTCCTTTTAGTCCAGTCCCTATATTATGTGCTCTCTTCGTTATCATTATACAAATCCTTGTAAAATGAGGTGGCAACTGTCATAATATCCTTACTTTTATTTCTGGTTTTCTCGGTTTTGCTATCTTTCATATTTGGTATCCAAGTCTTACATTATTTCAGTTTTTTTCTGCTCTTTTCATTCCTTCTATCTTTTCAACATGGTTCATTATTATGTTTGTTCGTTGTTGTTTTCTGTACTTTCTTATACTGTGGTTAATGTTTTGCTTAGTGCCGATATATTGGCTTTATCTTTGTTTCCTTGCATAATCATCTCTTTCCTGGTTTTAAGTAATGCTGTAATAAGGTTTTAAATGTTTTGCTAAGTTTTTTACTTCTAGTTCGACGCAGCCGTATCTTTTTTGAATACAAGGCCGTGGTTAATTTTATAGCTTATTTTTTAGAGGATATTCTAATCCATTTAATGTGTCTTCAGGTACGCTGCTGGTAATCTGAACTCTGTATTGGGATTTATATGTATATTTCCTTGAGTTCCTGGTATCTATTAAAGTTATTTTCGCTCTCAGCGGATTGGTCTGAGTTGAAGTTGAGTGATTTAAGACATTAAATTATATTAGTAAACTTAAATTGCAATTTCCTTTCAGCGGTGGATCATATTGTACGCAGGCGTTGTACGTGTGTAATTAACTTCCGAATTAAAACCGCACCCGATGCGCAACTCGAAGTTAAATTGTGTAAATGCCTACACATATTATAAGCTTAATTAATTTTGCCTACAGATGGCTCAAGAATCCACTGTTATTAAGACCCTGTTAATATTGGGAATGCTTACTATTTTATTTTGGTAAAATTTGGTTAATAATGTTTAGCTGTTTTCTTAAGTAAACGAATAAAAATAATCTTTATAATGCATGTGCTCGAAATGTGGATTTTCTAATCAGCAAAACTATGCGAAAAGTTCCACTTTTCCGCACTAGTGCTTTTAATTTTTAACTCCGTCGTTAGCCTAACGCAGAGATAATTTGTTATTTGAGAAAAGTTTTACAAATTACTAAATTATACATTCACAAACTTATAAAAGGTACATAAATAAGAATACGTATTAAACGTATTACTTTTTAGATTAAACAATTTACTTATAAATAAATTGTAAATATTCGCTAACATGCTTGGCTGATACAGATTCAGCCAGTGCCTTCCGGCTTTAGCATTTTGCACATGCGCAGTTTGTTTGACGTATTGGGCAATGTAAATTATAACCAATAGAAATTAATTTTTCAATTCAATTTTTTATGTCGTCGCATAATACAAAAACTTTGTACGATACAATATGTACGGAAACGTAATTCCCAACAAGTGTCGGTCAAAAACACTCGCTAAACGCGCGTGTTTTAGTTCACCGCCACTTGTATCGCAAATAACTTCTTACTTTCTTTCATTAAACATTGTTTATTTTCAGAATCAAGGTCATCTAATTTAATGAAAGAACCGCTTCGGCAGTTTTCTATTGTATTCTTATAAGACCCGAAACGTCGGTACGTATTTCATGAAAAATGTACGCGAATAAATCCTTTAAATCGTTTTACTTTAAGTGATCATGTTCTGTATAATATTCTGCTTCCAAAATGTAGGTAGGTAGTGTAGGTAGGTTTGGGATTCTGTGTAGGTAAATATTGTAAATACGAATATATAAAGCATTTTAGATAAGTTTATGTAATCAAGCCATTATTGATATTACTGATCTCAGTTCAATGGGAGCGTTCGTGGCCCAGCGGCGCCCGCCTACCGCGTGTGGTTGGTATGCAAGGTTAAGCGACGTCGGCCCATCAACTCTTAGATGGGTGACCGCTTCGATGAGTGGTTCTTAACTGACCGCGCGCTGCCGTGCTTTGGAAGGCGCATTAATTCGTTGATTTCGGCTGCTGTCTATTATAGCAGTCGTTAAGCCAAGTTAGTTGCATTAGGATTTTCAAGTGAGTGACACTTGAAAATCCTAATGCCAATAAGGTCCAGTTTCCCCTTAGGTTGGAAGGTCAGATGGGATTAGGTAGCGTGAAGGATGTCCGCTTCAGGACGCAACTGTATACTGGGATATCTAACTGTGATGATGATGAGTTACAGTAGGTTTGAGAATAGGTGCTGTTCCCTTTCGCGATAATACAAAATCGGGAATATTCCTGGTAAGACACATCTCTTCTATACTGTTACAGACGTTAGGGCATCGTTTAAATTTACGTCCATGGATAATCGAAACGGTTCCAAAAGTGATATTTAATTTTCATCTATATTATCGCAGATACTTAATAAAAAAAAATACTTAGAAACCTTATACCTTATACCTCTTTTTACTCCATATATGTATATAGCTATTTAGCCACTCACAAGACACTATACTTTGGTAATAAATTCCAAAGGAAATTTAGAAAGACACTATACTTTGGCAATAAATTCCAAAGGAAATTTATTACCAAAGTATAGTGTCTCGTTATAAACATGTAACATTTTGGTTATCTCAGGAAATCCGACATCTCCGGAACGGGGCTATGTTTGCGGGCTTGATAAGGGCGCCCTCTGTTCCTACTGAATACTGGGCGCGATAACAAATTCAATGTAAACACCCCCTTAGTGTCACGTCACAACATTATGGCTGGTAAACTTCCGAGTGATTTACGGGTTATTTGTACGTTTGTTAATTGACGATAATACGGTAAGTATGTGAAAGAGGAAGATAATGGACTTTAAGTTTGTATATGTAGGGATAATCTCCGGACTACTCATCCGATTAAAAAAAAAATTTGCCAGTATACTATAGACTGGACCTTCGGGTGGGTATAGGCTATATTTATTATCCCACTGTTGCGCCTGCATGCTTATTTACTACGCATGTGAAGCGGGGTGATCAGCATGTTTATTAAATTGGTTTCCAAAAAATAGATAAAAGTAGCAAAACAAAAAGGAGGACATAAGCCGATGACAAAGCTCGAGGATTAGATCTGACAACTATTTTTCCAACTTTGATAGTATAATTGTCACCTGACAATACGTCGTGCATTTCTGACCCAGTGACTTTAGTTGTCGATCCAAAACTGTACGACGAGTTGACATGGTCAGGAGACAATTGTATAGGAAATATATTTCATCGCTTATCAAAATATACTGACTCTGGAGCAAAAAAAAACTGATTTCAGTGCCCTTTGTCATGAGTTTGCATGACCGTACTCGCTAGCGACTGCGTAAACGATTTAGTATGCCGATTCTTAGTTCTACTGCGTAACCGCCAGAGGCGCTGTACTTTTGCCCATACAATTTTAAATACTAGCATTGTAGGTATAGTTCATGAAATTGTCGCCTGATGGCTAGTTAGAAGTTTATAATTTTTACACCGAATCGAAAGAGGCCAGCGTGAAAAATAAAATCCGATATTTACCAATAGACTGTTACCGTTATTTGCCAATAAGTTTATTCAGACTCTATAGATACGTAACTGGTTAATATACTATTGGTTACTTAAAATAAACCAGGGATTTTATTAGGTACTCTAATTTTAAATACCCTATATTTTTATTAAAAGTATTTCATTAAAAATATATATATTATACGATTTACATAAAAAGACATTTCAACACATTTATTATCGCATTAATGGATTAAGTACCTACCTATTCATTACCTATCACGGTTTTGTATTTGTTCTCTATATCAAATTATTAATTTTTAGTTTTTCTAAATCAAAAGAAACTTACACGGCACTTTGTATCAATTTTTTGTACAAACAGTTTTCTAGCATAGTTTCATCTGCTAAATCAAATTGCGGCTCTAATCCCAGGAGATCACAGGCACCACAGCCCACATCATCCAACCCGTTAAATGCGCCGACATTGGATTTTGGAGTCAGCGAATTCATGACGCGGGCATTGACAAGGCGTCAAGCCGCGATGAAAGGAGGAGTGGCTGATGTGAATGACACCATGGGAGCGACGATTTGCTCCGGCTGCGCTGGCGCGGTGCCAGACACCCATTCTTTGAGCTTTACACCAGTATTCCATTATCCTAATAGGCGTTAGTATAGAACGGATTTTCTGCAGTGACTGGGTTAATGATTGTGCATCCACGTTTATATTTATGTTTGTCTTAGTCTTGCCAGTTTTGTACACGTCTTTACTGCAAGCCATATTTATTTGTTTAAAACTAATTCCCAACGAGAACTAGCTACGTACAATATTTATAAAAAGAATGAAATAAAGTTGCATGGAGCGTTCCGCAAAATTTATCAGCCTGGGGATATTTAAGTAACTCGGCACAGTATCTAATTTAAAGAAAAAACTAAATAGAACTTTTCACAAGTGAAATAAAAAAGTTTTAGAGAAAATTGTAAAAGGATTCGGCGTCTCTGCGCCTGTTTAAGGTTTTGAATTTCAAAAGTTATTATTCTTAACTGAACGTTCGGAGCAGGCGCGCTATATAATGGCGAGATGATTAAAATATCAGGGATCCTTGGCGCCGCCCCCGCCCGCAGGATTGTCTTTTGTGCGTCGAAATAAACGTTGTTCCATCAAGACAATTTTCTGCTGAAAACCACTGTCGTCACGGATAACGCCGGCGAGGAATTTTATTACCAAACCACACAAATTCTTTTTCAACTTACGATTTGTGTCATTCATAACGTACCGAAATTATTTCTTTTGAAACCGAGCAAACGTTCCCTTTTATGTTTACAGAATATTTACATGAAAAAATACTTGTGTGCTATGAAAATCAAGAAGCTGTGCTCTTGGGGTGCGAGAATTTTGGGAATTAAATTGTGCACTGAAAAAGGATCCATAAGTACGAATTTGATAAATTCCAAAGTCATTCTGTATTTTTGTCTGTTACCTATTATATATTTTGTCATTCACAGTACTTTAATTTGATAGAAATTTTTCAATCAAATTAAAAGGCAAGATTAAGTTATTAGTTATCAAAATTACATATTGCTGCTACAATCAAAAATACATAGAAAAATACAAGAATAAAAAAGTCAACATATACAGGGTTATCGGCGATTAGTTCATCTTGCCGCTTTATACAATCAGCAACGTCACCCGCAATTAGTATTTTCATTCGTGTAGTAGGTAATAGTCAACTGGAATGGAGCAATACGATAAGCTAACGAGAACTAATTTGTAGTGGGACATCACAAGCGTAATAAAGTCTTAACCATAAATCCCCTGTTATCTCATGCCCAGCTACATGTAGCAACGCACATCGCGATGAAACGAAGTCAATCTGCATAAATTTGCAGTTGACCCTGTTATTACATACACACAAATATACCAGCCGAATTTGCTATTTCACTGTAACGGTTTCAAATGATTTGAAACAGGAATATTTCATGCCGGTTAGATACCGAGTTGAATTTGTTATATGGGCAACTTTGACGTGGCTTGGGTGTGGGAGTGATTTAATAAAGAGGTTCATTTAACATATCGCAATTCTGAAAAAAGGATGCTGCTGCCCACCCTCCGATTTTCCCTTATTCGCCTCCTACGAAACCCACGGGAAGAGATGGGGTGGCGCAATTCTTACCCGGCAACCACACGGGCAAGCATCCTTCGATCATTACCACCATCAAACTGCGGTCGCCAACCCGCTTGCCAAGCGTGGCGACTATGGCAAATCCCCCCCAACGGAAAATAAATTGGGGGAGGCCTATGTTCAGCAGTGGACGTCTTTCGGCTGAAATGATGATGATGATGATGAATTCTGAAAAAAGAGTCTGACAAGCACTAAACAAAAATAAACCTTATAATTTATTTTTAAATAAATCAGGGAATAAATATGCTATTTATTGTCTGGCTCAATTTTTACGTAATTTTAGTTCCTATTTACTAAAACTATAATTTTGTTACTTATTTTGCGTTCTTGCAGTTTTCGCAGTCTACCGATAAAAATTATATTAAACCATTTTTTCGTTATTTTTTTTAAGCCTAATAGATGTCCCAATGCCGAACAAAGGCCTCCACTCTTGACTTCCACTCGCCCTGGCTCTGAGTAGTCTCGGACCAGTCGTTTAGCATTTCCAAATAAATGTATCCAACTTATGCAAATATATTAAAACGCACACGACTGTAATGACAAGGTCATATATATACATCGTGGGCGTTAATAACCCGAAAGATTTAAACCAACGATTTTAGAGCCTAATTAGAGTAAAGTTATATAACGTATAGTCTTCGGTATTCTACAAAAAGATTTCACTACCGAAAGTTTTGTTCTGTTCTCAATCGCGAGAGTGCAAACTATTTACAAAGGAGCGGTCAATTAATATGATTTAATTTGTACTGAAATAGTAATTTAATTAAGACACGTAATTTATCGCGTATTTACGATTAATATGTGTCTTAATTAAATAGTAATTTAATTAAGACACGTATTCATCGTAAATACGTGGTTTAAAACTTTCGGATTATTAACTCCCACGGTGTATATATATATTTGATATTGATTATACATACTCATCGTAAGTACTTACTTCCAAATTACCGCTACCGCAAATCAGATCAGTCCGATGAAATGAAACCGTATTAACTTTTTCGAGGTAAATTAATTTGTTTTGTGAAATTAATGAGTCAAACACATTGTAGATATTGCGAAATTCGAAATTGCGTTTCAAATTTAGACATGCAAATGAGTGCTGATAATTGATATAAGATCAGCGTTGGCTCTCTGAGTCGGCGTTATGTTGAAGCGAGACCTTTTCGTTACGATGTGTTTTAAATTTTAATTTTGACACGAATAAATGTTTTCTTTCAAGAGGGGCTTTACTTAAACTGAAAAAAAAACCACCCAAAGACGGATTCACGCCTTAATGTTCCGAAACTACTGCACTCGCATGATTTGTAACGAATTATATTTTCTTTTGAGGCAAGGTTAGTGTAACGTAAGCTCCCGTTTACGCTGGTTGTCCATTTACGATGATTACACCGAAACAGTATTTTTATGTGGTATATAGTTACCATCCCCGTCATTTTAATTTTATAGCACAAAAAGAGTTTATGTGAGGTGAAGTAATAACGCCCGTGTGGTTGCCGGGTAAGAATTGCGCCACCCCATCTCTTCCCGTGGGTTTCGTAGGAGGCGAATAAGGGAAAATCGGAGGGTGGGCAGCAGCATCCTTCGATCATTACCACCATCAAACTGCGGTCGCCAACCCGCTTGCCAAGCGTGGCGACTATGGCAAATCCCCCCCAAATTAGGGGAGGCCTATGTTCAGCAGTGGACGTCTTTCGGCTGAAATGATGATGATGATGATGATGAAGTAATAATAATAATAATGTTTATTGCAAACCATGGTATTTACAGCGCTGTTAAAATATAATAAATGGAATCACATGGACCCTGGTAGGGTATAGCAATGTTACTTAAGAGCTAAGTTGTTTGTCTAATCTAGAGAATATTTGAAAAATATTAATAACATAAGCTAAACAAATGTGAAACTACATGATGATGATAACTTGACATTTAACATGTGACTTAACTATATTAGGTAATCATCTTGTAGAAACTCTGTGATAGAGTAGTAGGCTTTTTTTACGAGATAGGTTTTTAGTTTGTTGGTGAAACAGTAATTGTTTTGTAAATTTCTTATACATGCTGGTAATTTGTTGTAAATTTGGATCGATCTGTAGTATGGACCTTTTTTGTATATGTCTAATATTGGCTCCGCAGCGACAAGCCTGTCTCTCCGACGAGCGCTTGTGTTGACTTTAAATAAATGAAGATTGTTTCTAACAAATGTGGATATTTCTAGGATATATAGAGATGGTAGAGTCAAGATCTGGAGTCTTATGAAATGTGGTTTGCAAGTGGATGTTTGTGGAATGTTAAGTAATATTCGGACACATTTTTTTTTGTGCTATAAATATATCATGTGCATCGGTACTGTGATCCCATAACAGGATACCATAACGGAGCCACGATTGTGTATATGAGTGATAGGCAGATAGAGCGCAATCGGTGCTAGTATTAGATTTTAAGACGCTTAAGGCATAAATGAAGCAGGATACTTTGGATTTTATTTTATCTATATGTTGTGTCTGTATTTATAGTGTCCCAGTGCTCGACACTGATCCTTTAAGGAGTCAAAAATTGGGACGTTAACCTTATAATATAATAGTTTTAAGTATTTGAATCTGATATATCCATCTATATCAACTTTTGAGAATAAAGCGTATACCTACAGCGTAAAGTTTCAAATATTGTTTTAAATCTTGATTAGAAAGTGTACTGTAAGTATTCCTAAACGGAACCTACCTAACCTTGTTTTATACTTCTTTAAAAATCAAGCTACCTTTCATCTTTAATAAACATGGGCAGTGGTAGTAAAGTTACTTTATGGAGAGGAGTGTAATTAAAATCTCATCTCTTGGGAAAATTAAACCGCGAGCAGTTAATGGATCTTAACTCGATTCCAAAACGCTAACTTTGTCCAAAGCAACTCGTTGCCTTCAATAAGATTCAGAAAAGTTTGAGGAAATTAGCTTCGTTTTAAAACAGTTCGCCATTTAACTGTTCGGAGGAAAGCACTAGCAACAATGCCCGCTCGCGCGGATTTCTTTCTCTTGAATCACCGGCAGCTCAAAGTAGCAGTAATTTTATTACTTCGTCTCGGTGTATGGATAAGTATTAAGTTCAACTGTATCTCTGTTTTAATTAAATCTTGCACACTGCTTTCTCTCTTGCTGCAAGCTTGAACACTGTACATTAAGTGGCATAATTTGAAAATAAACATGTAACGCTGAATAGCAAAAAACTAACGCAACAATTGTATTGAATACTATTATCACGAGAAAGATGAATAAACCAAGCCAATTTACTATTTTATAAAGGAAATATCTTTCCAGACAATTTCAGCTTTTATGCGGTCAAATTTTTGCTCTCAGCTTTCCAGTTCGTTAAATTGTATTGCAGCCTACCGAGTTCTGTGAATACCCCAAATACTGCAGCTGACGACGGGCGCGTTACCCCCTGTTCCATTTAGCAGTTTGTATTCTTTAACTCCACCGCAGCTTGTAAAAACTGCCAACGGATCTGAAAATAAAAATCTAGTATGCACCGACACATTTTTACGTTGTTTCGTTTGGCAAAACCCGATTTTGGCATAGGGAAATCGTGAGCAAACTTATTAAGTCTTGTATTTTACTAAATAGTTAATCCAAAAGATAACCTTGTTGCTTTAAAATACAGTTTATATTAAGTAATAACATGGTACACCGTTTATGAGATTGCAATAGGTAGTTAAATGCAGAAATATCTCGATACCAGGCTAAGAAAACTTTCAAATTCTTGTCGTTATTCGGAAAACAAAACAAAACTATGAATATACTTGCGGAACAATGCTAGGCGTTCTCAAAATTTGATAGTTTTACTTAAGCTTTCTGTTTTCCACACCTTTGAATGCTATGCATCAAGTACAATAACAGTATTTACACACATAAAAGTGTAGGTATACATTGTTGTAAATGCATATCCAACTGTTGAATATTACAAGCTTACCAGCAACTGACGATTTTAAATTTGTCATTATAATGGACGAAGCCAATGAAGCAAGTTTTACTCCCTCCTTGCCTAATGCTTACGCCATTTTTAGGGTTCCGTAGTTTACAAGGAACCCTTATAGTTTCGCCATGTCCGTCCGTCCGTCCCCCGCTTTTCTCAGTAACCGTTAGTACTAGAAATCTGTACTTTGGCATGAATATACATATCAATGACGCCGACAAAACGGTAGAATAAAATCATTAAATAAATTTTTTTTTGGGGTACCTCCCCTACTTGTAAAGTGGTGGTGCAATTATTTTTCTTCCAGACCCCATCGTATGGGGTATCGTTGGATCAAAAATATTATAAGGTTTCTAAAAGCATTTTTGATTCAAGAATTGGTTGGCGTGATATTTAGCTTTGAAGTGATAATTTTTGCTATGGTCAAGTGTCCCCCTTCTCTGCCAGCTAAACGGTGGCTGCTAGGCTTGTGAAAAAAATCATGGTAGTAGTATATACGATGAATTTAAAAGGAAAACACACAGCTAAGTAGACATTACCGTAAAGGGCAAAAATATATATACAACACAACATCTCAAAAAAGTACATCATCAGTACTAAGATCAGTAAAAACCCTTCTACGGGTCTGTAATTCCGCATATGTCCGGTGACGTGATGGACGGGCAGCTACGGAACCCTACACTGTGCGTGGCCCGACACGCACTTGGCCGGTTTTTACTTAGTATCTTGATACGTTATCTTGTTTCATTGGTAACTTATACCTATATTATTGTAATATGTTACTTAGTTTAAGCTAGCGCCTTGGTTCCACGAATTTGAAAAGTTTCAAGTTTCTTAGTTGTCCAAGATAGCTAAGGCAAGTTCTTTCTTACTACTAATTTATCTCTCAAAACGGTATTAAGTACATTATTAAATGCATAATGTAAAAAAAAATAAGAAAAAGGGACTCGTTCCATTCAAATTT
The DNA here is from genome assembly GCA_963556455.1 of Epiblema foenella. Lineage (NCBI taxonomy): Eukaryota > Metazoa > Arthropoda > Insecta > Lepidoptera > Tortricidae > Epiblema > Epiblema foenella. The sequence goes on from OY747106.1 coordinate 13,176,298, forward strand.
TCTTTGAAAGCAAAATGCTTTTGCGACGAAGACGCCTATTAAGGAGAAAAAAGTGAAATGCGGTCTTTATACAGTGGACCGAGTGGCCTACAGTACACGCAAACGTTTGTTGTGCCAAGGGCCACTTAATTTAGGGTCTTAATGGTTAAGAGCACGCGTTCCTTCAAAGAAAACGTTATGAGTCTTATGAGGTCCTCAGCAAAATGGATTGCCATAAATGAAAGGACGATAAGAAAGGAGCCCGTCGAGCGGACGTTGTGACCTTTTATGTTCCGTGAAAACCTATTGAGGAGGCAAATGCTCGTATTATGAGAGGAGTGCGTTTGCCACTTTTATTTACGCACAAAAAATCCGTTAATTTTATACTTATTAGAACTCAATAATAGTTTGGAGTACCGTAAAAATAAGGACAACTTTAGGATATAGTTATTTGTATGAAGGTGATGGAACAATAAAAATGAAAAAGTTTGTAAAGGTGCAACGAGTATCTATTTGCATAGCGTTTGAGTAGTTAATGAACTACTCAAACGCTAATAGTAAAACTCTTATAAACAACAAATATTAGGTATTTAAAAGTATTTAATGTTTTCGTATTTTACTCTAACTACTGCAATGTTTTACCTTTTGAATAATACTTACTGACGGCGTGAGAATTATTGAACACAATATTTTTCAAAGGAAACGCTTTTGCCCACACAACAAAGCTTTGTATGATTAATAGTTCAAGCGTGTAAATACAATTGACGAAATTGTTGTTTACACTTTCGAGCTAAAAAACAACCCACCATCCATCGTGAGTATCATGACCCATCATGTTTGGCTTTTTCGACTATTTTTACCATTTAAATGATGCAATCCATTGCTCTGTTCAAGTTCTTGCTTAATTAAGTATCCGTAAACGTCGCGTAAACCAAGTCAAGGAAAATGAGAATATTTTTTGGATTAAGTCACAATGACTGGTTTTAATAATATGTTTTATGGTACCTATTAGCTGGTAACTTTCGAAACTTTCTTATGACGCGCCTTTTTGACACCGCGTAAAGCCGCTCATCATTTGGCGTGACAAAATCTGTATGTAGTATTTTCTTATTTACCGAGAGTTTACTGATGTCACTATTATTTCCTTATACAAGCGTATACTGTCAGTTTTATTGGCGCAGTTATACTATAACGCGCAGGAGCGGTACAGTATTCATGCAGTACTGCAACCCCCCCGCTTTCACAAATAATATAAATTCTTCATTAAAATGTAGTAAAGATTTTTTTATTCACTTTTCAACCCAGAGTGGTTTGTTTCTCTAAACAAAAGTTTACCTATTATCCTCTCCTACAAATGAAGAAATTTCATATAAAATATATAGAAATCCGCTTGTATTTGTGCAGAACAAATTAGCGTGATATTGGTACACTTTTTCATATATACAGTACTGGTTATATACTCGGTACGGTTCTGATAATATTGCACTGACTCCTCATCACCAAATGAGGACTGGCCTAACGTCAAAGACCGTATGAAGATAGAAACGGCTATAGGTTTTTACTTTAGCAAGGCAAGATCGATGAAGTCAACTTTTCAGCTAAGACACCTTAAATTACTTCTAACTGGGTACCTATTTTCTATTACATTACGTTATATTTTTATTCCTTTTGAAAAAGCTAAATATTCATAATAAGTCAATTTCATGGCTCGCAAGTGTAAATTTGACCCGAAAACGTAGCAACAATATACAGTTTATTAAAGAGTCACTACCCAAAAGGGGAGTTTTAATTGAACGCGTAGTTTCTCTCTCTAAAAGCTTTCAGAGAAAATAAATTGTAAAAAAAACATGAAACGCGAGGTTCTTTGCCGGGGCGGTTTACACGCGGTACTTTACAAAGCGGCACTTAATTTAGCGTCTCTTAATGGTTGCTGTACGGCCCCTCCAGAATTAAAGTCTGGCGATAACCGAGTTACTGAGTTGAGCAGTTGAATATGAAGAGATTTCAAATTTGTTGCACTTCACTCCCCATTTGATAAATCAAGTGCACCAAATGAAGTAGTTACTAAAGTAGTTACTGTATAGAGATTGCATATATTATTGTGTAGGAGTCATAGTGTCTTAGCTTTCTGCACATTCGTATCAGGTTTGTGAAGTTTAATAATAACAATAAATATCACCTAAAAACTGGTATTCATAGCCTAAGCAATGGATTACCAATTATTTACATTTATCTCAAATTATTAATTCTACTATCTTTCTACAAGTTCAACAAACCCGCTTAGAATATCTTAAAATTCGTAATCTAATAACAGTAAGGAGAGGGCATTGACTTAAAAAACAGTTTGTTTTGTTAAGTAAATACATTATTGGACGTCTGAGGATTGAGTGTGAGAGAGTGATTGAACGAGAGATGCCTGAAAGCACTAAGTATTCAATAGTGTTTGTAGTGACCAATTGTTAGATTAGTTGATTGTTAGATTTCATGTAAAGCCTGTTATGATTGTAATTTTAGTTCTGATGTTGTAATTTGTGCCGCTCTGACCTCTCATCCCTCATCTACCAAGCCCGGAGTTTCCAGACGACATATATATTCATAAAAAATGAATGCGGGAGACGAGGGCTTGGTCGGTACAAGCGTACAAGCTGTTTTGGTTAGAAAATAATCTTCACCCTGACCCACACAGTTTAATTGACACTTATTATTAGTATTTAATTTCATACAAGTATTTAAAAATGACTTATACTTTCATCATATTTCTAGTAGGTAGATAAATATAATGATCATATTTAGCTCACATACTTCATCATATTTCAAAAATATGTACCTACTGTTAATAAGTATTAAATAGTCAAACGTAAGATTTGGGTGAATTATTTTGTACTTGAAAATACTACGCATAAAAATAGCCAATTTAAAGTACGCCGAATAAAGTGCACCCTAGTGGCATAAATATTTCCTAATAAATCATAACTGAAGATTATGAATGATAAAGTGATAAAAACAACATAAAAATAATCTTATTACTTCTTACAACATCGTGAGCATTAATCAAGAGGTGTCTCACGGAAAGCTCATCGAATATTAATGAAATAATAATCAGTTTCATAAACCCATAAAGAAGAACAAAATTACTCCCCGAAACAAGCGGAACAAAACTTCCATGGCACACAAACAAAATCGTCATAAAAGTAAACTTGGGCATATTTTCATGGTCTTATTGCAAAATAATATGTTTTCTTTCAGCCACGGTAATAACGAAGTTGGCCCACACGACGCAGAGAGGATTTCCGAAATTTGTTTTTAATGAGTTATCCAAAGGAGACGTCTCTCAAGATGAAGTTGCCGCACAAATCCTTTGAAAAGGCTTCAAAGTTGTGCCTACCCCAAAAGTTCAGGTCACGGGTTGAATTCCAAGTTAATTAACTGTTACCGACAGCCTTAGCGAACAAATCTTATGCTCGTTCATAAAACGGGAAGCTTGTCATTTCCGAATTACGTCACAGCACGGCCGAGTCGTATGCAGCGTTCCACATAAGGTAATGTACCCTTCACCGAACGCTTAAGACCTGGATGTGCGTTTGTTTTTAGGATTCTGTACCAAAATGGTAAAAAAGGAAACCTTAGGCCGGGTTTTATAAAGATCCGTAAGACCAAATGTCAGATCAAATTTCAGTAACACAGTACATTTTTTGACATATTAAACCGACATAAGGTCTAACGGATCTTTATAAAACCGAGCCTTATGGTTTCACTTTGTCTGCCTGTCTGTCTGTCTATCACGTCGCTAAGTATCTCAAGAACTACTTTGCTATCGATTTGAAATATATATAAAGAAGGTTAACGTAGATGCATAGAACATGTTTTCTATTAATATTTTTTTTATTTTTTTTGAAAACTGACATAATAGGTAGTTCAAAATTTTAAAGTCTAGTGAACACGTTTTACGTTGAGTCATTAGAAATACAACTTTTGGTGTTGATAAAATATAAATTTTTTTTAGCTAGTTCTAATTTCAGAAGAATAAAAAGGGCCTGTTTGATTTTACATCCCAATGTTTTAATTATTATAATAATTATGAAAAGAACTTGTTAAGCTAAAGCTATCGGAATAAAATCGTCCATTAAAATCACAGGACCCTTCATCAACACTTCCATATAAATATCTAATAAAAAATATTCGATAATCGACATTAACTGATCTTTAATAAAATGTACCTACTATCAGTTTACATGTTTAGAAGCGATGGCCTTTACTATAATGTACGAAAAATAATAGATATCAATATAGATGTAGGTGAAAGCTGAATTATGTTTACATTGCAATGTCTATGTATGTCCAGTGTCAGAAACCATGGGTATGCTTTACCGAACGCCTGTTCGGTGAATTGAACGCGCAAATTATGTGGAATGGCGCGACCAGATTTATGAGTTAGTCACTAGGCAAAAGTTGTTTTAAAATATTCTGATAACGCTCTCCATCCTCGCGAGTGAATTCCAACCCTTCCAAAAGGGCACAAGTCCCTATAGCAACGACGATGTTTACGCCCTTTCTTAGGTCCACCCCACAAAACTTGATTCGAAAATCTTAGTAAATAAACTGTGATACCAATTGCTACATAAGGATAAATATAAACATGAAATCAATACAAACAATAAATAATTTGGATATAATGGCAGTGGCGGAGTAAACTTGGCGGAGGCTCGGGGTACTTACAAAATTAGCGAGACTCGAAGCATTCGAACGGACGCGTGTAGCAACCATGAGCTTACCGTGCGCGATTTTCAAAGTTTAGGTATAATTCTCGGTTCCCACGGTGCAGATAAGTAGGCCTGGTACTGGGCGAGCGGGAAGGGTCCTTGAGCTTGTTCTTACAAGATACTCTGCAATAGTTGGCAACATCGCGTTTTCGAGATATTACAAAGTTTCTTTGTGTACCTTTGTGTCATTGTTCGACAGTTGACCCTACACTTTTTTAAATACTTAGCGATATTCTTAAAGCCTTCTACAAAACGCAGACCGAGTCAATCGACTGTCGCGATTCGATTGAGTTATAAAATGGACGTTTTTGTCGCGTAGTGGAAGGTCACAACAAAATATTAGCTGTACATACTCGACTAATCGCTTAAAACAGACAAAGTTCGGTGATAGTGAAGTTCAGTGAAATTTAAAATTTTATAAATTGTCGGCAACGCGCACGTGACTCCTTTGTAGTTGCGGGCCTCTATAGGCTGCGGTGTCCGCTTACCATCAGGTGGACCGTACGCCTGTTTGCCGTAGGGTACATGCAGTGTTGCCAGATGGCTGAGTCGAATTACCCCCAAACCCTACTCAGAATCCCCCCAAAAATGAGGAGTTTTGTCTAAAATCCCCCAGTAGTTCTTTAAGTTTCTAATTACGCTTTTTATGTTAAAAACATGAATTATAGCCTAATAAGAAATATGATAACAAGGAATTGCATTTCAACTATTTTTTTTAGCTGGTAAGAATTTTATGACGCCTTGTCATTGTGGTGACAGCTCACAAGGCCAATTACACACCTTGCAATGGGGGCTATCGCGTATGAATTCGCCGCTAGAGGCGCTAGTGTAGCGTGGGGTCCTCCGAAACGTCAAATGTCACTCTTTTTGGTTGCGCTACGCGGGTTAATATCTAATTGGAACAATATGGTCACTATTTTGCAATACCTGAGCTTGATTATGGCAAATATGATTAAAGGTCAATGACTGTCAGGGCTTTGAGATAGATTAGTCTTTCGGAAAATTAATTCCTCCTTTTTTCCGAACAAAACGGGACCACGCTACAATGCGGTATATTCGATATTTTTACGGTACGGTTTTAAGGTATTGAATATGATTTAAATGTAAACTTCGTTCTCATGTCCATAATAACCAATAACAATTTTTGACAGCTGGACCTTAGTCGACAGTGGCGCCAACTGGTGAGCACAAAAACGATAGCCCCCATTGGTCACAACAATCGAAATAGACATAGTTGGATTGAGACAGCAACATATATTATAACTTTCAATCGAACTATAGCTGCGTCTCTGTCAGTTCTTGTAACAAATTGCATTGTCTGTTTCAATTCTACCACACTGAGGGGCTACCGCGAACTGAAAACGAACGAAGTTCGAATATCTCCCTCTCTGTCACACACACACTCACACGCACGCACGCACGCACGCACGATTTTGTTTTTATTGTTTTAGTTTATTTTAATGTATAACTATTCACCTTATAGTTTTAATGGTAATTCAATAAGTTTATATAGTTTTCTTTTTAAATTGTTACCGTTTACCGATGTAGCCGCTAAATAGACATAGTTTAACAAATCGTAAGATCTCCCCCACGGGACAAGCCATGCCTAGTGTGGGGGTCAGCATAAATCTACCAGAGCATGTTTATTATCTGTAAATAAACTATTTGTATTTGTATTTGACTGACTGTGACTGGCGAACCGGTGGAACCGGAATCGGATCGGGAACGGATTACGGAACCGAACCAACAACCAACCAAACAAACAAAACACAAAACAAATCAAAGACAGAAAAGACAATTTTTACGAGTAACAAACGCTGTTCGGCGACACCATTGCCACCAAACGCTTTGTAGCGCTCACTGTGCTGTTTTAACCTCGCCCTTGGTGCAGTACGGGCCATGCTTGATGCTTGATCGCTACGATTACTACTATAACGAGTATAACGTTCAAATCGGATATTTCAGTCGCATTCACATATTAAATATTACTTATTTTCAAAATTACCCCAAATTACCCCCAACTCATTTTTGTTCCCCCCAAGAGACCCCCCAAAAATTTTGTCCCCCCATTTTTTCCCCCAACACACAAAAAAAAACCCAAATTTGGGGGATTTCCCCCCAATCTGGCATCACTGGGTACATGTACCTTACCTTACCCGCTTGCACAGCGAATGGTGCCCTATTCTAATTCACGCCTGTGGGGATGTTTAAGTCTTTGTCATGCATATGGCGTTGATGGCTTGTGTTAGGATTACAAACAACACGAGTTGTTCCGAGAATCTGTAATTAAGGTGAGCCTTGCGTTTATCGTTGTATTTAGTCTTTTTAACTGACTTCAAAAAAAAGGAAGAGGTTCTTAATTCGGTTGTATGTTCTTTAATGTGTGTTACCTCAGAACTCCGTCGTTTATGAACCGATTTGAAATTTTTTTCTTTGTTTGAAAGAATATACTTCATGTTGGTCCCATTGTTACCAGAATCGAGTTCTGATGATGGTATCGATGAGGAATTGAGGGAACTCCTCAAAAATTTAAGGAAAACATGTAGCGATTATAGTATTTTCGATAATAAATCAAGCATTTTTATTCAGTAGTATTTGGTGAACGAGAACTGATGAAGAAGACCACGGATGGTCATCCAAAACTCCTAGTGTTTCATGGGTGGTATTAAGATATTTCGGTCAAGATACGGAAGCGACTATGACCAAATGAACCTGATCTGGTAATTGAAGCCGGAAGGTAGGCAACGGAACTCCGTAATAAAACAGTGTCGCTTATACGTGTTTGAGCTTATTGGAATCGTTATGAAATGCACTCTGGCAATAAATAAAAAAAATAATAAAAAATAAAACAGACTCCAAAAAACCGCTTTTCTTAGTGAACAATGTAGATGTATTGTAATTTTTGTAGTCGGTACCATTTCCTCAACTTTAGACAATTTTTTTGGATATCACCGGCTTCAAAAATTACAATAGGTACATCTACATTGTTCAATAAGAATCGCAAAGTCTCATGTTAGAAGTAAAGCAATTATTTTTTACTTTTTAGTGTTTTTTTTTGCAGTCGGTTTTATTTTATTATTATTAGTTTAATTATTTAAACAAGGTAATATACTGAGTTTATTGTTAATGTTGCGTAATTGTACGCTGCCAAAAATCGGGTACAAACTTCAAACATCCACTCCCACAATCTCCAATTACTCTTGTAGAAGTCAATAATAAACAATGTAAGCGGAATACGTATGAATCACTCTTGTAAAATGTAACTGGACTGTGAACGATTTCACGTATGGCTCTATTCTGTGCTAAGATACTAAATCGAAAAGTTTATTATTGAAAACTGGGTCGCAAGCTGCGATGGTACCTACTAGCACCGGTTTTGTACATATGCTGTCGCACGTGTATCGACGTCCACTTCCCAGTTGGTTAATATCTTTCTGGAAATATTTTCTTTCAAAGCTTACTTGAGCCACAAAAATAGTGCAGTTGTAGTGGCGTTTTTTTATGTAGAAAATTCTCAAATAATTATATTAGAGCTACTTCTACTTCGAACGTGAATACGGAAATGAAATAGGCTTTTGTTTTGTGTCTCTGCTATTTGAGCGTTACGATTAAATTTATGGATGCAATTAGCTGGAATGCTTTTAATGAGAACTAATAAATACGTTTAAACAGCGAATTGATATACGAGTTGCTCTGAATAGGTATATGCTTGGATAAGTACCCTTCAATATTATTTGTAAATATTTTGATCTTATGTCACCTTAAAGTGTGTATTTGGTCACCTCAAAGTGTTGAGTAAGAGAATTCGTTTCATCAATCAAGTATGTAAGTGCGTTAGGCGCACATCAATCACATGTTGTGTACGGATCGATCTATATGTTTTTTGCTAAAGTATTTATTTTCCTTTCAGGAAATCCTATTTCACATGGTTTTGATAAAATATTTGCCTACGCACGTTACAGATTTATTTGACGTTGGATGTAATTTTGCATGATTTACCAGAGGGTGGTTGGAAAAGCTTTATCTTGACGGATACGTATTTATTTATTGCTGTGTCATCTGAAGAATATTAAACTTACGAATATTAAAAATAAAAATATTAAGGAGGTTATTTCATTCTAATTCAACCTACGTTCAGTTTTTGTTACACCGGAGCTTACACACTTATACTGCTAGTTGATTGCGAAACTTGTCAAACTTAAGCTAGATAGATCTAACTGTCATTTTAATTATGGAAAATAACATTTAGATCTATCTTATTCACGCTCAAAAACGTTACATATTCACGTAAAAAAATCAGATTAACATAGGTATTTCATGAGAAAAAAATACAATGTAAATTCCATTCATGTCATTCAAATCACGCTCATCGTGTTCAAAACGTACCTACTCGTAATTTTGTATGTTTAGGTATATTGTTAACAGAATGGTAGTGTCATGGCGGATAGCACAGCACTGCAGCTGCGTTTCGCAATACTTCTCCACCGATCTATCTTTATATTTGCAGCTTGGCAAGAACATTTTTGCCATACGAATATTGGCAATAGCTGTGATGGTGTTTCTCCTAGGGGTTGATAATATCAACCACGAGCTCTCGTACTCTTACAAACTAAGGTAGGTACTCCACTATTTTTGCACGTAACGTTAGTATTTGCAAATTGGAAGGATCGTTATTAAACAAAGCCTTCCTAGAATCATTCGGGCTCAATTTCAACCACGCATAAAGCTGAGCCTAGCTAACATCTGTCAGAGCGAGTAAATGAAATGCCAGCCATCCACAATGTCATCTCGACCCGAAATTGGCAGAAAATCAAACACAGCCGCTAGTTTGCCGGTTCAATTTAAAACATGTTCAGTGCAAAGCACGGTTAGCTCATCTGTGCAGTTTTAGTGCCAAATAGGGAATATTTTCACATTTGCTTGTGCATAAATTGAGATGCGGAAGTTTATTGGTTTGGATGGATCTCAAATTAACGCATTATGCGGTTTTCTTCTATAACTACATTTTAGTTAATGTATTGAGAGCTTTTATCATATAGGTTGTGTTGGAATAATACCAACCTTGCTTAGTTTGGGACTAGGTTGATTGGTCTCGAAATATTTTTAATTGAATATTTAACCTAAAGCTACAAGTATTACTCAAAGTGGACTGAAAATTAAATGGCTAAAACCTACTACTTTTGGAAATGCTTTCGTGACTTAATTTAAAATCAAATAATATTTGATTAAAGTGTCGTGAAATACCACGAGTAACATGTAAGACGATGATTCTCTTTCGTATTAAATATTCTACCTAAATAAAATTTTAAATTTAAAATGAATGCACTTGTTTGACATAATTATATTTTGCTATTAAGTTGCTAATGAATCTTCATCAAACCGATATTATGTTCACAGAAAAGGACGTATTAAACAGGAATATTATACCTAAATGTCACAAAATAACTTTTCCCTAATCGAAACAAGGTAAATTAAAACCCACACAAATATAATTCTGCAATATAATACAAGTCACAATCGACCTATTTCAATTTACGGACAACGACGCGAAGTAGAGAACGCCGCACACATAGAAATGCTGCCAGGGTAATACCGTGATAATGACACTTATGAAGCAAAACAACAGGACAGAAAATAGGCCCTTGGAGAAAGGCTGAGGTAAATAAGGTAATTAGTGAGGCAGTAAGGTGTGTCTACAAATGTAACGTTAAAGAATAGGGGCGCAGAGGAGACACTTCAGAATTCAAGTGTGATTTTTTTTGTATACAAAATACATATGTTGAATAGTCGAATTTGATATACTAGCTATTGCATGTTTTTTTTAAATAAATAGGTTGTTGAAGTTTTTTGCACTAATGTTGACGTAAAGTCTTGTTCCTGCCGAAGCTTTCCCATAGAACATATACAATTAAGATATATTAATATATAGGCCAGTTTGTTACGTTTACTGTTGTAAAACAGTAAAATCTCAGTCCGTGGGCAAATAAACTCTAATTTTCATTTACATGTCGGATCCTTATCTTACTAATCTACCGAGCCTTTATTCCCTCTTTCGTAATTGTCCCCAACCGTACTCTCCTGAACTATTCCTTATATTATACATATGTATAATCAAGGTAAAATAATATGTTTACACTTTTGTATCTTATGCCATGGACATAAGGCGAAAAACCCATACATATTTTCGGCGTCGACCTCTATATGATAGGAGTACATAGTTTAGACAGTACAGTTTTGAGTTTTGACTTATGTATATACATTGGGAAAAAATATAACACATAATTTTATTAGGTTCCATAATATAGAACAATATATACATTTATATTCTTAGCTTGTATTAAACGCAGGGTGCTGAGTACTTTACTAATTAAACTGGGAATAGCGCAAATGTGTTCTGTATTTCTCGAATAAAGGAAAGTCATTTGTTCTGTTCTCTAAGTGACAAGGAAAAAATGCTCAATCGTAGCTTAGCGGAGAACAAAGCGCGGAGGGTATTTATCTGTAATATAATGAAATATCGTAGTAATGTCTACAAACATGCCCTCGATGTCGTCAACTTTTTCTTAAAAGGTTCTGTTTCCAGTTGTTTAATGTCTGTTGGTATTTTGTTATAGATTTGCGGTGCCATTCCTAATAGACTTTTGCGCACTAATGCAGTTTTACACTCTTTACTACGCAACTTGTTTTTATACTGTGGACGAGTGGGTAGCTTACGTGTATCTGTAATTTTATTAAATAAACCTGGATTACATTTTACACAGATTGCAACTTCCAGAATATATAAACAGGGCAGGGTAAGAAATTTTTGGGACTTGAAATAAGTAGAGCAGCTGATAGTTATTTTTAAACCATACATGGCTTTTATGCACCATTTCTGTGCCTTAATTGAAAGCTAATTCTTGGTCCACGGAATTACCCCAAAAGACAATACCATAGCGCAGTGTTGACAACAAGGCCATGGTAGGCAACAATCAGAGTGCGGTTGTCCACTGTTTTTGAGAGTTTGCGGAGTGCGAATGCTGATTTGCTCAGTTTGTTACATATTTCCTTAACATGGTATTTCCAGCTAAATTGACTGTCAATAATGAGCCCCAAAAACTTAGTCGTTGCTGCTTGATGCTTTAAACATCTACATAAGCAAACAATTAAATGTCGAGTATGCCACACTGTAGTATAATTGATGATTAAACAAACTTACCTGAACTGAAGTTTGACCGTAATTATACTAAGTATGGCATATGAAGACATTTAGGCTCCCACCCGAACCCACCCGATTTTTGCTTTCAAAATAGAACACTTCGCACAACTCTGAAATAAATGAGATCTGGGGGTAAACGCGTAAAGAAATAAACTGGGTAGTAACCTACCCTCGACATATATATTTTTTTAAATCTCTAATATAAGTGATTCCTCTTACATTGAGAAGAGATACTACATAAGTAAACAATCAAATATCTTCGTATGCCACACTTAGTATAATTACGGCCATACTTCACTTCAGTTAAGTTTGTTTAATTATAAAATATACGACGTCCTTCTTTGAATCTCGAACTCTATACAAAACAGTAATTTATGAATGGAAAAGTTACTCTTATTAGGTTGTAACTTATTTCTATTAAATACGAGTATTGTTAGGTTACCACAATGCAAACAGAGATTCACGTCAACGGGTGAAAATCCCAGCGCGATTTTTGCACGGCGGAGGTGATAATTACACTGAGGACTGTTTAATGTTCTATTTTTTATATGAAAACTATTCCATTTACCTACCTTAAGCCATAATGGAAATTACTTAAAACCTATTGGGTTAGCCATAAAAAAATATTAACTGGCGAAAATCTAATTATTTTGACGTGTCCCGTACTTCTTTTGGGTAACAAAACGCTGTCATACTACGAAACTACCCATGCGCTTCAAATAAAATGCATTTATTTGTATTATATATTAGTGTAGGTATCTGTAGACAATGTTTTAAATCATTAGGATATAAAATAAAGCATATACCAGTGTCAACAAAATTGTCCGGCGAAGAAATATAATCTCGGTGAAAAAAATGGAAATTGATTTTATGATCGAACTAAATGCAATAAACTCAATGGCGTTAGCGTAGATTATTAGTTCAGTTCCCACCTAACCACTGGTGATGTTAGATGACGGTAACTATGCAGGAGCATGCGGTCATGTACTTAAGTCCCTAATTTGGGTGGTTCAAAATACAGTTAATGTAAATTTTGGTGATATGTTTTGTTTATTATTTGGCACAGGTAATTTTTGTCTGTAATTTATTTTAGGTGTGGTTTTAGTTTCCTTTTTGTCACATATTGTCAACATTAACGTAAAGAAAGTTGTTAATATTTTATGATTTTATAAAATATGAATTCTAATTGCGGTGCTGCAATTTCGGTGATTTCGGTGGATTTTTTATTGACACCGGAATTACTTAATATCACCCAAATTAGTCGACGTACCAAAGTGAACCATATTGTAATGAGATAAGGTCTATCAAATGACACGAGTTTTTGGATGCGCAGTTTAAAATGCATTTTAATTACAATAAATTGATAAAATGTTATTGCAGTGCCTAGTTTTAGATTGTCCAATAATATATATTTATTTTACATTTATGATACTTTATTTGTATATATCTTAATATTCGAAAACAGTGTCCAGCAACGTCTGTCTGTTTATTTGCAGCAAATGTGTGGATTACTAATCCAATTTTGATGTAAACTTCAGTAGCATAAAGATATGTTGAATATGTAATTTATTTGTTTTTTATGTAGTTTCTGTACTAGTTTTGTGACAATCAAGAAACGAGTCAGGAACGTAAGTATGGTTGTCTTTTATCGTAAGAATATATAAATTATATGTCAACACACATGTTAAAAAAGTTGATCTAAATATAAAATATATACGTACATATCCAAAAAGTTGATAATATATGTTCTAACAACTCGCTTGTTGCTCTTCATAAATTTCAGTATCTAGACGTAAAACATGTACTAATTGCACACTTGAGTTATTCTTAGAGATAAGTGTACATATTAATGCAAACTTCATTAAAATTAGTACATTAGTTTTTGAGTAATTTGTCAATAAAGAAGCAGATATGGAGGGCATTTTACCTTTAATATTTTTTTTATTTCATTCCGGTTTTTAGCTAGCTACCGTGAGGACGTGTGCTTATCGCGAAGAGCTGATTTAACGTTTCAGTGCAAATTGGTTCTTATCTCTAAAGTGATTAAGTTGTTTTTCGTTCGTAATTCCTACAGTGAATTATAATATAAAGACAACCGTGTTCGTGTTTCTAAGGATATATTTGTTTTGTTTCGGGTTTGTTTTAAATGCATTTATCACGCACTCCTACTAAAACTAAGTCACATTTTGGTGGCTCGCAGCCCGATCTATCCAAAATGGGTGATCAGCGTGAACAGCATGAGCCGCAACACATTTCTATTCTTCGCAAACGTAAACAACCCGAGCATGAACACGTGTGCAGTATCAGAGAGGACCTGGCAGCATTTCGGAAGGAGATGATGTCGATTTTGACCTCGTCTAGTAACACACACAATGACAAACTCCAAAGTATGCGACGAGACATAGTCGCCGACATCAAAGTTGAAATAAATTCCGTCAAGGCGCTGGCCGAAACAATGTCGGCAGAACAAGACCGTATGAGGTCGGAATTGGCAGAATTAAACCACAGGATGTTGTCAGTTGAGGAACAAGGAACTAGTTTATCAGCAGCTGCAGACAGTGTTAATAAGGTGAAAGAAACCGTCGAGGGCCTGGTCGCCGAGAACAACAGCCTCAAACAGTTTGCGTTATTAAACAACATTGAAATATCGGGTGTCCCGTTTACTAAAGGCGAAAATTTGAACACAATTCTTCGTAACATTTGTTCCAAGGTCGGTTACACCCTTGTAGATACCGATGTCGACACGATCCATCGAGTACGTCGCTTTCAGGCTTTGCATAGCAACTCGCAAACTAATGTACGCCCACCCGCCATCATCGTGAAGTTCACCCAACGCAGGCGTAAAGATGAATTGCTTGCTGCTGTGCGAGCGAGACGCGGCCTCACTACTGTTGACATAGAAATGCCTGGACCCGCGTCTACATTGTACCTGAGCGATCATCTTACGCCCTCAAATAAATTATTATTGAAACTCGCGAGACAGTTCAAAACGGAGCATAATTATAATTTTTTGTGGACGAGGGACTGTAAAATATTTTTACGTAAAAACGAAAAATGCAAAGTTATCCATATTGCTAACGAGTCTGTTCTAAAGAAAATTACCTGACTCATTTTGCAAGTTATTATCGGTATTCTAATAAACAAAGTTAAGCTTATTCATGCTTATCCACCTCTGTACTCTCTAACTACCACGCAAATGTTATGCCGCTGCATATTACTGTTTGTTTTTACTATCGTCTTTATTATACCTAACTTAACTATCTTGTTATTTTGTTACATACAATATAAATGTCCTTACTCGAATTGCCATGTAAGTAATAATATTATTTCCGCACCTGTGCCACGGCCTGCATTCCAATCGTGTTGTTTACAACATCTCGCTTTTACCACCTATCATTTACACATATTGCTGTTTATTACAAACGCTCGGTTGCTCCCGTCTTTGCAAAAAAATGTTGTTATTGATGTTTGCCAATGTGTCTCTTTGTATAGAAATTCTTATGCAAGGTGGCCCACTTTTATTGCTCTTGAGTTGTATTATATTTTAACTGTTTGAAATGAATAGAATATTATTTTCAGGTTATTACCAAAATGTTAGGGGTTTGAGAACAAAGTCACGTGATTTTTTCGCTCAAGTAAGTAAATCTGACTATGATTTCATTTGCTTAACGGAGACATGGCTGACCGCTGACTTTTACGACTTAGAGTATTTTGACAATAGGTATAGCGTTTTTCGTTGCGATCGGTCAGCAGAGGCGAGTGGTGCATCGCGGGGCGGAGGGGTCGCGGTTGCTGTGCGCTCAGAGTACCAGCCGGTGCGCCGTGACTGGCCGGTGCCATCGCTTGCCCTTTGTGAATGTTTATGGGTTTCACTTCCCATTGTACGTGACCAACACGACATGACATCATCGTTCCCTTATTATAGTGAAAAACAATCTTATCTTAACATAGCCTGTATTTATATTCCAAACGGACCCAATTACCGAGATGCACTTACCACATTCGTTGACCTTGCTAGTCAAATAATTCTTGATCGGCCTGACGACCTGTTTTTAATTTCTGGTGATTTTAATATACCTGAGGCGAACTGGGTTATGAACTCAGCATCTGGGATGGATTTGATGGCGTGTGGTGGTTTTGGTACTCAATTGATATTCGAATTCTTATCATATACGGGAACTAAAGAATATAATTCCGTAATGAATGCCAACGGCCGAATTTTAGATTTAATTATTTCTAACAATGACTGCTGCTTATCAGCTTGCGATTCACCACTCACGCCGGAAGATGCACACCACGGAGCTGTTTGTTTTGACTTAAAATTGAATACTTTATCTCACCTAAAGCCGGCGCCGCACTGCGTTTATAACTTTCATGCTGGTAATTTTGAAAAAATTAATTCTAAACTTTCAGTTATTGATTGGGTTAATTTCTTTAAAAATTTGAATATAGATGACTGTCTAACAAAATTTAATGACTTGATTAAAACTTTAATTTCTAATTATATTCCACAGCGAATTGTTCGTCAGCCTACTTGTTCCGCCCCTATTTGGCATAGCTTACCCTTACGAAAGATATTAAGAGAAAAACGAAAATATCATAAACGTTGGAAATTATACGGCAACCCCTTAGACTATCAGACTTTTAGTACTTTACGCAAACGGGCAAATAAATTAGAGCTGGAATGTTATAATAATTATATATCTTACTCAGAAAGTAAAATTAAAAGTCATCCTAAGTTTTTCTGGTCTTATGTAAAGTCTATATTTTCTAAAAATAAATTACCTCAATCAATGCACTATAAAGGTATAACTAGTTCTGACGGCGAACAGATATGTAATCTTTTTAATTGCCATTTTCAATCGGTCTTTGAAAAACCTAGTAGTCTAGATCTGCGTGATATAATAAATAGTCCAGCGCCGGATTCTATTATCGATTTAGGTAAAATAGAGATTACTTTCAACACAGTTTTAAAATATTTAAAAACAGTTAATGTCCATAAAGGCGCCGGACCCGATGGCATTCATCCGCTTCTAATTAAATCATGTAGTTCCACCCTTGCAACTCCTGTCACCTTGCTATATGCTAAGTCAATTAAAGACGGCGTCGTGCCTAAAACTTGGAAACAAGCATGGGTCACTCCTATTCCCAAGGGTTCAGTCAGTAATGATGTTGTTAATTACCGTCCAATTTCCAAATTATGTATTCTTGGTAAGTTGCTTGAAAAAATTGTTACTGAACAATTATTTAAGGTTGTACATCGCCATATCGTTCCAAATCAGCATGGTTTTTATAAAGGTCGATCTGTTGACAGTAACTTACTAACTTTTACAGATGAAATTTATGATGCAATGGATGATGGTTATAGTGTGGATGCTATCTATACTGATTTTTCCAAGGCATTCGACAAAATTTGTCACTATACGCTATTGTCTAAGCTTTGGAGACTTGGTATACATGGCGACCTCTTTCGCTGGATTAAATCCTACGTTGAAAACAGGAGTCAGGCGGTTGTCTTGTTGGGCTGTCAATCTCAATGGATGTCTGTTAGTTCTGGAGTCCCTCAGGGCTCTCACCTGGGCCCTTTGCTCTTTACTCTTTATGTGAATGACATGACTAATCACATCCAGAACTCTAAAGTATTACTTTACGCTGATGATACAAAGATTTTTAGGATAGTTAAGAATATTAGCGATTGTGAAAAATTGCAAGATGATTTAAACAACTTAGTTAGCTACTGTGATAGAAATAATTTGTTTCTCAACTTAGATAAATGCAAGGTTATCACTTTCTCAAAAAAGAAAAATGTAATTATTTACGCTTACAATTTATCAGGTAAAACCTTAAACAGAGTGACCGAAATTAGAGATCTTGGCGTGATTATGGATAGTAAACTTACTTTTATTCCACATGTTGATAAAATGCTGGCAAAGTGTTATAAACAGTTAGGATTTATTATGCGTGTTGGCAAACCATTTAAAAGCCGCTTAACATATAAAATACTTTACAATAGTTTTGTTCGAAGTCACCTTGAGTTTTGTTGCTCAGTATGGAAACCTTTTTATAAAGTACATATCGATAGAATTGAGCGACTTCAAAGAAGATTTACTAAGTCACTGGCCTACAGGACTGGACTAGCCTGTTCTGCTGACTATACCGATATTTGTAAACGTCTAAATATTCAAACTCTTACTCAACGTCGTGATTCCACTGATTCTGTTTTGCTCTTTAAAATTCTCCATTCACAACTAGAAGCCCCTACACTTTTACACAAAATCTGTTTCAGAGTTCCGCGAAGACGTGAGCGCCGTTGTCGTAAAAGAAATTTGTTTTCTATACCATTAAGCAGGACCGTGTACGGTGGGAATGTATTTATCAAACGCGCATGTAAACTATTTAATGAGAACCTTAAACTTAATGATATAGACATTTTTAACTGTACACTAGCACAACTTAAGAATGCATTTAAATAATTGAATATAACTGGAATTTACAACTTGCTTAAACGTAGGTACCTACTTACGATGTATTTTTAAGAGGTATCAATTTCATTGTTTTGCTTTACAAGTATGTAACTTGTTATTGTAAAATACAAGTTAATTGTGTTTTTTCCTTTATGTAATAGCCACGAACCTCCTTATGTTTTATTTTGTATGAAACTATAGGTCTGTTCTTCTTTTCTTTAATTTGTTCTATAAAACTATGTATGACTGTTTGTTTCTGAATAAATAGAAAAAAAAAAAAAAAAAAATATTTGGGTATATATTTCAAAAAACGTGTACATATTTATGCTATACATACATTACGATAATAAATGTATTAAATATATATAACATATGTTACATATACGTACATAATTATACCCTATATATGTAATTTTTAAACCACAGTGTACTTGGCCTTAATTTTAATACACTCGTATAAATTATGTATCATCATCATCATTCAGCCGGAAGACATCCACTGCTGGATATAGGCCTCCCCCAAGGAGCGCCACAGCACACGGTCGCGAGCCACCCGCATCCAGCGACTCCCCGCTGCCTTGACCAAGTCATCAGTCCACCTAGTGGGAGGCCGTCCAACGCTCCGTCTTCCCGTGCGAGGCCGCCACTCGAGAACCTTTCTTCCCCAACGGTTATCGGTTCTACGAGCAATGTGGCCCGCCCACTGCCACTTCAACTTGCAGATTCTCTGAGCTATGTCGGTAACCCTCGTTCTTCTGCGGATCTCCGAGTTTCGGATCATGTCCCGCAGAGAAACTCCAAGCATAGCTCTCTCCATCGCACGCTGAGCAACTCTGAGCTTATTTAAGAGGCCCACATTCAGCGGCCACGTTTCAGTACCATAAGTCATCACTGGCAACACGCACTGGTCGAAGACTTTCGACTTCAGGGACTGTGGAATTTCTGACGTGAAGATCCTCCTCAACTTCCCGAACGCAGCCCATCCGAGTTGGATTCGGCGATCGATCTCTTTCTTGAAGTTGCATTTACCCAGTTGGACCGTCTGTCCTAGGTATACGTAGTTATCCACAACTTCAAGTGGAGCATTCCCAACATGAACCGGTATTGGTGAGACATGGCCATTGAACATAACTTTGGTTTTATCCATGTTCATCCTTAGACCCACCTGTTGGGATACTCTGCTGAGATCTTCGAGCATTATGCTCAAGTCCTCCAGCGATTCTGCCATGATCACGATATCGTCCGCGAATCGAAGGTGAGTGATGTATTCGCCATTCACATTGATGCCCAGTTCTTCCCAGTTCAGGAGCTTGAAGACATGTTCCAATACAGCAGTGAACAGTTTCGGAGAGATAACGTCTCCCTGTCTCACACCTTTCTGCAATTGGATCGGTTTCGTACTCTGATCTTGAAGTCGAACTGTCATAGTGGCTTTCTTATACAAACACTTCAACACTTCGATGTATCGATAATCGATACGACACCGCTGGAGCGACTGGAGCACCGCCCATGTCTCGACCGAATCAAAGGCCTTTTCATAGTCCACAAACGCTAGACATAATGGCCGATTATACTCCTCGGTCTTCTGTATAATCTGGCGCAGCGTATGTATGTGGTCTATGGTACTAAAGCCTTTACGGAAGCCGGCTTGCTCGGGGGGCTGGAATTCGTCAAACCTGCGTGAGAGTCGATTTGTAATGACCCTGGAGAACAACTTATAGACGTGACTCAGAAGCGAGATGGGTCTGTAGTTCCTCAACAAAGTGTTGTCACCCTTTTTGAAGAACAGCACCACCACACTCTTTGTCCACGCCTCTGGAACACTGCCTTCGAGAATAACGGAGTTAAAAAGTTTCTGGAGGACATTAAGTATCGGTGTTCCACCCGCTCTCAGGAGTTCAGCCGTTATTCCGTCATCTCCTGGCGCCTTGTTGTTCTTCAGCTGTTTCAGGGCCATTCTGATCTCATACAGGCTGACGTCCGGTATATCTTCGGTGTAATGCCGGGTTAGTTTGGCTCTAGGGTCTGTGGCCAAGCTAGCTGCAGGTTGTGATGATCTATACAACTGTCCGTAGAACCTCTCAACCTCTCTCAAGATCTCAGCCTTGGACGAAACTACGATGCCACCGTCAGTCTTTATCTTCGCCAGTTGACTTCGCCCAATAGACAAATCTTTCGCGAATACTTTGGATCCTCGATTCCGCTCGATCGCCTCTTCAACACGCGAAGTATTAAACCGGCGCAAGTCAGATCTCATTGACTTGGAGATTTGTCTATTGAGCTCGCGGTATTTTGGCACGTCGACCGAAGACTGCAATCGCATTTCGTGCCGGTTGCTCATGAGCTTGAGTGTATGGTCTGAGAGTTTTTGGGTTCTTTTTGTGCGGCGAGCCTTGAAAAACTTAGACCCGACCGCCTGGACAGTTTGCACAAACCTGCTGCTTACATCGTCCGTTGACTCGCACTCCTCTAGGCATCCAAAACGATTTTGGAGTTCCAGCTGAAAGCTTTCCGGGTTTTGGTATTGGACTGGGGTTGGACGGAGCGTGGACTTCACTAATCGCGACCTCTCGAGCCTCGTATTTATGTTCAATGTGCCTCTCACCATTCGGTGATCACTACCGGTTTTGACCCGGTTGATCACAGAGACATCATTGAACATTTGGCGATTGGTCGCGAGAATGAAGTCAATCCCATTTTTTGTCGACCCATCTGGGCTGATCCAGGTCCATTTTCGCTGCGGCCTCTTCTTGAAGAAGGAGTTCATCATATAGAGTCCCTCCTTCTCTAGAAATTCGGCCAGCCGCTGTCCTCTGGAGTTTCGCCGTCCAACACCGAATTGCCCCACTCTCAGCTCATCACCTACCCGTTTGCCTAGTTTCGCGTTGAAGTCCCCCATCACCACCGTGAAGTGTGCTTTGGAGGTCTGGATGGCTCTCGAGATGTCCTCGTATAGTGCCTCCACCTCATCATCGGGATGCGTCGCAGTCGGGGCGTAAACCTGCACGACCTTCAACGAATACCGCTTGGTTATTCAGAGGTTTAGGTACGCCACCCTGGGCGACACACTCCCGACGTTCTCCACGTTGTTGACGAGGGACCTACGGACGATGAACCCGACACCGCCCTGTGAAAGGCTGTCTCCTTCCCGGAAGTAAAACAAGTTACCGGACTTTAGGACCATCGTATCCTCTCCCTCTCGTCGGATTTCCGACAGTCCCACAACGTCCCAACGCAACCCCTCTTCCAGCTCTAACAGCTTCTCGTCAGTCCTGAGCGTGCGACAATTATAGGTTACCAGGGCCAAGTTCGTTTGGTGGTAGCCAAATCCCTGCCGGGGATTCTTAGCACCCCCTGCTCCGCCGTTACCGGGTCCGCTACCGTAGACCGGAATAGCGGAGCCGCCGGGGACTGGGGGCCGTGGTTTTGTCGTACTTGTCATTTTTGTTTTGGGGGGTTTTGCCATAATCCCCACGCTTGGCAGGCGGGTTGGGGATCGCAGTAATAATATGTGTGACCTTCAGGGAACGCTGCTGCCCATTCCCTGGATAATCTCCGTTAGTCGCCTCTTACGACACCCACCGGATGATATGGGGTGGTGCAATTCTAACCCGACACCACGCGGGGGTAAATTATGTATGCAAATTATATATTAATAATCCTTATAATACATTAAGGAAAACCTTATCCAAATAGATTAGGTAGTTTTGGAGTAATTCGCAAAATAGCAGGCAGTAGTAACTTGCATTTTTCCTTTAATAAATGGTGCTATTATAAACAATATAAGTATCTGTATATAATATATAAAGATCCCACTGGGTCGAAGTGCATCCGCTAGGACCCTCATCTAAATAAGATAAGATACGATCTGTATATAAACATTTGTATTGAGTTATAAGCGAACACACATTTTGCAGGCATAGTACATTATGTATTATTGTTTTCGATGCAAAATATTTAACATAGCCTAATTTTGGTGCCTTAATTCAATTTCGGTGCCTCAATTATCTAGTTTGGGTGGTGACTTGCAATTTCGGTGGCTATCAAATAAAAAAAAATACAATATCTCAATACTCAATGGAATGAAAGGCCATTTGGACATAATATTAATTATATCTAATGACGTACTTTTAACACATTTTCATGAGCTTGGGGCTATCATAATAAAAAAGCCACCAAAATTAGTAAAATTTTAGACGTGTTGAATTTCACCCCAATAGACTACATAGCACATACCTACACGCTTGGAGATAAGGTCTTTTTTAATAGTTTCAGCCCGCTGCGCTACGGATGTTATCCGCTGAATCTTCCTGCCAGTATTTCCATGTGAAAACGTTTAGTGTCCCAACAAGTAACGAGGTCTTTGTTCTCGTGCTAACCTAACGTGAGTGCAACTTACCTTGTTCGATAGACTGAGCGGAGTAATATTTGCAAGCTGTTAGGTGAGGCTAATTAGAAGGCCATGTTGGAGTTCTGTGATGCGCTATGCACCAGCATACTATAACTATGTTTCATAATCCATGAAATCCTGTCTAGTTATAAATAAATACTAATGAATTATTTTTGAGGTAATCAGAATAAACTCGAACTTAAATTGCAAGACAACTGCCCTAAGATTTGACTGCTCAACAGTTTTATTAGTAGTGTTTAGGAAATGCACGCACGAATTATGGGGGATCAATCCCGCACCAAAATCTTACGAGATCTTACGAGAGCGCGGGATTAAAGAGAAAGGTAGTTTGACTATTAGGGACACTTGCCACGCTCATAATTTCTAGTCACAAGAACGTTTTTCATCCATGTTAATATTAAAATGTATAAAACAAATATTCGGCCTAACATTTAGTTGGACAAGAGCTAGAAGTGAATTGAATGTTGTGGACTTTGTTGTCAGTCAGAAAACAAAATTTTCGTTAGATGAAAACCATATTTTCAGTCCCTCCAAATCAAAATCAAATAACACTTTACCACTTCTTAAGATTCTTTTCATCTTTCAAAAGTGTTGTGTCTCTTTATCTCGTGAGATTCAAACATAAACGTGGCTCTTATTACAAGGGAGCGTGTGATTTATGAGAATAACATAACCGGATATAAAATTACAACTATTTTTGATATTATTTCTGAACCCCGCAGGATCCCATAAATACTAGGATCTCGCGGGATTGAGAATCTACAATCCCGCAAATATGTACCGGGATCGAAATCATCACGCGGGATTGCATTCCCTGGTCGTGTTATTCATGACATACCTAATGTTGTTTTTTCCTATCAAGGATAACACTTGTTTTTTGGGCAACAATTCCTACGCACTTCTAACTCCTCTGGTGCTGCAGGTGTCAGGCGATCAGTCTGCTAGTTTGCTCTCTATAGCATTAATGTAACGTGTAAAAAAAGAGAAGACATAAAAAAATGCTTATGCTAAAATCCACAATTAGGTGAAGTAAACTGATAGATAGAATGTTCCCGTGAGAAGGGTTTCCGTGATAAAACCTTTCAAAGTTTGCGAAGTTCGATAAAATGATAAATTTTGAAAGAAAAAAGTACTGAGAAGGTACTATAAAAGCTAGTACTTTGGGGAATCTTTTTTTTTTTTTCAATTTTTGACGAAATATTATAAAAATCTACAAAAGTGGATTATAACCCTAAATGACTATTATTAAAAAAATACTATTTTTTCAGGACGTTTTTAAAGTAGACTAAAATTGCAACAATGTGAGACTAGAACTGTCTCTTTAGATCAAATAGTTTCCGAGATATAGTCAAATTTAACATTTTCCGAAATTCATAAAGTTTGAAATGTTTTATCGCTGAAACTATTTGGTCTACGGAGATAATTTTAACCTCTTATTGTATCAAATTAAGTCTACTTTAGAAACATTCTGAAAAGGTATCAGCAACTAGTTCTTTAGGGTTATAATCGGTTTTTCGATTTATGACAAAGTTGCGTCCGGCGCTCGAGGTCACACAAACTTGGATTATTGGCCCAATGGCCAACATCATAAACAAGTCTTCAAAAAATCAGAACTGTCGGATTTAACGCAAGCTCTGAATGTATGAAGTTACTGGATTAAAAATTGTACTACCAAACTTATTCCAATATTGTATTCTACTCATATATGCATAAAGGCTCGTTAAGGGAATTTAAATTAGAAGTGTTTCCTTTAAATAAGATAATATCATAAGATTTAAGAATCATTTTAATTTGACAAATTCAGAGCATATTAGATTGAGAGAAATACTACTAATATAAATTTTCGATGTTCTCGGCAAGTACTACTAGTACTCGATAAATTGCGCCGAAAGATTGGTAAGTCTAGTAAAGCCTGTGGCCACACTGTTGCACCACAGGCTGGTTAGGTTTAGGCAGCAAAATAATGTTCTCTCTAGAGTCAATTAACTGTCATTAAATTCGATTTACGGACTCAGCTTGTGAAGATATCCTGAGATTTCTTATAATATACTTAATATTGTAGAACACAGTTTGTGACTATAGCAAATACATCTATCTTTTCTATCCGGCATTTCATTAGCTCTCAGAACCGACAAAAGGATAATATTGAACACGTAACCTATCAATCTACATAAAAGGGCACGGGGGACCCGAGCGCCCAGACCGGCGCCTCCATATGGTAGTCATCCTTCGTGCCCATAATAGACCTTAAATATTTGCCTAGTGGTGGACTCAGGTACGCAATGTCGCACCGACAACGGCGCAAAACTACAGTGCTATAAATACTACAGTTAAATAACGTAAATCGCATATCATGAAATAGTATTTAATATGGTAACAATAATGTCAACCTATAATCTGTTTAATAATTAATAACTTAAATGAACTCGGTGCTGTTTAAATTCAAACTAACTTCATGATTTTATTTAATTTCTGCCAATAAAGTATTTCAATTATTGAGCTTTACAAAGCGCTATGGCTTTTACATTTACGTTGAAAGCGACTGAAAAGTTTCAATAATACATTCCAAAATAAGCCACTAAAACCCAACAGGCCTAAACTCAGCCTAGGGCTGAAAAGAAAACGTTTTCTTTTATGGAAAACGTAGTAAATCCCGAGGAGTGGTCGCAGACGTTTTTCGTATGCACACAGAGTGCTGCGCTCAATCAGGTCTCAAAGAACGCAAAGGAGACGCGAACGCCAGTGAGATCAAAGCCGGCGCCCGCGTTCGTTACCTGCACCCACACCGCCTACTCGCGACTCGAATCGACTCTTTTACTCTCAGTTCACATCGACTCCCAATTCGAGTACTAATGCTATCTACGTCTCGCGTTTGCTCTCCGAATAGGACAACATACTTGAGGTAAACAAATATGCTCTCACCAATCGGATATGTTACCCCTTACCTATTGAACGTTCAACCAGAGACGCCGTCTAAAAGATACGAAAAATGTCTCCGTAAATGTTATTTACCTTCATTTCCAAACTAGCGGTATTTCAAAATGAGCATTGCTTTTAAAATTCTGCTTGATGTAAATTTGAGAACAATTTTAGACATCTTCGTTCTAAGCAAAGTAATAAGCTGTATAGCCCAGTTTCTTCGTATTTTTTTCTGCTTGGTGCGTATTTTTTGTATTTAAAACGAGGGAGTTATAGATATAATAGACAAATGACTAAGATATTTTATTATCGTGGATATATAAAATCACTCCACCTCGTCACGCCTCGCCAGTAGCTCTGTAGAACCATTCATGTCAATGAGAATAGTTACTACAATGTAAATAATTATATAAGCATTAATGATTGATCAACGCTCAACACTTTCGGCGACTTCCTGACTTGGAGAGATAGGATTGGTATGTATGTGATATTTTATTTTTTAGTTCAGTACTACATTCGTATCGTTCCGCTTCCGCGTATCCCGCGTCAGTCAGGAAGCACTCATTTAAATGTAGGAGAGCAGTAAAGAAAGAAGCGACAGCCAACAGCTTTCTGATAGCATACCGCCTCCGCACCGGCAAGTCAGGAAGACGCGGTAGATATTAAATTTAAGAACATTGTTTTGTACTGCTACTTATAGGTACGTACGCAAAATAAAGCAACTAAGTTTTGCTTGAAATTCACGACCCGTAAATATGTTGTTACAAAATGTCATAAACGTACTTAACCACAGTTTCATCGTGTGCATCAAGCTTTAATAACAAACTTGACGACACTCGCAAATTCCCGCAAGTATGTCAATATTAGGAGACATAAACATTTTATTAGCAAAGCTGCATAACTGTTGGTTACTAAGCCTGCTCCCAAGACTCATCAAAACAGGCAGAAAAGAGTGGGTACCATCGCGAATAGGGATTGTTGAGCCATTTGCCAACCTACACAACTTGGACATGTAACGCAAATCGGGACTGATACGTCATCGGGTATCATCGGTCATTCATCACATAGCTAAATTATGTATAATGGCAAGTGGCTCAACAATCCCGGTTCGCGACTGTACATACGTCCATTTATTGGAGGGACCGAACAGTTTCTTCTAATGAAACCTTTGAAGGGTACGACCCTACACAGATGGTTCGCGGTTGGTGATTATGCTGAGGTTGCCTTGAGCAGCCCAACTGGCAGAGTTGCCATGAAGTGGCGAAGTTATGTGTAGGTAATGACAACTCAAGAGTCGAGGAAACACTCCCTTTATTGAATAAAAATACATGGCTTTTATACTAAAGTTTGGTATGCAAAGAATGCGTAATGCACGATAAAAATGGTTGTGATTTATTTAATATTATTTTCTTGGAATCAATGTCACGGTCCATTGCATTCTTTAGTTCTAGGAACTAGTACAAAGGAAAATATTATTAAGTTTCCATCAGATGTGTATCAGCTGTGGACAGCTGTGTAATGAAGGTGTGGTTCACTACACCTTGGCGTACATTTCACTTTAACACCTTCTCACAAGTGCATAAACGGATTTAGGCACGTAGATAAGTCTCAAGAAACAAGTTACAGTAGCATTACTCTTATCTACAGAATCCTCGTGATAGTTGAAAATGCTAACAATACGTAATGAAGTAGGTACTACATTTTTTTTATTATAAATTACTCTGTGACTTAAAATTGCTCTTTGCGGGCAATTTGCATAATAAATATTTAAATATCATTTTAAAAGCACCGACACCTTACATATAAATAATATGAAGTGAGGGAAAACATTGTTTTTAATAATCTCTTTTTCTTTAGTTAAACTACTTTACATGAGTACACAACTTTATAGGTAATTATAACGGCACCTGTAACTTATTTAGTCAATAATTGTTACTTAGTAATATATGAAACTTTAGGCCTAATCTGCGTCCATTTTTATATGAATTTTTTTGTACATGGCTTTTTGTTTTCTAAATAAACTAAAAATATATATATATATATAAATGAATAAATCATCATGCGAGCTACAAAGACTAGGTACTAAACCAGTATCACATAGAAAAAGAATTTTAATACAAAAGCAACCTAATAACAAGAATTCAAATAATATAAATCTGTTACGGGAAAAAAGGGGTTTCTCAGTCTGTGTGGTTAAATTGGGGCACAAACCTTCTGCTGAAGCTGATGTCGTAAATGCCGCGAATACTTTCGGGGTTAGGTATACGTCCCGGTCCCCCCGGCACATGGAAACAGTCCAGGGTTCACTCCCAGGAGTCCAAATCACTAAGTAATGCTTGTTGTACTGGTATTTAGGTTTCGACACATAAAATCCAAATTATCTCAATTTGATAACGGCGTATGTCGCGGTCATGTGCATCACATCACACATAGGTCAGTGCCAAGGTCATATGGATTAGGCGGCCGTTTTGAAAGCAGTGGGGATGGGATTAACTACATGAACAAACTCTATAAAACAGTGGTTTCCGTAAATTGATCATACTTGATAAATCTTCACACGTAACTACTTAGAAGTGCTGATGTTGAACTTATTAGTACTTTTAACGTGTATTTTGTGAGTGTTTGATCCTGAGATTCAGATTTAAAATGCACTAAACTTTTGTCCTCCTCTATAGTTTTTCTTGAGAATTTCGGACGTCATAGTGCTCTAGAACATATTTTTCCCTATCAAAGGTAATCTCGCGTATCTCAACACTTGCACTCCATCTCAGTTTAGGGTTCTCGGCTTCCACTAACGTGTATACTTAATTATACGAATGAATTACCAGCGGAGGTATCCGTATCCTGATACTGTTACTCACTAGGTAACTTGTTTAGTTACTCACTAATTTGTGGAACGTTGAGGATTGATTAATTGCAGCATCAAAGGGAAAGCATTTAGTCTAAGCACTTGATTATGGTTTGTATTGATGTTTATTTTAACTTGTCAGCAATTAACTCGTGTTAAATGCACAAGGGGGTAATTAATAATCGTAATAGGCGATATTTAAGTACCTAGCGTACGTTACATGAAAGTCATCCAGTAAATATGCTCATTAAAATTGTCTTGGCAAACGTTGTCAAAGCAACTTTCATGTTTACATGTAAGACAATAAATAATTTAGCTCTTTGTTGTAGCAATTATGTTTCAATGTGACCAACATGTAGTGTATAGTAGTTAATAGTCTTGGGCCTTTTAGTTAATTAAGTATTTTTGTCTAAGATACAAGATTTTCCTAGTTCTAGACTAAAGTAGTAACTATACTGTTCCTAATGATTTTATCATCCCAGTTGTATGTAATATATTTTACAAGTAAGATATTTTTGAATAAACTATTTGATTTGTATTTAATAATTTTTATCACATAATATCAATTTAAAATACACTTGGTACTGACACAGGCATGATATGAAATCGATTTTTTCTTTATATTTACTTCATTCGAAATAAATGTTACTTATCTCATAACTTTGTCAGTCGTGGAGGTTTGTATTCTACATTTAAATCCAAATAAATAGGTAGGTACGTATCAAAAGACACCAATATGCTAATATTACACACGTTTGCCGCTTCATGTCTCCATACGCATTTAGATTTGAAAATACATTATAAACATTAAGGAAAACGCTGTGGTGTTATTACGTTGAAATGTTTTCGTGCGAATAACATTGCAGAGACGCAGTTTTCCCACGGAGTATATTATGCGCCGCCCCCGTAGCTGCGAGTATCATTTCCGTACGCTACCCGTGTTATGAAACGCAATATTGAGCAATGACGGCTAATATTCTCCTACCAACAGCGCCATAAATTCCTTCTCTCCACGATAACTCATTATAATCCAACGAGGGAATAATATTTGGCGGCACTTTTCCTAATTGGATATATCCATTAGTCTAAGAATTTCAAATTTAATTTAAAGTCTGACTAGAAGATGAATGTTATTTAATACACTCGCTCGGATCATTCACCGTACTAACGGAATGCTGGCATTCATTTCATTATTCATAACTCCGCAGGCCGATAATAACCATAGGCCCCCCGAGAATGTTTACACAGCCATCTACGAGACGATATTAAAGATATTATTACATTTCTGGATCTCTCTGCACCCACTGGCATATCCGGAAAAATGGACAAAATATTACATTACAAAGGGTATTGTGGTTTTGGGTCTATACATTCCTCCGTTATGTCTAAAATGATTCTTGAAAATATAGCGACTAATTCAATCCAGCGTGGATGGTAAAAATTCCATCAATATTCGAGATAAGTCCTTTAAATCAATTTCGCTTCAAGTTTCATGTGATAGCTCGAACGACAAATTGTTCCCATTTTGCAGTACGATGGCTTTACTATATGTGGCGCATTATAAAGTAGATATGCACATTTTTATGACTTATGACAGATATCCAATATTCCCGGAGGCGCCAAGCGCAGGCCGAGCGCAGCGGAACACTCACAGTAGAACACATAAAAATCGCTCACGGATAATGAAAAGAAAGAATAAAAATAAAGCGGACGCTCGATCGACAAATATAAACTGACGCTTATATTCCCAAAAGGGTTAGGCTGAGCAAATGCAAATACAAATAATTTACTGCTAATAAACAGAACAATCAAAAACAGTATGAGACCTGGAGTTACTTTTCAGTGCCTCTTTTAGAAGGTGTACGTTTAAAGACGGGGAAACCAATATTGCAGTCATAGCTAGGTTGCAACAAACTGCCACTTTTTTTCCCATAGTCGACTCCTAACAAAGGGTCTGATGCTATTTAAACCCAACATCAGACTGGTAACATGCACTTCAGTTTCAGGTAGAAATGCAATATTCCAGATCATTACGAATGACAGGAACCTGAATTATCATGATCACAGCGTCTAGTATGTATGAGCTTATATGTGCATATATACAAATCATACAATACCCAATATCGCCAATTAGCCGCCAGCAACACGAACATAATACAATTAGAATGGTAGGTGAGACCCAATTATTGAAAACTAGATTGTTGCTGAATTAGTAAACTAGACCTATTTAGCTACTATGACTTCGACTAACGAAACGAATTTATTACAATCCAAAAAATTACACCACATTTCAGTTTTTTCTTAGTAGGAGGTATATAATAATCACATAAAATACATAAATCAAAATATATTAGGTATTTAATAATGCGTAAGTTGGCGTCGTGTCGTATCCTGATACGATAAGTCAAGACGAGAGATAATTGGAAAATACTCCACTGACAAGATCTCTCAATCTTAAATTTAGTGATAATGATATAATAATACATCGATCTAAATCATGGTAACATATAACTACATGGTATGTATTCGTTTAAATTGAGTAATAGACAGATAATTCTAGTGCATTTGACAGTGATTGGGTAATTAAGGTAATCCATACCTCGGATGGTATTATTATACGGAAGCATTAAGTACGCGATTAATAGATTATGAAAATTGCTTTGCTAAGACGTAGTAAGTATGTAATAGTAATCGGCTACGCAGCTAATACAGAATGAGCAATACATAGTGAGAAGAAATCCGAAATATATTACGAATATAATTAAAAAGTTATTACCTAAGAATTATTAAATCCTCGGGTGGGAATCGTAAAGGTCAAATATGTTAAAATAACCAGAACGTTATATATTAATCAATGTTACTTAATAATATCGTATTTATAATAACGGATAAATAGGTGCAAATATTTTGGAAGAAGTTTGATTTTAAAGAGGTACAAGATAAAACAAGTATCAATAAATTGCCTTCTTTACTTATTTAGTTATTCCGAACCTTAAAACAACTTAAACTCAACTTAAAACAAATTTCATACTAGCTATTTTTGAACATTTCTTAGTTTTTGGGTTTGAATCTAATTAGGTGTCTTCATTTTTAATTGATGCTATGCTTTAACAACAAATTTCCCATTAATATTTGATCGGCTGAAGCTCCTTTAATAGTAGGCATGAAAATATAGTTTACCAACGAAGTTTTAGGTAATTTAATCCACTTTAACTGTCATGCATGGGGAACCAAAATATCCTTAGCTTAAGAGATATAAGCGAAGATCTGAAAAATGACAGACATTTTGCCCCCCTCCCAAGTCAACATAGAGTCCTCGAGGTGGAAGACTTATCCTAAAGTCTTACTAGTGTACTCCCAAATAACGCCGTAAGTTCCGAACACTTTCCAGCTACCCTCACTTTGTTACGACATACTGACTTGATTATTAACGAGAGAAGATGCCCAGCACTGGGGAGCTTGTATCTGAACTTTCGTATATGGGTTGATATGTTTTACATAAGTAATAATAATGCTGAAATTTGCAAAGGGTATGTATGTGTTTCTTTTTTCATAAGTGTATTTTCTCCAACGTATTCGGGAGAATGTCTAGAATGTTTTGTTTCCAGAAAGTTCACGTTCATCAGTATTCATTTAGAGCTGCTAACCGATAAGTATATTAATTAGCACAAGTTTGCAGAGTTTTCCGCCAACATTAGCTCACACGCTCATTCCGCTGAGGCCTCAAAATCTCAGTTTATTATTCACCACTCGAACGGGTATGAATTTTTTTCAATAAAGTTTCATCCAGATGGAATTCATGTTGGTAATGCAGGTATTTATCGTATTTTCTGTTGTATCCAGTTACGTATACACCGGCATATACTTGAGTATGACATACATGAACATACTGAAATTCAATTCCTACATTCTTAAATCGGAATAATGCTAAAAATGCTATTACATTCTGATTCAACCTCACTGACAAATTTGGTATGTTTACCATGTATTCAAAAAAATATTTTTAATGTCTACCTGCACAAAATCTTAAATCGGCATTAAAAAATACATTCGTTTGTTTTTTTTATAGCTACAACTACGGACATATATTGATAGATACGAGTATGATGGTAATATCTTTACGAGCGTACCCAGAAGTATTTAGATGTAAGATTACAATAATTAACTCATATCGTATTAATCACTAAAAATAACTAAAGTTTCGAAGTGAACCAACGGCTCGTCCAGGAGTAGTAAGTAGCTGCCCATTATAGTGAGAGCTGGTTGGATTCCCAATCACACTTCTAAAAAAAAGACCGACTGAAATGTGTTTGATGATGATAGAAATAAGATAAAAAAGCCACGAAGTTTTTCATGCACATTTTTGAAATCGCACTATTAAATATTTGTACCTATTACAGTAGATATCACGGTAACTGTAGTGCCAAGAAAATACTTTGCTAAGCAAGCCTCTTGTAGGCAAAGGAAACTATGAAAAATATTTAAAACTTCTTTAGCACACTAACTATACGTAATAGAATTATTAATATATGCCACTAATATAATTATTAACAGTCTGAGAAACCTGTGCTCGATAGTGTTAACTGCAAAGAAGAAACTTCCAAGCTCAGTCTAAACTTAAAAGTAAAATCTTATATATTAATTCATGGAGGATTAATCTTTCACGGTGTTAGTCGACTTAGTCTCATAAAATGTGTAAATTGTTTTAGATGATATCGATGGCTTCAGACATTAGTGGCAGATGTTTGGGAAATTAACATAAAACAAAAGTAGCATAAGTATACCAACCTCCGTTCAATTATCTCCGAATAAATTGCATGCCCAAATTTCTATTTCAGATGCTTTATTTGGCACGTTACAGTCGAAATAGCAAATTAAGCTTCGCATGTCGCAATGCTAAGGTTAGGTTCTGACAAATTAAAAACAAAGGACAGACATTTCCAACGAACCGTATTCTGCTACTCGACCACATGATGTCACAGATAAAGTGACTTTGACGTAGGTATGAAAGGGGTTTCTTTCCAACGGGCAAACAAGTAAAAGGTACTGAGTTGCAGAGGTCTATTATTGGTATGCATTGAGGAAAATGTCATCTTGGGCCGCAAGATATCAACTTTCCGGGAATCATAAAATTGTTCAATCAAATGATGTCTTCGAAATATACGTACCTGTTGGCCATTTTATCTAGCCTAATTACCTGGGCGTAAAAATAATTATTACTTTGAATTTTGGTATTTTTAGTGTTTATATAATTATTACGCGGTTATTTTATTGGTATATTTTGCAAACAGGCATCAGATTAGAAGTAGTTTCTAGCTCTAATTATACCAGCGCTTAGTGCTCCTAAAAGTAAGGTATTTCATGAGTAACGCCGCCATGAGACTGTTCCACTACTGAATCTCGCTATTCATGTCCCAATTCACTGTCTCAATACTTCAAATAACCGTGCAAATCGATTAACCATTGGAAGCCCAATAAAACCAATACCTATTCAAGTCGTAAGACCGGCGAAAGATCCATCAGGCTTTAGAGAATGGACATCTATATAAGAGCATTATTCAATGTTTAACATCCCGGGTCAGCGTGCGATCTGTTAACTAGGCTGAACAACGGTCATTAAGGCTGGTCGGTTACGACACAATCCCAATTCGGCTAGTCGCTTATCGGGCTTACTAGGATATTGCTGTACACTGTTTAAAATCATCGACTATTCGATTAGTTGGTAAACAAGCATTAAAGGATTATGCTTGTCGGTGCAGAAACAGTTGTTATCGATTAAACTATCATTTTATATACAAAGTCAACTTCATCGTAGCAAAGTAAGGTCTTACTAATAGATGCTTGGTCTCATATGTGTGTGCCAGCTGATAATAAACCTTTACGTACTTAAATGGTGTAGGCCTCAAAATTTTTATACTAAATTGTTACCACCTGTTTATGTGAGTAGCTAAGCTACTCTTGAGTCTAGGATATTTGTTGTGAACATATATTTTACTAGATAATATATAGAAACCTAACTAGCGCTGTACAGGTGAATAAATCTCAAGAGCCTCGATTATAAAAGGTTGTTCGATTTTTACTAAAACAAAAATGTATTTCAGTCAAAGGATTTCAGGAGGCTACAAGTTTAGAGGGGACAGCATTCCAATTGAAGATACTTTATCAAGTATACAAACAAGTCACACACAACAAGACTTTAATAGAACAATCCATCCATATTAAGAAACCCGAAAGTATATCCTTTCTGTTACCTCTTCACGCTTAAACCATTGAACTGATTTACATAAGATTTGGCATAAAGATAGTTTGAGTTTCCAGGAAGGACAAACTATAGTTTTTATCCAAATTCATTCCTCAAGGGAGTGAACGTTGGTTGTAGCTTAATGGGAGATCGAGAATTATGCCTGCGCCTAAAATAACGTAAATCCAATTATTTCTTAAAGGCGATAAGGAATAAGACAGAATTTGCCTGCAGTTATTACCATAATTCAGACTATAGTGTTCAAGAATCCTAAACCGAAAGCATTCCTAATGGAAAATATGCGAAATAATGGAGTGGGTAATCTAAATGTGGTCGGATTTGGCGCGTGAATTAATGCAGCGACTCTAATGTATGGATGCGATGAAGATATGTTCAATAACTAGCTTCAATGGAATTTGGAAGCGCATTGTTAGAACGACGGACGATGGATGATTAACCTATGGCGATGAAAGCAAATATCATGCATAATCCCGTTTATTGCTTTGGATAACATATCTGCAACATCTCAAAATGGACGTACCTACAGTTAGCATCTGAAGGCGCTTATGTCTCCATACCAATTTCAATGGAGCGCAAACTCTTAGAGTATTTCAGTGTTCAAAACCCCGCGTGGTCGTGTCGGAGGTTTTTCCCTGGATTTTCCAAGTATACACTCCAGCCATGCACTCCTATCGCTCTATTGGGCCCGGCCTATAGAGACACAGTCAGGTTAAAAAAAGCGCTCCTTATTACATCAGAATACATCAGAATGATCTACATATCTATCTGTATTATAAGGCAGTAAGACCTATCTTTATTAGGGTTCCGTAGTTAACAAGGAACCCTTTTAGTTTATATGTGATCAAGGCCCAAAAATTGGGCTTATTGATATAAAAGTACTAATATTATTTTATATAACAGAGTTTCATAAAAGTATTATAAAAATAAGGTAAAGGCCAATACGTAAAGAAAATGAAACAAATACATATATTTGTCAATTGAAAATATTACAAATAAAATATCAGTGTCATAGTTGATGATGCTACAAGGTCGGTAAAACTGGAGCTCATGGAGCCTTTATTTAATATGCATTGTATGTAAGTTTCTTATGTATATAAAGTCCCCCAGCTGCACTAGGCCAGCGAGGGGACTACTGTCCGTTCCCTCTCACCCATGAGCTTGTGCCCAGCAGTGGAATGTATATAGGTTGCTGATTATGGTACAAACTATTAAAAAAAGTTTTTAATTATGGTTGTCAAATGTGGAATTGGCCTTACATCACTAATAATACTAACGCACATTTATGTAACTTATGTAACTTTACATGATAAATGTTACATAAGTTACATAAAATTGTTACGTTGTTACATAATACCAAGCCAAACGTACTCAAAACGAGTACAAAAATGTATTTTAAAGACAATACAACGAAGATACAACTAAGCACTGAGCTTTATATCAAAGATTTAATATGAAACTATCATGCCGTTCTTATTTATATACAAAACAATGCAAACTTAGCTTTATAAACACCAAAAACCGCGTTACATATAAGATGATGAAACGCATTCCACTGACTGTGACGGTCAATACATGACTGAATATGGCCGATAAGAACAGCTGTCTTTATACGTTAGGTAGTAGACAGTGTTGCCACTGTAGTAAATCTGTTTCTACCAAATAGTTGGTAGATTTTAAGTAAACATATGGTAGCAAAAGTTGTATTCCATAAAAGCGCAAATTCAATCACGCGAAGTTTCTTCATTAAATAAATAGTTTTTTAATACTTAATTAAGTTGTAAACGTAATAAACCACTTCTCAGACTAAGTGAAATAATGAAAAGTATATTAAATAATATAAGCTCTAAGATAAAAGGAAAATCAAAGATGCAAAAAAAAAACTTTTTCCTTTCGAGTGTACGAAATCACATTTTCAATTTGTATGGAAGAGCGTCGACATCTAATGATTGTAAAATCCAAAAAAATATATAAATCTACGTTTTGTTCATATTTGAGATGTCAGCAAGTTGCTCAAAATACTATTTTATGAGATGCAATAACAGACTAACATGAATAGCTTTTTTATGAAAATCCTGAGCACGTTTTGTACTCGTATTTAAGCCTCTCGTATACGTAAAGCCTTATCAAATAAATAAATGATTGTTATTGGGTATGTGAAAAATAATTTTAGGTAGTATCGAGTTAAGTACCTACACATTACGAGTTATTGAGCACTAGGCGAAATTAAGATATGTACTTAGAAAACAACACTTTCGTTAAAATTTCATTGAATACTAAGGTATGTTATCAGTTGTATCAAACGCATAGTAAATATTAATTTATAATTTTGTGCACAACTGCGGAACCCTACATCGCGCGTGGCCCGACAGCCGCTTCTTTATATTACTTTGGTACTAAACAAGCATTCGGCCCGCCTGATGGATGCCTTCAACTCCAGAGGACACGCAGTACTGATTCCTGATTTGGCCACAATGGCGTTTTAAATAACGCAATATTTTGCATTGCCTAAATGCCCTGCTGAAGGAGAACTGTGCGATGGTAGAATGTGATAATTCTGGATGTAGTCCCGAAACGAATGTTCTCCATCTGCTTCAAAGCCCGGGAAGACATGCATATGCATGATGCCTCTACGTGCGATTTCCGCTACAGGGCAGAAAAATGCCGCTATACGCTTGTTACGGAGTAATTTTACACGTATGCTATCTATAATTTTGAGACTCTTAGCGCCATCTGTGATCAGCTATTTGCAGTCAGGTACAGAGCCATCTGGAGAGTACGGACGGCAACGCTTGCGCATGTTCCGATCGTTCGTCTCTTGATTTTGTTTTCGATATCCAAATAAATAGTTTTCACTAGAAGTCCTTAAATAATAAACAAAGATATTTAAAAAAAAGGCGTAGATTATTATAAACTTCTCAAACTAATTAATTGTCTCGAAATTTTGTTTGTTTACAAAATTGTTGGAGTGCAGCAGGCGAGAACGCATCCTTGCTCGTGTCACAGACAGCAGCGGGAGGGATAGACTGAGTCAGTGCGTTGCCATCATGTGAACAGATTGCACGTACTCATTGGTATCCGCTTCGGCTTCGGCCATATTTTGTTAACTTAGCTTGCAACTATGTAACAGTTTTAATCTAATAACATCTCGCAAAGAATTTGGGCGATGACACTATGGAATAGTAGGTAAGTGCGCGCGCATTATGGATGCATAGGCGGCCGTTTATATTTGTTGGTTTTGTAAAACATTTCAGTGCGTGACACGTTTTATTTGTTACAGATGATTTAAAAAATTTAAACAAGAACTTAACCAAGGAATACACCTTAAGCTTAGTCTCGTATCTAGCCAGGTGAGTTTCATGTTTATCCCGTGATTGGTTCACTCTGTGCATTTAGAGATCGCGACGGGTTGCTTTCTTTTCAGGAGTGTTGTGTCGTGTTATGAATATATGTTAACATTGAACGGTGTTTACAGCGATTGGATGCTGGCCGCTGGGTCTCCCCCTGTCCCAGCTATCCATAGGCCGTCGATCGGACGCCGTGAGCGTCGAGGTGCAGCTTGGCGCATGCGCCGGCACCGAACGCGGAACCCGTCACGAGCTGGTGGCCCCTGCGGTCATCAGGGGAGAAACGTTTCGTAGTCTGCGCGTGCGTGAGCTCCGCCGCGAACGCCACGTTTGACAGGTGACATCGTTCCGCAATCAAAATTCTAACCTCAACGTAATTTAACGCATTCTGTGTTGCCGGATATACTTTGTAAAAGAGGTCTATAATTTGTAACACACCTCAAGTTCTCACACAGCCGCTTAGTCTTTATTTTAAACTTGAAAACTATAATATTCTACTTTAGAGAGTCGATTTCAAAACCTTGGTCAGGTTGAGTCCGCCCTGGACAGCCATTTGCCATGCAATATAGATATAAGAATAAAGTAGTGTAAGCAGGCAAGGCCGTGTAACATTGTTTTACAGTGCTCTTATATATTCTAATATACATACCAGATGGTTTTCAATTCAAGTTTTTGTTTCAATTATCTAACCGTTATATATTCAACCCAAGACTCTTGGCATTTGGAGTATAAATATAAATGCCTGGCGCCCTCTATCTTCTCTATTCCAATCGAGTATACTATTAGCGTAGATCCACGACCGCTGCCCAAACCTACCCACGTTCATCCCTGAAAATACTCTCAGCTGACTAGACCGAGGCATACCAACAAGTGTGGAAGGACGTTGTACCTAACCAAGTAACCATCACACTCAAGTAAGTGGGGCTGTCGCACAGAAAACTTAAATACCACAGCTTACACGTTACATTTCGGGCGGCCCAACGTATGGCTTTTGGGAGAATATTTTGGGTTTGTGGATGTACGCTCTTACATCATTGAATAATAAATAATAATCTGTTAAACAAGCTTGAATTTTAAACGTTATTTGCTGTGTGTGAGGCTTGTGGTTGTGATTAAAACAAGACTACTATCTTACTCAGCATGATAGATTGATAAGTATCCTCCATTGTGTCAACATATCTTAGATTTATTGTTGTGTATTTGCGAGATGTGATTAAATATTTTTCACTCAAATGAGTAAAACTTTACTGCTTCTAATGTTCCAAGTGAACACAATCTGTGGATGGTTTTAGTAAATAAGCTAACCCACTATATAATTATTGAACTGTCAATTTCATACATAAGTTACTTTTGATATTACTTAAGAATAATTTTCTACTTCTATGTAAAATCACAAGTGTGATTAAATAACCTATCTTCTCCTAAATGAAAAAGATAAGTGTAATTAACACTAGGGACTATTTCCACTTATCTGTTTTATTTGTTTCACTGAGTGTTATACACTTATATACTTGTCAAACATGGCATTGCAAATTGAAGTCGAAAATCTGGCCAAGGACGAACTACTGTTTGAATTGCAAACAAGAGGCATAGATGTAGATCCTAGCAACACAGTAGATGAGCTTAGACAACAATTTAAGTCTGCTAAAGGCACTTCCCTTGACAGTGTGAAAGCGAACACTTTCATCTCAGGCTTGTCCGTTGCCGACGAATTTCAGGTCTGCGAAGCGAAGCTGGATGTCGTGCTGCGGACTGACCACTCATCATCGTCCTGTCGGAGAAGGTGTCTATCGAAGTTGTCTCATGTCATACTCAGGTTAGAGAAATTGATTTTGACTAGTTCTGAACAGAGATTGAGAAAGATAGCGCTGGTGGCGAAGGCGTTTAACGCTACAGAAAATTTAAGATGTAATCCAAAGCCCGGCACATCTTCTCAAAGCTCTGCGACGAATACTGCTGACTCTGTTGCTTCTTTAGTCTGTCAAAAACATACATCTCAGGTGCTTAAGTGGGGTCTTGTGTACGACGGTAGGGCTCCTGTCCATGACTTCGTCTTTAGATTACAAGAGCTCAAATACGCTTCGGAGGTTTCAGATGTAGAATTGTTGAGAAACGCGGTTTATCTTTTTTCTGGAGAAGCTCTAACGTGGTTTCGCATAAATAAGTCTCATTTTAGTACTTTTGAAGATCTTATCGAGTCACTTAAAAATGAATTTCAGCCGGTAGAATACGAACGGTGTCTATTAAACCAGATTAGGGCTAGGTTGCAAGACAAGAATGAATCGATTAGATCATATGTTAATATCATGGAAGGTTTGTTTTTACGCCTGTCAGTGCCTATCACTGATGCAGAGCAGCTCGATATCATCATGACTAACATGAATCCGTATTTCATCTCGCGTCTGGCCTTGACGGAGGTACAAACCGTGAGGGAACTGAAGAGTATTTGTGCGCGCTTAGAGGTGTCAAAGTTTAAATGCGAAAACCGTGGATTTTTAAACACCGGTAGAGAGTCTGTGGTACCTAACTTTTGTAGTGGGATCTCAAACCCAATTCCGTTATCATCTGATGCTAGGCCTCGCAACGTTGGCCAGGGACAAACTAGACCCACTGTGAACTGTGGAAAATGTGGTGGAAACCACCATCACTCTCGTTGTGACGCATATCCCACGACCATATGTTTTAGGTGCAAGAGACCCGGTATCCTCACTAGAAACTGCCCTTGTACAAAAAACTAGGTCACAGGTCAGAGACATTTTACACTAATGTTAACAATAATGCTTCTGAGACTACTCGAGTCTCTGACCAATCTACTCAAACAGAGGCATGTGCGTCTGACACTCTTCAGAAGAGTTCATACCGTCCTTTATTTAAAGAAAACTTGGGAGATCCTAGACCCTTCTTATCAGTAGGTATTTTAGGTTTGGAGTGTAACGCGTTAGCTGACAGTGGAGCAGCCGTGTCAATTATTAGTGAATCTGCTCATTTGCTATTGCAGAGAGAAGGCTTGCAATTTCCTTTGCAGACATGTGCGAAAGACTTAGCTGTAGGTAACGGTGCACGCCTAACGGTCTTGGGAAAAATAGAAGTACCCATTTCTTACAAGAATGATTTACACTATGTCACATTCTTTGTGTGCAAAGATGTGAACACTCCTCTCATATTGGGCGTGGATTTTCTGGTCAAGTTTCATCTTTGTTCTGACATTATGAAAAATAAAATTTTTTCTCCCTCTGATATAAACTTGCTGAAAGACTCTGATGTACACTTACACGATCTGGAGGATCTGAGTGATGTTCAAAAGGCTCAGTTAAATAGGGTTATATCCGACTTTAAGAATATCGCGGCTACTAAAGAAAGTTTAGGCTGTACCCCATTGGAGGAACACGTCATTGATACGGGCGATCATCCACCGGTAAAGCAGAAATATTATCCAATTCCATTTCATCATCGAGAATACGTTCGAAAAGAAATCAATGACATGTTGCGAATGGGTATTATAGAGAAAGTAATTCGGCTTGGAACAGTCCAATTTTATTAGTACCTAAAGCCAATGGTGAACTTAGGATGTGCTTAGACAGTCGAAAACTGAACAGCTTAACCAAAGTGGATACCTATCCCATGCCTAGGGTTCAAGAAATATTGGATTCCCTTAATAATGCCAAGTATATGAGTTCTTTAGATTTAAAGTCAGCTTTTTTTCAAATTATGCTATCTAAGGAGTCGAGAGAGAAAACCTGTTTCTCTTTGCCGGGGCTGGGTAGCTTTCAGTTCCGCAGACTTCCATTTGGCCTAGTAAATTCTAGTGCTCGAATGATGAGACTCATGGACAAGGTCTTTGGACCAGAGTTTGCTCACAATATTTTCTACTATGTCGATGACATAATATTAATTTCTGAAACGTTTGAGGAACACATGACATTGTTGAGAAGAGCTTGTGAGAAATTGAAACAAGCGGGACTCACTATTAACTTGGATAAATCTGTTTTCTGCCGCTCTTCTTTGAAATTCCTAGGATATGTCGTAGATCGCAGAGGTCTACGTACAGATGGTGATAAAGTGAAAGCTATAGTAGATTTTCCTACGCCCGCCTCTCAAAAGGAACTCAGACGTTTTCTTGGAATGGTATCTTGGTACCGCCGTTTCATAAAGAGTTATTCCTCAGTTTGTGCTCCTTTGAATAAACTCACTAGAAAACTTCCAAAAGGAACCCCTTTTCAATTTACGACGGAGGCCCATGAAGCGTTTAAAATAGTTAAAGAATTGTTAGTGACAGCACCAATCCTATCTATCCCTAAGTTCGATAGACCTTTCATCATCTCGACTGATGCTTCTGATGTAGGTTTAGGATGTGCCTTATCGCAGCTAGATGACGAAGGACATGAACATGCCGTTGCTTATGCTAGCAGGACACTAACTCGTTCGGAAAGGAACCACTCTGTCTCTGAAAAAGAACTGAATGCTCTCGTATTTGCCTTAGAGAAGTTTAGAGGATACATAGAAGGCTCTCCGTTCCGAACGAAAGTTTACACGGACCACAGTAGTTTACAGTGGCTGGTCAGTTTAAAGTCACCAACCGGACGTTTGGCTAGGTGGGCTCTCAGACTATCTCAATTTAATTTCGACATTCAGTATAAGAAGGGATCAGAGAATAAGTTGGCAGACGCACTCTCGAGGGCTCCAGTGTCATCTGAAGCGATCGAATTTCTTTGTCCGGTGAATATTCTTAATGACACTTGGTATACCAACACTTATAACCGTGTCGAGAAATCTCCACAAAAACATCCTGATTACAAAATCTTAGGTGATAGCTTGTATAAGCGTATTCGAAATAAAAATCCGCTGTCTAGGGATACGGAGTGGAAACGAGTCGTTCCAAGTGACTTAAGGCAGGATATTCTTAAGCAGTGTCACGATCGACCGGATGCTGCACACTTAGGTATTTTCAAAACTTTAAAGCGGGTGGCGCAAACTTATTTCTGGCCCAAAATGCTGAGCGATATTAAGAAATACATAAAGAATTGTCAAATTTGTTTAGCTTACAAAAGCACTAACGAGGCACCTGCAGGTTTGATGGAGAACCCTAAAAAGGTTCAACGACCCTGGCAGGTGGTGTGTACAGATATCCTGGGACCCATTCCTAGGAGTTATAAGGGCTTCAAATTCATTTTGGTGGTCTGTGATTGTTTTACTAAATATACTTGCATATTTCCTATGAGAAATTCCTTAGCTAAAACTGTTGTGAATTTAATTGAAAATAACGTCATATTGAAGTACGGTGTTCCTCAGTGCATTATTATGGACAATGGTCCACAGTATGTGTCTAACCACATGCAGTCACTGAAGGAAAAATATAAGATACCTAAATTCTTTTACAATTGTAGATTCACACCGCAAAATAATCCCGCCGAGCGCACGCTCAAGGTGATATCTTCGGCTATTGCTTCTTACGTAGGTACAGATCATCGCACTTGGGATCAGCAAGTCAGTGCGATCGAATTTGCTATTAACACAGCTGTTCACGAGGTCACTGGTTTTAGTCCATATTTTCTAAATAGTGGACGAGAGGCCATTCTGTCGGGAGAATGGTATCCTTCGGGACCTCCAAGCGGTAAAGATTTGCAGTTCACAGACAGGGACCTATACTCCTCTATGTTACCACATTTGAAACCCATTTTTGAAAAGGTCAATGACCGCCTGCAGAAGTCATATCAGCGTAGCCGCGTGTATTATAATCGGGGTAGGAGAAACGTGGAGTATGACGTAGGACAAGTAGTCTGGAAAAGAGAATTTCCACTCTCAGACGCTAGTAAATTCTTCGCGCAAAAACTAGCACCCAAGTTCAAGAAGTGTGTAGTACTTAAGAAAATATCTCCTGTAACGTATGAACTCCGCGATTTTAATACCCGGAAGTCGCTAGGTATTTGGCATGTCAAAGACATCCTAAAATCTCAGTCAGGCTCAAACGAT
This sequence comes from Epiblema foenella, assembly GCA_963556455.1. Classification (NCBI taxonomy): domain Eukaryota; kingdom Metazoa; phylum Arthropoda; class Insecta; order Lepidoptera; family Tortricidae; genus Epiblema; species Epiblema foenella. The sequence goes on from OY747106.1 coordinate 13,220,453, forward strand.
TAGCACCTGAGACTAACTAGGTCAAATACATTCAATCGTGACTATGTTTGTTCTGATGTAGGTGCGTATAGTGCATGAAACGCGCTCATAATGATCTGAGTCATAATCAGGGAAATAAAATATCCCAGCCTTGTAGGTAGACTCGTGATTTATCCATGACAAGAGTGCAAGATAAATAACTTTCTGTTTGTATAATTGAAACCTTTAATTAGAGCGTTTCTTTTTATTGACCACCGATTGATAACTAAGCCATATAGGTAATGTAGGTAATAAAGAAACCATAATATGCACATTACGTTATGTATTGTGTTACACCTATAATGGAATTCTACCAATCTTGAGAAATCGTCATTCGTTGAGTAGGATATAGGGACGTAGTTTCTCCTAGGTTGTTGCTGTAGGGCAATGACTACACACTCACGGAAAATACCGGAATGTACAGTCGACCTGAATAGTAGGATACGCTTTTGACTGGCCAACATTTGCGTTAGGTAGATATAGCATACAATATAGTCAAATAAGTGAATGCTTAGCTTGACTAAGTATAATCATTAGAATAGGTAGGTATATACCGTAAGATAGATAGGTATCGTATAGGTACATGAAAAATAGTTAGGTCTTAGCTAGATTCGTAGTGAAGATTGTAGCATAGTAGTGGGGACGCCTGCGCATTTAGGTAAACATTAAGATAGGATAACCGGTTCTAGTTAAGCTTAATGGAATGGCACCTATTGGCTTACAAGGTGTATACTTATAAGGTGGTAATCACATGTAGGTCAAGGGTCATTGACCTCTGTATGAGGATGTTTGTTAAGAGTTCATAGGCTAGTTCAATGGCATCGGGCTTTCTCGGATGGATGATGTCTGTTGAAGTCTTGTTTTCCCCGCCTGGTCGAGGTAGTTGCTTCCTTTTGTTATCTTATCTTATCTTTTTTTTTTTTTTTCAAAAAAAAAAAAAAAATTCTACTGTAGCGGTAATGTTACGGAGTAATTTTACACGTATGCTATCTATAATTTTGAGACTCTTAGCGCCATCTGTGATCAGCTATTTGCAGTCAGGTACAGAGCCATCTGGAGAGTACGGACGGCAACGCTTGCGCATGTTCCGATCGTTCGTCTCTTGATTTTGTTTTCGATATCCAAATAAATAGTTTTCACTAGAAGTCCTTAAATAATAAACAAAGATATTAAAAAAAAAAGGCGTAGATTATTATAAACTTCTCAAACTAATTAATTGTCTCGAAATTTTGTTTGTTTACAAAATTGTTGGAGTGCAGCAGGCGAGAACGCATCCTTGCTCGTGTCACAGACAGCAGCGGGAGGGATAGACTGAGTCAGTGCGTTGCCATCATGTGAACAGATTGCACGTACTCATTGGTATCCGCTTCGGCTTCGGCCATATTTTGTTAACTTAGCTTGCAACTATGTAACAGTTTTAATCTAATAACATCTCGCAAAGAATTTGGGCGATGACACTATGGAATAGTAGGTAAGTGCGCGCGCATTATGGATGCATAGGCGGCCGTTTATATTTGTTGGTTTTGTAAAACATTTCAGTGCGTGACACGTTTTATTTGTTACAGATGATTTAAAAAATTTAAACAAGAACTTAACCAAGGAATACACCTTAAGCTTAGTCTCGTATCTAGCCAGGTGAGTTTCATGTTTATCCCGTGATTGGTTCACTCTGTGCATTTAGAGATCGCGACGGGTTGCTTTCTTTTCAGGAGTGTTGTGTCGTGTTATGAATATATGTTAACATTGAACGGTGTTTACAGCGATTGGATGCTGGCCGCTGGGTCTCCCCCTGTCCCAGCTATCCATAGGCCGTCGATCGGACGCCGTGAGCGTCGAGGTGCAGCTTGGCGCATGCGCCGGCACCGAACGCGGAACCCGTCACGAGCTGGTGGCCCCTGCGGTCATCAGGGGAGAAACGTTTCGTAGTCTGCGCGTGCGTGAGCTCCGCCGCGAACGCCACGTTTGACAGGTGACATCGTTCCGCAATCAAAATTCTAACCTCAACGTAATTTAACGCATTCTGTGTTGCCGGATATACTTTGTAAAAGAGGTCTATAATTTGTAACACACCTCAAGTTCTCACACAGCCGCTTAGTCTTTATTTTAAACTTGAAAACTATAATATTCTACTTTAGAGAGTCGATTTCAAAACCTTGGTCAGGTTGAGTCCGCCCTGGACAGCCATTTGCCATGCAATATAGATATAAGAATAAAGTAGTGTAAGCAGGCAAGGCCGTGTAACATTGTTTTACAGTGCTCTTATATATTCTAATATACATACCAGATGGTTTTCAATTCAAGTTTTTGTTTCAATTATCTAACCGTTATATATTCAACCCAAGACTCTTGGCATTTGGAGTATAAATATAAATGCCTGGCGCCCTCTATCTTCTCTATTCCAATCGAGTATACTATTAGCGTAGATCCACGACCGCTGCCCAAACCTACCCACGTTCATCCCTGAAAATACTCTCAGCTGACTAGACCGAGGCATACCAACAAGTGTGGAAGGACGTTGTACCTAACCAAGTAACCATCACACTCAAGTAAGTGGGGCTGTCGCACAGAAAACTTAAATACCACAGCTTACACGTTACACGCTACAGCGTAGCACACGTACAGTTGTTGGGCCTGAATGTGTTAAAGAGCAGAACGGGCTTAATACGCTGCGTTCGCGCGCGTAGCTATTTTTTTTATCTAGAGGTTTATTTTTGTCCTTTGGATTGGAGTTCAATTTATTTCGACACGCGTGTTGAGCTAAGTATCATGTCATAGCAAGCGCGTGAAAAACATTTCAATGTGTTTCCTACGTGCTCGTACGTGGCATATAGAACTATTATTTTTCCTAGCCTTTGCAATACTAATCCATAACGAGTTAAATTTTTTACTTTTATGACCGTTTCATGCTACGCTACACCGTGGTGCGTAACGTGCTACAGAACGCAACTTGTCCCTGACCTGTCAGGCAAAATCAGTCCTTATTCGTACGGGACGATCAACATCAGATAAATGATCAACATTTTAATTGTAATGTGTTGTTACCGTTGTTAGAAACTATGATTTTCTGTTTCTTACTTTCATGTTAGAGCAGGACGTAGTTGGGTGATTCTTATTCTTAAATTTTTTTGTGTGCTTTCTAAGAATCGCTTATGTTTATTTAGAAAATCAAAGAGGTATTTATTATTCTACTTACAATTTGACCCATCGTGTTCAAATACAATTCTAGCAGTAACATTACTAGGCATATTTAAAAAATAAAACAAGGTCAAAATTTCACGGACCGTGTAGTGTGCAATTGATTTAGCGATACATATTTATTTTTTGCTAAAAAGATCTAATAAAATAATATTAACTAAATTAGTATATTATGCAACTGGTGTATAAGAAGGATATAAAAAGGCGAGTGGTGTGGGTTGCGATGTGAGCCTTGGCCAACATCGCAAGTAAAGACACCACGAGCCTTTTTATACCAGTTATACACCGTTGCATACAATACTTTTTCTACGACTTATTTCAAATAAAAAGTATTTTCAGACTTTTCATGCGCCATATTTTCTCTTAGTAATTGTACAACTTACCTACGCAATTTCTTCAGTAATGCTATATAAGTAACTTTTTCGTGGATTTTTAAAAGAATCAACGCACCTATACATTTTCTTCATGAACACAAAAAATCGTTTTATTTAAGTTATATAATCATTTATCAGCTTGAATGTTTATGTTTTCAATTAGGAATTTGGTGGGAAATCAAAAATATGACACTTTGTTTATGGTTTGTTTTTTTTTATTTGCTAGACTTGGCATCCGACCTAAACTGAATTCAGATCCGGTTCGAATCTCAACTGTTTCTTTTTCATAAATATATCCGAAAATATATAAAACTTGTTACATAACACAAAAAGATGATAATTGTATGTATTTATATTTGTAAATAATAAATTATGCATACAAATTATAGCAATGTTGCGTTAAGTTGGCAGCACTGATTTTAATCATAAACGCACCTAAGAATGACTACTAAACATAGTATTTGTAGTAGTCTGTGGCACCCAACTCTGCTTTTATTTTTCATTAAAGTAGGGTAAGGAGTGTGTTTTTGGGCAATAGACTAGATTGACTTTTTACAGAATAAATAAAGTATGTATTTATATTAGAGTTCACGATTGCGTAAGTCGCGAAAAAAAGTACAGGAGTAGAAAAAATTAACTTAATGCTAACCTATTATGCAAAAGTAATCTTGTTCAAACTCACTGCATAGAAATATATTAATATATGATAACCATCTCTGACTCAGAACAAAATAAAATGAGTGCGCTTATTGTCAGTTTTGCAAATGGCTGAACAGAGTGGTGGTCGCGCCAAAATATTTTTTTATTTATTTGAAAAAAAAGGGACAAGCTTAACAAGTCACCGCCGTGTTAGTGTTTTAAACGTAACTACAATTGTCACGCAATTGTTTATCACTACATAGTATAAAACAAAGTCGCTTTCTCTGTCCCTATATCCCTATGTATGTGTATGCTTAAATCTTTAAAACTACGCAACGGATTTTGATGCGGTTTTTTTTAATAGACAGAGTGATTGAAGAGGGAGGTTTATATGTATATTATACATATAACATTCATTAAATAGTGCACCCGTGCGAAGCCGGGGCGGGTCGCTAGTAACACAATATGTACCTCGTACAATATAGTTTTTCATTTACATCGAACACGTCTCGAATAGTCACGACCATTGGATGAAAAAAGTGTCATCACCATGGCTTTTTGAGTACATGGTTGTGACATATATAACGCGTGGTTGTCACATTCTTATTTCTTTTGAAGAATTTGAGGCGGGATTGTTATTCTTAATTACTGTATTGTTTAACATGCATTATTTAGAAATAAGGTTTTACTCGGTTCTCAGTTTTCGTTATAAAAGAAGCCACAAAAATAAAGTTAAGACTTCGAATTAAATAATATACCTATCAAGGCGACAATACGAAAAAGAGGGATGAGCCATTATTAAAGTAGTTTCCCTTAAGTCCAAAGAAGAGAAAGAATGAGTTAAAACAGCGTCAACGAAGAAAAGATATATATAAAAAAAGCAATTAAATTTCACGACCGAGGCACAATATGTGACAGCGGTGTTTATATGCTCATTATGATATCAAGGCGAGAACATTAAACATAGAGACGCGATAACATTGATGTAGATCTCGCCAAATACGAGGAAGCAAAGGTAATAGAGTAAGTTTACGAAGAAAAGATTAAAAAAATGTCACGATCGAGGCAAAATACGTCACAGCCGTGTTTCGTACCCCAGTTTTTTTTTCATTTCCTGTGGGTATTAAACTTGGTATGCTTTTTACATATATTTTTAGCATACATTTAAATATGCAATAAAAATAAATATTTAATTTTTTAAAAATCTCTGGGAAAAAATTTAGAACCACCCAGTTGCTTACCACATTGTTGGGACGACTTTACCTTAAAATTTTGATCGTCGAAAATACCCCGTACCTACAACCTAGCTATAACTAACAAATGAAGGCATATAGGTAATTATAGTGAGTGTAAAAAAGTGAAGCACTAATCGTAATACAATGCAAGTATAACAATAATATATAAAAAGAAACTGGAAAATGCGGTCGAGCGCCAACAACACCATGATAATGGAAAATAAATACGCACAATACACGTAAACCTATAACGTTAATTAATATCAGGATGACGACACACAAAAAAAGAATGTCAAAAAAATAACATATTCTGAGCTCAAATTACACAAAAACAAAAATCCGGTGAAAATGGTTCCGAGAATCTTTTTGCTCGCACAGTTTTGCGTGCGACAGCTTTTGCGTTCAAGCGCGGAAACTGACGGCGGTATTTCGTAACTGCAGAGCTACAGAATGGAAAATATATTCCTAATTTTAAAGGGAAAATATTAAAAAATAATAACTTAATTATGAACAAGTCTCTTTAATCTTGCTCAGGCCCACGACTTTCAATTCGACTAATCAATAACAGAGTTACGAGTATAACAAGATAACTTAATTAATAACAATTCGACATTTAATTACAGAATAAGTCTTTCTTCCAGTATGATTAAATCTAACCTTCATGAATGCGTAATTTCATAACAAATTTCACCCTTAGAGTTGATTTTGGCAATTAAAAGTATCATACTGTACACATTTTTACTATAAAAGGAAAAACGGAACCCTTATAGGATCCCTTTGTTGGCCGTTCATCTGTCTGTCAAAACCCTTTATCTCGGGAGGGCGTGGAGATATCGAGTTAAAAACCATATACTCAAATCTATAGTCCCTTAAAGCTGTAAAAAAATCAAGCATTTAAGTTAACGTAAAAAAAATATACGACGTATATTTCGGCACTCAAGGGAATCACATAGGGTATTTCCGTTGACCTAGAACTACGAAATTGGGCAAGTCCGTAATATCGTCTTATTATACTACAAGTACAGGGAAAAATCGGAAGACTGTACATTTGTAATTTTCTTTCTCTGTAGTCGTTCCTTCATGACTGAAGATCGTGAATATCTGATGTCCTTTTGGACAGTACGACTTGCACCACATCGTAGAACTTGCTGGTCTTGTCCTTAATTTGGTCAGTCCATCGCGTTGGAGATCTACTACAGGCTCGTTTACCTTCCTCGTTTCCAACTATGACCAGCTTCTAGAGGCTGTTGTCTCCGCGCGTGACATGGAACCAAACTATGAAAGAATACGGCGGTGGCATGTAGTGGATAGGGGATCTTTGATATGGAGTGGTGTGAGGATCGATACATAAGTGCGTTTGGCAGTCCACGGTATTCGCAACATTCATTCGCAGCACCACATCGCGAATGTATCAATCCTTCCTCTTTCTCTTGCCAAAATGGTCCACGTAGAGACGTGGATTTCTCATTTTCTTGTATGGCGTAGAGACACCGTACAAGAAACGTAAGTGCCCGAACCAGCCGCATCTTCGTCCTGGTCGTGACTCCCCGCTTTCTCCATATTCCAGTTAGTCATGCCATTGCATCTCTACCCATGGCTATCCCATGTTTAATTTCGGGAACACGGTTTCCATTGTTGCAGATGTAGGAGCCAAGTTATATGAGGTTGTCTACGAAGAATTATTTAACTTCTCATATCCCATCCCATATAAATACCAATAATAAACATTATCACCAAATATCAAGTTCATAGGTCAACTTGAAATTTGGTGATAATGTTTATTGTTGGGTACGTATATTTTACTGGCAAATCTACTAATATATACTAATATATTGAAAAATCGGATTTTTTATTTGAACTTTCCTTATTTTTTCCTATTGAAACCAACTTAATTTTGCGGTTGGTTCGGAACGCAAAGTGTGCGAAGTCCAATACGCATTTGGCCGATTTAACATAAACTATAGTCTTAGCACTTGATTTACAATGCAACATTCTTCATTACCTATTAACTTTTTTTTTTAAACCTGACTGTGGCTTTATAGGCCGGTTGGCCGGGCCTAATAAAGCGATAGGAGTGCGCGGTTGGACAGTAGCCTGGGGAAAATCCAGGGGAAAACCTCCGACACGACCACGCTTGTGGTTTGGAACACTGGAATACTCTAAGAGTTTACGCTCCAGTGAGATTACTCTAGCAACGTACGTAATAAGTAGTTAAATGTATACAAAGGCCTCTTAGGTAATGAGAAATCTATCCATTTCACATTTTCTCAGTCTATACTTGCTCTTAAAACCTGTAAACCGATTAGAGATGCAGTTTTGAGTTTATGTATGTATGTTAATCTATATCAATAACAATGTTAACCCCCTTCCTACTCTTCCTATAGTTATACTTTTATGTTCAACGTATAAACTTGAAAATAAGTAGATTGAAAGTTCGTTTTTGAAAATAAGTAGATTTAAACTTTAAGTCTACTTATTCGATTACAAGCTATAGCTTGTTACCTTTGTTAGCGAATAGTTTCCCTAACAATAAATCTGAACCCTGGGACCATTTCATTTTATTATTGTATCCTGAATTTTCATTAAAAACGATTTATGGAAGTAAAGTCAATTTGGCCTTTAATTACTTTTATGATATAGGTGCCACTTTGTAATATGTACAAAGAAACAATTGGTTAAAAGGGAACCCTACCTACTATAACGAGCCAATGCAAAATCGTCTAGTCACACTTCAAAATACGATAACTATTTCAAAGACCGATATTTAAACCCCACCAATATCGGTCTTTGAAATAATTATTAATGGAATATGCTCCGCACGAAGTCAATAAAACTGTTTAATTTTGCGTTGCACAATGTTTAATAAAGTTATTTAATTAAACGTATTTTAATTATTATCATAAAGTTATAGGCAAGCAAAAATTACGTTTAGTTCGTATTTGAGGCGAAACTGGTCGCCCATTTAAGATTTAAAAAACTGCTTTTTAAGTTGTAAATAATATAAAATAATACTTTATATTGAATATAGATGACACCCATATCGATTTTTCGGAAAAATAAATGTCCGCCATCTTTGATTTGATAATGTATGTCATTTTCGTAATCGGCACCTCGAGGAACCTCGACGATGACACCAGTGTCAATAATTAATCATCATCCTAGCGTTATCCCGGTATAGTTGCATCCTGAAGGATGCCCGGGGTCCGCTACCTAATCCCAAGATTTGGCGTAGGCACTAGTTTCTATGGAAGCGACTGCCATCTGACCTTCCAACCCGAGGGGAAACCAGACCTTATTAGAATTAGGCTTGTCAAGTGAGTGGGCAACTCGACTTTCAACCGAAGGCCTCTAACTTGGCTTAACGACTGCTATCGTAGACAGCGGCCGGGATCAACGGCTTAACGTGCCTTCCAAAGCACGGGAGCGCTCAGTTAATAACCACTCAAAGCGGTCACCCATCCAATAATTGGCCTAGGCCGACCTTGCTTAACCTCGCATACCGCACGCGGTACGCGGTCGCTGCTGGGCCACGAGCGCTCCTACACCAGTGTCAATAATTAAGTAAAATAAATGACCGCAATCTTTGATATCTTAATGCAAGCAATTCTCGTAATCGGCACCTCGAGGAACCTCGACAATGACACCCATGTCGATAATTAAGTAAAATAAATGTCCGCAATCATGAATTTGAAAATGCATGTCATTTTCATAATCGGCACCCCGAGGAACCTCGAAGATAAGAACCATATCGATTTTTAAGAAAAGCATCGCCCAAAACACGGAACAGTATCCCGTACAAAGAATTCAATGCCGCTCAGGAACAGAGCCGTTTTGGATGCAAAGGTGACGCCACCAAGGTAGTTTACGTTCTATTCTGCTCCGGCTAAACTGAAGACGTAATTGTTTGCGAGTATTAGTTGTTTATTTTTTATTTGGCTAATAAAATATTATTTACAATTTATATAATATATGTGTTACATGTTCTACTAAACATTTAAGTCCTACTGAATTTTTAGATTGAAGTTAGGTTAACATTTTATTTCCTACCAAACGAACTCATTTTCATGGGTGCTCGTACAAAAAAAGCCCGCTTGCATCTAATATTTTTAGCTAGCTAACTGGGGGAGGGGAGTTAACCCATCCTACTCATTAGAGCGATGTAGTGTAACTCCCCTCCCACAGTTAGCTAGCTGAAGATTGTAGGTACTCCTTACTCGTATTCGTAAAACTAATGTCCGAGTAAATATGACGGCGTCTAACTCAGACACGAAGCCTAAACTTAGGCATTCCCGTCGGCGGGGACGTCCACCATGCGATCGCAACAACACGGAGACATATGTTAATAATAATAATCATTTATTTCGAGTATCACAAAGACTCATAGGTACAATAGCTATTAGTTATCAATTAATTATGTATCTTATTGCTAGTGTTAGAAATTTAATTTTATTAAATTAAACATAATGAATACTTTATTTATTTATTTAGCCCAGATATGAGAAACTGGAGCATCCAATGACATCCAGGACCTCATAAACGGGCAGTCAAGGCGTTCTGCAACAAACGCCAGCAGGGCGCTGCCACCAGCGCGGGTGCGCCGCGGATATAGTCTCTATTCGTCCCTGTACCGCCACATACCGCGGGTAGAATCAGTCCGATTCGGGTTGGGCCTAGCTGTGGTTCTTGCTGGATTTTACTTAGCTAGGCTAGGTTTACTGAACCAGCGACAAAACTCCCAGTAATTCGATTAAACTCACACCTCCGTACAATCTATCTATAAAAACGGCAAAAAAATCATACCTGTTGTATGAGAGCCCCCTTAAATATTTATTTTATTCTGTTTTTTTAGTAGTTTTTGTTAAAGCTGCAACAGAAATACATAATCTGTGAAAATTTTAACAGTCTAACTATTACGGTTCCTGCGATACAGCCTGGTGACAGATGGACATACATACAGACAGGCAGACAGACAGCGGAGTCTTAGTAATAGGGTCCCGTTTTTCTCATTGCGTACGGAACCCTAAAAACGAGTACATATTCGGAGGCCAGGCAGTGCCCGCGCCAAGGCAAAACCAAATTAAGAGCACTACCTCGCCTTTCTTGAGTTTATTGAATTTTCCATATATCATGAATTTGTTGATACCAGCATGCAACGTTTTCAGTTTACATTGGCGATCCAATTAAAACGCAGCTCTAAATCACCCGGAAGATTCCCAACTATTACATAACTTATCACACACCAATCCCGCCCACATTACACGGATATCAATAAAAAAGTATATTACCCAACTAAATAACGCCAATAAAAACCGGGAACACCTGCAGGGCAAGCATGAATTACAGCACTCTATCGGTAGCCCGGGGCAATTTTGCAACTAATACCCGGAGCGCCCGCCCGCGGGATCGTTCACATGATAATTATTATTCCCGGGATGCCAGTTCCCGGTCCACGACACTCGATTATCCGGGAATCTTGCCATATTAACAGTTTGTCTGGGGTAGCGTGAAGTAAACAATATGTTCGTCGGTGGTTTTTGTGATACGTTGTCGTGGGACACGCTTATTGCTTTTCTCAGTTGGTGTCAACAGAGGTCATACCTAAGTCCTTCCACGAAAATAAACGGGATTGTATACAAAGTGAGCTTGAAAATAATTAACACTCAACTTCTTGGAAAAAGTTTTTTAAGTAAGGAGTTAATTATATTTGCTAACGTTGCTATCTACTGTAATTATAAATTGGGTTTCTTTTAATAAAATACAGTCTTTGTCAGCATTCGTGTTGTTTACTTTACTCAATAATACCCCGCCCCACATGGCGACGCTGCCAGGCAAGGTGTTGGGTTCGCCCGCCATCCGTGTGTAAAAAGACGTACGTACATTCCTTGAAGATTGCCGACACTTGGGCATTAAGTTGTTAACGGGTTCCTTTCATAAAATACAGTCTTTTGTCAGCATTCGTGTTACTTTATTCAATAAACGATTTTACTCTTTTTTTTGAACCTGACTGTGGCTTTATGGCCGGACCCAATAAAGCGATAGGAGTGCGCGGTTGGAGAGTAGCCTGGAGAAAATCAAAATAACGTCTGGCAGTCTGCTTAAAGAAATCATACATGGTGCTAATCCCCAAGTCGTGGTGCAGACTGAGGTTCGATTGGTACCACGGAGCACCAGTCGCCCTACGGAGAAAACGATTCTGAATGGCCTGAAGTGGCTTGAGCGATGTCATAGGCACGTGAGCAAAAGCTACACTTGCATAAGACATGATTGGACGAACACAAGTTTTGTAGAGTGTCAGCTTATTTCTAAGTGACATTTTACTAAACTTGTTAATCATCAGCTCAAGCCTTCCTAGCACGAACAACGCACAGTTGCGTACCCTACTGACGTGGCTTCGGAAAGTCAGTTTTCTATCAAGGGTCACTCCAAGATATTTGACTTCGTTGGCCCAGGGGATGGGCCGGTCAAACATCTGGATCGGAGCCACACGCCTTTCCGTGCTAACGCGGTCAGACGGGTGGAAGACTATCGCAGTGCTTTTTTCCAGATTGACTTCGATACGCCAAAGATTAAACCAACGACCTAGGTCAGTGATTGCCTCCTGGAGGTATCGCCGGATAAAAGTATACTTACAAGAGTCGTAAAGAGCACGGTATCATCCGCGAACAACCCATTGCACTATAGGGTGCCTGGGAATGTCGTTCGTGAATAACGAATAAAGAGTGGGAGAGAGCACGGAGCCTTGCGGGACTCCGGCCCGGATGGGGTGTGGGTCCGAGTACGTTCCCTCTATTCTGTATCGAAAGCTTCGATCCCTGTGAAAATCTCGTATGGTGAGTACGAGTCTGTCAGTCATACCGAGATGATATAACTTGTATATCAGCCCGTTATGCCAGACCTTGTCGAATGCTTTCCCCACGTCGAAAAATATTGCACCGGTCCTGAGCCCCTGGAATCGAGAGAAACCGTCCAGCACGTGCTCCGTGACGCGGTGCACCTGTTGGACGCACGATTGCGTGGATCTAAAGCCGAACTGCTCGTCGATGATGACGTTATTCTCAGCCGTAAATCTGAGAATCCTAGTGAGAAGGATCCGCTCATATAGCTTTCCTAGAGAGCTAAGTAAGCTAATCGGCCTATAAGAGGCAGGCGAAGTCTGGGGTTTACCGGGCTTCGCTATCCTTATGACCGCTGCCCCTTTCCACGCGGCTGGAAAGTGAGCATTGGTCAGCGCGGCATTGAAGATGCCGACCAAAATGAAGAGGTGGGTTTCAGGGAGAAGTCTCAGGATACGATTGGATACACCATCCGCACCCGGAGCCTTCCTAACACGAAGACTAACTCACTGACTTCATTAACCGACACCGATAAAATGGGTAAAGTTACGGAGAGACGCGATCTCCTGTCCACCTCGGAATCGACCCATCTAATATGGGCATCGTCGGTGTGTAGGAGACTAGGCGAACATTGGGACTCTAAGCTACTCGCAAGACATTCGGCTTTCTCACTATCCTCGAAAACAGGGGTAGGGTGATCCGGACGATCGTTTATACTCATCCAGCGTTCCTTTCACAGTACGCCATTAGGTATTTATTTAAACTTTATTTCACAATAACAAATTACAACATTCAAAAAAGGTGATCTTAATGCCATAAGTCAAGTCATTTGTCAACTCTGCCATTCTAAAACCATTAAACTACACATTCTTTCCATCTTTATCACCTACCAGCCAGCACTTTGCACTACCATAAAAAGATACCAAATCCTATTTATTCCTAATATATTTTTAAAAATATGTACCATTAATGTAAGAAGGTGATGGTTGCGTGCAATAGACCTCTAAATGTCGATTTTAACACATATAATTAGAATTCAAGTACTTTGATTCAAAACCACGATTTTTATACTTCGTTGTTTCTATTCAATTTTAATCAAATAATATGATAGAGCAAAATCAATTTCCATTTCTCGTGTTCTAAAAGTTTGATTTTTATGTGTACTAGGGCAGATTTTTTTTATAGTAATAGGCACGCCGGCCTCGCGCGCGCTTGAACTATTGGCGCGCTGGCTATATCAGGTGAAATATGTCACTTTCAACCCTTGGTTAACAATCTACTATTAAAACAATTTTATAGTGTGTCTGCCCACATCTGACGTAAGCATACAGGCGCAGTACAATTAGGAGACATTTTCTCCACAATGAATACAAACTGTCATAGCATCACCACCTGCAAGGCTAAACATGACCCGAATTCAAGCGGAAGGGCGTTATTACTCGCAAACAATAATATATCATAATGATGTAGCCCTATAATGACGTCTATCAGTCTGAACTCTGGTCATGACTAAAAATGTCGAAGCGCCATCTCTTCGCGATATTTATAAACATTGATTATCTTTCTTACCCGCATTAGGCTTCTTGCCTGGGCCTGTCCTACATAAACATCGAGTCAGTAAAGGTCAGTAAGACCCAATGACACAGACTACAAGGAAATGAAGTCGTGATGTGGCAGGTTATGGCACTGTGAATTCTCCATCAACCAGTGCTTCTGAACCTCATTTGAAAACATGCATAATGTTAGCTATAAATGTAATAGTATAAAGAAACAATACGAGAAAATCAAAGGTTTTAGGGTCCCGTACAGAAATTGTAAGAAAGGAACCCAAGGTTTCACTTTTTCTGTCTGTCTGTCTGTCACATCGCTAAATATTTCAAAGAACTACTTATGCTATCGTTTTGAAATTTGGAATAATATAGAAGCAGATGCATATAACATGTTTTTTTTATAGTAACTTTTTATTTTCTGTTAAAAAATGACAGATGGTTCAAAATTTCAAATTCTAGTGAATATTACAAGTATGGCTTGAGTTACACATTCTATAACATTTTTTTTTTTCCATCAAGTAATTTTCTAGTTATGAGGGAAAATGTAAAAAAATGCCGTTCTTCCTTATCCCCGAAGGTTACCAAGGAAAGGAGGAAGGGATATGGAATTATTACATAACATTAATATCAATGTACTTTTTACAGGAAAAATATAACCACAGCTCCATCTAGTTTTTCTTTTTTATTATAGTGAAAAACATTTCTATACTAAATTTGTAATTTAATCACCTTTGCATGTATTTTTGTTTTATAAATTCTTGCGCGAGTACGCTGAAAGTACCCACCTTTTTTCAAATAAAGAGAAAAAGTCGTTTCACGTAACAAAGAATTATCCTTGAAAACTCACCATACAAATTCGCTGATAGGCGCTTTACCCATGGCGTTCAATTTCTATACCATGTTCGTGATGATTCATGACGTTGTTATAGAATCATACCTATGGCCCGCCTGATGGACAGCGGACACCGCAGCCTACAGACACTACGACTCCAAAGTAATTATGCACGTGGACGACCCTTCACTGATTTAAGGATTCAAATTCTTTTATGTTTCTACCAATCTCCTGACAATCATAGATTTGCTTAACACAGCTTATGATTGCATGTTTCCGTAGGCAACGAGTCGTAAAGGCCAGGATGACTCAGGTCGGAAGGAAATGAATTCGGCAGCGAGCTCGTGATGTGGCAGTTTAAGCCGTTGTGAATTCTCGTCAACCGTCGCCTCTGAATCTCATTTATACAAATCCGCAATGCGAATAAACGTGCAGAATATAGAGCACACGTCATTAACTCATTATCAATACTAGAAAACATCTTTAGGAATTGAATGAGATCATTGTTTCTTAACTTGCACCTGCTTGTGAAGCTGACGGTCCTGGGTTCGAATCCCGGTCAGGGCAAATATTTGTGTGATGAGCATGAATATTTGTTTCTGAGTCTTGGATGTTTTCTATGTATTTAAGTATTTATATCTATTAAATATATCGTCATCTAGTACTCATAACACAAGCCTTCTTGAGCTTACTGTGGGGCTAGTTCGATTTGTGTAAGATTGTCCTCTAATATTTATTTATTTATTTAACTTACGTTGATATATAACATGAGGAGCCTGTTTCATATGTTAGTATAATATTAACCACAGTGCTTTTGTCCTGTCCTGCATTTTTTTTTTCAAAAACATATTCTTAACATACCTACGATAACATAACTAAATATATTTTCTCACGATGATGTAAAAAAATGAGGCGCACTATAATAACCGTTGTCAATTTTTGTCAAGTGGAAGCGTTCGCTAACTAAATTATACTCTACCAGTGGCTATTAATTTTTAAATTTTCACTTTGGTTGAAAATTAAATAACGATTCTCACTTACACCATTCAATCCGCGAAATAACTACGATAGAAGCCAACCATATCCCAATTTTCGTATTTCTATTTTTAAAAACCGGCTAAGTACCAGTCGAAGTCGCGCACGAAGGGTTACGTACCAGTACCTATAAAAGGACCAAAAAATCACGTTTGTTGTATGGGAGCCCCCTTAAATATTTTTTTTGTTATTTTTTTTGTATTTGTTGTTACAGTGGAAACAAAAATACATGGGTGTGCCCCCTTAAATGTTTATTTATTCTATTTTTTAGCATTTTTTGTTATAGTGGCAAAAGAAATACATCATTTGTAAAAATTTCGACTGTCTAACTGTCACCGTTCATGATATACAGCCTGGTGACAGATGGACAGATAGACAGACAGGCAGACAGACAGACAGACAGACAGACAGACAGACAGACGTACGGACGGACGGACGGACGGACGGACGGACGGACGGACGGACGGACGGACGGACGGACGGACGGACGGACGGACGGACAGCGGGGTCTTAGTAATAGAATCACGTTCTATCCTTTGGGTACGGAACCCTACAACGAAGGAGAAATTATCAAACCGCGATTAAAACACACTGGAGCACATTATGCCGTTTTGTATTAATACATGAGCATCATTTTCACGGATTTTTCTTAAATAGCTCTCCAAGATTTGACTTGAGGTTGTTCTACTAATTCCAACCGTTTCTGTGTGCACCTCCTCAAGCGAAATCTTAAATGTTTTTTCATAATATTTATTAACGTGATTCTTTGACCAAGAAAGGTTGTATTTTAGCCACATTCTGTATTTTTTGCACAGTCGGAACAATCTTTTGGTGGTTCATATTTGTTATAATATTACGCAACACACATTTTTCGAAATCGTCTAAAATAAATTTTGGCCCTCGTTATCCTTTTTTAGGAGTGCTCAGTTTCCGAGAATTTTCTCTGGCAACATTCTCTTCCTTTTTTCTTGTTATTACTGTTTTTTGCAAACGCCCGTAGCAGCCACCACACGATTTATGACTTTGCGATTATTATCGAATAAACCAATTATTTCCTGTAATGTATCCTTTGCAATAGTTAACTCAGAAATCATTACATTTAAACTTAGAATAAACATTACTGATTTCAGAAGTACCTAATATGTGAATACTTCGAAGATGATTTCTAGCACTTTACGACTATTCATATTGTTTCGATCATATACTATACATTATGTTTTTTCTACAGTGTACAGCGATTTGGCCACGATTCGATAACAAAGGGATTATGTGGCAAATAATGACAGATTTGTCATATGTTTATGTGTATCGCATGTAGATCGACTTATAATTATTTTATTCATTATATGTACGTTTGTGCCAACGGTACTTTCGAATTCAGTCGGTCCCTCAATAGTGAAAATCGTGACCACTTTATCACCAGCGGGGATTGCAGATGGTTCGTCAATGAATCTGATGATTGGTGGTGGATGCCTGGTGTTCTCGGAGACCGGGAAATATCTTAAACATGTAGCCTAATATTAAGGACCTTTTATATACAACTGGCCGTAACTGCTGGCTATCCTTGTATTATACAAAGTTTTTTTTTTTTATTTATACCTGACTGTGGCTTTATAGGCCGGGCCATAAAAATCGGAGGTGTTAGTGGAATCAAAGCTACTGGGAGTTTTATCGCTGGTTCACTAAACCTAGACTAGCTGAGAATGGGAAACTCAGCTAGGTCCGACCTGAGTCGGACGGACTTTAGCCGGTATGCAGCGGTACAGGGACGAATAGGGAGTATATGTGTCTGTGTTACCAGAGTTCATCGACATACGCATTTCAATTGCATAACGTAAACTTCCACTCGCCATTTCATCCCATTGAGTGATGATTTACGGGATAAAAAGTATTTTATATGTTAATCCTGGCTATAGATTCCTGGTATACCAAGTTTAATCATAATCCGTTCAGCCGATTTTGCGTGATTGAGTAACAAATATCCAAACGTTTCGCATTTATAATATTAGTAAGATACAATGATAGTATTATACTTTTTGATAGTTGTGTTAGAAGATGAATAAGGAACGATCGAATGTATTTTGAATTGTTTACGAGTGGTGAATGAAGTGTATTCGTATTGTATTGTCAACACAATATTGTGGTTTGGAAGATTTTGTTACTAATATAATTCATAAAAACGGCTTCTTCAGAGTTTCACTTGGTCTGGCGTCTCTACCCGCATAGTAAGCGTAATTTTTAACCGTCTACGAAAAAGGAGGTTCTCGGTTCTTGTTTGTATGTACGTATGTGGATGTAGATTTCGTAATCGGCTCCCCGGGGAACCTCCATCTCAAAAAATCCGCCATCTTCTAAGTATATCATTTTCGTAATCAGTACCCCAAGGCAAGCAGGCAACCACCTTCGTGTAGCACCCAAGGTCCCAAAAAACCATAAAAACGACACCCATATATTTAGACATTTCAACCCCATCGCACCCAAATACGTGAAATACGAGTTGGTATTTCACGCTCGCCACGTTGGATTTTAAAATCGTTGTTGTTTTCGTAATCAGCGACCCGATAAACAATAGAAACAATACCGATATTTATTTTCAGATTTGTTGACCACATTTCCCCTTTTTAGGGATTGAATTCTCAAAAAACCTGAAACACCTTTTTACTCAAATATCGTTCGGAGTACTCCTGTGAAGTTTCGAATAAAATAGTCTAACTTATCTTGTTTCCCCATACAAACTTTGGACCCCCGTTTCACCTCTTAGGGGATGAATTTTGAAAAATCATTTCTTAGTGCACCTCTAGATCTTGCAAGGAATTTACGTGCCAAATTTGGAATCTCTAGAACCAGCAATTTAGACTGTGCGTTGATATGTCAGTCAGTCAGTTTCTTCTTTTATATATTTAATAAAGATTTGCACTTAATTAATAAATAACAAATTTGCCCGTCCTCAGCACAACCTAGAGCGGTTTCAGCAATTTCAGTACGTTAACTTAATATAGAGTCGATAGGTCGGTTTGCGACCAGCTAATTTGGTGCAGCGGTTTGCGACCACTTGGATGAGTTTATAAACTGATGAAAGGATATTTTCTAGTTTGTGTAATGGTTTCCCATTCAATACCTCCCAAATTAAAAAGCTTACGACTTACTGTTTTTTGAGGTCTGTAAAAATACAAATATCTTGAATTGAAAAAACCTCCGTCTTCAGGTGGTCGCAAACTGACGCTTCACATAGAAAATTACTACGATTTCATCGCTGGGGAAATCAGATTATTCAGCGGTTGATATTTTCCTGTACACGTGATAAAATGCGACACTAAACGATAGGTAGTTTATTTTTGGATACATTTTTTTTTGCCACTAATTATGCCACAAAGGTGAACTTATGTCTTTATCGAAGCATGGATCGAATTCCAACATCTTTTGGACAGATTCTGAACTAACCAGGTTCGCATTTGGCCATTATAGCGATTAGATAGCTCTCATGTGGACAGAAGCGCACTTCACCCGTAACGCACCTGTACAGAAACGTAATTATCCATATTCGCTTTTGACCATAATCGTATTAAGACAGTTCTCATGTGGACAGAAACGCACTTGTACTGAAACGTAAGTAACCAAATTCACATTTGGCCATAATCGCGACTGATCAACACTCATGTCGCCAGAAACGCACTTCACCCGAAACGCACCTGTACTGAAAAAAAGAGGACATTTGACCGTTGTCGCGATAGATTGGCACCCATTTTGACATAAATACAATAACATCTATCGCAGTTGGCCAGAAACACAAATTGATCCAAATATTTAATACGTGGGTGCACATACAGTGGGGAATTCTGGAATTTGGTTGAGGGGAGGCGGGTTTAAATCACTGAGGTGAGATTTTATTTAGTTATTGAAGATTTTTCCCGGACGGACTCAGATACAACATGTCTCGAATAAAAATAAATCCACCTTGAAACAGACTGACTGAATGTTCACATATTTCTGGTCGAAATGGTCATATGAATATTTTTTTTCTAAAAGATATTTGACGCTCTGGGAACGTATATATATTTATGCCCTTGACTGTACTTATTTTCCTAATCTCATACATTGTTTTTAGACTGTTTTATTATTAGAAAGTTACTAAAAATACATGTAACCGGTGATATACCTAAGGGTAACTTTAATTCATAAAAAGTATTGTACTTTAACGATTATGGAATAATCACGTCCGATATGCGCTCTTTGACCTCATATATTTGGGTTCGCATGGCACCATACATTTTTTCAAAAACCGTATTGAGTACCTATAGCCTTCGTGTGGTATACGGAAGGCATACGAAGTTCGAGATCAACTGCGTATCTGGCCTTTGAGTATCTGTCCAGTAGCGTTTTGGCAAAATACATATATGGCCAATTGAGTTTCTGGCGTACAAAGCTTATAGTCAACTGCGTATCTGGTCTTTTGAGTGTCTGTCCAGTAGCGTTTTGGCAAAATACATATATGGCCAATTGAGTTTATGGCTTACAAAGTTTATGGTCAACGGCGTATCTGGCCTTTCAAGTTTCTGTCCAGTAGCGTTCTGGTCAACTGCGTATCAGGTGAAGTGATTTCCTGGCCAAATGCGAATCTGGTTAGTTCAAAATTTGTCCAAATGCGATTAAACCATTTTGGCACTAACGTTTCGCTCATTCTGATTTTAAGTATATACATCCCAGTGCGTCACTACCACTGTGAATTGCTAGGTGACAAGGACTATATCTAATTAATCTAATACACTTGCTTTTGGTCAATGACTATCGGAATGATTGTCAATTATATTCAGCATGAAAATGGGTCAGAAATACAGTGCCGTATAGGTTACGGCAATATAAAATATTTTGCTTTGCGGCACTATTCCACAAACAATCACTCCACTAATTCACTGTCGCCATAAAGCGTTGCGGTAAGTTTCCTCCCATCCTCAGAACAGCAGACGTTGGGATCTAAAGATTTCATTAATCTCCCACCGCTTGCCTAACGACCTATAAAACAGCTCATTGGGGACCTTATAACCTAGAAATTCAACGATTCGTGGACTCGAGAGCTATCAGAATAGATGGCGCTTGCCTTAATCGAAAGAATTCGGGATACATTCGGTCTTACTAACATATAGGTAAATAAATATCTTTAAGCCTTGAATGGCATCGTTATTAATTTCGTATGCCCGCTCATAATATTTCTTAACGGCAGGATGAGTGATATTTTGGTGTGCTAACCTATCTAAATATTTGGATATTTCCGGCCAGTTAGATATTCGCGAAAAAACGCTTATTCTCGTGTACTAATATAGAAACGCTACTATTTTGTCATGAACACTTACTTTGGTCGAACCCACGCGCGTTTAGATGTGTATATTTCATTGTGTGAATTATTCCCGTGCAATTTATTTTTGTACATTGTTTATGGAACTCTTAAATATCTCATTACTCTTGCAAGTCGAGCCAGTTACCCATTACATCCACTCTTAAGGTGAGTAGGAACAATAATTGCCCCATTAAAACATTTTAAACGACTGAAACTGCACCCTGTATTAGTACGTAAATTGTTACTGTAAACTTTCCAAAATAAATTCTGGTTTAAGAGAATTACTCTCTGAGGGCGGTTTTTGCAGTGTTCGTACGAGGAGGTTGCACACTCACTACTAACGCTGTGAATTTAATAAGGTTTATTCGTTTCTGAATGCATCTCACGCGCTTTTGTGCGAACTCTTTAAGGGGACTTTATTCGAAATCGTGCTTTTTTTCATTCAATATTAAATAATCAAATACTCACTTTTTGATGGGATATTAAGATATGTTATAGTTTAAGAGTCTTACTATATATTTTTATGGATCAAAACACGATATTTAAAACTTTGCTCCATCATTTCACACCAGAAAACAAGGAAATTTAGATCTTATTTCGAGCTGTATATAAAATATATTATACTCTTTTTTTTATTTAACTCTGACTCAAATGAAACATGACAATAGATAAACGATGAAACGATTTGAGGAAACGATGTGAAGAAGATTTCTTTACAGCTGGTTTCTTAAAAGTGGTTTCATATTTAATGAAACTCAAATTATCTAGGAAAGCGACCTGCACGCCACATTTTAGTAGACACACTATTATCTAGGCAGATGGCCATCTAAAACGTAGTGATATTACATTCTCTTTGTGGCCATATTTTCTTTCATTTTGACATTTGCATAAATAGCAAATTTAATACCAGTAACATTTCAGGATAAACTACTGGAGTGTCATATCGATGAATAAACTTTAAATTTAATTTTTTCTGATAATTTTACAATTTGAGATAGTAATTTGAGGTAAACATAAAATTTGTTTCATAAGGCTTATCATTATAGCATTTTTATGATTCTGTACCTCAAAAGGAAAAAAACGGAACCCTTATAGGATCACTTTGTTGTCCGTCTGTCTGTCTGTCACGACCCTTTATCTCGGGAACGGTATTGAGTAAAGGTATTGAGTTTATATTAAAACCTTAGACTCAGATCTGCAGTCCCTTGAAGCTGTGAAAAAACCAAACTTTTAAGTTAACGTAAAAATAATTTACGGCCATTATGCCGCAAAAAACGTATATTTCGACATTCTCAAGGGAATTAAAATTTATAGGGTACTTTCCGTTGACCTAGAAATATGAAATTTGGCAAGTAATATCGTCATATACTACAAGTACAGGGGAAAATCTGAAAATTATACATTTATAACGAAATCATACAAAATATCCTACTTAATATTATACATACGAAAGTTAGGATGTTTGGATCTTTGGATGTTTGTTACTCAATTACGCAAAAACGGCTGAACGGATTATGATGAAACGTTGTATACATATAGATTTTAGCCTGGATTAT
The DNA here is from genome assembly GCA_963556455.1 of Epiblema foenella. Taxonomy (NCBI): domain Eukaryota; kingdom Metazoa; phylum Arthropoda; class Insecta; order Lepidoptera; family Tortricidae; genus Epiblema; species Epiblema foenella. Next base: position 13,243,052 of record OY747106.1, read on the forward strand.
ATGTAGGATACTTTTTATCAATTAAATCGTCCCTCAAGTTGATGATTTTGGGGGTGGAAGTTAAACCTATGAACCAGACCAGTCATGTAAATATTTACAATGCCTGCTGACGTATGGAAAATTCGTCTCAGATGTTCCAGTATAAGGCTGACCTCTGAATATGAATATGTTTGTCACGAATCTCAGGTTCAAGATATAATAAGAACATATGGTGAGGGGAGGCTATAGACAGTTATCAATAACACGATATTTGACAACGTCATGCATTGGTATTGACGTGTCATTTTATACCGATGACATTAGGTGCAGTTGAAGCTAATGAATATAACTTTACACATATTACTGCTTTGAGTCTTTAGTGGCTAAGATAAAGAAGGTATTCGTATAATTTAGTTTTTATTTTTACGATCGTAGGTATTACCTGCAAGTGAAAAATTTAAATTGTTAGTGGCATCATACAACTATAAAAAAGAACCTTTTATATGGAAAGTACCGGATGATAAATGTGTCACAAGAAGAAAACCTAAATTATTCACCGAAAAGTATAGTGCAACTAACTACTACGGAGAACGCACATTTGAGTACTTGGCTCCTAAATTATATAACAACTTGCCACAGAAGCTGTTTGATGAGAAAGTGAGAAAAAATACTTTTGTAACCAATGTTAAAAAATGCCTTATAGATAACTATTAGTACATTAACTAAGATTAAAATTGCATGCATCATAATTAGTAAGTAATAAATGGGGTAAACGTCCCAGTGATTGACGCCTCAATACCCACCAGTTGACACCTGTTTCTCACCTCTATTACTATGACATAAGATTGAAAGTGGTTGAGGTATTGGGTCAGTGTTGAGCACTGTGACATTTACCTTATTACAGCGACCACATGAATACTATAACTACATACTTAGATATAATGACACAAGTGTATCAAGAGCATTCTAACTGCCAACAAACTGTTACGCAGTTTGACAGTGTAGTTAATTTTGTGTAAATTGATGTGTCTTTATGAAATAAAAAAAAAAAAAAAAAAAAGTTGCAAATTGAGTGATTTCGCTTCTAGTCTGGTATTACAAGAGTTAAATAATCTCCAAACCAAAACGACTTATGTCAATGAAAATTAAAGAAATTCAGCCCCTAACGCTCTATCAATCGTCTATTAGCAATTATATGCATAGCCGCATGAAAAACAATAGATTAGAGTTACTTAATATACTGACCCATAGCCTCCAAAGCGCTTGCGATATAAATAGCCAAAACTTGCTGACCCATCGAGCCGTAATAATTTTAATGCTTAAAATAGGAGATGAAATAGATTACGTTTTGATATCTGCCTACCGTAGTTGTTAAGAACCGGGGTCAAGTAAAATGTGTGGAGTTGTTAGAGTACTTTAAAGTCACAACAATGACTTGTAAAGTTGTGACTTTAAATCCTATTATTAGTAAAATATTGGTAATCCTTGACATGTTTTTTATTTTAAAACTAGCAACCCGCCCCGGCTTCGCACTGGTGCACTATTTAGTGGATGTTATTATACATATAAACCTTCCTTTTCAATCACTCTATCTATTAAAAAAACCGCATCAAAATCCGTTGCGTAGTTTTAAAGATTTAAGCATACATCCCTATGTGTGCTTAAATCTGTCAAAGTCGCTTTCTCTGTTCCTATATCCCTATATAGGGACAGAGAAAGCGACTTTGTTTTATACTATGTAGTGATAATCGGTACCTAAGTAGAACATTGGCTATCAGAAAAGGCTTTTTTTACCATAAAATCACAATTTTCATAATCATTGCAAAATAGCTCTAGTATAACCCCCTTCAAGAAATCGAATGACTAATTATAAGTTTGTTATTTTATCACTTTCGCATGTATTTTTGTTTTGTAAACTCGGTTCATGTGCTAAAGAATTACTACGTTACTCAGGCGCTCAAATTAATAATAGGAATAATACTTTTTTATCTGAATTATTAGGGATCGGGACGGATACACGCTTTGTGTCCGGAACCCTCGGTACGCGAGTCAGACGCACTTAGTGCAAAAAGTTTGATTAAATATTTTTAGTGTGAGGATTTTATTTCTTTGTGTGAGTATTTTCGTAGCGACTGACACACATACTTTGACATAAAAAATTTAAAAATGTTGTTTGAATTCAATATTAGTTTTGCAAATATAATATTTAAAAGTATTAAACTGTAATCCTGCCGTAGTTTTGACATTTTGGACTTCAACTTCTTCTGCAGTTCCATGTAAAGAGCGGAATGTCACAGAAGTGAAATTAATACATTGTGGAAATATATCAACATGTGAACGCCAACAAGGTGCTACCGCTGGTCTCCTGCTATGCTTCTCGCTGCTATAACTAACGACATGTAGTCATGTAGCTGTCTACTTTGGATACTGCATTTTTGTTATTGTGGTCAATTCAAGCCGTCTCCGTCCGATTGGATACAGTTGTAATTTGGGTACAGTTGTACTGTGCTGTGTTGTGTTTTGTGTTGGGTAATGCCTATTGCCTACTTAGTTTTGAAAGTTCTTTAATTGAGGCGTGCAATAATAGTACATTCTTACTTTATCTTCGTCTATTACTTTTAGAAGTTTTAAATTAAAAACCAGATACTAGACTTTGAAACATTACCTATCTTTATTAAACAAATAGAGTTACCTCAAAAGGTAATCATCAGTGCGTAGTGTGAGTGCATAAAAATGGAAAACAAATAACTTATAGCTAGCATAAACCCAAAGATTATGACTTATGACACATTATGGCTGCAGCGATGTATGTACATACTGCTGAGATGGTTCAACTTCAGTTGCATGAAATAAATGATTATTATTATTAGCATATCACTTCTCGGCCATTTCGTCAGTTTCCTGCTGGACTCCTTTGCAAGTCCTCGCTACTTTTCCGCTACCGGTGCGCTACCGAGTTCGATGCCCATCCTAAGGATCAAAGTTGTATCACTAGATCTGGAGGCACGGCAGTGCCCCCGACAAGTCGAGTAAAAAATAGAGGCACGGCTGTACCATCCTTTTCTCGAAGCGATTCAGGCCATTTTCAACATCCTGTAATTTTGTGCTGACTAAAGCTAGAATCCTGAATTTTTAGTAATATATAGGGCATAATATGACTTAGATATATTCTCCATAATATCCAATTAGACTTGTAGTTTAAGAACTATTGCGCGTCGAAGTTTTGTCACTGACACACTGACTGACTTCTCGAGGCAGAGGTTTATTTTATAAACCGATGGTAGTTTTTTTGAAATTCATCATGTAATATGCCTAAATTGAAGAATAAATATTTTTATTTCATTTCATTTCACTGACTAACCAATAATCACAATTCTAAGGTACTTCTCGCAGACCCACAAGCTTCAAATTTTAAACATAATTTGTTTTTAGCCTATCAAGTCAAAAAAAAACCTAAAAATATTGCAATATCAGTCACGTTTGAGAGATATACAAACAACATAAGTAAGTTTGTAATCCTATACAAATACATGCAATACAAAGTTATACTTCTGCAAGCGATTCAAGCCATTTTCAACATCCTGTAATTTTGTGCGGGCTAAATCTAGAACCCTGAATTTCCAGTAACATATAGGGCATAATATGAGTGAGATATATTCACAATACTATTCAATTTAAACTTGTAGTTTAAGAACTATTGCCCTTCAAAGTTTTGTCACTGACACACTGACTGACTGACCGATCATCGTAATTCTAAGGTACTTCTAGTAGACCCACAAGCTTCAAATTTTAAACATGAATAGTTTTAGCCTAACAAACAGAACGGATAACAGAACTAAAAATATTGCAATTTGAGTCACGTGTTTCAGGGATATACAAACTGCATAAGTATATTTGTAATTCTATATAAATACATGCGATACAAAGTGTAACCTATCGCAACTACAAAACTTTTTTTACCGAATTTTTAGGTTTTGTTTCACTTTTCCGAATATTAATAATAATTAGTTTTTTCATTTACCACTTAATATTATCCAAACAAATCATTTGTCCGAACAACTTTTACCAGTACAATCATTTCACTTTTCACTGCTTTCGTCTTTTGTTTCACAACCCATTTTTCACTTACCCAGCATGACATTCCGCATTCTACACGCTTTTTCAATTTTCATTAAACCTAAATATATATTACCAAATAATGTTTCATCAAATTTTTATTTGGCAAAATAAGCCCAGAAAGACCTATTAGGGCAAAACCGACTCGCAGATAGGTTAGAAGATAAAGACGGGAGCTGAAGCGAAGCGAATATTACATAGAATTAAAGTTAGACAGTTACAAAATAATTGAATTATTAGTGATAGTGTCTGGCGAGCTAATGAAGAACATAGGAATGACAATTTATTCATGTCATTAAAACTAATGTGATGAACGCGTCTTCATTAACATTAAAATGTTATAATCAAATGAAATGAAACCTCGTGTCTGCTCAGTGGTAAACCTTTAGTCCGCATCACTCTCTAAGTCAGGTTAAATGTTACCTGTTAAAGTTTTACAAGCCGGTATTAATTTAGCTAAGCCGATCGACTGCTGCCGCTCCTGGTGGGTTCTCCTCTAATGGAACTAAATCCTTTATAACAATAGAAGATGCCGGCGGGCTTCCGTCCGCCACTATAATTTATCTGAACAAAGTGAACGCTTTAAAGGTTTATTAAAGTGTAAATAATTAGTTAATATCTCTTTTGCTATTTGTATTTATTCCATTGTATTTTATTAGTGTTAGTATGTTATGCAATGTTCAAGTATGAAAACTCCTTTTAATTTTTTTTTACTCACTGTCAAAATGGATTGTAAATCGGAGAGACTGATAGTATGTTACATAATATGTAACATAACTCCAGCAGTTTCCTAACTTTTGTTAAATATGAATAATTTTGTCACATAATATGATGATTCGACACGCCACCCCAATGGAGCAATAAAAAGCAATGTGCATAACTGTGCACATGTAGTTGCATATCACGGGTTATATCCTATTTTCCTGGGGCATTGAAATAATTCACGAGTATCTTTAATAAATGCAAATATTCGCACTTTCTGGTGCGGTTTTGTTGGACCGAGTTTCGCAATAATAAATTCACTGGATATAAATTAAATGGGTTCAAATACGAAATGCTTTAGCCTTACCGTAAAAGCTTTGGTCGACGCAAACCACGGGAAACTGGTGTTGCCAATATAATTTTAGTGGATGAGACATGAGACATGCACAAATTTCCAATTAATCAGAATCAGTTGGACCAGCCTGACACTATCAGTAATAAAGACACAAATAATTTTGACATTCCTTCGGTTAAGAATTACCTATTTTTAATCAATACTCGTAGTAATGTAATTATTTAAAAGTAACATTCCTCTGTATTCATTGTCATTCTAGCTGCCAATTATTAGCGCGACAGAAAGGAACCTCCAGGCTATCCGCGCCCTGTCCGTCCAGAAGTAGGTATTGCCTTCTATATCTGACTGTTGTCCCAGCCTTCTAGCGAATCTCTTAAAATGTTGATTGATACTTCGCTGTTAGATCTTTCGCAAAAACGACTATGAAGTTACATGATTATTAGTATATTTTCATAATCGTGTGACTTTAGGTAGTTTCAATAGTTGAGGTTACAAACTAGTGTCACGATATTTCACTTTAGCTACTGAAAATGTACCCTCAATATGGGAACTAAAAGAAAGAAAGAAAGAAACATTTATTCACAGACACAGAAGACACACATATTACAAAAAAAAAATAACAGAAAAAAACAAACCAGAACATGTGTGTCCCCGCGGCAGTGAAACGGACACTGGCTCAGCATTATGCTGAGGTGTCAGATACCTACAGCGCTGATACACAACTAGAAGATACACATTATGTTATTAGGTACCGACATTAAAACTACACTCGCGCACAAAGTATAGGGATCGGTAAAATACCGTCATATTTCCTAAAATAGTGCAAACTTGTACAGTTTTTTAATCCTGTCATGATCTTTATTTAATTTTATATGTACCCTGCAAAAATAACAGTAGTGTTGATAAAATTAATTCCAGGTATAAATCCGGCTCCTAAAAATCCATGAAAATAACAATGTTAACGGAGCGAGATTTCGCAATAATCGTCAGCTTTGGAGGTTGATATTTTTATAATAGGATCCCGGGAATTGCTAGTATCTATTGAGAATTACGACGAATAATAATTATATCATGTAAATAAAACTGGTGTAGAACATTTAGAAAAACCTATTGCGGTTATTTAATTTAGGGCGACCTGAAATTTTTGACCTCGAGTGTATGCAAGATTCGACTGCAATCATAGGAATGATTGCACTCATCATGAATTTGCCCTCCTTGTGATTCGAACCCGATTTCACAATATTATGATAGTTTCAATTACTAGAGAATATATTTATATTATAAATCATATTACATTTTATACATGATAATTATAATTATTAAATGAATTAAAAACTTGAAATAAAAACAACTATACCTAACTAAAAACTAAACATTAAAAATTAATATCAAAATTAGGTCCCCTCGGGATAGTTAATAAATATGATAGTTTCATATTTATTATTGTATGCATATACCTAACTCATTTCAAAAAGCTTCTTGACGACTGTTATTGCAGTTATCGAGATTTATCATTGTTCATTTGATAGCTTTCATCCAAGTATAATTTGTATGTACTAAGGGTAAAATAAACTAAAAGCAAAATAATAAATCTCAAATTAAAACCAACTCAAACAAAAACATTGCACCAAAAAGGACCCAGAGCGGGGCGGGGGAAGACGTTTTTCCTGCAAGCGGCGCCCCACTTCCCCAAAAAAGGTTTTTAGCTTCGGAACACCAATAATCTGTGGTCCCTACTGCTAACGGGATGAAAATATTATTATATTTTATATATTTTATTTTAATATTATTATATATTTATATCGACATGGGGGGCTTCGATGGGTGATATATTGGTGGTCGGTCGAGCGGTATATGAAATAATGAAATAGGCCAGTGGTAGGTAGGGATGGCATCGAGCACATTTCATCATCACTATTTCGTAACTAGATATTCACACTGACGCACGGAAATAAGGAATGAAACATGACTAATAGGGTTGATTACACAGTATTGGTTATTTCAAAGTAAGCACTGGATCGGTTACAAAGTCAGAAACACGGTGCATTCTCCGTTTACGTCCGTGCGCCACACAGTCAGAAAGAATAATCATCTTAGACAAGGGGCCAGAGCCTTTTATACTGTCAACGTGACTTAGTTAGTTTAGAAAAGGGTAGTTGTCAATGCATGTTTTAGCAAGTACCCCCACGGACCAAACGCAGACCACTCTCAAGCTATCACCGCTTGGCGTTTCCAACATTAAACTACGTTTTCTTAAATCTAGATCTCGTAGCGTTGATATATCTCCGACATATATATCTAATATGTACGTACCTTTTGACACCTTTCAGCAGCAGCGTTTATCGCCGTAATTTCCTAAGTCAGATATATTTTATCATCACAGAACTCAAGAATAATTTTCTTTAGGGTGTAAGGAGGTTTACAGCTCAATAAGACCACACAGTTTCCAAGGGATAATGCCTCAACATTACGCATAACCACAAAATCTTGTTACAGACGGCACAATAGCATCCGACCAACGAATGTAAAATGCAAACACGATGAAAATAAAAAGAAAGATATTCTCGAGTTATGGTGGAATCGTGCGCTGCACGCTGGTCCCGCGAGGAACCCGCGGCATGTAAATGAAGAAACGTATCGCCTTTACGGCAGAGATTAAGCTTGTTTCAAGTCGGTAGTATTTTGTATCAAATGTTAGGTATTACAACAACGACAATTGCGGTAGATTATGTAGATAACTCAGGAGCTAGCTTCAATTTGGACAGGACGTTTGGTTAAATTACTTTCATGTACCTGTCATTCTGAAAGATTAAGAGTAAAGACATAACATAATAGTGAGGATGTCTCTTGCATATCGGCCACGTCTAATTTTAGCATCTCGAATTGGGCCTGTGATCAAAAATATACCAATCGTTTAAAATATATTGTAAATTTTTGGCTCGTGTCTTATTTATGTATTTGTATGTACACATTTTTTTGTATTGCAGTTATTTCTTGTTTATTTATATGTTACCTTTGGTAGGCGGTCCATGAGTCACCGACGATACTGGTTGAACGACAACGCTGTAGGTATCTGACACCTTAGCATGATGCTGAGCCAGTGTCCGTTTCACTGCCGCGGCCACACACATGGTATGGGTTTGTGTGCATGTTTTTCTTCTGTTGTCATTTTAGTCATATATGTTTCTTTCTTTCTGATCTCCAGCATATTCTAACGAATCCATTTTATTATTTATTTATTTAAAAGCCCGTAGTGTCCTACTGCTGGAAAAAGGCCTTGCCTACTTTCTGCCATACCATTCTTTTAAGAAACGAATTTATTTAGCAACACAAAAATAATTCAGGTGAGGAGAGGTTCAGGAAAGGTGGGCTAATATTGCTACCAAGTGGATGCCACAAGGGCGACGCAGACGGAACCGGCCTAACGGAGAAGGCGGGATGATTACGACGCCTTCCTCGCCAATTGGCCAGAAGAAGTTCAGAAACGGGAGTCATGGCATTTATGAGGAGAGGCCTTTGCCCAGCAGTGGTACAATCAATCTGGCTATATAAAAAAAACATGCATTCTTAATTATTTAAAATGCAGAAATTGTAATAAGTAATTAAAGCATTAATTTCGCTGGGTTATTTGAAAGTTGGTTGCCCCTACCTAAAAGGGAACTTTGCTTTAGCAAACTGTTAAAAAATGCAAATATCTATCTTGCGCAGTTTGTCTAGACTTTATTATGATCCCACCCCGTCTACCTAAGCTGAAATTCGTGCCTAGACAAAATCTAAAAGATAGGGTTGTAAAACTGAATGTACCTTAACGTAGTTACAAGCTTCTCAAAATGTTTTTATAACGGACATTCAACATTTATTCAGACTGTGAACACATGTATTTATAAGGTAAATATCTGAATATTTTACACCTTTACTCAATAGTTTACATTTTTTTGTTTCTTTTCTTGCTATGTATGCTTGCTGTGATTGCTATTTAATGTTAAGCCCCTTTTCCCGTTTTGCTAAGGAAAAAGCGCCAGCAACAGATTGTTGACGTTTTATTTCGAATAAACAGAAAACATATTCTAAATTCTAATTACTTATTTGTGATAAGGGGCCTCAAATTTAAGTAGTACTGAACAGTTTAACCAAATTTACCCAATTATATACAGACAGTAGCTTTCTGAAAAGCCCGAGGAGTCTTAAGTTGAAGCCCCTAAAAGTTAATGATAATAATATTAAAACATAGTTATTTAAGATAGCTTCGCAAGCCTAATATATAATGTTTGACTCAATTTTTCGTTATTTTGTTCAAGTACATTTGTAAATCGTTCTTTATCCCTTATTTTTCAACAAAACCTTACTAAGAACGCAAAGGTTTGATTCATTCTTGTTGTATTATTAATAGTATACATAGTACATTATATTGAAGTTCATATTTAATTTTAAGAAATACAATTCAATAAAGAATATTTTTTTTTAGAGTTTGCACAATGAAGGGTTCCGTACCAACACCTACTAGTCCACATTTAAAATCACTATCCAATACATTGAATCAAAAAAGTCGTATCTTCATAGGGAACTTACGGTTTTTAAGCGAAAACTCAAAAACCGTAAAATCTATATTGTTCAAACCAAAGATCGTTGAAAGTATTAACTAATGCACACCACCTCAATTTTTTTCAGAATTTTAAACTTTATAGTTTGGAAATTAGAGGGGGGGGGGGGGGGCACTTTCTATGACTTTGACAGCTAATATGTTGGTGAGATATTGTATAATACGTGGCTGACATAAATGGACAAGTTTTTTAGAAACATCCAAATTATTTTTAAAGGCCTATCCATCGATACCCCACAAGACTATGTGTGTTGAATTTTTTTTTCATCCACCGGTTACATGTATGGAGTGCCCCCCCTAATTTAATATATTTATTGGAATTTCACATCACTTTTATGTAGCGGTTCATAGAATACACCGTGCTACCAAATTTCATAATTGTAGTGCTTATAGTCTCTGAGTAAATCGGCTGTGACATACGGACGGACGGACGGACGGACGGATGGACGGACACGGACAGACATAACGAAACTATAAGGGTTCCGTTTTTGCCATTTTGGCTACGGAACCCTAAAAAAGAGAAATACTTGGTCCCCCTATGCTGTCCCTTAAGCCACATAGACACAAGACAGAAAATATATATCATTCTTTTGTATCCTAGCGACCAGAGAAGATCAATTTTGGGGCGTAAGTATTTTATTTGCAATCAATGAAAAGGTGGATATTTTCGACTGTGCTCGGGATGATTCGAAAAGTCTGGAGTATAAAATACTAAGTTGGCTCACAAGATTTTACATACCAGGTATTAATTACAGTTGTCGGGAAAATCATCACGTTAGCTCACTTCTGACCCTATACAATTTTTAATAGAAATTATTTAATCATTGAAGTTATTAAAATGGGATTAATATTGATTTTATTTGATTTGTATTAAGAACCACTAAAGGCACAGTCGACACCAAAAAACGGTATATACCTAAATTGTTCATTTTGTTCTTCTGATCCCAAGCCTTGGTTGACTACAAAGGTGCCTGGTGGAGCAGAAATACAACATAAAATAGATCATTTTTTTTCTGCTCGTCTACTGATATTCTTTGAATTAGAACTCGTATACCATTGCACTACATTTAAACGTACCACACACTGCAGCGGCTTGCGGTGGCAGCCGCGGAGGCGGGCTGTTGTGCACTATGACAATCCTAACATTCATTCGGACACACGCGGCCTTGATTGTCACCGCCACCGCAAGCTGCTGCAGTGTGTGGCACATTTAAGCGGAACCAAAAGTCTATGTTCTGTGGAGCAGCAACTGGGCGCAGTATCGAAATCGTTATTTTACTTTTCATGATATAACACACAAAGTTTTACGTAAGTAGGTATATCATTACATTAGTAAATCTGAAGAAAAGTCTTACACCAAAAATCAACTAAGGCACACACGGAATCATAATGTTAATATACTCGTATTAAATAAAATCTGAAATATGAATATGGAAATTGATTGTGTAGACTTCAACTACAGTAGCAATAAAGATAGTATGGAAAATATTGCGCGCTTATTTACATTATATTATGGCTTATCTCAATGCGAAAATAACGAATTAATTTTAATTTTAAATCTTATATTATGTTATTTTCCGTTTCATATTATTTTCGTTTTAGTGCAACAAATATATTTTAAGTACACTAAATAATCTGATATTGAATTTTATAGAATACTTATTTTCCCATCTGTAAACTGAATTGCTGAAACTGCTTCTAAAATCACATTAATATGTTTTAGCAGGAACCAACTGAACATTTCATTTGCTGTTTATTATGTTATGCTCCCCTTAAAATACAGTCTTAACTTCAGAATATACTGACACATTTTCTGAATGGCCAAATACGGATAACTTTCTGCGTTAGCGTTCTTGACGAAACTTTTTATTAAAAAATATGGCTGCAAAATTTCAGTAGCCTTTTTCCAATGTCTAACCATTTTGCCAGAAATTACAAGGAGGTCAATGTGACTTTGTTTGGTTGGCGTTCTAATTGGGCATTTGCCACATATTACAATTTATAAAATGAAGGTGTCACTCTGTGTATGATTATATATACATATGTCACAATACTCTTATATTGTAACTTACAACATTTTACTAAATCATAAAAAGATATGTAACTTCAAAAATTCGGACAAAAGCTTACTACTTTTTATAATCCAAAAGTCAAATAAAAGCTACCAATCGTTATGTAAAAAATAAAGGATAAATTCTATGACAACCAATGCACTATTTCACGACTAACCGCAAAATACTTATATGTCATACATTTAAAAAATCTCAAATAGCGTAGGCATTAAAATATCAATTGAATTTGGCGCTCGCTTCCAAGCGGTCCCAACTATCGAGTCAGAAGTTCAGAACAAAAGTACGCTCAACACATTAATATGAAAATAAGAAACGGCGCGTTAAATTGACACCCAACATTAGCATAGTACACCTGAGGTTTATTATTCAAGTCCTTATATGACAATGGAGACCCCTTCATAATTCTGATGTTTCGAGGAAAGTTGTAACAGCATGTTTTACGACTATAATTCGGCTGTGGCCCGACGATTTTCGGCAAATGCATATATTTATGTCACACATGTTATCTTGCCCCGTTCTTCTGTAGTTTATAGGAGACAAAAATTGTGATTATTATGAACCGTGTCACCAATACAATGCTTAACAATGATATATATATGCTATTCAAAACAATTTTCTATATAAGTAGCTGCGGAACCCTAACAAGAGTATCCCCTAATCAAAACGCATGCTTTAATTATTAACAATTCTTACTTACGAATTAATTAAATTGGCTTCATCGATGAATTTTAGCGTTACACGTGCCGCGTGTAAATGAATAAGAGTTATACGATAGAGACGCACAGAGTAGGTAGTTTATTCGTAAACGCCGCTTTTGTTAAGAAGTGAAGCTTCTGTACTTGTACTATTACTTATTCTGTGCTACTGGCTAAATCAGTTTCGCGGTTAACTCCCCCCAGCATACTCGCGACTCTTCCCATAATTAAGACTATTGTGCACCTATCGTACGGGACGAGAACGGACATTTCGGAATATTCTATCTGTTTCACCCGTCGGGGTTTTGCGCCGACAAAATATGTATGCCAAATAGTGAAAATCCTATTCAAATATCTCAAAAACTAACGAAGCAACAACCGTTTTAATGTTGCTGTTTAGAAAGAGAAAACACGGCAGGTCAGTGACGTGATTGACCAGGAGCGTTTTGTGTCAAAATCCCTATTAATGCTTCGGGCAGCAACCGTTTTCCACCCCCTAAACCAGGGGTCGGCAACATTTTAGTAGCAAAGGGCCTCATAGTAGCAAGCAAAATTGTCGCAAGCCGCACTCGTTAATAATTTGTTACTCTATTAGACAGAAAGGTACCACATTGTCGGTTGTCAATAAGAAGGCTCGCAGGCCGCAAGTAAGGGCCTCGCGGGCCGCCTGTTGCCGAGCGCTGCCTTAATTTTTTATGAAATAAGACAGTACAGACGTTAATTGATCCATTCGTTACACCCGTAACTAGGTTTATATATTTTGCTTTTTTAATAATTCTTTCTCGTTTATGAAGTAATAGCAAAAACCTCGAGGAAGTGTTCGAGTAAAAAAACGAATCTTCAAGGGTCCATATATTTCATATCAAAACGTATTAAACCTAGTATTTAATGATATCTACAACATTTCAAAAAAACCGGTCAAGTGCGAGTCTGACTCGCACGCCGAGGGTTCCTTACACATGTGTACCTGTTCCGACCCAATTAATTCAAGAAAATCTTCACAACATAGTGTAGAAATTGAACGCCATGGCCGCCATCTATCGGCGAATTTGTATGGTGGTTTTTCAAGGAGAATTCTTTATCACGTTAACCGATTAAAAATATTTTTTTAATTGAAAGAATGTACTTACAGCATAAGCATGTAGGAATTTATGAAACAAAAAACATACAAAGATGATTACAAACTTAGTATAGAAATGTTTTATGATGGTAAGAAAAAAAGGAAAACTAGATGGAGTTACGGTTATACTCCTCCGAAATTGATAATGACTGAACGTAAAAAAATACTACTTCAGAATGTGTAACTCAAGCCCTTTCATATGACACCCCACTTTATATATTCACTAGACTTTGAAATTTTGAACCACCTTTTACCTGTCAGTTTTCACAGGAAATAAAAAGAAATAATAAAAAAAATCCATGTTCTACGCATGTAGGTTAACCTTCATAATAACTATTACAAACATCGATAGTTTTCATAAGTAGTTCCTGAGCGATATGACAGACAGACATACAAAGTGGAACCATAAGGGTTCCCTTTTCACCAAATCATGTAAATTAGTTCAATATTAGGGGGTGGAAAAAGTTGCTGCTTTTTGTATGGAAAAATTCTGCTACACATTTAAAGTCTGGTACCTGCCAGCACAGCAAACCCAAATGTTCACAACCGGCTTGTGCAGCCGGAGATCTCGCTATGGTTCGCCGGTGCCACAAGAACGGTCAGCTATCACCGAAACGCTGTCTTTATCATTTCCAATCCACAGCAGCTGGACACCACATCAATGACCGCTAATTAATATGACTCGATAATATTAATTACATGTAGACTCTACACAATTAAAATTAGGGCCACTTTTTAGTTTTAATATAAACAAGAAATTAAAAATTGCTTTTTGAATACTCATAGCGAAGTGTAGTGCCTCCTTGAAAGTATGAGACGGTGGGCACGCATATGAACGGTCTTCTGGAACATCCAGGGTGCCACCAAAGTTTTGGTTTTGTTTATGTGACTAACCTACAAAAAAAAACACGCATCGAAAATTTTTGATGATTACCTTTGTATTAAATCAGCCTTTTTAACAGTCACTGACGCATTTTTTCTTCGAAGCTCGACTTGAAGATTACGTACAGTCATAAACGAGTACATTTTATGCTATTTATTCACAAGGATTAGTGAAAAATCGCAACCACACACTTGACACGAAACTTAAACAAGGTACAGTAACTTGAACTACTTGAAGCGACTGCTACCTTGAGCTTTTAGCGTGCCTTCCAATTTCACTAAATTGAGCTTTACCACCTTACCACTACCCTAAAAATTTTGACGATCCATGTGCCGAATACCCTGTATATTACCTGTTTGAAACAGCGGTAAAACTGTTTCAAACTCAATATTTGGCACCATTTATATTTTCTCTATTTAACATCATCGCACAATAAACGAATTTGAATACGTATGGTCCTAATTTAAAATATGTATATAGAACCTATGTGTTCCCTTACGTGTTTTTAAATTTAAAACATAATGATATTGAATGAATAATTTTTCGCTATATCCAAACACAAATTATTCTAAATTAATCAACAAGTTTTTTTGAAGTAAAAAGACAAACAATTTTAATTGTCTAAATATCGAGATGAGTTCCATCTAAATAAACGAATGTTTCTATTGTAGAAAACCAATAAAGATTCCTTTGACTTGTAATACGTCTTTTGTAAAATAAAATGGCAACTTTATGCTGTAAACATGTTTGTGTCGATATCATGTCTTATAAACAGGAGAACTAGGGTCTGTAGAAAGTAGTTACGTAGGTACATATTACGTGGGCGGATCAACTATTTTCCGTCAAATCGTGTCCTAGCTACTTCGGTTAAACTAAAAGCGAATGTCTTATCTGTTAACGACTTTTAAGTACATTATCAAAAAATCAGACCTCACTATGATTGTTTGCTACTTAATTTTTATCAAAAATAAATTGACATATGTTTATCAAGAATAAAAATCGTGACCCAGGAGACAAAATTTGCTTGGCATACTAAATATGACTGTCCCCAAGGCATACCAATCAACAGTTAATCGATATCCTAAAAAAAAAATCCTTACCGTGTTACTTTTGATTATACTTATTAGTCAGAACACATCACCTTACATTCAAATTTTGTTAAATGTGCCCTCAATTATCTATTTTAGGTAAATAAATTATTTTTCTCGTACTTGTCCCTACCTCCACACTAAAAACGACTGTCTCATAAGATATAGAATCCGGCTAAGTGAGAGGCAGACAGCCAATGCATTCGCAATTCAATAGGAACAGGATGTGTAAATTCTATGATCGCTTCCGCTTTTGCCAAAAAATTTAATTGGCTCGGTCATTTCGTCCGTGACTCAACGAGTGACAACGTGTTTTAATTGCGTGTCAACTGGGTCACATGGAATTCTTGATCAGTTTACAGTTTTCTAAAGTAATTGAATACTTACTACGTTTACTCTTAGGTCTGTAATGTCTCAGATGCAAGTTTTTTTTTGCAGAAATTTAATATTTTCTTCTCTTCAGTAACGAAATTGGACCCATTAGATTATTGTGACCCAAGAGACCTTTTAAAAGCTATTTTCTTAATTAATTAAAATAACATACGTGCAATTTGTTGTTAATGAACAGCTTGGTTTATCGATAGATCAATTCATTAATGTATACCTTATAAGTTAGAGATATTTTTTTTGAAAGAAGGTACTTTCAGCATAATCGCGTAGGAATTTATAAAACAAAAATACATGTAAAGGTGATTAAATTACAAACAGTATAGAAATGTTAATTGATGATAAAAAAAAGAAAAACTACATAGAGGTACAGTTATATTTTTCCTGTAAAGTATACATTGATATCAATGGCATGTAATAATTTCATATTTTATCCTTGGTAAACTTCGGAGATAAGGTGGGGGAACGATATTTTTTTACAATTTCCCTCATAAAACGAAAATGACTTTTTTCAGGATGTGTAACTCAAGCCCTTTCACTTGACATATTCATTAGACATAAATAAAAAAATATATATTATAAAACAAAACATGTTCTATGCATCTAGGTTACCCTTCTTCATAACTGTTCCAAATTTCAAATCGAAAGCATTAGTAGTTCTTGAGATATTTAGCGATGTGACAGACAGACAAAGTAAAACCATAAGGGAACCATAAAAACACAAACACGAAGACGAAATCAGAATCTCCTTCCTTCTTTTCTCTGAGAAGGTAAAAACGGTAAATAGATTTCATGTTATAATAATTTAATTATTTTACAATTTAGTGTTATAACAGAACTGTTACGTAAAGCAGTCTTAGGTAGGATATTAAAGTTTTTTCATGTATTCGTGTACACATGGGGATATAATACTAATAGGAATTTCGGCTTTTACAATATTAGCCACACGGAATTTCGTCATAACTTATAGCGAAATACTTTCGTATACGGTAGTCCCAAAAAGTCTGTTTACTTTTTTACACCTTATTCCGTTATAATAAAGATAAGAACAGTGTGTACATATCTTTTAAATCAACTGTACTAGACGGGAGCGAAAGTCAAGGCACGGGAATTGCTTACGCTGTCATCCAGGATATTACCTGGCATTATCTTTCTGTTTAGGGTAGGTCCATGCTGCTTGAGTTAGGTTACGCTTAATGCCCTCAATATATTGGGTATGATATAGAACTGAAATCATTTGAAATATAATCTACGTACAAACGCAAAAAATAAAAAGCGGCCAAGTTCGTGTTGGGCCACACGCAATGTAGGGTTCCATAGTTGCCTGCCCGTTATATTATCAGTATGTATCAATGAAAATTGTTCCAAATTTTGTTTTTAAAGTAGGTAATCGTTAATTAGTAACTTAGGCTTAGGCTCGGTTTTATAAAGATCCGTTAGACCTTATGTCGGTAAGTAAATATTTGTGTCAAAAAATGAGTAAAAATTATCTGACATTTTATTTTCAAACGAATCTTTATAAATCTCGGAAATTTTCACATACCACCTACTCAGTTTAGGGTAGCTGACACGGACGAGATGCCTTAAGTACCTAAGTATCGACGACAGCAAAAACAATTTATGCTTATTAGTTAAAAACTTTCTTATTCACAGCTTATAACTTAAATTGCTTCCAAACAAACTTGAAATATTACATAGGTGCCTCTGAATATAAAAGAGCATCGGTATCAATCCAACATTAGTACCTTATCTGATGAACTTTACCTTACGGTGCCGCTGCGAAGAAACTTGCCGTATCTATACGTAGTTGTTTACAAGCTGAACGATATCTCGGACGGCTTCATTGTGTGCGTCCATAAGGACGATATTATTGGTTCCAGTGCTCAATGAAAGATGAACTAATAATATAGGGAAGTTATGTGAAGTTTCTTAGACAGTCTATGTAACGTGAAAACATCGTGAAAACAGCAATATTATGCTCTTGTCGTTTTCTTTTTGGTGTGCTCAATATTGGATTTTCATTATTATGTTTATTTATTTATTTATTATACCTTAATGTAATAATTTTTTTACTTTTACAACAGAGTCCTTTTCCCAACTCTCATGACAACTGAGTCTCAAAACTCAAAAGTAACAAAAAGGCCGTTTAGGCCGGTATTTTTTATCTTAATGTATGTACAGTCAGCGTGATACAGTACGTAGCAGTCAAGATCACCAAATACTTGGAAATATCCAATATGCCTCAACATTATCCCAGCGGAAGCGATCAAATTGTTCAGGCCATCCACGGTGTAAAAATATACCGGATCTTAACTCTCTGATAATATTAGCAGATATGCCTCAATAGCAATACGTAACACGCTAACGCATCAATTAGAGTAGAGCATTTTTACAGACCGCGAGCTAATTAGTAGCCGGAGCCCAACTATGTAAATGCTCGGAACTTGAATTGTCAGAAGCAGATCCATCTCGAACTCGCACGACCTGTGGTTCGTAAATAAAGAGCGAAATTAGAACTTTTAATTGAAGTGCCCCAGTCTTTAACGAACAACTAGCTGTTCCGTTCAGATCCTACATTTTATATTAATGACGCCAACTTTCCCGAACTTCATTGAAATCAGTTCTGTGGACTACTAACTAATGGCTCTCTCCGTTTTGGTTGACGTTTACGACAAATTTTGGTTATTTATACTAAATATTATACAAATACGACAATGAAACAAGTATTTGATCCACAAGTTAAAAATTTCACCTATTTGGGATAATTTCTGTAATTATACAAAAATTATCATTTTTGTTCATGTTTATGCTCTAAAAGGAAAAATCAGCGAGACGAGCTCATCACGTGTCAATCGCCAACGATGTAAGAGATGAAAAAGTTGAGGATTCATATTATTTTTAATATAGTATTTAAATCAGTCGAATAGTTAGATTGCAAAGGCGTGGAATTCCGTAATAGAAAATCCAAATCCACGAAATGGCTTTTTGATTCCAAGTTACTTGATAAAACTTAAACTACGAAACACAAAGCCCTTACTTGTAATGATATCATGGCTAATCACAAAGCGGCTGCTACTGTTCTAACATTGCAGGGTAGGTAGTTGAATAGTTGCATTGATGACCTATTGTTCCCCAGAGCGATAGACCTTGAATGTTCATTTACAGTAGCAAGACAGTCAATATTGTGTAACCAACCCAATATTGCCGGCTAACTATCGCTTCCTCGTTAAGTATAGAATGATTTCATTAAGTGAATACTGTGTTCAAATCGAACATCAATTTATTACAAATCAAATGCCGATTACAGAAGCGTGTCGGAGTAAAGTGCAATTTTAAATGCCGCGGGGCGGGGACACTATTAGTCGCATACGATTCAGTTCGGCAAAGCGCCCACGTCGAATGACATTGCCCATTCATTTGGTCTTTCCATTAACGCTTCAGTCCAAGTAATGAATGTTAAGCGAATCGATCGCTCGATGGAATAATGTATGCCACTCTGTCCGGAGCGTTTATCACCAACGCGACGTGTTCATCCCTCTCTAACTGAGCTCATTCCACTTCAACAAATTGCTTTTATTTTAAGCAATGATTTGTAACGAGTCCAATAAAGATTTAATGGAGCTGAATTTGAATTACTTTTTAAGGTTTGATCACACCGCTACCTATTCAAAACGCAGTGACGCACCGTATAAACGCAAAGTAACCCTCTCCCTACTCTATTTATTTACAGCGTTTACGGTGTGGTGTCTACGTATTTTGAGCACCACACTTAACTGTATTAAATACAATACTCGAAGATTATGTGAAAACTTTCAAATGTTTTGTCTACTCATTCCTGGGGAATGGGTTAATTTTGGGCCATAGTGGTAAAATTAATTTTAAGACCTACTTGCATTGAGACGTCTAGCATTTTGTAACAAACTTGGCTTATTTTTCTCTCAGGATATTTGGATGCAGCCAAAAAGTAATGTTCCTCCCCATACGTCTGTACGTCATTACTTACTCGTCTCCCGTTGGAAATGTCAGTGTACCATTGGAAGGCCACTGTTGTTCTGCAAAAGTAAATGGTTTGCTATTCGCTTAACACTTCGACCGTATCTTAAAAGGGAGCTTTTAACTACGGCTAATTTATGCAGCGCACGGTTTGCCGGGACAGATTACAGAGTGGCGTTACCATTCGGCGCTACACTCGGACCTGAATCACGCCTGCCGAATGTGCTACATCTAGTGGAAAAATTAAGTCTGTTTATTCGTTTGCATTTTAACTGGACAATCGTTATGTTACCTGGCTAAATAGACGTTGGTGTCTGCCTTTTGTTAAGCTTATCATAAAACGGACAAATTGCAAATTATAGGTTTTACGGCATGAACAGTTTAATATATTTATAGCACGCCATAATCGCCCGCAAGACTACTTTGCTTGTCATCTCTCAATGCAAACCCACTTTTTAGGGTTCCGTAGACCCTTATAGTTTCGCAATGTCCGCCCGTCCGCGGTTTAGCTCAGCAACCGTTCGTACTAGAAAGCTGTAATTTGTCATGAGCAATACATATATATCAATACGCCGACAAAACGGTAGAATAAAATCTTGAGAAAAGAGTTTTTTAGGGTACCTTCCATTGATTACTTTTTGATTAGTAATGATTGATTACTTATTGAATCCATTGATTAATGTTATTATTCAATCCATTGATTAATGTTACTAGTTGTGTCAAAAATATTTACTTTTTGATTACGAGTAGTAATGATTGATTACTTATTGAATCCATTGATTAATGCTAGTAACATTGTTGTGTTAAAAATATTGTAAATATAAATTGCGACTTCCTACTTTAAGTCCGCATAATGTAACGGGTAGATAACTACGGAATCCTAGGCACATTGCTTGTGGCCTGACACGCACATGGCCGATGTTTTAAAAATCGTTATACAGTATGGTAAATACCCGTTATCCATAAACGCTATTTCATTTGTATTAGACGATATGACCGGTTTTACTATAAACAGGCAACATTTGTTATACAACGTATAACAAATGTTGCTGCGTACGTAAAATAAAGTGCGTCATATTAGGTGTATATTATGTAGTACAAAATAAAATACAATACTTTCCTCAAGACTTTCCATGATTACTATGCGGAATGCTCCGATTTTTTAGAAGATTTTTTTATTGTTTTCTCGAAAACATCTTATCGTCTTACGTCTTATCATTCTGTATTATATCTATTTGTCTATATTTATTTATTTTATTATTCGATAATACCCACATAGATTCGATATAGTCACTTCAAACATTCAAAGACTTTAAGTTCTTAATTAATTTCGTAGATACTCAATTTCCGATCTCCGAAGTTAACTAATTACTTAGATATTTATTAATTCCCTTTTAACTATTAGAGATAATCCTCGAGAATCTGTTCAACTTGAAGTATTCAGTATTCGAACTTATTACTACGGCGAATATCCAAATGAAATTGTTGTCTTGTTATGTTAATCACACGATTAATTATAGGTATCCCTACCAAAATTTATTACTTTATATGGCTTGTTGGTTTGAAGACATGCATCGCATATTTGCTGCACACATAACATGAATTATTTAAACGAGAAAGTAACTCTGTCTGCCTATTTCTTCTTTAAGGCTTTTAACAAGTCAAGGTACGCGTACGAAAACTCCGATAGAAACTGTTACATTTCAAGTGGTTCAATTGTGTCACTTTCAAGAAAAAGGTCTGTTTATCGATACCATTAAAAATGTTTTCTCACTGCGTCAGTAAAAACACTGCGTCTTATTAACTCCGCTTACAGATAACCTATTCATCGAGAAACAAAACTATATACACACATAAATGGTGCATCTTCATCATAGATATAGGTAAGAACTTCATAATAGAGATGTTGACACCAAATAAGAAAATTAAGAAAAGTTCGAATTATCTCGAAAAAGGATCGAATTCTTAAGAAAATGGCGAAAAAAGTAACTCAAAAGAATAATGACGTAATTATAAGTCCAAACTTTTAAGAGGGGGACTATTCTGTCCCTTTTCCACAAAACGCACCTTTGTATTGGAACGATCGTCATTTACTATGGCGATCGAGGTCAGCGACGTCACTGATCTGTCGCGCTTTGTCTCTCTACCCAGCAACATTAAAACGGTTATAGCTTCGTTATTTTCACCATTTGACATATTGTTTAGGTATTTCTTCTTTTGGATTAGTCAAAGCTTGAGTGAACAACCCTATTCAACGTTAAATTTTGACATTATTTAAATCAATTCTTACGCTATTTTCCTAACAAATACAAAGCCTAAGTTTATTACATGTACAGAAGATGGAATACTTACCTACTGTTTACTCCAATAATAAAATATTTCGTCAACTTCGCAATCTATTATCATCTGAGTAGACATTCCCTTGCAAACATATCAGAATTGAATTGCTAGCCAATTTCACTTGTATTCTCTCGACTGAAATCAACCGATAGATGAGTCGTAACTATTTTTTCCGGGACGATCTTTAAATGGAAGAAAATAGGAAACAACGGAGGAATGGCATCGCAGCGCTGTGCCTTTCCGTCAAAAGCGATCCAATCGTCCTCTTTTATTGGAACAGCCCTCTTGCGTCTTTGTTGCGGGAATTCCCCTGGTTCCAATCTATGTAAAGTATTTACGAGTGACAAGAATTTATTTGACGTGCCAATATTTCACCCCAATATCCCGGTAAGAGCCGCATTTTAAAAGCGCTGTAGAGCGCTAGTGATTGAACATTTAAGGAGGTTTATTCCGCTTTCGAACACACTACACGCCGCCTCCGTGTGAGCCACTCCATTCTATAGCGGGGTTTATTTGAAATGTTTCTTTTTGACTCTGGCTGAATAGCCTCTGAGAAAATGAGAGCGCGGGTCGTGACTGAAAGACTTGCTTGTTATGAAGCTATTAAAACATCAATGTCATGTTACTGCAAAAAATGTAATTACCTCGGCTCGTCTCGACGCGCTTAGTGGGTGTTTGATTAACGATCTGAATTAATTTCCTCCGAAATCCCCGTAACGAGGCGAAGGAATGGTAGGAAGGAACAGAAATATCGTCCTCTCTATAATACTTATTATTAATGCTAGTCATTCCGCGACCAAGATAGCCAGCCACAAAATAAGGAAGATTTAATATGAATATTATAATAACTCCCCCCTCTTCTCTGAAACTTTACTTACCACTTTTAAGTTCTATTTTAAATAATGGCGCTAATGCTCATTCTATAATTTTTGCCAGTTATTTATTGTGAACATAAACGTCTAATAACTTTCATCTATACAAAGCCTTTCTCAAAGGATGCTGAAAGTAAAAGTAGGTATTTATTTGGATGATATTTTACACGTATTACGAAGCAATAAAGTACGTTTGCGGTGAATAACATCATTAAAGTTATTTCTGAATTCCGCTATATATTCACGACCACCAAATTAAAAATATTTGCAAAGCGTTGGAGTATTTGCTGTTCGTGTTAATTGGAACCGCGGAGTATTTAAAGGCGGTCGCGGGTCCCGTGTTTCGAGGTGCGTAACTGAATCAACTGCGTACGAGTTCGGCTTAATTGTGCGAAATGTAATCCAGGCTTTGATCGCCTGACGTTTCGCGAATAATTATGCCCATATAATCCCCTCTCTGTCTCTCCCGCGATCCGCCCTCTCCCCGCGCTCCTCGCGCCTGATTGATGACGCCGGAGATTGCATGTCAGGATTACATCTGCGGAGGATGTACGGATTATTTAGTTGCCAGCGGTGAATAGAGCAGGCAATACAGCGGGAAAAACTTGGAGACGTCGCGACGTCTGATTCCATCTAGACATCGGCAGCGTGAATAGGTGCGGCTGTGCCTATAAGTTACTTACCAATGGAACATTAACATTTTCTGGTATAGGTAGGTACTTTGGTTGGCTTTGTAAACAAAAATGGTGACGTCATAACTCCTCTCCTTTTTCATTTATTTTTTGTTCCAACGGGTCAAATTGATTCATATGGCCTAGAGATCAATCGTTCCGATTTTCATGCTTTTAACACCATTTGCAGCATTTTATTGAATTTTGAGCTATAGGCGCTAAGACTACATGCAAAAACTGCCTTCAAATATTTCAACGTTTACATGATTAAAAAAACTATGAGCAAGTCATCGCCGCGGACGCCTATCGGAGTTTTTTTCGAATCAATGCATTGCCGAGGTCGCCGATTGACGTCCAATTTCTACTTACGATTTCTTGATATATTCTCAGACATCAAAAGTAAGCCTTTATTTAGCGTTTAGAACGTCCTAGTACGTGTAGGTTTCTCGGTTGTTGCTATTTGATGTTTTTGGTAGGGAGTTTAGTTTATTTTTTTTTTGAAGTTCGCTGCTTTTTTGTTTTTTTTTTCATTTTAGTGTAAATAATTTTAGGTTAGGTCGTTGGGAAAGGAATCAAACCCTCAGCATTGCATGTCTTTTCTTTCCTTTCTAACCTGAAATTTTTGAAAGAATATAACTAAAGTTGCATATGATGTTTAAAGAATCATCCTCTAACTCCTAACCGTTAAGGATCTTTCATCATAAGCTCAACTGAATTACTTGATAGACTACAACAATATGAATATTAAGATACAAACATATAAACATTGGCATTTTTCTCACTGACTGACTTACTGACCTAACATAAAAAATCTAACTCACTTGTACATGACCTAACATGTTGAAATTTGGCATCCAGCAGGGTCATCAACATGATATATGGTTTTTAAGTAAATCATTTCAGCCGAAAGACGTCCACTGCTGAACATAGGCCTCCCCCAATTTGGGGGGGGGGGATTTGCCATAGTCGCCACGCTTGGCAAGCGGGTTGGCGACCGCAGTTTTAAGTAAATGCTATATTATATTTGTCTATGTGATTTTCTAAAATTTGGTTTGTTGTTAAAAAGTAGCCAAGTCAAATCCTGATGTCTTTGAATTACACCCCATGTGAAATAAATTTCAGGATTTTCTACACAGAACTAGGCATCGGTATACATCTCAACTCTTTTGTCGGCGAAGTCAACACGAGGCATATTCTTAATATTGGCTCTTATTTCACATTAATGTTCATGGGATTTATTTTACTAAATACTTACCTAATAAACCAAGTGCAGAAATTTATCTGTTTCAAATTGTTTCTTAAACGGATTAACTACACTTGTATAAATAAAATATGCGTTATCAAAAGAAGCAACATTATTATTTTCAGGAAATCTTTACGACTCCCTGCGGCGGCAATCTCAGGCGCTTACTACCAACCGAGTCACCGGCATTGTGACGGTACGTATTCAAACCACAAAAACTACACAAAAGTATGTGTTTGAATTGATTTACTTAATAGGTACTATTTACTTAGGATGCAAGGTCGTCTGACCGACGATCCTTTTCCATCGGGAGGGCGAATTCAATTTAACAGAACGGCAATACGCAAATTTGATTATCGAAGCTCGCAACTCGCACCCGAAAAAAATTCGCAATGACCATCCTTCTCAGATGGCTCAGGGAAGATTATTGAATTTTACCAACATAATCCGGCAAACGCCAGATGCGACCGCCACTCTCAAGCGAATGATCGCCCATTCCTCTATTTACTCAA
Organism: Epiblema foenella; assembly: GCA_963556455.1. Taxonomy (NCBI): domain Eukaryota; kingdom Metazoa; phylum Arthropoda; class Insecta; order Lepidoptera; family Tortricidae; genus Epiblema; species Epiblema foenella. The sequence continues at coordinate 13,268,680 of OY747106.1, forward strand.
GACCTACGAGAGGGATAATGGTATATTTATTAAATAGAAAGACGTCTTTATTAGGCACCTTTGAGCGGCCGTGTACTCAAGGCGTTGTCGGATTAGGGAATGCTCTCGAAGCCTCAAGACGCTTATTTAGGGCGAGATTTTAATTATTTAACTTTTATCTTTAGTTATATTTTCCTTCGCGTTGGGCGCCAAATTACGACGACGACGAGTACGAGTTTGACGAAATGAGTTTTTATAAGCCAATATTATCATATTGCGATAAAAATACGAATATTAATGTATGAAAATGGCCTACAGGATATTTAAGTAGATAGGACATACAAATTAACGAATTACTTTATTTAAATGATCTCAATACGATAAAAGTAATCAAATATCCTTTATTCATGTCAATAACATACAATAAAACAACAATAAACTCTTAAGACTAGTCAAAAAGTCCCCCTCAAATTTTAAAGTAATTATTATTCCCAAGAGAAAATACTGTAGTCGAATTGGGATCAATTGACTAAATGAGCATGGTATGGGCTTATGACTAGACCCCGTTATCTTGTCGCACAGAATTTGTTTTTTAGTAGAGCGTGAATGCTTTTTTATCGACTACATACATCTAAATGTCGATACTGTATGTCTCTGATAATTTTAAAGAGGTGTCACTAGGTATTACATATTACTTTTGTATAAAAATAATAATAATAATAAACAAATAAATAAGTCTAGGGTGTTCGTTAGGATTTATCATAGTTTTTCCACAATAATTACAATATACTTTACACAATTGTACAACGTCAGTGTAACTATAGGTTATATAGGGATTTTCGTGATGACAAGTTCCACATTGGGCGGCAACTGTAAATCCTGCTGCATGTACATGCGAAGGACGCACTGACCAGCCCCACACAATTTCAAATAACAATTGCTTTTTAAAAGCTGCTGGTGATAGTAATACAAAAAGTTTTCATTAAAATTGAACATAGACTTAAAAGGCGAAAATCCAATTGCATTATATAAACATTGATATCAAGAAGGCCGATAAAAAAACATTCACGCTCTACTGAAAATCTATTTCTGTGCGACAAGATAACGGGGTCTACTTATGACCATATTGTATTGATAATATAATTGTAAACCGATTGTTAATTGAAATGTTTTTTGTACATGATAAAAATCTATTTAGCGATATTATCCATTTAACAAAAAATAACTGCTTTTCGTACAAATCGATAAAGCATTGCGTCACTTCACTTGTATGGAAACGAAGCTAAGCTCTGGTACAAAAGTAGCCATTATACTAAACGTGTTCATCATCGGCCTTTAACATCTATAAAAGATGATTAAAACAGCGTCCATTGAATTTCGGCACTTGCGTACGTAGCTTGTAAGGCCAATATACGAGAGCGACAGCTACGTCCGCACATATGACAGGTAAATGTCATATATGACTCTATAAGATGCGCAGCACTACGCTGGTATCTTAGTTCTAGTTTGTGGGACAAGAAGTCGAACTAAACGTTATTGTGTTGTGTCACACCTTCACCCAATGACTTCCTCCAAAGGTCTCAGTCTGCAGCATGCATCTCCCAGTTTGCGGGGCTGATTTTGAAGGACTGCATGTCACGTTTTGTGCGTTCTTTTTGCTAGCCAGTCTCGAGCTATTTCGCTCAGGAGAGCTTTACGTGGCAAACGAGAGGGCTCCATCATTTGCACGTGCCCCAGCCAACGCAGACGCCTCCGTTTTAAGACGACTGTAATACTGGGCAAACGCGCGATGCTAAGCACCCTCTCATTTGCAACTCGATCGTTCCAAGTGATGTTTAAAATACGCCGAAGACAACGCATGTGGAAGCTGTTCAGTTTCCGTTCCTGTTTGGCATACGATGTCCAAGTTTCGGCTCCGTACAAGAGTATGGACAAGATGCATGTCTGATATGCGATCGTCTTTGTATTAACGGTTAGGTATTTATTATTTCATACTCTTGAACTGAGCCTCCCGAACATCTTGGATGCCTTGCCAATGTGGGTGTTGATCTCCAAATCTAGTGAAAGATTATTTCACACGTTAGAACCAAGGTAACAGAGACTGCCAACAACTTCCAGAGGCGAATCATCCGACAGGATTGTCGGGGTATTGTACTAAACATATTATCTGTACAGTTTATGCCTATATTTTTGCCCCTAAATCCATAACAACTATGAGTATTTTTTAACACGGCCATTTTTCTATGCTATTTGTTTATTTAAAAGATTACTTAAAGTAAAACTTAAATTTTTAATCAGTCAATAATTTACAGGCGGTAATAATAGTTAAATAACAATAACTTAAATAATATTACAACTAACTTAAATCTAAATAAAACAGGCGCTTGGGGTATTGAGCCGACGATGCTGGCGGCATTTCCTCGCTGTATCGCAATGCTTATAGGTTGTGCGAGGAAGTCGCCAGATCTTCGGTCACCAGTTACGTCAACAAACGCTTCGCGATTTCTGTAATTAACTTGTGCGCGCTGGGATCCCATGGACCAAGAGTTTCGACACCAAAACGTACAAAATTGTACTCTCTGCCGAGGTCCTTATAGTTATTACGCTTGAATATTTCGGCATTTTCCGCCGCTGCACCCGCTTTTACTGTAGTTAGTTTTAGGTAGCATCCCACACCAACATCCGTCCCAAATTCCAAGGAACTAAAGGCACCCCATCAGGTCTCTTACCATCATCCCTGACCATGCCGGCTCAAGAAGAGCAGGCACGTTGACGGTGGCAAGAGACCTACGGATTATGTCATTTTTATGTCAGTCAAGATTCAAATTCAAACAAATAATTTTATATGTCATGCATGCAGTAAAGGGTTAACAATGTTTTTTTTTTAATTGACAAAATCGGTCTGAGATTTCTAATTGCAAGTCCTAAAAGTATAATTCAGACATTTAGGTACCCTACAGGCCTACAGGTTGAAGTGTGAATCGTTTTCCCCTCAATACTCCTGAATATAAATAGTTCTATGATGGCCTCGGCGCGGCGCGACTCCGAACGGCGCAAAATTCTCGGGACGGATACTTATTGAAAATATTTCCATTCATTCGGAAATAATATTGAATGTATCAAATTTTCATGTGAATAAGGACTCTGGATTGTTCAATACGTCAATCATCTTGGTAATGGAAATATTGTCTGTAAAATCTTGAGTTATTTTATATCCTACCTATTATTTTTAATATTTTATACAGGGTGGAAACCTAATACAAGCAAATATTTAAATGTTAGTGATTATAAAAGACCCAAGGAGTATAGGTAATTAGCTAACTTTGTAGATTGCAACTGTAAAATTAACCATACAAAATAAATCCGCCTACAATGTGTAGCAAAACATTAACGTTGTCTTGACAAGTACTAATGGGCTGGCCACGTCGGCCGTATGCACCCAGAGAGGTGGGTTAAATTAGCTACAGGGTGCCGCAAGATGGTCGGCGACGACGTGGCAGGCCCAGGCGGAGATGGCGGGGTGACCTAGACGCTTTTCTAATCGACTGGCCTGAAACTGCTTGGAGCCGGGACGAGTGGATGTCAAAAAACACTATGTAGTACTATTGAAGATATTAGAAAAAACCGGTCAAGTGCGACTCTGACTCGCGCACCGGGGGTTCCGAACACAGAGCTTGTACCCGTTTCTACCCCTAATAAATTTTGAAAAAAATACCTGCAATTTTGTGGTAAAAAAAGGCTTTTTCCGATAGCCAATGAACTTCTTAGGTACCGATTATTTTAAACTAGGAAACGTGTGAAGGATTACCAAAATTTTAATAATAATAGGGTTTAATCCACAACTTCACAAGTCATTTTCGTGACTTTAAAGTTTAAACAAAGCACTCTAACAACCCCATACATTTTACTTGATCCAGGTTCTTAACAATTACGGTAGACAGATATCAAAGCGCAATCTATTTAATCTCCTATTTTAAACATTAAAATTATTACGGCTTTATGGGTCAGCAAGTTTTGGCTTATATTTATATCGCAAGTGCTTTAGAGGCTGTGGCTGTGTGATATTAAGTAACTCTAATTTATTGTTTTTCATGCGGTTATGCATGTAATTGATAGACGATAGCTAGAACGTTAGGGGCTGAAATGCTTTGATTTTGATTGACATAAGTAATAAAAACTAAGTAATGCGGAAACCTTCTTTATCTTAGCCACTATAAGACTCAAAGTAGTAAATTGTGTAAAATTATGATCATTAGCTTCAACTTCAACTAAGTAATGCGGAAACCTTCTTTATCTTAGCCATTATAAGACTCAAAGTAGTAAATTGTGTAAAAGTATTGATTCTGAACCAATAAAATACAATAGATATATAATTTTTAAATATGAAATAATGGAATTTTTTCGTGTTGCGAGTTTTTTATTTATGAAAGCCACACACTATACGAGTATGTACCCACTGGGTGGGCTCAATTCGTGGATGAGTGGTAATGGATATTGGGTATATTCTTCACGCTGGCCCAGTGCAGTTCGGGGAATTTTCTCAGTCTAAATTTCGTCACAAATGTATTTTTTTTTCTTTTCACGATATGGAAATGCTTTATGCATACTCTCCGGTCTGGGAAACCACTAAAACCACATCGGCGTTTCCCCACTTTACCATTAACGGGGACATTTGCCATTGGCATGGGGTCGCTGTTCTTCTACCACGACACCCCCGGTAGCGTAGCTTTCGCTGGGACACCCGCTTCAGTGAAGGGAGCAGGTCAAAAATGCTGACCCTCCACCCCGGCGTGTAGGACCGTGCAAGGTGGTTTCTCAGCCTACGGGCCCTACGAGGAGGTTATACAGTTGCAAGACCGAACCGTGCTCGACTTCTACCTCTCCGTATACCGGAGTAGATACGCGTTCTAGCACTGTTTTCGCGTTCCCTCTTTGAGGCCTCCTTTTGAGAAATGACTGTCTCGCAGACAGAGGCTGCTACTTTCCATGATCTCTCACTAGTTAAAAGTAACTAGTGAGAGATCATGGAAAGTAGCATGGTCGATACGACGCTTCGTAGCGAGATATTCCCTCCTCCCAGTCCAACTGTTCCCTCCATGTTGTACGCTCCGCGGTCCAGCGACTGCACACCTCCAGTTTGTGCTGGGCCATATTATCATCCGGATTGCCACATTCAATTCTCGGCTCCCTCGCTATTTTGTGCAGGTTAATGACAACAGCACCCATGTCCGGTCATTGCATGCGTCAGCCTGTACTCTAGGACCCCAAATTTTCGATCCAGCCACTGGTCGAACGACGAGAGGAGTGCCTCTATAGTGCGGGTTCCATAGGGGGAGTACCACAGGTCGTCCTTCCAAGGGTCCTTCATTCTGTCGGCAGCATGACGGCGTGCCCTTTCCGCTTCTTCAGGATTCAAGCACTCTCCGTGTACGATGGCCTCCAATCGCAAGCGATATGTTTCTGCTATTCACTCATAGAAGCTGTTAACTTTTGCAAGATCGATCTAACTTTCATTTTTAGTATGAAAAATCACGGACACGCTCGGAAACGTAATATAATCAACCATCTGCTTATGTTATTTGCTTTACCAGACACTAATGGTACTTGTAACCTAAATATCAAATAATATTCTGTATATGATTTCTGAAAAGTAAAGTTCATAGAATACGAAATAATTTAAAACACAAAATAATTTCCTGCCTCTATCCAAAAATTACTTGCTATAAAAAGGTCTTGAGAAATTCAAGTTGTTTTATTTGTTGTTACTTTGACACGGCTGCGGTAAGTAAGCTGAACTGAAATTAAATTGTGCCCCCGCTTCTGCTATTCCTTTGCCAGTGAGATTTCTTCAAGACCCCATTTGATTTAATATTATATTGTAGTTGAGTAAATACACTTACCTAAATATGTATTGTGACATTGGTAACTGAATCATTGTGTAGTTGTAGTTTAATAAGTTTCGGTGACATACACTTAAAACTATTTCGTCATCATCAACCTATACTTAAAAGTCGCACTCCCACTGCTGGGCACAGGCATCGACTAATAATAGATGAGAGATAAATATTTGAAACTATTTGAATGATCTAAAATAATGATAAATTTATCATGTTCACCTGTAAGAAGTCCTTCACTTTTATGAAACAATTGTGTTGGTATTTATAACCTTCAAATACAGTTAAAGAGACATGTAATACGTAGTCGATTACAAGTAAAACTAAGTTTAGGTACTTTTCAAGAAGATAGGTGAGGTTTTTCTTAGTCAATTACTTGATTTTTAGGCAACTACAGTTGCCACAATCGATATGGGAATTGGCAACTCTTTCTAAAAATCGGCCAAGTGTGTGTCGGACTTCGCACATTTAAGGTTCCGAACCAGCCAAAAAATTAAGTTGGTTTTAATAGAATAAATTAGGCAATTAAAAGAAAAAATGAGATTTATCAATATTTTAGGATGTTGTTAAAATACACATACGTAATAATAAATATCATTACCAAATTTCAAGTTCGTAGGTCAATGGAAAGTTAACACAAATTATATGGCTTTGGATCAACAAGATAACGAAGTACCTACAGGACTGAAGACTAACTAACTTTGCTGTCTGATCTTAGTTAACATTCAAATGTATTTTAGACTCTACTTCGGTGTTTTTAAACTTTAATTATTTTCGATTAAATTCATAATAGAAGCTATTACTTAGTCTGATTATTAATATAATTAAACAAAAAAGGCGACACACCGGCCGTGGGTTTTACATGAACCATTTCGGGCCACTTTTGACCGCCCAATAAGTTTAAATGTATCTACACACTTGTCATATCGCAAGTCTTGTAAGACCACCTCTTAATTACCGAATCCTAAATTTCAATAGAAAAAACCTCTTACCGTTTAGCTCCTGCCATGTATAACGTTCTTCAATTGCTTAAAATGATCTATTATGTTATTTGCTACTATTTATTATTTATCGTGTGCAAATTTTTACTAACCATGAGATCTTCGAGAGGACAGTCGGTTGCTAGTTTTGTTGTAAGTACCGTTTAGCACCACCCACGTCACGTGTTGTAGGGTAACGGTAGGTACTTCCTACGGACGTGGTGCAACTTGCTACCAAATAGGATGACTGAGGCGGATAAATGAGGCTCTAAGATCTTCTGCAGCCAGGTCATATTTGTGATATTTTTCGCGAGCATGTATTTGGGCGGTTATGGGCCAGGTGAATGTGCCATATGAATCGACGTCAGCATTTACAATGCGAATGTCAAAGATCGTCTTCCTCGCTGGCTGCCATACGCCTTCCAAATGTTTCTTTCGTTTTTATCATTCGTTTGGACACTATGAATTTTTATTCTAATTCTTGGGTATTGGTCGGTGAGTGGGAGAAAAACACAGCATGTGTTCGAGTTTCACTAGCGAGCGGACAACGTAAAAATTTAGCAGCACCACGAGCCTTAAATAACAAAACTAAATAAAATCGAGTTATCGGGAGATACTCAGTCACACCAACGCCAACGAACGAATTGTTCCAGTAGCCTCGGAGAACTTCGCTCGCTCGTACAGTCAGCATCAAAATGTAACTACGCATATGAAGAGTTCAAAAGTCTTTATTATAATGGAATAAGAGGGAAAATTTTATTTGAGTACTTTTGATGCTGACTGTACCTACAATTTCAATTGGCATGTCTTAACGCGCGTCGCGCGTTTGAAAAGAAAAGTGATTAACTACCGCAGGTTGTACAGTCGAACTCATAAATAACTCGACACTGGTACTTTATCACCTTCACCCTTTGGGACTTTATTATGACAGCTTAAACATGACTTTAAAGCGACAGCTCATTAAAGATAATCAAGATTAGTCCAATAAACAAAGGTAAGGGGCGAAAAGAGGAAATAAAAATTTACGTAGACCTATATCGCTAGTCCCATCCCTGTCGAAAGTTGTCGAGCAAGAGCTCTGTGACAGGTTATTAAAATACTTCGAAGACAACAAGCTGCTTCATGAACATCAGTATGCATATCGTCAAGGTAGGTCGATTGTTGACGTTGCTTGTGCGGTTCACCAGTGTCTCCTACAATACTTGGACCAAAAAAAGTACGTTGCGGCAGTCTTTTATGACCTGTCAAGTGCTTTTGACTGCGTTGATTACCGACTACTCGTTACTAAGTTACAGAGATACGGGACTCATGGGAGCCTCTTGAACTTTATTAAGTATTTCCTAAACAGTAGGGAGCAGGTGATGTCGGTTGATGGTGAATTAACCAGGTCGGGAGTGAGGACTCTGGAATGACTGTGCTGTTCACCAGGGCTCCGTGGTTGGAAACCTCCTCTACCTTATCATAGTAAATGATCTTATAAGCGAGTTTGTACATGGTTGTGCTGTAAATATAAAGTTGACAGATTGGTTTAGAATTAATGGTTTTCGATGAATCTAAGCAAAACACTAGTCATACATTTTTGGCTAAAATGAAGGTACCCGACTCCCCTTGACATCGTGGTTAACGGCATAAAACTCACACAAGTAAATGATATACATTTCCTGGGTTTTCAATTTGATGCAGGTTTAAAATGGTATAAGCACACTTACCGGTAGATTAGCACAAGCATCTTTCGCACTATATAAGCTTGCTCCTACCGTTTCGCTAGAAAATATTAGAGTAGCATACTACGCTTATATCAACCCCATCATTTTGTATCGGATTGACCTGTGCGGCCTTGCTGCTGAAAGGGTTAGGGTGTTTGTAATGCAGAAAAAAACTGTTAGAATCTTGGTTGGTGTGCCTCCTTTTTCTCCAACTAGGGAGCACTTCAGAATACTAGGAATATTAACGGCTCCGAGTATGTATCTCCTGGAGGTTGCCAAATTTATGTGGAAACACATGTATGACTTTAAGAAGCGTCGTCCTGACTAACGTAAAATCGGGGGCAATGTAAAGCCCGTACGGGCACGATTTGCGCATACTTCAAAATCATTGTGGGTAATCGATGTAAAAATATTTAATCAACTGAGCCCGGAGACCAGAGGCTTCTTCTTATGAGCTGTACATTAAAAAGTTAAATCAATTTTTAATTGATAAAGCGTTTTACAGTATGAATGATTATTTAAATAATGAATAATTGAATTTAATTTATTAGGATAGTATTGAAATTGTCTCTACTTTATTTTGAAATCATTAGGTATTGTTCGTATTTTTTGTTTGTTTTTTTTATTGATAGTTTTTAATATTTAACATGTAAAATTTAATTAATACTTTTATAACTATGGTAATTATATCTAATATTTGACTTGTGCCTTTTTACAAGCATCAAATGATTTGACTTTGACTTTGACAAGGTACGGTAAAGGTGCTAAGCCCTTTTTTTTACCTGACTGGCTTTATAGGCCGGGCCCAATAAAGCGATAGGAATGTGCGATGGGAAAATCCAGAAACCTCCGACACGACGATGCGGATGGTTTTAACAGTGGAATACTGTCTAAGAGTTTGCGTTCCAGTAAGATTGGTTAAGCGGCTTTAACCAAATCAGAGGTCTGAGTGGAATCGAGCTACTGGGAGTTTTGTTGGTGGTTCACTAAACCCAGCCTAGCTGAGAAGAGTCCAGTAAGAAATCCAGCTAGGCCCGACCTGGGTCGACCCGACTGTATGTTGATTTTATTATATTTTAATATACAAAAATTAACATATCCTGTAAATAAAAGGTAAATGATTTGACTACTTTGTTAAAGGAATGAACGACCGATTGATTGAGTGAATGTTTAGTTCAATTCATTCTCTGTTCAGATCTGTTAGTCACTCCTTCGCCTTGCCTCTCTTTGATCAAGACTTTACTCGTAGATAGACGTGTTCTAGCTTCCAAGTATAAAAATAAAATTAAAATAAATGAAATTAATTTAACCGTTATTCAGTATTTAATTGATGATAAATCCTTGTATACCCTAACCTTTTCAATAGGTTATGGGGCCCAGGCCACGCGTTAAAACTTTGAAACTCTAATGATGAATTTTTCGAAACACGTGCATGAATGGATAACCTAAAATCAAAACGAAATATCAAAACTTACGACGGCGTAATCACTGCAATTGAGACGTTATCTGAAAATAGTTTAACTTTGGCATTTGTGAAAATAAGGTTATTAGACCACGAGGTTAAGCTGAGAAACGACAGTGCAGATACGAGCTCAAAAGTACTGCATGTCGAGCATAAGCCCGATAATTCAAAGAAGAGAATAATCGATACAGCTATACCGCCAAACCACCATAATAATAACCGTAGACATTACAAGAACAAAACTTGGAAAAATACCCACATTTTAAAATGTCATCATTGCGGACGAAAAGGTTACGCGAAAAAGGATTGTTATTACTTTAAACAAATGATGCAAGAAAAACAGACTGAAACAAATAGGACGCGAACAGTTCAACAAGTCGAATTGAATCAAGAAACTGCTAACGATTTCTCGGGTTTCGCCTTTATGACGGGAGACTGTCAAGATGATGTTCAAGAAGATAAAGTGAGATTTATTTTGGACTCGGGAGCATCGGATCACGTCACAAACAGGTCGGATCTTTTCATTAATTTTACAATTCTTAATCCACCTTTGAAAATATCGATTGCTAAGCACAGGGAATTTTTTTTTTCAGCTACACAAAAAGGGACAATGAGGGTGACGAGCGACTTGGGCGTGCAAGGACTTCTGGAGGATGTGCTGTTCTGCCCAGATGCCCCTTACAACCTGCTGTCGGTGCCCAAGATGCAGCGAGCTGGCTACACGATCATCTTCGACCAACATGGCTCCCAAGTTTGTAAAGGTGACACAACTGTCATGAAGGGTAAGTCTCTGAACAATTAAATTGCAGTAAAAACAGCAAGCAGCAGCAGTTGCAGTTTTAAGCAAAATAAAGATATTTGTATTTTGTATTTGTATTTGTAGACTTTGCTGTATCAGTAAATATGGCTATTCCTGTTTCCTGCCTATACCAAGCTAATATTAATGACTACAATTTATGGCATCAGCGTTTGGGTCATATAAGTAAAAATAAATTCATACAATTAAAACATGATTGAAGATGTTAATCAAATTCAGTTTGTTGATCCAAATGATAAAATGTGCGAAGCTTGTATAAACGGCAAACAGGCCAGATTACCATTTAATCTGACTAAGAATAAAGATCACATTACACGACTTTTATTTGTTGTACATTCTGATGTTTGTGGCAAAATCACTCCTCCCACGATAGACAATAAAAATTATTTTGTATTTTTTATTGACCAGTATACCCATTACTGTGTTGTGTATTTGATAACGTACAAGTCAGAGGTATTTACTGCTTTTAAAGTGTACGGACGTAGTGACGTAAATGTGAGGCAAAATTGAATTTTGAAAATGGTAAATTTATACTGCGATAACGGCGGCAAATATTTATCTGCCGAGATGAAAAAAATATTGTATTGAAAAGGGCAAAACTTACCATTTGACAGTTCCAAAAACACCGCAACAAAACAGTGTATCGGAACGTAAGGTAAGGACTATTACAAAAAAAAAAAGCGCGATCTATGCTTAGTGGTTCCAAATTAAATAAAGTATTTTGGGGTAAAGCTGTATTAACTGCTGTTCGATTAATAAATGTAACGCCTTTAAGAGCCCTTATGCAATCGAAAACCCCATATGAATTGTGGCATAAAAAAAAAAAAAAAAAACACAACTTAAATACTTGAAGGTTTTTGGTGCCACGGTTTATGTACATAATAAAACCAGTAAATCTAAATTTGACGATAAATCTTGGAAGGGAATACTGGTAGGTTATGAACCAAACGGATATAAAGTTTGGAACTCGGAAAGCGCTTAATTTGTCACTGTTAGAAACGTTATAGTCGACGAGGCTAATTTTCTAACATCCAGGCCAGTAATATTGCCTGAAGTTACCGAAAATTGCCATGATAAACCTGATAACAACAATATATCAAAATCAGTGTCATCCAAGTCTCGCCATAGTGACAATTCAAAATCAGATGCATTTAAATCTGATGATCTCGGCCGTCCTGTTGACAATTCAAAATCAGATGCATTTAAATCTGATGATCTCGGCCGTCCTGTTGACAATTCAAAATCAGATGCATTTAAATCTGATGATCTCGGCCGTCCTATGAAAAATCGCAGATTAAATGAAACCATTATTGAACCCACATCTAGTAATGCCCCTGATAATTGTACGCAGGTAAATCAAAATGAAAATAAAAACACAGATGACGTAAGGAGGAGTGATAGACTTAAAAATCGGCCACCTGTTCATTATTATCAAACTGATGATGATGAGTGCATATTGAGTGCGCAGTCTATATTAGTGTTAAGTGGCAAGTTGCCATAGAAGAAGAGTTAAAATCTCTTTCTGAAAACAACACGTGGTCTTTAGTGCCGAGACCACAGAATAAAAATGTTGTTGATAATAAATGGGTTTTCTCTATCAAGTATGATGAATTTGGTAGACCGCAAAGATATAAAGCCCGTCTCGTTGCCAAAGGGTTTAGTCAGGAATACCTTGTCGATTTTTATGAAACCTTTGCACCTGTAGCCAGAATTGCTAGTTTTCGGTTCATTATTAGTCTTGCAAATCAATTTAACTTACTCGTCCACCATATGGATGTTAAAACTGCCTTTTTAAATGGTAAATTAGAAGAAGAGATTTTTATGGAAGTGCCGAAAGAAGTAGATTGCGACAAGAATTATGTATGTAAATTAAATAAGGCATTGTATGGACTGAAACAGGCTGCTAGATGCTGGTTTCAGTTTTTTTTTAAGCAAGCACTGGTTGAAAAAAAAAAAAAAGGATTTATAAGTTCATCGGTTGACAGATGTATATACATGCTTGATAGAGGAAGCGTCCAACAAAACATTTACGTAGTTTTGTATGTGGATGATTTAGTTATTTCATGTGGTGAAATATAAATAATGAATAATTTCAAAAGGTATTTAATGAGTAAATTTCAAATGAAAGACTTACAAGATATAAAATTATTTCTTGGTATAAAAATTGATAGGTCTGGACAATGAAATCACATTAAATCAAAGTGCATATATTGAAAAGTTTTTCGTAAGTTTAAAATGCATGATTGTAACCCCATTAGCACACCACTAGAAGTAAAACTAAATTATGAAGCATTAAACTTTGAAGAGAAGTATGATGCCCCTTGCAGAAGTGTAATAGGTTGTTTATGTATGTATGTGTGTAAGCACTTTATTGTACACAATAATAGGTTAAAATAATATACATGTCACATAAGATTAGAGTACAAAGGCGAACTTATCCCTATGAGGGATCTCTTCCAGCTAACCTGTTTAATGTATATAATGCTATGTACTCGTCCTGATTTAAGTACAAGCAATAACATTTTAAACAGGTATACAAATAAAAACAACAAAGAATTATGGCAATGTTTTAAAAAGGGTGCTGAGATATTTGTAAAGCACAATAGATTTAAAATTAACTTACAAACGATGTGATTCTAATAACATTCTATGTGGTTATGTCGATTCAGACTGGGGTGGCCATGATTCAAGTGATAGGAAGAGTACCACAGGTTATTTATTTAAGTTATTCAATAATTGTACAATCACATGGAGTACAAAGAGGCAAATGTCAGTTGCCGCTTCATAAACTGAAGCCCAGTACATGGCTTTATGGTTAAAGTGTCTTGCGTCAAGCATTAATGTAAATATCACACAGCCGATTGTTATTTATGAGGATAACAACGGATGTATTAGTATTGCCAACAATCCCACTAACCACAAGAGGTCAAACCACATCGACATTAAGTATCATTTCTCTAGGGAGCAAATTGAGAAAAATGTTATTAAATTATGTTATCTTCCCACAGGTAAACAAATAGCAGACGCTTTAACAAAGCAGTTGCCTACAGCTGCCTTTAAAGCAATGCAGTCTGAAATGGGTTTGCAATAATGCGATTGAAATGTACATACTAAATAATGTATTGTTGAGATAATTATTGTACATTTTTGATGATTATTTTTATGGTGTAATAATTATCTTAATGACCTGATTGGGTTTTTCTGGGTTTTCCCAATCCTTGCAACAAATGTTGGGTCATAAAATTGTAATTTCCCCAGACAATACTTGGAAGTTAAATACGATCTGATGCTTATTTATTGTAAATAATTGTTAATTTTTGAGGGGGCGTGTTGATTTTATTATATTTTAATATACAAAAATTAACATATCCTGTAAATAAAAGGTAAATGATTTGACTACTTTGTTAAAGGAATGAACGACCGATTGATTGAGTGAATGTTTAGTTCAATTCATTCTCTGTTCAGATCTGTTAGTCACTCCTTCGCCTTGCCTCTCTTTGATCAAGACTTTACTCGTAGATAGACGTGTTCTAGCTTCCAAGTATAAAAATAAAATTAAAATAAATGAAATTAATTTAACCGTTATTCAGTATTTAATTGATGATAAATCCTTGTATACCCTAACCTTTTCAATACTGTATACCCGGTATGCGGCAGTATAATTATATTGTTAAGCCCTTGTGAGTTCGACCATACATACATACTTTTAAATTATGCAAAAGTGCATGTCAACATTAAATCATTAATCAATATTCCCTTTCTGTCAATGTCGATCTACTCCGTTAACGACTACATACAATATCAACTAGTTTTGGAGCGCCTGCTAATTTGATACTGTTCCGATCAAAAGGAGCCACGTATTCGAGAATCTGTTGATTGACGCTTTAATTAAAGCCACGGTACATGCGTTATACTAACAGGACTTACGTCTGAAGGTCCTTTTGAGGCAAAGTTGATAGGTGCTGCACCCCTCAATTACATACATGTCGTAATTAAGCATGTCTCAGATGCTAGGTAAGTTGTACGTATCAACTTGATAACTTATTTAACTAAAAAAGACATTACATTCATTATCATGATCGGCACGTGCCCTCACCCTTAGTGTTGATCTACGAGAGACACTCTGTGAAACTCTTGTCCTGTCCAAATTAAAGTAAATGGAGCGCGTGCGGTATTCCAGGTTAAGCAACGTCGAACCAGGTCAGTTCTTGGATGGATGACCGCTTTGAGTGGTTATTATCTGAGAAATCCGTTGCTCTGGAAGGCACGTTAAGCCGTTGATCCCGGCTGCTGTATATGATAGCATTGATAGCAGTCGTTAAGCCGAGTTAGGGGCCTCCGTGCGGCCGAAGAACTTCTAACAGTCAAGTTGCCCACTCACTTGACAAGGGGGGTCGAAGTTGCACCAAGTCCGTAGGGAGTACCCATCGGTAACCCGCCGCTACCCTACAGGTCACCCCTGGGTGGTGCTAAAACTGCAACTAAAACTGGCAACCGTACGGCTTTCTCACAGATATCACGCTTCGAAATGATTACTATACGATAATCAGAATCAGAATCAGAAATTATTTATTGCCACGAATTAAAGTTACAAAATAAGCCAACAAAAATACAGCAAAAAGAAACTACAAATTAAGATATAAGATAAAATACAATAAGAAAAAAAAAATTGAGGCAATGGGTCTTGGTCTCAGCATGTGCTGGGCAAAAAAAAAAATGTCCAGCGCTGGTTCTCAGACCGAGCCCTAGCGTTTGTCGGTCGCAGAGACTAGAGAAGAAAACAGAAAAAAACAAAAAAAAAACAAATGTATGCTGTGTTATGCGTGCTCTAGGTTTGTGACAAAAAATTAAAAATAAATAGATAAATAAGCAGTGAATAAATATCTAAATGTACATGATGAATAAAAAAAAAATGTTCATTTTTCGTGCGTGTTTATGTATGTGTGTGTTTTTGTCCATGTGTAAATGTATGTTTGTGTGTATACGTGTGCATGCGTGTAAAAAATAACGAGAGAGTCGCTAGGGTCGTTAAGAGGGAGTATAAAATCTGCGCTGCGTGTCTAGTAAATTACTATGAAGTAACCGCTTGAACTTTAACAGAGACATAGGTTCTCGCAGGGGTGGTGGCAGGTCATTCCAGACTTTAGAAGCTGCGAATTTAAAACTCCCTCTGAAAATTGCAGTCTTGTGCTTGGGCATTGCTAATTTCGTACATCTTCTTATGATAAATAAATAAAGCCAAATTAAATTATTTTCTTACTGCATGTGGACCATGTCTTCTCGTCCGCTCGCAGCCTCTCTGTCAAAGCATACAAAACGCGTGTTGGCACGCTTGGTTTTAACATTCCGCCCCGCCCCGACATCACGCCATCACGCCCCACACATTTCCTGAATGACGCAAAAAATTTAAAGACGTCTTTAAAATGTTTGCTTGCGTGTTTACTGTTTTCTCAAACTGTAACCAAGCTGTCAGAGGATAGCGCGCGATCGTGCTGCAATGCTCCCAACATCGGTCGGCTACTTTTAGGGGGAGTTTTGTTGAAATAATATACCACCGCCAATGCGTGAAATAAGCAATAAAAATAATTTCAGGTTAATATATCGTCTACATCTTTTAAAAATGCAAAGTCCTAATCCTTAACTTCCGCGTTCTCCCCTTCAACGTATGAATTTATGAAAACAAATAATACCTTTACTAGACCAGTAACAAAACCCTACACTCATTTCGAATACTATACACCGTGGGTGGTAATATCCCGAAAAATATAAACCAACGATTTTAGAGCCTCCATAATTTAAGAGATATTAATTATTTTAACAAATCACTAGTTAAAAAATCTGAATTCTAACTCACCCTAAAGGCGTGACGTAGCCACCTGCCTAGGCAGACGCACTTGTTTTCAGCCAGTTTCACTTAATTCAGTTTGGTATCTATCCGACAAACACACACACACACACACACACACACACACACACACACACACACACACACACACACACTCACACGCACGCACGCACGCACGCACGCACGCACACTAAAACAAAATAATTCCTATGAGCTTACTAAAAGTACCTTCTTTCAAATAAAGAAAATCTATCTAACCGCAATTCAAAATCATTTTAAAGTTAGACATACGGTATTTATAGCCAAAACAAATTTTTAATTTGTGTTCGCATACCGCATTCTTTCACTCATTGATTAGAATTAAATTTGTATGTGGATAGTTTACAGAATGTAATTTAACAGAGACAATACATAATGTATAAATAATAATATATATGTTTTAACACATAATATATATTTTTTATTTTATTTTTTTAAATGGCTCGAAATATCGGGATGTATTTACGAATATCGACATGATATAAACGATTAAATCGGTATAAATTGTTTTAACCCTTTAACCGCCATCGTTTGATATACAGACAAAGTGACAATGTAAATGACACCTTCCTAATTTATGACAGAGTTGAAAATTGCGACTAAGCTTTTTTAACGCTCGGCGGTTATATCCTATTTCTTTGTGTTACCTAGACGATCATTAAAATTTCCCACATTATCCCACCATTTCCCGAGGGACTACTGTATGGGGATCTTGAAGAAAAGAGTGTGTAACTTTTTAAAGTATCAGGCATGTCACATCAGCCTTTATGTTGCAGGCGTGCATAGGCTGCGATGACCGCTTATCATCAGGGCCGTACGTTTGTTTGCCACAGAAGTGGTATTAAAAAAACGGAAAATATCTACGTCGGCCTAAAAGTCCTTTTAAGCTCTAGCCGCCAACAATACAAGAAAAAAAAAACCAATTAAATATATAACTATAGTAGGAATCATAACCATATTTTTGGTTTAAATTAGAACGAAACAAAACAAATGCAGCTGGAACAATATAAATCCATTGAATAGGAGAATGCCTGTTAAAAAGTATTTGGGCGACTATAGAGGTTATAAATATTGGAGACATTTTTTTTGCAATCCTACTGTAAATGTGATCTCAACGATACATCGCGAATTGTACAAAAAATACCAGCTTCTAATTTCAATACCTAGTAACATGTATATGTTGATAAACTAGGTTATTATGTAAATTCACAAACCGAATAAAACCGTTAACAAATGCAGTCCTATGAAAAAATATATTTCAAGACGACGTGCTTACTTAACTATAGAGTGCAGGATAATATAAAAACGACTTGATCTCCAACGTCTCCACTTGAATAAAAAACCCGAGGTGTAAAACCTTCCCGGGAAAAGGAGGCACAGCCAAGTGTTTATGTATTCAAAACGCAGTCGTCGCAAACATTCTGGTCATACTGGCCGAACAAAAGCACGCGGCATTCAAATCACGCTAGCGATAAGGGCTCTCCGGCTTACACTTTAAAGTATACTGTAGCTCCGTCAGTAATCGTAGTGCATACCGACCAAGTTTAAAAGGCATTAAGGTTTAAGAGAACTCATATATTGTTACAACCACTCACGTTGGGCCGGTTATATTCGTATTCAGGCTGTGAGTTCGCGCGTGTCACGTCTCTCCGCCAGAGGTTATGTGCATCCCAGCTTCACATTTCCTTGCCATTAACTGACATATTGTTATATTAGTTGGTATTGTTTGTTACATTTGACAAACCAAGAAATTACTTTATAACAAGGGGATACAAGGATCCTTAAACAAGTTTCCTAAAGTGTTTGGTACTTTGTCGCTTTCACCCGTCGGGAATTTAGTATGACAGTTTAACATGACGTTAAGGTCGGGCAACGAGAAATATCGCGTTCTTTGAAACTCTGTTCTGCCCAGGCGAAGAAACAAATAGGATTAATTGTCAGACATATGATTCTTGACCATATGTGTGTGTTTGTGACAATAGCCGAAACATGATTGACTAAATTTTTCGCGATAGAAAAAAAAACCAAAGTTGAGTGTTTACATTTCCTTTTTTTACTCAGCCTACTAAAGCAGCGCATTACTAAACGACAAAATTAAGTTAAATTTAAGGTATTTTACCTCACCTAAACTCTGTCAAGAGGAAATTTAATAAAACTGGACACAGTCCGACATTTATCGAGATTTGTCTAAAAAAGCCATTCCCGAAGAGTGTTGCATCCCATTTTGTCGTGCGCGAAAGATATAAGCGTGTCTATTTCACGGGGAGCGTGGCTGACTGAATCGAGGCATCCCCTTAAAGCGATAAGATGCAAAGCTATTAAGCCCCTTGTGAGTCCGACCGCACATATACTCGTACATATGAAAATACGTGATAAGTACATTACTAACTTCAGCAAGTATCCATGATGTAGGACAATGCCTACCTCGTAACATGGTTTAAAAAAAATCAGGCTAGGTCTAGGGACGCCTATATTCATGCCAAAATTAAATAAAGATGTTTATAAAAAATTGTTTGAAAATGCCTACATTTCAGAACTATGTGACATTTAAATATTAAATAATATATATGTTTCTTTTTTAAATATTATTTATTGTTATTATTATTTTTATTTTATTTTTTCCAAATTTAAATGTAATTTTACTGTGACAGTTTGACATAATGTGTAAATCAATCATACCTTGACATTTTTATTATTGTCAATCATTGTTTCTGACGAGTAATGTATATGATCCAGTGCAAATAAATAAGTATGAGTATGAGTATGAGTATTTGATTCTGTCTCAACGCGCCTTACCCCGACCATTATTTTTATGAAAAAAGAAAAAGTGGTGTAACTTAAACATTCCACTTCCAGTTTCGCGCCAAAGGATAAGAATGCCCGACAATAATTCGTAAACCGATCGGCGAGCATTGCAATAAAGCGGCCAAGTCACATAGTCGCTGGGGCGGCCATTCGAAAACTAATAAATTTCACCGGGGCTCTGAATTTATTTGATAAACGACCGAGATAAGGATGCGTAGGAACCCGGCCTCAACACTTTGTAGCGGTCAGCACTAGACTTTGAAACACACTGGCTCAAAGTACCTCTTCGAGCTACACGAACATATTGCACTTTAGTATTAGGCTGCATCAATAAGCTATACAGCTAATAAAAGGCAAAATTAAAAATGTTGAAAATACCCCCGACGGATGTACTCAATTGAAAAATAATTAAATAATGCATTTGGAAATTCCCCGACTCTATAGGAAATAATTACATAGAGATAAAAATATTTTTTTTAAACGGTTAACTGTTTGCGAGGTATATTTACAAGAAAGCCAGAAATATCCGTCGGGGGCTGTCATTGCCATGTCAACTCCCAATTGCAATGAAATAGTAATAAAAATGAAATTCGAGATAACTTAAGCGACGGTATAAAGTAAACTGCATACATTACATTCTTACTTCACATATAGTCCCTATTCGTTCCGGTACCGCCGCACATCGGATAGAGTCAGTCCGACCCAGGTCGGGCCTAGCTGAGTTTCTTGCTGGGCTCTTCTCAGCTAGGCTAGGTTTAGAGAATCAGCGACAAAACTCCCAGTAGCTCGATTCCACACACACTTAGGATTCGGTTGAAACCGCTCAACCAATCTCACTGGAGCGCAAAGTCTTAAGAGTATTCCAGTTTTCCAAACCACACGCGTGGTCGTGCCGGAGGTTTTCCCCTGGATTTTACCCAGGCTACTCTCCAACCGCGCACGCCTATCGCTTTATTGGGCCCGGTCTATAAAGCCACAGTAAGTAAAAGTACATAAAAAACCGGCCAAGGGCGAGTTGGACTCGCGCACGAAGGGTTCCGTACTAGTATCTATAAAACAGCAAAAATAACTTAACCAAAATTACAGTTAAATCAACCTATCTCAAAAACTATAAGAGATACTTTGATCAAACCAAAAATCGTTGAAAGAGTTAATTAGCATGCATCACCTCTATTTTTTTTAGAATTTTATACCCCGTAGTTATAAAAATAGAGGGGGGGGGACATACTTTTTACGACTTTGAGAGCTGATATCTCAAAAACCGTTCACTTTAAGAAAAATGTTTTTTAGAAAACTTTATATCATTTTAAAAGACCTTTCCATTGATACCCCACACGGGTATGTACATCGAAAAAAAAATTTTCATCCCTCAGTTACATGTATGGGGGGCCCCACCCCCAATTCTTTTTTTTACTATTTAGTGTCATAATTTTGTAGCGGTTCATACAACACATATTCCCATCAAATTTCATCACTGTAGTACTTATAGTTTCCGAGTAAATCGGCTGTGACAGACGGACAGACGGACAGACGGACAGACGGACAGACGGACATGACGAAACTATAAGGGTTCCGTTTTTGCCATTTTGGCTACGGAACCCTAAAAAGTATGCATGTTTAGTATATAATAGTAAGCTGTCCCGACCACGACATTATTACCAATCTCAAGAAAACTACAAAGGGAGAGTTACTTATTCTACTACTTCTCATAGATACTTTTGCTTAATGACACTTACTCGCAAGATATTATATTAAATTGTGTAGGGCGTAAGTATTCAAACGAATACGTTTTATCCGGAATTAGGTTATATTGGCTATTCAAGCTCATAATAATGAACAATGTTATTTTTATTTTTAGGTATACATTATATAAAATATTATATCAAAGTGAAGAAATACTTAAATACTAAGATAAATAAAAAAAAACGTGCTCAACACATGGGGCTTATAAAAACCAACATCGTTATCTAAATGACTGCCGAAAGTCACTAGTAGGTATTAAATCTAATACCACTAATGGAAGTAACAAGCCAAGATAGCTCGGTTGTGTGACTTCACTTGAGCAGCGGCTCCACACTGAAAAATTATAATTAAATCTAATAATAGACGTTATAATCTCCTAAAATGTAGCAGTGGCATTTCACACACTTCACACTTCGCAATAACAACAATAGATGAATAACTAGCCGTGCTACGCCATGTTCCTCGAAATTCTCTTTTAATAGGTATAAGGGGATTTTTATAGTGTGAACATATTGGTCATCATTATTCTCAGTCTGCAGTCGTCCACTGCTGGACATAGGCCTTCCCTAATTACGCAACTGACCCGAATTTCAAAATAAAAACTTTTTTAAATAATTTGTCTTTATTTTAAATTATAATGAAAAGAAAATAATTTTTCTTCCATTATTTAAATAAATCGCAGCGTCCACGTTTAATTTTCAAAATTCGGCAGAGCCCTGTCTTCACTGCTGATCTGCACTTCGGAGGACCCTAGAGCTGGCCTCTCACAACGCGTTGCCCTTGCAGTAAAGAGAGCTAATGCCGCCAGCATAATGGGAACCATGCCGCAGGCGGAGCTGTTGGAGGGAGTATTATTTTTATAATTGTCAGTTTTACTTTGTTAATTTATATTTGTCAGTAATTTATTACTGTGGGGCTAGTTCGATTTGTGTAAGATTGTCCTTTAATATTTATTTATTTATTTAGGTTAAGTTTTATTTGTTAATTTTTATTTTATTTTAATCCAATGTATATATGTTTCATCTCTTAAATAATATAAAATGAAAATAAATAAATAAATAAAAAACTTTATTTTCAAAATAAAAAGAAAATAAGCTGAGCTGATGAGTCAGGCCAGCTTGAGAGTCTTCTGCTAATTATACGGACGTCTTAAACTTTTATCATTATTAGAGGCAACCAGTTTGTTAACAATGTAGTTAATACTGTATTCAGGTATTCTACGCAGTAGGCAGGTAGTGTGGTGGATAATCTGGTTCGAATATATTGAGTTGGTCTAGGATCGAAGATTTAGTAAGATATCCCTTTCAAGACAGGTCTGCCAAGAATTTACTGCCAGCACTCAATTGAGCCGTGGTTACCCTTCTCGACCTTTTGTAAATAAAGAGAAAACTAAAGTCCTGACCGAATTACTCTTGATTTTCGTAGTCAAGTATAGGTTTTTTACCTGCTGTTCGGCACATGCCATCTGAGCAGTGAACTGGTGGCCTGCCGGATGATCGTTTTGATGTCTTTGGCTACCATTTAGTATACCATTTAATCTACCTCCCGCCATTTCTCCTCGCCAAGTGTCCTGCCCATCTCCACTTCCGTTGTGTTATTCGTTTTACAACGTAATCTGCTATTTTCATGCGACGACAGATAGTATTTGGGAGACAGCAACAAGGGAAATTCTTCACATGGCTCGCTCCATGGCTCTCTGTGCCAAATTATTTTTGTGTTCCTTGATGAGTGGCCAAGTTTCGGATCCGTAAGTGAGGGTAAGCAAAACACATTGGTTGAATACCTTTGTTTTAAGGCACTTTGGAATCTTTGTCTTCAGGAGTTTCAGGACATCTGCTAGATTACCAAATGCAGCCTGGGGAATCTTGGCCAAAAAATAAACTATGTCCAAGGATATAACACGTTCTACGCAACTCCCACCAAAAGTAATACTTGACAATTGGCACGTTAAGTGGATGATTTGTCATGATCTTACCCATGGGCATGTTCATCTTGAGGCCCACCTTTAGAGATGCTATACAAAATTCGTCGAGCACAACTAGGAGGTCTGCAACTCAGCTAGAAGGATGAGGTCATATGCAAACCTCAGGTGCGATAGCCACGATGCTATAAAACTATCACACCATCGATACCTCTTTCACTCCAGTTCGAAAACTTCATCATGTTCTCTTAGAGGCTTGTGAAGACGCTCCGGAGCCGGCTTGCTCGACAGGTTGATTCTCATCAAGTTGTCGGGACAATCGATTGCCCAGGCCTCTGGCGAAAACTTTGTTGTGTGTTTTTGTTTTATAATACGTTAATTTTCAATATCATATATACATATATATATTATCCGTAATTTCGGAATTTAAACTTTAAATTATATAATTATTAGAAGTCAATCTGTCCGTAATTACGGAATTAAGTAATTACGGAACGGAAGTCCTATCCGCATCCAACCGCTTCCCGCCACTCTCTTCAGGTCCACCAGGTGGGAAGTCGTCCCACAGGCCAAATCTTTCGCGGTCCCCACTCTGAAATATGGGTATGTATTCGAAATATAGCTCGGGCTTTTATATACACTCTCGGTGTAGGACAAAGAAGACCACATGGAAAGTGAGGTGCTCTTATTCGGATTTCGTAGTTTTTTTTGACGTTAAATTGATTGGAAATAAGCTTAAGAATGGCCCTATACAACACACAAGATATAAGATACAGATGTGGATATAGATACCTGACAGCTGACATTTATACTTCAAAATTGACAGTAAAATCTATCTACCGTTAGTACATAAAGTTACGTGATTCGCCTGCTGGTCTGTGAGAGACACATTTTACTATCAAACCATATTGTGTCGAAATAATTGTTCAAATTTACGAATTGCATTTTCACATGTTTTCAATACTAAAACTCACGATTGTTGCCTAATTAATAATTCAACAAGGCTCAAAGTTCAACAATTATGTTTCTTGTTTGCCTCATAAAAGTATTTTTTCCATTCATCTCGAAACCGCTAATTAAAATTTAACTGGCATCCGTAAACCTTGCCTTTATATAATAAGTATTATTAACGGCACATTCAACTCATCGTACTTCAAACTTCAAAAAGTATGAGTGTAATAACCGGAGACTTTTAAATTGCTTTCCGTAGTAACATTTTCCTCTAGTTGAAAGGTGTTTATTTTAACATTTAAGCGAGCGACGCAAACTGCGGCTGTGTTCCGTTTGAATCTAGGAATCTCTCAGAAGTTAGGTAGTGCTGTAAAGTCGCGGTTTGCTGTGCCGCTCCACGGTTAAACGCAGTGAACATATAGGAGCTTGATGCGTACATACTGCGTTTCTGCATAAGACGGCAGTGCGGCATCGCGCCCGGTTTATCTCTGCACCGTTATGCATACGCAATGAATTGTTTTGATGCTCGTATTCAAACCTAGAACACGTTACTGCGCTGTATTAGGGAAATACCGGGCGACTTATGAAGCTTGACGTTTAAATTTCACAAACGTTTCAGTGCTAATGGGCTATTTAGATAATTCATGAGCTCTTATTTTATGTTATATCCTTCTTAGCGTGCATGACTCGCATGTGCGTCAAGTTGCTATGAGATATTTTCCATTACTTCTGACTACTCTCAGATAGATTGATGATATCGCCAAGCTGGTGTGGAATAACTGGCTGCAAACAGCTTATAATCTAAGAAAATTCTAGTGAGGAGACTTATACCCAAAAGTAGATAAAAATGGGTGAGATATTTAGATCAAGCTAGATTAGATAAAGCTAAAATGGCTAAATTACTATTTAATTGTGAAGATTTTGAGATGATGTCACTAACATAGCCCAAACCCCTTAAACGTCTTAACAACATAATATTTCGTTCCATTATTTAGCTCCATTTTTCAGTAAAAAGCTAACCAAAATTGTTCGGCTAAACTCTATAAAGACAATCTAAGACTTACCGTAGAAAAATGTCATTATTTGATACCGAAATTTAGTTGGAGCTAGTTTTTCAATGCCTTACAATATCCACCCCGCCTAATGTCACAAGCAAAAAAAGTCTCATCCTAATAAACTGTCCATTAGTAGACCTTTATCTCGTAACGATCAGATTCAATGATACCTTTTCTAAAAAGTATAATATATATAAACCCTGACATATAGCGCGAAATCCTTAGTATTTTTAGACAATTTTCAATGTATAATGACGTTAAATGCTAATGTGCGAATAAATGACCTGAATCATAATAATGTTTGGGTGTAGTATTTAATGAGCATGACAGCGTTGCTAAATTCATTATGGGTGACCAATTCCCTCCCTTTTTCGTAATACTAAATGATAACGTAAAGTTAATGAATTAAATCTCCGGTGTATCAAAACGATTACTGACTCGAAGGACCTGTTTATAGAAACGAACCGTGCTGCTATGATGTTCACAACTTGTTTCACCTCACCGCATGACCCTGGTACATCATGATACCGGGAATCATGATTACAATATATAATCCGAGACCTCGCTTGCACCGGTTTTACCGAGGTGAAGTAATGGAATTTGTGAATGACAATTCAGTGAGGACCCTCAGATTCTATCTCACTCAAACGGTAAATTAAAATTTGTCGCCGGTTTTATATAGAGTACTTGGTTGAGTGCTTAGCTACGTTTAATGGGTTAGGTATTTTGTCTTTCAAGTTTATCCTGCTTTGAAAAGTTACTTGACAAAAGTATGAAAAGGAGCAAAAGAGAAGTAACGATGGCGATAAAGAATTTTTATTTATTAATTGAAACCTCTTGAAATTGTTTATGATAAATCTGCTTCTTTTTCTACTTGTTCTTATTACCAATAGAAAATTAACTAAGGGATTCAGTTCAGTTTAAAAATATTTATTCTCAAAATGTTATTAGTATAAATGTAGTTAGTATACATATAGAATTCGTTGCTACTAAACTAGCTTGATTATCTTTTGTTTAATGTATGGCTCGGTATTGAATGGGTAAGCTCCAATTACCCATTCAATACCTATAAATACTTACTTAACATCCGTGAATTGTATTTACTTAGAGCATCAGTAAAGAAAACCATTCCATTTTGTTTCCTGTCCTTCATCAAACACACCGTATAAGTTCCATAAACGAATTTTCTCCCAATGTTTTGAAAACTCCTTAAGAAAACACAATATAGTTACATCCTTGTTCTGAGTAGAAAAAGAAAAAAAAACATCTCCTTGTGTTTGTTAAGGGTCCCGTATGATCCGCGTGAATGAGGAAATGTATGTAGTAACTTCATCTGAGTACAATAGTGTCCCCGGGTGGGGCGCTGCGGTAGACTTCAAGTTCTCGGCTCTTCCAATGCGCATTACTGTTTTCCTTGTATTGTTTATGATATAGCGAGAAACCTTTACAATTTGCACTAGGCTTCACCAACTTGTAATTTTGAAAATAAAAATACTTTCTTGACTTACAAAAATTGTAAGGCATTTTAAAGTTCAAACTTTACTGCAACTTCTAGACATCTGGGTCGCTTCGCTTGGGCATATTTCAGCCTATTATTAATAATTACTATACGGATAAGGAAAAACCACATTTTTTTTGTAGAAGCACTGAGAAACCACGAAAAATGTTTACTTATTCATGTTAGTTATTATATTCTCATAGTCATATTTTGATGTTATTTGAGATAATAATCTGCAGGGCTTAACTGCCACTGGGACGCGATGCTAGTAGAGAAAAATCTACCCTCCTCTTTTTAATTCGCAGTTAGAATGAGACAGGACGCCGAATGGCGCAAAATAGGACTGGCAGTAAGTGTTGTACTAGCCCACCTGATGATGTAAAAAGCTGCTAGGTATTATGCCGCCAGCAGGCCTGTTTTAGATTTAAGTTAGTTGTAATATTATTTAAGTTATTGTTATTTAACTATTATTCCCGCCTGTAAATCAATAAATGTTTATTACCGTCTAAAACACAAAACAATAGTTTGCAAACTCAAGAATTTAATTATATAGGGAAACTAAATAGAGCTCGGTGTTTTGTTCGACTTGTAATTCGAGTCGTAAGAATTCTTCGCATGAACATCCAGAAACTTAATTAAACTCGGTAAATCTATGATACTATGGCACTTTTGAAGTTTCCTTTACCATAATTCATCACCGTTTGCATTCGGAAGTTCTAAAGTAAATATACCTTTCTCCTCAAAAAAAAATAGATAGTATCGAAACATAATAAGAGAACAACGGTTGAAACTCATTTGGAAAGTCACTATTAATTGTAGTACGAAACATGACGCAGATAGTGATTTTCCAAGTTAGTTTCAACTGTTGTTCTCTTATTAAGTACCTTTCTACTTGTTGAAAAGCCTAAATTATTAAAGTCGAATGCCTAAGGCCCTGACGCCAAACGGCCAAATATTGAGAAAAAAAAGTATCCATAGCATAACTTTGGGAACAATGTATAGAGTACTATGTTAAGATGTATATTCAATTGAGGCTGATTTCTATTTAAAATTAACTACTGCTTTTGAACTATTAAGCGACATTGTGACCGTTTTTTAGGGTAAAGTATCGAAATAAATTAATATAAAACTTCATAGCTCAGTTTTTTAAATATAATGATGTATTTTTGTAAATAATGATCCTGGGGACGAACAAACCCCATCGAGCTAACATTAGGGAGCAAGTGAGACATCCGTGGTTACTCTGCCGTAAAATGCTAGTCACAAAATTACAGGCTTGTTTCATTTCACCTTCGAAAATTAAACTAAGTATGCTAACACAAGTTAATCTGTTATCCTTCGCGTCCTAATTTAAATCGCCAAACGCAAACCGTTAGATTAACACACACAAGCCTGGCCTATTGTAAAATAAATGCTCAATGCTGAACGTTATCTTATTTAAATCTCTTATCGATCCGCGTTTTTCAGAACGCATGCATCTCATAAATATGCATGGAATTTTCCGCATTCACTTCTGTATCAGATCTGTAGACGTCGCAAAAAACTTGTGTCGGTTACAAACCTAATTTATCTAGCCCAAACGCGCCTGTGAGCAAATGCGACTGGACTGTTACCAGTATATCTCAAAAATAAAAGGGGTAACGGCATATTTATTTGCCAACCGACTTCATCAAAACATAGGAGTACGATCTTCTCAATGTATACTTTTTGTGTATGTTTACAAATATTTTCGTCACAGAGACAGAGCAGTATTAGAGTACGGTACGAGTACAATACCATACAATTATAATACCATTGTGAGAAGTCTAAATTGTTCACATTTATAATAGTTTAGGTTTTCTATGTGCTGTGCAGTGTGCCCGGTAGTTTAAGAAACCCCTCGAGACACCTAAGGCACAGAAGTCTAGTAGGTAGCCACTTTCGCCAAGTTTCTAACATGTATAGGCTACGATGTCTGCTTACCATCAATCAGGCCAGACGCTTGTTTGACATCATCGGGCTGTAAAACTTATTAGGAATACTTTCCAATTTTAAAATTATTCTTCAAAATATGCCAACATGCCAACAAATATTATTACTAGGTTATATATCTTCCAACCAGCTAGATAAGACTGCATAAAAATAGCATGGTACCTACTTAATACTTTTTCAATTTTCCGGGTTGTTTGGAGTACCTAAAAGTGTACAAGAACTTCTGATTCAGCCCGCACCAACATTTCATAACCGTATGAGATGACACTTGAAGATGAATGTGTAGATACTACTGAATTATTAAGAAACAGGGAGGGAATACGGTAATCGCAGAAATAGAATTCAAGAGACGGGTGACATTATTGGAATGGGAGAATGTCGGAATATTGAATCCATTACAACGATAAATAATATTTGATTTGGTATTTATTGGTATTGAAATTCTTTAAGCACATTATGATATAAATGTATACTAGGGATATACAACTAATATTTTCATGCAGAATCTGCATGAAAATATTAGTTGTATATCCCTAGTATACATTTATATCATAATGCTGATGGAAGTTTTCGAAATATAGATACCTTAAACCGTATTTTAAGCAAAAATGGATCTATAATAATCTCTGTTTTCAGCATCAATAAAATTACGATGCGTAAAATGGGGTGATTTTCGCTGGTTATGTAGATTAGTCAGCTACATAGTACTTAGCGCTATGATCATATCATGGCAGTTAATTAGTTAAATTAATCATATTATATTACGTGAAAATTAAAACAACAATCTAATAATAAGAAGAAAATACAAGTTACTTTGTAGACGATCTGTAATTTTATGTAATAGACATGAATTCATATATAACATAGTATACATTGCGTTTGAATAATATTTTACAATAACAATTTTAAGCCAAGTGAATTAAATTGAAATCAATTTCTAGACTATGGAAATAAATTCAAAGAAAACAGAATATATTTAGTTGTAGAATACATACATTTACAGTAGTTCATTAAACAATAATATGTATATCTCTATGTACCATCGAAAAAAACTTAACTCGCGTAGGGGAAACGTGACCGCTCACTGGGCCCTACGAGTATTCGCGTACTATCTACAGTTAGAGAAGAAAAAGATAAAGCTTTTTCCAGGAAATGGGCCATTCGGTGCCCTTTTTCAGAGCTATTGGGTATTAGCAATTTGCTTTGTGTAAGGCAGCGTATCAAAGTGGAATTGTATCGGTTGAAGAGGCAAAGAGGGTTTTAATAGTTAACTCTAAATGAGTGTAGTAGAAATATGTTGTTATTGATTTTGAAAACCTTACTTGTATTGAAAGGAATTTAGTGCCTTGCTGGTGTAATTGCACTAAGCAAAATACTGTTATTATCGTAAGAAAATGTAAAACCCTCTCTGCCCACCCCTTCCCGAGAAGCAGGTGATATGTATGTAGATTAATGTAATTTCATTTATTGATAATTTAAACTCATTTTCGTACCATGGCGTTTAAATTGAAGAAGATCTAAAAAACTGCACAGCCATATTAATTACGTAAAAAAATATAATTTATTGCCTTAACTGGAGTGACGTTTCAATAAAATTATATTGAAACCTGACTCCGTCCAAGTACACAATGCTATTTTCCCAACAATGGTAAACTTTAAAGACGTGCGTCCAAAATTCAAAAGTTAAAGCTTCCGTTCCATTATCGTTTTAATGAAATTTCTAGCCAAAGTTAACATTAGCCGTGCGAAGAAGTGATTCCCACTGTCCAACCCGTATCACGAGGATTTTCTTTTGGCCCTGTCTTATCTTGTCGGCTTCACGAAATGAAGCCACGACTGATTTTCACAGATATCTGTTAGTGGATATGAGAGAAAAGAGATTGAGGCTGGATACGAGTAGTGATGGGCAGCTTGTAAGTTACGAAAGTGTAACTTTCATTTAAATTTCATGTAAGTTACTTTACAGTAACTTACATGAGCTTAAAAAAAAATCTGTTAAGATTCTGTAATTCTTAGATGTAAATTATACATTATCTCCTCAATAAACAACAATATTCTTATCAGTTATCACAGCGACCGTTTAACATAATTCCTTTAATTACTCTTCATCTGTTTTTTTCTATTACAACAAAGATAACATAATATGCCTAATTTTAACATACAAAACAATTACTGGCCAGACGAGAGTTTTTCATATAATCGTCAATGTCATATTTCATTCATGATTATCGGAGAAACTTTGTAAAAATTTCAGGTAAAAATGTAACCGAAAGATGTTTTTTACAATTGCTTTCGAGCTTCATAAGAGCTAAACAAAAGAGTAAGTATTACTGTAAATATTCTGAAAAGAAACTCGGCTATGCCAAACTAAAAAAATAAGGCATTTCTTAACTTCATCGTGAACTTCCGTCCTTCGTATAACAACTGGGAACAGATATCCCTAGACCAAGCGGCCTCGACGTATAGTCCCGAATTTTATAATCATAACCCATTCTACACCCGTCAAAAGTAGCGGAGATGTGAATGAAATTTATGTATAATTTATTCGGTAATATTACTGTCAGAAACGTTTCTTATCATATATGTATGTAATTTTCAAAAGTTGAAATATGTCACAGTTAAGGTAATATGTGAGATGTTTCAGAAATTGCCCATCGAGTACGAATTGTTACTATAACTTATTCGACAAAAAAAAATCTGTATATCTATCCAACCTCCTCACAAAATTTCACGAGAATCGGTTGAGAAATGCGACCTATAGACGAGAACAAACGGAAATCCGGACATACGAAAGCATTTTTGTCGAGGCTGAAGCACAGACCTTCGTTTCACTCGGTCAATTAGTTGGTTTTGTTGCATATGCAAAAGCATTTTTCGGATGTAGAGTGCTCTGCATTAAGAACATGTTTAGTCCAGTTAGTGTCTTGTAAATTTTGTACATAATTCCCTGGGCATGCCTGAAACCGCCAAGCGTGACCCTGCCTACGAAGCTGGAGGTCCCGGGTTCGCATCCCGCGATCAGGGCATTTATTTGTGAGATGAGCACGAAAATTTTATTCCTAAGTCTTGGATGTTTTCTACATATTTATGTATCTATTTATCAATATAAGTACAAGTATTACATCGTCGCATAGTACCCATAGTAAAAGCTTAGCTTAGTTTGGAGCTAGGTCGATTTGTGTAAGATTGTTCACAAATATTTATTTATTTAGTTTACTTAAGCGCGTTACGTCAGTAGGAATGGCGGCAAATTAGTCACTTAGAATTTGATATTTCTATACCGTGGCCCATTAATTATGCAACTCTTTGGCCTAGCTAATTCACCTTTAGTTACAATTGTGCTAATATTCTAATTCGACTGATAATTGGCTCTATACAAAGGCAATTTAGAGGGGAACAAGTTCCGTGAACTCTGCCTAAGGGTTCTTGACACAAATCTTCTAAGAATAGCGTGGATGAAGTTAAATGGCTTAACTAGGAAACGATGCGTTACAGTTTCTGTTAAATCACTAACAAAAACCTAATCTGTACCGACGTTTAAGCATCATTGCTTGAATATTTACTTTCACTTAAGTTAGATATATCAGCCACACTAGAAACAATAATTTAATAAGGTTTGATGAAAAAATGGGTCGCTTTGGTAAACACCAAAATATTTTGAACAAAAAGCTTTAGGAATAACCAAAATTCACTATATGTTTTTCTATACCCTGATTTCTACACATATACTACATAAAAATATATGATGTGTTCAAAAACCTTCAAAATTCTAAAATAGTCTCAATTAAATGAAACATGCATACAAATTCGTGATTATGAGCCAAATTTTAGTTTCCTTTAAGATATTTGGGGAATTTATGGCAAATGTAAAACGATACGGTGTACGGTGTATGTGTCTCGATTTGTATCTAGAAAATTAAAATATCGAACAGTTCATGCATCTTATTGATGATCGTTCGTGAATATCAATACAGCAGCATAAGTTTTTAATACAAGTAGTATCTCATTATTATTTTAAAACTGGAAATAATCATTAAGCCAAGTATAAACCGTTGATCCGCGAAGTGCGGAAGCAATAGACATTTTGATTTATTTCGCTGGTGTAGTCTGCCAGCAAAGTTTCTTGGTCGCTCCGCGGGCACAATCAATCTGTTACCGACTGTAAGTATACGATTGTTCCGTTTTCGTTTGCTCCATTCAATTGTCTCTGTGGCCATTAATCCCATTTTCTTTGATATTGGGAAAACAATTTTGATGAAGGTTTAAGACGCAAAATATTTTACTAGAAACAGTTGTTAAATTCAAACAGACTATGTATTATGATTTAAATTATTGCTTTTTGATTTTGAATTAAGTAGATAACGAGGGTGTAAGATTTACATTGATTTGAAAACGCATGAAAATGCAGTGCAATAACAATTAATAAGGAGTCGCGAGAGCTTGCTACCATATGCGGTGACGATGAAGTATCACTAATATCACTAATGTATCTATTCTGTCAACCATGCCCTGTGAAAGAGACACGCTGGGATCATTCGCGCATGACAAAATGGGATGCAACACTCTTCGGGGAGGGCTTTTTTTAGCCAATTGTCTATAAATATCTGACTGTGTTAAGTTTTACTATATTTCCTCTTGACAAAGTTTAGAGAATATAAAATTATAATATAAAATACCATCATAATACTTACTTTGTTGTAACGTTCAATAGTGCGTTGTTTTGGTAGACTGAGTAAAAAAAACCGGTCAAATGTGAGTCTGACTCGCGCACCGAGGGTTCCGAACACAGATCGTGTACCCGTGCCGACTCCTTTTAAATCAGGAAAAATCTTAATAGCGCGATGTACAAAATGCAAATTGAACGCCGTGGGTACTGCATCACAAGTCATTGTTGTGTTTTTAAACCAAGCACTAACAACTCCATACACTTTAGTGACCCATAGGTTCTTAACAATATCAAAGCACAATCTATTTAATCTCCTATTTTAAACATTAAAATTATTACGGCTTGATGGGTCAGCATGTTTTGGCATATATTTATATCGCAAGCGCTTTAGAGGCTATGTATGGGTCAGTGTATTAAGTAACTCTAATCTATTGTTAACTAAATCAGAAGCGAAATCGCTCGATTTGTAACTATGAAACTAAATAATGCAAAAACCTGCTTTTTCTCAGCTACGATAAGACTCAAAGTAGGAAATGGTATAAATTTATGGTCATTAACTTCAACTTCACCTAAAATGTCATTCGGTATAAAATGACACGCTAATTCCAACCAATCCCGTTGTCAAATATCGCGATATTGACAACTGTCTATATAGTCGCCTCACCATACGTCCTTATTATGTCTTGACCCTGAGATTTGTGATAAATATATGCATATTCGCAGGTCAGCCTTATACTGGTTCTTCTTGTCAGCAACTCAGCAACATTGTAAATATCATGTAGATATCATGTTGTGTTATTTAGGACCTAATATGACTGGATCACTTTGTAGGTCATTATCATAATGTTTACCCATGATGTCGTTTTATACTGTCACCTGACCTTCCAACTCAGAAGAAACTAGACCTTTTTGGGATCTTATCTAGGTAATTTATGTACTTATTATCACAATGATTTATTAAAGTATAACGAATATTAATTATGTTATTTAGGTAACAATAATTCGAAGAGAACCATATAATATCGAGTCTAAGAATTGTTTCCTACACAAAATTATTACAGCCGTCATAGAAGCGCGAGCGCGTGGCATTCACGCGTCATTCAGCCGAGGCCCTTGTATAAAAATTATAATTCAAAAATTAATTAGATTCCGAAATAGTTACCTTAAAAAGAGGAAAATTTCTATAATGTCATGGTACTCATTCTGCGGTTTTTCTTAATCGATTGAAAACGAGGTCCTTGTGAATAATCGTAAAATAATTTATCCGTTTTATCATAAAACAGCTAATTAAATAATCTCCCATGCATTTGAATTCGTTATCTAGGCAGGAGATAAATGAGTGACTTACGCGTAAGGGCGTGCAATAAAAATATCGAATTCTTTAAAATGCCGTTCTGCTCAGACCAGGAACCAACAAGGACTGATTTTTAGATATTATTCTGATTCTTGACTAGATTTAAGATCGTTTCTCTGACAATAGCTGAAACATGATTACTTAAACTGGTCTGTAAAATCTAAAGTTGAATCTTTGTTCCTTTTTAGGGTTCCGCAACTCAAAAGGGAAAAAAACGGAACCCTTATAGGATCACTTTGTTGTTCGTCTGTCTGTCTGTCTGTCACGACCCTTTATCTCCGGAAGGCGTTAAGTTCTATCGAGTTGAAATTAAAACTTGATTCTCAGGTCTCTACAGTGATTTTTCTTGATTCTACAGTATCTTGAAGCTGTGAAAAAACCAAACTTCTAAGTTAACATAAAAGAAAGATACGGACGTTTATGTCGCAAAAAACATATATTTTGACACTCTCAAAGGAATCAAAATTTATTGGGTAGTTCCCGTTGACCTAGAACTATGAAATTTGGCAAGTAATCTCGTCATATACTACAAATAAAGGAGAAAATCTAAAAACTATACATTTGCAATGAAATCATATAAGATATCCTACTTAATATTATACATACGAAAGTTAGGATGTTTGGATCTTTCGATGTTTGTTACTCAATCACGACAAAACGGCTGAACGGATTATGATGAAACTTTGTATATATATAGAGTTTTTAGCCTGGATTATCATGAAGGATACTTTATTAGAATTACGATTTGAAACGGGATATTTACCATGGTGTGTGGGTAGACCACAACTAAAACTCGCAGCACGTCAGTTAATCCTTGATAATGGCGCTTGCAACAGTGCCGAAATATCGGGAACTCAAAAAGACAAATATACATGGTAAATATCCCGTTTCAAATCGTAATTCTAATGTAAATGACCATGTAAGCTTGAAATCTTATATTGGGATACTTTATTCCTTAAATCATCCCTCAAATTGATGAATTTGGGGGTGGGAGTTGAACCTATAAACCAAACCAGAGTCTACAATGATATCTACATGATATTTACAATGCTACTGACGTACGGGAAATTCGTCCCAGAAGAACCAGTATAAGGCTGACCTGCGAATATGCATATATTTATCACAAATCTCAGGGTCAAGACATAATAAGGACGTATGGTGAGGCGACTATATAGACAGTTGTCAATATCACGATATATTTGACAACGGAATTGGTTAGCATTAGCGTGTCATTTTATATGTCAATAGTTGCCGGCCCTTCATTAAATTGAGAATTCGTGTTGACAGCTAGAGACATATGTATGTCTCTCACCCTCAACACAGCTCATCCTCGAGAGCTCTGGCGACCTTACTCACCACCAGTAACACAACACCACATAACTAAACCCCAAGCAGTGGTGTTATCTATAATGAGCTGGACATACGTTCCCAGATGGACTGTTCCAAATATGAGAGAGATGACTTTCCGCAGTGCCCTCTCTTTACAAAACTGGTTTAAGTAATAAATCGCTGCTGAAACTTCGAATATATATACCTGCCACCTTTACCTACGGACTTTAGACTAGCGGCCATTTTTAACGACAGATCGTTCGGCGACGTTGTCTGCACGACAAGTGATTAATTATCGTCGACATCTCGTCTTCTCCACTCCTGATTGATTACAATGTAATCTTGTTTGTGACTTGACTGATGTTGCGAATTGTATCACGGTCGGATTGCTCATCTTTTTTGTCATTAAACTACTAGCGAGGTCTCTCTAATAACTGATACGCACAGGAAACCGAATTACAATAAATAAATTTCTCATACAGTACTCTCAGAAGTTAATAAGGTTTGGTAAGAAGCATGGACCAATAATAAGTATCTGAGAGACCGAGTTACTTCCTGTTATCGAAAAGCCGGAAATGAGATATAGCTGGTACATTTTACATCAAGAAAATCCCATTTATCCCGGTAAGAAATTAAATATACAAATATTGATTGTTTATTAGTAGACCCAACGATTTTAAGTAACATGTCAAACTCACGTTAGGTAAATCTACCAATATTTTTAGGGTACTTTGTTGCCTGTCTGCCTATCAAGACCTTTTATCTCGGGAACACGTGGAGGCATCCAGTTGAAATTAAAACCATAGACTCAGGTACTACATTCCCTTGAAATAGTAAAAAAATCAAACTTCTAACATAATATAAAGAAAGATACGGCCGTTTATACCGCAAAAAAAGGTATATTTCGACACGCAAGGGAATCAATAGCGTACTTTCCGATGACTTAGAAATATGAAATCATTAAAAATATAGTCTTTATTTAAAGTACGTAATCAATACCTAAAAACTTGTACGGAACCATCGGTGTAGGCGTCTCCGACTCGCACTTGTTCAGTTTTTAGGGTTGTAACCAAAATGGTGGAAACGGAACCGTTATAGTTTCATCATGTCTGTCGATCCGTCCGTCCGTCCGTATGCTACAGCCGATTTACTCGGAGACTATAAACACTACAATTATGAAACTTGGAAGGAAGGTGTATTTTATAAACCACTATATAAAAGTGATGTGAAATTGAAAAATTAAATTAAATTAGGGAGGGAACTCTATACATGTAACCGGCGGTGAAAAAAAAATTCAACGCACATAGTCATGTTAGGTATCAATGGATAGGCCTTTAATTATATGCAGGTTTCTAAAAAATCTTTTCCATTTAAGTCAACCATTGGTGAGATATTAGCTGTCAAATTCATACAAAGTATTTCCCCCATTTCATTTCCAAACTAAGAAGTTTATAATTCTGAGAAAAATTAAGGTGGTGTGCATTAATATTTATTAATTGAAAAATTTAATTATCCGTTGAAAGTATTTACTTTCAACGGATTTTGGTTTGAATAAGATAGGTTTAACGGTTTTTAAGTTTTCGCTGAAAAACTGTCTTGGCCAAATAAAAGGTCGTAAGTGCCGTGAGTTCCCTATGATGATACGACCTTTTTAGATTCAATGTATTGAAAAGTGGTTTTAAATGTGAACTAGTAGGTGTTGGTACGGACCTCTTCATTGTGCGTGATCGGATCACCTACCTATAGTTTTACTAGTTATATTTTTAAACTATTACGAAAGGAAAATTTAACAACATAATAATATTATAGTTGTGCTGATTCAAAGCATGCCGATTCTCCTGAGTCTACCTACAACTTACAATGTGCCTAGTTTGAACCGAACGGTTTGGATAATCATAGGTTTGAATTTCATTTGATGATATCGTTTACATTCTATTAAACCATTTTGTTCTTTCAATAGGAATATAAGACTCAGGAGGTTGTTTATTTACGTTAGTCTCGTTTTCCAATTCGCCTGTTAGGACCATCACTCCTTATAAAATGTAACATTTTTAAAAGAACATTTTTTTTCCGCAGTGCCTTCCGATTGTGGGTCAAGTTAAAGCTAGTTACACAGCAATTACGAGGCATCTTCCTCCGAAGGCGAAGCAACGCAAGTTAGCGAAGTTGAAAGTCATTAACTTCGCTTAAGTTCGTTACTGGTGTTACGCGGCCCCGATGCATGAGGTTCGGAGTGAAGCAGATGTGCCGCGATATTAGCGAAAGGAGATAAAGGGGTGCTTTGAAACGAACCCACTCGATACCTACTGAGATGTACTACGTACGACCGGAAATGTTGCAACTCAATTTTGTAAGACGAGTTTGTTGTTCCTACAAAAAAATACTGAAGGCCTCTAAATAAAATCGTCTTGGTGTCTTTAAAGCGCAATTTGAGGTCCGGCTCCACTCGAATTAAACATTACTTTTTATTTCGAATACGAAGAAACTAAAAAACTGACAAATATGCACAAACATTTTCGGATTCATGATGAGAGTATATGGATAGTCCATATAGTCTCCACATTAATCCATTTTGGTCGGAACATTTGACTGAAATTAATAGAGTTCGTGTATAGGACATTTTAATTAATCTTATTTATGCCTGTATAGGTTACTGCCGTTGCCCAATATAACTACAATTAACCACAAGTGTTAAGTGCTTTTTTATATAACTTTCTGCATCAGTTGTAGAGCATTTCACCACCACTTTCAGCACACTACTTAGATGAACACGCCACTTTCAGCACACTACTTAGATGAATACACCACTTTCAGAGTTGAGAAATGAAAATATTAATTACATGCAATATCTTTACTTAATTGTTCGTTTAAAGTTAGTGTCCGACCAAATAAAAAAT
Organism: Epiblema foenella; assembly: GCA_963556455.1. Taxonomy (NCBI): domain Eukaryota; kingdom Metazoa; phylum Arthropoda; class Insecta; order Lepidoptera; family Tortricidae; genus Epiblema; species Epiblema foenella. The sequence goes on from OY747106.1 coordinate 13,307,592, forward strand.
AAAATAAGCAAGAGAAATAAGAAAGGGTGACCATTTCGTTTTGAATTATCTGCTTCGTAGACTTTGTGAAAAAATACCGTGCGGGTTATACGAGTAGGTAGGTAGGTAGTTTCATTTCTCTCGAGTATTATAATTGTCATTTAATGTGTTGGTTAAGTATCTAAGAGAATTAAAAGAATTAATGTGAGTTTTAGTTACTCGGCTGTATCAGCCCTATTTTTGGTTCCCTTCTTAACCCTTATTTTCAGCTCCTCGTTTATTTGCCTTAAATTATTTATGGATTCTCAACTCAAACGGTTAATCTTTGTTAGAGTCCCGTATGTACCAAAACGTTAACAACCGAATTCTTCTTGTGGTTTGAGTCTGTGTGTCTGTCACAACAGATATCTCAAGAACTACTTATATAAACTAGTGGATCTGTGAGCTATTGACCTAGCGAGTGTTTTTTTCGTTTTCTAAAATTGGCTCGACGTATAGCCAGACAAAATTTTATTTGGGGAAATGTATGGGGAAAATAATTCCGATGATGCAAGAAAAATATATTTTGAATACAATACAATGTTTACATTTATAAAAGGACGAAGGATTACTTAGGATTTCAATAAACAATGTTTTAAAATTTGATCGTTGACATGACCGGTACTGACATTTTATAGTACTATGACGTGACGTACGCACATTATTGCCATATGTAAGCTGTTTGTAGCGATACTATTTGAGGGCCAAATAAAATAACTACCAATATTATAATGCATTGATGTTTAGTTGTTTGTTACTCAGTCATGCAAATGCCCCGAAGGTATCAAATGGGGAGTCGAACCTCTTCACAAAACTTCAGAATTGAGAAGTTCGGTTGAGAAATGAGAGCTGTAGAGAATCCGGACATACGAAAGCATTTTTGTCGAAGTTGAAGCCTACTACGTTAAACTAATGCCTATGATACAATTTATTTTGTCTATTATATTGTACGTCTTTTTAACTTCTTTGTACACAGTTGTACAATAATTATGATTATATTTCTATTCTATTATATTCGGATTCGTATTTGGACAGATCTCGGACCATCAGATTGTGTAAAATCACACGACATCGGATATTGAGTAACAAGTTCACAATGGCGCACAATTTTCCAATTCTGACCGCGGATTCGTATCCAGTACACTCTTAGACCCTCAGATATCACTCAGATCTTTGATTTTATCTGAGTATAAATAGAATTTCAAAAGGAAGGCCGGAGCACCGAGTGAAACGGAGTTCTTCTTCGTAATTAAATACAGAACGATAATGAAAACCCATTCTATTTATTTTCTACGGAAAATACAGATACCTAACGGGCATGAGCAAAAATTCAAAGTCAAATGCGGTATAGTTACTAAGTCAAGTGGAGTATCATATAAAAGGGCAGAGTTTATCCTAATTGTTTATAGCTTATAGCTTTTTGTAAATAGTGCATGCTACCTATTGATGTAAATATTATAGAAAAAATGTAAACATAACTTAATGTAGGATGAATGGTCGAGCGGTTCATGCTGTAGATCAGTAGTAGTTAGGGATGTCATCAAGCATATTTCATCACCACCACTTCGTAGCTAGAAATTCACACTGACTGACTGGTAATAAGAAATAAAACACCAGTAATAAAATAGATTATACTGTATTAATTGTTCCACATAAGGCACTGGATTTATTACAACTTTAAATAGTCACAAAACATTTAACTCTTGAATACTTAGCAAACAGAGATTATAAACCAAACTGACTGATCCAACTGATCACAAATTATAAACTATCAAGATGAGCCTTCAGGCCATTTCAGAAAACAGGGAGCATTCTCCGTTTACGTCCGTGCACCGTGCGACCCATAGTCGGCATGAATCTAAACGTCCCCCGAAACGGGGCTTTATGCATTTTATACTGTTAACGTGATGTCTTAGTTAGTTTAAAAGAGGGTAGTCCTTAATCAACTTTTAACAAATACCCGCACAGAATAAATATAGAGTACTCCCGAGTTCTCGCCGCTTGGCTCTGCGTTTCCAACATTAAACTATATCTCGTAGCGTTGATCTGCTAAACAGGCCTCTAACAAGTAGTGAATCCCCGCCAAATATATCTCTAGACTCGATAGAGTTTCAAAAGTACTTTATAAACTACGTTTATCCTGAACGCTTGACGCGCGGGTCAGACTCGCACTTAACCTGTTTTTTAAGCGATTCAAACTTTAGGCTTTCAAAATCATAAAACGAAATATTTAGAGAAAAGTTTCCTTATCGGCCAATCCTCTTTTAATGAAGATTTGAAAGCTTAACTGATGGTAAACCGCTTTGTACCGTGGAAGAGAAGAGTGTAAAACGATATTTTAATATTTTTTACCGTCAATGTATAAGGAATTTTGCGAAAGCGAATACCTATCTTTATCCTTTATGTTAACGTGTCATGATATACAACACCTTATTCTTACTTGTATTTTCGTGTCTTTGTAGAAATACTTACATAGGTATATCAATTACATTATTACATTCAATTCAAGTATCTATTTTGCTGGTTTGTATGGAGACGTTAAATACGAACCAAATTAAAGAAACAACTATAGTCGAATTGAAATGTTATTTCGAAGCACACGTAAATCATACTTAACGTCGGGAACATGATATATTTGCCGATAAAACGACACTTCTGAATACATTCGAGGTTGTACTTGACATTTCAGAAAATTTATAACTTGGAAAAGACTGAGACACGTGTTATAGTTTCCAGTACCTTCAGCGAAAGTGTTACTTTATGGCTTGTGGCTTCGTTTTTTTTATACAACGCCGGTGCTAAACAAGCTTACGGTCCACCTGATGGTAAGCGGCTACCGCAGCCTATAGACGCCCGCAACTCAAAGGAGTCACGTACGCGTTGCCGACCCTTTATAAAATTTGTGGATGCATTGTGTTGACAACAGAAGGGATAAATTGAGGTCCCTCGCTCTCAACACAGTGAATCCTCGGGAGTTCTGGCAACCTTGCTCACCTCTAGGAACACAACACTACATACTTGTTGATAATGTTATTATGGCTGTGGTCTTCTGCAAGGCGGAGATACTTCCCCAGTTGGGCTGCTCCAAATTCGAGCAAGATGACATTTTGCTGTGTCCGACCTCTCAACTTCGTCCTGAACTTACTGAGGTTAGGGTATATTCACCTACTTTCATACTGCGTAGATAATTTTATACCTACATAGCGATTTCTTATTCTTTCTATACAAACATTTTATTCCCGCCCGTTATATGGAAAACAAAAAGATACCGCTATTTGCAGTTTGAATAATCTGACAAACTATTGTTTCCATTCGAACCAACTACTGAAATCCCCGTCAGTTGAACCCAACCCACTCGAACCTAGTTCATTGAAACTGTTACCTCCAGACCGACGTTGGCAGACAATAAGTCCATTCATTATTCAGTGACGTACGTATCCTATCACTTTTCACGTAATTAGGTGTAAAGTTTTCACTTTGAAGCAAAGTTGCAAGAACGGTATTTCCTTTCTAATTAACGAGGTGCAGAAACAGCAAGATCGCCGTGAAGACTGCATTGTTGTGTGCCGGCTGCTTGCTCGCTTGGCGGAACTACCCAGTCGTCCATAAACTCTGTGGGTGTACTGCCGTACTCACAGAAATCAATTTGTAACCTATACTATAAGACCTATCGTGTTCTAAAATAACGTACACGCCGCAGTTATTGACACCTCAATATCCAATAGTATATCCATTTACGACTTAAGATTATTAGCAAGTGCCGTATAATACTTATAATAAAATTTAATGAATTTCCAAGAAATTGTTGCAGAAACATTAAAGAAATGCTTCGCGACTTTTAGCGTACGGGCACGTAGTTCAGTGTGTTTGACAAAAACGTGGGCGGTGTAATTTAAATTTCCCTAAAGTAAAGTATTAAAAACAAAGTACTGGCTGAGTAGCATGGTCCTTTGCCTACAATACTTAGAAAAAAAAGAACTTTTATCAGTTTCCCTCTAAAATCTATTCTTCCAAAATGAGTGCCGTGTATGCTTCACGTTATGAGAACGCGGGAATACCAAAACAACCTCATCCACAGAGGACGAACGGATATTAGAAATATTCTCGAATAATCCATTATTATTATTGCATTCTGGACAGAAAAAAATTTAGAAATTAGGTTGGGATATATATTTATTATTATTTATTTATTATTATAAAAAGGTACAATTTTACAACTAGTGTCTGTCCCACTAAACGGTTTACACAGTTTGACTGTGGGATCGGATGTCTCTTCGGTAACTTAATTCACATACATGACTATTACTATGTGCTTACTATCACTATTTATTAATGTTTGCTATGCTATTTAAGAAATAATTAAATAATTTTCTATTGTATGTTGCTCTATTGCCCTCCAGTCTGATATCTGTTGGCACGAAGTTTAAAATGTAGGGTATGCGTTTCCGCAGGCATCTATCGCCATAGTAGTTGGTTACCCTTGGTATATCGTACTTGCCCGCAGCTACCGACCTGGTACCGTAAGTGTGACATAAATAAGATAGGACATGTTCTTGACTTCCATGATGATTAAGTCCTAGGATGAATTTATGCTTAAGGTTTACTGGGAGAATACATACTTACATATCTTAAAAAGTTTGTTATAATCTGTTTTACATTTATTTTTAGTCTTTTTGTTAACTAGACGTTTAGGAATCTTAACTGCAATTTTTGTATTCTATCTTAATATTATATATATATATATATATATATATATATATATATATATATATATATATATATAATAAGAAGCAGTCAGATTGAACATGGTTTACAATTCATAATTCATTTATTGCATCATAATCATGTGGTACAAGAAGGTGTTATAATATACATTAGGGTTGGTTCACACATGAAACCTGTTAGGGCACAGCGAGTAAATTAAAGTTACAGCTAGGAGGTGCAGTCACACACACGCACGCACGAACGCACGCACGCAAGCACACACGCACACACGCACACACACACACAGGCATAATTTAGGTATACTCGGACTGTTACTTGCGTTCTCATGGGGTATTAGGTATCACTTATTTGGGCAGAGATTCATCATTCATATACTCGTTTATGGAATAGTAGCTTTTAAAGGAGCATTTTTTTAGTACACTATCTCTTGGATTTCATTTTTTATTTTTTTGGGTATTTTGTTTGCGACAAGTACATCGGAGCAATGTGAAGAAACCGCTCCGATATGAAAACCATACAAAAAAAGGCTGTGATGGGCAAGTGAAAACTAAAACCGGGATTGGAGTAAAATATTTTTTTTCTATGAAGCTACTTTTTTGACTCAGGCTTATAATTACTACCTAATGGATGCATGGTGGAAGTTCAAAATATCAAAAGTATAGCCTACCGACCGGTGAAAACTTCGAAAATTAATCATCATTAATAATTTTCTTTTAACAAACGGAGATTAGAGACGTTAAGTAACATTTTTAGTTATTTTGATTTTACGCAATATGTGTATTAAGCCATAATGAATGGTTTTTACTTTCAGGTTTTTAAGCCGTATAAGCCTAAAACGCAAGTGATGAAGGCGACTGACAAGAAATATAGAAAATGCCGCATATAAATTCTACCCCGCCAAATCAGGAAGTAGCCTGATATGCATAAAGCTATAACATAAAATATATGTACCTTAACATCTCGACCTGTGAACAACGTAATCTTGGCACTGCCTCGGCTGCACCGCAAACGTACATCGACAGCAATATCTTCGGCCACACGTGACACGTGGGCCATTCTGTACAGCCGCAGTACACAGAGATTGTGAAGATCTGTAGATTTGAATGGGATGTAAGTACCTTTAGATTAGGTAGGATCAGTATTTTGAACAGTAAAAGTATCCTCACCGGTGAAGATGAAAAACTTACTACTGACATGCACGTTGCGCGGTGATTATAAGATATCATATTAGGGTATTTTCATTTTCATATTTCACACTAACATTGACAGACATTGATTCAATACGAAGAGTCGAATACAAAGAGCAATGTCTTTATCTATAATACACATAGTTATTACCCGTATTAGAAAGGGACAGGCTAAGACAAACTAACGCGTGCCACACTGCAGCGGCTTGCGGTGGCGGCCACGGTGGCGGCCTGTTATACACTATGACAATCCTAACATTCATTCAGACACGCGCGGCCTTGATTGTCATGGTGACAACTGGCCACCACCGCATGTCGCTGCAGTGTGTGATAGCCTGATAGGCTTTAGTCTCTTTAGGGCTCGTGTTATAGACCACATGGGTCCTCCACCTATACGCAGTATCTCTTATCCCTATTATATCTGAATAATATGTCGCAATATGTCATATTTATTTTCTTGTACAAGTACAATTACTTTCCGTTAGATACTGACAATACTGACATATTCTCTTTTTCCATTCGTGTGTTTTAATAATAGAGACTCTATTGCATTAGTGTTAAAGTAGAATATCCAATAGAATATCAAATATCCTTACACGCTTTTTTGAAAAGTAGCCTAAATTAATCTGTACGTCACAATTTGTCAAGTGGATTTTTTTCTATTTTATGGAATCAATGAATATTATAACAATAAGATTGAAAATCGCAGATTCAATATCCACTTGAAAACGCGAGCCGCCATTTTTACGAGCCTTTTGACATCGTAGGGCATTAGATAGTGATTGACAAAATCGCAGTTCAACCAATTCGTTGTTATATCCGTCACTCTTGTCAGTTATCGAGTATTAGCATCTGTCTATGTAATTATTTTACAATTATTTTATAGAGCATTTATAGAGTATTATTTATTTGTGATTTTCTAAATGTAAGTAAGTATTCCGTACAAACGAATATTAGTAACCACCTTCGTTTTGGCAGGGGATGTTGACGATCCTACAGCTGATATGACCCACCATATCAGTCTGGTATCCCAATACCAAAGTATATCATTCCTTAACAGCCTGGTAAAAGCGGAAACCTATCAAGTTAGTAAATCATACCGATCATGGACTTGATTTTGCATTCCAAATTGGAAAAATCTTTGACGGTCTCGCACATACCTACAACAAATTAGAACGCGGAGCGTAAGTCTGCTGACGGTCATACTTTGCATTTACCTTTAAGTACCTAGTAAATTTGACCCACTTCACTAGCGCAAAAAACCGAACTTTCCAACAATAATCCAAATTTTCTTCGCTAAGCGTAAAATATAAAAAACAATCTTTCCTTATCCATTATAGACTTATCCCGCTGCCTCGTCTCTGTGTACCAGTGCTCAGCGCACTAATGAAGCTGCCATAGCAGATTGGCGTTCGGTTGAACCCACTTAGAGCGGGCGAATTGGCTTCGACTTGAAATAAATTGTGTAGTCTCTCAAAAAAATAAATTACACTCACCAACCGACCGCTGCATGGATCTCGTCGTGTAATAGCTTTTTGTTTAACACAAATATTTCTTATCAAAATCTGTTTTCTTTTGAAAATGTCGGTTGGGAAAGCATGTTTTTGTGAATTGAAATAACCGTACTTATAAAAGCCTTTTCATTTACACCAGCCCAGCTAACACGATAGCACACGATAGATTCTATGGTCTTATTTTACACCACCAAATGTCCCAAAACGTCACGTAAAACATAGCCATGAAACCTATCACCTAGCTAGGTAGACATTAGCAAAGTTATAGAAAGAATGACTAAATATTATGTCTAAAAAAGGTGTAATGCCGTGTGATGCGGGTTAAAATAACCCAGTAACCCCTTTCTTTTTTTATTATTATTTTTTATTTTACTAATAAAAGTACATAACACTTAAACTATATGCATTTTCCTGCAAAGCTGTTTTAATAGTTTGGCTGCAGGTACGAGTCTCTATATAATATAAATAAAGTTACTAACTATTATAATATAAAATTCGTATGGAAGTCGTGTAAACAAGCTCAACACTTAAGGACTTAAGTGTCGTAGTAAATAATGGAAATAGGGCAGAAGTGTGTTGTGGGCGATGGGCTACTAACCTATCAGTAGTATTAGTTCAATGTCAAATTCAGATACTTATCTAACAACCCTATCAGCTGTCCACGGATTATCCTCTGTAATTGAGACACCTGTATATCCCGTTATTGAAATCACTGAAGTCCAGGTAATGTGTACAGTCGGCATCAATAGTTAGTGACACCTAAGACAGCCAAATACATCATTGTCACCATACCTATCTGGCTATACTGTAATATACCTATCTGGCAACTTTTAATTATTAAATAACTCTAACTGTACCTCAGTACCTAAGGACCCACACACAGGAAGTTTCTTGTGTTTGTCTATTCAGTAGGTACTATTTGCTTTGCAAATTTGTACCAGGTATGTGTGCGATTGCTGACTTTAAACGTATGCGGGCCGTGAATTTGGCTAGTCAAGATCCAGTTAACTAAGTTCAATTAGTCTTTGTGCTGACAAAATTACACATTTCAATTCAAAGACGGTGACAATATTACCAACGTCAACGTATTGAGCAGTAATCGTGCGCAATGCCTGGCGTTGAAATTGCACGAAAGAAGATCTACTTGGCAGGTCACGTCGTCGAGCTGATGTCGAAATAAAATACTGTTGTTCAACCGATAACTGTGCTTTTAATTTTAAAATACAGATCAGCATCGCCGTGATATATAATGAACTAAACGATAAAATGAATAATCTAAATTATAAGCATGTATTTGCGGAGCCATTATTTTGACAAAAGAACTAAGTGGGAACCGGATACAGAATTATGTCATATGTAAATTAGACAGTAGAGTGTTGCCGTATTAAATCAACGTTATGAAAAGGGTAAATATACATTATATCCAACACAACGGCAAAGTTACCTCGTATTTTTTTGTAATCGGATGAGCAGTTTCATGGATTGTCCTAAACATGGACTTTCGAAATTTACATTATAATAAATTACTAATATTATCACTAGAATTTAGGCATACACATATTAGCCATTGAAAATAACCAAATTTCTCTTTGCATTAATTTCGGAGTAGATTAGTGAGAATCTCCCATAAGCTCGCACATTACCCATTCCCCAAGCTTTTCGTATCCTTTTATAATCGCATGCCGCTTTACCCGATTATTATTATAAAGATAAAGGACAAAGGTTTTACAATACCTATTTAATGAAACCGATAAGTTCCATACAAATCATAGTTATACGTAGTTGGAGCGTTTTTTATAGTTGTAATTAACATTACAGCTTAATTTAACTTTTTTTTTATTATGCCTCAGCCGAAACCCCACCAAAAACAAGGCAAACTGTTTTAGTCTATTGCATTACATAGGTACTGAAAACGAATACAATTTACAATGATGACACTAAAACAAACTTGGATAATATGTGCACACTAACCGCAGATTTCAACAATTACCTAATTAATCAACAGCGTTAATGGAGTATATAATAACTTAGACGTATTGAAGAAGAATCAGTATTACATTTGTTGAATGCGCTCACTTCCACGCAAGCTAAGCCACGTATCAAAATCAGCGCAATAACACACAACTGCTTCCGATCTGGTTTTCATCGTCACATCGTTCAGTGGAATAGAGCCCCATTGAGCAAACAATTAATAACGTTTTCGCTAACATAAATTTAAAACCGAATATTAATTTTCATACCAAGTAACTGTTTGTATTTCTATGCATTTCTTATGTTACTTCACAAAGTATTATAAAGTTATTTACTTAATGACGTGCATACATAATTGAGCGTCGTGAGGGGAAGTCCGGCAGCTAAAGCAACTTAACTGGTTGTTCACTGGTTTATAGACAATATTAAGAATTTCGTTTCGTAGAAAATGTTTCTCATATTATCATTTCACAGAATAATCATTACGCCGAACACTTACTTTGTAGAAACTCAAATCAATGATTTTTGATATCAATATTTTTTTAATATTTCGATATTCATATCAAAGAATAACAAATGAAATATTATTTTTTCTGATATTATTTAGTTTACGTAAAAATTATTACCAAGACAATAGTTGAATAGAATTTTGTTTCTCATAAAATAAATCTCATATTATCATTTCATGGAATAATCAATTCGTAAAATAATTACTTTGTAGAAAATTTTAGAGTAGATTTTTATTACAAAGAAACATTATTTCGAAATTCATTACGATATAATTACAAATCATATATTCTTTGACCTTACGTTGTAACACTTTGTAGGTTCGTTATTAGAACAATTTGTTGACAAATATACATTTCGTTTGTACGTACCGGAGGTCAACTTTTCGAGTCACTTTATTGCTGTAAGTACGGCGATAACTCCTTTTGTCATGGGCATATATCATGTCATGTTAGCTGCAGAATTCATAAGAAATGCACTCATCTCTCTTTCACTTCGTTTTAGATAATAAATTACACTTTTTCACAAGTAAACAAGTTTCATTTGCGCCGTGTCTGACAGCGCGGAGCGTTTTGTATTTGCAGTTGCGCGTGTTCGACTGTCTGTTTAGAATCTGTCAAAATGCCGCACTCGTTATTTTATTTCCATTGGATAAAACTATTCTTAAATTCGTAAGATAGCAATTTCTAAACCTATTAGGCTCAGGTTATCATATATTCCATTTTTATTATAAATTCAAACTGTTGGAATTTAATGGAAATGTTTAGTTTTGTCGTTAGTGTATAGGTTGCAAGGGAACGAAACGTATCAAGTTTTTATATCCAGTGTCGCGAGCGTTCTGTTACCAACTTAGGTATGCGATCTGTGTTTATAACCATAAATTTGTTTATTTAGGTTTTTTAATCCTGTTAGCTGGATGGAACCCAGGTCGTCGTCGTTTTCATAATAGCGTATCGTTGCTTGAATAAGCATTGTTTTTCGGTAAAAAGCAATAAAGTTATTATTTCCTTTATGATAGTTTCCATCGTTGCCTGCATCTAAAGATTGTAGATTCAGAACACTTTCTGTGGTGATCGAGCGCTTTTGAGATTCTCGAAGGAGATCGAAAGTGCCTTCGTCACTTTGAGATTCCAACACGATGTGAAAGCAACGTTTTTGATTCGTCTTGGTCTGAAAGTCAATCGCTTCGGGGTAAGTGTTTCTATTAGCAAGGTCTGTGTGCCTATTGTCGTCTTTGGTGCTAATTAGTGTTTTATTTCGTTCCAGCGTACAGCCCAGATTGCGTAACTTAGCGTCACACCTATATGGACTAGCCGGTCCAGAACTTTCTATCCTTCTATTTCATAATTCGATACTCAGGTGAGTTTTCTTTTATCATGTAACGACTTTGTTCACAATTTTATGGTAGATTTTGTCATTAAAGTGTGAATTCCGTACTTTTCAGTTTCACTTTGTCACGGCATCTTTAATCGCCGACACGTGTAGTTTCCCAAAGCCGTACCTACTTATGAACCGTAAAACAACCCACCATACGTGGTAAGCCTATTTGAATTCCTAATTTTAAGGTAAAATTTGTATTCTCAAATACCAACTCTTTTCTAATAGAAACAATTTTTTTTATTTTAGGGTTGTTAGTTTGTTAGCTAACGTTGTTAGTTAACTTTGTTAACTTTGCTAGTTTGTCAGTTTATTGAGAAGATTGTAAGTTTGCTCTGCTTTGTTGGCTTGAGCTATGTTCAACCGATCCATTTAAACAACGAGCACATTCATGGAAGTCACTGAGTGGAACCAGCCTACTTGATCTACTCTCCGGCTCCAGCTACTAGCTGAGACTGCCGCCTACCTCTGTACTTACTGCGGAGCGAGTAGCTGCGTTGGAGGTGTACTGTGATGGAGGTTTGAGTTGCCTCACCTATCGGGTATTTATACTTTTATTTCACTGTGTCTAGATAACTTAAGTAACTCGCTTAAATCTTTAGTCCTCACAATTTAAACTGTAGTCATACTTTATTGTGCGTACTACTTTAAATCTATGCCTATATTGCACTGAATTGGTCCACCGGTCTAGCGGTAAGACCAAACCCTATTAAAGTGTTTACCCTTAAGTATATTCTCTTGTAACCGAACAAACCTAGGTCTTAGAAACTTTAGTTTTGCATGTTTGACCTCAGTGCTTATAAACAAAAGTGTGTCATAATAAATAATTGTCAAACTTACTAGATGTTTTTATTTAGCTCATTCTCATATTTGTCGGTGGTCTCATCTGGCGCTCATTAAATATAAATTCTCGATGATACCTACTGCTCTGGCCATAGCCAAACTCACGGCCTACTAAAACAGAATCTCATGTTCACCACTAGGCATAGCTTAGCCGCAGCAATACCTCTAAGTGGCCTCTCACAGCCCTTACAGGCCCTATCATTATAACGTTATTTAGTTAATATAAATCTTATTACGCAGAAAAACATGTTATTGAGTTGCAGTTTCTAAACATTCCAATTCATACCTTTGACAAAATGCATACCCTCCTATAAAATTACAACACTGCGTTCACAACAACAATGCGGGTAAAAAATCTAGTAAAACTGAACTGTCTTAATCTTCCAACCTATCCGCGTTAGAGTCGATTTTGCCACAATAGGTCTTTCTGGGCTTTTATAAAAAAAATAACCTCGAAGATTAGGACGGGAGCTTCGCTTCGCTTCAGCTCCCGTCTTAATCTTCTAACCTATCGGCATTAGAGTCGATTTTGCCCTAACAGGTCTTTCTGGGCTTTTATTAATAAAATAACCTTTATTATATATAGATATTATGATAGATATTATATTTTTGTATGTACACATAGTCATTATGTGTTGATGTATTTGAAATACCATGAAAAAAAACACCGAACAAACAATGTTCGTTAAAACATAATTCTACTGTTTGATAAGTTTCTTTAATAAAGAAATAAAAAAATAAATTCATTGAATTGTGTTTCAGCAAAATATATTTCTGTGAAGCGAATAAGCGGTGATACAATCATATTCAAAATAAAAATACAAGAACCAAATATTATTTAATATAAGTTTCTGTAAAACGAAATTCTATGAATTTTCTGTCTGCGAAACAATGAAACACCAAACTTCTACGGTTTGATAAGTTTGTTAAATAAAAAATACAAAATTCATTGAATTGTGTTTCTCTGAAATATGTTTCATTCAAGTAAATAGTTATTGAATCAATAATAGTCGAAATAAAAATGCAAGGACCAAATATTATTTGAAACATTTTATGCGAAACAAAATTCTATGAAATTTCTATCTGCAAAACAAGGGGACACCCAGCTTAACCTCTTCACCGCTAAAGTAGATTTCGTAAGTTCTGTCTCACACGCCAAAGTCACAGCACAAACGACCAAAAACCTTACTTAGACAGCACGTAGGTTGCTTTACGTCAACTTGATACTCGTAAAAAGTCATAGCGTGTGGAGCACTAAATGTACTGACTTTATTCAAGTCAATGGCGGTGAATAGGTTAATAATGTTATCTTGTAGGTAAATAATAGATGGAATTCAGTAGGTATTAGTCATATAAACACACATAAGGCCGGCTTGATACACACAGAAGAATATAGATGATATGTGACAGTTTTTTTTGTACAATATAGACAAATAAATAAGGGCGACGTTTAATTTTTTTTACTATATCGGTAAGGCTTCGTCTACAATTTCATTAATTAATTACTTTGTGAAACGAGATTTACCCATATAACGCTTTTAAAATGTCTGCCTCTATCTGTCATTTTGTATTTATCTAAAAGTATTGTAAAGTATGTCATGTATAGCGCAAGGAAAAACATTTTAATTAAATGATATATTGTATTGGGAATTAATTTAAGGATGGACAAACTAACATTTAATGTCGTTTCTTTGGTTACAGGTAGGTATAGTGAGATATTTAGTTGTTTTTATAGTAGAATAGTTAAACATAGCTGACGTAATAAAACTTTGGTTACAGAGCAACACATTGATTTTTTCTTCTATAAATGATCTTACTTATATTTATATTTGCGAAAAAGGGATAAAACCTATTTTAGGTAACAGAGGATTATTACGTTTTATGAATAAGAGGATTATCCTATTGTCGGGTCACAAAATGCCATGTTATTATTTTACTAGTTGTAGGTATGACTTAATACTTAGCCCTTGATTTTAGTATGTTTTAGGACTAAGTGTTTTAGTACAAATGCCGATTTGAGAGTGGTCACGCTGCCTTAAGACCTCTTTACTTTAGGATAAAATAATAACTTTAATAACGATGCATTCTAATTTCTATTTTACTAACCGTACTAATGAAATAGACAAGTACAAGTACATATTCCCTATTTAGTAATAAATAGGGACGTTAATAACAAGCCACGACAGACCGCATGGCGAAGGTAAGTAATTCTCATTTATACCCTCCCGCACAGGCCATGAGCTTTCGTTTAATTATTAACATGTAAGTAACCTTTTTAGGGGCCCGAACTGAACCCTTGTAATGTCGTTTATTGTGCTAGTTAAATAAACCATCTGATTTTTAACCGTTAGGCTTGTATAGTTATTGGGTGTTAAATGCTTGTTCTATAAAAAGGATACCTATCCCAGTTTTAGCAATACACATAATATATTTTTAATGATGCTTTATTTACGTTTCGATAACTGGTTTTTAAATTCGCAGTCATATGAATATTATACTACAGTTAGTAGCATCCGAGACACAGAAACAAAATATTCATGTTCATCACATAATTTGCCCTGACCGGGATTCCCGGGACCACCAGCTTTGTAGGCAATGTCATTATGCACTAGGCTGAACAGGCCGACATTCAAACCCAAGGAAAACTTACTAAAAAAAAGACTCCGGAAACTCGCTATAGTTCTGAAAAACAATTGACCTTGACTAAATAGCTTTCAGCTCATTTTTGTTCATCAAGAGAACAAACAATAGTCGTGTTATTGTGGAAGAGGCACTGCACAATTAAGGCTCAGAGTAGCAATGCACCGACGAGATATTTCAAGGTAAAAAAGTTTAATTTACATTTTTAACATATTAAAATATGTAATAAAAAAAGAAATTATAGGTACTTGTAGAAAGTTTTGTAAATAGATAACATAAGTCGCAGCTACATGGGAATACTATAGCTTTTGCCCGGGACTTCGCCCACAAGGACTTGTGGTAATGTAAAATAAAAATACTAATAAAAATAGATTTTGTTAGTTGCAAAATCTTGACCTTGACATGAATATGATATTTTGTTCAAAATATTTGTGTTGCAGTTAAAATTATTTATGAAGAATTTTTTTTCTGGTTTCTCTCATATTTTAAGATCGCGGATTTTGTCGGTAAATGAAAAAGACACGCTATCTCGGCGCTTGCGGCAGCAAACTTGGGAAACTGATTGAAATATTGTTCGAATATAAATAGACCTCCAGAGTTAATTTTCTCTAAAAGAACTAGACGACTGTACGCACTCCACAGTCCTTATCAAAAAAATTAAGCCGTCGTCTCCCGGCGAAAAAAATTAACATAAGCATTCTTTTGTAATGAGCCTGGGGATCCCAGGGACCGGTAGACGACGGGCACCTTATCCCTTTGAAATAAAATCATCAAGTACTTTCCCGTATGATATTTCAGCTGGTGGCAAACTGTATTGTCAAAGTTATTTCTCAGCTTTATGAGAAGAACAGTTAATTAAGTAATGCTTTCAACTTCCTCAAGCAACTTTCCATGCTCCTGCACTAAGAAATTGGGAAGCAGCTGCTAGTTTTGCCGCCAACATAATAAGACCTACTTATACACCTCTGCAGCTTTACATTCCAGGTGTTACAAGAGTTCGTGAATACATATTCAAGGGTCTAAGTAGAGTGGTCACGTTTAAAGGCACTATCAGTAGGTTGGAGACACGGTGCGCGGTCGTAAAAAGGCAATTTTGCATAAAATTCAAGCGAACTGCATTTCATGGCTATTGCGTATTGGTAGTTTTCCAATATATTCCATCTAATTGCATATCCAAATAGCTATATTCTCAAAGAAAGTAGCGATTACTTTAACGTTCAATGATATGTTCAGTTATGTGGCATTTCGGTTAAGTGTATACTCATATTCAGTGATCTTGTCACAATCATATTAAGGCAGAAAAATCGGCCAAGTGCAATGAGCCACGAGCAATGTAGGGTTCCGTATAGTTCTCCGTCCGTTACATTATGCGGACCACCGCAGGCCACTGCAGTGTGTGGCACGCTTTAAGTGTAGGGGTCTTAAAAAAAGTTATAAAAATTTACTATCGTTTTTTACCGTTTTATCGCCGTAATTAATATTTACACTCATGCTAAATTACAGCTTTTTAGTACTAACCGTTACTGAGCTAAGTCACGGACAAACGGACATAGAGAATCTATAAGGGTTCTTTGTTAACTACGGAACCCTAACATGGACGTTTTTCGTGTCCTTTGCTGTATGTTCGTAGACATATCGGTACGTATAGTATTAATTGTAAGTACTTTCAAGTGTGGGGATGTACCTACTTGTTCCAAAAAAATACGTGATAGAAAAAAATAATTTGGCACTTTTTTAGAAGCCTTCGACGTTCGTCTTCATCTCTGATTTCTGGCATTGAAATTTTAACTACTATTTCCCTACATTTAAAATGTAAAGCGGATTAACCACTCATAAACGGACCCCTAAGTTGAGGGTTGTCACCTCATTTTTATGTAGATTGACGTGAGAAAGTTATTATAAGGATAGATTCAAGTATTAACTAACTTAACACTTGTAAAAGCCATGTAATATAATTAAGCAAAAAGTGCAGTGGTAGTATTTGTTGAATGCAGACTTTACAAAATAATTGAAAGATTGTAGGGGAAATGCAGAATAATAGTATTTTATATACTTACTACTAATAATACTGCCAATAAATTTAGTTTTCTGTTATTAGTTACATCGACTACTACTTTTCTGCTCTGCATAAGGTTGACTGGTAGAGAAGGCTCCATAGTATTAAGTCCACTTTTTAGGGTTCCCTAGCCAAAATGGCAAAAACGGAACCCTTATAGTTTCGTCATGTCTGTCCTTTCGTCCGTCCGGCCGTCCGTCCGTATGTCTCAGCCGATTTACTCGGAGACTATAAGCACTACAATGATGGATTTTTATATTAGAAAGGTGAATTCTATGAACTGCTACATAAAAGTGATGTAAAATTACAAAAATATATTTAATTAGCGGGGACACTCCATAAGTGTAACCGGTGGATAAAAAAAAAATTTCAACGCATATTTATAGTCGTGTGGGGTATCCATGTAGGCCTTTAAAAATGGTATGGAGGTTTCTAGAAAACTTTTCCATTTAAGTCAACCGTTGGTGAGATATTGGCTGTCACAGTCATAAAAAGTGTCCCCCTCACCTCTAATTTCTAATTTATGAAGTTCGAATTTATGAAAAAATTGAAGTCGTGTACATTAATAAATAGTTTTAACGATTTTTGGTTCGAATAAGATAGATTTTACGGTTTTTGAGTTTTCGCTGAAAATCTGTCTTGCTCAAACAAAACGTCGTAAGTGCCGTGAGTTCCCTATGAACACAAAGACCTTTTCAGATTCAATGTATTGGATAGTGGTTTTAAATGTGGATTAGTAGGTGTTGGTAGGGAACCCTTCATTGTGCGTCATCCGACACGCACTTGTACATTAAGACTTTCCTTGTGATCAAAAAGCTTTACATAAGTCACTAGTTTTTAAATGAGATATTGACCAAACAAGAACAAATAGGCAACTTTAAAGTGCAAACACAGTGAAAACAAATTCCACCACCTGATATATCGTTCCATAACAGAATTGTACATTTCATTTCGACACCATAGATTTCAAATATTTAGAAAGAAAGAAAGAAAGAAAGAAAGCATTTATTCACTGCACCAAAAGACACACAGTTACAAATATAATATACTCAGTACATGAACATACAGTTAAAAAGTGCGTCTTCGCGGCAGTGAATCGGTCGCTGTCTCAGCATTATGCCGAGGTGTCAGACACCTGCAGCGCTGGTTTTCAGACAGCACCGTACGTGATTCACGGAACGCAACACAACATACTATACATATAGGAAAGGTATACATATAATGAATAAAATCAAAGGTGTTATATATATGAATGAGACTACCACAAAACAGGGTAAACTGGTGTGAACATGAGGAGGAATTTACTCAAGAGTGGGGGGATATAGACCGAAATGAAAAAAATAAAAAATAAAACAAGGAACAGCTTCAAAACAATTAAAATCAATTAAAAACACATGAAAAAAAGGCGACACAGTTGGAATAAGTGCTGGTTGGTTCAGGAATAGGATTTTTGGAGCGTCAACAGATAGCCCTTAAGCATGCGCTTAAAGGTATACTTGCTAGACGCCCCTTGGATAGGTGGAGGGAGATCATTCCAGCACTTGGACGCCGCAAACCTGAAACTTCCTCGAAACGCTGCGGTATGATGCTTAGTCACCAAAATCATTGCCTTACACCTGCGCGCACTTTTGGGCCACGCAAGTTTACTCAGCAAATATGCTGGGACCCCAGACCGTACTATACCAAAAAGAAGAGTGGCGAGGCGCGTCTGCGTGCAGGCATGTTCAGCAGACCAGCGGCGTTCAAGTAGGGAGTGATGTGGGAGCGGGGAGGGACTCGGAAGCAGAAACGAGTGCATGCGTTTTGCACTCGTTGTATGAGTTTTTTTGTACGACCAGTAATGCAACCACCATACACGATATCACAGTAGTTTAATCTAGACAATACCAGCGATTCGCAAAGGTTGATACGCAAATCAACACTTAAGTAATCGCGAATATTGTATAGAACTTTAAGGCGGTAGAAACAGTTACTCACAACTTTAAGTATGTGGTTTTCAAAGCGCAGCTTGCCGTCCATGAGGAGGCCAAGGTTATTTGCTTCTACCACCCTTTCTACTGGTTCGCCCATGATGGCAACACTCCTGGCAGTCAAAGCCTCGAGGTTATTGACAGTATTACGGATTTGATGTTCTGAGCCAAAAACTACATATTTCGACTTGTTCGGATTAAGGACAAGGCAGTTCTTTTCCGACCAAGCAAAAATACGATCAAGGTCCGCGTTCAGAGTGTTGACAGCATCAGATATATCGGTTGGTGCGCTGGAGACGTAAAGCTGGAGGTCATCAGCGTAAAGGTGGTATTTGCTGCCCTTTATATTATTGATGATGTCAGCACTATTTGACGTTACAAATAATTTATTAAATTCATTCGCGGAAACTATATATATGGCACAACTATATATAGGGCAAATAGCGGACACCCGAATAAATTGCTGAAAAAACACATGACAAACAAGTTAAATAATTAATGAATTCGCTGACAGCCCTATAGCTCGTGAATCGGGAATGCTCTCGAACATCGAGTTCGGCTCGCCTCATACGTTATTCAACAACTATTTACTGTGACTCGAAAACCGATCTTTCTACCCTCTGACATATGCAAGTAGACTACGAATATCAAGTCAATCAGTGGTAACGCACTTTAGTTTATGTCTTTTCAATCTATTCCATAAAAGAATGAGAAAAAAAATGTGAACTGGATCTATGGTCGTAGTATTTTTTTTATATTATGTTGCTTACAAATATCGACAGGCCAAGCTTGGCTCCGCATTTTCGTTTGTGTACCTACTGCTTGGCAAACAGGTATCTCGTATATATGTATTTTTATTGGCCATGAAATACGACAATGAAAATAAAACGCAGCATATATACATGTAGGTACACGGTTAAATCGGTGCCACAATCAAGGCAGATAATAACTAAAATCCATCAAAGCGGCTTAACCGTAATCGTAATAGAAAACTTAATTAACTATGTAACAGATAACCATCAATAAAAAACTTAACTAACGTTATTTACTGGAAGCATAATTCTGAAAAGGTTATGGATTAAAGAAAAAAAAATACAATTGTAGAAAAAAATCGCCATTTGACTAATACCATTTTTATTGTAGGGTAGGTACTATATTGGATTTGATTACATAATGGTTATGAATAAGAAACAAGGGAAATGAACTTTACATATCAACAGATAGTATAGATAGGTAACCCATAACCCACACTCATACAATGACACTCGAAAAATATTATCCATCCTTCTGCCGCAATCGGGTAAATAAAAATATTCATATGATCTAAACAGAGTTTTTTCTTTTTGAATAACTAAAAAAACTGCCAACAAATACAATCAAGAAAATTTGGAACCTGCTTTCATTTATTTTACATTGAATAAAAGATGTTTCTATATCAGAACAAATGTCAACTCTCGTGACCCCGCAACTCAAGTTTCTGGATTCCAATTCAAAGGCCAAATGAAAAAATGTATATAGCTGAAAGTATGAGTCAACAGTCAAACGAAAACTTCATCCTACTTTGCCAAGTTTTACGAAATCAGCAAGGTCCTGCTTAAGTTTATAATGAAAAACGCTGAACGATTTCTTTCATTTCGTATTCTTGGCAGCAATCTGAAAAGCTGCACCCCCATTCTGTAGGTAGACTAATTCTCGGAATGCATCCGCTGTTTAAAGACGATACTTAATTGTCGGTTGTTAATATTTACTTTTAACTATCATTGAAACTTGATCTTTTCCGGGTATTTTTTCGAGTCTTATTTATTGGCACAGCAAGAAAAATTTATTATCACTGGTGTCATCTACCATATCGAGCCGTATATTTTGAGAGCATACATTCTGAACACGGACCGCGTGAGATCATTCCACTTGTTCATACTGTCTATGGAAATAACTACACATGACACTTCAAAGGTTTTGTATGTCGCAGATACAATCATCTCCTGGGACACTTTCAGTTGAATTTGTGTAGGATCCTCACAAAAATATTTTATTTCCTAAGTTGTATAAAGGGAATAAATATATAAAAAACCATTCAATTGTTCACAACCACATGGGACGTAAAGAATGTGCCATCGATTTACGAGCTCAACATACAACTGTACAAAAGTTGCCAAATTTTAATTAATTTCAATTAGCCATTGCCTTTATATAATCTGTGTTTTTTTACTTTTGGTGTGTTGTGTTCTGGTAAGTCAATGCATGCCGCGACCCAATCAGGCGATAGCACGTCAAATGTACATTTTATTTGTGTAAATGGGTGGATCAACAATCTTGACTCGTTGTCCAAGGGACAGTAGTGGCGCAGTTTGTTCAAAAAAATGTTGTATTAAGTTCTACTAACATGCTTAGTAGATGACCATTATAGAAATAGCTTATAAGCACCACAAACATACATATGTTTGATAAACTTAAATAGCATAAAATCACGATTTTATTCGAATTTTGTCCCCTGGACAACTGGACGTAACCACGGCAACGAGTGGCGCTAAAAAGTTGATTCACCCAAATGCGACAAATCTTTTAAAACCCTCTAAGGCCTCAATATTCATATTTCCAAAAAACATCGTGTCTGTCTCAGCCAAAACGGCCCTGCTCTAAATTTAGATCCAGCATCTTTATCCGCCACCCTTTCCGACAAACCAAATTCTATTCCATTCCATTTGTACCTCAGTGATCTAAAAAATAATGTGCCCGTTGTTAAAAGAGTGCCGCGCGGCGCTAGGATCTCCGTCGCTAACCACCTTTCAGGCCTGATTACAAAATATGTGGAGTACAACCAAATTGATGATTGGCATAATCTTCTCCTTCTTTCATTCAAGACCGTTCATGCAAAAGATGAATTTTTGTGTTAAGGAAATCCTTAACACAAAATATTAAAAACAATTGCGTTTCGAATACAACTCCACACTTTTCTCGACCTTCTAAAAAGTGCATCTCATTCATCCACCTTTAATAGAACTAAATTGGTTGAATGTAAAATTAGCGATGATGATCTTAAGAGTGTCGTCTTCTTTTTACAGAAGACGTGCTGTCGCCAGATACTCCCGATACCCTCCTGGCTTTACGGTCTAAATACCCCCCGGCTCCTGCAATACCTTACTTTTTGACTCGCCTACAGCTGACCAGGCCTGCCTTCAAATCGAAGGCAGAGACGTTATTTACGCTATAATTTCGTTCTAAATCGGTTCAGCGGCCGGTCTGGACGAGATTTCACTCCAGCATTTGAAGGATCTAATTTCTCAATCTGCGGGCGACGCATGTTAGCAGCTTATCTGTTCTCTCACAAAATTAATAAATATAAGTTTTCAGGTAAAATTAACGCTGAAATTGTCCACCTCTTCTACGGTGCTAACCTGATCGCCCTAAGCAAAAAGGACGGAAGGGTCGGGACCTATCGGTGTGGGGTCAACTTTACGACGTCTGGCATCCTAAATTGCGGTTAGACGCATCAAATCAAACTTACAGTTTCTTTTCGAACCAGTGCAGTTAGGTTTTGGCACAAAACGTGGGTGCGAGGCAGCCATCTATGCCTTAAGAGCCTACCTTATATGTGATGATTGTGAAATTGTAGTCAAAATTGATGTGATAAATTCAATTCGGTAAATACTTTGCTGACGAAAATTAAAGACAAAATTCCAGAACTTTACAACTATCTTCTCCTTAATTATCCTATATCTCCTATTAAGGTTATTATTATTTAACTATTATTACCGCTTGTAAATCAGTAAATGTTTATACCATATTTGCCAATATATTTGGAATCTCGAACATTATTTAGCCATATTTGCGGTTTAAATTAATCTGGTTTAAGTTAATGTTATTTAACTATTATTACCGCTTGTAAATGTGATGTAATTTGATTAGTGATATTTTAATAGGGCTTCGAACTTCATGAAAGTTAATTGTTGTTTTATTAGTTCATTTAATTATTAAGTACACGTATATTCAGTCATTTAAGTCTAACATAGACATATTCCGAGCCACTTTTAGCAGTTTTAGTTAGCGGTTTTAAAAACTAATTATGGTTTACTAATACAGCTTTCCTAGTCTTTCTGTTGATCTTTACCAAATTAATAAATGATCACTTTATTTGGTCAAGTATAATAAGCAGGGACAATACAGTTGACAAATGACTACAACATAAATCTGCTTAACAACCAACCATTTCTTGTTCCTCTCAGCTCAATTCTATTTTATTTTACTACAGAGATATGTTACGCAACTAAAATACGTCGAGTAACTTGTATTGCTGAACTCGACATCGGAAGGAGTTGAATTTTTAAGCAAGTGCTTGCTTATGGTAAGATTTTCAGGAACTTCTGAGTTCAGCCTTTTATATATTCCTTCCGCGGCCTATAATAATTTTATACCCTGTGTTTCGCGTACTCGTTCTAATCTCTTCATCGTTAGTACTACAAAAGCGCAAGAGGATTGCGCGAAAAACATTTAAATTTAATTGAAATTTGATGACATGTCACAGATTGATGCCCTATTTCCTCGTAAAACTGCGCACAAACAATAGTAGATTGTGTCTCAAGGGAGCAAAATGATATATTTACGGCGAGGGCGGTATATTGAATCCTGAGTGAAACGAAAGATTCTACAATAGAATCCTGAGCGTAGCGAGGGATTCTAAAGTAGAATCTTGAGCGTAGCGAGGGATTCAAGTGTTTACGCCCAAGACGGAAATAATTTTGCTACCGTGTGACACATACTGCTTTTCACACCGTCTATGAGGCTCGCTGCCAAAAACATTAAATATCTTACAAATGATTTTACTACAGAGTGTCACATACTGCTTTTCACACCTTCTATGAGGAAAAGAGTCATTGTTGCCCTCAAATGAGGGAAGAAAAGTAAATCTTTGATCCCTCATTCGAGGGCAACAATAACTCTTTTCTGAATAGCAGGTGTGAAAAGGTGATTTGGCATCACTTGTACCTATACCACCCTATTTAATAAATCGGATTTTTCTATTACTATCATATAGCCAAATCGCCTGAAGTGAAACGAGAATCGTAAGCGTGCGTAAAGCAAGCTCATCTAGGTATGTCATAGGAAATGTTCCACAGGAATTGCGTAAATTTGGAAGTAAACGTCCGTCCAACTTCACCGTCGCAACTTCGTTGTCAGTCAGTAAGTACACCGTCGTTGTAAGATCTTCTCAACTGGAAGTGGAAACTTTCCGAATTGCGGTTCATTGTCAACTGGATATAGTCCTGGTCAAGAATAGTCTTACGGGTTGTTGTTAAAGGCGACTAATATTCATCGAGGGTCACGAACGATTTTCTCCCGACGACCCGATTAACGACCCCAAGGATAACGGTGAATACGCATCCACAGTATGGAGTCCACTTTATTCAGTTCATGTAATTTCATTAGACCGTATACAAAAAAAGATTTTCAAACGCCTTCACTGCCGTTACTTCCGAACTCGGTCTACTGACTTATTTAAAATACGTTAACAACAAGTATTTAGCAAGAGCATGTAATATTTTTAATAAGAAATATTCCCAAACAGATATATTTCAATTAAACCGTCACGAGTTTATTTCTGCAATTAAAGCAAGTGTTAAATCATAACAGTTTCATGAATTCTCGTTAAAATATTTGTGGAAACTGCCATAATATTACTCTTAAAATTTAAAATTATTATTAATTTTTCTCTTTCATGTTCTACTACTTTCTAAATTCAAATAATTACTTATTAATTAGTTTAAGAGATTTGCTTTTGCTGTATGTTGTATTAACTCAGGGCAAAAATTCAGTAACTGTTGGTGGAAACTGTTTTGGCATATGTGAAATATAACGCTGTTTTTTTTTTCATTAAAATAAATAAAACCGTGTCGATCCAGGGCCAAAAATGGTGGGCGCTAGGAGGGGCGCAGTTCGTTCCCATTGAGATGCCAGTATGAGAACACAGACCAAGGTTTCAGTGTTTTCCCTCATTTACCCGCCGATCAATTGCGTAACGTTTCGTGTGAGTATCTAAGTTATTAGATACTTAGGTAACCCTCTGGTCAAATAACCACCCATCTGTTTTAAAAAAAATTGGTATATGTAGGTATAGTCAAGCATTCACTAAACATATATATACAATTATGCAAGTGCGTGTGTGTGTGTTTGTTGTAAATACCTACTTTTTATGAATGTTCCTGACAATTAGGTAACTTTATGTACTAATAGTAGAAGAGCCGACGACACTGAACCTAGTTCGATAAGACTCCCAGATGAGATATATATTATAAGATGCGTCATTCCTGGGGGAACACGAAACGGCTATGCTGCCATGCAAAAAACCTGGTGGCCATAGTAAAAAAAATTTTTCAAAAAAAATAAAATTTCCGGTTTCTAGTACGATAAGTCTCCCAGGTTTCGTTTGTTCCTCGATACAGGGGAGGGGTAGGACTATACGATAATGCAGTGCTGCAAGCCCCCCTGACTGGCCTTGTCAGTGGCAGCAGCATGATAAGTGACGCCAATATTGAGGTATCTAGTATGATCGGTCTCCTAAACAAAACAAGGCTCATCTGAAAGATCATCAATTTCTGTGTAAGAAAAACCACTGCTGCCTTTTCCTAATAGTGGAGAAGGTGGTGCTGCAGCGATTGAAGGAGCTCAGTACACTGAACCTAATTCGATAAGACTCCCAGGTGATATGTATATTATAAGATGCGTCATTCCTGGGGGAACACGAAACGGCTATGCTGCCATGCAAAAAACCTGGTGGCCATAGTAAAAAATTTTTTTCAAAGAAAATAAAATTTCCGGTTTCTAGTACGATAAGTCTCCCAGGTTTCGTTTGTTCCTCGATACAGGGGAGGGGTAGGACTATACGATAATGCAGTGCTGCAAGCCCCCCTGACTGGCCTTGTCAGTGGCAGCAGCATGATAAGTGACGCCAATATTGAGGTATCTAGTATGATCGGTCTCCTAAACAAAACAAGGTTCATCTGAAAGATCATCAATTTCTGTGTAAGAAAAACCACTGCTGCCTTTTCCTAATAGTGGAGAAGGTGGTGCTGCAGCGATTGAAGGAGCTCAGTACACTGAACCTAATTCGATAAGACTCCCAGGTGATATGTATATTATAAGATGCGTCATTCCTGGGGGAACACGAAACGGCTATGCTGCCATGCAAAAAACCTGGTGGCCATAGTAAAAAATTTTTTTCAAAAAAAATAAAATTTCCGGTTTCTAGTACGATAAGTCTCCCAGGTTTCGTTTGTTCCTCGATACAGGGGAGGGGTAGGACTATACGATAATGCAGTGCTGCAAGCCCCCCTGACTGGCCTTGTCAGTGGCAGCAGCATGATAAGTGACGCCAATATTGAGGTATCTAGTATGATCGGTCTCCTAAACAAAACAAGGTTCATCTGAAAGATCATCAATTTCTGTGTAAGAAAAACCACTGCTGCCTTTTCCTAATAGTGGAGAAGGTGGTGCTGCAGCGATTGAAGGAGCTCAGTACACTGAACCTAATTCGATAAGACTCCCAGGTGATATGTATATTATAAGATGCGTCATTCCTGGGGGAACACGAAACGGCTATGCTGCCATGCAAAAAACCTGGTGGCCATATTAAAAAAAAAATTTCAAAAAAAATAAAATTTCCGGTTTCTAGTACGATAAGTCTCCCAGGTTTCGTTTGTTCCTCAATACAGGGGAGGGGTAGGACTATACGATAATGCAGTGCTGCAAGCCCCCCCTGACTGGCCTTGTCAGTGGCAGCAGCATGATAAGTGACGCCAATATTGAGGTATCTAGTATGATCGGTTTCCTAAAAAAACCAAGGCTCATCTGAAAGATCATCAATTTCTGTGTAAGAAAAACCACTGCTGCCTTTTCCGAATAATGGAGAAGGTGGTTGCTGCTGTGATTGAAGATCACCTTCAGCGCAGCTGGATTCGGTTTTTCAATTCAGTTTTGTCAGCAATCACCCGGTTCCTTTCGATTTGTACTGATTTAATACGCGTGCCACGTACACTTAAGAATAATTTTGCTTGTCGTTGATTGCATAAACAAATGATTTTGAAAAGTTATTCTCCATTAAACCGAAATAAGAGCTCCATAGAGAATCTACAAAACACTTTTTATACACTAGCTGAATAATTGCTAAAATGTACATCAACCTTGTGTGATTTGAAGATGAGATAAAAGCGGTAACTCAAAATGAAGCTTTTTAAATAAAAATCAAGTACACCTATTCAGGTTCCATTTGTGTTAGTTAGCTGTAAAATATAACTGTATTTCCATTATATCGAAATAAGCTCTTTAACCTCCTACGACCCATTTTCGAAGACGGTACTTCCGAGGAAGACCCAATGTCCTAATATTAGAACTAATTAATAAAGTACTGAACGCCCGGACCAAAAATTATTCATATCTGGTTAACCGTATATTTTGTTCTAGTACTATCACAGTGGGTCATTGCTCCAACTCTCTGTTAAAATACTTGGGCTTTCACTGCAAACTGATTTTGTCCTAGTATTATCACTTTGAACCCCAGGAGGATAAAGAACCCAGGAAAAACTTCTATACAGTAGTTGAATAACTGATTCATTTTGATTAACCGCTTTTATCTCGCCTTCAAATCACATAAGGTTGTACATTTTATCAATTACTCAGCTATTGTATAAAAAGTATTTTCTGGATTCTCTATAGAGTCTATTTCGATATAATGGAAATACAGTTATATTTTACAGCTAACTAACAGAGATGGAAACTGAATAGGTGTACTTGATTTTTATTTAAAAAGCTTCATTTTGAGTTACCGCTTTTATCTCATCTTCAAATCACACAAGGTTGATGTACATTTTAGCAATTATTCAGCTAGTGTATAAAAAGTGTTTTGTGGATTCTCTATGGAGCTCTTGTTTCGGTATAATGGAGAATAACTTTTCAAAATCATTTGTTTATGCAATCAACGACAAGCAAAATTACTCTTAAGTGTACGTGGCACGCGTATTAAATCAGTACAAATCGAAAGGAACCGGGTGATTGCTGACAAAACTGAATTGAAAAACCGAATCCAGCTGCGCTGAAGGTGATCTTCAATCACAGCAGCAACCACCTTCTCCATTATTCGGAAAAGGCAGCAGTGGTTTTTCTTACACAGAAATTGATGATCTTTCAGATGAGCCTTGGTTTTTTTAGGAGACCGATCATACTAGATACCTCAATATTGGCGTCACTTATCATGCTGCTGCCACTGACAAGGCCAGTCAGGGGGGCTTGCAGCACTGCATTATCGTATAGTCCTACCCCTCCCCTGTATCGAGGAACAAACGAAACCTGGGAGACTTATCGTACTAGAAACCGGAAATTTTATTTTTTTTGAAAAATTTTTTTTACTATGGCCACCAGGTTTTTTGCATGGCAGCATAGCCGTTTCGTGTTCCCCCAGGAATGACGCATCTTATAATATACATATCACTTGGGAGTCTTATCGAATTAGGTTCAGTGTACTGAGCTCCTTCAATCGCTGCAGCACCACCTTATCCACTATTAGGAAAAGGCAGCAGTGGTTTTTCTTACACAGAAATTGATGATCTTTCAGATGAGCCTTGTTTTGTTTAGGAGACCGATCATACTAGATACCTCAATATTGGCGTCACTTATCATGCTGCTGCCACTGACAAGGCCAGTCAGGGAGGCTTGCAGCACTGCATTATCGTATAGTCCTACCCCTCCCCTGTATCGAGGAACAAACGAAACCTGGGAGACTTATCGTACTAGAAACCGGAAATTTTATTTTTTTAGAAATTTTTTTTTTACTATGGCCACCAGGTTTTTTGCATGGCAGCATAGCCGTTTCGTGTTCCCCCAGGAATGACGCATCTTATAATATACATATCACCTGGGAGTCTTATCGAATTAGGTTCAGTGTACTGAGCTCCTTCAATCGCTGCAGCACCACCTTCTCCACTATTAGGAAAAGGCAGCAGTGGTTTTTCTTACACAGAAATTGATGATCTTTCAGATGAGCCTTGTTTTGTTTAGGAGACCGATCATACTAGATACCTCAATATTGGCGTCACTTATCATGCTGCTGCCACTGACAAGGCCAGTCAGGGGGGCTTGCAGCACTGCATTATCGTATAGTCCTACCCCTCCCCTGTATCGAGAAACAAACGAAACCTGGGAGACTTATCGTACTAGAAACCGGAAATTTTATTTTTTTTGAAAAATTTTTTTTACTATGGCCACCAGGTTTTTTGCATGGCAGCATAGCCGTTTCGTGTTCCCCCAGGAATGACGCATCTTATAATATATATCTCATCTGGGAGTCTTATCGAACTAGGTTCAGTGTCGTCGGCTCTTAAACTATAAGGGTAAATAGATTTTATTGTCAATTTTAAGTATAAATATATGAGCTGACAATTAAAATTTCACATTAAAATCTACCTACGGTAGTACAAAAGTTACGTGATTGATTACCCCGCTTGTTGTGTACAAACTTCATTACAATATTCTATCCCATTAGCAAACACTTCACAATGCGGGGCGTTAAATATTATCCAAATAAATGCTTTGTTATAGGCTCAAAGTTTCTTTAAAGCACGTTCGAGGTTGGTGGTTTTTTTAATCGTCCGGGTGTACAGCCAAGAGTGAGGCGGAACGTTGGCACCTTGAAACAATTAAGTCCAATTTTGGCAAAGGATCGAACACGTGTGTGTGTGTGTGTCTGTGTGGTTACATTGTAGTTAGGTATATTACTCACTTACATATTCGAAACTAGATAACTAAAATGGAATAGTTCATCACAAAAATTGTTTAAGAGAAGACGTTAGAGAGTATGACGTTATCGCCTATAATTATGAAAAAATAAAGCCAATATTATTTATTTCAATTGAATTTGAAATATAAAATTTTCGTTAGCAGACGCTACTGCTTTGTAAAAAAAACATTTGTTTTTATAAACATTTTAACCATATTATGTACAACAGTTTCTTTCATTGCATTCAAAGCTATATTTTGTATCAAACTGATCGTGCAAAAGAGATTTTACAAACTACATAGTTTTGTTGGCGACTTCGTCCATGTGGAACTCGTTTATATCGTATATCCATACAAAATTAAACATCCCCCGTGATAAAATGTCGTTCCCAGTCTCAAACTATCCCTGTACCAAATTTTATCTCGATCGCTTCAGCGGTTTAAGCGAGAGTTACTTTCGCGTTTATAATATTAAGCATACTTAATATCCATAGATCGGATATAAAAATCTTAAGTACTCATAAAAAACTATTGTTTACTTACAATGAGCTTAAACTATTATGACAACTTTATCTATCTATATATTACATTCCAACTTATCACTTATGAATCGTTCTATTTTTGTTTTAAACATATTTAAAGATTTGGACTCTTGTACTTCACTGGGTAAGTCATTATACAATTGCATGAAGGACATACATACAATGTATTTATTTTGCCATAGCCGGTTCTGTTTTTGATTATATCCGTGTTCCTTAGACTGAATTATACTATACAAACTTTTCCTTATTAAAACACAGATCGTAAGAGTATTTAAACTTATTTTATATCTATATTATACTAGCTTTTTTCCGCGATATATGGTAGTTTACATGTTATTTTTATGTATAAGCTTTATTACTGCATACAGGCAAATTAGTACATTTTCGCTATTATGCGCAGGGCATATTTCATTGAAAACATGTCATGTATTAAATTGCGGCGAATTCAAAAATTCAGAGTGTGGTATCCCTGACTTGTAACACGAAAAGCACTCGTCGTCTTGACACTTGAAATATGTTTAAAATTTAAAACCCTTTTATTAATTTACCTGTACATAGTACAATACAAACTAATATTATAAACTATCTGTGCCCTGCGACTTCGTCCGCATGACACATGTGAACTTGACCGATTCATGATTAAAAGTAGGTACCCTAAATATTGACTCTTGTTATAATCGATCCCCATATCAAATTTCATGCCAAATATAAATTAAGTTAACCTGACAAGTCCGAGCGTAATGTTCGTAATCGATAATGAGTACCGATGAGTACCTAAATTTACAGGACAAACGTAAGTATCAAAAATATTATTTCATAAAATAATGACGTTTGACAATTCAGGTTATGTTGTCATATAAAAAGTTCCATAAAAAATTCATTCTCATCTTTCATTTGCCAGACTATGTAATTTAGAAAAACGCTAAAAATGTCTTGTGTTATTTAAACGGCGATTTATCTATATACGAGTAATATTTATATATAATTTAGGATGCGAGAAGAAAGCATAAAAGCATATTTTGGGATTACCCTCAAAAAGATCATTATTAATCTACCCCGCATTCGCTGGGTGCGCGATGACAGCGCCAACTAGCGATTGCAATTACGGCGGACTTTGAATTGTCAAATGGCCGGCTTTCATTACGAAGAGTAAGTAAACAATCAAATAATTTCAATGAAATATCGTAATTTACATATATTCTACTCGATGATGTAAATTTATAATAAAGTTGACCTTTTTAGGGTTCCGTACCAAAATGGTAAAAAAGGAACCCTTATGGTTTCACTTTGTCTGTCTGTCTGTCTGTTTGTCACATCGCTAAATATCTCAAGAACTACTTATGCTATCGATTTGAAATTTGGAAAAGTTATAAAGAAGGCTAACGTACATACATAGAACATGACTTTTTTAAATATTTATTTTAATTTCTGTGAAAAATGACAGATAACAGGTGGTTCAAAATTTGAAAGTCTTATTTTCAGTTAAACAGGGCCAGATCCGCGCAATCACAAACAACATCGCTTTCCAACCACAATTTATTTATTTATTTATTTTTCTAAACCTTAATTTAAAAACTAAACCATAATTTGTATATAAATCTAAATAGAACCTCAAAAGTAGGTACAACACACATAGGTACATTTTATACAATATAGTACTATGGTAAATATTGGGTACGAGTTGATATTTTTTTTATTTCTACACTATAATAATAGAAATACCTATAATCATAACCACTTATTTAGACAACAAAACCACAAAAAATATGCCAAAATATCAGAGACTTAATAATTACTCTGCCTTTTACAATATAACAAGTATACCTTAGGTCTTCGATCATAAAGTTCGAAATTAAGTTAAACTATTAGGTAAGGATAATGACCGTGATTTTAATAGTTATACCCATAGTTTTACCCATAATTACCAATATAGGTTAGGCCAAAATTTGGATGCGCACAATCAGATTTTAGTGGGAACATTATAGTCGTAAAATGTTAGATAACGCTAATACTTACTTTTAAACTTTATATTTGCCTTTGACTAGGTTCACACAGCTATGTACCGGTCGTTTTTTAAACATGTTTGATTCGGCCTTTGACGGATCAATGGCTACAGTTTCGGCTGTGGTGTCAGGCGCGTTTACTTTTAAATGTGCTTTTCCGGCGAGGTCGTCGGATACTCCTCTAACAGGTCTTAGTAGTCATCCGACTTATCGCTCTGCTGATCAACAATCTTATTTGTTTGGTGTTGGTGTCAATGGTGACATATCGTTATCTCGCTCCAACTCCACTCGTGATAAAGAGTGACGATTCGTTGGCATCCGTATCGGCAAAAGCTGATCGACGTGTCGCTTCCACTCGTCTCCGTCGGAGAGACGCACTGTATACGTGAGTGGATCTCAGCCCTCGCCAAAAACCCCTTCGGCTTACTTACTCGATTGCCGGCGGTAGTCCCGCGCCAGCACCGCGGCGCCGGGCTCCATGGGCCGTGCGGTGCCCGGACGATGCATTCCGGAACGCTCCTGTGCCGCACGAACTCGCTCCTCGCGTTCAAAATTAGGCAGTATGACGTCTAATCGCCCACGAACCGCCTAACGATCATGACTTCCGCCGGTGTCACGGCCGCCGGATATGGACTCGTTACCGTGTGCGTAATAAAATTCTTTCTCATATAGATACTCAGTGAATTCGGCTGACGCGAACGGCGGCCCCCCATCGCTGGGTAAGCCGAATCAGGCGAACTGCTTCCGCAACTTGAGTACCGTCGCTCCAGCACTGGTATAACATTCATTCGTATTTAGCGTGGGACAAATCCTGCAATTTGCTTGAAGTTAGTTTATCAAAGAAGTTAGTTTAGATCTGACATGTTCGATATGACCCTTCTACATACTAAAGGTTTATCATTTAGGTATAGGCCGAGGTACTTTTCTTAATGAAAATAGTGGATTTCATCATTTTATTTATTTAATACGGTATTTGTGGGATCTTGGGGGCTTCTATTGTGGACTGTATAGGTATAAATGATACGGCGGCTGGTTGTAATACGGAGTATTTATAATGCAGCACTTGTTCACACTGATTACATTACTTATGTATCTTAAAAGTCACCTTTTCTTATAATAACCTATTAGCTCTTATTTTTGTGCCCTGCACCTCCATGCAGCTATATTTCGGGCGGGCTCGATATTGCCATACATATCTTAATAATCGGCCAGGGATGCCAGCCTAACATTCCTTTTTATATGGTAATGTTGGCAGTGATGTCAACAGTATTTGAATATACTAACTGGTTTAGAAACATACGTATAACGACCATATAACCTACACGTAAGTACATAATTAAATTAATTAAACATCCAAACCAATCTAAGATCGTTCATTGAATCAGTTCAATCAGGTAATCACGTTACATTTTGCCTTATGTGGACTCAATCTAAATATAATTGAATTTGCTCAGTAAATGATATACAAACACCACCAATTGCGTTTGTGATCCTTTCGGATTTAAGCGGTGCCAAACAAAAATATTTGTTGAGGTAATTGAGAATTATAATGACATATTTTGGTCATTTTTTGTTGGTTTGTTTCCAAGAAAAGATACTTACCTATTCTTTTGTAATGCTTCTCATTGATTTTAAATAGTTGATCTAACGAACCACCAGTGACAACTAACAGTGGATTCTATCCTATTGAAAAGTATGTGTTTTATGTAAGTACATCTTCCATCTTTGTAATTAAATTTTATGTAGAAGGTAGGTCTAGACGTTTAGGATGAGAGGCTGTTTGTTTGTGTGTGCACATCAATATCTCCAAAACGGCTTAACCGATTTCCATACGGTTTTCTGCAATGGTTTTTTTTTCAACAACATGCTTAATTCATGTTGTCTTTACGTCGGCGCACTGTTAATTGAGACACCTTGGTTTCAACAAGTAGTAGGTAAGTGTACAATGATAACAGAAACTAAATTCGAGTAGCTAGGTAGGTACAGTCGCAAAATAGTCCTGCTAATTAACAACTGCAGGCTTGGGATGCGAACGATTTTTCGGAGAAGCGAACAAACTCACTAAAGGCTGACAAGGGACCGACGACCAAATCTTGTTAACAAATTGTAAATTACTTAAGTATTTCATTTATTTCCGGACATGTTTGAATGGGTAGTGAATCCGAATTAAATGGCTTGTCTCAGCTTTGTAACTCTGTCAAAATTTGGAAGTGGAACCAAATATTTCGTTAATTTGATAGACTGGCGCAAATTGTTATCCTTAATGGTTTTATCAAAGAAGTATACTGGCGTTTTCATTCTAAAGTGTTCATTTCACTTTTTTCTCGGTACCTATTTGGTAACTTTGGGTTTGACTTATTCATCGTGAGCATCACTCCTGCTTTGATTAAGGAAAAAATTGATCACTATTTTTTATTCCACTATGTATTTCGATTTATGCAAGAAAAAAGAAGTTACATTGATATATTAAAATGCTTATTCTTAATTACTTTGATCATTCCAGATTAAATATTTGCCAAGATTATGCGGAGATAAAATTTTAAAATCGTCAACGTTTTCGAGCGTGCTCGGGGTTGACCCAGAAATGTCATTTTCTATACTACAACAACAGTTAGACATTACATAACGATTACATGTGGAATTTAACATACTACATAATCAACTAGCAGTTAATTTTACCCGACCCTAACGTAATCCTCATTGCCATGGAATTACTTTTTTACAGTCCCCGACAGATTAGAAGTCAATCTTGACACCTGTAATTTCCATACATGACTATTGTTATAGGCATGTTACCGACAGCAGCTAATAAGATGAAAGTAAACACCGAAGGTTCAGCTTGCAAAGCTACTTAAATATGGGAAAATACGTTTAATAAGAACTAAAAAAAATCCATGCATGTACATTTTTTAAAGTTTCGTAAAGGAACGGCGCTTTCAATGTGCTCTGCAATACAAATGGTCGGGTCGTTTGTTAAAAAGTTACACAAACGAAACTCTGCTCATAGTTCCTGAAGTTTGATAGACTTTTTAAAAAAATAAATAGAAACATACTGCCATTTTACTTTCATATATTTAGATGGCAACTTCGCAGAAATGTGTTATATAAAATAATGTGTTATATACTTACAGATAGTAATACACTATTGAGAAACATCCTGCAATAGGAAATGTGGAAAGTTTTCGGTAATTGTAAAATAGGGTTCTTCCGGAACTGGAACTTGCTTCAAGTTCTTGTTTTTCTAGGAATTTTAAATAATGCTAATATTCCGTAAGTTCACGACAATGTTCCGCAAGTTGTTTAACACTACTTTAAATAAAACTTATTAAGTAATATTGCTATATTTCTTTAAAAGTCGCAATAATTCATAAGCAACATCCACTTATCATAACAAAGTCCTGAATGCGCACTGAAAAAATAGAGCTCTCCGAGAAAGAAGATCAAGGCACAAATAACTTTCATGTCAGATTTCATTTTGTATGCAAACAAAATTAACAGTTCAAAAGGCTCTCATTTACCAGCGGGTCACCACGAACCCTCGGCTCATTTTTTATGTAGATTGCGTCGAAGAAAAGTTTCACAATATCAGTCTGCGACGCGCGAGGTCCCGCCAGTGCCCGTCGGGACCTCCGCTGTATTAAATTCGGCTATTTTCTTCTGTGTTTGCCGCCTTTCGAATACTTTACTGCTGCTTGAGTGCCGCGAGGACCTTTACGAAGGCCGTTACGCGGCGAAAATATTAAAATAGTTATGTAAGTACCTAATATGAATCAGTCAAGATGCTGATGGTGCCCTCCAGCGATAAAACACAGGAGTTTATACAACTCCTAGCAAATTGGTAAATGGAAAATGAAAGACCTGGAATAAATTTACTGTGTTAAAACCCTTCTCTCGGCGAAATTCATTCTACTGGAATCTTTCAATATGTCTAGATTTTTCAAGGATTGATATCAGCTCTAGAACATTGACACAAGTATTATTACTTTACTACCTATTTACATAATCCTAACTGCCCTAATCAGATATTCTTAATACATACTTACTTAACCTATTGAACGCCAAACATTACATACAAATGACGCATCGCTGATGCCACGCGTTCAACGCGAAAATAAACTTTACGCAATCGCGTATAGACCAGACTGTCGGGTGTAGCAGTCTTTGGCGTCCATGATACGATTTTCCGATGACGTGAATAGCCGACTGTGGCGGTCAAAGGGTTAAAAACATATTAGCCGTCCTTCACTTTCATGGTCATAGTGATTTATTTGTAAATATAGGTGCGATACATTGTTGGATAGATAGTGGGATGTGTAACAATGTGTTTTGTGTCAAGATTGGTCTGTAATTGATCTCAATAATCATAAACTTAATAAATAAACTGAACTATTAGAAATTACCCAGCATAATATGTATTCAGAAAGGGCCAGCCTAACGGCAGTGTCGGAGAAGGAATCGGGCCGTTGGTTACATGCACCGGCCGACTATAAACAGTAGAGAGGCCAAGTGGCTCAAATCAAATTTCCGTTTATACGGACAGGTGCATAGCAACAAACGCATATCGTTAAGATTCAATGACGTCTCCCGAGTATCGGAAGCGAGGTTGTCGCTCTCTAAAGTGGTGAAGGGAATAACTATTACGTCACAAAGATGGCGGTTGGTGGTAGATTTAGATTAGATTTATTTATTTTATAACATAAAAATACAATATAAATTATCCTAAGTCAATTTATACGACTTTATCGACGTGAGTTTTTTTTATCATTTCCAAAATCTGACATTATAAAAAAGATCAATTATGAATATCGAATTCGCCACGGCGCGCGTACATACGCTTTCTTAAATGTAGCACAACAACGATCTAACCGATTTAGCAAATAAATTACTCGTATCATCTGAAAGGTATTTTATTACTGACCAAAACTATGTTGATAACCAGAACACTATTTGTGAACCACATGCCTATAGCCGCTGTGCCCAACTTGTAGACTCTCTGGGTCACCACGGCTTACATTGCTAATTGAGCGCCGGCTGACTATGTAGGGATGCTACTCCTAATAACCTCATCCGCCGGTCACTTAGCACTGCAGCTCTTCCTGCAACTCTGGAACCTTCAGTGTCAGTGTCCGCAGCTGACGGGAAGAGACCCGATGGTTGCAGTCTCGTCCCGTGGTGCTTAGGCCGCCCTTTAGCGTGGCACGCAACCTGTGTCTACAGGCTGGCTCCGTCCCACGTTGAAGGGTCGCCTCGGAAGCCTGGGGCCGCCGCAGACCAAGCTCAAATGTCCAAAAGCAGCAAGTACGTATTTCTCACGAATGAATACGAATTCGTGACACTTGCGGTGGAGACCTTGAGCCTTTGGTCGTCCGACATAAAAAAAATTCATTAAAGAGGTGTCTGGACGTTTACTAGGCGTCTCAGGCGACCTCAGGGCTGGCTGCTTCTTTGCACAGCGTCTAAGTCTTGCGGTGCAAAGAGGGAATGTCGCCAGTGACCTAGGCACCATGCCACAAGCGGGCGAACTGGGTGGGGTATTTTATATATGGGTAGTATATAAGTATAGTTCTGTTGGTTTTCCTTTTAAATTATAGTATAATTATTATGCAACTGGTGTATAATAAGGATATAAAAAGGCGAGTGGTGTGGGTTGCAATGTGAGCCGTGGTGAACATCGCAAGTAAAGACACCACGAGCCTTTTTATACCAGTTATACACAGTTGCATACAATATTTTTCTACGACTCATTTCAAATGAAATGTATTTTTCAGACTTTTCATGTGCCATATTCTCCGTTAGTAATTGTGCAACTTGCCTACGCAATTTCTTCAAGAATGCTGTAACTTTCCTCGTGGTTTTTTAACTATCCGAAATATATCCGAAAATAGATAAAACTTGTCAAATAACACAAACAAATGATAAATGTAATTATTTATGTTGCTAAGTAATAAAATATGCAATTAATTATTACATAAAACTTATGGCGAAGTTGGGTTAAGTTGGCAGAACCGATTTTAATTTTAAAAGTTTTGCTTGAACGCACCATATAATGACAACTTAACATAGTATTTGTAGTAGTATGTAGCACCCAACTAAAATTTTTCATTAATTACGTTATAGTAGGGTAAGGAGTGTGTTTTTGGGCAATAAACTAGATAGACTTTACACGGGCTAAATAATGTATGTATTTATAAATAATAGAGTTCCTGATTGCTTAAGTAGCGAAAAAAGTAAAGGAGTAGGAAAAATATATTATGAATTAAATAGCTAATTCACAGAACAAATATTAGGTATACCCGTTTGCGTGATAAAGCCATTCAACAGTGGTGAGCCTCAGTTTTAATAAAATGCCCTTTTCTATTAGCGCGGGCGGACAATATGCATTACTCCGCAGCGGATTTTGCATTTCCATCTTATTGTTGCTGGCCTCGTTTGGATGCAAATATTTTATAGTTCAAGCCAGAGCGAGCCGTCCCGCATTTTAGTTTCGTTCGCTTCCTGTAATTTGCTTTCAAGAAGTTTTTTCTCCTTTTCACTTCGTTTATTCCATTTAAAATAGAACATGCATAAAAATCGCTGACATTCCGTTTCGTGCTATAATTCCATTGTTTATTTAGATGTGACTACAAGATTGTCCTCGTCGGAATCTAAACGAGCGATTTTACATATTTTTGGTTAGCATATTCTTAAACTATTTGTATAATAAAATAATAACGTTGCCTGGTTGTGTGTAAATCAACGCTCGTGCCAGCTCTATGCATGCCTGAACAGACTTCAGGAATATATTCCCTTATATTCGTACCGTAAAATGCAAAGAAACATTGTTCAGCTATAATGCTCATATCTTCGTACATGTTTCTTGAAAAGACAGGAGGTATTTTTGTTTGATGTCAGAATGCGGTCTCTAGACCGAAGCACTATAAAAATAAATACGGTTTACAATAAATTTTGAGAGTAGAATGGGCATTTATCCGTGACAAAAGATAACAAAGCATCTACAATAAAGTGAATTTGTAATCCTTAACACATTCAATGCCGGTGACACAAATTCATGTTATGTAGGGATGGGTTTGGTTTTGCCAGCGCCGAATGTGTTATTTTATCCGATGATGTCGCCTAGCTAAAACATTTTTTCCCAATCTTGCCTTCATTCAAATACCTTATACATGTATTAACGGGTACCAACAATACGAATAAATTTGCAACACTTCAACGTGCAGCCCTTTTACTGAGTATTTTATTTATGGTAAAACTTTAAGAATCCTTAATGAGAATAAAATATGTTTAATTTCTGGAGTGTTGTATATTACACATGCTTATAATCATCGTATATACCTCTTTGGGTCGTTAAGTAAACGTAATTTTAATTAAATAATTTTGCATAATGTTTTCTTTGAAGTACTTAATGAATGATTAGTATATGTTTTAGTTTAGTTAAATGTAGTACCCCTCTACCCAACTGGCGTGAGGATAGAGAAAAGTGGTGTTCTCTTTTGTCAGGAGCCAAGATCCTCTTTGGGCCATCGAGCCAGCCTAGTAGTAATAATAGTAGTAAATATAATACGAATATTAGATATTTCGAATGTAGGAAAACATAAAATAAAAAAAAAACAGTCACTAATCAAAACTAGATAATAAACCTACCTACTCTAGATTATCTAAGTCTAAACTGAAATACGTAAGGTAGTTGTTATAATTATTTGCAGTCTTAATTTCCTCGGCGTTAATTATTATGCGACCACGAATAGTTTGGAACTGAGATAGCTGTCAATTACTTCATATATATGTACAGTTTGCGGCAAGTAGGTATGGCGTATGGCCAAACTATCACTTCCATTCCTAATCCAATTATAGCTTAAATAGCTTAAAAGAATTACGTTACAAAATCATCGAAAGTATTTTATCAATAGCAGCCTCAATGAGTGCCCATTCTCTCTCGTAATTACTTTTGTTCAAAAATAAAGCAGTTGGAATGAAAATTCTAAATTACGCAAGTATATTCTCGTGGTACATCGTATGAATTCCGGGTAATTTCCGTTCTTATTTAATTAGCTCCAAATTGTTGGAGAGACTCATTTTGTGTAAATTTTACAGATACCCTCGTAATAACTGTTTGTATGTGTACCAAAACGTAAAATCATTATTTACCTACCATTTTTTGAAACAATTTAATTAAGCCGTGGTCTCCCGGCGAAAAAAATAAACAATAGCATTCTTCTGTAATGAGCCCTGGGATCCCCGGCACCGGTAGACGACGGGTTACATGGATGAAAGGGAATGTAGAAAACCCCCAACTACCAAACATAACTATAATATGAATTCAAAAAAACGGTGACCCTGACGTGAAAGATAGTCTACGACCTTTTTAAATACCTCTTTTGTATTTGCTTATATTGTGTAACATATTTTAAATAAATATCTGTACCTAATCCCACCAAGTTTGACGTCTTAATAATACATTATTATTAAGACAAAGATTTCCCCAAGTATTGATGTATTTACAGTTACAGTGTACTTTCTCCGCTAAAGTGCGCATGAAAGACTTGTTGTACTCTAACTTGCGGCTCGCTGTGGTTGAACATTATACTATATACGCCAAGCTTTTGTTCTGCCGCGAGCACGTTGGTAATTAAACGCCGAAATGGCCTAATAATTAATGTCGGATTCTCCCAACAGCTGTAAGTTACTGAAAAGATAATTCAGTAAACACATTACATAAAGTAAGAAACGTGTTTCTACTATTATCAAGATATGTCCCTTTTTTACGTACTTATGCATCTAGGTAGGTACTCTATCATTTTTATTGATATTAAAGATCAAGATTGCGTAAAGTTATGGAAGATTACACGGCGCTAAAACAACGCTGAATTTGTCAGTTGCTTATCGCACACCGACTTTTTTATTTCACCGCCTTCGCAATAATTTGATAAAATCTAGTGAACATGGGCTCGTTGACAATCCGCCATACTGGATGGCCGCCAGCGCGGTATGCGCGGCTTTTTATACACGCACGAATGCTGTCCCAAGTATACTACGTTTTAATTTAGCCATTTTGGCACGTCCCAACGGAACTGCGGATCATTTGTATTAGGAATACGGATAATATGATCCGAGAGGCGACGACTAAATTACTCGACTCCCCTCAGGGAGTCAGTCGTTTACGTTATTATGAGTCGTCTGGAAAGCCTTTAGTTGTTCCCCTCCGTAAGCATAAACCGGCGTATTTTGGAATAATAATTACCCTGTACATACACATTACTTTTATCACCAATTCGCCTTGTTGTTTTATTTGCCTTCGTGGCGCTTTATTGTTTAGATGTTGAACCCCATATAATACATTTTTCATTTTTAGGGATCCGTACCCAAAGAGTAAAACGGGATCCTATTACTAAGACTCCGCTGAACGTCCGTCTGTCTGTCCGTCTGTCTGTCCGCCTGTCACCAGGCTGTATCTCATTAACCATGATAATTAGACAGTTGAAATTTTCACAGATGATGTATCTCTATTGCCGCTATAGTAAAATATTCTAAAAAACAGAATAAAATAAATATTTAAGGGGGCTCCCATACTACAAACGTGATGTATTTGCCGTTTTTATAGATAATGGTACGGAATCCTTCGTGCGCGAGTCCGACTCGCACTTAGCTGGTCTTTTATAACCTTCGTTGTTACAGTGTAAATGTAGTTAAATTTACATATTCATATAATGTCGTTCTGCTATGTAGAACAGCAAACAAAATCTTCTATAAATATAACATATAAAAGAAGAAGTCCTGACTGACTGACTGACTGACTGACTCATCAACGCACAGCCAAAACTGCTAATGGTAGAGAGTTGTTTTTTGCACAGTCCATTATATTTATAACGTAGGCTAGAGATACGAAAGGATTTTTCGTAATTCATCCCTTAAGGAGGTAAAAGAAGGGATAAAATATTGTATGAAAACAAGTATTTATTTTAATTGAAATGAGAGATTTGAAACTTTGCATATAGTGTAACTTGTAATTTTTTGAAATTTCTCCCATAAAGGGTGAAAAGGGGGTTCCAAATTTGTACGGGGAGCAAATCTTTTTTGAAGTGAGAGATTTAAAAGTTCGTATATAGACTCTCTCTTAAATACAACAAAACATGTTTCAGCGTTTTTCCAGGCTTATACGGGGAGCAAATCTTTTTTGTAGTGAGAGATATAAAACTTCGTATATAGACTCTCTCTTAAATACCACAAAACAAGTTTCAGCATTTTTCGAAATTGCTCCCCTGTGAGAAGGGGGTTCGAAGTTTGTGCGGCGAGCAAATCTTTACTTTTCTTAAAAATCGATATGGGTAACATCTTCGAGATTCCCTGGGGTGCCGATAACGAAAATGACATGCATTCAAATCAAAGATGACGAATATTTAAAAATAAATAAATAAATAAATAAATATTTGTGGACAATCTTACACAAATCAACCTTGTCCCAAACTAAGCAAAGCCTGTACTATGGGTACTAAGTGACGATATACATACTTATATAGATAAATAGATACTTAAATGCATAGAAAACATCCATGACTCAGGAACAAATATTTGTGTTCATCACACAAATAAATGCCCTGACCGGGATTCGAACCCGGGACCTCCAGCTTCGAAGGCAGGGTCACTACCAACTAGGCTAAAGCGGTCGTCAAATTATTTTTCTTAAAAATCAATATTGGTATCATCTTCGACTTTCCTTGTGATGCAGATTACGAAGATACATTTGCAAATCAACATGACAGACAATTATTTTTCTTAAAAATCGATATGGGTGTCATCGTCGAAGTTTCTCGAGGTGCCGATTACGAAAATGACATGCATTTTCAAATCCAAGAAGGCGGACATTTATTTTTCTTAAAAATTGATATGGTTATTGATGAAATAAAGCAAAGCAAAAATGCAAAAGTTTATAAGTATTTTATTGAAGAAACGGTATGACAGTTTATACTTCAACACAACAAAAAGACAAGAGAGTGCCTAGCGTCATCTATAGGCGGGTACAGAGTGACTGTAGCCGTCCATATTTCCATCATCCTCTCCTGAGCGCAGACGCTTTATAATCAATCCCATGGCTGAGGTGAAACAATCGTGCTTCGATCGATGTAGTCCTTTTGTCAAGATATCCGCGATCATGTCTTGGGTACATTTATACCGAACGTTGACTAGGTTCGTTGCAATCTTTTCACGTACGAAGTGGTACCGGACATCAATGTGCTTACTGCGTACGTGGTATACAGTAATTCCTGAAAGACTAATCGCCCTCTGATTATCACGATAAAGTATAATAGGGGTACTTTTAAGTTCAGGCTGAAACTCTTCTTCCAGCTGTTTTAACCAAAGTGCTTCCTGTATAGCAGTGGCCAATGACATATATTCAGCTTCGGTGGTGGACAATTCTATGGTCTGAAGTATCTTTGAATTCCAGCTTATTGCGGCACCATTAATCAGCATTAAGACTTAGAAGAGCTTCTTCATAACTTTATGGATCACAGTTGAGTAAACTCATTGTTGACTCACCACTCATCTACATAAATGAGGAGGATTGATTATTATTTGCATGCCGTTGTATTCTATGTTGATGTGGCCTTAAATCCATATTATTCACTAATGGAGCATCAGTTGTTTCACCAGGTGAGTAGGTTTTATCATGAATATCTTCAAACTGGTCGCAATCATCTGAAACAGAAATACTTTGAGATACAACCTGCGTTTCTCTTGTTTTATTGGCCTCATCATCAATGCT
This sequence comes from Epiblema foenella, assembly GCA_963556455.1. NCBI lineage: Eukaryota > Metazoa > Arthropoda > Insecta > Lepidoptera > Tortricidae > Epiblema > Epiblema foenella. Next base: position 13,351,464 of record OY747106.1, read on the forward strand.
TGCTTCCTCACATTCTTTGTTTTCTTCAAACAATGATAAGTCGATGATTTTGATTTTTTAATTGAGTACAGATCCCTGATTTATCGTCATTGTGCTTTTTTTCTTTTTAATTATATTTTCTACCTTTTTAACTACATTTTCCTATTTTTCCGGTGCACTAATTTTATTTATCTTAATAGAAGCTTCTACGAATACAACATCTCAACTTATAATTGCTTTTTTTGTTTAAGGATCTATAAATCGATAGCCTTTCGTGTTCTCACTGTAGCCAACAAAGATCAAGTTACATGACTTGACATCAAGCTTGGTTCTATTTTCTTTGGGTATATGCAGCATAGCAGGACATCCAAAAATTCTCATATGGCTCAAATCTGGCATATTTCCAGTCCATACTTCATGGGGTGTTACGTCTGATAAAGCACGCGTAAGTGAGTGGTTCACAATGTATACAGCTGTGGCCACCGCTTCTCGCCAAAATGTCGCCTGTAACTCAGCATTTAAGATCATGCACTTGGCGCGCTCCATCAAGGTTATTTTATCCGCTCACTGAAACCGTTCTGCTCATCGGCATAGGTATTATATGTTTGGTGCAATATTCCATGTTTTTTAAGTAAGCCTCAAAGTTGTTATTCTTATACACAGTTCCATTCTCGCTTCTTAAAATCTTTATTTTTTATTCATTCTCTACTCTGTTCTTGAATTCTACAAATTTCTCAACAACTTCTCTTTTATGTTTGATAGAGTAGACATGAACTCGTCTAGAAAAATTATCAATGAAGGTCACAAAATACCTTACCCCTCATTTTGATGCATGCTTCATTGGTCCACATACATCACTGTGGATAAGCTCTAGCAACGCTTTTGCACGGGAGACATTAGTGGGGAATGGTTGTCTTGTTTGCTTACCCTCTAGACAAGTTATGCAGGTAGAATTTTCCTTTATTGGAGATAATTTCACCCTTTCAAAACAGGTATTTTACTTTGGGTCACTTCTTTGATGCTACAAGTATACATCATCATCAGTCTTAGCTGCCAACATTAGTTTAATTTCTTGACCTCGGTAAGTATCCAACTGGTAAGTTTCATTAAACAAAATCGCCTTGCCTTAGTAACTAATTTATTACTTGAGTTGTAAATTTAACAGCCCTTTTTGTCAAATGTTACTTTACACCCATTTTTAGGGTTCCGTAGCCAAAATGGCAAAACCGGAATCCTTATAGATTCGTCATGTCTGTCTGTCCGTCAGTCCGTATGTCAGAGCCGATTTACTCGGAGATTATAAGCACTATAATTATGAAATTTGGTATAAAGGCGTATTCTATGAATCGCTACATAAAAGTGATGTGAAATAACAAAAAAATATTAAATTAGGGGGGCACTCCATACATGTAACCGGTGGATGAAAAAAAAATTTCAACGCACATAGTTGTGTGGGATATCGATAGAAAGGTCTTTAAAAATGATATGGAGGTTTCTAAAAAACTTGTCCATTTAATTCAACCGTTGGTGAGAGATTAGCTGTCAAAGTCATAGAAAGTGTGTCCCCCGTCTAATTTCTATATAAAGTTTAAAATTCAGAAAAAAAATGAGGTAGTGTGCATTAGCAAATACTTTCAACGATTTTTAATTTGAACAATATAGGTTTTACGGTTTTTGAGTTTTCGCTTAAAAACTGTCTTGGTACGGAACCCTTAATTGTGCATGGTCCGACACGCACTTGGCCAGTTTTAATTATTTTGCTCACCGACAGTAAATTAGTTTTCAATTCTGGTACATATAAATCATTCCTCACCTGTATTGTCTCAGTATTGCCATCATTTTCATTTACTGTAATACATACATTACCACAACATTCTACCTTCAATATTTTATTGTTAGCGATTGTGCGATTGTGATGCACGGTATAGGTGAACATGTGACATCTGTGAGCCAATCCCGGTGCATAGTCATATACATGGATGCTCCGGAGTCCACATAGTACCAGTTCTGTGAGTCATTTGTTGTAGAGGCTGAAAATGCTGCTACATATCCAGCTTTTTTTGTTTTTTCATGTTTAGTTTTTTTATGCCAACAATTTTTACTGAGATGGCCATATTTATTGCAATTAAAACACCTTGGGCTTTTTTATGCATTTGCTGATCATTTCTTGATTAAGATTGATGGTTTTTTGTGTTTATATAAAGTGCAGTACTGTCTGATATGTTGATCTCTTTTAACAAATTCTTTTTTACCGAGTCAGCACTAATCTGCATACCGGAACTTTCCAATCCCATAATCATAGGCCTATACACCTCTGGAACCACTCTTCATCCACTTTGAATTGAATATTCCTTAATTTGTGTGCTGCTGTCATAATTTTGTTTATGTACTTATGTAGTCTTCCACTGATACACTATTCCCTGAATTGGTGTTTATAACCTCTTTTAACAGATCCACTTTTCGAGTTAAGCCACTATCCTCAAACGCCTTTGCTAAATTGTCCCAAACCTGTTTTGCATTTTGTGCGTCTTGAATATGCACATGTAAAATCGGATCAACTAGAAATATTAGCTTTGATTTTGCTTTGATATCTTGCTTTAATTTACTTTGGTCTTGGGGGTCTGGTTCATCCAGAGTGCAGTCAAACAAATCTTCATGCTGCAAGTATGCTTTGATGGCGAAACTCCAACTTGCAACATCATTGAAGTACTAGTTGACATTTTTATTTCAATCTATAAAAGCTGAAAATAACAAAAGTCACTCGCGAGCGCAGTAACTGAATTTGAGGTTATGTATTACACTATACTTCTATTATTTAATTATTTTATATTATGTAATTATTTTATACTCTACAAAATACTGAAATAACTTTATACGGCAGGCATGGGTCGGCCCATAACTTGATGAAATAAAGCAAGGTAATTATTTTATAGAACAAAAGGTATGACAGTTTATTATACTTCGTCGCAACAAAAAGACGAGAGAGTGCCTAGCGTCATCTATAGGCAAGAACAGAGTGACTGTACTTTGCTAAATCATTAGTTGCAGGTGTCCTTATTTCTATCAGTTATCATCTTCGAGGATCCTCGGGGTGCCGATTACAAAAATGACATGCATTTTCAAATCCAAGGTGGCGGACATTTATTTTTCTTAAAAATCTATATGGGTGTCATCGTTGAGGTTCCTCAGGGTGCCGATTACGAAAATGATATCCATACATACATACCTACATGCCTGATACATACAAATATACGGGTCAAACTGAGGACCTCCTTTTTTTGTAGACGGTTAAAAAGCACGCTTAGTACGCGGGCGAAGCCGCAGGAAAAAGCTTGTTTTTGTATAAAGTACATAATAGAAAGCTGTGAAATGTATTTAATTAAAATCAATACATATGAAACAGAACCGATGAACGGAAGTAACGCAATTTCTATTATTCAATTCATCGTGTGCCAAAATAATAACTCAATGGATATGAACGATATTGCACTGTTACATTGAATATCGTATTACATAAAAAGTCGACTTATTTGCCGAGTTTTGAATTTTGCTCTATTTCAGAGATAGAAATATATACAAGGGCTTAGAAGGTTTAACTAAGCTATAGCTGGCCAGCACTTCGCAGAAATTGCCAAGAGCTGAGCTTTTGTCCCTATTTCAGCTATTAAATTAAAATAACTGGATACTTAACTGCTACGGATCTGCCGCTAGAGTAGCTTTTCGGTTAAGGAAAACATCGTGATATCCACCGGTTTATCTAATCCCAACAAGGTCTAGTTTTCCTTCTGGGTTAAAAGGACACATGACAGTCGCGTTCGTAAAACTGGAGCCTACGCCAAAGCTAGGGATTAGCTGCCAAAGAGGACCCCGGGCTCCTCATGGATACAACCGGGATAACGCTAGGACTACCGACTTTATATATTCTGTAAAAGGCACCTGCGCACAAAATTTGTGATTAGTAACTGAATAACATTTTCTTTAGTGGCTAGTTATTGGCGATATTTATTTTTTATTTTATTTCAAAAATCATACAAGATTTTAGCTTAAGATATTGGGAAATTCACAATCATAATAGATATTATGGAATTTCTTCTTGTATCTACATTTAAATAAGGTTACAGTTTAAAAATGTATACCTTTTCACATTGAAATCGAGTGGAGTGCTCGTGCCCCAGCCGCGCCCGTGTACTGCGTGCGGCATGCGAGGTTAAGCAACGTCAACCCAGGTCAGTTCTTTGATGGGCGGCCGCTTTGAGTGGTTATTAACTGAGCGCTCCCGTGCTTCGGAAGGCACGTTAAGCCGTTGATTCCGGCTGCTATCTATCATAGTCACGTCCGTAGGGAGTACCCACCGCTACCCTACACGTGACCCCTGTGTAGTGCTAAAAGTGCAACCGTACTTTTTTCTCGAAGATCTCACGGTTCAAAATAATTACCATAAGATAAATAAATAAATTGAAATCGAGTTTGGGTCGATAAAACCAAGCTTAGAAAGTAAAAAAAATATATGCTCAAAATTGGCTTGTTGCCATTATTTATAAAAAATACCTACTTGCATTATAATTACAAAGTTGCCTGAAGTCTAAAACGCGTAACGATGACGTAACATTGACTTAACACGACTCTTTATGCTATCAATACTCCATGTAGACCCTTGAATAAAAAGGAATACAAACAACCCATATGCAAATCAGTCAAGGGTAGGTTAAGTATGAAAAAGTTAGGATAAGGTCTTATTTACACTGTGCCTGTAACATACGGTTAAACTTGAAGAATGTGTACGAAAATACTGCTACCTTTCTTATATAAGAAGCAACATGGACATTTCTGACTAAAAGGAAAACTAACGTAAATAACTGTCATCTGAAAAGGCCATCGAGACGAGATAAATAATGTTATGACAAAGACAAAGATGACGTATCATAAGGGTTATTATTTCGAGAGGTTCAATTGTGTTCAGACTCAAATTTTCAGTTATAAAATTAGAAATATATCGTTTATTGTTTTTAAGTTGCTTAGGATATTATCACTGAAACTTGTGGTAAATACATTTTATTCTATTTTATCTTTTTTTCCACAATAACTTAAATTTTCTGCACAAAATTCAGTTACGTGGTCAGGTTCGGATTATCCCTGACTACTTTGTAGTATTGTAAAAAATACAAGGTATAGAAAAACTTGCTGTTTAAAACATGGATTGAATGTTCGTAATATGATATACCATGCATGCAAACATAAAAAAAATAGGACATTGATAAGACTATTTTTTTCTACATTTCCCGTTGTTCCAAAATACACCATCATTTTCGTGGCCACACTTATTAAGTAATATTTTAAACAAAAAAAGAGGTCAAACCTCCTGTAAATCCTTTTTTAACTATAAGCCACTTTGAAAATAAGACTGCGTCAATATAACGTATAATGTTTATCGCAAGCCATAATTATTTATCTATAATTAATGTAATAAAGGTTCAAGTTAGATTTGCGTCAAAGATCGAGCGTCATTTTCGTTACGTTTGCGACTTGGTGAGTATTGGTTAAATAAATATAATGTTTTACTGGTGCTGTGTCATTTGCAGTTAAGTTATTCAATATTGATTTCATTTGCTTCAAACCTATAGGATATTTACTGCAGAGCCGCGAAAGTAAGAACTTTTCAATTTCGTGGTCATCATTTTCGTGGTGCTATGGGCCACGAAACTGATTAAAGACCACGAAAAAGATGATTTTCCCTACAAGTAGAAAAAATACAGATCACTTTTTATAGAATTTTCTGCTTTTTACAGTGTAATCGTTTATGCCGTTATGCCGTCTTTTGTAGTTTGTTTTAGAAAAATTTATTATCCTGTTTTTACCTTTTGAAACAGAGATATGGCGAGAACGCGTCATAAAATATCCGAAGACGAAAAGAAAGCAAGGAGAATTATTTTGCCCTGAATGTACGTGTGAAATGTATATATCTAAATATTAAAAAAAAAACTTCGTCATTTAGAGGAACATTTTGTTGTGTTGTTTCGTTGTAACATAATTTCGTTCGGGTCTACCGTAGACCTGCACGGGAATATATATATATATAGAAGGTATTGAAAGCTGTTTTTGTTTGTGAGTTGAAGTTATTAATCTTACTTTAATTAAATAATTTCTAGATAGTATTTAAAAGGTTACAAAAATGACAATGTGAAGTCGTCATTTTCGTGGTCAAGTTTTAATTTTTTTTTTATATAGATATCGATTGTCTATTTCTGTTGATACCTGATTAATTAAATAATGCTTATTCGTTTTCTCATTATGATCGCATTTTCATTCAAATAGTACAATTGTAAGATTTTAAAATAAACAAAATGTTCTTTTTCGTGGTCTCGGTGCTCATTTTTGTTACCGTTAAAATTGGATTTTTGCTTTTTTTAACCAAAATAAACTTTATCGATCTCTTATAATATAAAGCATCTTATCGGTACATATCCTTATGTTCAAAATAAAACAGACCACATCAAAATGTGTGTTTTTATTTCTGTAACATTTATCTTACACCTCAAATAATTACCCATAAAAGGACAAAGGATATCTCATAAGTTTTAATTATACAGCACAACTTATGCAGTAGCATAAGCCTCTGCTTGCAATAACAAGCAAAGGCGCATACAGACTGTCCACAATAAGCAATCTGCTTTGCAGTCCGCTGCGAGAGGCAGTCTATGAGATAGAGCTAGATGAATTAACATTTTCTTTTCGCTCTTCTTCTAGTTTCCAGGAGCTACAGAGCTGAATCATCTTGCAACTTGGCTGCAAGTTATGATAAAATTGCTGATTGGCATATGGACTAGCATACATTTCTCACTAAAGTTAGTAAACGAATGTAATCATTCAAATATAATAGTACTGTCATTTTCCTTATAAGATTTCAGAGGAACAACTATCATTCGGGTAAAAACTTACTATGAACGAGCCCCGTGACGACGCCGGGTGACAGCGGAGACTGAATATTTATGTGTTCCTATGAATGGAAAATCGATTCTTACCGATTATTCACCAGTCCACCTCATTACTGTTGGGATTAGCTAATACACAATTAATTCCCTTTTAACCCATACTCAATATGTATTCCTACGGATTTGTTAGCAGGTAGGAATAACTTTTCTTGGATTACCATGTTCGTTAACGCTTTGTGACCAATTCTGCGTTTTAAAGGGATGGAATTGTTATTACATTCATCCGACTGCCGGCTGCAGAAAAGAAGGTACCTATTGTATTTTTTTTATGTCTATAGATACTCGTATTTATCTATGTTTGTACATGTAACATAGTATAGGTAGGTAAGTAGTTACCAAGATAATTTCTCTGTTATGATCTGTAGCCTAATAAATAGTCATTACCTATAAAATTTGATATATTATCCTTAGAATCGACTTATTTACGACAGAGTACCTACTACTAAGTACCTAACATAAGCGGATAAGTTTCCAAAACAATTGTTTTATTCATTTTCTTATTTAAAAAAAGTAATATACTGTTTTCGTGTGAAGACGTTACTCCTCAAAAAAAAAAGGCAAAAAATATTGTTATACTAGACTTGATGAAGACTAAGGGTGAGTTGCACCAAACCGTCTGTAATCGTAAGCGGTGTTCGTTAAAATCTGATTGTATGGATAGTTTGACAAGTTTCTAAGGGTCGGGTTGCACCAACATAGGATCACAGGCCGGTCATCGTCAAATATGGCGCCGGCAGCTGTCATCCCATAGAAACTTGTCAAACTATCCATACAATCAGATTTTAACGAATACCGCTTACGATTACAGACGGTTTTGTGCAACCCACCCTAAGTATCTGAAATCTACTTTGTATTTTATAACCATCAATAAGCTCTCACTTATTGACTCAACGATACTTCAAAGCAGCGAGTCGTAACAAAATCCTCAAAGCACAATAGTTATAACTTTAAATTTTTACGATTCTTCTTTTATCGTTTTGCGCGAGTTTTTCTCCATGTGCTTAGTGACATGCGGCATTTTTGTTGCTAGAGTTGGTAATTGTCAAGCCCTGTCATATACTCGGCTAAAATGGCTGCCTCCCAAAGGGCTTAAATGAAAGTTTGTTTGCGGTGCCGCCATGTCTGGATTGTACTCGTATAGCCGTTGTTGTGCTTTAAATCGTAATTAGTGAAGGATTTTGCTTATTATGTTTTAATGATGTTTCGTTTATCCACACGGCAGGCTTAAGGCGAATTTGAGAGATAAGCTTAAAATGTTAAGATGTTGACTACTATTTTCTTTCTTTTTGGAGAAAAATTGCAACCGATTCAACGAGGGATGACTGGGTTATGTGGTATTTCTATCCACTAAAAACTCCACGGTGATCCGCCATCTGCACTCTCATGCGTTTTCCAAGATACATACCTTCTCACGCTTCACTACTTTTGGCTCATCCTAGAGCGACAGGATCTTCGTGACCTTCCCTGGGGTCACTATGCAAGTGCCGCGGCCCCCGCTGCGTAGAGTACTCGCAACGCCTAATAACTTTCCAAATATTTCTCTTCAGGTACAACTTCTTCAATTCATTAGAGGCTCTGAAACGTATTTGTGACTTTTCTGGAGTTGCAAACGGTGGACGTAGGTAACCTATGGAAGGTTACGTCCACCGTCGTAGTATAAAAAAGGTTATGTACCTACCTATACCGCCAATTAAGACTATCGCCACGAAGATGCAAATTTTGCAATTACAATCGAAAATTCAATGAAGTACCAGTAAACTGCGGCATGGGCATCAACTACATAAAGTCGCTTCTAATGCTACTCCCTGACTAACGGGGCGCAGCCTGTATGCGGTATTTTCTACTTTTCCAACAGTATACTGACGTCGCCTAAGATTCCTTACCTATCAGTATACTGACAGTATATCATTTGCATAGTAATATTAGGTATACTACGCGGATGCAAAGTGGTCAAAGATTCTGTACTGACTCTGCTGACACATTAACAGCTAGCGCGCCGACTCCGCACTCCGATATGCGGAAGTATTTTTGTTAAGTATTATTTTACAGAGTGAAGCATTGACTGTTATCACCGAAATGACCAAACCCAGTTCTTGCAGTACTACCGAAATTGTTACCATTTATTGTGTTATTTATATTGTAGTATTGCCACATCTTAAGAGTTTATTTCGTTTTGTTGAGATTTATTCATTTGTTACTTGGTTACAAAAAACAATCAGATGCCTACAGGTTTTTTATCAGGATGTGGATGGTATATTTTATGTTCTAAACTTGAACTTTGTATTGACTTCGTTAAAGGGTAATTATTAATGAAATTGACATAGGTACCCCGTTTCAATCCTAATTGATAATTTGACTTAATCACGTTAACTAAGAATTGTGCTGAAATTATCTACGCCAACTCCATTGCACTTCAATGGAAATGATATCTACTCGATTACGATGTATTTTTACAAATACCTAAGTAGGTAATTTTTTTGGATTCCGCACCAAAAAGGTATACACCTACTTGACAGGAACTCTGCAACTCCGACTGTCCGTCTGTCACAACTTTGTGTCTCAGTAACTACTTATGATATCGAGTAGCTTCGTCAGATTATACAGGAGACTGAAGAGTATAACCTGCCTTAGATTCGATCGAAACCTGGGCGGTATTAGAATCTCTACAGAGGTGCCAAGTAGACTACCGCTATATCGAAGTGCTGAAGTGTTTGTACGAGAACGCCACTATGTCAGTCCAACTCCAGGACCGGAACTCAAAACCTATTCCGTTGCAGCGGGGAGTTAGGCAGGGAGATGTTATTTCCCCTAAACTGTTCGCCGCTGCAATGGAGGATGTTTTCAAGAATCTGGACTGGAGAAGGCTAGGCATTAACATAAATGGCGAGTACATCACTCACCTTCGGTTTGCTGAGGATATAGTATTCTTGGCTGAAACCATGGAGGGTTTAAGTACAATGCTCGATGACCTCAGTAAAGCCTCCGAGCGAGTTGGTCTAAGGATGAACGTGGATAAGACGAAGATCATGTCAAATGCCCATGTAGCACCAAGTCCCATTACGATCGGACGCTTTACGCTCGAAGTTGTAGATGATTATGTATACCTAGGACAGACTGTCCAGTTAGGTAGGTCCAACTTTGAGAAAAAGGGCAATCGTCGAATCCGACTCGGCTGGGTAGCGTTTGGGAAGCTACGGCATATATTTTTGTCCAATATTCCGCAGTGTCTCAAGACGAAAGTCTTTGATCAGTGTATGTTGCCAGTGATGACATATGGTACGGAAACGTGGTCGCTCACTATGGGCCATATAAGAAGGCTCAAGGCCACTCAGAGGGCAATGGAGAGGGCTATGCTGGGAGTTTCTCTGCGTGATCGCATCAGAAATGAGGCCATCCTTAGCAGAACCAAAGTAACCGATATAGTCTTTCGAATCGCTAAACTTAAGTGGCAGTGGGCGGGGCACATTGCACGTAGAACCGATGGCCGTTGGGGCCAGAAGGTTCTCAAGTGGCGACCACGGACCGGAAGGCGCAGCGTGGGTAGGCCCCCCACAAGGTGGACTGATGACCTGGTAAAGGTCGCGGGAGTCCGCTGGATACGGGTGGCGCACGACCGGTCATTATGGCACACCGGTCATTTTGGGGGTGACCTATGTCCAGCAGGGGACGTCTTTCGGCTGATATGATGATGATGATGATGATGTATCAAGATGAGAGCAATAAAGTATTATTATTATTAGGTATTTAAACAAACATTCTGCGTTGTCAAACTATTTTATGTATACTACAATAGGGACTTACAAAGTGGTTTTTTTCATTATTATTCCGGTAGCCAGACAAGTGATACGGCTACTGCTTTCTTTTATTGTTAACGAATGATTTAGAAGGAACCATTGTGTTTTTGTAACGGAAATATACTTAGGCTGTTATTTTTATGAATGACGATTGTGTTTCTTTTACATAGGTAATATAAGTACAACTAAAGCATACCTACAATGTAATAAACAAGAATTGTATCACGCTCGTTACTGGTAATAACCTTTTAACAAAGCGAAAGCCGTGTTACAAATGGCAAACTGGCGACGTCCGCCATTATGTTATTACGACGGCAAATTGATCCTATCAAATGCTTCCTTATAAATCCGAGTTCAGATCAGCATAACGTAGTTTGTGAGTAGGTAGGGTCACATCGGGAGTTAAACGAATTATTCTCGTTCCGAACCAAAATGACAATAGCTTTTACAAAACGTGTTTGTATAAATCAGCAAGAAGTTAGATGTTTCTCTATCCTGAGATAGCCATTGCTGGACGTAAAAGTTTGACCAATGGTCATCCGATAAAAAAGGTTCCTTTGAAAAAGTAATCATTTCACGAACCCATTGTTTCGCTACAATCATTTAATATAAATTGGTTCCTATTTTATTTGTTTATTTTATTTTATTTAGTGATAAAAAACCACGAAAGTAAAACAAAGTAAATAAAGAAAATCAATTAAACTTAATAGTCTATCCTGCGAACTATATTTTACTCACTGACAGCAGTCAGCGAGTTTGAAACATGTCGCCCGGAGTGACCATTAATACTTGAGTTTTAACCGTTTAGTAAAAGTTATTTTTAACATAAAGTTTTATTTCAAGTACTTAGTGCAGGGTCCATAAAGACGGAATTTACGAGCGTTAAAAGTATAAACTCGTTTTCAAACCAGCGTCTATAAAGCCGTTCGATAAAAATTAGGAAAGTAGGCATACAACATTAATCGAAAACCTCCTTTGTCTGCGAGCGCTGATCACGGAGAGCAAATACGTGAGCTAAATGGTTCTTTTTAACCAATTTATTCCCGTTCCAAATCTACGTAGGTAACAATCGCTTTTTATAAATCATAATATTCCCGGCAAAGACGAGGACGTATCAGAGTATTCCCGAGGGAGGCATTCCGTCTGTTGATTTATCCGACGAGTTATTTGCCAGGTCAAATAAAATAATTTTACGGTGTTGTTAAAACCTTGCTACATAAGTGAAATTATATCCTTCTGGCAGCTGTTGAATACAAACGGAATATTAAGTTGCTTTGAAATAAATACTTTTATCTTCCCTCCTAATTGACTGTATTCAGTGGGGGAAATTTCATCGCAACTTTTTATTCGCGCTTTTCAATACATTTTTAATTCGATGTACAGATTTAATTCCAGACGGAAATCTAATTACACGGGTGCGAAACTCGGAATATTGCTCGCAGCTGCCCGTTCGATAGCGTAAGTGCTAAGTACTTGTGTGGATTACATTTAAATGTGTTTCAATTTTTGATATCTATATAGATTAAATTCACTAAATGGATTTAAAATACACACCGATAACGTGCTAGATTAATGAAAAAAAAAACACAGCATGGTTTTTATTTATATGTTTATTACGTATCCCATTTATATGTCACGATTAATCAAACAAAACAACAATTTTGTGTAACTGTACAGTATAGTTTAAAGATGTCGTGCAAAGAATTGACGTTATCTTAAGTAAAACACAGCCATTAGATTAATGCCTAATTATGTCTATTATAGTGAAACTCTTTAACGCTCAGAGAAGCTACAAAACATGACATCTTTAAGAAAAGAATGCGTTTTCTTATAATTATATGCTTAGACTCTCTACACACCTTGGGTTCCACTAAACGTGTATGTGCTTTATACATTTTATAACTTTTTTGTTAAGTATCGTTGATCGTTACCATTTGGAACGTACAAAAAATATATTCCCCTTTGATGAGCAGTTAATAGGGTATATATGGTCTTCAGAATTAATTTATCCTATACTTAGTAATGATTCTGAGGGAGGTATGTTTTTTGTTCTATGGACATTCATTTAACAATTAATTTACAGTAAATTCAAAATTTCGAACGCAGGCCGATGGAAATAATGTATCTACACTTACTTCTAATATCACCAGACATGATTAAATCGATCCTCATAAGCTCATAAACCTTGATATTACGTAGAAAGTGCTGGCGGCGAATACAATGTTCGTGTTTTCGCGGACATTTCCACCTGGAACAAAATAATGTATATTAATCTCTAAGCGCTCGCAGTTCTAGAAACCTAAATAAATATTAATTTCGTATTCCCAAGTTGAAAGTTACGAAACAGGTCGCGAACATTGACAGCGCCCCGCCTAGGTGGTTATATGAGTCATAGTTGTTCACTACATTTCCAGTTATTAAAAATTGCCAACGTCACTTCAATTTACATCATAAGTTTTTAATATAATGGCTTATTTATCCGTAAAACAACTTCAGTTATCTTTCTTTATATATCTTAAAATAATATGATGTCTCAATTACGGCTACAAATGAGAAATTATCTTTTTGTTTAAGCTTACAACTTTACGAGTAGGTAGCTCTTCAAAAACATCAAAGGTAGGTAAAGGTAAACTATGTGACGACAATGACGAGCTCACATCGTTTGTAAATCGGCTGAAAAACCACTAATTAAAAGTATCAGAGAAACAAAGCTATTTTTACACGTATGTCTTTCTAGCACAGAGTGATGTGGCGTGTAGGTACTTTTGTACCGTATATGGGATTTTATGTGGGTTTCTCTAGAATCTTTGATCCTTTTCAAGTTCGAATATCATCATCATTATTGCACTTGTAATTTTCGAACTATTAAGTACATTGAATTTGGCAAACCCGTCGTCTAACGGTCCCTGGGATCCCCGGGCTCATTACAAAAGATGGCTATTGTTTATTTTTTTCGCCGGGAGACGACGGCTTATCATCAGTTTTTAGGGTTCCGTAGCCAAAATGGTCAAAACGGGACTCTTATAGTTTCGTCATGTCTGTCCGTCCGTCCGTATGTCACAGCTGATTTACTCGGAGAAGCTATAATCACATTATGAAATTTGGTAGAAAGTTGTATTCTATGAACCGCTACATAAAAGTGATGTGAAATTACAAAAAGATAAAAAATTAGAATTCAACGCACATAGTCGTGTAAAGTATCCATGGATCCATGGATACTTTAGGTATAAATGATATAGAGTTTTCTAAAAAACTTTCCCATTTAAGTCAATCGTTGGTGAGATATTTGCTGTCAAAGTCATAAAAATTATGTCCCCCCCTCTAATTTCCAAACTAAACAATTTAAAATTTAAAAAAAAATGGAGGTAGTGTGCATTAATAAATAATTTCAACGATTTTTGGTTAGACAGATTTTAGGGTTTTTGAGTTTTCGCTGAAAAACTGTCTTGCCCAAAGAAAAGGTCGTAAGTGCCTTGAGTTCCCTATGAAAATACGACCTTTCAGTTTCAATGTATTGCACAGTCGTTTTAATTGTGAACTAGTAGGTGTTGGTATGGAACCCTTCATTGTACGTGATCCCACATGCACTTGGCCGGTTTTTTATTTATAAGCTTATTACTGAATTCTGCTCTCGCTATGGATTTCCGGGGATTCTGTTTCCAAGATCAACCTAGTTGAGTAAATTATTCTACGTGTGATGGTTGATATGGGTGATAGGTTAAAAAATAATTGAACCATGTGCTGGTGAGATCAATTAGTACGCACGTATATTCTGCAATTGTTATATGTTAATTTTAATGATCCAATTTCCTACATACATTTTGACTTGTAATGTGTAATTTAAAAAAAAAAATCATTTATTATCAGACATCAGTGGTCCATAGTTTGTTAGTAAACAAAAAGACTTAATCTAATCTAATAATTTACAATTATTAACCGAGTTATTGCCGACAAATAATGTCTATGTCTATGTACTACGGTGGCGGTGAGTTACCCACCTCCGTTAGAAACATATTTAGAGAGCTGCGTCCTAGTGTGGACGGTGACGGTGACGACGGAGTCGCGTAGCACGGGCGGCTCGACTTGCACGACCGCCTCACAGCGCAGGCGCATCGCACCGCTGGGCGTGGCTTGCACGCGTACGCGCAGTACTCGCCACGACGCGCGAAGCCCGCCCGGCAACGGCGCACTCAGCTCCGTCCGCTGCCACGCTTCAGGCTGTAACAAATCGTATGATAACCATTCTTATAACATGTCAAAATTTTGTTATTAATATAGTGACTTGGGGATCTAAACGAAAGGTGCTAACGCATCGGGACAAGGTATACGAAGGGCTAATTTAAACTATCGTTAGGCGACTTCCTGGCTTAGCGGTGCGGAGGTGGGTACGATATGGGATCTCGGAAACAACTCTAACGTATTCGATAAAATTTGCTACTTTGAACAGTTGATCTAGCTAGGTGCCATTCCCGGAAAAATTCCGAGCAAGGCCCGGTCTCCCGGTAATTACCCATATATTATCTCTTTATATAAACTTAGGTATATGTACCTAGTTAATTAATTTGTAATTTTATACGTATGCTTATTAAAAGTAATAATGTTTGTAATTGTAATTATATTTGTTTACATGAAATAAATTCACTTGTAATTAATATGGGATTTAAATTTAAATCTGGTTCTCATAACCGTCTCCGATTTTTTTAAGCCATAATTTTTCATTATTGTGATTTGTAATTACAGGGAGACGTACGATTTGTGCCTAAATTAAACAGCACATAACCAGTATCTATTTAGCAGCACATTGGTCATGAATTTCATGGAATTATGGATAGCGACATCCATTTTGCCATTGAATAAATGTGTTACAAAATATTTTCATGTATGTATGCTATTATAAGACCGTCATTAGTTTCATATAAATTTATAAAACTGTCACCTGTAATCCCATTCTAATCGCGGCTAATATACCGACTTACAAGGTCTTTCAATCTTATGTCAAAATTATTTAAATCATATTAAATCCACAGAGTGATCGATAAACTGTCGCTTTAACCGACAAATAATTCTAAAATATCGTAAGAGAATAAATATCATTTTTATGGTAAAAAGGCATTGTCAAGTAATTAAGTAAAGAATAATTTGCTTAATAGAAAAGGTAGGTATTAAGAAGTTGTTCAATATCGTGGTAACTAAAAGACCCGTCTTATTTCATCCAAAATGAATACCAATTGCCAACATAACTTAATTACTAGAGTCACAAATTTAAGTGATAAATAATTAACCTTATTATAATTGGATGAGTCTCAAACATTTAAGATCTCGCAATCGTTTTATACGACCTATTCCTAAAAGCAAGTTCTTTCAATCAATAACAGGATCAGTACTCCGGAATCGTTTACAGGTAACTGTACTGCATGTTGGTCGGATTCAAACGTGAACAGTGATCTTCTCCTTCAATAGGAAATTGCCATCCCACCGATACCCTCCAGATTAATCCTAACGAGCGCAGTACGAGGTTGAAACCGAGCCCCAATTTCACTGAACAGTACAAGCACTTACTTCACGGCATTAATTCCACTGGCATTCCCGGGTATGTACTCACTTTAAAAGTGCTTTTATGTGTAGAAGAAAACAGTGTCGATTAATTTATTTGAACGCTTTGTATATTAATTACTTACTGCGATGGCGGCGAGTATTTAAGAGCTATTTCCACCACAGCTACATGTGCAAAACGCTTCGAGGTATCATAATACTTCAATTATGCGCTGAATTTACAAATGAGCTGTAAAAATAAACATCTGCAGTTCGATAAACAGCAAACACTAAAACTTAGTGCTTTCATAATGAGGACGATATTTACTAGATGACCTAACTTTCAGTTATAAGTTGCCTAGTATGTTGTCTAGACTAATACATCATCAAGTCAATGACAGTCCCAATTACTAAATGAATGGGTAGAGTATTTATACAACTCTAACTTTCAGTTATAAGTTGCCTAGTATGTTTTTTCGACTAATACATCATCAAGTTAATGACAGTCTAAATGAATGGGTAGAGTATCTATACAACTCTACATGTATAGATACTATAACTACCCGCAAATTGTTATTCTGAAGTTTGAGTTACAAGTTCCTGACTAGTGAGACTATCGCAGCATCAAGGCATTGTGGGTTTCAAGTACAATAATGAATAAGGAGGGGCTACAATGTAATGCATTAGTACCTACTACTCGCAAATTCCTATTCTGAGTTTCATTACTACTACTAGTCAGCGAATAGGGTCGAAGCGTCCCCTGGGTTCGTTCGCGGCGCTGTGCTAATGTAAAGGTTTGATATTGTCCACCAACCTTTTGTAATTCGTCGTCGATGTACCAATTAATGTCAGACGGAGGCAACGAGTAGTCCGTTGTACAGTTCAGCAATATTTGATCTCCCGGCTTCACCAAATTTGGAGCTCCAATTATGACTGGATCCTCGTCCGGCATAGCTGCAGGTAAAATTAATTTGAATAAATCACGAAGTTATACCTAGCTGTAAGCTTATTACTGAGTTAGCCATGAAAATTTAAGGGGGATAAATTCGTAAGAAAATCGAGATATCTAAAGAGAATCGAGTCATTTAAATTTTTAAGAGAGTTTTCTTTCGAGCATCGTTAAATTCTCGAGTTGAAATAAAGGATAGAAACGTAATTAAATCTTAAGGCGCAAAAGCACTCAATGCGGTGCGGCGTCCCGTTACGCCGAAATCAAAGGAATGACAATGTGTTAACCGTACTCCTCGGTGAGCAAGTATTTCGATCTCCCGTCAGAAATTGATTTTAAAGAACAAAGGCAAATTATATAACATACGGTTAATTGAAATTAAATTACCATGACATATTTTTGTTACTCGATATACAACAAACATTTAGGCAGCCTTCAATTTGCTGATTCAGATTGTGTTATTTCATTATTTTAACGAATCTGTTCGTACAGAAATTGAAGGAATCTTTATTTTCTCCGTGCCGGTTCGGAATCTGAATTAATTAAGTTTAAGATTGGAAACAAATGTTAAATAAAAATGTATTTCGTAAACACTCCGACTTTGTTCTCAGAAAACAGAATGATAATGAAAATTATAATTACTTTGCAGACGCTCGCATGTGGAACCGAAATTTGGTTTTATTTTGGCATTTTCGCACTATCATTTAGATAAGCTATCTTGGTGAACTAAATTTTTAGACGGGTGGTTTTATGATATTATTGCAAGTTGCGTTTGGCATTTTGGCAACATGACTTCCGAAGTAAAAAAGCCTGCTGAATCCGATACTCAATGATGAAAAGCCGAATAAGCCTTTGCTTAAAATTCAAGATGGCGGCCAAAGCGACGAAAAAACCAAAAAAATCCATGTTGTAACTCGAATCTGGTCGTGTGAGGTGTCCTAGAGTGAGCTTTGGGAGTCGCTGAACTCGATTTTGATTACCAGAAGTCGGTCCGGGTACCGGTTGTGGATGTAAACAATATTGATTCCGTCCCGTCCCGAGCGTCCATAGGCTACGGTGTCTGCTTGCACCTGGTTGTATGCTAGTTTGCCACCGTTTCAGTATTAAAAAAATGCAATCCTCACCGACAACAGTCATATGTTTTGTCTGCCTTGCAATCTGGAACTTGGGTCCCTCGGTGGAGACCTCGCATGTGTACGCGGCTCTCGTGGCAAGCGGGAGTGGCATTACGTGCACCACACAGTAGTCCGGCTCACAAGTGCCCCCTTGCACCATGATGCCGGTCACATTGAATAGGCGGATCTGAGTCTGTGGACAGAATACGGTAAATGTTTCACCAGTAAAAAAAAACAGTTACATATTAACAAACTATTTTTTCAATTCTTTTGGTCATATTCTTTCACCGACCGAAAAAAGTTAGTACCATTATTTTTTCAACAGGTTTGGTCCAGGTTTTGTCTAGGCAACCTCAGTGCGATTTATCAATCTAAATGTTCACGTTATCTTTGTCATTACCACGTTATATTTGTCAGACAGGGTATTCATATACTGCCTGCCGTATCTTGGTCTATAAGTCTAAGTTACTGTAGAGCAGCTTATCATCGCAGCTCTGACGTGAGCAACCGCTGATAGGACCATCTCACTCACTATATGGACCGATAGTTTCACGAGAACTAGAGAAATAACCTAAGTATTAAAAGTTATTGCTTTTATATTTCATACGATAATCCCGAGGTTGTACCATCGCGTGGCTCTGATGTAATATGTAACTTTAATCCTTTCAGTGCCAATCACGAACTGAGTCAGAGTGCTACAGGCGGTTTGCACAACGTACGGTCATTAAGCTACTATGGACTACGACGGAGCACTAAGAGCGTAGGTGGCGGTAAATGTAAAAATAAATAAATAAATAAAAATATGTATTAAAAAAATGACCCTTCTGTTGTCAACACAGTACATCCCCAAATTTTATAAAGGGTCGGCACGCGTACGTGACTCCTTTGGAGTTGCGGGCGTCTATAGGCTGCGGGGGCCACTTACCATCAGATGGACCGTAAGCTAGTTTACCACCGGCGTTGTATATAAAAAAAATTAGAGAAAGAGACGAGACGAGTTTGTTTTAACTTAACTGATACTGACTCCATTGGTAGCCAAAGTAAACACAGTACCGAGAAGAAAACTGCATAAATATGCGAAGAATTCCATCAGCGTGTTTCAACAATTTAATTTTTTCATTCACTCCTTTTCCTCCATGTGAGAAAACCTGCGCCCAATAAGAGGTCGTATAAAAGCTATATGTGATGGCAATGAAAGTAATGAAACAAAAAATCGCTTTGATCGATCCTGGTTTCAATGGTTAGGAAAATAAATTGGATTGCTTCCTCTCAGTCAGCATTTAGCTTCCCAGGATTATCAGAGGTATTAACGTCACGTGTTTTTTTTTTGCTGAATGCATCAGTGTGCACACGTTATAAGATAATCAGACTGATTAAGTTAGTTATGTATATGTTTCTGAATCTAAAAGAAAGATATATTTCTATGACATATATACTACCCGGCCCGATTCATTATTCTAAATATGACGTCCGGTCTTTCTAAATCAAAATGACAGAGATGACAGATTCTGTTGCAGGCGTCGGAAGACGATGTTTTCTTATTTTTCTATATAGTATTTTCACTGATGTCCAATTATTAATCAAATGCCGAGCTTAAGGAAAAAAACAATTTACAAATTATTATTACCTATTTAGCAACTGACGATTTGAATATTTCTGATTTTCTTTCTACCTACACGTAGCAGCGAAATTATCATCTGTCAAAATATGGAGGTAAAAACATGTTACCTGCTTTATTTAAAACTAGCTTTGCGCCGATTTAGTCAGCGTACAACTCATTCATCGTATTACATTTTTATTGATATTATTTTATTTCAGGAACTTGCCTAGTTATCGCTCCTCCATACAAACTTCCAACCCCTTAAGGGATGACTTCCGGAATAAAAGTATCCTACGTCCTTCCACGGTACTCAAACACTCAAACTATCTCTATACCAAATTTCATCTAAATCGGTTCAGCAGTTTAAGCATGAAGAGGTAACAGACAGACAGACAGACCAACACACTTTCGCATTTATGATATTATTATGGATACCTATGAACTAGTATTGATTACTCTTAACCAAAGCCTGACAGAAGCTCAAAATATATCCTACAGTCAAGCATCGAACTTAATGTGCTTTTATGAGGTGGGGCACAGCAGAACATCATCTCGATCATATTTGGAGCAGCCCAACTAGAGAACAACCTCCACCTTACAGAAGACCGCAGCCATAAAACACCACTACTTGCTCTTTAGGTAAGTGGTGTTGTCTTCCTGGTGGTGGTGGTTGCCAGAGCTGCCACGGATGCGGTGTGTTGAAAGTGAGGGACCTGCGTAATATATGACTCTAGCTGTCAACACAACGAACCCCCAAGTTGACAAAAAGTCGGCAACGGGCTCTGCCACCCAAGTTTCCATGGGCTACGGTAACAGCTTACAGCAGGCCGTATTTTTTTCTGCGACCATCGTTGTATAAAAACAAAGTTTTTAAAACAGTGATCCTTCTGCACATTAGTATTAATTATAGGTAGTCTCTGAACTATCTGTTTAGGTACCTTTTGCGACGGATTGTACCGGAAGATCTCGTGCAAGTCCCGGTACCACTTGACAGAGTGGAGCTTCTGGTCGTCCATCTGGAAATGGCAGCTGAGCTCCGCCGCGCGCCGCGGGTCGGCGTACAGGGGCACTTTCAGTTGGGTGATCTCGTGGGCTGATGTCACGGCTGTTAACGAAGGAACGAGATTAGCTTGAAATATTTAGATACTAGTGGCTCTATGAGCTCTAGACCTGGCAAGTGTTTTTTGTAGGGAAATTTCCAAAAACTAACACGTAAAATATATATATATCGAACCTGCTCACAAAATTTCACGAGAATCGGTCGAGAAATGCGACCTGTAGAGGACAAACCGAAATCCTCTCGCTGTAGGTAACATACGAAATCATTGCAAAAAATTGTATTTGATAGTTTCCACAATATGACTAGACAAAAAAGCTATATATAATTATCGAACCTGCTCAATAAATTTCACGAGAATCGGTTGAGAAATGCGACCTGTAGAGGAGAACAACCGGCAATCCGGACATACGAAAGCATTTTTGTCGAAGCTGAATCAGAGACCTTCGTTTCACTCGGTCATCAACAGCGAACGCGCTTCTAGTGGGCCATTTCTTCGTGATGTATTTACCTCATCCAGCTCGGAGCAGCTATAGGTAATGCTCAGAGTAACCAGAGTAGACATCAAATAATACTACCACTACCGACCGAAATGGTCGTATCCATGAACGTACACGTAAAAATAACAGCGACAGAGAGAGCGACAATTTTATTTGCTTGAAACTATGTTATATGACATTGAGGCAAACAAACCCGGCCAAGTTAAGAAGATCGTTTATAGTAAGCCGTCAGCCGTTTTAAGCGAATTTGAAATTTAGCTGCGTAACAGCTTTTCTATCTCTCGCGCGTGTATAGGCTCTATGTAGTTCTTCCTATAAGGTATAATGCGTGCGCCATTTTCCCAAAACTATACCACCGAAACTTTACAGGTTTCGTATTGCCAGACAGAAGATGCTACTTACATGACAACTCACATCTCATAGCAATTTTGAAAGTAAAATGACAGTTGCTGGAATGTCGTATAAACAAGAACCTAAGGCTACTCTATATTTCAAATTAATACAAACAATTTATAACGTAACGACATCTGTTGCCTTTGTAGAACGAAACTTAATATACAACTCGACCCACAGGCAGGTACTTTATTAAAGGAATATAATTTATTCACGGTCATGTGAACGAAATGAATAAAGTTTCCAAGAATGGTTCAGTTTTCAGACTCTGTATTTGGAAAACACAAGTATTAAGATATTGTGTATTAACATTACTTCAACATTTCCTTCACTGTATTTATTTTCGTAGTTTATATCTTTAGGGATCAGGCGATCGATTGCAAATGAAAATACGAAAGGACTAGGATACATGGAGTAGAAATCAGTGTTACATTTTTTATGAAATTCCTATACACAATTACTTTAACGTTATCATTGATGATAAATATCGGTTATAAAAAAGTGGGTATAACGACAGTATACCAGGATACAAATCTAGGCGATATGCTATCGGGAAAGTAGAAAGTACCGCATACAGGCTACGCCCGCCCCGCAAAATCAAAAAAGCAAAGTAAGGTTGCTTACTAAGTTGGTACATTTTGTTTGTTATTAAATACATTTGGTATATAAAGTAGAATGTTATTAAATAGATTAGGTATAGAAAGTAGAATGAAAACACTAGTAACACCATTTTATTCAATCGGCAACAAAATGTCTCCACTTCCAACAACATTAAGGGGTCCTAATAAGGATTAACGCTAAAATACCACACGACTCGGTATAAGTACACCTAAAACCACTACCGTATCATTCTTATCAAACCACCTTGTCTAATAACAATAGTCTTAATTAACTGTTTCGTGTTTTTCTATTCCTTTGTAGTCAACATGCTATTAGTTGTAATATGGAACATTCTTTTTAGTATTTCGTAAGTATTTAGGTACTTCTTGCCAGCGACATGGAAAAATGAAAATTTCAGCACGTAGCTAGCTGTCGTTTTTTCTTTACATCGCTCTCAGACGTCCTTAATGAAAATAAACAGCCCTTAAGACTGGGCTTTCAAAAACCATTAGTGCCAAGTATCTGACTTAAGACGAGACGGTTACATTCATTAATGGCGTTTAAGCAACCTGGTTATTGAATTCTTTAATTAAAACCTCTTTCCTATTAGGTACAAGCAATTCTGTAACCTTTCAAACTTTACGCATATTATTTTATGCAATTAAAATTTTATCAACTTCCGGTAATCCAATTGATTAGTTAGAATTTTGTACTTGTGCCGTAAAAAAAACAACGCGTTCTTTAACGTACCCTTTTGACACAGGTAATTTGACCCTACAGTTCATCAAAACCGCTTCGATAGACAAAACTCCTGATATATTTGGTAATAATACTGGGCGCAAACACAACGCAGGACCAATTACGACACGGTTTCCTGGGCCAATTACTCGTAGGTACACATTTCATACCAAGCTCCGGACGAGCTTTTATATTTAGGTTCATGATTGTCACAACAGATGTGTATGTTTGTATGTCACACTGATAGGTTCAGGTCTAATAAATGACCGGTATATTTAATTTAATATTGCATTAGTAAAAGGGTCATACGCGGATTTAGGTTCGCGTCTTTCTGTGAACATACCAAAAGTTAAGGGCTACAAAGCTTAATTTTGGATTGGACCGGTAACCCAGTTAATAAACAGTGTCTCAGTTTCTATAAATCCCTGTAATAAAACATAGCTAACATGCACATAAGCCGTTAACTATTGACCACAGGAGGGACGACTTTTGTTTTTTCAACTAGGTATCCCAAAAGCAGAAAACGTTGGTATTTTATAGTGGAAACAATTGCAAAAGACTACTATTAATCATATATATTGTTAATCAGTAAGAATGTTCCGTGTCTCAAAAACATATGAAGTGAGGTTCAACTTTCAGAGACGTGGGTCATAATCATGTTTAAATGTTTAAGCTGTTTACTTTCGAGTCTTCCATCCTGCTTTTCAAACTCTTAAGTATTCCAGCAACTTACGTCAAAGATACTCTAAGAATTTTGTTTACATATTAATTCTAAAAACCGCCTTGTCGGCTTTGTTCGAAGTTAGAATTATGCTCGTGCATGATAAGCACGAGCATAATTCTAACTTCGAACAAAAATGATTACTAAAGATCTATTAAAAAGTGAAAATACTGAAAGTCTTTTAGAATTGTTTAGCTAAGTAAACATTTTGCTTAGAGCCTGTGTTTATAACATACACTAAAGTCGCATTTTCACATACCCTGCATGTTTTCTTTTGAATTTGATTACAAATTGAGCTAGTAAACCTTTATAGTGTTTGTCATAATTGTACTAAATAACTGCCATGCCAAATAGAGCCCCTTGTAAACGTTATAATTATTATAAGGTAATTAATGCAACCCGCAAATTATGTGGTGTTTTCAATTTATAGGAGACGTAGAATAATGACTATTCTGTGTCTTACAGTCGTCTCGTCTGCTGTAACTAAAACAAATTGAATTCTTGTCCGTTGTTGTCTGAGAGCGTAATGGGTGCATGTCATTCGAAAATCGGTCAAGTGTCACCGACCGGCGTCGACGAGTAACCTCTTCATCCACGCCTTTATCACACAATGCGGATATTGTGGATTTTAACGAGTTTTTCGTAAAATAAACAATAGCTCTAACCAAAGTAACCAGTGGTCAAGTGTCAACCAAACACCGAGCTAACACTATGGTGGATCACTCGATGTATGTTTTTTTTTGATTTAGTACTTTTCGGCTGCTATGAAAAAGTTATTACACCTAACCTAACCTAACCTAACCTAACCTAACAGTGATATTTAGTACTGCCTCAAGCTAACGGCCTCAAATGAATCAATTAATAATAATCATGCAAAATAAAAATTTTTCGATGCAAATAAGACTATTTTGTAAAAGTTCATTAGCTTGGGGCAGTACTAAATAGAAAAGTATCCAGGAGCTTTTCAGCTCGAAGCATGGCTTTTTTCTAAGGAAATCGTCGTTAGTACTAATACGTCAGGTGTCACTACTGTGTGTATTGGGGTGCCATGTATTCATTACCTTAATATTTAAATGTCTCTGCCTAAATTCCGATGATGTATTTGCCACCTAACTTTATGGTAAGAGTTTTTTTTTCTTGTTTACATCTCGAGCGTTCCAACTTACGCAAAATAATTACATATTTAGGTAACGTACACAACAATGTGATAACAACATTGATCTAATTTAACCTCGTCATTCATTCGTGCAAATGGAAAATAGATTAGAGTGCTAGTAAAATACACCGTAGATATAGATGAGTGTTTGTTTTCAGCTTCTCTTACGTTATAATTTACGAGTAAAATTGTATCCACAATGAGTGTATATCAGCTTAAATATGGGAGTAACCGAACGTTTGTATAATACTTTGACATCGCTGCTATTTTGGTTTCGAAAATAATACAAACTACAAATAACTACGTATTGTGTATTGCATTTTCACATATGTTTTGTCTAATAACTAAAAGTTACGACATGATGTTACTACTTATAACCGCGTGAATCATTTCGGTCATATATAATATGGCGGCTAAGCTATCGCATCAGCTACGCAAGGTGTTAGTTATTCATTGAAACCTAACCTAAAATAACGACAAAGGCGTTCACCATGTTTAATTTGTTTTTATTATTCTTTAGCATAATTTCTTCACCATTTCCGTTACAAGATTTCTTGGGTTTATGGGTTTTTCGTCAGCCATCTAAGTTTCGTGTTTGGTATGGTTGTATATTCAGAGTTCGCTAAAATGTGATATTGCAGTGACAGGCTGCTAGGCGACCGCCCACAACACATATCCCGCAGTAGCTTCTTACGACAATCACGGTAAGAAAAAAGTGATGCTATTCTAGCCCCATACTACATGCGTACATAAAATAGGCTTTGAACTGAAACTAAATACCAGAAACCTTTATGTTCTAGAACAAGTGATAACATATTTGATTCATAGTCTGTATGGATTGCTACATTGTTGATTTAACCCTTGTTTTTACATCAGAATAGCCAACGGGAACTGAAGCAAAAAACGTTAGTGGAGATATGTTTGCTCTCACATGGATATGAAGCGTCTATTATAACATATTCTTTGTCGTAAACGCTTTCAAACTTCTTGGTTCACTCTCCATACAGTAATAAAGTAAAATTGTTCTGAATAATAACGCAAATTCGCCCGAAAAACGACTGTATGGAGAGTTCACCGAAACGTACTTACACCTTAATATATAAAGGGTAATGACTGTAAAACGCGCAATACAGTCTTACCCACGGAACGTTTAACACAATTGGCAAAACGGTCCACGGAAACTCAAAAGACTAGGTTTAAAATTATGACAAATTGTATACCAAGTAAACGTGGTAAACGCACGGACAAATGTTTGCCCGCCGAGGGCGGGGCTCGTAACGTAAATATAAAGTTAGTGCAGCCAATCAGCCAGAGACCTGCGACTTATGCAATGGAGATCAATCTAACTCGACAACTTGCCTACGTATTAAAATGGGCGCTCGTACTGTCGAGGGCTCGCAACACATTTGTATGACACTGTCTTTTGCCCGCTACTTCGGTCAAGTATGTTCGGTGATCGCTTTAATGGATTAATACTACGCCTGAATAAATTCTATAGCAAATATGCTATTAGACTTCACACAGCCACAGCATCAAAACTATCGCAATCCTATAAAAACCTTTTACTCACCTTTTTCCTTCTATATGGGACGATTTCCTAATTCGTCCCATTGTCTCAAAGTATCTCCATACTTATTTTCATCTGAAGTCCGGTCATTGCACAGGGTTAATGCAGCCAATGAGTCGACCTATTACGAGATGGCACTGGAGGTAGTTCTGACTCGACGTTTTGTATCCAATTATGATATGTAAATGTGGCTTCCAGCTGAAGTGTGTCGAGTCGAATTGACCGACCTCCTGCCAAGCAGCCTTAAATAAGGTTAGGTAGGTACTTCAACGGTGCATGATAGAATAATCTTTTACGGTTCTTAATTATATTCTAATGGACAAAGTCGCAGCAACTATCCTAAATCGAATCTATGAGAGGATTTGAAATGAACTTCATGTACACTTTATTTTACTGAATGTTAAAGAAAATATTTTTGCAACAAACTTTATAGTTTGTGGAAAATTTATTTAAAAAAAAGTTTTTCTTTGGAACAAACTCGTGTACTTTTAATCTCATTTCAAGTTATCATTATATTTAACAACACGAATTAACATTATCCTTATAGAATAGAAGATAGTTTTCTGTTAATACTATTTTCAAATAAGGTGTTTCTAGAATAATTTTATCGATACGTGTGTCCATTCCTAATGTCAGTTTTCTAGAAGGTATAACGAACATGATGCTCAGCTTCAAGTTATATACAAAATACATCTTCGATAACTTCATAATTGCTGCTCACATTTGTACGAGAATAAAAAAAAATGTTCCCTTCACAACTGACCTTTACGTCTGGCATCTAGTTCGACTATCTTAAATTAAAAGCGGCGCGAGCGTAATCAGATAGGCGAAAATATGCTTAAAATACTGGATTTTTATGTTTTAATAAACAAAAAATTGTATGATAACAATGTACCTAAACGCAACATTTATCAATATTTATTGATGAAGCGGTAATAATAGTTAAATAATATTACAACTAACTTACATCTAATACAGGCCCTTGAGGGCATTGTACCGAAGATGATGCTGGCGGCATTTCCTTAATTTACACACTATATAACACTAATATTTTTGTGATATATGCGATTTATACGATTGTTAAATAAAATGTATGTTAACTACGCCAGATGTAGATACGTGCAAAGCCCACAATGGCAAGTAAACAGATTTTGTTTTGTCTGTTTTATTTAGTTTTGTTTCTTTAATATTTTTCGCAACTGTATTGAAAAACGTCGTTTGATATATGTGCGGTATGGCATTTTCACTCCTCCCCAGTTTTGTCCCTCGCCTCACGGCTCGGGCCAGGACAACTGGGGACTCGTGCAAGATGACAAACCTTCCGCACTTGCATCAAAATGTACTATTCGTTACCCCATCTCACTTTAATGTCATAAAAAGTTGGATATTTTGTTGTATCAAAACCGCCTCAAGATTGACAATATTATAAGCTATTATTAATATAAATGGAATCGCATTCAAGTCTGTCTGCTTTCAATATTTTCTTATGATATGTATTTACGCTCGATGGAATATGCAAATAAATATGATGCTGTACCTCCTCGTTTTAATAATATTTTCATATAAGCGGAATTCTGATGTTATATCTTTATATGTCCTAACGCTCGTCCAAAAATGTTACGCGATTGCTGGGGAGTGGCACCCATTTTAATTTAATAATATTGTATTTTGTAGCACTTGCTCGAGCCAGAACATTGTCACTTAGTATTTAAAAAACTTCATATTTTTATTGATCCTTTAAACTGGATATTTGTTAAATGATTCCATAGACAACACCTTACTTCAGTTACCTTTGAGTAAGTAATTAAACTTGTCTCAACTAGAAGTTCGAAATGTCATTCATTTGCAAGTTACACACAACGCCTAATTTCATCTCATATCATATTACAGGACTTTCCTATCTACATAAATTAGAACACTTAGTTACGAAGGGACTGGTTTAATATTCAGAAGTTAAGAACGTAATTTCTATTTAATTTGTTGCCAAGTTTATAATTAAGTTTGTTCAAAGATTAGGCTCTACATAATCCATGTTGAGAAATATTAGAAGAAATGTTTTACTTGCTAAATTCATTTATTTCTTGAAGCTTTCTCTAAAGAACTCTAGGATCAAATATTTAAAAAAAGTTGTGGGGGATTCGTATGAAGTAAAGTAAAACCAATTTTAAACTCAAGCGTGTTTCCACTCATGTCTGACGTATTTATTTATTTTGTGATAATGCAACGTTGCTGTAATTAATTCATTAGATAACACGAATTCTAAATATCGAATTTCACTTAATTGTAACCTTAAAAATGTTTGTGCGGAAAACCAATTATAATTGAAGTATCCGTAAATATAATAAATATGAAACCAGTGCATGTTAAACAGAACAGGTATTCATGAATAAAAAAAAATTGTTTAACGATATAGTAGCCTTACAATTTATTTCTTGTTGCATTTTATATATGTACCAACACAGTGATTATTTTTCGCTCTCTAATTTTAATTCTGATTTCCTGTAGAGACTAAGTTTATTGGCTATTATTTCTTCGAGCTAAGATATTTACCGAAGAAGTACCTGTAAGTATAAGTACTCCGAAAGGCGAGATTGATTTCGTATGTAGATATGGTGTCTGGATATAGATTATTAGCACGTATTCTGAATTTAAATATTCACTTACTATGCAAGTTTCCAAAGTTAACACTTCTTGACTTGAGTTGCACTTGCAGCCACAGTATTCAGTTTTCAAGTCCCTTTGGCGCGATTTTCAACCGCCTCCACTTTGAAAACCTCGCAGTGATAACAACTTTTCTGTAACTTCATAACTTATACTTACAAAGTGTTTCCCTACTAACGAGGAATTAAAAACATGTCTTTGTTGAGGGAAAGTGCAATTTTATATTAACTTATCTTGATATAAGTTCGTTTAGTTATGAAAGCTTTTTTTTATAAATGCACCTATAAATTTACCTATTAGAGACATAATATCATCATTTTTTGGGAACAGGAGCCCGGGGCTCCGTCGATACTGTCTAATTTTATAACTAAGAAGGATTTAATTTAATGATTTCAGTATAGTCTACTATACTGCAATCATTAAATTAAATTCATTCTAATATAAATATCTATATTTATATTAGAATTTGAACTCCTGATAAGTTTGGAAAGAGTGAAATATATTTATTCTAGCCCCGGTGACAATAATATGACTACTTAACAATAATATGACTCGTTAATAGAGGCTATTTGGACTTTAATGTTAATAATCCTTGAAATGCTTCGATATGGACGAGATATAAATTACCCTTTATTGAACATGAGCACAAATTATATAAAACTTGCTCGTGGTTCAATCTTACAATCCTTCGCTAGCTCGGCTCTTAATACAAGCACTCGCACCAAACAACAACTGTGCAGCCTTGCGTAACAATGGAATGATAGCTACTCGTTTGCGGGAGATGCAACCAGTCCTGTACGGCAAGCTTGTAATAGCCGCGGCATCCTGCGCGGTCCCAAGTCCCATCTATAAAATCAAAATGTTTGAACTCTAAATATTTGACCGATATTAGCAGCGATTGCGAACGTCTTTTTAAGAGTAATTTACTGTAATATTCCTAGATAATTTATTCCTGAAACGGAAATTCCAGTCCATTTACTCTACTTTAGCACTTTGGTTCGGCGGAGGGAAAGAAATGCTTTTAATAAAAGTAATTTCGGAACAAATTTACTCGATTTGGCTTGGATAAAGGTTGAATAATAATTATGGTGGAGGGTTCCCGTAATTTGTTTAAGTTGCCTTACTATGAACGTTTCGACGAATGGGCACACTCAGAATTGTTATTCAAAATATTGTTTTGCACGAATTGTTGCTTTTGAATATTCATAGATCTAACAATGTTTCATCATTACGGCATTTATTTTTATCAGGCGGTTGTTTGTCGATATGTTTTTTCCTGTCGTTGCTTTTATTGCTTAAATATAGTCTGTACCTACATTGTGCTGTATATTGTATAATATCTAAACTGCGATGTTTAGAATGACACAAAGTTCTTTGTAGAAACATTATGTGTAGTTTTTCTGATTATTTTTTTCAATGTATCCATATCAATTTTGTAAGTTTATAACATATAACAGGTTATAGAATTTCTTTTGGTGGGTACAGTTAGCTTACACACGCTCTACTACGTAATCCTAATGCTACTAATATTATAAATAAGCCTTCTTGAGCTTACTGTGGGGCTAGTTCGATTTGTGTAAGATTGTCCTCTAATATTTATTTATTTATTTATAAATGCGAAAGTGTAGATATTTGGCTGTTTGTTACTCAATCACGCAAAAACGGCTGAACAGATTATGATAAAACTGGTAAACAGCGAGTTTATAGCCTGGATTAACATATAGGATACTTTTATCCCGAAAATCATACCTTGAAGGAATGAAATAGGGAGTGGAAGTTACGAGGACGAAGTCGCGGGCAAAAGCTAGTAATATTATAAACGTGAAAGTTTGTGTGTGTATGGATGGATGCATGTACGTTCTTCTTAATCTCAAAAACGGCTGGACGCATTTAGCTGAAATTTGAAATGGAGGTATCTTATACCCTAGTTTAACTTAACACATAGGCTACCTTTTATCCGCGGGTAATACCGCAGGGCGCGGTTGCTAGTAAATTATAAACGTCAAAGTTTTTGCGTATGTTTGGATGTATGGATGGATGTACTTTCCACTTAATCTCAAAAACGGCTGGAAGGATTTGGCTTAAATTTGGAATGGAGGTAGCTTATACCATGGTTTAACACATAGGCAACCTCTTATCCGCGGGTATCGCAAGGCGCTGCCAGTCCTCATAAGTTTCTGCTAAGTCAATAATTCAAGTTACGACTTGCTTTCATCAAAAATGCGGACAAAATCTGTACAACCACTTTCGTGGCTCTAGTTTCAGAAGGTTTAGGGTCTGACGCCGACATCATCCGTGCGCACCGGCCGGGCCACCGGTACAAATATCCATAACTTGGCAAAACTGTGCACGCACGAGTAACTAGGGAGCGAATATCACTATTTAACTTGTGTAATTCAGAAAGATTCGAACTTGATCAATTCATTTGCTTCAATGCTGCTTCAGTGGTTTTTCTTTGAAAGTAAATACGAGTAGAAACGTTTCCTCCTAATTTATGTATATTGGTATTTATTTAATCCTTATTGGAATAATAACAAGTGTTACAAGAAATGCCATGTCATGAAGCATTAGATTAGTAAGTCCATGTTATCGATATTCCAATTTTTGTGTACTTTATTATACTTTATTTGTTTTTGAGAAATGTACAATAATTATGAAACAAGACAAGTCAAACAATTCAGTTACCTCTTAGAATATACTCCATTGTAATTTTAGCAAAAGCTTTAAAGTCAGCGCTCAATAATTCATATCGAGCTTACGGAACAGCCTCGCTGCGTAACAATGATATACCTACGCCTGCCTTGTACTCCAGGAAGTCAGCACGCGGAATAAAAACGTGTGGCAGGTGGCGTGAGCCATAGCCTGTACACCTCGCCTCTAGAGATTTACCCCCTGTACCGTAATAATACTAATCAACATTTTTGCAATATTGCTAGGTATTACCCTAATTAAGTATTCTCATGTACCGCCCCTCTGTAATTTATGGCTTCAACTCGACCTATAAATAAAAGTAAGTTTATTCAAACAAAGCGCACAGGCTTATCCTTATCTTTTATGACAATAAAAACAAAAGCTCTTGAAATTATGATTGTACCTATCATTAATATTGTGGGCGGAGTTAGACGTTCAGAACAAAGTTTTATTCGTACTTCCAGTTTGTTGATATTTTATTATTATTACTCATCCAAATAAATACGCCTGTAACTTTATTTAATCATCATCATCCTAGCGTTATCCCGGTACATCCATCTTAAAGGATGCCCGGGGTTCGCTACCTAATCAAGAGTTGGCGTAGGCACTAGTTTTTACGGAAGCGACTGCCATCTGACCTTCCAACTCGAGGGAGAACCAGACCTTATTGGAATTAGGCTTGTCAAGTGAGTGGGCAACTTGACTGTTAGAAGTTCTCGAGCCGCCCGAAGGCTTCTAACTTGGTTTAACGACTGCTATCATAGACAGCAGCCGGGATCAACGGCTTAACGTGCCTTCCAACGCACGGGAGGGCTCAGTTAATAACCACTCAAAGCGGTCACCCATCCAATAACTGACCTGGGCCGACGTTGCTTAACCTCGCATACCGCACGCGGTACGCGGGCGCCGCTATGGGCCACGAGCGCTTCCTGTAACTTTATTTAATACCAAATTCAATAGACATTTTTCACAATAGAACCTGGAAAATTGTCGGGCGTAGATACGTGGCATCAAATGATACCTATCAATAGCAAAAAGGAATTGTCGCCTGTTCTGGCTACAAGCCAGTCTTCCACTTTTTTCTATCACACCTAATATATTACACTGGCAGCAGACATTGTCTCTAGAATTGGAGGAAAATAAATTTCTTCACGCTGTTATCCAATTTTATTATTAAAGATGTAATTTTATTTCAAAAATGTAGGTGTTTTTTCACTTTATGTGAAAATGCGTGAAAGCTTATTTAATTCAAAAATGTCTGATTATTGGTTTCATTTTTCGATATCGATATGGACCAGAAAAATTAACTCAAACTATAACATCTGGCGCTGGAATGACCATACAAAAGTATTATACTAAAATCTATTGACCATCTACGTGCACTTATCGTTCCATTAGATGAAATTGTCAATTCGTATGCGGCAGTGACCTCAATCGAGTCACATAATAGCGCGGTCGGCATTTTAGAAGGACCACAGTAATTGCGACGGCCTAATGGATGGGATCAGCATGAGGGGACGAATGGATTGATGTATCTAACCACTTCCTCTTAAAACGTTCGCGAACTGTCTCATGGGAGAATATAAGGAACATAATTGATGTAAGTAGTTTCTAGATTTTTATTTCGCGCTACCAGAAAATGTGTATATCCAATAAAGACGAAAACATAACAATTCAGAAAATGCTGGCAATCCCTATAAGTGGAACTGGTGTATGTGGAACGCAGTGCCTTTTATGTGTAATATTACCAAATTCCTCTCCAACCCAATCCGGTGCGATCTTGGCAACAATAAGTCAATAGCGAGCTCGCTTTATGAATCATAAATGCTGTCTACGATAAGTTACATTTTAAAATAAAATATTGGGATGACATTAAATGGCAACTAACTAACATTATAGGGTCGTATAAAATGATGGGGTCTCGTAAACATATTTCCGAACGACGATATCCATGTTTCACGCTTCATGCCTGGCATAGACAATGCCGGCGCGCTACACCGTTTGCATATCAACACCCGCGACCCTTTTAGCGCTCATCATACACATAAAGGAGAGAGTAAATAATTTTTCACGGGGAGGAACACCGTTTTAAATGCGCGATCTTCCCGAGCGCTGCCTTCAAAAGTAAACGGCCATCATTACAGTCGGTCGTTGCACACGAAAATTCTTTCATGTCCATTCAGTCGTTGGAATCCGAAGCAGTTTGAATAGTGCACCAGTGAAAATAATCGCCATAGTAAAGCACAATCGGTGGCTGGAAGGGTGCCAAGCCATCGCGACGTACGAGCGGAGGGACGTGGTTTCCTATGTGTTTCGTTTCGATAGAATTAACAATTTCCCTTGCAATCGACAGCGTGTCGCGGTCCGCGGAGCACTGCTTGTCGATAACCGTTCCAGATAAACTATGTTATGTTACACCGGGGTCGGAAAAACTCGATCGGATTCGTTTTTGTCTTTGGTAATACCGGATGGGCTGCAGAATTAATCTGGCGCTTGTGATACACGTAGCTGCGTCTGTATGTGTAGAGGTTTTGCTGTTTCACTGACGTAAGTAATTACCGATACCATGACGAGCATTTAATGGTCAACTAACTACACATTACTGATGTGATGATGATATGGCTAATACAGTTTACGGCTTGGACATGTAAACATGTCATTAGTTATTATTAGTTAGCAAAACTTGACCAACGCGCTTTTTATGAAAATTCACAGTTTACCTTCGATCTGTAACTTTCCTTTCTCTAGTGTTTTTTATGGCTTATCGTATTAAGAACCACATAGTTTACCGAAGTAGTATACCATTTACTTCAAAATTCACTGTCTTCGAGATTTATGGTATCAAATGTTGGCAATTTTAGGCCTAAAACCCAGTTATTTGGACGTATATTTTGTGAAAATTAGTTAAAAATAAAAATCTCTCATGAGTTGTTAGATACGCCAATAAGGAACAGATAGATGAACATCTCATATATATATAAATGCATAAACAACACTAGTATCAAAAATATAGCTTTTTTGGACCATGCTTGATTAAATCATAAAAAAAATAGTCAGTTTTTTCAAAATAAAATCTCTTGCAGTCTCTTGCAAATGTAGATAATGGATTGAAGAACCGATAATGGTTTGTACCATAAATATATCAATAGTTTTGACGGAACAGTATATCAACTCAAAAGTCGTCAAAAATCGATGAATAGCGCATGGAGCCCCTTTATTTGCAATGTGCCAAACAAAACTTATAAGGATTTGGTAGTTTTGGAATTGTTAATTGAGTAATTAAAAAACAACATACAACCGAATTGTAGACCTCCTCCTTTTTTGAAGTCGGTTAAAAAACCGGCCAAGTGCGTGTCGGATCACGCACAATGTAGAATTCCGTACCAACACCTACTAGTCCACATTTAAAACCACTATCCAATACATTGAATCTAAAAAGGTCATAACTTCATAGGGAACTCACGGAACTTACAACCTTTTGTTTGGGCATGGCAGTTTTTCAGCGAAAACTCAAAAACCGTAAAACCTATCTTGTACAAAGCAAAAATCGTTGAAAGTATTTATTAATGCACACCACCTCAATTTTTTTCAGAATTATAAACTTCATAGTTTGGAAATTAGAAGAAGGGACACACTTTTTATGACTTTGACAGCCAACAGTTGACTTAAATGGAATTTTTTTAGAACCCTCCATATTATTTTTAAAGGTCTTGAATTTTTTTTTCATTCACCAGTTACATTTAATATTTTATTGTAATTTCACATTACTTTTATGTAGCGGTTCATAGATCTTAATACCAAATTTCATAATTGTATTGCTTATAGTCTCCGAGTAAATCGGCTGTGACATACAGACGGACTGACGGATGGACGGACATGACGAAACTATAAGGGTTCCATTTTTGCCATTTTGGCTACAGAACCCTAAAAACGTTCTCACTTTCCATGGGGACAAGATATTTAAATTAAATTACTTAAATATTTTTATACAGTGGAATAAAAACAGAGACAAGTCATTCTTTAACAAAATCTTTTAATAAAATTAAATACTTCTACATGTCCCAATAAAGAAGTAAACCTTATACTTTTTTATCAAAACTGCCTTATATGTAGCACATAATAATGAATAGTGGGTACTTAAAACGTACAGAAGGTTTTCTCTCTAATAAAACCGATGTTTGACAGTTAATTATTCTACAATATATATAAAAAATTCTACAATAAAATTCCAAGACACATTACTGAACTTACGGATTCTAAATTTAAATCTGTTGTGAAACAGACACTTATTTCAAAAGCATATTATAAGATAAACGATTACATCATGGATAGGGATGTTTGGCAGTGATAGCGTCCCGCACAAGTAATCTAACACAGAAATATTTTGTCCTTAGTATTAAAAAATATGTATGTATGTTGATACTGTAGGTAACATTTGAATTTTGTACTATTTTTACTGTTATTTTATATACATAGTATATTGTTTTGAAAAAATGACACCTCGCCGAGTTTCTTACGCCGGTTCTTCTCGAGGCAGAGGTTTATTTTATGAACCGGTGGTAGTTTTTTGACATTCATAAGTGCATGTAACATGCCTAAATTGAAGAATAAATGATTTCATTTCATTTCATTTCATTTCATTTCATTTCAAATCATGGCATCCCGTTCGCACGCGCTCGCCGCATAGCACGTACTCTTTCGTTCCTAGCGCGATGCCCAAACCGTGGGTGTCCAGATACCCTATCCGGACACCCCGGAGGTGTGCCAGAGCCGAGTTTAGCCGAAGCGGCAAGAGCAACAGGCCTCCTGCTTATAATCATCATAAATCATGAACTAAATGTAGATATGTGCTAAATACCGTATATCATAACTACAAACCTGTAAGTATGTTCTTAGCTCCATATCTAGTAATAATCGTTTGCATTAATGTTAGTACCGATTTGTGAACAGTATGCAAGCACCATTCCGCTTTACGGTCTAAGTATATAGTTAGGTTGCACGAAACACTGAATAAATACTAACTCCGTAACAGCTGTTTTCATTCTGAAAAGAGTTAATTCTAACATCTTAACTTCAACATTTCCGAGAGTGGGCCGCCCGTCTGCTAAGATTACAAGTTATTTAACTTAAAAAAAATATAAAAAGAAACTTGACACTAAACATACCTAAGAACCATTTCCGCCAGTTTTAACTTTCGACTAAAAACAAGTTCAGACTATGATGCCACAGACAGACACACATAATACACAGATGATGTTAAACTTATAACTCCCCTCTTTAGCGTCGTACGTCGCGTCGGAGATTAACCCATTCAGTGTCCATGACGCACTACACACGCTTCGAATGGATAGGTAAATGAAGGCAATAGCGATTGATTTTCTATAAGGGTCAGTTACACCAAAGCGTAATCGTAAAGGGTGATCGTTAAAAAACCTGATTGTAGTCAGGGATCGGATACCGGTATTTTCTCCATAGAAAAATACCAGTATTATTACGGTCACCGGTTCATTATTTCGTTTTTAATGGGACAATCTAATAATACGACGTTGTTACCTAAATACTTACATGATTCAGCGCTACGTAAAGAGCAAAAAATAATCCAAAATATTGGGCTAATTCAGGGTTTTTTAAAAATACCGGTATCGGTCCCTGATTGTAGTTCATTGTAGCTATGGTAAGTTTGACAAGTGTCTATGGAATGACAGCAACCAGCGCCATATTTAATGTTGATCCATCTGTAATCGTAAACTGGTGCAACCCGCCCTCAGTCTCGTAATCCCAGATTGATGAAAGAAGTAGGTATATACCTTCTAATTTCCGCGTGCTAATGGATTTAATTTCATCCCTCGCGAGACAAATGACAAGGGCCCTTCCGCGGCGCGACGTGGCGAGATCTACGATTTATTACATTTTTTCATTTACCTTTGTCACGGGCACATTGTCCGCAAAATGCACAGAGAGTAAATAGACAATACGACTGCTGGACGCGAGCCAACCGTCCCACGTCGTCAAGAAACGGCAAACTTCGTTTAATAACGCCGACAATTGACAAAATTTAAATGAAAATTAATTAAAAGACGTTGACGAACTCGACAATGGATGTTGTTTAGAGTTGCTGCGACTCTGGCAGGATTAAAATGTCACGCCTTTGTAAATTACGTCTAAGATAATCCTTTTACAATAATCCCACTCAAACCCCACAATTTGTGAAGGAAGACACTTGAGCCGCCTCGCATTATCTCAAATTCAGTTAGGTAATTCCTTAAAAGTGGTTCGCTTTATGTAACATGCAAATTTTGTTATGTAAACTAAAGAAATTACGCGAAGCAGTGAATGCTAATAGAGAAATATATTTTCATGTGCCTTTGATGTTTGCTTTCGTTTAAGCGTAACGTAATCTGGCGACAGCTCACGGAGATAATTGCATTACAGCTAAATCTAATCACTTGTACTGCCTGGGCGCTTTATTACCAACGCTTATGCGCGACTATTCTGTTAGCTGAATATTCGTAATTGAGGCACATATGTAGTACGTACGTACAATAATATTCATCATCATATACCCGATAGGGTATAATGAATTAGCGTGCCTTTCCAAAATTTCCATGTTGTATCCTAAAAGAGGCTGGAATCTGCTTTGTCACATAATCCCAAGAATTGGCGTAGGCACTAGGAAAAAATTGACCTGCTTGGGATAAGACCAGTATCTACATGATGTTCTCCTTCACCGAAATGATTTAATTAGTAAAAGAGTAATATGAGATGCAAATATATAAGCCGTGGATTGAATTCAGCTGTAACTATATCTGTTTATACAGAGTGTAACAAAACTAGTGAGGATCCGTTTAAGGGCATATTCGGTATCGTGTTCTGATTAGAAAAAATTAGAAGAAAATTTTTGTACGCGATAATATTTTTTTTTCTATGGGGCAGGTCGTCCAAGACAGCCAAATGTCCATACAAAGGCCAAAAATTTATTATCAAAAAAAAAATTCTTCTTTTTTTCCTAATCAGGACACGATACCGAATATGCCCTTAAACGGATCCTCACTAGTTTTGGTACACCCTGTATAAACCAATGTACCTAATTACATTGGTCGAATGCCTCGCAAGATTTTTACCAGCACCCTTCATTCGCATCAATATAAAACATGGCAAATGTATGTAATAAGTCAATAAGGGGTCGGCAACGCGCTTGTGTAATCGCGAGCGTCCATATGCTACGGTGTCTACTGACTATCAGGCAGGCCCTGGGCTTGTTTTCCACAGTCGTTGTATAAAAAACTTAAATAATCGTATCTCTAGATGGCCTCGTTAACTCAAGGCCATTCCATTGCAATCAACCCCAATATTTAGTACATTTTAATTAATTCTTGGAACACTTCATCACTTATGAAAAATCTATCCGGTAATTTTGTTAAAACAATAAAAAAGTTATACGTTAAAAAAAATTCATATTACTGTCGTTGATAATTACGAAATCTGCAACATTAAAGTTTATTTTGACGATGATATTTAGAATTTTTTTAACAGAGTTACAAAAAGCATTTTTCAGTATTTTATTCGGTTATTTGTGTAGGTAATGTAATTCTACATTACTTCTTCACATTGGAAGCTCAAACTTCAGTATTTTCGTCAGATCTCTGAATGGGCCTTGCCTTAACACTCGGTCATCTATAACTGCTCGCCGGCCGGCAATCCCCTATTTCGCGGCCTCTGCAGTAATGTACTATTAGTGTAATCGACACCGAAAATAAATGACAAATGATAAAAAACTCGCAATGCAACGTCAACACTATCAACGTCAACGTCATGGAATTTTGTGAGCCAGGTTCGATAATTATACCTACTTATAGTTTTTTTTGTCGAGTCAGTTTTTAAAAATTAAAAACATATATTTTTTGAATGGTTCCTTCACTTTTAGATTTCACATTTCTCTACCGATTCTCGTGAAATAATGTCAGCAGGTTCGATAATTGAATAGATTTTTTTCGTGTCAGTTTTTAGAAATTTTCAAAAAAAAACACTCGCGAGGTCTACAGCTCACTGAGCCACTAGTAAAATATGTAAAACAACCACCAAAGCTGCTCTTTTACGACTCAATATACTCTGCATCTCATTTTACTATTTACAAAGTAAAACCTACACTTAAATTAAATGCGAGTTCATCATATTCTAAAAGGAACATATTCCTTCAACCGTTTGAACACGAAAACGTTTGAAAACATACTTGGACTCAGGTACCGAAGGATTCTGTACAAATTAAGTTTATAAAGGCTAGGTATTTGATGATTATAAAATGATCTGGATAGAGATAATATTTATTCTGTAATATTTACATCTATATTAGTCACGTGTAATTTCAAATTTCTCGCTTGGGAAACTTCGGAGATAAGAAAAGCTACATTATATTTATTAAATCGAAAAACAATCCCCCATTAAAAACGGCTTTAGATAGTGCATTTTAAGCCCTTTCATAGTAGCATATGAAAGTAAAAATAATTAAAATTTTTACCCTCCTCATGTCGGCTATTTTTCATCGGAAATAAAATTACTTACATGTTTCCATTTTAATTTTCTATATAAACCTGATTGACTCTTGTTTACAACTATTCCTATTTTCAAATCAATAGTATTAGTAGCTCCTGAGGTACAACCTTGTGACAGACGTACAGGGTTCCTTTTTACCTTTTTGGTACTGAACCCTACGAACAAGTTGCCACGAACAGCTCGTTACAACACGTGTAAAAGCTGAAAAACGACATTGAGTGATATAATTACACCTAACTTAATTATAAAACGGTTACTGTACGTAATAAACATATATAAGCTTAACCAAATTAATGTTACTGTCATACCTACATGAGTGTGTACTCAAAACGCTTTTAAATCAAAACGCTTTCGCAGAGCTAACTTAGCCTACTGAAATTGCGAAAATGCTCTGCTATATTAATGGTTACAGTGACTTACTCACATAAATACACTCGCGGTCAAAGAATCGGGGTCGGTAAAATACCGTCATATTTCCTAAAATAGTGCAAAGTTGTACAGTTTTTTTAATCCTGTCATGATCTTTATTTCATTTTACATCTAAACTGCAAAAAATAACAGTTAATAGTTATTTGTCATACAAGGGTGCAAAATTTTATTTTAACCGCGAGTGTGGAATTGAAAAACTAGCTAGCGTATGGATTCTAGTGTTAAACTACGAGCTAGTGAATGGGTTCTATGGTCGAACCACGAGCGAAGCGAGTACTTTGAAAGTAGAATCTTGAGCGAAGTGAGGGTTTAGAAGTGGAATCCTGAGCGTAACGAGTGCTGCAACACACGAGACGTAAAATAACTTTGCAGCCGTATGTAACACAAATCTTTTCACCTCCTTAAAGCGAGGAAAACTACTGAACTATTTACCTAAAAGCAGCCTATATTTTAACTAATACCTACACAAATAACACAAATTGGCAGGAAATCTTATGTACAGTCAGCAAAACTATTAGCTGATGGATAGATGGGCGAAAATTGTCCTATCGGGACTGGCTTTTACATGTTATGTTTAAAAAAGTAACTAATAACATATAGGATTTCAATATTCTTTGAACGGATTTGTCATTTTGGTTTTATTACTGAAAATAATGAGTAGTTTGTGACACAATTCATTTTGATACAGATGAAAGTACCAATCTCTAAGAGTATTTTAATGTTTTATGTGAGATTGCTCCATTAGCTAGCAAAACGAATTCATCCGACCTAGAAAATTAAATTAGGAGTCCTGAGAAATATGATAAATATCAATATAGTCACCCTTTTTAGAGGTTAAGTAATACGAGATATAAAAACTTATGATATAACAGTCATAATATATAAGCTCACTTAGTAGGCTTGTTTAGTATAACGTTCACTGCATATAATGAATGAAAGATATAATTTCGAAATACCAAATTCATAACACATAAGATTTAAAACATATATTATTTCATTAATGTAACATCCCGAATCATAATGCATGTATGGTAAAAAACAATAAACTATTATGATATAGGTACATATGTAGTACCAAATTTTTTTTTCTATACTACGTCGTCTTTACAATTATTAACCTAACCTAACCGCCATCGTGTCGACGCGACGCCACCCCGCTTTGCGGGGTGCGTATTTCCGCTCTAAGGGACATAAGAATAGTACGATTGTTACAATTATTTGTTTTTTTTACTGCGGGGGCATCGCGCCCCCCGTCGCCCTTTTTAGGGTACCGTACCAAAATGGTAAAAAAGGAACCCTTATGGTTTCACTTTGTCTGTCTGTCACATCGCTAAATAATAGTTATAAAGAAGGCTTATCTACATACTTTTTTTTTAGTTTCTGTGAAAAATGACAGATAACAGGTGGTTCAAAATTTGAAAGAAGTCTAGTTAATACGTCGAGTGGGGTGTCATATGAAAGGGCTTGGGTTGCACATTCTGAAACATTTTTTTTTACATTGTCATTTTTTTATGAGGGAAAATGTAAAAAATAATACCGCCCCCCTTATCTCTGAAGTTTACCAAGGAAAAAATATAAAATTATTACATAACATTGATATCAATGTATATTTTACAGGAAAAATATAACTGTAGATTCATCTAGTTTTTCTTTTTTTTTATCGTCAAAAAGCATTTCTATACTAAGTTTGTAATTTAATCACCTTTGCATTTTTGTATTTTTGTTTTATAAATTCCTACGAGATT
Source organism: Epiblema foenella (assembly GCA_963556455.1). Taxonomy (NCBI): domain Eukaryota; kingdom Metazoa; phylum Arthropoda; class Insecta; order Lepidoptera; family Tortricidae; genus Epiblema; species Epiblema foenella. The sequence goes on from OY747106.1 coordinate 13,394,230, forward strand.
ATGCTGAAAATACCTTCTTTCAAATAAAGAAAAAAAATGAAATCGGTTTACGTGATAAAGAATTATCCTTGAAAAACTACCATACATACAAAGTTATTCAGTCGCTCAAATTTGTAACAAAAGTCATCGATAGATGGCACTGTACCCATGGTGTCCCATTTCCACACCATGTTGTTGAGATTCTCCATTTAATAGAATTGGAACCGGTACACATCTGTATACGGAACCCTCGGTGCGCGAGTCCGATTCGCACTTGACCGGTTTTTTCTAGCTGCTCTAACTTAATTAAAAGTATTGATTTTGTTCTTACTTACAGCCGACGTTCACTGTATCTTGTGAACATTATTAATATGAAGTTATATATTATAGTGGAGTCGGTACGATAAATTATACGGCGTTTCGTGAACAAAAGATTTCCTTTGGCAGGATAGGTCCTTAGGACCCAAGGATGGATTTTCGAAGCCCTTGTTGATGCGCGTTTTTTGAGGGGGGGGGGGGCAGCACAGGTTTTTCTTGGTATCTGCGGCAGTTAAGCTACTAGGTCAAGTTGGGTGTCAATTTCGAGTAAATCAGGGATGCCGAATTCATTTCTGGAATTACTTTTGGACCATTCAATAGAAAATTTTTGAGAAATAAGCCAAAAAGCGTAATTTTTCAATCATATTGAAAATAGAAAAATGAACATAACTTAAAAAAGCACCTGCATTATTGAAAAAAAAATTGTTCATTAGAAAGCCTTGTTAAATTTATATACTTAAAAAAATATAACAAAAATATTCCTATGGTGGCAGTATTAAAAAAAACGTAGATAGGACCAAAAATCAAATAATTAAAAAAACTACTTTGTGATCTTGGAATGGTAGGGGTGGGTTTATTAACACAATAAAAATATATTTCATGCCAATTCACGCCTTAAAATATTTAAAAAAAGATATAATGAGAGCCACCCTGCTTAATTTAGCTTATGTTATTAAGGACACTATCACAGAAAGAATTTTAAAAATCTCTTCATTACTTCTAGAGATATTTCACGACAAACAGTAATACAAACTCGGCATCCGTTGATTAATTTGGATAACTACTAAATTAAAAAATGGAAACTAATATACTTTTAAATAACGAGTATTTAGAAATTCTAGATAAAGCAATATTCTTAGGTATAACATTAGACAAAAATCTACAATGGAGTCCCCATATAGCCATTATGGCACGTAAATTGAGTTCAGCCGCTTATGCTATTAGAAAAATCAGACAACTGACCAATCTAGAAACAGCTCGCTTAGTTTATCACAGCTATTTTCATAGTGTTATGTCATATGGTATTCTGGTTTGGGGTAAAGCAGCTGACATACAGACAATTTTTGTGTTACAAAAAAGAGCCATTCGCTCCATATATAACCTGGGCTCACGTGAAACTCTAAGAGAACTCTTTAAAGAAATTAACATTTTAACGGTAGCGTCCCAATACATCTATGAGAATATTATTTATGTCATAAAGAATCGAGAATCATTCTGTACAAATTCTGATATCCATAATTTTAATACCAGGAATAAAAATAAAATTGCCACTAACAAGTTTCGTGTCCATAAAGTTTACAAGTCTTTTGTAGGTCAATGTGTCCGTTTTTATAATAAGTTACCCGATGAAATTTTGAATTTACCCTTTGCAGCTCTTAAAAATTACCTAAAAAAAACATTGATGTCAAAGGCTTATTATAGGGTTGAGGACTATCTAACAGACAGAAATGCATGGCCCAAACCAAATACCTAAATAGCGTAAAGAGTCTAATATTTTCATTGTATCTAGTTGACACAGTTCTTGCAGGAAAGCATATCAAACGATTCGACGTGTTTAGTTTTCTTGTGTAACTACACATTGTAAATACCTATTGTTATTTTTTCCTTATTTTCTTTCAATTCTCTTTTGTTTTTTACCACTTACATTTACTTAAGTAGGTTAAGTAGTATCATTGTAATAAGCATATTTTGGAGAAAATAACTGACTGTCGAGTTTCTTTCGGCGTTTCTTCTCGGCAGTGGTCTCATAAGAAACGCTAGTAGTTTTTGACTTGTAAAAGTGCCTTTGCGGCCTACTTGCAGAATAAAGTTCATTTATTTCATTTAAAAATTTATAAGTACTAACTTTATCTGATCCTGACCAAAATTATATGGGATTACCTTAGAAGGGTAGTCTTATTAATCATAGTAAAAAAACGATATTGGTCCACGATGTAAAAAAATATTAGCACCCAAATGCCGCGGAGATGCCTTTGTAAATTAAAGTGTTAATTTTGTAATGGATCCCATTATCAGATCATCACTAAATTTATATCAAAACATCATGGTGTTAGCCCCCTTCGAATAAAAAAAATCGGTATCAGTCTACAACACAGTTATTGGTAAACTATATAGAAAGGTAATGTGAATAAGCCTCATCTTTGCTTCCTGGCCAATATTATTATAATGCAGTGGATATTTTTTTAAGTAATAATAATAATAAAGAAGGCACCGACGCCCCATCTTGGGATTATGGAGCGGACCCCGGGCTTCCTTCAGGATGCGACTGTACCTACTGGGATGAGATAACGCTTAGAGGATGATGGTGGTTTTTTTTCCAAACCAGGACCAGTATACCTCTTTAATTTACCCTCTCTTTTTCGGCCTCTGAATTTGTATTATTTATACTATTAAAAGCGTCATCATGTAATTTAACTGAAGAAACAATAATTAAAACCCAATGTTTTCATAAAATAAGTTTTATTTACTTAAAAAGAAGATCCTGCAGCCCAACAAGCGGCACGAATACGCGAGCGAAAGAGAGCGAGCAATCTTTACGATTCAATTTACAATCTACCTACCTACCGAAATAAATTTCCACAAAAGATTACATTGTAAATTTTATCACAGCGTTTGTAAAACCTGTAGCACTAAACTACTTAGACGAACAATAATTGTTATTAGTTAGACACGTAGGTATAGTCAGGGAAGATTCGTTCTTATTTATTTCAACTCTAAAAGTAGTAGTTAGTAACGTATTAGGTACTCGCCGACCCGTCTTGCGACCTATGATATTTTTTTCTGCCATATTTTTCTAATCAAACCTATATGATATTTATATATTTAGAATCTACATAAAACCAGCTTTCTTTTAGTATTTATTTCATAAGTTTAGTTAACTTTGTACGTCCAATATCAGAGCGCAGAATCCAGAATAAACAAATGATAAATTAATAATTTTGCGAATTTTTGAGAAATATTGAAAAATATAATAAAAAATGATTTCAGCGTATTATTCAGTATTCATTTTATACGAAAATGATATCAAACTTGCCCTAGTAGACATAATAAATGAGTCAGCGTATTTTTAGATGTACTCGTCGGCTGCTATCTTTGCACCCCCCCACTACCACCTACATCAAAAATCCGGGGAGCTCTACTTCGAAAATGGATTTTTAGACCACAGATATCCATCCTGCCAAAGGAAATCTTTTGTTCATTAAAAGGCGTATTTGCACATTTTTTGCTTTGTACAGATGCGACTAATTGTTATATCTCGAGAGATGCACCTCTTTTTAGAAAGGGATACACTAAACTTAAAAACATGTCTATCAGCTCGCATTTTCGGTCATGTTGTATCTTCAGAGCCTGGGCCTGTACTCCGAACTTCGTGTCGTGCCGTCCCTTTCCCGCTCGTTTTATACATTATACGAGTGAAAGGGACGGCATGATGCGAAGTTCGGAGTAACCCCTCAGTACTCCGAACTTCGTGTCGTGTCGTCCCTTTCACTCTCGTGTTATTCACTATTTATGAGTCAAAGGGACGTCATATGATAGCCCCTCTGTTATACGAGTAGTGCCTACGTAGAAGTTCCTACCTACATGCAACATCCGCGCCGCGTTTTATACACGCTTCCTTTATTTGCCATGCGAAATAGCTGCTGCTCATAAAAATGTTTACGAGCAATATCCAAACGTGAGCTCACCCGTCGTTTATCATCTGTCATCGGTCAAACGACATTTTAATTTAAATATAACCGTTAGCGGACACATTAAAATGGCCGCGAATTTAGGCATATTATATAAATCGTTTTTTTTTTTAATTAAGTCGGGTATGAATGGACCATTCGGTATTACGCTCTTATGTGTAAAGCTCCTATTTGAATTAGGGAATTTGTTCATTGGTCAACTTTCAGAAATCAAAAATAATATTCATGTGTCATCAAAGGGAAGAATAGAATACTAAATGCGTGAAATCCATACTAATACTATGAACCGATTTTGATTAAATTTGGTATGGAGATAGTTTGGGTCCCGGGGACATAGGCTACTTTCTATCCCGGAAATCATCTCTTAAAAAATTACAATAAAATTCTATGGCGATGAACGAGTTCTACGCAGATGAAGTCGCGGGAAAAAGCTAGTACTAAATACATGAACCCGATATCGTTCTGTCGCGTCACGACACGTGAAGCCAGACAAAATGTGAACCCAGACAACTCAATTAAGCAATAGAGTGGCTCAACGACTCAAAATGAGTATTGGCTATTTTTTCCCTACTAAATGCGCTAGTTTTATCGATTCTGCACTATTTTTCTTAACGTATTACGAACATTTTATAAACTATAGTATATATGTATTTCGTTTCACCACATGGCATTACATTGAAAATGAAAACGTAAAGGTACAATCGGCAATATTGAGCTTAGGCTAAGTAACCTGTGTTTAAAAAAATCTGTTATAGCACTCAGGGCCCCAAGATACAATCTAGTTTAGGGTCCGCCAGTCAGTTTCTTTTTTATGTATTTTCCGTGTGTTAGCTAATAAAGATTATTATTACTTATTATTATTATGGTTTGATATCACTTATTTAACTAATAGTTAGGTAGGTTAGAGTTAGACTGATATAAAATATACAATTCAGCTAAAATGCAATAATCATATGAATAATATGTTCCCATAAACGTCAGTTCCATCTGGTGAATAAAAATTACGACTTTAGTAAATTGTCGTCTTTGAGAAATATTATATCGATAGGTACTTGCTAACCTAGCCATGTACGGCGAATTGTTAATATAGTTTCTGAAATTACACAGTAACCAAATGTTTACATGGATACAAGTCACGTTAAACTTGTGTAATTAAACGACCTATGTACCAAAACACTAAGATACACGTTCGTATTCTTAATGGACTGGAATATGGAATTAAAGCCTTTCTGTAAAATTGTCTTCGAAATCATGAAAAATGAATTATCCAAATATAACCATTAAAAGGGTTGAAACATGATAATATTTTTTAACAAATTAAGGCACTGACAGGACAAACTCGCTTCACTGTAATGACAGTATTTTAACAAAAACTATGTGATTTGAAAACACAGTGTTAATATTAATTATATAATGATTTCTTTTTCTCTATCTAAAGCTGATTTTAATAGTTAAATTCGATAAAAAAATGTGAATTTAAAATCCTCCTTAAAACGTTCTATGTTTTTAGTTTTTTTACTAAGAAGTTTGCTGATTTATCTTATACGATTTATATATATAGAACACGGCGCGAGTGAAGAGCACGGCTTATTGAGTTACCACTAGTGAGCAAACAAGACAAAAATTTAGGCCTTATCGGAGTCTTAACTTACTACAACCAATATATTTTGTAGTAAGTTAAGACGCCGATAAGGCCTAAAGGTATTTTGTGTGTCGTTATAATTGCAAACATTAAACATGAATAACAGTAACAAAAGCGGACATACTCGTCCTTATGTCTAGTGCACTCGGTACTTAGTTATGTCTAGCGATATAACCGAATTAACATTTATGGTCGTGCATATTAAAATTAATAAATGAAAATCAGTTGGTTTGTTTCACAAACCAAATGAAGTTACCTACGTTGAAACTTCGGAGCCAAATCTTCAGATTCAAAAGCGAGCCAATCAACTGAGTAGCAGCTGAGATTTAGTTAAAATAATGTACTGCACTTCGTCAGGTATTTTAGGAAGAAAAAGTTCCCGCTCACGGGCTACCGACCCTGTTTGATGACGGCACGGGATTTATTGCGTCATTTTCATTTATTTGAATTTCGAAGGTTTTTAAACGAGCGAAACGAGTCGAGAGTCTATGCATTATTTATTAAAGACAAAATAATGGCCGAAAAAATGCGAGGGAATCCGTATTTAGAACGGGGAATTTGGATGCGAGTTGTGTACAATTCGCAGTGAACTTAAGTAGAATGTAAGCATGGGAACGCGATTGTTCTTGTTTCTTCCATTCAATTAAAACTTCGAGATAGCCTCTCCTTGGTCTAACCGTTTAGATAGTAAAACTTGAGGTTGATGTTGTAACTCTATCTTATCCGTTCGCTAATTACTTTAACTCTAAAAACTATTACAACTGAACTCAGACAGGAGAACTTTTCTTTCAAAAATGTTACTTTGTAATTAAGTTTTAGAAATAATTTGAAAGCCACCAAGAGTATTTTCAAATTGTTATTTCTAAAATGTATTCCTAAATTCGCCATAAGCATTACCGTATTTATACTTGATATCAGAAACATACTAAACCCTCTTTAACAATCGACGATTTGGACGAGCGCGTTCAATTAAAAAATAATCTCGGTAGTGCCGCAAAATATCTACAATACCTACAGGTCAAAACAGGAGAAGTCCTATTAGATTTTTTTTTATGTGAAAACCTGCTTTATACGATAAGCCTCAAAGTGTAAAATTATGTTATTTAGTCCTATTAGATTAGATGGTAATATTTATATTTTAGGTAACGTACCTATGCTACATCGTCCCATTTGAGCAGAGATGAAGGTAGCAAAATTGGTTAGACTTTTTACTACGATAATTTGTTCAATATCGTCTAATTATTTATTAATCTTGTTATTTCAATTAATAAGTATACGTTGATTATGGCACACTGTACTCACCACATAACGTTATTAGTGACAAAAGGAACATTTTAACGTTTTCATGCAGCGTTTTTCTAAACAATGTCATAGGTTCATTAACTTCACATGCACTCCAGTTAATTACAAATCAAGTAATTACTTAGTCACATGATAACAACTTCACTAGTCTTGCGAAACTGCGTCGTTTAATTCACAATCCTGGCGACTGAGAAAATAAAAATTAATAAAGTAAAAAAATGTAATCCGATTCAAACTTCGTTCAAAAAATTTTCTGTTGATATTAGTTGTTTACAAATCACCGAGCGCGATCGTACTCCATTTTGACATGGCGCGATGGGCCGCAAGCGTGCTACCCGAGTGGGGGCCGGTCGCCGTATGTCCTTGGGTTTCCCGCTAGGGTAGTGTCATGCGCACTCTGAACTCCCCCTAAAGGGTCCTTAAGTGGATTAAGTTTTTAAACTTTGACAATTGATAGAATGAGGTAGACTTTGTTAAGTGAAAAGTTGGAAATTAAACAATGTTTTGATTACTGTTGTCAAATCTGTAACATGCCGGATCGAATTTAATGCTGGGATGGTTTTCTTCGTCTCCATTTTCCAACGTCAAACCCTTGTCACTTCATCTTAGAGATACAATTTTGGAACAATCGTTTTTGTTTTGGAAGATGTCAGTAAATTTTATTGCGATGTCATACCGAAATGAAGTTTTCTAATATAATTAATTCTCTAGTAATCAAATATTCGTATGTATATATGGTGTCCAACAGACCCTAACATAAGAAAACAAGCAAAAGTTAAATTTCTCTCTTGGCCACAGCCAGGACGTACCTAGGCGTTTTAAGAGACATCGTAAACTTTGGTTCTTTTACTTGAAAAAAGGTCAATACATAAAAGTTACTATTATCATCTTTTTAGGGTTCCATAGCCAAAATGGCGAAAACGGAACCCTTATAGTTTCGTCATGTCAGTCCGTCCGTATGTTCCAGCCGATTTACTCGGAGACTATAAGCACTACAATTATGAAATTTAGTAGGAAGGTGTATTCTATGTACCGCTACATAAAAGTCATGTGAAATTACAAAAGAATATTACATTAGGGTGGGGGCACTCCATACATGTAGCCGGTGGATGAAAAAAAAATTATTTTTACAAAACTTCTTCTTTACTATACAGCCAAATACATATACGATACGAAAAATAGGTTTTCTTCATCTACACATCTATCTATACATATAATAAAGCTGTAATAATGTCTGTACATTGAAGACATTAGCAAAAAAAACGATTGAGGGGTCTTAGAATCGATAACAGAACACATTTCGTCAGTTTTTAGAATTTGTGTCCGTTTGTCTGTCTGTTTATTTGTCTAGGCATCACACGAAAACTAGAGAATAGATTTTAGTACAACCCTCACTAATAAGTTTAATGGATATCCGGCCAGGTTATAGGCTATAAAAATCATACAGATTGGGAATGGTATGGGGTGAAAAGAGGGGTTGAATTTTTTATGAGAGGTCCTTCAATTCGTGACCATAGCCTATAAGACTATAACCTAAAGGCTTGAAAATTGGTAAGCATATGATTGGAAGCAAAATAAAAAGAATCCCATTCAAAAATTGTACAATAAACAGATGAGGAAACAGAGGGTAATAAAGTGCTTAGGGGACTATCGACAAATAACCAAAAATCCCTCAACCCATATTAAATGAGAGATCTAATTATGTTAGTCAGTCGCTATCAACATAGATCAAACCACTGCCTTGAACTCCGTATAATTCGTGTAATGGTGATAACGGTGTTATCTGAGGGTCTAAAAAATCCGACTAATCCCACATCCCACTCCCACCTGAAAGTTCGGATGTTTAGATTTTTGTTACTCAATCACGCAAAAACGGCTGAACAGATTATGATGAAACTTGTTATGCAACGAGTTTATAGCCTGGATTAACATATAGGACACTTTTTATCCCTTCATCGTCCCTCAAATTGATAAATTCGGGGGTGGAAGTTGAATCTATGAACCAGATACATGTAGATATTTAGAATGCTCGCTGACGTAGGAAAAATCGTCACCTCAGATGAACCAGTGTAAGTCTGAGCTCCGAATATGCACATAGTTGTCACGAATCGTAGGGTCAAGATACAATAAGGACGTATCGTGAGGCGAGTCAAGACAGTCACGTTATTTGACGTTTGGCGTGTCAGAGAAGTGCCATTACACAGATGACATTAGGTAAAGTCGAATCGAAAGTAATATAGATTATTTACTACTTGCACAATTCAATGATTTGAGTCTTACAGTTGCTAAGATAAAGTAGATATTTTTATGTAGTTTTTATTTTTACCAGCATAGTTATAAACTGAGTAATGTCGCTACCATTTGATTATGACAAGCTATTCTTATGAGAGATTTAGTTGGGATATTTGTGACTCTTAGAGCTTAATTATCTCAAAACCAAAGCGACTCATGTGAATGTGAATGTTTACCGCATTTCAGTACCTAAAGTTCTATTAATTACATGCATAATCATAAACATAACATAAAAGATTTGTGTTATTTAGGTAATGACTTACAGCCTCTAAAGCGCTTGCGTTTTAAGTCAAAACTTGCTGACTCATTGAGCCTTAATAACTTTACTGTTTATAAAATTGGAGATTAAAAGATTGGACGTAGACGGGTGCTGTCAGAATTGACTGACCAGCGCTTTGATATATGCCTACCTACATAAAAATTAATTTCTACTTCGTTCCATGAATTAAGAAATTATTTCCTACGTTATATTTGACTAAAAAATTAAAGAAAATCAACGTGTTTAGACATATAAAACAGGTTTTTTTTCTTAAACCTGACTGGCTTAAGTAGGCCGGGCCCAATAAAGCGATAGGAGTGCGCGTTTGGAGAGTGGCCTGGGGAAAATCCAGGGCAAACCTCCGACACGACCACGCGGGCGGTTTAAACGCTGGAATACTCTAAGAGTGTGCGCTCTAGTGAGATTGGTTGAGCGGCTTCAACCAAATCTGAGGTGTGGGTGGAATCAAGCTACTGGGAGTTTTGTCGCTGGTTCACTAAAGTTAGCCTAGCTGAGAAGAGTCCAGCAAGGAAATCAGCTAGGCCCGACCTGATTCGGACTGACTACCCCGTATGCAGCGGTCTCAGGACGAATAGGGACTATATGTGTCTTTGTTGTCGCGATCGTGTGGTGGACAACCCCGCCGGCGGGGTAATTTTGTGTCTGTTCTAAGGATCCATAGAAACTGTTATAAATCTTTTTGGTTAATATAGGTCACTATCCAAAATACTAATTCAATATAGGTAACATGAAGACAGTGATTACCTAGCTGATTAGTTATAAACAATCAAATCACTGGGAGGTACAGGTAGTAGGTATATGAAAAGGTTTTGTCCTATAGTCGTCCAGCGCCCACCTAAATTCGGTCTTCAGCTGTCCGCCGCTTTTATCAGACTTTGTTTCGATTTTTTTTGGAATCGTACATGGGTTTTACTGCAAGTAGAGCGTGTCGTATTGTTGTAGGGCATAGATCTTGGGTTATAATGTAGGACTCCTAACACGTTGCAATTCGAGAAACATCGAAGTTTTTGTTCTATTCAAGCATAATGTGTCTTCCCCTGTATTCGCTACATCGAGCATGTCAGCGCTAAGGCTCGGAAAGTAGCGAATTGGGTAACGTCATAGAACAAGAACGTATGTGTAGACGTACGCAACATCTAACCATGATACCACTATGCTACATGGATGTGATGAGGTAGTTTCTTAGCAGACATTAGTGTTTTGTTACGCATAAATAATTCGTACCTATAAATGCTATTATGGGATCGAGATCGGCGGCGTTCTCCGGCCTGGAATGAAATGAGTATTTAACGTCGTCCGACTTACTTAGCCAGTATCTATTACCAACATATATAAAGGTATTGATAAATCATACCCATTTTGCTTTATTATCCGCCTATTACATCCTACTTCAGGACACATGCCTCCTTTCATGCCCATTTCACTTGCTAATATATTCATATAAATAAGAAGCTTTGTAAGGTTGTAACTTTGAAACATAAAAACGATTGAATAAATTTTGAGTGAGTCACTCAAAGTTAAGTAGTTTATAACCAAACCTGCATGAAAGGCAGTATTAGTTATTGTTTTATATTTTACTTTAGGTCTCAGTAAGAAAGGCTATTTTTTTTTTTTTTTTTATAACCAAACCTGCAGAATTTACTGCTAAGGGGAAGGAACCGACGGCAGAAGTTCACGCGAACGAAGTCGCGGGCGAAAGCTAGTCTTAAATATTCCGTGCAATATGTGGTTTTCCCACGCACTCAATAAGGTGGTCAGAGAATTGATCAATCTTCAGGTCCTATCTTGCGTTGTTAAATATACAATAGGCACGAAATATACCTATTCAAAGTACTCATTTTCTAAGACGGATTCCAATCCCTTGAGGTTTACAATTATGTCTAATACATAAGAGAACACAGGAGATAACTAAGAGCTACGACTTATTTTATTTTCTGAAACATCTGTTTCATGACCTCTATTTAATCTTTACAATCTTTATCTTTATCTTTGGTCCTGAAAACTGCGTACCTACATTGTTTTACAACTCCTTTAATTTATTGAAACATGTTGAATGAAATAAATACTTATTAGTTGTTTGTAATTATTTTAATTCTGGAACGATATTTAAAACATTTGTTTACTTTTTGAAATCATTTCAGTCTCATATCTGTTTTTCATTTTGACTATCTTTTGTAACTTATAACTCAAAGTGATAATTTGACAGTTTAATATCCGTAATAGTGACATTTTGTTACTTGAATATTGCGCTTGTTTATTCGTAATCTATATATGTCAGTAGCAGTAACAGAGAAGCAAGCTTAATCTCAGTTATGTCTATTAGTTTCCCTTCTGAGTTGGAAGATCAAAAGCAGTCACTTCCGTAAAAACGCCAATAAATTATTTCTGTGCTCCTACGATTTCCTTGATTATTTAATATTTTCGTGAATAAATCTAAACCTGAATTTCGTGAATAAGGCTGATATTAGGCATACAGTGTTCTTAGGTTCTGAAACTACTCCACCTAAAAGTATAACCAAATCCCCCCTTTGTAACTCTAAATTCTATTTCTGATGAAATTCACGCAATAGATATAACAAAAAAAATTAAGTACGGTTTTAGTTAAAATCAGACACGTGACATGACGTGATAAATGATCGGACATGGATAGCATTTACCTCGGTCCTCCGTATCTGAGACGCGTAAAGATAAATGCTTTCAACATATTGACAAAAATAAATGATCTATTTCAATTAGCACAGATAAAGAATAATTGCCTCAGTTATAAAACATATACACGAGTAAGAAAACCAAGATTCGCTTTTATTGTGTCAGGACTCCTGCGCGCTTCTGACCTAAATCCCGGATCCTGTCAGCAACAATCTTCGTCACTGCACTCTGTAAAAAGTCTACAATATAAGCTCTTTATAAAACAACGGCGTATGTGACGAGGGGCGTTCGTGATATATGACTTTGTTGTGTTGATGTTACGCGGGGCGCTGTCGCGTGCCATTTAAATCCGCGGTGGGAGAAAATGGGAGCAGACGTGGCAAGCTCGCATTCCTAGGTACTTTGTTAAATAGTAATATGTGGGACTGCGCCACACCAAATAAAAACGATTACGAGTGATCTAAGGTACTGGAATGTGGTTGGTTACCTTTAGTTGGATAACCATGAACTTAAAATATTACTTAAGTTATTCACGCATGTATGGTGTAGTATCTGTTGGTTATCCTTAATCCGCTCTCGACCGACGAAAAAATTAATCAATAGCATTCTTTTGTTACTTGCCGGAGATCTCCGGCATGAGTAGATAACGGCTTAATAAGTAAATAAATAATAGTTATTTGTTGTTATACAAGGGTGCAAAGTTGTATTTTAGCCGCAAATGTGTAACTGAAACATGAGCTAGCATATGGATTCTAGGGTTGAACTACGAGCTAGCGAATGAACTTTATGGTTGAACTACGAGCGAAGCGAGTGGTTCGAAATAGAATCCTGAGCCAAGCGAACGGTTCAAAAATAGACTCCTGAGCGTACTGAGTTAGGTACCAACATTTGGTCCAACGCATCTTTTTAAAAGCTTGTCTTGATTGGTGCATTTTAAAGAATGAAAACAAGTAAGGACTATACCTAATTAGGGTTCCGTATATTTTTTAACAATTCTGTAAAGTAACACTTTACACAGGTTTAGAGACTTATATTTGATTATAACGACGCTGGCTATACTGGTTCGGGTAATACCATTTTGCTTAACTCTTGTACCGCTATCTCTGATTCTATTTAAAGAAATGCCAGATTGAAAGGTTTATAGTAAACGCTATTCCAGACCTAGTGCATGAGCTGGCCAAAAATTGACATTCTAGATCTAGATTAGGGGTCGGCAACCTTTTAGCAGTCAAGGGGCACATAGTATAGCTAACACAATTGGGGCGGCCGCATGTGTTAACAATTTCTGACTATTAGACAAAAGGTACATTGTCAGTTGTCAAGAAGGGCAGCGAGCCCTGATCTATACAAGTAATTAATGTATACATTCAATTCAATGTACTTCCTCATTTACTATTAGGACATACGAGTTTCCTCTGTTTAGGTTCTAATCAATACCTTCGTAGTTTTAGCTCTACATACGTGCGCGTATTTTTGACCGAGTGAAACGAAGGTCTCCGCTTCAGATTCGACAAAAATGCTTTCGTATGTCCGGATGTCCGGCGGATTTCCGGTTTTTCTCCTCTACAGGTCGCATTTATCATCTTTTCATTTATTAATTCTCTTTATATTAATCGTCTTTAGCATCTTTTATTCATTCCGTTTTCGGAAATCAAACCTTCCCCCCCACCTTAGATAGAACTAAATCTCCGACCGCGGATTTTCAATTGATCCGAATGATCAGTTGAAAATGCTTCTGAATACAGTCTGTAAAGAATTTTATGCAACTTATAGTAAAAAACGCATTAAGATTAATAATAAAATGAGGTTTAATGAGTGGGCATCTACCGGAATCTGGAAAAGTAGGTATAACTTATATCAATTCTATGAAAGGAGGCACTGACTAACGCTGCCGTCAGTATGTTAGGGATTATTCCAAATTATTTTAAATAGTGTGTACAAAAGCAAAAAAGCAGAGCACATGAATAACAAAATAAAATACTCAGACAATAAGGTCAATACAGTCTGGAAAATAATAAATACAGAGACTGGGCAGAGTAAAAATAGACAGTCCACAATTTCGTTGAAAATAGAGGATAATTTAATAACTGACGCAGTAAAAGTAGCAAATGAATTTAATAATTTGTTTTCCAAAATTCCTACAATTACTACAAACAGTTTGGCATCGTCATCTACAATAGCTGAATCCCTTTTGAGTGATAATGTAAAGCTAGATAATTTATGTATTTTTAATTTTCGTCATGTTTCTCCTCTGTATGTCTTTTAAAATAATAAAAATAAAGAGCACAGAAGACTTATGGGGCGTGTCAGTCAAGATACTGGAATCTATTTTTCTCATTTTTAATAATTGTATAGATAGACAATGGCATATTTCCAGATTTAGTGAAATGTAGTAAAGTTATTCCTATTTTTAAATCAGGCCACAAAGATAATCCTTCTGATTATCGTCCAGTTTCTATCCTGCCTGCGTTTAGTTTAATATTCGCAAAAATAATGCCGTCGCAATTGATTTCTCACTTTAATTTAAACAATATTTTGCACGCACAGCAGTTCGGCTTCACGAAAGGTAGATCGACTACTGATGCTGGTGCAAGTTTGATAAAATTCATTTTGCAGTCTTGGGAAGAGTCACAGGACGCCATTGGAGTCTTCTCTGACCTTTCCAAGGCGTTTGATTGTGTAGACCACGGTTCTTTAATTTGTAAGCTGAAATTTTATGGCATTAGAGGACATGCATTAGATCTCATTAAGTCATACCTAACACAAAGAAATCAAAGGGTAGCGATCAGGGATCTATTCTAGGCCCGTTCCTATTCCTTGTTTATGTAAATGATTTACCGTAGATAAAATGTTAAAACAGAAAAATACATTTCAAATTTATTTATTCGTACTGCTTCTATATAAATGAATTAAAATAATATTAAAAATTCAAATAATCTTTTTTAATATTATAAAATTAAGCTAGAATAAATTAATTTTAACCAAAATATCAATACTAGGTACACTGAACCATTACATCATACATTTCTAAACGCCTAAATGATCTATCTTTCTACTATATATAGAAAGTAGGCCCTCGTGATAGTCAAATTCGAATTTTAATAACACTTTATCCGGTAGGGGATAAAATTAATTTTTGGGCCTAGAATTTGTCAATATTGGTTCCGCATCGCATCCTTAGTAGTAACAAGCATCCATATTCTACGGTATCTCCTTACCACCTACGCTTTTTTACTATCGTCGAGGTTTAAAAAACTGGCTAAGTGCGTGTCGGACTTCACACATTAAGGGTTCCGAACCAACCGCAAAATTCTGTTGGTTTTTGATTGGAAAAATAAGGAAATTTCAAAGAAAAAAAT
Source organism: Epiblema foenella (assembly GCA_963556455.1). Lineage (NCBI taxonomy): Eukaryota > Metazoa > Arthropoda > Insecta > Lepidoptera > Tortricidae > Epiblema > Epiblema foenella. Next base: position 13,409,740 of record OY747106.1, read on the forward strand.
CTGATTTATCAATATCACATTTCAAGTCATACGTATGTCAATGGGAAGTTACAAAATTCTTCGGTACAAAATTTTGTGACAGACGGATAGACGACGGACGGACGCGTGAGTGACAGCAATAGGGTTCCGTTTGGACCCTTCGGGTACGGAACCCTGAAAACTGCAATGACCTAGGCAAACGCGCGCCCTAACCTCGAACTATAAATACGTACTGCCACCGGATTTCTCTCGAGGAGAATCTATGCCGGGCAGTCTTGAACCATACAAATGCTGTTTCGTTTAGCCCCGCTTATATTATGTGGCCCGCGAAACAATGTGAATGGTTAGGAACTCAGAATGGCGCAGCTTGTGAGCACATAGCTTTCGGTATTTGCAAAGTGTTTGTAGTTTTAATATTGTTTATAAACGAATACGGTATTCAACAGAATGGTAAAATGCTACTAATCAAGTCATGGTATTTCACATTAGCTAGATTTTAAATCAGATGACTATTTGATTCATAGAACTGACTGTAGGTATATGAAATTGAGAAAAATGTAGTAACGAGTTAAGTCTATGCCCCTTACAGTCTCAGTCAAAAAGTTTACGATAACATTATTATTAAACTACCGTGAGACCGACTGTATGAACACAGAGTAGTTTTTTAGGGTTCCGTAGTAAACAAGGAACGCTTATCGTTTCGCCTAGTTTCACCATGTCTGTCCTTCCGTCCATCCGTCCGCGGCTTAGCTCAGTAACCGTTAGTACTAGAAGCTGTAATTTTGCATATTATCATACATATTAACTAGTGGCTCTGTGAGCTGCAGAACTAGCGAGTGTTTTTTTAATTTCCAAAAGTTAACTCGACAAAAATTCTACATAATTATCGAACCTCTCACAAAATTTCACGAGAAGCGATAGAGAAGTGTGACCTGTAGTGGAGAACAAATGGAAATCCGGACATCAGGCCCCTATTTCACCAAGTTGACATATGTATGTATTTGACATATGTAAGCTGACAAATCGTCAAATTTCATATGAAAACTGTTTCACCAACTACAATTGTAATGTTTTTTGACAATTGTCGCGCCTGTCAGCTTTGGTAAAATAGGGGCCTGGACATACTAAATAAAGCATTTGTGTCGAAGCTGAAGCTGAGAGCTTCGTTTCACTCGGTCAATTACGCCGACAAAAAGGTAGAATAAAATATATTTTTTTTTTAATGCGTATGTATTTTTTTTTCTTCCAAACCCCATCATGTGGGGTGTCGTTATATAGCTCGTTCAAAAATATAGTGGAGTTCTAAAATCATTAATATTTGATTCAGAAATCCGTTTAAAGAGCGTTTGTTGTGGTCAAGTGTCCCCACGAGGGTACTGGGCGTGTGATTTTTTTTTATACCACATCTGTGGCAAACAAGCTTGCGGCACGCCTGATGGTAAGCGGTCACCGCAGCCTATGGACGCCTGCAACGCCAGGGCCGTCACACGTGACTTGCCGACCCTTTAAAAAAATTAACACTACTTTTTTGAAGAACCCCATACTGTAGTCCCTCGGGAAAATCCCCATAACCCAACGCACTTACTTGGCCGACTTTTTTACTTGGAGATAAACCGGATGATAACAGAGCTATGTAATATTTCTATCAACAAAAAACTGCGCTGGCCCGCCTAGCGCTTTAGTACCTTTGGCTTCTTTTAGAGCTATCCACTTCACCTTCTAATGATGCCCCTGGTAATAATGTTTGGTACTGTGAATTATGTTAGGTTAGGTATTATGCTAAAACCGTTTCTTCCTAATCCCAATTCTTTATAAACGCAAACGGTAACATCTTTGAATAAAAAACGCTTTTGTGTAAAATTGTTGCTGTGATTAATTGCGAATAGAATTGATAAAAACGCTTTCGTGTATATGACTGTAAGTACACACTGAACTAACATTTACGATTTTAACAAACATAGTTTTATTCAAATACAATCAGTGAACTAGTTAAATTTCGTTTCAAGAACGATCGATGATGGAAATTCAATATCAATAATAAAATTCATGGCTTTCTTTCAATATATCTGCAGTATGGCCCAGATCAGGATCATCGTTTGCTTCGTAGACTCCTCTGTTCTTCTCTACCAGCGTCTTTACAAACCTGTGATAATCATAAACATTTATATACATTGTATATTGTTTTGAAGAAATGACACCTCGCCGAGTTTCTTACGCCGGTTCTTCTCGAGGCAGAGGTTTTTTATGAACCGGCGGTAGTTTTTTGACATTCATAAGTGCATGTAACATGCCTAAATTGAAGAATAAATGATTTCATTTCATTTCAAACCGTGGAATAAGATTGTGACTGACTGTCGGTTTAGCCTAGCCCCTGCCTACAAAGCTAACTGCTGCTGTAGCTGGGGGAGTCAATTCCAGAAGAGCAAATATTTGTGTCATTTTCTATGCATTTAAGTAGTTGTATCTATTAAATATTATGGTTGTCTAGTACCCAAAACAGGCGGCTTATTGAGCTTACCTATTGTTAATCATGTTATTGAACAAGCCCCCAGGTAAATGTACGTTATATTGTCACCTACTATTTAATATATTTTTTTGTTGACTTAAGACAGTTTTCGCTTGAAACATGTGGTTTTACCTATAGAAACTCGTAAATCCATCTTGCTTCTTCGTGATATTCCTCTGCTCGTCCTTTATGTATCTTTCAAAAAGCTTTTTTGAATTTTCTAAATTATACAAGTTATTATCGTTAATTTCAATTCCATGGTCACTTCTTAACTGTTCTTGGTGATCGCCGTTTTCAACCGGGTTAACTGAAATGTACATAAGGCTTGACTTGGTGGAGTGCAACCTGTATGCAGTATTTTGTACATACTTTCCCGGGAGCGTACTAATGCCGCCTGGATTTCCTTACTTATAGAAATACTTTCAGTATCGGTACCGCCCAGCGTCCGGAAGCACTCATTGAAATCTAGATGCATAGACATGAACCGGCACCGACTCAGCTGAAAGACGAGTTAGACGGTTCCTTTATCTGCGACCTTAAACGCGATATAGTTAGAGCTTCGCCACACTACCAGTAGAGTATTTATTACCTACTATTCTCTTACTTAAATTTTGTAAATACCTGTTCCTAATCTACCTAAAATACAAAATAGTGCAAAATAATAAAGGCTGATTCACTGTACGACATTCTTCATGTCGGTCACCGAGTTTTCGAATACTTAGGTACATTCTCACGCGACACCCTCAAAATCGCGTAGGAAACAGGTTATTGATTGATATATGAAATATGTGACTGTGACAAGCACTTTATTTAGTCGGGTTATATGTTCCGGTGTCGGCCCGGAGAAGGCACGGGCACAGAAAGGTGTACTGTGAATCATCGTTGGGGATAAAACTTATAATAAGTGACTCGCCCCATAGATCATCCACGTTGAAACTTGCTTATGCCTAATTCATTACTAGATGGTTTTAAAAGCACTCCCCGTAAAATAAAACTTTCCAGTCTATATTAGTTAAAACAGCAAATCAGTTCTGCCAAGTGGGGAACAACATCAGCCTAAGTAAATATCCCTAACTGTACTTACAAGTCTTTAACTGAATAGCGTAGCGTTCCTCAACTTCCGCGGGGTCCAAATCTGCATATTTATTCATCACATAGATGGTGTTGCCATCTCTCAATGTATCATTCAGCGCCGCAGCCGCATTCAAGTTATTAATGAATGTTAAGAAACGCTTTTTCTCTTCAAAAACATCGTTGTACACCTTGTTGTATTTAAATTTGAACTGGGCGAATTTAGCGGTTGCATTGAAAATACTGAAAATCGTCCCAAAGGCATTTGGGTTATTGAATAGCGCAATACTGACTATAATCGCATGATACAACATTTTTGCGCGACTAGGAAGACAAAATAACAGTAGGTACCCATTTTATGAAAATCAATTTAATTAGCACATCGAATTAATTATACGCGTGTGTGTCTCTGATATCAGTATCCGTTTGACAAGCAATCATAAATCTCCATACGCGATCTTTTAATACGAACACAAAAGAACCTAAATAAAAAGAGTATTCATCGTGTAATCAGCTAACCTTCCGTGAAATACCGAATTCGAGTTCGACACGGTATAAGTGGCATGGAATTTACAGGCATCTATATTAAATCTCCTGTTATCCGACATTGGATCGGGACAAAGGGAGAGATTTCGGCAAAGTTCTTGGGCGAACGAGGGAAATTTACATTACAAACAAAAAGAGAAAGCGAACTTCCCAGACGTGAAATTACAACCGTAAGGATCAGAGCAGCATTCAGCCTGTCGCGAAATATTGCCGAGGAGGGCACTATCACATGTCTAAAAGGACTTTTATTTATCACTCGCTTTTAGTCCCACTTCCTGGATTTCCCAAATAAAAGCATAGTCAATGAAATATTGACCGTGAAATCAATAAGAGCCTTCACGCTCCCTTTGATGTTTATGATTCCCCCTGGGAAACATATTTTTATCGACATTGCGAACAAAGACTTAGAAGATTTATCTCACTACTTAGCAGTTGTAAATAGTATTCAGTTTTAGGATTACGCGAACCTATGTTAACGTGAGTAATTAAATTTAATATTCATGGGTAAACTACATCCCCGCTATCACCACCGAGGGTACGAATTTAATTTTGGGCCTTTGATGTAATATAATATTCGGGGCTAAACTCTAAATGCGTTAGGCCGATAATCTCTCCATGCTCCATCTAGAGCCTGGTGATTAAAATTTCCCCTCATTACGAATACTATTAGCTGGGATTGCAAGAGATTAATTGCGTTCGATTCGTTCCTGCCGGCGAAGGTTATTCCATCAGCTCTCTCGTTCGTTTAACATTATATTGGACCGCTCTTTTTAACCCTCGTGACTGTGCTCGATTGACCACAGTCGTGCATGAATAATTTCCAATAATTCTCCTCCCCTTTCAAACGCCATCAAATCTCTGTGATTTATTGCTAAAATATCGGTAAGTAATCGAGATACCCGGAAAATCGTTACACGGGCATGAATCGTTTCGCATATCATATTTTTATAAATATTCATATTTCGAACTTAGGCAAATGACGAGTCTGATTTGGAAATATCTTACAGGAAAGAGGACGTTCTGTAATGAGTCTTTTTTTTGACGCTTTAGCCTAGTTGGTAGTGACCCTGCCTTCGAAGTTGCAGGTCCCGGGTTCGAATCCCGGTCAGGGCATGTATTTGTGTGACGAACGCGAATATTTGTTCCTGAGTCTTGGATGTTTTTTATGTATTTAAGTATCTATTTATCTATATAAGTATGTATATCGTCACTTGGTACCCATAGTACAAGCTTTGCTTAGTTTGGGATTAGGTTGATTTGTGTAAGATTGTCTAAAAATATTTATTTATTTTATTTTTTATTTTATAGTCGTGTAAAAACTGTTCCGCTTTGTTCTCGAATCGAAAATTTATTCAAAGCCCGTCATCCCAAAATAGCTTACGGGAATACATAAATTCCATGTGCTTTACTCTAAAATACGTTCCTATAATCCTAATCACCTACCTTATAGGACTATTATACGCATAGAAAATTGTTTAGCCTCCATAATACGTGACTTTTTTCACAGATGAGAAGACACGAGCTGCCGACTAACACTCTATGGAGCAAATTGATTTTCAAACAGGAAATATTGAAAATTTTCTAGACACAGCCGAGCGAGCGCTGCATCAGCAAAGTATGTGCAACACCTACAAAATAAATGCTTCTTGTGGAAATGTATTTATAGGTAATAGGTATTATCAGATAGTATGACAGTGGATGGCTCCAATAATACAAAGGATAAGACGGGACGTGTACGACGTGTCGTATACGGAGATATGTACTCGTTCGCTGACATGAGCTGGGTATCATAACAGACGTGGGTAATAAAGCTGACACTCTGTCACTCTCAAAAGTAATGTTTGCTAAACCCTCGAGCTGATGTGAATGCCCAGGACTGAATCCCAAACAAAGTTGCCCGTATCAAATTAAGCGTTGATATATAGCTTACGTGATTAACCCTCGAATTTCGGCGCGGAATTACAGCAGTTTCAGACGTCGCCTGAACTTTTCTTTAGGTGATAAACGCTCTCGCAAATTGCCCACATTTATTCGACTCTGCAGGAAACCGCTGCTAATGTGGACTGCGAGGAATCCCTCTTTGGGAACCCACCCAAGCCTCTTTATACACTCGTATAAACGCAGTGCACTCAAATAACATTGCACCAATATGTCGCAAATTAATGGCATGGAAATTTAAACGTTTTATTGCCTGATGCCTATCAAGAATTTCCGGGAAAAATTAAATTAATTCAGTCCAATTAAGATAATCACGTAAGCTATATACGATAAATTTGATTTAAATGCCTCCATGAAATACGAGAACTTATCATTTGTTTGAACATTTAATTCCAGTTTCTCACAGGACACTGAAAGTTTCTTTTTTGTTTTCCGGTTAGGTAGGTAGAGAGGTAGTGTGTGTGATTCCATTATTCCATGTAGTAGACAAACGATTCGTAGGATTTTTCGCTTCACAGAATTTTAATTTCAATTTTAAAAAAGGTTTAACAAGCTCAAAGTGATAGTTTTATTACTTACAAAACAAAGAAAACAAACCCAAAAGAAGAATATTTTTTTACAAGTATTTATCTATGAAAACGATATTTCCTATAACATTTTCCTTCAAAAATAATGCACTAGTTGGTAAACTGTACATCAGTAAAAAACTTTTGAGTTATCGCAAAAGCTGGATTACCCGGCTTTCAATTCGCTATTATTTTTACAAGCTACGAATGCATGCTTTTATCCAGACGTCAATTAACACTCCTGTTACTAGTCGTTTTAAAATTGGTTTGGTTTCTAAACGGTGTGATTTTACTGTGAGCAACGGGGTTGTACAGTTATGAATATGAACTAAATTATGACAAAAATACCCTCTTACTCGTACAAACTGTATTTTCTTTACCGACTATGCTTTTCTTCACAATATTCATGTTATCGTTGGCTTATTGAATTACATAACGTGCACCCTGGACTGGCTTCCTTTGAAATCCACCATATACATAATTTTGATTTGTCTAATCACGTCATGCGACACTTGAGTGAAACTATATAATTTTGTAAAAGCATATTGCATTACCATTAGATGACTGGCGTAAATAAAATTGTATAAAAAGACTTCCAGTGACAAAGCTCCACAAGAATTTGCTAGTTGCTAAAGTAGTTACTTTATACTCTAGGTATATTATTAAAAATTAAATAAACAAAGAAAAACAAAAACTAGATAACTATTAAGGAAAAAATAAACCTAATCAAAAATACAACTAACCAGAAGCCCCAATTATAAAAAGAGTAATACCCCATCCAGCAGGTCCGCCTGCGGCATTGTGCCCAGTACTGGCCACGTTACCTCTCTGTATACTCTAACATTATACCTATCTTCCAAAAACCTGTAAAATCCGTTCAAGTCCATTAAGTGCAGTATAAAAGAATCGTGTCGCTATCGACTGACCGAGCCGTGACGCCGATGGTCGTTGCAGAAATTTGCAATTTTTCTCCAAGTAAAATCCATTCCTGTGAAAAATGCGCCCGACGACGGCTAGTATCTTCTGAAAGGCACGTACTGTGGACATTGATGGCTATCCAACGGTTATTGAGCGCTGCAAGCGGATATCGCGGTGAGTTCTTAATAATCTTTATTAATATCTTGGATCATTCCACACTTGGAGCGCCACAAGGATCGTGTTTTGTTGAAAAGGGTGGCTAGAATTAGATAAATAATTTGTTAATTTTTCAAAATCAAGTTAAAATGTTAAGTGATGGATAGGGTGGATTGCATCAACCATATTATCATTACATTAATCACAATCATTTATGCATAATTCAGTGTAAGGTCCTTAATTTCTAATTAGTACAAAAGTGGACTCTTCTGGGGTGTAGCATAAAATAGGTATTGTATAGGTATTTACTTACGTACATACCTATCAATCAAACCAAATCATAAAAAGTCAACACATGATTAACATGAGAGATTTAACGGATCAATTAACGTTAAACATATTCAAGAGAGTCTAAAGTAGAAGGTAGATTTTGTATCGTATATATTTCCATAAAAACTAACCCGCTTCATTGTTCTGAAATCCTTTCACAACACAAGTCATCATGAGACCTCATTCAGTGAATGGTATACAAAATGCTATTAAATCTAAACATAATTATAATCAAAATTTACAATGATTAGTTTCCATTTCATTCAACTATCTGTAACATACCTACTTTCAATCATTCTTATTCGTTCACTCTCTTGCTCCCGTCCTTGATAACTGTAACAATTTAGTCCCGTTATTTATTAAAGTATATAAAATAAATAAGTGCGTTTCCAATAGTACAGTGTTATTAATTAATTACCACACACAACGGGATATAATAAAGCTAAAAACAATTTTGAATAATTCAAATGAGAGCTTAATATCTTGACGAATAACGTTTTTCTTTCCGCCAAATAGGAATAGCTAAGAACCATGATTAGATTTAGATTAAAAAAAACATAGGTAGGTACTTAAACCGGTTGGAGCTACGATGCCACAGCCGTACACACACATACATAACAGATGACACCCTTAGAGATATTATAACACCCTTCATTTGCATCGGGGTTAAAAAAGGGTATACAATGATCGGTTATCATCCCATAGGTACAGATAATTCGAACCTGGGAATTGCATTTTGAGTAATCTACTAGAAACAAGACAAGAATTATTTCCCAAAATACAAGAATCAATCTAGGGAAATCGTTTCCCGATTGGAGGGTAATATGGGTCGGCTGAAAGTTTTAGTGTAGTCATTATCTTTATAGGTGACACGTAGGCAGAACTCATAAGGAGTCATTTTACTTCGGATAAGTTCAAAGAATCGACAGCACAGGCAACTGAGTCAGCTTTTTGGTGAACAATATCCGTTTCCTTTACTGTACATAGAGCGTATAAATTTTTCGTTCGAGCTTTTGCTCTATATAACCTACCTACGCGGCATATAATATAGTTTCTGCTGACAATTTTACTCTAATTAGAGATCATTTATATACACATATGTATATAGCCCAGTTCTTATAATTTATATTACTATTGGGTACTGGAAAGTTCTCTTGAATTCCGTTCAGTAGTTTTGCGTGAAAGAGTAACTTTAAACATCCCGCAAAATAACAGGACTAGTTACCCATTGAATATTTTCTCAAATCTATGTATACCATAATAAAATTCCGAACGTCATAAAGATGTGCAGTTAAAATATAGCTCTGCACATCCATTTAATCACATGTGGAGTCCAGTTGGATGCAATAAATCATGTAGAACTAAATCTTTAGTGGAATATTCGCGGCGAATTCAAGCAACCGATCCGTGCGCGGATTAGGTTTCTCCATTTCCAATAGAACAAAAGAATGCCTTAAAGCGTTGTTAGTCCTCTAGCTTTTTGAAAGCTTTCTCCTTTTGCTGCATTCGAGCATGGGTATGCGACGGCGTTATCGGCGTTGTCTTTAATTTTCACCAGTCATTTAACGTTACTGAATGATAGGTACAATGTAGCTCGAAAATAGAGTTGAGCACATTTTATAACGTATCATTTATCAATGTAATCCTTTTTTCAGCCTGACTTAATTGGTTTCGTTTCACTTCCGTTGTAATGTATCTGTGTCCCGTTGACGTCAATTGTATAAACTTAATACGTTTAACGTAACTAATAACAGTCCCTTATTACTCTTAAGTCTTAATAGTGAGGTTGAGTCTTCATCTAAGGTTAGGCGCCAAAATTGTGTGAACTAATTTTGACTTAAACTAAACTGTATCCTTGTTTACAGGAATAAAGGCTTAATCCGAGGTTCAACGTTAATCTCTTATGTTAGGCCATAAAAAACTTTCATCTCAAAATAAACTCTAAGATGTCACTTAGGGAATCATAATAATTAGCCATCAAGTTTCTGAAGTTGAATCCTTCAATCGTAAATAATAATTTTCAAAGTATATGCTCCGGTGATCGTTGAAACACCCGGACATAGTTACAATGCATTTTCAAATTGAAATTATGTGAAAATTAAAGTTTAAACAACTGCACTCGGAATTCAATCAGCACGATTAGCTCAGATTTCCAACGCGAGTGGATTCCCTCGCGACCTAAATACGTGTTTAACAAATCCCATAATTTATCTCCACCGACAATGTACGCGCGCAATAAATGCGATACGCACTTGACCCAAATTCACTACCAACTTCCCCGCTCTTTAAGAAATTTAGATGGCAGTCATTATACCTATAGAACTCATAATAGCTCACTTCACAAGAAGCAGGATATTGAGATCTCTAACTTTTGCGTCAACAAAGCAGTTTGATGTAGTTCGTAGGAGTTAGACAAGCAGAGGCTCCTGATATTTATGACAACTTCCTCGGTTGAATACAAACATAAAGTTCAAAACTAGCTTAACCCTTCGGGAGAACTCTCATCTGAGCGGAAATCCCAACAATTTGGTCTGTGAAATTGAATGCTCCTGATTCAGTCTTAGAACTTTCAAATGTTATATACGTAGGCAACTTCCAAATGTAGATTTGGGCATGTAATTACTGAAACATTATGTGCACCAATAACTATTTGTCAATCATTAGAGACTAATAATATAGCCGAAATTTCATAGTCGAAGGTACTTCTTACGTTACTCAGACTCTTTAAAATCACACGCTGCAAACAAAATCTAAGCTGGAAAAAGAGCTACAACAAATATCGGATATATATTATGATACCTACATTTTTACCGTACCACCATATGATCCAGTAGTTAACCTAATTTTACCTAGTTTAATGATTCTCATGAAGGAAATAATATGTTATTAAGTCTAAATAGTTAATACATCGAAATATCCATTCGTGGTTAGGTATACTTAAATATATCTATCTGCCCCAAACTCTCTAGATCGTATATATTTTTTTCAATCATAGATCATGGTGTCGAATGTTATGGTTACCATAATTTTGAAATAAAAAAAACACTTATTTTATTCTATGTTATTTCTATAAAGTACATTAAAAAGGCGATAAAGAAAAGTAATAAACAATTTTCTATTTTATTACTTCTCCGATGTCACCATGTATTAAACAAACTCATCACTTTGATTGGTCGACGTGTAATCCTTTCTTGTACCTTTAACTCCGGGTCAATTTCTGGCCGAGGTTTAAGGGTATGGGCACCATACAACTTCTTCCTCTCCGTATTGGTATAATCGGCGAACCGATTTAGCCCCAGTTTCTGGGACCCAATAATTGCATTGTGGTGATTTATTAATTCTACAGTTTTCATAAACTCTCTATATCTCATCTCCCTTTCTTCTTCATTTTGGTTCTGTCTCCCAAATTTCTTAACAAATTCTTCGTAAAGCTTATTACCATCCTCCATATTGTAGAGGAATAAGGGATAACTCAGATCTAGAAGGCCGGCCTTAGCAATAACTATTAGAAATTTCACGACCAGCAGACTGTAAATAAAGTTTCCCATTAGTAGTTTATGCGCGACTTTACTAACAAGCAATAATCCTTGCAATGATTATTTCTGCTGTTCATGCCGAGTAAATTCCAATTAAAGATGTAATTTCATATGCTAGCGGTGTGATGAGACGCTAATCGATTTCGTGTGGGTTTTAATCAAGAGCGATCGTTGCCGTTGTGGGCCTCGTTTCCATACGTAATGAAAATCCTATGAAATTTAACGAGCAATTCTTGAACCATATACAGGGTGTCCCTAAAACCAACGCCAATACGAAGAGGAGTGATAGAACAGCTCATAAGCTATCCGATTAAGCAAATTTAACCCTAATGAAAACGTAATGGTTTTCGAGATTTTGACACTTATAAAAAACTCGTGATTTTGATGCCCTGCGTCAGTGTATCGATTGCCACAACTGCAAATTTAAGTATTTTGTAAATCTGTTTTTTGCAGAATGTTACCAAAAATATTTCCTATCGCATGTAATCTACACTTATCACATGCAATGATCCTGTGGCGGTAAAAAAACATAACCGAATTAAAGAAATTTTAAACTTAACCTAGGGTTTTGATCGAGTTTAATTTTAATAAAGTATTACTAATCTAACAATATATTAATAGCGTATTTCAGCGTTTTTCTAAAATACTCCCCTAAAGGGGTGAGAAGGAGGTTCAAATTTTGTAGGGGGAGTAACTCTTTTTAGAAGTGAGAGATTTGAAACTTCGTAGAGAGAGTTTTTCGAAATTGCTCCCCTAAAGGGATGGAAATGGGGTTCCAAGTTTGTACGGGGAGAAAATCTTTTTTGAAGTGACTAATTTAAAACTTAGTATAGGTATAGACTGTCTGTTTAAATAAATACAACAAAACATATTTCAAACTTTGTAGGGGGAGCAAATCTTTTTTGAAGTGAGAGATTTTTAACTCCGTAAATAGAGAGAGTTTTTCGAAACTGCTCCCCAAGAGGGGTGAAAAGGGGGTTCCAAGTTTGTACGGGGAGCAAATCTCGGGTATTTGTTTGTTTTTCTTACAAATCGATATGGGTGTCATCGTCGAGGTTTCTTGAGGTGCCAATTACGAAAATGACATACATTTTCAAATTGAAAATGGCGGTCATTTATTATTGCTAATAATCGATATGGGTGTCATCTTCGAGGTTCCTCGGGGTGCCATTTACGAAAATTACATGCATTTTCAAATCACAGATGGTGGACATTTATTTTTCTTAAAAATCGATAAGGGTGCGTCATCTTTGTGGTTCCTAGGGGTGCCGATTACGAAGATGACGTCCATTTTCAAATCCAGAATGGCGGACATTTATTTTTTCTTTTGAGTAATTTTTCACAAAAGAAGAGCATCGGACAACTGACAGAAAAAAATAGACCTCATTTATATCCTTGTTACCATCTAAAATCTAAGCGAACGTCGCGGGCGGCCGCTAGTTTACCTATAAAGTAAAGTCTGACAAGTTCGGACTTATCAGCCTACAATTTAAATAGGCGTGCCCGGGAACAATCAAACTAAATCAATCTATCTGTCATTGTCATTCTTTCAGGAATGTAATTGGGTACCTGGCGCCATGTACTCTGGGTTTCGAACGACCCTTTCCATGTCACCGCGATTCGGTCCGTCATCAACTAGGTACTAATACTTCTGTTTTTGTGGCCTACATGCCTGATGAAGAATACGTACCATTTATAAACGTCACAGTATAACAGTTTTAAAGTAAAAAAATAAATGAGTGACCCTGTTTATTTTCTGAACCACATTTATTTTACAACCAGTTTCAGAAATATTCGGTAGCTTTATTTTTCTAGGTAGATTACACGGCCGCTGGTTGTGAATCTGAAGTATTCTGTCTCTACTCTCTATGAATTAAAACCAGACGTAATAGCTCTCTAATTTGCTAGAAAGTAAACTAAAATAAAACTTACTACGCTACTTATTCCTAACCTGTCTCTAACATTTTACCTTTTTCGTCAGAAGTTGGACTTTTTTCCCGTATATTCCATATAGGTATTGTTCTCCTATATTTTCAAAAGCAGCCGACTAAATAAATAAATGCATGAAAAAGAAGACTGGCGAATCATTAAAAAAAAATATTTCAAGATGCTTTAGACATCGACATCTAAATAAAAACATGTATTACGCTTTGATGTACCTAAAGATAAACCACGACTAACAAATTAATGGAAAGATATACCACGACTTCCTACAAAACTTTGCTTGAATAGGAAGCGTTGATTTTCGTCTCAGCTTTGCCTCACAGATGAGGATTTCAGCAAATAAATGGATACAAATGGAAGGCTGTAGATGCTGATGCGTCCGTGTGACCGGAATACGAGCTCTGTGATAAACTTGCACACCATGTAGACATTAGGTATGTAAATACACGTAACTACATACATTACGGCAAATAGGGACACTTGAAAATAATTTACAACTCCTAAACAAGGTTGGGCAATTAGATTTTAGGACTCGTTACACTGACGTTGAAGTGAACCTTTATGTAGGTACAATTCAAAGGAAATCGTGATAGGTAATAAAACTAATGAATTATATTTTCGGACGTTTGTAGTTTCAAAGTATTACTTAACACGTTCTGTCAGTAAAAGTTAATTATATTTTACCTGAAAGCACAGTCAGCTAAGAAATTGGGATACTTGCCACTATTTGACTCTTTTTATGTATATTAAGTTTCAGTTCTGGTAGGCCACTTGTCTGACTGACTATACCTAATACTGGATACCTACCTCCACAATCCCTATCAGCTTTTGTAACTACAAGAAAATTGAGAATTGTAACTTATTCACAATGAGTATTAACTGAACACACTGAGTAAAAACTAGATTAACTTACTAATATCGTTACGCTTCCGCACCGACATACGCAGAAATAGGGCCGCCATCGGTTACCAGACCAGCGTCAGTTTGCAACCACCTGAAGAGAGTTTATTCAATTAAATATTAATATTTTTACATACCCTAAATAAACAGTGTATGTATTAAGTTTCAATTGTGGTACTTAAACCACTTGTCTGAGTGACTAAACCCAATGCATATTATATGCCTTTTATTGGATAGTAATTGGGTAGTTATTGAATAGGAGTCCTTTAAAAAACCGGCCAAGTGCGTGTCGGACCACGCACAATGAAGGGTTCCGTACCAACACCTACTAGTCCATATTTAAATTCCTATCCAATACATTAAATCTAAAAAAGTCGTAACTTCATAGGGAACTCACGGCACTTACGACCTTTTGTTTGGGCAAGGCAGTTTTTAAGCGAAAACTCAAAAACCGTAAAACCTATATTGTTCAAACCAAATTCGTTGAAAGTATTTACTAATGCACACCACCTCAATTTTTTTCAGAATTTTAAACTTTATAGTTTGGAAATTAGAGGTGAGAGACACACTTTCTATGATTTTGACAGCTAATATCTCACCAACGATTAGAATTTTTTTTTTCATCATCCGGTTACATGTATGGAGTGCCACCTAATTTAATATTTTTCACTTCTCATGCTCGAAAAGTGTGTCATATTAGACTTGTCAAGCGGGGCTAAAGTAGTACATTTAACCCCTAGGGAAAATATGAATACATATTTATGATTTACAAAATATTTGAATTTGACCAATCAAAATACTTCACCTATTAAATCCACCAATCACAGAACACTAATTTAACTCTTAAAAAAATATTTGGTATTGGGTATTAACCAACCAGAATACAGCTTTACTAAAATCGACCAATCAGGAAACATAATTATTTTTTCTATAGAGTCTAAAGATTAAGTTTGTAGTAGTCCCTATTTCACAATAATTAAAAAAGTGGTTAAATCGTTCAAGCAACACTTTGAAGCGCTCAATAGAAGGTCAATAAAATCATATTTAAAATATAATTTAGTTCGCTACCTACGTTGAGTATTTCAAAGTTCTAAACTATTTAACTTTCACAACTCGCAAGTTTTAGTGTTAATAACTAGTATTTTGTAACCCTCGCATGCTTTGTCGTCACTTACATACCTACTCAGTCAACAGCAGAAAATAAGTCAACGTTTTATAACCATTCTACTTTTGTATTTCCAAATAGTACCTGAAGCTAATAAATGGAATTTAAGTTACCACTGTGTTATTTAACAGTGTTTTAGAGCAATAAGTAAATACCTACCTTATTTTGTGTTTATGTGGTACCTATGGTGGATCCAGAATCAATGAGTTACAGGATTTATGAAGTTTATATAGTAGTTAGATATTTACCAAAGCTATCGAAAGTGATAGTAATCTAGTTAAACAATACAAAAAAAATATTGTTGTGGTACAAAATGTGCACTTTTAAGGAAAAGTGGCGAAAATGTATGTACCTAACTACCTATCTTATATCTGTGAAAGTAATACCCTACCCTATTACTAAGACTCCGCTGTCCGTCCATATGTCTGTCCGTCTATCACTTGGCCGGTTTATTTACACCGACACACTAGGTAGACAGAGGTAAGTACTAAGTATACCTACTTACGCCAAATCAATATTCCGACAATCGAGTTATACCATAATAAATAGAGTTAAGTATAAAATATAAACACTATCTACAAAGAGAAAAACAACCTAGTGCAAAATGATTTTTTTGCAAAACAACATAGTGCAAAATGATGTATTGCAAAATGATTTTCCTTCGTACTTTCTCAGAAAAGTTCGTATTTATCGTGCTCTCTCAATTAGCTTCAGTACCCATCTTACAGCCGTAGGGGCAAATCGCATCAGCAGACCAATATATATATAGAGAGAGAGTGGCTAACATGCAATTCAAATATTCGCTAGTTTTGATTATATTTACAGTTTACTTATAAAAAGGTTGCATTACCATGCCGAAACCACAAAAACGGTAAAAAAATCCAGTCCAAGCAATTATATTTAGTATATACATGTACTTCATATAAAAAATAGCAAATTCTAAAATAGCAATAGCTCAAAAGGTGGTTGTAACATCTCTATATTATAAAATTACATTTTTCACTTTGATATTTGACACTAAACAATAAAGTTCCATAATAATGGATATGAGAACGTCACTTATTTAATACAATCATTGATTGACAGTTCGGGTGCCATCGTATTCCGATTGAGATCCGAGTTTTCCCGAAGGGAAATGAATGAATGAATGAATGAATTATTTATTTGAAACCACAACATAAAGTACAGTTAGCTTAAATCTAGGAAATACACATTTGAGAATAGTTCCAAAAAGGAGCCCACTCAGCATTGTGTCGGAGCATGAAGTGCCACGACGCTGATTTTCAGTGGATCCATTTACACAGTAATAATAATAATAATAACGTAGACCTGCTCGCGTCGGTGAACTGGCTACGTTTCGGGGATCTCTTCGGGGAGACCGAAGGTTTTGTCTGTGCAATTGCGGACGAAGTTATCATGACGAACAACTACCGGAAGTATATCCTGAAGGACGGTACGGTCGACATTTGTCGGGCATGCCGCCGTCCCGGAGAATCACTCAGGCATATCATTTCCGGTTGTGGTCATCTTGCTAACGGCGAGTACTTGCACAGACATAACTTAGTAGCCAGGATCATTCACCAGCAACTTGCTCTTTTATACGGTCTTGTGGACTTCGAAGTGCCGTACTATAAGTATACACCTGCACCAGTTCTCGAAAATGGTCGTGCCACGCTCTATTGGGACCGATCTGTCATCACGGACAGGACTATTGTAGCCAATAAACCTGATATCGTGCTGACAGATCGATCGAAGCGCCAGGCAGTGCTCGTTGACATCACCATCCCCCATGACGAGAACCTCGTGAAGGCCGAGAAGGACAAAGTCAGCAAGTACCTAGACTTGGCACACGAGGTGACCGCCATGTGGGATGTTGATTCAACGATCATTGTCCCGATAGTCGTCTCTGCGAACGGTCTAATAGCGAAGAGTCTCGACCAACACCTCAAGAGACTCTCGCTAGATGGCTGGGTCAAGGGTCAGATACAGAAGGCGGTACTCCTGGACACGGCGCGGATAGTCAGGAGGTTCCTCTCTCTGTCGCCCTAACCACCGGTAGCTTAGGCCCTGCCTCGCTGCCGGCGGCACACTAGGTTAGGTTTTTATAATGATTTTATGTTTTGTAAATATTGATTTATATTTTACTTTTTATATAATTATTATGAAATCTAGCCTAAGGTGAAAAATAAATAAAGATAATAATAAAAGAAATCATTTTGCAATACATCTACAGATACATCAATAGATCTACAGCTGCATCTACAGGCGATTTTATCTCTAAGATTGATGTCTTCTATACATGGAGGTAGAAAAATGAATACACGTATATGAATAGTAGATTGTACACCAAGGACTGTTTTATGTCACAGGACTCCAGATTTTACTCCTGAGCATAGCGAGTTCTGAGTGTAGTGAGGGATTTAAGCGCGCCCAAGACAAAAACAGTTTTATCCCCGGGGACTCACCTCTTGCGAGACAATAAAGGAAAGCCAAGCCTAACCAGAAACTAGGGATTACAATCCGGTATGATTTTGAATCCGGCAATGCGTCTTGCTACTGCGTATATTAAAAATTCAATGAGTAGAAACAGACTCAATCAGTCCGCTAAAGCTCAATCACTTTCGTAACTCGCCATTTTATTAGAATTGTATCTTCTATTTTTGTAGAATCTGTAGTTTTACTCTGTATAATGCAGCGTCTTGTAGCACTCGCGGCTTTTGTTTTATTTATAATTAGGAGCAAGCGCGGCAGCAGCCCGTGGCCGGCGCGCCGGCTGCCGGCTCGTCGTCGTGTTTTCTTTCGAATGCGACGGCCGCGGGCGAGCGACGCGAGTCGTGGAGCTAGCGCGTCCCCGCCGCCGTGCGAAAATCACGGGATTAGACTTTAAATATATAAAATTAAAACTATGAAAAAGAAATCACATTATTACCCGGCGGGTTATAATGAAATTCAGTACAATATTACAAGCCTGCTCAAACCAAGAGCTATAATGACTTGCTTTCGGTAAGGTTTGCATGATATATAATTAGCCATTGTCGAGCAGGTGGTGTGAAAATTCTAATACGTATTACTTATCTTATACGGGACATATAGTATAATACAATATTACATGTCCGTATAAGGATCCTAATTAAAGTCACTTTAAAGTTCATTTGAGAACATCAAACAATAAGGGCTTAGGTACTCGTAGATACTGCGAGCTTTAGTATCATGTAAATGGTAATCATAGATTTACTGCCACGGCACGCATCTGTTACGATTTTCCCCGAATTAAGGTTATTTACCGCGTTTAGGTACACGTCATTTGTCACCTTTATGCCTGCTATTGTTGTAATCACATAGATTTTATGTGGAATTATAACGCCGAGTGTTCGTATTTTTTCCTCATTTCATACCTTATTCTTTAATAAAGTGTTTTCCCGGATGTTATCATCGCAACATTTATATTGCACTTATGTTTGTTTGAAAATGTACCCCGGATTGGATCCCTGTGGTTTCATGGTTTCATAAAAATGGGATGTAGGTAAACATATTTAGATACTGAATCTTTTAAATGCATAAGTATGAAATCCATGCTCATTTCAGATAGGTACTTTTGTTTTAACTAGGTACTACCTACCTACTTCTTTTGGATATCGAAAAAACAATATCAAAGCTGACTAAGTATTATCATGCAATTCAAGTTGCCCAATGATCCAGGGATAAGATTATTGGACACAGAGAGAGAAATAAAATGCTAACCTAGATTTAAGTTTCGTGCCAGTACTCGTACGAGCTCGTATTGGATGTCAAGGGACTACTGACGACTCGAAATTACTATCTACTTGGTATTTTAGTGTTCAAGTCTCCGGCGTCGTAGGTAGTTTCAGGTGTGAAACTGTCTGGCTTTGGCTAACGACCACCTTTCAATGTATTTTTAGTGACCAATTGTTTTCTGTGTAAAATACATTTTATATAACAAACCTATGCCTATTTTGCAGATTACTTTCTCCTTGCCTAGGACTCTGATCTGTGGCCGTTTCGCTATACCATTCGTGGGACACCAGATCCCGATTTTCATGTCTGTGTTACAAAGATGTAAAATTGGGATAACGTGCCCGTATTAAATATTTCGTATAAAATACCGGCCCTTATCTAATAACTTACATGTGACTATACCTACCTATGCAATACAATACAAATACCCTTTATTGCACACCCTCAACAAAAATGCACAGTAGGTATACTATACTGCAAACAACAGGCAGTCTTATCGCTAAAGAGTGATCTCTTCCAGACAACCTTAGGGTAGCGGAAATCATATCAAGCATTATTCAACCTATGAACAAAATCGATGAACAAAACGGACTACTTCATATAGTGAGTGTCCCTTATATATAACATGAAGTAATTTACTCGATAGTACGTACATACAATACAATTCCTCGTGACTGCAAAGCTGTACCCTCAACGGATAGTAAGCGAGCACAAAGCGTCCTCTAAAATATCGGATACCTCTTGTAAAATCCGAAGGGGCTGAGACATCGCGCAGTTACGATTCGGGGCCGTTTATTGGGGAAGGACAAACGCTTTCACGCGAGATAAGGGTGATTATTGTTGTATCCTAGAAAAGCTATGGGCACGCTGTCACGTCCTACGAAGCCTTGAAACCCAGATTAGGAGAGCAATGTAATTCCGTGGCATACTTGGAACTAGAATCTCAGTGGATAATTGGGAAAGTAAAATGCGCAACCAGAATTTTATTGCCAGCATAGTTTTTGCTTAGTTGCGAGGTTTACGTTGGAAGCGGTTTTTGTAGGACTAGCGGGCGATGTTCTCTTTTTGCTATCATTCAACAATTTAACTTTTTCCAGTTATCAATCTTAACTATCATCCACACTAAGTATCCTTTACAATTAAGCAACATCATATGTTTCGTTTGCTTGTAAACGGGTTTTAGAAAACCGCTCGAACGTAGGGTCATAGTACCTACTACCAGGAGTGTACGGAGGTACGAAAAACCGATCAAGTGCGAGTCTGACTCACGCACCGAGGGTTCCGACAGATCGTGCACCCGTCCCGACCCCATTTAATTAAGGAAAACAATCTTAATAACGCGATGTACAAAATACAAATACAAATTACAAATTTCGTACGTACAAAAAACGCCTCGGAACAACGCCATCTATCAGCGCATTTTGTTACTATGAGCGCCTAAGTAACCTATTAAGAATGTTGGTTTTTCAAGGATAATTCTTTAGCACATAAACCGAGTTTACAAAACAAAAATACATGCAAAGGCGATTAAATTACAAACTGTATTTAGTAATTCGACCTAGTCCGTGAAGGGGGTTACACTAGAGCTAATTTGCAATGATTTTGAAAACGGTTATTTTGAAAAAAAAAATTCAATTTCATGGTAATAAATCCTTTTTCTGTTAGGCGATGAACTACTAATACCGATTATTTTAGACTGAAAAACATGTCAAGGATTGCCAACGTTTTAATAATAAAGGGTTTAAAGTAATTGTTGTGACTTAAAAAAATCATTTTAGTGAAAGAAATGTTATCCTCCTATTTAAGACATTCGTTTTAATTTCCATAACTGACTATTTAATTGACCATTTTAGTTGACAACGGTTTCCGTAGCACGGCTAGCTAGAAATTCTGAGTTTTAAACCAACCGAAGTATGCAATTTTCGATTAATAGGTATGTTGTTTTGAAGAACACAAATACTGTAATAACATAAAAACGCAAACTTAAATTGAAGAATAAATACTTTAATTTAACTTTTTTTTACTTTGTAAAAGTTTTAAGTTTTTTGATTTAATCTAAACCGCTGAGAAGAGTCGCCAACAGCGGCCTCTAGGGCTGCCAAATTCGGAGAGCTAATTCGAGTCGCAAGTAATTTCTACAAGTTAAAACGAGAGTTAATAGCACCTGTTTATCTTATTACTGTTTTTTACTTTTGTAGATATTCGTTAATTAAATGAAATTTGAATTTGTAATGCTAATGCTACCTACCTAAATGTTGACTTTGTAAACTGTATGAAATTTTAAACTATTATGTCGCTGATTCATATTTTAAACTAATACTTAATGGCCTAACAGCGAAGTACAAGTATCCATTTCTAATTTTTATTCGATTCCCGGTCATTAGACCGGGAATCGCTATATTAATAGCGGGATATGAAAATCTTTGAAGAAGTTTCTTCAGGTATTAAAACATCTTCATACAGTAAATACATAAAGTAAAGATTACTCTTCCAGCTCTTATAGTTACTGATTACTCCCTTATGACCTTTATACATTGATTACAGATATATTGAGTTTTAACTTAACAACACAACGAACATAGGGTACCTACCTAATACATATTCATAGAACTGAAGCCAAGAGTTCGTAATACAAACTATGCACCAACCCGATTGGGATCTCCGTAGAATTGCATTCAAGTAAAATACGTGACTTAACGAGGCAGCGACAGCCTTTAGAAAACTAACCTATGTACATTTAACCGATTCTGCAAAACTCGCCTGCTGTCGACTTTTTCTCTCCTGAACAACATGAAAGAGAAGGCACGTGAAGGACTGTCTATTATGCGAGTTGTAAAGTCGGCATTAGATGGCAGTGTTGAGAGTTCCCTTAGGAACCGTAGGTACAGGGAAAAGGATGGGCCAGAGGACATTAGAACAGTCGGCATGACCCGGACAGTCAGCTAATAAAGTATGTATTTACAGGGTTCTCTGTTTTTTAAAGTATGAAAGTGTCCATGTTTATGAAAAGTCGGTTGTCAAACAAGTAGAAATAGGTGCTTACCTCTACCGTTGCAATCTCTGTTCTAAGAGGAATACACTTACCTACAAACCTTTAACAGAGTCTTAGCAAGTATTTAAGATTCAGGTTGAAGCTGTCACGGTACATTTTCCAGCATATCTCAGCCAGTGATTTCGTAAAAAATAAATTCATTTTCAAAACACACGGAAGTTTGAGCTATTTCTGACCGGAAACGGCTGAATGAATTTCTCTAAACTATACGTCGAATGACTCGTTATATTCCCATATTCTAACGTAATGACAGGATTTCGTAAAATATGAATGCCTAAAGTCAAAGTCAAAAATGTTTATGCCTACCTACTTTTACTTTTCTTTTCACCTATAATCGCAGAAGAAATCTTGTATTGCTCTTTATACAAAAAAGAAAGAAAACACTTATTTTTAGTGTAGGTAACCTACCTTTCTAACTTTTGTTTTAATCCAAGTATCTACTTACTCTTAATAACAGTCACGTAGGTAGGTATATCTACCATGCAATCAAGTGAACGTGATTGCATCATATTTTATTCATTGATGATATGATATTCACGAAGCTGGTTTTAAATAAACAAGATGCGGCCTTTATGTAATATCTAGCCAGACTTGTTCTTTTTGTTTGTGATCTATTTTTAATAAAACGAAGCCTATATACATACATGGAAGTTACATTATTATATATTATGGTTCCTATAGGTATTGTCACCTGTAGGGGGAAGTGGATGGGTTTCGTATAGCGGGAGCATACTTACAGTGGCCATATCTCCACTACCTAAAGCGATTATACGTACGTATTTATACGCCTTACTCTCACTCATATGTAGGAGCCACTCAAGAAGAGATAAATAAACGAATAAAAATGGATTAAATAGCCCTCTTTCATCTTCAGCATAACATGTTTTCACTTATCTTATACTTACCCATGAATAGCTACGTAAATCTGTCAAATTGTATCAGATTTACGTCCTTACGGTAGAACGTATGAGATTTAGGTACGTCCTCAGGGGTGAAAGTAAAAAGATCTTAAATCCTGCACTCTTTATTTCTGTTTCTTTTTTACTGCTTAAACCTTTACTTAATATTGGCAATAAGAAGAAGAAAGGATTAAGAATAATGACTGCAATATGTTTGCAGTCATTAAATTTTAATATCTTATTCACAAAAAAATACAGTTTTTTCACGTTTCATCTATTTAGGTAGGTATCACAGAAGTTATAAAGCTATAACAAACAGAGCTGGGCATTAACTCGTGAATCCGTTAATCATTAATTAACGAAGTTAACCATTCATGTATCGGATTAATTTTTTAGTTAACTTGCAAAATTGTTAATGGACTCATTAACTTCCGCTAACTGTCCAAAGTTCCATTAATCAGTTTTATCCTATTTTAACAAAGGAATACCGCGCCGCGAATCAAAGGAACACCGTGCCGCCGCCCTGCGACAAAACAGGTTCTGACAAGTCCGTTCGATCGGGGCGGCGTAGGCGAGAGACTATGCAAGTGGGGCGCGTCAGGAGTTAACGACTAACGTTAACTTCTGTTAAAGTGCCCGAAATGTAACGGTTTAACGTTTAACGAAGTAACTTTTTCTAACAGATTATCGATTAACGAAGTTAACTATTTGGTTAACAGTGCCCAGCTATGCTAAGAAAACAAAAAGGTAAGAAAACTCACTTGTTCTTTTCGCAGATTCGTTGCCAGTACCCTTCGTTTTTTAAAACCTTTTACACACTTGTACGATAAGCTTTCTTTTGTGCAATAAAGATTTAATAAATAAATATTTTTTTCCCTCATTAATCGAAAATGACTCGACATGAAAAATAATGTTTCAGAATGTGTAACTCAAGCCCTTTCATATGACACCCCAATTGACATCACTAGACTTTCAAATTTAGAACCACCTAGCTGCCATTTTTCACAGAAAATAAAAAATCATTTTTGGCTTTTGGCTTCTTGGGAAATCAATGAAATGTGTTTTTTCCACATGTAAGTAATATTTCTACCCACACATGGACTGCATTAATTTTTAATAAGTATTATCGATTTGTATAATTAATTAATTATTATTATTTTTGTTTTCAATATTGCCTAATCCGTTTTATTTTAATTTTATCAAATTTTGGGTTTGGGTTGGGTACCCCCAACCAAAAAAATATAAATTTTCAAAAAAAAATTAAAAATTCGTACAGTTATTATTATATGTAGATTCATGCTTTACGAATGCTCCCACCTCAGTTTAAGGAACTTATTCATAGCTTTATTATTATTACAAGACAACAAACATACAAAATAGGGTTAGTACAGGAGAGACACGATTAATCCTGCAAGTGTACATAGCCACCCCACGCGTAGGGTGCTTTCGTATAATTCACATGAACACGAAACTTTCCTATTATTTTAGCTAGATAAAGAGGCTATTCAGCAGCATTAACATTATTCTGATACAGTAAATGGTTATAGTTTTACGACGCTTAAAGTAAAAAGTGTACGAATCCTACCGACTTTACACAATACCAATGGCAATATTATTATGTCATGAGCGGAACGTGTGACTAATCCCAAATTATCGTTGTCCTAATTATTGGTCAGCAGGTGGTGGTGGGTGAATATTATCACGCGATTCACCCATATCACAATAAGTATTGATGGGTGTATTCATGAATATTAAAGCAATATTTATATATTTTTCAATACCATGATAATATTCCCACCCCAGTATTGTGATAATTATAACCGTGTAACACCCCATAGGTACGAGTATATCTTTTATGGTTTACTGTCATCTATATAGTCCACATTCCTAGATATCTACCTAGGTACTTTGGCACTCCTTTGTGATCACCAACTACCTATGTACAACACAATATCATTAAATTTTCAAAGCTTTTTTTAATAATTTTAGTAAATAAATTCGCGTAAATGATATTCTGAAAATGAATAGGCCGCAATGGCAAGTACTCGTAACTTTGTAAGCCGATAAGTTGATGTCTTAACCATAGGTATTACGAGTAGGTATCCAAATATCTACATCAAAAAGGCGTTATATTATTTCATCCTGAGCCATTAAATCGTTACATGAACATGTTACCTATTAAATCTCCAACTACCGCTAAATCAAATTTAATTTTAAAGCTCTGAAGTAAAACGTGAAAGTTTCGTGTGAAGCTCGACGATATTCTTATGCACACAGAACGATCTCTCGATCAAATTTAACACGTTCAAGTGTCCAACAATTCTAAGTAGCTCACGAAACTGACTTCGCAAGTAACCGCATCGATTGACACTCAATTTCGTTTTAGTTTTAGTTATCCCAGCAGTGGTTGGAAACTTTCCTTTAGTGGGTCCTTAAAAATACCCTCGTTTATCCTCACTTAACAGAGCTGTGGAGCGTTTTCTGCTATTTACATTTACCTCATCGTTCGGGCAGACAAGGGCCGAATGAAAGGGGCGCATTCCGCCCAGAATCCGCAATGAGGTGAACAATGGATCATCCGGATATTGCCTGTCAACCGAGCTACCTAGCACACGAGCACTCCGATACTAGGTCACTCTGGTCAGAAACACTCACATAAAGGATGAGCCAGCCACTTTATCTTGTTCCTACAGTTCTTTTAGGAAATACAGTGTATGCACTGCGATATTGCTGCGAATCTTTGATTTATATTCTCACTAATGCCGTCGTGTGCCTCAGGATCAATGGTGTAGCGAGTAGCATTACGTATTTAATCATAATATTTTTATTAGTTGCGTAACGTTTGTAAGAATACTAAATAAAGTAGGAAGATAGATATATCCTAAATAAGGTCTACGTTCCTACTGGACGGATTTTTAAGTTAAACTTTCCAGTAATGTACTAATGTAACTTAGATGCGTATATGCTTACGAAGTGACGGACCGTAGCTAGGGTATATGACCAAACTGAAATTAATATATTTTCTTAATGTACCTTAGATCAGGCACGTATCCAGAGGGGGGGATAGTTGGGATTTATCCCCCCCGAAAACGTTTTTAGCCGTTTTTATAGTACAGTGATTACAGCGATTTTTACACAGTTCACATGGTTGTTTCAATGTTTGTCCCCCCCGAACCAAGAGTCTGGATACGTGCCTGCCTTAGATATAAATAGAAACACAAGTACACCTACCTATTCCTGTTTTTTTCGAAACTACTCCCAGTTTAAATACCATTAAAAAAACTAAGAAATAAACTGTTACGTAGATTTCACGTTAGGTAGGTACTCTTACCTACACAGTTATGTTTCTAGACAAAGACTAACGGAACTCATAAACAATAACTTATCTCGGCATTGTTGTGTGCACACTAGAATTCTAGTCTAGTGATGAGGTAGTACCTACTCCTCGCAATATTAGACAGATTATCTTCCGCTCGCGTCGCAATAACCCGCGTGTAATTAACAAATAGGGGGGTCTTAGCGACCCCCTCACCCTATCCATATCCATACAGAAGCAACGATATTCATGTTTATCAGCAGCCAGATAGGGTGATTCCCGAATTCCCGATTCCCGTTGCGTAGAATATTTATACATAAAAAAAAAATGACTTATTTCTTATCAAATAACGTTAAAAAGGTTGTCGAATCCTGCTTTTAAGTAATAACTTGTGTTAGAAGGAATTCACTCTTTCATACAAGGTGTTTAGTAAGTTAAGGATAAAATAAAATTAAAACTATGCATCATATATACGTACAACTAATCAAATATGTTTTAGACACTCGATAAAAACAAATTCATTAACGGCGTATTTCTGTTGAATTCCATTTAATACCCGTGGTCAGTACTCTACCTACTTATAGCGGCCGTGTTCTAATTTTTTTTTAATTAATTGATTAAGATTTAAGCCGACCGACTAAATTAGGACATCATTAAAAGGATTATAAAAGTATGTTAGTTGTGGTATACTAAACAAGTTCGTCCTTTTGAATGTGTAAGGTTCGAAGCTGTTTCAGGCCGGAGAAAGTCGCCAGCGAGATAACTTTTCCATTAAAAGGAAGTTACCATAAAAAACGGCCAAGTACGAGTGAGATACGCCCACGAGAGTTCCATCCCGCAATCGCATGATTGTGTTGCTAATTTAACTATTTTAGTCATGTCTAGTGTAACGTGAGCTCCCGTGATTTAGTGTTTACCGAAGTATGGGTGTCACCAAAAAACCTTATAAACTTAATTTGTACCGAACTCTTGGCACACGAATCAGGCTCGCACTTTACCGGTGTTTTCCTTTTGAGTACGTTTTCCAAAAAATATCGAATCAACAGATGTCATACAAATAACTCGCACAACGACGAAGAACCCATCGATCTGAAACAACTAATATGTTTCAGAAAACATATTAGTTGTTTCAGATCGATGGGTACTTACCTACATAAAGACTGGTAAGACGCCATTAGTTGTACGTACTTATATCTGTCTGCAGATTTCGGTAAATTTTATAGAAGGTGGACTTTTATCCTGCTGGCACACTTGCACCGACTAACCGCGGCTAACGCCGTTAATTTATACCTAATGGAATTCTCGAATGAGAAAATATAACGTAATTACAAAAATTTTAATTTCGCCTCTAAACGTTTGAAAATATTTAGGTACTTTATTTATGAACTAGTATGATATTACAAAGGGCGAATGGTCCGCAAAGCATCGAGGACAAACCTAGGGGAAGAGGTCATCCCACACGTCGGAAGAATTCACAATGAGCGGACCCGGAATATATCATCCATTCGCCTGATAGTATGACATATAGGCTCAAATCATGTTGCATGTTAATCCCTCGCGGCTTAACGATTTCGCGATAAAAAAGCGGGTCAATAGATTTATTGTGATTATGCCAAGGAAAACCTACATACTCAGGCCGCCTAAGTTAGGCACGCGTTTCCACGCATGTAAAACACATTGATATCAAATTGCCAAGCGAATGCGTTCTGGTCTATCCGTCAAATATTTAAATTTTCGACGAAAGTAACCAAGTGAGCAGAACTGCGATTAATCAACTTTTGTCTCGACACAGAATAACTCCGACGATGGTTGATATGACAAGAAGGAAATGAGCAGTCAGCTCACATCTCCACTGCGAATATCGTTAATCGGAGACTGTTTTTAGAGTTCTACAAACAGAAGTTATTAAACTTATAGCAAACTAACATAGGAATATAATTTAAATAAATTTTATGGTTCGAGCCTTTTTTTTGGTCCAATCTTTTTGTCAAATGGTATAAGAATTATTTCAAAGTACCATTCGAATCGAGTTTATTGATCGCTCGGATCACTTTTGAGTTCTACGAAATCAGTACCTAGTGAGTATTTGCAGATGCAAAGGACGAGTGGTGTCAGTCAACTTTCGCCATCAGCACTGAATTTTATTCTTGGGAAATAAATTTGTTATCATCACTCGAAATATCATAGAAAAACAGAGGTCGCCGCTCCACGCGGCAGTCGCTCTCAAATTACTACCCTTTCACAGATTGAACGAGTACCTATATTTAATATTTAGCAAGTTGTAAATTGTTTTCTTTGTCGCTTATTAGAAGAACATAATATGTGTATCAAATTAATGCTTTTGAAGACTCAGAATTCATTCAAAGAATTTATTCGCATTTCTCAGTAATTGCTATACGTAATAATGGGGCTCTGGATGAAAGATCTGGCAGATGATCACTCCCTTTGTCATGAAAAATATCTAAACACCTACATGCCATCGTTATTTCGGTACGAACAATATTCTCTGAAAGCATTTTGCGATAATTGAAGAGAATACATACAAATGTATCCATTCTGAGGAAAAGGGCAATAAGCAAAGTTCAACCGGGGTAAAAACGAATATTGGCGGTGGATTTTATATGAAAAATAGGTAGTACCTCATTTTTTATGGAATTAGTTTAAAGTACACAATATATAATGTAATTTCGCTGTACCTACTTGAAAAATTACATATTCTTAAATATTTAATAAATACATAGGACAGTAATGGCGGGAGGTCACTGGAGTCATCGATCGTAAAATATCGCTTCGACTCAAGTGCGTCATCAGACCAGTTCTTTTATATACCAGCGAGTCGTTGCCGGTTCTCAGAAGGCACATTCAGGAGCTTGGCGTTACAGAAATGACGATGCTGCGATGGATGTGCGGCGTTACGAGTGCGGATCGCATTCGTAATGAGTAATCCGTGGCAGCCTCGGAGTTCGTGAAATCGTGACGTAGCGGAGAAGCTTCAGGAATTTCGCCTTCGCTGATTCGGACACGTCTATCATAGGCCATCTGACTACGTAAGAAACAAATGCCTTGACCTGGCCCTCGACCCCGCGGTAGACCTAAGAAGCGATGGCTAGATGTCGTGAAGGCCGACATAAGCGAGAACGGGCTCACTGAAGAGGACGCCCAGCATCGTGCAAAGTGGAGGATGGCAAGCAGGAAAGCGGACCTTGGCAAGAGTCGGGATAACGCTAGGTAACGGAGGAACTTTTAGGCTCGGTTTTATAAAGATCCGTTAGACCTTATGTCGGTTTGTTATGTCAAAAAATGTACTGAGTTACTGAAATTTGATCTGACATTTGGTCTAACGGATCTTTATAAAACCCGACCTTAGACTGAAAAGACACAACAGCAATGACGCCAGTTGTTATTTGCCTGATAGGACTAACGCCTCGTTTAAGGGGATGCCTCTATTCGGTCGGCCACGCCCCCCGTGAAAGAAACGCGTTTATGCCTTTCGCGCACGACAAAACGGGATGCAACATTCTTCGAGAATGGCTTTTTAGACAAGTCCCGATAAATATATGCCTGTGTGTAGTTTTATTAAATTTCCTCTTGACAGAGTTTGGATGAGATAAAATACCATCATTTTAACTTAATTGTGTCGTTTAATAATGCGTTGTTTTAGTAGGCTGAGTAAAAAAAATAGACGCTTAGTGCCATTATGTAGGCGGATCGGGTTTATGTACAAGGCTACCCGTTTTCATACAAACTTAGTCCAACGGCACATATCCCTTCATATCCAGGACACGCGACCATAATATTTTGTTCTCAAATAAAACAAATGTTTTAAATAAAAACGACTTTATCACATACTAAGGCAGACTAATTTGGCATACCAAAAATCACAAAAACGGTCCCCACCCTATGTACATTTGGCAGAGATTCACTATACTAGTGGCTTCGACAATTAGGTGTTCTACTTGCCCCTCAGGAGAGAGGGACAGTGACAACTGCATATTCTTTGTTTTTACCTGAAAACAACAGAATAAGTAATACAGTATACAATATGATACGTTATCATAAATTAACTTATACGTATAATGATGTCGAACATTCTGGTTTTCCCTGAGTATTCTATATAAGTATTCCGGTAATTTATTGTTTACATAGAAAAGAGACCTAAAACTGTAGTTTCTTGGCGTACCTAAGCTAAAATCCACAATTAGGCGAAGTAAACTGACGGATAAGACGTTGCCAGGAGCAAAAATAAATAGTGACTGTGAATACATCGATAAGAACATATCGACCAAACTTACTCCAATGTTGTGTTGTTGTGTTCAATAAAAGCTCGTTAAGCGGGACAAAAGTGGTATTAAAATATGAAGTATAGTCCTTTAAATATGAATAAATCAAAAGATTTACAAATCATTTCAATTTGACAAATTCAGAGCATATTATATTGAGAGAAACACTACTTCGATTTCCGATGTTCTCGGCAAGCACCTAGTACCCGATAAATTGCGCCGAAAGATCGGTAAGTCTGGTAAGGCCTTAAATAATATCGATACGAACAGCACTGGCCATACTGTGGCAACATTTGTGCATTTTGACTTGTGAAACAACGTCGCCTAATGGTGGACTTTATTGTAGCACTACTCAGGTGTATCTAACGGCATAAACACTATTCAGATATACAAATAAGCACACCTAATATCACATGCAAGTTATGACAGTAACTGATAGACTCTCCACACCGAGGTGCGTTGTGCGGAAATGGGACAGAAGAAGTGCCTTATATCTTTGTCATTATAATTTTACGAGGTTCAAGTTACTTTATTTTCTTTTTCAATGTAATCGACCTAGTGAGTACATTGGTGTCAAGTAGTCTATGCGAAATAAAGTACATTTTGGCTACTGATCTCTCGAAGTTACCTATCGAACCGCCTAAATATTCACATAATAAAATTGATTCAGTATGACAAAATCATTGATTAATTTCATTTAATCTTTATACAGCACAAAAATAAATCTTAACGTACAAAAGATGGACTTAATACCATGAGGCATTCTCTACCAGTCAACCACCTACCACACATCTACATACCTACTGATTTAACATAAAAACTTTTGCTAGTATAAAAATCCATCTTGTATATCGCGTGTGTCATGGATGTAAATTTTGCTGTCACTGGAACCCCAGAGAGCAACTCACTTTAATTGCTCGTTTCTCTGAAAGAATGCTTGCTGTTTACTCCATACAACATTCCTATGTTAGATTTTTGTAGCTTCGCTAGAATGTGTCGTTATTGATACAAAGAACAAACAGAAAGAAAAACAACATGATGGGGCGAACGAACCTAATGAACTACAGTTCCGTTAGGAGTCGGAATTATGTAGGGCGTTTCATATATTGATTTTATTTACACAGTTCATTCGATTTCTACTGTACATTGTTAGTTGCTTTTAAATTATACACGTTGTATTTTGCCTTCGGAGCCCGCTTGGGGATGATAAAGACTTTTTTACGAGAGTAGTCGTCGTATTGTCGCGATATCTGTGTTCTCTAGCCATTGCTACGCCAGCGACCAAAGATGAAGGCTTGCATTATAACCTCAGTAACAGTAACACCCGTTTGCTTAGTACGAATACAATCATTTTTGAAACAATTTGCTAAATACTTAATGATGATATACAGATTCCTTCAAACATCTTTACAAGTCCATTTGAGACACGTTTTTGCTTGGTTCCTTTACGTGTTGTATTTTTTTCTACTTTTAAGTAGCAAATGATGCAAACTCAAAACACGCAAAAACTCCATAATTTAGGGCGGGTTGCACCGACTTCTGATTACAGACAGATCAAGGTTAAATATTATTAAATATCATCCCATAGCCTCTTGTCCAACTTTCTATATCAGAGTTAACGAACACCGTTTACGATTACAGACGGTTTGGTGCAATCCACCCTCAGACTTTTATGCTATTTGACCATACCCATTACCCCATAAGGTAGACATTACAAAACTTTACTTACGAGTCCGTTGAGTCGCTGTCTGATATGGATGAGGTGTTGCAACGCTTGTTCGTTGGTGCGTTCGCCGCAGTCCATGGGCCGGGCGCGGCCCCACGACACCAAGGGGTCGTACACGAACGGACCGATCACGGACATCAGCGCGGCTGTCTGAGCGCGGAGCGCTCGCATTACTGCTTCGCAACTCTTTCTGTAACAAGTACATTCTGTTATAGTTCAAAGTCAAAGTCAAATCATTTAATGCATGTAAAAAGGCACAAGAGAAAAATTATAAATAGTTACTATAGTTATCAAAAGTATTCATTAAATTGTATATGTTAAATATGACCAATAATAATAATACATAAAATATGAGCAATACACGTAATGATTTCAAAATAAATACTGCCAATTTCAATTATATTACAGAATAAATTACATTTAATTCATTCCTTATTTAAATAATCGTTTACACTGTAAAAGGCTTTATCTATTTTTATTTTAAAATAGCTTTAACTTTTTAATGTAAAGCACATAAGAAGAAGCCTCTTTGACTTTATAGTACTAATATTGAAAATATCTTCATTCCAGATCTCAATGTACAGTCATGGAATTTGATTTATGTGCCACTTCGTACCTTGACACACTGAAAAAATCAATATGAAAACCGCTAGAGATCTCATATCAATGTCACTGTGACAAGGTACGAAGTGGCGAAAAAAAAGGAGAAAAGGGGTAAGATGACGTGACGATGTATTCGTTTTTATCAGTATATTTGATGTTCCATGCATTTTCCATACCTATATGCAACTATAATGTCATATATATCCATACAGGCCTAGCCTAGTTTGATTTATTTATATAACATCGTTTCCTGACATTTATTGTTTTATAACCCCACAATTCTTGCGCAATAACCGAATAGCCACTCAGCCGATATCGCTCATAGGTAATTGACGCGTTAGGGTGCACAGATGAAAGGGTAAAACACGATCGCGGAATGGCCCTATAGTTCACGGATCGCTTCCTCGCAACTTTTCCTGCGAAAATAGCTCAGTGATTGATGAATTACTATACAAATGGGTGTTCGTAACTTGTGTAAGTATATTGAATCGTATATGAGGCGCAAACTTTTAGATATGAGAGGAATCGCCAATTCGTTGATGCCGTTGTAGAGGTTTATTTTCTTTTTAAAACAGTATGGAGTGTTATAAAACGTCGTGTCGACACAATAGTATATTTATCGCGATAGGATGAATTAATAACGCTTAATGATTTGCAGAAGAAAATATTTTTTGTTAAGCTTTTATAATCCTCAGACAAAAATATCCGTTAGATATTATCGCATAATCCTTTTCTTTTTGCAATAAGGAAGAGAGGATACGAAATTTTAAACCGTGCGATAATGATGGGTGTACTACGCTCGCAATGTTCGCTAATATTTGCAGCAATTGCAGCTATATTGATTTCTTTATTCGCAATAGAAAAGAACGATTCAACTTTAACAACTTCAGCTCATATTTCACCTACTCGACAATAGGTTTGTTGACACCAAATGAAAAAAACCAATAAATTAGAATTTTCTCGAAGGAGTATGTATATTAGAATCAAATGGTGAAACAAGCAGCCTAAAGAGAAATACATAATCACAAAGTTATGTGTTCAGAATTTTAGAAGCGGGCATTCTCCTGTCCCTTTTGCGCAAAAACGTACCTTCGTATGGAACGATCGTCATTTACTATGACGTCACATCTGCAGCGCTCTCTCTCCCTAACTAGCAACATTAAAACAACATAACTTCGTAATTTTTTGAGATACTTTGTGCTTGTTTTATTTAAAGCAATAATAAAATTTGAGTCAATAACCCTATTGTCACCTGACAACGACATTACTGCTATTATCTATGTTGTGTCTGACTATTTCACTGATTAAAGAGACAATTATAATCCACGTATTTTAGATTTTTTTAAATAAAATCGTCTTACCTAAACATCCCTTCATGCTTCAAAGGGCCCATAGCGGCCTCCATGTTATGTGTGAGTCTGAAGGGCACGCGTTCCGGCCACTCGAACGACTCGCCCTTGTTAAAGAGACAGTTGAAATCCACGTGTACTGAATCGCCGTTCGTGGAATCGAAGGATATGTTCTCTCCGTGCCTGTCGCCGAGACCTGGCGAAAATACAGCGAGTGTAAGAAAAGAAATTAACTTATTTGTTAAATAATTTACATTATTCGTATATAAGTACTAATTTACATCCCTATTTGGAGCTATTCGCCGTGAATATCAATCAGAATATTGATTATAAGATTTTATCCTATCCAATATTTATTTGGTAACGAAAGCGGCGAGGCGACTCTCAGTCGCTAATCCTTAACAAACTTAGTCAGAGCGAGATATGAATGCTCCCCATAGATGTAACATGAATTGAATTGAATTAATTCATAAAATAAAATTTCTGTGATCAATTACAAAGATGTTGTTATTATTATACACCTATTATGTCTACACCGTGCCTTCAGGAAATGGCAATGGTTATTTCATTTTATTGAAAAAAGATATGAAGCCATCAAAAACATTCAAACAATGACTACAAATATACCGGGTAAAAGAATCGAGCACATATGAACGTCTTTTGTTCTCATTTTAGACACGATAACGATGTTACGAATTTAAATCGGTATTTACCCAAAATATATCCAACCATTGACATTACGGCGGTAGTCCTTATGTACGCCGATCTCGCCTGATACCTAAAACATTTAACAATATTATACTAATGCCATTTTAAGGTACTATATTAAAGTAAGTACCAAAGGGATAGAAGTTCTAAGTCAGAACTTACCACCCGTAAGGATCTGAGAAAACTCTTCGGAACCATTCCTGAAAGACTGGGGGGTGTCGTGGTAACAGTTTTTCCTCGTACATGCGTCTCTTTTTGTCAAACGGGTCATTTTTCGCGCACATCATTTCTTTCAGTTCACGGTTACTGGTGTGAATTCCTTTAAAAACATTTTAAGGAGTATTTCTTTATGATATACACGTGGGAATAATGAAGCAAAATAGTGCAAAATGTAGGAGAAATAGAAAGTAAGCCAGGCTAACATTAGGTAGATTTTTTTTCATAAATATAGTTCAATATTTGTCACACTTGCGAAAATTAATAGAAAGTTTTAACGGAATTGGTTGTTTCTCAAAAGAATACAATTGTTAACTACACCAAACTTTAAGAACTTTTTAATTTGAAATTGATTCCTGCACCAGTAAATCTCCTAGTCATACTACCTTTTTGCTTGTAAATATGGAGCAAAATAGGCCTTAATCCGACCAGATTGGGCACCCACTCAATGACACCACACTCTTCATTTAACGGAAGAACTGAATACGTTCGAATGTAGAGCCTGCGACGCCGTGTCTCTGGTGCATCCTTAAAAAACATATATTATAAAATATTTACGGTCATAAAGAGATAAAAAAAATAGTTGTATAATGTACCTGTAGGAATCTATTGACTACGACATTGAATTCCATCAATCGATAGTCTTTCCGAAGATCATCTCGTGGTTTCAGCATTATAATGTAAGCCTTCCCATCTGAGCCTAAAACAAGATTACGAAGGAATTAGTAATATAATAATCTATAGGAATATCAAATAGCTAAATGCTGAGCACAAAATTGCCAAAGTTGCGTATCTTTTGTTTATCTAAGAACAAATTAAGCTTTAAAATCTATTCAATTTCTTTAAGTAGTAATTTAACAATGGACTTACAAGAACTTAAAGGTTTCACAAATACTAAAAGTGTCAATTACCTTTTAATGTGACTTTTCTTGGCTTTTGAAGTGAGGGTAAAATAGTGATATTCTCTTCTATACCCGCTAGATACACTGGCGGTGAGGCAGGTATGTTGAAGTCGATTCTTTCCTGCCTAGCCGCCTTGGAAGGAAGCACGATCTTACAGAACTCTTGGAAAGGCATCATTATGTGGCTGAAGTTCTCGCTAGCTAGCAAGCGTGGCAGCGTCCGGACTAAAGCAGATACTGTTGTTGTCTAAAAGGGATAACGCGGATGTACTGAATACATTAATGACCTAATAAAAGTCAACATTATTTGTCCAATAATAATATATATAAACGAATCAAATACCAGTTAAGCAAAGTCAATTATAGAAGTTTCTTTGAGCTACGGTCCGCATGGACCTGCTACGAAACATAACACATACTTTAGTATATGTTCAAAAAAAGGTTAGTATTGTAACCATCAGCCTTTGCCCGCAACTTAATCCGCGTAGAATTCGTTCATCGCGTTAGAGTTAGATTTTGCTATTATTTTATTCCACGCGTTTATCTAGTTATAGCTTATGCATAGAAACATCCATCCCCTTAAGGGGTGATTTTCGGGATAAAAAGTATCCTGTGTCCTTCCCCGGGACTCAAACTATCTCCATATCAAATTTCATCGAAATAGGTTTAGCGGTTTATGCGTGAAAAGGTAACAGACACACTTTTGAATTTACAATACTAAAGTATGGATTATTACAATTTGAATACCAGAAAACAATGTATCAAATTCTGCAGGATATAAAGAGTAACGTGGCTTTCCTCAAAACCCATATTAATAAAAATAAATTAGAAAAATTAGTTCATCGACTTTTATTTTTCCACTTGTAACTTTTCTTACCGATCCACTGCCCATAATCGGTTTGTTACACAGCTCAATCAGCTTCTCAGCCAGTTGAGTAAAGTCGTTGACTAGCTTGAGCATATGCGGCTCCTTCAGTCTCGGATCCGCGAAGACATCTGTGCAGCGCTTGATTCGCTGTGGATACGCTGATTTGATCACGCTCATCATCATCCAAAGAGTGTGTTGCGGATACGCCATTATGAGTTTCACGATTATAGCTTTTAGTTGGAGGTATACCTGGAGAAAATGGTTTTATATTGAGTATGTGATTGACAACTAGACTAAGAAGTCATATTAACCCCTCGTATACTTAGACACGTATCCGTGCCCAACAATTGGACCTATTGCTTTACATCTCAAGGTCATTACTTGAATTGATACGAGGGGTTAAATAAATGCATTACTCTAAATATCTCCAGAAATGTCAAAGTTACGTTCATTCAATTCACACCAATCACCAAGTGCGTACGTGTTTTAACGAAACTGGAGACCTGTGTCTAACGATGATAATGAATGCTTATAAAATTATACTCACCATTACATAATACATTGTGACTGATTCGTCTTACCTCTTTTACAGGATGGCAAATTCTGGATACAATTTGGGAGAATGCCGTCAAATAGAGGTAAAGTGGCAGTCTCTCAGAGTAAGTCTTTATGACCTCCGTCATCTGCGCTAGTACCGAGTGAATGCTCGTATCGGACGATGTCACTTCTACGTCCAGCCTAAGAAACAGTTGAAGCGAGACTAGCAAAAACAACAGTACCATAAACCTACCTACGTCATAAAATCAAAAAAATCTAAAATATTGAAATATAATAAACGGGTCACTCACGTCTTTAAGGTCGAGTATAGCTCGACATGTTTCGGAGCAATAAGTGGCCCTTAATCATGAGAACTCACGTAGTATTCAAGACCCAGCTGGGCGGAACCGACCATCCACAATCCAGATTAAAATTCGGTTGACGACTAATTTCGATGGCTTCCCATACTTTGCGTGGCACAAAGAACTTTTCCTTCGCTAGCACGGTTACTTTGTCAAATCGAATATAGTGCGTTGTGCCCGAATCCAGTGAATGCGCCGAACTGCATAACCTTGTATATCCCGTTTTTTCCTACTACATATGTGCTCTGATGTAATAGTGACGAAAATGAGGGTGATGGGAGGAACATCAAGCAGCCGATCGAGCCGCGCGCGAGGCCACAGTGCTAGACGCGCGGCCGTCGCGGCTAGTTCTCGTGATTAAGGACCACATATTGATCCGAAACATGTCGAGCTATACTCGTCCTTAAAGACGTGAGTGACCCGTTTATTATATATCATTATGTCTGAAACTCACGGGAGTTTTATATTTAAAATATCTGAAATGTTTTATTGATGTAATCAAAGTGTCTTTCTATGTAATAAATATATCTCTGTATCTTTTGAAACATTGCTTATCGGGATTTTTCGAACTCTGTAACTTATTTAAAGTTTTTTTCACACCTGCTATTCAGAAATGAGTTATTGTTGCCTTCGAATGAGGGATCAAAGTTGTACTTTTCTTCCCTCATTTGAGGGCAACAATGACTCTTTTCGTCATAGAAGGTGTGAAAAGCAGTATGTGATACTGTAGTAAAATCATTTGTAAGATATTTCATGTTTTTAGCAGCGGGCCTCATAGACGGTGTGAAAAGCAGTATGTGTCACACGGTAGCAAAATTATTTTCGACTTGGGCGTAAACACTTGAATCCCTCGCTACGCTCAAGATTCTACTTTAGAATCCCTCGCTACGCTCAGGATTCTATTGTAGAATCTTTCGCTTCACTCAGAATTCAATATACCGCCCTCGCCGTAAATATATCATTTTGCTCCCTTGAGACACAATCTACTATTGTCAGCTAGTGAACATGCTTCTAAAACACGTGCCATATTTACCAAATAGACAGCATTCTGGGCATGCTCTGGTACAGATACTTGTGTCCATACTGCAGCGCCTTGCCGTAGCTGTTCAAAGCGTATAGCTTTCTAGACCAATGCGGGCCGCTACTGCCTGTATTCTCACCACTGCTTACTTTCTCGTAGTACGCGCCTAAGCAAACCTTGAGAAGGAAACGGCAATTGAAAATGAAAACAATCCAATTGAAACTTAACTTTTATCTAATCCGATTATCAGTCCGCAGTTCCGCACTTACTCACATTTGGACTATAGGGACGTACATTATGGCTCGTCCTTGGTGAATCATCGTGAAAATTAGTAGTTTTGTAACCATTTTATGCATTAAGAGGCCTTATAAGTTTTCAAATGTTTGTATTTCAAATTGTGACAAAAGTATTGATACTTAATACCAATAAAGTGAAGATATGATGACTTTATAAAAGTTTTAGAGTGACATAGCCATTTATTGATTTTATTGTGCGTAGTAGAATTTAAGCGGAAAAAAGCAGTTTTTCGTTTGAAAATGGTCGTTTTGGAGTTATGTTGAAACGATATTTCTTAATGAAAAATAAAGAATACATTTAAAATTTATGACATTTGGACGCTAGCGTCCTGTTCTAAATAGTAACACGAAAAATGGCCTAAATAGATGAGCATTGTTTAACTCATAAGGGCTCTTAACTAGCACAATGTTAATACCAGAAAACATTATATTATAATGCTACAGGACATAACATGGTTTTCAAAAATAAATTAGAGAAATTAATTTACCATGTCATGATTATTTTTATACTGGTAAACATTTTACTACTGCATTTTTATTGGAAGAATATGAAATTGTTTTATCCCAACATTCGCAAGTTTCCGCGCGTGGGGTACGAGAACAGCATATCGAGCTATTTCGACAAAACTTTTATGACGGTCAAACCGTAACGCATGAAAACGCGTATGAAGTAAAACGATTTTCATGTACATATAGGTATGCGTACTTATGGTAATCAAAAAGCTGAACTGTATTTATTAGAACTGATTAGATTGCTGGTCTCAAAGCCATCACAGCCACAGACGCTATGAAAAAGCTGACTGAGGACAGAGTGGGTTGGAAGTGGCTGATGATTGAAGTTAGCAAAAATATCCAAAAAGGCCACGATCTTCAGCAATTTAAGAACTCAACCGATATTGTTATTACCTACATGCTATATTAATATGTAAGTAAATACGTAGCGGACCCCGGTCATCCCATAGGATGCACCTGGAACGCTAGGAAGATGATTATGATTAGTATGTAGGTAATTTTATAATAAATATTTACCAAGCTCTTTTCCCACTGCTTGAACACGTCTACCGCTTCTTTATAGTATCCAATATTAACGTCGACATCAACGTTCGTAGTCTCGTCATTGTACTTGGCGATGAGCAACTTCGCTTTGGCACATATTTTCCTAAAATATATTGTATTGTTTTACGTGCGATTGGAAACTTACATTTTCACGATTGTTCCTTAAGCCTTATTTACACACGGTTCAGACTCGCATGCAAGTTTCATTACATTGCGGGTTACCCAGGTAGAATGAGATCAATCGATCTATCAAATCGCGCAATCTAGTTAAACTTGCATGCGAATCTCGTACCTACGTGTGTAAATAAGGTTCTATGTAGTAATGTAGTAATGTTCAACTTGTCGGAATACGCATGATGAAAAAGTTTTTTTTTTCATGCTATTCGAACCAGTTTTCCGCCACAATTAGACGACCAACTACAATAAGAGCACCACAAAATACGAAAATGAGTGGCAAAGTACAGCACAGCTAACGAGCACTGAAAACGCTCCATACTGATTCACACACAGGCGTGAATCCACGCCTGCGTGGCCTCGTACTGCCGTTGTATGGAAAAAAGGGAAATTTGCCGTTTTTGTCGTGGAATATTGCATTTATGTACATAGTTGATTTTTCTTTAAACAAGAGAATCTATTAGTAACTTTCAATTTACAACAAAAAACAACGTTTTTACGAATCTTTATAGACACATATATTTTTATGATTTTAATTAATTTGTCTAATTACTATTTATTGTGATAAATAGTAACATGAGTCATCATCCCTATTACATAAAAACTAATTTAAACTCGTGTTCACGTCATAGATTGCACTTTTTCACCAGGCACCAGCATAAGGAAGAAATGTTTTAAATACCTACTTAGTAAGCTAAAAACTCAAATGAAAGTAGTTGAAATCCAAATAGTTTTTTTTTTGTTTTCAATGGATGTAAGTAAAAAAAACCTTTATATTTATAGGCAGACAAATGCAAAAATTCGAGCTTATCAGATTCGCCCGTTCTGACATTAAACTTTAAGGAGCTACCCGGTGAAATCAACAAATTATACTGCATTTTGCATCGTAACTAGTTCAAGGGGTCTTAAGTTATCGCATTCAAAAAAATGTATGTTGTGGGGTGGTCTTTTATTAACTCTTTTGTCTGCTAGAATTTAGAAATTATACACTTCATTTAAAAAATCGTCGGAAGGCCCAAATAAAACACATAAATCGTAACTAATTTTTTTTGGAACTACATACTTATCACCAAGATAACTACAACTTGCGCTTCTTTTAATTTAATTAATACTTTTCGAGACAGTACAAAAAACTGGTTTTATGACGTAAAAATTACAAAGTTTGATGGTGTATATATCTTGGTCTCAATGAAGGTTAAATGAGATCGTGTATTGTTAACGACGGCCGTTGTTAATACGAAGAGACAAAAACAACACGGCAAAGTGAAGAGTTACAGATTGAAGGTCATTGAGATAGTGTAGCCCCTTAATACCGAGTCAATTTGCCATGAAAGAGATATCGTTACCTTTGTTCATTAGTAAGTTTGTCCAGCTGTGGGTACGCATCTTCTAAACCTCTCCTGAGCGTGGTAAAAGCGTGTTCATGTTGGCCACGCGCCCAATACATCTTGGACTTCTCTATGAACAGCTCTTCTGGACGATACTCTTCCGCATTCAGGATGTACATGTATGACTGCAATAACCAAAGTAAGCGATGTTGGCCCAGAAATTAAGAATTATATATTCTTAAGAGCTCTAGTTTGCTATACATGGCTACTAGTTATTACGTTCCATTAGTCTTGACATGCAATAATGTTATATTTTTATTAATATCCGATCCGAGTTTTCTGTTTCGGCCAAAGTAGGGTTTTGGCCAGTAACTGGCGACTGAAGAAACTGTCATTCAGTTACTAGCCACCAAATATGTGCAGTGAAGACAAACTTTAACGAAATACATGAAGTCAGCTCTGAACTCATTTATTTCAATTTAATTTATTTAGTTGCAGAACCGCGATAAGTGGAAATCAAGAGCATAGCATTGAAATAGTTTTACCTGTTGAAATATTCCAGCTTTTCTCGCATGTTTCGCACTCTGGAGCCAAAGGTCACCTATGCAGGCTTTGAATATGCCCGCAGTGGTTGGATGTGTCGGCTCCAATAATTCCTACAAATGAACAAAGATTTTTACATAATTTGTCGCTCTTTATGTGAAAAATATTAATGTATTTTCGAGAACAAGCCATCAAAAGTGTACGTTTAACTCCGACAACCCAACACACAACATAAGCACATATAAGTCGAGTTGCGGAAACCCAGCCCGTGAATACCTATAACCTACATATTGTACGTTGAAACTAAACGCCTCTCTCCTAGTTAATAGGCATTGGTTCAATGTGTGAATTTGCGTGTATTCACCTACATGCTAACGTCAGAAGCGTAAATACACTTGCCCGGCGATCAGTTAAGAAAGGGTTTAGTAAATTGAACTATTTCAATGCGCAATCTAGGTTACTTACGATGCAAATACCTATTATTTTTTCCTCGTTTTTCATTTCTTTTTTGTTGTTTACTACTCAGATTTACTTGTAGATTAAGTAGTATCATTCTAATAAGCATATCTTGGGAGAAAATGACGGACTGTCGAGTTTCTTTGAGCGTTTCTTCTCGGCAGTGGTCTCTTGAGAAACGCTAGTAGTTTTTGATTTGTAGAAGTGCCAATGCGGCCTACTCGCAAAATAAAGTTTATCTATTTCATTCATTTATTTATTTCATTCATTTATTTATTACTTTGAAGACTTATAATTATATCATTATTATTCTTTTGAGCTACTTTTTTCGCAATTTGATTGAGAATTTGATGCTCGAGAAAATTTGATTGATTTTTTGTTTTTTATTGATTTTCTTATTTGGTGTGAACATTCCTGTTAGAAAACCTGTGTTTGTTGGAGTAATATTCTTGGAAGTCTCAGCACAGTCCGAAACTGAGTTTGATTGAATTGAGTTTATTAGAAAACCTGCGTTTGTTGCAGTAATATTCTTCGAAGTCTCAGCAAAGGCTCCACAGTCAGATACTGTTTGATTGAATTGAGTTTAATTAAAAAACGTGTGTCTGTTGCAGTAATATTCTTCGAAGTCTCAGCACAGTCCGAAACTGAGTTTGATTGAATTGAGTTTAATTAGAAAACCTGTGTTTGTTGCAGTAATATTCTTCGAAGTCTAAGCAAAGGCTCCACAGTCCGAACGTCCGACTGAACTACAGAGAGCCGCCGTCGCCATTCGTCTAGCAACTTGTTCAATACATCGTTAGCTTGCCGGTCACCGTCGTTTAATATTTTTATTCTGCAATAAACAACGCTGGTTAATAAATATGGAAATTAACATCGAGAACACATTGGGTCCCTCCACAAATTCATACTCGATTGTTGCATTGCACGATTGGATTTTTTTACCACCATTATTGGTACAACGTACAACTTTTATTTTCGTAAACAATAATGTTCACAAAAAATGGCGTCACATCAATATCAAAATTCGAGGTTATTTACAAAAAGTAGGTAAACGAAGAAAAATATAATTAGTTGGTCCAAAAGCTTCCATCGGTAACATCACTAAGCTCTCGGTAAAGTACATAATACCGCATACCGATTCCGCCAAACCCAATCAGGAAGTGGCCTTAAAAATACTCGTACGTTGTCGAGCAACCGACATAAGTTAAGATAGCGATAAGACCGCCTGTTCTCTACCATTGTTATGTGTAATTATAAATTTTTATTTTTCTTTTAGTGTACTCTTTTTGCTGAACAATCCATACTCCATACGAGGGCTGCTACTGATGTATCCGGAATAGAAAAAATAAACAAACATATATATGACTAAATATGGTTTTATTGTTTTTCAAAATATTCTCCGTGATGATCGATGCACTTTTGCATACGTTGAATCCAATTTTTAAAACACTTTTTCCATTCTGATTGAGGTATCTCCAAAACATGTTGTTTGAACGCGTCGACGGGATATTCACGGGTCGAAAATCGTTGACCACGTAATTTATTCTTTACATTTAGAAATAAATAAAAATCATTGAGCGCCAAGTCAGGGCTGTACGGTGAATGACCCGTCAATTCTATATTTTGACCTTCCAAAAATCGAGTTGTTTCGTGTGACGTATGATAGAAGAATGATTCTGCGTCGCTGGTTTTTTTACGTATTTCTTCAAAGACTTTCGGCAA
This sequence comes from Epiblema foenella, assembly GCA_963556455.1. Taxonomy (NCBI): domain Eukaryota; kingdom Metazoa; phylum Arthropoda; class Insecta; order Lepidoptera; family Tortricidae; genus Epiblema; species Epiblema foenella. The sequence continues at coordinate 13,454,465 of OY747106.1, forward strand.
ACAAATGGTCGTGTACCACTCCGAATTAACCGTTTTACGATTTTCTAGTGGCACTGTAGCCACATGACCATAAGTACCAAAAAAACAGGCCACCAATTGCTTTAAGGTACTTTTTGCACGAGCTACTTTCGAAGGGTTCGGCTCATTTTGAAACACCCACACTGTTGATTGTTGTTTAGTTTCGGGATCATAAGCATAGATCCAGGATTCATCACCTGTGTAGATATTATACTCGTAAACAGCTTTTGAGTCACCTCGGTTATATTTTTTCAACATTTTCTTGCACCATTCGACGCGAGCCTCTTTTTGATCCATAGTTAAATTGTGTAAAATACTCATGTAATAACTTATTAATACCTACTCGTCATACATATGCCCAGAGTCGCCTCTATCTCGCGATACGTGACATGACGGTCATGCATTATAAGTTTTCGCACAGCTTCAATATTTTGTGGTACAACGACCGATTTCGGGCGACCTTCCTTAAGTTCGTCCGTGATCATACTACGGCCACGATTGAACTCACTAAACCAGTGATACACAGTTGGTTTCGATGGAGCTTCATCACCAAAAGTTGAAGTTTATTGATTTATGCACTGTTGTTGCGTTAAACCACGCCGAAAATCATAATAAATTATAGCACGAAATTTTAAACCCGCCAAAAACAAAACACTAGCGTACATAAGAAAAAAAATATATAGCGGCCAGTATTAAAAAAGTTCACTTTTTACCATGGAGGTCAGATACATAGCGTTAAAAATGTTGGAACCCGGATTCCGGTTACATAAGTAGCAGCCCTCATACTTACTAATATTATAAATGCGAAAGTGTGTCTGTCTGTCTTTCTGTTTGTCTGTTACCTCTTCACGCTGAACCGAGATGAAATTTGGTATGCACTGTTCGGGTCCCGGGGAGGGACACAGGTTAATTTTTATCCCAGAAATCGTCCCTTAAGAGGGTGGAAGTTGGCATGGAAGAGCGATGACTAGGTAAGCGCCTGATATAAAAAAAAAACTGGAATAAAATTCTATCGTGATGAACCAGTTCTACGCAGACGAAGTTGCGAGCAAAACCTAGTAAAGAATATTTATATTGTATTGTACCTTCGTAAGACCTCTCCCACATGTCCCGATTCAGTAATCAAATGCAGGCCTAACACACTTTGATATCCGCTCCGCAACGCACTCTCGCCTTTCGTCTCCCCGTCCATCTGCGCTAGTAGTTTCGCTGTTGCTGTTTTACAAGACAGTTGGAACGCGTCGGTGTCTTGACTGCGATACGAGAGGAGTATGCGGCCCATTAGAATGCCCCAGTTTTCTCGTGTGCTTGGCTGTAACAACAACAGTAGATTGTGTTTTAAGGGAGCAAAATTATATATTTACGGAGAGGGTGATATTGAACCCTGAGTGAAGCGAAAGATTCTACAATAGGATCCTGATAGTAGCGAGGGATTCTAAAGTTGAATCTTGAGCGTAGCGAGGGATTCAAGTGATTACGCCCACGATGGAAATAATTTAGCTACCGTGTGACACATACTGCTTTCCACACCGCCTAAGAGGACCGGATGAAACATCTTACAAATATTTTTTCTACCGAGTGCCACATACTGCTTTTCACAACTTTGCTTACATGACGAAAATTCATTTTTCACCATCATTAGTCCGCCTATTGTAAGTAAAAATTGTTGTACAATAAAGATTAACCCCCTTATACATAATCGTTCATCAATCTTTTGTCCTTGTCTGTCACTTTGACATTTATGTTTGTGAGAAAGGGACAAAACACAATTTAGTTAGCTTGAGGTCTGTTGAGTTTTATGAATAAAGAGGTAAATAAATAAAACTAACATCATCCTACAAACGTCTAAATACTGAACACAGGCATGAGAGAAGCATTGGGCTGTAATCCCCACGAGAGTGTGTGTAGAGACTAGATACATACCTTTAAGCGTCTGTCTCTTACGCCACGAGCCTCCCCTTGGCTTAATAGGAGTCTATCCTGTGACCTTACCTTGACAGGTTCATCAAGTGACCCTACCGCCAGCTCCGTAGCCGAGTCATCGGCCGCAGCAGGCAGTACGCGAACTGATCCAGGCCTAGCTATCCTGTAACCTTACCAGTGGTTTGTTAATGAGCTCATCGAGCTCCTGGAACCGGCAGTCTCCACAACAGCTCGGACGCCAACTCCGTGGCCGAGTCCTCGGCCTCGTGCTTCCTTGGCAGGCAGTACGCGAACTGATCCAGGCCTAGGTAACTATCCTGTAACTTTACCAAGTTACCAGTGGTTTGTTGACAGGTTATTCGTCGAATGGCCCGACCGCCAGCTCCGTAGACATATAGTAACCAGTAACCTTACCAGTGGTTTGTTGACGAGCTCGTCGAGCTGCTGGAACCGGCCGAGTCTCCACAACGGCTCGGCCGCCAGCTCCGTGGCCGAGTCTTCAGCCTCGTGCTCGCTCAGGAGCCGGTACGCTGTGAAGGGCTGGTCGAGGCCTAGGTAACAATCTACCATCCCCTAAAAGAACACGTACTTGATTTAAAGAAGGAAAATAGGGATGTTGTATCAAAATTCGACCACTCCAAAAGAAGCAAGGCAAATAAATGAAATGGCATCCCAGTCGCGCGCGCTCGCCCCAAGCTATTTCGTTCCTAGCACAATTGTCTCTGTATCGACACCTCGGTGGTGTGCTAGAGCCGAGTTTATGCGGAGTGAAAAGAGGAACAGACCTGACTGTAGAATAGGAAATAATAACGAAACGTTACCCGCAAACTGTGCCTATCTAGCTGTCCCTCTTGGGCGAGCCGTTCGTAGCACAATGCGGCGTCTTGCAATCGCCCGGTAACAACTTGCGTCAGTATCAGCTCGTTCAGAGATGGTTCTGACCTTTTGATTGATAATATACCTGAAAAATTATAATACTGGTTATACATACATACACGCCCGTATCCTATTGAGGTAGGCAGAGACCAAAGAACTTATTACACTGGTAAATAATTGATATAAGATTTAATTTTGCATACAGGGTGTCAAGTCTTTTTATCTTGTTCCTTAACAATAAAGTCAACATCTTGTCGTTCAAAACCTGTGTCACCTGGTTGGTCCCTATTTCACCAGCTTGACTTGTTAATAAAGAAAAAGTGGGGCCTTATGGTTTCGTATACCTTTCAGTGAGGCGTTCAATGAATTCAGTTATCAACAGTTTGCGGCTTGCAGGTTTTGTAACAATTGACGACCCTATCTTGCACAAAAAGTAATACGAATTAGCTTCAGCTTGTCTATGGCTCAAGTGCGTTAAACCGTCGGTAATCGTAGGTTACGTCCTTTTGTCTGTATGGGAAGTTTCACAGCTGCCGGGAACATACTCAATTTTTACGAACAGAGTAAATTGTGGTCGAAGCGCCCTAAGGATATACAATTTTAACAAATTTAGAAAAAGTGGTAAAACTGCAAATTAGATTTCTCAAACTCTTAGTGAACAATAAAACCAAAAATAAATGTAAAAATGATTATTATAAGTTATTTAAAATATGTAAAATTCTTCCCGCAACCCTAAGACACAAATATTTATTACTAGTGAATCAACACGACAATCAAGAGAGCAACTTATCTCAAATGAGCCATAAATATGGCACCAGGTCTGTAGCCGCAGGTAAGTACGCTGTACTCCGAGTAAGCAATTACTATGGAGACAGACTCATCAAAAAGCGCTTACCATACTTACTGAACACATTGCCTGCGGCTATCAGAAATGAGACTAATAAAAATAAATTTAAAAGAACTTTGCTCCGACACTACCTCGATAGTATTTAAATATCTTGCCACAACAATTATGCACACAAGCATTTACTTAATTTAATTTTTATTTTAATTTTTTAGCCCTTTCAGTTATTATATGTAATAGACTCACGGATCCCACAGACAAACTGTGAAAACAGTTTTGTGGGACGAGGTATTTATTTATAAGTTTTTGTAAACTGTTGTAATTAATAAATAATAATAAAATAATATATGGCGGGAACGGCCTTTTCACAGTAGTAAGACACATTACGCTACTAATAACAGAAAGAGAGAGAAAAGATGCGCCGTGTTGAAAGTGAGGGCCTGCAATTATGTCTCTAGCTAGCTGTTTACGCAACGAATCCTCGAGTCAATAGATGTTTGGCAAGGCGCTTATTATTCTTCTGAAGTCGCAGGCGTCCATAGGTTCATCAGGCCAGACAGGTGAGTTTATTTGCCACCGTCATTGAGTAAAAAAAAACGAAAGCTTATCTCACCAGCGACGGAGTCCGGTTCATCCAGCAATGCATATATTTCAGCCAACAGCGGCAGTTGTTCCTGCAAGTTGTCCTTTTTCTCCGCCATGTACAGTTCCAAATATTGCAGGGCGCGCTCCAACTCGCCACATGCGAAGTTTCCGCGCGCTATTAGAAGCTTGTCGAATTTCTCCATGAACACCGATATTGCCCTACAAGAAACACAAGTCAATTGAATTAAAAATTAACAAAAACAAAAAACAACACAAAACAGCTAAGAATTCCGATTTAAAAACACCGCACTCAAATAGTCCGCACTCATCCGTTAGGGATCTACAATACCAGATATTTTTTTTTTAAACTGACTGTGACTTTATAGGCCGTGCCCAATAAAGCGATAGGAGTGCGCGGTTGGAAAGTAGCCTGGGGAAAATCCAGGGCAAAACCTCCGACAACACCACGCGTGTAGTTTGGAACACTAGAATACTCTTAAGAGTTTGCGTTCCACTGAGATTGGTTTAGCGGTATCAACCGAATCTGAGGTGTGAGTGGAATCGAGCTACTGGGAGTTTTGTCGCTGGTTCACTAAACCTAGCCTAGCTGAGAAGAGTCCAGCAAGAAACTCAGCCAGGCCCGATCTGGGTCGGACTGACTCTACCCTGTGTGCGGCGGTACCGGGACGAATATGGACTATATGTGTCAGTGTTGTCGCGATCGCGCGGTGAACGTCCCCGCCAGCGGGAATGCCTAAGTGTACGCGTCGTGTCTGTGTTGGACGTGGTAAGCGCAGCGTTCCATCTTTCGATGGACGCAGTAATTACGTCGTCTGGGTCAATGCCCGAGACATACAGTGTATATACACAGATACACATGTTAAACTTATAGTTATAACAAGCATCTTTAGTGTTGCGCGGCGGGGGTTTAGACAAATAAAAACGTTAAATTTGGTAGACATTTTTTTCCTGGAAATATTATAAAACTCACGATTTTCGAAAAAATCAATCTACACGCAGGTAACAACCAATTATACTAACTTGTAATTTTCATTTTCCAGGGGCCGTGGTTTTGAATTGCACCATTCCAAGAGCCACCTATTCAAGAAGTCCAGCAAGGTATAAATAGTCTTACAGCATTTACTCTGAAAATTACAGTAAATGTAAGTAATCGTAACAGAATAAAACACTAACAGATTTTCTTTTTATTTTCTTACCTGGTTACCTTCCTCGGATTGAACTGTATTGATATTAGGCGTCAATCGCACGTCTCTAAGCATTTTATATCGATTTCTTTCTGAAATTCCGCTTTCGGTACTAGAGTTTTCAGAACCTGAATAAAAAAAAACACTACTTTTCACTTTGTCACAAGAAGCTTTCGGAGCATAATTTCACGAGAACCTTATCCTTTTCAAATGAGCTCATCATCATCATCATCATCATCATCATTTCAGCCGAAAGACGTCCACTGCTGAACATAGGCCTCCCCCAATTTATTTTTCCCTTGGGGGGGATTTGCCATAGTCGCCACGCTTGGCAAGCGGGTTGGCCACCGCAGTTTGATGGTGGTAATGATCGAAGGATGCTGCTGCCCACCCTCCGATTTTCCCTTATTCGCCTCCTACGAAACCCACGGGAAGAGATGGGGTGGCGCAATTCTTACCCGGCAACCACACGGGCACAAAAATGAGCTAATACAAATAAATCAAAATTCGACCCAGAATTATAAAAGCCCTAATACACACGAGACTCGTATGCGAGTTTCATACCTATAACAGCCAGTATTTCCTCTTGTATATACTGTGTATTGTTCTTAGACATAACAGCGTGGAGCAGAACGTACGGTAGGAAGAGGAAAAGAGTTCTGACATCACGGCGCATGCTCGGGTGGACCGTGCGCAGGAGTTCTCTTACGTTCTCTGACTCTATGAGCGGGATCAATTGGCCGGCCCAGCTGGAAAGCAAAATAGATCTTATGACAAGGAAATAAAAGCGATAACGCCAGCATTCGGGGTATGTTGAACGGGCATACGTAACTAATGTATCAAAAAGTGCCTATATGTATCTGTTCAAATTATTTTTTATACATAGCCGGTGGCAAACAAGCGTGCAAGGAATCAAAAATGTTGGTCTATTTTTATATATATATATATATATATATATCTTAGAGATAATATTTGACTTACTTATGAGCCCATTCCAGAAAAGTTGTGGCGAACGCTGTCCCAAACAGAGGATGAGCTTTTTTCGGTTGAGACGGATATGCCAAGGTATACCTGTCAAGCATATAAAAATCTAAATCTAAAGTGAGACCACTCGCTAAAACTCGTTTTTTTTCCGTAGAAATACGAAATCGCCGACCAAAGCTCGGTCTCCCAAGTACTTTATTTTATAAACAAACCTTGAACTAAGTAGTGGGAACATTATCTGATGCATGTGTTCTGGGAAGCTGTCCCACACGTCTTTCTTGCTTCCAGTCGGAGAAATATCGTATATTTTCAGAATTTCCTGAATTGTTAGAGCGTAACTATCCATGTTCTGAAACATTATAAATAATTGTATAATTTATTGAGCAATTCTGACCGGATATACTTAACGACTTTTGTTTCAGAAGTTATATAATACAGACCAATAACATTTAAGATGCGCCAGCTGATAGGACGGGGTCATCATCGGCCACTAACGTATGCATCAATGTGGTTAGTTGAGACTATTGTGAGCTGTTTCTAAGCGCTTGCTTACCATAGTATCCTTCTCATACTGAAACGCCCTGGCAAGTTCCATCAAAGCTGTAGCGGCAAAACAGTTGTCTCCTATTGAGAAAGCAAACGGCGATCTATCGGGCTGAACGTATTGCCGCGGGAGATGACCTGCTTCTATAGCTCCCAGTTGGCCGAGACAAGCCCCGCTGGCGGCACTCACGTGGGAATCTGGGTGTTTACAACCTGAGTCGGAATAACAACTTTATGACTATAGGAATAGAGGTTTGTTCGTGTTGGAACAAGTATCCAGACACTGCCATAGTTTGGTTGAAATATACTTTCGGAATGCAATGCAACGTGACGCGACGTGCTCAGATATTGAGTTTACGACTGAGTAGTCCAAATAAATTTTAATACGACGTTAACTAAACAAAATTTCCTGACCACTAATAGAAAGCAGACCCAAGAGCGGATCTTTAAAATATTTAGCGAAAGCATATAAGACAGTTCAAATTTTGTTTGGCTTGGTGAAAACAAAAACTAATAGAAAATATAAGTACGTCGTTCCCACTGACCTTGGAGTAATGCATCAATAAGTTCAACAATAGCAGGATCGATGTTCTTCCCGCCAAAAATAGCCTTATGGATCTCAGTTCGATTCTTCTTCAATAACTTGTCTAACTGACTAAATGCGTATGCTTTTATTCGCGGTATATCCTGGTCTAAGTGATGCAAGTACCACTTGACTTTATCAAGGAACGCCTCCGGCTGTGTTCGTTTTACATGCCTCTTTACCACCATCTTGATTTTCTCCGACAAATTGGTGTCCTCCAGAAAAAAGAGGTCAGAAATGTGAGAGCTTAACAAGTTCTCGTTGTTGATAACGAGATATTGGAAGATTTTATTTATTTCTTGAGGCGCGTATTCCAGCTGCTGTAATAGAGATACAGCTAGATTCGTTAATAGAGGTCCCAGGGACATACTGTCGATGTTATGTATGAAGGCACCCCACGCCTCGGCCAAAATTTTTGGAAATTCTTTCGCTAATGGAAGAGCAGATCTCAACGTAGCTAAGACCTTAAATCTCAGCGGTGTTAGATATTTCTCCCCCATCAGCTGCATTATATCTGGAAAGCTTTTCAAGGCTTTCCGTTTCACGGACAATGCCACTTTAGCATTAACGAGTTTGTGGTCGAAGTATGCGAGGACTCCTAGAAATTTCGGATTCAGAAAGTCTGCTATCTGAATAGTGCTCATACTCATACTTCCGTCTGGTGTTGACACGTCAGGATCATGACAGGCCAGATACCTACACGCATTCAGAACTTTTTCAGGATTGCAACAGTATTGCAATAGGAATTCAGTCAAAATAACCCTAAAATGCTTCTTGATGAGAGTCAATGTTGAGGTTTTCGTTAGCTTTTCTATCGTCGCATTGCATTTCTGTGCAACTTCTTTTGTTTCGTTCAAGTACACATGCACATAGACGTGAGGGAATCTTTCGATTAGAAAATCGGAGACGGAACATTGGACTAAAGATGCGATTTCCTCAATCATGGCGGGCACTTGTTTTACAATGACTGAATATGGCATAAGGTATGGGAGGAAGTGATGGACATCTTTAGAAATGAAATCCCTATAGCCAACAAATCCAAAGGCTCTCACAACTTTCAAAAGTGATACGGCGAACTCTTTCCCACTATATAAACTGCATTCTACAAATAGTTTGCAATAGTCTTTCTTATATCTGTGGTATACTTGATTCGGTGTGTATCCATGCACTTCGCATATTTCTCTCAGATAGAGTACCGCTTTTGGACCAAGAGGACATTGTGGATGCATTATGAAATACACTAGTAGTTTTGTCACTGGCAAAATCACTTTTTCGTTGCCGTGAATGCCAAATTCTTTGATATCGTTCAGAGTTTGAGTCTGCCTGTTATAGGAATTATCTTCTAAGCAAGATTGCGTTGATTTAACGAGTAAATTCACACACAAATTTAATGCGTTTTCTCGATGTGTATTCAACTCTGTATCCTCCTAAAAAAAATACATTGTTTATAATGTAGATAGATATGGTGTAGGAAATTTTAAACTTGCATTTTCTGAACTATAATTATGTACGTATTTGTCCGTTACAAAAAGGTACCTTACTGCTAATAAAATAAGTAGTATAGGTACTTACCGATTGGTCTCCCAACATTCGTTTCAGAGCTTGTAGTATATGATGACAATTCTCTTCACATAAAAGATCATTTGGCACTCCAAAATTAAAAGGATAATAGTGGTTGCATAATCTTCCAACAAGATCCCAGTAACATGTATTTTTCAGATCAGAATACTGATTGGCATTCAAGAATTTGCCAAAGAGATTTCTCAAACCTAATGTGGTTGATTGGTTTTCTATAGCATTCTGGCTTTCTGAATGAAGTATCAAGCGTTTATTTTGAAAATCACTTGTCCTATGGCAGTTGGAACAAATTATGGACACATTTACTGTTCCATTGTTGAATATTATATGTCCCTCAGTCTCTTCCGCAGTACCAAGGACAACGTGGTAAGTTCCTAACGCAATACATGAAACAGCAGGCAATTCTTTAGTAAGAAGAGTCTGTATAGCATGGTTTTTCGTCAAGAATGCCGGCATCAATATGTCGCCAATGAGCTTACTGGCTGATAAGACTTTATTAATGAGAAGTAGACCACTCATTGAAATCACCTGCAATCGTAATAAAATATGTAGGACATTATTGGAGTATCAGAACCACAGGACATTATCGTCCAGCAGAATTCACAAGATGTCACAGCAACCAGCGGCCACAAACATACGAGACCCGAAACACCTCCAGAATCACCAGATTACAAACGAATTGCTTTAGCTGATAGTAACAGTGAGTTGGACTTGTCCGAATCTACGGATACAAAGCCTAAGTCCGAATAGTAAAACTGTTATAGTAGCAAATACTAGAGTAATTATAGCATAGTGTGAATGTCAGTCTTAGGATGTGAATGTTAGTTATGTACAGTGTAAGTGAACATTATGACTCTCTTCATGGGGGAGGTATGTTATATATGGACAAAGAGGGTAGTGACGGTAGTGTTCGACATTTATGTACAAAGTGAGGTAGATGTAAGGAAGCAGTCTGTCACCTGGATTTCAGCCAGCTTAGGCCCTAACTGTGAGTATATAATACCTACTGTTACTTTTTAATGCTCTATCATTCATAATCATACTCTATATTTGTTGCCATACGAAAGATTGACGGGGGAAATTAAGAAAATAGAAGCAGTGTTAATAATGTACATATCTTAGAATATGGAACAAAATAATCAATGACTTACCTCTGAATACATGAATTCAGTTTTATTTTTGATTACTTCATTGAACAAGACAGAAATAAATTTGCCCCATGCCTCATTTATTCTATTTCTTTTTAATATAGTAATTGCCATTAAAAACTGTTTTAGAATAAGAGCTGATGTTTTTTGATCATGATTGGAAGAAAGTGTTGGAAATCCTGGAGTGCTTTTTAGACATATTAACCGCAGCAGTGTATTTATTTCATCAATGGCTAGTGTTGAGGCATCCACTAGAACCATTGTGTCCACAATAAGATTTAACATTATATTTTGGATGTTAAACAGCAATATCTCACCTCCTGATCGATTTATATTGCGCAATTGCAGATTCCATATTCTATGAGCAATATTTTTAATGAACAAGGAAGAATAATGAGCAACATCTGATTCCCTCTTGTTCATTTTCATCCCTTGTACATAAGCTGTAAATAGAATTTTCAAAACTGCTCGACATTTAAGTAATGAGTATTCATAGAGCAATTTTTCTGCATTTATACAATCATATTCTCTTAAATCATCAAAAACTGTTATTAATTGATTATAATGCCAGTTATCTGTTAAATTAACGGGTTGATTATTTTCTATTGTGCTCTGAATGTACAATATAATTTTATTGCAATACCATTCAGCTAGCATATTGACCTCAGAGCCATCACATTTTTTCATTTCCATTAAGTCTTCTGCTAGCTCAATTTTGCTGCTCAGTGATAGACAGTACAGTTTCAATTGTTTGCCAAAAATATCATTGCTTTTGGTTCTCAGTATAACTGTGCATACTGTTGCCAAGGTTTCTGTGTATTCTTGCTCTAAGTTATTCTCTACAAACTTAATTAAAGCCAGTGATACATTTTTGAAGCTTTCCAGGTCCAATTTGTCAACTTCTCCTTTTTCATAGAACACATGCATTGATTTCACTATAGCTTCAAAGCTTTTCAACAATTCTTTAAAAATATCTGGGAAAACATGGTGAAATTTACTTATAGCCATTTGCTCATAATTTGCAAAGAGATCTGCAAAAAACCTCAATGATGCCAATTTCAGATCAGCACCAAAATTGTCCAACACATACAGTACTTGTTGAAAGACTTTTTCATAGTCATTTTTGTACCGATCAATGCTTATTGCTTCAAAAGTAATACTCTGTGAAAGCAGCTGCAGAGTTAAGTCCATCATTGATTTGCAGGTTCTCAAATCCTTTACTTGTACATAGATTGGTTCCAATTTTAATTCCACATTCGGAATCACAACTTTGTCTGGGGAGAAATGTTCCAGGCAAATTTCCACTGGCTGATTATTTACGGCTTCATTATAGCTCTGTATGAGTTTGTTTAGTATTGAAAAATATTCAGAATGCAGTTTATCATAGAATGTTGCATCATTCATACTCAGAATATTTAAAATTTTTAATTGTGCATCTTTGCTTAATGTGTGGATTCTGTAAAATAACTCACTTTAGAACAGGGCTTGCAAAGTCAAATAATCATTATTATTGACAACCACTTTAACCTAGTTGATAGTGATTCTGCCTATGAAGATGGTGGTCTCGGGTTTGAATACCAGTCGAGATATATATATGTGTGATGAGCACAAAAAATATCCTGAATCATGTATGGTTTCTATGTATTTAAGTATTTATTTATATATATTAACATGTTTATCGTCAATTAGTACCCATCACGCTTGTACATTTTGGACTAGGTCAATTTGTAAGATTTTACACAAACATTTATAACTTATTTCTTTTTTTTTATGTAATGATAGCTATTAAGCATATGAAACATTTACATTTTAGTAAATGGTTGCCAAATAAATAATGACATACTTTATTGTTTTATACATATTTACCTGTTTAATTCTTTAACAGACCACACATAAAACAGCCTGCCTACTAACCAAGTGTTAAAAGCACTGTAATACATGTCTGGGTACTTTGTAGATCCTGGCCGAGGCACCAGCACTTCAGAAACTCTAAAAATATACATTAGTTAAATAGATAATCAGATTCAGTAACTAGCTCTGTAACTAAAGTAATAAAGATGAAATCTATGTACTTAGTTATAACTGTTTGTTCTATGTAAAGAAATAAAATTGCACCAAATTGAGCTTTTTACTGTAAGTTGAGGCTGTTAAAACTTGATTACCTTAAAAACAAAGCAATTTATGAGATGAGCTGCAGAGCAAATTTTAAAAAGTTACATGAGCTAAGAATACTATTAAGTAATCTACTTTTTTTTCATATTCACTAATATGGTCTAACACAAAAATTGCGTGTACTAACCCTGATAACTTCAATATCGAATTCAATAATCTTTCGAGACCATCTGCGGCGTTTTCCAAGTTGTTGAACAGCACCAAAGTCGGCGCGTTGAACATTTGCCATACCGTAAACGGCCCGTCTTGGCCTTCTTCGTCCATGTTTACGACATTCAAGTTCAATGTGATCACTCAGTACAATAAAGACACGAAATTCAACTAAAACTATATAAAGAAAGAGGAAACGTGCTTAGAACAGCCTCGTATTATTACTATTATTGTAAAATACTTACTTGTCAACAAAACAACTGTCAAGAAATTTTCACTTCCCGCCATTTTTTATCGCTTAGGGACGTACCGATCACGCTTTATCGGTTTCTCTTTCAAATTATGTCACACACCTAAAAATGTCGGTCCACACAATAGGCCATGGTGGCCTGACTTACAGGACGCCAGTTATGCGGGATAGAACTTAGAGCATTCAAGACTGGAGACGCCGTTGATATACTTACCCCTCTGCCAAAAGGCATAGGAGAATAATCTGCCATGTAATTAAAACCTATTTCATAAATCGCGATTATACACACGGGTGACAACACTTCCGATTTCACTAAAGATGTAACATTCGATTATTCAGACTGTTAGGAAACGCAGAGGGAACTGCCGGTGGGAAGTATTCTTCAATCAAAATGCTTCATTATCTCGAGACTCACTTTTATTTCCATTTTTGGGTTTTAACACAGAATTACGACAATTAGGGTAAATTAATTAAAACCATATCTTAAAAATATCGACATCCCGCATCGTAGCGCAGTCCCGTTTTGTTCGAAAAAAAAGGAGGAAATAAGTTTCCGAAAGACAAAACTGTCTCAAAGTACTGACAATCATTGACCCGTAACTCATATTTACCATAATGAAGCTCAGGTGTTGCAAAATAGTCACCATATTGTTCCAATTAGATATTAACCCGCGTAGTGCAATCACAAAGAGTGATATTTGACATTTCGGAGACCTCACGCTACACTAGCGCTTCTAGCGGCGAATTCATACGCGATAGCCCCCATTACGACATGTTGATAGTTGATGGGTTGATGATGGGTTTATGATCAAGCTAGCGAGCGCCGAGCGACGACAGCGGAAACCTTTTTCATTGGCGGAAACATAGACCAACGTTTTTATTGTTTTTTATGGTATGACCACTGACCATAGAGTCACTCGCTACGATCGTGTTCGGATTCACAACACGACGATTCAGGGCTAGAGGGGCTACCGCGAATCGAAATCGAACGAAGTTCGAATATCTCCCTCTTAGTCGCACTTGCTCATTAATGCGATAGGGAGGGAGATATTCCAACTTCGTTCGTTTGCGGTTCGCGGTAGCCCCTCTGGGCTGCCACCGCGAACGGCATTCGAAATTTTCCCCCTCTGTCACACTTGCAAGTTTGCACATAAGTGCGACAGAGAGGGAAAACTTCGATTGTAGTCGCGGTAACACTCCTGTACTCCGAACTTCGCATTGTCCAGTCCCTTTCACTCTCGTGTTATACACTGTATGAGTGAAAGAGACGGCACGATACGAAGTTCGGAGTAGTCCCTCAGATTTTATCTAATCTTGTTATCTCTATCCTTTGTCTTCGCGCGCATACAAGGATTTTTATTAGTATACGGTACACACGTTCCTAAAGTTAGCCGCTTCTATATAGTAGGTATAGACGCAGAGCTTTCCGGCTCATACTACTCAAAAAGGTACGAGTATTACCTTTCGCCCACATAGGCAACGTAAAACGTAGTGATTATATTCTCTTTGCACATAGGTACCTAACCGGTATGCATTGCGGCCATCACTTATCATATTTTCGATTGCAATCCCAATCCCACACAAATACCTATAACCAACCCAAACCAACCAGTTTCTGACACGTGACAAATAGGCAAAAAGTAAAAGGCAAATAAATATTTTAAAAGTTTAATTGTATTTATACACAATAAGATCATAACTTAGATAAATATAACAAAACATCTATTCAGCAAATAAAAAATTAAACAAAAATATTTGAATTTCTATATATCATTCTTGTATTATCTAAAACCGTAAAATGACATAATATTTTACATGTTACACATTTACATACGTTACAAGGCCATAAGTATGTTTATCTAAACTACGCCAAATGAAATATGAGTTTCAAATTAAGGACTAATAATTTACATATCAACTTCAAACCCAAATAATCGCCACTTATGATCGTCGATTACAATAAAATCAATCATATTATAGCACTCAAAATTGATGAAAATGAAAAGCGGTGAACATGTATTACAGTAAGTTATAATATAAAAACATTTATCTCATTACACTAATCAATATTATAATTTCAGAAACGCTTTATCTTACTATGAATTCTAGAAGTGCTTTTATTGCAAATTATTTTCTTTACGTACGGTGATGCCAGTCATTTCAATAAATATCTCCACATAAGGCCTCCCAAATAAATGTTATTGTGCAATATTAGCTGACCGTTATACTAGACTGTTATTTCTCGAAGCTACAATTTACAACGTTAACCGGACAAATGGTTGACCAACGCAAGCCCTCTATCTGTTGCGTTTCAGCCACACTCACACTCACACTTACGTCCGCATACCATCGATAATCTGATGCCGTGGTTTGTCACCCACACTACTAACCGATGTACCGGTTTGCCAAACCTGGCGCAGTATATTATTGTATCATGCGTTTCGGCTAATCTGGGCTCTCGTCCCTCCGAAGTATTGTTACATCCGATAGCGCTAGAAATGAAAGAACACGTGTCATGTGGCTTGATCGTATGATCGAAATGCCATTGTTTGAATTTTCTAGTTGTCAAAACATTGGTTTTGTTAGATAGACCAATAAATATTCTGTGCGAATGTTGCTGGTTTAGACTAGTGAAATTGTAGTTTCATGGAATGCGCTACAGGTAGATAATATTGTCAATATATGGGCCCGTCACGACGCTCACTAGCAGTGTTAATCAAAACTGATCAGTTCTGCCGTGTTATTATTACTCTCCGATTTGACTGGCGTCTGTGGTTGTGGTTCCGTCTGTTGGTGGTTGGGTAACTGATTGGGCGGCGGTTGCACAGGCGGTTGGCCGTTAGTGAAATTCTGCGACTGTATCTTAACAGGCTGTCCTTGGTTGTTTGGTATCGGCTGTTGATTATTCGGCATTGGCTGACCAGGTATTTGCTGCAAAGGGCCTTGGGGCATTGGCCCTTGAGGCATCTGAGGCATTGGGCCTATTTGTTGTTGCATCATCTGCGGATTCTGTTGCCCTAGTTGCCCCATGTGAATTGGTGTCTGGCCGGGAGTATTCATCATTGGCTGTCCTTGTTGGGGAATGTTCTGTCCCTGTTGTCCTTGCATATTTAATTGCCCCGGCGGCTGCAACGGCTGCCCCGGCATGGACATCGGTTGTCCGATTTGTGTTTGTGTCATTTGCTGTACATTTGGATTATTAGGTGGACCTTGCATACTTTGGTTTTGGCCTTGCATTATCTGCTGGCCCGGTAACGACATCGGCTGAACTGGTAGTTGGTTCTGTTGCATATGTGGTTGTTGAGTATTTGGTTGGTTAATTTGGAACGCTGGAGCTTGTGGGTTTTGGCCTTGTATCATGGGCATTCTCATATTTGGCATTTGCATTCCGACGTTTGGTTGACCAAGGGACATAGAAGCCATCATTGATGTTGGTGGTTGATTCTGTTTAGGTTGCTGAGCTTGTCCGTTTTGTTGCGGAACATTCTGCCCTGGGTACATTTGAGGGACTCCTGGCTGTGCCATTCGCATCTGATGCATCATTAATTGTTGCATTTGTTGTTGAGTCATGGGTGGTCGGATGTTGAGTGGGTTCATGGATTGTTGAGTGGTCATGGGGGCTTGGGTCATGTTTAAGCCTGGAGTGGACATTGGGAAGGCGTTGCTCATTTGGGGCATGGATTGGGAAAGTGCTGCGATTTGATTGGCGTTTAGAGCCATGGGTTGCGATATCTGTGGTTGTCCTGTTGGGGGCATTGTTCCATCTGTAGTTTGCGGTTGCGGCATCATCTGGTGGAACTGGGGATTGGCGTAGATAGGTTGGTTAGGGAAGCCGGGTTGGTACTGTTGCATGGAAACGCTTGGCATGTAGAATCCGGTGCTTGATGCCATCATGTACTGGTGCTTCTGTTGTTCCTGTCTCATTTGCATCTCTCTTTCTTGTTCCTGAAAGTGAATATAACGTAATATATAAGCTTCAACAATAGTATATATAATGGGCGGTATATTTAATCCCGAGTGAAGCGAGGGACTCTTTAAGTTTCTTGGGCGTAACGAGGTACTTTTTTAAAGATTTTACGCCCAATACGGAAATAATTTTGGTATGGATTTGCACATACTGCATATTTTATACCTGGCCACTATTTCATCAAGTTAACATATGTATATATTTGACATATGTAGGCTGACAAATCGACAATTTTCACGTGAAAACTGTTTCACCAACTACAATTGTAATGTTTTTTGACAATTGTCGCGCCTGTCAGCTTGGTGAAATAGGGGCCTGGTATTTAGAAAACCTTTGATTTTTGGGGGAGGCCTATGTCCAGCAGTGGACTTCTTTCGGCTGATATAATGATGATGATGATGATGATGACTTAGAAAACTGTTGCTCTCAAATGAGGAAATAAATAAGTACGTGTTTGATCCATCATTTTCAGGGAAACAACTTTTGTATTTTTAAATTAGGTTTCCATTTTTTTAAGCATTCCTGCACCCTCCACAAAGCAACCTGCCGTTGGTACTGCAGATACTCGTGCTTCTTCTTCCGCATGGCCTGCAGCTTGTTAGCCACCTGCATCTGCCGCTGTCGCTCTGCCGCCTCAGCGGCAACCGCGTGCTCCGCTCTAAGCTTGTCTAATAAGTCATACCTGCACCCTCTGCAACGCGAGCTGCCGCTGGTACTGCAGGTACTCATGCTTCTTCTTCCGCATGGCCTGCAGCTTGGCAGCCATCTGCATCTGTCGTTGCCGCTCGGCCGCTTCAGCGGCAGCTGCGAGCCGGGCCGCGTGCTCCGCTCGAAGCGTGTCTAAAGCCGCGCGACTGTCGCGTATCTGGTTTATTTTGTCCTGAAAATATGTGGTTATAATTAAATGAGACTGGCAAGTGATGCGAACTAACTATTTCTCATAGCTTCTCGCTTATTGCTAAAGCCCTCTTTCGTTATCGAATAAGGTCTCTTGGGAGTAGGTAGTGGACCCCAGGCATCCATTAGGATGCAAATGTACTGGGATAACACTAGGTGGATGATTATTAAACGTTTTCTTTCAGCTTTTTCACACATGATTTTATACATATTTTTTAATAGACATGTTCGGTACCTGAAGGCTCTCCAAATACACTCGTTTGTCGTCCTGCTGTTGAATGTAGCGTAGTAGTTGAGAATGCATCGCAGTTATGTTCATGAACAAGGTCTGTACCGATGTGTCATTCGCAATGGATCGGCCTCTGAAAACATTTAAAAAATCAATAAGTGTATAGGTGAAAAACTGAAGTAAAGCCCCTTTTACTGTACTTTAATCTCACGAGCGCGGGTTAGTTGTAGTTGTGACACATACGAACACATAGACAACGTGAACTCCTAGCTGCACCCTGACCCACACGTAGATAATGTTCAACAACCATGGCTCACGCGCATTCGTGAGATAAAAGTACCGTACATGTAAGTAGTTGTAATTGTGGATTATTCGAATATGCATTTGTTTTGTGTGTGACAATTTTTAAACATGTAGGTAATGTCTATTTGAACGCCTACACCTCAACAACATATAAGAGTGGCATTAATTAAAATCGAAGATATTCTTTAAAAAAAACTGATAATTAGTTTTTTTCTGTTATTTAGCCCCATTTACACACGTTCAGAATCACAGAATTGAACTAATTATACCTCGGTAAACAGGTAACAATTTTCCTAGTATATAAGCAAATTATACATGTAATACACATGATATTTCTTAAATATTTGTATGTCCTTGTGACCAAACATGTACTTAGTTCTATTGTATTATTAGAAAAATCACCTTCACCATGTCATCATCAATCTTTACCATGTTTTAGCAAATAACTGACTTGAATTTAAACCTTCGTAAGTCATGTTAAAACTATATTTTAGTAAACGGTTAAAACTCACGTATTAATTGTCATTTCAGGCGACATATTTCGAACTCTCTGTGCCAATACCTACGTTTTAACCGTTTAGTAAAATGTAGAATAAAATAACTGATTAGATTACTGTAATTTGAAATGTAGTTAAATTTGCAATACGATCCTTGTATGTGTGTCAATTTCTACATAGTATATAGTATATAACCCCCTTATTCATAAAACTTACCAAACCTCTGCTAACTAAAATGTTTTGTCCCTTTCACACAAACGTAAATGTCAAGGTTACAGATAAGGAAAAACGAACTTTAGCGGCTAGTTAACTAAAATAGGTTTGATGGACGTTTATGAATAAGGGGGTAAGTGTGTCAAATGCGACTTAAGGTTCGAATTGGTCTTAAATAATTACCAATGTTAAATAAATCAAAGTGGCTTACCGTGATGAATTACTCTTCATTCGGTTAACAAAAATCTCCACTTGTGATTTGAGTTTTTCTACGAACTCGTCAATTTCTTTGTCCTCTTTGTCGTCCTCTTGCGTTTTGCTAGTGGCCGGCTTTACAAATTCCTGAAGAAAATAATACATTACTTTGATAGCTTATTAGCAAGCGTGCAAGTCTATAACACATAGTCTTGACTGAAGTCAGGACAGATTTGAACCTTTGGGTTCTCTCTGATCTGAGTTCAAAACTTTAAAAAATTGAGCCGGAGCCTTATGAAGAAAGTCGTGTCCAAATTGTTTGTGATCACACCGATCACTTTGTCCGTGCCCGTATCGTATCGTATCGTTTGAACTCTACTGTACTTCCGAAACAAAGCTGTTGCCCCAAAATCGCGGCCGCTGGGCCGAATCGAATGTGGCCTATACTTTCCGAAAATATTTTTTTCTTTGTGGCAATTGTTCCGTTCCCATACTTTTACAGTGGCATTTTTCCCCAGTCACCTATTTTTAATCCTTTTTTTTCTTTTTTGCTATTAAGGCCGGCGCGGTAAAGGTTTTTTTTTCTTTTCCTTTTGATAGCGCACATTAGAGGCGTTACTCTGCATGTGCGCGGAGGGTGCGGTGGGCGCGGCCTGGTCTCGAGACAGACGCTGCTCCCAGTAGTTGCGGTCGAGGTAGCGGAACAGCGCCGGGGTGTCACATTACCTCGGAGGAGTCGCTGTGCGTGTGCGAAGCGGGCGCGGTAGGCGCGGCCTGGTCTCAGGAGAGCCGCTGCTCCCAGTAGTTGCGGATTTTTTTTTGTCAGCGCACATTACCTCGGAGGCGTCGCTCTGCGTGTGTGAGGCGGGCGCGGTGGGCGCGGCCTGCTCTCGCGACAGCCGCTGCTCCCAGTAGTTGCGGTCGAGGTAGCGGGACAGCTCCGGGTTGGATTGCGCCGCGTGTTCCGGTGAAGCGCTCACGGACGACGGCGTCGGAGATACTGTGCACACAAACATTGACCCCCTTATTAATAAAACTTATTAAATCTCTGCTAACCCCTAACTAAAATGTGTATCGAAGTGACGGCTAAGGACAAACGAATTTTAAGGGAAACTTAACTAAAATAGGTTTCACGAAGGACTACGAATAAGGGGCTAACAATATATATATAATTATTGCGTCATTTAGCATGTATGGAGGAGACATTTCGTTTTTATTTTAAGTATTTTCCAGGGGAAATACAGGGACCCGCCGGTGCGTCGCAGTAGAATGCCACGGCGATCCTGCGGCGCTCCACTAAAGGCGTCGCCGGTACTCGTTGGGTTTTTAGACGGTAGTACGGTCCATCCGGATAGTCCGTCATACCCACCCAGGTTTTTCACTGGGTAACGTAAATGTATTTTCCCAACGTAAAAAAAAAAAACGGGGAAATACAGGGAATATAACTAAAAAAGCCTATCAAACGTAAGTAGCCAAAGTTTATACTACTGACGAGTTACGAATTTCTACTGCTTAATATTTCATTTCAATGTTTTTTACACCGTTAATTAATTTTAAGGTGCAAACAAAATTAAAAGTACGTTTAACCTTTTCGACGCCAACGACGTAATATATGCGCACCATTGGTTCGGCACCAACTAGTAATATACCTATCGCGGCATGCAGTGCGATATCAACCTACACGCATTTCTGTAGGATTCAACTTCGCGTTTTCCATGTCCATGTCATGGCGTGTGAGTGACAGCATGTGTATTGGACAGAGTGCTGAAAAGGTTAAAAGTCCAGTCGCTCGAGCCAAAATATAATTACATGCCGCCAGTACTGTACTATGCTATTGACGAGAAATCCTGTTCCGGATTAGTTTTTATTGTCATTGACTCGGAGACTATATACATATTTAACAATATTAAATTAATCTCATTATTTTAATATTTTACGCTTTGAGACCTTGTAAGGACAGTAGAATTGTTACTACTCATCGTATTTGGACGCTCAGAGATCATGCACATCTCTGGTATTGATATTGTTATATTTTTACTGTATGATATTTGTTCGTTAATTTGTAATTTTGAAATTATTACTCTTATTGCACTGTCAGACTTTCTTAAATTGTAAATTAATACCTATGCTGACATTTAAAAATTATTATTTCTTTATTTTTTGTTGTTTACATACTGATTGACTTATCTTAAGTAGGTTAAGTAATCTTTGTGATAAGCCCATTTTTGGGAAAAATGAGTGACTTTCTTTTGAAAAACGCTAGTAGATTTGACTTGTAAAAGTGCCTTTGCGGCCTACTTGCAGAATAAAGTTCATTTCATTTAAATCTAAAAGCGCCTTTATGTATTAAGAGCTTTATTTTCATGAGGACCGAATTGTCACCCAAAATCAACTATTGTAACGCAGCATTTAATGTCAGATATTATAGTTTTAGGGTGGGTTGCACCAAACCGTCTGTAATCGTAAGAGATGTTCGTTAAAATCTGATTGTATGGAAAGTTTGACAAATTTTTATGGGATAAAAGTTGCCGGCGCCATATTTGACGATGACCGGCCTGTGATCATATGTTGGTGCAACCGACCCTGAATATAAGTACGTCGTCAGTAACCGAATTTATTAGGCAATATTACCAGCCGGGTGCGGCGTCGGGTCCGGAGCGATGTGCGAACGGGAGCGCGTACGCTCCTTCTCTTTCTGCTCGGCCTCTGATTGGCTGAGCGCGAGCGCCAATTGTAACTCCTCTTCTTCTTGTAAGTCCTGTTCGGATTTGCCCGGTCGCTTCTGCATACATAACAAGTTAATCAAATTAAAAAAAAACCGGACACAAAACAGCTAAGAACCATCTCCGCCATCAATACTTTTGATTAAACAAACGGCACTCAAATCGCTTCATCCGTTAGTGAGCTACGATGCCACAAACAGACATACTATAATTCGTACAAAAAAAGTCAAACGAACGGAAGCAAAAAACGACCAGTCTCATGCTGCCGACATAATTAGAGCTTATGATTTTTTTTTATACAACGCCGGTGGCAAACAAGCGTACGGTCCACCTGATGGTAAGCGGCCACCGCAGCCTATAGACGCCCGCAACTCCAAAGGAGTCACGTGCGCGTTGCGGACCCTTTATAAGATTTGAGAATGCACTGTGTTGACAGCAGAAGGAAAACATTTATTTAAACTTTTTTTTTTATAATGAGAGCTCTAATTATATGTCGGCAGCATGAGATATTAATATTCATTACCCGTTCCACAATAACTTATAGTATACTGGTGCACTATTTAATGAATGTTATTATACATATAAACCTTCCTCTTCAATCACTCTATTAAAAAAAATCGCATCAAAATCCGTTGCGTAGTTTTAAAGATTTAAGCATACATAGGGATATAGGGATATAGGGACAGAGAAAGCGACTTTGTTTTATACTATGTAGTGAAGCGGAAGTGTCTTTCATGTAAGTATTTAACCTTTTGGACGGCAACTACACATATGCGGCACGTTTCAGTGCGATATCAACCTACAATCCGATGTTATAGAGTGCGAGTGGACAGCTTTTGTGCTTGACCCAGCGCTGGAAAGGTTAAAAATAAGTTTCTGCTTGTATTACAAGATGTGAAATGAAGAATAGTATAAAACAGTCAGCTTGTTTTATGGCCTAGTACCTATTCAATTTCAATTCTATACTAACCTTATCGGTGGAAAACCTTGATATTAAGCATCTGAATTATCTTTACTTTGTAATTAAAATTATTTTATATAAATAGTCTGTTATAAAGTTGTCGAAGCGGTAACAACGAACTAGTTAAAGAAAACAATAATACTTGGTTATTAAACTTTTAATGAAGTGAGTTAAAGTTAACTTATATAATTAATTACTAACCCAATAATAATTATGTATGTAATGGCATAAAAATGGAAAACATTATTACAATATTAAAACTAGACAGTACAAACTAACTCTAAAACTACTCAAAATAGTTGAAAATGTAATTTAATAAAATTTATGTAGAAGTCATTAATGACTTGACTAATATTATTGTCAATTCAGTCCATAATCTAAAATTATTAACAAGTAAAATTGTGTATGGTTAGTCTTTAATGTTGCTTCAGCCTCCTAACAAATTTTGGGGTTTCCGGCACAGTGAGTGGTGCTACAGATCGTTCCGGAACAAATGGATGGTGAGTGACAGGAACTGGTTTAGGGTGGTGTACAAGCTTAGCTCTCAGTTCAGCATTGGCTCTTTCCTCTACTTCCAGCATTTCCTTCTCCCTCTCCTGTCTAAGCCTCTCTTGTTCTTCTTCTTTTTCTTTCAAAATCTTGTCAAATCTCTCTCTTTCCACCGCTCTCATTTGTGTGGTCAACTGGAAAGGAGTGGGCTTCACTAGTTGTACTGGCTTGAGTACAGGTTTGAAAGGTTCTTTGTACAGCACTACAGCTGGCTTGGCTTCAAATTTGATGCGGTTCTCTTTATTTTCCGAGGATGTTGATGATGACCCACATTTGACTGTGGTAACCTGCATTCGTTTCTTCACAGCTCCGGGCAATGGCTGCGCTTTAAATTGGGAGGCTTGTTTGCGCTCTTCTTCAAGTTGCTTTTTAATCCTTTCTTCACGGCGTCGCTTCATTTCTTCATCTCTTTTTTCAAATGAAAATGGTTCAGGCATGACAGGTCCATTACGGACTGGTTTATCCACTTGTTTCTGTGGTTTTGCTTCAGGTACTGAGTTATTACGCACTAGTGTGCTTGGTTTGTAGTGGAACCTGGGAGTAACAGGTTTGGTGACTGGAATAGTTTGTTTAGGACAGACTTGCAGTTTCTCTAGTATGTGTTTAGGCGCAGGACGAGCTTTAAATGCCTGAACATGCATCGGTGAATGGGTCAACTTCTTATTGACTTCAGTCAAATTAAAAGGTTCTGGAACAGTTGGCATTTTCCTAGGTACATCAGGAAGGTTTCTGCACCCCTCAATGACTGATTTAGGGATAGGATTAGCTTTAATCTTGAATTTCTTTATTTCTTCAGCCTCCATTTCCTCTTTTTCTTTTTGAGAAACAATATGGATTGGTCGAGAGCGCGCCTTACATCTCAGCATTGGTGACTGGGGAATAGTGAGCCCTGACGGCCCTGTAGCTCCATTTGAACGGAACACTGAAGGTCGACACGAATGGAATCGGTTCGGAGTATCCCTCTGATAGTGATAAACAGCTTCAGCCATTGATACGAATTTAGTTTTCGACAGCTCACCCGTTCCTGTTAGTCTCCGGTGCCTGTGGTCTGCATGCTCATCATGGTATCCAAGTTTAATAAGATCCGCGGTAAGCGAAGCTATATCGTTCATTGACATAGATTTCCTCATTCCTCCATATTCAAGTTTTACCGAATCATCCAAATTGTTATGATCACCGAAGTCTTCCTCAATTGGAGTCACAGGTTCTTCCTTTACTTGTAATTTGCCTGTTGGTGTGAAGTAAGTATCTCCACGAAAACTTGTCACGTAATTTTTAGACATTTTGAATAAACTGAACTCCAAAAAACAATTATTATCCGATCAATAAAATATTTTGATCAAAATATCGCCCTTACGTCGTTAAATTCAAACGGTATGTTGAAAGAAGCTAATTTTATTTTTTCATATTAGGCAGTTTCGCGTTCCGGATTCAAAGTAAATTGCCCAATATAGGGTTGTAGAGCGCTACATTGCGTTGTCATACGTACGACTAAACCATTACTGCTAGTGACGTACTGACGCTATTTCAGTTATGTGTAAAAACGGTGCAACTAGCTGTACACAGATAATAAACACGAACAGTCTCGCATCTGTCAATGTCAAGTCAACCAACCAAGAAATTGTGCGACGCTTATTGTGAAAGTAATTTAAATTTAATGTTTCTCCAAATTACACAAAGGATTACGTATAAATTCTACATTGCGACGTGCAAAACGAATTCTGCTAATCATTGCAAGATATAAAGAAGTCAATTGATAGCGTAAAATGGCTCAATCTTCGTTACCAAATCCAAATACACTTTTGCCGCTCGAGTTGGTGGATAAATGCATAGGTTCCCGGATTCACATCATTATGAAAAACGATAAAGAAATGGTTGGAACCCTACAGGGATTCGACGATTTCGTGAACATGCTGCTTGACGATGTGACGGAATACGAATCAACTCCGGAAGGAAGAAAAATAACGAAGTTGGACCAAATTTTGTTGAATGGGAACAACATAGCTATGTTGGTGCCGGGTGGCGAAATGCCAGGAGATAATTACGAAGCTCAGTGATAGTTGTAACATATTCATAAATAAATTAAGTTTTCTAACCTAACTTTGGTATCATTCTATCTAAGCCCTATACCCGTCGTCTACCGGTGCCGGGTATCGCCGGGCTCATTACAAAGTAATGTTATTGTTTATATTTTTCGCTGAGAGACCATGACTTAAGCCTGTGATTTAATAACAAACAGCGTCACTACCTACTTAACCATGAATTTTTGTTATCTGTTTTTGGATGATAGTAATTGCACATACAGATTTCACGTCAATACAATTTAAAGTAAAATACCAGTAAAAAATTATTTACAATTTACCATAAATGTTGTTATTAATAATATCAGTATTTAAAATGTGATTACGGAGTGGAGATGAAAGACACTCAATATTAATTTAGTAAATGTTATGGCCTACGAAGCCTGAATTTGAATCCCGGCCCGGACAAATACTTGTGAAGAACATGCATATTAGTTTCTGAGTCTTGGATGTTTCTATGTATTTAAATATTTATATCTATTAATTAAGTATATCATTGTCTAGTAGCCATAACAAGCTTTATTGAGCCTGCAATGGAAGTATGGAGCTAGTTAGATTTGTGTGAGATCATCCCCCTAATGTTTATTTATTTACTATAAATTTTAATAACGATATTTTATTTTATTACATTTATTATTATAGCCTTATCGACAGGTGCTAAGTTCTTTGTGTCAGTGTTGTAGTATGTCTTTCTTCCTAATTTTTTGTGCATCTGTTTGCCAGTCGGCAAAGGCCTCCTCCAGCCTTCTCCATTCGTGCGTTTATTACATATAGAAAGAAAAACAAAAAAACAACTAAGTATACCTGAAATAATAATAATTATTATTATTATAGCCTTATCGACAGATGCTGTGTTCTTTGTGTCAGTGTTGTAATATGTCTTTCTTCCTAATTTTTTGTGCATCTGTTTGCCAGTCGGCAAAGGCCTCCTCCAGCCTTCTCCATTCGTGCGTTTATTACATATAGAAAGAAAAACAAAAAAACAACTAAGTATACCTGAAATAATAATAACAAACGAAAATACAATACCTGTGGCTGTGCAGCAGGTCCATAGTCACTGGAGGTGTCAACTATCTCCAACTTCGCTGTTGAAGATGGTGGGCGGCTGACTTTGTCATAGCACGCATCACAAACCCGCACCTGTACATGGATGAAAATATTGTCAGCATCATAAATATATACACTTTTCGACCTTATCTCTTAACAATAGTGCCAGAATGTATACATTTTATGATGCTGACTGTACCAACAAGTCAGGCATAACACAGACAAAAACATAAGACATGCGCATCTCATAGTTCCCACACTGTAGACTGAAACCATAAAGAACTTAAGAAGTATGCTTAATATTGATATTACAAATCACAATGAAAATTGTTAGTGGAAAAACCCAACTCCAGTTAGTACATGAAGAGTTTGAGGGATGTTTCTAAAAGGAACCCAGATTGTGTGTGAGAGGCATTTATAATTTGATTGGCTGCATTTCTTGAAAATACTTGAGCACATCAAAGTACAGTCTACAAAGAGGTTCGCTATGCACCTGAGAATACCAAACCTATTGTTATTACATGGGTGTCAATTTTATCTGCAACTGACTACATCCATGAAGCCCTACCTCTTTCTCAATGCCAAACTTGGGCAAGGTGGAACTCTTGGAGCTGCATTGCTGACAGAACACCTGGCCACAGGCTCTGCAGTGGTGGCGACGCACCATCAACGAGAAGGCGACACGACATCTGTGTTCAAAAAATTCCAATAATGACTAGTTGTGTGTCTAGACAAACTTTTTGTCCTTTATTAGTATAGTCAAAAACAATGGAAAGGGAACCTAAGGATGTTCCGGTTTTAATATGATTATGTTGTCTGTCCAACAAACAGCACAACTTTTTTGAGACGAACTTCAGAAAATTTAACATGTCAGGTTTATTTTATAGAAAAAAAAAGTAACTTGCAACACAAATTAAATCATGGCAAAGATACATTCAGATTTCAGAGAAACAATAGATTGGTAACACAGTAGGAAACCTGAAAATAATCAGCATAAGTACCTAGTGAATTCATTTTTGGTATATTATGCAATGAAACCTGGCATGCTCTAAATTGAATGAAACTTGGCTTTAATGCACTTATGATGATAATACTGCATATGTACTAGTTTCTGTCTATATAATTATAATACAAACCTGTGACATACTTCTCCGTCAGCCCACTCCGGGGCTGTGTCAGCCGAAAACATTGCATCAGACTCCTTAAGAGGTGGAAATTTGTATCCTTCTGCTTTGAGAATGTTCACAGTGTCCTGTTGACAAGCAGCCATTTTTACTAACCTCATTAACTTCACCTACACTTTTAAAACCATATTATAAATATTGTAATTAAGAGAAGTAAGATTTCTATTGCAACAAGTCACTGAACAGTTAAGTGACATTCTATATGAGTGAATTTAGTTTTAGTACAGATAGTGAGAAAAGTTTTTCCCTGTCAAAGACTTTATGACATTGACATAAAATTGATTTTCACCTGACCTGTGGCAAATATTTTATTTACTATACGTATTGTATGACGTTTTGCTTTGTCTAGGTTATTAGGTATGAGTCATTGTTATTGACTAATAACGCCACTACTCACGTCATAAAATATCCGTACTTAAATTGATAACCATAGGTTATCGCGTAATCAATTCAATAGTGACTTAGTTACTTCAACTACTAGTAAAGCCAGATTTAACCACCAAACAAGGATAGCGAAACATCAATCGGCCATTGCGGCCTACTTGCAGAATAAAGTTTATTCATTCCAAAAACTGTACCGAATGAGTAGTCTGTTGATGATATTTTTGCTGTCGACTACTGTTATCTAGGTATTTATTATATGATTTGAGTTGATAAATGAAAGCGTCAACGACATTGTTTGCATTTTGTTCTCACTCACTTGCTTGGTCAATGATACTTACAAGTATAAGGAAAAAACGTCCTACTAGATAAACGCCTTTCAAGACTAGATCGCCGAGTTCGGTATTATGCAATAATTGCAATATAATATGACTTGAAACAGTGCAATGTTATTTCCTTCATGGCCTGTGAACCATCATGACCACCATTTTGGCCTATGAACGAGTTTTACTAAGTATATACCTGATTAAACTAAAAAAGAATTTTGTTTTAAAGCTTTAAATATAAGTATGTGTACGTACCTAATTGTCTACATACGTTTATTTGAAATAAAAATGTATACCTACTATGATTTAAACTTGCAATATTATCACACATTATTATTAGTACTGAAATGGAACTTAATCGCGTATAAATAAATATTTATTTCTTAGAGGTCGCCCGACGTTTCGATTGTGTTACAACAACATCCTTGTCCGCGATCAAACTCACGTTGACTCTGAGTCCTGTTTACTAATACTAATGTATACTTTATGCAAACTAATGCTACCCAGACCTTAAACCCTATGTAACTGTACCTATCTTTAAGCTATAATAGGAATCGGCCAAACCAAAAAGAGACTACCTAATTTGTTTAGCCTTTCTTTTGACTTTTGAAAAAAAAGTATAATTTTACCACCAATGGTACCAATGTAGTACATAAACGTAAAACCAAAAATCATAAAGAAAGACCTTTCAATTCAAAAAGAAACGTTTTTGTACAAATATCATATTGTTAGGGGGTAAATTAAGAATTCTGTAAAGGATTTTAGTTTGAATAAAAAATAATTTATCTAAATGTGTCCCTCGATATGTTAATTATTACAATAGATTTAAATTAAATTCAGTTGTTTTCCAGAGCAAATACTCGTAAACACGTCAATAATATCAATCAAACGTCAGGCTAATCGAACATATGATGACATTGATGAAATAATTATAGCAATAATAATTATGAAATACCTACAATTTCTGAAGATATCCTTTTTAAATTCACTCTGGACGGTTAGGCATATTTTTTAAACAAAGTGAAAAGGTATGGACATGTTAAATTTTGTCCTTGTTTGTATTTACAGGTATTTAAATCATAAATTGAGTTAAGATATAATTATATTCATAGTTATTTCGTCCTAAGATTCAGTTTTAGACACTTTGAAATGACAGAAGTATTATTTAACTCACTCTTATAAATGGTGCTGTCATTTTATCACTAGGAAGCACTGTAACTGGGCGTGAGTGGCGAGTGGTAATGAGGTCTAATTAGATTAGCTGGGCTAGAAATCAATGAAAAACTGTTACAATAATGCTAAACCGTAGTTCAGGCATAATGCTTTATGGAAAAAGATATTTGTGTGGTTAGTGTTTGCTTGTTAGTGTTACGTACCAAAGTTTCAATCACCTCGGTGTCTGTCCGTGTGTTTGTCACAGTCTTATTATTAAGGCAAATGTAGCCGTCAAGATTTTTTTTCGCTTACTAAATGTTAGCTGTTGGATATGCTGTGGCCGTAGCGAGCGGAATCTTGCAGAAATCGGCATGAAAAGCTTATAGTAAAAATAAATCTTAGTTTCAAGAAGTGAAGAATGAGGTTTTAGAATAATGTATTTTGATTCCTTTCAACACTACTTCTAAAAGCATTCAAAATCTATATTCCAGCTTTCAGGATCTTGGTATAAATTTTGCTAATGGTCTGCATAGGAAAAAGCTTTCGAATTAGCAAAACATCCCCTTCCCATTTATAATACTTATGATAACAGACTATATAGTATATCCAAATGCTAAAGAAACAAAATATACCCATTAAGACCACCGACCTTGATCTTAGCTATGCTAGAAAAGGACATTGCTCAGCTGGAATTACTGAATCAATATTCTCAGACAGACACAAACCACTACTTTCATCGTTTATGAGAGCTTGCCAAAAACATTCACGTTGTTGATTTGCAGAGTCTATCGTTGGTTGCTAACCTGGCTGGGGCGCGATGGCCTTTTATATTTAATTTTTCTTTAAAGGATCGGGAAGACGAAAATGAAACCACCATTGTTCAGAGCAGATCAAAGACAATCCCTTTTTTTATTTTCTTTTCATGCACACATTCCCAGCCATAGACTAAACTATATTATTTCTACATGCCCCTTTTTTAAAAAAGAAAAATAAATTTCTGACAGCAGACTTGACGTTGTTGACAATTGACATGAGTGACAGCTAACCTACATTTGTTTAACAAACATGCTTTGAGCTTATAAGTTAGTTTACATTCAAACAATAATATATATTGAAGTCATAAGTTCTTTAAATAACATCGGCTAGTGTGTCTATAAAATAATTACAATAATTTCCAACTACTTTGAATTCAGCTATGTCATTTGTGAAAATACATTAATTATTACATTATAACAGTATTATGTGCTCGTCAACTTACTTAAAATTATTTGTGTACAATGTCAATATTATAAATGAAATTAAACATTTTACAAATCCAGTTTATTTGTTTTTTTCAACAACCTTCCCCTAGAACTATAGCGTGCTTCTGGGATGTTTTCATTCACTGTCGGCATTTCTACTTTGACAGGTATGTGTTCACTATTTATCATAGGAGAAGACTGCTTACTGGAATGACTACTTGTGTTTAACACAGGACTCAACGACTTATTAGACATATTACTAGACACATTGTTTTCATTAGACATCACTGACTGAAAGCTTTCATTAAATGAATTTGTCTCATCACTACTCATGCTGACCCTTAACATGTTATTTGAATTATTACACTTTTTTAAATACTCAGGTATGAAATAATATGTACGACTATTCTCCCTTTCACAGTCATTATTATACTGATTCGACTTATACTTATGATTCTGACTTGACTCTTGGCCATGAGACTTTGACTTGTAGTTTTTGTTTGTAAATGTTTGCCTAGACTGTGTTGGCTGTGACTTAGACATACTTTGACCAGGATTATCTGTTATATTGACATTTTTAGACTGACTGTTGCTAGATCTAGACTTTGACTCTGACAAACATGACTTGAACAACTTGATGTGTTGAGTGTTTCGTCTATAGACTGCTCCATCCATATTTTTGACTAAGTAAGATCTAGGGTATTTAGTTTTAGACACTATTGTGCCTTTAGACCAAGTTACATCATTAGGATTTTTCTTGAAAAATACTATGTCATTTGGCTTAAATTCCTCTGGTGGAATAGCACTTTTATTATAGTATGTCTCTCTTTTAGAAATAATATGCGACTTATTTTTACTATGTTCAGTGAATGATGTGACTTTAGGCTTTAAGTTATCTAGATGTATAGGTAATCTAGTCCTAAGCTTTCGAGACATAAGTAGTTCTGCTGGTGACTTTAGATTTCCCCTTGGTGCTGTCCTGTATTGAAGTAAACCTAGGTGAAAATCAGTACCTGACTCATGACATTTTCTAAATATATTTTTTACTATTTTTACAGATATTTCCGCTAATCCATTGGACCTTGGAAAGTGTGGACTAGACGTGATGTGTTCAATGTCCCAATCAGTAAGAAATTTTTGGAACTCCTGGGAATTGTATGGTGGACCACCATCACTGACAAGTTGCATTGGGATTCCATGTCGGGCGAAAATAGACTTTAAATGTTGAATGACTGTGTGGCTTCTATGATCAGTGTTCAATTGAGCTATTTCTATAAAATTAGAGTAATAATCTACTACCAATAGATATTTCTTGTTGTTATAGTCAAATAAATCTGTTGCCAGTCTTTGCCACGGTAGGCAAGGCTGTTCATGTGACAATAATGTTTCTTTTGTTTTATTTTGACTATACATCATACAAGCTTCACACTGTCTTATTGTCATTTCAATGTCATGGTAAATGTTCGGCCAAAAAACTAAACCACGAGCTAGGTTTTTTGTTTTTTCTAGCCCCATATGACCTTCATGTAGGATACCTAATATTTCTGATCGCATGGACTTTGGAATAATAACAGACTGATTTTTTAGTATTATATCGTCAATGGCGTGTATTTCGTCTCGAATGTTCCAGTATGGTAGAGAAATAGGGTCACATTGAGATTTACTATTAGGCCATCCATTGAGGTAATATTCCTGTAGCTTTTGTAATGCGCTATCTGACTTAGTCTGTTCTTTAATTTTTTCTAATTTATTTTGAGTAATTGCCAGATTTGATGTAAGTGATTTTACATGACAAACTATATTACTATCTAATTCTTCCATATCAAATTTCTCTATATTAGTTTTAGATGATATGGGAGCCCTTGAGAGAGTGTCAGACACATACATTTCAGTGCCTTTAGTGTATGAAACAATAATGTCATATGACTGTAATGCAATCATCATTCTTTGAAGTCTAGCTGGGACATCTGACAGAGGTTTTTTAAATAATGTAACTAATGGCTGATGGTCTGTTTCTACTTGTACTATTTTGCCATAAATGTATTGATGGAATTTTTTACACCCGTATAAAATTGCATAAAGTTCCCGTTCTATTTGAGCATAGTTTTGCTGAGTGGTGGTTAGCGACTTTGATGAAAAAGCAATTGGGTTTTTTCCATGAAATATGACTGCGCCTACAGCAAATTTTGACGAATCTACCGACATCCTAATTGGTTTGTTGACATCATAATGTACTAAAACTGGTGATTGACTTATGAGATTTTTTAGCTTATTGAACTCTTTTTCATGATTTTCAGTCCATTGCCAAATGTTTTGTTTTTTGAGAAGGCTTCTCAGTAAATTTGTCTCATTGGCTAAGTTGGGTATGTATGATCCTAGGTAATTAATCATTCCTAAAAATCTTTGCAAGTCTTTAATATTCTCTGGTCTCGGCATGTCAACTATAGCCTCGACTTTAGATATATCTGCTGAAATACCATTCTTATTGAAAACATGACCTACATATTTGACTTCTGGCATGTCAAACAAACATTTCGACTTGTTAAACTTCAAGTTGACATCTCGAGCTCTCCTAAAGACATTTTCTAACCTTTGATTATGCTCGGCTTGACTGGACCCATATACTAGAATGTCATCCACGAAAATTAGTACTCCTGGCAAGTCTCCAAATGAATCTGTCATCACTTTATGAAAAATCTCTCCAGAGCTGGAAATACCATATGGGAGTCTAAGGAATTTATATCTACCAAATTGTGTGTTAAACGTACACAGCTGACTACTCTCCTCATCTAATGGGATCATCCAATAGCCTGAATTTGCATCTAATTTTGAGAAAACTGATGCGCCTGCTACTTTAGAACGTAAATCGTCTATTGTAGGGTAAGGAAAATGTGGTCTCCTTATGGCTTTATTTAGGGGTCTTGGGTCTAGACAGATACGTAACTGACCATTAGACTTTTCTATTGGAACTATAGCGTTAACCCATTCTGTAGGAACTGTGACTTTTTCTATGACTTGTAACTTTTCCATCCTATCTAGCTCAGTTTTAAGTTTTGGATGTAAAGCATAAGGGATTCTACGGACGGGACATATCTTAGGCGGAACACTCTTATCAATGTGTAAATGTGCCTTGTGTGGCAGACAACCTAAACCTTCAAATGTATCAGAGTAAGTGTCTATTATTGATTTTACTGACCTTTGTTCTTGCGTCTTTAATTCAAGCAACCTTTTGACAATACCATAGTCTTCGCATGTCTTCCAACCCAGTATAGTCGAACATTCACAGTTGACAACTGCAAATTGTATGTTCACTTGTTTTCCATTTTCAAAAGTACATGTCAGCATCACACTACCCAAGTTTTCTATTATTTGTCCTGAAAAAGTAAAAATTTTAATATGCGATTTATCAATAGGGAATTTACAATTACTAGTATTTTCTAAAGATTTTAAAGTGTTTAATGAAATAACATTAATGTCTGCACCCGTGTCAATTTGACAAATCATTGATTGATTTTGACATTTCAGATTAATTTGCCATTTATTATGACTGGACTTATTGTTATGACTATGACTAATGGTTCCAATAATGAAATCTGACAGACTGTCTGTACGTTTTGTTACCTGATTTTGGTCTGTATTGGCAATATGACTAGATGAATTTAAAGCACTTACATTTTTATTTTTGTAAAAACAAAACTGTGCAAAATGGTTTGGTCTCTTGCAGATGACACAGATTTTTCCCTGCGCTGGACATCTGTGTCTGTGTACCTGTCCGCATCTCCTGCATGTTGTGTTGGTCTTCGCTGTTGAACCTGGTACTGGACGATGAACTTGCTGTCTTGGTCTCGATCTTGATGTGCTTCTTGTTCTCGATGAGTTTCTTTGTCTTGAGTCTTCTTTTATGTTCCTTGCAATTGATTGCACTTGTGCATTAGTCTCATGTTCTCCTATAATTTTGGATCTTTTTTGTGACAGTTGTATGGTTTTGGCTATTGTTACAGCTTCGTTGACGTCTTTAATTTTGTCATTTTGTAATAGTTTTTCACGGATGTTCTCGTTCCTGATGCCAATAATGAACATGTCTTTGACTAACGTTTCTTTTAAAGTTTCAAATTGACAACTGGCGGCTAAATTGTTCAAACACGTTACGTACTCATCTAAAGACTCATCTTTTTGATATCTTGTGAAGAAATTATATCTTTCAACAGTGGTATTCTTGCACGCGTTGAATTTTTTGTCAAATTTTTCCAATATGGATTCCATAGTTTCGGTTGATCTATCGATGTTGAATGAATCGTAGATTTCAAGACCTTCATCTCCTATGGCGTTGAGTAATATTGCTATTTGTTTTTTGTTTGGGAGCTTCTCTAGATCATTCGCTTCGCTATATATTTCGAACTTTTGCCTCCATTTTCTCCAATTTTCTGGATTTGAGCTTTCTGTACCGACTCCATTTTGAACGCCTAGTCGTAACGGTCGCAGCGCGTTGGCAAGTATCACGTTTTGTTGATTTTCCGTCATTTTCTTGTCTTCCTTTTTCTTCTTTTCTTTTCTTCTGACACCATCTATCGTTGGTTGCTAACCTGGCTGGGGCGCGATGGCCTTTTATATTTAATTTTTCTTTAAAGGATCGGGAAGACGAAAATGAAACCACCATTGTTCAGAGCAGATCAAAGACACAGAGATAGACTTAACGGCTTGTTTTCATACCTATTACGCATAATAGAGATAGGGGTGACCCAGTGAATAAATGCTGTAATGAAATAAAGAGTGACCTTTCTGGCGATAAAATAATAAACCTAAATCCAGTAGATGCTATACTACTCTTGATAATTGTATATGCTCTAAATGACGCTGTTTTCCTATATTTTATGACTCATAATGATATTTTTCAAAAATGTTTTACTCAAAACATATTTGATGAATAGCTGTATAAATTATATAGTTAATATTATCAAACAAACACCGATCTATATAGCGATACTGGTTCAAGCGATATAACATTATTCTTTAATTTATTTCATGACAGACAACATTGAGAAACTTCATTTTCACGGCGTCAATACCAAAACGATATGATAACGTTACTTTTATATCGTGGTAGGTATGCAGAATAAATATATTGATTTATATAATTAGATTTTTTAATTACTATATCGATTATAACGTTTTAAAGGCCTGAGGGGCTACCGCGAACTGAAAACGAACGAAGTTCGAATATCTCCCTCTCTGCCGCACGAATTAACAAGTGCAACAGAGAGCGAGATATTCGAACTTCGTTCGTTTTCGGTTCGCGGTAGCCCCTCTGATTCTAAATGAAATTTTATCATCATATCTACCATATAGAAATATGTATATTTGAAAGTTGGAAGAAAGACATATTACCTACTCAAGATAAGAATACAAAATTGCTTTAAATTTAAACAAACTGGAAGACGAAAGCCTCTTTATAATTTTGTGCAAACAAGTAAATAATGAATAATGATACTTATAACCAATTTTAATCAACATTTGGATATTACGTTGGAATCATTAGTGACTCAATTGCGGAGAAGTATGTAGGCTGCAGTCAATAAACAGGTCCAGGTATCTGCTAGTAATTAATTCTAGTAATTATGATTATCTCATTTGCTATGCATACTTTATCTTCTACTTTCATCTTCATGTTTGATTCAGTAAATAGTGGTGAATAGACCACTATCTAGGATCTAATTTTAGCCGTGGATAATGGACATATATGGGATATGCCATGCATAGACTTTAAGAGGGGTCAATAAATGTTTCCACCTCATAACTCACATGAATCAGATTAGGGTATGGTAATAAATAAAGTTACTCCATGAAAACTGTATCCCAAATTAGGTTTAAATTAGAAAAAAAAGAACTTTTATAAACACTAACGTCATGTCAAGCAATTTCTAAATGTTATTATAACATACCTGTACTGCTCTATATTTTGGATTGTTGCGGAAAGCAAATCCCCACGCCTGTATCAATTCAAGAATCTTGGTGCGTAGATTCTCGTGCTGGGTTGTCTTTACTAGGTCTCGCAGCATTTCACAAAATGCTTTTGATGCCACCTCATCATGTATGCCAGATCCTGTTGTGTGAAATGGAAAAAATGTTAATAAGACTATTTAAATTACTGGCATTATAGGTATATTTGTTATTGTTGTAGTCTAAATTCTAATTTAATTTAATGAAAATTGTGGTAATTCATCAGACCAGCAAACCAAGGTGCCCTTTTTAGGCGGCTGAAAACAGTCCAGTCTAAATCAACCATTCATGTCAAGTGTTTAGTTCATGCCTAGCCAGCCTTTCTATTAATTATTGAATTGTATTTTTCTCTACATGTGGTTTAAGCACAATAATGCTTTTCTTCGGAGATATTTATTGATCATATCCATGCCAATATACACTGGCCTAATGTTATATAACACTTCATTAACAAGAATACTTTCTAATCATAGCAATTAAATTTAGTACAATTGTTCTCACAAACTGGGTCCAATTAAAATAAGCATGTTGACGTAAACAAACACTGGTAGTGATAATAGTGTATGTTGCATTATCAACACATTTTGTCACCTAGGTATATATAGGCAGATACATTCTCATTTAAAAAACGTGTATTAAATCAAGCATCCAAGAGCCTATGACAGAGATAGATTATTTATTTATATTTTGTAGTAGGATAAAATTGCAATAAAACATGAGGATAAAACTTATACCATAGGTTTGCCGGCATAGATTTAGTTTAGTGTGGTAGAGGCTAAAATGTACTCCTACATTATTCCATCCTACAGCTAAAATGTACTCCTACATTATTCCGTCCCAAGGCTAAAATGTACTCCTACATTATTGTATGAACTTAAAATGTTACTCGTACTAATTGATCACTGAGTCATATCATTAAAAAGCAAATGGTTTGCCCTTACCACAATTTTTCACTACACTCTCAAGGGTGAGCAGCGCAAACATAGCCTGATGCGGGTTCTGAGAGTACAACTTCTTCTTGATCGCAGCGATTGCGTACTTTGGCCTACAAACAAACCATCATCAACAATCATATCATTAACAAGCCAACCATAAAATTTCCATCAAATCATACATACGTGCAATCATTTTGTCGAATCAAATCACATATCTGAAGAATCGTGGGCCAGTCCGGGTCCAAACGTAGATTACTTGTGGCTTTGTCTGAAATCAATCATTTCATAATATTTCGTGTTTGGAGAAATCTACGTACACTGACGAGTTTCGAGACTGATATGCTCAAAAGGTAATGCGATTCATGGCATAAACTTTTTATATGTAAATACGTAGCAAAAGAAAGTGAATCAGAAAATTCTACTACATAGTGATATCGGAGATATTGGAATTGACAACTTATGTACGTGGGTTTTAACAAAACTTTCTTTCTTTTTTCTGTGCATTCATTGACACCAAGTCACTTACCGAGCAACTTATCAAAATTATTGGCTCGAAACATTATTACTAATACTGTTAAATAGCTTTTGTTTTAGAAAACCAACTGTGATTGATTTGGGACAGAAAAATGACAGCACACTTTTGTCATTTTTTTTTCTAATGTTGGCATTTGCAGTGTTCCCATAAGTAAATAATTTGACAAGGTGTATTTTTCTACGTGAAACGTCAATGATTCGATATTATCGATGCAATTAAATTATTAACCCTATTATGCTAGTCAGTGAAACAGAGACAAAAATTGTGTTTAAGACACACGGCTCCATTTTGCATCTTGCGTAGTAACCCTGCAAACTATGAAGGCGTATTCAGATAGCTCTGCATGGCAGTCCACAGCCGTTCGATACAACTTGATGCAATCTATAAGCGAGCAAGAGAGCAAGAGGGTATTGCCTAGGTTTCCTCGCTCTTGCTTGCAGTGCTTGGGGTGCTGTAATGCGTATGGTGCGCCTTTAAAAAACACTGACAGGCGTCAGCTCCTTCCACACTTTCCGCTGAAAGTTGAAAATATTGTAGTTTTGTGTTATTTAGAGATTTGACGATACAGTATTTCGAATACAAAATCGAATTCAATTTCTATAAGAAAGTAGAATACCTTCCATTCGAACTATCATAACGCATATATCGTACATTAAGTCGAGTATCTTCATTTACTTTCTTATCACGGACACACCTGAAAAAAATTAGTCATTCTTGACTACACCTATTCAAAAATGAGTCATTCCGTAATCGTGTCTGAGGGCTTACTCCGAACTTCGTATAGTACCGTACCTTCACTCATAGGGTGTATAACATGAGAATGAAAGGGATGGCACGATACGAAGTTCGGAGTACAGGGCCTGTTATGCGTATTGATAGTTCTTCGTTTGAAACACAATGGTTGATCAAGCAAGAACCCTTGCTAATACATTCTACTTCAAAAAAGAGCTAGAAGTGAATAAGACAATGTTAGCGAAATTTAATTCAGAGTTGGAACAGTGTAGTAAACAGTTAAGTGCAGTTAAATTACAAGTAACAGCACTGCAGCTGCAAAATAAAATCATGCAGACCACCTACTTTAATTTAATGGAACTAAGAAGAATGATAGGTATGGGAAAAGTGTCGCTTTACTGATTCTCTGATCATATCATAGAAATGTATCTGGCCCGTTTTAAAGGACTAGAGCTGATCAAGAAATTATGAAACTTAAACCCTTGTGTTTATTAGATATTACATTCCCGTATTGGTGATATTTTGTGTTTAGGTAGGTAAGTGCGTGATTTTTATTAAGATAATGTGTACCTACTTATATATTTGCGGAAGTTCTTCTTTATCATAATGACAGAAACAGAAATGTATCAAACGTATCAGCAGGAAGTGAAATGAAGTGCCATCAGAATACCCGGGACAACGCCCCAAGGGCCTCTTTTACATTTAAGATAGTTTTAATATTATTTAGGTTAATGTAGTTGAGTATTCTTGTATATATTTTCTGATCAAGAAAAAAATATATAAATAAAATTGCACCTAACATTAAGCTAACCTGTCACCATTGATTTTTCTACTCAGCAATAGATGTCACCAATAGTTCTGAATAATAAAATTATATTTTCTTATATGTTTTGATGACATATATTTTCTCGTAACGTCTATCATATGTTTCTTAGATTCAAATCTAATTTCATTGTCATCAATGACGTAATTTGAATGCCACAGCACACATAACTTTTTGGGGGTTTGGCGGTAATAGGTACTTGGTGATTGTAATCTCTTTGACAAAAACATACATACATATACTCACTCCCGTATCCCGTTGGGATAGGCAGACCAAAGAAAGTATAGTCTACGGTCCTTACATACTACGTTCGTTTCAATACATCTCTTCATAAATATTCTTCTTGTTGAGGTTGTGCAATAAAAAAATACAAATAGTATTTTTTTTGACATGTAAAAGTACCCTTGTGGCCTATTTGCAGAATAAATGTTTGATTTTGATTTTATTCTAGTTGTACAGGCTGGTCTATTAAGGCGGATACTTCTGACCAGTAACATTATCATGAATTTCCATTCCAGTGGCCGCACTCGCTAGCAATTGCGTAAACCATTTGTAATCTGTATGGAGAATGGTACAGCGCCCCTGGCGGTCACTTATATAACTAGAGATCATTAGTATGAGTCCAACGATAAATTAACTATCAAAAAGTAATCGCTAGCGACTAACGATTTCTAGGACTTTTTAGGGTTCCGTACCCGAAGGGTCCAAACGGAACCGTATTGCTGTCATGTCACTCACGCGTTCGTCCGTCCGTCCGTCGTTTGTCACATAGGTTTTACAGCCAAACGGTTGGAGATACAGTCTAACGACCAGGATAACGTTGTTTAAAGCTCAATGAGTAGATAATTACTATATTTTTTGTGTTGCATATATTGGAAAACAAAGGAATCAGAAGCCACCAAATTCATATATTTTTACAATATTTTGTTCCGAAGAAATTTTTAACTTTCCATTGACCTATAAACTTGTAATTTCATGATTATTGTTATTATTAAGTATATTTTACCAAAAAATACTAATATATTGATAAGTCCGATTTTTTTCATTGAAACTTTATTCTTTTTCCTATGTGCCTCAAATGTTCGGAGATCGACACGCATTTGGCCGGTTTTTTCGAAAGATCAATATCTTTATTAAATACACGATACTTGTCCTTCACTCGCTACTGATTAACAACAGAAGCTTACTTACATACGATTCATAATTTATGGTAATATTAGGTACCTAGCTAGTTTGATTAGCCTTAAATGTATATATATTGGTAGAGTCGTTTACTATGTCAAACCCTTTGATGTACAATAAATATCACATACTTTATATCGTTTTATACCTATAATTTCATGTCATTGATTTTACCTAGGTACCTAATAAATAGTGATAGGGTCAAGTATTGCACAAAATTTATGTGTAAGGAATAATAATGATTTATCCCCGTACCCTAAGGGTCTACACGCTGTTTTAACCTAGTTTGTTGGTTGATTGTTTCAGCGGAGAATCGTAGAATCGGAGAAAAATAAATTGCATTCTTTGAAACATCGTTGTGACAAGACGGCGAAACAAATAAGGACCTAGATAAGATTGTGTATGAATAAGGATAAGGATTCATTTTAAGATATCTGAGTCTCCGGATTTTTGAGTTTCGAACGCTTGACATTGATATCAAAGGCGAGCGGTAGAAAATAGTCGAACGCGACAACGTGTCGGGTACGATTTTTCTCACATGATCCCAATAAACGATGTTCGAAAATCAAAAATCAGCCCCCTGATTCTTACTTAACTATATGATGGTTTATTCTATTATATCTTTATTAAATTATTTCTGCTAAACGGGACTTAAAGGCATATACAGTTTCTTATTTGTTATTCCCCGCTGTAAAAAATCTTAAGTTAAGTAAAATAAACTTAGCAATTTTTTGCACTTCTCTGCCGAAACCGGCACGTAGCATTGTAGTAGTATTTTGCACTAGGAAAGAACCTGTCATGTACACTTCATTATCACCATCGGGATGCAACAGAGGCCGGCGGAAAGCGCAGTGGCCCTGGCAATCGAAAGAGCAAGCGGGGAACCTAATTCGATAATCGGTGTGCTCTTGAAAGCCGGAGTCCATCTGTCATGTCGTGCCGAAATGTCGAGGTGTGGGGGGATTAATGTAACATCCCGTACCTGGTTAGAATAGGGTTGCTAGTGCGTTGATATAAATCCTGATTGTATGGATCTGTACAGTGTACAGTCGGTCAAGTCCTGTGTAGAAACTTACAGGGATGCAGTAGCCAATTTCGGGAAGTGGAAAAGCAATAAGGTATATATTTTCCCATTTTAAAGAAAGTTAAGCCATATTTTCCGACAAATTGCTTCTCAATGACACATACAAGAATAGCGTGATACCATTTAAGTTCAAGAGGATTAGGAAGAAAGTAATACCTACCTGGGTACATTTTATAATTCCTACTTCCTTAAAATAAACCAGTTGTTTCCTCAAAGTACATATTTTTCCAAAACGCATGGAACTTAGTAGGTACTTAAAGCTACTTTTTTTTGTGAGTTCGAAAGTTATAGTAATTTAGAGTATATTTTGGACAAAAACAATAAGCAAATAAATTAACGCTGCCCAATCAAAAAAATGCTTCTCATTAGTTACTTCAGCCCCATTTCTCTACATCATTTGCGTTTGAAAATGTGTTGCACAATCGCCACTCTCGATTGAGCGCTGTGTTCTTCTATTGTGTTAGTAAGCAGAGGTCTTGTTGAAATGGTCTGGTAGCAGGTTTGAATGATTGACAAGACGTGC
This sequence comes from Epiblema foenella, assembly GCA_963556455.1. Lineage (NCBI taxonomy): Eukaryota > Metazoa > Arthropoda > Insecta > Lepidoptera > Tortricidae > Epiblema > Epiblema foenella. The sequence goes on from OY747106.1 coordinate 13,497,084, forward strand.
GACAAATGAGACACGTTGACAAAAGGTGATGTCGAACAATCGAACCGCTGAGAGCTGGCGCAACGAGTGGAGGCGTTCGGGAATGCTCTACGTGGGATATCAATCTGCTTTGCTTATTTTGTGCTTATGCTATTTATGATCTAGTTATGTTTTTTTTTTCTTTTAGACCAGAAGGCTGGCAGCTATTTTCGACAGCGTATTAGCCTATCAATACCAAGAGGCAGCCAACGCTGCCGGCCTTCTGGGCACCATAGCCTGTGATAGGGACCTGGGTGCATTTACTTTTTATACCTAGGTTTTTATAGTTAAGACCTTAGTTTAGTTGCCTTGCGTTTCCATTAGTTTTTTGTTTTTTACCCCATTATTGTAATTATGTTAATTTGCTACCGTACCCATCACATATGGAGTACAAGTACCAATTATACAAATCATACTTATTAAAATTCCGTAAACTACAGAGAGAGTACCTTTGTGAACATGGCCACTGTAACATTGTACAAAGAGTTTAAAGTAGGTATTAGCAAAAAAAAGGAACGGAATGTGGATTAGGTGCTTCCCGACAAGAGTTCTAGATTCTTGAATAATAAGTAAGTATCGTTCTATCAAAGTATCGATGTGATCTTTTAAATATGTTTGCCCCTACATAAATACCTAGTTTATTTAAGAAACCTAAATATTGAAAATAAACAAAGAAGATCTTGTTACTGCTTTATACCTATACCTCCTACCAATTGAATGGCAATCTTAGAAATATCTATGGCGGTTGATTTAGATATCTGGCATTTAGAAATCCAGTCTTCCGGCGACTTAAACTGATCCTGCAACCTATAGCAAAATGGACATACTTAAAATCTTATCTGCAAAGGCCAACAGCAAACACGGTCAATTGTTTCCGAGCGCGTGGCTAGTTAACAAATAATCGCGGTCCACACAATTGGAGTAGGTAGGTACCGGCGAGCAAGAGTCACTCCGCACGCATTGCCAGTCCACACAATCCTGGCACTCAGTGCGCTCGCCAGAAACCGGTACGATGGTGCAGCCCTAACTCGGTGTGCGCTCCAACTCCGTGGAGAAAAAAACAAATTGTTCCTTATTAGCAATGACGAGGTGGCTGAAGTTCTGAAGTTACGGAATACCTTGGGTACATTCATGTTACTGGTATTAATGCCGGTACGTACTTACAATTAAGTTACAGCTTGAATAGTCATTTATTTATAACTTATCAACCACACCTTATGTTTGCTGAATCTAAACAACAAATCTTCTTAGAACTATCGCTGTTCAAACGTCAAATATTATTTGTTTCTTCACCATTTATGATAAAGTCAGCTGTTGATAACTTGGCATAATATAGAATGGGTTGTATTTACAGGCACTTGCCATTAGGGCAATATGTTATATTGTAAAAACTCAACTAGGTGTTGTAATTGAAACGCCAATGAATAAAACATGTGGATATTTATGTACTGTTTAAACAAGTTTCTATTATGATGAGCTTCTTATCTGTCAGTTATATATCACATTCACTCGTTGAAACTTGAAACCATAGGAAATGTCAATGGTTTCAAAATAAACGCTTGCTATTTGATTTGGGCCGTGGAACATGACCATAAAACCTATCGCGCTAGATGGGCGGTTTATGTTGGAAAAATTTATAGCCTTCGTCCCTTACTGTACTACCAAGAAAGAAAAAGCGAGAGGAACAAATTTCGGACATAAACGCGATCATGCTAGCTTGGATGAATGGGTGTAGAGAAAAGCTATTCTCCCTCGGAAACTTATATACCGGGTACCTACATAATCGCACTATCCTTTGCTAACTGCACATACCTACGAGTACATCCAGTAACATGTGAAAATTTCTACACCTAATTTCAGATTCAAGTTTACTCCAAATTGTACTGTTTATAGAACCAACGAATTCAATAGGTTACGATTATCGAATCGTAACATCCCACTGCTGGGCACAGAACTCCTCTCATTGATGAGGGAACGGGCAGTACTATCTAGTACCTTACATTGTTACAATGCTTGAAAGCAATAGTACTGAGTGAATGGCCTCAAGTTCCATTTACCCAGCTTGGTACACGGACGACTTGTCTGTCAAACTGCCTTTACGACTTTACAAGCACTTCATTATGTACTGCCTATTATAAACCTTATCTCCCAGACATAGGTTATAAAATAAACAGGTTTTATTAGTCTTAAATGCATGTTATTTATGTGGAAAAGTGCAGTCGTAAATCGAATGGTATCTAGGAATTTAGATGTTAGCTGAATACTTGACGTAATTTTCTTGGGTCATGTAGCTGGGCTAGTCATAAAATACTAAGTAGGTAACAGGATAAAAGGCTATTATGACATACATTAAATGCAAGTATATGTACCTCATAACATAACCTTCTAACTAAAGCATTGAATATAAGTACCTAGTGTCACTGCCCGTTACATTCTGCTGCGTTAGGTACCTAACAATATGCTTCTATACATTTCACCAGCTATTTAATCCTACTAATATTATAATTACAAAGTTTAGATGTTTAAGGATATTTGGATGTTTGTTACTCAATCACGCAAAAACGGGTGAACGGATTATGATGAAACTATACAAAGAGTTTATAGCCTGGATTAACATATAGGATACTTTTGTCCCGAAAATCATCCGTCAAAGGGATGAAATAGGGAGTGAAAGTTTACGAAGAAGTCGCGGAGATAAGCTAGTTTATCATGATTCTTTATTTTATACTATACCTACCTAATATGCTCATAATTTTCTTTCTTTGATATACTCGTACTAACAAAACGAGATTTGCAATTAGAATTCGAAGTTTCAACATGGCCACATGGACCCGCCACTGTGTTGATAAACAACTACGATATGTACCTAGTTGTATTGGGGTTCGGACCCTAAAGAGATCCGGGTCACAAAGCAGTGAGTGGTACTCATCCTGTGAAGTAGAAAATTGGGAGTTTGGAGTTCATCATCGACAAATATAATTTTTCTTCATAACTATTTTATTCCATAGTAAAACAACATAATATTTAAAACAAAAAAAAGTCTTCTGCCACGCAAATAAGGTTTTATAGTTTGGCCTATGGGTTGGAAGTTTTAGACATCGTTGATCGTTTTCGCATATAAGTAAGTGCTCACGACGCGAAATCAGCTAGCAGCCACAACAGGGTCTTTCAAATTACAACCGGGACAGCGTTAAGATGGTGAGGAGAAGAGAGTAATAGTGCAGTCAAAGGCATATACATTTATGTACGTACCTAAATCGACTAAGATCTCTGTACTCTCTTACGTCCTTGTCATTGAAGTCATGTTCGCATATTTTGTAACTACGTGCGTGTAGTTAGGTATTGTCGATGTTGGCCGTATATTGAGTAGAACTGGAAAGACGGAACTTTTGCCAAACCAAACTCGGGAGAGGAGGAGGACATTCTCGTCCCAAATAAAAAAATAGGACTCCAAATCAATTGTTGCCGGTAATAGGCGCTCAAATTTAGGTATATGATTGGATTAGAACAGCAAAGTGCGACGTCTCACGCCACATCCAATTCACAGTTGACTCACCGATCTTCATTAGCTAGGCCATCATTTTTGAACCATGTCGGTGTCATGACCCCCTAAAATGCACGAAATCATACTCGATCTGAATATCTCGTTATAATAGTGAAGTAACCAAAAAAAAGTTAGAAGAAAGGCAAAAGAGCTGGTACTATACTCCGAACTTCGAAATCCGAACTTCGTGGTGTAAACTATATCAGTGAAAGGGACGGCACGATACGAAGTTCGGATTTCGAAGTTCAGAGTAGGCCCTCTGAAGTCTTATTATTTTGACGTAGCGTCTATCCTACCCTAGTCATTCATTTTCTTGCAAACGTAGTTGTAAGAAAATAGTTATACAAGACCAATAATCAACATCTGAATACTTTCAGACGTACCTTTACCTACATTAATTGGTCAAAAGTATCTATTAGGTATAAGGTATAAGGAAATGACTTGACTTGTACAGATAGTAAAGATACTCTTCATGAAGTTTATCGAATGTAAATACAAGTACCTACATATGCTTACTGCGTCTTTATAATATTTAGGAGCTTCGTCCATTCGTCATGGATCCGATTATCACATTTTAGTTCTGGAAAAAGGGACTATTCTGGGGCCACTCACATACTCGTGCTTCCGTGTAGCGTAATCTGTAGCCTCGAATTTGCCTCCAATCAAATCACTGACCAATTGTGCGATGTACCATAGCAATATGTAGGTAGTTCTATAGAACTCTGTGAGCAAGTCCAAAATAGATTATTCCTGCCATCCCATTCAAAGTTTGTACGGAGGTAATCATTGCAGTACATTCTGATTCCCGTTGCGAAGACAGCGAAATGGGAAGCAAATTATGCATTAAGTCCTACTTGGTTGGATGGTTATTCTTATTCAGTCAATTGAAAACATGTTCTAATTATAAAAATACATGCACAAGCTAGGCGTTGTTTTCTACTAATATGCTGAAAAAAGGCTGATTTTGAGTTTGTTTTACCCTATTGTGATTGAAATTTGATAGAGTCAGCGTGTCAAAATAATACAGCTCACTGCACCTACAGGGAATCGGTGAAGGCATGAAAGGCAAAGAGTAAGACGTTACACTATGCACATAGAATGAATATACCTGCACAGAGTTTTTCGTGAATTAGGACTGTCTGAATCCAAAAACTACCCTTTCGCGTTGGTATATGAGACACATATTATAACACATCTTTATAATTTTGCATACTTACGTGTTTACACATGTAAATGCAGAAGCTTGAAATTGAAAAAGTTTCTACTTCGCAAAAACGAACTTGCGCGACCTCAGGACAAATATAAGTCAAAGTGCCTGCTCTTCTTGAGCCGACTGGCATGGTCAGGGGTGATGGTAAGAGACCTGATGGGGTGTCTTTAGTTCCTTGGAGTTTGGGACGGATGTTGGTGTGGGATGCTACCTGCGTAGACACACTGGCACCGTCCCACCTCCAACGAACTACAGTAAAAGCGGATGCTGCGGCGGAAAATGCCGGAATATTAAAGCGTAATAAAAATAGGGGCTTCGGCAGTGAGTACAATTTTGTACCTTTTATTGTCGAAACTCTTGGTCCATGGGGTCCTAACGCGTACAAGTTATTTACTGAAATCGCGAGTGTTTGGTTGACGTAACTGCTGACCGAAGAGCTGGCGACTTCTTGGCACAACACACAATCAGATTGCGATATAGCAAGGAAATGCCGCCAGCATCCTCGGTATAATTCCCCCAGGGCCTGTTTTAGATTTAAGTTAGTTGTAATATTATGTAAGTTATTGTTATTTAACTATTATTACCGCTTGTAAATCAATAAATGTTGAAGAGTCAAAGTAGTTACATATAACGCCTAGGGCTCAGTTCAACTTGGCTGGCCACCAATGACCGTTTACTCTTATAATACCTATATGAAAAGCGGTTAAGATAAAATTTAGCGGGAAAGTTAAAATTTTGCTAATCAGAAGGCGCGGTCCTGCGAGACGAACTGTAAGCTACAAGATGAAACTAGATATTAGGCATATTATGATCTTAGTACGTACCTACCTAATATCCCTGTATAGCTCTATTTTATATAGCATGCAATGCAGGATCGTTGCACAGTTGGGCTCACAGTACTATAGCATTCGATACCGTGGTCAAACTGTCATCACGTGGGTGTCAATTCGACTTTTTAATTATTAACCAGTTGATATGTGCAGTATATGACATATAACAGATTCGTCATGACTAGGCTGTTGAATCTGGCAGCGTCCAAAAGGCACGACCGATACGAGTTCCGATTGACCACTTGGTATACGTTAAATAAATTGGATATACGTAATAGCATTCCCTGATATTACTATATTCATTTATTGTCTTTTCATCTCATCATGAATGGCAATGCATGATTGCTGCAACGTTTGTGGCCATGCTGGATTATACTGATACGACATTCGACATATGCGGTACGACTTTTCTTGCCGCATAAATTTTAAATCATAACACGAGATGTAAAAAACTGATGTCGAATTGCGCCCGTTGTAGGTAGAAAACTTTGAAAACATAACATAAAGTGGTATGCACATGGTATGACTCGCATGGCGTGAATTAATAACATTAATTTGGTTATGCTTTATAATAACTTTCACTTGTATTATGATATTCAAAGTTTCCTGTATATTACCTAATTTTTATAATAGGATGACCGTGCCGTTACGATCGAGAGATAAAAACATGATTTCCAAACAAATTCATCGCAGTGCTACTTTTATAGAGGCGAGGTAGGTCAGTTTAATGTGTATATTCGAATTGTTTATGTATGTTCATGTAAACTCACGACGCCATTGCAGTAGAGCCCACGAAATTTAATTTTTAAGTGCCACATTTTGTTATTGTAGGTTTAAAGAAAATGTGATACCTATTGTGGACCCGGGTAAGTCCTAAAATTACGAGCAAGACCACCGGGGGATGGGCAGCAGCATCCCTGGAGTGCGGTGGAAAATACTGCGATCGGCAACCCGCATGCCAAGTGTGGCGATTATGGCTTTTACCCCCCCATGCAAAGTACGGCACTCTTTGGGGGAGGCCTATGTCCAGCAGTGGACGTCTTTCGGCTGATATGATGATGATGATGAGGATGATGATACCTATTGTTCATATAGGTTGATAACATACCTCAACCCTATTCCCATAGTCCGCTCTTACGACACCCTCGGGAAGAAAGTTATAAATTATGTTACTATTAAGTATACAATACGTATTTATGTTAGCTACATATTTAATACTACAAAATAGTAGGTAGATTGTGTGAGAGCAAAGTAATATATTTACGGTGAGGGCGGTATGTTGAATCCTGAGTGAAGCGTAAGATTCTACAATAGAATCCTGAGCATAGTGAGGGATGTGGTCCCGTTGTTATTAACGTTCACTTCTGACGATAGGAACCATGAGTAATGAGGGAACTCCTCAAAAACTCAAGGGAGACTTATAGAGATTTTTGTATTTTCGGTAACGAATCGAGCATTTGCATTCAGAAAGTAGCACAAATTGTCATTCAAAGCTCCTAGTGTCGTGTCATGATTAGCGCTAAGATATTTCGATCAAGATACTGAAGCGACTATGACAAAGCCAATTTGAATGATCCTGGTGTAATGTTACCATGAACCTGATCTGGCAATCGAAGCCGGAAGCTACGCAACAGAACGGAACTCCGTAATAAAATAGTGTAGCTTAGCCGTGTTTGAGCTTATTGGAACTGTCATGAGAAGCACTCTGGTAATTATTCACTAAAAAGTATGTAATAACAAAAAAAATACTTCTTACTTTTTAGTGTTTTTTAGGAGTCAGTTTTTTATATATTTGTAATTTTTTTATTTATTGTCATACTATTATACCATAGAGTCTAAATATATGACAGTTATCCGGTGACATTTGGGTGATTTTGTATAATAAAGAAAAACGTAAACAGTCCAATCTTTGACATCTTAATTCCTTGTTTACCTAAATTGTTATAAGCTACGAGGCAAAGCGTCAAGTACTGATCCAATGTTACTGGGACATTTACCTTACCGTAGGTATATACTCGTACATAACTATACAACTGGAACGGACGTCCTCTTAAGTCTAATAAAGGTTGTCCACATGTGGAAAACATGTGGGCAGCCTGCGGTCATAAGATTATAATTAGACTAGTTTTTGCCCGCGACTTCGTTCGCGTAGAACTCGTTAAGCCACAAATTATTAAATTGGTACAGGCGCTAGCTTAAAATTATCACTGGCCTTTCAAACTATCTACATGCCAAATTTTATCAAAATCCGTTTAGCGGTTTAGATAAGCGTGAAAATGTACCTAAGAAACAGATAGATACAGTTACTTTCGTATTTATTAACCGACTTCAAATAAGGAGGAGGTTCTATATGTTCCACTGTACGTATTTTTATTGTATGTTTACATTCGCACACGATTCAAAGCAACCTACGACTCGCCTGATGCTAAGCCGTCACCGTAGCCTCCAGACGCTTGGCGTCTGGTGGTCTCGTTTATGTCGTGATAAATGACAAGATCTGCATCTAACACTCTCTGTCACGACATGATAGAAAGTGACAGATTTTTTGTCTTGTCATATATCACGCCATAAAACTAGGTACGAGCATAATACATGGCTAGGAGTGTCACATATTCCTTGCCGGCCTTCTAAAATTGTGTCATACTGTAGTGCCTCCGGAATACCTCGTCAGGGAGCTTAGCGAGAGTTCGCGGGATGAACTTAATTTTGCATTAATCGCAAATTTAATACAAGTGGGGAAAACACAATACAAATTCTAAGCTAAGATAAAAAAAACTATATACTATATAAAGTAAATTATAAAAACTAGCCTAATCGAATTAACTCGCAAATTGACTAAAATAATTAGAAAACATAAGACAGAATGCATCAGCGTTTTCAACACTTATCACCCTTGATCCCCTGCAAGATGAACCAGAACATACCTCAAAACTAAGGTCACACACATCACTAATTACTGGACACTCGTAATTGAGACCGGCCTTCGGCACTCGGGCGCAGGTACGGTGACGTCACACTTTTCATTGGCCACCTTCGTGCACTCGTAATTATGCAATTGCACTATGCGAGCAGACATAATCACTTGTTAAAAGCTACGTATGTGAATCGGTTGCACTGATTTTGTTGAACATCGACAGATCCAGGTTTGAGGTAAGATTAAATTGTGTTATATTGTATAATGTGTACCTATATACCTATGCCACATATAATTAAGTTTATGATATGTGTATTCATGCGACAATAAGGGCTGTGAACTCGATCTATTGTATAGAAGTTACGTATGTCTTGTCCACATCGTACCCTCTAGCATTAATATAGTATATTACTTTTTGTATAAGCAAAAAGCACTTGATTTTTTAACCAAAAAAATATAAATAGTAACTATTTGCAAGATACAAAAAAATCCGGCACTTAAAAGTATATCCGAAAGTTAAAGATAACGTAAAAGTTAAAATACAATGATGCCTTAATACCTAATTTTACAGTGAGATCGTTTCAAAATGTAGGTAGGTAAATGACCCTAAAATTGGTAGCGTATGAAATAATGCACATCTTTTTGCATTTTTAAAACCATTATATTTGCTGTATGGAGTGCAATCGAGGATTGAACTTACGATTTTTTTTTAATTTTGTCAAGTTAAGGGTTAAAGAGTTGTAGGGAATATTTAAAGGAAAAGTAGACAATTTAGCACTAAATCTTTCTGACCTTTAACTCAAGTATGTAGGTACTATATGTAGTAACATAAAATCTTCCTCAATCTTATACTTGTGCCATTTACTGAAACTGCATACATTTTTACAAGGTTTTCCGCAATATCGCAATAACGTAGGTGGCGAACAAGACATCCGTCAGGGCGTTAACAGGTTAAAGTATGGCGATAGCGCACATCCTATATCTAACGAGTGGAGGATGGATGTGTCACAACGGAACAATCTTCCTGAATAATGATACGCCATCGTCAAAACAGCTTTGACAGTTTTAGGGAATTACTTATGTTTAAGCCTTGGTCATGTTCCTAAAAGTTGGCTAGATGTGTCATCCCAGCTCTCATTTTGAAGCACTAAAAGAATGTAATTATTATGATCTGTGCTGACAGCTTTTTAAAACGCATATGTATACTTAAAACTATATTACCTTAAATATTGTTTCTTCTTCGACTACCTATCCCTATATATTTTTTTCACTTGATTGCACTTAAAGGCCTTGGTAGCTCAAGGTAGTATTCACCTGTCGCTACTCGCCCATAGATGGCGCGGATAGTTTGAAACAGAAAATGAAATGTAAAATAACAACTATTGTATTTAAAAATAATAACTTATCATCAGCTATAACATCCAACCAGAATCAAATTCCTACAGTTTATGTCAAACAATGTTTTTTTTTTTCTTTTTGGCACCACTGATGAAATATTGCTGAAAAATCACTTTTCGTTTCAGGATCAACTTTACTAACCAGACCCAAAAACCCGACATGATGAAAACTCCCAAGACCATAGCAGATGACAGTGCAAGCGAAAGGACGATATTGTGACAGTGCAGGGACATTTAGCCATGAACGAAGCAAGTTCCTACGAGATGGAAGTCCGAACGGAGGAGCCAAAAGAAAAGCCCAAACCTGCGTCGGGAAAGATTTTCTATAACCCTGGAGTTATAGACGAGGAGACTGATGATACCAGTGTGCTTGACAGTTCGATGGTTGAGTCTCCGATGCTTGGCGCTGGGTTTAGGGGAAGTGGGTTCCTGAGGCCACCGGTTACGTTACATGCGTCGAGCAGCCTTCATAGAATACCGACGTATAGTAGTTCCATTGGGCAGAGCACTGTCTACAGACAAGATACATGCAGGTAACACTAATACCTTAGAACATACATATATGTATTTCCAAAACGGAAGGCATAGTATATGAAATTTAATTTTCATTACCAGTTAGCAAATGTACGTCTAATTGTAGGTTTAATAGCTTAGACTAAAATATCTACAATTTTAAATAAGTTGCCGACAAAATAAATAAGGAAAATTGGTTTATCAAAAGTTCTCTTGTACTCCTTCCAAAAGTGGTAGATAAAATAATATCTACCTAACATAGGGTAATTCAATATTCTTAGTAAAAGCGATGATATGTGATTAAAGTAGGGGAATGAATATGATTTCGGTATCTACTTTTCTTGCTACTACCTATATGATGCTGACTGTACGTAGTATCATTGTAATAAGCAAATTTTTGAAAAAAATAACTGACTGATGAGTTTCTTTCGGCGTTTCTTCTCGGCATAAGTCTCTTGATAAACGCTAGTAGTTTTTGACTTATAAAGGTGCTATTGCGGCCAACTTGCAGAATAAAGTTCATTTATTTCATTTATTACCACATACATTGCGATTGTAGGTTTATAACTAGTGTACCTGTGTGACATAGGTGCTGTTTGGTGGTACACAACCATGTGTATGGTGCCGACTTAACATATTTTTAGTAACCAGTAATAAAGAAGAGATTCATTTATTTTAACGTGAACTCAGTCAGGGGCTACATCAATGTACAAAGGATGTCAAAGCTATGTACACATTTTTCACCTTATTAGCATCGAATAAGGTCCAAGAATGTTAACATAATGCCGAATTATTTATCCAGCAATATCTGAGACCGCGTCGAATTCGCCTCGTCATAAGTCACTGAACAAATGTTTAAACGTGCAAACGAGTCTTTTTCTAAGAAAGATAATATGGTAGAAACAAATATTTCATCATTACCTAACATAGAGTAGACATTTTTACTATTAGGTGATACTATAGCGCACTAAGTAAGAAAAGGTCGACGTAGGTACTAAAATAGTGAAATCGGATTGTTTTTCAACCTGTTGTTAATTAACAGGAATAGTGGTTCTGATGCATCAACCTAATTGTTACAAGTATGTATTCACAGATTACAATTTATACACGAATTTAGTTATCGAATACTTAACCTAGATCTATTTTGAAACTATAGATTAATTTATGAGAGGCATCAGTAATATGCAATAAAGGTGCATTGCACTTTACTATATGGGGCATTTACTGGACAGGGAAATCACAACATCTCGTACCTACAGCTGTACACAAAGACAATAGCGTTTATTTCAAGGAATTAGTTCAGGCTATTGCCGTCTGTATTGACGCCTGAACATGCTCGTCTTCCGCACGTGCGATAAACATCTGCAATATAGTTGTAATGTTAATTTAATATTAGTGGCTTATAATTAATATGATCTTATTTTTACTTATTGATGTTATTTGTAAGGGCACGAGCCCCGAAGCACGTCCTTGAAAGCGCTATCTAATCAGCGATACATAGATAAATGACTTCAGTACCCATCGAAATAGTTTCGTTAAATGTTTATTCGCATTTCGGAATCAATCGCGTGTGTTTTGTTATTATATGTTATTTCTAATTTTTGCTCGGGTATTTTCTGTGTCGGTTAGTTTTGTCATATCAGTAGTGAAAACACGTGAAAAGTGTCAGAAAATGCGTCGTAGACGTAAATAGTGATAAGGGAGACATTATCGTTGTTGACCAACGTTGCTCCACTTTTGTTTGAATTAATCACCAGTGACAAGGTAGGTACGTCTCGGCTAGTCTATTTTATAGTGCGATATATTTACTAGAATCCATACTTAATGTAAATGCAACACTGTGTCTGTTTGTCTGTTATCTCTTCACGCTTAAACCGCTGAACCGAATTAGATGAAATTTGGTATGGCGATAGTTTCAGTCTCGAGGAATTGTACAGTGTTTATCCCGGAAACCATCCCTTAAGGGCGTGGAAGTTTGTATGGAAGAGCGATAACTAGGTAAACGCCTGATGTAAAAACAGCAATAAAATTCTAACGCGATGGACGAGTTCTACGGGGATGGAGTCGCGAGAAATAACTAGTAAATAAATTGTTCACTGACAGACTAAATATCAGATTGTCAAAATTAGTTGTATTTAAAGCACTAAAAATAAATAAAATAAATAAATATTTTTGGACAATCTTACACAATTCAACCTAGTCCCAAACTAAGCAAAGCTTGTAACTAAAATAGTTACAAGAAAATAAGAATACAGCTTCCCCTGTATTGCCGATTGTTTAAAATATTTTTTATGGAATATGCTAACTATTCACTTATAGCGGACATTCTTCAGGTTTCATAGTTCTTCCAAATACAGTCTCATCATCCGATTTGATCAATACATACTAAAGTTTGTCAAGAGTTTAGGATTATTTCAAAACGATTATAAACTTTAGAAACAGAAACTTGTGACGCTGATGATAATTAAAAGCTTGTAAAACTATAAAAGGTACACCGTTTATATTAATCTGATTATCATATTATCAATTAATAATTTGTCTGAAAAAGGGATTGCAACTTTTGGAGAACAATATACGTAGTTACAATCAGTGGTAGTTAAATTAAATAAATGAAAGTTTGTTAAAAGTATCGATATCATTTGAACTGAGAAACTAAACCTACCAGTACCTATATACCTACAGGAGAATTTATGATGTTTGTGAGAACCTTATTTTTTTTGATGTGACTTGATGGCGATTGTAAATAGATAATGATATCATTTCTTATACACCTTTTATGAGGTGGCACAACCGAAGGCTAATTGGCCGAAGTGTCACTTTCCAAGGCTCACAAACATAAAAGTAAACACGGCGGGACGCGCCTTAATCTGGCAAATCCACAAAAATCCTCAAACACTGATACGTGTCTTGCTAATCTTGATTAATCGCTGCTAGAGACATTTCCACTACGCGACGAAATGACTTAGAAAAAGTTAGTGCGCGATCTTACCTTAATCCAGGTAAACTGATGAAACAACATGACTGACGAGATGAATCATGTTGGTTAGGTACAGAGCTACCTAACTGACAATACCTGTGGAATGGAGTTATTTTATTTCTCATGTAAATAAATAGCCATGTTACATAGGTAGGCCAGTGTTTTTTTAAATAATTTTTGAATATGTCGAAAAGCCGTCTCGACAAAACTAAACTACAGTATAATTATCGAACCTGAGGGGCTAATCCGAACTTCGTATCGTGCCGTCCCTTTCAATCATATAATGTATAACACGAGAGTGCAAGGATGGCACGATACGAAGTTCGTATTTCGAAGTTCGGAGTAAAGGGCCTGCTCACAAAATTTCACGAGATAAGAATAACCGGAATTCTGGAAATCCGGACATACCAAAGCATTTTTGTCGAAGCTGAAGCGGAGACCTCTTCGTTTCACTGGGTCAAACATTAGTTAGTTTTTACTGTCGTTATATTAGTTATTACTGTCGGGGATGCTAAGAAAATGACAGCAAAGGGTTGACCGACCGAACCGAGTTCGGTTTTCGGTTTCAGTTTGACGGTAGGCTTATTCAACGTTAACCTACCTATAAACCTTGCGAGCACTTCGAAAATATAGATAACCTCCACCTTTGCCGCTCAGACACCAAGCAAATAAACAAAATACAAGTGTATGGTTTTCTGTAGCTCCAATAGAAGAAATAGCGTTGGCACAATTTTGAGATGTATTGTGATGTGCCTAATGTGGCGGTCAAAGGGATAACGGAATTTGGCATAATAACTCTGCGAAAAGCTTTCCTATCTATTTCTCTCGTGACTTACACGACTTTTTTTCTCTTATCTTTCGGTCGATATCTATGTGCAAAAGTTACTTTTCCTAATATTTGAGTGCAATAAGAGTAAGGCTTTGCTTTAAAGCCAGGTAAATTAACTTTATCTTGAGCCATTCGATATGTTATGACCCAAAACTGTGCGTCAAAGTCAACAGTTTTGGGTTTATCAATAGGGATTTTCGCAAGACGTTTTATTGGGTAGGATTCTGCGAACATTTTAGGTAGCCTTTACGTATTTACCCAGAGATAGGATTATTATAATGTATGTAAGGTTGCGTATGCTGCTATGAAGGTAAATGGCACTTGTATGAAAACGTAGCCCATTTACTGATTATAACTTACATAAAATATACATTTTTTACAGTTTCACGTATCCTAAAAAATAAAATATAAAGGGTATTTGACTATTTAGCTATGTAACAGGCTATATAGTAAGGACAGACAGACATGACGAGGGTTCCGTTATTGCCATTTTGGCTACGGAACCCTAAAAATAACAACTGTCTAACGAAAAAAAAATTTTAGAACAGAGTCCACGGAGAACCATTCCTCCAGGATCCAGCACGCGTTGCCCATTAGTCTTCATCAGCTGCCACTTGATGCACTCGCCACGCGCCTTGCAAGTGCATGATGACTTGATGAGCACTATTACGGGGGCGATCTGCCCTATTAAAGTACGACTCAAGCGCATATGAAACTCCAATGCACTTGTAACTTTATGTTTTCACTTCTCTGTATTGCACCGTTGCTACAATCAGGATATTTTAATTTAATACGGTGCGATTGCCAGTATTAGCGGATATGATATATTTACTGGTTATGATTCAGAACGCGAAGTGCTTTTTTATCAAAAAATAATATAGATACTTCATGCCATGCAAAATTACTATTTATCACGTGTGTATCTTTAGATCTGTGTTGTGCATCTGTTAAGGAAAATTTAAAGTTGTACTATCTATATCTACTTTCGGTTTATCACGTCTTAGTTTAGGACCCATGACCCCGAATAAGTTAGGTATATGTAAAAATTTCATGTTCAATTTTTTTTAAACCATTAATATTTCCAATCTTTAGTAATGGTATATCTACTATGGAATATGGTTAAATTAGGCTTGTTTTACAGCAATAGGTACTGAAAAGCTAGAGGCGTTCATAAAATAAATTCGTACAAATTAGACATTTGGTAAATGATTCATTCAGAGTTAAACAACTTTTCGAGATTAGTTTTTCCAATTACGTACGTACAATAAATTGGATTGCGAAATATTCATCTGGTAACTAAATTATTTGCAACCTTACCTGTTTATTTGTCCATATATTATGTAGTTATCATATCACCCAGGTGCTTATTTTAATATCACGACTTAAAATGTCGCCTTATTTACTCGATATACAATAACATCGTGAGTAAATTTGTTTACGGAGATGTGTTGTAAATTATCCACAGAGACGGAAATACTAAGTACCTACATACCTTGTGGCTTGTGATATCGGAAATTAAAAGGAAAATTATTAAGTTTTTATAATGTACAAGAAAAAAAAAACAGATGTACAGAAACTTCTCTATGTACTAATCCTTATCGGATAAGTGCACAGTACGGCTTACAGAGAAATCAAGTGTTATCAGTTTTTTTATCATTAATATTGTTTTCAGCAATCTACAATTAAAATGTGCCCCCATCACTTTTACAATGCATTATTTATCATCGTAATGTGTTCGTAGGAAATTCTAATTAAAACATATAACTAAGTAGTATCCAAGCAATTAGGTACAGAGCAATGATACAAAAAAGCGGCCAAGCGCGTGTCGTGCTACGCCCAATGAAGGGTTCCTTAGTTGCCCACCCGTAATGTAACGGACTTAATACACACTAGGTAGTAAATTTATTTCAACATAATTTAAAATTAAACTTATAATGCATATAAAATTACAAATTAAAATAAAACTAAAACTCACCTAAATATACCTATCAAAAACCCGAATCTAACAGGCCGCATTGCCACGTGGCATGGTGCCAGGTAAAGGCCAACATTTTGGTCACGTGTTGCGTCGACCAGATGCCCAGACAGATCTTTGAAGATCTTATGGGCTCCCGGTCCCCATGTCCCAAGTGTTTTGACTCCGAAAGGCCCAAATATGTAACACACTTCCTATGTGTTTAACAGAACTAACAATTTAACAATAGAAATTATACCAAAGTTTGTTGTTCATGTGCATATTTTCTTAAGTTCGGCTATTATTCGTTAAATAATAATATCTACTAAGCTGTGTAGTCCTTTAAATTCATATATACTACAGCGATGAAAATAGCAATTTAAACACTTGTGTAAGTGGGTGTGTCCGTGTAAGTAATGTAGGCGTGTTAAAAACACTTTGATGCTCGACCTTCTGAAAATGATCAGGAGTAACAAATTAGAGGGGAAGTATTAGCGGACCAATTTGCACATGTCAAATTAGCTATTTAACGAAATGGTCTGCCGCCATCTTGGTATGTAATAAAGGATGTATTGCATTTTAGAATACCTAAATGTATACATGAACGGATACAGATAAGGCGAGAATAGTTTTTCACTGTCATAGTCTAACATTGACATAAGATTGAAGTTCAAAAATTATTTATTTCACTTTATAAAAGTATATCTGGCAAAACTACGGTTATGTGGCAGTAGGACGTAACCGGGGGCTTAGGTGAGTGACAGTGACACATGATTATGCGACCTCTCTCAATTCACAGCACGCGAGTGGACGAAGTATTTAAATATCCCGTAATAAATAAATCTGACTCATACATTTCGAATTCGAATTTAATATGAATTTGTATCGCGTGGTCGCTTTCACGCGCAACAAGGTAAACAATAAACAATACGTTCCAGAATGCGAAACGTAAGTGTCGAATTGATCTAATGGTCGTTGTTAACTCCCTTTGACCCTGCGTCCTATTTAGAGTAGGTACTTAATATGGTCAAGAAAAAAATTGTCAATTTTGAAGTGACAGAGTTAAAGTAGATACGTCCGGGACGACTCAAGTCGCGAAATCAATATTTCGATATAAGGTCGAAACTGTCGAAAGCCCTGATGGAAAGTTGGAGTGGATACCTACGTAAGTATGGCGAATTATGTTATATATTATTATATACGGACAGACATATCGCTACGGTTGGCGTTATCATGAGCTATCAAAATGCGCCCTGGGTCCAATGATTTCAAATGAAAGGATAAGCCCGTCCGAACATTGAAGTGAAGGTTGAAGGGTCAGCGTGCGTCTTACCAAAAAGCCATTTACCAAAGTGTGAACCATTTACACATTTGTTTTTTGTGTTCACAATTCTATAATTAAATGACAGCAACGTTTACTTTCCAGTTTCCATTACAAGCTCACCCCTATAACTAGAACCTAATATACTGGAACGAGTTAAGAAATATAGTATCTTGGATGTTGATTAAATGAAACATGGATACCGGACCAGGAGGTAAAAACTAGAATTGAAATAGCCAGAAACGCATTGCAGAATATGAAGAAACTGTTAACCAGGCGCGGATCCAGGATTTTGTTCAGGGGGGGGGCACTTCCGAACTTTCCGAAAATAAAACTGACTTTTGATAACTGTTGTCAGAACAGATTTCCTACGTCAGGACATAGGCAATTGCCCTCCCCTGACACTGGCTTCAGGGGGGGGGGGGGGGGGGGCAATTGCCCCTGTTGCCCCCCCCCCCCTGTATCCGCGCCTGCTGTTAACCAAGGAGAATCAAAATGGGGGTGAGATGGCGAATGGTCAAATGCTGCATTCTACTAATTCTCACGTAGTTCCGGAAGCTGGACTTTAAAGCAGAATTTAATTAATAAATTAAGAGCCTTTGAAATGAGGATCTATCGAAGAATGCCCAAAATGGACTGACAGAATATCAAATAATAAGGTATTATTGATGATGAAAAAGGATATGAAACGTATGTCCAAAATATGCTTTCCTCCTTTTGATTGTATTAACTACTAATACAATCAAAAGGAGGAAAGCATATTTTGGACATACGTTTCGAAATTAAAAATATGAGATACTGAGACGAATAATCGAAGGAAAAATAGCAGGAAAAAGAGGTCGTGGTGGAAGAAGAACATCTTGGGTAAAGAATGTGAGAGAGTGGTTGGAGGCTGACGGCACGGAAAAACTAATTCGCATGACTACAAATAGGTCGACATATAGGCAAATGGTCGCCGACTTGCGTTCGTACCAAATGTACCAAATTTCTTGCCCCCAAATCACGCCCGTAGGGTCTGTCCTTAATGTATACATACCTATATGTACCTATGTGAATGCTTTCTTCTACTTTCCTTTATGATTTTCTAAAAATCTCTGCTCTTGGGATGGCCCAATTTCAAAACTGTTTTTAACGTAGACAGTAGGAACAGAGCGCCGTTGTGGGTCAAATACAGGCTCGTACCAATGAGTTTCTAGCAATTTATCTACGAAATGTAATTTGGTATTTACTGTTAGCTTTTCTATTAAGAAAAATATAGTGAAGAAACCTACATACCTGCATCTGCGAAGTTTAATGGTGTATGTGAAGGTCCCCAACCCCAGTAGGGGTTCAGCCCCCACAGTCCAGCTGAGACTAAACCCCGTTCCATCTTCTCTCTCATGAGATGAAGCCTTTGCCCAGCAGTGGGACCATCGTCTAAGAAAACAAGGTCTGACAATCCGGATCGTGATACCAGTGACGTCACTTTCGACGACACACTAACACTTACGTCCGCATATCACCGATAGGCTGATGCCGTACCTCGTGTCACCCACTACTACTAGCCGATGTACCGGATTGCCATACCTGGCGCAGTATATTATTTTATCATGACTGTGTACTTCATCCGCATAGATATTAGATGGTAACAAAGATATACTGAGGTAATTTTTTTCTGTCAGTTGTCTGATGCTGTTAATATTCTGTGAAAAATTACTCAAAAGAAAAAATAAATGTGCGCTATCTTGGAATTGAAAATGCATGTCATTTTCATAATCGGCACCCCGAGGAACCTCGAAGATGACACCCAAATCGATTATTAATAAAAATAAATGTCCGCCATCTTGGATTTGAAAACGGATGTTATTTTCGTAATCGGCACCCCGAGAAACCTCGACGATGACACCCGTGTCGATTTTTAAGAAAATAAATGTTCGCCATATTGGATTTGAAAATGCATGTCATTTTCGTAATCGGCACCCCGAGGAACCACACAGATAACACACATATCGATTTTTAAGAAAAATAAATTTCCACCGTCTTGGATATGAATTTTCGTAATCGGCACCTCGAGGAGCCCCGACGATGATACCCATATCGATAATTAAGAAAAATAAATGTCCGCCGTCTTTGATTTGAAAATGCATGTAATTTTCATAATCGGCACCCCGAGGAACCTCGAGGATCACAAACTTGGAACCCCTTTTTCACCCTTTTAGGGGAGCAATTTCGAAAAACGCTGAAATATGTTTTATGTATTTGAACAAAGTCTATATACGAAGTTTTAAATCTCACTTTAAAAAATATTTGCTCCCCGTACAAACTTGGAACCCCTTTTCACAAAAATAGAAAAACGCAATGTAGCAATATAGCATTAGAGCAATTTAGAAAAACGTTGACAAATCCTTTTTTATCCCTAGCCTACGTTACAAATGTAACCGACTGTGCAAAAATCAACTCTCTATAGCGTTAGTAGTTTCTGCTGTGCGTTGATGAGTCAGTCAGTCAGTCAGTCAGTGAGGGCTTCTTCTTTTATATGTATAGATGATTATGATGATGAGGAGTTTTTGCTACAAAATAATGGAGAATTGATTAAAATCCTATGATTCAAGTGTAGTCGAACTCATATGCAGCTGGACAATTTGGTGCTTAGTCTATATATTTCACCCGTTGGAAATTTAATAGGTATGACAGTTTAAACATGACCTGAAAGCAACACGGTACAAAGGTGTTGAGCCCTTTATGAGGCTGACCATACTATATGGTATGCAATAAAAATATAATAAGGACATGATTTATAGATCGATAGATAAAACGAGTCCATTGTTATTTGTAAATCACAAGATAATCATTTTATTACTGTAGTTTTAGGCTGAATGGTGGAGCATAAACAAAACACCTTCATACATATGATGGATGGATAGATAAGTGCACTTGTACTATTATTAAATCGTCTATTCAAAGGGAATTATAGTTATAAGAAGTATTTAAAAGGGTCGCACAAAATAAAATCATTCTGTATATTCCTTACAACGTCAATACAGGCACTTGCTGAAAATGATTTTCCGTAGTGAGCTGATAATTTTGATTATAGAATCTCGCGATACAATTATACAGTGTTTAGCGCGTCGTTGTGCGGAGCGGCAGTCGTGACCGCGGCATTATCGCGCGATGCTTCAGGAGCGAGCGCTCAGGGGGATGGAGCACACACTCGGCTGACGGTGAGGCGCGCGCACCTCTCAGCATGCACGCCGACCCGGAGTCCCCCGCCTGCCGCGAGGAGCAAAAACTCCTGCCCGAGGACTGGCTGAAAGTCAAAACCGTCTCCGCCAACGGAAACCTCTCCCCTGGGGTATACTACCCCACGGCCAGCAAGAGGTTCGTCGATCCGCGCAACCCTGTGCCGTCACCGAGCCCAACGTACTGTTTCGCTTTTGTTTATCGTCCCGCACTATCCCCTACGTGTTATATGTTTAATACTTATACATAATTAACATAAGACATTGTCTAAGTTTAACTAGTACACATTATCGACATTAACATTGACGAAGGTCGCCAATCGCTACCGTACTGACGATGCAAGCGTGAACTAGGCATTCTCACTTACAAACGCATAGATCATAACGAGCGGCCATTCATGCGGATAGTTCTAATGAGTCGTTTGTTCTTTACAGGAGCCGCTCGCACAGACATGGAGCTACGCGGAGGACGAGGCGGCGAGCCATTCTCAAAAATGGAGAGTGCAATATTCTCAAGTCACGCATCTCGCAACGGCGGTTGCGATTCCTCCAAGATATGTTCACCACCCTAGTGGACGCACAATGGCGATGGACTCTGCTCGTTTTCACACTATCCTTTATACTCTCCTGGCTGGGATTCGCATTAATTTGGTGGCTGATATCATTCACACACGGAGACTTAGAGCCTGACCACCTCCCGCCTATGCAAGATACTTCAGACTGGAAACCGTGTGTGTACAACATTCATGATTTTACATCATGCTTCTTGTTCAGTATTGAAACTCAACACACCATCGGCTACGGTTCGCGAACGACCACTGAAGAGTGTCCGGAAGCTATATTTATTATGTGCCTTCAAAGTATTGTGGGTGTTATGATCCAAGCTTTCATGGTTGGTATTGTGTTCGCTAAAATGACGCGACCGAAGCACAGGACACAGACGCTTCTGTTTTCTAAATACGCGGTCGTGTGCCAGAGAGATGGTGAGTTATGCCTAATGTTCAGAGTAGGGGATCTCAGAAAGTCGCACATTATTGGTGCAAGTGTGAGAGCTCAACTTATTCGATCAAGAACCACTAAGGAGGGCGAAGTGCTTTCTCATTACCAAACAGAACTAGAGTTGAATGCAGATGGATGTGACAGTAATTTATTCTTCATCTGGCCTATCACTATGGTACACAAAATAAACGCTGAAAGTCCCTTTTACGGCGTGTCTGCAGCCGATGTGCTTCAGGAGAGATTCGAAATAGTAGTTATTTTAGAAGGGACGATAGAATCGACAGGGCAGACGACGCAAGCTCGTTCTAGCTACACGAACAGTGAAATTATGTGGGGACATAGGTTTGCGCCGCTAGTGACGTACAACCGCGAGCGCCAGGGCTACGAGGTTGATTACTCCAAGTTCGAGGAGACGATGCAGGTGGACACCCCGCTGTGTTCTTCCAAAGAGCTGGATGAGTTCTACGGCAGCCAGACTGAGCACCGATCAATCGGTGAGTTCATTTCCCAAGTCAAATCCCGTGGTGTTGGTGGCTGGCTCTACATGCGACAAACTAATCAGCAAAAGCTTTAACATTCGTGCGCTCTATCGCTAACTGAATCTCATTAAAAATAATATAGCACCTAATCAAGATAATTCACGCCATTCTTCGTTACTATTTGATATACTTATTATTAGTTTACATTTCCGCAGATGTCTGATGTTATCTTTATTTGTTTGGGGTTACCGGGTGAGAGGTCTAGATACTCTGTTGCCATTAGGTCATATAAATGAGCTAATACTAAGTAATCTTCTGCATAAGGGGGATCGTATCATGTCGCTTTCCAGAAAAAGGGTTTAACGGGCAAACTTATTTAAAACACATTATCGTATACACACCATTACATCCCGTCAAATTAACGAAATTCATAAAATAGTCTACTTACTCTATTTTAGCTTTTAAAAATTCTTTTAAATATAGGTACTTAATTCTCATTTTTACTTAACTAATGTGGAAATTTATTACCTACTTGTACATATTTCAACAAAATGCATATTTGTTGTGGAAATTAGATAATGTGATTGACTAATTAAGTACAATGCAATGAGATGTATTTGTAAACATGATTAGTTCCTAGTTGCACGAATTTGCCCGAAAATTGAGGAGAAATCCTTAAACCATATTTTCTCTTTAAGTGCCAAAGCCGAAGGCTCATCGTAGTATCAATGTTATACAATATACATATCATTTGATATAATATCAGAACAAATTATAGTTATTACACACATTATTCATCGGATGAATGTGAGGAGAATGAGTGTGAAATGTCTGGAGTTGAAGAATATTAGTATAAAATGTTATTTATTTAAATAATATCATTTACTAGCGACCCGCCCCGGCTTCGCACGGGTGCACTATTTAATGTATGTTATTATACATATAAACCTTCCTCTTCAATCACTCTATCTATTAAAAAAAACTGCATCAAAATCCGTTGCGTAGTTTTAAAGATTTAAGCATACCTACATAGGAATATAGGGACAGAGAAAGCGATTTTGTTTTATACTATTTGTAGTGATGAAGTAAGATGGCGAGTAGACACATGTGTACAAATTGTACATATTTTTAATGTATGTGGCAAAAAATAGGCATTGTGACTGTAGCCAATAAACTTAAGTGCATTCATAAAATTTTAGAGAGTGTAGCTAATGCCAACACATTTTGCTTTTGTAAAAGTGTCAATTAGGTATAACAAAAGTTGTAAACACTACAAAGTTTCTTATTCAATAGCATTGAACTGTGTTATTATTCATTAGACTATGCTGTTGTATTCACGTGCATGTCACATAGGTATGAATATGAGTACCTGCAATGGCTACTGTATTCAGTACCGCATACTGCATCTTGATTTGTTCATTGTCTATATGTATGAGTAGCTATCTAGATTTATCTACACATCACTGATTCTGATTTATGATCTACTGTTGTAATCAGTGTAAACTATTTAGTTTATTTTGATTACAAATAATATTACTCTGCAGTCTTAATGAAAGTTGTTGAATGCAGTTGGTTTTCTTTTATTTTTCGGCACTATTTTTTTATGGGATGCGTATAAACGTATTTATTGAATTTAACTTTTATTGTTCATTGTTGTAAGGCGTGACTGGGATGCTAACACGTTGAGCGTAATTTATATAAATCTCTTCAGTGGTCCGTATTGTACAATGTACCTCGTAATTAGGACCTGTATCATCATTTTCACATGACTCATTTACTTCAGTTAGTAAATAAGTAAAGAATATTAAAATGTCTACCAAAATAATGAACGTCTGAAGTTATCTTTATCATAAACAGTTTTCGACTACGTATGTCAACTTTTTTCTATATTTATTTATTTATGATATGATCGAGCGACCGCAAGAAACAATAACGGAATCGTTAAAACTGATTTTAGCTAGGGGATTGTCCCATAAGATGAATAGGATGTGCCATTTTGCCAATTTATTTTGTTATATAGACAACTGGATCCCCCTTTTTGAGCCAGGAAGCTCGCCAGATTCCGACGACCTTTAAGAATATTGACTTCAATAAAAGGTAATTTCTCGCCACTTACTGTGACAATTACTATGCCAACTTTGGAGCATTATTTTAACGACCATACTCACATTTTATGTCTGCACATTTATAATTTAATATTCTTTATTTTTGAGGCTCTGAGTCGTATATATAATTCAGAAGCATTTGAAGCATTATACTATCTATAGTTAAATAATTTGCATTATGCATTAGCCACTCATTGTTTTTGTTTGTAGTTTCGTAACGAAGATAAGAAATGCCGACAATTTAATATTAGGTAGGTACTTTATACAGAGTTATGTAACGAAAGTTACCTAATCGTTTTGTTAATTGTTGTTATTTTTTACATACGAAATTAAGATCCTGACGTATGTTGCTTTTCTAAAATATTTATTTCATGTAGACCAAGTAACAGAAAATAGTAATTAAATGGGTAATAGTAATGTTGAGTGGTAGAGGATGCATTAAGTTCGCGATTGTACGATAATTTTTACTTTTGTGCAATAAAGATTAATAAATAATATAAATAAATAACAAAAAAGAGGCCTAGAAAAATCTGAAAGTTATTTTTTGTTTTTAAGTCCAAAATAAATAAACTATCTTTCAAACAAAAAGAACAAAGACATAAAGAAAGAAAATACCTTACAGAAAAATATTGCTAACAGGGTACTAGTAATGTTGACTGGTAGAGAATGGTTAAAGCATTAAGACCAATGAGAAGATGAGTAAATAGTAATAATACATATATTTATGTTGCATTACACACATTCAAATACAATAAAACTAATAATACCAATAAATTTTATTTAACTATTATTACCGCCTGTAAATCAATAAATGTTTATCTTATAATATCAATGTACAATACCTACACGTATACCGTAAAAGGGGGCGAGTAGGGCGAAATCGACGTTCAAACCTGGATAAAAGTTTATTTTTATATGTGGCACATTGATTTATATACAAAAAAGTGTTCCGGATGTATGTATGTTAGTTTGTCAATGATAATTTGTTGTTTCATTTCATAGTTTCATCGATAAACACATAATAGTAGGCAATCTCAGCTCATCCCGTAGTTGGGGTTAGAAGGGAGAGCAATGGGGTGAGATGGCAAAATTGCTAGAGTTGATACTTTCAGATTAAGACAATAGCTTGACTTGACAAGAAAATATTTTATTTATGTAGCAAAAGTATATTTTTATTTCTGTAAGGTGTGACCTTTATTTTTATGATGTAGACTATATCTACGTCTTCTAGATATATTTTTTAATTACTTTGGTATATATGGAATTAGTAAGGTGAATCCCATCAAAAACACAATATGAAATGAATAACAGGCAAGTTCAAATATTAACAATAAGCAACTTTACATATAATGGGGCCGAGTTCTGGGTAAAAAGTCCTCAAATTTTAGTTATAGGATCATGTCACACAAAAGAATTTAAATGTTAATAGACAATTACTTACGCAGTGCGTTTGTTTCACTTGGGACAAATATTTATAGATAGCATGTACCCAAGCAACAAATAAAGACAACATTTTCTAGATACTGTTAAGGTTGTTATTTAGAAATAATATGTCCCTTTAAAATCTTTGTTCATACGACTAGCGACATCCTGGCGTAGCAGCAAACTAAAATATTGCGAGTTTAAATCGCCGGCTTTTTAAATACCTATTCTATATAAATTCACGAGTTGAATAAAAGTACAGGATAAAAGTCGGTTAGTAAGGTTAAAACACTCAGTAATAGGCTGTATTACTGTATGAAACAAATAAAAAGCACATTTTAATATAACATGGTTATTTAATTTGCAGTTTCTTCAACTCCTCCGATACTTCAATATTTTTTAAATAATATTTACAATTTTATCATATGCAAGACACTTTCGACTACTCATGTAAATTGACAACCCTGAACTAAAAACATCAACCCCGTTTGTAACACCAACTCGCCCCAGTCATGACCGATTTGTCCCCGTTGTCGTCCCAACTCACCCCTCAAAACATGCCTACTCACCCAATAAAAATCCTCAAATGCGGTTCAACCGTTTTCTATGTTACAACCGTTATAAATAAGGAAAATATTTCTGTTCTGTTTATCAATAAGACACGTAAGTCTATAAACATTATCCGAAAGGTTGAAAAACACTTACTTTGGCAAATTTCACATTAAAACGAAGTTAAATTCACACAAAATCCATTCATCATTTGTGTTTTAAAATTTTATTATTTTGCAACTTAGTATTGCCAAAACAAAAAAAATGTCTAAAAATATAATCAAATTACTTTTAGAACAACCTGTGCCCGAAAATTAAAGTAGCTACTGAAAAAATAAATTCTGGATTTGCATCCCTACTCCCCCCGCAATCCCTACTCACCCCATTTTACGGTACGTATAAATGCTCCAAATGACGTCAAATTTCGATTTGATATCGCCACTGCAGCATAAAGTTATTAATCTGCATCTCTATTTTATAAATAAGTAACTTAAAATGCAATGCCGGCATGATTATCTTCATGAGATGGCTAATTGATTAGATTGGTAGAGTGATAATTATATACATAGCCACATGAATCTTTCGCATAACCTAATTATTCATTGATAATATCATTGTTGTATAAAAATCAGGCACAAAAATGAGGTGTCTATAATAAGTATTTGACGCTCTTGGCACGTTAAATTATGTGCCTAAAGATCATACCAGTCTTAAGCCACAAAGGCAAATTAAAAAATTGTTTGCCAATAGTCGTAAACGAATTAAAAATGCCTTAAAATTTTAGTCTCCACAGGAATTACTGAACTCTACCTAAGAAGCTTCCTACCTAGTGCGACATGTTTTTTTTCAGTTATTGAAGTTAGGTGTATATTAATTGTTATCATCTAGTTTTTACCCATTACTACTTTCTGCGAATAAACAAATAAACTAATATCTACAGTAGGTCAGAAAGGTGTTGTGTTAATCGGGCCATTATATGCTTTTTCTTATCTTTTACTTTCCTGTTCATTCACCCCTTACACGAGTATTCAAACATGCCATTTTACAAATAACTAATAATATGATTTACTGCGCTCTGTTTACTTATCTCTGTTTTTCATGAGAACTGACTATGCTATAAGAGATAAAACTACATGAATGGATAATCATTATGTTAATAATAAGCCACCATTTGATTTTACTAGCTGTCACAAACGCAGGTAGAATTTTAGACTGCTTATAGAATCTAATGTTTTGTTTCACTCAATGCAATCTATATGCGCTTGACTTTTTGTAACAAAATGTAAAATGCACTAAGGAGGCGAAATGAATTCTGTCACAAGAGACTGAAGGGCAGAGGTAGGTACTATAGTAATGCCCTATTAGACAGGGATAAATCCATATCTCGTTTCGCTAAAGCTTTGTTTTAAACGCACCATGATTTGTCTATGTAGTTTAAAATACTTGGTGAAGGAAAAATCACACTTAATGTTACTCGTAGTTCTGCTTAATAATATTGTTCTATTACAGTTCTTGTACATTATTTATGAATGTCTTATGTCGTTTCATGTATATGTGTATATATGTTTGTGATGTCACACAGAAAACGCGGAACCCCTCGTTCTGAAGATGCCCGATCGAACCCCAACGGAACCCAAAGCCGAACACAAAGATGGAGATTACACAGTCACACTTTAAGAGATGCGTCGCATTTTTCGTTAAAAAAGTAAAATAAAAATACGCTTACATTAAACAAGAGAAAAAAAAACAAATCTGAAAACGTTATACGTATTGTGAACCCACTTACATAATATATAACATTTCAATAAGTTACTACTAGTCAACTGTAGTTTACAAATTTAATCCGTATTTCAGAATACTAGTTTTGCGCTATATTATCCCTACCTACTTAATTATTTTTGAACCCATTAAATGTTACTTCTTACTTAATAAATAGATACTATTATGTTCGGCCAGTTATACACAAGTCATAAAATTATAGAAGTTATTTAAAAAATAGAGGAATATGATAATAAAAACTCGAGCTAAATAATGAACTAGATGAATAATTGAATATGGAACTTCGATCGAAGTTGAATATCGAGGGCCGAATTCGAGCGACAGAGACGGAATTATTTCGTCTCCGGTTCGCAGTATGATGAAAATATATCTATCCAAAAAAACATACAAATAAAAATTTCTAATACGTATACATATAATTAATACCCTATATCACTAGTTCAATACTTCAAACATTCCATTTTGCTGGATATACATATAATAAGAGTAATATTTTTTATGTTTGTCCAATTACGTAGTTTAAGTTGAATTTCTATATATATTTGTTCAAGGAAATCGTTATAGTTTTGTGAAAACTTTATGATTTGTATATTCGAATCTTAAGCATAGCGTAAAGTGTAAATAAATGTTTGTTAATGTGAATGAATATTCAAAATGTATGTTGTAAAGTTTTTCTGTGTGTTTTATTTGCCTTGTTTATTTTGTTTTCGCCCCCTGTTTTTTTTTTAATGAAGAACGACACCACCTATTTAGCATTTACTGCTTGCTAAAGTTTATTTTGTTCAATAATTAATGATCCTGAACTTAAAAACAGCATATCCCGATTTTTATTTCATCAATACAAAATAAAGCAGTACCACCTCGTACTTTTAATAATTTGGTGTCATTCAAACTTTTATCGCAATATCATTTGCAAAATGGACTCGTCCAACGATTTGTATTATTGGGAATAAGCTATATATCAATGTGGTGTTTCTGTTTGTGCCGTCCTGCTTCTTTCTGGTACGTATTCTATTCAATTATAATATGGTAGGGTCATACACGGATTTATGTTCGCGTCTTTCCTGTGGACATATCAAAAGTTAAGGGCTACAAAGCTTAATTTTGGATTGGTCTAGTAACCCGAATAAACACTGTCTCCGTTTTTATAAACCCGTGTAATAAACCATCACTTACGTGCACATAAGTCGTTAACTATTGACCACAGGAGGGACGACTTTTGTTTTTCAACTGTGTATCTGTATGACCCAGTACCTATTAAGAAGTAGCTTCATTCCTTTTTGTGTACAATAACGTCGCTGGCAAACATGCCTACCACCTGACTGATAATAAGTAGACACAGCAGCCACAGATTAATGGCAGCCTACACCTACGCCTACGCCTGCGACTCCAGAAGAGCCACAAGCGCATTGCCAATCCTTTATTAATTTGAGTATTCGTTATTTAATATTTTTAAATAATAGGTGTACCTATGTGGCTTGTAAGTAAATAATCTTGAAAAAATGCAAAATAATTGTAAAAGCCTAAGTGCGAATCGCAAAATTAAGTAGCACATTTTTAATAGTCAGAGTCTGTACTCCGAACTTCGAACTTCGCATCGTGCCGTCCCTTTCACTCTCGTGTTATTCACTATATGAGTGAGAGGAACGGCACGATACGAAGTTCGGATTTCGAGTTCGGAGGAGCCCCTCGTAGGTCGTAGATAGATACAGTCAATCAATTTGATTTTTGGGCCACTTCGCATCTTGTCACAATATGAAAGCCTCTAGAGATCTCACGTTAAGCCGTCCCCTCCCGGCGAAAAAAAAAACAATAGCATTATTTTATAAGACGACGGGTTAACCCATCACTGTGACAAGGTACGAAGTATCCCAGAAATCAAATTGGTTGAACGTACAATCAGAGTGAAACCCACTGTAGATATTGTTTCGATTCTAAAATCACAACCTATACGAGTTCCTATCGAATAGATTTATTTTAGAGTAGGTAATTGGTATTTAACAATTTGAAGAATAAGTATGTACTTAGTAATATTAATAGGTATGTTTCTATGTTAGGTCTTATTTCCGGGAAAATCTTTTTTTTCTGGGTAAACGCTTAGGACGCCGAATGAATTATATATCCATGTTTTCATAAAACAAAACAATACAGCTCCCAGGGGCCCCTTTCTCAAAGCTACAAGTTACAATTTACAATTTACATTTTCTATTAAAAGGTATTGAA
This sequence comes from Epiblema foenella, assembly GCA_963556455.1. Taxonomy (NCBI): domain Eukaryota; kingdom Metazoa; phylum Arthropoda; class Insecta; order Lepidoptera; family Tortricidae; genus Epiblema; species Epiblema foenella. Next base: position 13,527,365 of record OY747106.1, read on the forward strand.
AAGGGCGCTTCGAGAAATAGGCCCCAGGTATTAAATTAAAGACAGCTGATTTTATTTTTAATACTTACTACGTTGGTGGTGGTGAACAAGCCTTACGTTCCACCTGATGGTAAGCGGTTAACGTAGCTTATGGATGCATGCAATTCCCAATTATCTCATCATCCATATCATAATCCTGAATTATCTCATTTCAGGATACTGCTCTCCCATTCCCGATGACGTCGTGTACCGAAGTTCCATCAACTCTCGAAACCCGTCGTCTCCCCTCGGCATTGCCGACAGATTAGTAGCCGAAGCCATCAGGAGATCCAGTCTTACTAACAGACCCTCGATCGTAAAATATCCGCCGGACTTCTTCAACGGGTCCGCTGAACCCTCTTCATCGTCTAGTGAGGAGGAGAAGACGAAGAAAAAACGACAGTCGAAGAAAATTGACAACTCTTAGTTTCTTGCTTTGTAAATATTTAATTAAAAAAAATGCATACTTATCCATTCAGTTACGATAATTAGTGACGCAATTGAGGTGGTATATTTATAGCAGATGGATGGAAAAGCGCGTTTGTTTATGATTCAATTTGGCACTGGTCCCACCGCCCATGATGAGCGAGAAGCGATTAGAGCTAGAAACTAGAAACGAGTTGGCGAGTAGCGAGAGCGAGTGAGTATTTCCGATAGTTTTGTCGCTCGGCTATAAGCGAGTGTTCGAGTGCGACGGGCGATTATTCGCACCACTCGCTCTGGCGGGGCGGCGGAGCATGTAGTCCTGCATAAACTTGAAGTAAGAATAATACTGCAGCAATACACACATACAAAGATTTGTGAAAGAGGTGTAAGCATAAACAATAAGTACTTATAACACACTTGGGAGCGAGATACAATTACATATATCACCTGTCCCTCATCGCGCATAAGGCCGTAATATTTGTCACCGGCACCGAAACGTCATCGATGAATGCCGTTGCTGTCATACGTCACGGGATGAGATGTCACAATCGTGCCAAGGATGTACCGGTCTTCCTTCTATAGGATCCTCTTTCTACGTGTACAAACCTGCACGCCCACTTGTACTGCCTGCCAAGCGAGATACGCTGAGCGAGTACCGTTGAGCAAGTTTTATCTTTGATAGTTTTAAGTAAGTAAGCTTTTATCGCTGCGATAAACTCGTGAAGAGAGCCCTCGCCGGCAGTGTGAATAAATATATCAGTCTCTTTTACCGACACGGGATCTATATCTTTTGTGCGTTTCATGAGCGAGAAAATAGTCGTTAGCTAATCACTTCCTCGCCCTTGGTGAGACTAGTGCCTAAAAGCAAGAAATGGCCAGTGTTATTAGTGGCGCCATCTATTATTGAGTAGCATGCCGTGAAGTGTTTAATACGATTGCTTACGAAATTATTTGCATAATAGCTTGTAAATTTCTGACTTTCATTCAATGATATCGATTAGAAGACAATAGGTTGAATAGGTGGCGTCCTAAACTTGTTGTTTGTAAATAAGCGCCATCTGTTGCCGAGTAGACAACTTCACGTTTAAGAACGTTTTTTTTAGCTTTTAGCTTGTAAATACATATTCCTAAATTACAAGACGATAAGCTCTTTGTAGTCTGTTCATAGTAGCTTATTCAAACGATAAAATTAAAAATAAGTTTAGGGAATATTAAAGATTAAAATAAAAGACTAGTGTATATGTCATATTTGTATATAATACCTTTCTATTCTGATAAACATTAGGTATCAGGTTAGGTAGTACATATTTAAAAAGCTTTAGCAACAGCGCCCGCGCTGCGGAGGCCCCTGTGTAGTCTCATAGACAATAGAATAATACTTTTTAAACTATAACCTAACTTTTTTGACTGTGACATCTATACTGGCAACAATTTATGATATGTACTCATGCCAAATACAAAGGAACTAGGTTTTTTGCCATGTGAGCAAATGTCACTAATAATAAGTAAAAATAAATTTAGCATTATTTTTGGCAATTTAGTAGGTATAGGTACGATTATATTTAAGCAGTACTGTTATTCTATCGTCTTATACAACAGTCCATATAAAAATATAGTATCTATTATATTTTATTATTTTAGATACTATTAGCTACGTAAGCATTAGCACACCTAACACTTATGTTGTAAGTATATAATGTATATAATTCAATTGGCATTACAAAAGCTGTATATTTAAGTAGTATATACGTAACTAACAAGTGCATTTGCGCGACAAGATATAAATTGATTATCACATTTCATGATCAACTGTTACCTAGGTATACAAGGCTTTTTTGTACCAATAATAATTTACCTGTTTTACATTTAACTATTAGCTAATAAATACAAGCAACCGCTCGAGTATTTGCAAACTAGATGCAACAGACTGAATGAGGGCTACCGGCTACCGCGTATGAATTCGCCCCTGGATCCGCTAGTGTGATGTAAGGTCTCCCAAATAAATAAATAATAAAAAAAATGTGGACAATTTTACACAAATCAACCTAATCCCAAACTAAGCAAAGCTTGTACTGTGGATACTAAGTGACGATATACATACTTATATATATAAATAGATGCTTAGATATATAGAAAACATCCAAGACTCAGGACCAAATATATTCGTGTTCATCACACACAAATAAATGCCCTGACCGGGATTCGAACCCGGGACCTCCAGCTTCGAAGGCAGGGTCACTACCAACTACGCTAAATGTCAAATGTCACTTTTTGTTGGTGAGCTACTCATAATCAATATATCTATGTAATATAATAACTAATAACAAAGTTTGAGCTGGATCTTATTCGACTAGTGGCGCCAACTGGCGAGCACAAAAACAGTAGCCTTCAATTCATAAATATACATAAGTACTTTTGCTTACTACCTGCCTACATAATGTACATTCATAAATCAATTTTCTGTATGGTCTAATGGCTGGTATATATAAATACGATATTGTCTTTATGTTAATACTGTAGTTTTTCATAAAAACATACTAACACATTATAAACAATAGAAAAAAAACAAGTAAATATCTTATATAACTAACATACTATATGTTTTATTTCACTGTGTTATGTAGAAACAGGGGCCACTGATTGATGGATTTGACATTCAAAGTAACTCTTACACGTCGTCGTAACGCCCCGTTTTATGGTCATGTATATCGACGACAAACGACAAGATAAAGCATCTGTCGCTTTCTATCGAGTGGTATCAGAAAGTGACGGATACTTTATCTTGTCGTTTACCGTCAATAAACGTGACCATCATTGACCCCGAGTAGAAATTAATACCTAATTAGACTTAGGTTTTACAAAAAACAACCCTATTAATAGGTAAATCAGGACATTATTCATCAATATAATTATGTATATGTTTTACTCGTTTCTATCAGTAAAATTTTAAAGTGCAGCAATAAATACTCCACTAGCTTTTGAATAGCATGAGCACGGAATTTATATCGATTTGTAGTTTATGCTAATTGAGGTTGAATTGATTGAAACGTTACTGGTCATTTCAACTTATCTTATATTGTCTTGCTAACTCGACTTAATCACTGTAGTCGACAAGAACACAATGACATTCGGAATACCATTAAATCCCGTGTTTCACACTTTGATATGAGTCTGCTTAAATGATCATTGCAGGTGAATAAGAAATTGGTTTCTCGTCGATTAAAACGGTGCTAATCATTAATGCATCAGGACAAGCGTGTAAGAGAAACTACACAAGAGTAAAACTACCAACCAGAAGAAAAAATGCAGTATGAGTCTTACACACACTTGCTTTCTTTCTTTGGATTGCAATGTAAAAAGAGTGTTCTAATATTTTCTACAAACTGAAATAATCAGTAATTAGCTACACACTAATCTATCGTTAGTTCAACTACCGACAGTATCATTACAGACTTATTATTTGACACACACTGCGGAGCCGATGTATTGCGTAAAAGACAGTCAAACTGTTTTTTTAATTAACTACGAACATTATAATCAGTATCTTGATTTGTGACAATCGTCGATCAAAGTTATGATCTATGTTGCGCTGATGTGAACCTTAATCAATTCATGACAGGTCGTGGTTCTGGGACTTTGCGAGATCCAACAGTGTCTTTACCATGAGTTTACATGACCGTACTCGCTAGCGACTGCGTAAAAATTTGTATGGACAAAAGTACAGCGCCTCTGGCGGTTATGCAATAGAACTAAGAATCGGCATACTATCATTTACGCAGTCGCTAGCGAGTACGGTCATGCAAACGCATGGTAAAGGCACGTGGTATAACCTTGTGACGACGCAGGTTGACAGCTAGTACTGCTGGACAAAATTATTGTTAAATCTAGCATAATGTCTCAAACCCATGACGGATCATAAATAACTGATCAAGCTAGGGTGTATGAACTATGGTGTGTTACAAAATCAAGTTACTGATTATAATAATATTGAATCTACATCAAAAATTGATATCACGATCATAAAAATTAAAGCTCTTGTTAAAAGTTAACTCCGCGATATTGAACTGCATTTATTTTAATAAATACTTGGTCATAGGATTTTTAAATACATTCACGCATACATTGTCAAATTTGCTACAGACAAAAGGAACTCATAACTTTCGTAGTCATACACAGACAGGAAACCTACTCACTGAGCGAATTCGGATAGGTCTGTTTTATGTTCAGTTACTACTTTTAATGAATGTCTAGAAATCTAGAAAAGAAAACTCCTGAATTTGGCACCAGGTTTTGTTTATCACATAGCTACACCGTAATACACTTTAGTATAAACCTGACACAACAGACACAGCTAAGAGAAAAGTATGACAGAACATCTGCATTCTAAAAGATCGAATAAAAACAGTAACGACATACGTCTACATAAATTAAGTACGTAATCTACCGGTGCTTGTATACGTTTTCGATACTCACATCTGCATTCTAAAAGATCGTATGAAAACATAAAGACATACGTCCAATTAATTAAGAAGCTACTTAATCCATCGGTGTGTATATATTTTCGATACTCTCGCTGCTGAACCGAACCCTGATCTTCCTACCCCTGGGTGGGGGTTCGTGGTTGCGTGGGCGCAGCGCGCTTCATACGGGGTCGGGCTCTGACGTCACCAGGATGGGGATGGTTGGCGGAGCCGTCAACTGATTTGTGCTCGGCGATCTGCGGAAGAAGGCTGCGGATCAGTTACAATGAAGGTCTGTTAACAAACGCAACATAATTTATAGTGCGTGTCATCCACGACGACACGCCGCTCCACAGCGAATCTCATATTAATATATACGCAATTGTACGGGTTGGGCTGTGTAGGGGCGCCTTCGTGGATGACACGCACTATACGCAACTGAAACCGCGAACACGAGACGATGATCAAATCTACTTTCCCCTTTCTTATTTGCACAGTGAGAGTGAGATAGGGTGCCGTTGAGTTGCGCACGGTACCAAGTTGTGTTAAACCTTTTGATAGTCATAAGCACGAATCCGTTTACGGAGTTACATACCTAGTCCTCTTTTATTTACACCCTAGTAAATGCTCTTTAATCTGATAAAAAACCGTTGGCTTTATAATATACCGTGCCCGACATCCCCCCATCCCGCGCGCGCGCACCGTAACCGCATCACATTATGAGATCACGTGCAACTTTACAGCACAGGCGCATGCCCGTGCTCAGCCTCGGCGTATCTTACTAAACATGGGTTACACATGAAAGAGGATTTAGTATATGGATGTAGATAATACTCGTGTGATCTTATTATAAAAACTCGTCTCAGGCTCGTTTCATAAAACTACACTCGTTTTTTAATTCCACTCATTATGTAGCAGTTACATAAAGTCTTCAAAAACGAGGCAAACCACGTTATAATAATAAACGAGAAGAAAGAGTACCGTTACGTAAAACCGCATTCTGAGCATACGACCAATTCCTTGAACTACATTCAGAAAATAGCATACCAATTAACCTCAATATCAGTCAAGTCAATTAAAAAACTTGAGGCTGTGGTCACAAATAATGCTGTTAAGCGTATAACGATGGAAATAAACTCACTTATTTATTCTGTTCTTATCGTCGACTTTGTTCTCGTGCCCGTGGCCCGCGTGACCCACGCCATTAGGCGTGAGACCGTGCACCTTCTTCATACTAGCGTGACTATGACTTCTATGAATATGGCCTTCTTTCGCTTCTCCGTTCTTAGTATCTTCTTGGTTCTTCGAATGCTCGTTATGATGAGTTTTGGATATGTCTTGGCCGTTTTCCACAGCTAGATGGGTGTGGCTAGCATTTCTCGATTTCTCGTTGATGTGTTGAACGAAGTTGCTTTGGGCGAGGAGCCGGTTCTCCTTGGCTCTCGCGTCAGGGATCTTGATTTCTATGTGCTCATCCAGAGACATAGAATCTACTGAACTCAGGTCCAGGGTGTCATTGGAGAAGGTCTTTGGTATCGTACCAAGCATGCGATCTGGAAATAAATAAAGTCATTAAGATCACTATTTTAAACGCTAATTATAACCTTTTAATTGGTTGCATAATGGATTCTACTGAATCACCAGTAAAAATCCGGTGGTAACATAATGAACATTTTCGCCTTTAATCTGTACTTGGTCGTTATTTTAAGAATGCCTATTCATTTATTGTTTTATGCATTTCGTGACTTCACCAGAATGTTGTTCTGTTGTATTTGTGTCTCACTAAAGTAGTAAGTGAGCATTCATTAAGCATAAAGAAATGTCAAACGCGTCTGTATTAATACTTGCCTGTGTAAGACTTGTTCCCTTTGTACTTGAAGCTCCCCAGAGAATTGTTGTTCCAGTCAACCCGCATTTTAAACGAGGACCCTCGCTGTGTCTTATCCTTACCTAATTTCTGAGAAGTGGACACCGAAGCTCTCAGCTCGTCCAGTTGCTTCGCTGAACATAACGGCGTATCGACATCATAAGTGTTGTTGAAGCTAGTATAGTCCACCTGAAGCAAGTAAATAGGATAAATCTACTGGATAACTGCCAACATCGGTAGATTAACGTAAGACACAAACTCAATGAGAAAGTGAAGCAAAACTAGTGCCAACATTTGGTAAGGTGCCCCTGATAGAGTTACTGCCCCGTCCTTTTAGGTGGCCAGTTTACTTAATCTTGTAATTTACTGGTGCTTGTAGTTGGAATTAAAACTCAATAAATGGTTATACGATGTCCGTAACAACCACAGAAGAACTGTTGGATACACGGCGTATCAAATTTTCTTGGCGATTAAAGTACTCACAGAAAATGCATGCAACCGCAAACCAATATATAACACGTGACGTTTATTATTATTACACCGTAAAATGGTTAAGGGACAATTTGACTTATCGCACTACCATAAACTATGGCCGTAACAATCTTCAATCTCAACATGATTCACGGCGTTGTTTGTTTATATATTAGTTAGCTCCATTGTGGCACATAAAAGGAATCGTACCTATGTTTTGACGATTCCTTGGAAGAAATAAATTACTACTGATAAGTCACGTCTTGCAACAAGTATACATATTAACATATGATAAAAATAACTACCTATTGGCGATGGCACATAGCATACGAGGTGGATTTTACCATAGAAACAACGACTTTGCTACTACTATCGAGGGTAATATTATTCAACCAGTAAAATAAAATGAGTTGTTTATAGGACAAAAACAAGTATAGGAAATGAAATAGAATTGGGTTTAGTTTTTACACTCACAATAAACAAAAACAATGCAACTCATTAAATGTTCACTTATTTATAGAAATCATCTAGAAATTTTATTTGACCTTACATACAATTGTTACCAATGATAGGCTCGTCACCTGTACACAAACAGAGACATGTCAGTGAATGTTAATTTATTGTGTAATTAATGTAAATTAACCTCATATTCCCCAGTGTCCTTCCTGAATTTCACCATGGTTTCGAAGCGGTGTCCCCACAAAATTTCAGACGGTAAGAAACTGCTGCGTGCCTGCGTGGTCATCCCTGTAGACTCGATTACTCCCTCTGTAATCATTTAACAATCAATTTTTAGCTTCATTTATATACAGTCACAGTGAGCAACATAGACCACTTCGTGTCATGTTTCATTTACCCCTAGGAGTATTAGATGATATTCCATAAGCCACTTGACTGACTTCAATGAATTATTTTTGGCTGTTCACGACATGAGTCATTGCAATTAGCTAGTGATGACCTTCATACAAGTTACATCTGAAATAAATCACTGCTTCTGCACTTAAGGAGAGAGCACTGTGAAAGAATGCACGTTATGATTTTTTTATCTCGGACATGTATTTACCTACCCAGAATTATTTGTATAAATCTTGGGAAGCTATAAATAAATATTTGTGGATAATAAATATAAATAAATGTGCACAATCTTACATAAATCGACCTAGTCCCAAACTAAGCAAAGCTTGTACTATGAGTACTATTAGGCGACGATATACATACTTATATGGATAAATATATACTTAAATACATAGAAAACATCCAAGACTCAGGAACAAATATTCGTGTTCATCACACTAATAAATGCCCTGACCGGGATTCGAACCCGGGACCTCCAGCTTCGTTGGCAGGGCCACAAACAACTAGACTAAAGCGGTCGTCGGTATAATTGCAATGATGTCACAAAAGTATGTTCATTAAAGTGTTACCTACGTAGAGGAATATTTAGGTTACTATAGTAAAGTTCAGGGCAAACTACCAAAACAGTATACAAGGAAATGCCAAGACCCACGTTGCGAGAAAAACGTAGTAAAAACTATGCCACTAATATGACTCTTATTACCCATGTCCACTAAAGTGTACATATGTGGATGTGATGTGAAACGGCTATATTTAGAGCTACCTATCTATAGTTCACTCTGATGTTTATGGTTGATTTCTGTTGTGCTGCTTCAATTAATTTGATGGTACAGTGGCAACATCATGCAATCGGAAGTATAAGTAACATAAATTTATGAGTGCCAATATGGTGATCCATTTGTGTACAAGGTTAGAACTCTATTTTAGTGTTATGTGGGTATTACTGCATTGGCTAGATGAATTTCGTACAAATATCAGGAGAGAAAGTAAACATATCAAATACAGTAATACTACCAACATATGTGAGTAAGTGTGAGAAGGACGCAGCTTCAATGGCCAGAATGGCGTCACGTAGCTCAAGATAGAAGAAAACAGCACTTTCTGGTGTCGTACACTTAGGATCGTTAACCAATGCAATGCGTATGTATGGTTTGCAGAAAACTCACAATCAATTCAGTGCTATACACATTTTTTATTAATTAAGAATTATATAAAATTCTCACCTAACATTACCACGATTTCAAACTTCTCCCTAAGCATGTCGGCAGCAGAGAGGTTGTAGAGTGGCGACTTCTCGTTAATCTTATGGACGATGGTCATAGGCCAGATGAACATGAGGCGGTCTTCCTCCCCGTCAGCGCCGACCTTCAGTTCTTGTTGGTAGAATGGCAGCACCTCACCTTCTCTGGTGATCTGAGGATAGACATGTTCATAATGTTAACGCGATGGGGGCATTATGCATTGATTTAAGCGATAGACTGTTTTTTTACTTCTTACTTTTTTCTTATGTACCTCATGCCCCACAAGAAGTTCATTAAATTTCTGTTTGATAAAATAAACAAAAACAGTTTTTAGCTTTGCACATTTTTTGATATCAATTAATTACATAACATCTAACACATCTTTATAAAATCTGTTCCCAATATCTAATAGTAGAAGAGCCGACGACACTGAACCTAGTTCGATAAGACTCCCAGATGAGATATATATTATAAGATGCGTCATTCCTGGGGGAACACGAAACGGCTATGCTGCCATGCAAAACTGGTGGCCATAGTGAAAAAAAATGTTGAAAAAAAATAAAATTTCCGGTTTCTAGTACGATAAGTCTCCCAGGTTTCGTTTGTTCCTCGATACAGGGGAGGGGTAGGACTACACGATAATGCAGTGCTGCAAGCCCCCCTGACTGGCCTTGTCAGTGGCAGCAGCATGATAAGTGATGCCAATATTGAGGTATCTAGTATGATCGGTCTCCTAAAAAAACCAAGGCTCATCTGAAAGATCATCAATTTCTGTGTAAGAAAAACCACTGCTGCCTTTTCCTAATAGTGGAGAAGGTGGTGCTGCAGCGATTGAAGGAGCTCAGTACACTGAACCTAATTCGATAAGACTCCCAGGTGATATGTATATTATAAGATGCGTCATTCCTGGGGGAACACGAAACGGCTATGCTGCCATGCAAAAAACCTGGTGGCCATAGTGAAAAAAAATTTTGAAAAAAAATAAAATTTCCGGTTTCTAGTACGATAAGTCTCCCAGGTTTCGTTTGTTCCTCGATACAGGGGAGGGGTAGGACTACACGATAATGCAGTGCTGCAAGCCCCCCTGACTGGCCTTGTCAGTGGCAGCAGCATGATAAGTGACGCCAATATTGAGGTATCTAGTATGATCGGTCTCCTGAAAAAACCAAGGCTCATCTGAAAGATCATCAATTTCTGTGTAAGAAAAACCACTGCTGCCTTTTCCTAATAGTGGAGAAGGTGGTGCTGCAGCGATTGAAGGAACTCAGTACACTGAACCTAATTCGATAAGACTCCCAGGTAATATGTATATTATAAGATGCATCATTCCTGGGGAACACGAAACGGCTATGCTGCCATGCAAAAAACCTGGTGGCCATAGTGAAAAAAAATTTTGAAAAAAAATAAAATTTCCGGTTTCTAGTACGATAAGTCTCCCAGGTTTCGTTTGTTCCTCGATACAGGGGAGGGGTAGGACTACACGATAATGCAGTGCTGCAAGCCCCCCTGACTGGCCTTGTCAGTGGCAGCAGCATGATAAGTGACACCAATATTGAGGTATCTAGTATGATCGGTCTCCTAAAAAAACCAAGGCTCATCTGAAAGATCATCAATTTCTGTGTAAGAAAAACCACTGCTGCCTTTTCCTAATAGTGGAGAAGGTGGTGCTGCAGCGATTGAAGGAACTCAGTACACTGAACCTAATTCGATAAGACTCCCAGGTAATATGTATATTATAAGATGCGTCATTCCTGGGGAACACGAAACGGCTATGCTGCCATGCAAAAAACCTGGTGGCCATAGTGAAAAAAAATTTTCAAAAAAAATAAGATTTCCGGTTTCTAGTACGATAAGTCTCCCAGGTTTCGTTTGTTCCTCGATACAGGGGAGGGGTAGGACTATACGATAATGCAGTGCTGCAAGCCCCCCTGACTGGCCTTGTCAGTGGCAGCAGCATGATAAGTGACGCCAATATTGAGGTAACTAGTATGATCGGTCTCCTGAAAAAACCAAGGCTCATCTGAAAGATCATCAATTTCTGTGTAAGAAAAACCACTGCTGCCTTTTCCCAATAGTGGAGAAGGTGGTTGCTGCTGTGATTGAAGATCGCCTTCAGCGCAGCTGGATTCGGTTTTTCAATTCAGTTTTGTCAGCAATCACCCGGTTCCTTTCGATTTGTACTGATTTAATACGCGTGCCACGTACACTTAAGAATAATTTTGCTTGTCGTTGATTGCATAAACAAATGATTTTGAAAAGTTATTCTCCATTATACCGAAATAAGAGCTCCATAGAGAATCCACAAAACACTTTTTATACACTAGCTGAATAATTGATAAAATGTACAACCTTATGTGATTTGAAGACGAGATAAAAGCGGTTAATCAATATGAATCAGTTATTCAGCTAGTGTATAAAAGTTTTTCCTGGGTTCTTTATAGAACTTATTTCGATATAATGGAAATAGTTATATTTTACAGCTAACTAACACAGATGGAAACTGAATAGGTGTACTTGATTTTTATTTAAAAAGCTTCATTTTGAGTTACCGCTTTTATCTCGTCTTCAAATCACACAAGGTTGACGTACATTTTATCAATTATTCAGCTAGTGTATAACAAGTGTTTTGTGGATTCTCTATGGAGCTCTTATTTCGGTATAATGGAGAATAACTTTTCAAAATCATTTGTTTATGCAATCAACGACAAGCAAAATTATTCTTAAGTGTACGTGGCACGCGTATTAAATCAGTACAAATCGAAAGGAACCGGGTGATTGCTGACAAAACTGAATTGAAAAACCGAATCCAGCTGCGCTGAAGGCGATCTTCAATCACAGCAGCAACCACCTTCTCCACTATTGGGAAAAGGCAGCAGTGGTTTTTCTTATACAGAAATTGATGATCTTTCAGATGAGCCTTGGTTTTTTCAGGAGACCGATCATACTAGATACCTCAGATTTGGCGTCACTTATCATGCTGCTGCCACTGATAAGGCCAGTCAGGGGGACTTGCAGCACTGCATTATCGTATAGTCCTACTCCTCCCCTGTATCGAGGAACAAACGAAACCTGGGAGACTTATCGTACTAGAAACCGGAAATTTTATTTTTTTTCAAAATTTTTTTTCACTATGGCCACCAGGTTTTTTGCATGGCAGCATAGCCGTTTCGTGTTCCCCCAGGAATGAAGCATCTTATAATATACATATCACCTGGGAGTCTTATCGAATTAGGTTCAGTGTACTGAGCTCCTTCAATCGCTGCAGCACCACCTTCTCCACTATTAGGAAAAGGCAGCAGTGGTTTTTCTTACACAGAAATTGATGATCTTTCAGATGAGCCTTGGTTTTTTCAGGAGACCGATCATACTAGATACCTCAATATTGGCGTCACTTATCATGCTGCTGCCACTGACAAGGCCAGTCAGGGGGGCTTGCAGCACTGCATTATCGTGTAGTCCTACCCCTCCCCTGTATCGAGGAACAAACGAAACCTGGGAGACTTATCGTACTAGAAACCGGAAATTTTATTTTTTTTCAAAATTTTTTTTCACTATGGCCACCAGGTTTTTTGCATGGCAGCATAGCCGTTTCGTGTTCCCCCAGGAATGAAGCATCTTATAATATACATATCACCTGGGAGTCTTATCGAATTAGGTTCAGTGTACTGAGCTCCTTCAATCGCTGCAGCACCACCTTCTCCACTATTAGGAAAAGGCAGCAGTGGTTTTTCTTACACAGAAATTGATGATCTTTCAGATGAGCCTTGGTTTTTTCAGGAGACCGATCATACTAGATACCTCAATATTGGCGTCACTTATCATGCTGCTGCCACTGACAAGGCCAGTCAGGGGGGCTTGCAGCACTGCATTATCGTGTAGTCCTACCCCTCCCCTGTATCGAGGAACAAACGAAACCTGGGAGACTTATCGTACTAGAAACCGGAAATTTTATTTTTTTTCAAAATTTTTTTTCACTATGGCCACCAGGTTTTTTGCATGGCAGCATAGCCGTTTCGTGTTCCCCCAGGAATGACGCATCTTATAATATATATCTCATCTGGGAGTCTTATCGAACTAGGTTCAGTGTCGTCGGCTCTTAAACTATAAGGTATCTTTTTCACCTACTTACTATCTAGAAAAGAGCTATAATTTAACACTATTATCCTTTGTTACACCAATAGATAAAGTATGGCTTTAAATTAAATGTTTAAAAAAGATGTTGAGTCAAATTTTATATTTCTACAGTTTTTGACGTTACTTCCCGGCATGAGCTGATCTGACCCCAACGACAGGTCATTGAAAATCAGAGCTCTATAAGTTTGTGCTTCAATACCTTAACATAGGTAGCCATCATTTACTCGTCGGTGTAACAAATACAGCCAACCATAAGCTATCTACAAACTTCAGTATCAAAAAAAGAGGTATCATACGATAGCGCAGCAATAACGAATTCTTAAGCAAAGCAAGCAGAATTCATAGTCGTATTATTCGTCCATCCAATCCATGGTTCGCGTTGGTTCGACTGTTTGAATAAACACGATTTTACGTGAAATTATCGTTCTTGTTTGCCCACATCTGCTATATTTGACCGAGTAAAACGAAGGTCTCTGCTTCTGCTTCGACAAAAATGCTTTCATATGTCCGGATTGTTCTCGTCTACAGGTCGCAATTCTCAACCGATTCTCGTGAAATTTCGTGAGCAGGTTCAATAGTTATATAGTTTTTTTTTGTCGTGACGGTTTTTGGAAATTTCCAAAAACAATTTTTTTATCAATGATTTTGTAAGTTTCTGCGAGCGAATTTCGGTTTGTTCTCCTCTACAGGTGGCATTTCCCAACCGATTCTCGTGAGATTTTGTGAGCAGGTTGGATAAATATACAATTTTTTTTTGTCGAATAAGTTTTTGGAAATTAAAAAAAATATATATTTGTTCAACGGTTCTACAGGTCGCATTTCGCAAACGATTCTCGTGAAATTTTGTGAGCAGGGGCGCTACCGCGAACAGCAAACGAATTTTTCCCTCTCTACCGCACTTACGTCCGAACGTGCAAGTGCGACAGAGAGCGAAAACTTCGTTTGCTGTTCGCGGTAGCACCCCAGGTCCGGTAATTATATAGAATTTTTTGTCGAGTCAGTTTTTGAAAATTTTCAAACACAATTTTTATTTCAAAGATTTTGTAAGTTTCTGCGTCCGAATTTCGGTTTGTTGTCATCTACAGGTCGCATTTCTCAACCGTTGTAGGCATATTTCAAGCTAAATGTAAAATCTGTAAATTATTACGATCTACTTGTAAATCGATCATAAATCAGCATACAAACAGAAATCAATCAGTGTAACGCTGAATATTTTTTCATAGAAGTAAATGGAACTTAAATTGCGCAAGATTTTTACTAGTATTGTGATGATGTAATTCACAATGGTAGACAATAACCATGAAACCACGGTTTATGTTTAGATTTTACGAGAGCTTGTTAGCTACCGTAACCACTTGAATTATTTGAATTGTTGCGAATCATATATCAAAATTGTTTGATTAGTTCCAGAACCCATTGGGTTTACCGACATAAACAATTAGTTTTAAGTAAACTTCAATTTGTGGTTTTTTGCTTTCGTTTAGAATGTCGATGTTCGTTTCTGGATAACTTTAAATCATAAATAGCACTTTCAATATGCTGTTAACTGGTTAAAAAAGCAAAAAAATAAAAGCGATCATGCAGCATGCGACAAAAAATTCATCTGTAGATGGGTCTAACGTAACAAAAGTGCTTAAATATTGAAAGTTAAGATTACACGCGCATATTAGACATCAAATGCACATTTACAATTGCGTTAACATAAATTTAAAGTTAGATGTACCTTTCTCCATATAATCTGAGCACGGATGTGCGCTTCGAGTATATGCGACTTGCGTATGTCACCGACTCTGAATAGAAGACAGAATTCCCCGTCTCTCAAACAAATGACCGCGTTCCTTGAGAACAGGAGCGTAGTGTTACGCTTTTTGGCTCGAGCCAGCTTCGCGAATATTAGACCCACCTAAAGACAAGAAACACGTTAAATTAGACTTGGCAACCGAAAACTGTAGGAGTCGAAATTTGAATACTCAAATAACGACCTGACGTTAAAGAGTGGAGATAGTGCGAAGATGCTTCTAAGCGTGCGAACTGAAATCCCCAATCACTAACCAGTCTCCGTTTTTGTTGAAAAAATATACCTTGCGTCGGATCATCTGGGCTCTTATATGGGCTTCCACTATATGTGATTTCCTCATGTCGCCCACGCGGAACATCAGGCACAGTTGCCCGTCCCGCAAACAAATGACAGCGTTTCGGGAGTAAAGGAGGGTCTGGGCTCGCTTTTTGGGTCTAGAGAGCTTTGCGAACACGATTCCCACCTAGAATTAGAACAACCTTGTTGTCACTGTCACGTCGCTCAGCGGCGAGGGTCATGGTTCACCATTTTGCATTTTCCAATGACAGTTGCACTGAAATTAGTCTTTAACGGCCATGACTAATATTATATTTCTAGAAACTTACAGTGAAATACCTATTATCCACGTTAATTGTTAAATCTTTAATTTTATTGACGACATTATTTTCACGTGGGATCTAATAATCTGTAATAATTTCTTAAAGAGCGTCTACATCGCTTGATACGCTAGTAAAACTGGCATTGTGCCAAGTTTATTTTAAATTATCAAATTGGCTTTAAATCCGGCAGATTTCTAAATACACACTACGTAACTAAAGCTACGCTGACGGATACTAAATTAACTGTACGTACGATACGATACGTGCAATGCAATGATCATTATAAAACATGTCTTGGCAGAAAAAGTCATAAAATCTGAAATATAGATTCTTTGTCCAGACATCTTGGCAGACGCAAACAGTATAAAGTTAAGAATAGACAAAAGTGAAAAGAAATATATATACCATAAATGCTTGAATGAAGACACCAACAATACTCTGGAGGCACATAACGAAGATGGCCTCGGGACACTCTTCGTTCGTAGTCCTGGAGCCATAGCCGATCGTGTGCTGGGTTTCCACGGAGAAAAGGAAGCAGCCAGTGAAAGTGTTGACGTTGTTGAGGCAGGGCACGACGGGATCGGTGTTGTTGGCGGGCGGGTTTAAGTCCCCGTGAGTGAAGATGATGAGCCACCAGATGAGCGCGAATAGGAGCCAGGAGAGGATGAAGGAGAGAGCGAACACGAGCAGCGTCCAGCGCCACTGCGCGTCCACGAGGGTCGTGAAGATATCCTGAAGGTACCGGCGCCTGCGTTTGGCCACGTTCCATTGGACGACGTTGCAGTCGCCTTGTTTGAAGATGACGCGCTTTCTCACGCGCCTCGCTGCATAACGTGCTTGACGATATCTGTAAAACACACCAGATTTCTATTATTTATTTAGCTTAAACAGGCCTCTAAGTATGTTGGGAGAGATGAGAATACATCATAGGATTTGCACTGTTGTAGGTATTTACTGTAAATCTCGTTAACCGTTGCGCCGTGCGCGTCATTTCATACGAAATCAACGCCTAACCAACGAGCAAAGTGATTCGATTTTAGAAACCAACGAATTATTCCAGTCATTGGCCTCAATTAAAAGTCTATAAATCGCATTAAATCAGTTCAGCAAACAAAGAATCGTGTTTCAGGCTTTTGCTTACCATCCATTAATCATTATCGAAACAACGGAATTCTATTTGATTAGACGAGAATTGTGATCCAACTGTAATCGAGACAGATATGATGCGCGTAGGTTAATCATGAGGCCGCGATGTGGATGTACAGTAATACTTATATATGTAATATTTCGTAATAATACATTAACCACTAGGTATATTAACTATTTCAATCTACCTATAAGAATGCCAGCCATGCAAACCAGCTTCCATGCTGATGTCGGTCATATGTTACAATTCAATATAACGTATACTCTAAGTACCTAATGTTGATCTTTTTTGCACAATTTACTCGCTAAAGCTTGAAGCTTTTACTGTTGTCATGTATGCAGAAATACTTTTTATCTAGAAAGCTTTTATATCTGATAAAATTGAAATATAGGTACTCAGCCTATGTGGGTTAGGCCTGAATCTAATTGAATATGATAAATTAATCTGAAGTATTTCATTAAAGCACATTTCGTGCACTCAATGTATTGCCGTAAAAAGTGACACTTATCGCTTAATGAAACTTATTTATTTAGGTATACCGTGGAATAGGTTACTTTGATTCGTGAGGTTACTTTGATAAAAACTTCACTTCATGTTTAAACTCTAGTTAGGTATACGCTCTATGAACGCATCCTATGGTTTTTTACTATTGGCAGCATTGAACGTCACTGTCAGTGTGTGCTTACCAGTGGAACTGAGCACGTTGATAGATGAAAAAAATTTAAAAGATGTAAGTACTGTTTTCACGTACTTTTAATAGCGTGTATTCTCAGGCACAACTTCCAGTAATGTATTTATACATTAATATTATGTAATTTACTGAATCAGGCATGTAACGGTCTATAACATCGATCATTGTTGCAAATCGCAACCTTGGCGGCCATTTCCTTTTTTTAATATTTGCAGTATGGGGTGTGATTGATCACTTATGAGGGTCTACTTTGATCACTGACACACCCAGGGTATTTAAATAATGTGTATAGTTTTCTACTCTATTTGTCCTAGTAACTCCAAAGTGACATGAACTTTTGAAATCCTAAACCTGCGAACGGATATTTTTTGATGACTATCGAATACCGTTAAAAAAAGGAGGGGTATCAAAAGAACCCGAATATTCAGTTTAAAGTCAGATCACTATTTCAAAAAAATCAAGAGATGCATTAAAAATGTAATATTTTAATTGGTGCAATCGATAGAGGAAGAAAAACCGATATTGCCATATTTTTCAATGAGATAAATACTTTTTCACTTTTCATGCTCGAAAAGTGTGTCATATTAGGCTTACCAAGCGGGGCTAAAGTAGTACATTTAGCCCCTAGGGAAATATAACATAAATAAAATAATACATATTAAAGATTTACATAACATTCTAATTTGACCAATCAAAATACTCACCAAATTTCAAGTTTATAGGTTAATGAAAAATTAAAAAAATCATCAAAAAAACGTTGGTAAAAAAGCTCACTTTGGTGTCTTCTAATTCCTTCGTTGTCCAATATTTTATTTTAAATAAAAAATATTGCATTTATATACTCAATGAGCTCTAAACAACTAGCTGCAAGTGGGGCATTAAACATTTTAAAAAAAGTTTTGACAAATTGTATGGCTTTGGATTAACAAGATGGTAATGGTAATACTGTGAAAATTTGAAGACTGTAGCTCCAACCGTTTGACTGTAAAACCTTTTTGACAGACGACGGACTGACGGACGGACGGATGGATGGGAGGATAGACGGACGGATGGATGGGCGGACGGATGGACGGGCGGACGGACGTGTGAGTAACATCAATAGGATGCCCACGATAGTCCACCATGGACCATTGTGTGGATCGGGCAAAGGGTTCAGTCAATCACATCGTATTTACTCGTGTCTCGTAGTATTTAATTAATATTCAAATGCTCATACATACATACACAAAATAAATATATATACTGTATTATTATTTATTACATATATGTATTATTTATTTTAATACTATTGTCTTATTCACTGCGTTGTGGCATCAGTCATAATGAATTTGCATCTAAATAATCAAAAAATCATTTCTCTATTTCATATTACTATTTTTATTTTGTTGGGTTATTTAATGTTTAAATAGTTAGCTCGATCAGCGCCACTCTTGCTTTTTCATAAACTAATTCTACCGTTCCGTGATAAGTGATAACACAACGCGAAAAAATATCTGTTATTTTGTAACGTTGTTACTTCGTGACAAGTTACATTGTTACTTATTAACGGGAGATCACCGTGATTTTTTCATCGTGAAGTTTTATCAGGATAGTGTCATTGTTGCGGTTTATAAATTTCAATAATAGTAGTGTTGAAAATTAAATGATAAATAACAAAACCAACAAAAAAATGACCAAAACGATTCCTAGTCAAGAGCGGAAGTTTATTAACAGTCCATAAACTGCTGAAACAAAAAAACGTTTGGGAAATGCAACTATTTCGCTGCAAAATATTTCATAATTAACATCAGAGCTGACAGGTAAACAAGTCTAAATGACATTTAGTTTGTTGCCATATAAATTTGAATAATAGCACCCTCTTGACAAGGGTCATATATTTCTGGCCGGGCTTTAATCTTAACGCTAGTTCCCCATGCATTTTTGTCATATAACTTCTCTATTTCTAGACTTTCAAGGCTAAACTTGCATATTCGCAATCTGTATGAATAAGTCACCGCTTTGCAAAGACAACCCACCTCGTTACTCGGAGCGGACACAGTCCGGTTTTATATTTGTTTACATTCCACAGTTATATTCGCTGGTTACATTCAATAAATCTGGTCTAATTGGAATTCGTAGCCGCAAATTCCTCTGAGCATTATCTGATTTGAATTCTTTACCTAGATGCTATAAATCTCTACATACGTATTTAAATAATCATTGGGAAAGTGAATTGGGACCAGGATATTAATTTCAATGTAAAAGTTTAACACATCTACAGCATTTTAACTTAAGCTTGTTTCCCTTTTCAAGGTTTACGAATATTAGTCACGGTTTTTACTTTTTATGCAAGTGCTATTGCAAAAAGCCAAGGCAGCCAAATGTATAGTAACACGTCGCTACTCTTGCAGTACATACTTACCTAAAGTCTTACGGATTTACGGTATATTTGGATGCTACTAACTATATAATACTGACTGTACTGAGTTTAAAATCATTTCCTCTTGAATACTACCTAAGTTAATTAAACTTGTAATATTCGCGTAGTAAGGGTTTATTTTGCAACCTAAGTCCTGTGCAGGAAAGCCACAGGACATGAATATTGCGTGTCAAACGATTAAGAAGTAGGTACTTAATTACGGATTGTTGGCGTATTTACGGTGTTCATTTAGCTGGTGAATGTGGTTCTGATTACAGATGATTGTTGATAATTTCGTAATGGGCACAAGAGTGTTTAGGGTTCCATAGCCAAAATGGCGGAAACAGAAGCCTTATAGTTTCGCCGATCGTATGTCACAGCCGATTTACTCGGAGACTATAACTACTACAATTATGAAATTTGGCAGGAAGGCGTATTCTATGAACCGCTATTTAAAAGGGATGTGAAATTAGGAGAAAAAAATTAAATGCACACAAAAAAATCAATGCACACGCAGGTGCACGCACTTTTCATCTATCTGTGGATAGGCATTTAAAAATGATATAGAAGTTTCTGAAAAACTTTTCCATTTAAGTCTACCGTTCGTGAGATATTAGACCAAAGCGGCTACCGCGAACCGAAAACGAACAAAGTTCGAATATTTCCCTCTCTGTCGCAAGAATAAGCAAGTGCAACAGAGAAGGGGATATTCGAACTTCGTTCGTTTTCGGTTCGCGGTAGCCCCTCTGGTGTCAAAGTCGTAAAAAGTGTATCCCCCCCTCTAATTTCCAAACCATGAAGTTTAAAATTAGGAAAAAATTGAGATTTTGTACAATTACTACACAATCTCAATCTCATTTTTTTGATGATGATGATGATGATGACATTAGTAAATACTTTCAACTAAAATTGTTTGAACCAGGTAAGTCCAACCTAAACGGACGCATAAGTCCCGTGAGTTTCCTAGGAAGATACGACCCTTTTTAATTAACAGCATAAATAGGATAGGATTTAAATGTAGACTACTAGTAGTAGACACGGAACTCTTCGTGGTGCGTGGTCCAACACGCACTTGGCCGGTTTTTATGCCAATGAATGAACCGTAAAAAAATTTGATTGCCGCTTCATTAATTATCACACGTACCTACATACTACAAGCACAGAACTAAAACAAAGAACACAAAACTCTTTTTAAAAATGTCAGTAGGTAGACGACAAAGTTGATAACTGTTTTGCTTATTCAAACATATTTTTAAAAAGCTTTATTCTCACACATCAGGCAGAACTTGTCATTCGATTCTTAGAACTAACATAAAAAAATCTCTTTGCTTATAGCTAGTAGGTAGTCGGTTGCCAAACACTTGCGAATGTGAAAATCTATTATATTCATTGCATTTGTTTCTGGATACCTATACTCAGCTACCTATTCGGTATTCGCTATCACAGCAAGAGTTCTTTCTCAGTATGGATATCTATCGATACATATGAGCAATACACAAGTAAAATATTCATATCTATTGTTAAGAAAACTCACTTATTTAATTCTTCCCTCCAAGCTGATTCCGATGAGTTCACTGGCTTTCCAGTCATGAACATGGACACTTGACTTATACATCTTTTTAGTCCCGACATTCTTTCTTGCATCCAACTATTCACTTTCCCTCTTTCGAGCGACGTAACTAATACTCAAAAAGTTCCAAACACTCCTTAAAGCAGTCTTTATGAATACTGTATCCTATTAAACTATTTTATCACATTCGGTAGCGAAACCAGCGCTTTGTAATGTCGTATTAACCTAATTCAACGTTTTATCACACAGGTAAATATCAGCGGCAAATATGCCTCCAACGATTGCACTAACAAAGAATCGTCTCCACTCTGTCTTTCAGCAGAACATTTATTAAAGATTCACTAAACACTTCCTTGATATCGAACAACAGTGCCACGAATTTTCGCACCATTGTCCCCCGGGGAATAACGCCTTGAGACACTATCATCAAGAAATGGCGACGTAGAAATCCGTCTCACGAAAACGTGCAGTGGACTTTCCACTCGAACTGATTGTGAGGGAATTAGTCCAATACTGAACGGATGTTTAATGAAACAGATGCGAAGACGAACACAAACAAACACTACAGGGAGGGCGTCCCGTGCCAACCGGCAGAGCGCGGCGCCTCGGCGCGTCGCGACGTCGACGATTCTATTTTTTGAGAAGTAAGATATCGTCTCTACTCTTTCAGTAATCTGGATTATTCATGAGATTTACTATTCGTTTAGCGTAAATATTTGGATCTTTACGCTGATGCTGAACAAAATATTTATCAAGTAACGATTTTACGAGGTCAGACGAATAAAGACGAAAGTTGATTTTAACTTTTGACAAGGAATGTCTCTATAATAATGTCGGATTATCGTGGGCCTTTTTTAACTTCGTGTTTTCCAAAATAGACACGGAAACTAAGTGCTTCTGTATAGAATTTGCTGTCATCATCGTGATGATTTTACTACGACAGATTTTTCGGCAAATAGGTTCCCTTCTGTACAGTTTGACTGATATTTGGATTTGTTAATACATTTCAGAGCATAGGCATGTCACTTCGGTGACGTACGTGCAGTGCATGCATGTGATTAAGCCAAACATGCGTACAAATTTGATATGCCTAGTGTGCACGTGAAAGAAAAACGTGCCTGTTAGTGTAGTGGTTTGCTACCAGTGCAGGCTGCGGTGCAGATGGAAGTAAACACACGTGATGCGTGCTTTTATGTTTGTCTATCCGATACCAGTGGCCAGACATTCATGGTAGAATTGAACTAGAAACAAATGTTTACGACTGAAAAACCGGATTATTACACAAGCGACGTTCTACGAGCGTTGAACTTTGGTAAAACGGGCTAACTTTTGTTGGTCATTGCAATTGTGTAAATAAATCAGCCGCCATTTTAATGGATTCACAGCGACGCTCATTTGTCCGACCTTGGCTCGGAGCGTTATTCCGCAGACAGTCACCCCAAGAATTGGACAATGACATGAAGCAGGTGCTGTGTCGAAGCATCTAACTTCAGCGTGTTTGGCACTAAACGGAAAACTATCATGGCATTTTGAAATGTTTACTCCGTTATTTACTCACATTTTCAGGACTTTATTAACGATTTCACGAGCACTGGTTAACCATAGTTGTGGTTGCGGCACATACGAACACAGACTATGTGAACTCATAGCTCCTCCTCTAAACTACTCATAGACAATGAGCATGTATGTAACACACAACCTTGGCTCACCGGCGTTCGTGAGATAAAAACACTGTACCTATACCGAAAAGGACGGTGTTTAATATGAATATCCATTTTTAACTATATCGAAAGTGATGGATATGGAAATCGCGAGGCATTTCCATTACTAAATAGCGAAATGAGTCCGTTCTTCTAGGAATTTAATTTAGCATTTACGCAAGTTGGTTAAACCCAGATGTCCGGTTATCACGGGGTATGGCTCTGTGGGCACGGCAGTGCCCACGTCAAGTCAAGCAAAACAAAGAGGCACGACCGTACCATCCTTTTCTCGAAGCGATTCAGGTCATTTTCAACATCCTGTAATTTTGTGCTGGCTAAGCTAAAACACTGAATTTTCAGTAACATATGGGGCACAATATCACAGAGATATATTCTCAATAATATTCAATTTAAACTTGTAGTTTAAGAACTATTGCCCGTCAAAGTTCCTTAGTTTTGTCACTGACTGACCGATCATCATAATTCTAAGTTACTTCTAGCACACCTACAAGCTTCAAATTTTAAATATAATTTGATTTAAGCCTATCAAGTCATAAAAAACGTAACATATTGCAATTTCAGTCAAGTTTCCGAGATATACAAACTAAGTACGTTTGTAATCCCATACAAATACATGCTATACAAAATTATATTTTTGTAGTTCCTGCATCTACGAAAAGTTTTTAAGAAAGAAAGAAAAAACATTCATTCGTGGCACAGATACAGTACAAATAAACATAACACCACAATACAGAAAATAGTTCTAGATGCATTTATAGATTTGTATTGGTACATTTACCTACAAAAAGAAGTGAGATCCCATAAAAAACATTCCATGTAAAAATAGGCCAAGTCTCGAAACTCTTTCATCGTAAAAAGTGAGATATTAAGTAGAGCCAAGCCAGCCATTGGTATTAATCTTTATTTTATTGTATTTGTGACTTGGCAATCAGCTATAGTACATAGTTTTAGGTATGCAAAAAATTATAAATGAGGTAAGTTGTGTGATTCTCAAGTCTCAAAATTTTATTTAGTGAGCAAATAAAGATTAATACCAATGTTTGACTTGGCTCTACGTAATATCTCACAACTTTGTACGATGAAAGAGTTTCGAGACTTGGCTTATTTTTACATGGAATGTTTTTGACGGGATAAAACTTTCAGTATGTTATTAGCCAACTGTCTATATAAATTGATAAGTGTGTATACTTCTCCTGAATGGTGTTGCCAAAATTAAATGTCATCTGTAGGTACCAAAGTCCACGAAACTTTCAGTTTCTTTTTAATTAGTCTCGTTACATCTTTAGCTGCTTTTCATAATTTTCTAGTTGTTTTAGCTTCCGCTGGATACAATGTTCTTAACATTGCAGAATATAATTCGCAATATGGATTGTAAAGATAAGACACACGGTGGGAAAGATTAAAACCGTTCGTATTAGTATACCAGGAAGTGCCTATCTAGAGTCGCGAGCTGCTGATGACGCAACTAGATTTGTAGTCATTTTGAAATTGGAATATTGGTATATTTTTGCCGGTTATTATTAAACGAACTTCGAACATAATGAAATAGATACCTAGTGCTGTTGCCAACTCGGTCTAGTGACACGTGGTGGGTTTGAAATAGCCGTTCGTCTTGAGATCGTCTTTCGAAGATTGCGGTCTGAAGTTTCTTACACGTGATGTTGGTTATCATTAGTATTCATGACTATAAGGTTACAGCTACTCCCCGTTAGATGGCATAGTCGGCGGTATATATTTCGTTAATAGTTGCACTTAGCAACAAATTGGAAAATAGATAGAATGGTTTAACATATTCGCTACTAGGCCACGCCCCCTAGGAAAAAATATATGGATGTAAACGCATATATGCGTTGCCGGCAGTGAATGCCTTAATAGGAAACTTGGTGTCCTTAGGTAACACTCTTGGCGATAAAGTACTAAGTTCTCGTCAGTTTGAAACTGAATTTTAAGTTATATATTATACTATATCTACGAATATTTGTATACGT
Organism: Epiblema foenella; assembly: GCA_963556455.1. Lineage (NCBI taxonomy): Eukaryota > Metazoa > Arthropoda > Insecta > Lepidoptera > Tortricidae > Epiblema > Epiblema foenella. The sequence goes on from OY747106.1 coordinate 13,552,749, forward strand.
TTGAGCGGCAACGAAGTTATTAAGTAAATCGATGAGTGAAGTTCTAAAAATACACCAGGCAAACTACAAGAATTAGAAAAAAATACCTCCATTTAGGACCAGGTTCTAAAGTTCAGTCGGTTCAATGTATCCGAAGGGGGTTAGATGACTCACGGTTATCGCGAATCTAAAACGAGGCAGGTATTGAGAAGATTGGCAAAAAACGACGATGATGGTAACGGCCGCCCAAGTGTGTTACGGCAATATTAATGGCTCCAATAAATTATTTTTATAGGTGTACAGTCGTCGGCAAACTTATGTTTACTGTTTTGCACTTTATTCCATAGTAGTAAGACCAAATATGTACAAGTACATAACATTGATGTCGCCTGTACATATATAATGTTGACTCTAATCAGTCAGCAGAGCAGCAGTACGTATAGGCGAATTATTCAAAATAATCTAGGTACAACAACCCAAGTAAAGAGAAGCTTTATCCTTATAGAATTTACTTACATTTAATTACTTAACATTTATAAAATTGTATCAATATTATGACCACAACTCTGATATCGATAAATGACAAAATAACAAAAACATTGATTGGCATTATTTAATTAACTTGGTTTGTTCAAATACCTAAACCGAACCAATTAATCTACTATTGTTATTGTAAATTTTATATGAGTGGCATTTTTTACGTAATGTATGTAAAAAAATAATAGCTTCATGTCAGCCAATTATCATTAATTAATATCAATCAATAGGACATACAAATTCAACTGAAATTCAATTGAAATACAGGCATTTTATGATTTTGGCATTTTTATACACACGCCTGAATTCCCAAAAAGGGTAGGCAGAGCACATCGGCTTTAATTCCAGTGCCACATTCTACATTTAAAATGGCATTTTTATATTTCGCTCGTAAGCTGTCAATAACGATGAAATGATATTTTTGAAATTTGAGCTACAGAAAATTGAATAAAGTCGTATTCAATTCTATCAGTAGAAATGTAGTATCTAAGTATTAAGAGTACTGGATAATTTTTTCCTAATTGAATTTAATATTAACACTAATAAGTAGGTAATATTAGTTTACGCTGAATAAAATACTTACATTACAAAAATTTATTCAATCATGATGTTATACATAACATAACCCTAAATCCTGAGTCAATATTATTAATTTTTCATCCGGCATTTATTTTTAATACACAAAATAGCGCCAACACGGTGTACGAATTATTTACCAAAATTTAGTTATGGTTTGATTGTGTTTCTTTAGAATTATCATCTTTAATGAAACATGTTATACTTAGTTAATTTTGTACGTTTAGGCTCGGTTTTATAAAGATCTGTTAGGCCGGGTTTTATAAAGATCCGTTAGACCAAATGCCTGATCAAATTTCAATAACGTAGTACATTTTTTGACATAACAAACCACAGAGCATCAATTTAACTAGAGGACCTAAGCACCTCAATCTGTATGAGAACCGACCGTGTCACTTTTTTGCTGCCTACTGTGACGTCACGAGAGCATATTAGTGATGTGAAATCTCCGTTGTCCCCGCGAAATCGATACAAAGGCGATATATCGCCCGCGCCGTGCAGCTCGAGTCGATGAATCGGACTCGGACAAATCGGTCACGAAAAATATGGTCATGTAAAAATAATACCATGACGACCAATAAAAGGAAAAACGATACTTGTCTGGCTTTTTTAAGGCGCCGTGAGTTCACGCAACAGAGATTTTGAAAAATCATAACGCGTTTGTAAATGATGATATGGTTTCAAAAAAATATGCACAACAATCTTGAGACCTTTCTGTAGTGCCAAAAGCGATTCAAAACATGATTAACTAACTTTCGCTCGATAGAAAAAAATCGCGAACTTGTGTCTAAAGCAAACCTTTAAAAATTTGTAACTATTTTTGCATATTAGCTATTTACATGAAAATTATATCAATAAATTCGTAATGTTGTACTTCATGACATTAAGCGATTACTTTTTCTTGTATAAGAAACAATGAAAAATAATGATTCAAATATACTATTTTCCGCGAAGCCGCTCGTGCGCGGCTGACCCGGACGCCCGCTCAGTGCTCAGCGAGCTGCGTTCGAGGTCGGACCTGTGCCATTTCAACTCTGCTCCAACTCCGCGCCACTAAGTACAATTTTCGCATAAATATGGGTAACAAGAGGAATAAAACAAAAACGTAGTCGGCTTAAGCGTTTAATTACATGCAGAGCGAATGCTAGAAGAACGAATGCAATACGGTAAGTACTAAACACGTGTACCCACAGTAGAAATTCTTACATACAGTAGTATACCTTTTCACTCTTTAGAAAGCGCGATGTGCGCTGGGCAACCACCCAACCCAGGCCTAGTAGAAGTACAATTATAGTATAAAAGTAAGACTAGTATGAATCGATAAATTTATATATTACAAGTATTTGTTTAATTTGCACTGTTAGAAGTAAGTATGTAAAAAATTTGCAATTCTTTTTTTCAACCACTTGCCGGTACCCGATTGAGCCTAAATTTGGCAAACTTATGTAAATTCACTAACAATGTAATATTATGGTAGTACCGAGCTGATCTGATGATGGAGACAGAAGGTGGCCATAACAACTCCTAAACTGCACAAGATAAACTCGTCGTGTTTGGGCTCATTGAAACCGTCTCTACGAGTAATGATGACTGTGAAAAAAAAGTACAGTCGGCAATAAAAGCTTGTACCAAAAATGATTTTTCTCACAGAAACTCATTTTACTTCAAGTTTAACGAAGTGTCTCTGCCTGCCTACAAAGCTGACGGTCCTGGCTCCAAATACCGGTTGTTATATAAATCTATTTTTATTAACCGACTTCAAGATTTCAAAAGAGGAGGTTCTCAATTCGGTTGTATGTTTTTTTTTTTGTTTTTTTTTTATGTTTGTTACTCCATAACTCCGTCATGTCTGAACCGATTTTGGAAATTCTTTTTTTGATTGTAAGTATATATATCCAAGTTGGTCCCGTTTTGGTCAAAACGCAGTTCTGATGATGGAATCCATGAGGAATCGAGGGAACTCCTCAAATCTTAAAGGCAAACATATAGTGATTTTTATGTTTTTATCAACAAATCAAGTATTTTCATACAAAAATGTGACATTTGATGAAGTGGCACTGCTGATGATGATCAGAACAGAACTCTTCAACGACGAAAAGTTCCCGTTTGGCGATTTGTCCTCCTAGCTGTATTAGTTAAGCAAGTTCTATTTTCACAACGAATTTTTGTCATGGTCGAGTTCTGATGATGGGATCCATGAGAAATCGAGGGAACTCCTCAAATGTGAAAGGCACACATATAGTGATTTTAGTATTTTCATCAACTAATCAAGCATTTACATTTAAATAACTGACATTTGATGAAGTGGAACTGCTGATGATGATCAGAACGGAACTCTTCAACGACGCATAGTTCACGTTTGGCGAATTGTCCTCTTTGCTGTGTTTGTTAAGCAAGTTAGATTTTCAAAATAATCATTTGTCAAGCTCCAGTTCTGATGATGGCATCCATGAGGTATCCAGGGAACTCCTCAAATGTTAAAGGCATACATATAGTGATTGTAGTATTTTCATAAACAAATCAAGCACTTACATTGAAATACGTGACATTTGATGAAGTGGAACTGCTGATGATGATCAGGATGATTTATTTGGAACTTTAAGTAAAAAAAAAAAAATGTTTTGCGGATATCGTCATTATACTCAATTTCAACTAATTCGGGGCCAAGGATTTCAAATTTTACATTTATTTTGAATTTGATGTAATTTTTTTTTTTTTCAAATTTAAAACTGTTATACTCTATTTTAAATAATTCAGGGATAAGGTTTTCTGATTATAAAGCATCTATAAAAATATGTAATCGGTAGCACTGCTAGCAATGCAGGTCGGCTTCTGAACCCCATCTAAGAGTACTTATAATATGTGTGTAGATAAAGTAATGTATGCAACTTTACGTAATAAGGCAATTCCGCTCATTGTATACCAGTTGCATAAACTACTATTCTATCATTGTATGGAAGAGTTCACCATCTAAGTGTAATAATCTTTCACCGGCCTCCCCAATTGAAGTCGGTTTTTTTTTCTTAAAAATTATTTTATATAAGTTATTAACTGCTTATAGTACGTAGTACCTATTAATACCTAATGTCGGTCCTAGCCTCTGATCAGGGTGGAGCGAGATTGGCTTTTTTTTTAGTCACCCAAACCACGGCAAAGAAAATTACGAAGGTAGTAATGAAATATGTAGTTTTCAACCGTCAAATGAGTAAGTGTTTGATAGATATTATTATTCAATTATAGTCCAAACATAAATTTGTTTAATACCATAGGTTACGGTGTCTGCATACCATCAGGCAGGTCGTAGGTATGCTTGTTTGCCGCCGTCATAAAATTTAAGCTGGACTGTTCAATTTACTCCCCACCATACAGTATTTTGTTATTGACTCAAAATTTGACTATATATTCCAAAAGAAACTTTTTTTTTTTGAAGAGTAGCCTGGGGAAAATCCAGGGGAAAACCTCCGGCATGACCACGCGTGTGGTTTGGATCACTGGAATCCTCTAAGAGTTTGCGCTCCAGTGAGATTGGTTGAGCGGTTTCAACCGAATCTGAGGTGTGAGTGGAATCGAGCTACTGGGAGTTTTGTCGCTGGTTCACTAAACCTAGCCTAGCTGAGAAGAGTCCAGCAAGAAACTCAGCTAGGCCCGACCTGGGTCGGACTGACTCTACCCGGTGTGCGGCGGTACCGGGACGAATAGGGACTATATGTGTCACTGATGTCGCGATCATAGATCAGATCACAGAGGGGGGAGGGATGGGAACGTAGTCGACAGCCTTCCTAACTAACGGATTCCTATGATGGGGAGCGTTGTCAAAATAACGTCTGGCAGTCTGCTTGAAGAAACCATACTATCACACCCAGCGCGCTTGAGCGCAATAAAATAAAACCGGCCAAATGCGTGTCGGATCACGCACAATGAAGGGTTCCGTACCAACACCTACTAGTCCACATTTAAAACCACTATCCAATACATTGAATCTAAAAAGGTCATATCTTCATGGAACTCACGGCACTTACGACCTTTTGTTTGGGCAAGACAGTTTTTCAGCGAAAACTCAAAAATCGTAAAACCTGTCTTGTCCAAACCAAAAATGGTTGAAAGTATTTATTAATGCACACCGCCTCAATTTTTTTCACAATTTTAAACTTCATAGTTAAAACTTTGAAGACTTATAATTATGTAATTATTTATTCTTTTGAGTTACTTTTTTCGCGAACAAAAAGCACTCGAAAACAGCTTGATAATCACCAACATGTAGCTTGATTCTTCGGGATGGTTTTGGCGTATAATTTATGTATATTTTTCTATAGGGAAATCTCTTTTTTATAGGGAAACAATAGTGTCAATATTTTATTTACTCTCAAACTGATATCCCGATGAGTGTAATCGGGTAAATGTATTTCTTATATTTTACTAACTTGAAGTTGTTTTCAAAAATATTCAAATGCGATTGATATTCTCAGTCCTAGAGGGACAGGGTATTTATGCATGTGATTCGAATGTCATGAGGCATACTTAATATTCCATAAAAGGTATGACACTAATACTATATTTTTGCATTAACTCCCAGAATCGCCAGCCTACATTAGTCAATTTATTTCCCACTTCGTTGCAGTACTGCTTAGTGAGTTTACTGTATATTCTCACTGTAAGCGCGCGAGTGTGCCGGTGAGCGGGGCGCTCCCCGCGCGGCTAGTTACCTCACCCCCTGACATGATATTTTTCGTTGAACCTACGGCGCCTTAAATGAAAAGGCTTCTTTTTGTAAACATCGAATCTTTAGTTCTAATCAACAATTAGAACGTCTAATCTTTACTGTGAAATAATAAACATTAAGTTTCTAAGAACAATGCCAGGGAATCAATACTATCGATTACAATGTCAATCTACTAACTGCTTCACTTTTTGATTTTTTCAGTACATCAATGGTTGGTATTGCTTCAGGAATCAGTCGACGATATCTTTTTTGTTTGTTTAAAGCCGCTAATATAGAAATGTATGGAGCAAATTGTGCTATGTTTTGTTGGAAACCAGTTTTTTTGCCCGGTCTCTTCCATCCATTTCCCTTTTATGTATGGATTACTTGAAAACCTGTAATTTATAATTATCATGTGTCACAAAATACCTAAGTGAACATTACCATACCTCGATTTCAACAATCGATAAGAACTGTGACGGATCGAAAGGTGAACATGACTATTCGCTTCATTGGACAGATGAATGAGAATTTTCCCTTACCAAGAAGCCGAGCGACACAAGCTAAAGATAGATCGTTTTATTTCCATTGCGCGTTTAATATAGGCAGGCCCTACAACTTTGTTACTAAAGTAGGTAATGTATCATGAACATGAAGTAATCGTACATCTGTCGTAAATAGACTATTTTTCATATCAACTACGACAAATCTAAAATAAATGATTTTAAAATGGAATTAAACATAATTTTAGAAGGAATTTACTTTTGGTAGGAAACATGTTCATTATTAGGATCAGCATTTTCTGAACAGTTTCTACAACTCAATACTGAACAACGAGTCATTTTTACGTATTTCGGTTGACGTCTCGCGGCAATGACCGTTCAAGGCGGACTGAGCGAGACTGCGCAGAAGGTTGACGTTTTGACTACTTTTTGGCACGCGAAGTACGTACACAGGCGACGTCTAGTTAAATTGATGGTCTATGTAATAAACCGACATAAGGTCTAACGGATCTTTATAAAACCGAGTCTTAGACCTTATGTCGGTTTGTTACGTCAAAAAATGTACTGAGTTACTGAAATTTGATGTGTCATTTGGTCTAACGGATCTTTATAAAACTCGGCCTAAGAATGTTCAAATTCTTAATTTAAAAATCGCATTGGTTGTCTGGTTCGGCCACCAATCGTGTCAGCTGTAGAGAAGCGGAGAGAAAAGACTTGTAACGTCGTTACGTATCCACGTTTATCATCCACTATTAAAATTATTACTACCAATTCAATGTTTAAATTTGTTTCATCTTATTTTCTATTTTTTTTAATACGAATTTCAATACCTAACCGTTAACCGAAATGCAAAATCAATCACTAGCTTTCGAGTGATAACTCAAAAATAGCTTTTATTGGAATCATATATGCAAAAAAATCGTGTCAATTAGTCGCGAGCGACTATTTTCTACCGCTTGCCTTTAATGTCAAGCGTTCGAAACTCAAAATCGGCCCCCGGCAGCATTGTAGTAAATTGGGCCAAATTAATTGTTAATCGTAATGAAGCCTAAGCTCTGGAAACATGCCTTACTGTTAATTTCATTCATTCATTATATCTAAAAAAGCTCTCTTAGCACATGTATAAATGTGGACCGACGTTATACAACATGTTTAATACGTATATCTATCTAATTGCATTAATTAATGTGTTGTACGATACCGTTCTAACCACTGTATGTAATAGTTCAGAACTCGTGACCATGACTCAAACCTTACAGAACAATTAGTAGTAGTCACTATAGTGAGTACTTATTCGTATTCATATCCATATTCATATTCATTTATTCGTATTAATCGTATATTGTATAATAGGTAAAATATAAAATGTCAATAATAATTGGTATTTAAATTAATTGAATTCACACAGGACCTCTATTAAAAACAAATAAAATAATAATAATGTCAACCGGCACACATTACAATTTGCTTAAATTAAGGCTGTTCAGCCAAGAATTCGGCTATTACCGAATAATAGGCCTTCTGGATCAGTAGGGGTTTAAGTTTCAGGGTAAAACCAAGACACGTCTGACTGCTTTTAATAGCTGTCGGAATTTTATTGTAAATCCGTGGACCCAAGACACCCACACTGTTGGCTGTTTCTCTGAGTCGATGTCTCGGTACCTCCAGGTTATGTTGCCTTACATCCGGAAAGCGATCACTGGTTCATTTCTTCCTCGAGAATGTCTCCGAGTTTTGCCGAACGTGTTTCACTACCTCGATAATGAATAAGGAGGGTATTGTTAGTATTTTCAAATCCACGAATAGTTAGCGAGCTGGTGCATCAGGACAGGAGCAACCGGTGCCATCTTTCTTATTATTTTATTCTGAATGATGAAGGGTCTGTCCCTGTCCGCAGCCAAGCCCCACATGTCCACAGCATATGATAGCAATGAGTGGCAATATGCATAATATGCTATCCAAAGCTTAACTTCTTATGACAAAACGGACTGCTTAAATAAAACAAGAGTATAACGTTAATTCTATAGATGTTTATTAAAATTAGTTAACAACACAATAGTATATATTAGGTTATTAAAACATCAAGAAACCGTTTTTGCACATGGTAATGATTTAAGACATATGCCCATGTCTAATACACACCTAGATACGATGTATACGATTGTTAAGCGTGTGCAAGCGTTATGAAAGAAGTGAAGACCGCAGGCTAATCACGTAACTTTATCTATTAACGGTAGGTATATTTTACTGTCAATTTTGAATTATATACGTACGAGCTGGCAATTAAATTTAGACATTAAAATATGCCTAACGTTAGTACATAAAATTACATGATGATCCTGATGGAGTAACGCGGGTTAAGCCATGTGGCGCCCGGATTTTGATCCGATCAGCGATATCGCTGACGTCACTGTACTGATATACGGCATCATTTCTCAATAATGATCATTTTCCAACGTGATTCATGTATTTTAATCCAAATGACTCAGTAAATGATGCAAATTTCTATTGATCTATATAATGGATAATTTTGTGTTATTTCGAATAGAAGCTACGGTAATTTTGTGGTTCAATTCAAGCGGCTGTCAAGCGACGGTCGTGTCGTGGGTTCGAATCTCGGCTAGTGCCAATGAAAACCTGCATATATCTGCGAAGAATTTCAAAGGTCTTTGGGTCAGCGTATGGATTACTGCCCGTTCCCAGAGTGGGGTGACGATTTTCGAGTAAAGTTTTGCTGGTGGCTGCAACGTTTCTACCTTCCTGTAGATAAAGTCTTCAGTTTATTTTACAGTATACAAAATCTTCCATATTGATTTTTCAACTACTTAGGTAAACATAACGATGCAATGTAACCTACAATATTTTGGATGCGTGTGCAAGCGTTACTTAGGTATAAATATAATGAATCAAATTATGTGTAGGCAAATCGGAGAATATATTTTTACTTTTACTTCAAGTCTTTATAAATAAAATAATTTCTTAATATGATAGGCAAGTCGAGTGGACTCAAGTTCTATGCACGCGAACGTTAGACACCTGTTAAATAGGTTCATTCATAAGTGTCCATTATTTGTTTTTATTAAACCGATGTTAGGTAGGTTTGACTTCAAATATCACATCATTGTGGTACATTGACTGACACCACCTGCGTTTAATAAATAGACACTGGTGTAATTTTCAACCTACGATGATACTTCTGTACATAGGTGGTGATATCACCACAGTGTCAATTACGCAAGTATCTTTAGTTAGAAGGACCGTTTACGCAAAATTGCACCTTTTCCGCGCAAAATAATTACACCTTTTCCGTCCCTGTTTTCCTCCCAGAATCAAGTACAATTCTTTAGTTATGTTTTACGTCATTTTACTTTCTTGAGAATTGCAACGCATTTAAATGCTACCGCCGAAGTTGCAATGGATTTTCTCTTATTTATTCAGATGACATTACGTCACTGTGTCGTAGGGTCAACTGTCGAACAATGACACAAAGGTACACAGTGAAACTTTGCAATATCTCGAAAACGCGACGTTGCCAACTAGTGCAGAGTATCTTGTAAGAACAAGCTCAAGGGCCCTCCCCGCTCGCCCAGTACGGGAACGCGCCGCGTCGAATCATCACACCTTCACGAGCGATTGTGTGATTTGGCTACGACAAAGTAACTTTTATTTTTCATATTTGGTGATTTTTTAGCAAATTACTGATAATGATTTCGTACTGTTAAATATTATTGTGCATTCTGTATATTTTAAAGTATATTTGGACCTAAATATTATTGGAAATCGTTCACTCTAAGTCACTTTTTTTTTAACAGAAATAAAAAATGGCCCGGTTGTCTCACGTTCAAACAATTGAGGGTGGTGTTCAATGACACGTTTTATTGTTACACTATCTAGGTACACCTATTATTATTTGTGCGCAAAAAGAATAGAAACGGGGTGAAATGAAATTGCTCAGTTAATAACATTAGATTTCTTTAATATTTAACAATTTTAATGCTTATTGTTCATGTCCCTAGTCACACGATAAATAAGAAAATATCACACCATCACAGTAGGTATGTGTAATTGTGTACATATGTTTGAAAAAAATGTTATTGCCTATTTACCTTTGAATACAACTAAAACATTAAAAATACATTTTTTTTTTACTGTGATCGTTGTATATATCATAATGTTAATTTTTAATTTAAATATAGGAAGTTAAATATAACGCAGGCAGTAAACTGAATTTTAACGCAAAATGGAGCATAGTAACCCACTATTTATTGATTAAAGCCCACACTGCGGGAGCATGAAAATGGTAATTTGGGTCGCCATGTGTTGATAACATACAGGGCCAGGAAACGTACAATTCGCGTTTATAAAAGAGCACACTTGTACTGACGTAGCAGTACCTCATACGACTCCCTTGAAACATGGTGGCTTTGGCAAATACTGCCGTGCGTGCGCGCAGGCAACACGCATAAATGCGATACGTTCACACATTTACACAAATGGTCAGAACAAAAACAAACAGATGAGCATCACCATATAATGCATATCGAGGTCCATTATTAAGATATAATTGTAATATTAAATACCAGTCTTCCACTGTTTCTCAGCGATATAGATAATTATAAATATTCTTAAAGTTATTTCGGTTTTGCATATAATAGCTTCATAATGACAGTATTACTCACCGCTTCAAATAGTAATATTACGTAAACTTAAATATTGTTTCTGAAGTCCCTTACTCATTCATAAGAGAAATGATGACTAACGACAGACTTGGTTGCATTCACACGTCAGATTTGATTTGAAGCCGCTCAACCAATCTCACTGGAGACTCTGACTCTGACTGGACTCAATCTTTTTGGACCCGCGGCCTATTTAGCCACAGTCAGGTTAAAAAAAACGGGGAAATTTTACCATCACATCGTCGCGTCACCATTTTCTTGTCACATATTGTGTGTGGTAGGATATCTACTTATATTTTACAAGCTTTTATTTAACGCTTGCACTGTTCATATGTAATGTAAGTATAAAAGTAATTTGCTTAAAATTTGCAATACTTTTTTCAGCCATTTGCAGATATCCGATTGAGCTGAAATTTGTCATATTTATGTAAGTTCAATAACAATACAATATTCTGGCACATCCGAGTTGATTTAGTGATCGACACAGACTATAGCCAAAGCTACGCAACATAAACACGTCGTGTTTGGGCCCATCGGAACCGTCCCAATGAGTTGATGACTATAGAAAAAAGATACAGTCGGCAATAAAAGCCTGTACCAAAAATATATTTATTGACAGAAACTTATATCGAAGAACTTTGACAGTGTGTTCTTACTGCGAACTTTACAAACCAAAAGCTCTTGGATTATTAAAAAAAAAATAACACAGTAAATAAATAAAAATAGTGCTCGTAATAAAGTTCTAACAGATATACGTATGTTTATACTCAAACGTTCATTAAAATAATTAATCTATAAAAGTGATGCCACACTTGAAATAAATCCATTGCTTGACCTTGCCCTTGCTAGCTACCGAGGTCTTTTGGTGATGAAACTAATCGACCATAGATAGTAACCGTGGCAATGAAATGAGGGCTGGAACTTAAATTCCACTTCCTTGTCTCTCTAGCATAGAGGCTCCTTTCATGACATATCTGACTATTATTACTACTATTAGTACCTATGTTAATTGTCACCCGCGCTCGTCCAATATGTGCAATGCGAGAGAGAGAAAAAAATAAAAGTTCCTGGCCCTATTTCATAAACTTAACAAATAAATATTACTTTTAGTGTACGACGAAACATCATTGTCAGGTGATCGACAATCGTCAAGCTGGTGAAGTGGGCCGAAAGGTTGCAACAACGGAGTTGCCTATCTATGTGGTTTAATCTTGGTCAAGTATGGGTTATCACGTTGGGCGTTGGGTTCGAAGGAAGTGAATGGCCTCGAACAGTTCGTGTCCGGAATCCGAACGGGCAATAAGGTGTAAATTGATTGTTTAATTAAAATAGAAAGCTGGAGTGTGTTGCTTGACGCAATATAAATGTAGGAATGCGAAGTCTGCGGGGAAGCATACGTGCATGTGAAGTCAGCCATCAAAAGAACCTTCGCGCATTATAAGGGCAGGTTGCACCAACTTACCATTACAGACCGATTAACGTTAAATATGATCTCATTCAAAATTTCCCTTCTATGGGATTATAACGAACACCGATTACGATTAGAGACGGTTCGGAGCAATCCACCTTAAGAACATGAGAGGTTAACGTTAGCACTGTTTGACACCAGGTACTCAAGTTGTATCAGTATTCAATGATGCTCTAGGTGTGTACTTTTCAAACAGAATATGTTCAAACACTAATGGCATGAATGACGCAATATTTGAGTCATTGGTAGACGTTTATTTATACATACATATTTATAGAAATGCAAGTTGGCCGATAGTAGCTGATAACAATGATAATGATATTTTTATGAAGTTTTAAGATTTTTTTATCAACTCACTTTTTAATTTTTAAATTAATTTCTTTAGTTTTTTATCCCTAGCATCTATATTCTACACAATTTTTATCTATATTTCCACCCGAACCTTCAAACAATATCACCAATATCATCATATTAAGCCACATTGAAACAACTTTGCCTTTGTAGCTACCATTCAAACGCAGTCACATGGCTGCTCAAGCATTCTGAGTGCACAGAGCAGGATTAAACCAACATTAACACCATGAGATCATTGCAGAATCGTGTCTCATTAGCATATCGCTGACATCACGGAGTCGACTTGATTTTAGATTAAATTTATTCGGAACGTCATCAAGCCCAGAGTAAAATCATTTATAAATGCAAAAACCAATGATGCAAAACATTTACGTCACAGTGGCGGAGATAAAGTAAGATACGAATGTGTGTTAACAGTGGCAGCAATTTAACATCCTAACGACCTAATAGATAATAATAGGGTATAAATAGGTCATCATCACATGTATTGCTCATGAAATAAGGTAAGTTGTTTGATAGTTAGACCGTGATAGTTTTAACGAGCTGGTAGACGGGATATACAATTGCCGTAAAAACTAGGACACTGTTTTAAATCTAACCATATTATACAACGCAGATGATACGATATCAAGTGATATCGTAAATTATGAATATGGTTTATACTAACCGCATTACTAACGATTTCGGATCGAGCGTACGATTTGGTTTGAAATGCAATGCTTAAATAATTATGACACCGGTACCGCACGGCTATGAAATTTCTATGAGTGCTCTTATATTTGGGTACCGCGGTGGTTTAATACCATGGTCAATTTGTGATAAATTGTGCTACTCGGGGCTTTTTGTAAGATTCAACAGTGATATAAACTTTAAGACGTGGTATCGATATGACGTGCTGCAGAATATCTGAGTGTCCGAGACTCAAATAAACCAATCATGAAAATTACCGGGGCACAGATCAAAGACCGGGGTACGTCAAGTGAAGATCGCGTTTAAGATTGAAGTCCAGTACAGATTTAAAGAGGACAAGACGCCAGTCTGGCCATGAGGTCTATGCCAATTAGAATATTGTCAATGAAGCATTGTTTTCGGGGTCTAGTGACGACGTTTCCTGCATCGTTCGGCTACTTATAAGAGGATATCCGTTTCCTTTGCAAAAATCTGCATGCAAAAGCGGCGCGTGAAAGCAATTTGTTCACCTTTCCTGGCGGCCTTTCGTTTTATTAAATATTTAAGAACGTTGAACGTCGTCAAATTTTATTACAGGTCAAAATTAAGGTTTAATGTGTGTCTGACTCATACTAACCTCCTAAGAAAACAAGTATGGATAAAACCTTGCCATTTTGAAACTAAACAATAAATAGTTCTCAATCATCTCTACGATCGAATAGCTAAGAGTAAGCTAGTGGCTAGGTATATAAGAGCACTTTAATTAGTTGCAGTGGGTCGATGGAAGCAATAAACCGCGGCCTCCAGTGAAGCCTGCCGTATGGGCGCCGGCGCTCTTTGCTCTTGACCTACGTCTTCCAATGAGAATTCCTCAGAGAAATTTCCAGACGCGACCTATTATACTCGTAGCTAACTATTGTTTACACAGTCATATAATTAAAGCGATAACTACTCAACATTGACCCAAATGACTCACCTAAGTAGTAGATTAAGGGAGCTGTCATTCCGGGTGCTGGGCACGTCTTTGACGCTGGACGGTTCACTGTGGACTCCTCGCAAGGAGTTCCGCAGTTGCCGCGGGATGGAGCTGAGGAGGCCGTTGCTGCTGTTCCTCCGCTGGTTCACCAGGCTCTTCGAGCGGGTGAGCTTGCTCGACTCGACGTCCACGGCTTGAGGGTGTAGGGACACCTCCTCTCCGCTTCGAGAAGTCGTACTCGACGCTTCAGTTTTTATAATAATAGGAACAGCACTCTTCTCGTCTCCCAACAACTTGTCCCATGGCGACCCGATCTCCTCCTCGGAAATAGTCTCGAAACTCCTCGGACCGACCGACGATGTAGTCTTGTCCGACATGGTTACTAATAAACGGTTAAAAGGGATAGCAGCGGAACGTAGCACTACAGACACCAAATGGCACTTCGTCACTTTGGGTTTTTAGTTTCTTGGCAACACTTCACTCTTATCATAATATCCATTTGTAAATCATAATGTTTGGGGTAGAAATGTTGACACTGAAACAATGGAAAAGTTTTGGTTATATAAAATATTCAGTTGAAATAGACTCAAACACTGCATGAGTAATCGTAACCACAATACTTTGAGTTGTCTTTTTTGCGAATGACTCGAAAGTTAAAATTGCATTTACTGTCGTGAGTAAAACTCTCGCTCTTACTTTTACTGAAGTTTCGTACAATGCATGCATGTTGGCACCCAATACTACTGTGTTAAATGTTGAAAGACGCGTTCTACTTATGTTTGTCATATTGCTGAAAGCAATACTTTGCTGAAGAAATGTGTTTCGCAAATATAACGTGAGACTTTCTAATTATTTCTACGTGTGTAACCCGCAAATTATATTGTTTAAAGAGAAAGTCAAGACAACACAGACGTCGCTAATAAGTAAGCGTTCTAACTAGGCTTAGTCACTCAGTAGGTACACACATAAAGCAGCATATTTATACCTAGATAATAAAAATATATACAAAGAGACGCGTTTCGCAACACATATTGTGTAGACAAGAGTAGGTAGTAATCAAATTTCTAGGTAATTACATTTTAACGTTTCTCAGAAACAGTGTTCAAAATATAACCCAAAATTATATTAAACAATACCGTGAAAGTCAATTTCGCAACAACTGTTTCATAAGAGTGAGTTTATGCTAACTCTTTGGAAGGGTATTTCTCGCTTCATTATAAAATTTGTAATTTCACTGCTCATAGTCCTCATGCATGGTGTTTCTACATTAGGTAAGGGTTAACTACAGTTTAAATGCTGATTTCATAGCTAGATCTATTTGCGAAAGTTCCTGGTGAGATCGACGCAAGCGCTCATTTGGGAAATGACTCGGGAAAAGTGAAAGCTACACATTCATCACATCATTAACGAGGGGCACAGCGAATCTAAATTTAATTCGGGTTAAATAAACATACATCACAACTGCTACCACCGGTATGCTCAATTCTTTCGTAAGAATAAATTACAGTGTATCGGTTATTGTCAAATAAAAATATGCACCAGTCTATACAGAAAAATTGGGAACTTTTTTACATTCCGAGAACACGTGACTCAATGTAGGGGAGACTGGGGACACTTGATCACTACGGGACACTTGGTAACTTTGATTTAAAGTTTAACAACACGCGTTACATGCAATTATTCATACCTAACTTCACTTTTTACCATAGACTATTTGACAAAGGTCAGTAATTTGCAAATGTTGAAAATATTGCGTCGTGTGATATCGAATTTTCGGTAAGTTTTACCATGATTTATTTACACAAAATTTGATGGAGTTACGTCTAGTGAGTTTGTTTATCTTGCTAATAGTTTATTTAACAGCAGATTATTGTTGATTACATTGATATAATTGATCACCAGTTTTGAGTTAGTCACGTTTTATAACGTATTTTGTTTTATACTACGCCGGTGGCATACAAGCATACGGTCCACCTTATGGTAAGCGGCCACCGCAGCCTATAGGCGCCCGCAACTCCAAAGGAGTCACATACGCATCCTCGTCAAATCTACCCTCTAATCAAATACACAGAGCATTCGTGCCTATAGCTCATGTTAATGGATAACTTTATCATTAGGAATCCATGCTGCAGAACTATGCCTACCACCAAAGAAGGTTCGAAATAATTTCTTTTACTTCAAGAAAAAACCGACTCCAATTTGGTACTTCGCCAAACCACCCCGTGAGCTAAAGTGTTGGTTACTAATGAAAACGCTATAATATTTGAGTTGAGAAGTTCCTTCGATTCTTTGTGGATCTCTTCATCAGATCTTGACCAGATTTATATGGGACCACCCCTGACGTATACCCGAAAAGCAAAAAAGTTTCAGTCTACAATTGCCGAAATTATGAAATAATATATATACCTGCACGGAAACCAATTGATAAAGAAAGACATTAGCAGCTGCAGTATTAGCTGGAAATACTTTAAGGTGCGCAAGGCGACAAAATTAATCAAATTAACCTAAAATAGTACGAACTGAACTACAAGCGATCTTAGATATTTATATAAGAAGAAACAGATTGAGCAAAATATTTAGACATAACCAGTATATGACGCTATGTTCCAAATATTCATTTAGTTCCTTTAGTTGCTGCCTGCCATGGTACAATAATATACTTCGCCAGGTATGGCAAACGGAAACATCGCTTAGTAGTGTGGGTGACACGACCTTCGGACTCCCTGCTATCGATGGTTCTCAAACTTTGTATTTTGGGGAAAAATAGTTGTCTTACTTAAAAAATAGGATATAAATTATATTAAACGACTGTATAAAAAACAAAATTACAACCATTACAAAAAAAGTTATGGCATCAGGCCTTAATTGTTTTGCATGTCGTCCATTGTGATTAAGGAGAATTTGCGACAGTGGCTTGTAATAGTCAGAAGGTAAAAAGTGCTTTGAACATACTCTACCTGCCAAATAATATGAATTCTAGTCATCTATACCAAAGTATAGACCCCGCTATATTCAATCAGTATAACAACATGACACAACGATTGTGGTTTTTTGCAAATAATAGGTTGATATTCCAATTGTCAAGTATCGGCTTAGCCACATCACTATTCTTATCATTTAGTGTCAAAATTATATTCTGACTGAATAAAAAGGACCCCAACAACATTAAAATACACAAATTAAGAAAACAAATAACTTTACGTAGTACGGTGTACCATTTTTTTTCGTTGTTTTCGTTCCACGATAGTGAAGCCATTCGTTGGCTACTGACTCGTTTTGTGGAAGTGTGGAAAAACAATAAGGTTCCGCCTTTAACACTTCTACTCTTACAGTTCCGAATAGAACAGCCTACCATTTTAAAATCTGGCCTACATCAACTCTTATTAGCAACGGCACCGCAAAAAAGTTTGGCAATTGCTGGTTAAACTGACACCGACCGAGAGCGATATATGCAATTCAGTACATCCGAGCGAGATCGCGGTTAACGTCAAAGCGACTGACATGACGCTCGTATGTGTGAGTAAGCATTGTTGCCAGTAGTGTATTGTGATACTCCCTGACTTCTATGTATTCTGTAAGTATTTTATTAAATTATTAAGTACATTCATGTTCAATTTGACCTATTTTGTATGCTTAAACAAGTAAATACCAATTTTAATGCGTAAACAATTTATTTTGCATGATAACGGCAGATTTTTTTCCCTTAATTATCCGTTTTGTTACTATAAAGTGGCAACTCGACCTCGTGTCACGATCCTTATTGTCAGACCTTGTTTTCTTAGACCATGCTGCCTGCCATTCCAACTGTCATTCCAAGTTTAGCTGGAACAGATAGCACAGACTGCTGCGTTCACATATCACGCTTTTCAAATGTCAAATTTTGTTTTTAAAATATGTCTTCTTTTTTTCATGTTAATCGTTCTTTATTAATTATTGTTATTATTATTTTATGTCCGTACAGTTACACACCGTGAAATCACTCGACGGTCCCATCGGAAGACCATCAGCGCTGGCGATTGCCCGCATTATGCTGAGATGGTACCGTTTCGAGATAACACAACTTTTTTGTTTATTTTTATTTTCTATTTTACTGTGTTAATTGTTGTCTTTGTCTCGAATAAATATTTCTTATTCTTATTTAGAAACAGCTAGTAAGTTGTACCATGTAATTAGTTAAAAGACAATTAAGGCACTCTATGTTTATAAGTATTATGATCGACTATTTAGCATCTCCTTGTGATCATAGGATAGTAAAAAGTTGACTACAAGTTTTGTGTTGTTATTTGGAAATAACTGTGGTTAAATACCTTCTTAAAATAAAAAAAGCGAATTATTATGTATGTGAACGCCTAATAAACTCCCATATTGAATCAAATCATTTAATTAAGAGAGAATCAACCACCTAGGCGTGAGACTCCCACTAAAATCTATTTACCATGTGTCCGCCATTATGGGAGGCTCGATTCCTGCGAATCAAGTGAGCTAATCAGTAGAAATTTAACTTGCAGGCATGGAATAAAGTTGAATATCTGTTCTTTTGTATATCGCCCTATTTCTGGGTGCGTTGACGCCGACGGATCCAGTTAATAATCGGAAGGAGTGAGGCATGGTTACACACGGTAATAATCTACTTACCATGTGTCCCCTATATTTAGGAGACTTGATCCCCCCAGGATTAAGGCTCCCAATCAGGGGTAAACAAGTCTCCCTAACAATCTTGGTCTCGTTCATATTATCTATGCATAGAAAAAATTTGAATCTAATGACGTAAAAAGTTTTACAATACCCCTAAAATTCGAAAAACTAGACTGTGAAATCAAAAGGGGTGATAAAGCCTCCCCAATTTCCCCTACGGAACGAAATATTTCGAAACGGTTTATTATAGGAATAACTATTCTACACATTTATTACTAATACATTCCATTCATCGAGACAAAAAGTGACCTTCTTCTTTTCCTATCGACATTTGCATTTTGTTTTGTGTCAGCTCTTCTCTTGGCTCTATACTTGCCTCATGCATCTCTTTTATTCTATACCTATAGAGAAAAAGACGGACACATTGCATGTGATAAAGTTGGCAAGTAACTAACTCCTTGCGCCTGCATTACAACTTGGTTCAAGCGATGTCATATTTAGAGATGAATAGGCAGGGTTCATAAAACGAACAACATCACAAATTAATGTAGTATTTCGGTATGCACAAAATAATATGAATGCGGACCGGAAAAGTCAAATTAGAGTAACTTTACTGGCATATCTCTTCGGCGACCCACTGGCTCGTTGTATTTTAGATCGGCGCGTCTGCCAAATGTACCGCGCGGTTAATCTGGGTCAATGCTCCAGAGACCACGGACTCGTGGACTTGCAAAAAGGTATCTAATCTAACTCTTACCTGAATATAGCCCGCAAAAAGTATAGGCTATTGTGGTTTTACTAAATATACTGTGGCTACTATCAATGACTCGTGAGCCTTCCGAAATTGCGATTTAAAGCGTGTGGCGATCTTATTAAAAATATATTGTGGTTGGCTGCTATGTGTACACGCTTATAGTTATATTCACGGTAGTAAAATAAAATGAAAAGACGTCAAAAGTTAAACAACGACCATAGCAAATATTACGCTTTCATTAGAAATGTATTTTAAAAAGTTTAATGCGTGAATGTTATATTATTGAGTTCTACTATGCTCTGTGGTTCTACTGTTTTTTTCATACGTTACATGGTCCAAATGAAGCTATGAGAGGTGATTGTGAATTAACTGATAAATCAATTTCCATAATTAAGTGCCAGTGATTGACATACTATGAGCCGTAGTTACTTAATAATCTAGGCGCAATTATCGCAATCCGCACTTTAATGGCGCCGATAAATATCTACAGAAATTCCTAGCCTAGTGCAAAAAGTCCTCCAAGAGACACGACATGTCTTATGGACTGTGGGAGACTACGAACAATGCTTACTTTGACCATTATTAATCATTGCAATTGTTCATTTTTTTATCGACAGCTATTTCTATAGGTATATCTTATAAACTAAAGACGCTAGCAAAAGATACTAGAATTTTTTTTGGCACTTTGTTTAACGCAGAAAATGTATGTCTATTTAAGAGGAAACTCTTGGCATATTTAATTAGGTTCTGGGGAAATTCAACAGCAGAAACCTTTGAAGAATAACATGTTTTACAAAATATTTATTCATTATTCTTAACATATTGTTCGAAGTCACGTTTGTAAGAAAATTCTAGGTCAGACGTTCAAGTGTACTGCGCAATGTTCTTCAATTAAGAATACTTTAAACTATATTTTAGGCCGGGTTTTATAAAGATCCGTTAGACCAAATGTCAGATCAAATTTCAGTAACTCAGTACATTTTTTGACATAACAAACCGACATAAGGTCTAACGGATCTTTATAAAACCGAGCCTTAGTGTGCCAACATTACCTCAACTCTGAATAGATAACAATCCGTTTTATTTAATTATTGAATTATAGCAGTTTTACACCATTATTCGTGTATAAATATGTTGTTTTGGCCGATATTAATGATAAGTTTACGCTTTCGAACTTCATGTCATTGAAAATACCTAGATGACCAAAAATGTTTATTTGTTATATCTGCTGTCGAACACCACAAGCTGTCCACTCAACGGCAGGTTGTATCATTACTGTTTTAATAATTATATTAAAATCATGGATACTAATCATAACAGTCATAAACTAGATCTTAACAAGATTGACATGTTTATACATATACAGGAAGATTCGCGTCCATTATAAATTATCGGTATAGATCGAGCACTGATAAATCGTTTGTTTACCGAAGAATTACCGGTCAGTCATAAAGGATGCAATTATAAAGATTATCATAGCTATCAGATGGAAGACCTGGCTCGTGGAGCTGAAACATACGTATAGGAAAACGTGAGGTGTCACAATGTTTACTTGTTAATGAACTGAAAGGATTTATTCATTTCCAAGCAGTTTCGAGCAGAGCGGCGGCGGTGGCGCGGGAGGCAAGAATCCACCCTCATTTTCGTCACTATTATTCTTTATTTGAAGTCGGGTTACGCACAACACTCACAACGTCACATGCTAAAGTCTCGTCCACACTCGTCACAGACGTAGTGTTCAAAATAAAATAGTTCTCCAGCTGGGCGGTACCGACCATCCACAATTTTATTATTAACGATTAAAATTCGGGTGACGACTAATTTCGATGATCTCCCGTATTTTGTGTGGCACAAAGAACTTTTCCCTTTATTATATTTCAATATGTCGGAGACTCACGGGAGTTTTATATTTAAAATAGATAATAATACGGTTATTAGTTTCACTAGAATAACACTTTCGATTTTTTACTAGCTATAAAATAAATATTAACACGTATCGCAGCGGGAAGTACGCCAGACGTGATTTTCACTCAAAGAAATGCGCGATTTTACAGCGAATAAAATTTTATAGCCATGTCTTGACAAACGCTTTTACAAAATCCCCTGGAAATGATAAATACATCCAATTTTATCTTCGATTGTCTTCAGTGTACAAATTGAAATAATTTCTCTGTGCTTTTGATTTAAACTTGCACGATTTTTACTCATTACTAGTTACTATTAGTGAACGGGTCACATATAATGAAAATTTATTTTCCTCTGAAGTCACTCGACAACCCTAGGAAGAAGTGATGACCCTAGTGTACAAGTGATTACCAGTGCGCGGGTAGTTCGAAAAACCCATGTGGCTAGAAGACGATTAATACCCGCTAGCGCCGTCTGCTCCCGACCGAGGCTGTTATGACACAACCGTAACGTCGAGGACCTCATAGAGGTAAATAAATTTACTTCTTTTGTAAAGAATACATATGTCTGTTTTTATCAGGGCTAATATAACGTTTTAAATTATGTAAATTAAAGGTTTTCTCAAAACTTGCGATACTTATGCACCACCACAGGATTCAAGCTAGCTTCTATAATTTCTGTGAACCCATTTCACAGAAATTATAGAAGTTACCTACTAGTTCCCAGACTATCCTATTATCCACGTGTTGTGTATATTTATAGGCTTAATTAGCTAGGTGACACAAGAATATGCAAAGTATTCCTAAATATGCAGTGTCTGGCGAATCCAAAATCAGAACCAACGTGGAAGATAAAGTATAAACCTCGTATTTGTATATAGGTACTCCAATGAGAGTATTTCCGTACATTTGTGAAATTATTTCAAGAGAATCGGAACATTGCCCCGGCGTTCATTCACCGGAGGAGATAAAACGGAGTTTTTAGTGGCCCTGTCGCTCCATTGTTCTTATTATTGCCAAAAATATGCCATCTCAGTAGGTCTGTGGCTTAATATCATGGCGATTATCAAAAATGACAAACTTTTAGCGGTTACCCTAGTCGTTCTTTCATGACTGAAGATCCTGATCATCTGATGTCTTTTTGGACATTACGTACGACTTGCCTTCACTGGCTTCTACTAGTGACCATCCGCACCATATTGATAGAAACAAATAAAGTTTAAGTTTAAAAGTGGGATGATCCCGGAATATTAGCGCTTGGAGCTACACACGTTAATTGACATAGAAGAAAAAACTAAAATTCTGTGAAAACAAAAAACATAATGGAAGTAGTGGAACATAGAACCTCCTCCTTTTTAACTTTAAATTTTGTCAAACGGTATGCGTCCGCTAACGATACCAAGTACGGTAGCTCAGTTGGTTAAGAACAATGGAGAGATTCTAGAAGTCCTGGGTTGAAATCCCGTGGCGTGTGAGGCGATGAACTTTTCAAATTTTTTACTTTGATTGTAAATTCTCCCCCTTTTTTCATGTCGGTTAAAAAATAGCTTTTCTTATGTTCTAACGTCATAATACTAATACATTTTAAAATCGCCTCTTATTTGTACTATTACCCCCTTACACTAAAAATATCATACAATTGCGCCTCTGTCTTGTAAAATGACGTAAAATATTATCAGCTGGTAACCTACTTAGTATAGACGTTGTGTAAAACAATCATTATATAAACCTTCGGAAAGTCTCCGGTCTGCATTAAAAAAATGCTTGAACATGAACTTCGTGTTGCCAAGGTGTCACCTGATGATCTGTCTCAACTGTTTCGCTTGATATTCATTTCAGGAAACAATAATACTAATTGGAAGACCTAATTTAATTAAATAATTAAATTAGTTTTAATATTATTTATTTATTGTTATTTAACTATTATTACCGCTACTAAATAAATAAATATTAAATATTTGTGACAATGTACATTGAAAGGGACCTTATGGCGGCAGGCGCTTGCATCGCACCAATTCACTAGGTATTGTACTTATTACCAGCCGCCATATCACAATTAGTTGTCGTGTTTACTTTAGCATTACACGTGTATACAATTTATGAGGTGGTTCGTCATTATATATTTTTTGATGTACGGTTATCTCGTATGATTATTTTATTTACCGGTATGTACAAGCGTTTAAGAATGTCTTGTCATGACATGATATGATAAAGCTCTGTTTCTATGAAAATACACAGTAGCACGAAGGTACCGTCAACCAAAACAATTAGGAACCTTAATATAGGGAAAAATTAAAGGAAGTCAGTCTCCGTGGAAAATATTTACATTTTGGCACAGATCTTCTAGTCGGTCTCACTATAAACGTCTGAATGAAAAGTAAATGAGGCGATAACAGTGAGACATATAAGTATCTACTCTATATGCAAAAAATCTAATTACATATACATACTATACTGACGCGTGTATACATAACGTGTTAAAACACAACACAAGCAAAGTAATTTTTTTCTTAAGGATAATTTTTGTGACTTAACATTTTTACTAAGGATAGCACCTAAGGTATCCTTAATAACACGTATTTTAACTATTACGTAATACATTTTTAAAGTTTTCTCGAGCAGCAATGTGATTGCAACCCACACAACCAACTACCATTTATATTTAACACTTCATAAACACAATCAACTAAGTCAAATCAAGTCAGTGATATGAGTTGTTAACTTGTTACCGATACATTGTGTGCTAAATCTAAAGAATGCTGCAATTTAATGCTGAATTTAAAGAAAACACACACTATATGATTAAACAGACAGATTTACGAAAGCAAATGTTTCAACGTTAGTCCATCTGGATAAAACAATAGGACATGATGGCAACTACCGACCTTGGTTCTGATGTACATCGAACATACAAACGCTACGTTTGTGTAATGCTCTATATTAAATTTAGATCAAGTAAACGCTACTGTTTCCTACATGATTGCCCATTTCAATAATGTAGAGCCCGGACATTCCCGACGACATTATCTATTCATTGTCAAGCAGTGGACGTCTTTCGGCTGATATGCTGATGATGATCAAAATAATATTTATTCATAAAAAAATTACCGCCGTAAACGACGGTTTGGCAGTGATAATTCATGCTAAGTATTCAGTTAATTTGAATTTATCTTTCTGTCAAGAAGGGGTATATTTGGGATTTCAACATTTATTTACTTAGTAGAAAATAATCTTCATGTAGACTTGTAGGTACCTATGTTATTTTAAAGTAACTAACTAGGAACTTTCCAAATTTTAATAGTAAACTTGAATAAAAGTTTATATTTAATTTAAATTATAAAGTAACACTGTTTTCGAATATATCTTATTTACCTGTTAGCTAAATTACCGAGTGCTAATATTTTCCTGGAAGAAACCTCATTTTTACAAATCATGTAGAGGTACGGTACAAATCATTTATTTTTAAATCTGAAAGAAATAAAACAGTTTATGTTCCAAAACCTGTACAAAAACTTGTCAGTAATTCCAGGTATAAGCAGAATTGATATTCTGCCAGCAACGTCAGTTTCTATGAAGGAAAAAAAATACATTCAAGCCAATACTAAGAACGATTGGTTATTTTTATTTAAAAGAACTACAAAATCATGATAATACGTATACCATGTAGTAAATAAAATATGTACTAGAGGGCATTATCCTGAATGCTTGCAGGTGGGTTTTCTTTAACAAACTCGACCTTGTTATGTTTGAATAAAGCTCAACGCTATAAATATTTTGCACGCCGAGGTACAGTTTTGGTGTGATTATGATAAATGGTACGCATTCATTTGCAATTACGTACATTCAAATGATCTCAGAGTAGTCTAACACCTAGGTACCTGTTTAATTTTAATCCACCAAGTTACCTGTTCAATTATTTCAGTAAGTTTCGTTTATTGTACAGATTTCATGCTGACGGTAATGTACTTTGTTCGATGCGGACATCTCAATAACTTGATGGAAATCCATGAATCAATGCGCAATTCGATTCGTCTAGAATGACATTAAAAACAGTTTTTATCCATTAGTCTCGTTTCGAATGGTCAAGTCATTGGTCTCGGGTTCTAGCCATTCGATATTCATTCTTTATAGCAACTGTGTAACTAAGAACTTTTACGGTTGACTTAACTTAAAATACGTCAATGGACAACTCGCTATGAATTGATTAATGAACTACTTTTTTCATTAATTAATTCATCACAGAAGTTTCAGCTGAATAAAAATTTAGTGCGGTCAAGTATTTCTCAAAAAGTATAAGTGCACTATTACTACTATCAGTTATATGGGTACCTACGGTTATAATATCAGTTGATGACGTCAGAACACGGTCGCCCCACCCATCGTCAGCCATTCACCGCCAATCGCGAAATACATTAACAATAAACTTTAAACATTGAAACCGTTCTACTACAAAATATTTTTAACAATCCATTGATGAATGCTAACTGATATAATAATACTTTAATTACGGTGTTTGTTTTAATTGAGCACCATTCAGAAAATGCTTTGTAAAGAAGCATTTCTAATCGATAAGAATAGATGAAATCATATAGCTACCTATTGCCAATTATTGCTAAACATTTTGGTTTTAACATAATTTTCAGCTCAAATATTTAAAAAACGTTGTTCAATCCTGAGATCTTTTTTGTAATACGTTATAAGGTTGTTAATATTAATAGTTCGCTTCCAGTAATAAGCCGTAGTTTTAATAAAAACCTAATAGTAATCATTAAAATAAAACGATTGAAAACATAGAAAACAGCCATTTCAATACCAATAATAAATTAACCGCAATGCAGGAAATCCAGTTGACAGATGAAAATGAGTACTAGTATAAACTACAGTAAATCAATTATTATAGTTTCATGATTCCTCTATATTTTCCTATTAACTAAGCGTGTTTACTTTTTTATACGGTGAATCATACAAGTAGATTCACGATCAGTCAGTGTTTCATGTAGGTACACGTGTAGTCTAAGTATAAGTAAGTACATATATTTAGCTATCTTATTTACACCTTATACATCAGTCATCAGTGGTGACTTGTCCATATTAGAACTCCATTCCCATCGGGTTGCCTATTTTGAGTAGGTCTATATTGTCATACAATTCTTGGGGAGATTGTAATCCAAATCAGCTTTGGATTTCCTATGTAATTCGATGTCATGGCACTAATGTACATACATGCCATAGTTTTTATATATGTACATATATGTATCTAGGCGAGTATAGTTGAGTAGGTAGGTAAGCATAGCATGAAAACTGTGGCGCCAATAGAATAAAGGAGATGAATGATTAATGATCCACAAATCCTTTCAGCCATATTCGCTTTGTTGACTATTATTTATATTTACACATTTTGTAGAATTTCATTTGTACCCAGAAGATACTGAATTAGCAAACAAAACGTCCAAATGAAATCATATCCCAGTCCTGATCCAGTATCATATATTTATGCGATCAATACACTTCAGTTGTTCAAAAGTCCCCTTAGGTAATATCGTACCGAAACTTATACCCTGGTTTCAGATTTCACCATTATCGTGATTTGACAACAAGTGATAGGTATAACCTACCATTTTTTTTTGCGCGCGATCTTCACAGTTCCCAGAGATTAAGAAAAAATAAGTGTTCAATGTTTTTAAGCTCAGGGAAATGATCTGAGATCATCGTATCTATAAGTTTTCGATACACTGTTTCTGTATGTTGTCTAGTTTTCATTGAAGATTATAATTGACCTTACTAAAAAATATTTCCATCGTTTGTATGTGCGGTTTAACATTAGTTATTCTACATAAGCACCAATGCAATGTTTCCCTATTCTATTTTCCTTTGTCAATCATTAAATGCCAATTTCATTCTTTTGAAGGTTGAACGCCAAGCGTGACGTCAAAAATGCATCGTATTTATCAGCGGGTAAATAAGGTTAAGTCCCCACAGTCGCTTGATATGAGGACTTTAGCTATAGCACATTGACTCTCGTCATTCACTACCACGAGTAGCTAGTTGATAATGTATCAAACTTATGCTATAATAGGTAGATCTGTTATTATTAGTATGAAAAATTAGATTTAACGCCTCAACCTTAACGCATTCTCGAAAACGTTAAATTGCTTGCATTTATTTGTTTACTTTACAATACATATTCTTCCTTTGATAACCCATCCAGGAAAACTGTCAAATGATCACCATCCTTTTCGGTGGTTCAAGATATTTTCTCTATATTTCTCTTTCTACAGTTAACATACTAACTTGTAACTTTGAGTTTCGGCCTTGTGGCTGCTCGAATAGGGACACACCTTTATCGGCATGATCCGTTCCTTGAGCATTATTTTCCTTTCTATAAATCTGATGGCACGTCGCTGGTAGGCATAGGTGACTGTTGACGTGCTGTTGACGCCATACAACTAGCTATTTCATTATCATCAAAGATGTTCCTGTCTGCGTATTGCATTTTAATAACACTACAATATATACTTTGATGAATATTTAATCGAGTAAAAAATGTACGTTCTCTAGTAATAATAGTAACGCGAGATTAAATGATAATAATAACATTTAAATGCAATAGGCCATTGATGTAATTGTGCAATTACCTGAAAATATCTAAATGGTTTTTCCGTTATTTGTAATTAAAACAAAACATTGAACTTGATCTTTTAATACCATTCAAACGTTACATACAGACAGGCAACTCGTCGCAGACAACAATATAAGTAACTATGACCTCTCATTGGGCAGTTGCTAGGATTATCGGGGTCAGGTGATATTAAGAACTACGAACGGGGAACGGACTGAGCTGAGTGATACAGCCTGTAAATCCCATCCACGGAGCCTACCGTAACCCGAGAACGAAGATCTTTCTATGGCACTTGCATATTGTGACAGAGAGGCGGATACGGAGTTCGTGGTAGCGGGTCGGCTCTAGGGTACAGCGGATGGAGCAGGACGCTCTCGGCGCCGTGCTTAGGGGCGACTACTCGTAAATGCCAAATTAGAAAATATAAAGAAAAATATAAAACTTTAAATGCGCTTTTCGAGTGCACGACCCGGGTTAGGAACTAGGGCCGGTGCTGACCCCATGGCTGCAGAATGGCTAAGAATTGGCTTCTACTGAAAAAAAATCGTTCCAAAGCACTTCATTAGTAAATTTAGAAAATATATGTAGCAACCAACTGCTAGCTGTACCGTACCACGGTTGCGTGCTAATAACCTAGCTTAATAAGTTCAGACGTTACATAAATGCAATTTGATATGTCATTCAATAAAGGATTACGTGTATAAAGCAATCACATAAAACACAAAGAAAGAAATAAAATAATTCATAGAATTGTCGGCATTGCCGCCGTCTGGTATGGACGACTAACGATTTCCTAGGTGTGGCATCAATAAAGTAAATAATTTATTATGAAATCTGCAATGTAATTATTTATATATGGTTGGGAAGAATTCAGAACTTCACATTATAATGTCATATCATATGAAATAATTTGTTCTTAAGATACTTGGCGTATTCTGTCAGATTTTGTGTACCATAATGTCCATAATCTACAGGATCGCGGGATCGCCAACGATTAAGGAACTGCCAACCAAATTGAGCGTGCCCCATTTTTCTTTCAATGTCTATCACATCCAGCCATCAGCCTGTAAAGATGACACCAATAATACGTACCTACCTACAGCAGTAGTGAGTCTTGATATAGTCATTACAAGCCTTGGTAATTGATTACAACCGACTACGGAGCTTGAGGTTGCAATCATGCAGGTTGGATCTTCGCCAGAAGTAGACTCATTATCATTCATTGTTTTATTAGTTATGGGGTGTATTCCACAGACCCATGGTACAGAACAATCCTACTCTGATTAGATGGTTCCTTGTTTAGCTCCGGCCGCTTGATAGGTGCCATCAGCTAGCCTTGAAGTACATTTTTACGATTCCATAAATGTAATGAATACCAGAGCATTCTGGTGTTACGAGCATGGGAATAAAATAACTCGGACCTACAAATACACCGGAAGCTGACGCGAAGGTAAAATGGGCATATTTGACTGCGAATTACCATAATCACACATCAAAATAATGATGTTATGTACCACAAGCGGCATCGTCGAGCGAATTATTTAAATTATATGATATGGATTCTCCCACATTGTTTCGTGTTCTGGGTTTTTTTAGGACGGGTGTTTATCAGTCATCAAAGTTATATTTATCAGAATCTTATTTTCTGAAACTATGTGAGAAAATAATTTTAGTCAAAAGTAGTCTTCAATTAAAAAATATTTATTTACAGATAAAATCCTCCCGAGAGGCCAGTGGCCAGCAGTGAAATATCTAACCATCAATGGAATTTGTTTATTATAATTATTAATGCAATGGTCTACGATCATGACGTTATTATGCATGATGACAAAATCCTTCGAAAACCCTTGAAAATAACACTCCCGTTTAGAATACGTTTGCAGATACAACGGTCGGCGCCTTCTCAAGAATTGAACGAGTTGCGTCAATTTTAGTACGAAATATACAAAACAATACTACTTACATCGAGCTAGATGAAATAACTGCCTAAATTGGTGATGGTATAACAACATTATTATTTATTAAGTATACATTGTTACTGTTAAGTTAACAACATTGATTTTTATTTTATTGCCGGGAGACGATGCTTAACACGCATGTGATGTAACAGTCTCAACTCGGGGTCAAATGCGAACGTCATTCTTTTAACACGGTATAAAATAATAAATAAAACTATATTACATTACTCGTTACCTCACTAAAAAAACCGGCAATAGAAAAAAATCGAATGGAATGCCTCTTGTTGAAAACCATCATGGTATTTGGCTACTGAGCAGGTCAGAGAAATAGACAAATGCATACACAATACACTTTGAAAACATTACCCCGCGTAAGGAAGATGTTATTAAAATGAAAGCGTTTTATAGCGCGAGTAAGTAGGTACCTAAGTCGATCATTTTGTTTTGGTATACCTAGCGCCCGAACCGAATAGCAACTGATTAAATCAATTTGACCTTATTGAGGTTAAATATTCGATTTAACACTGCTATTATAAAAACATGGTAAGAGACGAGATTTTTTTAACCAATTTCGTTGAACCGGCACATGTTTTTGGAAGTGTTGCTTAATACGGAGCGAGATCGGATAATTTTGTGAAACACAAAAACGGCATCAAAGTGGTAGATCGAGAATGAATAGCAATTTATTTATATGTTGACTATTAACACACTTATACATAAATGTATACATGTAGTCCGCCAGACACCCGATGAGTCAGAGGTCCAAAATTTCAAGAAACACCCACCGCTGTGGGCCGTTTTTTATTTCCTCGGCGTGACGCGAAAACGTGACCAATAAAATACAGTTTTTTTTACATTTTAACTGTAAACGTGTTATTAATATATATGAACTGGTAAGTGTATGCGTCATAATGGTATATATAACAATAGGTACATTACATTGGGAGTTATTAAACTCATCAAATTACAGTATTATAATTTACTTATAAGTTGACATCCTAATATTAAAAATAGATATGTAGTACAGGGTATAGTGGGTTGAGTTAATGACATGTAAAACTTCCTTTTATGAATAAATTATTGAATTGAATTGAATAAACCCTATTCATTAAAATTCGTAAGTCGATATAATATTTGACTCTATAATTTAATACATTCCGTGTTGTCGGTAGGTATCAGAGGACATGAGGAATCAATTTTGTCTTTTGTAATGCGGAAAAGAAACATGTAATGAAAACACTCTATCCTCAAGCCAAATTGTTAGATATTTACCATGAAATATCGAAATAAATAAACTGGAGGAAAAATTAAGTATCAAATGTCGATGTTCAACGATCAAGGACATACCGTACTGTGTCAAACACCCAAACTCATATTTTATTATATTTTATTTCGAAGTAACGCACTAATGTGAGCAAATTAGAAATACATACATACATAAACACCTAGGTTATATGTTTTAACTATTTGATGCTTCTTCTAATTTTGTAGTATTTTGCTACTAACTGTTATATGTGTAATGATGTGTTTCTGTTATGATGATATTTTAATTGAAAGAGTAAATGATTTATTAAGTCAATATTAAAGGCTCTTGGCAATTTATGTTACACTTCTGGTGCGTATTTAATGTCTTAAAATGATTAAATTATAGTAACTCTTAAATACATATATAGATATTGAATAATAGTGAGCTCTTAATTACATTCAACTCAAACTACTCGTAGTTTTGTGTTTAATATTAATTTGATTAACTCACCTTCATATATGGACCTATCATAAAGAAATATTTTCAAACGCTTCGCGAAATTATATTTCACGAAACTGGAATAAAACCGAAAGGTTAAATAAAGTTATGCACTGGGCACAAAAATTTCACAGCAAATTACTATCACAGATTTTTACAAGCGAAAACGCCACTTAAACAAGCGTGCAATCCGCAAAGTCATTAGCACGAATTCACAATTTAGCACATGTTTTGAACTATAACTAACTAAATAACTTGAAACGCGACGAAATTTTATTTCAGTTATTTCTTTTTAGGCATATTGTGCACCGCGAGACTTGAAAATGGAACTTGTATTCGAATTTAGAACACGCGCTTTTAAATTCGCGCGGGAAAATTGGCTTACGCGCGACGCGAATCGTGTGTCGGCTGAACGGCGACTGGCTGTAGGCCGCGATCTCCTACACTTGTATATTCGCGGCCGTTAAAAAATAAACGACGAGAGGTGATGATCGAAGGCCTGCGAAACGTTTCAGAGGAACTGTTATCTAACGTGCGTTTCCAATGCTCCGGGGCAAACCGGCGCCGTTCGAATTGCTTCCTTTCACGACTTCGAAAACGTATATGTGGGTTATGGAAATTTCTCAGTATTGGAGCCCAGGCTTAATGCTCATGACTCTCATGAGTGAACCCGTCACTCAAAAACCCAATCACGCGTTCTGGTGACGTTAATTGATATGCGGAAGTCACCTGTACTAAGGTCTATGCTTTTAATACGTTGTTTCATTCATTACTTTGACACTAAGCTCAACTACTGAGCCCAAAGACCATGAACCAAAAGAGATGGTTAATTGTTTACTTTTGAACGGAAGTCTACTAGTTCGACTTAATAATAATATATAAACAATGTGGAAATGACACCAATTTGTAGAGCAAGGAATTGGCAATTTTAGGATGTTGTCAAGTTTTCAAAACTGAAGCTAGTGCAAGGAGTTCATTCTCGCCCTAAGCGCCCTATGCTCCTCGGCACAGTAAAGGCCCAGCGCGATCAGGAGGAACGCAGCGGAAATGTTTTTAAATCTTGTCAATACATTTGTACAATATAGTCATTGAATTAAGGTACAAATTTCAGTGCTCTGTGAATGGTTGATATTGTCTATACATAAAATTCAAAATCCCCTGCAGTGCATTTCATGTTGGTAAATTATGTAAGAGGAGGTCAATATGGATAGTTTATTTCCACTCCAAAACGCCGACTCCAAAAGAAAGAAAATTATAACAGAATAAAAAACAATCTGTGTAAAGTTTAGTAAACCATTCTATGAAACGAAATTGGACAAGATGTAACAGAATATGTGTTGTCATGGTCTTGAATGGGTTATTTATCAATCTAACTTAAATCATTCTATACATTATATTCTGCAACTATAAATCATTGCCAAATTGCGTGTCAGAGAAACCCACGCGTTATCGTTTATACTACTATCTGAAACAGAAGGTACCTACGTATGACTTTCAATTCAATTCAAAAAGTGTCGGAATGGGTAAATAGCGAATTTTTGTTCTGCGAAAATTATTATTTCGCGACTGCGCTAGGCTTGGGGTACGTGGCAATGCGCGTGAGGGATTAGTTTTCAGAGAGCTGATCTAATTATTCACATGATGTTTCTGCAGAATGCACTATTTTAAGATCCTTGACTATTGGAATATAGTATTAGCGTGAGATTGCAATATGATTTACATTTGGACCGTTTTGTTTGCTAATTGTAACCAAATGGAATTCTACAAAATGAGTAAATATAATTAGTAGACAGCCATCAAAACGAATAGGGCACTTAATTATAGCAAGTGATTATTTATCTGGAAGTACTAAATAAATAAATATGAAATCAAATTGATATTTACTATGCGCGCGCGCTTTCACGCTCGTCAAATCTAACTCGTCAGAATGAAAGTAAGCGTGCAACAATTACCAATCTGATTTCAATCCAAAAAGTTCAGTCAGTTAAGAGTCTTGTTGACAAATATACATTATGCATGACAACCTCTCAAGATAAATCCTGCAGCTCGCGATAACCCCGGTTATAATTTTATAGATGACACTTCGTCAAAATCAACAAGAAGAGAGGTAGGTAGCACAGATAAGATTCTATTCGTCCATCAAACCCAGTTTAAATGCCGTTATTATTCAATTTGTTTGTCGTTGTTTGCAACATTTGGGTTTGTGCGAAAGGGATAATTAATACATATTATTAATAATAGTTGTTATCAGAATTCTTAGGTACAAGGTACATGCAACAAATTCTTTGGAAGTTTGGACGACACGATTTAAAATTTGTGACACAGGGGTTACATACACATAATTAAATTATATATATAAGGTTTCATTCGAATTTCGATGGTGTCATTATTTTTTCAGGGAGCGACTGTCAATGCCATAGAACTAGTGGCGAATGTAGATACGCACATACATTTTGTATGATATACATATTCGGTCCCTGAACAGATAATAGCTGCTCATATAGGTACCTAAATACCTAGGTACCGACTGGAGAATGAAGGCTAATTTTATAATTGTATGCATGTGTTTATACTTAAAATTATTTACGTTGCATAAACTCTCGCCTGTATTCTCAGAAGGGTTGGGCAGATTACAGGTGGAATTTATTTCCAGTTTCACTTTTAGCAATCGTACATATAAGGACGAAGATAATGTTATAATATGATATCGCAATGATAGGTTACTAGTTCACCGCCCACAACTCACTTCTGCTCGGTTCGTCGACTATAGACTCTTACGACATCCCTGGGAAGAAAGGGGGTGGTGCTATATAATATTGTAACCCAGCATCACATAGGGGTTTATCAAGGTTATTCTATTTAAAAGGGTGTTTAGCGTATAAGCTATACAAACTTTCAAGTTAAATGTAAATTTTATGAAATGTCAACTAGAAAAAAGCAATTCCAGTATGGGTAAATTTATATTTTATGTATTTCCTTGGATCGCTCATTGCTCCATTGAACGGAAATACATTGCTCATACTCGTTTAAAAAAATTAAACACACAAATATCGCGTTAGACTCGTTTAAACAAATCTTTTAGTATGCATACTCGTTTATTCATAATATTATAAATATTACATCTCTTTATCTCTCTGTGTCCCTCTCTTTGTTTTAGGGATGAATCTAAAATCTTTTTTACGCTTCCGTAGTAAACAAGGAACCCTTTTAGTTTTATTAAACTGGAAATTGACACTTTAGAGGTGTTTATGCAAGCTAGAAAACGTTACGTAAGTTACCTCTCTGTTAATGTTAAACGAAATTGAATTTAAAAACCGAATTTCCAAGAATTCGCTTAATGACTCGACTTCGACTGTTGACTGTGAATGACGACATATTGACACAGGTTGGCGAACGATGCATTAATATACGTCGACGTTCAGATAAAGTGAGACAAGTTATTTCTTGTCTTCATGACATTAACATAAAATTCAATTTTTATATTATCAATAGAGCTGTATCTCTATTTCCAATGTATTTGGTTTATCATTGTTTTACAGACAAACGTAGACGCTGTACCTAAAAGATAATGGTTTCTGAAAAAAAAGTTTCTATGAAAGGAAAATTCTGCTAAACAATACATTCTATGAAACATTTGTCGATGAATTATGTAAAATTCAAATTAAAAATTGTTTATTTGTAAATATAGGTAGAACAGGGTCTTACGATAATTTTAGGTAGGTATCGCTATGTTTTGCCTTTCGGCATACAAACATTGTAGTCCAGATATTGCATACTAATAATTTAAAATGTCTCCTTTAAATTAGAATGTCGCTTAAATGTAACGTAGGTACTCGTATTTACCTTAAACGAAGGAACAATTTTAAACTCCGTTTGTCCGAGTTTCAAATAAAATAGCAAATACCGCCAAGAGTAGAACCAATTAAAAATGAACACCTTTTTTAGACACTGTTTCATTGTGCAAGTCTCTATGAATTGGCCAATTTGCTTAGAAACCTATGTCAGATGTGAGCGGAAACACACTGGAGTCACTAGAGGCGGGTTCAGTTTAATGGTTTTAGTTTATTTTGGTACCTATAGGTAAATTATTTTAAGGATGACACTAATATATGCTGCTATGCAATTGAATATTCTACATTAACACTAATGTAATAGAAATTTGTTGATTTTATTATATTTTAATATACAAAAATTAACATATCCTGTAAATAAAAGGTAAATGATTTGACTACTTTGTTAAAGGAATGAACGACCGATTGATTGAGTGAATGTTTAGTTCAATTCATTCTCTGTTCAGATCTGTTAGTCACTCCTTCGCCTTGCCTCTCTTTGATCAAGACTTTACTCGTAGATAGACGTGTTCTAGCTTCCAAGTATAAAAATAAAATTAAAATAAATGAAATTAATATAACCGTTATTCAGTATTTAATTGACAATAAATCCTTGTATACCCTAACCTTTTCAATAGGTTATGGGGCCCAGGCCACGCGTTAAAACTTTGAAACTCTAATGATGAATTTTTCGAAACACGTGCATGAATGGATAACCTAAAATCAAAACGAAATATCAAAACTTACGACGGCGTAATCACTGCAATTGAGACGTTATCTGAAAATAGTTTAACTTTGGCATTTGTGAAAATAAGGTTATTAGACCACGAGGTTAAGCTGAGAAACGATAGTGCAGATACGAGCTCAAAAGTACTGCATGTCGAGCATAAGCCCCATAATTCAAAGAAGAGAATAATCGATACAGCTAAACCGCCAAACCACCATAATAATAACCGTAGACATTACAAGAACAAAACTTGGAAAAATACCCACATTTTAAAATGTCATCATTGCGGACGAAAAGGTCACGCGAAAAAGGATTGTTATTACTTTAAACAAATGATGCAAGAAAAACAGACTGAAACAAATAGGACGCGAACAGTTCAACAAGTCGAATTGAATCAAGAAACTGCTAACGATTTCTCGGGTTTCGCCTTTATGACGGGAGACTGTCAAGATGATGTTCAAGAAGATAAAGTGAGATTTATTTTGGACTCGGGAGCATCGGATCACGTCACAAACAGGTCGGATCTTTTCATTAATTTTACAATTCTTAATCCACCTTTGAAAATATCGATTGCTAAGCACAGGGAATTTTTTTTTAGCTACACAAAAAGGGACAATGAGGGTGACGAGCGACTTGGGCGTGCAAGGACTTCTGGAGGATGTGCTGTTCTGCCCAGATGCCCCTTACAACCTGCTGTCGGTGCCCAAGATGCAGCGAGCTGGCTACACGATCATCTTCGACCAACATGGCTCCCAAGTTTGTAAAGGTGACACAACTGTCATGAAGGGTAAGTCTCTGAACAATTAAATTGCAGTAGACTTTGCTGTATCAGTAAATATGGCTATTCCTGTTTCCCGCCTATACCAAGCTAATAATAATGACTACAATTTATGGCATCAGCGTTTGGGTCATATAAGTAAAAATAAATTCATACAATTAAAACATGATTGAAGATGTTAATCAAATTCAGTTTGTTGAGCCAAATGATAAAATGTGCGAAGCTTGTATAAACGGCAAACAGGCCAGATTACCATTTAATCTGACTAAGAATAAAGATCACGTTACACGACTTTTATTTGTTGTACATTCTGATGTTTGTGGCCAAATCACTCCTCCCACGATAGACAATAAAAATTATTTTGTATTTTTTTATTGACCAGTATACCCATTACTGTGTTGTGTATTTGATAACGTACAAGTCAGAGGTATTTACTGCTTTTAAAGTGTACGGACGTATTGACGTAAATGTGAGGCAAAATTAAATTTTGAAAATGGTAAATTTATACTGCGATAACGGCGGCGAATATTTATCTGCCGAGATGAAAAATTATTGTATTGAAAAGGGTAAAACTTACCATTTGACAGTTCCAAAAACACCGCAACAAAACAGTGTATCGGAACGTAAGGTAAGGACTATTACAGAAAAAGCGCGATCTATGCTTAGTGGTTCCAAATTAAATAAAGTATTTTGGGGTAAAGCTGTATTAACTGCTGTTCGATTAATAAATGTAACGCCTTCAAGAGCCCTTATGCAATCGAAAACCCCATATGAATTGTGGCATGATAAAAAAAACCACA
This sequence comes from Epiblema foenella, assembly GCA_963556455.1. Lineage (NCBI taxonomy): Eukaryota > Metazoa > Arthropoda > Insecta > Lepidoptera > Tortricidae > Epiblema > Epiblema foenella. The sequence continues at coordinate 13,590,935 of OY747106.1, forward strand.
ACTTAAATACTTGAAGGTTTTTGGTGCCACGGTTTATGTACATAATGAAACCAGTAAATCTAAATTTGACGATAAATCTTGGAAGGGAATACTGGTAGGTTATGAACCAAACGGATATAAAGTTTGGAACTCGGAAAGCGCTTAATTTGTCACTGTTAGAGACGTTATAGTCGACGAGGCTAATTTTCTAACATCCAGGCCAGTAATATTGCCTGAAGTTACCGAAAATTGCCATGATAAACCTGATAACAACAATATATCAAAATCAGTGTCATCCAAGTCACGCCATAGTGACAATTCAAAATCAGATGCATTTAAATCTGATGATCTCGGCCGTCCTGTTGACAATTCAAAATCAGATGCATTTAAATCTGATGATCTCGGCCGTCCTATTGACAATTCAAAATCAGATGCATTTAAATCTGATGATCTCGGCCGTCCTATGAAAAACCGCAGATTAAATGAAACCATTATTGAACCCACATCTAGTAATGCCCCTGATAATTGTACGCAGGTAAATCAAAATGAAAATAAAAACACAGATGACATAAGGAGGAGTGATAGGCTTAAAAATCGGCCACCTGTTAATTATTATCAAACTGATTATGATGAGTGCATATTGAGTGCGCAGTCTATATTAGATGATGTACATAATAGTTGTGAAGAAATTAGGGCTCGAGCTGATAAATCTAAGTGGCAAGTTTCCATAGAAGAAGAGTTAAAATCTCTTTCTGAAAACAACACGTGGTCTTTAGTGCCGAGACCACAGAATAAAAATGTTGTTGATAATAAATGGGTTTTCTCTATCAAGTATGATGAATTTGGTAGACCGCAAAGATATAAAGCCCGTCTCGTTGTCAAAGGGTTTAGTCAGGAATACCTTGTCGATTTTTATGAAACCTTTGCACCTGTAGCCAGAATTGCTAGTTTTCGGTTCATTATTAGTCTTGCAAATCAATTTAACTTACTCGTCCACCATATGGATGTTAAAACTGCCTTTTTAAATGGTAAATTAGAAGAGATTTTTATGGAAGTGCCGAAAGAAGTAGATTGCGATAAAAATTATGTATGTAAATTAAATAAGGCATTGTATGGACTGAAACAGGCTGCTAGATGCAGGCTGCTGGTTGAAAAAAAAAAAAAAAAAAGGATTTATAAGTTCATCGGTTGACAGATGTATATACATGCTTGATAGAGGAAGCGTCCAACAAAATATTTACGCAATTTTGTATGTGAATGATTTAGTTATTTCATGTGGTGAAATATAAATAATGAATAATTTCAAAATGTATTTAATGAGTCAATTTCAAATGAAAGACTTACAAGATATAAAATTATTTCTTTGTATAAAAATTGATAGGTCTGGACAATGAAATCACATTAAATCAAAGTGCATATATTGAAAAGTTTTTCGTAAGTTTAAAATGCATGATTGTAACCCCATTAGCACACCACGAGAAGTAAAACTAAATTATGAAGCATTAAACTTTGAAGAGAAGTATGATGCCCCTTGCAGAAGTGTAATAGGTTGTTTATGTATGTATGTGTGTAAGCACTTTATTGTACACAATAACAGGTTAAAACAATATACATGTCACATAAGATTAGAGTACAAAGGCGAACTTATCCCTATGAGGGATCTCTTCCAGCTAACCTGTTTAATGTATATAATGCTATGTACTCGTCCTGATTTAAGTACAAGCAATAACATTTTAAGCAGGTATACAAATAAAAACAACAAAGAATTATGGCAATGTTTTAAAAAGGGTGCTGAGATATTTGTAAAGAACATTAGCTTTAAAATTAACTTACAAACGATGTGATTTTAATAACATTCTATGTGGTTATGTCGATTCAGACTGGGGTGGCCATGATTCAAGTGATAGGAAGAGTACCACAGGTTATTTATTTAAGTTATACAATAATTGTACAATCACATGGAGTACAAAGAGGCAAATGTCAGTTGCCGCTTCATAAACTGAAGCCCAGTACATGGCTTTATGGTTAAAGTGTCTTGCGTCAAGCATTAATGTAAATATCACACAGCCGATTGTTATTTATGAGGATAACAACGGATGTATTAGTATTGCCAACAATCCCACTAACCACAAGAGGTCAAAACACATCGACATTAAGTATCATTTCTCTAGGGAGCAAATTGAGAAAAATGTTATTAAATTATGTTATCTTCCCACAGGTAAACAAATAGCAGACGCTTTAACAAAGCAGTTGCCTACAGCTGCCTTTAAAGCAATGCAGTCTGAAATGTGTTTGCAATAATGCGATTGAAATGTACATACTAAATAATGTATTGTTGAGATAATTATTGTACATTTTTGATGATTATTTTTATGGCGTAATAATTATCTTGATGACCTGATTGGGTTTTTCTGGGTTTTCCCAATCCTTGCAACAAATGTTGGGTCATAAAATTGTAATTTCCCCAGACAATACTTGGAAGTTAAATACGATCTGATGCTTATTTATTGTAAATAATTGTTAATTTTTGAGGGGGCGTGTTGATTTTATTATATTTTAATATACAAAAATTAACATATCCTGTAAATAAAAGGTAAATGATTTGACTACTTTGTTAAAGGAATGAACGACCGATTGATTGAGTGAATGTTTAGTTCAATTCATTCTCTGTTCAGATCTGTTAGTCACTCCTTCGCCTTGCCTCTCTTTGATCAAGACTTTACTCGTAGATAGACGTGTTCTAGCTTCCAAGTATAAAAATAAAATTAAAATAAATGAAATTAATATAACCGTTATTCAGTATTTAATTGACAATAAATCCTTGTATACCCTAACCTTTTCAATATTATCGTCTAAAACTGGTAGGTATGTTTGTAATAGAAGCTCTATTAGATTAGCGTAAAAGTGGACTATTCAATGGAATAAGAGTGTATGTAAGTGTCATACTTGAAGTAGGTACTCTACTGTATACAGTGTATAGTCGGGCCCTGGAGGGAAACTACCTTAAATCCTTAAGCTGGCTCATTTTACGTAAAGGAGACATTCCTTTATTTTTAAAAAGAAACAAAACTGCATTCAAAAATTTTCTAAAACTCGCTTGCCTCGCCCGGGACTCAAAACAACTAAAATTAAAAAACAAACACTCCCTATTTTATTATACTAATAGATAGTATTATTATTCAGGACAAAATTTCTTTAACAAACATTTGGTCTTACTCTGTAAAGTGAATATCTAGTACTTACTGTTCACTTTCAGCAAGTAAAACACAGTTATTTTATTAACAGTTCTTTTATCTCTCTAACATTCAAAGACTTCGTATGAAGTACACGCTTGCTAATTTTGTAATTTATGAAACTTGCTATGAAACCGTTCAAGAGCTAAGGGTTGCGGCAGAAAATGTTATTAGGGGCATATACCACAACTTTGCTGAAGGCTACAAGAAATGAATTTCAACGGCGACTGGTTTTGTGTAGCCTGAACGAGGGGGCTCATTTTAAACAATTTGTCAATTAAATAATTTAAGTGTAACAAATTGATAGTAAATTAAAGTTAATGTTACATTTAACGATCATTTTTATTTTTAAGACCAAATGTTTATTAGAGAAATTTTATCCTGAATAATAATACTATTGATATCTGAGTATTCAGATCTACAGTCCCTTGAAGCTGTGAAAAAATCAAACTTCTAAGTTAACGTAAAAAAAGATACGACAGTTTATGCCGCATAAAACGCATATTTCGACACTCTCAAGGGAATTAACATTTATATGAAATTTGGCAAGTAATATCGTCTTATACTACAAGTATAGCGTAAAATCTGAAAACTATTCATTTGTAATGAAATCATATGAAATATCCTACTTAATATTATAAACGCGAAAGTTAGGATATTTGGATCTTTGGATGTTTGTTACTTAATCACTCAAAAACGGCTTAACGGATTATGAAGAAACTTGGTATACATAGTTTTTAGCGTCGATTAACGTATAGGATACTTTTCATCCTAACGGTTCACTATATTGGTTTAAACTTACATGATTTTCACGCAAACGTCGTTTTCGTCGGGCAAACCTTGAAAAAGAAAATTAAATTAGCATTGAACGAGTTTAAGTCCCGTTTTCCAATAATGATACTTTTTATTCCTTGCATAATCCCTCAAATAGATAAATTCGGGGGTAGGAGTTGAACCTATGAACCAGACCAGTCATGTAGATATTTACAATGCCTGCTGACGGAAAATTCGTCTCAGAAGATCCAGTATAAGGCTGACCTCTGAATATGTACATATTTGTTACGAATCACAGGGCCAAGATATAATATAAACGTATGACGAGGCGACTTAATAGACAGTTGTCAATATCACGATATTTGGCATTGGCGTGTCATTTTATACCGAATACCGATGACATTTGGTAAAGTTGAAGTTAATTAAGGTAATGAATATAATTTCACACAATTTATCACTTTGAGTCTTAGCGTGGCTAAAATATAGCAGGTTTTCGCATTATTAAATATTATTTTTACAATCGTAGTTACAAATTGAGTGATTTCGCTTGAAGCAAAGTGAAGCCAAAAGATGCTGACCCATCGAGCCGTAATAATTTTAATGTTTACATTAGGAGATTAAATAGCTTGCGCTTTGATATCTGCCTACCGTAGTTGTTAAGAACCGGGGTCAACTAAAATAGTATGGAGTTGTTAGAGTGCTCAATGACTTGTGACACCCCTATTATTACTAAAATGTTGGCAATCTTTGACATGTTGTTTAGTTTAAAATAATCGGTATTTGGCTATCACAACAAGGTTTTTTTTACAATGAAATTGCATTTTAATTTTCTTGTCCAAAAATTCAATTGAAAATTAGCTCTAGTATAACCGGCCCCCTTCACGGAATAGGTCGAATTGCTAAATATAAAATGTAATTTAATCACCTTTGCATGTATTTTTGTTTTGTAAACTCGGTTCATATGCTAAAGAATTATCTTTGAAAAATCAACATATGTACTTACTGCGTTATTCAGGCGCTCAAATTAGTAACAAAATGCGCTGATAAATGGCGCTGTGTTCAATTTGTATTTTGTACATCGCGTTATGAAGATATTTCCTGAATTAAATAAAGTCGCGACGAGTACACGAACCCTGTGTACGGAACCCTCGGTGCGCGAGTCAGACTCGCACTTGGCCGGTTTTTTTATATATTTTTAGGGTTCCGTACCCGAACACAGTTAAATTTTTTACATATGATGTATTCCGTTGCCGGTAATACTAAAAACAAAATACTTAAAATAAATATTAAATACCGAACCTGCTAACATAATTTCACGAGAATCGGTTGAGAATTACGACCTGTGTATGAAGACACCCAATAAAAAAAAAATCTTTTATTTCCAAAAACTGACACGGCAAAAAAAACTATTTTATCGAACCGGTTACAATATTTCACGAGAATCGGTTAAGAAATGCGACTTGTAGAGGAGGACAAACGGAAATCCGCTAGACATACGAAAGCGTTTTTGTCAAAGCTGAGGCAGATACCTTCGTTTCACTCGGTCAATAACATTACATATGTCAGTGGAAGTTATGTACATTTTTTTGGACGGGGGCGTAGCGCGGTGGTTATGTCGGACTTGCACTGACTATAAACCCCCCGCTTGTACTCCTCAACGCATTTCGGGCGGTTCTGGCCAGTACCGGCTTAGAGTCCATTTATGTGGTTCCCGCTATATTTCTAATAGGACGATCGTAGCCCCCAACTACGACCGTCTACAACCCCTAGGACCCCCTTTTAGTCGCTTTCTACGACAGGCAGAGGATACCGTAGCCATATTCTGTGCCCGGGCTACAGGGCGCGGGAACTTATGTACCTAGCCTAATGATTCGTATGATACTCGTTGTTTGTGTGCGATTTGATTGCTGTTTTTCTTTAGTGTACTTTATTTAGTGAGCAATAAAGAATATTGTATTGTATTGTATTAGTTACTCTCCTCAGCGTAATGGTTATCTCATCGACATCGCATAATAAATGTGAAATCGTGCAAACACTTCTAAAAAATATTTTGATAATGATAAAATTTAATCGATTTGGAAGGATTTTGAATCTTTGAAGCCTAACTGACACTGCTTTATAGGCGTAGGTCACTCCCGATTGCTTACATTTTCAGGGTTCCTGATACGTCACCAAGAAAGCAATTAAATATTCTGCGTTAGATATAATAAAACAGCGCAGTTATGCATAAGCCCTATCTTACAAGACAAATACTGAACTGAGTAAATTCAGATCAGTCACGAAAATAGGCCAATAAATATTTACACAGCCATTGCTTATGAACCACGTGCTTTGCAAGGTATGAACATTCGAATTCATAAATATGTATACGTTTTCAAATGTCAAAAATATCTGAGCCTTTATCAATAGTCATGTACACATATTCTTTTTTCCGCGCACATATTTTCGAACTCGACTGTAGGTACTCATGAAATATGTACCTATAATGCCTATGCTGAATTAATGGAACAACACTGAACTACTTCGTCAAGTTTCGTTTAACCTGATATAATAGAATGCATTTTTCCAGATTATGTACCTAATGCAAACAAAAACAGACCAAGTTTTATAAATAATTATATTATAAATTACATACAGGTACTTACTTACGAATAAGTAACATTTTTTGCAAACTGACGGCCCTGGCGGGAGATTACCCAGCTACAATTTTCAAGTAAACTAATGCCCTTGTATCATTATAACTCCGAGGTATCACAAGTACGTTGCCAACTCTACGTATGTTTTCTGGATTCGTTATGTTGGCAGCTAGAGGCAAATACACATTGGTTCTCAATACAGCGTATCCTCGTGAGCCTCCAAGTGGTACTTTTTTGTCGCGTTTATTTGGATAGTGCATGGTTGTCTGACTGAGCTACAGTTACAACAAATCGAAGTTTGAATATATCTCCATCTCTATCGCATTTATTCGAGCAACTTAAATGGAGATACCTATACGAACTTTGTTACATATTCGATTTCCCGACTTCAAACACTGTCACATCCTAACTTCTTCCTTGTTTAGACCGTGTTTACAAATAATTTTTAAGAAAAAAAAACCGACTTCAATTGGGGAGGCCGGTGAAAGATTATTACACTTAGATGGTGAACTCTTCCATACAATGATAGAATAGTAGTTTATGCAACTGGTATACAATGAGCGGAATTGCCTTATTACGTAAAGTTGCATACATTACTTTATCTACACACATATTATAAGTACTCTTAGATGGGGTTCAGAAGCCGACCTGCATTGCTAGCAGTGCTACCGATTACATATTTTTATAGATGCTTTATAATCAGAAAACCTTATCCCTGAATTATTTAAAATAGAGTATAACAGTTTTAAATTTGAAAAAAAAAATTTACATCAAATTCAAAATAAATGTAAAATTTGAAATCCTTGGCCCCGAATTAGTTGAAATTGAGTATAATGACGATATCCGCAAAACATTTTTTTTTTTTACTTAAAGTTCCAAATAAATCATCCTGATCACCATCAGCAGTTCCACTTCATCAAATGTCACGTATTTCAATGTAAGTGCTTGATTTGTTTATGAAAATACTACAATCACTATATGTATGCCTTTAACATTTGAGGAGTTCCCTGGATACCTCATGGATGCCATCATCAGAACTGGAGCTTGACAAATGATTATTTTGAAAATCTAACTTGCTTAACAAACACAGCAAAGAGGACAATTCGCCAAACGTGAACTATGCGTCGTTGAAGAGTTCCGTTCTGATCATCATCAGCAGTTCCACTTCATCAAATGTCAGTTATTTAAATGTAAATGCTTGATTAGTTGATGAAAATACTAAAATCACTATATGTGTGCCTTTCACATTTGAGGAGTTCCCTCGATTTCTCATGGATCCCATCATCGGAACTCGACCATGACAAAAATTCGTTGTGAAAATAGAACTTGCTTAACTAATACAGTTAGAAGGAAAAATCGCCAAACGTGAACTTTTCATCGTTGAAGAGTTCTGTTCTGATCATCATCAGCAGTTCCACTTCATCAAATATCACATTTTTGTATGAAAATGCTTGATTTGTTGATAAAAACATAAAAATCACTATATGTTTGCCTTTAAGATTTGAGGAGTTCCCTCGATTCCTCATGGATTCCATCATCAGAACTGCGTTTTGACCAAAACGGGACCAACTTGGATATATATACTTACAATCAAAAAAAGAATTTCCAAAATCGGTTCAGACATGACGGAGTTATGGAGTAACAAACATAAAAAAAAAACAAAAAAAAAAAAAAACAAAAAAAACATACAACCGAATTGAGAACCTCCTCTTTTGAAATCTTGAAGTGGGTTAACAAGACGTCACGATTCTCAGTCATGCTTACATGAATAAAATGACTAAAAAGAAGAATTATATAATCTTATATCCTGGTTATAAACAGACAACATGCTGCGTGCGATTGTCAAGCGCATTGGATTTTCATAAATTGTGAGAGACAAGGCCTTGAAGCACCTAAAGCACAGAATAACTTAGCTACGCAAAATATACCGGTGTGAAGTTAGCGGCCAAAAGTTGGCGGCTGATTGGCTGCCAACATTTGGCCGCCAACTTCACAGCTAGCCGCCAACTTTTAGCCGCTAACTTCACAATAATATTAATCGACCAAATAAAGAAGTCTCCAATTAATTATTCAATGTTATATAAGCTACATTTAAAATTAAAACAAATTATAACTAAAGCTGTTTCGATTAGCTTTCAGTAGAATATCTCGTTTGTTTCGGCGTTATGACACAACTCGAAGTTTCTGAGGACTACAACTATTTTGAATATTTGTCGTCACTATTTCTAGAACGATGAATAAGACATAACTATGATCATGTTACTGTTTCAGTAGAACTTTACCTCGTTTAGTCTCGGGTTTATGTCTCATTGGCCGAATATAATGTGGTCAACTATTTCAAATTGTATTTTTGGACACTATTTCTAGATCGATGAATGGGATCTCACTATGCGCGTGTCAATTAACATCCAAAAGGCTGTTCGAATAAGCTTTCAGTAGAACTTTACCTCGTTTAGTTTCGGCGTAATGACTCATCGGCCGAATCCACTGTGGTCAACAATTTCAAATTTTATTTTTTGACACTATTTCTAGATCGATGAATGGGATCTCACTAAGCGCCTGTTAATGTGCATCTAAAAGGCTATTCGAATCAGCTTTCAGTAGAACTTTACCTCGTTTAGTTTCGGCGTAATGACTCATCGGCCGAATTTACTGTGGTCAACAATTTCAAATTTTATTTTTTTGACACTATTTCTAGATCGATGAATGGGATCTAACTAAGCGCCTGTTAATATCCATCTAAAAGGCTATTCGAATCAGCTTTCAGTAGAACTTTACCTCATTTAGTTTCGGCGTTGTGATTGTGAATCACCAGACGAAGCTACCGAGGTCCACGATTACAATTATGATTTTTTTGACACTATTTCTAGATCGATGAATGAGATCTCACTATGCGCATATTAATTAAAATTCAAAAGGCTATTCAAATCAGCTTTCAGTAGAACTTTACCTCATTTAGTTTGGGCGTAATGACTCATCGGCCGAATCTAATGTGATGTGGTCAACAATTTCAAATTTTATTTTTTTTACACTATTTTTAGATCGATGAATGGGATCTCACTAAGCGCCTGTTAATGTGAATCTAACAGGCTATTCGAACCAGCTTTCAGTAGAACTTTACCTCATTTAGTTTGGGCGTAATGACTCATCGGCCGAATCTACTGTGGTCAACACTTACAAATTTTATTTTTTTGACACTATTTCTAGATCGATGAATGGGATCTCACTAAGCGCCTGTTAATGTGAATCTAACAGGCTATTCGAATCAGCTTTCAGTAGAACTTTACCTCGTTTAATTTCGGCTTTATGACTCACTGGCCGAATCTACTGTGGTCAACAATTACAAATTTTATTTTATTGACACTATTTCTAGATCGATGAATGGGATCTCACTAAGTGCCTGTTAATGTGAATCTAACAGGCTATTCGAATCAGCTTTCAGTAGAACTTTACCTCGTTTAGTTTCGGCGTTGTGATTGTGAATCAGCAGACGAAGCTACCGAGGTCCACGATTACAATTATGTTTTTTTTGACACTACTTCTAGATCGATGAATGGGATCTCACTATGCAGATGTTAATTTAAATCCAAAAGGCTATTCAAATCAGCTTTCCAAAGAACTTTACCTCATTTAGTTTGGGCGTAATGACTCATCGGCCGAATCTACTGTGATCAATAATTACAAATTTTATTTTTTTGACACTATTTCTAGATCGATGAATGGGATCTCACTATGCGCCTGTTAATTGACATCCGAAAGGCTATTCAAATCAGCTTTCAGTAGAACTTTACCTCGTTTAGTTTGGGCGTAATGACTCATCGGCCGAATCTGCTGTGGTCAACAATTACAAATTTTAATTTTTTGGCACTATTTCTAGATCGATGAATGCGATCTCACTATGCGCGTGTTAATTGACATCCAAAAGGCTATTCAAATTAGCCCTCAGTAGAACTTTACCTCGTTTAGTTTGGGCGTAATGAATCATTGGCCGAATCTACTGTGGTCAACAATTACAATTTTTTTGACACTATTTCTAGAACGATGAATGGGATCTCACTATGCGTGTGTTAATTGACATCCAAAAGGCTATTCAAATCAGCTTTTAGTAGAACTTTACCTCGTTTAGTTTGGGCGTAATGACTCATCGGCCGAATCTACTGTGATCAATAATTACAAATTTTATTTTTTTGTCACTATTTCTAGATCGATGAATGGGATCTCACTATGCGCGTGTTAATTGACATCCAAAAGGCTATTCAAACTAGCTCTCAGTAGAACTTTACCTCGTTTAGTTTAGGGGTAATGAATCATTGGCCGAATCTACTGTCGTCAACAATTTCAAATTTTATTTTTTTGACACTATTTCTAGATCGATGAATGGGATCTCACTAAGCGCCTGTTAATGTGCATCTAAAAGGCTATTCGAATCAGCTTTCAGTAGAACTTTACCTCGCTTAGTTTCGGCTTTATGACTCACTGCCCGAATCTACTGTGGTCAATTATTTCAAACCTTATTTTTTTGACACTATTTCTAGAGCGATGAATGCAATCTCACTATGCGCGTGTTAATTGACATCCAAACAGCTATTCAAATCAGCTTTCAGTAGAACTTTACCTCGTTTAGTTTCGGCGTTGTGATTGTGAATCAGCAGACGAAGCTACCGAAGTCCACTATTACAATTATGATTTTTTTGACACTACTTCTAGATCGATGAATGGGATCTCACTATGGGGATGTTAATTGAAATCCAAAAGGCTATTCAAATCAGCTTTCAAAAGAACTTTACCTCGTTTAGTTTCGGCTTTATGCCTCACTGGCCTAATGTACTGTGGTCAATTATTTCAAACTTTATTTTTGCGACACTATTTCTAGATCGATGAATGGGATCTCACTATACGCGTGTTAATTGACATCCAAAAGGCTATTCAAATCAGATTTCAGTAGAACTTTACCTCGTTTAGTTTCGGCGTTGTGATTGTGAATCAGCAGACGAAGCTACCGAGGTCCACTATTACAATTATGATTTTTTTGACACTATTTCCAGATCGATGAATGGGATTTCACTATGCGCGTGTTAATTGACATCCAAAAGGCTATTCAAATTAGCCCTCAGTACAACTTTACCTCGTTTAGTTTGGGCGTAATGAATCATTGGCTGAATCTACTGTGGTCAACAATTACAATTTTTTTGACACTATTTCTAGATCGATGAATGGGATCTCAATATGCGCCTGTTAATTGACATCCAAAAGGCTATTCAAATCAGCTTTCAGTAGAACTTTACCTCGCTTAGTTTGGGCGTAATGACTCATCGGCCGAATCTACTGTGATCAATAATTACAAATTTTATTTTTTTGACACTATTTCTAGATCGATGAATGGGATCTCACTATGCGCGTGTTAATTGACATCCATAAGGCTATTCAAATTAGCTCTCAGTAGAACTTTACCTCGTTTAGTTTGGGCGTAATGAATCATTGGCCGAATCTACTGTGGTCAACAATTACAATTTTTTTTGACACTATTTCTAGATCGATGAATGGGATCTCACTAAGCGCGTGTTAATATGCATCTAAAAGGCTATTCGAATCAGCTTTCAGTAGAACTTTACCTCGTTTAGTTTCGGCTTTATGACTGACTGCCCGAATCTACTGTGATCAATTATTTCAAACCTTATTTTTTTGACACTATTTCTAGATCGATGAATGGAATCTCACTATGCGCGTGTTAATTGACATCCAAAAAGCTATTCAAATCAGCTTTCAGTAGAACTTTACCTCGTTTAGTTTCGGCGTTGTGATTGTGAATCAGCAGACGAAGCTACCGAGGTCCACTATTACAATTATGATTTTTTTGACACTACTTCTAGATCGATGAATGGGATCTCACTATGGGGATGTTAATTGAAATCCAAAAGGCTATTCAAATCAGCTTTCAGTAGAACTGCACCTCATTTAGTTTGGGCGTAATGACTCATCGGCCGAATCTACTGTGATCAATAATTACAAATTTTATTTTTTTGTCACTATTTCTAGATCGATGAATGGGATCTCACTATGCGCGTGTAAATTGACATCCAAAAGGCTATTCAAATTAGCTTTCAGTAGAACTTTACCTCGTTTAGTTTGGGCGTAATGACTCATCGGCCGAATATACTGTGATCAATAATTACAAATTTTATTTTTTTGTCACTATTTCTAGATCGATGAATGGGATCTCACTATGCGCGTGTTAATTGACATCCAAAAGGCTATTCAAATTAGCTCTCAGTAGAACTTTACCTCGTTTAGTTTCGGCGTTGTGATTGTGAATCAGCAGACGAAGCTACCGAGGTCCAAAATTACAATTATGATTTTTTTTACACTACTTCTAGATCGATGAATGGGATCTCACTATGCGGATGTTAATTTAAATCCAAAAGGCTATTCAAATCAGCTTTCAGTAGAACTTTACCTCATTTAGTTTGGGCGTAATGACTCATCGGCCGAATCTACTGTGATCAATAATTACAAATTTTATTTTTTTGACACTATTTCTAGATAGATGAATGGGATCTCACTATGCGCCTGTTAATTGACATCCAAAAGGCTATTCAAATCAGCTTTCAGTAGAACTTTACCTCAGTTAGTTTGGGCGTAATGACTCATCGGCCGAATCTACTGTGATCAATAATTACAAATTTTATTTTTTTGTCACTATTTCTAGATCGATGAATGGGATCTCACTATGCGCGTGTAAATTGACATCCAAAAGGCTATTCAAATTATCTTTCAGTAGAACTTTACCTCGTTTAGTTTCGGCTTTATGACTCACTGGCCTAATCTACTGTGGTCAATTATTTCAAACTTTATTTTTTTGACACTATTTCTAGATCGATGAATGGGATCTCACTATGCGCGTGTTAATTGACATCCAAAAGGCTATTCAAATCAGTTTTCAGTAGAACTTTACCTCATTTAGTTTCGGCGTTGTGATTGTGAATCAGCAGACGAAGCTACCGAGGTCCACGATTACAATTATGTTTTTTTTGACACTACTTCTAGATCGATGAATGGGATCTCACTATGCGGATGTTAATTTAAATCCAAAAGGCTATTCAAATCAGATTTCAAAACAACTTTACCTCATTTAGTTTGGGCGTAATGACTCATCGGCCGAATCTACTGTGATCAATAATTACAAATTTTATTTTTTTTACACTATTTCTAGATCGATGAATGGGATCTCACTATGCGCGTGTTAATTGACATCCAAAAGGCTATTCAAATCAGCTTTCAGTAGAACTTTACCTCGTTTAGTTTGGGCGTAATGACTCATCGGTCGAATCTGCTGTGGTCAACAATTACAAATTTTAATTTTTTGGCACTATTTCCAGATCGATGAATGGGATTTCACTATGCGCGTGTTAATTGACATCCAAAAGGCTATTCAAATTAGCCCTCAGTAGAACTTTACCTCGTTTAGTTTGGGCGTAATGAATCATTGGCTGAATCTACTGTGGTCAACAATTACAATTTTTTTGACACTATTTCTAGATCGATGAATGGGATCTCAATATGCGCCTGTTAATTGACATCCAAAAGGCTATTCAAATCAGCTTTCAGTAGAACTTTACCTCGCTTAGTTTGGGCGTAATGACTCATCAGCCGAATCTACTGTGATCAATAATTACAAATTTTATTTTTTTGTCACTATTTCTAGATCGATGAATGGGATCTCACTATGCGCGTGTTAATTGACATCCATAAGGCTATTCAAATTAGCTCTCAGTAGAACTTTACCTCGTTTAGTTTGGGCGTAATGAATCATTGGCCGAATCTACTGTGGTCAACAATTACAATTTTTTTTGACACTATTTCTAGATCGATGAATGGGATCTCACTAAGCGCGTGTTAATATGCATCTAAAAGGCTATTCGAATCAGCTTTCAGTAGAACTTTACCTCGTTTAGTTTCGGCTTTATGACTCACTGCCCGAATCTACTGTGATCAATTATTTCAAACCTTATTTTTTTGACACTATTTCAAGATCGATGAATGGAATCTCACTATGCGCGTGTTAATTGACATCCAAAAAGCTATTCAAATCAGCTTTCAGTAGAACTTTACCTCGTTTAGTTTCGGCGTTGTGATTGTGAATCAGCAGACGAAGCTACCGAGGTCCACTATTACAATTATGATTTTTTTGACACTACTTCTAGATCGATGAATGGGATCTCACTATGGGGATGTTAATTGAAATCCAAAAGGCTATTCAAATCAGCTTTCAGTAGAACTGTACCTCATTTAGTTTGGGCGTAATGACTCATCGGCCGAATCTACTGTGATCAATAATTACAAATTTTATTTTTTTGTCACTATTTCTAGATCGATGAATGGGATCTCACTATGCGCGTGTAAATTGACATCCAAAAGGCTATTCAAATTAGCTTTCAGTAGAACTTTACCTCGTTTAGTTTGGGCGTAATGACTCATCGGCCGAATCTACTGTGATCAATAATTACAAATTTTATTTTTTTGTCACTATTTCTAGATCGATGAATGGGATCTCACTATGCGCGTGTTAATTGACATCCAAAAGGCTATTCAAATTAGCTCTCAGTAGAACTTTACCTCGTTTAGTTTCGGCGTTGTGATTGTGAATCAGCAGACGAAGCTACCGAGGTCCAAAATTACAATTATGATTTTTTTTACACTACTTCTAGATCGATGAATGGGATCTCACTATGCGGATGTTAATTTAAATCCAAAAGGCTATTCAAATCAGCTTTCAGTAGAACTTTACCTCATTTAGTTTGGGCGTAATGACTCATCGGCCGAATCTACTGTGATCAATAATTACAAATTGAATTTTTTTGACACTATTTCTAGATAGATGAATGGGATCTCACTATGCGCCTGTTAATTGACATCCAAAAGGCTATTCAAATCAGCTTTCAGTAGAACTTTACCTCAGTTAGTTTGGGCGTAATGACTCATCGGCCGAATCTACTGTGATCAATAATTACAAATTTTATTTTTTTGTCACTATTTCTAGATCGATGAATGGGATCTCACTATGCGCGTGTAAATTGACATCCAAAAGGCTATTCAAATTATCTTTCAGTAGAACTTTACCTCATTTAGTTTCGGCGTTGTGATTGTGAATCAGCAGACGAAGCTACCGAGGTCCACGATTACAATTATGTTTTTTTTGACACTACTTCTAGATCGATGAATGGGATCTCACTATGCGGATGTTAATTTAAATCCAAAAGGCTATTCAAATCAGATTTCAAAACAACTTTACCTCATTTAGTTTGGGCGTAATGACTCATCGGCCGAATCTACTGTGATCAATAATTACAAATTTTATTTTTTTTACACTATTTCTAGATCGATGAATGGGATCTCACTATGCGCGTGTTAATTGACATCCAAAAGGCTATTCAAATCAGCTTTCAGTAGAACTTTACCTCGTTTAGTTTGGGCGTAATGACTCATCGGTCGAATCTGCTGTGGTCAACAATTACAAATTTTAATTTATTGGCACTATTTCCAGATCGATGAATGGGATTTCACTATGCGCGTGTTAATTGACATCCAAAAGGCTATTCAAATTAGCCCTCAGTAGAACTTTACCTCGTTTAGTTTGGGCGTAATGAATCATTGGCTGAATCTACTGTGGTCAACAATTACAATTTTTTTGACACTATTTCTAGATCGATGAATGGGATCTCAATATGCGCCTGTTAATTGACATCCAAAAGGCTATTCAAATCAGCTTTCAGTAGAACTTTACCTCGCTTAGTTTGGGCGTAATGACTCATCGGCCGAATCTACTGTGATCAATAATTACAAATTTTATTTTTTTGTCACTATTTCTAGATCGATGAATGGGATCTCACTATGCGCGTGTTAATTGACATCCATAAGGCTATTCAAATTAGCTCTCAGTAGAACTTTACCTCGTTTAGTTTGGGCGTAATGAATCATTGGCCGAATCTACTGTGGTCAACAATTACAATTTTTTTTGACACTATTTCTAGATCGATGAATGGGATCTCACTAAGCGCGTGTTAATATGCATCTAAAAGGCTATTCGAATCAGCTTTCAGTAGAACTTTACCTCGTTTAGTTTCGGCTTTATGACTCACTGCCCGAATCTACTGTGATCAATTATTTCAAACCTTATTTTTTTGACACTATTTCTAGATCGATGAATGGAATCTCACTGTGCGCGTGTTAATTGACATCCAAAAAGCTATTCAAATCAGCTTTCAGTAGAACTTTACCTCGTTTAGTTTCGGCGTTGTGATTGTGAATCAGCAGACGAAGCTACCGAGGTCCACTATTACAATTATGATTTTTTTGACATTACTTCTAGATCGATGAATGGGATCTCACTATGGGGATGTTAATTGAAATCCAAAAGGCTATTCAAATCAGCTTTCAGTAGAACTGTACCTCATTTAGTTTGGGCGTAATGACTCATCGGCCGAATCTACTGTGATCAATAATTACAAATTTTATTTTTTTGTCACTATTTCTAGATCGATGAATGGGATCTCACTATGCGCGTGTAAATTGACATCCAAAAGGCTATTCAAATTAGCTTTCAGTAGAACTTTACCTCGTTTAGTTTGGGCGTAATGACTCATCGGCCGAATCTACTGTGATCAATAATTACAAATTTTATTTTTTTGTCACTATTTCTAGATCGATGAATGGGATCTCACTATGCGCGTGTTAATTGACATCCAAAAGGCTATTCAAATTAGCTCTCAGTAGAACTTTACCTCGTTTAGTTTCGGCGTTGTGATTGTGAATCAGCAGACGAAGCTACCGAGGTCCAAAATTACAATTATGATTTTTTTTACACTACTTCTAGATCGATGAATGGGATCTCACTATGCGGATGTTAATTTAAATCCAAAAGGCTATTCAAATCAGCTTTCAGTAGAACTTTACCTCATTTAGTTTGGGCGTAATGACTCATCGGCCGAATCTACTGTGATCAATAATTACAAATTTTATTTTTTTGACACTATTTTTAGATAGATGAATGGGATCTCACTATGCGCCTGTTAATTGACATCCAAAAGGCTATTCAAATCAGCTTTCAGTAGAACTTTACCTCAGTTAGTTTGGGCGTAATGACTCATCGGCCGAATCTACTGTGATCAATAATTACAAATTTTATTTTTTTGTCACTATTTCTAGATCGATGAATGGGATCTCACTATGCGCGTGTAAATTGACATCCAAAAGGCTATTCAAATTATCTTTCAGTAGAACTTTACCTCGTTTAGTTTCGGCTTTATGACTCACTGGCCTAATCTACTGTGGTCAATTATTTCAAACTTTATTTTTTTGACACTATTTCTAGATCGATGAATGGGATCTCACTATGCGCGTGTTAATTGACATCCAAAAGGCTATTCAAATCAGTTTTCAGTAGAACTTTACCTCATTTAGTTTCGGCGTTGTGATTGTGAATCAGCAGACGAAGCTACCGAGGTCCACGATTACAATTATGTTTTTTTTGACACTACTTCTAGATCGATGAATGGGATCTCACTATGCGGATGTTAATTTAAATCCAAAAGGCTATTCAAATCAGATTTCAAAATAACTTTACCTCATTTAGTTTGGGCGTAATGACTCATCGGCCGAATCTACTGTGATCAATAATTACAAATTTTATTTTTTTTACACTATTTCTAGATCGATGAATGGGATCTCACTATGCGCGTGTTAATTGACATCCAAAAGGCTATTCAAATCAGCTTTCAGTAGAACTTTACCTCGTTTAGTTTGGGCGTAATGACTCATCGGTCGAATCTGCTGTGGTCAACAATTACAAATTTTAATTTTTTGGCACTATTTCCAGATCGATGAATGGGATTTCACTATGCGCGTGTTAATTGACATCCAAAAGGCTATTCAAATTAGCCCTCAGTAGAACTTTACCTCGTTTAGTTTGGGCGTAATGAATCATTGGCTGAATCTACTGTGATCAACAATTACAATTTTTTTGACACTATTTCTAGATCGATGAATGGGATCTCAATATGCGCCTGTTAATTGACATCCAAAAGGCTATTCAAATCAGCTTTCAGTAGAACTTTACCTCGCTTAGTTTGGGCGTAATGACTCATCGGCCGAATCTACTGTGATCAATAATTACAAATTTTATTTTTTTGTCACTATTTCTAGATCGATGAATTTGATCTCACTATGCGCGTGTTAATTGACATCCATAAGGCTATTCAAATTAGCTCTCAGTAGAACTTTACCTCGTTTAGTTTGGGCGTAATGAATCATTGGCCGAATCTACTGTGGTCAACAATTACAATTTTTTTTGACACTATTTCTAGATCGATGAATGGGATCTCACAAAGCGCTTGTTAATATGCATCTAAAAGGCTATTCGAATCAGCTTTCAGTAGAACTTTACCTCGTTTAGTTTCGGCTTTATGACTCACTGCCCGAATCTACTGTGGTCAATTATTTCAAACCTTATTTTTTTGACACTATTTCTAGATCGATGAATGGAATCTCACTATGCGCGTGTTAATTGACATCCAAAAAGCTATTCAAATCAGCTTTCAGTAGAACTTTACCTCGTTTAGTTTCGGCGTTGTGATTGTGAATCAGCAGGCGAAGCTACCGAGGTCCACTATTACAATTATGATTTTTTTGACACTACTTCTAGATCGATGAATGGGATCTCACTATGGGGATGTTAATTGAAATCCAAAAGGCTATTCAAATCAGCTTTCAGTAGAACTGTACCTCATTTAGTTTGGGCGTAATGACTCATCGGCCGAATCTACTGTGATCAATAATTACAAATTTTATTTTTTTGTCACTATTTCTAGATCGATGAATGGGATCTCACTATGCGCGTGTAAATTGATATCCAAAAGGCTATTCAAATTAGCTTTCAGTAGAACTTTACCTCGTTTAGTTTCGGCGTTGTGATTGTGAATTAACACGCGCATAGTGAGATCCCATTCATCGATCTAGAAATAGTGTCAAAAAAATAAAATTTGAAATTGTTGACGACAGTAGATTCGGCCGATGAGTCATTACGCCGAAACTAAACGAGGTAAAGTTCTACTGAAAGCTGATTTGAATAGCTTGTTGGATGTCAATTAACACGCGCATAGTGAAATCCCATTCATCGATCTAGAAATAGTGTCAAAAAAAATTGTAATTGTTGACCACAGTAGATTCGGCCAATGATTCATTACGCCCAAACTAAACGAGGTAAAGTTCTACTGAGAGCTAATTTGAATAGCCTTATGGATGTCAATTAACACGCGCATAGTGAGATCCCATTCATCGATCTAGAAATAGTGACAAAAAAATAAAATTTGTAATTATTGATCACAGTAGATTCGGCCGATGAGTCATTACGCCCAAACTAAATGAGGTAAAGTTCTACTGAAAGCTGATTTGAATAGCCTTTTGGATTTCAATTAACATCCCCATAGTGAGATCCCATTCATCGATCTAGAAGTAGTGTCAAAAAAATCATAATTGTAATAGTGGACCTCGGTAGCTTCGTCTGCTGATTCACAATCACAACGCCGAAACTAAACGAGGTAAAGTTCTACTGAAAACTGATATGAATAGCCTTTTGGATGTCAATTAACACGCGCATAGTGAGATCCCATTCATCGATCTAGAAATAGTGTCAAAAAAATAAAGTTTGAAATAATTGACCACAGTAGATTAGGCCAGTGAGTCATAAAGCCGAAACTAAACGAGGTAAAGTTCTACTGAAAGATAATTTGAATAGCCTTTTGGATGTCAATTTACACGCGCATAGTGAGATCCCATTCATCGATCTAGAAATAGTGACAAAAAAATAAAATTTGTAATTATTGTTCACAGTAGATTCGGCCGATGAGTCATTACGCCCAAACTAAATGAGGTAAAGTTCTACTGAAAGCTGATTTGAATAGCCTTTTGGATGTCAATTAACATGCGCATAGTGAGATCCCATTCATCTATCTAGAAATAGGGTCAAAAAAATAAAATTTGTAATTATTGATCACAGTAGATTCGGCCGATGAGTCATTACGCCCAAACTAAATGAGGTAAAGTTCTTTTGAAAGCTGATTTGAATAGACTTTTGGATTTAAATTAACATCCGCATAGTGAGATCCCATTCATCGATCTAGAAGTAGTGTAAAAAAAATCATAATTGTAATTTTGGACCTCGGTAGCTTCGTCTGCTGATTCACAATCACAACGCCGAAACTCAACGAGGTAAAGTTCTACTGAAAACTGATTTGAATATCCTTTTGGATGTCAATTAACACGCGCATAGTGAGATTCCATTCATCGATCTAGAAATAGTGTCAAAAAAATAAAGTTTGAAATAATTGACCACAGTAGATTAGGCCAGTGAGTCATAAAGCCGAAACTAAACGAGGTAAAGTTCTACTGAAAGCTGATTTGAATAGCCTTTTGGATGTCAATTAACACGCGTATAGTGATATCCCATTCATCGATCTAGAAATAGTGTCGCAAAAATAAAGTTTTAAATAATTGACCACAGTACATTAGGCCAGTGAGGCATAAAGCCGAAACTAAACGAGGTAAAGTTCTTTTGAAAGCTGATTTGAATAGCCTTTTGGATTTCAATTAACATCCGCATAGTGAAATCCCATTCATCGATCTAGAAGTAGTGTCAAAAAAATCATAATTGTAATAGTGGACCTCGGTAGCTTCGTCTGCTGATTCACAATCACAACGCCGAAACTAAACGAGGTAAAGTTCTACTGAAAGCTGATTTGAATAGCTTTTTGGATGTCAATTAACACGCACATAGTGAGATTCCATTCATCGATCTAGAAATAGTGTCAAAAAAATAAGGTTTGAAATAATTGAACACAGTAGATTCGGGCAGTGAGTCATAAAGCCGAAACTAAACGAGGTAAAGTTCTACTGAAAGCTGATTCGAATAGCCTTTTAGATGCACATTAACAGGCGCTTAGTGAGATCCCATTCATCGATCTAGAAATAGTGTCAAAAAAATAAAATTTGAAATTGTTGACGACAGTAGATTCGGCCGATGAGTCATTACGCCGAAACTAAACGAGGTAAAGTTCTACTGAAAGCTGATTTGAATAGTTTCTTGGATGTCAATTAACACGCGCATAGTGAAATCCCATTCATCGATCTAGAAATAGTGTCAAAAAAAATTGTAATTGTTGACCACAGTAGATTCGGCCAATGATTCATTACGCCCAAACTAAACGAGGTAAAGTTCTACTGAGAGCTAATTTGAATAGCCTTTTGGATGTCAATTAACACGCGCATAGTGAGATCCCATTCATCGATCTAGAAATAGTGGCAAAAAAATAAAATTTGTAATTATTGATCACAGTAGATTCGGCCGATGAGTCATTACGCCCAAACTAAACGAGGTAAAGTTCTACTGAAAGCTGATTTGAATAGCCTTTTGGATGTCAATTAACAGGCGCATAGTGAAATCCCATTCATCGATCTAGAAATAGTGTCAAAAAAATAAAATTTGTAATTATTGATCACAGTAGATTCGGCCGATGAGTCATTACGCCCAAACTAAATGAGGTAAAGTTCTTTTGAAATCTGATTTGAATAGCCTTTTGGATTTAAATTAACATCCGCATAGTGAGATCCCATTCATCGATCTAGAAGTAGTGTCAAAAAAAACATAATTGTAATCGTGGACCTCGGTAGCTTCGTCTGCTGATTCACAATCACAACGCCGAAACTAAACGAGGTAAAGTTCTACTAAAAACTGATTTGAATAGCCTTGTGGATGTCAATTAACACGCGCATAGTGAGATCCCATTCATCGATCTAGAAATAGTGACAAAAAAATAAAATTTGTAAGTGTTGACCACAGTAGATTCGGCCGATGAGTCATTACGCCCAAACTAAATGAGGTAAAGTTCTACTGAAAGCTGATTAGAATAGCCTTTTAGATGGACATTAACAGGCGCTTAGTGAGATCCCATTCATCGATTTAGAAATAGTGTAAAAAAAATAAAATTTGAAATTGTTGACCACATCACATTAGATTCGGCCGATGAGTCATTACGCCCAAACTAAATGAGGTAAAGTTCTACTGAAAGCTGATTTGAATAGCCTTTTGAATTTTAATTAATATGCGCATAGTGAGATCTCATTCATCGATCTAGAAATAGTGTCAAAAAAATCATAATTGTAACCGTGGACCTCGGTAGCTTCGTCTGGTGATTCACAATCACAACGCCGAAACTAAATGAGGTAAAGTTCTACTGAAAGCTGATTCGAATAGCCTTTTAGATGGACATTAACAGGCGCTTAGTTAGATCCCACTCATCGATCTAGAAATAGTGTCAAAAAAATAAAATTTGTAATTGTTGACAACAGCAGATTCGGCCGATGAGTCATTACGCCCAAACTAAACGAGGTAAAGTTCTACTGAAAGCTGATTTGAATAGCCTTTTGGATGTCAATTAACAGGCGCATAGTGAGATCCCATTCATCGATCTAGAAATAGTGTCAAAAAAATAAAATTTGTAATTATTGATCACAGTAGATTCGGCCGATGAGTCATTACGCCCAAACTAAATGAGGTAAAGTTCTTTTGAAATCTGATTTGAATAGCCTTTTGGATTTAAATTAACATCCGCATAGTGAGATCCCATTCATCGATCTAGAAGTAGTGTCAAAAAAAACATAATTGTAAGCGTGGACCTCGGTAGCTTCGTCTGCTGATTCACAATCACAACGCCGAAACTAAACGGGGTAAAGTTCTACTGAAAACTGATTTGAATAGCCTTTTGGATGTCAATTAACACGCGCATAGTGAGATCCCATTCATCGATCTAGAAATAGTGTCAAAAAAATAAAGTTTGAAATAATTGACAACAGTAGATTAGGCCAGTGAGTCATAAAGCCGAAACTAAACGAGGTAAAGTTCTACTGAAAGCTAATTTGAATAGCCTTTTGGATGTCAATTTACACGCGCATAGTGAGATCCCATTCATCGATCTAGAAATAGTGACAAAAAAATAAAATTTGTAATTATTGATCACAGTAGATTCGGCCGATGAGTCTTTACGCCCAAACTAAATGAGGTAAAGTTCTACTGAAAGCTGATTTGAATAGCCTTTTGGATGTCAATTAACAGGCGCATAGTGAGATCCCATTCATCGATCTACAAATAGTGTCAAAAAAATAAAATTTGTAATTATTGATCACAGTAGATTCTGCCGATGAGTCATTACGCCCAAACTAAATGAGGTAAAGTTCTACTGAAAGCTGATTTGAATAGCCTTTTGGATTTCAATTAACATCCCCATAGTGAGATCCCATTCATCGATCTAGAAGTAGTGTCAAAAAAATCATAATTGTAATAGTGGACCTCGGTAGCTTCGTCTGCTGATTCACAATCACAACGCCGAAACTAAACGAGGTAAATTTCTACTGAAAACTGATTTGAATAGCCTTGTGGATGTCAATTAACACGCGCATAGTGAGATCCCGTTCATCGATCTAGAAATAGTGACAAAAAAATAAAATTTGTAAGTGTTGACCACAGTAGATTCGGCCGATGAGTCATTACGCCCAAACTAAATGAGGTAAAGTTCTACTGAAAGCTGATTAGAATAGCCTTTTAGATGGACATTAACAGGCGCTTAGTGAGATCCCATTCATCGATTTAGAAATAGTGTAAAAAAAATAAAATTTGAAATTGTTGACCACATCACATTAGATTCGGCCGATGAGTCATTACGCCCAAACTAAATGAGGTAAAGTTCTACTGAAAGCTGATTTGAATAGCCTTTTGAATTTTAATTAATATACGCATAGTGAGATCTCATTCATCGATCTAGAAATAGTGTCAAAAAAATCATAATTGTAACCGTGGACCTCGGTAGCTTCGTCTGGTGATTCACAATCACAACGCCGAAACTAAATGAGGTAAAGTTCTAATAAAAGCTGATTCGAATAGCCTTTTAGATGGACAGTAACAGGCGCTTAGTTAGATCCCACTCATCGATCTAGAAATAGTGTCAAAAAAATAAAATTTGTAATTGTTGACAACAGCAGATTCGGCCGATGAGTCATTACGCCCAAACTAAACGAGGTAAAGTTCTACTGAAAGCTGATTTGAATAGCCTTTTGGATGTCAATTAACACGCGCATAGTGAGATCCCATTCATCGATCTAGAAATAGTGTCAAAAAAATAAAGTTTGAAATAATTGACAACAGTAGATTAGGCCAGTGAGTCATAAAGCCGAAACTAAATGAGGTAAAGTTCTACTGAAAGCTGATTTGAATAGCCTTTTGGATGTCAATTAACAGGCGCATAGTGAGATCCCATTCATCGATCTACAAATAGTGTCAAAAAAATAAAATTTGTAATTATTGATCACAGTAGATTCTGCCGATGAGTCATTACGCCCAAACTAAATGAGGTAAAGTTCTTTTGAAATCTGATTTGAATAGCCTTTTGGATTTAAATTAACATCCGCATAGTGAGATCCCATTCATCGATCTAGAAGTAGTGTCAAAAAAAACATAATTGTAATCGTGGACCTCGGTAGCTTCGTCTGCTGATTCACAATCACAACGCCGAAACTAAACGAGGTAAAGTTCTACTGAAAACTGATTTGAATAGCCTTGTGGATGTCAATTAACACGCGCATAGTGAGATCCCATTCATCGATCTAGAAATAGTGACAAAAAAATAAAATTTGTAAGTGTTGACCACAGTAGATTCGGCCGATGAGTCATTACGCCCAAACTAAATGAGGTAAAGTTCTACTGAAAGCTGATTAGAATAGCCTTTTAGATGGACATTAACAGGCGCTTAGTGAGATCCCATTCATCGATTTAGAAATAGTGTAAAAAAAATAAAATTTGAAATTGTTGACCACATCACATTAGATTCGGCCGATGAGTCATTACGCCCAAACTAAATGAGGTAAAGTTCTACTGAAAGCTGATTTGAATAGCCTTTTGAATTTTAATTAATATGCGCATAGTGAGATCTCATACATCGATCTAGAAATAGTGTCAAAAAAATCATAATTGTAACCGTGGACCTCGGTAGCTTCGTCTGGTGATTCACAATCACAACGCCGAAACTAAATGAGGTAAAGTTCTACTGAAAGCTGATTCGAATAGCCTTTTAGATGGACATTAACAGGCGCTTAGTTAGATCCCACTCATCGATCTAGAAATAGTGTCAAAAAAATAAAATTTGTAATTGTTGACAACAGCAGATTCGGCCGATGAGTCATTACGCCCAAACTAAACGAGGTAAAGTTCTACTGAAAGCTGATTTGAATAGCCTTTTGGATGTCAATTAACAGGCGCATAGTGAGATCCCATTCATCGATCTAGAAATAGTGTCAAAAAAATAAAATTTGTAATTATTGATCACAGTAGATTCGGCCGATGAGTCATTACGCCCAAACTAAATGAGGTAAAGTTCTTTTGAAATCTGATTTGAATAGCCTTTTGGATTTAAATTAACATCCGCATAGTGAGATCCCATTCATCGATCTAGAAGTAGTGTCAAAAAAAACATAATTGTAAGCGTGGACCTCGGTAGCTTCGTCTGCTGATTCACAATCACAACGCCGAAACTAAACGAGGTAAAGTTCTACTGAAAACTGATTTCAATAGCCTTTTGGATGTCAATTAACACGCGCATAGTGAGATCCCATTCATCGATCTAGAAATAGTGTCAAAAAAATAAAGTTTGAAATAATTGACAACAGTAGATTAGGCCAGTGAGTCATAAAGCCGAAACTAAACGAGGTAAAGTTCTACTGAAAGCTAATTTGAATAGCCTTTTGGATGTCAATTTACACGCGCATAGTGAGATCCCATTCATCGATCTAGAAATAGTGACAAAAAAATAAAATTTGTAATTATTGATCACAGTAGATTCGGCCGATGAGTCTTTACGCCCAAACTAAATGAGGTAAAGTTCTACTGAAAGCTGATTTGAATAGCCTTTTGGATGTCAATTAACAGGCGCATAGTGAGATCCCATTCATCGATCTACAAATAGTGCCAAAAAAATAAAATTTGTAATTATTGATCACAGTAGATTCGGCCGATGAGTCATTACGCCCAAACTAAATGAGGTAAAGTTCTACTGAAAGCTGATTTGAATAGCCTTTTGGATTTCAATTAACATCCCCATAGTGAGATCCCATTCATCGATCTAGAAGTAGTGTCAAAAAAATCATAATTGTAATAGTGGACCTCGGTAGCTTCGTCTGCTGATTCACAATCACAACGCCGAAACTAAACGAGGTAAAGTTCTACTGAAAGCTGATTTGAATAGCCTTTTGGATGTCAATTAACAGGCGCATAGTGAGATCCCATTCATCGATCTAGAAATAGTGTCAAAAAAATAAAATTTGTAATTATTGATCACAGTAGATTCGGGCAGTGAGTCATAAAGCCGAAACTAAACGAGGTAAAGTTCTACTGAAAGCTGATTCGAATAGCTTGTTGGATGTCAATTAACACGCGCATAGTGAAATCCCATTCATCGATCTAGAAATAGTGTCAAAAAAAATTGTAATTGTTGACAACAGTAGATTCGGCCAATGATTCATTACGCCCAAACTAAACGAGGTAAAGTTCTACTGAGAGCTAATTTGAATAGCCTTTTGGATGTCAATTAACACGCGCATAGTGAGATCCCATTCATCGATCTAGAAATAGTGACAAAAAAATAAAATTTGTAATTATTGATCACAGTAGATTCGGCCGATGAGTCATTACGCCCAAACTAAACGAGGTAAAGTTCTACTGAAAGCTGATTTGAATAGCCTTTTGGATGTCAATTAACACGCGCATAGTGAGATCCCATTCATCGATCTGGAAATAGTGCCAAAAAATTAAAATTTGTAAATGTTGACCACAGCAGATTCGGCCGATGAGTCATTACGCCCAAACTAAACGAGGTAAAGTTCTACTGAAAGCTGATTTGAATAGCCTTTTGGATGTCAATTAACAGGCGCATAGTGAGATCCCATTCATCGATCTAGAAATAGTGTCAAAAAAATTGTAATTGTTGACCACAGTAGTAGATTCAGCCAATGATTCATTACGCCCAAACTAAACGAGGTAAAGTTCTAATGAGGGCTAATTTGAATAGCCTTTTGGATGTCAATTAACACGCGCATAGTGAGATCCCATTCATCGATCTGGAAATAGTGCCAAAAAATTAAAATTTGTAAATGTTGACCACAGCAGATTCGGCCGATGAGTCATTACGCCCAAACTAAACGAGGTAAAGTTCTACTGAAAGCTGATTTGAATAGCCTTTTGGATGTCAATTAACAGGCGCATAGTGAGATCCCATTCATCGATCTAGAAATAGTGTCAAAAAAATAAAATTTGTAATTATTGATCACAGTAGATTCGGCCGATGAGTCATTACGCCCAAACTAAATGAGGTAAAGTTCTTTTGAAATCTGATTTGAATAGCCTTTTGGATTTAAATTAACATCCGCATAGTGAGATCCCATTCATCGATCTAGAAGTAGTGTCAAAAAAAACATAATTGTAAGCGTGGACCTCGGTAGCTTCGTCTGCTGATTCACAATCACAACGCCGAAACTAAACGAGGTAAAGTTCTACTGAAAACTGATTTGAATAGCCTTTTGGATGTCAATTAACACGCGCATAGTGAGATCCCATTCATCGATCTAGAAATAGTGTCAAAAAAATAAAGTTTGAAATAATTGACAACAGTAGATTAGGCCAGTGAGTCATAAAGCCGAAACTAAACGAGGTAAAGTTCTACTGAAAGCTAATTTGAATAGCCTTTTGGATGTCAATTTACACGCGCATAGTGAGATCCCATTCATCGATCTAGAAATAGTGACAAAAAAATAAAATTTGTAATTATTGATCACAGTAGATTCGGCCGATGAGTCTTTACGCCCAAACTAAATGAGGTAAAGTTCTACTGAAAGCTGATTTGAATAGCCTTTTGGATGTCAATTAACAGGCGCATAGTGAGATCCCATTCATCGATCTACAAATAGTGTCAAAAAAATAAAATTTGTAATTATTGATCACAGTAGATTCTGCCGATGAGTCATTACGCCCAAACTAAATGAGGTAAAGTTCTACTGAAAGCTGATTTGAATAGCCTTTTGGATTTCAATTAACATCCCCATAGTGAGATCCCATTCATCGATCTAGAAGTATTGTCAAAAAAATCATAATTGTAATATTGGACCTCGGTAGCTTCGTCTGCTGATTCACAATCACAACGCCGAAACTAAACGAGGTAAAGTTCTACTGAAAGCTGATTTGAATAGCCTTTTGGATGTCAATTAACACGCGCATAGTGAGATCCCATTCATCGATCTAGAAATAGTGTCAAAAAAATAAAGTTTGAAATAATTGACAACAGTAGATTAGGCCAGTGAGTCATAAAGCCGAAACTAAACGAGGTAAAGTTCTACTGAAAGCTAATTTGAATAGCCTTTTGGATGTCAATTTACACGCGCATAGTGAGATCCCATTCATCGATCTAGAAATAGTGACAAAAAAATAAAATTTGTAATTATTGATCACAGTAGATTCGGCCGATGAGTCTTTACGCCCAAACTAAATGAGGTAAAGTTCTACTGAAAGCTGATTTGAATAGCCTTTTGGATGTCAATTAACAGGCGCATAGTAAGATCCCATTCATCGATCTACAAATAGTGTCAAAAAAATAAAATTTGTAATTATTGATCACAGTAGATTCTGCCGATGAGTCATTACGCCCAAACTAAATGAGGTAAAGTTCTACTGAAAGCTGATTTGAATAGCCTTTTGGATTTCAATTAACATCCCCATAGTGAGATCCCATTCATCGATCTAGAAGTAGTGTCAAAAAAATCATAATTGTAATAGTGGACCTCGGTAGCTTCGTCTGCTGATTCACAATCACAACGCCGAAACTAAACGAGGTAAAGTTCTACTGAAAACTGATTTGAATAGCCTTGTGGATGTCAATTAACACGCGCATAGTGAGATCCCGTTCATCGATCTAGAAATAGTGACAAAAAAATAAAATTTGTAAGTGTTGACCACAGTAGATTCGGCCGATGAGTCATTACGCCCAAACTAAATGAGGTAAAGTTCTACTAAAAGCTGATTAGAATAGCTTTTTAGATGGACATTAACAGGCGCTTAGTGAGATCCCATTCATCGATTTAGAAATAGTGTAAAAAAAATAAAATTTGAAATTGTTGACCACATCACATTAGATTCGGCCGATGAGTCATTACGCCCAAACTAAATGAGGTAAAGTTCTACTGAAAGCTGATTTGAATAGCCTTTTGAATTTTAATTAATATGCGCATAGTGAGATCCCACTCATCGATCTAGAAATAGTGTCAAAAAAATAAAATTTGTAATTGTTGACAACAGCAGATTCGGCCGATGAGTCATTACGCCCAAACTAAACGAGGTAAAGTTCTACTGAAAGCTGATTTGAATAGCCTTTTGGATGTCAATTAACAGGCGCATAGTGAGATCCCATTCATCGATCTAGAAATAGTGTCGAAAAAATAAAATTTGTAATTATTGATCACAGTAGATTCGGCCGATGAGTCATTACGCCCAAACTAAATGAGGTAAAGTTCTTTTGAAATCTGATTTGAATAGCCTTTTGGATTTAAATTAACATCCGCATAGTGAGATCCCATTCATCGATCTAGAAGTAGTGTCAAAAAAAACATAATTGTAAGCGTGGACCTCGGTAGCTTCGTCTACTGATTCACAATCACAACGCCGAAACTAAACGAGGTAAAGTTCTACTGAAAACTGATTTGAATAGCCTTTTGGATGTCAATTAACACGCGCATAGTGAGATCCCATTCATCGATCTAGAAATAGTGTCAAAAAAATAAAGTTTGAAATAATTGACAACAGTAGATTAGGCCAGTGAGTCATAAAGCCGAAACTAAACGAGGTAAAGTTCTACTGAAAGCTAATTTGAATAGCCTTTTGGATGTCAATTTACACGCGCATAGTGAGATCCCATTCATCGATCTAGAAATAGTGTCAAAAAAATAAAATTTGTAATTGTTGACAACAGCATATTCGGCCGATGAGTCATTACGCCCAAACTAAACGAGGTAAAGTTCTACTGAAAGCTGATTTGAATAGCCTTTTGGATGTCAATTAACACGCGCATAGTGAGATCCCATTCATCGATCTAGAAATAGTGTCAAAAAAATAAAGTTTGAAATAATTGACAACAGTAGATTAGGCCAGTGAGTCATAAAGCCGAAACTAAATGAGGTAAAGTTCTACTGAAAGCTGATTTGAATAGCCTTTTGGATGTCAATTAACAGGCGCATAGTGAGATCCCATTCATCGATCTACAAATAGTGTCAAAAAAATAAAATTTGTAATTATTGATCACAGTAGATTCTGCCGATGAGTCATTACGCCCAAACTAAATGAGGTAAAGTTCTTTTGAAATCTGATTTGAATAGCCTTTTGGATTTAAATTAACATCCGCATAGTGAGATCCCATTCATCGATCTAGAAGTAGTGTCAAAAAAAACATAATTGTAATCGTGGACCTCGGTAGCTTCGTCTGCTGATTCACAATCACAACGCCGAAACTAAACGAGGTAAAGTTCTACTGAAAACTGATTTGAATAGCCTTGTGGATGTCAATTAACACGCGCATCGTGAGATCCCATTCATCGATCTAGAAATAGTGACAAAAAAATAAAATTTGTAAGTGTTGACCACAGTAGATTCGGCCGATGAGTCATTACGCCCAAACTAAATGAGGTAAAGTTCTACTGAAAGCTGATTAGAATAGCCTTTTAGATGGACATTAACAGGCGCTTAGTGAGATCCCATTCATCGATTTAGAAATAGTGTAAAAAAAATAAAATTTGAAATTGTTGACCACATCACATTAGATTCGGCCGATGAGTCATTACGCCCAAACTAAATGAGGTAAAGTTCTACTGAAAGCTGATTTGAATAGCCTTTTGAATTTTAATTAATATGCGCATAGTGAGATCTCATACATCGATCTAGAAATAGTGTCAAAAAAATCATAATTGTAACCGTGGACCTCGGTAGCTTCGTCTGGTGATTCACAATCACAACGCCGAAACTAAATGAGGTAAAGTTCTACTGAAAGCTGATTCGAATAGCCTTTTAGATGGACATTAACAGGCGCTTAGTTAGATCCCACTCATCGATCTAGAAATAGTGTCAAAAAAATAAAATTTGTAATTGTTGACAACAGCAGATTCGGCCGATGAGTCATTACGCCCAAACTAAACGAGGTAAAGTTCTACTGAAAGCTGATTTGAATAGCCTTTTGGATGTCAATTAACAGGCGCATAGTGAGATCCCATTCATCGATCTAGAAATAGTGTCAAAAAAATAAAATTTGTAATTATTGATCACAGTAGATTCGGCCGATGAGTCATTACGCCCAAACTAAATGAGGTAAAGTTCTTTTGAAATCTGATTTGAATAGCCTTTTGGATTTAACATAACATCCGCATAGTGAGATCCCATTCATCGATCTAGAAGTAGTGTCAAAAAAAACATAATTGTAAGCGTGGACCTCGGTAGCTTCGTCTGCTGATTCACAATCACAACGCCGAAACTAAACGAGGTAAAGTTCTACTGAAAACTGATTTGAATAGCCTTTTGGATGTCAATTAACACGCGCATAGTGAGATCCCATTCATCGATCTAGAAATAGTGTCAAAAAAATAAAGTTTGAAATAATTGACAACAGTAGATTAGGCCAGTGAGTCATAAAGCCGAAACTAAACGAGGTAAAGTTCTACTGAAAGCTAATTTGAATAGCCTTTTGGATGTCAATTTACACGCGCATAGTGAGATCCCATTCATCGATCTAGAAATAGTGACAAAAAAATAAAATTTGTAATTATTGATCACAGTAGATTCGGCCGATGAGTCTTTACGCCCAAACTAAATGAGGTAAAGTTCTACTGAAAGCTGATTTGAATAGCCTTTTGGATGTCAATTAACAGGCGCATAGTGAGATCCCATTCATCGATCTACAAATAGTGTCAAAAAAATAAAATTTGTAATTATTGATCACAGTAGATTCTGCCGATGAGTCATTACGCCCAAACTAAATGAGGTAAAGTTCTACTGAAAGCTGATTTGAATAGCCTTTTGGATTTCAATTAACATCCCCATAGTGAGATCCCATTCATCGATCTAGAAGTAGTGTCAAAAAAATCATAATTGTAATAGTGGACCTCGGTAGCTTCGTCTGCTGATTCACAATCACAACGCCGAAACTAAACGAGGTAAAGTTCTACTGAAAGCTGATTTGAATAGCCTTTTGGATGTCAATTAACACGCGCATAGTGAGATCCCATTCATCGATCTAGAAATAGTGTCAAAAAAATAAAGTTTGAAATAATTGACAACAGTAGATTAGGCCAGTGAGTCATAAAGCCGAAACTAAACGAGGTAAAGTTCTACTGAAAGCTAATTTGAATAGCCTTTTGGATGTCAATTTACACGCGCATAGTGAGATCCCATTCATCGATCTAGAAATAGTGACAAAAAAATAAAATTTGTAATTATTGATCACAGTAGATTCGGCCGATGAGTCTTTACGCCCAAACTAAATGAGGTAAAGTTCTACTGAAAGCTGATTTGAATAGCCTTTTGGATGTCAATTAACAGGCGCATAGTAAGATCCCATTCATCGATCTACAAATAGTGTCAAAAAAATAAAATTTGTAATTATTGATCACAGTAGATTCTGCCGATGAGTCATTACGCCCAAACTAAATGAGGTAAAGTTCTACTGAAAGCTGATTTGAATAGCCTTTTGGATTTCAATTAACATCCCCATAGTGAGATCCCATTCATCGATCTAGAAGTAGTGTCAAAAAAATCATAATTGTAATAGTGGACCTCGGTAGCTTCGTCTGCTGATTCACAATCACAACGCCGAAACTAAACGAGGTAAAGTTCTACTGAAAGCTGATTTGAATAGCCTTTTGGATGTCAATTAACAGGCGCATAGTGAGATCCCATTCATCGATCTAGAAATAGTGTCAAAAAAATAAAATTTGTAATTATTGATCACAGTAGATTCGGGCAGTGAGTCATAAAGCCGAAACTAAACGAGGTAAAGTTCTACTGAAAGCTGATTCGAATAGCTTGTTGGATGTCAATTAACACGCGCATAGTGAAATCCCATTCATCGATCTAGAAATAGTGTCAAAAAAAATTGTAATTGTTGACCACAGTAGATTCGGCCAATGATTCATTACGCCCAAACTAAACGAGGTAAAGTTCTACTGAGAGCTAATTTGAATAGCCTTTTGGATGTCAATTAACACGCGCATAGTGAGATCCCATTCATCGATCTAGAAATAGTGACAAAAAAATAAAATTTGTAATTATTGATCACAGTAGATTCGGCCGATGAGTCATTACGCCCAAACTAAACGAGGTAAAGTTCTACTGAAAGCTGATTTGAATAGCCTTTTGGATGTCAATTAACACGCGCATAGTGAGATCCCATTCATCGATCTGGAAATAGTGCCAAAAAATTAAAATTTGTAAATGTTGACCACAGCAGATTCGGCCGATGAGTCATTACGCCCAAACTAAACGAGGTAAAGTTCTACTGAAAGCTGATTTGAATAGCCTTTTGGATGTCAATTAACAGGCGCATAGTGAGATCCCATTCATCGATCTAGAAATAGTGTCAAAAAAATTGTAATTGTTGACCACAGTAGTAGATTCAGCCAATGATTCATTACGCCCAAACTAAACGAGGTAAAGTTCTAATGAGGGCTAATTTGAATAGCCTTTTGGATGTCAATTAACACGCGCATAGTGAGATCCCATTCATCGATCTGGAAATAGTGCCAAAAAATTAAAATTTGTAAATGTTGACCACAGCAGATTCGGCCGATGAGTCATTACGCCCAAACTAAACGAGGTAAAGTTCTACTGAAAGCTGATTTGAATAGCCTTTTGGGTGTCAATTAACAGGCGCATAGTGAGATCCCATTCATCGATCTAGAAATAGTGTCAAAAAAATAAAATTTGTAATTATTGATCACAGTAGATTCGGCCGATGAGTCATTACGCCCAAACTAAATGAGGTAAAGTTCTTTTGAAATCTGATTTGAATAGCCTTTTGGATTTAAATTAACATCCGCATAGTGAGATCCCATTCATCGATCTAGAAGTAGTGTCAAAAAAAACATAATTGTAATCGTGGACCTCGGTAGCTTCGTCTGCTGATTCACAATCACAACGCCGAAACTAAACGAGGTAAAGTTCTACTGAAAACTGATTTGAATAGCCTTTTGGATGTCAATTAACACGCGCATAGTGAGATCCCATTCATCGATCTAGAAATAGTGTCAAAAAAATAAAGTTTGAAATAATTGACCACAGTAGATTAGGCCAGTGAGTCATAAAGCCGAAACTAAACGAGGTAAAGTTCTACTGAAAGCTAATTTGAATAGCCTTTTGGATGTCAATTTACACGCGCATAGTGAGATCCCATTCATCGATCTAGAAATAGTGACAAAAAAATAAAATTTGTAAGTGTTGACCACAGTAGATTCAGCCGATGAGTTATTACGCCCAAACTAAATGAGGTAAAGTTCTACTGAAAGCTGATTTGAATAGCCTTTTGGATGTCAATTAACACACGCATAGTGAGATCCCATTCATCGTTCTAGAAATAGTGTCAAAAAAATTGTAATTGTTGACCACAGTAGTAGATTCAGCCAATGATTCATTACGCCCAAACTAAACGAGGTAAAGTTCTAATGAGGGCTAATTTGAATAGCCTTTTGGATGTCAATTAACACGCGCATAGTGAGATCCCATTCATCGATCTGGAAATAATGCCAAAAAATTAAAATTTGTAATTGTTGACCACAGCAGATTCGGCCGATGAGTCATTACGCCCAAACTAAACGAGGTAAAGTTCTACTGAAAGCTGATTTGAATAGCCTTTTGGATGTCAATTAACAGGCGCATAGTGAGATCCCATTCATCGATCTAGAAATAGTGTCAAAAAAATAAAATTTGTAATTATTGATCACAGTAGATTCGGCCGATGAGTCATTACGCCCAAACTAAATGAGGTAAAGTTCTTTTGAAATCTGATTTGAATAGCCTTTTGGATTTAAATTAACATCCGCATAGTAAGATCCCATTCATCGATCTAGAAGTAGTGTCAAAAAAAACATAATTGTAATCGTGGACCTCGGTAGCTTCGTCTGCTGATTCACAATCACAACGCCGAAACTAAACGAGGTAAAGTTCTACTGAAAACTGATTTGAATAGCCTTTTGGATGTCAATTAACACGCGCATAGTGAGATCCCATTAATCGATCTAGAAATAGTGTCAAAAAAATAAAGTTTGAAATAATTGACCACAGTAGATTAGGCCAGTGAGTCATAAAGCCGAAACTAAACGAGGTAAAGTTCTACTGAAAGCTAATTTGAATAGCCTTTTGGATGTCAATTTACACGCGCATAGTGAGATCCCATTCATCGATCTAGAAATAGTGACAAAAAAATAAAATTTGTAAGTGTTGACCACAGTAGATTCAGCCGATGAGTCATTACGCCCAAACTAAATGAGGTAAAGTTCTACTGAAAGCTGATTAGAATAGCCTGTTAGATTCACATTAACAGGCGCTTAGTGAGATCCCATTCATCGATCTAGAAATAGTGTAAAAAAAAAAAAAATTGAAATTGTTGACCACATCACATTAGATTCGGCCGATGAGTCATTACGCCCAAACTAAATGAGGTAAAGTTCTACTGAAAGCTGATTTGAATAGCCTTTTAAATTTTAATTAATATGCGCATAGTGAGATCTCATTCATCGATCTAGAAATAGTGTCAAAAAAATCATAATTGTAATCGTGGACCTCGGTAGCTTCGTCTGGTGATTCACAATCACAACGCCGAAACTAAATGAGGTAAAGTTCTACTGAAAGCTGATTCGAATAGCCTTTTAGATGGACATTAACAGGCGCTTAGTTAGATCCCATTCATCGATCTAGAAATAGTGTCAAAAAAATAAAATTTGAAATTGTTGACCACAGTAAATTCGGCCGATGAGTCATTACGCCGAAACTAAACGAGGTAAAGTTCTACTGAAAGCTGATTCGAATAGCGTTTTAGATGCACATTAACAGGCGCTTAGTGAGATCCCATTCATCGATCTAGAAATAGTGTCAAAAAAATAAAATTTGAAATTGTTGACCACAGTGGATTCGGCCGATGAGTCATTACGCCGAAACTAAACGAGGTAAAGTTCTACTGAAAGCTTATTCGAACAGCCTTTTGGATGCTAATTGACACGCGCATAGTGAGATCCCATTCATCGATCTAGAAATAGTGTCCAAAAATACAATTTGAAATAGTTGACCACATTATATTCGGCCAATGAGACATAAACCCGAGACTAAACGAGGTAAAGTTCTACTGAAACAGTAACATGATCATAGTTATGTCTTATTCATCGTTCTAGAAATAGTGACGACAAATATTCTAAATAGTTGTAGTCCTCAGAAACTTTGAGTTGTGTCATAACGCC
Organism: Epiblema foenella; assembly: GCA_963556455.1. Taxonomy (NCBI): domain Eukaryota; kingdom Metazoa; phylum Arthropoda; class Insecta; order Lepidoptera; family Tortricidae; genus Epiblema; species Epiblema foenella. The sequence continues at coordinate 13,628,181 of OY747106.1, forward strand.
GAAACAAACGAGATATTCTACTGAAAGCTGATCGAAACAGCTTTAGTTATAATTTGTTTTAATTTTAAATGTAGCTTATATAACATTGGATAATTAATTGGAGACTTCTTTATTTGGTCGATTAATATTATTGTGAAGTTAGCGGCTAAAAGTTGGCGGCTAGCTGTGAAGTTGGCGGCCAAATGTTGGCAGCCAATCAGCCGCCAACTTTTGGCCGCTAACTTCACACCGGTGCAAAATATTAAGAAAATATGCAGTAAACGTCTATAAAACGGGCTGGATAAAACCATCAACCTCGATTTATATATGACTTTTAAACTTCCATTAACTGTCAGTTATATTTTACGACGACAGCAAAGCATCTATTCTCGTATTGCTATAGTGCAACGTCAGGAATTGTAAAACAGTCCGAGCCACCAGCCAATGTAAATATTATGAGTTCAGTATACATGTACGAGTAGCTCTACACAAAATAGCTACGGGAACCATAAGAGCTTATGACAGAAATTATTTATTTATTTTATTTATTTACTCTGCCAACAGCGGTAACAATCTTACATTTATACAGGTATATATTTATTATAAGGTTTTACATTTTCATTAACTTATTGCACACCCAAAGGGGCCATCCATAAAGTATGTCACACGTTAAGGGGGCGGGAGGGGGTCGACGAAGTGTGACATTGTGTGACAAGGGGAGGGAGGGGTCCCACCTTTTGTGACGTCACATTTCAAAATCCAAAACATCTAATGATATTGAGGACATTAATATAATGACAATGCATTGTCAATACATCTATGACAATATTGTGTATGTACACAAAAATATTGTAAATTTTAGACAGAACTGTGACATACATAATATTAATACTAGAAACAAATATAAGCTTGCGGTACCCTCCACTCGGCTCCAAAAAATAAGAAAATCATTCATGTGTAATTGTGTAAAGTTTTATAATAAACTACCTACAAACGTGACTAATTTATCTATTAATAAATTCAAGACTTATGTAAAGCATAAACTCATATCGAAAGCATATTATAGCACAAAAGACTACATGAATGATAAAACACCGTGGGTATAATTGTGGTTGAAATACTTATTATATTTTAATAATTATGACATTACATCTTAATGACTATTTTCATAACTATGACATTAGATGTTGACGTTAAATTTTCCTCTTGACATTCAGATTTTATTCTAGAAACTGTCTAGATTATAAAATTTTTTATGTTTTTATTTTACATATTGACGATCTTTTTGTGAATTTATTTATACTCTCTTTTGACATACATTATAGTAATTCATGTCTTTTTTATAATTTCATATGCATCAATAAATTGCTCTGAATAATTAGATTCAATTTATGTAATACATAACTGACGATTCAAAAGTGCTTGTTGCTAGGCCTATTTGAATAAAGAATATTTTGAGTTTGAGTTTGAGTTTGAGTTAAAATGCCAAATATGGACTATTAACGAAAAACTTACAAGTGCATATACAAATAGAGTTGGAAAAACTCTATTTGTATACGCATAAGGTTTAAATTGTGTGTTGGCGATAATTTATTGTTATGTTATTTTTTTCAAATGTTTGAGTTGACGTTGGTTAGTAGTTAATTTCGGAATATGTGACGTCACACTATGGGGGGGGGGGGTCTCACAAATGTGACCAACTGTGGCAAGGACGGGGGAGGGGTCAAAAAATCACAAAATTAGTGTGACATACTTTGTGAGACAATATAGACCCTTATAGACAAACGCCACATGCATAAAAAATAAGAAAGTAAAATTGTAACTTATTTTCAGGATGTAATGCCAGTTTTAATGTTTTTTCTACTCCTGTACTTTTTTCCGCGACTTACGCAATCATGAACTGTAACATAAATACATACTTTATTTATTCTGTAAAAAGTCTATCTAGTCTATTGCCCAAAAACACACTCCTTACCCTACTTTAATGAAAAATAAAAGCAGAGTTGGGTGCCACAGACTACTACAAATACTATGTTTAGTATTCATTCTTCGGTGAGTTCAAATGAAACTTTTATGATTAAAATCAGTGCTGCCAACTTAACGCAACTTTGCTATAATTTTTATGAACTAATTAATGCATAATATATTACTTACTAAGGGCAACACTGAAGCTTAGTAAATTCTACACTAACCCGTACTACATAACTGTGACGAGAAAACATGTCTTCGTGGAGTAAAATGTCTTTCCAGGGGAGAATATCTGAATATGAAACTTGTAAGAATTTCAAATCTACTTAGATTTACACAATAGGATATGAGCTATGTTAGTATTAACATTTTACCCAACTACGGCTAAACCAAAAAGAAGGGTAATGGTTTAAATAGATCGTTAAGTACTTATATTGGTGACGGTTGTACATGAGGGTATGCCGACACCGCAGCCTATAGACGCCCACAACTCCAAAGGAGTCACGTGCGCATTATCAAATCTTTGTAAATTTTGAGGATTCATGGTGAAACTTATTTATTTTCAATTCAAGTTTGGTCCCTAATGACATATTATGTAAATGGAGCCACGAGACCAAAATTATGATGATATGATAATTTTTAATTGCTCTACCAAATGATGAAACTTATTATGTACCTATTATTCACACATACATACATACACGCACAATACACACATATACATACATTTCTTCTTTGTTTTTCTATTTAGCGACCACTGACCACAGAATAGGGTTTCTGTGGGCCCGTCGGGCCTGACATATTTTACAAACTTTTATTTAACTCGCAGTTCAAGTCGAATCTTGCAACTACATATTAAAGCAGTTTCAGCAGCAGCATTATACAACAAATAAGTAACAAGAGTTTGAGAGTCTATGCCCTGTAGGCATAATAAAAAGAAAAATAAATTCGGAACCCTAAAAACTATAATTTCAACTCACACAAAAAATTCCCGTACCGGGAATCGAACCCGAGCCTCCTGGGTGAAAGCCAGGTATCCTAGCCACTAGACCATACGGGATATACCTATGAGGTTGAATTTAAGTTATAAAACTCTAGAGTATTATCTAATTTTAATATAACATTTATAGTCAGTCATAATTTTTTTCTTTGTTATCTAGTAACTTAACATAATTAAACCTCAAACAAATTGCAATAATATAAATACAACATTTCAATAAGCGTTACTTTTATTTGCAATCGAAAGCCACCTAGCGAAATCATGTAATACTAACTGTATAGACGTTGACGGTTAGTTTAGTAAACTTTACTTAATAGTAATGGTTATCGTAGTTTCTCTACTCAACACGAGATGGCGCGCATAGACTTAATAGTATGTGTTGTGTTAGTAAGTTGCCCGACTGCCACAAAAGGAAGAGTAATGTTTAACGTGTGTATATATGCACTTGTGGGTATGTACATAAGGTATATTATTATTATTATTATTTATTATTATTCTATTTATTTAATTTAAGACTTAGGTTAGATTTTATAATAATTATATAAAAAGTAAAATATAAAACAATCTTTACAAAACATAAAATCATTATAAAAACCTAACCTAGTGTGCCGCCGGCAGCGAGGCGGGGCCTAAGCTACCGGTAGTTAGGGCGACAGATAGAGGAACCTCCTGACTATCCGCGCCGTGTCCAGGAGTACCGCCTTCTGTATCTGACCCTTGACCCAGCCATCTAGCGAGAGTCTCTTGAGGTGTTGGTCGAGACTCTTCGCTATTAGACCGTTCGCAGAGACGACTATCGGGGCAATGATCGTTGAATCAACATCCCACATGGCGGTCACCTCGTGTGCCAAGTCTAGGTACTTGCTGACTTTGTCCTTCTCGGCCTTCACGAGGTTCTCGTCATGGGGGATGGTGATGTCAACGAGCACTGCCTGGCGCTTCGATCAATCTGTCAGCACGATATCAGGTTTATTGGCTACAATAGTCCTGTCCGTGATGACAGATCGATCCCAATAGAGCGTGGCACGACCATTTTCGAGAACTGGTGCAGATGTATACTTATAGTACAGCACTTCGAAATCAGCAAGACCGTATAAAAGAGCAAGTTGTTGGTGAATGATCCTGGCGACTATGTTATGTCTGTGCCAGTACTCGCCGTTAGCAAGATGACCACAACCGGAAATGATATGCCTGAGTGATTCTCTCTGGGACGGCGGCATGCCCGACAAATGTCGACCGTACCGTCCTTCAGGATATACTTCCGGTAGTTGTTCGTCATGATAACTTCGTCCGCAATTGCACAGACAAAACCTTCGGTTTCCCCGAAGAGATCCCCGAAACGTAGCCAGTTCACCGACGCGAGCAGGTCTACGTCGGGCCCTGTGAGGGCCCTGTAGAACCGCCCGTGTAGCTCCTTACCCTTCCATATCGCCTTGCGTTCCTCGGTGCTCCATACTTTAAGTCTGCGCCAGTTCTCCTTTGACATGGAAAGCGGGGTGAAAGATGCGTCTACTGCTACTACGTCCCAATGCATCCCACACTCGCTGTTAAGGAAATAATCCCTGAGACTGCACACCTCACGGTTGTGGAAGTCTTTGGCATTTAGAAAGCCGCGACCTCCATACTTCCGTGGGATGTAGGTACAGTCTCATAACAGACGAGCGTGGGTGTAGCATGCGGTGCGCAGTGAGCAGTACACGCACCCTTATTATTATTATTATTCTATAGCAGCCTCACCTTTGATTGACGAATAATTATAATTATGTAGAACACAAAGCTTACTTACACTTTACAGTGGGCAGGTTTATTTGTACAATTGTAAATCTTTGGTACCGACTAGTCGGGAAACCGGCCACATTTATAGTTCGGCAATTATTCGGCGACTAGTCGGCAAAAGAGACCGACTATTCGACACTTAAAGATTTACTGCAGAATAATAATAAAAAAACTATCAAATTTACTTCAAGTTTCATAGTTTTAAGTATCTTTGTTAAATACAACAAATAATCATCTTAGGAATGGAAACTTTTTATTTTGATCATCGACTATTTTAAAAAAAATATTTAGAAATGTACCGACTAGTCGATTAGTCGGCTAGTCGGTAAAATACATAGTCGGCCCATCTCTAGTTGGTACCTATTTAAATGAATACTTAATCTAAATTATTTTGATATGGGAGTAGTAGTACGTATCTACACGACAAACTGGTAAAGGAACTCTCTTTATTGTCACGTACAGGGTTCAAGTTATAAACATTGAAATATGATAAGAATCAATAAATACCTTTGTAATTATTTTATCAAATAGAGTTTTTTTTAAGTTCAATGTCAGAGCAATATATAATGCCTACTGCTTTATTATATGCATATTATTACCTATATATATTTATATATGTGTTCCTAGGTATAATATAAATAAATTTTTTTCACCACAAACCACACCGATCGCTCTTAAAGATAACATTAAATTAATTAAACATATAATTTAATTGTGTAATACTATGTAGTGATTATATTCTGTTTGACTGGTATTTCAAAATTTATATTTCTAAAAATAAACAATTATTACATCCCAGTAACAATTTAGTCATAAAACCCGCCCCTCATCGTCCCGGACCGGTGCAAAAGTGCCCATAACGCTAGCAGCATTTCCGCGCTGAATAGCGATAGTAAGTCTTTGCACCAGAAACGATTCGAAGCGGGAGTCCTCTCCTCTGTGTTCCTTATAAATATATCTACGATAAGTAAGTAATATTTCCGGGAACTTCCCTACATCACTGCCTGCAAACGGGTGCCGTTCAGTCACCATCAAAACAAAATGCATTTTCAAGTAGCATATGTCCGAATATCATAATAAACGATTAACATAATTACAAAATGCATATTTTCAATGGTTATAAACAGTGCATGGCGTAGCTAGGTGACTAAGGACTCTGGGGCAAAAAAAGACTGGGGATCTTAAAGTATTTTTTTAATGAGTTGCCATGATTACTTGCAACCAATTTTATTTAGATTACGAAGGTGGGAGAGTTTTCTGCTAGTTCAATAATAGGTTTTAGGGGCTTGGGGGCCCTTGGGCCGCCTAGCCCTTGGGTAGCTACGCCACAGATAAGTGACGGTTATAATATTTAAATACCATAACAGTCACTTATCACAACCACTTTTTCTATAAAGTTTAATTGAACTGATTAGTTTTACATAATACACATTCAGTAGGTAAATAAATTAAAACTAATAACAATATATGCATATTTTAATATTGTATTAAGCGGTACCGCTGCTAACGCATTTTTTCAGTTTTTCCTTTATTACTAAATTTGTAATATGCATATTTTCTTTAGCTGTAATATTTAAATACCATAACACTCATTTACAAATATCTACACACAATCGTGGCTACCGGGCGAGAGAGCGAAGCGAGCAAGCTAATCCTTCCAGAATAAAACCGACTCTAATGTTGTTACAATACAATACAATACAATACAAATACTCTTTATTGCACACCTCAATCAAAAATAAAAATAATATATAAATTGTTAGATTTAGTGTTAGGTATTATTATGCGCCTTGAAAAATCATGCTTGCTTGCTTGTCTGCTAAACTAAGCTACAGTGGTCGCACACATCTTGATCACATGGCTTCGTGGACCATTAGACACGGTTAAAGACAGAAAGATACTCGTACCTATATAATAACATTCGATACGCTCACGTTAAATAGCGTCATTTTTTCATTGTTATCATTCAATGGCCACTTGTTTGATACCTATAATATACAAAAAGGTAAATAAGTACAGTATAATATACACGGTGACTGACCAACTGTTATGTTCACAGAAAAAGTAATGAACACAGGGATCGGATACCGGTATTTTCTCCATAGAAAAATACCGGTATTATTACGGTCACCGGTTCATTATTTCGTTTTTAATGGAACAATCTAATAATACGACGTTGTTACCTAAATACATGATTCAGCCCTACATAAAGAGCAAAAAATAATCCAAAATATTGGGCTAATTCAGGGTTTTTTAAAAATACCGATATCGGTCCCTGAATGAACATCGGTTCCAATATACATAACTGCCTATTTAAGTAATAAGTTATAGTATAGGAAACACAGCAAACTACATAGATCGAATATGAATCCTAATATATATATTTTTAGGACCATTACGGAACTAACTAATCTAATGTACAATAAAAGAAAAACGTAAATGTCGCAACTTTTGAGAACTAATTTAGAGTAGGTACACCTCTAATATTATGTGTCATAACGTAATATTTATATATGTAAGAATTAACATTGAAAGATTTGAAACTGCCAAATATCGGGTCAGTAGGTATCGAGCACTGGCACGGTTACCGTACTTTTGGAAACTTATAGTTGAGAATTAGTCTCAAATTAATATAGCTGAAGTAAGTCATGAAATAGGTCTACGAGGTCATAATACTTACACTACAACCAATACTTGGAATAAAAAAGTTTTAGACCACATTCTTGGCTGACTGTACATATTTTTAGATTTGACCATGTATCTATTTATTAAATGCAAATAATTAGCAACATAGATAACTTGTTGATTCTGATACCTACTACTATAGCAAATGAATGTTGCGTGTGTAAATATATGTACCTATACTGCGGAAACTCGAAAGAAATCGCTTCCTTAGCCATTACGCTAAACATCATAAAGTATCCATATTCACGAATGTTCTATCAAGCGGTGGTTAAAAATGGTTCAATTCATAAAAAAAAACTGGCCTAGATTGAGTCAGGGCGCGCCCTATTTACGGTGTTATGTCTCAAAATCAAATATAAATATACAACGGAGTTTGGAGGTAATCTGCGAATCTGCATACAATATGCTGCCCTCGGTGAGGACTACATGTTTGCGCCATTTGGTGTTGAAACCCTGGGACCGTGGGGGCCCAGCGCGAAACATCTTTTCAAGGATATCTCCCAGCACCTCATAGATACATCGGATGACCAGAGGGCTGGCAGCTACTTCGGCCAGAGATTAAGTCTGGCCATCCAAAGGGGTGTCATAAGTCAGTATTCTGGGCACGAAGGTGACTTGGGGAGCATTTTCTATTTATAACTTCATTGTAAGTTTATGATAATTGAATTTGTATGTGTAACTATTTACGTGCCTATAAAATATGAATTCGGTACAAAGTTTTTACAAATAATTAGGTATTAGTCGACAACCGCTTGATGAATGACTTTTGACAACCGCTCCACGTAATATACGTAGATATATGTTGTGGTCTACCTCAAGACTAATATTTCCGAAACAGAAAGACTTAGTCCAAATTTTGCTTGCTTGGTAAATATCTACATATCTATAATAAACTAGCGGCCGCCCGCGACTTCGTCCGCGTAGATTTTAGATGGTAACAAAGATATAAATGAGGTTTATTTGTTCCTGTCAGTTGTCTGATACTATTAATCTTTTGTGAAAAATGACTAAAAAAAAATTAATGTCCGCCATCTTGGATTTGAAAACGGATGTCATTTTCATAATCGGCACCCCGAGGAACCTCGACGATATGACACCCATATCGATTTTTAAGAAAAATAAATGTCCCCATCCTGGAGTTGAAAATGGATGTCATTTTCGTAATCATCACCCCGAGGAACCTCGAAGATGACACCCATATCGATTTTTAAGAAAAATAATTGTCCGCCATCTTGAATTTGCAAATGCATGTAATTTTCGTAATCGGCACCCCGAGAAACCTCGAAGATGACACCTATATTGATTTTTACGAAAAGTAAAGATTTGCTCCGCGCACAAACTTGGAACCCCGTTTTACCCCATTAGGGGAACAATTTAGAAAAACGCTGAAACACTTTTTGTTGTATTTAAACAGAGAGTCTGTATACGAAGTTTTAAATCTCGCACTTCAAAAAAGATTTGCTCCCCGTACGAACTTCTGGGAACCCCCTTTTTACCCCTTTAGGGGAGCAATTTCAAAAAAAAAAACGCTGAAGTACGTTATGTCGTATTTAAACAGAGTCTATTTACGAGGTTTGAAATCTCTCACTTCATAAAAGATTTACTCCCCGTACAAACTTGGAACCCCCTTTTCACCCCTTTAGATGAGCATTTTCAAAAAACGCTGAAATACTTTTTGTTGTATACAGACAAAGAGTCTATATACGCAGTTTTAAATCTCTCACTTCAAAAAAGATTTACCCCTTTAAAACTTGGAACCCTCTTTTCACCCCTTTAGGGGAGCAATTTTGAAAAACTCTGAAGTACATTTTGTTGTATTTAAACATAGAGTCTATTTACGAAATTTCAAACCTCTAACTTCAAAAAAGATTTGCTCCCCGTACAAAGTTGGAACTCCCTTTTCACCCCTTTAGAGGAGCAATTGCAAAAAATACTGAAATACGTTTTGTTGTATTTAAACAGAGAGTCAATATACGAAGTTTTAAATCTCTCACTTCAAAAAAGATTTGCTCCCCGTACAAACTTGGAATACCCTTTTCATTCCTTTAGGGGAGCAGTTTTGAAAAACGCTGAAATACGTTTTGTTGTATTTAAACATAGGGTGAATTTAAGAAGTTTCAAATCTCTAACTTCAAAAAAGATATGCTCCCCTACAAACTTTGAAGCCCCTTTTCACCCCTTTAGGGGACGAATTTAGGAAATCGCTAAATTCAGTTTTGTTATATTTAAATAGAAAGTCTAAATACGAAATTTCAAGTTTCTAAGTCCAAAAAAACTACGTTTCCCATACAAACTTTGCACCCCTATTTAATCCCCTTAGGGATGGAATTTCCAAAAATTCCATCTTATCCCTTGCATACGTCATAAAAGTAAGCTCTGGACCAAATTTGAAGTTTCTAGTTCCAGTAGTTTCGGCTGTGCGTTGATGGTAGATCACCCCTTCTTCTTTTATATATATAGATAAAGATAATAATAAGCATTTTATTTCCTTAACTTTACAAACTTGAAAAAAATGTAGTTAAGATATACTAAGCTAGGGCCTTGTTCTGGGTATAGACCTCCATTAGTCTCCATTGCTTCATGTCTCCTGCTTTCCTTTTTCCAGTTATTTCCAGCGACATTTTGTATATCGTCGGCTGTCGGGGGCGACCTCTGTTTGGCTGACTCTATTTGTCCATCTTTCGTCTGCAGACGTCTGGTGCGCGAGCAACATGACCTGCCCACTTCCACTTTAGGTGTGGGGAGTGATGTAGAGCGTCTATTACCTTCGTTTTTCTGATATCTGTACATTTCTGTCTGTCACTAAATTGTATATTTAAGATGCTCCTTTCCATCAAACGTTGACATCTATTTATTTTACATTTTTTGTTGTTGAAGATCCAAGTCTGTGAGCCGTATGTTAAGCTTGGCTTTAGAAGTAACTTAGTTTGAGAATTACCTTGTAACTCCAGAATTTATTCCAGCTGATTTTTATTCTCCTTTCCACTTCATCTCTGTGTCTTGAATTTTTTTAGGTATGAAATTTAAGTCATGTTAATTATTTAAGTCTTGGGTTCTAAAAGGATATCTGGTTTCTTAAGTATACATAGTTATCTACATGTTCCAATGGACTCTGATTAACTAATATAGATCTGTTGGATGTGACTTTTGTTTTTGAAGTGTTTAGATGCAGTCCATTATTTTCACTTGCTCTACATAGATCGTTTATCATTGTCTCAAGTTGCGTTGGTGTTTTCGAAAATAATATAATGTCGTCTGCAAATCTAATTTGGATACATATCTACCTAATAATAAACAAAGCACTCCTCGCTGAATATTTAAAGCTTATGCACTCACTGGGGCTAGAATAGTGTTCTATATTTGTAGAAAGTGGGTCGGGTCAGCGGAAATCATTATTCAATGCCTAATAAATTTAGTGGAATTTTGAGGCGACATCGTTCAACGGATATATCCCTAAGTTTTTTTTATATATTTCTTGTTTTTTCACTTACTAGTACATACCTACTGTATGTACCAGCTAGTAAATAATTGCATTGGCTACAGGCTTAGGCGGGTAGTGTCTTTTAATATGTAAAACTTGTTAGCACAGAGGACAGTACTAGTAGCCAGTAACCACACATTAAAATGAATACCTGCGATCGCATACATCGCACGCGCGCGGAAGAAGTTTCCCGCGCTAATCTTATATTTAATATGCGTTTGCCTTCTAGTTCCTTATGAGTACAATTTTGAATAAATTGATGTCGGTTGGTACTACATATTATATATATCTTTGACATTGGTGTTTCATAATGACTTGTTGAAACATCCAATATAAAATTTCAGATATGCTAGCATATTACATACGTATAGCAAATAAATCTTCATACGTAAACATAACAAATAATCATAGGTCAGTTTATTTATCCGTCGAGTACTTTAAAACTTTCAGTCCGTTTGTGGACTAATGAATTTTTATAGTTAACAATACAATACAAATACTCTTTATTGCACACCTCAATAAAAATACAAAGCAGGTCAGACACCTAACACAAGTGTTAACATAAGTATTTTATCAACAACTTCTTCCTGTTGCCAACAAAAGCCTTGTATGCCTTATCTTGCAATGATATGTGTTTTACAGTTTCAGTTTAGGTTATATTGAGACTTGCATAAGTTTGGCCATAATTCATAGTCTTTATCGATTGGCCGAATCGAATATTAGGTAAAAGTCCGAGCAAGAGACATTTCCGATTAGTTTGAAAGTTGGCAAGCGTTCTTCACCGGACAGTTTCATGTGTTCCAATTACGATACTGGACTGCACAAGTGGTGTCCAAGTGCAAACATAACATAAGGTACAAATCGCAATGTTTCAATTTAAATCTAGGCATAGTTGCAATGTTTTCGGAAATCCTTAACGAAGACACTCTTCGAACTTCGGCCGGAATCAATAAATTAATGAAATAAATGAACTTTATTCTGCAAGTAGGCCGCAATGGCACTTTTACAAGTCAAAAACTACTAACGTTCTCATGAGACCACTGCCGAGAAGAAACGCCGATAGAAACTCGACAGTCAGTCATTTTCTCCAAAAATATGCTTATTACAACTACTTAACCTACTTAAGTTTTGAGTGGTAAACAACAAAAGAGAACTTTTGAAAAATAAGGGAAATCATGTATTTTTATACACATTAAATATTATTGTGGGAAATATTTACCAGTTCCTTTTTGACACATCACAACACCCATATAACGTAAATCCGCATTACACAAGGAAAGAGTGAATAAAATCAAGTAATGATATTAGAGCTTCATGAGTAGTTAGGTAGTTGTAATACGCGTTTTAGAGGAGCAATCAAATGAATGTAATAATAATTTAAAATAATAACTTATGATAATAATTCACCATGAAAACCGTTACGTACTAAATCTTTTATTTTTTAAATCTAGTGTAGTGACTAGGTAAATCATTCGTTTCGATTCAGATTATATTTTCGTGAGTTGATGGAAATCGACCAAATGAATGAATTTATAACCGTAATAAATTACGTGTTATAAAAAAAAATAAGTGTTCCAATAAATCGGTTCATCCGTTTGGGAGCTACGATACCACAGACAGATACACAGATACACAGACAGACACGATAAACTTATAACACTCCTGTCTTTTTGTGTCGGTGGTTAAAAATAACTAGAAATGAACTAGATAGATTGGGTTTTTTCATCCCCTGGAGTTCAAGGAATGCCGTACTGTTACAGGATAATATATAGTACATAGTACCTTAAAGCACAGAAGCCCATCTGCCTTAGTGATGACGTTAGTTGTCAAATTTTTATTTAGTAAGAAGGTCTCCAGCCGGGTCCGAGGATGCTGTGTTGAAAGTCAGGAACCTGCAATCATCTTTAGTTGTTAACACAGAAAATTAAGGATTATTGTATATATCTATTAAACAAACTGCTATTGCTGTAATTGAGTCTGAATTACTTTTTCCCTTATACCACAGTCAAATATCAGTCAAGTCAGTATCATATCATACGAATCCAAGAATCGTGTGGTTATAGTTAGAGGCTTCGTTCGGCGACCTCTACAATAGTATTAACATTGTGAAGTCAATATTAATTTTCGTTGTTTACTTCACACATTATTTTGGAGATCAAGTAGCGCTTAGACCTGTTACCAAGGATATTCTAGCATATATACGCTATATATGGATATATACGGTATGGAGAGGAAATATATGTCCAAATTATGGTGTATAGATGATCGGAATACTATGAAAATTAAGTTGCTTTTTTTCAACATCTCAAAAGTTCATCTAATAAGGTAGTTTTTTACCAGTATTCGTCAACCGTTTATAAGGTTTACATTAGATCATGTAGAGACTTACATAAATGACTCATTTTTTATCATCATTAATGACTCATGTCGGGAAACAGGATTTCATATTTGAACTTTGTGTAGGGGCTCTTGACTCATTCATCACTTTGAGCTCACACTCGCAAAGATTCAAGTACCTACCTCAACATATCCAGTATAAATGTAACATCCTATTACGAATAGTTGTTACTAATGTAGGGGTCAACTTAGACTAGGAATGATGGTACAGTGAGGTTGTAATGTAAATCACAGAGCAGCTGTGCTCATGCGATTCACAACTTGTTTCACTTCAGCTCACTACTCACTCAGTATATCGAAACGCTGATGGATTCGCAATAACAACGTTAAACTGTGAGCGTCCATCAGACGTATGCAAAGATGTGTTTCCTTACATTTGATACCTAGCTGTCAAGCTATACAAAGGTGAATATTCACCCTAATCGGAGGTCTACCTACACTGATTCCCCTGAAGTAAAGTAAAGTTTACCAGATAGTATTTAATAACCCTAGTCCTAGTACAAACGAACCACAAACATGTAAAGTACCTATCAAATAAATGTATTCACATTGTTTTCTACTTACGTGGCTCCGAGCATTAGAATTATCTAGCTAACGTAGGAAAATTCCATTAACAATATCACCGTGGGTCATAAATAGCTACCTTCATACATATATTGAGTCAACTCTTTATTGCACATGGAGGTTCATGCGAGTTGTATTCGTATACAAGTAACGTCATGAGTCACGTAGTCAACTAAAACATATATTTTCACTTCTAATGCTCGTAAAGTAGTTTTTAGGTCGAGAGGAGGTTGCATATCGTATCTACATTACTAAAGAGGCCGGGAAGTACCTAAGAGGTTGCCGGCCAAGTCTATATAGACGGCCGCCGAGCGTAGCGAGGCCGGATCGTTATGAGGCTGGCAACCCCTTTTCACGCGTAGGTATGTATATATATATATGCTTTCTTCAAACATGCAATAAAATAAATTTATAAAAACCTAGAAGATATCAAATTTTAATTTCTAGAGCAACGAATTATTGCGATAAAGCAAGGAAATGCCGCCAGCATCCTCGGTACAATGCCCCAAAGGCCTGTTTTAGATGTAAGTTAGTTTTCATATTATTTAAGTTATTGTTATTTAACTATTGTTATTTAACTATTATTACCGGCGCTTGTAAATCAATAAAGATGTTATTTCTGGAGAAACTTAAAGTAAACTAGGCAAAAAATATATTATTCCATTAAATACCTCTCGTCCAGCCGCATTCGAAACGTGTTTTTGATTGATTGCATGTTTTAGAAAAAGTTGTCTTAATCCAAATTTCATCTTATTTTCCCCATTTATGAATGACAATTGCAGGCTCCTTATTCATAAAACGGACTAGTATCGTAAGCTCGTCCGTTTAAAACTAATACTAATCCTGCAATTGCTTCTTTCCCGGCCTTGACAATAATGTAGTATTTATGGTCTTGTGCATAAAGTAAAATCCGTCCGTGGAGTCCAGAGCGCGTGCGCGGCGGTCTCCTGCACCACCACCCGAGGTCGACGAGACGAGCATATAAACTTTAAATATGATGACATAACTTTAATTGTATTAATTATTCTTTTAATTTTCTCGCAATGAAAGTGAAAAGCAGAGTGTGGATCTCGAGTATAAACCCCATTTTACCCTCGACGTAACTATCCATCCTCTCGCCGTACCAGCTCGGGTGAATGTTTCGCGTAAAATGGCTCGTTGTACAATCTACTATTTTCTCAAAAATACCCGGAAAAATTAAAGTTACTCGGAACTCAGACTCGGTCGGACTTACATATTGAAAGGTGTAAGTATACCTAGTTTAAGATCAGATAAAATTTTCATTGAAGGCGCGCTCCACATCAGCCTGAATATAAATTCTAATAAAATGTCCAGCCACAATTTTTTTAAATGCACGGCACAGGTCGTATAAACAACAAAACATCACAGCCAATTCATATGTCAATTCGGTTAAATCCATAGAAAAATACATTTGTCATTCTGTGGAAAAAAAAATACGACAGGAATGGAAAGCATCCGAATTTCACCTCAATTCGAATTTCGTCTTCTTTCTTCAATTTTTGAGAAAAGCTTTATAGTACAGTATCCTATGCATTAGTTTGATCTATTTTTTATATAAATTGTTTGGGTTTAAATATCGGAGGCATTAATTGGTAGAGTAAACGGTAGAGGTCTGCGTCTTGTCTAAAACAGAATAAAGCAAAGATGACAAACGTAGTTATTAAAAATAATGAAAAAAGCAGTACATGTTGTACTTATACTTTCAATTGTTAGTAAACTCGTTTGTATAAAAACAAACCTGTTATTCTAGAGAAAATAAACAATGCTTCATTTTATATTGAATAGATAATAAACCAATGTTTATTTTAATTGATCTGATTGTGTTAGCTATAAACAAAAACTACAATAGGTACCTATCGTGAAAGCTTATATCGTTATGCATATAGGTACTGGTACCAATACTATTTTTTCGAAATACTGCATGTTATGTAATTTATAAGAAACGCAAGTTATTGGGGTAGGCTATCATAGCATAGTTAACAAAGTTCGCTGTTAGTGTAATGGTCCTCTATACTTAATTTCCGCCAATGCAAATGAAGTTAACATAATTATCCGTTACGGCAACGGCATTTGAATTTGAAGTGTACATGTTACTGTGTAGTATTGTAGTAAACTCATGCAGGAACTAAACTAATCCGAAAGTACCCTACGCGAGTAAATCCAATTGAATCGATTGTCAGACCCTCTCCGCGGGCAGACCGCCGACCCTTCGTCTGGCAGGGGTGAGATTCGCGACCTTGCTAAACCCTACCCGGAAACGGCATTTTAATATGTTTGGGAATATACTTTTAAATATTTTAAAGCGTTAACAATCGGATAACAATGAAAATTAGTCTCGCAATTCTTATAAGATTTTGAAAAAGTTATTTGCGCATAATGGAAGCTTTTAAGTTTATACATACGAGTATGTGTTATTCTATTTTTTAATTCAAAACAAAAGTCTGTCAATCGAAACAGAAATGAAGTGCGACTGTTGCTTGGGGTCCGATTGTTTTGTTTGCGAGTCGTTTACAGTGACGTAGTGGTGTTGTCACGCGCGCGACGGAGTCTGGGCGGCAGGTGGTGGTGCCGGCTCAGTCGCATCGCTAGCGCCGACCGCGCCACTCGCGACACGTCCCGCGCCCACCGACCATGCTGCTCGCTGTGCTCGCCCTCACCGTCGCCGCCGTGGCCGCCCAGAACGAAACGCGACCCCCGCCCCCGCGACGCGAACAGTTCCGTGTCATCTACGAATGGAACGCACTCGATTTCGACTGGGCCTCCCCGGCCGATCGGGAGGCCTACCTCAATACAAGCAGATATATTCCCCAGAACGTCCTAATATCTGGAATAAGCTTTTACGGAGAAAACCTGTACGTGACGGTACCGAGGATGATGCGAGGAGTGCCGGCGACGCTCGCGACCATTCCGGTGGTGCAGAGCGACACGGCGCCAAAGCTGCGCCCGTTCCCTAGTTGGAGCGCCAACAAGATCGGTGACTGCGAGGCGCTACAGTTCGTGCAGAACATCCAGGTGGACCGCAACGGCATTCTGTGGGTCCTGGACAACGGCCGCGTCGGCACGCTCACTGAGAGACCCGACGCCAAGTGCCCGCCATCCATTGTGCTTATCGACCTGAAAAACGGAAAAAATGAAATGCAGCGGTTCCCGTTAACATCAGTGAACAACAATAACACCTACCTAAATGACCTCGTCATCGATAACCGTCGTGATGGAGATTATGCCTACATTACGGATAACAGTGCCACTGACCCAGGTATTATAGTTTTCCGTCGTAGCGACAAGAAATCGTGGAAAGTGCGTGATTCTCATTCTATGACCGCCATTCCCGAGGCGTCCACATTCCGCATCAACGGCACTACGGTGGACCTGCCAGTCAACGTGGACGGCATCGCTCTCGGACCCCAGTTCCTCGCTGGAGACATGGTCGACAGAACCATTTACTACTGTCCACTGTCAAGTTTCCACATGTATGCCATCAATGCTTCAGTTTTGCGTAATGAAACTGTAGGGTCACAGGACGGCGCTCTACGTCCCTTCGTAGTTGATCTTGGAACGAAAGCTTCGCAGACCGATGGAATGAAAATGGACGCAAACGGTGTTCTCTACTTCGGTTTGGTGGGCAATTCTACTATTGCGGAATGGAACACGAGCCTGCCCTTCCAGTTCGGTCAAAGGACGATCGCCCGCGATGCCAACTATATCCAGTGGGTGGACAGATTCACCTTTGACGACCACGGCAACGTTTACGTGGTCGTCAACAGACTGTTTAACTTCATGAAGAACGAAGTGTCGCTGAGCGACGTGAACTACAGAATCCTGAAGTCGCACACGGGGTCGAAGAGCTACGTGTTCGGGGAGGAGATGACGCCGCCGGGGCTGCCGGGCGGCGCGCCGGCGCTGCGCGCGCTTGGCGCTGCAATGCTCCTGGCGGCGCTGGCGCACCTGCTGGCCTAGTGCGCTTTCTCGGTCGCGGCCTGTCCCCGGCCATGACCCTCAACTGTTTTGTGTGGCGCTTTGACTGATGTGTATCATTACCAAATATTAAGGTTACCTTGACCGCACGGTCGATCCAGTGATAATGCGAATGAAAGCTGTGCATATCTCGACGAATTAATGTCATTTATTAGATTTAAGTGTACATCAATCGCGACTTTTATGAAGATAAGTCGTATAGAGCCTCTTCGACGATATGTCGGGGACGCGTTGCCAAAGCTGCGCCCGCGCGCACAATTAACATTCCAGCTCTTTGTATTTAATTTAGGCGCTTCGCATGCGTAATATTTATTCATTAACACATCCATAACACACATAAAATATTACCATTTCAAATGATGTATAGCTCAATCCGAAGTTCTCGGAGTGTACCTATAATTTCATGGTATATGTATAATACCGATTGTGTAAAATAACAATAGCTACATTTTTGTAGATTTATTGTATAACTAAAATTGTTCGATTGACGAGTGAACGTGACTGTATGTTTAATTTTAAAATATTAAACGTGTTTATCTTATTATAGTGTTTGCTCTTTTTATTACTCGTGTGCTGTATCTAGCTGTAGCAACAGTATAGAATGTAATAAGTTGCTAACAACTTGTTAATACTAAAGTACACATTTTCAAATAATAGGCCGTAGGTAACTGGGTGTAGAATACGTACTATTTTTTGTCTTTGTTTCTTTGGAAAGCGTTTTTGTTGGAAAGGATACCACGATTTTAGGTGTTCGCGAATAGCATGACATATTGCGACACTTGTTGGAAGATGCAGCCTCGACTTGTGCTAGCCTACAAAAGGCTGTTCGAACAATATACATAGTTATATAATAGTTATACAGGAATCTACTTTAACATAAGTAGTGTACAGATATTTTTGTCTATTGTTCTGTACACAAGGTATATAAATGTAGTTGATTATAGATTAGATTTTATAATTGCTCCAGATAACGAAACATAAACCGCTAAAGAGTTCCTAAATAAATGTAAGTGTTAGGAAAGGCGCTAACACTCATTAATCCTTCAAAAAATTATATAGGCCGGGTTATTAAAAGATCAGTTAGGCCAAATGTTATATCGAATGGTAGGTAACCTAGTACATTTTCTGATATAACATACCGAAATAAGGTCTAACAGATCTTGATCAAAGTAAGCCTCAATCAGATTAGTCTAGAACATCCACCGGCGCCACCAAAATTCATCTTAAATTTCTCCCCAATCAATTAGATTGTTGATAATTGCCCGCAATGTGACAGTAACGAAGCCAAACTTGTTTAAGACGGGAATGAAAGCTTTGATGGACTCAGATCAAATCAAATCCGGCATTGACTAGTCGAATTTTGACAAACAATTTTTTGTCCACTGATTTAAGATCACAGAAAGTAAAAGTATGAAAGTGCTAGTCGGTAAATGTTACAAAATAAAGCCTATGATATGACCGTTGACGGCCTTAGGTTTTTTTTTCAATTGGTAGATTGTGACGTTCATGTAATTAATTATGTTAAGCAGAATTAATAAGTGTGTGGGCAGCTAGTTTTTGGGACGTATTAGGTGGAAATAGAGTAAAAAAATTAAATTTCATAATTTGAAAATCCTTAAATGTGAGATATTTTGTCAAAATGCTCTTTGACGACATTGCTCTACTGAGCAATTATATTTTTTTTTATTGAAATCCTTGTTACTTAGGACGCTAAGTAACATTGAATCCTATTAGGTGTTTAATTATAAGTCATTATGGCTCTTTAGTCGTTACTGGTTACGGTCATCGGACCGCAGTCCCATTGACCGTGAAGGTCGGTCTCATGATCGACATTTGTTTTTGTTAGCCCAGACCAATGAGGTAAATAGCAGCGATTTGGTGGTATTGAAATGTTCGTGGTATAGTTTTATTGACGAAATATTTAAGCGAGGTTTAGACTAGCAAGAATTTGTGTGCAATTTTCAGTGATTTATCATTATAGCCCGCAGCCCCGCAGTGTAATTAAACTGGGATGCAAGTTCTTGCTAATATAAATCGGCCTTTAGATTACGTCCGTATTTTACTGCCACCGCATCTTTCACGGGAACTTAGCTTTGGCTTGGACTAAGATAAACGTCCAAATATCTGACACATCGATGGCTATTTATTTAAATGAATGTTCTCGTCTATTAATATGACATAAAAATGGAAGGGTCAAGAAAGTGCTAAAAAAGACGAGAACACAGGCAGGGAAATAATAAATAATAAAATAAATAAATATTCGTTGACCATCTTATACAAATCGACCTAGTCCCAAACTAAGCATAAACAAAGAGATTAAAGACTGTAGAACAATTAGAAGCGACCCTTTTATCAAACGAGGATTCCATTTAACTGACAGCTAGACGTACGGAAGAGGTATTTTGATGTACGGAACCCTAAAAATAAAAAAAATATTGATAACTTCCTCCTTTTTGACGTCGGTTAAAAAGGGCTACCTTGCAGAGTTATTGAGAGTCATTTGAATGTATTTATACATTTCATAGAAAACATAAAACATATTGTATGTTACAAGCGTAGATGACTTTTACTTTTCAAGAGCACAGAGAGCATTACAAGTAACTACGCATATGAAGAGTTGAAAAGTTTTTATTGTACCAATGAAATAAGGGCTTTTGACCGCCTTTTACTTTTGATGCTAACTGTACTTAATGAAAACAATACTTATGTTAGTCATATGTTTTCGTACGAGTCATTATTTGTTTGCTCTTGAATATTTGTTTAGCCTCCTTTGCATGCATTTGTTAAGGTTTACTTAACTATTCGTCATGAATTAATGTAGGCACCTACAGCACAGCCTAGGTAGGCACCTACCTAGAAAGCTACAGAAGCTTCACTGCCTTAGTGATGATGTCAGTTGCAAAATTTTAGCCATAAACAATACTAATCAAAAGATCAAACCAACACTCATAGAATTGATTCGTTCTTAAATTAATGTTATGTTAAAATACCTAGAACCCATATTAGTCTCGAAAATTAGTAGGGTAAATTGCCTATTGTCGGCCACCCCCAATAACTGCCCACTTCGCAAAAATATGCATAGATCAAACCATTTGTTGGTATTTCTGCAATTAAATAAATAAAATTAATATAACTGGGTTCAGAGCTGGCTTCATGTATTTTGTTAAAAGTCCTTATGACTTAAAAAACGCTCATTTATTTAGGCCATTTTCTGTTTGAATTAACACGCATCTTGACATTTTGACAGTTATTGGCGATTTACCCAATAATGATTTTGAAAAAGTGAATATTATTCAATGATTATACTGTTTTCTCCATTTAGCAAAAATAAATGTATACATCGGTGTTGGTGAGGCAATGACCCCTGACACTTAGACCTATGTAATAACTAGCGGCCGCCCGCGACTTCGTCCGCGTAGATTTTAGATGGTAATAAAGATATAAATGAGGTTTATTTGTTTCTGTCAGTTGTCTGATGCTATTAATCTTTTGTGAAAATTACTCGAAAGAAAAAATTTATGTCCGCCATCTTGGATTTGAAAATGGATGTAACTTTCGGAATCGGTACCCCGAGGAACTACCCCGAGGAATTTATGTCCGCCATCTTGGATTTGAAAATGCATATCATTTTCGTAATCGACACCCCGAGGAACCTCGACGATGATACCCATATCGATTTTTAAGAAAAATAAATGTCCGCCATCTTGGATTTTAAAATGCATATCATTTTCGTAATCATCACCCCGAGCAACCTCGAAGATGACACCCATGTCGATGTTTAAGAAAAATTTATGTCCACCATCTTGGATTTGAAAATGGATGTTATTTTCGGAGACGGCACCCCGAGGAACCACAAAGATGACACCCATATCGATTTTTAAGAAAAATAAATGTCTGCCATCTTGGATTTGAAAATGCATATCATTTTCGTAATCGGCACCCCGAGGAACCTCGACGATGACACCAATATCGATTTTTAAGAAAAATAAATGTCCGCCATCTTGGATTTTAAAATGCATATCATTTTCGTAATCGGCACCCCGAGGACCCTCGACGATGACACCCAGGTCGATTTTTAGGAAAAATTAATGTCCGCCATCTTGGATTTCAAAATGGATGTTATTTTCGGAGTCGGCACCCCGAGGAACCACAAAAATGACACCCAAATCGATTTTTAGGAAAAATAAATGTCCGCCATCTTGGATTTGAAAATGCATATCATTTTCGTAATCGGCACCCTGAGGAACCTAGACTATGACATATATATATATATATCGATTTTTAAGAAAAATAAATGTCCCCATCTGTCAACTTGGAATCTCTTTTTACCCCATTAGGGGAACAATTTAGAAAAACGCTGGAACACGTTTTGTTGTATTTAGACATAAGAGTCTATTTAAGATGTTTCAAATCTAACTTCAAAAAATAATTGCTCCCCGTACAAACTTGGAACCCGCTTTTCACCCCTTTAGAGGAGCAATTTCAAAAAATGCTGAATTACGTTTTTTTGTATTTAAAGAGAGAGTCCGTGTACGAAGTCTTAAATCCCGCACTTCAAAAAATATTTGCTCCCCGTACGAACTTGTAAACCCCTTTTCACCCCTTTAGAAGAGCAATTTCAAAAAACGCGCTGAAATTAGTTTTCTTATGTTTTAATGCTAGGTCTATACACGAGGTTTCAAGTTCCTAGTTCAAAAAAATATTAGCTCCCCAAATAAACTTTCAACCCCTTTTTCACCCCTTCAGAGGGTGATTTTTCAAAAACGCTGAAAATAGTTTTCTTCTATTT
Source organism: Epiblema foenella (assembly GCA_963556455.1). Lineage (NCBI taxonomy): Eukaryota > Metazoa > Arthropoda > Insecta > Lepidoptera > Tortricidae > Epiblema > Epiblema foenella. Next base: position 13,650,816 of record OY747106.1, read on the forward strand.
TAATATCAAGTCTATTATGGAAGTTTCAAGTTTCTTTCTTAAAAATAAATTTGTTTCCCATACAAACTTTTAACCCCTTCAGAGGGCGAATTTTCAAAAACCCTGAAATTAGTTTTCTTATATATTCATGCTTGGTCTCTACACGAAGTTTCAAGTTTCTTGTTCAAAAAAAGAATTGCTCCCCATACAAACTTTGCACCCCTATTTAACCCCTTTAGGGGTGGAGTTTCCAAAAATCCCTTCTTATCCCTTGCTTACGTTATAAATGTAACCGACTGTGCAAAAACCAATTCTCTAGCATTAGTACTTTGGGCTGTGCGTTGATGAGTGAGTAAGTGAGTCAGTCAGTCAGGACCAAGGCATTTATGTATATAGATGAGCGAAAAGTAATCTGTTAGTATCCCCAGTAGTAGTATATATATGTGTGTATACATATATATATATATTTATATGTAATATTTAGATATTTACGTATGTATTTGTATATATTATTCCGTGGTAGGTAAAAGTATTACGTATGTTTATTTTTTTAAATCATAATTTTGTCATTGCACTCACATTTGCAAATTTCTGTTTAGCCCTATGGTTAACTGGTAGAGAATGCCTCATGGCATTAAGTCCGCCCATTGAACTTATATTGTTTGTGCAATAAAGTTTAAATAAATAAATCATTTCATGCGTCATTTCATGTACTTAACAGTGGGATAGTCCTGTCTCTACTGTATGTAGGCACGTTCCTAGAACGAGCACTCATTTAAGTACGACACAAACAGACGAACATAACTAGGTCCTTGGAGTAAGGGTGCGCTGGTGGCCACAGGGAGCTCAGCAAAATATTGAGAGAGGCAACAGGTGACTCTTGCGCCGACAGCCTTCTGGCGCAAAGAATCGCAATCGCAGTTCAGCGCGGGAACGCTGCCTGCGTGATGGGCACCCTGCCAAGAGGCCCGACCCTCTTTTTTAAATGATTATTTTATTTATATTTTCTGAGTCTAAGTTTTAGTTATTTTAATTTAATAGTAGTTTTAGTCTTGTAATTACATATTTAAGCACCTATATCTGTTTTTTTAAGTTTTCCCATAATAAACTTATTAAGTATTTCATACGATCATAATTCTCATTCTGAAGTTTAAAATCCTTCTTCAACTTTTTGTGATAATTGTTAGCAGTCATGGTTGTGAATCACGACCTCCATATTGTGGTATTTAAGGAAGTACGGTGCACTAGACTTGGCAATGAGATTCTACAGTTACAATAGTTATTACTTTTACATAAATGATTAAATAGATATAAGCAAATACTAATAGCTATGAATAATTTTACTTGAAGTTTTAAGAAATACTTAATTTCATGACGCGGAATAGTAATAGCAGCCAAAGTATCTATATGTAAATAGGGATATCACAACACATCTTTGTAACTATATAGAGTAAGGACAATTTATAGGTACATAAGATTCTGACTGTATAGTCAATAATGGGGCTCACGACACATTCGAAGCGTTGGGTAAGTAAACCTAAAAAAGTGAATAATTAGTTCAGTTCAACCCCGAAGACGCAAGTTTGCGGGTTCACTGTTTATAAAAAAATAAATAAAATAAATAAATAAATATTAGAGGACAATCTTACACAAATCGAACTAGCCCCACAGTAAGCTCAAGAAGGCTTGTGTTATGGGCACTAGACGACGATATATTTAATAGACATAAATACTTAAATAGATAGAAAACATCCAAGACTCAGAAACAAATATTCATGCTCATCACACAAATATTTGCCCTGACCGGGATTCGAACCCAGGACCGTCAGCTTCACAGGCAGGTTCACTACCCACTAGGCTAAACCGGTCGTCAAAAAAATCCCCATTTACTGTGGTCCCTGAGTTTCAGGGCACACTCCTTATCATGTCTCAGGGCATTAGGATCCTTAGCGTTGACATCTCCAATGACGTGCTGTCCCGTAGCCACTTAGAAAAGGTTAAGTTTGCATCGAAGACACTAGGAGTACACAATAGGTCGAAGTAGTACTTCTCACCTCGACAAAGGTTGCAACTTTACAAGTCGCAAGTAAGACCGTATATGGAGTACTGCTCTTCCTTATAGGCGGGAGCTCCGAAGTCAGAGACGCCTCTGGTGTTGCAAGTTGCAAGCGTCTATAGGCGACGGTAACCACTTAGGTGGGCGTCAGCTTGTTCTTTGCTTCCGACGCGGTATAACAAAAAATCCGTAGTATGACATAAATACTAATTAGTTATGCGTTATGCACATCCTAAACCACAACGAGAAGTGCTTAGGATGATATCACACTATGACGTAAACTTAAAACGTGTTCGAAGTGCAAATTTCTTATGGCAACATTGTTAGTCCCTCAACACCTGTTAAATGAGGAAACATTGAAGTAATAATTGTTTAGGTACAATATTATTATAGTATTAGGTTATATTATTAGGTGAAAAATTACTAAAGTGGAACCTAAATAGCTCTATAGTGAAAAATTGCGAAAAGGAAGAAACGCTTTTGTGAGAAACCTAGAACAACCAACGGTACGATATGTTACGGTGAATACTCGAATTTCAAAAAAACTTTTTTTAATTTTTAATTTGTTGGTCCTGACTGTGGTTTTATAGGCCTAATAAAGCGATGGGAGTGCGTGGTTGGAGAGTAGCCTGGGGAAAATCCAGGGGAAACCTCCGACACGACCACACGGGTGGGTTTGAACACTAGAATACTCTAAGAGTTTGCGCTTCAGCGAGATTGGTTGAGCGGTTTCAACCGAATCTGAGGTGTGAGTGGAATCGAGCTACTGGGAATTTTGTCGCTGGTTCACGTTCAGTCTTCTGTCGTGGGTCATTCCTAGATATTAGACTTCGTTGGCCCAGGGGATGGGCCTGTCAAACATCTGGATTGGTGCCACCCACCTTTCCGTGCTAACGCGGTCGGACGGGTGGAAGATTATCGCAGTGTTTTTTTAACCGACTTCAATAAAAGGAGCAGTTTCTCATTTCGCCTGTATGTAACTTTTTTCTTTTTTTTTGTATCTTTGTTGCGATTACTCCGCCATTTATGAACAGATTTAGAAAATTATTTCTTTGTCTAAAAGAATATGCTTCCAGATTGGTCCCGTTGTTATCAAAGTTCACTTCTGATGATGGAAACCATGAGGAATTGAGGGAACTCCTCAAAAATTCAAGAGAAACATATAGCGATTTTAGTATTTCCGGTAATAAATCGAGCATTTGCATTCAGGAAGTAACATTTGGTGTACAGAAATTGATGAAGAAGACCACGGATGGTCATCCTAAACTCCTAGTGTTTCATGGTTAGCATTGTATATTTCGATTAAGATACTGAGAAGCGACTATGACATAGCCAATTTAAATGGTCCTGATGTAATGTTACTATCAACCTGATCTGGTAATTAAAGCTGAAAGATAGATAACGGAACTCCATAATAAAACGGTGTAGCTTAACCGAGTTTTAGCTTATTGGAATTGTCATGAGATGCACTCTGGTTATGACTCCCTAAAAAATGTGACTGATATAAAATATATATATATATAAAGTAAAAACCGACTCTCGGTGTTTTCTGCTCGAAGCTGCGAAGTATTAAATTGAAATCGGTTTTTTTTCAAGTGAAAAAGATTATATTGCTTCGGATTTAAATGAAATGAAATTAAATCATTTATTCTTCAATTTAGGCATATTACATGCACTTATGAATGTCAGAAAACTACCACCGGTTCATAAAATAAATCTCTGCCTGGAGAAGAACCGGCGTAAAAAACTCGGCGAGGTGTCATTTTTTCAAAACAATATACAATGTATATAAAATAACAGTATCAGAATACTACAGAATTGAAATGCTATAATATATATAAATATACTTTGACACGCCAAAGATTAAACTATCGGCCTAGGTCAGGGATTGCCTCTTGTAGGTATCGCCGGATAAAACTTACAATGAGTCGCAAATAGCGCGGAAAAAACATCAATAGGTTCGGTTAAGTTCGTAAAAAATAAATCAGTGTAATTGTATTACTGTACATACGATTTTTTTTACCCTCCCCTTTGACCTAATAATCAAATTATCCTGTAGCACGCTACTCTATGGGTATATCATATCCCACCCACCCGCCATGATATAGTATTGTTTACTGACGATACCTCACTCATATTCAAAGTAACACGGCAACAACAAGCTTGCAATTATGTAAACAATGCCATATCTAAAATAGTTAATTGGTTTAATGTCAACAATTTATTATTAAATGTGAAAAAGACTAAATGTATTAAGTTCGTCACGAGTAACGTAAATCACATGCAAACTAGTGTCACTGTGAAAGATGAGGAATTGGAACTAGTTGATAGTGCTGTTTTTCTTGGTTTGATATTAGATTCAAAACTCCAATGGGGTCACCATATTGCTAATCTCTCGAATAAACTGAGTTCTGCAGCATTTGCAGTGAGCAAGATCCGTCAATTAACAGACGTGAAGACAGCTCGATTAGTATATTTTAGTTACTTTCATAGTATTATGTCGTATGGTATTTTAGTCTGGGGCAGTGCTGCAGAGATAAATACTGTCTTTATTCTGCAGAAGAGGGCTATTCGAGCAGTATATAAAATGAAACATAGAGACTCACTTCGAGATAAGTTCAAGGACATTAATATAATGACAATGCATTGTCAATACATCTATGACAATATTGTGTATGTACACAAAAATATTGTAAATTTTAGGCAGATCTGTGACATACATAATATTAATACTAGAAACAAATATAAGCTTACGGTACCCTCCACTCGGCTCCAAAAAATAAGAAAATCATTCATGTGTAATTGTGTAAAGTTTTATAATAAACTACCTACAAACGTGACTAATTTATCTATTAATAAATTGAAGACTTATGTAAAGCGTAAACTCATATCGAAAGCATATTATAGCACAAAAGACTACATGAATGATATAACACCGAGGGTATAATTGGATCTATCTCATTAGATCCATTCAGTAGATCCACTGTGTATCTAATGAGATTCTTTTTTACCGCTAGATACATTGCAATTCATAATGGATCTATTGGGATGTTTTTTTTCATTAGATACATTTTAGCCGGGGACTGTGAGGAATGGATCTAGTGAGAGTTTATTTCTCATTAGATTGAAATCTAGAATGGATCTAGTGAGAAGTTAACAAAAAATTTTTATTATTTATCATTGTATTAATATTTTTTTGTTTTTATTTTTTATTTTATTCCTAATTTAATTCTACTAAATTAATAAATAAAATAATAAATTAATGAGAAAGATTGCATGCATAGACATTAATTCCTCAATCACACTAAACAGTCGATGTACCTACAGTTTATATTAAAATATATGCAAACCTACCCAAATACCTACACTTTTTTAATTAATATTTTTTCTCTAAAATTATTTTAACTCAATTTTATATTGCATAAAAGATAAAATGTAATGAAGTTTGATCACTTCGTACTCTCTACTTTGCTGTTTCATTTATGATTCTTACCTACAGTATAAATGTACACTGTAAAAAAAGGACCTCCCGTAGGTACTCGATCGAGAAAATTATAAAATCACAGATTTCACCTACTGAAATTAAGGCGTTTCCATTTATTTGGATTTTAGGAAGAATAAATTGAACAATCGAGTAGAATAGATCTTATGAGAAATACTTCTTCACAGATCCTTTATTAATAATAGGAATGGATCTAATGAGAAATAAATTGTCACTAGATCTATAATGTATCTCGGGAAACAGATCTAGTGGGAATAAATGCTTACTAGATCCACAGTCTTCAGAAGTAATAGATCTAATGAGAAATAACTCTCACTAGATCTATAATGTATCTTGGGAAATAGATCTAGTGGGAATAAATGCTTACTAGATCCACAGTCTTCAGAAATAATAGATCTAATGACAAATAACTCTCACTAGATCCCTGATAAATTGTAATCCAATAGATCCAATGAGAAAAACACTGTCACTAGATCCATCATGTATGTCACAAAAAAGATCTAGTAAGAATAAACTCTTACTAGATCCTGTAATGAGAAACTAGATCCTAGATCTACAATTCTATAATAAGATTTATAGAAAATCTCTAGCATATAGGGACAGCATAGGAATTACAAGCTTTATATGAATTTGGTCGAATGCTTCATAATTTCAATTAATTATAATAAGTTTTTTCGGTATTTATTTGATCGGCTCACAAGGAAACGAGCCCGAGCGACGGACACAAATCATGCCCTTGCCTTTTGATTACTTCTGTTTAAATAATATACAATAAAGAATAATACACTTCTTTTTAATCCTAGCTAGTATAATGGCCGGATTTAGAGTACCTAATTAATCAACGACTTTTATATTCAATATTAGAAATCCTTGGATTTCAAATATTGAATATAAAAGTCGATTAGAGTAGACCTACTGTAAATAGGATATGTATTTTTTTCTTAACTGCAAGTAACATTATGTCTACTAAAAGTACCATTCAAATAACCGTGGGATATTTTCTACTAAAATAATAATCCAGTCAAGGGGTATACATATACATATTATTAAGTTATTTTCCTCTTTTCGCTTCTTAAAAAAATGTCAACTTCTGTATGCGCTCCTTAATCAATATTAACTTATTTATTCAACGGGTGTCAACCGAGCCGTATACTAAGAACCGATCATTTTTATGTTATATATATAACTTGTATATTACATGAAAATTATACCATATTATGGTTATAATAAATATTTGAAAATTACATATACAAAACGTTTATTATATAAAATAAGTGACTAAATAGTTTGCAATAATATAAAGTGTTATTATACTGAATGCAAATATATAATTTATTTTTATACCCCACATTTTTTACACACCCATGGGTGCAAACCTCGGCTGGGATTATTCCCAAAAAAAACTTATGTACGACCCTCTCGGTTTTAAAATAAACTTATGTACGAAATATCATCTGATATTTAGCAGTAAAATTGTCATTAAATATTTAATGGATCTGGGAAAATAGATCTATTGGAAATAAAAATCTCGTAAGATCCATTGTCTTTGATCTAATGATAATAAATTCTCATAAGATCCACGCTTGGTCAGTAAATGTATCTAGAGAGGATAAATTTCTCATCTGATCTATTTTATATAATCTAATGAGAAATAAACTCTCACTAGATCCATTCCTCACAGCCCCCGGCTAAAATGTATCTAATGAAAGAAAACATCCCAATAGATCCATTATGAATTGCAATGTATCTAGCGGTAAAAAAAAATCTCATTAGATACACAGTGGATCTACTGAATGGATCTAATGAGATAGATCCGTATAATTGTGGTTGAAATACTAATTATATTTTAATAATTATGACATTACATCTTAATGACTATTTTCATAACTATGATATTAGATGTTGACGTTAAATTTTCCTCTTGACATTCAGATTTTATTCTAGAAACTGTCTAGATTATATTATTTTTTATGTTTTTATTTTACATCTTGACGATCTTTTTGTGAATTTATTATACTCTCTTTTGACATACATTACAGTTTTTGTAATATATAACTGACGATTCAAAAGTGCTTGTTGCTAGGCATATTTGAATAAAGAATATTTTGAGTTTGTGTTGCCCACTCTAACCTATACGCCCAACTTTACGACATACCTTACCTACTTATTGCTTCAATTTATATATTACGTATTTGTACTAGTGCCGTCTCGAATGAAAAAGGTCGAAATAATAAATAATTTCACGCCGATTGTCACGGAGACAACGAAGCCACCGAGACGAGAGATACATACAAAAAGCCGGGCTATGTCGCCCAACACCATTGTCTCGGTCCAATGACGGACTATTATGAGAACTGTTGTTGTTTTTGTGGCAACAGATAATTATCATCGATAGCCTTGATACTGTCATGGAGGATGATAATGGCCCTGGTGTTAAAATTCCATCCTAGACCAGCATTCTTGGTAATTGATATTTTCTCGGAAACCAGTAGGGATGTAAAAAAATCGATAATTATTTAAAAAAAACATTATAATCGATTTAGAATTTGCAATAAATCGATTAATAAATTATCGATTGTGATTTTCACGGCCGATTAATCGTAATATAATTTATCAAAGAATATTGTAAGCTAGGAGAATATTAGTCGGCTACAAAGTCCTAGTAAAGACTTTCTCTCTCTTTCTCGTAAGAAAATTCTCGACTCTTTTGTGAAGCAACTGACATAGTTATAATGCCTAGGATCAATAAAAAAAGTCCGTCTCGTGCAGGAAGCGGCAAAAAAACACATTTGTTGTATGGGAGACCCCTTAAGTATATATTTTATTCAGTTTTTTAGTGTTTGTATAGCGGGAACAGAAATACATGATCTGTGAATTTTTCAACTGTCTAACTATCACGGTGCATGAGGTACAGCCTGGTGACAGACGGACAGTGGAGTCTTCCGTACCCAAAGAGTGAAACGTGGTCCCGTTTTACTCATATTACTAAGACCCTAAAAAAAGCTATTCAAATAAACTTCGGCTGGTCGTGTTTACAACTACCTAATCCAAGTTTCTAAGCGATTAAGGAGTTCTTGATTTACTAAAGTTGTGACAGACGGACAGTCAGAGCCGTACCATAAGGGTTAATGTTTTACCGATGAATTTTACCTATTTCTTGAGTAAACCTACTGATACTCAGTTTCGGTAAATCGGTTTAAACGACACATTTTTAGTCTCCAAAAATATTTACAGACAAAGGTGTTTATTAAAAGTTGTTTCCACCACACGAAAAAGGCCACGTGACCAATGATATTAGAACAAGTTATTGTTAAGACAATGAATTTTCTCAATAAACTTTCCGAGAATTGGCATTGGGTTAGTGTCATAACCACTGTCTATTGCAATCACCACCTCACGAACTCATTAAAGATAATTATAGCTAATTACCAATGCAACTGAAACTTATCCGCTGATAGATTCATGGTAGCAATTAGCAATAAAACCAATGAAATGAAAATTCTCTAAGCGACTTGAGTAGGTCAGGTAAACGCTCCAGTGTTCGACACTGACCTATTAATCTAATGTGACCAATAGGTGTCAACTATTGGGTATTAAAATAGAAATTCATTGGGACGTTTACCCTATTTTTTTCTTTTAGAATATTGACAAAATGTTGGTTTGATGCATGTTTCGTGTGTTCAGCGACGGCGACCTACCAATGCTCTAGAGGTTTACACATAAGTGGTAACAAAATGGGTGGCACTACCAGTGGTATTTTTTTATACCACATCGATGGCAAACAAGCGTGCGGCCCGCCTGATGGTAAGGTCACCGCAGCCTATGGACGCTTGTAACTCCAGAGGTGACACATACCCGTTGCCGACCCCTTAAAAATGTTAACACTCCTTTCCTGGAGAACTCTATACTGTAGTCCCTCAGGAAAACCTCGACAGGAAGCTCATTCCACAACCGGAGCGCCCGAAGGAGCAAAATCCTCTGAAACCGTACCGTACGCGATCATTATATGCTTATGATAAAAATACCAGCTGTTACGGTGTGTAATAACACCAATCGAACCTATATTGAGCGATATTTAACCTTAAGCCACAACATTACACGAGCGACACATTTTCAAATAGATATATCCTAATGTAATCTGGCTGACGAGAGATTGTAGGTACGTACTTTTGTCATTGAATGGAAGTTTTCAAAGTCTGTTCTTTTTAGGGTTCCGTACCCAAAGTAAAACGGGAACCTATTACTAAGACTTCGCTGTCCACCCGTCTGTCACCAGGCTATATCTTATAAACCGTGATAGTTCGACAGTTGAAATTTTCACAGATGATGTATTTCTGTAACCGCTATAACAACAAATACTAAAAAACATTTTTTTTGCCTTCGTGTTCGAGTCCGACTCGCACTTGGCCGGTTTCTTTAACTTTCTGCGTGGCTACTTTCGCACTAGCTATTAAACACTAACTTTACAGAAAAGGCCATAAAATAAGTTACGAGTACCAGGATGTTTTTCTATAACACCTACAACCTTTTGTGTACATATTAGATGGGAATCGTAGTTCGCTCGAAGGTCGCGACCTCACAGAAATGCCATCGCAACACTGGCAGGCCGACTGCATTCTTGCCGGTTCATCTCTATGTCGGTCTTGAATTCTATCCTAGAACGGGCTAGACAGGGCCATGCACACTAGTTCTTGCATTTACTTTCATGGATATAGGTACTAAAGTAAATTATGGGCAAAAATGTGCCATAGCATGCCTGACGAAACTGACTACGACTATCAAACTGACTCAAACTTTAATGGCTATTGTATCTCTCGTTAGCGATTTACAATAAAATGTAATCAAAAGGTTTCGAGAAATACACTTCAGAGAGAAAAAAAACTGCAACATCCTTTAGGTACCTCACCCCTGACTAAAATGTGTAGATTGTATTACAAGGGAGCAAAGTGTAATATTTCATCGAGTGCTAGCGTGTCGAATCCCGAAAGAAGCGTTGGATTCCAGAATAGAATCCCGAGCGAGGGTGAGGGATTCAAACCGCCACGCCCGAGTTAGAAATAATTTTGCTGCCGTGTAATAACTCTTCTCACTCTTGTTTCCACTTCTCCTATGAGAAAAAATATTCATCCAAATAAGCAAATAAAAGAACAAATTACTTGATTAATCAGCAATCTAATTATTTAAGAAAACTAAAAAATTATGTGATATAATCAAAATACATATATACCTACATCGATACTTCTGATGATGAATAAAGGTGAAAACCTAAACAAATCAGGTGCCGGCGCCCACGCGCCGCGCGCGTTGTCAACGCGGGCCACTCGCGCGCGCACGTGCCCTGCCAGGCACAGGGAGGAAAAGCGATTTTGCTCCCTTTCAGCGGGGTATAATGAAAGATTACAAAACATATATTCATTATTGCTCCCCCTAAACGGACTAGAAAAGCTTTTTTCGAATAGGAGAAGTGTAATAGTAGTAGTAGAGTTTTGATTACAAGGGAGCAAAATGCAATATTTCATCGAGGGCTACCGTGTTGAATCCCGAATGAAGCGAAAAGCGAAGCATTCCAGAATAGAATTCTAATACGGAATCCTAAGCGTAGTGAGGGATTACAACCGCCAATCCCGAGATGAGAAAAACTATTCATCCAAAAAATACCTAAGTAAAGGAACAGTACTTGATTAATCATCGATTCATTTTTTTAAGAAAAACAAAATTTTACTTGTAATATATAAAAAGCTAAAAATTTGCACGATTAAGATAAGCTACATAGTATACCTACATCGATTGTTGTGGAGTTTAAGGATGAATAACTAAATCCGACAAAGCTGCGGCCGCCTGCTCTCCGGCGCGCACTGCCGGCCGGGGACCGAGCACACAGGGAGCAAAACTCTTTTTTGCTCCCTGTCAGCAGGGCAGAAATGTTCGATTTTTACAAAATATTAAGAGGAAGCAAAAACGAACACACGATCCCAGATAAAACCTGAATTGATTTGAGTTCTGAAACAAACTTTGTTATGCCTAAATGTAATATTATTTAGAATTATTATTGGCTTAGACGACCCTCATTACTGCTTGTGACGTCACAGCATGCACGCAAGCCTGGTATACACCATCGCGTGACCACGACCACCCTACACTTAAAAACCGAATAATTCACTACGATACACTTTTACTAGCCGCTTATTTTTAGAGCATGACTATATTCCATTAAAACTCTTTTCGTGCAAATGCAATATTCGATTTACTTAAGGAAAGTTGAAGTTGTGGAAGAGTTGTCCAAAAACGTATTGCAAGACTCATTGTGTGTACGTATGCAGCGGAGTGTAACGAAAATGTACCATCTACATTACAGATTAGAGTATCGTAATAATGTGATAATATGAATTAAACTGCTTTCTCTTTCATTACTTCGACCACTATGTCAAACTAGCATTTTCCCGTTACCCCATCCCTGTTAACTCCCATACCAAACCACTCCCAATTTCATCGGCTTAGGGGGTAATTTTCTCAATAAATAGTAGGTATCCTATGATTTAATACAGTACCATTTGTGGGTCATATTTCATTTAAATCCGTTCATCAATTCCTTCAGCTAATTCAGTCAGGAGTAATATTTAGATTTAGATAGGTACAAAACTTAACAATGTCAGTTGATTTATACCTAGTCTTATACATTTATAAAGAGTGTTTTATCAGCAATGTATTTATGAAGAATAAAATGGCGACAACATTTTAATAACACACATTTTCTTTATAATAAGCACTAAAGAAAGCGAAATAATTAAAGAACACACGGAGTGCATTTTCTTCGTCAATTATTTAGTTGTTATAGACTTTTTTACATTTCTTATAAGAAATTTAATACTGTTTTAAACCGCCTCATGGCACGCCTGCCAGCACACGTATGCCAAGGCTTTGCTGGAAAATCAATGCTTCCGTCTGCAACTATTCAGACGAAATAATGGAAACTTACCACACAAGGATTTGTTTTCAGTAAAAACTTTATTTAGATACCCTTTTCTAGGTTTAAAAGTATTATTTTATTCTATAAATTGTATAACGCCTGTAAAGTGTACCTACCTAACAATTAAAAAAATCGACATTCCTAGTTAAGATATTTTAAATAATTAGACATTTTAACATAGTAATTATTCCAAAATGTGCTTTTATTGGAATAATTAAAATAATGATATCTACTCCTAACCGATTCCATGCCTACAATATCGGATTAATTAATACTTAATTTACTCTATTGCATGGAAGGTTTAGAAATAGGTACATACATATATATATATAAGAAGGTAAGTTGGTATAATTTTGTATCGGTTACAAAACGTTCTTACATATATTTTGAGCTCCGAATTTTAGCTATTTCCTGTACAAGAATATTTATTGACATAGGTAGGCTTACTACACTAGAATAATCTGATTTCTCGGTTACTTTCATTTTACGTTTAGGTATATATGCATAGTTAAAATGGACTTTAAAATTATAAGGGAAGGGGGGACTGACTAAGTGACTAGGTATAAACAATAATTATTTCATATTTCATTAGCTGTAAATTATTCCAAATGTGAAGAAAGACGGCAAGGTTTTTCACATGTCATAGGTAAAATAATAATCTACTATAGAAGTGTGATGTTGAATGGTTGTAAGGGATTGGACATTTTCATGCTTCACGGTGGCTAACGACTGCAATTGACAACGATCTGACGACATTTATAGCGACTTTGCAGTGAAAACACCTTCAAGAAACCGTTCCGTAACAGATAAGGAGTATTGTTAACTATAAGTAAGTACCGTAAAAAGATAAAATTATTTTGTTTAACGTATGTTGTAGCGCGCTATAAGGTAGGTACCTACTTTAATTTTAGTACCTACTATTATTACTAACATCTTATGTTATCATAAACATCATTTTCAACCTCTAATCATAATCAACATAATTCTCTCTTTAGAGGAGAATCTTATATATATATTTTTTTTTATACCACGTCGGTGGCAAACAAGCGTATGGCCCGCCTGATGGTAAGCGGTCACCGTAGCCTATGGACGCTTGCAGCTCCTGGGGTGTCACATGTTCATTGTCGACCCTTTAAAAAATTATACACTCCTTTCTTGAAGAACCCCAACTTCCTTTATTTTATATATAAAATCTACACATAGTTAGGCGGATATTGTTGTTGACGGTACACGACATATTTATGTCATCAAAATTATATATGCCATATTAATTATATCTTTTTTACGCACACCCGTTACACCGATTACAATGAAAGGGTTTTTTTAATTTCCGCGCCTAAAAAGAATATCGAGCAATTTGAAATAAATACATTTCGCATATCAATCGAAATGCTGCTTACTTGTAGATAACAAAAAACAAACAGTGGTCAGTGATGTCATAGGGCCGCAAGGTAAGCCGGTACGACAAAACATCAGCCTACCTTGTTAGGTTCGATTCCACGCGATTAGTCAACAATATCATATATCGACGGATAGCTGCCGCACTGTCGTAACTCGTTGAACATCAAATTTGTAAACACGACCTTTTCTACACGAGAAAAGGTCGTGTAAAGTTAAAATTTCTAGTGAATGTTTTAGAGTGAAATGGGCTCGCGAAAGTTCGCAGTGCTCGTATGCGCATTATATAATAGCAGCCTCGCGCCCAAAATGTCGTGCATTTTCTTGGTCTGTTTTTCTCAATATTTACATTTGATGTCTTTAAGGTCCTGGTGGTCGAAACTGCCCGATAACTTTCTTTAACATTAGGTACACTTTTAATTTTATATATAAAATATAGCAATACCTTACGGTGTCCGTTTTTGGAATTAGCGTATCATACATGGGGACGTTTAACTCTTACTCAATCAAAAGCTGCAATTAATATACCTATGGGTAACTTTTATTTTTTTGCACCGGTTACAAACAGATTATATTAGTGCATTCGGTCATTTCATACAAAAAAAACTTTTAGTTCACAGAACCCTGTCTTATAATTTATAAACATAGGTACCTAGCAAAATATTAGTAAACATAGGTACATCAGTAAAAGTCACTTTTGAGTATGTATTAATTCAATTAACCTTATTTCTGATCTGACATGCAATTATCGAGAAATCTGACAAGTCATAACGTATCTTTATTTCTCAACTGTAAATAAAGTATTGTAGTGCTATAATATCTGCGATATAAATAAGCTTGTTTCGACAGTATAGAAATAACCCGAAATAGGCACTTACAAAGCTGTTAGTTCAATAGACATAACTGGATAAAATTTTGTAACTGCCAAATATCAGTTGGTGAATAAAGTAATCGATGTTTATTTATTTTATTTATTTATTTATAAATCAATTATGACGTAGTAAGGCGCCACCTACATGAAGAGGAAACGAATGTTGTAAACTGTAATAACTAGAGCGATAAAACTTAGTATATAAAAAGACGTATCTGTTGGACTCAACAATGCTTAAATAACTAAAGCGATAAAACTTAGTATATAAAAAAGACTTACCTACCGGACTCAACAATAGCTTAAATAAGGATAGAACTTCGATGCCAATGAGTCATCAGCGACTTGCATAAATTAGTCACATTAAACTTTATTAGCACAGTTGTTGAAATTTTTCCGGTTTCCGCGGACTTTTGGATGTATTCAAGTTCCCCGCAGTTGCCCTGCACATGAGCACTGCGCGGGACAGGGGAGACCAACTATTCAATAACTGAAAGACAGAATACTTCTCGTTCTCATTGTCGACTTATTACAAGTATTTAATTTATGAGAACAGGTATTTCGAGTCAGTTCTTGGATGGAAATTTACAGGTGCCGAAGCGAAGACAAAGAGAAATTGCATCGTCTCGCGATTTGTTAGATGGGTGCCACGAACGCATTTTGCCCCGGCTCATTTTTGTCCCCATTCGCATTTTGCCACGATCGTGTTTTGTCACATGTACTTTAAGTCCGATTCGCGTTTTCTCATTTGAGTAATTTTTCATGAAGTATTTTGCCTAACTTGGATTTACTCCTGTTAGTAATTTGTTCAAAAGTACGTTAGTAGTCTTGTTTACTTTTTGTCCTAGAGGTACAGAACAAACCAATTGTAAATAACAAATATACAAGTGGGTGCTCAAATGAACTCGAAACCGTGGTTATGCAATTCTGTCATTTATAAAACACAACATGGGTACAAAACCTGTATTTAAAAAAAGTTCAAGCATGTTACGTAGCTAATACATTATAGGAAATTAACTTTATATCATATGTGCATTTTAGGAAATACGCATCACTTATACTTAAAATACGCTATAATTTAGTGGTATTACATCAAATTATTATTACATAAAATGATAATTATATGAAAATAGATTTTGCCCGCGACTTCTTCCGTCGTTTTTCGTTTGAATTTAATAACTACATATTTTTATATTTCAGGCACTTACCTAGTTATAGCTCTACCATACATTCCAGTTATGGGATGATTTCGGAGATAAAAAGTATCCTATGTCCTTCCCCGGGATTCAAACTATCTACGTACCAGAAATCCCGTGTAACCTGTTGTATCATTTGTGTTAGAATCAATAAATTTACTCTTTTACTCTTTACATAATAAATTTAATCTAAATGATTTCAGCGGTAAGTATGAAGAGGTAACACACAGACATACTTTCGCATTTATAATATTAGTATGGATATAAATATATCGAGGGGTGAGTGGTCAAACTCGATAAGTCATCTAAAAGGTTTATTGAAAATAGAACTCTGCGTAATTGATGTTGAGTTCTTATTTCAAAAAACAATTATCTCGATTTATCGGGTTTGACCACTCACCCCTCGATATTATGTGTTGTTATATGACTCAAGAAATATATCAAATGGGCGTACAGCTGAATAATGAGCTAATATTATTAGAGACAATAAATATAGGCATCGTTAAGCACCAAAAATACACCTAATCTTGAATGGAGGTCATATAAGATTACATGATTTCTGAACAGTTGGAATTAGACCGATCGTCTCTAAATGTATTCCTCCACCGAAAAGCGACTATTGAATATCAAATGACAGGTAAGTATGTCATACACATTTTTTTGAGAAAGCCAGTATTTATTTTAAATATGAATATATATTTATGTTTTATTTAGTTAAGATAAATTTACCGCAAATGCGGGTCATAGAAAAAGAGATATGCAATGATAAGAGGTTATCTTTGCATTTTCATAACACTGTACTAAATCTAAATGGATGTCAATATATTCATCAAGTGCGCCATTCTGCCATTAAAAAAATAATTTATTAAAATACAGTTGATTTAAAGTGTATGGCACCGACTTCAGGTATTTTTTTTCCTTACATGCCCAGATATTTGTGATAACCGCGGCTGGCAGCCTAGATAACCTGTAATCTTGGCGGTCCGGGAGTTCAGATATTTTTGCATTAAAAAAACCAAACCTTTTGTGTTCAAAATTCGTATATTTATGACTCATGATATGTTCAGTTAATATTCACCATGTAAGTAATATGGCAAATTTAAGGAAACTATATAAATATTGCTTAGTATTATTTACCTAAGCATCTCCCCGTACGAAATATCTGGTGGCGACTGTACCTATACTATGAATAATCCTTCATCGTCATTAGTCACATATTGATAAAATACAGCGAGCAAAACTGACAGTGGAAAATGTCAGAAAATCTGAGAATATGAAATTATGCGAATATGACTTATTGCGTTGGGAAAACCTGAGATTGTAAAATTCGAGTATGAGAGAAAGAAACAACAAGAGAAAACGTACATGTGACAAAATTCGAATGGGGATAAAAATGAGTCGGGGCAAAATGCGTTCGTGGCACACATCTAACAAATCGTTTCGCATCTCCTCGCTGCGGTGCTCAGAACGGCGCAAACGCACCCCACAATTATAAAACCGATTCCAATTCATAATGTTTTTAGTTGAACAGTCTTTGAAACTGCGGTGGCCTTATAAGAATCAAAGATTCAAACATTTATTTGTCTAACATAGGTTAACAACCAAGTTGTTACATTTTGGCTCTGTATCATGCACTATGTGGTGCAAAAATCGGTGTTGATAATCAAAATCTATATATATGTCTATTCGAATTAATCTATTGCACTCGCATTTGCTTGCATCAAGCTTAATGGAAGTGTGCCGCGGGGAGACCTCTTATTAACCGACTTTTTAGATTATTTATTTAAGTTTGTGTTTGTAAAATATCTGACTTCTCATTACAATACGAGTATATAGGTTTCTTATTATAAATCTTTTGCTATATTGTATTGATTAATACCTACCTAGTTTTTGATTAAATATGATGAGTAATGAAAGTAATACAATTTACAAGTTTGTATCATTATACAGTGATAAAATTTGCAAGTTTGTATCATTATACAAACTTGCAAATTTTATTACTTTCATGACATGGTAAAATGTTGATTGGCCCATATTTGCTTAAACACTAATAACAGAATAATTACTTAAACTCAATGGTAGTCTGCATCCGACAGTGAAATACTATGTCTTTTGTTCATAGGATAACACTAGGATTGAATTCAACCCGTTGTTATTATCATAGCTTCAGAACGAAAAATAAACTAGATACAAAGTCTACCCTAGTTGCGGACTCGTAGCTTAAAATGTTACCTACTTAACTGAAAATTAAAACTTTAATTCATTCAAGTTTTTAGTAGTCGAGCGTTTCAGAACCTCTCATGGCAAACCAAATTAACAGGTGTTAACTCCTGGTTGCATCATGATGATGATATTGATGATGTTCCCCCAAAAGGATCCTGACAACTGGTTCTTCGAAATATTTGCTGCTCTAATGCAGCTAAAACTCAAATTTTGAGTTGTTAAGGGGGTCCTGCACGAAATTCAGAAAATTAACGTATTTTTAATTCACTAGTAATATGCGCTGAATTAGTTAAATACACTAAAATAACGCATGTAGGTTAGCCTGATCATTGCACAAGGCCTTCGCCTTATTAAAACAAATACATACATATTTAATAAATACCACATAAAGGAAATGAATTTTAAGATCATATTTTTTTGAAAACATTGTAATTTTTACGCATAATTCTCACATAAAAATGTTTAGATTGATTTTCCGTAGGGTTCCCACTTCTTAATATTTATTATAAAAATATGAATATGAAAATATTAAAGCATCATATTTTAATATTACATACGTTTTAGTATTTTTGTTGTGTTTTTTAAGTGAAGGATGGAAGAAGGGAAGGAGAAAAGAAACAGTACCAAAGTGGAAAAATAATTTACCTCAAGAATGCTGCTAATAGAATGTGGTCAATAGACTCCATTTGGAGCTTATTTTTGTTATGTATATTGTACCATTTGTACCTTTTCTGCTGGAGAGCGCAATATTCTGTTTTTTTTTCTAATTAGCATTCCTAAAGATAGCTAAATTAATCATGTCTGTATGTAATTGGTTATGCGTTCAGGCAAATAATAAAATCTGAAAGTATAAAAATAAATATCGAGTTGTTCCATATATAGAGTAATGCAAACACAGAGCATGCAAATACAAGTAGACGGTAAATCTTAAACAAAAGTTTTAATGTTTATGCTACTTTTTTTATAACTATTTTTGTTGTTTGTGATTCCTGCTTTACTTACTCTTTTTCAGTTAAGTACTTACAGTCAAATTACCGAGAGCTCTAGATGTAATTAAGTGTGTACGTATTGCGAACTGTACACCACTACATATACCATTCTTACTATTTTACGTCTATTACATTCTAGATATTAACTTATTAACTTAAATTACATTATTTTTTATCTAAGTAAGTAAATAATTATGTTTTACTCTAAGTTGAGTATTAATTGCGTAATCAATTGATATAGATACATTTGTGATTTGCGACCACATATTAATTTATTGCATCCCCTCTCCCTCGCCCCATGTTATGTTGGTTTCAAACAACAAAGACTTACCTATACTGCGAAGCATAACTCGCTACATAAGATATACATATAAGGAAGTCTACGCGGTTCGACTTAGCCTATCATTAGCGAGTGCACGTTTGCAACAAGTTTTTCATTAAATTTCAATACGTATTTGGCGCGACAATTGCCCTGCAGGAATAGCGAGTAGCATCGCATTCAATATAGCCTAATAAACGTATGTCTATAAATTATGTAGGTACCTACCAGGTAAACCAAACATAGGGGACCCTGTGCACTAAATACGCTTTGCGATTATCGCAGTTTGATTGTCAAGTTGTTAAACATAATTGATGTAAGCATAACAAATTACATACAGATAATATGATTAATTTAAAACGGAATATTGCGCCCTCCATCAGAAAAGGTACAAATGGTACAATATACGAGTATATAACAAAATAACCCCCAAATGGAGTCTAATCACCACTTTCTAGCAGTATTCTTGAGGTAAATTTTTTTTCACCTCACTAGCTCGGAAAGCCCTTTTTTATTCTTTAAAAACAGATAGCAAAACTGTATTTTATCCACAAGAGTGCAAAGAATATTTGAAATCCGAACGCGCTATTTGTAACTTTTTTAAACATAATAACATGTAAAGGCCAGTCCAGACAGTCCCGCAACAATAATTTTATATTGTGCTGTTGTGTTAAAAAACTAGTACCTCCGCCAAATATCGGGATTAGGTAGTGGATAACTATATTTAGGACGCAACTGTCAACGTAGGAAGAGGAGGAGGGAAAAAAATTCCTCGCTCTAGTGAGGTGAAAAGATTTGTGTTATACACGGCTGCAAAGTTATTTTACGTCTCGTGTGTTGCAACACTTGCTACGCTCAGGATTCTATTTTTGAACCACTCGCTTCGCTCAGGATTCTATTTTCGAACCACTCGCTTCGCTCGCGGTTCAACCATAGAATCCGTTCGCTAGCTCGTGGTTCAATCCTAGAATCCATTCGCTAGCTCGTGGTTCAATCCTAGAATCCATTCGCTAGCTCGTGTTTCAATTTCACACTCGCGGTTAAAATACAACTTTGCACCCTTGTATAACAAATAACTATTTCGACTTTGGTACTACCCTTTTCCCATTTTTCACTTTAACGAATAATTTTGTAGTTTCAATTATAAGATTATTTTTTTATAACAGTTATAAAATACCCAAATCTAGTCCGAGTCTAAGTCTAGGTAATCCGTGATTTGAACAAAACAATGGAGTGTGTGTTGATTCAGTATTTAAGTACTGAAAACTAGGGAAAATCGTAGTCATATAATTCTAATGTAGGTTATGGTTGGTCAAGTATTACACATAATTAAATTAAGTCAGCACTATGACGTCTATCCCAAGGATGACCTGTCGCAGCTTCTAGTCATTTTTTATTCAGATTCACCTACTGAATAAACGTCACATAGGTTGTACAAATAGTTGTTCATCTCGCTTCTTTACAATTAGACAAACAAGAACTACAAAACATATAACCACTTATTAACTAACCTGCGATGCACTAAACCGGTAATACAGGTGCTAAAGTGTCAATTAGTATGGATGGACATACGATGCATGGTGTTGACGCAGGTAGACGTGAAGCAAGCCCAACAAGACTAGATATATCCTTGTTTGATACTGTCATTATTAGTATATGTCTCCTTTTCGCTCTCATGTCATAATTAATCTCGTCTCGTTGGCTTTACATCAATGAATGACATGTACAGTATTTGTATGAATACTTTGTGTTTTGAAAATAATCACTAGCATGAGCATTAGCGTGACCGTTGTATCGATTTAGTGTTACAAACAATTATAATAATTATTATAACTTGGAAGTCGTTTGTTCGAAAACTAAGCTACTCGTATTTTAAAATTAGTAATATTCATACAATTATTATTCTATTATAAAGTGTATTTACTACCTAAAATCGTCCTTGTACGTATACGATATAGTGCTGAATTATTTTTTTATTGTCTGTAGTTTGTTTAGGTACTAATGCCGAGGTTTCCACCTGTTTGTATATAGTTTATTTATCTAAACCTCTGTTGTCTATTCTTATCCTTTGTCAGTTTGTAATTTGTTTCTAGTTGTTAATGTATTTTACACTACTTAACAAGTGATTTCATTTGGCCTGCTCTCCAGCTAACGAATCCTTTACATTTATGGTCCTTCAAGCCGGATTTGAACCCGGGCGCATCGACTCTGTAAGCCATAACTCGTAATATTAAGGAACTGAAATAACAGACCGTAACTATTCACAATTAAATTCTAGAAAATAGATTTTGTACTTTTTCAGACGGAATTGATTTGACGCACGTTAAAGCTAGCCGGCACAACAAATACAAAATCAGATCAAGGTGAAAGGTATACTTAGACTGCTCTCTAAAAAGATTAAAATAAAAGACAAAATTAAAAATTTTGAAAATACCCCATGGATGATGAGTCAATTGAAAAATAATTAAATTATGCATTTGGAAATCCGTCGACTCTATAGGACCCAGAAAAATCCGTCGGGGCTGTCATTGCCTGCCCTGAAATGAGGTAAGAGTGTATGCAGTTTATTTTATACCTATTAAGTTATCTCGAATTTCATTATTTTGACGACCGGTTTAGCCTAGTGGGTTTACCTGCCTGTGAAGCTGACGGTCCTGGGTTCGAATCCCGGTCAGGGCAAATATTTGTGTGATGAGCATGAACATTTGTTTCTGAGTCTTGGATGTTTTCTATGTATTTAAGTATTTATATCTATTAAATATAGCGTCGTCTAGTACCCATAACACAAGCCTTCTTGAGCTTACTGTGGGGCTAGTTCGATTTGTGTAAGATTGTCCTCTAATATTTATTTATTTATTTATTATTATTACTATTTTAATGCAATTGGGAGTTGACATGGCAATGACAGCCCCCGACGGATTTTTCTGGGCTTGTAAACATACCTCGCAAACAAATAACTTTTTAGAGAGCAGTCTTACATTTCACCCCCGAACACTCGGGTTGTGGAATGAGCTCCCTACCAAGGTTTTCCTAAGGAGCTACAAAAAGAAGTAAGTGCCAAGTTGCCACTTTCTATCCCCGAGTGCCTCACAAGTAAACCTGAGGGCCGAAGGCCCGAAGCTAAGAGAAAATACACGAGGTCAGAAGCTGCTCCGCGAAAGGGCGAAGGCCCGTGGCTTCTCCTTGGAGCACGCTTGCTATACGAGCCTAAGGACCGAAGACCCGAGGAGCGAACCCAAGTTGTCAATTTAGAGCCCCGAGTGTCTTACATACGAACCTGAGCGCCGAGGTACACGAGGTCAAAAGAAGTTCCGCATAGGGCGAGCCCAAAACGGCAATTTCTAGCTCCGAATATCTTACAAACGAACCTCAAGGCCGAAAGCCCGAAGGTGAGGGGCGAAGTATATGAGATCAGAAGCCGTTCAGCGAAAGGCTGAAGGCCCGAAGCTTCTCCTTGGAGCGAGCGCGCCAAGTCAACTTTCTAGCCCCGAGTGTCTTGCAAGCGAATCTCAGGGCTGACGGCCTGAAAGGGAGGGGCGAGACACACTAGGTCAGAAGCTGTTCTGCGTAGGGCCGAAGGCCCGAAGCTTCGCTTCGGAGCGCGCTCGCCATGCAAGCCCGAGAGCCGAAGGCCCAGAGGGCAGCCAAAGTCGACACTTTCTAGCCCCGAGTGTTTTACAAGCGAACCTCAGGGCCGACGACCCGAAGGGGATGGGCGAAGTACACCAGCTCAGAAACCATTCCGCGAAGGGCCGAAGGCCCGAAGGGTGAGCGCGAGCAGCAGATCAGGTATAGAAGCTACTCAGCAAACACAATCAAAAGCCCAATCACGATTAAGTTACTATATATGCTATCGCAAAGTTCTCTGTGGTATGGTTCTACTCCATCATCAGACCCTCAGAAGGTTATGTACAACGTCTATTAATGCAACATAAACAAAAGGGGACCAAAAATAATCAAAAAGATTATCTACCTCTGCACAGTACCCTACTATGCTTTTAAGCTCCATCATCAGATCCTTAGAGTTGAAGAAGTGCATGTACTCCACACGACGTCCTATGGAAATCGTAAGCGCTGGCCGAGCAGTTCCAGAGAAAATTCACTCAAACGCACCTTAGCAAGTGAACTACCCGACTAAACTACAAACCCATTGCAGAAAACCGTTTCTGAATCGGTCAAGCCGTTTTGAAGATGCACACACAAACAAACAAACAAACAACCTCTCACCCTAAACGCATATACCTTCTCCGTTCCGTCGTGGGTAAATATTTGGTTTCGCCTACTCTACATACCGTACATTATCTACTCAATTACGCATGTACGCGGAACCTTTGTATACCTTTGAAACAAAGGATACTTTTTATTATACCAAAATTCATACCTCTAATACCGCGATAAAAATAGAGATTGGAAATTGATATGAGAGTTTACACGAACTGATAAGGCACGCGTAGGATAGGCTAAATAAAGAATTAATTATACTTAAATACTTAGAAATAAATACGAAAATACTTATTCCGTGGTTTCCTAGTGAATACCGCGGTTCTTTAAGAGTGAAGGTTATATAATATTCATAGGTGAGCGACGGCCTGGGGCGTCCATTTAAATATTCTAAGGACAATATTGATATACCATCATGAACGTATGATAAACAAACTGAATTTACTTAGCACCTACCTACGAAGTAATGTAGGCCACTTTTTGAACGCTACTAGCTTATGAATGTACCTAACAATTTATAAATTTCCTTAAGAAAACGGGTGTCCATCACTTACGTAAAAAGGAGTGTACATTAACAAATATAGAAAAATGTATTTGTCCAAAGAAACAGATTTTTGGGTCCTGAGCTAGGAATCCCTGTGATACAGGACCCAGTAGAATAATTTGTAACATGCCTTTATACGGGGCAAATAAAATATTAAACAAATAGCAGTTTTTTTTACAATTATAAATTAATCTTATTTATTATTTGTGTATGATGTGGTGTATATATGAGTGTGTGTATATTGTAATGAAATTAAATGGATCTGAACGTTATAATTAATTCAATTAAATGTTTAGCTCAAATAAATATGGTTTCAATGAGTACGTACCTATATCTGATTGTACCTATGTTCCTAAGTAAGTACTTTTTGTTTACATATATACTCCTCGCTACGCTCTGAATTCAACACGCCACTCATGAATGTCGGATCTCCACTGATAATGAGTCATACCCAGTTTACATAGTTGTCGCTCATAGAGCGAATAGCTGCGTGTACGACTGACAGGTGAGAATTTTAATACTGGCAACATCAGTCATGGCGACGGCAGCAGGAGGGGGTAGCAAGATGGCGGGAAGGTAGCTATGGCGGCGGTTCGAGCGCAGGGCGGGCGAACCCGTAAGTTTGAGGACCTGACACATGGTGAGTCAGCTACCTCTTTATACTGATGATGTCGACTGTTATTCGTATGGTATGGAATCATGATGAGACTGTATTTATGTTGCAGTAGTTTTCCAAATACTTGAATCCAATAAGCGCTAATATAATGTACTCGGATCTAGTGTCATAGACACGGTGCGCATAAATTGGATAGGAGCGTTCAATTCGCCCTTAGCGACAGTCGACTTAATGTTGGAGAAACCGTAGCGGAACTATGGGGAAGGTGGAGGTTCCCGGGGGACCATAAGGTCCCCTGTCCGGCGGGTGCCAGGTAAGGATCAAGGCAAACTGAAACCGACCGACCAGGAGCCTTGATCCAGGGTGAGCAGGGGAGTGTGGAATCTCAGATGAGTCCGGGCCCCCCCTGTATCACACTCTAGGAAGGCACCCGGGCACTCATCAGTGCTTAGATCGGAGCGAGTCGACTGTCAGTGTCCAGCCTGACCGATGGCATTGAGTATGTACAGTGGCACAGCCACAGGAATAAGTAACGTTGATAACGAGACAGTCGAATCATGTTTCCATGTCGCATGAAGACAGGAATATTGTATATAATGATATATTTCTTTGTTGCCAATTATTATTACGATATAAATTCCTAGGTAATATATTCTTAATATCTCGAATGCGGCGACAATAGTGTATGACTCATTATGATAAAACAGTTGTTTTGCCAAGAAAACATTCTTGTTAATTTTCAATGGGTCCAATTAAAACGTTAAATTGGAAATATCGGTTTACAATAATATTGGTGTCGATGGTAAAAAAACCTTAGACTCCAGTTAAAGTTCGAGATACAATACAAATACACTTTTCTCAGACATGAAATATTGACGTTATGTTCGTTATTATAACAGGCTGCGAAGTATCACGTTTCGGGTGCGAACGAGCGGCCCCATAATGAAGTTTCATATAAAATTGCCGGCCTAGGCCGGTAAAGTGACCGCCGCGCCATGGAAGCAAAAGACGACGCCGGCCGCCGGTTACTGAAGTGCATGTTTTTATTACTGAATCCTTCTAATTTTATTTCGAGTTTTCTTATAATATTCAAACCTCATTGCATTTTTTGAGAAAAACACTATACGAGCCTCGACGCGAACAGCGAATGTCGGCCTCATACCTCTAGATGGCCTCGTCAACACTTGGCCATCTATAACTACTCGGCCGGCAATACTCGCGGCTTCTGCAGTAATGTATCCTCACACAATAAAACAGTAATAAGCAGCATATACAGAAGAATAAGTAGAAATACATGATAGGTACATGAATTTGGTTAAATCCACACAACGAACTCGACAAAATTATGTGACATATAAAAGCAATGAAAAGGTAAGTTTTCCCCGTTTCATCGATGGGTTTGGGAAACCCCAAAGGTGACTCACAGCCACTAGCGTCGGAGGCTTTCAGTATGGAAACGACTCAAAATTCTAGACAAGGATCGGGCTCAACCTAGGTAGGTTCTACTCATAACCGATGATGATAAGAAACGAACGATATACAAACGAGTGTATTTAGAATATCAGATTTATGTCCATCATTAAAAAACACTGCATAATTTTAATGTAAGTAAGTAATAATAAAGATACTTAATCAGCAGTCGCACACTGTACACATACTTGTTTGTTATTTTGTTGCGAATAACAATTGAACTATTAAATGGATAGACGCCCCCTATAAACCGGGAAATAACTCAAAAACAATGTGATGTTTATATAAAACGGACATTTTGCTATTTAATTAATATTAAACTTACATATTTTATTTAAATAATGAAGCGTATAAGTGGCGCTTTATATGCTATTTGTTTTAATCGGGTAGTAAACCTCTAATAAGTAGGTACGTAGTTAGTATTGTAGGAAACAATAAAAATCATAAATTGATGTTCTTTCCTTAGTGATCAAATGAATAGTATCAACGTATCACATTACGCAAATCATGACCTGATCATTAGTTAGCTTAGTTATTATAGTCAACAAATTTAATTTCCAACCCACCTAAGGTCCAGTATCGTATAGTAAACTGTCGCCTTAAGAGCTAGCTAGTAGCTAATGCACGACGTTACTTGTTACTTTGACATATCGCATGCATTGTTTTATATTAGTAACTATAGGCAACAGATTACGCAACGGACTACGTTGAGATGGTGAACTTTAACTTTGGGACGCCAAGGCACTTTGCCAAAACTGGAATTATCTCATGAATCTCTATTCCTTACGTATAACTTCACTATGTGTGCCTTTAATAGCAATAGCTAGATCACGGTGAGCGGCAAGCATTTTATTTTACAAACTAATAACGTTGAAAATTATTTTACAATTTTCTCGATTGACACTGACACACATGTTAGAAAAGAATACGTAATTCAATTTTATTACTGAAATATAATTTTCGGCCTTAATGTATTCCGAATGTCTAACGACATCTCAACGAAATGGTTAGGGAATTAAATTCCTTGACTGTACCTACCTAATCTTACGAGGAGTGTTCAATAAGTAATGAGAATGATATATAAACTCTTTAGTGAGAAAATGTAAAAAATATTGGCCAGTATTGCCAATATTATTGACACAGTAAATAAGTAAAAAAATGTGATAGTCCTTTGTTTTCTTTTTTCAACGAATACATTTATTTTGTTCTGTTGGAGCAAATTGTCAAAACTGGAGAAAATTCACGTTCAAGCCGTAATTAAATTGCTGCGCTTGAAAGAAATTAACACAGAAGTTCGTTTAGACTTGCAAGTAACATTAGGGGTTCGTGCACCTTCTTATTCTACGATTCTGCGATTAGCTCCTAAAACATTACGATAACCCAGAAAAATCAAGAGAACAATTTACAATGTAGGATTTTCTCATTGTATGGTTGTATGGAAAAGTACAAATTTTCAAAATAAAATAGCGTATCTTCTAAGTAGAAACTAGAAGACTTTGCATAATAGTAAGCGTGTCCTAAAATGTCTAAAATTACCTCCTCTATCACCCCTTAAAGTCAGTCAGTCACCTAAGCCAGGTACCAAACACCCTGTATATGAAAATACGGCAAACACCCTGTATATGAATAAGGGTATCTTCCACTTGGAGTTTTAGCATACCCGTGAAATTATTTCAGTCCTTACCTTAGTATTACACAGTATTTTTTTTAATATTGAGTCTGATTAATCAAGGTTAACTTGCAAAATTAAAAGAGTATAGGAACCTAGAGAAAATGCCATCAGTTCCACTGCTTAGTTTAGGTACTTGTAGAATTTTATAATAATTGCAAAGTTTTCGTGACCGCTATTATCGCAACGGAGGGCGCCAGTAACAGCGATATCGCAACTTTACTACAGTCTACAACTCAATGCCACCGCGCTAGCCGATCTAGTGAAAACCTACTAATAGACAGCGCTCCAATGCTAAATCGTATCAGATTTAGGTTTTATTAATACACATCAATTTGTATAGTTCAGCCGAAGTCTTGGTGAAAATTGACGTCAGAAATGCATTTAATTCCGTTAATAGAGATACGCTGCTGACTGAAGTAAAGCAACACATTCCGGACATTTATAACTACCTACTGCTCTCATATGCAGACCCAACCAATCTTCTATACCGGGAAAATTTACTTATGTCAGAAGTCGGATGTCAGCAGGGCGATCCACTCGGGCCAGCAATTTTTAGTTTGGCGATAAACAAAATTATTCAAAATTTAAATTCAAAATTTAACGTCTGGTATTTAGACGACGGAACCCTAGGAGGTGACGTGGATACCGTTCTTTTTGATCTAGCTACCATCAAGTCCAAATTCAATAATATCGGTTTAGAGTTGAACTTTAGCAAATGCGAACTATATATTCAAAATCAAAATTTAAATTTTTCAGATATTCAGCAGAAATTTAATGAACTGACGCCTAACATTAAAATTCTAGATAAAAACTCTCTTTGCCTCCTAGGGTCACCAATTTTCCCAGATTCTTTTCAGGCTTACATTAAAAATTCGATATCTAAATTTCAAAACTGTGCCAACCGCCTTCTCGAAATCAGCCCCCATCATGCTTTAACCTTGTTAAAATTCTGCCTTTTCGTTCCAAAATTAACGTACGTACTTCGCTGCAGCCCTTTTTGGAAATTTCAAAATTTTTTGGTACCTTTGGATGACCTTATTAAATCAAATCTAGAAACAATATTGAATATACAGCTCAGCGACAACTCATGGACCCAAGCATCCCTACCCATTAGGCACGGCGGGCTAGGCATAAGAAAAATTTCAAATATATCTCTTCCAGCGTTTTTGTCCTCTGTCCACAGCTCAATTAATCTCATAGGAAAAATCCTAAGGGGTATCTCCTCAAACTATGAGATTACTGGCTTGGAGGAGGCCAAAAAAGCTTGGTCATCTGCTTGCCCGGGTATAGATTTTCCCGATCACCCATGTTGCCAAAGAAGCTGGGACGATGTTCCGTCAAAAATTTCTTTTAATTCTCTGCTGAGCCGCAGTACAGGAGCAGATCGCGCTAGGCTATTGGCCACGGGAACCAAGGAGTCTGGTGAATGGCTGAACGCGTACCCATCGCCAAACACTGGCACCTTCTTGGAGCCTGAAACTCTTCGGGTCTCGACTTGCTTGCGGCTCGGGCTCCCTATCTGTACTCCTCACATGTGTCCTTGCGGGAGTTTGGTTGACCCCACAGGGACATCACGGGCTATCTTGCCAAAAAAGCGCTGGCCGCTTTTCCAGGCATGCCGCTCTGAATGAAATCATCCGCCGGTCTCTAGCCACAGTCAACGTGCCATCTGTTCTTGAACCAATTGGCATCGCCAGAGATGATGGCAAGAGGCCGGACGGGATGTCCCTCGTCCCGTGGAAGGTAGGTAAGGCGCTAGTTTGGGATGCTACCTGTGTTGACACTTTGGCGCCTTCTCACCTCCACGGGACGAGCAATCACCCAGGTGCGGCGGCCGAAGCAGCGGAAAAGCTGAAAAGGCACAAATATAGGAGTCTCGGCACTGGTTACACTTTTATCCCGTTCGGTGTCGAGACCCTTGGCCCGTGGGGTGCCAGTGCCCGTCAGCTAATTAAAGACCTTTCTAAAAGGCTGGTGGATTCCACGGGGGATTATAGAGCTGGCAGCTTCCTCGCTCAACGCATCAGCATAGCGATTCAGCGAGGAAATGCTGCCAGCATCTTAGGGACTATGCCTAGGGGACCAAATTTTTTAAATATATTTTAGTTTTAGTTTAGTTTTAATTTTTAGTCATATATTCTCATGCTTTATACCGATTATGAATTGAATAAATTTTATAATTTTCATTTGTATAGTTATAAGAAGTATTTATATTATAACCATAACAAGATCAGTTGAAAACAGTCAGGCTTAATGTAAGTAACTAGTGTACGACTGTACGTAGGTAGTCAAGTTCAACGAAGTCAAGTTAAGCCTTCATAAACAAAATCGGCCAAGTGCGTGTCGGATCACGCACAATGAAGGATTCCGTACCAACACCTACTATCCAAGACATTGAATCTAAAAAGGTCGTATCTTTATAGGGAACTCACGGCACTTACGATCTTTTGTTTGGACAAGACAGTTTTTCTACGAAAACTCAAAAACCGTAAAACCTATCTTGTTTAAACCAAAAATAGTTGAAATTATTTATTATTGCACACCACCTCAATTTTTTCAGAATTTTAAACTTCATACTTTGGAAATTAGAGGGGGGGGGACACTTTTTATGACTTTGATAGCTAATTTCTCACGAACGGTTGACTTAAATGGAAAAGTTTTTTAGAAACCTCCATATCATTTTTAAATGTCTATACATCGATACCTCGTACAACTATGGGACGTTGAATTTCTTTTTTCATCCACCGGTTACATGTATAGAGTGCCCTAATTTAATATTTTTTTGTAATTTCACATCACTTTTATGTAGCGGTTCATAGAATACACCTTCCTACCAAATTTCATAATTGTAGTGCATATAGTCTCCGAGTAAATCGGCTGTGACATACGGACGGACGGACAGACATGAAAAAACCATAAGGGTTCCGTTTTCGCCATTTTGGCTATGGAACCCTAATAAGCAGCCGTATGAGCAATACATATATATACCTACTATCTTTTAAAATAGGTACTTCCCACATCCCTATTCAACTCGACTTTACTACATAGGTGGGTTTACGACCTGTTAAGTTGCAGCCACTTGGATGCGTTGATGAACTGGAAGGATAGTTTGCAGCCACTTGGATGCGTTGATGAACTGGAAGGAATAGTTTGCAGCCACTTTGATGCGTTGATGAACTAAAAGGATATTTTCTTGTGTGCTGTTCAGCCGCCATAAAAACAAAATGCATATTTTCAAGTAGGTAGTATATGTCCGAATTTCATAACAAACGATTATCATAATAACAAAATGCATATTTCATTGTTTATAATACTTAAATACCATAACACTCACTTATCAGAATCACCTTTTCTATAACGTTTAATTGAACTAATTTATTTTCACTACTCATACTCGAAAAGTGTGTCATATTAGGCTTATCGAGCGGGGCTAAAGTAGTACATTTAACCCCCAGGGAAAATATGAATACATAATTATTACAATACATTCTAATTTGACCAGTCAAAATACTTCACCACATTAAATCCACCAATCAGAAAACACATCGACACCCAATAGGAACGTTGGGTTCTTTTTGGTACATACTTTGTTCAACTAATGAACTATTAAATATTATTATGTCACATTAAGTATAATAATTAAATCTGATTACAACATATGCAAATTTTCTTTGGTTAATACTTAAATACCATTATAATACTTAAAAAAAATAACCTCTAACCTATCCGTTAGTGGTTCTTTTTTTAAAAAAGCCCAGAATGACCCGTTGAGGCTAAATCGACTCTAACCCAGATAGGGATAGATACCCCCATCCCCCCATGCCATAATTTATGATCGTATGGCCTATTAAACGACTTATGAATGCACTGTTCAACCGCTCCATATTGACGAGAAGTGAATTTTGTACGGAATCTTCCAATTCAATTTTTTTTATTCAATAAGCATATTGCTCTTCGATTTCTAAATTCATTAATCATTATGCTACAAGTTTAGTATGAAATCTATATTATGACTATTAAATATTATACAGAGCGATCATTATAGCGTTTGGTAATTATACTGTTTTTATTTATTTTATTTTTATAAAAATTAATCACTTATACAAATTGAAATTGTGCAGAATCATTGTAACATCTACAGCACAAGACCAATTCATACGTGATAGGTTATAGTTATTATAATAGCTTGTATTGCACAAGTAGCGTTTCACCCGCGTCGGAAAAGGAAGCCGACTTGCTTCACGGTCGGCGGAGCGCCGTTAGGAAAAATGTGTTACTGGTGCGTGGTACAGCTGACAGTACAGTCAGCTGCCGAAAATAACATAAACAAGACTGTCGATTTCTACAAATACCGTAACTACACAGCGCCATTTAGTTTGATGAATAAAAATCAGTGCATGAAATATTCTTCAACAGTAGTAGTTCGGCCGTTTTAACTAGGTACCTATATATTTATTTATCATGTTAGCCAAAAGTGAGAAGCTCGCCTGATTACATTATTTGATTTTGTATATTACTTCTTGGCGAAATTCGCTATAATAATTTGATTATCGGTGTATAACGGCGTTTTTTTGTCTGAATATCAATTCATTAAACTTAAATGCCTCCAAATGAGATACGTTATTAGCTACAC
The DNA here is from genome assembly GCA_963556455.1 of Epiblema foenella. Taxonomy (NCBI): domain Eukaryota; kingdom Metazoa; phylum Arthropoda; class Insecta; order Lepidoptera; family Tortricidae; genus Epiblema; species Epiblema foenella. The sequence goes on from OY747106.1 coordinate 13,683,469, forward strand.
AGCCAGATTTGAAACAATACTAATTCCAGATTTATCGGTTTATAGTAAGTGGTGCCATCTAATGACAAGTAGCTAGAGACCAAAAGTGTTCTATACTAAACAACTTTTTCTTTGATATTTATAACTGACAACTTCCGACAGAGCTAGTGCCACAAACCCCACTGACAGTGCAAGTGTTTGATTTTTACTAGTAAGCATACCTAATGTGCTACGCGCGAGTATCAAGAAGGTATGCTCACTTTCAGCGCCACCTGTCGTTCTGCTTAACAAATCGGAAAGTTTTATCGCCTGTTCAAGTGCTCATTAAACATGCGACCGACTGTACACTTCATTATACTCACACTGATTGAACGTAGACGTTACCTATATTTTTTTGTTTCATTTCCGTAATAACTTGCGCCATTCTTTGTTGAATACATAGTGATACACGCCTAATGAAAAGCATGACCACATGCGGACCGGACACACTACCAATATGATTATTTTATTTTGTTATGAACACTTGTTAACCGTTTAGCGGCAATGGCGCGAAAAGTAAACGCATGTTGTAGTGCCTAGAGGCAAGAACGATTATAGATGTCAAATGTTATGCTGTCAAAGTAATCTTTTTACCCTTAAGTGGGGAGGAGTGCATTGGAAGCAAAGAATATCTCACTATTGGAGGAGTAAAAACAATGTTACGATGTAGGAGCCGTTTTCTATGTTACGTGACGAATTGATGAAGGGGTATGAGTATAATTCTACTCTCAATGCCGCTACTGCTAAAGAATCAAATTAAAATACTATGTATTTATATATTGTATTGTTCTAATTAAAATAGAAATAAAACACAATTTAAATAAAGATATTTATGTATTTCGATCTTCTTACAAAATTATTTACAACAACATTATTATGCAAATATTCAATAAATCATTATTCATTATAAATCATACAAATGAGATAAATTAACATTTACGAGGCGCATTTACAACTTACCACTATTAACTAGGCTAACAGATCGATTAGTTCGGGCACCGAGCGCGCGAGGGAACCAACAGTCATGAAGTTCATGGGACTAATTCATCTGTATCAGTATTGCTCCCCTCGCGCTTCGACACCCTAAGACGCCACTCAAAAACACAAACAGCATACGTGCTATGGTCACGCTTATCCAAAAACGACAAGATAAAACATCGATGACATATATCAATGTGACAGAGTATAAAATAATTTATCATGTCTATCCTACGCGGCAAACGCGCAACCAACATAGGCCCGCTGCAACAGTTTCAAGTCAGGCAATCTACCAAGTATATATATAATCATTCACTGCACTCTTGCATTTTCGGCCAAGGAAACTATAATTTATTTGGCACTCCGCCTGAAGAGTTACTATTCAACATAGACTCCAATGAAAGACGTTACGTCAGTGATTTAGTATTTAGACCATAGTGTAAACTGAACAAACATTACCGTCGTTATATTTTGTAGTCGGTCGATTAGCTTCCTTCTAATAACTTACAACGGAGCGTGCATGCTAACAACCGCGGCACGGCGTACGGGTGATGTCATTAAGTATACATACACATATCCAATAACAATAAACAGGCATGGTGAAGGACAATGCTACATCATTTACATATTCTTTAAAGACACACAAAGATAGATTATGCGGGAAATGAAGTAAATAATTAAGAAAAACATCGCTTGAAAAACAACGAGCTGAATAGCTGATTTAATTTCAGTCGTATAGTGTTGCCATGTCCACGGTTTGCTGATATATAGATTGCGTGACTGACGAAAATTACAAAATTTTGGTTATAGTTTTGTAACAATGTTTACAACTCAGGCTAGGTGTATTTTTTACATTCATGGCATAGCAGCGACTTTTTACCAATTCACTAAGGAAATAACATTTTGAGTGACTAAAGATCATAATGCATGAAGTCTACACTAATAAAAATAGGCGCCTCAAATAATTATTTGAGAGAGGAATGTGAACTAAAATGTATGGTTAACCCGCGAACGAGCAATAATCCTAAGGCATCCACAACTCACAACTTGCAATATTTACATCTTCGCAGAGTTAATACACACTATACTACATTTTTACACTAAACTGACAATTTAAAACTAAGCTATTTATACAAACACTAATTTACACTATTCTGTCGTATGGTAGACATACCAATAAAGTAATACTTTCATCAAATACGTAACGACCTCCTGTGCCGACACCGGCAACGCGAGGCGATACTTGGATTTAAATCATGACCTGCCAACAATGTAGCAACAATCTTGATAAACTTAATTATTGTCAAGAACACTTGCATTAAAATATAAACTTCAATTAATTATAATAAATTTCAATTAATAAAAAATTTCATACAGACGCAAATTATCTTAAATTATAATTTGGCAGTACGCATGTTCAAACACCAACACAGTTAACTGACCCGTGCCCCTTAATACAATGCGCATAAAGTATACGCATGGTCAGTTAACTATGGTGGCGATGGTGAATGCACCATGTTTTACTTCAATCAAATAAATCGTGTAAAATTTACACTATCATGTGTTCAGTCTTTCCTTCGTTATTTACATGGACAACGATTTGCAGCGACGGGGTTTGATATGTGCGGTACAGTCACCGAGTGAGCAATAAAGTCGTGTTACATATTTATGCGCACTTTCTTATGGCTGGTGACTGTACGTGTCGGCTGCCTTTATCGGCGAATATCACAATGAATGAAGTCTGAGTATATCTATAGCACAATAACTTCTCTTATACATTTTAGAGGGACGTCAATCTATTTACTTATGGGCTTATTATGGCCATATGTTTCAAAGTAAACGTTTCATTTGTCATGTAACATTGGCATGACTATTTGGTTGATACCGTTTGACTATTCTATAAACCATTGACTTGTCAAAGCAAGTGTATAAGCTCGTTCTTTGTACCCGTGTTCGAGTATAAAATTTCTACACCAGTTAAGGATTTCCGTATATTAATTATGATTTATAGTATGAATTCAGCTGCATTAAAGCTGCACGTAATATCACTAAAATACGGAAATGTATGTACAATGTTAATTAGTTAAGAGTGATTGTGCCTGGAATCAAAAGCAATCCCACATACTTAATACTCGAACACGCAGTTCAAAGCAGTCTGAGGTAACACTTACAATAATATATAACTGTTGAAGAAAAACGACATCATAAAATGCATAAGCTGTCATAATATTCGGTGTAAATACGGAATCGCCCAAACTTATCCAATGACTGGTGGGTGTGAGCGAGTCATTCAGTCGTTTTTCCTCAGAAAATAATGACACATTTTCTAACTTCGCAGACAATCCTCGTTCCGAAAATTCTAGAATATATAATGTTTAATTACATTGGGTTGTGAGACTAATTCGACAGTCGACAACACCATGCCTTTCTTTTATGTTCAGTTCATACTTTGGTTTTATCATTTGACTAATTATATATTAATAGTTTTTGCCCGCGACTTCGTCCGCGTAGAACTCGTTCCTCGCGATAGAATTTTGTTATATGAAGCGCTTACCTAGTTATCGCTAAAAACTTTCACCCAAGGGATAATTTCCGGGATAAAAAGTAGCCCTTCCCAACTATCCTCCATCCAAATTTCATATAAATCTGTTTAGTGATTTAAGGGTGAACAGACAGACAGACACACTTTCGCATTTATAATATTAGTATATGGATATAGTACTAGTACCCAACTATGGCCTCCGAAGCTAATGTAATCGGGATTAAAGTTAAGATGTCCGATCATTAGTATCCATGGGCTACCGACTGTCGAATTCGTGTAATATTTTTATGCGAACAAGCCCAAAGTCTCAAAACATGTGGTACCGTTGTGTGTAGTCTAGTGTGATCCGGCGTGTACGCTGTGCTGCGCCTTCTTCTTGCGCTGCGCGAGCATGTCGTAGAAGGGGTTGTGGCTGATGGAGCGGCGCAGGCACTCGATCCACTCGTCGCGCTCCTCCGCCGCTGACGCGGACATTCTGGAAACAATGGAAATAAGTGAGCGATGCAGCAAATCTGTTTGTATTTCGTTCATTATCAAATTGTATGTCTCCAGTCAACTTAGACTCCGTGAATTTTTACAAAGGATTCCGTAGTTTGACGGAGTTTCGACGCAGTAAAACACACACATTTATTTACTACTTTTCTCCAATAGTAGACTTAGTTTCTGAAAGCAACCATGCTCGGCTGTTAAAAATCACTGCCGATTTCCACCGATTTTTTCAGGAATTACTAACCAAACCAACTCTTATTGCCTATTCTATGGATACGTTTAATCATACATCGTTATTTCTATTTAGATGGAAATTAGTTATAAATCTCAAGTTAACGAGTTATTACATGTAATTAAGCTAACAGAGCATAGCTGTAAAGTGGCGCCTGATATCATTTACATACGCACTTGTTAGTGTAAAAATACATAACCCGCGCACTAACAACGATAACCTATTAATAAATATATAATAAACTATTCATAATCATTCAATAATAACGAGTACGCATGTAATTATTCGTAAACATATTAAAGTTTTGCATAGAACTTATACGCTATCAGTACGTCGAACCTTACATACCTCAGCATGGATTCAACTAACCGTTTTATTCCGAAATAATGTTTCCCTCTCACCATTCTATCATATCTCGGTTTAAAGAAACTTTATTGTCTAAAGAAATTACAGAAATATCACTTTTAAATAGTTAACTTAAGTATCTAAAACAATATTACAAGTTACGCAATAAGCAAGCATTTGAATGTGACAATTATTCAACAAACAGTTGTATTTTTAAACTTACGAGGCCGAGAAGTATCTACCTAATACTAATACACAAATATTTTGACATTAATAATAATAATAATTCCAAAAGGACCGGACATTGTGCCGTGATATCCCAAAGGAGAGATACAAATAATAACAATATATTCTTTATTGCACCACAAAAAGAAATTATTAGTGTTTCATAATAAGTGCAAAACTATAGGCCGAGTAACCCACAAAATGTGTGGGCATATTGTGTCGCAAATCCTCACCTACTTGACGACCGCTAGCCTAGTTGGTAGTACAAAGCTGGAGGTGTTCGAAACCCGGTCAGGACACTTATTTGTGTAAATAAATACGAATACATGTTACCGAGTCTTGGATGTTTTCTATATATTTTGAGTATGTATTTATCCATCCACAGTCACGTAGTACAAGCTTTGCTAAGTTTGGGACTAGGTTGATTTGAGTAAGATGTCGACAACTATTTATATATTATTTATTTACCTATAAACAGTATGTTTCCCCTCAACGACCTTCCCCTCGGAGTCTGTCTTGCAGGCCTTGATGAGATCCGCGCCCCCGCTCGCGTACAGCTCGAGGCAGTGCGGCCGCTGCCGGTCGCTCGCTGGTCGGACCTAGAAAGATATATAATTAGGATCTGCCTGAAAACCAGCGTTGTATTGAACTTGCTGCAACATAATTATATCTGCATGATTATTATGAGTAGATATTTATGTACGGGTTTTTAAATACGGGTTCTGTACAGCTTGTCACTGCTGCTGTCAGCAATATTTGCAGTTGGTATGGCAAGAAAATTTTGAATACTTACAGATATGTTTTCAAGTGGAATTATCCCTCGAGGTTCCTTGTCAGTAGTATATTCGAAGTAGTACAGGCAGTTATCGTTCAGTATAAACCACCGTCTCTTCCACGACTTATATCTGTAATTAAAACGAGATAGCCATTAAAGTACCACATTATAGGAGCTCGCAAAACTATACAAATAACGATATAGAGACTTTTATTTTAGTATTGTTAGCCGAACCCAACGCCTTGTAAAGCACAGAAAAAAAATACAGAAATAAGTACCTACAGGAAAAAATTCAAGATTTCGGTTCTACAAACATTTGCAACTGCTAACTAGTTGTTGTTCAAGACAAAATAATATAATAGAAAAAGCAAACTACTTTGCGGCAAGCCATTTATCCTCCCAATTGCGTTATTCAAGAGGCTCCGAGCAGAAAACTTAACGTTGGTGGTTATATATCTGTCTCCCTCTATCTTTGTTTTTTGTACTTTTTGTAGTACATCGGTGACAAACAAGCTTACCGCCCGCCTGATGGTAAGCATCTGCAGTATTATGAGAAGCGTGCGATATAGAATAGTTGTATTGTGTATCGTACCTGCCGCCCTGCTTCCACAGCCAGCCCTCCTTGTCAGGGTTGAAGAACGTATGCATGAGATCGTTGCCGTCGTCTTCGGGTATCTTGAAGGGCTCCGTCTTTATAGACTCGTATAATGACTAGAAGATAATAAAATCACGGCTATTTAACCCATAAAATCTCAATAGTGCACTTGGATTTCGATGGACACTTAAGTCGCAATTTAATAACCCGATATAAAACTTCGCAGTTAATGCGCTACCGAGAAGCGGCAGAGTACAGATAAAATTCAGCGCAGTTGGGACCGATATACAACCGTAAACAACCGCTTTATAGATAAGGCCCGACAATGTTCAGTATACGTCATTAAACGATTACATGCCGCGGCGTTTGCCGCGCAAATTGTTGCGAGCACGGCGAATTTAATCGATTTACTGCGGACCTTGCTATGAGACGGCAAATGAGTCTTATGAGTAACTATGACACATTATTGTTCTACAAGCATTAGGTAGGTGAATCAACTATTGTTACACAAGCTATTTAAACAATATTTGTGTTTAAATACAATTCAAATTATTTGTTTGTAGTGACAAATCACAATGGCTTCCATTATCTTTCGTAATTACCTCCTTAGCAATCGGTAGTCAGACTCGGAACTCTGACCCACCATTTGCTACTCTCGTCATTTAATGTTCAGACTAATGAGCCAATTTTTAACTAGTGAATAGTAATTTTAGCATACATTTTTAGCTTCTACTAAATTGGCATAAATAATTTTCCTGATATAAAATTCTTTCGTCATATGCAAAAAAGGAGAATTACCAGGAAAATCTGGCCACCACTATTGGCAGGGATTTCTGAATTCCTGTGGCAGTTCGCCCCCGTTGTTGATCCCTCTAACATATCAACCAACTGCTTTGTCGCGGGTTGTCCTTCACACTAGGCTAATGTTGAGCATGATAATCGCGAAGCTAAGCATGTACCACGTGTTCGCGTTAAGATTTCCGGACTAATTATTACGACACGCCAACTTACCAAGAGCAATTCCTGTGGCAGGTCGCCCCCGTTGTTAATCCCTCTGTTCATGGCAACAAACTGCTCTGGCGCGGGTTTGTCCTTCACACTAGGGTTGTGTAGTGACGTGTTGAGCATGATGATAGCGAAACTGAGCACGTAACACGTGTCAGCGTTTGTGAAGATATCGGGGTTTAGTTGGCAGTAGCGTTGCGCGAAACACTCCATCATACGGTCGATCTTCTGCGCCTCGCCCGGGAGACGGAAGCTCCAAAGGAATTGTCTGGAATGAGAGATTGTGGCGGTTAATATGTGCTTTGGTAACGATTAAGAGAGTATAAAACTTACTAGAATAGAATTCTGATCGTGTAGGCTCTGACATATAACTCAGTTCTACTAAAGCTTCGGAAAACATGACGTCTAACGAGGCGATTCCAATTAGACCGTAAAATGTACGATAAAATGCGAAAATCTAAAAAAATAAAATAAAATAGATAGCTGTTTTTAGAGACGACATTTTCACTCACATTTTGTGCGTAATATTGCACGTATTTTGTTTGTAGCTCTATGACATATGTTTAGTTTAGTAGTCATATATATTTCATATTAAACTTTGGTTTACCGTTTTAGTACACCCGTATGAAAATTGAAAACCACAAAAAATAAAAAATAAACAACAAGGTCAAGGTCCATACTCATATATAAAAGTATTTTATTTATTATAATGAAGGAAAAATATTGTGGAAATTCCTGGTTGATTGCGGTACCCATTAACATACCAATGGGATATTATTATTGGAAAACTGGACTTAATCGCGTACAATACTAATTTATTTACCTTTGTTTAAATCATTATACCAATGGTACCCAGAAGTTCGCACACTCGCCAGCATGTTTACTGAACCGCTTCGAGCCAACGAAAATAATTAGATGTACGATCACCTGCTCGCCTTTGCTCTCGACTTTGAGGCGACATTTAGTACCTACAGCTGAGACGAAAACAAACATGTCTTAATATAAGGCTAGCTAGTAGGTAACTATGGATATCTCTCTAATTTTGCTAAGTGCTTATTCAGCGATATACTTGCGACTTGGCGCTTTCATTTTCATGACTTATTAATACGAAGCACTTATAGTCTTCATATTATACAATGAATTACCACAAAGATACGTAAACAACTGATTCAGGCCATTCTGGGTCATACTTAGTTGAAAAAACAAGTCGTACCCCTCGTGGTCAATAGTTAACGGCTTATGTGCAAGATAGCTATGTTTTTATTACAGGGATTTATAGAAACGGAGACACTGTTTATGCAGGTTACTGGTCCAATCCAAAATTAAGCTTTGTAGCCCTTAACTTTTAGTATGTCCACAGAAAAGACGCGAACCTAAATCCACGTATGACCCTTCTGGAATTTCCCGTCATACGAGTTACCTACTAATGTAATGATTTTTGAAATAACTGTGGTTTCCGTGCAACTGGTGCACATCATGACAGCTAAATGATAATACTTTATTTTACTTCATCCCTGTCAACGGCACTAACGATGACTGCATATACGACTTAGGTAGTTACACTAAGCATAGTTACCCGAACTCGATATATAATTATCCCTAAGGTTCATACCGCGGAATGAAATGTCAGACACTTTTTGGATCTTAGCATCATTAAAATAAAGTTGAAAATTTTCGAACCTATTTATTCCTCTACTATTATACATATGTATACCTATATGCTGATTGAGGGTTTAGAATTGCAATACAGTTGTATGTTTAAATCAATATTTGTATTCAAAGCCGAGTCGCGTACCCTTGAATTAGAATCCAGACCATTGCATACATAATCAATCAAGTTTATTGCAAGACGTCAGAGCATTTGTGTGATACGGTACGTGGTGTAATTTTGTATATTTATATAAACCGAACAACATATATGAAATCAATAATAAGACTTATCTTTTTCCATACTTGTCATTATAATATGTGAGAATATTTAGTAACTAATCGAGATTCAGTCATATAAATTCATAATTTAGAAACTCGTCACAATCCTCCTCTTGTTACGCCATAATAATAATAAAAGCAGAGGTTCCCACGCCTAGTTATTTCAGGGCATGTCTCTAGCGAGCTGCATGGCACTCACGGTGCGCAGTTGGCGTAGTCTAGGTATGTCCATAATAGACCAGATGACAAAAAAAACATTCGAACCAGTCTTTAAAGACGAATGTTTGTATGGGACCAGCTACGATTAGAGCAACACAAAAGACAAAAATGTGGAGCAAAATATAGCTTCCGTTTTTGCCATTTTGGCTACGGAACCCTAATAAGGGAAATTTGCCATTTTTTCGTGAAATATTGAGTGAAACATGAGAATTCTAATGGTAACTTTCAATTTATATTTGGCCAATAAACAAAAAACAACATTTAGGCGAATATTTATCCATAGTAAATTAGACAAATTAATTAAAGCATAAAAAAATATGGGATTATATAAAGTCCCATATCTTTTTATATACAGGTCGTCCCACGGCTATGCCACATGGAGGGAAAGTACCTTGAATATTGCAGATGGAACATTTTACTGAAATAAGACATTATTTGAATTTATAAAAACAATTTAAACTGCATTCACAGATATTTAAATAATTTTATGGTTGAACCGGGAATTGAACCCGTTACACAAGAAAAATAATTACCCTGTAGCTTCATCATAAGGATTATTTTTTGCTAAATAACATAGTGTCAGAAATAAAAGGAAGACCATGAATTTTAACATTTTTAATACAAAATTAGTCAATTTATCACGTGTAACGGGTTCGATTCCCGGTTCAACCATAAAATAATTGAAATATCTGTGAATGCAGTTTAAATTGTTTTTTAAATTCAAATAATGTCTTCTTTCAGTAAAATGTTCCATCTACAATATTCAAAGTACTTTCCCTCCATGTGGCATAACCGTGGGACGCCCTGTATACTCCCATATCTTTTTATGATTTTAATTCATTTGTCTAATTTACTATTTATTGAGATTATTTGTTGATTTTCTATCCCTCAAGCCACAATATATTATTAATTGTAACATGAGTCATCTACCCTATTATGTTGTTCATCTGAGGGCGAGCGTCTAGACACGGTCGGTAAAGTCGTACAGCTCACAGAGGTAGTCCCCGATAGCAGAAGTTTGACGGATATGTTACTCACCTAAGGGCCTGCACGATTATGCACCAGTAATGTGCCTCATGCGTGACGTTTTTAACTCATTCTATCCCTCTCGTCACTGCGTTCACGCATCGGCAGCGGTGTGATCGCACCTAAAACGGGCGACACTGCCTCGATGAAGTCGTACCGCTCACCGATTGTGGAGGAACTGCGGCACGTCCTCGCATGTCCTTTGGATTGGATATGTTGCTCACCTAAGGGCCTGCACGAGTATGAGGTCGGTGAAATCGTGCAGCTCGACGAAAGCGCGCAACACTGCCTCGTTGAAGTCGGACCGCTCGCCGAGGTAGTCCCCGATGGCCGTCTTGCTCAGCCCCTCGCCTTTGTGAAGGAACTGCGCCACGTCCTCGGGTGTCCTTTGGAGAAGACCGTTCTCGTACAGGTATTCGATACCTGAAAAAAATAGATGATTTTAAATTAGCTGGGCTGGGCTAATTTACCATTGGGCGCGTTTGTACAAGTCTTCGTACAGTAATTTTTCTCACGAACTTTTCACGAACGCGGGCGAGCCATGGTTCTGTGTTGAGCTATATATGCACATTGTCTATGTGTGCGTCAGCCTAGGAGCTATTTGTTCAACTTGCCTATTTGTTAGGCTGTTCGTATGTGTTACAACTACAACTATACCTAACCCGCGATCGTGAGATAAAAGTATTGTATCTACATACGTATGTATCTACATTTGTGTCGTTTATAACCAAATAAACTTACGTAGTTTATTTGATTATAAACGACACGAATGATAGTTTTCAATGAATGATGCATGATAATGCATGTCGAAATAATTAGGCTTGTTTGGAGATAAAACATACTAATTAATTTCCATTTCTATAGACGTATATCAAACAATAATAGGTGTACAAGTAAAATAAATATTAGAGGTTGAAAATAGCATCACAAAAACAAGAAAATTACCGTTGATACTCGTAACTTCGCCTGTGATGCCTATCTTCGCCTACAACCACCACGACATGACGACACAAAATCAATCGAAGATGGACAGTAAAGGCAAAGTAGTACCGGGATTCTGGGCACCAAGCAGCACCTTTGGCTGAAAATGAAACCTGGCAAAGATAGGCGTCATAGGCGAAGTCACGAGTTCCAATGGTAGGTAGGTAACAATTATTCGAGCCGGTGACCCAAGACTTGTTAATGAAGTGGGATTGCTATAAAAGTTGCTGTTTCGCCCCAAGTGTATAAACAATGAATTATTAATCTGTTTCGCCACGCCATGGATTAAGGAAACTTCGCTAAACTTTTGTGTAGGGCGTTCAACCACTTGAAACGACGGACAATTAAATTACGCATCATCGTTGTCATCAGCCTAACAAGTCAATAACAAAACACAAATGAATCATTTAATACTTACCTAATGTTTGTGAAAGGACAAACTGTAACAATAACAACTGTAACTAACTACTCACAAACTTAATTACGATTTCTCACTTCCATGTTAAACTGTGCAAATTTTTTAAAGGGTCGGCAACGGACATGTGACAGCCCTGCAGTCTGGAGTTGCAAGCGTTCATAGGCTGCGGTGACCGCTCACCATCAGCGGGCCGCACGCTTGTTTGCCACCGACGTGGTATAAAAAAAACTATTTAACGAACGAACGCTTGAACGTTGACACTGAAACCCATCCGTTTATAAAATTATGCTATACCTAATGTTCACTCTTTTTCATAAAACGAGTTGACGTGTTTTTATTCACATTCTTTCCTTTCGGATATTGGAAAGTGATATTCATTTATGTGTACTCGTGTACCTACGGAGTAAAGGAAAACGAGATTTACGATCCCATTTGTGTTCGCGAACACTTGAATATTCAATATGAAGGCGCGATTCGAATCATGACTGAATGGAAAATAAAATACTTACACGTGTGAATTTACGAAACCCTAGACGAATAGTTTCTGAATTCTATGGCAAATTCTATATTCGGTATTCCTCACACGACATTTGTGACACTAAAACACGGACTAGCCCGCTCAGATTGACGACAGTTCTAATATCTTATCGTTTGTTTTCCTATCTTTAATTTTATTTTTTTGGAGCAGAATGCTTATATTTAAGGATTGAAACTAAACTTTAGTAAGTTTATCGGATCACGCATATGAAACAATAAACGATAAAGGGAAGTGTTCCTACATACGGGAAATGTTTCCAACGCACGTCGAAATTTGATGGGGCCGACAAAACATTGCAGCTTATTAATAACTAATAATTCACAAATTGACATAAAAATCCTCCAACCCAACAGCAAATGTCGCAGAGTTAACTGAAAATGTTTATATAAACATCGCTCTGAAAACCTGCTCGTAAAAAAAATTGGCGCAAATATCTTGCGGTAAAAGCAACATAGAAAGCGTTCGTTAGGTTTTGTTGCTAAAAGCGGTTCTTTATAAGTTCCAGTGCAGTACATTAGGCTGAAACGCGATGCTGAATTTAAAAGCGTTCGGTCTGGAGACGAGTGGCACTCGGGCCCGATACGCCGTGAAAGCAGTCGGTGACCGGCGCCGTATGCATGTGTTTCCGTTGCAATTGCAGCACGCCGGAATGTGGGTGCCATTCAAACAATGCATGCTGTAAATTTATTCAAATTACTTCTTGACTTTATTTTCAACGTCGAGTTTTATGAGATAAGCTTTACGCATACAGATTAAACCCGCGTTTTATTTATAAACGATAAGATGTAGCGATGATTGAAAATGTCCTGTGCCAATATAGTTTTGTGTTTCATTAGCTCCTGTACGTACCACCGCCTCATCGCTATTTCAATAGTTTACAAAAACAAATAGCGGTAGTATACATCGAAATATAATAAGTATGGAAGCGTAACTGTCGCTCAAACTGGTGCCACAAAATCTAGTGCCGAAGGCGGAGCTTATGATTTCAGTGGCGTTTCAGTGCCGGATCAGTCGGCTAGGCGACGTTGAGTTGAGAAGTATAAAAAAAATAATAACATTTAAATGGTTTCCGGCACTTTCCGGCATTGATTCTCAATATAAGTGTCGATTAGCACCTTGGCCACCAGGAACATGTTTTATTTTATTATTTAATTATTCCAATTACAATAATCCCATACTTTGGAGTGATGGTTGATGTTATCTGCATGTGCACGCTGTCGACTAAGATAATAAACTTGTTAAGCAAAGTAGAACGATGAATTAGTGTTCAAAAAACGAAGTGTAAATTGATTATTTATTTATTATTGCATTGTAGTCATGTTCATAATACATTAAGACAAGAACGTCGACGATTAAAATAGTCATACACCCGCAGTATCCTCGCATCACATGGCCTCTCCTCGCTGATGGAGAGCAAATTATATCAGTCAAATCATTTCGGAGAAATGTGTTTACATTTGTCCGAAATGATTTGCCTTTTTTTATATACCTTCTATACGTTCTGTCATGGGTAAAGAACAAGAATTAAAATAAATTCACATTTATTTTTGTAATATGTGTTTTGATTCAATTTTGGCCAATCATGACTTACAGACCTAAATCGAGTTTAATATTTCAATAGCAATAATACTCTATTTTTTTGTTCAGGTTAAAATCAAAACGGCAGAGACCAGTCTTATCTTTAGTGATAGTATGAGAAGCCTATTATTTCAAGAACTGGTAGACCTAAAGTGATCGTATACCGCGAGACCTGGTATAATTAGAAAGGCTGAGACTGGAATGATTGGTAGAGAGGAACAAATGCTTCACGTAGGACATGAACACGATCTTGACTGGTCGCGTTCCCCTGTATTCGGTTCGGGGTAAGAGAGGTTCCATATTTATGATTTAGTTTTAGGAAAAAGTGTCCAGCAGTAGATCTACTGATTTCTTTGTTATACTTTATTTAACTATTAATATTAACTTAACATCAAATTTTAGAACACGTTAATAAATATAATGTTCTAGTAGACTGAGTTCGACAAATTACTGACAAATAAAAATCATGTGTCAAATATATTCTAACCAGTCACAGCAAGTCAAACTTTTTTTATTGGTGAAATGGCATTAAACCTTGTGAAAATGACGCCTGCTTAAAATGATCCGAATATTGGATTGGTCAATGAAACATAAGACATTTCAGTTTCAACAACGTGGAAAATGGGTCATATTTCTACGTCAGTTTTGTATACGTTACCCTTCTATACTTATTATATTTCGATGGTAGTATATGATAAAAGAGTTGTAAAGAAATAATTATTTTACAAATGCTAAATGTTGTGTGTTCCCTGCCTTGAAGTTAGGAAAGTGAGAACACCTGACTTCAAAGCAAAGAAACTACATTTAGCCATCCCGTTGTAACAAAATGGTTCTATTTTCTCATGTCTCCAAAAGACGCTCCTATTGATTTTAATTTGCCGTGTTGTCTAACTCCTACGCAGTGCGCATCGGTTACGTCACGGACGCCCCCGCATCCAGGCTCAATGGGACGCAGGCGTAGCCTAAAAGGCATCGTTGCCAAACGAAGACTAAGTCATGTGGGTTCGAAACTTCAGGCGAAACTAAATATGCTAAATATTGATTCAAATAGTCAATGAAACTCAACGACCAGCAGACCATTTGACCCGAGTACGATTTTCTTTAGTATACGCCCTTTGTAAATGTCATTCTTTTTAAATGTCTAATAATAAAGTACCCATGTAACATAAGTACGGCAAACATCGCCGTCCATTTGACATGAAAATTCTTTCTCCCCAGCAGCGAGGTTACAGTCCTTTAACGACGTCATTACTATTCGAGAAAATATGACTCGCCTCGGTGGTTTTGCGCAATTTCGCATTGGTCGATACGGGGCATTAATCTAGCAAGGATCCAATCGCTTCTAACAGGTTTTTTTTGGTGATGGTTACATTTTTCTGCCAGGTTCATCATCCTTAGAGATGAGCCGATTGAGTCGTCAATTCGCACGGAGAGGAAGTGAAATAGAACCGGATTTATGTGTATGCCAAAAACACACCAGCATGATGGATAATGCAGATGGCAGTATGACAGTTTATCGTTCCGCAGCGGAAAGAGCCTGGCAATCGTTGTGACGTTCATGGTAACTATCTTGCTTGACCGGAGACGCCACTTAAAAATAATGGATGAATCGAATTGGTGGTCAAAATTTTTATACTTCCTAGCGGAAATAAAATTCTCCCGTACCGACGTCCCAGTTTGTTAAGGGAGTAAAGGGGCAACTTTACCGTGTCGAGAATGCTGGGTAATATTTTCGCCGGCATATTTACCTACGGCAAAGTAGCTAGCGACTATTTCAGTCGCAATGCGACCGTCATTTGTGTCATCGTTTGTGCACTGTGCAATGTGCAGTTTTGAATTTAACAAGCCGATGGTTCGTTGGCATAAATAGATGCGTTAACGTCAGACCTACATGTACATGTACTAAGAAGTAACATAGATATGTAACCTTGATGTAGCACATGATTAATTACAGCTAGGTAGTGCCTCGCCAGGAAATTACGTTTTCCCCGCTACTTCAGTTTTCCTCGTCACGGCAATCAACAGAAAAATAACGCAAGTACATAATTTAGACCGCAGAAAACCACATTATAAGCCATCGGTAAGGCAGTAAAATTATTTCCCGGGGGAAAAAACCCTCAACGTCACGTGCCATGCGGGGCATTATATGAATTATGCATCTTCATTGCATATTCAAAAGATAAGCTGATATATTTCTATAAAGCCTGTTATATTTGTGATAAGTGTTCACACAAAATGTGGCCCTTTTTATAGCAACTCTGTATTTTAACCTTGCAACCCTAAAATCATTCACCATTCATTCAATTTGCTTTTAACCAGAGGACGCGTGGTCGCGGAACATTTTTCGCACACTCCAGTGATATAAATGCAAAGGTCAATGTGAATAGTTGAATAAAATTGTGTGGCGCGTGCAAGAGCTCGGTTGCGGCTTCAAGTTATTTCAGACGCACCGAGGCATCCATGTATCGCGGTTGCATCATTACACCTAATATCAGTCCAACGTTGTTTGTTGTAATTCATTATATTCCCGCTCGATCCGCGAGTCCACTACGCATCACGGACTGCGTCCAAAGCGAAGCGTACATCCTGTACCGACAGGTACATCATCACAATTATACGCGCGACTATAATGCCATGCTGACACAGTAGATAAAATTAATTAAAGCCGGATTTCACGGTACAGGGACAAGGAGGACTGATGACACACTTAAACCTGTGGCTAGACAGCACAATAATAATAATTACCTAATAACTTAGCACTTATTTGCTCGTCGAAAAATCTGTAAAGTTTACATAATAATCGTCTTGGAATCGAGTGTATATCCGTTCTATTATATTCTCGTATTATTTTTCATTGCATACTTCCCGACGAAGCAGTTCAACTGTTAGACCAAGGATACGTGGAACACTTACACTAACAAGAACTTTAAATCGCATAGCGTAGAAATGCAATAAGAAAATTCAAAGTGCATGAATAATGTGAGTGTTTCACGTCGCGACGTCATTAGAAAATTGTCCAGGGATGGAAACTTGTGTGTATGTAGTCGAGAGATGCTTGAGAGTGAGACGGGCTCCGAGTGTGTATTCAAGGAAGTTGGCTCAGAGCGTTCCTGCTGCTCGCGGCTGCCCGCTTTGAGCTAGAATACTGTACATGCGACCTAATTAGCCTCACATGAAAATATTTTACACGATATGGTTCAGAGACGTAAATTATGATATTTATACTATATACATACTCGTACTTCTATTAACAGAACTGCATAATAGATTCTAGGGCATTTCCACTACCTCTTAATATTATTTTAAAATTTTCAAAATGTGGCTTGCATAGGGTGCTTGTCTAGCTCGAATGCATACCATGACTTTCAGTGCAGTAACCTCTTCGCCTGAAAGTACGATTGATTGATTTTTGGCAAAGTTGCGTTCGGCGCTCGGGGTCACAAACTTGGATTATTCATTGGGCCAGCATCATAAACATCAAGTCTGCAAAAAATCAGAACTACCGGATTTGACGCAAGCTCTGATGTATTAAAGTTACTGAATTATTTGAATTTAGACAAATGAAAAGAACTATCTACTCGTATGTTTCAAGGACGATCAGTAGCAGTTTTTAATCTGACAATCACTATTCATATATAGAAAACAATCAAATTATGACAAAAAAACAGTAAATTAATAAATATACTCAAAATCTTAGACAGATATGACACTTGAAAGTTTCGAAAATGATGTATTTTTTTTTACTAAAAGTAAATTAAAAACCACCATCAGGATTTTTATGTTATAATAAACTAAAAATTATACGACAAAAATGAACCTAACGCAATATTTCACGACCAAAACAGCAAAGTCCTCGGTTTTCCATATAATGGTAATACGGGCTCAATTAGTATGGAACGTTTTCAGGACTCGGTTTTTATGCTGTACCTATCTACTTTGAAACCCATTTTTTATCTTTTGTGTTGTTCTAATTGTAGTTGTTCCACATACACATTTGTTCCTGATTCGAATGGCATCATGAAAAATTATGCATATTTCTATAATTGGGAGTGATCGAATTAATTTTAGAATTAGAAAAAAGTATAACATTAAAAACATTAAATGGTTACAACAGGCGGTCTTATTGCTTTAAAGCGATCTCTTCCAGACAACTTTTGGGTAGCAGGATGAAGCTAGTTACATTTTAATACGAGCTCTCGATCCAACCTTAATAACCGGATGCCGATACATTAACGTGTAACGCAGCCATCGGTCATGTTGGTTAAGCGTGGACCGCAAAGATTCATAGTTTCTAGCTTGTTTACTATAACGGAATACGGCCTTGCGGCGTCGTAACTGTTATCGGAGTTATTCAATAATTGTTCATAGCCTATATGAGAATAAAAGGGCCCGTATTGTAAGTATTCATCGATGAATGCACTTATGTACGTCATGCAAGCGACCCTACTTCGGGTTAAAGACATTTATTACTCAAAAGAACTTAATTCTTTTGTTAAGCTATCAGACAATAACGAGATAAGATTCGAGTTAAGAGGTCGAGCTTGCCGATAGTTTGTTTACTTATGTACGTAAAATACGTGTATAAATGAATTAACAATTCTCAGAATTACTTTCGTTAAACATGTGTCATCCTTCCTGTGACACAGTTACTGTTTTCTCTACTTAGCGTATTTTAACAAGGTTTCCACGCTAAAGCACGCACGTCAAGCGAAAGGCAGCAATCAAGTGGAATTAAGTCTGTTTCAAGATTCCACCTGTGAACAAATTCGTGTTAGTAATGAGAGGCATTCAGGTGATTGTGTCGCAGGTTCGTGGCGGGATTCTTGGTCGGTCGGGTAAGTGCAGGATGGGGCTATTTGCTGTACACGTGGAAGCTAGGCCTTGGCGTGGGAACGTCGCACCTGTCTCTGTCGCGTGAATGCCTTCGAAATTGTTCCGTGTTATTTCAATGGCTATCGACTATCATTAATGCACTATTTAATTTATTTGAATTCGCGATAAATGACGTTGTTATATTATACATATGAGGGTACGTGAGTATCGGTTTTGGAATATATATCGGTATTATTTCATAACTTTAATAGGTGTGAAATGAACAAATACTTGATTGAAGAATTTTTAATATCAAATGCCCGTCCTGGTACGTACGAGTATGTTTGTGAAACTCATTGCAGTAACAATAACTAATAGTAGTATCAGATTCTTAAGTAAATTGGTAATAGTTAGTCCTTGTGGTTCATCTCAAATAATTAAATAGATCATCGAAATCGGGAAGAACCGCATTATTAAGGCGATATATTTTCGAGGTGTAAATAAAATTATGCTGAAAGTACCTTCTTTCAAATAAAGAAATAAAAATGAAATCGGTTTACGTGATAAAGAAATATCCTTGAAAAACCACCATACATACTAAGTTATTCAGTCGCTCAAATTTGTAACAAATTTCGCCGATAGATGGCGCTGTACCCATGACGTTCAACTTCTACAACATGTTGTTGTGGACCGGTACACATCTGTGTCCGGACGGAACCCTCGGTGCGCAAGGCGAACTCGCACCGTTTTTTTTCTTTTTGAAACTGATTATGGCTTTATGGGCCGGACCCGATAAAGCGATAGGAGTGCGCGGTTGGAGAGTGCCTGAGGAAAATCGAGAGGAAACCTCACTAACCTTTCTTAGGATCCATATTGAACTTCTTCCTGCCTATGCTCATCTGTTTGGCTTTGCTGTTCTGTTTGCACTCCTCCTGCCCGTCCAGGGCCTCCAGCTCAGCGACCACCTCGCCGAGCTCATCTTTGAGTTGCTGAAACAAAGAGAAACTCAATAAGCACTTTTTTTTAACCTGACCGTAGCTTTCTAGGCCGGGCCCCAATAAAGCGATAGGAGTGCGCGGTTGGAGAATAGCCTGGGGAAAATCCAGAGGAGGCCTCCGACACGAGAACTCGGCAGTTAAACACTGGAATACACTAAGTGTGCGCTCCAGTGAGATTGGTTGAGTGGCTTAAACCGAATCTGAGGTGTGAGTTTAATAAGAACAGTGACGACCACATTGGCCTAGTTGGTAGTGGCTCTATTTACATAGTGGTGGAGGCTTCGAGTCCAGGTAAAAAGGCGTTATAAGAAAGAATATTTGTGTCAGAGTCTTGATGTTTTATGTGAACTTATATAATTTACTTATTTATATTAACTACTACTTATATATATCGTCGTCTGTACCCCGAGTAGAAGCTTTAAGTACTTAGTTTGGGACTAAGTCGAGGGCAAAATTGTCCCTGTATTTGCACACTTATTTATGTATCAAAACATGGCAATAAAACTAACCTAGGTACAGAAAGCACCTAACTAGAGCTGTAGACTTAGTTGGTACGATCTTGTTCGTAAGTACATAGGCAAAGTAGGATAATTTCAGTTTTACGATTTTAACTATTATTAATTATCATGCATTTATTTAAAAACAAGATGTCACGAGTATTTAGTAGTATGGAGTCCGCGCAATTAACCCTGAAACTCTATTAGAGAATATCTCATTAGAGATGTATAATAAATTATACTGCAATTCCTGAAGCAGGCGCCACGGCCGGACGGGCAAAGCAGGACAATGAGAAGCTCAGTGCACACTGCAAGGCGTTTAGAACATCCGACGAATAGAATCGTTTAATATTTATTAGAAATTTAGCACGCATGCCATGAACTGGAAAATATTAAAGTCACGTTAATGTTGTTTTTTCCTTATTTACGGCACACAGCGTTTAACACAAACAGCGATTAGAACACAATTCAAATTAATTCAAATGGTACCATATATTCGTGTTTAAAAGATAATTACTGTGGTGAACACATAAACAACCAACTAGGAGGTAGGGGTAGCTGGAAAGGATTCGGAACTTAATGGAAGTTTACAGATTTATTTGGGGGTACACTAGGAAAACTATCCTAAGTTTCCATCTCGAGGACCCTGTGCTGCCTTGGGGGCAAACCCTGTGAACCATATTTTCAGGCCTACTATTAACGGGGATTCAGCCGATCAAAGTTATAGTATGGATGCAAATTTACAAAAATTCGTCTCCTTCAAGGTTTTCCTCGGCATGGCTTCTATAGACCTAAAATGAGTATTCATGTATTCCTCTTTGTCT
The DNA here is from genome assembly GCA_963556455.1 of Epiblema foenella. Taxonomy (NCBI): domain Eukaryota; kingdom Metazoa; phylum Arthropoda; class Insecta; order Lepidoptera; family Tortricidae; genus Epiblema; species Epiblema foenella. The sequence goes on from OY747106.1 coordinate 13,704,493, forward strand.
CCAAAATATGAACTTATTGGTTTTAAGAAATGGGGGGGGGGGACTGTTGCCATTTCTGTCCTAATCTCAGGTTCTATCACAGTAATCAGTATGTGTAAGGTGTCGTTTGAAAGCTTATTAAACGTACAACAATTGCTTCTGTAAGCCTTATAACATAAATACAGTATTTTTTTTAAATATTTGAATCACTCGTGTCTATTCTGGTCAAGTTCCTTATGAGTTTTTAAACCTACGAGTAATGTTTGTGATAGTTCAAGAAACACATTATGATATGATAATTATGGTATTTCCAGTTACATAAACGTTTCAGTTCGATCCAGCGTCTAATTACGAGTGAACGTCGTTCGCCTCGGAAATTCCGGCAAACAGCGCGACCTCAAAATCACAAAAATCTTTCCTCTAAGCGCCGGCAACGTGAAAATCGTCATTTCGATCGTAACTATAGGAGCTCAATATTCCACGGTTTACAAGGCTCTTTGACCACCCAAGCTGTTAGCTCTCGAATGGTTGCCTTTTAATGTTGTCGATTCTCCTCTCATTTGCCGAGGAAGGGGTTACGATGAAATTAATAGTTACACGCAAAAACATCTCTCGCTAAGCGACGACGGGTAATTAAAGCAATTTTGTCGAAAGGGGACTAAATTTAGGTAAATTAAGAGGACCAAGTTCTAGTAGTACGCGAGCTTTCATAAATAATACTGAAAGGTCTAGCCGAAATAAAAAGTAGAGTGAATCAAAAACAGTGGTGGGGAAATAAAATAATCGTTACCTATCTAAATTCGAAACAACGGAACTAACAAACTGCAAAGATCACTTCATTGAACAGAAGTCGCAAGTGTAAAATGAATTGAGAAAGAAAAATTCAATAGAACAACATTCATAATATTATATAGGTATAAACGTAAACCTTTATACGTCAAGTAAATAATCGGAGTCAAAAGATTTGCTACTCCTATTGAGACACTCCTTATACCATATTCCATATACACTTTTTGTATTGCTTTTGTACACGTATCTCTAGTAAAGTTACAGTTGACATAATTACTACAAGCTGTACATGGTGACTGATATGGCAGCAATATTACATTATGATTAGAAAGAGAAAAACAAACAAAGAGTGAGGAGCGAGTTCTTTAGTGTAACTAACTAGGAACGAGTAAACAATGCGCGCCACCGCCACGGTCTAGCTGCTAGCTTCCAGTAGGTACGCTAAGCTAACATAGTTTGCGGTCCACTATCTATTCCCCCTGAGACATGATACCGACCCTTCTCGTCTAGACAATGAAGTAATAGCAAACATTCTAGCGCAGAGACGCCTACAGAATTCAACCTCATATCATAATAAAAGATTAATCTTATAAGTTGTTTTATTGATCGTGTAACGTTGTTCTTGCCCCCTAGCAACAATTCAACATACCAACTAATAAACCCATTGCACTTTAAACTCTGTCGACTCGGGTAAAAACCCCTTGATAGCCTTATCCTGTAAAATACAAACATAAGACATATACCTAACTCGTGTACACGCCGATTAATCTTATTTGTGAACATTTCCTCGAATCTACTCGTAACATTTTTAGAATGTAAAAAACTACGTTTAGTTTAACCTACGCATTGTCAAATTCGTTCACCAAGGTAAAGCTGCAAATAATAAAATGAACAACTTGAATACAAGAGAGGTCTGATTGTGCACTTGCAACAAACAAATAAGGCACAAACAATGTCATTACAGAAAAGGCTCGGTTTCCTGGCAGGACAATCCAGTGTAACAGCTGAATAAAACAATAACACCGAGTACCTGCTCCTAAGCGGTCTGCTCTGCTGGCGAATGTTGCAACGTGACCATTTTGGAGAGAGCAACAAGGTTGACAATGAAATGGATGTCGTTTTATGGATTTATCAACACGTTTGCAGCCTAGACGCCTATGTCGTTTAATATGCCATGTCTAGACGAGTTTTTTCAGTGGAGCAGGTGCGTGGATTCCACATCGGTGAGAAAACCCTCGGGGGTGCAAAGCTGCTAGCTTTAGCCGAAGGTAATAAAAGAAGATATACTGGAATTACCCCAAGCCCTTGGTTAAGGCGGGGTATTATAGAGAACATATATTATTACGTTTTAAAATCAGCTACTTACACAAATTGCTAAATATAGTAAACGATTTGTTATGTGTTATGTACCTACTCATTAAACAACATTTCGAACAAAAACAACCTTGCAAATGTGATTTAATAGTTTGCCCTTTACCCGCATTCTCAACACATGCACTCACTAGAACCAGGTGCCTAACTGCCTGTGTGTATATAGTTAGTTAACTGCAGCGCAAACTCACGCGATTACCATTTATCACCATGATTACATCAATAATAACAGTTCCTGAGGAGTTGGTCTTTTCTTTTAGTTTCCAAGTTTAATTTTCAAATTCGTTGAAGACGAGTGTAGTTTTTATTATATCTTTCATTACATTATATAAATAAGACAAAGACAGATGTATCAAGTACGACGTAACTTTTCTATATTAAGACTTTCGCTGTAAACTTGTAATGAACCTTTCACCAATATCATGTTATCAAAAGTGAATGTACTAAAGTCATCCTCCATGTGCTCCGTGTCATCAGACCTATACACTGAACATAATGTAACAATAGTACTTTCACTAGTCAGTAGCCAAGTCTAGTCCAAGATACAGCACACAAGAAGCTATTTTGGTCGAGTGTCGGATGGAGTGCGATTGTAGCTATATTTGACGATTGAGGGTCGAGGTCAGCGTCGTATTTCTACGTTAAAAAGATCACTAGGAGAGTCAACTGCGTCGAAGCGGTATACACATGAAGCAGTGTCCCTCAAGATTAATTGCAGTAAGGCTATCTCGTCTAGACCATCGGCTAAAGATAAAATGTTCTTGTTCAAGCGGTTGCATGACTAACACACGCAGTAGATGCGGATACCCGATAGAAATAACTAAATTTATCGGGTACGGTAGTACATCGTGGATGTGATTTGTCGTGTCGCGCGGCTCATTTGGATGCGACGAAAGTTGAGCCAGTAATGGGCTCCGATTAAGTCGCACGTCGTATAAATAACCGGCGACACGAAATGTTGCGGCGTTAGTAAATAGCGAACACGTGGTCCGCCTTCAAACGTCGCTAAACGTTCACGGATTATACTCTCAAATCAAAACAAACACGGCTAAAGTAACCATCGATGAGAAAACTGACCTAAAATAATTACTGGAATTTCTGCTTCAACGGTTCACACGGACAGTCCTGTCCTAACAATTGTTCCAACCGTAACCGGCTCTATGAAGATGCATGAAAAAGTTTACTCATTTAAAAACTTATTCACTGCAAATTCTAACCAAACGATCGAAAGTTAATTTTTGTGTCCTCCTTTCTCGACATTTTAGTATTACTAGAAAACTGCTCAATGTTAGATTGCCCCGATGAATTTACATTATCTTGCACTTTCTATGGTATGCCAAATCAGTCGGATTATGCAATAATTTTATGTAATAAAGCAAGAATCAGCATTTATAGAGCATGCTAAATTAAGAGCGATTTTCTGATTTGGGCGCAACAAAAACTCGAAAGACAATAAGTTGCGTAATCAATTTGCGACATGTAGTCAGAGTCCAAGACGAACTGAGAGTATCTAGTTCAACAAACACAAGCCGAACATTGGACATCATTAACCGAGCCGATCGTTCAAACGCAATAAAAGGACCCACATCATCGAAACAAATTGAAAGGTCAAAGGGAGAAATGAACAATTAAAAGATACGGTAAGCACATTACAGACGAAAACCTGTTTATATCTTTAAAAATAGTTTGTTACGTGATCCCACATGTAACTAATTAGCTTTAGAATACACATGGCGCCGTACGTTACTTGATTCCATAGTGATAATAAACAACATCGTGATGAATATAACCATACCTGCCAAGATTACCATTTTATTTTTACGGGGAGACGCCGTTACGCTTACCACCTAGATGGAACTGAACAGAGCACTCGGCAACTTATTTCATATTGATCTTTAACATTAACGTTTGCACTCAGAACACGTATCAATTCAAAAGCCATATAGGAACAAACATGTGCATCTATATTCGAACAGTTAAACGCGTGTAGCGTGGACAAAATAGAACATGGGGAGGGTTGGAATGGCGCAGCACGTGACCCACATAGTTAAAAAGTTTAAAATTGCCTACAGGCACAAGACGAATACTAACGCGGGAATTCAATGACCTGTAAGTCTGTGTATGTAGGTAAGTACTATATATCTCGTAATATACCCACATCATCGCTTGTAACATTGTTTTTTAACCGACTTCAAAAAAAGGAGGAGATTCTCAATTCGGTTGCATGTTGTTTTTTTTTTAAGTGTGTTACCTCAGAACTCCGTCTTTTATGAACCGAATTGCAAAATTATTTGTTTGTTGGAAAGCATATGCTTCAAGGTTGGTCCCATTGTTACCACGATCTTATTCTGATGGTGCGATCCATGAGGAATTGAGGGAACTCCTTAAAAATTCAAGGGAATCATATAGCGATTTTAGTATTTTCGGTAATAAATCGAACAATTGCATTCAGAAAATAACATTTGGTGAACGGGAACTGATAAAGAAGGTCACGGATGGTCATCCAAAACTCCTAGTGTTTCATGGATGGCATTAAGATATTTCGATCAAGTTACTGAAGCGTCTATGACGAATTCAATTTAAATGGTCTTGATGTAATGTCACCATCAACCTGATCTGATAAATGAAGCCAGCAACGCAACGGAACTCCGTTATAAAACAGCCTAGCCGTGTTTGAGCGTATTGAAATCGTTATGAGATGCTCTCTGGTACTAATAAATTACTAATTATATTATATTATTATTATTCATTTGGTATTCACTAATAAATTTTTTAATAAAAAAATAAAACCGACTCCAAAAAAACACTAAAAAGTAAAAAATAATTGCCTTAGTGCTAATATGAGATTTTACGCTTATTATTGAACAATGTGGACGTAACTATCTTAATTTTTGTAGTCGGTGCCTTTTCGTCAACGTTAAACAATTTCGTTGGATGGCATCCGTAAACCTGAGGTCGATCGATGCAAGCCACCTTCAAAAAACCTCTAATCATAACTTAAAGAGGCTGTCATATTTTCCAATCTTGTTATTCGTGCAATCATCTTCACTGGACCTATTGAGATAGACCATAAATCCATATCAAGAGCAAATGCAAGAGCAATCATGCAATTGAAACTGCAAACCTCTATTTGCAATTTCGCCACCGCCTATTGACCGTTTATTGACTTAGCGCATTTAGAGTAAATTATTTAATTACAATCACTGCGTCTGGTGTCTTAAGTATTGATATAAATGAATCACTGTAGTGTACCTAATATTTTAAAGTGCTGTGCATGTAAAGAGAGAGAACACGCAAATCCTTAGAGACTTTCCCCTATTAATTCGCTTTCGCAGTACTTTGCGTTTAGTTTCACGTTTGATTGCAAGATCCGTAAGAAATAGGGTCACGATTGAAGTAAACGTAATGAAAATTCTCATTGTCACAAACTTTTGGGCTTAACCAGCCTGGGAATGTCATAGAGAAAGTTATTTTACAAAACACGCGAAATCTAGCTGTATTATCTATGCCAGCGAAATAAAATTCGTTATTCTATTGTTTGCGAAACTTAACTTTCTATTATTCGTTTTGACATTTAAAACATGCAACCATGAGAGTTAGTTCCACTATACACGGCTAAGGCAGACATAACTTTTATGTCACAAGTGTTCGAGTAATAATTGTACTTATGGATGAACTTTTAGCTAATAGGATCCAACAAAGTGTCCTGTAGGAGAAGGTCGCGGTATAAAGTTACACAAACAAAAGAGCAGTTAGCAGACACCCCAAAAGCGAGTGGAGGTTCACGTGAGACAAACAGTCCTTCGTACCCTCGTGTTTACAAACTTATTCCCCCTCGCTATACAAAATGATGTAAACACAGGATATTAATATTTTTTGATGGATCAAATATAATTTAGCACTTAGTACCTACCTACTTATACTATACCTACTTACTTTTGAAAGGCAACAAATTGTTATTTTGTGAAATGTTCAGAAAACAATCGCACTTTTAATTTTATGCAAAATGGCTGGTGTCTTAAATGGTTTGCTTATAAAATGTGTCTAACAATAGGCCCCAGGTGATTACTCAAGCATTAATGACGGGCCATCGGCCTAATGGGCTAGCTAATGTATGCCAGGTTATTAATAATATTGGGTTACAAGGGGTCGGACGTTTTCAGACGAGTTGAATACATAGTCAATAGGTATATGCTACACATTGTACGGCATGTTGCATATCGATTAAATACAAAATTGGCAACCGCACTGTCTTCTCTTCTCGAAAACCTCACGAATTTCGAATTAATTGCCATACGATAAATAAATAAATAATTAATTGCTATATGTTTAAATTTTGTAGAGAACTCAAATCCATGAAATGAATTAAAACTTATTTAATTTGAAGTGAAGTTACATGTGTGTACTGACATGCTCACATACGACATCAAATTGTGAATTGGGCTTAATCCAACATGCAAAAATTACAATCTTAAGAAATGTAATAAACGCAAATGATGAAACATGTGAAAGATCTTAATACAATATGTCCAATTATTCTAACAAACTTAACACTTTTTTTAATATATTATATTGGCCACGTTCCTAACTACACACAACATGAAATAAATGGTTGTCAATGTAATCAGAACGCCACAGTGGCCTTGGTCAAGATTGTTTCATTAAAGGTACATATTTATTTGATGACGTCAATAAGTAAAGTATTATTAGCTAGTTCGAATAGGATGGCCGACATTCCTTACCCGTATAGTTATGGATTGCTAAGTTTTTATAAATTGGCAATTAGTATCAGTGTTTTACTTAAAAACAGCAATCAAAGCTTATTACATGAAATCTCGTCACTGAAAACAATTTATCACATAACGAATGTAATAACCAATTTGCAGAATGACACTCAGTTGTGCAATTAAACGTTGCACAAGTGAACACATCCTAATCAGATCCCAGAGGTAATTTAATACATCTAAACACAGTTATTGTACTAACTAGAAACTAGTAATGTAGTAACATATTTCATATTAGAGTATAACAACATGTTAAGTGTAAAAGTAGCCCTCAAAGTAGGCTATTTTTATTTTATTACCGGATCAATAATAATAATAAAAAATCCACTTTTTAAACGAACCTTCAGTAAAAAAAAGTTTATATTAAATGTCAGAAAAACTAAAAAGATTGGGAGGCACTTGTGTTCAAAATTATCAAGGCAAAGGGATAGACGGACGGAGTTGGGCAAACATGACTTCCGAACAATAAACATCGTCTCATACATGGCCCAGATATTAAGACAATAAAGATAAGAGCCCTCACAATTCACTCGGCTAAGGCCGAATATTTTTGGTGCTTTCTTGTGGCCTAGTGATATTTGCGACTGTAGCGGATCGTCCCGTCTGCCAATGCTGTTATTATTGGACGAGCCATTTTTGGATGAACTATGATATTTTCAAGTGCATATTTTCACAGTATCCCGACTCATTTATGTTATTCCAATGGTCGCATATCAATGCATATTCATATTATCAAATAGTTAAATACAAATGCAAACAGAGAACTGAATTAATTTTGGAAAAGGAGGCCAAGATCAGTCTGCAATCATGAAAGTGAATGTTTCAAACACTGAAACAACATCATTTAGAAATAAAAGACAGAAAATTAAGTATTTTATTATAAGTACCCATATTATTTAAAGTTACGGTTGTACAGTATTCACTGATAAGAAACGTGGATACTTGGTAATAAAAAATATCAACATCTTGATGCTCATCACTACATAGTATAAAACAAAGTCGCTTTCTCTGTCCCTATATCCCTATGTATGCTTAAATCTTTATGTTATCTTAAACTACACAACGGATTTTGATGCGGTTTTTTTTAAAAGATAGAGTGATTGAAGAGGAAGATTTATATGTATAATAACATCCATTAAATAGTGCACCCGTGCGAAGCCGGGGCGGGTCGCTAGTATAAATAAAGTAAAGTATGATGTCAAACGTTTGATGTGTTCTGAGAAATAATTAAAGTATATCTTGTGAAGATTAATTAATCCTAGAGTACGGTTAATTGGCAGGCATAAATGACATCCACCGTTAAACATAATATTAAGAATAATGGCAGCGGGAGGATAGTTTCCAGGGTACGCTCGCAGCGGGAATGTCCATAAAACTGATACCGTAACTTAATCAAGAAGTTGGATCCAAGACGACTCAGCGCAAGATTCTATCCCGTAATAACTTTTCCAATCTCTTCCGGGATTAGATAGTAACACTGTACTGTCAACTTGGTAATTAATAAAAAGAAATTGTGAGTCTCGAAAATACGTCATACCTACTGGTGTTTCTAGCATGAAATAACATGAATTAAGCAAAATCATTGGATAGCTATCGAGAATGACGTCAACTCTGTGTGTGTGTCCTTCATAATAGACATGACTACTAACAAGGAATGGAACAATTTTTGTGACAAATCGAGAATTACTGCGTTTTGTTCCCTTTACAAGGAGTCCAATATCGTCCTTAGTTCTTTTGGAATTACTTTTCCTTTGTTCGGCTTCGGCAAATGAATCGATAAATAATCGATTTAGTGCGAAAAGACACCGAAATAATGTGACATATTTGTACGTTTTTGCGTTTTTCGAAAAAAGTTTTCACTTTTAAAAAAAATCATCATATAGTCCAGGTCTCCAAAGAAGCGTCTTGATGAAGGCTATACCATTAAGACGCTTCTTTGGAGACATGGACCATTCACGTACCTCTAAAACTACCGACACCAGGCCGATGTCTCACTCTGGCTGAAATTGGGAGATATACTGAAGCGATCGAAATAGTACATTTTGATGCAAGTGCGGAAGGTATGTCATTTTGCACGAGTCCCGAGTTGTCATGATCCGAGCCGTAAGGCGAGGGACAATACCCGGGACGAGTGAAAATGACACTTCCGCAGGTGTATCAAATGACGATTTTTATACAGTTACGAAAAAAAATCAAAAAAAAAATCTAAGTAAAACAGTAATATCTAAATAAAAGAGACAAAACAAAATCTGTTTACTTGCCATTATTGGCTTTTCAGGTACTTGGTCTACATCTGGCGTAGTTTATATATACATTTTATTTAACAATTGTATAAATCGCACATATCACAAAAATATTATTAAAATAAATTTGTCATTACAAAATTAATTCGTTAAACTATGAGTGAAAGAGGAGGTAATTAAAAAAAGTTGGTTTAACTTTTAATTGATAGATTTTTGTCAACATGCCATGGTTGTCAGCATTCAGCCAAAGCAAAAACAATTTTGGGAGAGGTTTTAAGCACATGGTTAGTATATTACATTTAAACATGAAAAATCATTTTTGTTTAATTTTAAACATAATTTATATCAATTTCATTTGTAAATAAAAGTGTTTTGGCGAAAAAAAAACAAGCGGTTATTCATCCGGCGCGGGGTCTTACATAATACTTTATTAATCGGAGGTCACGCATAATACTCGTTTCCGGTCATTGGTCTACTCAATCAGGCAACTTTTTGAAAACAGTTACATTTTTTAATATTCATCAATCCTTTAACTTGTCTAATATGCAATTTTAATGTTTTAAATATATAATAGAAGTATAGTTTTAATGCCAAATGCTTTCTTAAATAAATAAGTAAACTGGTTGAACCTAAAACCAACAGTTTTGAAACAATTGGAAAAGTAAAAAGCACTAGTGCACGAAATCCAACTTTTTGAGCAACTGTATTAAAAAAACATTTTCAATGTTAAAATGAGAAACACATGCATGCAACAAAGTTACGATATATTAATTTTTAACACTCAATTTTTGTTTCAGGAACAACGAAAAGAACGCGGGTCTCTGTTTTAAGAATATCGTACCCTATGTATCACCTAACTCGATGGAATCGTTAATATCTGGAAATACATTATCCTCAGCTAAGAACTATGTAACACAACTACAAGCTTTATTTGCATATTCAATGACACTTACACAAGCAGATATTTTTAGTTCATTACGTACCTACAACACGATAAACAACCTTTGAAGGCTTGTACATTGGACCTCCATGGTTGATATCGATCAATAACCAGTCCTAAGGAAATTCTTTACTGTGGCAAAATGCAAAGAGTAACCCCCTTATTCATAAACGTCTATCAAACCTATATTAGTTAACTAGCCGCTAAAGTTTGTTTATCCTTATCTGTCACTTTGACACATGTGCTTATGAGACAGTGACAACAGACATTTAGTTAGCAGAGGTTTGTTAAGTTTTATGAATAAGGGGATAAGAATGCACATTCGTATAGGTAATACAATCAAAGAATCATAATGTACGTGTATGACTCAGTCGGGACAGACTATACAATTGAATAGTGCCTTGGGTTCTTGATTCTGAGAAAGCTCCTCGCAATATTAACTAATGTATATGTCTGGTACTTACTTAATGGTTTTTTTATTTGGAATTTCCATATTTTGTTATGAGTAACAATCTAATACTTCATTTAAGTATTTACAAAAAAATTACCATTTCTTTCCCTTGCTTATAAACTCGAAAGATTAGGAGGAAGAGGAGGATGTTTCTTACTTTGTCGAAAACTGCGATTTGGAAGAAATTTTCTAGTATTATCGCTAAAGTAGAGGGACACGTGAGCTATAAAATATATACGGGGTAGAAGCTATTAAGCTAGTAATACATAATTGAGATGCTTAGTTGCAAAGCAATTCAACGGAATTGGATTGATATTACGGAGACAAAGACCGTAAACAGGATCTGAGGATAAACGATGATTTATTCATTTTACACGGTCAACAACGGTTAGTGGGCAGTGATTTCATCGGTTCGGCGCAAGAATGACGGAGCGAGGGTGACCCGAGATCGTAAAACACATTGTATGACATACATGCTTCATTCAACACCGTGAGTAAATCGCCAGCGCCTCTGGTTACAATAGAACCCTGGTTTACGCCTACCTATATAAAAATACCTGCATTTCATTTTGTCCTATTTAAGTGTATCCTACATGGTCACTGAACATCACATTGTCATGTCCAGTGGTATGTAAGAAATGACTGAAATTTAACAGTCTATCTCGCCTAATATTTTGTTAATTAGACCAAATGTTTGCACCTACGGGTTAGATATACGTGAGTAATCTTACGGCAAAACTGAGATTCTGGTTTTACCTGTAAAAAACAAAACGACATATTAGTACAACATATTCTACAACACACTGTATAGATCCGCTTTATGTCGACTTCTTATTTCCTTTGCAGTGACTGAAAAATTATTCACTCTTATGGAGAAAGAAATGAAAGGCAGAAATAATAACAGCAAAAAGTAAAACTGAGCAGACTACAGTCCCAACAAGACGAAACAACAACACACAATGGGTTCATATTTCCGGTGCGGCTCTGAACAACTTCCAGAGACTCGCTCCGCAGACTCCAACAATCAGCGTGTAAATTAAGGCCGATTTTTGAATCTGGCAAACCGCCAAAAGGGAGACATTTAAGAAATTTATACCATGCCAAGCGGCCGCTTGTCGATAGACAATAATAAGACTCATTTGTTGGCCCAGTTTCAGCAATGCGCAAATGTGGTTGAACCAGTTATAATTTTATTTTATTGAATATTAATTATTGCGAAGCTGAGTGAGCTAATACACACAAAAGCGATTTCGCTCATTATCATAAGTATACATGGATGCGCTGAATACATCGCTTAGACTTAAGTTAGGTTTTGACGACCGTCAATTAGTTATTCACAAAACGAAATCATTTATTATGTAATTCTTTGACTTATATTCCGCGGTTGATCTAAGTCAGATAGCAAGAATAATTTAAAAAAAAATTGTTTAACTTGATATGACTTCGATTTTCCATTCTAGACGAATTGTAACTAAGGCAAAATCCTTAAATTCGAATATCGTGTAATTTTAAATACGTTTAAGAGGGAGTTTAAATAAGTTACGGTATAATTGATATAAGAAAATTAAATATAGTTGGCTACTTTACTTATAGACATAGACACACACGAACCATTTAGATTTATTATTCGGATATAAAGACTACTACGCTAAAAAAATCATCGGTTCATCCTTGCATAACCGAAGACATAAAACCTCGTGTTCGTATTCTGGATATATTCCCGGATACATAGTAAAGCCATCCTCAGCTATCCCTAACGAGCCAATATGAGACGGTCTGTATGGGAGCTGGGATCCCTCGCAGATGCAAAGCCCGCGGACAACGCCCCATGAATTCAACAACATCCAATACCACTGAATGATATTTGAAACGCCAATAAATAATAGTTCATCCAAATTCCCGACGAAACAAAAGCGTTGACACTGTATACAGAATGACACCGGAAACACAAGAAATTATTTGATATGTCAAAGTATTGAAATTGAAAGGCAAAACTGAATAAAGACGAAAGCAAAGTTTCTACACGCAGTATTGAAAAAAACATACAACTTGGCCACATTACACCACAGGACGTTTTGTCATCCCTGTCATGTGTCACAAGTGATAGGTTGACCATGATTTAAAAAGTAATGCGGTTATTATTGAAAAGGCGATCATCTGTAGAGTCGGAAAACTGTACTTCTAATTACGTTTCCGATTTCACTCTGTTTATAAAGTTACAGAGATGAAAGGCTGCTTCGATTTTGAGTTATAAGAAGATATAAAATTCAAATACTAGATCATACATGCTAAACTAAAATACAATATAACGATCAACTAACTTTCGTTGATTAGCTCAGCAAACAAATTATAACTTTTATTTATTATAGGTACTAGCGTTAATACACGATACGTCTCTATATGAGAACATAAATAAACGTTATCTTGATGTAAGCAAATTCTACAATATTAAAATAATAATGAACAATTCGTCGAACTACATATTGCGATATGTGAATACCCAGATTAACTCATTTGAATCCATTGTTTACGAATGCATGAGATTTAAAATTGCTTTGAACTGCACCTTCAACGGAGAACAATTGTAACCAAAAATTGCTTTGAAACTTATTTTCGAAAAGTAATACCTACATATGTAATTTGCATTGCATAGATTTTGATGCGATATTTCTGTAATAAATAGGGTTCACTGAACGACCTGTGAATTTATTCGATCGCAATACTCTTTCATTGGCTGGCTTCTGGATTATCATACATAACTAATCAGCTGTCGCGGCAAAGCTTCTTAGCGAGCAGAAAAATGCAAGAATGTGCAAAAGGTTAATACATACGAGCCAACAAGAATGTTAGTTTCACTTAACTTTCAAGTGGCATGATAAAGAAGCCATATGGCGGAACACGTGTTGTCAAACGTTCGTTTATGTAACGACCCTGACCGTGAATCTCAGCTCTCAATCTATAATAACCGAATACATCGATGTCTTTACGTTTTAACACCCCTATGTCCTAAAACTTCCGATTCGGAACAATGAGTTCTGAGTTCCCCCTGCTATTTTGTTATACATGTTTCATATCGATATTTCACAGCAAAAAATATCTCTGCGCAAAAGCGTTTAACACATAATAGCCCCTAAACTAAATGAACGTGGCCGATGTCTTGGCGGTCTCACGATAAAGGGCAATTACTGCTTTAGCCCCGCTTCTTAGGAAATTAGTGCGCCCCATGGGAGCATGGCAGTAGCTCCTGCACGAAACAGACAGCTCAAGTGGCCCGCTTCGTTACGCTACATTGACAACGAAACGAGCCATATTATTGTCTTAGTATTTACGATTGCTCTATGTCAAAACAATTGACACATACAATAATGCTCATACTAAAACAGATGGCTGTATTACGAGCTTTTGGTATTAAAAAAAATATATTTTATGAGGGGAGGTGACAGCGTGTCTTTTGACGTAAAGGCAATTTGTTGATATTACTTTAGAACACCACCCCATCGCTCTGAGCTCGCACGGGCTCGGCGGCTCGTTTTAGTTTACGGTTGTGAATAGAATTTATTGCCAACGTCACGTACTGGTCATTACGAGAAAATTATGGATTTTCCGTGGCATTCGAGCATCAATCGGAAAAACTATTCTAATGAAATGATGCTCATATAAAAGTTACGTATGCATGTCCACGTAAGCCACGTGCCCTGCATGGCTTCCGTTTATAAGAGCCACCGGTAACTAACTAATCGGTGAATATCCGTGGAACGATTGTTATCTCGCTTTTTCCCGAATCTCCCAAGCGTGTTAAAATATTCCGACCACGTGCGACATTGGACGGTCAACGTAAAATGAGAATAATCTGAAAGTTTTATGTGTATTAGAAACATCAACGAGACGCGAAACTTTTTTAAACTTATTACATGTGATTTATAGCCAATTTGTAAATAAACTATAAGTTATTTACAAGATATATATATCTATGCAACGATTTACATGTTAATAAATAATAATGTTGGGTGTATCCATATTGTATTAAATATTAAATTATTTATATCCCGCGTTAATACTAGAGCAATGTGAAGTGGGAAGCCTACAAGTAATTCTCGGAAAGAGAATGCTGAGCTTTGTGACCAGCTCGTGTCAACTCACTGGACCAGTTCCAACGTCGAACAGGATACGAGAGAAATCACTTACAAAAACCTTGTAGAAAATCTTAAACAAAAGCGTAATTAAGCAAACTTGTGAAGCGAAATGAAAGGAGCCCGTAAGAAGCAAATTAATTTCCAAACTTTCAGGAATAAAATGTACTTGTAATATATCCGCGATCACAGATAAAAGGGAACCAACAATTCATTCCAATGATAAGGACGAAATATTCCATCCATTCTTAATCACGCCATTGGGAATCAAATCGGCATTTCTTTGTTTTTTTATACAAGAGACACGAAAGAGGACAACTATCCCTTATGCTTTTTTGCTGTCCCTTCATTTTAAATTGCAAGTGGAACCAGTCAGAGAGGAGTCAGTGACCGTGCGTGCTCGGCAGACGAGGATATTTCGTCCGACATATAAAACAATCAAAGGATTATGGGATTAAATATATGTTTACACTTCGCAGGCATCATTGGGTATATGGTAAAGTGTGCTTCGATATGCAATACTGATTTGTGGAATTCGATACGTGACATAAGCGTTACGTCAGATAACGATTAGTTTGACATTTCAACTATTGCTGTTATTAAGGTACGTGTAATATGAGCATTATAATGATTTAATGATACAACAATTCTTTTATTAAGATAGTAGGCAATTTGAGTTTATTCGATATAATCTGTCTTAGAAATACTGAAAGATTGCTCACAAATACACATTGTAATACGTATACAAAATATACAAATACTATAGCTGCAATCTGACAAACTCGAATTTTGCGAAACCGCGCTTGGTATTAGAATCGGAGAGAGCTGACATACAATGATTGATCGTAAAATGGGTATACGAACAAATTCTATGTACATTCTTAAACAACTTCCTCGCGGAACAAGTTGGTGAGTCACACCAGCTCGCAAGACCTCTCCCCCCGCAAGGTCATAGCACCCCCCTCCTTAATGAGTTCTATTCCGGGATCCTACTGCCATCTGCCATTGCATGTGGCTATACTTAGAAGCGAAACAGTAGTTCCAATACTGCGCTCTTAAATAGAAACAACAAATTAATCTGTAAACGTATAGTAATATATCAATAATACACGACTCCGATATAACATTAAAAGGCGTTTTATGTGTCATCAAAGAGGTTATTTAAAAACGTCTAACGGTGAAGACTAAAAACTCCCTCAAATGGGTTTACATTAAGTAACACAAATAAACAAGGGAGTGTTTATTAACAGATGCAACATTTCTAGTACCCGATTTGAGGACATCTCCTGAAATGATCGATTCCGATTGTTAAGCGAGTATTAGTGGAGAACGATTGTTCGTCAAACATCAGACAACGGTAGGCAGTAGTTACAGTTAAGTGGTGCTTGAAACCACGAGCGGCATAGTTCGAAGGCTGCGGGTTTCTATCCCCTTCCAGATGTAGTACCCAGTCGAGGGCAGGTAAGGAGGGAAAAGGTAGATCTTGGCCAAGTTTCCGAACATCATGATTTACACGAATGCTCTACTTTTAAGTATGGTACATATTTGGCTATCACTAGATTTAAAATGAGTGTGCCGGTAAAATCTAAACCTAATTAGGTACATTGTTAATGCATAATATTATCATTACGTCAATTAATTTCAAAATTAAAACAATTGAATAAAAATGACAAGGTTTTTCGCATAGTGCCAGTGTATGTACGATGTGAAATAATCATAATGAACTACCGACCGAGATTACAGACTCTGACTGAAAACATTACATTACTCACTCAAAGCATTTTTGTCTCACACTAATTAAAATCGCGGGTATTTTATTATTATCAAATTACGAGGTGGCCTCATTTAGAGTTGCGTGTATAGAAGTGGATCACCAGAAAATTCACGAATGTGTGACAATATGTAAAGCATACTCACCTGCGTCACGCAATAGCTCAGCTAATATACTCCATTAGCACACGTTGTCTGAGACCTACACAACGGCAAGTGACGCAAGATGAGGATAGATGCCTAAGGTCACCTCGATCCGATCCATCACAGTAGTTTAAACTGTAGCATTGCACAGAAGCGCGACAAATTCAGCTGATTGAGATTTATGCAACCATCAAGCTACTTCAATATGGTTTCTATAACTGTCATGGTTAGTGTTTTATCTTTATAAGTAAACACAACACATTTTTGGGTATCTGATTAAACTATACTATGAAATGAAACAAGACAACAAAAGAAGTCATAGCAAGTAAATCATATTTAAAATTACTTGCGTGTGTAAAATAAACCATGTTTACTTGATATCTACGTAACTGAGCCTTGCTTTAACCAGATCCAGTTAGTTTGTTTTTTGTAACTTGGAAAGCAAGAACTAGAACTAGAACAAAACACCTCTACTGGCTGTAGTCTAAGGTAAGGCTAGTCGCGTGCCACTATCGCGGCTGTTTCTCATGACATGACTAAGGACTACGTTACTGGTCCGAAACATTTCGAGCGATATAAGGTAACGACGTGAGTGATCCGTTTATTACATTTGAATATATATTTGAATTTAGAAAGTTCTAGGTTTGTTTGCAAGTCGCCGGTTGGGCGCGAAAAAAATAAACAATAGCATTCTTTTGTATTGAGCTCTGGGATCCCAGGGACCGGTAGACGACGGGTTGGACGATATTTAAAAATAACAGCCGCATTCTGTTTAATATAATAACACCAGCATAAGGTATCGTTTTATAAAGATCCGTTAGACAAAATGTCAGAGCAAATTTTGGTATAGTATTTTTTATTGACATAACTTACCGATATAAGATCTAATTGATGTTTATAAAACGATGCCTTATGGTGATGTTATTATATTAAACAGTATGCGGTTGTTATTTTTTAAATATCGCCAATTAAACTTCATTAAACATCTTATTAAATCAGTATTCAGGTCAAACGAGCAATGCAGATTAATAATTTCAGTGCACAAAACGATTGCAGCGAGGGCAGTCCACGGTCTCATTTGCCAAGCCGAGCGCCAGTCGACAGTATTTATTTAGTTGGCTGGCACGTTGTGGAATGAGCCAGTACAAAAAGAATTTTAGAAGTCCCGTCGGTAATGAGCTAATTTTAATTATTTACCATTGAAAACAATGTGCCAGGTGATGGCTTTGTTACTTAAAAATAGGTGTATTTTGGACTAAAAATAGAAAGTAAAACAAAACACAGAGAAATTTCATTCTCACCATCTACTTAAAATAATCGAAAGTTATTAAAGCTTTTAGCACTAAATACACATATGAATGACGCTGTTATATTTAATAACAATTTTGAGTGTTGTTTTACAGATTCATTAAAATTGTTGATTCAACACCCGTATTTAGCTACAAATTGTTCCTTAATATTAAAGGAAATATTTGAGTAAGTACAGAGACATTCTACACAGATACTATTTTCGGGCATGGGCATGTAACGAAGTCAATACGACGGAAATCTACGTATTTACCAAACAAATCTAAAGCAAAAGCAGTGCACAGCACAAAAGGAAATGGCGCGGAGTCATGCATGCATGACTGGGTCTTTTATGTCAACTTTTATTTATCCCGCCTTGTTGGAGGGCACGAAGTGAAAAGTCAATAGCATTTTCAACAACAGTTTGTTTAAAACTAGACGTGGTCGCAAAAACGAGGTTTAACTTTGTAGAAACTCGGTAGCGACTACTATATTCAGCCTAGACTGGGTGAACTGATACGTGATCTTCATATAACATAGTCTAGACAATTCCAAGACAGTGGCGTGGAGTTCATAGAACTCAACTTCAACCGGCTTATCTATTTCATATCGATTGAATGCAATAGTCCTATTGAAGAAAAAGTAAACCAAGTTGGCTCTGACTTACCTATAGATATGTTTGACACCGCAGTGGCGATAACTCTCAATCCAGAAAATTTCATAGAAAAGCTTTCAACAATTCCAAGGTCCTAAGGCAAGAGGAGATAAACGTAGATACCATTATAATTTAATTTTATATATTTTTAGTGGTGTTTAGTTGTATTTTTAATTAGGAATATTTTTATTTATTTATTTTTTGTTTTCCTTTATGTTAATTTAATATTATAATTAAGTTACGTTTATAAATAAAAAATACCTATTTAAATGGCGGCTGTTTACTTTAACTCAAAATATTATTTTCTTATTCCTCTTACTTCAACGGGTTTGTAAATATTTATGAAACAAAACCAATTTTAGGTAAAATATGACCCTTATATCTCGGAGTTTACTTATTAAACCCAAGGGTAGGTAAAAGCCTAAATTAAGTTAAGCCGGCACGAAAGGAAATTCGACCCCTAGGTGCTCCTTGTACTTCATCTTAACGTTGTGTGCACATGATTAATATCAAACATTTTATAAAGATAATTTAATATCAAACAGAAACACGAGTAATGGAGATATGTTTGTTTTCGATGGCATGAAAACTCTTCACCAAAACGAATACCAAACCTGTAAGTGAGAGAGCGCAACACTCGCCAACAAACTGCATATATAGTTTGGCGAGGTAAAATCATAGGCCTACTGTAAGTTATATTTTTGAGTTAAATAAATAAAATAAAATAAAAATTGTGAAATACAATCGACAACGCGTTAAAAGACGATTTTGGATAGACAAAAAGTAGAAGAGTTATAAAGATAATTTTGATACAAACTTCCGAAAGAAACTTATTATTAAGGCTCGACCATCGAAATGTTTTTATCTTAATCAATCGCTAGTACTAGCAAAAAAAATGTAAAAATCAAAACCGTCTCCAAAAAACACTAAAAACTAAAACATAATTGCCTAACTTCTAATAGGTCAATATGAAACTTTGCGCTTCCTATCGAACAATGTAGGTACCTATTGCAATTTTTGAAGTCGGTGTCATCCAAAGAAATTGCCTAAGTTGACGAAATGGCACCGACTACAAAAATAACAATACCTAGTACACCTACCTACATTGTTCAATAAGAAACGTAAAGTCTCATATTGACCTATACCAAGTTAGGCAATTATGTTTTAGTTTTCAGTTTTTTTTATTAGGAGTCACAGCCTTGAGGGAGACCAGCATTCACAGACATGGGATCTAAGCATGCACCGTCGACTACGACCTTCATGCTTCTGTCTGCTAGAAAGCTACTGACCCATTCGTATAATTTCTCGGGAAGCCCGGAGAGAATATGATGGAAGCTTGGAGAGAAGAGCTTTGTGCCAAACTCAATCGAAGGCCTTCGCAATATCCAAACTAACTGCCAAAGCTTCACCCTTAGTCTCGATCGCCTGTGCCCAACGATGTGTCAGGTAAACTAGAAGATCACCAGCCGAGCGGCCGCTACGGAAGCCGTATTGTCGGTAACTAAGCAGCTGGTGGTCCTCTAGGTACCGAAGGAACTGGCAGTTGATAATGGACTCCATTATCTTCGAGAACAGGGAGGTTATATATTGCAGATTATCGGCTCGTAAAGCAGTGCATAAACATGATATATTCCATAACCCTGGTTCACAAGGCAGGCAGTGTTTCGACATATAGTATGGAAACATCTTCATATTCGAATGTTTATGCGCTCGCTGCCGTGTGACAAATGTGTCCTGCTTGTGTGTACTAGGGTTTATGTTTGTACGACCCAATATTGCAGATTATCATAATTATGTAGTTTTCTGGTATTAAAATTGTAATATTTTTATGGTACCGCATATTTTTAATTTTTATGTTTTGACATTAAATTATTAAATTGTTATTGTCATTTATTGTTCAGAACACATACAGTCATACATAAAAGATAGAGGTAAGTTACAAATATGTATAAGAACAGACCTGGAGGTTCATAAATACAAACATTAAGCAAAAATATACAACAGCGTCTTAGCGAGTAGGAAAGTAAGTGGGTAGAACACTAAGTATTATTGATCAATAACAATTTGGATCTCGTACGTTCTTTTAGAATATCAAGGGAGTGCATAAATGGATCGATGTCACAGAAATACTCATTGTAGTTTTTTAGTACTCGTTTGGAAAATGTATGTCTAGAATAATTAGTACGTGCGAAACTCGCATAAAACAAATTACGTGGACGTAAGGAGCGATGCGGTACATGAAACACTATATTTTGCAACAAGTTTGGGCAATTAATTTCGTTTTTTAAAATTTTGAAGAAGAAAATTGTGTCCAATAAAGTCTTCTATTACAGAGGGAAATCATATTAAAGTGTTTGGCAGACTTTGCTGACGACTCCAGAGGTGTACCGGTCCTGTAACATAGTGACCTCAAAAAAACATTTTGTATTCTTTCAATGCGATTAATATGGACATGGTATTGAGGAGACCAGATCACAGACCCGAACTCAAGAATACTTCTGACGTAAGAATAAAATAATATTTTAAGGGTGCAGGGGCGCCTAAAGGGTTTGCCCATCCTTAGTATCATACCTAGAGTTTTATAGGCACTGTTACAGATTTTGTCAATATGATTATTGAAATTAAGCTGCGAGTCCATAATAATACCTAACAGCCTTATTCATAAAAAGTTAGAGCCTCCTTGAAGGCTCCTTGAAGGTCCGATGCTAAAAAGCATGATTCATAAACGTCTGCTAACGCTAATCAGTCCTTCAAGGCTCTGCTAAATGGTCCGAAAGTTAGTGGACCGTAGACCCTTCTTTATCTCTCTGTTAACTCACAAAATGGCCGCCACAGACTTGAACAGCTGATTTTTGACAAGAGAAAAACCATACGCCAGAGAAGTGTGCTAAATCGAAGGGATTCTGTATTGTGGGTTTTCCATGGGTTTTCTTAATTAATCATCTTAATTGGGTGTTTCTGAAGATAGGTACGTGTTGATTTAAAACTTGATATATGTTCCAAATAAAATTACAATGATTAACATAGTTAAGTACTGCTTTTTGCACTTGCAGTCAGCAGCAGAAGTAGTTAGCTACGCGTTCGACTTTAATAGAAGGGAATAAAAGCGTGTGCAGATCATTATGGTCAACTCGCCCGCGTAGCTACTTTTGCTGCTGACTGTACAACACTAGGTACACACGGATCGGAAATGGCGGGTGTTTTACGATACCTAAGTACCTATTTTTGTTACTTTCGCGCAATACAAGGTAGCTATCCAAGCAATAGGCTGGCTGAGGAAGTATAAACCACTACAACCGCGACGTCGCTAGATGTATAACAAAAGGGAAATCTTATCGCATTCTTCGAATATTCTGGTCACAAACTATGTCTAACGCGAGACTGTGGCAGATAGGTAACTAACCAGAAGCCCACAACAAGTGGCGATGGAGTGGACACCCACTTCGATGATCGGATTGCTACTTGTCCAAGCAGTGCCTCCGTTGACAATCTAATGGCAGAAGACGGCCGGGGCGTCCTCTGCCATTCTACATGGAGGAGGCGGGCTCTAATGGCCTCGGCTGGAAGGAGCTAGAAGAAGCCACGCAAGACCGTGACAAAAAGAGAACTCTTCTGCGAGCCTTATATCATTATCAAATCCTGTAGAATAGGTTTTGCTTGATAAAGAATTTCGACGGCGGTACCGGTTTGAAACTGACGGTCTAATTTATTGTCGAATTGTCAGGGCAGACGTCACCAAGGACCCGTATTGTTGGATGCAGTCAATGCACGCAACAATACCGGCGGCACCCATGCACCCAACAATCAGAACGACATCTTCAGCGAGTGCTCGCTGGAGATGTCGTTCTTAGTCTAACGCGTATGGTCGGTCGGGCGTAGCTATCGCTGTTGAAAGCATAGGTACGTGCATATTATATGTATGTAGCCATATAAAAGACGCCTGACCGACAGTAGGTCGAGCACCGTTTCCCACCTTATAGAGCTAGGCAGAGAGAAGAATAACCCAAAAGCATATTACTGTACACAAAATTACTTGTATGTTTCCGACTGTACATTAAATAAAATCGGCGTTAAAGATGTCTACATTTTTACTTCTTATTTTATTAATAAGAAAAATGTGTGTACATCCTGTTAAATTTTCAGGCCCAATCTCTTCAACCAAGTTTATTTATATCTGAATTTGAGATGAATAATGTATATGACAAAGTTGCTAAAGAAAATAACAAGTCAAAAAAATAGTAGGTAAATGAAACTTCATGGACATATATAAAAATTAATATATTTGGAGGCAGCATGGGAAAACAATGAGTATAAGTTCAAAATCTTTTAATTTATTTACATTAAACACCCTTCTCACATTATTAATGTCTGGAGCCTCCTGGAGGCACCTGAACCAAAAAAGCATTAACCAGACAGACAGTTTGAGAAAGCCTTCGACAGTCAAGAAAACAGTATTACAAACTACAGAACACCAAAATGTTAAAAAGAACCCTGTCTGGTAAATAAACATCTTTGTACTCGTCATTGCTAAGCAATTCGAACTACACTGGAATGTTCCTTATTCATCATCTAGCAGAGCCGGAGGCCGGGGCTTCCTGAGTTGCCAGTGACTTCGGCTGGTGTCATTTCTAGGGAGCAGGTTCTAACACTACTGGGGCTTCTAGGACTAGGTAGTGACAACTAGTGAGTTGTAGTAGCAGTCAGTACCTGAAAATAATAAGGAACATATTTAATAAAAATATTTTTTGAGCCGACATAGTTTTATTTTTAACTTCCAAAATCAAATCAAAATCAAAATCAAAACATTTATTCTGCAAATAGGCCTCAAGGGCACTTTCCATCCACATTACTCATCTACATTAGTATAGTCAATAATATGTATGTCTCACATACTCTTTCTTCATAATTTTTTTCACCATCTGCTGGAAACAAGCATATAAACATAGACATATAATGTTATATCACAATGTTTGATTTGATTGTAACAGTTCATGTACAAGTATCTTCAAAAATACACTTAACAAAGCAACTTTAAATAATCATGCAGTTAGAATCATCTGATGCCTACCTATGTAGGTAATTATTATATGATGTTAAAAAGGGGCTTGCCAGAGCATAATGTTGCAGCAAGTTTACTACAACAGCATTTTCAGGCAGACCCTGGTAACTACAATAACTTGATCCATTGCTTGTTGTTGGTCTCATATTATGAATATAAATGCTGCTTATAAATCTATACCTCCTTAAAACACATCTTATTTTTAAAAGTAAAGGTGTAAGAACTTACTGAATGGAACTAACAGGAACCCAATACTCATCGGTAGGTTCATCTGATTCAAGCATTTTATTGTTATGATAATTTGCCTGATTGACTGACATTAATTTTACAGGGAGGCAAAGTCAGATATTATTTTGGGGCTTAATCTAATCAACACATAAATAACATTATAGATGTGTAATATAATCTTTCAAGTATATTTGTTTTGTCCTAAACTTGCTAAAAACTATACCTACACTATTCTTGTACGAAATTGTAGGCACGTTGAACAAGAAAACATAACCTTGGACAGGTGTGTTTACCTACATTCACATTATCTAGGCATATTGACTTGATTTTAAATACTATAAACTACCAATACTCTCTTCATGTATACAGCCCTTTGTCATTTGGATTTAGATGGCAGAACGGCTGGTTACGATCTGGACACCAGTACTTAAATTGTACTCACTCACTACATAAAACATACCGACACAAGCACATCATACCAACCCGATTTATTGCGGCCGAATCGAAATCCTTGGCGTCCGTCTCGAGCTCCAGGGTCCGCCCACGAAGCTAGCTTGTGGTTATTTGGATTGGTTTCGGTATTTTCGTTTTCTATTACATCTACTCTTTCTTTTACCAGCTCTTGAAGCAACATCTGAAAATGATAAAACTGATTAGAGTCCATAGAAACACTGACGGTAAGTAAGCAATGATCCACTTCACATATAACTCCAAACTAAGCAAATTTATAACTTTTCTTACTTTATCCTCCGCTGTCCAATTATTGCTTCCTTTTTGGTAGTATTCATTATTTAATCAAATCAAATACTCGCACTAAACTCGCGTGTAAGATCAAGTTTTCTGTTTTGTTTCCCGCTAATTAGCTGTCAATTTTTTTTTTAATTCACAGTGAAGTCATGTTTTTGTCTATGATTTGTCAAGATGGCCAACATAACGCGTCTAATCAGTCTGTCAGCAGCTCAACAACTAACAGAGGGCTAGCAAGCGTTTATGAATCATACTTCTTAACAAGCGTCCAACAAGCCTAATCAGTCTGTTAAGTAACAGACCGATCAAGCCTCAATTAAGGATTTTTTATGAATAAGGCTGTAAGTCTCTAATAGAACTAACGCGAGTTATCTGCTTCCCGGCAATAAGATAGGTAAAATTGATTACGTTCTGTTTACTTACGGGAAAAACTTATCACAAAACATTTGTCTAGATTCAGGTACAGATAATTATTAATAAATTGTTGTATTTCAAATAGAAACGGTCTATACTTGCCTGAATAAATAAAACAACAGTTGAAAGGCGCTACTGAATCAGAAAACCAATATCGTGATATGCCCATCGCTTCAAATCTAAACTGTTTTACTGGATTACAGCTTTGTGACCGGCCGAAGGCCTCTTTCAAACATTCCACGCCTGTATTAATGCAGTGTTTGCTTGATCTTTTAAAAGTATTTTACCTGATTTGGACATACATCTTGGTAACTCGAAGGTTGTACGGAAATAAGTATCGTCATAAAAATCGCGAGACCACGTAATAATATATACTTATACAACATTATTATTTGCCGAACATTTTGAAATAATCGTATAACCTTAGAAGAATGTATTAGTATGTTGTCGGTAAATTAATTGAATAACGCGGTATAAAAATAACATATAAATGATGTCTCAATTTATCACAAATGTTCAATACAGTTTTAAATTGAATAATTTCATTGCACTTGGAGTCTATACTGCGTGTAGTAGTGGCTATATGTAGAGTCAGAAACTGGTATCCAATTTGTATAATGAGTACCTATACTACAAACAATATCGTACAGATAATGGGACATGAAACTATATTGACGACATATGCCGACCATTGTTCGCAGGCTCATGCAGCATGTGCAATATTGGGTCGTACAAACATAAACCCTAGTACACACAAGCAGGACACATTTGTCACACGGCAGCGAGCGCATAAACATTCGAATATGAAGATGTTTCCATACTGTATGTCGAAACACTGCCTGCCTTGTGAACCAGGGTTATGGAATATATCATGTTTATGCACTGTTTTACGAGCCGATTTTGCCTGGCACGTAATAGAGGAATGGGATCCAGTTGCAATAATGATCGCGTTTCCATCCATTATCGAGAGGACACAGCTACTACAAGTCGATTCATCTTTACTTAGTATTATTTGGTCAACAATTGCTTAACTTTCCCCGTAAAATGCTTTTGATTTGCTTTAATTGACTTTATAACCCCAAACTGTAACTGTATGAACATTGTACAGTCATGGTGTGACATGGATAAAAATAATTGTACTTAATTAAGTTTAATAATTACGTAGTCGTAAATATGAAAAACAAGAACACATTTAGTGCATAGCTAATCGTGCATAAACGTGCACGATGTATTAACTTAACACGCGCGCATATAAATTAGCAGCTACAAATTTCCCAATAGATATAAGTAGAATTAACCTAATATAAAGTCAACAGAAGGCACGCGGGCATTGAAAAGTCAATATTATCTTAGTGCGACTCGAATATCCCGGCGTCATTTAATGTCTTTACAAACAAGGAGATCAGTAAAACAGTGGTAAAAAGCAACAAGTGGGTGCTATTATGTTACAGTGTCCATTCCGTCCCCTCAGTGCAGTAC
The DNA here is from genome assembly GCA_963556455.1 of Epiblema foenella. Taxonomy (NCBI): domain Eukaryota; kingdom Metazoa; phylum Arthropoda; class Insecta; order Lepidoptera; family Tortricidae; genus Epiblema; species Epiblema foenella. Next base: position 13,730,963 of record OY747106.1, read on the forward strand.
GTATGAGACGTGTATACATAGGTAATAACCGTCAATGAAGCAGCTTAGCCGGTTAACTAGCGGATGCGGCATACACTTTGTACTCGGGTGCAGCCTTCCTCGAATGCTTCGGGTAACATTATAACACTATTAAACACATTATTTAATGTTGGCCCGGAGTCGATAAAAAAGTAGACGTAACTTAGACATTACTTCATTAATTCACTATATTTACTATATTTATATGTAACTATTCTGTATTTCGGCATAGAGTGGGCCAGCAGGCAAAAGAAAGAAAAGAAGACCGCGATATATATGGGAAGACGAAATCAAACTTGCAGCGGGTCCAAACTGGATGCAATTGGCAAATTCCAGAGAACACTGGAAAACTTTCGAGAAGGCCTTTACCTGCAGAGGGGATCTTACAGAATAATTTCTCAAAAATGGAAAAAATAAAATATGTTTTACTTGTTACTAACTCTATAATTTTACAATCTTTTTATACTAAAAAAGCTCAAGTTTATTGTCAACCTAATACTTCTTTTTGTAAGAAATACAGGTTTTTTCATTTTATTTATTTATTCTGTATTTATTTAAAGTTAAGAAGAACGGATAAGAATGCAGGACAGCTATTAATATTAATAAATTTTTGGGCAGTAGCAGTAGTACCTAAACAATGTAATGCGTTTTTTTCTAATTAAGTAAAGGTTTTCCTAAACTCTACCTAATGACCAAACTTCTCATATTTAGTAACAGTACACATTCATTCATAATTAAAAATAAACGGATTTCATAGATAAGACTATCAAGAAATATCTACATGAACGATAAAAACTATACATCATAGTTTGCTGGTTTAAACATGGAATTTCAGTCCAACGAATAACGGAAGTAGTAATAAATAATAGAAGTCTACTTCAAACACTAGCATGACCAGGGGGCTTGCAATGGGCAGCGCGTGTAGCTTTAGATACCTAACGCTCGCGCGCCCCGGGGTCGCCCGTCAGTCGACGGCCGTCGCCGCGCGAGCGAGTAAGTACATGCACATCGTCTCAAGTTCCGCCGCCGCCGTTTTCCGGCGATAACGTAATTTTTAATTTATTTTATTAATTTATACTTTATTGCAGAAAGGTACAGTGTACAAATGGCGGACTTAATACCAAAGGATTAAAGCTATATATACTGTTCAAAACAATTTTCTATAAAAGTAGCTACGGACCCTTAAAAAGAGTATCCTAATAAAAACGTAAGCTTTATGAACTATTTCTTACTAAGGAATTAAAATTTCAATAGTTCAGGAGAGTAGTGGGGTTATTGTGGCGGTGTTGTTTTATTTGTGGCGTTATTCACAATTACACTAACATACATGGATACATTCATGTGAAGTAACACGTAGGTAAGCACTTAATTAATATGTGATCACTGTACTCGAGCGACCTCTGGTGAGCTAGAACATTTTTTGCCTTCATAGATGTATTTTTGGCGTGACAGCCCTACCGCTACACGTGTCGCGTGTGAATGAATACAAGTTATACGATAGACAGAGATGCACAAAGCAGACGTTTTTTATGCCTAACCGAAGTTTTTGTTAGGAACTGAAGCTTCTGTACTTGTACTATTACTTAATTCTTATTCTGTGGCATGACTCACAAATAGTGTCAATAGTGCTAAATGTTTTTACAGTTGAACTCACTAGACTCGATGAGTTCCGCGTATCAGCTGTTATCGGCGAACGATCCAACCGTGATAATGATAACTTGAAAACAAAAAACAACGTATATTATGTTTCCGTACAAGAATGTTTTAAATACCATTACGTCAGGCAACTTCAATGACAAAATAAATCATGTTAGTATAAACAAAATGCTCCTTTATGATAATGCATGATGCATGATGATGGCATTAATATGCCATAATCATGCAATAAGAGATAATCCAACTTGTTTAGTATATATTTTAACACGTACAGATCGGGTTCTACAAAAATAAATTACTATAGCGGGATACACAACGCAGCAGCAAAAAGCGTCGTAGATGCAGCGTGCTTGGATGCGAGCCAAGTCCACGGCGGCGCCACGTATATAATATGTCTAATGTATCATTTTGCGTAACCTAAGCTTGAAAAATATATAATAGCTCTTTTAGCTCTGGACAACCCCTACTACTAGTTGTGCCTAAGTAGTCGACTGTTGTCCGGTATTCAACATAGTAAAGTAGAAAGCAAAGCATTACAGACCAGTCTAGAGACCGAGGTCAGGTCCCAGGCAGACCTGGTCTTGCCGCGTGGCTGCGAGTCTTTACGCCTGCCCAAAGATCCGTAGTTGGAAGGCGAAGGCTCGTCGCGCCGCCGCCGCCCGCCGCGCCGCAGCGAAGAGAACCAGTTGGACACAGAACCCCGGCGCTCCTCCTCGGGTGCAGGCCCGGCTTTGATGAACATCACTTCACGAGCGCACGCGCATCACACGCACCTATCTATAAACGCCTACAAGCCACATACAATTAAAAAAAATCGCAAAAAAGGAAATAATGTGGAAGTTGATGACCGCACCGCCCAGGTTTAGAACGAAGAGTTTGTTGATGAAAGTGATAGCTAGCCACACAATCCCCAACTAATCTTCCAGTTATAAAAAGTATGAAGAAGTTAAAACACAACAAAAGTCAATTCAGAGTCAGAAAACAATGTATGTTAAGAAGCGCTTGCGAAGAATCCTAATGATTAAACATCCCTATACCCACGCTGATTGCACAACAAGCATGAAACTGAACGGATGCCGCTTGGAGAGCTGTGAGTTTGGGTGAGACAACATATATGCGAGGGTGAACAGAAAGCTGCTGCGGACAGACCTGGTCATAGTCGTCGTCGCAAGTCCTGGCGCTGGCGCACCGCGTCACTAGCGTCCACCACAGCGCGTCGCAGAGCAACCGAACATGTAAACACATCGCGTGCCATACACTTCCCAGTAAGGAGCGCACTCGACTGAAGATAGTTGCGGACGGTATTTGGCAGTGTGACAATCGTACGCTACACGCGTATAATGCTTATCTTTCCACTTTCCGACAAGGCCCCTGTCACACCTTAGAATTAACGTTTATCGCCAACGTAAAAACAAATGAATGAATCAAAATACTACGCTTACCCATATGTTTAAAATGCGTAATAAATACCTACTATTATAAAGGACAGGATTATAGTCCAAATGGAGAAAATCGGATTGGAGCAACATGAAGCGAGAAGCCCAAGTCTGCATGAAGAGTCACTCTAGACGTAGGTACTCTTATTGGGGAAAGAAGCCCTAAGTAAGGTAATGACTCAATGAGCAATAATAAAAATCCCACTCGTTATTTTATAATCATAGGAATGGGAGCGAATGCAGATGGACAGTCCTGTTATCAGAGTTGGCAAGCGGCTGCGGAAACGGTAAAGGAAGTATGATAAAACAAAACCGATGATTGGCGAACATTGTCCAGTTTGAGGGGCAGGGAATGCAACAACACCGATGACTCAGTTACCGAGCCTGAATTCAAACCGGTGGGCATTGAAATGATTGAATGCAAATACATTCCGTCGTGCCAGAAAGTAGCCCTAGCGTTAACGTTATTTCCATTACCGTTTCCCGATTTCACAATAACGCTTACCTAACTTTCAGTATCCTTGTTTGTGAATAACATCATGTTAACGACTTCGTTTTTGGTCGGAAGGTAATTAAATGTAAATAATCATGAGTTCCAGCTAGGCTCGGACCAACAAAAGGTCAATGCTGTGAACGTCATTATTATGATTCCAACTATTTCAGCCGTATGCTGACAGAAGAATGCAATTATGTGAATGCTGCCTTATAGAATGACATCACTAATGAGTACACTGAGTAGTTTGTATTTAATGACTGTTTGCACAAAGTAAGTTGATAATTATCGGCTCAACGAGACAGAAGAGTGTTAAACATTACAACATAGTGTACATTAACGACCGTCACAAACAGTATTAGTAATTTGTTAATTATATTTGGTTACAATGCTGATTATATGAAGTCGTCTAAGTGGAGGTTTTGCTAGTTAAGCTCGTATTTAAACGAAAACTTGTTCTTAGAAAGAATTCTGATGAGCATGGAAAAACGTCAGTTGTAGCTGCCCTGCATGAAGCTTTCTACGGATAATATCTGCATAATGAGGCTCATTACTTTCATAATACACCCAGTACTAAGCTGCACACTAGCTAGTTAACAACAGCTAACAAGTGAAATATTCCCACTAACATCTAATCTTTAACGATCAACCATCAATCAATTTCCTGACAATTCTGCGCCAACATATGCAGTTTAGCGAGTTAATATATATCTATGAACAAAGTGTACACATGTAATGTACTACCGTAGTAAGACCTTAGTTCTCATGAAGGTTAACGAGTCTAGAAATGTTCTCGGGTAAACATTGCGCTTATAGGGATTGGAAATAATATATTATTCATTAAGGAAAACTGTCAAATACCCAGACAGACAGACGACTCGACACTGCACTAACAACCATATCAGGGTTTTATAATCCTTATTAGATTTATGAGTACACTGAGTAGTTTGTATTTAATGACTGTTTGCACAAAGTAAGTTGATAATTATCGGCTCACCGAGACAGAAGAGTGTTAAACATTACAACATAGTGTACATTAACGACCGTCACAAACAGTATTAGTAATTTGTTAATTATATTTGGTTACAATGCTGATTATATGAAGTCGTCTAAGTGGAGGTTTTGCTAGTTAAGCTCGTATTTAAACGAAAACTTGTTCTTAGAAAGAATTCTGATGAGCATGGAAAAACGTCAGTTGTAGCTGCCCTGCATGAAGCTTTCTACGGATAATATCTGCATAATGAGGCTCATTACTTTCATAATACACCCAGTACTAAGCTGCACACTAGCTAGTTAACAACAGCTAACAAGTGAAATATTCCCACTAACATCTAATCTTTAACGATCAACCATCAATCAATTTCCTGACAATTCTGCGCCAACATATGCAGTTTAGCGAGTTAATATATATCTATGAACAAAGTGTACACATGTAATGTACTACCGTAGTAAGACCTTAGTTCTCATGAAGGTTAACGAGTCTAGAAATGTTCTCGGGTAAACATTGCGCTTATAGGGATTGGAAATAATATATTATTCATTAAGGAAAACTGTCAAATACCCAGACAGACAGACGACTCGACACTGCACTAACAACCATATCAGGGTTTTATAATCCTTATTAGATTTATCACATCATACCATGGGTCAACAAAGATGTTTTGAGAAATCTGGACGGCGAAGACATACATAACAATTCCACGTATCCTTATCAGACACTTACGAATTCTACACACACGGAACACTTCCGAAGCTCCCTTGAAAATGGCACTACACTATGGGGTTAGATCAGTCCCCTGACACTGCGGTCCCGGTAAAGCCGGTGACAGCTGAATGCGGTATTCCGTGACGTCACGCGACGCGTCCGCGTGGCGGGGCGGACCGTCTGTTACTGACTTACTACCACTACCTCTGTAGTAAGCCTGTGCATTGACGGCTTACGTCAGACCGGTTCGCGCGGCCGCACTGAATGAACCACGGGGGTTGTAAGGCTTAGCAGAGATATCGGGATTTTCACAATAGTCGGAGTACTTGTTCGGCAACTTTGAGAGTAGATATGTAGGCTAACAACTTGACATTTAAAAACAAAATAAATTAGCTAGCTGTCTAGAATGAAGTCCAAGTATCAACATCAACCGAGCTACGTGATAATAATTAAAGATGTACGCAAACGTGAACACGTGAATAAAAACGTAAATGATAGAGATTTTGACACCAAATAAGTAAAAACAAAAAAATGCCCAATGATAAAAATCTTATTTAAATATCTCAAATCAATAAAGAAGCTACAACCATTATAATGTTACTAGAGAAAAAGCGCTACAGCTCCGTGACGTCACAGTCGTCACAGACCTCTAGCGGCATAGTAAATGCAGATAAATTGACTAGGAACATAAACTAATTGACAATTGCTCCATAGAAAGATGCGTTTTGGAAATGGGACAGAATATGTCCCTTCTTAAAATTTTGAAGACATAACTACGTAATTATAATTATTTACTCTTTTGTATTACTTTTTTTATTTGATTATAATTTTGGTCCTTATTCAAGAAAAATTTAACTCATTGATTTCCTTATTGGCTAAATGACGTCAATGAGGGTCCGTCGCCTGTCATTTCAAATAAAACAGAATTTTAGAAAAAACTGGTATTGGATTTAAAGACTGAACAATGGGAAATTATTCACTAGCCAGGAGGCTCATTGGTATGGTAATAGAAACTAAGCTACAGAACCTAACAAAGTAGCATGTCTGCATCTTCTACAAACTGTACTTTGGTGAGTGTGCTCAGAAGCTCCATGAGCTCATCCATCTTCCCCTTTCTTCCATCGGACATCCAGATGTACGGCTAGCTACAATCCTTACCTCTTCGAAATTCACCTTATTTGAACCAAGGGCTTTTCATAATTTTTTATAATGTGCACTGCTAAGGTTTGGAATTCCTTGCCAGTAGCTATATTTCCGAGTTCATATTAACCTACCTTTTTAAGGCACGAGTGAATAGGCATCTTCTGGGAGAGCTTGCTTCCCGATCTCTAAAACATGCTTTATAGTAAAAAATTTTTTTTTTGTATTTTCACTCATTTTTGGAGGAAAGCCTCTAATTATTGAGAGAAACTATTTAATGTTTATTATAATAACAAAAAACAAGGTTTTCTTTGGATTTTAGATGAGTAGTACTTATGATATTTATTTATTTATTTATAATAATAAAAAAATAAATAAAAAAATAAAAAATGATAAGTAACAAATAAACAATTTGAGGACAGTGGATTAACCTGTTGCCTCCCGGCGAGAAAAAAACAAACAATAAAATTGTTTTGTAATGTGCTTGGAGACCTCCGGGCCAGATGACAGTTTAATTCTATCTGTACTTGTAAATTGTGAAATTAACCAGTCTATTGTTGGTCAATTTTTGAAAACGGGTGAACCCCTTTATATTGAACAGTTTCAAATAAAATAATGCGAGTTCCTTAATATTGGGGATAAAAATGAGTTAAGACTATTTATTTATTTAAATTTTATTACATATTATTAAGGCATTTCACGGTTGTTGCTTAGTTTTTATTCATCCTACACCTAAAATGAATTCTACACCTTAAAATAAGTATTGAGTATATTCTCTTCTTTATTTGTCTCGTTAGTATCCATGACCAACATTAGCTTGGTGTCTTTTAGAATTATATTCTCAATTCAATGCAGACTGAATTTTACAGTACCTTAACCATGCAAAATCGATACATAATAAGCTTAAATCTTAGGAATGTATAGGTAGTCAACACTTAAACAATGGCAGTGGGTCACAAGTGGTCGGGTATAACCAATGTGTCACTGTCCTGAACAGAAGCGAACTTGGTGGCAATGGCAACTATTTTATGAGCCCAGAAGATATTACCAGATACAAGAATCCAAATGGTAGGTACTTCATGACAATGATTAACGTTTCTTATCGCCTAGTAGCCACCTAACTCTTCAATAAGTCCACAAAAATAGTCGATAAGAACTTTCAATAACATAACTGGCACGGACTAGTACCAGTAATTTAGCCATCCATAACAAAGTGCAATTACACCTCAGGTTATTTATCTGCTCGATAACTGTTATTAAATTGCTTCCTATTCTAAAATAACATTCTGCTGACGCACAGTTTGCAACTTGGCACACAACATCGCACAACAACGTAAAAATTACTTTAAAATCACACTTACCTGTATTTCTAGAAGCAACTCAGTTTTTCTGCGACGGATGTCTATTAAAGTCTTCTGCTGCTCAGGTGTCAGCTCTGAAAATACCACATGAACTATCAACTAACTGCTAAGCATTGAGGTCAAGTTTTTAATTAGAAAACAACTAAACTAGTTCTAAGATATACGTATACACTAGAAAATACACTTGAATTACCGGAATGAGAGAAATGATCTCCATGATTACTCGTTGTATTAGTTCCTCCAAGGGACAGGTTTTCAAATTCACTTATCATTTCTTAACTAAACGATTTTTGAAAAAACAATCAACAATAGTTTACATCGTTAATAGTGGCGGGCGGCCATATTTATTATTTACTTCAATCAGTGAGTGAGGTGAGAAACATAGAGTAGAGTAAAATATAAAAATGGTCATTAAATTTCATTCACTTTACAGTAAAGATACATCGAGCTGTAACACCGTCACACCGAGGCATCAGTTATGCAATGATTACATTGACATCAGCTTATATTTGTGGATGATTATTACTCACAATACTGGGGAGTCAATATTATCTTGGTACTCAAATTTGTATGGATTTTGCTTTAATATTTTTCAATACCCACGTGATACGTATTGTGATATGAATGCACCGCGTGATAATAATCACCGTGTTACAGACTCTTCAGTGTAAAGTTTTTTTTCATCATAAAACAACAATACTTTATATAAATGTTAACTGCAGACTACGCTTTATAATACCGTGTCCTGAGGGGCTACCGCGAACCAAAACGAACGAAGTTCGAATATCTCCCTCTCTGTGGAACGTATTAACAAATGCGACAGAGAGGGAGATATTCGAACTTCGTTCGTTTTCAGTTCGCGGTAGCCCCTCTGGTCCTGCGCCATTATAGCCCAACTATACGTCATCATCCTCCTAACGTTATCCCAGTACAGTTGCATCCAGAAGGATGCCCGTGGTCCGCTACCTAATCCCAAGATCACGTCAGAAAAATATTGAAGTTATTTTTTTTTATTGATAGGTGTGTAAAACGCTTTGTGTAAACATTCATTCGTTCACCAGTCAAGTCTAAGGGGCTACCGCGAAACGAAGTTCGAATATCTCCCTCTCTGTGGAACGTATCAGCAAGTGCGATAGAGAGGGAGATATTCGAACTTCGTTCGTTTTCAGTTCGCGGTAGCCCCTCTATTGTGATGTTATCTGCAAAGAGAATATAATACACAGACATCGGAGAAAAGCAGACCGGCAGTATTAAGTCAAACGTTTTTCCATATAGCTGTCTCTTGTAATCCTTATGGCACACCAAAATGAGCTAGAGTGGGATAGATAGTACGAACTTTTTCGGCCCTCACCGAACTGTCCCCCTTTTTGAGAACACACAAAACTTGACAAATAAGTACAAATACACCTCTTATGTCAAAATAAAACTGCACCAAAGGCGGTTTTTTGCATATAATATTAAATAATTAAAAAATATATAAGTTTTGTGCAAGTGTTATTAATATTTCTATGTAGGCAGAATGTCGTGGGTGCCATACTGCTGGAGCACTTTTAGTTCGGCGAGGAAGTCCGAAGAAAGCACCACTTTTCGTCGGTTAGAAACTAGTGCTATTATTTCATAAATTTCAAGTACATCATGCAATATAATAGTCTCAGATAAACTGCAGATGCTTATTACTATAAAATAAGTAGCTTTTGTCTCGTTCCAATTTGATTTTAGAGTTATTGTTAAAAATAAAACTTTGGTTAGGTTAGGCTACTGTTGTAATAGTCATTTATATAAAATATTATTACATTACTATTTACATAGTAAAATGTCAATTTCAGATTTCCAGAAAACAATTTACATTAGTAATGTACTGGACGTAGTACAGAGGGGCTACCGCGAACTGAAAATGAACGAAGTTCGAATATCTCCCTCTCTGCCGCACGAATTAGCAAGTGCGATAGAGAGGGAGATATTCGAACTTCGTTCGTTTTCAGTTGGCGGTAGCCCCTCAGGGAGCTATAATTGGCATCACCGAACAAGCAAATGTCAAAAGCTTCGTGTCCATTTAAATACACAACTGTTTTATTCATGAGTCAGTTTTATTTATTCTTGTACTTCCTGTGCCTGTCTCACCTGTAGACAGGTATAAAACATGAACATCGACGAATGTTCGGTATATTATTTACTCTGTTTTAATTGTCTATACTATTTGATATATCATTTATTAACAATTGCCGACGGTAACCTCTTTTCTAGTCATGAGAAATTATAATAATCACACATGATGTTTTAAGAATAATAACTATATTCAGTTACGGAACCCTAATAAGTATGGTTTATGATACAATTATGGTTGGGGGATGACTAAAGTTATTAATCGTTTTCACGTAAATTGCTATTAAGTACCTACTACAGTATTTATATGTATAACTTATATATGTACGGAATATTATAATCTAGAGTGCAGTTTATTACTGTCTTGTTACATAAACCTAACAACTTATGTGTTTAATTAAGTGAAAACTTCAACATGCCTAGTATTAAAATGAAATTAACTTACGAATTTCTTATACATGTTAATTAAATATCGATGTCGATATTTTGTAGAGAATTATCTTCCGCTGCACTAACTCTCGCCACGGAGTGATCAAAAGCGGGGACAGTGACATATAAGACGTGTCAGATAGCATGGTAACTATCTCCTTCTTACTTATTGAAAAGTACGTTAGGTGTGAATAAATCGGAAGTATAGAAAACGTTTAACTTAGCGCTCATCTGCTACTACTGCTACTCTGGTATAATATCACTACTTGGTTATCTGTGGCAAATAACGTCACGCACGTCAGACGTCACGGGGGCCGGGGCCGCTTCGTCCCCCGACCCGACTCTTCCCGATCCCGCACTCCGCTGAACGCTGCTCATGTTGTCGTCTCATCTGTCTGTGCCAAAGTGCATCACGCCGTGTTCGCCTACGTTAGCCTCGGACGAATCGAGACGAGACGACTGCCCGTGCCCGGTTCAGCGAGCAAAGCAAAGCTAGAGGCTGTGAGCCTGTTTGAGAGCTCGCGCTTTGCGTTTGCGTAGCCCTGCAATAACGCAAACTCCCCTAGTTTCTCCACAATCACATCAATTTAAGCTCGTGTTTTATTTTCCACATAATTTTTCCTTTTCTTTGCGTTGAATTTAAATCGTATGTTATCAAGTGTTCCAGTGTTATTATGATTTCAATTGAAAAGTTTGCGGCGTAGTAGATTTTAACTTTGCGTCGTTCGTGTTATATACAAGCGAAAATATGAATGACAATGGATGTATTCACCTGAATAATTTTAAGGCTGCTAAAGGATCTAATCCTTATAAAATAGTGCATGCATTTTTTGTATCTTCCACCTCGTTAGAAGCCAGGAGATACAAGGTAAGCATTTAAAAGTGATTGGCGTTGTAAATCTCACAAGTACATTGACACCTCTAGGAACACGCATTTTGTTTTCAAGCCATTGTCAAGGCTCAAAAAACGGTACACTAATTTGCATTACTGAAATATAGCGGTTTTAACTCGCTATTTTAGCAGTAGTCAGCTGTAAAAATACTTATCAGCTGATTGGTAATCTTTAACCCCAAATCAGCTGATTATGTTAGACATTGTGTTTTGTCGCACTCAATACGGCGTGATGCAGTGACTCATATGCGTAATAATATGAATAACTGTATTATAATATAAATGTAGTATTTCCATAACTATCATTCACCTAGTAGAAACAAAGAATGAAAAAACGTCTATAGAATATTTTATTTGAGCATGTAACTTTTTTTCAGGCTACATCATGTCTCTGTTTCACCTGTGGCCAGCCAGGCCCCCGCATGCATTCTTGTCTCCATTGCATATTTTTTGCCTGCTATGCTGGCCACATTCAGGACCACTCGAAAACTAAAAAGCATTTCCTTTATGTTGATCTGAGTTACGGAAACATATTCTGCGCCCAATGTCAGGACTATATCTATGACAGAGAGTTGGCTGAAATTGCTATGAATCATAGGCTGAAAGAAGCAAAGTAAGTAAAGACTTAAAAGATTATTAAGTTATTTTTGTTTGCTATATAAAAATACTGGAAAGTATCATCCTACAGACAAAGGAATGGTGTGTAGTAATAAACATATTAGTCGAGGGTAAATATTTTTTTCTTTAGGTCCATGATCTAAATAGATAAGTGTGAATTACCTATATATCCATTAAAACCTTTTAATTTTTTTCATTCTGTGATAATCTTTATTATCAGCAAGGATGATATAAAATTTCTCACTTACCTATCTAATGTTTTTTACAAAAAATTATCTTATCTATGGTTCACATGATTAGAATTCAAATGGGTGTTTAAAAAAATATGTATTTAATAGATGCCCTTTGTTCATACATTTCAAATTTATGACATTGTTAAATGTGATTGAGATTTCCATCCACTTTTAAAAGCAAAGACAAAACCCTAGGTGGCAGGTTAATCCTCTTGAATTGCAGGTTTTACAACAATAATAATAGCCTTTATTTAGATATGTTTTTGACATTGCAGTACTTAAGATTGTTTTATTCCTCTGTCTGTTTCTCCACTGACAAAATTAAGCATAAGTAAAGGTTTTGAAGTTTCTTGTTTTGCAATAACAAAACATCACAAATACTCTTTTGCATGCCTCCATTAAAGTAGAAAAACATTCCAAAACATGGTAGATCATGTCTACTCAGAACATAAAGTGCTTTTCTATGATCCTAGTTTCCATATATACCATAATCAGAGTAGCAAAGAAAATAAACAAATATCCTAAGCTGCTATTTATTTCAAGGTCATTGGGAATCAGCGCGCCGTTCATGCCCTGGCTGCCGAACCCCAACGAAGCGACGGCGCTGCGTCGCCTCAGGAAACGCCGTCTCATCAGCCCCACTACCACCATCGGGCTGCGGGGACTACAGAACCTGGGATCCACTTGCTTCATGAACTGCATTGTTCAGGTATGTGTTGAAGGTTACTAGAAATAGCAAGTTTTTCGTGTCTTCGGCGCCGTAGAAAGCCTCGCCTTACTCGGCTCGCCACCAGCCGACTACAGAGCCTGCTTCATGAACTCTATGCCCCTCCGCAGCGAATTTCATACTAATCTATGCGCAATTGTACGGATTGAGCTGTGGAAGGGCGTGCCTTCGTGGATGACACGCACTATAGGTAGGTCCATAAAAGTGGGTCTCATTTTTTGCATCATCGTCAACTGCTGACCATAGGTCACCGAATACGCCTGGAAGGAAGAAGAGCCTGCCTTCCTATTCTACAGTTATATGGCATATAATATATGTAGTTTATTGATATAGATTATAAATAGAATAGGGTAGACCGAAAAAGATTAAATACTTCGCAAGTACGTTTGTTACCTGATCGTTGCAAAAACTCAGGTAACAAATTCTAGTCACCTTTGGGATGGCTCGGCTAACTACCAACTTGCCGCATTTGACTCGGTTGATCGGAGAGCCCGAAGGCTCATTGGCGACTGCACGGTAGTAGGAACTAAGCTGCAGAGCCTAGCACAGCATGTCTGTGCGTCTTCTACAAACTACTTTAGTGAGTGTGCTCAGGAGCTCAGTGAGCTCATACCACCTTCCCCCTTCTACCATCGGACATCCAGACGTACGGCTGGCTACCAAGAATACCAGGTCGAAATTCCGATTATTCGAACCAAGCGCTTTTCATCATCTTTTATAATGCGCACTGCTAAGGTTTGGAATTCCTTGTCGGCGGCTGTATTTCCGAGTTCATATAACCTACATCTTTTTAAGGCACGCGTGATTAGGCATCTTCTGGGAGAGCTCGCTTCACCGTCGGCCTCATCTTTGGCCCCGGGCTAGATGCTGGCCAATAGCAATCCCATTTTAATAAAAAAAAACGGCTTTTACCTGGCCGCTATAACAAAAGCGAACCCTCACGGGTAAAATCTAAGGCGAATTACCTACAGCTTGTTATGAAAAAGAAACCACCTATCAATTACAGGAAACATTCATATTGTCAACAAGCTCATACTTTAGAGAAAAACTGCGTATTATTAATGTTTATTTATAACTTAAGTTACAAGTTTGTTAAATAATGATTTCCAGGCTTTGATCCACACGCCGCTACTTCGCGACTATTTTCTTGGTGAGAAACACAAGTGCAAGTCACAAGGGTCCGGCAAATGTTTGGTGTGTGAAGTCTCGAAATTATTTCAGGTAAACCAACAATACAAGTATACTCCAATCTTATCTTTATTTAGCCGTCTAAACTAGTCCGTCCGTTCGGTACCGTAAACTGGGGTAACTTTAGGAAAAAACGGGGCCACTTTGATAGATTTAGGCCGGGTTTTATAAAGATCCGTTAAACCAAATGTCTGATCAAATTTCAGTAACTCAGTACATTTTTTGACATAACAGACCGACATAAGGTCCAACGGATCTTTATAAAACTGAGCCTTAGAACACTTATATTATCATCAATAAGTATTTCTAGTCTGATTCAGTTTAGTAAATGGTTAGGAAATTTACCAAGCTATTTCACTGATCTCATGCTAACCAAATTAAAACTAACATATGGTATAAAAACTGGATTTTTAAAGTCGCCCCTCAATTTGAAAGTAATCCCAGTTGACTGTATAGGTAAATGTAATGTCCATTGTTACTTATCGTTACTCGAACTTAGTTATCACACTGAAGTCCGGCAATGCCTAATTTAATTTCTCGTGAATTGCTGGCTGAATTTTAAATCATGTTTGTCTCCTAAATCTCATAATGACTAAATGTATCAACATCACCTCAAAACACAATGGTAAAACAATGATATTCAAAACAATATGGTGTCATGCGGAAATATTAGACATTTTGACACAAAATTATTCTGAAATTTAAGAGTATTGGAGTACATATAAGTAAAGAGAGTAGCAGAGAAACCTAAGCAAGAGAATTCTGTAAATCGGGTATTTTAGCAGATTGTCTGTTATAGGAAATAATTGAAGGAAAGATAGAGGGGAGGAGAGGCAGGGGAAGACCGAGACGTGCGTTTATAGATCAAGCAAAAGAGAAGGTCAATGTAATGTGGTATCAGGAGCTAAAGCCTTGGCGGAGAACCGAACAGAATGGCGATTACTCCACCGACAAGAGCTAGGCTAGGCTCTTAAATATAGGGTGATGATGATGATCTGTTACAGGAGACAAACTTACAAAGTCACAAAATTAAGCAACTTATAATAATTAGTACAGATTTTTTTATCACGACGTTGGCAAACGCATACAGACCTGACGGTAAGTCCAAAGGAGTCACCAACTCGTTGCCGACCCTTTAATGATTTTGTGATTCGCTGTGTTGCCAGCTGATTGTTACCTATTGACTGTATCCTCGTGAGTCCTTTGTTTTTTACAACTGTTGTAACCCTAACTACCTAGTAGTACACTAGGTACTACTACAGGAAGTACATACTTGGACCAATGCTACAGTCCTAGACGTTATTTTTGGACTTCATATAATTTCTTGCTATTTGTATTATAATCAGTATGTCATGGTCTTTAACGCATCCTTAATCAGTTACTTGGTGAAGTGCATTGGGCAGTTATTAATACTATTGTAATCGGCGGGCCGCCGGTGATGAATAAAAATCGCGAAGGATCTTTGTACACTGTATATATTTACAGAAACTACGAAACGAGGCTCAGAATATATACAAAACATAGAGAAAGTCAACAATAATTACTATTTACATTTAAAAATAACGTTGGAACGCAATAGTAAACATATATTTTCCGGGAGAAAGAAATAAAAATAAACACGGGCACGCGCGATGAATCTGGTCGGCCGCGCCGCCAGTCAGGCAGTCAGCGCGTGGACCATTGAGGTTGGTGAGCACGTCATCTATAACTATACTATAAAAATGTCAGGTCATTAATTTGTACTTGTACAAGGACGTGGGGACTTACGAGGGCTAGGAGACTTAAGGCTAACTCGCGCTCGTGAGATAAAAGTAACTATACTTGTGTGTATGTTCCAGGAGTTCTACTCCGGCGCCAAGACCCCGCTGACTCTGCACCGGCTGCTGCACCTGATCTGGACGCACGCGCGCCACCTCGCCGGCTACGAGCAGCAGGACGCGCACGAGTTCTTCATCGCCACGCTCGACGTGTTGCACAGGTTACATATATTTGGTTTCATATTAAGGGTGGGTTGCACCAAACCATCTAATTGTAAGCGGTGTTCGTTAAAATCTGATTGTATGGAAAGTTTGACAAGTTTCTATGAGATGACAGCATTGACAGCTGCCGGCGCCATATTTGACGATGACCGGCCTGTGATCGTATGTTGGTGCAACCGACCCTATAACTGTGAGCGTTCGTGGCCCAGCGCCGCCTGCGTACCGCGTGCAGTATGCGGGGTTAAGCAACATAGGCCGAGGTCTACTCTTGGATGCGTGACCACTTTGAATGGTTATTCACTGAGCGCTCCCGTGCTTTGGAAGGCACGTTAAGCCGGTGATCCCGGCTACTGTCTATGGTAACAGTCGATAAACCAAGTTGGAAGCCTTCGGGAGGCTTGAGAACTTCTAACAGTCAAGTTGCTCACGCGCTTGTCAAGCCTAATCCTAATAAGGTCTAGTTTTGCGTTGTGTGGGAAGGTCAGATGGCAGTCGCTTTCGTAAAAAGTAGTGCCTACGCCAAATCTTGGGATTAGGTCGCGGACCCCGGACATTCTTAACTGTACTGGGATAGCGTTAGGAGAATGATTACTAGAACTGGGAAACTGGTTCTGCCCGCCCAGGCCGGGTTGCGGAGGCGGGCAAAAACCCTGAACAAAACCTGGGTCCGCGCGTGTGCCTGCTTGGTGATAAATATAAACTCTGTCCATTCTTTATTGATTTGGGGATTTGCTGTATTGACATTGTTAACAGAGGGAAAAAAAGGTTCCTCAATCTCAACACAATGCATCCATTTTTTTGAACATGACTGTGACTTTATATAGCGGGCCCAATAAAGGGATAGGAGTGCGCGGTTGGAGAGTAGCCTGGGGAAAATTCAGGGAAACTTCTGACACGACCACACGGGCGGTATGAACACTGGAATACTCTATGAGTTTGTGCTCCAGTGAGGTTGGTTGAGCGGTTTCAACCGAATCTGAGGTGTGAGTGGAATCGAGCAACTGGGAGTTTTGTCGCTGGTTCACTAAACCTAGCCTAGCTGAGAAAGGTCCAGCAGGAAACTCAACTAGGCCCGATACGATATATGTGTCAGTGTTGTCGCGATCGCACGGTGGACGTCCCCGCCTACAGTGCATCCATAAGAACTCCTCAGCACACACGCATACTGCGGTGTCTATTATTGGCTTGTATTGACTGAGGCCTAAATGAATTCTTTTACATCCTTGATCATTTACAATCACGTGATTAAATTGCGGCCGCGGGCCTCGTAGTATGTAGAATTTGGTACAGTCGACGCCAATGACATATGTACACATGTTTTATCGTAAAGAAAAACTGCGAAATTGTAAACATTTATTTTACATCGACCGACTTGTCTCGCCTGCAAAATGAATGTTCCATTTTCATGCTCAAGCAGGTTTAACACTTCACTACCAGGCCACGCTCCTAATAACAAAATTGTATGGACGTGAACGCACATAGGCGTTGCCGGTGCCAGCAGTGAATGCCATAATTTTCATAGTGTTCTTACGTTGATATACTTTTCCAGACATTGCATGAACGGCGTGGAAGAACACCCGGAGAAGAAAGAAAACGGCCGTTGCAACTGCATCATCGACCAAATCTTCACAGGCGGTCTGCAGAGCGATGTCGTCTGCACATCGTGTTCCGGAGTATCGACTACTATCGATCCCTTCTGGGACATCAGCCTTGACGTAGCTGGTCCCGGTTCGCTCCAAGCCTGCCTAGAGCGCTTCACAAGAGCAGAACATCTCGGCTCAGGGGCTAAGATCAAATGCTCCAACTGCCGAGCGTATCGTGAATCGACGAAACAACTAACGCTCGAAACTCTACCTATAGTAGCCAGCTTCCATCTGAAACGCTTCGAGCACTCATCACAGATTGACAGGAAAATATCCACGTTCGTCTCCTTCCCCGCTGAGTTAGACATGACTCCGTTCATGGCGTCCCATAGACGCACAGTGGACAGTGGAGCGGTCGATAATAACAACGCGCCTGAAGGTATATTCGAAGACAACCGGTACTCGTTGTTCGCTGTTGTGAACCACTTGGGATCTCTGGACGCGGGACATTACACGGCCTATGTTCGGCAAATGAAGGGTAGCTGGTTTAAATGCGACGATCATATGATTACACGGGCTTCTCTGCGCGAAGTTTTAGATAGTGAGGGGTATGTATCAACTTTTTTTTTAACACAACGGTAGAACACGACTCGAAAGTTTTCTTAGTTAGCGTCAAAGTACAGTCACGGAATGTTCACCTCTATTTGAACCTTAATGTCATTAAAATGAAGTCGAAAATAGGCGAACTTTTTTATTCTTCATCTATACCAACACTACATAATATACTTTCTGAATATACACTTCAAATTTGAGCGATATAAAATTCTATTCTGTCAACCTACATAAAGATCGCCATTTAGGAGGATTGTATAATTGCTGTATTTTTAATTCTGTATTTTTTTTTATTCTACAGATATCTCCTCTTCTACCACAAGACTGTACTGGAGTATGAATGTGAAAACTTATAAGTTAATGGATATCATGTGTATATGACGGCATATCTGCCGAGTATTAAGATATGCTTTTGAAAATATTATACAGAAAGTATACTTTTAGGTGTGTTGTAATCTGTAAATTACCTACTTGTATCAATAATACTTTCCATTTATGTATGCCTTTTGTTTCGTCTCGTGATGTGATCAGGTTTTTTCAAATAACTTTTCACTCTCTGCGTGCGAGAGAATCTTCCGATTTTTGTTTGGAGCCAATACACTATCATTGTAATTTCATTATTATTTATTAGGTCAATAAAATCGCTATTCCAATGGGATATTTGACACTAATAACAAGAAACACAACACAAATGTACCATGGTTATGCCCTGTGGGAAAATGCCATTAAAAACTGACTATAACTCGCACGATTTATGATAAGTCGCATGTTCGGAACTTACTTACTCTGCTAACTCAGTGGCCCGAAATGGATCTTAGCCTCCGATACGAGTGGGCGCCAGCGCGCCATGTTCTGTGCGATCTCCCAGTTGAGAGATTTGAGATTTTACATTGATTATAATCTTTTCATGACGTGACTACATATCACATCGGCTACTTAACTAACCAGTTAATCATGGTTACTCATCAATCATCATAAATCGTGCACGTTAATATCATAACTACATTTGATGACCACTATGGCCTGAGAAATAAACTCCTGCAACTCATTATAAAGGGAAGATACAAGGAAGGAGACAACCCGGAAGAAGGCGCCACCCGTGCCTGAAGAACTCTCGCGCTTGGTTCAACCTGAACACGAGATCTTTATTCTGCGCGGCCATGTCAAAAGTCCGTATAGCCCATATGATAGCCGTCCTCCGGTAGGAGATGGCACTTGAACAAGAAGATGACCTAGTTCTAGGTATTAATAGTGACCTGGCCTACATATTCATATTTATTTATTCATAAAATATACAAAAATTTTACGTCAGAAGATTGTTACAATAATTTAATTATGTCGATTAAATAAAAAATAAAAATTCAATTAGATTAGGTACATATCCGGTGCTGTCGATTTGTGTAAATTATCCGTAAAATATTTGTAAAACAGCGATTAGTTTGGGAATGGAATAGTTTTCAATTCATATACACTGTGAACTGCATGACAAAATAACTTAACCTCTTACGCCCACGCTGAGGTAAGATATCATAAAGCGAAATTCCAGGGCCGGAACCATTCGGATCTATAAAAAGGACATCGGTTACAGGATAAAATTATTTGTTTAAAATTGAACCTTGACCCGTGTCAATAAGATCATAAATGATATCTGACATATATAGAAAAACTGCGTATAACTAACTCGTATGCGTATATAGCAAAACTGTCACCTCTTATCCAATTATAAGAGTAATGGCAAATTTTATTGATACAAGTATGGTTTTTAAAAAGTCATGTTTCCTCGTGATATTAGTGGGTAGATGTTTGAAAATTAACTTCTTGTTTGATGTTTTCCGCGGAACGGTTCACGAATTTGTTAGTGTTTAAGCTTTAATGTATTCCCAAAAAGCAAAGCTAACGTGACGATATTAATTACCAGAGTATGAAATAGAAAAGGAGTGAGATACTCATAATCATGTATCAGACAAAAATGAAGTATGTTGTCGTATTGTTGTTGGCTTTGCTGTAGATTTCTTGACAATGTACTATATAGAGAGACTTGAAGTACTGGAAAGTGAAAGGATATAACTCATTATATTATGTTTTGAGCCAAAGGCAAGAAAATTACTTCAAACTTATTAGGTCTTTATTTTAATGAATAACTTGATTTGTCTTGTTTTGTCGCAAATTTAAATTATGATTTGAATCCGTCTTATTTACCCTTATATGCAATTTATTGATGAAATGTAAAGATTATTAAGTACTTTTTTAACTATCTGATTATTTTTTATTCTTAACAAATCTTTATCTGATTATTTTTATTGAACAAAATTTAAATCTACCTCGACGTTCATCTCTGCATTTCGATCCTTGTAATGTTATCATTTGTGAATATCCGTAGTACTTACCCTATTTACACATAATGTTGAACACGCATGAACATGACATGTAGGAAGTTAATTTCGATAATTGCATAGAAGCCCTGTGCTTAGAAGATATTAGGGCAAGTATGCCTACCAATTATTGGCATCAATGCACTTATTGTTACGTGATTACAATCCTGCAAAAACTGGGTGCCAAGGAATGGTGATTTAGGTGCCAATAAATGGTTGTTCTACCCTCTTATTTTGTCACGTTCATGTGTATTGAGCATATAAGTGCTTTGATTTAAGTAGTTAGTAAATCTGTGACTGAACTGACATTAGCTTAATGTGATATTTAATATTTATGACTTGTATTAAGATATTGTCTATGCCTACACTACTACTTATGTCTATACTAGTGTAGCCTTATGGACTATATTTCCGAAACGGTAGATTTTTGTGTTTTATATTTTAGCGCTTGGACATACTGGTAAATGGTGAAGGGTATTTTTTCTAGGAGAGACATTTCCAGTTTTATTCAGAGACTTAAAAAGTCTTCAGCGTATTGTCTGATTACCTCAAATACATATTGTATCATGATTGACGATTGAATATTAGCATAAAGTAATTAAACATGTACTGGGCGTTTGTTAGGGAGCAGTTGGATAACCTAGGGCTATTTATTTAGAAATTTGATTGACAATCTCACGCATATTACCAGCTACTATTAAAACAATTTTCGTTTTTTGTTTGGATCAGCGTTCGGCAACCTATTCAAGGGCTACATGGTTATAATTGAAGTTAAGATGAGGGTGACTAGGAGGACGTGGGCCACGGGTTGACGACCGCTGGTTTAGATAATAATAAACATTTCATTGCAGAAAGTATTTAGAGGAGACTGAGTATTTAGTAATCTAATCCCCTTATTCATAAAAAATAACAAACCTCTGCTAGCTAAAATGTGTTTTGTCCCTTTCTCACAAACGTGAAAGTGACAGATAAAGACAACGGAATTTTAGCTAAAATGGGTTTGATGAACGTTTATGAATAAGGCCTTGAAAGTGTAATTAGGTACATAGTCTATTCTGAAGCCATTGCCATCTATGCGCTTAGGCTAAACCTACCAGCCTATTTACAGTAACCTTTCACAGAATGGCACGTTACAAGTAGAGACTTGTAAATTATATAGACTGCGAATGTAATATTGTGGCGTCCCTTGAAAATAATGAGCATGCTGTAATTAGTTTCACTATACTTATATCATTCAGTTCGTATGACACATAGACCTTAGCTTAACAGAATAGCGCCATCTATTAACGCAACAATAAAACTCCTACCATTGGCTGTCTCTAATTTACCAGTCTGTTGGAAAGTGAATAATGTTGACGATCCCACGAAAACGATATGTAAAAATGGTCTGGTGACAATACGTGGTATTTTAGGTGCCAATAAATAGGTATTTTCGCCTACTGGCAAGCCTGCTTTATTTAAATTTAAACTTGTGAATCATTTTTTCCTAAACGATTAAAATTCACGTATTAATTGCGCTCCGTGAGACATATTTAGAACTCTTTGGGGGTGTACGTCGCGGAATCATTCACTCTGAACCCTGAAGAAGAAGCGCGAGTTCGAAACGTGTCACCCGGAGTAACATTGAATATGCGAGTTTCAACCGTTTATTAAAATATGTCCTGCTTTACGCTGACAATAACTACACGAACCCTACGATGGGAATGCAAGGAAGGAATGAAACTTGAGCAAAATACTTTGTTACCCTGCTGTTAATCTTATCCCATCGAATCTACCCTATATTTGGTGTTTGCGATTGATTTGCAAGTACGTAAGAAACTATTTATGTTGCATTTAATTATATTAGCGGTAATCCGAGCCTAATCTAGAAATATGTATCTTGGGAAGCCATATTAGAAAATAATATTAAATGTAAAAAAAAACTAAAACTATAAAAAAATACTAAGTATACCTTTAAGTCATATATGTTGGACTCGCAGCTCTATAGCTTGTTCTTTTTGTCTAAACCAATAAACAGCATGCACCCAATATTTAGAAGTTTTGTCCCAAAATGGTGTCTCAAGTCCAATCCAATTACATTTACAATGCTTTAACGCGGTATATTCTCGGAAAGAATAGGTACAATTTGTTTGAACGCTGTGACTGGTGACATACTAATCCTTGTATTTTCATGCAGGTGAAATTAAATCTCGATTATGAGATCAACGAAAGGATCTCATAATCGACATTTAAGGGGTCAAATCAAGCCCAATGCCTAAGACCTGAATCTGTTTCACACTCCGCGCCGCGTACAGCGTCAAGTTGTATGGAAGTGCAGCTACATTTGAATAGAACGAGACGTTGAAGTTAGCGTTCAAAAAATTCTAACATTTTTTTCTGTCACTTCCACGTAGCTTACGTACTATTTTGGTTTCACTATAGTATTTGCATTCCTATTTACATTATTTGACACATTATGACTGACGTTTATAGAGATGTAACTAGCCCAAATAGATTGTCATAGCAAGCGATTACGATTGGATGGCACCTAGGCTGAGGTATCGAATCACGTTTAATGAATTTTTATTTGAGATTAAAATAAAGCTAGAATTATATGGTTTCCCGCAAGGTAAATGCATTTAATACACCGACCGAGTAGGTCGCACCTATCGTCAAAATCGAAACTAACTGGGGATCTAATAGTTCATTTATGTTATTTCGGTGTCAAATTTTGTTGTCTGTTAGGTGACGATAAATATATCCACATTTATTATCCACTACACAGTTTAATTATCCACCTTTTCCTTATTTTTATTAAAAGATCAACAGAAAAATAATACACAGAGACAACTGCTGGGTCAGAAAGATGCAAAGATAAACTAGAAAAGCGCACAGTAAGACGGAGAAACTACGACGAACTGCACCAATACAACCGGATTGTTCAGAAATCGATACACTACCTATTCGTAAAATAAATAAAACTAGATTAGGTTTTTTTTAAACGTGTTAATACATTTACAATACAACAGTTTTCAGATAAAAAAATTATGGAATAATTTTGAAGAAAATATAATAAATTTAATAATGTTTTGTTGCGTTGCGCCCTAAAATGAAAAATTTCCGGTCAACCCTAAAATTTAAAAAAAAGACGTAGAACGTAAACGTTCGCAGTTCAATCTTCCTTTGTGATTTCGATGTGCAAGACATTTTACGTTGTATTGCTGTTGTGAGTGACATGTGGCAAATACTATATATTGGGTGTATGCTATAAATATTTTTTAACGCGCAACCAATTATTCATGCATGTGATGCAGGACCACCCCTTAATGCTTGCATTTGAAGGCAATAGTGTCGACACATCAGTGGCTTGGTGTTGTGTGTATGGCATATAGAGTCGATGCCCCGGGTTCGAATCGGAGGACCGGCATGCACTTTTTAACTCATAAATGAATAGTGTCGATAATTCACTAAACAGTGGGTGTCAATGCATGGAATGTTGGTTGCCAATCGCACTATAATTAGAGGGCACATCCTTTCAGCTCAGATAGACTGTTACTTACATTCAGCATCAAAAGTAACTACGTATATGAAGAGGTTGAAAACTCTTATTCCCTTGTGATAAAGACGCCTTCATATGCGTAGCTGCTTTTGTTGCAGACTATTATCAGCATCACAGTTAACTGATCATTTGTGAACCTTATTCCAACGAGATAAGGTCTACCAACGGTCAGTTAACTGTACTGCTGATAGTACGAACTTAAGTCTTCTTTCCACAAATAAAACATTGCAGGTACAATAAGCTCAAAAATCTCCTAAAACTAGATTATAAGCAAAATGTCTTGATGTACAATGATTTTGATGTTAAAAAATACAATATATTCCAATAATATAATCTGAATGTGCGTTACAATTAAAATTGTTGTTATGAATGTTCAAATAATCCAAGTCGAGTAATTTCTGCTGTTGAATGTCATTCATCCGACGATCATTATATTGAAATAAATAAAACCATTATGAAAAGGATTACTATAGTTTTATATTTTATTCGTTAAGGTCGGTTAACGGATTTTTCTGTCCGGTTTGTCCTACGATGTGAACAAAACGGAATTTTTTGTCCGGTTTGTCCTACGATGTGAACAAAATCGATGAACAAAACGGACTACTTCAAGACTATTGTGAACCTATCGTGCGGGACGTGAACGGGCATTTCGGAGTATTCTTTTTAATACAGTTGCTCAAAAAGTGGTACTTTATGTAGCTGTATAATTGTATATCGTGCGCAAAGTTGGATTTCACGCACTAGTGCTTTTTACTTTTTAAATTTTTTTAAAACATTCCAAGCCATACATCCAACCGAAGAGTATTAGGTTCAATCAGTTTACTTATTTATATAATAAAGCATTTGGCATTAAAACTATACTTATATTATATATTTAAAACATTCAAATTGCATATTTGACAAATTAAAGGGTTATCAAATATTAAAAAATCTAAAACTATTTTCAAAAATTTGCCTGATTGAGTAGACCAATGACCGGAAACGAGTATAATGCATGACCTCCGAATGGAAGTAAACCTTGATTTTCGCCAAAATATACATTTATTTACAAATTAATTAAATAATTAAAAATTATTGTTTTTTCATGTTTAAATGTAATCAAACTACCATGTGACATAACATAAAACCTCTCTTAAAATAATTTTTGATTTCGCTGAATGCTGACAACCATGGCATGTTGAAAAAAGTCTAGCAATTAAAAATCAAACCGACTTTTTAATTCCCGCCTCTTTCATACATAATTTCACGAATTAATTTTGTAATGATGTATTGTTTTAATAATATTTTTATGTCACGCCTGGTCATAAAGTGGCAATTACCGCACACATCGCGCGCGCAAATGCCCACTTCCTGGCCAAGGGGTGACATAAAATTTTGTACTTGCCATGGATGGTAATAAAGATCTGAGACATTATTTAAGAACAAAAACAATATTGATATAAAAACGTACTGCAATCTGACGGCATTTTTAAAGAGACTTTCTGATGGATATATTGGTCGCAAGTATTGTCGTCAAGAGATGTTAAAAGGCTTTTAAAAGAAGCTCCAGATAGTCAGTATCTAGCAACAAAGGTCAGTTGATGTTTGCAGATCTAAATAAAATTGGGCCATTCTACTTTTTCATGTACATAATTTTCAGACACTTTTTTTAATGCAGATTTTGGAATACTTGGCCCTCACTTCATATTTTTGTATTGTTACTTAGAAAGAGGTTTAATTGGAGTATCACTTTCGATAGTTTTGGTAATTAACGAACCACAGCAAGTATCCATAAATCGAGTAACTCAATGGTCCTTGGATGTCTCACCATTTATATGAAAAAATGGTTTTTATCATTGTGTTACCCACCTTTTGCAGCAATATGTTAATATTTGAGTATTTTTACCTATAAATTCCTTTTATTAGGTTCAAGTACTATGTCAAAATCCTACTTTTGTACACTTAATTCAATACATATCATAGATCTTTTTTGGTAATAGAAAACTGGTCATGAAAAAGTAGAATGACCCAATTATTATGTTTACATACTTACTTTTATTTTTGTATATTTTTTCACAAATATCTATTTCATTTCTTTACAGGTGGCATTGATATTTGATGACACTGGCGCATGTAGACGCCAAGAGCTCAATGATTTAACAACGAAAGACAGAAACACACGGCCAAATGATTCTTATCAAAATTAACACCATAGAAAAGTACTCTGTGATTAACACTAAGAACAATATACCACTATCGTTTACTCTCCACACACCGTTTTACGATATAGTAATGAAATACGAAGTTCTGCGTACCACAAGATTAAAATCAGATCGCTTTTTCCAAAACTTCCAAAAAGGAAAATGTAGCGCTCAACCAATTGGAATCAACAAATTTGGTGCTATGTCAAAAGAAATTGCCAATTTTTTTGATTTGCCGGACCATGATACATACACTGGCTATAGTTTTAGAACTTCGGCCACATTGCTTGCCGATTCAGGAGCTGACGTATTAACTGTAAAGCGTCATGGCGGCTGGCGATCTGACATAGTCGCTGAATAGTATGTTGAAGATTCTCTTTAAAATAAAGCAAAGTAAAATAAGTTTTTCTCTGAACCAAAAGCCGTCTACATCTCGCGACCCTGGACCAAAGCCGTCTACATCTCGCGACCCTGACCCAAAGCCGTCTACGTCTCGTGACTATAATAAAATTATTGGGTGCCTTCCATTCCTACTGGTGAGCCGCAACGTTCTGTATCTTACGAAAATATGTGTTTATCGCCGACTTTTACTCCTAAAGGAAAATGATGACATAGTTAATAACACGAATAATACTACAAATACGATAACACAAACTATAAAAATGTCCACTAAAACTGCAGAATATGAATATGACTTTCAAAATTGTACATTTACTGATTGTTTTAATAATTAAATGTCCAAGTTTCACCCGCCGGGGTCTTGCGCCCGCATCGTGCGATTGAAAGTCGTCGCCGTTTGGCGCCTAATTTCTCAAAGAATTAGTGCTTCGAGCGGCTAAAGCCGTGGTCTCCCGGCGAACAAAATAAACAATAACATTCTTTTGTAATGAGTCCGGGGATCCCCGGGACCGGTAGACGACGGGCTAGGTTTATACGTTTTGCTTTTTAAGTAATTCCTTCTCGTTTATGAGGTAATCAAAAAAAAAACAGGACGAAGTTTTCAAGTACAAAAAACAAATCCTCAAGAGTCCATATTTTCACTTGTAGGCAATTTTTCCAAAAAATCAAAACGTATAAACATCGTATAAACCTAGTACTTAATTATCTACACCATTTTCTAAAATCATGCAAATCGATTCAGGTTTAGGGGGTGGAAAACGTTGCCGCCGCTATTTGTATTGAAGCATTCTGCTACACAATCTTCTGATAAACCCAAATGATACTGACCTCACCTCCGAGGCAATAGTAGTAACAATCCTGCAAATATTCGATACTACCAAAAACTAGTATCGTTTTTTGGGTGCATTCGCTATTCTACTGAAAGGCGATGTGTGACAATGTATAGACAAGAGGCACGTTTCAGTCACAGGATATAGTCCGGTTAAGCTTTCATATAATAATTTATGTACGATTTAAGACTATATGCTTAATTTTTTATATCTGTTCTAGTCATTTTTCAATAGCAATGACAGATCAGTTTAATGCATACGAAAGGTTAATTTGATTGAGTATGCGCGGCAGTAACACGGGGTGGTAGTGGTACATATGTTATTCTAATTAGGAAATGTGTAGAAGTAAAAACAACTTTTCTTCGAAACACTTCATTTTAATAAATTTATCACAAAATAACAAGAAAAAAATTTTAAGCCAATCACATTTTAAAAATAAATAAATTATATTACGTTCATTATATGAGAATGTAATTTCACAGAAATAACTTGGGGACATAAAAATATTATTTCTCTTAATTGATGCGTTGAATTAAAATGGATATAACATTTAGCCTGATATAACACTACTTGTAGTATTTGTGTAAGATGATACCTACGGGGGGAGGCTGATAAGTTCAAAGCCTGAGATATAAAGTAAAAGAAAAGTCTTAACCCAACATCTTTATTCTAAGCTGTTTACTATCATCGAGTAAAATACGCTGATGGACATATCAATCACTTTCGTTAGGTTTCGCCAAAAAAATATTTTTTTAGTTTGACTTAAAAATGGCTCTACAAAACCAGTGCACTTTAGGCAAAAATTTGGAACCGTAACACTTTTATAAAATTTAAAAACCAAATATTGTAGCGCGAAACCACGTCTCGGTTGTGTATTTGATAACCGGCCCGCTACTCTTGGTTCTTTATAAGCTCTGTGACCATTTGTGGAACTCATCTTTCGTGGGCGTTTTACAGATTAAAAAGCAACGTAAAATTTCATCTATCTATTCCTAAATAAGTTGTAGCTTTTCCGCTACCTGCTACAATATTAATAATTTATACGCTTGAACATATTTTTAATTTTTTTCGACATTTCCCCAATTTTTCCTCCAAACCAGACTGTGGCTTTATAGGCCGGGCCCAATAAAGCGATAGGAGTGCGCAAGTAGCCTGGGGAAAATCCAGAGAAATTCCCCAGTCTTCCGCCCTGAGCGAGGGATGACATGGCGCTTAGAACTTTCTAAATAAAGCAGATTTATACTTTTAAAATATCATATTTCTTCAAGGGAGAATCCGTTTCAAACAAGCAATTACAATACAATACAAATACTCTTTATTGTACACCTCAATAAAAATTCAAAGCAGGTTAAAAACATAACATAGCGAGATATAAGCAGAGGTAGACAACAGGCGGTTTGTTCTTCCTCAAATTACTTCCTTATCAGACATGGTTCCCTTTTCCAGCGTGCCGATCATAATACATATAACACGATTATATAAAAATGGTGGTAACTATTATTTTTAAATGGTTTTTAATGCGTCCTATACTCTTAATTTACAAATTTTCCTTCAAATTATATCTCAGGCTTAGAACTTATCAAGTAAGTTTATAGTTTCTTATTGTGGACTGTTGTACACCCCTGCAAATGAATATTGGCACGTTCAATCTTGTTTCAAGGCATCAGTGACGAAAAGCCTTACATAAGTTTCAATTTATGTCAATAATCATGGGTGCCAATATGGTGCCAATCAATGGTCTAGTTTCCCCTACATTACTCGTACATTTCCATTTTTTTGTTTAATTTTTAACTCCAAACATACAAAAATATCACAAAGACTGAATACTAATATTACATATTAGATTTATATCAATCATAAATTGTTAACCGCAACAAATTACGATTACGAAAGATAAAATTATAGTGAATATTGCCCATTACAATTATAAATTGTCAAAAATTAAATGAGTTAGTAAGATTATTTGTCGAAATAGCTTATCATTAGATTGATGTGATGTGAGAGCTCCATCTAATGAAATTACTATTTACGTTATACCTATTATTTGATATTGACTCTACTCTCTGGTAATGTGGATACATTCTGCAATGTACTCAGCACCTAAATCTATAAATTAGTAATAAAATATAAGCTCTTTTTATAATAAACTGTCTTGCAACTTAAGACACATCTTTAATTGACTGAGATGTAATACTGCCTTCAAGAACAGTGACTACGCGTTTTGCTCAAGTATATGCTAAAATATGTATTCTAAAGCGATTTTGACTTCTGAAGAGAATCTAAATATTCGAGTTAGTTGTAAACGATATGCTGATTATTATGCTTTCCTCCCACAACTTACATTCTAAAAATACTTCTAAAAGAAAATAAAACATGAGATGTAAACACCTCTGCAACAAAATAGTTGGATCAGATGTGCTATTTGAGTTCGAATTCTGGTACAACAATAAAAAATGTTAATTACGTTTTTGGTTTAGCTGCATCTTTACCGCAAAAATACGAACCTATATAAAAAATTTTTTACTTTTTTTTCGGTAATAAATTCCAACAACAGCACTAGACTCACAGTTATTATTTTAATTTTTTAACAGCTACTGTATTATCAGATTTTATTGTCAAAAGTTAGGTGTCCGCAAAATTTTAGAGTATAGAGATTCATATTTGACATTATTAGGTCATAGGTTAGTGTATGTGTGAGACAGAGACAACTAGAGATGTATAAGATTAATGTAAGATATTATTTGTCATATCTGGACTATAATGGTGTAGTTAGTTAGTGGTTGTCTGAGGCTCATCCAGAAGAGTCTCCAATTGTTTTACGTCAGTCACGGGAAGTGAGCAGGCGTAGCGGCGACATACGTAGGCCGTGGGCGTGTCGCCGACCGATCTGATGCGGCTTAGCACTGGAATAGAATATGATATTATTATCATACAAGATCGATACTAGGTCTAAAGGTTCTTTATAAAATCGAGTGTTAATGTTGTACCTAAGCGGTATAGCTAATCAGTACTGAGTATTTTTTTACCCGTCGTCCGCCCTGATGAGCAATTTGCCGCTTTCCTTTCCTGGGTTCAGGGCCGTCCGTACCCATACAGGGAATAGTTTTCTCTCCTTACGCTTACGACGGCAACGCTTTCTCTTCATTCTCATTATTACTGAGGCTTAGAATGTTCCAGATGTCGATATAAAAATACAGTCCGTGAGCTCTTGCTCTTGCTACTACAGAGGCCGGATAGTTACGAGGTTGGCAACCCCTTTTCACGCCGAGGTATGTATAGTGCTTATATGTGTTACGTATATTTTTTGTCTTACTTGCTGTTAGTTTATTTAGAAAAATTTTTCATGGATTTATTTCATTTGATGTTTGAGAAAAGATACTCATTTCATGTATGAGAGAATATCGGTGTTGACTCGCGAATGCCATACTGCTGCTGTCTGCGCTCGCGGCGGGCAGTTTTTGTATGGGTCATACTGTGCACCCGCGTCAGCTAGCGTCGGCCCTAACTTAATGTAAAATATTTGGCTAATAACTTTACTGTAATTTGATCTTTCTGAAATCAGAAATTGTGAATTCCTCTGGCAACATTATAAATAGGGAATGACAGCTCTGTCATAATTATATAGAGCTGACAAGAAAAGACGTTATTATTGACCGAGTGAAACGAAGCTCTGTTTCAGCTTCGACAAGAATGCTTACGTATGTACGGATTGCCGTTTGTTCTCCACAGGTCTCATTTTTCAGCCGATTCTCGTAAAATTTTGTAAGCAGGTTCGATAATTATATGGATTTTTATGTTGTTTGGATAATTTCAGAAACGTTTTTTTTTTCAATGTTTTCGTATTTTTCTGTGGGCGGATTTTGGTTTGTCCTCCTCTACAGGTGGCATTTTTCAACCGATTCTCGTGAAATTTTATGACCAGATTCGATAATTATATAGATATTTTTTTGTCGAAGCAGTTTTTGGAAACTTTCAAGAACTTTTTTTTTATTTTAAACAAAAAAATCTACACTCGCGAGGTCTATACAGCTCACAGAGCCACTAGTTTTCTATTACACGATTACGTCAGAGTTTACCCGAAACCCGAATGTCATTCTAAGAGCTCACGGACTGTAATAGTAAATAGTACGTGGTGTGAGTAGCGACACTCACGTATGTCGGACGTACCGGCTGGCGAGTCGGCGGCGGGGTCGGCGACGGCGAGCACGCGGCCCGGCAACAGCCGCGAACGCACCACGCGCACCAGCTCCAGTGTGCGCGGGTCCGAACAACCGCCTGCGATCAGCACCTGAAAATTAACATTCAAAATTCCTCGTAAGTAAGGCCATAGGTAGTTAGGCTATTTTAATCTTTACTAAATATGTTTTAAAATGTTCGTATAGATTCGATAGTCAACTAGTATTTTTATGTCCTCAAAATAATATCGCATTACATTAAAAAAATTTTTTGAAGTATATATATTCGGCCCAACAAAGGTCACCATTACGTCCGCCGTCGTGACGTCACGAGAGCAGAAACAAACTTCAAGAAAAACTAGCTTTTGTAGTCCGTATGGTTGGTGTGTATCTGCTATCCAGTCGTCACTGACGAGAAAAAATGGCGGTCGGCGTTTTCGGTCACCATGTTAGGTGACCTACAGATAATTAAAACTACGATTTTAATTTTCAAATTAATAATTAATCTTATGTTTTTATAACAAAATTATGTTATATTTGTATAATTCTTGTGGTAAAACCATATAAAAAGACTGATAATTTAATTTTGATAGATGAAAATAACATATTCCTGCTATACTACAGTACTTTTGACGGACGCGGGTGAGCCATGGTTGTGTGTGTGCGGTGTGCATCAGCGTAGTAGCTATGTCACTACACTGTATATGTGTTCGTACGTGTCACATCTATAACTATTCGTGAGATTAAAATACTATACGCTGACGTCTGTCGCGCGCACGTAATGAATACATTGTTCTATTGGGACACCGCACGCACAGCGATGCTGACGTCGTTCCGGCAGATTTCTCGTAAATTCGTGTAAGAGTAAACATTATGTCAAGGTGTTTTTGTGCCTCTTCAATGTTCTGGCGATAATATATATATTTTTTTCTGAGGTGCTAGCCAGGAAGAAACTTCTTAGTTCGGGAACGCTTGCTTAATTAAGATTCAGACAAAAGTGAGAAGTCGCAGACCCGACAGACAGAGAACGACCAATCGAAGTCAAGATCCTCCGCTTTCAGCGTCAAGGTGATTCCACGAAGTCTGTGCTCGGATTTATGATGGCTGGATTCCTAGGCGACATCTACATCGTGTACAAATTGTACGATGGTCTAAATGTGTCCACAGCTACGGACTAAATGTGAAAAAAAAAACCGGCCAAGAGCGTGTCGGGTCACGCACAATTAAGGGTTCAGTACCAATACCTATTAGTCCACATTTAAAACCACTATCCAATACATTGAATTTAAAAAGGTCGTATCTTCAATTCTTCATAGGGGATCACGGCACCTAAGACCTTTTGTTTGGGCAAGAAAGTTTTTCAGCGAAAATCATAAACCTTAAATCTATCTTGTTCAAACCAAAGATCGTTGAAAGTTAATGCACACAACCTCATTTTTTTTACAATTCCTTCATAAATTGAAAATGACAACGTAAAAAAATAAAAAATTGTTTCAGAATGCGCAACTCAAGCCCTTTCATATGACACTGCACTTGACATATTCACTAGACTTTCAAATTTTGAATGTCTGACATTTTTCACAGGAAAAAAAACTTAAAAAATGGTCTATGCATCTAGGTTACCCTTCTTTATAAACTGTTCCAAATTTCAAATCGATAGCATAAATAGTTCTTGAGATATTTAGCGATGTGACAGACAGACAAAGTGAAACCATAAAGGTTCCTTTATTGAAAAAACCGGGGGATGAACAAAAAGAAAAATGTTTTTTTTTTATTGATACTTAATTTTTTCTTAATTTCTGGGGCGGTGAAACTTATATGGCATGCCACCCTTAATTTTTTTTTTTATAATTTCAAATCAGTTTTATGTAGTGGTTCATAGAATACACCTTTCTACCAAATTTCATAATTGTAGTGCTTGTAGTCCCCAAGTAAATCGGCTGTCGGACGAACGGACAGACATGACGAAACTATAAGGGGTCCGGCTACGGAGCCCTAAAAAGGAGAGGAGGAGAAACTTTGACGGATGGACGTCTGTTGAAATGACGATGATAAGGACGAGTGGCTATCCCTTTACTGTTGCTTACCTGGGTAGGAGAGTCGTTGTAGAACATGAGCGCGGACATCATCTCCGGTAAGGCGGTGGGCGACTGGGTGAGTTTGTGAGAGAATGAGATCAGTAGTCGCTTGGCCATGTGCCGCTCATGGTCGCCGCCTTCCGGCGCAGCGCTCTTGTCCGCGTACGCGGCTAAACGCTGAAGATTGTGACAGGAGACGCTGTTGCCAGACGGCTCGGCGCCATCGTGACCTGCCGACAACAAAATTGAGATTGAAATATGGAACCGAGGTACAACAGTCTTATCATTATCAAGTATAGTCAGAGGACTGAATAGTCTTTTCGTTATGAAGTCAATAATGGGTCAGCAGTGTAACGTAGGCATTTATCCCAACACATCCTGCAGGTGGAGCATTGGTATAAGAAAAAATATAGTTAAAAACACAAAAACTACCCGTGTGTGTCAATGTCAACGATATGCTATTGTTATTTCTTTGGCTTAATGTCGAATGCCTTTAGCAATTTCAGTGACCCGTTTCTCAAAGGGTGCATTCACAATGATCGAAAGGGCTCATCCGGCCGGTCTAGAGAAGGCTTTTGTCGCGTTTATGTCGGATGTAAAGCATTCGTCTTTTACCTGCGAGGATTTAAGTGCGAAAGGAACGAATGATTTATGTCAGACATAAACGCGATCATTCTAGCTAGGTTCGTGCTACTATCTTTTTCCTAAAGGAGATAATCGGTAAAGCGGTAATGGCTGAGATGCTCACCTTCTTTCAATCTAAGTACAACAGTCTCATCATTCTCAGAAGTGCTAAAGTATCCGCCATCCGTCTCATCCCAGAACAGCTCGTCTTGTTTCTTCTGCAGTTCGCGCGCCCAATTCAGCCAGCACAAATCTAACGAGGCCTCGTACAGATCCAAAAGTCCTTTAACCAGGAACGCGTAGTCGTCTAAGAAACCCTCGATTGGTTTTTCCCTGAAAATAAATAGATTGAAATACTTTATGGAACACTCAAATTACTGCAATTAGATCGAGATAAAGCTACCAACATGGCAGATAGTTAAAGAATAATGACTAAACAATAAGGTGACGAATGCAAAATTAAAGGAGTGCGAGTATAGAGACTCGACACCGGCACTGGTGGGGCGATTTTATAATCTCCATTTAAAAAATACCTTAAATCAATGGTTTTAAGGGCGACCAATGACATTTAATTTCCCTGCATACAAGTCAACACATAGTTGTTCTCTGTAGTCGCTTCATACCCTGAGGCAGCTTATTTAGAAAATAAGTCAGTAGCTTACGTTTGAGCAACTCCTCCATCAACGGCTCTGTAGCAGGAATGAAGCAATTTTTTGCTTTCCGGGTCATATAAGTATTTTTTAACGAAGTTCGCAGTTTTAATAGCATCTTCCACATATTCCTTCTCTCCTAAACCTTGACCAGCCTGCGCCAGGCCTGAGATCATCAAACTGTTCCATGAGCACAGGATCTTGCTGTCAAGATGTGGCCTTGGTCTCTCCTGACGGGCTTCATATAATATCTCAGTACATTCCTTAATCACTTGATTAAATTGCTCCATAGACAAGCCAAACTTTTCGGCAGTTTCTTCTTTGCTGCCATAGACAATAAACATATTCTTGCGTGTCAGTTCTCCATGAGGATCACTGTCTGGCGAAATATTTCCATCCTCTTCAACATTGAAGTAATGACAGAAAATGTCCAAATATGGAATATCTTTGATGCTTTTACCAGCAAGGAGAGACTCAATTTCCTCGTAATCCCAAACGCAAAATGCTCCTTCTTTCTTGTGCGTGGCCCCATGCACTGGGTAAGAATCAGCATCTTCAGCACTGTAATACCCTCCTGAGACATGCCTCAGATCTCTATTTACGTATTTAATTATATCCCGAACTACATCTGCATAAGATTCGTCTTTAGTCGCTAGATACGCGTCCGTATAAGCACAAGCTAGTTGCGCTTGATCATACAACATCTTTTCAAAATGAGGCACATGCCAGTCATTATCCACGGAATATCGAGCAAATCCACCTGAAATGTGGTCATGGATACCACCCTTGGCAATCTTAGTAAGAGTGTGCAAGCACATTTCTAAACATTGCTTGCCTTCACGATTAGACTTGTCACGAGCATAGAAATGAAAGAGGAAGTTGAAAATCGAGCAGTTCGGAAATTTCGGTGCTAAACCAAAACCACCAAAATGAGGTTCGTAATTAGCTATGTATGCCTGCACACATTTGTTCCAAGTTGCTTCTCCAGGTACTGATGGAGACAAATCACTATCAATCTTCGATAAGTTTTGGAGAGCTTCCATTATACTGACACCCGCTAGTTTAAATTGCTCAGTATTCTCTTTCCATTTTTTGGCCAGAGACAAAAGAATAGTTTTGAACCCAGGTCGGCCAAAGTTATCCTCAGGAGGGAAATAAGTTCCTCCAGTGACAGGCAGTAAGTCAGGGGTAAGGAAGACAGACATGGGCCAGCCACCTCTGCCAGTAGTGGCAGTTATGAACAGCATGTAGACTCTGTCAATGTCAGGACGCTCTTCACGATCTACTTTAATGTTAATGTAGTTTTCATTCATAATTTTGGCAACATCTTCATTTTCAAAAGATTCTTTCTCCATCACATGACACCAATGACAGGTGGAGTAGCCTACAGACAGGAAGATGAGTTTATTCTCTTTTTTGGCCTTGTCAATAGCTTCCTGGCACCATGGGTACCATTCCACTGGATTGTGGGCATGCTGGAGCAAATAAGGAGACTTCTCGGTCACCAAGGCATTGGTATGTTTTGGCACATCAATTGGATTGGCTTCAGTGGCCGGTGTGGTCATTTTTATAATATTGTCACTGAAGCTTCTTGTTAGTCGAGGGGAGACAACTGGTAGTTGGTTGTTTTGGCCAAATGTGGATATTCTGCAAATAAATAAGGTACAAGCTTTTACTTCCAATGTTAGTATGTATGTATGTTTGGGTCAAATCTTGCAACTGAATTTTAATGCAGTTATCCTCAACCAATTGAGTTAAAATTTGGCATACTTATGTAAGTCTTATTAGTGAGTGAATGTAGCCATAGCAATTCCGAAACTACACAAGATAAACCCGTCATGTTTGAGCTCACTGGAACCTTCTCAACAAGTAGTTCATGATGACTGTGAATAAAAGGTACAGTCGGCAATAAAAGCTTGAACCAAAAATTGCATTTTGATGGTTTAAGCCATCCTCGATCAACAAAAAAATATACGCTAGCATTTTTTTGTTATGTGCCCGGAGATCTCCGGATGGAATTAACAGCTTAATTGTTATTGAATAGCAAAATATTTACTTAATTCCGATATTACTGTTATTCTGATAAGGGCTATAAATTATTATATAGATACTGTTACTTCGTGGTTTGATAAGAAGTTGGTGATTTGATGCATTTGCCCTATAAATAAATTCAAGCACTTTGATACTTCCTGCAATATGTACTGTACTGTACATTTGGATATGATTACGGTTAACCTAGTGCAGAATGCCTTTGTCTATGCAAAGCTAGTTTCACAGATACGTGGATCACGTACGGTGCTGTCTGAAAACCAGCGCTGCAGGTGTCTGACACCTCGGCACAATGCTGAGACAGCAACCGATTCACTGCCGCGAAGACGCACTTTATAATAATATGTCAATGTACTGAGTCTATTCTGTTTGTAATGTGTCTTTTCGTGCAGTGAATAAATGCTTTTTTTCTTTCTTTCTTTTCTTTCTAGATACTCATTCCTACAATAGGTACCTAATCATAATGATTCCAATCAATAAAATAAAATGATACACAGACAGACCCAAGGTTGCACTTGCATAACGTTTTTATGATGCTATAGACCTATTTACATAATAATAAAGCAGATGCCTTTCTCTTTTCCAACTAAAATTAACTTGTATCAATATGATAACGTGTAAACAAAAACAAGGTCAATGAGGCATGCCTAAAATCGGCTGTGGAAGATTTAATATTCATAAGTACAGCATATATAAACTTGTTTATTACTTATTCACGCACCTTTTCGATAAATTTATGTCGCGATGCGTGCACACCGGGTTAACAATATGCGGTTCCTTGGTTGTGTTTTGATTCAAATTGATCGACTTCAATCTGTTGTCCCCAGTCGACAACCGCCGCAGCAACAGCACTGCCCGGCCGTTAGGCATAATAAACAAAACAATAACGATCACGGCAGAAACAACAGAGGTATCATCGAGTTCTTCTTGATCTTATATAATTTTGTTTTGATTCTGCACTGCGTCAGTAAGTACGCAAACGCGATCAAACCTTTGACGCAACTTTGACGTTTGCAGCTAGTGTTGCTCACCGACAAAA
This sequence comes from Epiblema foenella, assembly GCA_963556455.1. Taxonomy (NCBI): domain Eukaryota; kingdom Metazoa; phylum Arthropoda; class Insecta; order Lepidoptera; family Tortricidae; genus Epiblema; species Epiblema foenella. The sequence goes on from OY747106.1 coordinate 13,769,070, forward strand.
ATCTGACACAGCTACATAATAGTTATCTGTTTCTGACACCTCCATGACACACAGACTAGTTCCATGATATGACACCCGTATCACCCGTAGAAAGGATTAGATAGAACGAGGATTAGCGTATCAACAAGGAGGACGGACTTATGATAGACTGACTAAGTTGAGGTGTATCAGAAGACTGCTATGGATGTAGCACAATTCTGACGTCTCATAATTAATCGTGCAGTATATACATTGGCGCCAAATTTAAATTAAGCCAATAGGTTTGAAAACATTGGTGACCCTTCGGTGACACCACAGACACAGGTCGGTGACAAATATTACGCGATGAGGGACAGCAGATGACACATTGTATCTCGTTCTCACGTGTGTTGGTATCTATGCTGGCATCTCTTTCGCACATATTTGTTTATGCGTGTGTGTGTGTATCCTTACTTCATGCATGACACCTCAAATGATAATGTTACCGAAATAAATATTCTGTAATATTTTGTTTTGGTTGCCAGGAAGTATTTTGTACCTACTTTTTTTCGGGATGATAGAGTCTGGCTAATGAAAGCTAAGACTGAGATTGATTTAAAACTTTTTAAATGCCAACTATATTATCTACGTCAAATGTGTCAAACATCTCTTATTAGTCTGTGGTGTCATACGTCACTTAATTTCCGTGTCAATGGAGACAAACATTGCTTGATCCTTTACGAGTCAGAAACAGAGGGGCTACCGCGAACTGAAAACGAACGAAGTTCGAATATCTCCCTCTCTGCCGCACGGATTAGCAAGTGCGACAGAGAGGGAGATATTCGAACTTCGTTCGTTTTCGTTTCCCGGTAGCCCCTCAGGATACAGCAAATCGTATCATAGTACTTTATTCCTCATAAATTGCTACTTCCATAAACAGACTCGGAATATTTAAATATAATAAATCTATAAATAAATCATAAATCTTCGTTTTGGTAATAATGTTATATCACAGTATGTACTGAACTATGTAGTGCGAACATTTTAAGTATCATAATTGTTTTATCACATAATAAACAGTGTTGCACAAGTGGATTTTTTTTTAATTTCCTCTCTTTTCTGTCTGTCTCAGCTTTCATTAGCCAGACATGTATACACCTATATACATACTAGTAATTCTGTTACAAAATCATGCAAATCTTACCCGAGGAAGTTGAGTTTGTGAAAAACCGTCTCGATGAGAATTCATGGCACAAGTCATGGATGGCTTTAATGTATAATGGAAAGTATGGAAACTAAAAAGTGTAATATACTTTGCCCCTTCCATATTGTTATTACGCCAAATGATAAGAACACAATATTGTTATGACAATTATGAAGGCGCGAATAACGCAATCATTTTTTGGTCACTTTCGCCCAAACAACCAGGGGCCTATTACATAATATATACAATATTGCATAATGACTTGTAACTAATATTACAAGCGGAAGACTCTTTTCAACCCCTTTCATTCGAAAGAGACTTTCACTTGTAATATTAGTTACAAGTCATTATGCAATATTGTATATATAATTCCGTGGTAAATGTATATTAGTTACGAATATATGTATGTTTATTCTTTCGAAATCGTTTCAATTTAAGAATTATTTTCTCATTGCACCCACATTTGCTAGTTTCTGTTTGGTCCTATGGTAGACTGGTAGAGAATGCCTCATGGCATTAAGTCTGCCCTTTGTACTTATATTCTTTTTGTGCAATAAAGCTTAAATAAATAAATAAACTATAGCACAATCCAGTTTTTATTTTTTTTAATCATCAGTAAACATTTCTATACTAAGTTTGAACCACCTTTGCATGTAGTTTTGTTTCATAAATTCCTACGCGTTGATGCTTGAAGTACTATCTTTCAAATAAAGAAACAAAATTGAAATCGGTTCACGTGATTAAGAATTATCCTTGAAAATCACCATACATACTAAGTCATTCAGTCGCTCAAATTTGTAACAAAATTCGCCGATAGATGGTGCTGTAACCACTGCGTTCAATTTCTACACAATGTTCTTGAGATTTTCCTGAATTAATAGGGTTGGAACCGGTACACATCTGTGTACGGAACCCTCGGTGCGCGAGTCGGACTAGCACTTGACCGGTTTTTTAATGTAGAATGTTGCTAAGACGAAACCATATGGCTTGCACTGTCAACAATTTAATCAGATCTCATTTAAGAGTCAAGCTTCTAGCTCTACACGCCTAAACTCTACTATAAGTCCAACTTAACAAACTCTACACCTTGGTCAAAATATGTGATAATTGTCTATGCTTACATCTCTTTCGCATTTCTTTGTATGTGTGTATTGCCGGCTCACTTACTCCATGAGGATAAGTGTTTAAAATCACTACATAGTATAAAACAAAGTCGCTTTCTCTGTCCCTATATCCCTATGTATGCTTAAATCTTTAAAACTACGCAACGGATTTTGATGCGGTTTTTTTAATAGATAGAGTGATTGAAAAGGAAGGTTTATATGTATAATAACATCCATTAAATAGTGCACCCGTGCGAAGCCGGGGCGGCTCGCTAGTTAAATAATAAATGACTAAAAATGCCCAAAACTCATTATTGTCAAGAGACAACAGGAACATCATTAAAAATGTATACCTGTACCTAATAAAATTCTGGAAAAAACACCCGGGAAATGAAACTATTTCGATACAAAACATTTCAAAATTAATATCAGAACATTCAGAACTGAAAAGTCAAAATGTAATGAATTATACCGACTATACTCATCTGAGGGCCTACCGCGAACGGCAAAGTCGGCGAAGTTTTCCCTCTCTGTCGCATTTACGCACGAACTTTCAAATGCGAATAAAGAGGGAAAACTTCGTTTGCGGTTCGCGGTAGGCCTTGTGTTGCCGTATAAATAAATGAGAATAATAGCGCCGTCTTGACAATGTCAAACATATGTATTATATCACAGAGTACTTTTCTATATATATGTAATATTATATGTATGACATTGTCAAGACGGCGCTATTATTATCATATAAATGAATAAATAATATAATATGTATTATATTTCTGGTCGGGCTTTACATGAAAATATTTTTGAAGGAAATTTTAATTATTCGTGAATGGGTTACCATGGGGCCGTCGACTATCTCCGCGGGCAACCAGCAATATTGTATAGCCATATCTAGGAGCCTATGTGACGTTGGTAGACTGCTAGTCCATACATTTGCTGCACATGAGAATAACACATGCCCTGAGGAGTGTTTACGTATAGGCGTGAACGTTTCGATTCTCGCCTAACACACCCCTTAGAGAGCATGCGTCTCGCGCCGCCGCACGCGTCGCTTATCCATAAACACGTTTGGCTATTACTCATTTATAACCACCGAACATGAAAAAACATAGGTAGTTAACTGTTTTTCTATTATGTGATTATAATAAACTAATAGTCAATTCGACCTAAGAGTAAGTACATAACTACAGATAACCAATTAAGTAAAAATACTTTTAGTAAACTACAAAAATGTATGAGTATTAGATAGCTACATCATACAATACATAGTGTAAAACAAAGTCGCTTTCTCTGTCCCTATATCCCTGTATGTAGTGATACCTAAATAGTATTCTTCTTCCGTTGATGTAGGTAGGTACAGTAATAAGGGCAAATATTATCGGATGGTAGGGGTGGAAGAATAAAATAATGCGTAAACAATATCTAGTAGAATTTCAAAAGATTCTCTTCTTCTCAGTCGTACACTCTTATTAGAGTGGGCGTGGCTATTTGGATGATCTCAGAAGATAATTGAAACCCAAATATATCAAAAACTAGGCTAAGAACGTTTTGAGGCATTCAATCAGCACGTTCAAAGCCAGCTTCCTCATTCAATGCTTGCATTTCCATTGATAATTTTCGAAAACTCACTGTTATCTCAAAATTGTCCTTGTAATATCTACCTTGCATATTACGGATAAAGTTTAGATTTCAATCAGCGTGTCCGTTGACGCATGAAGTTCTGAACGTAGAGATAGTTTTTCCTATTCAGGATTCACGCATGCGCTGAAACCACGACGCCATTCTTACTTTCACTGCACCACAACGTGAGATGTTTTGACGTGTGTGAGTCCGGCTAGTTGGATCGTAATGTGTTCTTGACACGAAACGTTTAATAATTCGGGAATGAAGCCCTGTGTGAACTCAGCCTTATGATAGTGAAGTGTTATAGATTAATTGAGACAGGTAAGTGTTTTGTGTTATTGGTTATGTTGTTACTGGAGGCCGTTGGCTTTTTAAGTAAACAAGTGCATCTTGTGGGATCTCTGTGAAGTCAGTGGTTGCTCTGCTTAAAACAGTACTTAGGTACCTACGCTACGCGTTTTCAACTTTCGTACCTTTTAGACCTCAAAATAATTTTAAAATACCCAATGAAAAAACTCGGGAAATAATTGCGGTGTTACCTAATGTAATTGACCTGTCATTATTCTAGATATGTAGCCGGTAAAAACACCTTTTCGCAACCGCTTGCAACTCGCCTACCCCGCAAATGCACGTGTGCTACAAACCGTCAAAGCAAGAACGTTGTAAGTTTGTATGAGTTTCATACAAAGTTACTGCATTTCTGATTCGTTTGGTTTATGGTTTATCGTTAAGTGGGGTAGAGACCTGCCGGTTGCTATGGCGACGCAAGAGGGTTGAAGCTCCGGAGGGCTTTGCTCCCCCAGCTGATTGGCTATCTCGCTGTTCAGAAATTTTGCTTACCTATAACGATATTTCAATGCAATTACTGGCTATGACAGCGGACCGGGAGCTTAATTGATTGCTGTTAATGGGTGTTGTTGCTTTTGCCTATGACTTTATAGAGTCGTGATCTCTTTACATTAGGAAGACTTCTTATTAGGTACTGACATAGTGTCAAATAACGTATCCGTGGGAAAGTCGGAGCAAATTTCACGATGTTTTCATCAAGAGTTCTTCATGCTTAAGTAATAGCCATCAATCATATAGGAAAACTCGACTCAAGTTCTGTATTGCTATTGCCACTGCCACCACTACTATAAAGGTCATTGTCACAACTTTTGTTATATATATATATATATATATATATACATATATATATTGTATTGGAAATAGTCTTATACCAGTACTATCCATATCTTTGTAGGTACCTAGAGGATCATTCTCTTTTTATGAGGGATTCCATAGTTTGACCGAGTTTAGACGCAGACATATAAATCTCGGTAATGACCGACTTATGAAATATGTTCGCTCATAGCGTCTCATAACAAACTAGGTACTTCATGGCGCGACCTAAATTGAGACCTTTGTATAAAAAGGCGTAAGGTAAACGTACCAATGGATGATAACTTAATACCTATTAAGTTTGTAGTAGTTCTTATTGCAGAATAATTAAAAAAGTGATTAAATCGTTAGAGCGACGCTTTGAAGCGCTCAATGGGGAAGGTCAGTAGCTTTTACTCGCGCGTGATTGTTGCGCGCGAACCGCGGTGTCTATGTTTTATGTGTCAAAGCAGGGGGGCGATTTTTGAGTGTCGAACGCTCGACTTTTCACTCACTTCGTTCGGGAAAATAACTATCTTGTGGTAATATGGCTCATTCTAGAACCTTGTCATACAATCTACTACTAAAAAAATCATTATTCGTGGGATCACGGTAACGAGGGTGGTTGAAGCTTTCGTAGAATTAATGACCAGTCTCATAATCTTGGTTAAATCAGTTATCAGTCTAATACGTAATCTTGGAGAAATATTTGATGATCCCTTGACTCTCAGATCACGGTCTCAGTCACCTGCACTAATATCTGCCAGTGTGGTCAAGTACGCGAAAATTATGTGATGCACCCTAACAACTGTTCACCAAAGGCTGTTCTCTTTCATACCTATTACTTTTATTATTTTTCTACACAACGCGGGCACAGAATAGTATTACTTTTAACGGTCTCGAGCCCCTCACTCTAATGCCGTGGCTACTACTTACATTATTCCTTACCCAGGAATAATTGAGGCGCTCTGTGGCTAGATCGTTGTAATGAATGGTCTACTTACCCTTATTTATTGTGTGCAGTACCGCTATTTCGTTACTTATATACTAGTGCCAGTATAAATAATTCTGTAACAACTAAAACCTATCCTAATGTATGTCCGGTATTAAATTGGTGGTGCACTTTTACTTCTAATAACTGGTGTGCTGAATTTCAGATGTTTTAACCGCTCAACATGTACCTTTTTTATATCGTGGAGAAAACCTACGATCCAGGTACACTGACATCGGGGAATGGCTGGGTTATGTGGTATTTTTACCCACTAAAAACTCCACGGTGACCGACATCTGCGCTCTCATGCGGGGGACTCCAGGATCTCAATACTGCACGCACTAGAGGCCCCCTCGCGCTTTCCTGGCTTTGGCTTATAGAGCGATCCACGCCACCCTCCTTGGGGCTGATATGCAAGTGCTGCGGCCCCCGCCACATTGAACATTACCAACCCCGATGACCCTCTTTATCGCCTTTTACGACAGGCAGACCTATTCTTGTTTAAAAAAAGGTATACAAAGGTTCGAATAATTTATAAACTTTGAACATGGCGTCTTAATTAAACTGTAGGTACTTACTTACAGTTCGTATATTTTATTCTACCGATTTGTGAAAACCAAAGTAAATTAATATCTGGGCATTACCCCGAATATGACGCCGGAATAAAATGACTTAAACTAAAATAAAACTGATCCTTTAACTGATTGTAATTAAGTACTTTTTACCTTTGTTTGTTTCAGATGTGCCACATTTCAATCATAGATTTTTAGAGAAATAATGTGCCTTATAATCTTCCTCCCATAGTAACTAACTTAAATATCTTTTATACCTATACCTGTCCACTTCATATAAAAAACTAAAAAAACAAACAGTCCAACGACAATACCATCCAAAGCATACGTATTTCGTGGTCCCAAACAACTTCTGTCCATTAAATCGAAATTTATTAAAATTTTATATGATCGCGATTCAAAATTTACAACTAAATTAGGTAAGGGTAAATTAGGTTAGGTAATAAGTATAAATAAAACCCATCCCGCCTGCGAGAATATGACATTTATCGAAGAGGTCATATATGAACAGTATTTTTATTCCATTAATGTCAAATATTCGTTAACTTTGCACATTTCGATGCCTCCTCGTGGAAACCTCATCTGCTCCGACTTAGCCGGTTAAGGGACCATGGTTTGTTCAAACCTCATCAGCTGAGTTCGCCGCATAAGAACCATAGTGCAGTGTGAATGTGGGGATGTCAGTGTGGGTGGGAAGCGGCCGCGCGGGCGGCGGGCTCGCGCCGCCCGTCACTACGGCGCCTATGTCCACCAACACCTCCATGGAGTCCGGTATCGAGGCCGGAGTCCTGCCTACTGTCACCGGCTCTCTGGCCTCGGCGCGGGACTCGCTGGGTTCGCTGTCGCGCGCCGCCGAGCCTCTATACGATACGGACCACACCGATCTCGGCTCTGAGTTGGACGAAGCGGAGATCCGAAGAGAGTTGATGCATGATGTAAGTATCTAATGCACGAGTCATGTGCAATAGCATATGAACGTACACTGTATGCCCTTCACCACAGCTCCTATGTCCACCAATACCTGCATGTAGTCCGGAGTCCTGCCTACTGTCACTGGATCTCCGGAGTTGATGCATGACGTAAATATCTTATATGCATCTGTATATGAATGTCTGTATGTCCTTCGCCACGGCGCCTATGTCCATAAATACCTCCATGGAGTACGGGATCGAGATCGGAGTCCTGCCTACTGTCACTGATGGAAGTCTGGCCTCGTTGGACCAGACGGAGATCAGGTACCACAATGTTGGAAAATAGGGATAGGGCCTGCCAGATGGTATGGAGGCACCGTACCCTTAGCATGAACGCAACTCAGGAGCATCAACATGCATGCTGCTACATTTGCAGATCATCTATTGATTTGAGGATTAGCTTGTGTTGATAACAAGAGATAAATGCAGGTTCCTAAGCTCCTCTCAGCTCGGTGCATCCACGGTGCTCGGTGTAACCCTACTTAGGCCGGAGCTCCCGTGGATGCACCCGTGGATGATCCCGTAATCATAAGCGGGTTATGCTGGGTTAATTCATTAGATAAATTTATATGAAAATATGAAAATTATATTTTGGAAGGTTCTAAACATAAGTTTTTTTTTCAGAAATGGCGGTTACTCTTCGATAGGGTAAGTATAATATAAATCATAAGGAAAATTAGATCGTTCTCATTTTTCGCGTTTTTTCTGGTTGTAGATATTCTAAAGAAGCCTGAGATCGTTATTGAACCTAAACCCTAGATTTGGCGTACCTAAGCATTAATTTTAAGAAAGCGACTGCTATCTGACCTTCAACCCGAAACGTTTTCTTCACCGAAATGAATAATGCAGAAGGTAAATTAGGTAAAGCAGTTAATTCTTGACTAAATCTAGACGATTTCACAACGGGAATATGTTCAATACATCACTTCTCAAAATATTTTCCCATTCCACATTAACAATATTGTTATGATAGTTGCTTCCAAATATATTATATGAAGGTATTCATGAGGGCCCTGTCGTCACGGCTGACCCGCAGTTCGGGGGACCCTAGAGCTGGTGCATACCTCTCACAACGCGTTGCCCTTGCAATACAGAGAGGTAATACCGCCAGCATAATGGGAACCATGCCGCAGGCCGAGCTGTTGGAGGGAGTATTCTTTTTATAATTGACAGTTTTTATTTTGTTAATTTATATTTGTCAATAATTTAGATTAAGTTTTATTTGTTAATTTTTATTTTATTGTAATCCTATATTAGGTTTCATCTGTGTAATTTATTTAATCTTTTGTTCTCGTTATAATTCGTGTACAATTTGATTATTATCTGGCGGAAGAAACAATTTATATTCAAGTTCGCACGTGAGGAGCGATACGTTGCGCTGACAGACCCGCACTTCATCATCGCGATATCTTTATCTTACATTATTTTGCTACAAACGACTAAGAGTAGGTAGGGAATATTAACGTGAAAGCGAAACTGTAACGCCGTTTATCAATAGCTAATATCTAATTTTTCATTACATTTTATAAACTTTAGAGCAGTGGTGCAAAGTAGCGGCAATTATAAACCCCATTAAAATAAACTGTTACAAAAATTCTCAAGATGAATGCAATGAAAACGGACACAGTTTGTGTAGGAATGACAAAATCTTGACTGAGGTCTTTTTTTTTGAACCTGACTGTGGCTTAATAGGCCGGGCACAATAAAGCGATAGGAGTGCGCGGTTGGAGAGTAGCCTGGCGTGTGGTTTGGAACACTGGAATACTCTAAGTGAGTCCAGTGAGATTGGTTGTGCGATTTCAAGCGAATCTGAGGTGTGAGTGGAATCGAGCTACTGGGAGTTTTGTCGCTGGTTCACTAGACCTAACCTAGCTGAGAAGAGTCCAGCAACAAACTCAGCAGCAGTACGCGTCGTGTCTGAATTGGACGCCGGAAGCGTAGCATTCTACCTTTCGATGGACGCTGTGATTACGTCGTCCGGGTCCGTGAGTGTGCCTAGGACGCCGGATCGTGCGGCCCCTAATCAGTGACCACCGAGTTACGACGGAGAGGGCAGGGATGGGAACGTAGTTATATCAATATCAATAAAGATAAAAATCACGAATTTTATAATATGTATCTCCTAAGCTCCCGTTCGCCATAAAGTTTCGGTTAACGCGTTATAATTCATAAAAACTGTCGTTCATGATACAGAAACAAATTTCCAGGAATGCTCTTTGGCTGATTAAAATGTACGGATGCAAGTAACGACTTTTATAAGGAGATAAAGGGCGGTAGCGCCGAGATCAAACACGATGCGGTCACGTAGGAGACGTTTCAGATAATACGGGTTGGAGGGCGCTTACGTTTTGTCTTTTTAAAAATTATACTGTCACAACAGTGGAGTGATCGTGTGCGAAGTTATGGGAGTTAGGGGAAGGTGCGTGCTTTGTGTGGGAGATGTGTGGACGTGACGATTGGCGTTGCGTAGCACACTCGCATCCTACCGTCGCATCACTGTTGACAAGCAGATACAGAGTTGCACACCGGTATTAGGTACAAGTACGGTGAATATAAAGCCGAGCAACACTTAATCTACGTCAAATCTTTGGGGATAGTTGGCAAACTGGACGCTTTTAGTATGCAATCGGAGTAGATAACAATATGACGAAGGCCATATCCTAGGAAAACGCTTATATATATATTCTTAAGTAAGGTATGGTAAACGTCCCTATGTTAGACACCTTAATACCCAATAGGTATCATCTATTGATCACCTCTGCCACTATGGCATAAGTTTGAAAGTTCCATGTCAGGTCATGCAATGTCGAGCACAGTGGCGTTTTTATGAGTATCTTTATGCTTGTTCAATGTTAATAGTTCCATAAGTTCATAATCGAAACCTGTCATTTAAAGCTACAGTCAGCAATAGATATTTATTCAAACATAATAAACGGGTCACTCACGTCTTTAAGGTCGCGAGTATCCCTCGATATGTATCGGATCAATACGTTGCTCTTAATATTGGTCCGAAACATGTTGAGCGATACTCGACCTTAAAGACGTGAGTGAGCTGTTTATTATATATTTCAATATGTCTGAAACTCACGCGAGTTCTATATTTAAAATAACAATACTCATACTCATACTAATTTAAACGTAAAGCAAATTTAAATGTTAAAAGAATCATGTCAATAGATATTGTCGGAACCTAGTAGAGAAACTAATTGCTTTGGTTAGATGTGGTTCAATTTTCATTTCAAAATTACTTTTCTACTCGTCGACTTCAATGTTTGAATTAACATACCGTAGACAAAACTAAAATCACATACTTTTCTCTATGGAGCTACCTTCAAGTGAACTCTTATAAATATTATTAGCTTTTTAGGTTTCTCCACTTAAAAAGCATACATTATATAACGATTGCGTAAACTACTATAATAATATTGTAATATTTACAGAATCTCGTTGTCAGAATTAGGATTCGAAACGGGATATTTACCATGTATATTTGTATTTTTGAGTTCCCGAACTCAAAAATACAAATATACATGGTAAATATCCCGTTTCAAATCGTAATTCTAATGTAAATTACCATGTAAGCTTGAAATCTTATATCTCGTTGTCAGCTCCGTAAAATTGGTTTAAGCATTCTACTACCAGTCCACTTTGGCGCAACCCCACTTTCTTGACAACGTGGAGAGTCCCTTGAAGATCTTATTGCATCTTCGTCTATAAAGCCAAACTGCTGCTTTGTATTTATAACTCTAATTATTAACGCTCAATCTACAATAGTAATGTTTCGTTACAGTTTGACCCCGAAGGCTTTGGCGAGATCCCCTGGCCAGACTTCTTGCTGACCCTACAGAACCCTGACTTCAAAGCACAAGTGCCGCCCCACAAACAAGAGGTAGAGCAGCAACTAAGTATGTAGATTAAAACCGTATTAAGGCACAGAGACACTCACACATTTAATCAATGTGTACTAAGAGACGGGCGTCCAGTTTAGAAATGGTTTTACTCTACATACATGATTACTTCAATGGCAGTTTGGATAACAAGGAATGTTGTTCCAGGGGAACGATACGTCTTTCAAAATATGATGTGTCCCTAGTATATCATAGAGATATCCGTCACTTTCGTTTGTTTGTCTTTCAAAATAAAAATGACAGTAACATGAAAGAGGGGACATACGGGGACACGATATATAACGCGATTACCAGCCCAGGCAGAAACACTAACCTAATTTAGAACTTTAATTTATACACGTATTTTTATAAAATAATTATAGGTACCTAAACGAGATTATCAGTACTAAGTACAAGTGAAAAATCAAGAGCATCACATTACTAACAATGTCAATCACCATATAATCATTAATCATATGGAATTATAAATGGGATACGCAAAGAAACTTCCAAAAGAACACTTTTTTTTCAGATCCTTTTGGACAAAGCTCAGAGTGCAACCAGCGACTCGATCACGTTTCAGGAATTCGTTAATGTGGTAAGTACCTACCTAAATACAATTATTAATGCGTATCTTCTTATTATGCTGTAGATATTGTTGTATATTTTTTTCTACTTATCTATATTGGCATAGCTCAAGCTGAGTGTTCTGCGGACCTACGAGCGTTTAAAAAACCGCTCACAAGTCGCTGCTTGAATCCTATGATAAAGACGGTTAGGCAAATGATAAGAGCTCTACAATTTTTTTTTTTGTGCCTTTCTTCTAGCTATTATGCAAATTTTTATGTTTTCAAGTGCCCAAATTACGAATATATTCATGAAAGTACTGAATGTGCTCCTGTTTTTTATGATTTTTACATGTCTTTTAAATATTTTGAACGTTTATCGGCTTGTTAGTGTTAAAAGTTATTTTCCCAGTCATGATTAAGATTCTGCGCAACTTTTTCACGCATTATTATGGAAACATAACATCTGTTTTCGACATTTTCCTCTCTATTTACTTCGATGTATCCTAATTTTTCAAAACAAAACTGACATTATAAATATATCTGTTAGTTTGTTTCTTGTTTTCCGATTTTTGTAATGTAAAATAAAAATAACTATTTAAAAGAAAACGAGAGCAAATCGGACCAAATCATTGATAGTTTCATGAATCATGAGCATAAATATATCCAAAAACAATCTTATAAAATTTTATTAAATTACTTTATTAAATTTTAAAGTAAATGATAACTTATTTCTAGGGCAACAAAACCACTGTAGACCATTGTAATTAACATATTTTAATATTTTTAATAAACGGTAATCACTTATACCTAGAAAGGAATTAAATTCTGTCCAGTACCTATACGTTGAGAATAATATTGCCAATGTCAAGTGTCTTTGTTTTGAAAAGTTCTAATGTGTCGGCACATGCGTTTTTTATCCAGTTGGACTTAAGAATAATTTGTAGGTAGATATTTCGCAAATAAAGTGTGAGTCACAATCAAGGAACCGCTCAATATAAATACGAAGCCCATCTTTACCAGCAACTACTTTATAGGACAAATAATAAGCGGAGATTGTGATCCTATAAATAAAGATAGGCATTTATTATGGAATCACGGCGTATTTATATGTGTGGCGCGCCGCGCGGGCGTCCTTTGCCTTCACAGTGGGTTAGGTTATGTCCCACTGCGCCTCCCACCTTACAAGACAACTAAATTAAGATGCAACGCCGATTACGCTCGGCTCGCGCGCGTCCGAACACACCACGAGTCCCTAAAAACATTACAACACGAATAATGTCCGTTGTACCCCTGCCCCAGACGTGACAAGGAAACCGTAACGTAAACGAAAAAGTTAACCGAAATGTAACTCGCGTCTCGAAGACCCTGCCCTTATCTGGGTCTTATTGTCGCCTCTCGAAAGACGATAAGACCGGCACGATTTATTAGGTGGACATTTTATTTTTGTACCGTAAAATATATATTATCTTAAATGCGTATTAACACTGAGCACCGTCGTTTATTATTAACGATGAGGTCTATTTCGTTTTGGGATTTGATAAAGACCCAAATTTAGGTTACTAAAGTATACATTGACGAAATATATTTATAAAATCATATGTTGCTTAATGGTAACCAAGTTACGATTGGGTATCAATTATAATAAGGATGATGACACATGTTACAATTTATAAAAACGTAGTACCATCAAATTATCACAATAAATAGTAAATTAGAGAAATAACTTAATTAAAATCATAAAAAGATTGGGACTATATAGATTCGCAAAAACGTTGTTTATTGTTTATTGGTCAAATGTAATTCAATAGAATGTTTCAATAAAAAAGAAATTGTATGGCAACTATGTACATAAATGCGAAATTTCGTGACAAAAACGGAAAATTTCCCTTTTTCCATACAACGGTAAAGTAAGTGTAGTAGTGTGAATCAGTATGGAGCGTTTTCAGTGCTCGTTAGCTATGCTGTAATTTGCCTCTCATTTTCGTCTTTTGTGTTGCACTAATTGTAGTTCATCCCATACAAACATTTGATCGTCTCTAAAAACTGATTCGAATGGCGTATTTTTTTTTCTCATCAAGCCTAGGTATTGCACCTGAAACCCTTGTCTCAGTTATTTATTCCAGTTTGGCGTTAACTTACCAACATGTTTCGTGACTAAGTAAACGCCAATTTAATTGATTGCTCATTTGCTCTTGTTTTATTTTTATCATCATATCGACCTTCGTCGCGTCCAAAAAAAAAACAAATAATAACATAAATAAACTTAATCAAAATTTATGAGCTGTTTAAAATAATTAGACGATCATTAACCCTCATATATTAGTTGAATGCACGAGCATGTCAAATGCGAGCAGACCCTTCATTAATAATTCCCCAGTTGTATATTTTTATAACATTTGCATAAAAGAATCTTAAGAAGCACTTTGCTGTGCGGCCAATGTGGATCATGAGTTATGGTGCGGTCCTTTGCTTTTATTAATTAAGTTATTAAGTGCCTCCTTAAAGCGTCAACTTGCATTTATTGGGCTGCTGTTTTTAAACGCTTATTTGGGACACGTCGTATGATCACATTACTTCGTGTTCCGCCTAAGTATCTTTATTAACGAAGTGTCAGAGAAATATTTTCATATTAATTTCATTGTTACGAAAATGTGCTTTTTATTCATTTTAGGATGCTAATCACTGCTTACCTATAGCGAAGTCAGTTCCAAATAAATATATTTTTTATGAAAATTATTGCGTTAAAAATGAAAGCAAAATGTTAATGCATCTATTTTGTGTTGACGTCAGGTAGCGTATACAAAGTTATTACTTAAAAGCGTGGTACAATAGGCGCATCGTCACCACCGCACAATAGGTATTTAATCCTCAACTTAAAAACGTTTTGCGTACAATTGTATGGATTGTCGTAAATCAAAATTAAATTCGATGTATAAGAGACAAGGGACAGTGGTCGTGGGCGTCCGTGATGCGGCATTCTTATGCTAATCCACTCGGGCGCACCACATTCGAACGGGGTGGGCCAAATTGTTATTTATATTGTCACCTCGCGCCTTTTTATATAGGTATGGCTAAAGTACTGGCTGACTTCATTGAGCGACCGAAACCTGGGTGACTAGACACTAAAAATACTTGTACTAGGTAGGTATTTTGGTTTGTTATACTCTGTGTAAGTACCTACTGCTGATATTGGACCATAGCTAGTTTGGGAGCGAGCGATGGGGGTAAGTGACGTTTTTTTATACCCATGTGATCCGTTTAAGATACTTAGGTATATTTACAACAGTCTACATGTACATAAATTTATGTCTATTGGGCATTTATGGGTGCTTTATATTCAAAATTATGTGCCATGGTTCTTATGTGGATGTATTAAGGTCTTGGTACCTACATATTTATGAGGAGATCAATTCCATAGATATTTTTGCACTTCACTGTACGATCCAGCGGTCCAGTTAACCAAAATTGGCACCCAGATCTGGTCGTTTAACTTCCGTTTTACGTTCCATTCATCATTCTTCTTCTTAGTAGCTTCATGCACTCTTCACAGAGTTGTTGTGGTCGTCATGTCAGTTTATTGGCAAGCTTGACAATCCGTCGCCTTTCGTCTCTCAAGGCTGTTTCCCTTCCCTTGTGCACAAATGCAGGGGTGCGTCTACCGCGGCCCTGATTTGGTCAGTCCATCTCATAGGCGATCTGCCGCGCGCTCTTGTGCCCTCAAGTTTGCCTGCACCACGAGACACTCGATTGACTTGCATGCATCATTAACAGGTTTTTATTGTTCCTTTATGATGAAAAAATAATATTTGTAATAGCAAATTGATATTTATTTCAAAACGTGACGCTATACATAAACGGTATTGTAGGCAGGCCATTACAAAACCATTGCTCACTCACTAAATGGGGCACCGATTGTGCAGCCCGTCAGGAAAAACATTGTCATGCATTTGTTATGGAAATACGTTTTCCAAAGAACTCTAGGCATGAAGCCATGATTGATGTTCACGAAGTGACTGGGAAAGAACAGAAGCTTTTACGTACTTCGGAACATTTGGTCGGTAAAAGCAATTTCCTCGCAGGAAATTGGCTCGCTACATTATGCTGATTTGGTCTGGAAGCATTTCGGTTAAGCTATTAGCTTAAATGCTTCATTTGGCAATTCGGATTTAATAAAAGTTTGTGGTTGAACGCGTTGGATTAATGTGGTTTTGGTTTTTTGTTGCTGCCTACTAGTAAAATAATCAAACGGCAAACTTTCATAAAACATCGCATAAAATACTATCTTCTAGTCGTTTCAGGACATGAATTAAAGAGAGCATGAGACCGAATATAAACTTTGGCGATACTGCAAAAATATCCTCATATGGGTACTTAGGTACAATATTACTGGTATTATCATGAAAACAGTATTCTAATAGTAAATAGCTTAACTTTTTTTATGTGTCGTGTGAGTTGTGAGCAGCGGCGGAATGCCGGGTGACCCCGGAATGGCAGCAGCCGAGTCATTACCTGTCCCACACCACAAAAAAACCTCTGACCGTCGCCGCACTCCCTTAATCAATTTATGGGGCGCTAACTGGAACACGAAAAATGTATTAAAGCGCTGTGGGAACCGAACCCGGCCCTAATACTAATATTAATGTGTTATTTTGAACACCAATTCGAACCTCCAACAATCGATAGGACTAAATAGTTTTCCCATCCATCATCAAACACCGTGACATCCAACTCGGCATTGTGGTTGACTTTACAGCGCGTTTCAAATCCACGTACCTATTGGGAACAAAAACAATTACTTAATAAAACACACCTCAATCAAAATTAATTGCTTTACGCATTAATCTCTTTATCTTCTCTCGACTACAAAACAACGTGTTCATCCGTTCTCCAAGGTAATGGAAGCAATCATTCCAGATAAGATCCCTCTAATGTGAGAAAAGGTAGACGTTCGGGTTGGATCGTTAATTTAATTTGAAATAATAAAAGTTATATCCATCATTTATCACTTTCGACAAATTTATTTTTGAGTGTCTGTTTCGTCGTCCTTATCTGTAACTGGCCAGAAGGGAGGGAGAAAGAAACAAAAAAGGTTTGTTGTAAATAGGCGTAGGCGTGCCCGCTGTCGGTGAGGCGTCAAGCCCGCGTCAGCCTACCCCGGCGCCCGCGACGCGCGAAATGTCTGCCCTGTCAGCCCCAATAATTAGCTTTAAGGTTTTATCTCCAAAACTGTCACGAGTCGTACTTCAGTAACCCATCCATTATTAATCGTTCTAAATTATAAACCGAAATTAAATTAAGCACCAGCCTCACAGGCCGTCTTCGTTAGCAGGTCCTGTGGCCGGCGCATTCCATCGTCGAGTAGGTTTTCGTGTTCGGTCTCACTGTCCGTCCGTAACTCACGCGGTATCGGTGCCATCTAAATTGAGATTTTATTGACGATTACTGTTCTAGCGACGATATCGTTGCGATCTTGGCGCCAGAAACTGCCGCCTCTTTGATCCCGCCCTTGATGAAATCAACTAAAACAAAAAACCCTAGGCGGGCACTTTCCATTTACCTATCGGAATATTTTTAAAGGCTCCAGCAATTTCAAATGCAGTGAAATTTCCATTAAACAAATAGGATATAAAATGAGCACGATCCTGAGGTAGTATTTAAGTACCTAAACGAGGATTCATTGACATTGATTAGATCATAAATTTCTATATCGCCTATTGTTTCGGACGTACAATCCGAGGCATGTTACGGAGTCGAGACTTTTTTGACTCTTACTGCGTTTCTTTACGGAATGTCTTGCCAATCTAAATACCTATATTATCATACAAAGCGAAAACGCTTGTCGATAGCCACCTAGTCAATGTCTTAATTCGATTTATCCACAATTAAAGTACCATGTAACATTGATAGCAATATCAATAAAACTGACAGTTGTTGTTGTTATCCAAAGGCACCTCGGAGGTGCAAAGGGCCTTCGTTAAATTGCGCCACGCCTTCCTGTCTTCAGCCACGTTTCTCGCTTCGCTCCAGCTCAGTCCGAGGGCTCGTAGCTCGCTCTCGACGGTCCGCCGCCATGTGTGCACCGGGCGTCCGCGGTTTCGCCTACCGCTCGGCGGCTGCCATTTGAAAGCAATGCTAGCGTTATTTCTTCCCCCTCCTCTAATAGTATTCCCAATCCATTTCTACTTGCGCATCGCAATCTCAACTCTAATTGGGAATTGATGGCATATGTTCCAGAGGTCCTCCTACCATATCGTTGGCCAGAACACGCGAGTATCGACCTCAGGGACCTATTGACGAAGACCTGTTAGTTTGTTCGTCAGACCCTTTGTCACGGGCACTAATTACTGACAGTAATTTGTTGATATCTTTGTCGAAAAGTTACAAGGTAAGTGCCTTTTTATTCATTCTGTAGTAGGTAACTAAACATTTAAAAAGCAAATAATACTTAATAATAGGCTTCAAAATTACAATGGAATTGTTTTGCACCCATCAAATATTTCAGAGCTCAATAAGGCCACAAAAACGGCATCCCCCATATAATATACGGGAGAAACAGGACAAATGATGATGGACTTCACTACCACCGCATAAAACAATGCGGCGACTCACGCGAGCTCTAGTCAGCTGTCTTCTTCACACTATAGTTTGCATAGAGGGATGGAATGAGTGAACCGAATACTAGTTAAGAAGCCCAAAGCCTGAGGGTTGTAAGAGCAGGTCCTAGGCGTGGCGAATCATCGGCAGGGTAAGGCAAGTAATCGCCACTTTTTCTAGGACCACACCGGAGCAAATTTACGTCAATTTCACGGTCGGCAAGTTCACACGCACCTGCCCTTTCGACACGTTTGTTTACGTTTTGGATGAAAGGGTTAAAAGTGAAATGCTTTAACAGCTCATTTAAATTTAATAAATAATATTATCGATTCGTGATCAGATCGCAAATGTGTCTTGATTTTACTAGGCAAGGTAGGTTTCGATAATGTATACTTTTAATAAGCTTATTTATACGTATACTATTTAATCCGGCAACTTCTCGCTACCTCAACCGTTTTAAATATTTATCTTCAGTTAGGTTTTCTAATAGTCTTCTTCTTGCCGTACCTTCATCCTCCTCAAAATTTTATAACTTTCCAAGCTGTCCGACGTTGGAACTCTTTGCCTCTTGAAATAGGTACGACAGGCTAAAACTAGTGCGCCCTTCAAAAATAATGTTTAAAAAATATTTCGTTTCCATGATACCTACTTTGTTTTGATACTGGTCTATAGTTTATTTTTGGGTTTCTCTTAAGTTTGTGGTATGTATGTATAGTTAAGTATGTATTTAAATTATATATTATTTATGTCTATTTATTATGTGTTTTGCTTTCCCTTTTATCCTTTAGTTTTATTCATATGTTTTTTTTTATTTTTGCACCACTCCCTGAATATGTGTGTTCAATTCTTTCCGCTACCCAAAAGTTGTCTGGAAGAGATTGCTCTTTAGCGATAAGACCGCCTGTTGTCTACTTTTGTTGATATTTCGCTATGCTATGTTTCTGACCTGCTTTGTATATTTATTGAGGTGTGCAATAAAGAGTATTTGTATTGTATTGTAACAATAAATGAAATTCCATCTGCAATAATGATAGTCACAAACATGCTAGAAGCTTCTGGCCATTAATAAAAATAATGTTTTAATTTATAAAAGAAATGTGAGAACAAACAAACAAGTTAGATTACCTATAATTGGAATTTCATCGAAATCGTTACAGACATTTTTAAGCGCGCTATTATTGCCTACGCATAGTAATTACTCGTACATATTGCTCCGTGTGATAAGTAGTAGAGAGAGATAACATTTTGGTACAAAAATCGGACAAGGTCTAGTCGGACTCGCCCACCGAGGGTTCCGTACAAATTAGTAAGTAATACATGTTATTCAGGAATCTATATTCTCGCAGATTAAATGTTACTTTAAATAAAGACTATACTTTTTATGATTTAATTACAAATGTATAGTTTCAGATCTTCCCCTATATTTGATGATGATATTACTTGCCAAATTTTATAATTCTAGGTCAACGGAAACCACTTTTGATTCCCTTGAGATTGTTGAAATATGCGTTTTTTGAGGCATAAACGGCCGTATCTTTTGTACGTTAAGTTAGAAGTTTGATTTTTTCACAGCTTCAAGGGACTGTAGACCTGAGTATTTTAATTTCATCTCGATACCTCCACGGGTTCCCGAGATAAAGGGTCTTGACAGACAGACAGACAACAAGGTGATCCTATAAGGGTTCCGTTTTTTTCACCCTAAAAATCAGATATTAAATACTGACTTTACAGTGTAATGACTACAACGCATATAATTAAGTAAGTATTAAGTATGGGCCATTGCTATTCGAGCTCAACATATCGGTTTTAATGAATGGTCCTAACATTCCACTAATAGATAAATCAATGATAACGACATTTGCATTGTTGCCGGTGAATGAACCGCCGCGCCGCGAATATGTGGAGGTGTATCGTAAACGTTCCAAAACGGGCCTCTTCGTGATGCTCGGTGACATCACCCGACTACTCCAAATAGGAGCCAAGCAACTGGCATTTAAAATAAGAAATGACCAACGAAAAATACAATAAAACCCAGCAGTTAACAGAACAAGGCGCAAGGAATGCAGCCTATGGAAGAGCTTGTTTGCGGTATGAATAAAATGAATATGAGAGAACAGAAGTTGCGGCGCGGCGAGTATAAATTAGCAGGTAATCGGCCGACATCACCTGTCTGTCGGCCCACGCGCACGCGACGATACCTGATTTACTGACCAATCCGCTGCTATGATATTGAAAGCACGTGTCTATTCATTGGCGCTACGATAAATAAACTGGAAGTTTTCAAGGACTGGTCGTTAAGCTTTCTAATCAGTATTTACAAAACTGTATCCTGTAGTTTGTCAGCGCATCGGCACGCGTACGAAACCCGTGAAATCGTGCACGCACCCGATTCAGAGATAAGACAAGGGCGATGCCAGACGCCTTTCGGACTAAATATTTACAGTGCGACTGCGAGGAAACATAAATAGCGTACGTCCGACAGTATTCGTTAGCGGTGTTAATTGGATTCGTCATGCGGCCCGGGGCGATGAGCGATGGGCGCCAGCACCGGTGGCCTCTCAACGACCCTTGTAGACCATCGAAACCTCACCAAAATTATGCTTCTATATAAAATATGTGCACTAACACAAAGAAAAACAATCTCATCCCGAAAGCGGATCGCCCTTTTTGGTTATCGATCAGTTTAGCACCAGCATTCAGTAATATATTCATTAGATATTACAAGTAGCTGTGACTCGTTGTAGAATTCAATACCTGTTCTCCGTTAAAAAAAGGACGAGTCTTTTGCCGGACTAACACTATTTCCTTACCTATCATAATCAGCAGTTCAAATAAAAGCCTATATATATCCTACTGCTGGACACAGGCCTACTATCATAGATGATAGGGAACGGGCAGTAGCCCACGCTGGCTTAGTGTCTGAACCTTTGAATTTCTTCGCAGATGTATGCAGGTTCCCTCAAATCATATTCCGTACCGTACATAAGATCCGAAAAACTCATTGGTATGAGCTGGGATTCAAACACCGGCCGCTGCTTGACAGCCGCATGATTGCTTGACAACCACTAGACTACCGCTAGCTTCCCATATATGAGTATGTAACTCGGTGAATGGTAAAAAAGTGTGATGGAAATAAATAAGTTCCATTAAATAGAAAGTTCTAACAGTTTATGCAATATGCATGGCAGGATAATAACTAAGCGAGAAATGAGTAAGTAACAATGGGAATGCTCACAAGTGAATTACCATAAGAATGCACTGGAGTGCAGAATAAAAGGCCGTAATGCAGAGCTGGCGTCCAGATAATAACATATGTCGTCCACTACCTAGCAATTAAAGTTCTCAGGGAGCTGCCAATTAATAGACGCACTGGGAGGGATCGAACCACGATCCTTAAGGGTTAGTGATGGGAATGTCGAAATCATTGAGCGATGAACTCATCACAGATACTCGTAGAATTATGGACGTTTCTAGCCAAATACCTACTTGCTTTTTAACCGACTTCAAAAAAGGAGGTTTTTTTTTGATCCATGAATCTGCCTACCTCCCGGCAATGGAACTTCGTAATAAAACAGTGTATCTTAGCTGTTGTTTAAACTTATTGTAATTATCATGAGATGCACTCTGATAATAAATCACTAAAAAGTGTGAAATAAAAAGAATTAATAAAAAGTTGAAACCTACTCTAAAAAAAATTATAAAGTAAATATATGTTTATATTTTACTTTATAGTGCTTTTTTGGAGTCGGTTTGAATTTTTTAAAATTCTATTTATACTTTTACCAGCAAATAATTGTAGACCACCCACCTATGCCAATACGGGTTAGGTTCTTGCGAGGTGTGCTAATGTTGACTGGAACCTATCACTGCAAATGTGATCACAACACGTTGAAAGTACTTCTTCCATAAACTACGATTCACCTTTTCACTGCGAATTAGGTTCGTCACGCTAACGAAGAGCAGGGTCGGAAATTAATTGAAGTAAGTAAATAGGGTTTAAATTGAGTGAAGTTAGTGATCAAATAATGTGGCTTGTTTAGTTTCTCAACACTATACCGAAGGCCCTTACATCTGAAGCTCGAGATTATGACGGAATATAATAGACAATAAGGAAAGCGGAAGGCAGTTATTTCACGCGCAGCAGCACTGGCGAATGCTCAATTATATCAATAGATTACATGCACCGGCTTAGCAGTTATTAATTAGAGAATTCATAGGAGAAAGTGGTTAATCTTCTAGAATTAATCAGCGTTTTATGTTATTGTTATAAAGTGGTATAATTTCATGGCGGATGAGCAGAAGCAATTAGTCACTCTTACTGTATTCCAGTATCGAAAAGTCTAAGAATTTGAGAAGCTCATACATTGTAAGTGCCTTTTTTATTTGTGCGGGTAGACCTCTCTCTTCGATGATAAGAATCTGGGCGGCGTTCCTTGGGAGCTGGGCAGTGTGGGCACACACCGAGACCGTTTCTCACGACACCGCTACTTGAATGCGCTAGCAATGCTAGCATAATATATGTAACTGGTTCCAATTGTACCTACTAAGTAGTGGGTAAAACCACATGTGGGCTATTGTTGCGGTTGCATCATAGGAATATAAAAAAATGTGGCCACCATTTTTTTGAGCTCAATTATAAACGTGTAGTTGATAATTGGGATAAATTACATAATTAAATACAGTGCCCGTAACGGTTCACAATATATTGATTTAAACTTCAACAAGAAAACGCAAAAAAGCAGTGTTTAATAAAGGCCACGTATTACGGGTAGTTCGAAAAACCCGTGCGGCTAGAAGATGTTAATTAATACCTACCCGCTCACGCCAGTCAGCTCGCAATCACCTTGCAATCACGGATGTCGTGATAATTTCGAAACGTCGGACAAACCTTAAAAATGTAAATAAGTAGTATTGTACGCGATTACCTAAGTTACGTTTTCTAATAATAAATATAGTGTTTCTGTACCTTGTGATCCTTTAGTGAGCAACCATCTGAAGTAGCCATTTTACTAGTCCGCAAGGACCGCTTCTCAGGTCGTACTGATTATGATTTTTACATTGCTTTCTATTAACAGGACTGATATCTATCAGTCCTCTTTTCTTGCAGATGCATAGATACCCTATATAAGGTTTAATTCTTTTTAATTCCATACCTACTTCGTCTTTTGTGATGTTTTCATAATTATTATTCTGTCCTTTCATTTAGTTGTCAAACATTTGACTTTGCAATAAATTATTGCTTGTTTTCTCCGTTATACGCACTGGATTTAACAATGAGTGCCATGTTGAGTGAGTGACATTAATAATTTCGATAATTTCGTGCACATCCTTAACGGAACTGTTAACGAGGTGCACCAAATTAGTAAAATCCGTAGTGTCATGTCAATCACACGCCATAAGGCTTTACATTTGCAGAGTTGATCGCGAGCTGGTAGTCCGGTAGTTTATTTTATTTATTTGGTAGGTGTACATGTACTTGTACAATGTACATTGTACATGTATGTATGTACCTGCATGCCGGTGTGAGGTATGCGTGTTTGACTAGTGCGTTAGCAGCGCTGCGCCCGCGCCGCCCTCGCTTTCTCACGCCCACAGACAGCGTTCTGCCTTTCTTCTTTATTGCTCACTATTCACTATATTTTATATTATTGCTTTGTTCCAAATATTAAATAAAGTGAATCATTACAAAGATGAGAAATCTTAATAAGGCATACAAAATTCCAGAAGGCCGAGAAGCATAAACTAAAGTATCCAATTATATAGAAAGAAGAAGAAAAGATCGCTTTTTAGCGATAAGGCCGCTTGTTGTTGCATTAATGTTAGTTTAAGTTTTTTTTGTATTTTGTTTTTCACATTGTGGTGCACTATAAAGTACATATATAGTGAGTATGTACATGTATAGTAGTAGTTATTATTATATAGTAAGTAGTTTAGGGATTATGACTTGGTAAGACATACATAAATATTTTTTTAAAGTCAGTGTCAGTAGATAATTTTATTTTCATCAAAATTACAAACAATCTGTTCAGTCTCTCAAGTCTTGTCCAAATAGCGGGTCATTCTTCAATGTATTAAGTATATTTATGTTCTCACTTTGCCGGATCTGATTATGCATCGGTATACGGTGCTTTATGTTGCTTGCATACACACTACCCCTATTTCCTTCTTAAATCGGAACTAAGCGCATTTCCTCGCCACACAAGAAGCTCCATTCTTTACCGAACTACCGAGAAATCGGCGGAATAACACAGACGGCCGGACATAATACTTAATTGTGAGCACAAGTCCACGAATGCGTTGTTTACCTTACATTAGTCGCTTCAGAAATAGGTGTCCTTTGTCGCACTTGCGAGCGAAATACCCCTTCTTAGAGGATTTCTTTCCCTTTTACAATGGTGTGACGCATTTAATAGTGACATGCATACATTTTTAAAGGATTCAGCGCTAAATAGCCGTCGGAAACCATAAGCCGATAACTTGAAAGCGTAAGGCGGCTCAAATTGTAGTGAACCATGATGGAGACTAAGGAATTTATTGACAACTTTATTACGGCAAGGACACCTGCAACGCCGGGAGTTATTTTTGAAGTGCAATTACTTTGTAGTTCAAGGATATTTATGAGGAAATATGGTGTCTGGCGGCTTAATGTCTTAAGATAAGATAAGATAAGATAAGCCTTTATTACTAATATATATATATACATTTTCTAACTATATCTATTCCATCACCATATGTTATAATATTGCAGTTTTCACTAGGTATACTACACTAGTAGGTAAGATTGTTCATTTTTCGACATCGGTAACGTTATTACCAGCTTGCCCTTTGGCATAGGCCTCCCCTAGGTTTTTCCATATATTTCTGTTTGTGGCTTTTCTTTGCCATGCTATTCCAGCAACACTTTGGATATCATCCCCCATTTCATTCTTGGACGTCCTTTCCTTCTTTTTTTCCACCTCGGGGGTCTTAATGTATGTCCATTTCTCCATATCTATCTTCTTATCTTGTTTCGTATCGTATGGCCTACCCAATGCCATTTAAGTATTTTCACTGTGTATATCACATCTGCAACTTTTATCCGTAAATTATTTTATTCTTTGCTAATTTAAGGCATATGTCACTTTTGTCCTGCTTCTTATATTTGTAAGTTTGATTTTGTCTAGCAGCCTGATGTTTAGAATGTTCCTCTCCATTATATTTTGGCACACTTTAAGTGTTCTACTCTGTTTTTTAGTAAAAGCCTAGGTTTGTGCTCCGTAGGTAGGTTAAGCAGGGTAATATGCACGAGTTGAATACTGTAGTTTTGTCTTTCAAGGGTATATGTGGGTTCTTCATGACTTCCTTTAACGACAAAACTCTTTTTCAAGCATTACTTATTCTGATGTTTATTTCTTTCTGCATCTCATTTTTTGAGGCTATAATTTGTCCCAAATATGTGTATTCATCAACATACTCTATTTGATTAGAATTTAGCGATATGGGTGTTTTTAAGTGATTTGTCATTAATTTAGTTTTATCTAGATTCGTAGTCAAACCCACCGTTTTGTTTGCTCTGTCGAACTGCGTTAACATTACTTTTAAATCTTCTTGGTTTTCGCTGAGCAGGATCAGGTCATCTGCCAGTCTTAGGTGGTTAAGCTTTTCGCCGTTTATATTTATTCTTAAAATATAACATAAAATAGACGTACCTTCACCAACAGAGATTGTTCAGCCTCTTGCCATTTTTTGCAACTTGGACGTGTAACGCAAATCGGGACCGACAAGCAATGGGCTAAATAGGAATGTTGACTTAAAATAGACGTACCATCGCCAACAGAGACTGTTGAGCCACTTGCCAATCTTTGCAACTTGGAGAAATGTTGACTTAAAATAGACGTACCATCGCCAACAGAGATTGTTGAGCCACTTGCCAATCTTTGCTACTTGAACGTGTAACGCAAATCGGGACCGACAAGCAATGGGCTAAATAGGAATGTTGACTTAAAATTTATTAGTTGGATACCTACTAATAAGTTACCCAAAAGAAAGAAGACATAAAACGGACATGGAGAAAATGCTATGAAAATATCTCAAAAAATAACGTTGCTACAACCGTTAGAGCGCTTTTCATTAGAGAGAGAAAGCGCTACAAATCAGTGACGTCACTGACCTAAAGCGCCATAGTAAATGACGATCGTTCAGTACAGAGGCCCGTTTTGCGAAAAAGGGACAGAACATGCCCCCACTTAAAACATTGAAGACTTATGATTATTTATTCTTTTGAGTTACTTTTTTCGCCATTTGATAGAGAATTTGAGGCTTTTTCGCGAAAAAATTCTGTTGTTTATTTTCTTACTTAGTGTCAAAATCCTTATTACGCCATCTTTATATCATCCTTATAATGGCAAGTAGCTCAACAATTACAGTTCGCGACTGTACGCAATTCTGTAGGGGGGATTAATTCCCCCAAAAATATTAAACCTCTTTCGTGCCCAAGAGTTCTAACCCGTCGTCTACCGGTCCCGGGGATCCCTGGGCTCATTACAAAACAATGCTATTGTTTATTTTTTCGCCGGGAGACCATTTAAAGCTTAGCATGGTATACTTTTGTATCCATTGCGTGCATAACACCAGAAAACAATATTTCAAATACTCGTAATCTGTAAGAGTATAACGTGGTTTTCCTAACTATCTGTAGTGATAAAAATAAATGTCACCCTTTTTTGAACTTTTTAACATTTTAGACAGGAGGACATATGAATGCATTTTTTCCGAAGGTAAAACAGAGGTATACATACATTTGCTTCCAAATCTGAAGCCTAAAATGGCACATCCAGACCGTAAGCACCTAATTATATATCGTAGATAACGTGACATCACGTCTCCGAGTCGTCTCTCGTTCCTCGATGTGGGTAGACAATAGGTTACGGGTTACGGTCGTGTGGGTCGATGCCAAAACTCGAGCCTACGCGATCGGCGCCTTGACCCCGAGACTATGTCATAGTTTGTTCAACCAGGCGACCAAAAAGCGACATTTTGGCAAAACAAGCAACAAACATGGTACCTGGAAATTAATTAGCTATGCCAAAACCCAACCGTCATTCAACTTACGCTTCTTTTTGCCACCGCGAACCCTAGTACCTAATATCACTAGGTACAAACGCCAACAGATAAGTGATGATACGTGACCCTTATAACAATGCGCATAAAATGCACAAATGGTCAGTTAACTGTGTTGGCGGTGTGAACCTAACCTACCAAACTAAGAAAATCGAATGGTCTAGAATTTCTATAACTAAAGAAAATAAAACCGGTCAAATGCGTGTCGGACCACGCACCATGAATGTTCCGCGCCTACTACTACTAGTCCACATTTAAAATCTCTATCTTATGCTGTTAATTAAGACTGTGACAGCTAATATCTGACGAACGGTTGACTTAAATGGAAAAGTTTTCAGAAACTTCTATACCATTTTAAAGGCCACAGATAGCCACAGATATCCCACACGCTTATGTGCGTTGATTTTTTTTTTCATTCCCTGGTTATTGTATAGAGGTGCCCCCTAATTTAATTTGTTTTGTAATTTCATATCACCTTTTTTAGCGGTTCATAGAATACACCTTTCTGCCAAAATTCATAATTGTAGTACTTATAGTCTGCGAGTAAATCGGCTGTGGCATACGGACGGACAGCAGACACAGCGAAACTATAAGGGCTCCGTTCTTGCCATTTTGGCTACGGAACCCTAAAAAAGGAAATTGGCTTGCAATGCACATTTCTTTAGGGTTTTTATGACAAGTTTTGCTATAAGTAATTATTAATACCTAGCGAAAATTGCTTGACAATGGGATGTCTAGTTACTTCGCGCGACACGAGATTTCATTGTTCTAAGTAGCACGTGACGCGACATATCACGCGAAGTCATGCGATATCGTCGGTGTCGACTATATTTTCTCTTATCCTGCGAACCAAGCTTTTCAGCAGCAGTTAATAACTATTTTCTATTATTATTATTCAAATTGACATTGATATGACCTTTCTTCTCTGTTCATAATCCATATTATTATTTTTATTAACTGTAGCTATATGTTTTGTATATACGCTGCAAATTGTAATTTATTGCCCATTGTTAATTATTATATTGTTAAACGATCACGATATGAAACTTGTATAGTGAGATAAAATAAACTAAACTAAACTAAACGTGGAGCTTACAATGTCGAATCGACAAGGAAGGAAGGATGCATGGCTAAAATCATATTGGATATTGGATATCAGATCAGCCAACAAGGACTATGTCAGTTAAATATATTACACTCTTGTTCATGGGACTCCGATCAAGGGTTACTTTTAAGGTGAAGCTGGGATGGTGTTATATACACGATATTTTGTCAGAAAGGGAATTATCTCCATATCCCCATTTCGATGTCTCTATTATTCCGATTTTGAAAGACAAGAGTACATGCAGGCTCTTCACTTTTTGTGGAATATCGACAATGGATTATAATATTTATAATGGATTGTATTATTATACCAGCCCTAATTGTTTTTTTTTTTTACAATATTGATGAGATGTTATCTACATGAATTATATGAAAGTCACCGGGCGATAATATGGGAGTTTAACTAGTAATTGGCCATTTAGTATCATATATCCATTGAACTTTAATGTATTATTAAGAGACAACCTACCATATACGGATATCGCGCTTAATATGGCTACGCCTATTTTGTTAGCATTAATTGAATAGTCTGTGAATGAATATCTGATGAAACAATATACTTTTGAGATGGTTAAGCGGCATTGTTTGATATATGAAGGGTTCCGTACATACCGTAATACTTGCTAGTAAGGGATGAATGCTGCATTATCAGACAGAATAAAAACAAATTGCTTCATAATACGACACAAAGGCAGGTGGCTTCTTCAATTTGAAAATGTACAGTATCTGACTGGATTTGTATGACTGTGCTTTATGTAGGTACATCAGATATTTTAGTACATCAAGAAGAGTACAGAAAAAAAAAAAAAAAAAATTATTGAATTGAATTGAAATATCTAATGGTGATCGTAGTTATTACTCTTCAAGAACGATAGATTTAATCTATCGTTCTTGCAAGTGACATTTTTATATACAGGTTATCAATTACTTATATTATATGTACGTTTTTCCTGCGGACTGCAACAGAAGCCTTTGCGGGTGTAGCTCACCGTCTTTGCTGTTTGAGGGAGGGCTTCTAATAGGAGTTATAGGGCCTCCCGGGGGCACGACGAACTTCATGCAGCGTTACATTCATATTGCTTATTTAAAGTAGGTCTAGATTAGCAGGTTCTTATTTCTGCAAGTCGTTATGCAGCTACCTTTAATGTCATCGTTAAGTTTTTAACTCTGCTACGGTGTTAGAATTTACATCCGAGGAATTCTAAAACGACTTTTATAGCTTTGGACATTCAGCTCATTTAAATCGTCTATTAGGTGGAGCTATATTATAGACAAGCAGATAATATCACTTGGTTATTAGTTTTTCCGTAAATGGGCATTATGATGTTTATAACTATTTTTTGTATTGCTTAGTTTTACAAAGTTATACATATAAATATAACACTATTTATAATGAATGCAGATGTTACTGGCACCTAAGTAAGTGCTATATTATATGACTGACGAGACGTCAAGTCAAATACACTCATGAGCAAATAAAAACGGTACAATTTGTATTGAATGTCCATAAATAGTGTAGGTATAGTTGACGAAATGTAATTTGCGCCGATTATAAATTATAATACCTTATATACGTCTATTGCTCTTAATCTCCCTTCCCAAAGAGTGCTAGCTATCTTTGTCTTGTGCGCGGAAGACAATGTGTTTTTTACACGGGGGCGTGGTTTACGATTATTAAGGAACCGCTTTAAGTCTGAAACGTATGAAAAATTGTAAGCTTAAATATTCGGGAATGTAATGATTTTTTAAATAGTCCATGTGAGTGTCTCGTGTTTTCTCTTCTTCTCTTTGATTTCCACGATGGCCGTGCTTTGCTTACAACCGGTTAACCGGTTAAAAACATATGGCGATTTTAGTATTTTCGGTAACAATTTGAGCATTTGTATTCAGAAAGTAGCATTTGGTGAACGGGAACTGATGAAGAAGACCACGGACGGTAATCCAAAACTCCTAATGTTTCATATAAGATATTTCTATCAAGATACTGAAGCGACTATCAGTATTATGACGAAGCGAATTTAGATGATCCTGATGTATAATATTATCATCAACCTGATCTGGTAATCGAAGTCGGTAGGTAGGCAACGGAACTCTGTAATAAAACAGTGTAGCCTAGCCGTGTTTGAGCTTATTGGAATTGTCATGAGATGCACTCTGGTAATTATTCACTAAAAAGAGTGCAATAAATAAAATAAAATAAACCGGACAAGTGCGAGTCGGACTCGTACAAATTTGTAGGTAATTTTGATTACGTACTTTAAATAAAGACTATATTTTTATGATTTAATTACTATAGTATTCAGATTTTTCGCTGTACTTGTAGTATAAGACGATATTACTTGCCAAATTTCATAGTTGTAAGTCAACGGAAAGTACCCTATAAATTTTGATTACCTCGAGAGTGTCGAAATATACGTTTTTGGCGGCATAAACGGCAGTATCTTTTTTTACGTTCACTTAGAAGGTTGATTTTTTACAGCTTTAAGCAGGTACTGCATAACCGGAAAGTAAGGGTACCGTTTTAAAACGGTATGAAGTCATACCGTTTCGTTTCGGTTAGGTTTCGATATCGCAAAAGATTTTTTTCGGTAGCGGAATATAACGGTATTTTTTTCGATATCTGAACCGTTTTAATTAAGGTATAGTTTGGGCTTTACGAGGGTGCCGGCAACGGCGCCAACCAATCAGCACTAGTTATTGAGTGTATGCTTAAAATACCCATTTTTGTTCAATTTCGTTCGGCGCGATCGCGATAGATTACTGACGTAGTCGCTGTTCGCTGTTGCGATTACGTACCCATCGTAAAAGTTAAGTTCGAAAATTTTCGGTACCGAAATAATACCTGGTGGCTACCGTTATAATAAATGTTTAAGGTATTTATTAGGTACCTATGTAAAATAGCGATATCGTTATTTTATACCAGTAGCGTACCTTTATATTTCAACCGGTATAGTTCTACCTTTATAACGAAGCGGTATCAATATCCAATACCACTACCATACCGCTTATACCGTACCGAAAACGGTCCCTAGCTTTAAGGGACTGTTTCTCTGAGTATGTGATTTTAATTTCAACTCGCTACCTCCACTCGTTCCCGAAAAGACTCATGACAGACAGATAGACAGGTATACGGACAACAAAGTGATCCTATAAGGCTTCCGTTCTTTTTTCCTTTTGAGGTACGGGAACCTAAATAATCGACTTCAACACTAAAAATTAAAAAAATATATATTGGCAATTTCTTTGGCACATCAAATTTGCACTACCTACAGTATTCAATAAGAAGCGTAAAATTTGATATTAAGCCTTTGTCTCCCCGTGCCGGAGATCTCCGGGCACATAACAAAAGAAAGCTATTGTTTATTTTTTTTGGCCGGGAAAAAAAAGAATAGAATAGAATTTAGGCAATTATTTTATAACTTTTTAGTGTTTTTTTGAGTCGGATCAATTTCTTATTAAATATTTATTCTTTGAAAACAGATAGTAAAACTGAATTTTATGAACAAAAGAGCATAGAATGTTTTAAATCTGAACTTGTTATTAGGTACTTTTTTAAACATTTATGACATGTAGGTAAAGGCCAGTCCAATTGTCGCCCATCTAATCCTCAGCTAATTGTTTTTGCTGACTGTAAATAACATTTCCTACCAAGTTGTTTTTTATTTACTGCTCTTGTTATTGGTGAACTAGTTAAAATAAAGACCGATTTAACATGTATCAGTTGCTTTTCTTATGTAGTATTTCCCTCGCTTTAATGAAGTGAAAAAAAATGTGTTATACGCAGCTGCAAAGTTATTTTACGTCTCGTGTGTTGCAACACTCGCTAAGTCGCTACGCTATTTATGAACCACTCGCTTTGCTTAGGATTCTAATTTCGAACCACTCGCTTCATGTTTCAATTCTATTCCATTCCGGCATCCACGGTCCAGCATTGTAATCCGGCAAGCTACAAGATAGAGCGAGAAAACGCTGGCACTATACATCCTCTATATCTATAGCTAGTGGTGGCTATACCACCCCTGTTTGTTTACAAATTATTTTATTTTTTAGCCAAATGTGTTGGAACTCTTTTCACTTGGTTTGAAATATCGCGCGTGT
Source organism: Epiblema foenella (assembly GCA_963556455.1). Lineage (NCBI taxonomy): Eukaryota > Metazoa > Arthropoda > Insecta > Lepidoptera > Tortricidae > Epiblema > Epiblema foenella. The sequence continues at coordinate 13,801,983 of OY747106.1, forward strand.
ATTGTAGGAAGCATAGGTGGTATTAATTTTCAGCCGAGACAGGTCGGCGGGGGGCGCCGACAAAGCCTTAGGGGGCCATATAATGCCTCGACTATTTGAATAATTTGACACTTCCACTATTACCCGTGTTGCCCCACAAGCGCCATTTATTAACTTCCTATTAATAATAATTTAGGGGTTATAATACCGAGTTTTAAATAAAACGAGGGTTATTAACCTAATTAAACGAAAAAGAGAAAAGAAATGGCAAATAAAATCAGATATCTACTTCTGCATATAATAAATCAAATAACTACCTAAAGAACTTCAGCAAATATATTTAAACAGCTTCAAGTCGATATTTACCGGCTATTAAAAGATATATAACGTTGTCGGAACTGACTTTGTTGTTGTAATCTAAGTAAATGACCATAGCGAATTATTCACAAGCATATAAACCACTGAGGTTTTCGCTGGTGAAACAATTTTTACCATTTTATGTAAAAAAAGATTTTGGTCAATAAATAATTCAAAAACCAGATTCATGTTCATTTTTTATTTATTTATTTAGGTACATTATTAAATTCTTATACTGGGTTTGACAGCTAAGTGTTGTCAAACCCTATCGAATTTGTATCGACACAGAATTCACGGACAGCAAACTGGTAAGGTTATATAAAATGAGCTAAAAGCTATGTATGCACATTGAACAAAAACATCGACATTATACTATAATAATACTATAAAGGAGGTAGTACTAAAACTAGCGCCTACGCCAACTCTTGGGATTAGGTAGCGGACCCCGGGCATCCTTTAAGACACAACTGTAACGGGATAACGCTAGGATGATGATTAGGAGGTAGTACTAAATAGCAGAGTTAATCCCATTCGGGTACAGATACTTGAATATATTAAAGGCCATCAATCCATAGAAAAACGTCTTTCTCGCCGGGATTATTATCTACGTAATTTAGTTTACAGAAGGCTTCAGAAGAAACTGCCTATAATAATATTCCTAATTGGATGCACTTGTTTATCTCATCCTGAATAAATTCCATCGAAATTTACAATGCACAGTCTGACATTTACTCGTTTATACATGAAAGACAAATAAAAGTCATAAACCAAGCCAAGTGTCGAGATTCACGTCTCAATAAAGGGACGGCGCGGAGCTTGAATTCACAACCTGTCTTTGCCAGTATAAGTTGACCCCAAATTTTGTAACAACCATAAGTCAGAATATACTGGATCAGACGAGTTGTCGGTAAGCGATGTGAATACCGGTCCTCCGGTGGCCGTGGGTGATTTATCTCTGGCCCTTGAACAAATAAAAGGCTTTACTTTCCCAAATTACGGGCACACGGTCATTTTCTACTCTTAATTGCCTGTTTAGGTCTGAATGCGCAACTAATTTGTAATAGAATACAAGACTAGACGCATATTTCGAAGTGATCGATTTTATTTACCTACATGTGATTGAGATTCGTTATAAAAAAGTGAAATAAAAATATTGTTTTAAATGTAAACCTTTTTTTTGTAAGTCAAGGTAAATACGTATTTTAGGAGCTCGAAATGCCTTGCCTCACCAATTTAAAACATACTAAATATTATATTTATAGGCATTACCTTCGAAACTTTACTATTCGTCGGACGAATTGTGGGAAAAAGCTTAATCTACCTAAATTTCTAAAAAACATAATGAATCTTCTTCTTGTCTATAGCAAGCCATGACTTTAAACCGAACTCTAAAATGAGACGGACACGTCTCTAATGAAGCCGTCGATGTGTCGGAATCAATTCGACACCGATCAACGATGTGATCTACCGTCGTGAGTGACAGGTGCCAAGTCGATACTCGATAATCGACACGCTCTCGATCGGTAGCGATCCATCGATTATACACAAGACGTCAGGCGCTGGCCGTGGCCGTCACGTCGGCGGTAAAAAAGTAAAATCGTGCGGAAAGGGATTTGATACGAGCAAGTACGAGTATAAATAAATGATACCAAATAGTCTGGGAATAAGCGGCAAGCGTTGGTACGTGCGAATACGGAATGCGACAGACCTTGGCAGCCGTACTGTCTTCCCGAAGATCTTACGGTTCGAAATAATTGTCATACTATAAATAAATAATACGTGCTAAGGGTGTGATAGCGTCATCACAGCACTGAGGCGATATTCTCACACTGATTATCGGTCTATTATTTATATACCTAGCAGACATTTTAAAAAACATCTTTTATATTAATTAATTTGGTAACTATAAACCTCTTTCCTGCTATTTATTTGTCAAAAAGGAAGCGCAAAGTTCTGTTTTATATTTATGTACTATATTGATATATTTTTATTAATATTAATTTTTACCAATTTCCTACACAATTCTAACATAGTCAGAACCTGTTAAAAAAAATCTTAAGTATTCTCTGTACTCATTACTACCATAGCATGGCAAGAATGAATTAAGTGAGACGGAAAGAGTAAATAAAATAAGTTTAACAACTTATTCATGGTACATCAGCATGCGACGCGAAAGCTCTCGCCGCGGCTTATAAATCACTAATCACAATGACACATCAGGCAGGTAGCACTAAAGAAGTGAAGTGAAGAGACGGTTTTTTTCGCTATTATCGATGTCAATAGTTTTCAACAGTTGACATTGTGAATAATACGACGACGACGTATTATTTTATATTTACCTACGGTTTTATACAAATATAACACCAAGAACCCTGAATTCGTGCTTATGTTTTAAGTTGTATTGGTATTGTTCTACTCTGCCAAATAGTGTTCTCAATTTGTCAACCTGTCAATTCACTTATTTCCGATTTTTACTAAAATTATTTTGCATTAATTACTATAGTAATAACATTATTCTCGTTGAGTTGCATCCTATGTAGATGGTAGGTAGGAAATATGCATCCACTCTTATTTTTCAAACCATATGACAGCATCGTTTGCACCAACGCCTAAGTAACAATAACGCCAATCGGCACGCAGGCCCTGCAGTCGTGTTATAAGCCCCGTTTATAATTTGATAAGTTAATTTCTGTCAGGCTCTTAAACCGAATACTAACAAGGTGGTCCAGCGGCATGGCATCCATCTCACGTTTTAATGATACGTCGTAAGGTCATAGAGATCGCCACCTTTTCTTTACTTAACAATGGACCTCCTTTTTGTTGACTTTTGTTTTGCGTGTTTTTGGTCCGCCGCATACATATTGCATATTATTAGGGCTAGAATATAATATGACATAACATTATGTATATAATATTGTTTTAATTTCACTCTAGTGTTAAGACATGCTTTATGGCTTGAACTCAATGGAATTCGATGGCGTGTCTTGAAACTGGCCCTTGGGAAAGCCGGAGTCAGGTTGGCACTCGAAACTGACGACAGACCTTACGATTGTGCGTCAATCATTTAATAACTAGAAGTTGTCATTTAGTTGAGATGATCACACTTTTTGCTTTGTTCCGCGCATAAAGCAGACAACGACCAGCGACTAAACAGTCGAGTATGTCTTTAAGTGCTTTAGGTACATGTATACAGTTGATTTCCATTTAGATGTTAGCGGAGTATCACCAGTGCAGCTATTCCCGTCCTGTCCCGGGAGCGCTTCTGGGAATGCAGCGGAAGTCCCGGCAGCCCCGCAAGCCGCCTCCTTATTAATGGCCTGTTTAGACCGACTCCTTTGTTACTCGCTCCTCACGTCCTGCCACTTCAATGCTCAATCTTTTAATGAGCATCTTGAAACGCGCGCATCATCCAACGATATATTTCCTTTGGCTACCAAGCGAGAGCATCCAAGGAACGCAGCAATGAGAGGCGAGCTATTTAATATAGTCTCTTTGAAAACAATAGATTTAAGGTGTGCTTCGCCATTCTCATTCTCAGTTTCGTCTAGTTTAAATTGACGTATCCTGTTGTCCGATTTCCTGGCGTTAATCTGGTGTATCGTGTGTTTAAATTAGTCACATGCGTCTCGACTCATTCTTTGATGTTTTTAGTGATTCAACTTGTTTTGAACGGGGTATTTTCGAGATTTATATCGATACTCTGTTCCGATGGTTTGTTTGTTTCTCTTGTGTCTCCGTTTGCGTATTAAAATACTTCGTTGTCGGTATTAATGGACGTATCGATATAAACCTCTAGCTTCCTGAAAATCATTTAACAAGAAGAAATATAATAAGGCTGATTGGTGCGTAATCTGTTTGTCGGTACATTCCACTATCATTCACCGCAAGCAATGATGTGAGAGCAGCATGCACATATAAATCAATTGAATAAAAAAAAAAATTAACTTTATTCTGCAAATAGGCCGCAAAGGCACTTTTACAAGTAAATATCTACTAACGTTTCTCAAAAGACTACTGCCGAGAAGAAACGCCGAAACAAACTCGACAGTCAGTATTTTTTCCCAAAATACGAGGTTTAATTACAATGATGATAATTAACTTACTTAAGTTAAGTTACTTAATCAATAAATAAACAACAAAAAGCTAAGATATAATAGCTTAGATGTCAACATTACAATTTAAGAAAGTCTGACAATGCAATATTGAGTAATAGTTTTAAATTACAAATTATCAAAAAATATCATACAGTAAAAATATTACAATATTAATAATGTTAGAGATGTATGTCTCAGTCTGAATAAACAAAGATTACTTACATGAAATTAATAAAATATCCCAGAGATGTACATGGTCTGTGGAATATACATACGGTAATATGTAACACGTATACTTATTGAAATGTTTCTCGTAAATGCAGGCACAGTCCGGGGTAAGAATATCTAATATGTACAAAAAAAGGAGTATGTAATTTCGGTACATAATTATATTCATATGCGCCTCGTATGTTAAATTGGTTCGTCTGGGTATAGTACACATGCCACATACTTTGCCTAACTTATAGAATTATATTATACTCGTATCGTGCAAGACTTTGACTGATTAATAAACCGGTAGGTAGACAATTGGTCTCGCTTTAGCGTTCTTTCCGTTTTGCCGAAGTTTTCCACAATTTTAATTATGAATAATCTCATACTAGCTTTTGCCCGCAACTTAACATCTATCACGTCTCATACCTCTCATCTCATACTAATTTCCGGGGTAAAACGTAAACCATGATTTAATCCCGGTATAAACTTTCACAATTACAACATTTAATAGTGGGACTAGTGGAATATAGCCCTAAAAAAGGTTATATACATGACAAATGAAAACTAGACTTCTGTCCAACTCGCTTTTGGTCGGTTTTTTATAATAAGTTGTAGATACCTAATATTAGTGCCTACTAGAAAAACTTTCTATTGTACCTACACAATAACTAAAGTGAAAATACACAAGTAAAGGGTAAGGTACAAAGGTGAACTTATCCCTTTAAAGGATCTTCCAGATAACCTTTAATTGAGTGAAGAACTGAACCCAGGCAGCAATTCAGCAACCAGTAGGTACTGTACGTTGTACTACAAGGTACAGTATGTAAAGTATGGCACGGGAACTGCCTAATGACAGGCGTCTACGCGCAAGGCGCGAGTGGCGCGACGCGTGCGGCGCCGGCACTTGCGCAGCGGCGCCCGCGCGTAATCACGATCATCGCCCATTCACTACCCACGTGCTTCCGATATTGGGGTTACGTTACATTATTGCCACTTCAGCGATGTCTGTGATATTACGTATATTCAGTATGAGTGACTGTTTTTTTTTACAAAATACATGGTAGTTCATAGCCATTCACATTTTGCAAATCTTCTCTCGACTGTTGTTTGATGTTCAGCAAATGACTAATTAATCTAATTATTGTATAGACGCCACAACCTCTTAGAAGGTTTTTTGTAGTAATTAATTTCGATAAATTGATTAACAATATTTCCTTAAAATACTAACTGATATTTAAGGTCCTATTACGTAATCGTTCGATAATTCATGGGCAACCCGTCCCAGCGTAGAGTGCGACATCGTTGGGGGCCCGTTTGGCAATTATCTGAATCAATGTGTACGCGTGTTAAGCGTACACTTTCATGGATACACCTTCACTGTCTACCTTTTATTGGGACGTCCATTGTTTTGGTCGTGAGATTGGTGGGCTAGTGATGACTATATTAGTCATAATTATGAAGTATTGGTTTAAGGAAAGCAGGAAAGTTTTATGTACTAATAATTAGCTAATAATTGAGGTCTTCTTGTTGCAAGTGCATCGCATGCGCATATCTATCAAAAGTGTATTGCACGGAGGTTTGTTTCGTAAATAATTACAATATCTCCTAAGTAATTATTTGTCTGCGTATAATGAAAACAAACTGAAGACATTATCATTGGCATTCATCATAGTCGTGCCTATATTAATGGAAACAACACCAAAATAAAGCATAAAGCATCCAAACTCATTTAACTATTATGCTCAAACAACACGTGGGTCCTAAAAGAAATAAAACAAATAGTAAATTTCATTTCTTTTCGATGCGTTGCTTACCGCAACCGACTAGAGTAGATGATTGCTCAATTACCAGGACCTCCTTAGTAGAAACATTAACAGCAATCTCAAATATGAACATATTTTCAACTTTACGACAGTGAAAATAAATGCTTTCATTATATTGTTGCTTCGATAATCTCAGTCGGCAACACAAAAGGTGGCTTCGAGTCCGCGCCTTGTCATTAGAGCACAATCAAACATTATGTTTAGGGATCGCCGACAGCTTAACCGGGGTTTTTCATCCATTTCATAATTTGTTATTTCGGATTATAGGGAGCGTGCCGCGGCCGAGACAAAGTAAACATTACCACCGCTGCCGGCTGGCGGGCGATCGACAAATGACGATGCGTCGCACCTTGCCATGTCGAGCACTCACATAATTAGCCACCTTTAGTTTTTGCCGAACGCATATGCAGACAAGGTTGGTGTGCAATTTATACGTCGAGCGGCGTATTACAAATCCTAATTAGTAGTAAAGGATTTATGATTCCTACATAAAATCAGGTATCTTTACGAGCTAATACACGTAGATAGATAGATAAATACTTTATTAATTTCTACATTGTGTATAATGACATAAAAGTAACAAAACGATGACAAAAAATAAGCAACTGAATAAAAACTAAATTTTACTATAATAAAGCATGCAACTTAAGACTAAAGTTAACCAGTACACCAAAGAAAAGAACCATGTGTCGTGGCAGAGAATAGGCGCTGGCTCTGCACAATGATGCGGCAATAAGCCACATCGCTGATATTCTGCCAGAACCTTACAAAAATAAAACTAAAACGAAATTAACACCTGTAAGTAAGGTACTATTAATATACCACAACGTTAAAATCTGTTTACAAAATCACTCCAGATTAACTTCCGAGAGTACGATGCTTTCATAAAAAAGTTTTAGATAGTAATAAATTGTCGATTTGGTGTGCGGTTTGTAATGATATTTCTTAAATCAAAAGTACATGTCAGATGTACTTAGCTCGCAATATAGTCCTACCTACAAAATAGTAAAGGCTAGAGAATGTCGACATACGCATTACAAAGAAAATAGCATAAATAGATGACCTTTTTTAAGGACCCTAAACTACAATCTAACTTTAGTAACTTATTCCGTCGTGCGACACCGATTGCGTTGTGCGTACGAGTGTACAGTTGCACGGCAATACGGTAAATGATAATGCAACTTGTTAGTTCCGCCACATGCCGGACTCGCCGCTCCGTTTCATGTAACAGTCACGGTTGGCGACACTACCAACCTACTACATCTGTTTGTTGCCCTTTTTGTGGTTATTTTAATGTCACGTTTAATGCAGTTATGCGAATTTAGTAGCGTGATAAAGTTGGCAAGTTTTTTAAGTTACACCTAAGTCGGATAGCGTGCGTGGTAAGGAGTCGCGTGAAATGATATGCTGTTCACTTGTAGCCAACATATTCAGGTATCACCGATATCGAACTAGTCAATAAGTTAGATAAACGTCCCTGTGCTCGATACTGACCCAATACAAATAATAAGGGGCTACTCCGAACTTCGAAACCCGAACTTCGTATCGTGCCGTCCCTTTCATTCATATAGTGTTATAACACGAGAGTGAAAGGAACGGCATGATACGAAGTTCGGACTTCGAAGTTCGTAGTACAAATCGGCAATCTTTCAATCCTATATCATGATGACCGCTAGGGCACTAAGGTCTGTGGGACGTTTGGATGCCTTTGTTTGCTAAATGTTATGCAAAACTTATAACCCGTGCGTGAAAAATAAATAAGCAACCTATCACTGCAATATCATAGTTTCTCTATCTTTAAACCTACAATTGCTAAATGTGACACTGGATTAAATTTCATGTGCTCTCCCTACCCCTTTTGAAAATACAGATGTCAGTTTATGTGTAACAAAAACAAGGCGTCGAAACTATTGTATTCGATATGAAATTATTCTCTAAATTTTTTGGGTAAATCAGAGTAATTGGCATACAACGGTTTACTGTTGTCCTAAATTAAACTAAATATGTTAACGGTAGCTTTGCTGCTCAATGTTAAAATAGGTACACAATACCTATTTACTTCGCCACACTGAGTATTAACAATAAACTTATGACATTCGTATATTTCGAATTAACTATTCAGTGAAATGTGCTTTGCTGCAGCATTGTGAAACCTTTTCAATCCTATCATAATAGATAAAGATATCGCAATAAATGCTATTTCACGGGCAGAATGCAAAGCTTATTCTTTATTTTGTCACGGAGCGATTACGAATTATTCAGTGACGATGACGTGTTGAGAACGAGATAGAGGAGTGAGGCTGAGCGTACCGGAATAAAAACATAAATTGCACTACCTGAGTCTCTTGGCAAATGTTGAAATCGCGGCGGATAACCTTGAGCTTCTAACATACATGGGTACTATAGGTACTGATAAATACCTACCTATTCGGAATCTGTATGTAGTAAGTCCTAAGTAATCTTTGCCTTTTAGGACATGTATTTTCAAGTGGCTAAGCATTTTTAGAAGCCACTGGCTTACCCATAAAGCATTTTAAGACGTACCTACTTGACATATATTATTAAAAACAAATTTTTTGCGAAATTTAATAACATTTATTTTTGGAATTCATAGCAAACAAAACGAGGGGTTTGTTATAGTACATTTAGTGTACTAAAATTAAAATATTTTTATGATTACTCTCAAGTCCCTTTCGACCGTTTTAAATAAGTTGTTAACATTTATGTATTTAACAATAGAAATATCTCCGTGTAGCGTGTAACCCAATTGGCCGCAAGCAGCTGATGCGTCCTGACAGTTATTGCTTTAAAATTAGGAATTTGTAAACATTAGTAAATCACAAGAATAGCGCAACACAAAGAGACCCGGATCTAGCCTCTACCTGCGGCTTCCGAATCCGCGCAAAAAACGCAAAATTGATTCAATGGGACGGCACAAAAAGCATTATATTGTGTCCCCTATATTTAAAAATGTCGATACGAATCGACAAATAAGGTTATATCGTTTGGAAAAAAATCAGGATTATCGGTTGGACGCTGCCACTGTAGCGAGCAATTGGGGATGAACAAGCGCGCATTCATAGTTCACATTCTTCAGAATGTTTGCTTAACAATTGTACTTACTTACTGGCCCGAATATCTTTTGATTGACTATCGACCTGATTATCGATGTTATAGGAATGTGGGTCAGTGTTAGCCTACTTAGTCTCTTAGTTCACGGAGACAGGATGGGGGTAATGAGCGGTGTCCTGCCTGGGATGAACTAACTAGTCTAACTACTGACTGCCGCAGTGACGCATGAAGTTAAATTGCTTTAGCTTCTGTAATAATCTGTCAGAGTCACAGTTACCATTCCACACAAGCTTTTTTTGGCGTGGAAATTGTTGCAAACAAAAAGCTTATTTGTTTGGCGGAAACTTAGATTTTACTTCTATCCTTTCTGATCCTGCAATAAAAAGATTCACGATTTTGATATGGGCAAAAATCAGTTTTCGGGAAAGCTAATCTAGAATTAAAAAAATGTCTTTTTGATACTAAATTATGTAAATACTAGTTAACAAGTTAACCCTCAGTCGAAATAAATTAAACGAGACAAATAAATGCCAGAGCAATAATGTGAGCAATGACGGCGTTCAATGATAAGTGTTAATAAAAAGTGACGCTCGCGGCGGCAAAAAGAAGACAGACGCGTGCGGCAATGAGGAAATGCCGAGGATGTCCGCGCCGACACGAGCGATATAAACAATGCCATATCACATGTTATGTTATAAAGGATATTTTTGTTGGCGGCACTTGATAACACGAATGTCTATAAGAGTTATCATACTTACATACACAAGTTCAGTCAACTACAAAGAATGTTTTACAGGAAAAATATAACTGTAGGTATCTCTATCTAGTGTTTTCTTATTTTATAATCAAAAACATTTCTATACTAAGTTTTAATCACCTTTGCATGTATTATTGTTTTATAAATTCCTACGTGATTATGCTGAAAATACCTTCTTTCAAATAAAGAAAAAAAAATTTAAATCAGTTTACGTAATAAAGAATTATCCTTGAAAAACCACCATACATACTAAGTTATTCAGTAGCTCAAATTTATAATAAAATTCGCCGTTATATGGCACTGTAACATGGCGTTCAATTTCTACACTATGTTGTTAAAATTCTCTGAATGATTAGGGTTAGAATCAGTACACATCTGTGTACGGAACCCTCGGTGCACGAGGCGGACTCGCACTTAACCGGTTTTTCATATTACTACAATGCAATATGACATTTTGCTTTTTACATCATATAGACTATTTAACAAATGCGTGTATTATATGGCATTTTAATGAAATTGGAATTTTTTATTTATTTGTGTTGATATGAAGGATTTTGGTTTTGTTTAATTCTCAAACCTTTAATAGGTATGAAAATTACCTACTCGTTCTCGCGCATAGACCACCTTAGACATCGGTTAGGCATGAGAGCATTATTCCGTGAATATTCCTATAGATTAGAACGTCGTTAGCATTAGCAACAATCACCGCATTATTGGGGCGTGTCAAACATGCACAAATGAAATTAGGAGATGTGCAGTTCCCGTCACATTGTATTATTTGTACTTATCGAATTTTTATTAAGGTCGGTGCGAACTGGTATATTGTAGATTGATAATGTATCACTGCGTGACCTGGATGAGTCAGGTGTGAAATACCAATCTACTAATGTAGCAGAATCCTGTTGTGAATTGTTGATGGGAAAATTGGGGTCTTCCTTCGGTGACGGCGCCGCGGCGCCACGGCGGTGCCAACGGTTATGCCAACTCAATGTTGAGATCCTCAATAGACAAATGCAAGCATTATGAACGAATAATCTGATGGGGTTGAAATTTAATTATTAGTTGTACGAGTATAATGGAATTATTAGTTGTATAATGAATATACAGCATCCTAAACATTTATATAGGAACATTAAGGACTGTATTGATTAGAGGTCGAAAAGCGTATACAACTACACAAATGTTAATTTAATGGTATAGCCCAGACAACTTCCGAATCTGGCCAAACTATGTAACGTAACAGTCAAAAATATTGAGACGGTAAAACCATCATGAATAGCGAGAACGTAAGTGACAGTGCCTATCATAAATGAAAGGAAACAAAAGATGGCTCGATTGCTTAGAGGTCGAAAAGCGTATACAACTACACAAATGTTAATTTAATGGTATAGCCCAGACAACTTCCGAATCTGGCCAAACTATGTAACGTAACAGTCAAAAATATTGAGACGGTAAAACCATCATGAATAGCGAGAACGTAAGTGACAGTGCCTATCATAAATGAAAGGAAACAAAAGATGGCTCGATTGCTATAGCATCCGTGCCCATGAAGCGAATTATGTTATTTCTTAATTCCAAGATTAGTCGATACTATTTTGGCGTTTACGCTTCATACTATGTCCTTATTTCTGCATGGTCGTACTGAAGGGTCGGTCGATTCTAACCTCAGATACTAAAATGCTGATTATTTATTGCGTACGGTACGGGTACGCAATGGTTAATAAACTTTTTACAAAATTAATTCAGTAATTAACCGCTACATGAACTAAAGCTTTCCTTTTTATTAACTAAATAGAGTTTACACAAATACATCAAGAAGCCGCCCATAGGGCCCCCAATAAGATCGCTAGTTATTTCTAAAAATCGCTCTCCATTTCGATGTTAACGGCATTTTGTGAGTCATTTTAGCAACATGGCTTTTCCGAAGTAAAAAGCCTGCTGAATCCGACTCCGAATGTTGCCATACAGAATTTTAGCTCCTATGCTCAAAATTCAAGATGGCGGAGTTTAACAAAAAAATAAGTTGGTTTTAATAGGAAAAATAAGGAATATTCTAAAATAAATCTGATTTATCAATATGTTAGTATTTGTTAGTAAATTATAAGTAATAATAAACATTATCACCAAATGTTAAGTTCATAGGTCAATGGGAAGTTATAAAATTCTTCGGAACAAAAGTTTACATAAATACATAGAAACATCCAAGAGTCAGGAACAAATATTGGGGCTCATCACACAAATAAATGACCTGACCGGGATTCGAACCCGGGATCTCCAGTCAGACAGGGTCACCACTAACTAGGCTAAAGCGGTCGTCAAAATCGAGTTCAGCGACCCCCAAAGCCCATTCTAGGGTACCTCACACGACCAAATTCAAGTTACAATATGGATTTTTTTAGGTTTTTTTTGCCAATTTGGCCGCCATCTTGGATTTTGAGGAAAGGGGCCAATATTTGGCTTGGCAACATTCAGAATTGGATTCAGCAGGCTTTTTTACTTCGCAAAAGTCATGCTGGCAAAATGGCTAACAAAAACATAAGAACTACAAAATTATTTCTTTGTCGGTGGTTGGCCTTGTCTAGCTTAGGCCGAAGTCTGACGTCAAAGGTTAGGCCGTCCTTACCTTGTTATTTAGTCTGACATGAACTATGGCGGCTGATTAGATAGGCACACATTATACCTACTTTGGGATTAGGACTAACTGATAGTAATTTTCGACGACTGAGGCATACAATCTCATTTGATTTGTATTATTATTTATTAGTATCTGAGATAACGAGCTTAGTTCGGCGTTTGTCGTGTCTTCCCGGGAATGTGACCTAGCGAGTAACAAATATTACTCGTTTAATTCAATGTATTTCGATATGATAAGCTGGCATAAACGTCGGAAACCAATAATTACCAAAAACTTCTATTTAGACTTTACTTACTATTAGTAGACATATACGTGTTTAAAAAATAGGAAAAACGTATCGGGCCACGAGCAGTATAGGGTTAACTCATTTGATCCAATAGTGACCGACAAACATACAGACTATAAGAGTTCTGTTTCTAAGGTACGGAACCCTAAAATCGTGCCTGTGCTTGACACTGACCCAGTACTTGGCACACAGGTGAACAAACATTGGAATTAAGGTGTCAAACATTTGGACGTTTACCTTATCTCACATGGAGACCCTGCCTCTGGAACTTTAGATTTTTATTGAAGAATTCGATTTTTATTGTAAGTGGACATGGCGAAAAGCGCTACTTTTTGATTACCGTTAATGTTATTCCCGTTCCATAAATATCACTGTGAAAAATCACAGTGATGTTGTCACACCGGTTATTTCGTATCATGACATTTACGTTTCATCGTTCCCGGCGCTGTTACTGATATTTCTGTAACATCAGCAACAACTAATGTTACTCTGTGACTAGTGTGACTGCTACGTCTATTCCTACGTCACAATACAAGTATATATTAGCGCTTTGACAATGAAGGCGTTAAATAAAAGTTTTGAAGAAATATAACGATACATACATAGTTGGTTTTGCTTGATCTAGGTGTTCGGTTTTAGGGCCTAAGTCGTGCTCCAGCTGCAGTCGGAATCTAAACTCACAAATAAATGAAACTAGTACAATACTGTTAATAAAGTTTGTAAGTTAATTATTAAAATAATAAAATTAAATATCTTTATTTTAGACCTACACGGTCCATTTATTGTTGTTAAGAGCCCTTATGAGTTAAAAAACGGTCATCTATTTAGGCCCTTTTCTGTTTGAATTTACACGCAACATGACTTTTTTTTAATGTTACTATCTAGAACAGGACTATTGCAACCTAATATCATAAATTTTGAATGTATTTTTTGGATTTTTCATTAAGAAATATCGTTTCGAACATCACTAAAACGATCATTTTCAAACTAAAAACGGTTTTTTTTCGCTTAAATTCTACTAAGCACAATAAAATCAAGAAATGGCTATGTCACTATCTAAACTTTTATAAATTCATTGTATCCTTTAATCATTTTATTGGTATTATCAATACTATTGTCACAATTTGAAATATAATCATTTTGAAACTTATAAGGCCTCTTAATTCTTCTGCACTTACTTTATGGCACACTTTTACTCACATGGAATAAATAAAATAAACGTAAATTTTAAAAATTGTTGTTTCATTAAACTTTAAATATATTTAATCAAATTATTTCGTTGAAGTAATTAATTAAATACTCCAAGGAAATAATGTGATAATGAATTACTCACTCGAACTTAGTGTCTTTGTCCCAAATCGCCGACTGAACCCGACCGGCCCTGAATTATGCCGAGCTCAGTCCCAGTCACAGTCACAGCGGTGCGCGACTGCGCGACGTGAGGCGATTCCTTAGGCACCGACCGGTTCCACTGTTCCTGTGATAACTCCACTCTACTCTGTGACAAGTCACACTGTTACTTCTTAACGGCGGATCACCGCACTGAAAAAACGTAAGGGTTAAAAATAAAGAAAATACTGTTGAAAATAACCCAGCGTGTTTGTCAATATAGCACCTGCAAACTTTGTAGCTAAATCTAAATAAGTCAACTTTGTTGTTCTTACTTATCAAATATTAACCGATGCATTTGGTTAAAAACATATAAAGTAAAATTGGCTGCAATTAGCCAATGTAATCAGAGAAAACTAACCTAACGAAGCTTATTTGTCACAGTCAACCTACTTAGTTAACTACTGCCACCTTGCTTGATACATAACACCAGTGTTATTTGGTATTTTCAAGCGATTTATTAGGTATCTACAGCCAGCTAGCTCGGTAACTAAGCAGATATACTCAGTATTCTAAACCAATTTTTTCGGTTACTACAACAGGTTTGCTCACCAGTGGCAGCAAATTACTTGGTAATTCTTGACCAATTTCTTCAGTAACTACAGCCAGCCTGCTCGGTTATTAAGCAGTGCTACTCGGATTATCATACTTAAGCGTAGAACTTGGCAGATCACAAATCTTTTGTCGGCGAAGTCGACAGCCACGATATTTTGAATGTTTTTTTTTTATACAACGACGGTGGCAAACAAGCAGCCAGTTGTACACTATGACTGTCCTAACAATCATTCAGACACACGCGGCCTTGATTGTTTTAGTGACAACTGGCTGCCACCGCACGCCGCTGCAGTGTGTGACACGTTTAAGCAACTTGTTTCTTCTTAGTAATTCACCCGGGTATTTGCAACATTCCAACTTATCATTTTCTGACCTAGTGTTGCAAGGTCTTAAAAATGCAGTTGTCTTCAAATTCAAGTGTAAACTTGTCTATTTTTAACAGCATAAGAGTAAGGATTGTATTTACTTAAGCCACTTGTTTATGTTTTGGTAATTCAACCGGGCATTTGCAGCAAAACAACTTAACAAATTTTAACCAGTGTTGCAAGGTCTATCATTAAATAATGCACTAGTGAGGCAGTGACAGTGTGAAATTTGTTATTTCCAACCAAATCAGGTAAAGATTACATTTACCAAGACATTAATTTGGAAATGAATAAGTATTTTGTTACAACAACCAAGACGTTTAGCAGTTTTTGCTTGTTTATCATTAACAAAGCATTTTTGCGCGTTCTAAATAAATCTTGGTTGTATGTAACTAATAATTTTTAACCGAGCCAAATTGGTACTTTGCTAGCTATTCGTTTTTTCAGTGCGTGATTTTTTCATCGTGAAGTTATTTATCACCCACCTCTAATTGTGAGTACATGATTTTATTTCCATTGTATGTTCGCAGTATGAATAATTTGGTGTGTGGCGCGGGCGCCGTGTGTGATGAGATAATGAGCCACTCTCGATCAATTGGATGATTGAATGATTGCTCAGTCGTCATAGCTACTCTTCGAGCTTACCTTGTATTTCTTGTAATCAATTTTATTCAAAACATCAACTTTGAAAAATTTTACGAACATACATATTTGCGTATAGGAGGAAATTGTGTTAAGTTTCTTGAAGCTTATTAGAAATCTTTTATCATTAGGTACCTCTTTACTGTGTGGCTACCTATATTGAAATAAAAGAGTGTCAGGTGGCCATTTCGAGTGACCCAGTTATTCGAGAGCAACTTTGTATGAGTAAAACTAAGCTATTGCTAATATCATGTGGTATTAGGTATTTGAGTTAGCCTTAGCGGGGTTCGTGTGTTAGTGTCGTGTCTGTACCCTGTGGCGCTTAATTAAGGCAATCTCAATAACCCTCATAACATGTGATTTACGATAACTCCCCATGCGACCTGTCGGTCAAAGCAAACCACGCCAACAAAATCATTTATTTAAAAAGGCGAAGCGAAACAATTCGCCGTGTCAATCACACTTAATACGACCTATTAGAACATGCCGGTATTAAAAACTAGCGTAAGCGAAGACAATGCTCGAATCATACCACGGAATTTAAATAGCAGAAAAGATAATCACGAAAGTCAACCGTGGAGAGACGCGCAAATGCAATTCCCATCAAATTAGAGATAACGAAGTTGAGACCGTTTTTCCGCATTTTTTTGATACAAAAACAGCTACGTTCCGGCGTCTACCGCCACGGTCGTTGGATCCACGTGAACTCGGCCAATTAATTGCTCTGTGTTGTTAATTAATGGATTAGCGAGCCGACTAAGGCGCTCCTACACGTACTTAAGCGTCTAGGAAACGCCATAGATGACATTTATTGTTTAACTTGACCGCGTAATTGAGATTAACCGAAAGTTTTCGCCTTTTTGGGGTGCTTGAACCTCCATGAATCAATGCCTTTTTCGGCGGCTGGAGACGTCCACAATAAGACAGTACTGTTACAAAATCTAAATATTCCGATCGACACGACGGCCGTGGCTCTAAAGTTGTCATCGTTCGAATTCGAAACAGAGTGTGATATTTACAAAAGGTTAATGAAATATTTTTGCTTTGTTACGAAGTGACTATAAGAGGCTCGCTATTGCAAGAGTATGCAAATCTTCTAGTGGTCTTATTTCTCTGTAGAATGTAGGGATTCGTCACGGTAGACGTATTCGTTGGACTACGCTTTCACGCCCCCGTTCCTCGTTATGCATATGTGCTCACTGAATTGTGTAATTACTAATTACACTTAATTAATATTCCTACCTGCTCTGTTTATTACTGTTTAGCAATAAATCATAAGTTTAAATCTTTGTACAACGAAAAAACTTGATTTTGATATATGTAGTCCGTTAATTATCATTTCCCTATCTATCGCTAAGTCTACATGAGATCTCGAGTTGTTGACCGAGTCGACTTCAGTTGTCCCCACAGTTTTCCCATAAACTTCGAAAAACAGCCGTCCATATTTGTAGTGTGCGGCAAACTGTCAGGGCAAACAGTTGTGGTCAAATCTTTTAAGTAGGCAGCCGGTCAATATTTTTGTTAATAATTTGGAGTGTGTGGTTTCCCACGGGAGGTAATCGAGACGGCTCGGTTACAGGTCGCGCCCGGGGATGAACTTAGCTGAGTGGGGAAAGTGACTGATCTACTCAAATCAAATAATAGAGAAATAAGTAAATAACAAGTTGAAATACACTTTATCTCTAAACTATTACCGTTCCGGCCTTAATTGAGGTTAATGATTTTATACTCCGTTAATAAACCCACTAAGAATGTAAGAAATACTTATTCTCGCTTCTGCTGAAACAATTCATTATTATAACAGTTATAGTCTTGAATATGGGCATTGACCCACACACATAATTCTCACGGGTTGCGCGATAAGAAAACGTTTTGTTTCATTGTTTTTGGAGTTAATACAATAAAGAAGTTCCTTATATGTAGCAAAAAGTCGGTCAATGGATAAATTAACAATACGAAGTGTAAACAAAAGATAATCAAGACTCGCTGTAAGACAAAGTGTTTGCCAAACTAACGGAAAACAAAGGTGGGCTACACGGCGATAACAGCTGACTGTAAAAATAGTGACACCGACATGGTTGATATCGTCAAGTTGGGACAATAATTCACTTTTCATAAGTGGTTTTTCATTTATGATGTTGAAATAATATTGAATTTTATAAAGTAAAAAAATAATTACATGGACAAACGCCATAAACCTTTCTAAAAGTGCATCAAATAATAATTGATATACTAACAAGTAGGTAAAGGAGGTATGTATCTACAAGGAGTCGAAATAGAGGTTACATAACACGAATATCAATCTTAAAATTACTGGGACCTATTCAAATACGAGTAACTTATTAAAATGATGAATTCTCGGGTGAAACGAAACGAAATATAAAATTATCATAAAATTCATGGGAAAACACTTTGTACAGCACATACTTATATTATTTTCACACGGTCGCATAAATCTTGAAAATAGAATTGACCAACAGGGCGGTTCGCCGAAGCACGGGGTGTGAACTCCGGCGCCGGCGCAAACGCAAACATTGGCTACGATTCACTGTTTACGCAGATCCCTGGGAACTGATTTGTACAAACGAAGATACCATTAGTGTACGGTCACTTGCGTAAATTTATCTACGTTTCTACGTGCGTGTTTTCGAATAATCTGATTACAGAATAACTACCTATCTACATGGTCAACATACGTAAAGAAAGTTAAATTTTTCGTAAAACTTCACATTAACACGTGTTCGTTTTCAAGAGATGAACAAACGTTTCCCTTACAAATTTGAATTTGATTTTATTTAATGCGGTCTTTTGGACACGGTAGCTTGGTATACGTGGACAGGAACCCGTAAATAATTTAAAATCGATTCAGGATCAAATTGGCATGCGTAACGTAACCTATGTCTTCATTCAACCCACAGGTGTAAAATACTATCCACGGCTCTATTTGTGCCAACTCGCTAATCGCATTCAGATATGTAACATAAAAAATCCATTTCACCCCCTTAGAGAATGTTTTAGGGTTTAAAGGGTGGACAGACAAACTTTAGCATTTATAATAATAGTTCATTATGTTGTGCTTATTAGTTTCGATCCCCGGCACTTCGTGTCTTTCTCAGTGCAGTGCACTCTTTGTGGCGCCTGAAATAGATATTATACCGCTAATTAGGTATAGCCTAAGTATTCACACAATGTCTGTGTTTCTCGTTCTGTACTCGTACTTTACATATATAAGTAGATGAAATAGGTACTTAAGCTACTTGTTTACTGACAAGTCCTGTAGTTAAATATCAACTTAACAGCTTTTCTGGCTGTCCCATTAATTTAACATTCTAAAGTTGTAAGTAATAACGCGGAAAATGACTACATAATTTTAGTAATTTTACAAGGGGTGCCAAGGAGCATTAGTACACGGCTTCCGCTGTTGGATGTTAATGTCGCCCGTCCATCAATGGGCGCATGGTGCACCGTTGACGTTGAATGCAATTGGAAGACCGAGTGCAGACATGCGATTAATTTAATTTTAAATACGTGAACTAATTGAGGTAATTTAATTGGTTGGCTATGGGAATAGGTATGTTGTAAATTCGCAATGTTTGCTTTATTACGAGTAACAAGACAGTTTAAATAGTTAAATAAATGAACTTGGCTAGTAATTTGGTTGCTGTCGACAGACTTTGTCTTGATTATTAACCCGTTACCGCCCGGCGAAAAAACATGTCATTGACATTGTTTTTAACCGACTTCAAAAAAGGAGGAGGTGCTTAATTCGGTTGTATGTTCTTTTTTTTTAATTTTTTTTAATGTGTGTTACCTTAGAACTCCGTTGTTCTTGAACCGATTTAATTTTTTTTTTTCCGGAATCCAGTTCTGGTGATGAAATCCATGAGGAATTGAGGGAACTCCTCAAAAATTCAAGGGAAGCATAAAGTTATTTTAGTATTTTCGGTAATCAATCAAGCATTTGCATTCAGAAAGTAGCATTTGGTGAACGAGAACTGATGAAGAAGACCACGGATGGTCCTCCAAAACTCCTAGTGTTTGATGGGTGGTATTAAGATATTTCGATCAAGTTACGGAAGCGACTATGACGAAGTCAATTTAAATGGTCCTGATGTAATGTCATCGGCATAGGCAATGGAACTCCGTAGTAAAACAGTGTAGCTTATCCGTGTTTGAGCTTATTGGAATCATTTTGAGATACACTATGGTAATGATTAATTAAAAAGTGTGAAATGAATAAAATATTGAACAAAAAAATAAAACCAACGTCAAAAAACACTAAAAAGTAAAAAATGATTGTCTGTTTAGCCTAACATGCGACTTTACGCTTCTTATTGAACAATGTAGACGCGACGTTAGGTTAGGTTAGGTTAGGAAAAACTGTACTAATCAATATATATATGAAAATGTACTAAGTTTACAATTTTGTCGTAGGATCTTGCATTATAAAAAATAACATTATTATGTATCATTGCAGGTGTGATTGAAGAAAAAGGTCCAATTCGACTCAATGTAATTCAATCATTTTTAATAATTAAGTTAGTAATGTAATGACGCTTAGTAATGCCCCAATTACTTTGTCTTATGGTTTAAAGAAGATTTTAGAAGATTGCACTTCGGTAGATAATCCTAGAATCTAGACACTATTCCTACAACTTCACAAACCGGCGCACGTTTATAATAAATAAGTAGGCTTTATAAAAAAACTATGAATGGAGCGACAAAGCGCATCAAAACAATGACAGCGCCGCCGCGCGTGCGTCGCCTGCGCAAGTGTAACGAGATAGAAACTGATAAATCATGAACCTTATTAGAGTGAACTAAGGATCACAATAACCTGTTGAGCGGTTGTACTAAATTGCTTCACGCGCGTAATGATGGGCAGGTACGGACAGGTATGACAGCGGAGGAAGTTAAAAAATGTGCTGTTTATATTAGGACACCAACCATTGTTTATTTAAATAGTTAAATACGTTTTTTAACACATTCATTACCGACGAGTGCTACGCGCTACGCTCGTAGCCGATAGCATGTTTTTCCGCTTTGTAGCGAAAACTGTCTACGAACGGAGATCCCGACTATCGGGTCCTCAGCGCTGGTATGGAAAGTGATGACCTCATAATATGGTATATATATTATCATGTGTACGTCTTGCTGTACTTGACATAATAAATACATAGTACTCACACTTTAGTCATGTAACCAAGTTTAGATCAGAGTAGATTAGTAACTTAGTACTTAGTTTATATAGCAGGTATAACAGAAAATGTTGTTAAAGTGAGCACAGTATTCGCCAACAAACTGACCTCAGTTTGGCGAAACTTTTTGTATACCTACCACCTAAGTTTATTTTGAATAAATAAATAGTAATTAACAGTTATAAATTCCACTCAAGATATCGTAAATAATCTATTCAATTATTGTAGACGTCAAATTAGAAACATGTAGGTAATTTTCAATGAAAGCTGTACAATCAATGTCATCAATAACGCGGTCTATTCATACTTAACCAGTAATTGCTCGTACAGACAGCTTGGGCTATGTTGGCGGTAGCAGTGTTCCCGAGAATGGCAATATTAGGGGACATCAGTAACTTAAAGTAGTAAGGTATCCGACATAAGAAATACTGTATGTATATATAGGCGCAATACGCAGAAACTGAAGAAAAAATGTCTACTACGAAAGGGCGTTAATTGAAATAAATAACCCTGTTATTTCTGTAATTCACCATTTATGCTTACATTAAAATAAATAAAATAAAGTCGGTTTTACTCTATACGATTATGTACCATACCTTCAAATAGACTGGTAGTTATTCAAATAGAACGGCATTTTGTGAGCCATTTTGGCAACATGACATTCCAGGACACGTCACACGACCAGAATCGAGTTTCAATATGGTTTTTTTTTCGACTTTTCGTCACTTTGGCCGCCATCTTGAATTTAGAGCAAAGGAGTTAAAATTCGGCTTGACAACATTCGGAATCGGATTCAGCCAGCTTTTTTACTTCGGGAAAGTGATGTTGCCAAAATGGCTCACAAAATGCCTTTGACATCGAAATGAGACCGATTTTTAGAAATAACCACAAGTCCAAAACTCTGAGCTGAGGTCTTCTGTAACGCGGATGTTTCTTTTTTTTTTAATCTGCCGCCCCAAATTGAGTGAAATTACATACCTACCTACTATTTGTAGTTTGGACAAGGTCGTTGTCACATTTTGTCGGAACTCCGGTGCGTGAATAGGAAATGAATCACCCGATTGAATGAGCACGCGCAACTACGTTCCGGGACGAGACTCACCGGAGGCTCTGTGGCGTCAATTCATCAAAGGATAGTCCGAGAGCTGGCCCCTATTTCGCCATTGTCACCACAATATTAATTTATTCAATTTATTAAATACGATCTCGGTAGTTCACAGTGCGGACTAGATACAGGGAAGCCTATGAATCGCAAAACATTCATAGACCAAGTGTGACGATACTACTTAGCGTAAAAATGTTTCATGTTCTTCCAGGAATTCTCAACGTTGTCATATTCATGCTGTATTAGGACAAGGACAATGTCACATTCTGTCGGAACTCCGGTGCGTGAATAGGAAATGAATCACACGATTGAAAGAGCACGTGCAGCTCCGTTCCGGGACGGGACTTGCCGGAGGCTCTGTAGCGTCAATTGATCAATGGATAGTCCGAGAGCTGGCTTCTATTTTACCAAGTTCATTATTATTCTCTTCATCACTAACAATGACCACTCGGATCATTTTTAGGGTTCCGTACCTTCTATCAAAAGGAAAAAAACGAAACCCTTATAGGATCACTTTGCTGTTCGTATCTCGCGAACGCGTGGAAGTGCCGAATTAAAATAAAACCATATTCTCAGGTCTATAGTCCCTAGCTTAAGCTTAGCAGTTGACGATGTAAAAAGATCAAACTTCTAAGTTACCTTAAAAAAAGATGCGGCCGTTGCAGAAAACGTATTTTATCGACACTCTCAAGGGAATCAAAATTTATAGCTAGTAATATCATCTTATACTCGTACTACAAGTACAGCAAAAATCTGAAAACTATACATTTGTAATTAAGTCGTAAAAAATAAAGTCTTTACTTAAAGTACGTAATTAATAGGCACCTACAAATTTGTACAGAACCCACGGTGGGCGAGTACGACCCCCACTTGTCCAGTTTTAGATAATCTTAGTAGTTCATAGTGCAGCCATAGCTTAGTAGTCTGGGTAAAGCCCATAATTCGCCGTACATTCCTAGGTCGATATTTAACAATGCTAGTTAGCGGTTACGTGTGCATACAGAAATTGACAATTAATTGTCAATGTCAGGTAGCAACGGGAAAGACTATGGTTGTAGTTGCGACTTAATTAGAAAAAAACCGGTCAATTGAAGGCCCGATTTGCGCACCGAGAGTTCCGTACACAGATGTATACCGAAACCGACCCAATTAATCAGGGGAATCTCAACAACATGGGGTACAAACTGAACGCCATGGGTACAGCGCCATTTATAGGCGAATTTTGTTGCAAATTTGAGCGACTGAATAACTTATTATGTATGGTGGTTCTTCAAGGATTATTCTTTATCACGTGAACCGATTTCATTTTTTTCATTTGTTAGAAGGTACTTTCAGCATAATCGTGTAGGGATGTATGTAACAAAAATACATGCAAACGTGATTAAATTACAAACTTAGTATATAAATGTTTATTTATGGTTAAAAAACCTAGATATAGCTATAAATATTTTTCCTGTAAAATATGTGTTGGTGTTAATGTTATGCAATAAGACCATATTTTTTTGGTAAACTTCGGAGATAAGGGCCCCCAACGGTATTTTTACATTTTCCATCATAAATCAAAAATGACTCAACGTAAAATAAATGCTTTAGAATGTGTAACTCACGCCTTTTCATATGACACCCCATTTAACATATACACTAGACTTTCAAATTTTGAACCAACTATTTACCTGTCATCTTTCACAGAAAAAAATAAAATCATTTTCTATGCATCTGGGTTACTCTTCTTTATAACTGATCCAAATTTCAAATCGATAGCATAAGTAGTTTTTGAGATAATTAGCGATGTGACACACAGACAGTCAGACAAAGTGAAACCATAAGGGTTACTTTTTTACGATTTTGTTACTAAACCCTGAAAAGAAGATCAGAGAGATTTTACATTTATCTTCACTTAACCTTGCATAATTTGGATCTGGATCGATCTGTGTAACACTGCCCGCAAATATTTATTTATACCTCTATGATGTTGTATACACAGGCGTCATTATTAATGACTTTTATAATTTCTCAACCGACCCTCGGACTACTCGTTAGTCACGGTAGAAACGAACCCGGACGGATGTCCGCGAGGGCGCGACGTGACGTTTGCGGTGGACTGTACCTGTGTCCACCAATATACGGACCTATTTACCTACGTACACTTGTAGAGACGTCGATTTCAAAGGATTTTCTGTTTTAGGTCTATCAACTGGATGGAACGTTATGAAGAGTGCCTAATAATTAAATATAAATGTCGTTATTTTGATAGTTACGATTAGGTATAGGTCCACAGCAGAAGTAGCAGCAATATTACCTATTATTTTGAACACAGCGTTCACTCCGCTTAGAGGACGGGACGGCTGCGTTATTTAATCGGAGGGCACGGTGGAAAAATCGTCGGCGACGGCGGCGCGGCGAATACCTCTAACTCCGCTACAAACCTGTAGCTTATTAATAATAATTTGTTTTTCCGGGGTGGAAGTGGTTAACGAGCAGGCTGTATTTCTGTGACAGGTGAGTCATACATGACATCCAAACTTAAAAAGTTGTAGTCAACTACTAAACTCGTATATATACAACCTTTAGTTTTTGATTTAGCTGGTCAGTAGGAACGCAAAGTGGTCGAACGTCCGCAGGGCGAAACGGTGACATATGCACTGCAATGATACTACGCTCATGCTAATGTGTGTGTAATGTGCATGTATACGAGCATGTGTAGTATAGCTTATACCGCAATGCACCTACGTCACATTCCTGTGGTACGGTACGGAGATGTCTGACGTACTTTGATGCGGACTAATTACGTTTACACGCCTATTTATGTTCAAAATGGCGAATAAAAAAGCTTCTGCTGTAGCAAGCGTATATATATATATAGACTACGGTATACGTTTATTTTCAGGCAGGCCATGTGATTGTTTGCCACAGTCATGGTAAAACTAATGTTAATCATTAAAAAATGAGTAGGTATTCAAGCGAGTAGCCAAGGCGCATACAGTCTGTCAAAAGTATTCGTTACCATTATACATTCATCACAATCATTGTTTATACTACAACATTATGCCAGAAAAGCCTTATTGGTCATCAAGCTAATAATAAAGAACGCCATTGAACCGCAAAGCCGTTGCCTCGTTACTACGTGACAGCAATGCGGATGCCGGAATCAACTCATTCATTCATTTTACAACTTAAAGGATAAAAACCGTAATCATAAAAAATGTTTCATTCACTTACCCGTCTAAGTTTTCATGGGCCTGTTTGCGTTTCACAAGCTCATAGAATAGAACAATGAGAGCAGTAAACGAAACGTAACGGGCGTCCCGGCGTTTAGTGTTTACAATGGATAGGGAACGTGAGAATGTTGTTTTAAACCAACCTGAAGGTCCCTAGTCCCTACGTGTCTGTACAACAGCCCAAATGGTATTGTGGAGGCGGCCTAATGCAAAGGTGTCATAAAGAATCTGAGACTATAAGCTGCCCACCTTGCATACAATCACGTAATGACTTTTGGGTGAGAAAATGCAATTATTGTCAGCCGTGGGAACGTGTTTTTTTATCCTGTTTCCTGTGATGTGAATGATTTTATTGTTTACTTAGAAATGGTACCTCACGAATTATGTCTCACACGCTCTCTAGTGTAAGCTAGATATTTGTGTATTCGTCGGATATCGCAGGAAATTTTGCGAAAATTGAAATAAGTTTTTTTGCCTAATCTGATATCACTATTTCAGAAAATATCACGTACAGAAGGAGTAGCGAATTTAAAGTTGAAAACTAATTACTAATTACTTGAATACCAACTATTAACGTGTATATAATTTTGGAATTTTTGGTCAATTAATCAGACATATCGCCCGACCCCAACGAGAAATAGATACCTACGCCTTAAACTCAATGTTTATATTCTAAGTAGCCAATGATTTGTACGTGACCACACAGCGTCGTCGATATAAATTATGATCGATGGTGGGTGGCATCCGGCGGACACACGCGGGCTTCCTCCTCTGCATTGTCGTCCCCTCTTCATTAACTACTTATTAATATCCGAAATCAATGAGCCCTCACCAAGTTCATTCGCATCCCGTGTAAGTAATGAAGGAACACGATAGACCTGGAATTTATAAATTTTATGATGGTTTGTGGATTTGTAGCCATTTTGGAGATTTCTAGACTATTATATAAATGTGATTTCATAGTGACTATCATAACAATCTTAAAATTGTGGCTCCCAGGACCAGGAGGATAAGGTAATGCCGTAACCTCTAACTTTATTTTCCGCTTGTAAGATAACCATTATGTATAAATAAAAATGAAATTTAAAAAGAAACCATTTATACAGCATTCAAAACGGGACTTAAAATTAAATAAAAGAACACCTCGTTGCAATTTAGGTGAAGGTACCAGAGGTGGGCACAATCGTGTGAATGATTCAGTATTGATTAGTTTATTTCCAAGGTAATAATGTCTACAACAGTCCAATCGATGGGACAGCTACGTCTTGACAATGACAAGGTAAATTAAGTAAATCGTTGGTAAATTTCCCAAAGTATCTGCCAGACACACGCCCCATCATAAATTATGCAAGTTATAATATGTAGAAAATGTTATTAAATTTATCTTACCTATTTTTGCGGAGGGACAGTGCAGTGACACGATACGTATGTATTAAGAATATTCACAAAATTGTATTTCTCACTACAAAAGTTTTATTTATTTAATTAAATTTTAATACCAAATGTTGTTTTACTATTATAAAACAGTTTGTGTGAAACTACTTGAAAATGCAAATTCCTTAAGTATAGATTAATGTCGCGAAGGGGACTCTGATAAATGATAATGGGTCCTTAACAGCTGCGTTAAACGGTCGTAAAACAACTTAGTAGCCTTCCAGTCGATTTTACAAATTGTAAACTGTCTGTCCTAACTTTGTATTTCTTCGACTCACGAGGTTTTTCGAACAGACAGTAGAAAATAAATTATAATTAAAGTTGCTAGCTATTATAGCTCAAAAACACGACAGTGAATGACGAACATTTTAAAGAAAAGAAAGGACTTGACGACACACATCTTATCAGTATTTTTCCTTCCATGGAGTCAATCATAGAAAATAATAACAGTAACAATACAAAATCGCTTAGAAAGTAGGATACATAGGTATATGTAGGTAGTAGATATTCTCAACTAGATACCACAAAAATAATGTAACAGAAAATCATTGCGTATAATAAAACTGAGGCACTTTTAGACAATACAAACAAAAAACAAGAGACATAGATATCAGGAACAACCTGTGTTATCTTTGTTTTTAATTTGTACCTAAGTATGTATATTTTTTTATTGTAGACACAAACAATATTGTAGTATGCGGCACAAATTGCTGAAAGCCACGGTTGTCCTAGACGAGACTAAGTTGACAGCCACTTAAAACAAATGAGCCTCAATCAAAATCAGACAAGCGGAACTATTATCATACTATCATTTCACGAGCTCCTTCCGATTTGTTATCGCGTGTTTACATACATTATCTGCTATAACAGCCGCTAATCACTGAGAAAATATTTCCTTTCATAGACCTAACAACATAACAAGTCACTGCAGGCGTCAAAATAACATATGACATTGTTCTTCCGAGTACGTAGTAGTATCAGCGGGTAGCGCCGCTTGCGCCGCCCTGAGTATTAAATACCACTTCAATAAGACAGTGATTCAAGCAAAAATAGACTTTGTATCAGTGAAATATGTGCTTTGTTGATTACATTGTTTAGGGCTTCTGAGGGCTCGAGGGCGGCAGGTGCGCGGACGCACGTGCGGTGCAGCTTTCCGCACCTAAATACAAGAGTGCCCACAAAAAATAATTAATAGTTGATCCAATTTAATTAAGACCGAATCAGCAGGAATTCCTCTTAGACGGCTGGAGGCGGAGTGATCGACTTTTACTTCTAAACTATAAATAATTTTATCGCCATCGATATATTTGATGAGTTCTAAGATTTTCAAGGTTGATAGGAGCACAATATAGTGTAATAGCTAGAGGGTTTCCATTTAAAAGGTATAGATTTACAGTAACATTATGTACTTACTATTTAGTCGGTATGACCCTACCCACGTAGTTCGGCTATAGATAATGTCGGTAGGTACCTACTAAATATGTATATCAAATTCTTTACACAGTGAATGAAGTAATATTATTCAAAAAAGAAGAAATTTAGAAAGTGCGTAATCCGTAACATTTCCGTCAGTCAATCAAGAATGGAATCATTACCGCAGCAATCAACTCTGCACCTGCTTAGCGATACGCTCCGCCGCCGAAACATAACTAAAATGATATAAAATTCATTTGTAGCCGGCGACTGCGACGAGGCGGGCTTTGTTGAATATGTGAAACCGATTGTTATTGAGAAATAGTTAACATTGAAAACATTGTCGCATTAAGTGAAAGAGTAGTAACAGAAGCACATCAGTCTAAATTTTACGTAGAATGTCTTTTATAATACGGGCTTGACTGAACTTTTGTGCAGGCTCAGGATAGATTTTTTAAATAAATGTTTTAGAGTTGTGAGTTGTGTTGTGTAGGTACAACATGCTAGACAAGCGACTTGCAGAGTAATTGCGTAAGTTTTCGAACTAGCTTGAATATGTCATGTCCTGTCATATTCACCTTCGAAACATGGCAGTTAATTTCTTAATTTATTAACTTATGAAGTAATTAACAATCGGAGGGTCCTGTAAGAAATACAGACTTGAGAAACAGAGCATTCTGTAACCATTAGTGCTGTGCTTTCCTTCTGTGTTTAACTGAACATTGTCTCGGGCCAGCCATTCTAAGTTAAGAGTGCATGTACGCGCTAAAATGTTTCTTAAACACATCAACATTTCGTTAATAAATACATATTAAAATGTCATAGTCATAGCAACGCAAGCGCTCCACAACAGGCTGAACGAGTCCGCTACTGAACAATACCTGTCCTCACAATGACTCCTCCGAGTAGCTGGCTTGTTGTCACTCTGTCACTTGACACCCGCACCAGACCTGTTATAGTGCCGGTTTCATTATAATTAGGATGATTCACAGTACGCCGTTCCGTATTCCGTGCCCGTTCAGTGCCTACGCCGTACCAGGGCCGTCGCGGCCTCTCCTTATCCATATACTCCCGAGGTCAAAAATTTCGGGTCACGTTAAATTAAATAACCGCAATAGGTTTTTCTAAATATTTTACACAAGTTTCATTTACATGATATATTATTCTTCGTAATACCCAACTGTTTTAGCAATTCCCGGGATCCTATCATAAAAATGTCAATCTCCGAAACTGACGATTTTCGCGATACCTCCCTCCGTTAACATTGTGTTTTTTTCATAAGTTTATGGATAACAATTTGGAGGTTAGATGTAAAATTAAATAAAGATCATGCCAGGATTAAAAAACTGTACAAGTTTGCTCTATTTTAGGAAATATGACGATATTTTACCGACCCGTATTCTTTGTGCGCGAGTGTAGGTTCGTCACAGATGTCACAGTTAAATATTTCACTTGTTAATTATTTATATACTGTTTTCCTCGCGATTTTTACGAGTGTTACCGTTTGCCGGCCGGCGTACGCCAGTACAGTCAGCATCAAAAGTAACTACGCATATAAAGACGTCAAAAGTCTTTATTGTAAGGGAATAAGCGCTTTTCACCTCTTCATACCTATAATTAGACTTCTGATGCTGACGAACCTATGGAAACTCGGTGACCAAGTGCCGGCCGGGATCGGACCGGACTCGGAACGGACACGGAATGGTGTAGGTACTGGAAATCATTCTTTACTAGTGCCAGCTTCATTATAATTCCTTAAATAAATGAGTTACTATAATGCAACGCTGAGAACTACGCGCTTTCTACTGGCAAATGAATGACCACTTATATTTTAATGGCACTCAGAATCTGTGAGAAACTGCGGTTATAGGTGGTCAATTACGTTTACATTAAAAGTATTACAAAGAAGTATTAGGAATTACATTTTGCATTATTCCGTGAACAGGAGGGCGATTTTAGAGTGAGTGAAAACTATGATGATTTGACAGATGTCGAGTGAAAAGTCTGAGTCCGAGAACACAATTTCGGTTCGGAATAGGTTGTGGCGTATTTAAATTATAGGAGGCGCATTGAGATGAGATTTATATTTTTTGTTTTATTAAAAGTTATAGGCCGTGGTTTTCTCAATTCGATTGTTACGATATATGAAGTAAAAATCGCTTTGTTTGACCTACACATGAAACTGTGAATGAAAATACAACGTGCAAACAAGAAAGGTCCGATTGTGTAATACAAAACGATATGTACGAGTATAAACGTCGGATCGGTGGGTTAAGCGACATCCGACGTCAATCCACGTCGAAATGTCCACCCTCTGGCGGAATGAAGGCAGAACAATCGGGCGGAAACGGAAGGCGCGTTTCGCGATCTCGCCGAAATTCGGCGGCAGCTGCGCGCGCGCCGGTCCGCTCCGCACATAGCTACAGTAGGTCGATTGATGCTCTGTGAGGTCGCCTTTACACTTTATATAGATACGGTTTTTCTATTATACGCTACGGGTGGATTGCACGAATACGTCAGTAATCGTACGCATCATTCATTAAAATCTGATACTATTGTACGTAAAGTGTGACTAGGTTTTATGGGATGACAGCTGCCGGCACCATAATTAACGTTAATCGGTCTGTACCTTATCTTAAGTTGGTGGAACCCGCCCTTTGGCACTACCTTAGATTTCGAAATGTCATCGCAGGCCGCTTTTGCCTGCACACAGGCGGGCCAGCCAGTTTGAAGTAAAATAGTCGATTAACACCTGTTGCGAGCGCAACTCTTATTAATTGTATACATAAATAATAACTTAGTATGCAGTAGCAAAATTCGCCTGTCGGGCACGGTGAAAAACCGCTCTTGTAGGTTTTTTAAAGTCACCAATAGCAACGCTTCACATACTTACGCTTTATCCCTACCCATTGTAACACGTTAACTCAAATTTTTAAATCTTGCTCGTCATTACCTATTCTTTGTTCTCACATACAACCACTTCTGCACATACCTATTTTGGCCAAGTTATTTTGTAAATTAATACTATTGAAATTATACTGTCAACTTTACATCGAAGTTTTATTTAAGTCGTCCAGTTCCATTATCACTGGCATCGGCTATAACACCTCTGCGACGCTTTTATATAGCTACTTATGTATCTTTTGAATATTTTCCTTTTTTTTCCAATATCTATTGTAAAGTCATATTATAATAGAGGTTGCTGCCTGTTGCAGGTCTCATTAGGTATGAGGCCAGGAAGTTCCAATTCTTTGTAACTATTTTTGTACCATATATACTTACACAATTACCTAGCTCTTTATACTGAGGTATTTTTCGTTACCTCTTAGCTGATCCGGTGAGATACTTACGCGTAAGCTACTAATCCCGTGTCACATGAAGCGGGCCTTCTGTAAGTATATACGCGTTTCACGCTGCGACCAGCAGCTGCCCTCTAATAGCTCGTTTCCGTTTTGCATGTCGTAGAGTTCGGTCTGTAAAACCACTACAAATCTAAAGACATTACCCTCCCGAGTGGTAACCAGGGAGTGATTGTTTGAATGGCTTTAACGTGCAGCCAATATTGTAAGGGACAAAATGACAAAAGAATAATGCAGCGATTTAATAATTAAATGATGAAAACAATAATTTGCCGTAACGATATTATTGGGATTGGTGGTTTATAAACATGAATGAGTTCAATTCCTTCAGTATACTACTGTGGTATATGTATAACAATACGAATTAACTGCCGCATGTTATTAATTAATATCCACCATGTTTATACATGTAAGTGCACGTATTTATTAGAAACACATAACAAATGGCTATTACCGAATACCGTTGTTAACTACAACTTAATTCAATGTTAATAAAGGCTAAGGTTAGGTAAAATAAAAGGTATATCGCCCCATAGTTGCTAGGCAACCCGCTGACTATTAGGCACAATTATAAAGTGACAGAAATTATGTCGCAGGATTAATAAGATGAATATATACAACTCATAGAACACTATTCTAACTCTATGATTGTTTAATAGAGAAATCTCAAATTAACTTTTTTATCTCCAAGAATTTGCGTCACGTGTTGACTCTTACCATAAATAGACCGCATACCATAACAGTTATGGCACAAAAAAAATAAAAACATAACATTTATTTTAAGATAACCCTAGGGGGAATGCTTCCGCTGATTTATCACCTGGATTAGAAAAAATGACCTGAAAAAATGATCTCATGAGACTGGCGCGAGAGGGTCTATTGCTAAATGAAAATGTTCATATTCTAAAATAACATAGAGACTGTATGAACATTATTTTGGGGTTTTTTTTAGAGCTATTACTGGATGAGGCTAAATGAGCTATCATTAAGTATACTTACATAATAAAAGTATTTAGGGTAGGCATTTCAATAAGAAATTTGAACAGTCACATCATACAAAAAAATGGATACGAAAAGAAGAACCAAAAAGATACTTGAGAGAATTTCAGATACATTATGTAAAACTGTTAAGTTTATAATATCGACCAATAGGTATAGGTAGATAGCGCTCTATTAGAAACAACAAAAAAAAAATCAAAACATTTATTCTGCAAATAGGCCTCAGGGGCACTTTTACAAGTCAAAATCTATCTAGGTACATCAAATAAAAATAATACAATAATCAAAGTATCATTAATTAAATGTAGTGTTACATGTCAAAAATAAGACTAAGAAACTAATAACAATCGAGATTTGTTAGAGATGTATAAGGTCTCTAAGCGTCAAGATAAAAGGTAATAAAGTAAGTACACGAATCATAATAAAATATTTTGAGCTATATCTATAACACGTCAATATGAAAATAATGAAATCTAATAAATAAATATCCTCAGAGATGTATAAGGTCTCTGAGCGTCAGTCTAAAAAATAAAATCAAATGAGAACAGTGAAGTCTCTCATCATGTCAATTCCACTGAACACTAGTACGAAGTTACTAGTCCTTGCAAACATGAACAGCGAGCAACGAGCGGTGAATCTGAAATAAACCTAAAAAACGACACTTTTAGTGTGTGCTAACCCTTATTATAAAATTAGCAACCCTGATCTGAATTAAAGCTAATCACATCTGAAGCGTGCTCGTTTAATTTCGGCATGATTGTTCCCAACCGAACGGAAGCCATTCGTACAGATGTTTCTTTTTTCATACTTCCAAAATAGATCTACAGGAGAGATCAAGAGCACGTGAACTTTTTATCTGCCAGTGTTGACAAATACTTCACATATCATGCTAACTTTCACAGCTTCACATCTGTTTTCCGGTAATTTTAAATGTGTACTTTATTCAGTTTAGCACAAGGTTGCTTTTAGTAGCATACTCAAAAAAGAAAAGAGTTTTTGGAAGTTTGTTGCTTCACGGTTATTAATTTTCATGTCTTCTGTAACGGAGATCTAATAACTAAAGGATTTATGAAGTCGCGTCCGCAGGAAACTTCACCAAATATGACTTTTAGTGCTCTTCATGTTTATATACTCGTAGTATTTCGACGCCGCTTTCAGCTTGTTCACATTGACATGCTCAGCTATATTATATGTATATCGTAATATATAGAAACAAATAAATCTATTTGTACAATTAACAAGTGGGTATCGTCGTAAAAATATGTACCGTAACATAGGTGCATAAGTCACACACTATGCCAATCGGTAACATTCAAGTTATCGGTAACATACGTGTGTTTCAAAAAGGTCTGTTTAAAATAAAATATAAGTCAATTGAATTAAATTATTTATTTACTATGTATATTAAAGATTTTCGTTACATTATTTAACTAATATTAATTTTATCCAGTATTAGGATTATATCAAAACGTGTAATAAAATAGTAATTATTTATTAAAATATTCCTCAAATCCAGTACTTCACGACGATTGGTTAAGAAATCTTATTGCTGCCTGTGAATTACTAACGACTAGGATTTCCGGTGTTCATCTCTGGTCTTCATCATAACTTGTTCACCAAGAGGTGGTTTACAGGTAACACCAAAATCGCTGTATGTGTGCCTTTAATTTTTAAAGAGTTATCTCAAAATCTCCATGATCCCATTATCGGACCCTGACCCGATGACAATGGGACCAACTGAAAAGCATGATCTTAAAAAAAAGAATTTTAAAATTCGGTCCAGCCGTCTTTGAGTAATCAAGTAACATACATCAAAAATTAAAAAAAATTAAAATGAAAAAGGTATTGAGAAGGAACCTCCTTTTTGGAAGTTGGCTAAAAATGTATTCATTTATTTAACTGAAAGCAATATAAATGCAGCCTAGTTTCACGTATGTTACGTAACAGTTAGGTAACACAGTAACTTTCGTGAATTAAAACATCTGCCTAACAAACATTTAAGAAAATTATTTAAAAATTAATGATGTTATCGACGATAAAAAATACATAATCGCTACAAGCGTTAGTACACCTAGGTGCAAAATATACAATAGACACGTATTCGTAACTTACTTAATTCCACTGAAAATTCT
Source organism: Epiblema foenella (assembly GCA_963556455.1). NCBI lineage: Eukaryota > Metazoa > Arthropoda > Insecta > Lepidoptera > Tortricidae > Epiblema > Epiblema foenella. The sequence continues at coordinate 13,837,008 of OY747106.1, forward strand.
AACTACAAACAAACAAATTCACGAACGAGATGTTGTCGAACCACTCAGATCAAAAGTATGTTGGCGGATTAGTTCAAGTCTTGTAGATACTGCATCAAAGAGTTGGTATATGCGACTAATCCTTTTTTTCAGTTGTGTATTAAATTGGTAACACACTAAAAATAACATTCGAGAACCGAAATGGCGACAACATTTGAAATAAATATTTTGTATAAATATTACAATATTCTTGTGACCACAATTCTTCTTGTGTGAATTAAACAAAAGATACACAATTTAAGTTTACACTACAGATACAAAATTTTATAATTATTAGGTTAATATTGATTGTATATTGTCTTTAATGCATTCGATTATCAGTTTTTGTGTAAAAGTTTTAAGACTTAATGCGACACAACTAAAATCGAAGAGTATTTTTACGGCGATACCCAAGTTTAATAACGCCGTTAAAGAGATTTTAATCAAAAGTAGCTGTGCGTTAAGAAAATTTCACATTTTAAAGAAATGATTACGATGAGATTTCTTGAAAATGTGAGATTGCGCTGTTTGCAAAAAACCAGCATAGTGCTTATGTTGGAATATGATACCTTAAGTTAAATTTTGTAACTCTTTGAAGTGAACTATTGGGTTCTTACGAGTTATAAATGTCTATAAACCGAACCAGAGAAATAGAACTGATTAAACGTTTATTCTACACTAGCGACCTGCCCCGGCTTCTCACGGATGCAATGCTGATGCATGTATTATACATATAAACCTTCCTCTTGAATCACTCTATCTATTAAATCAGCATCAAAATCTGCTGCGTAGTTTTAAAGATCTAAGCATACATAGGGACAGGCAGACAGCGGAAAGCGACTTTGTGTTATACTATGTAGTGATGTGTAAAACAAATTACCATCAAGAGTTTTTGGTCTTGTGACTCTCAATTATCTACACCTTACATTAGTCCAGCTGCTACTGTCTAGTACTGAAGTAGGTACCCAGGTAGCTTGAACGCTGTTTATTGATTACTTACCTCATTACCCAGGTACTGGTGCACATGTATTAGTAATTCGATTACGGTGGCCCATCTGCCCGAAACCCCCCAACTGTATAAAGCCACAAAAAGCGCGCGTGCTCGTACCTCTTTCCGCCAACCTGCTTCCGCTGCACGCTGTACACGCACAAATGGGACCATTATATCGACTACATTAATCCTTTTGATAGTACCTATTTAATCAATTGGGCCCGATGTGCTTCTTTTTATAGGCTGTATGTTAAAGGTGCGATATGCGTTATGCGTGTTGTACCTACAATAACAGTGCAGTTGTAATTTATAATACCTACAAGTAGCTACTTGTTATTTTTCTTACGTACAAGGGGCATTAAGTACATTCAACACATTTTTTTTGTAACCTATTACTTATTAGTTTAACAACTTTCCATGTAAGTGATCTAACTTAAGTTTGACTCGTTACTTAATCAACTAAGCAGAAATAATCTTATGCACTCTACATATTTGTGGAATGAAATTCTTGGATCTCATTTATTACTATTTCTTTAAATCAACAGATAGAAATATTCTCTTAGTCTTTTAACTAGCTTTTAAAACTGACACCTTTCCTAATTCGCTGTATTTGTTGTTGCAGGTAAGCATCTCTGATTACCGGACTACAGATAACGATTAACATAATAGACAAACAGTAGTGTCACAGGCGCCTTGTAATCTTGTTACATCGATTGTTCGAACCTTTAATACAATATTAAGCTCTTTAGCTTACTCACCGTGATCGTTCGAACCCCAAAACCGATTGGACGTACATTCAACACGTTTTACTAATACATTATGACCAAATGGTTCTAACGCAAAACATGGTATCTGGCCTGTAATCCCATTGTCCAAGTACGATCTAACGCCCTGGCGAAACCGTGTTATCTTCGGACTTATCTTACGTTACGAAGCGAATCTCGGAACAGATTAGGTAATTCGATAGTAGATCTCAGTTATTTACGATAGTATCTCTATTATGCCGCTAATCTTCATCGTTTTGTTTAATGTTATTGTTTGATTTCATTAATCGTTTTTGTTGTCAATGTTTCAAACTTTTTGTTTTGTTTTAATATTTTTAGTTTTTTATAGTGATATAAGTAATTCTGTTTTGTAGCAATAGGTACTTCATTTTAATCCCTCTTCCTAAAGTGTATTTGTAATAAAACTTGCTTAAAATTTTTAGTTGTATTTTTTAGCTAAAAGCCTTTTATAGAATTTATTATTAGGTTTAAACGCAGATCATGAACTCAGTACTTAGTACAACTGTTTCTTTGATTCTGTTATACAAGTCAGCAACTATAATGTATAGGTAACGTATACACCTATCCACTGTCACGGATTGCAACGTTGTGAACACGGTTTATAATCAACTTATTCCCCGCCGTAATGCACAAATTTGTATGGCCCAAATCCCAGCGCTACATTATCCCAGTTCGATAACATCTGGTCGGCAAGGTGTCTACGAAACTATTACAGTTTTTGCAACACGTGTGCCGAATATGGAGGCTGCGAGAATAAGACACGATTACAATATGTTACTTGCACGTAAACAAAGACTTGCATTACTCACCAATATTCTAGGGGTAGAGCACTTTATATCGTACATGTGTATGTGTGAAGCACATTTAACATATCGCATAGCGGATCCGTGCCACAGAAAGATAGTAGAAAAAAATACCTGCTCATGTTAAAAGTATGGTTAGGTATAGAAAAAAAGTAGGTATCTATTTTGGAACGCGTTTATAGCGTATTCCAATCACATGCGATTGGCTTGATTAATTGATAATGATTATATTGTGATGCAAATTAAAATTGAATTTTAGTTAAAAATAATGGACGGAAAATATAGATGGAGAACTAGATAAGTATTTGATACTCTGCATGTAGAATTTAAAACGGGACGTCATAAAATAAAACAAATTTTTAAAAATTGAAACTTGTTCCATAACATGTTTAATACCTAACGCACGGTATTGCGACAAATGCACCCACCCATACAACAGTGCTTAATACTGCAATTACTTAGCAGTATGAAAAACCGTCGTAGAACCTCGCAGAACACAATAATATCGACGCCACCGAGGAAAAGTTTGCTTTGCAGCAACAATGTGGATCTACTTAATAATGTTCCTTCTGCCCCAAACTGCGGTGCATTATGGGGTCCAATCTGGGCCACCGGGCGGGTGCTAATGCGTTTTTTCAAAGACATGTGCTACTGCCAATTTGACAGAAAGGTGTTCGCCGACACGTGAGGTTGATCTATTAGCAGTGCCGAGGCAATATGGCCAACATGTTACGAATAATGTAGAAAATAGAATAAATATACTAGATAATGAGTTTGCTATGTTACTCATATAGTTAAGGATGCATGTGTCGGAGGGATTGGGGTAAACGTGTTGTTGAACACAAAGTAACAATTATTAGTTCATGAGTGGAAACCTCGAATCGACAAATGTAGTTTAGACATCATATAAGGAATTACCTATTACGCAAGGTTGCGAACAGTTTCATATTGACCGTGGATCGTGTTGTGGTGATGAGTTAATGAGGATGCATTGTGTATTCATCTTTCCTTCTCGAAAGATTCACACCACTCAACTCAACATTTATAGGACAGGCAATAATGGAGGGATAAATAAATTTAAAATTACACGCCAAATGCATTGCGATACATCCGGTATATTGAGGCAAATACAATTTGCGCAATTACCTAAATGTGTTACATTACGATTAGTATTTCTGACTCACAGATAAATGCAAACCTACTAATATAACTTAGTTATTCTTGTTATCCTAAATTACAGTTTAATATTAAATAAATTTATTTATTTATTTACAAACGGTAATAATAGTTAAATAACAATAACTTAAATAATATTAAAACTCCTTGGGCATTGTACCGAGGATGCTGGTGGCGGTGGGGTCGCCAGCTCTTCGGTCACCAGTTACGTCAACCAAACGCTTCGCGATTTCAACAAAAAACTTGTACGCGCTGGGACCCCATGGATCAAGTGTTTCAACCCCATATTGAATTAATTTGAAAGTAGCTTCAACGGAACAAAACATGGTCTTTGCATGATAGAAGGTAAACTAATTTAACTTTCCACATTTTGCTTAAATACCGGTGTCAAATGGGGAAAACCCACAACGCAGGGTTCATAATGTTCATATGCAGTAAATAGTTTGAATAACAGAAAATGGGAGCAACTGTAGTTTTATTTGTTGCTCTTCTCCGATACCCCCCACTATACTTCTCTCACTTCTCTGTGTATTGCTGTTGCGCGTGGAAGAATTTTTGTATAGTATCCTCTGAATTTTACCTGTAGGTGCTATAAATTCGAGTAAATGTATGAAGAAGAAATTTTATAAGCTACTTTATAAACATTCGGCCGCCGGTTTTCACTGATAATAGGTACTTGACGATATTATTAATTACTTATAAATAAATGAGTAGGTAACTATATCGAAATCTAGATACGCACAAATTCACACAAGTACCTACCTACTTACGTGTAGACTAACCAAACTATCTAATACTAATGTATGTACATATTTCGTTAAAAATGTACTTTATTATTCTCATCAGAAGATTCAAAAAAGTGGACAGATTGACATTATTAAGTGTGACTCCTTATTTTAAGATAAGTAACACAATCCAGCGGAAAGATGAGTTGATTTAAATTGTCAATTACAAGTGAAGTTTTGTAAAGACTTCAAAAATATTTATGTTATAATATAAAAAAGACATATTACAAGAAAATTGTACGTAGGTAAAAACTGCCGGGCGATGAAACCGGGCTACTATTTCAGTTCACAATGGTGAAATAATAAAGTCCAATGGCGGAAATACATGTTATTCCGATTCAAATAATCGCTGTTCATTGCTCACGATGATTACACGGTATTTAACTACTTCTAAATCAGACTGAACCTTCGAAACACAATAGAAATAGTAACAATCGTAATTATTTTTAATTGGTGACACTATACAGGGCTGGACATTTTACTGCACAATAACTGGACAAAAGGGCTGCCCTTCATAACAATGAGCTGACGGCCGTATGGAATTTCATTTGTATAAAGTGGGTGATATGGCTCTGACATTATAAAGGCTAGATATTTTTGTGGCAGAAAATTGACGTATTAGGCACTCGAGTGGGCGCCGGCGAGCCTGGTGACATCGAGGACGTCTAGATAGTACCATAATGGAGTATAAAAATAGATTTATGCGAGGGTTATGTTTGTCGTTTCTCTGTTGATCTGCCATATTAGATTGCGCACTGGAATAGTTCTTTCACGCGGTCGTGAACGCGCACCATAATATTATATTGTTATTCTAAAAAGGGTTCAGGAATCTATAAGCACATATGTTATTCGCCCCCGAGCTTGTTGTGTGTGAAATTTTAGTAACAAATTTTTAAACCTTTACATCCTCTAATTTCGCCCGTTCAATAACTCAATCACTTTCACCGAATGTTTAATGCATGAGACGAAATAAACGGCAAAAATATTCCGACGACGGACTTGGCTGACTTTATTAACGAAGAAAAAAATTATAACATCGCCGTCTACGATAACGTGCATTGCTCAGACTCGGTGGCGCCGCGTCTAGGAATATTGTAGTGATTCAGTGATTCTAAGTTTGGTTACGCGTTATTCTTGGCGGCTGTCCCGTTTGTCGCGTCGGACGGTCAGACAATTAAATATTACTACAACGCCAGCATTATTGCGAAAAAACATACGTATTTTATTGTTAGAATGTTATTTTTTAGTTACTTTTCGAACGAGCGTTAGGTGATATCAACTATCATTTCATCTTTACTGTCTATCAACTGACATTTCATATTTACTACTTTAAAGTTTATCAATCAATTTATTTCTGCGGCGCATTCAAAAAGTTTTGCGATTAGGCACTGAGCCTATTGTGACGTGCATTAAAAAAATCGGTCAAGTGTGAGTTCGACTCGCGCACCGAGGGTTCCGTACACAGATATGTACCGGTTCCAAGCCTATTAATTGAGGAAAATCTCAACAACATGGTCTAGAAATTGAACGCCATTGGTACAGCGTCATCAATCGGCGAAATTTGTTACAAATTTGAGCGACTGAATAGCTTTGTATGGTGGTTTTTCAAGGATAATTCTTTATCACGTAAACCGATTTCAATTTATTTTCTTTATTTGAAAGAAGGTACGTACAGTATAATCGTGTAGGAATTTATAAAATAAAAATACATGCAAAGGTGATTAAATTACCAACTAGTATAGAAATATTTTTGATGACGAAAAAATAAAAACAAGATAGATCTATAGTTATATTTTTCCTGTAAAATATACATTCATATCAATGTTATGTAATAATTTCATATATTTTCCTTGGTGAACTTCGGAGATAAGGGGGGGCGGTATTTGTTTTTTACATTTTGCCTCATAAATAGTAAATGACTCGACATAAAAAAAAATGTTTTAGAATGTGTAACTCAAGCCCTTTCATATGATACCCCACTTTTCATATTGACTAGACTAGACTTTATCTGTCATTTTTTCACAGAAAATAAAACGAAATAATAAATAAAACTATGTTCTATGCATCGAAGTTACCCTTCTTTATAAATATTTCAAATTTCAAATCAATAGCATATGTGGTTCTTGAGATATTTAGCAATGTGACAGACAGACAGACAGACAGACAAAGTGAAACCATAAGGGTTCCTTTTTTACCATTTTGGTATGGAACCCTGCATACGTATCTCCTCATAGCTTATTACCTCCTTAGTAGCCGACAAAACATATACACGCTAATATCTACAACCTATTAACGAAGTCAAACCAGCAATGTTAATATATAGATTTATGCGAGGGTTATGTTTGTCGTTTCTCTGTTGATCTGCCATATTAGATTGCGCACTGGAATAGTTCTTTCACGCGGTCGTGAACGCGCACCATAATATTATATTGTTATTCTAAAAAGGGTTCAGGAATCTATAAGCACATATGTTATTCGCCCCCGAGCTTGTTGTGTGTGAAATTTTAGTAACAAATTTTTAAACCTTTACATCCTCTAATTTCGCCCGTTCAATAACTCAATCACTTTCACCGAATGTTTAATGCATGAGACGAAATAAACGGCAAAAATATTCCGACGACGGACTTGGCTGACTTTATTAACGAAGAAAAAAATTATAACATCGCCGTCTACGATAACGTGCATTGCTCAGACTCGGTGGCGCCGCGTCTAGGAATATTGTAGTGATTCAGTGATTCTAAGTTTGGTTACGCGTTATTCTTGGCGGCTGTCCCGTTTGTCGCGTCGGACGGTCAGACAATTAAATATTACTACAACGCCAGCATTATTGCGAAAAAACATACGTATTTTATTGTTAGAATGTTATTTTTTAGTTACTTTTCGAACGAGCGTTAGGTGATATCAACTATCATTTCATCTTTACTGTCTATCAACTGACATTTCATATTTACTACTTTAAAGTTTATCAATCAATTTATTTCTGCGGCGCATTCAAAAAGTTTTGCGATTAGGCACTGAGCCTATTGTGACGTGCATTAAAAAAATCGGTCAAGTGTGAGTTCGACTCGCGCACCGAGGGTTCCGTACACAGATATGTACCGGTTCCAAGCCTATTAATTGAGGAAAATCTCAACAACATGGTCTAGAAATTGAACGCCATTGGTACAGCGTCATCAATCGGCGAAATTTGTTACAAATTTGAGCGACTGAATAGCTTTGTATGGTGGTTTTTCAAGGATAATTCTTTATCACGTAAACCGATTTCAATTTATTTTCTTTATTTGAAAGAAGGTACGTACAGTATAATCGTGTAGGAATTTATAAAATAAAAATACATGCAAAGGTGATTAAATTACCAACTAGTATAGAAATATTTTTGATGACGAAAAAATAAAAACAAGATAGATCTATAGTTATATTTTTCCTGTAAAATATACATTCATATCAATGTTATGTAATAATTTCATATATTTTCCTTGGTGAACTTCGGAGATAAGGGGGGGCGGTATTTGTTTTTTACATTTTGCCTCATAAATAGTAAATGACTCGACATAAAAAAAAATGTTTTAGAATGTGTAACTCAAGCCCTTTCATATGATACCCCACTTTTCATATTGACTAGACTAGACTTTATCTGTCATTTTTTCACAGAAAATAAAACGAAATAATAAATAAAACTATGTTCTATGCATCGAAGTTACCCTTCTTTATAAATATTTCAAATTTCAAATCAATAGCATATGTGGTTCTTGAGATATTTAGCAATGTGACAGACAGACAGACAGACAGACAAAGTGAAACCATAAGGGTTCCTTTTTTACCATTTTGGTATGGAACCCTGCATACGTATCTCCTCATAGCTTATTACCTCCTTAGTAGCCGACAAAACATATACACGCTAATATCTACAACCTATTAACGAAGTCAAACCAGCAATGTTAATATAGGTAGTCTAGAAACTCCACGGCGATTTCTTATTTTTCAAAACGTCCAGCTAAGCTAAAGCTAAAGCGAAAACATATAAAGTTAAAGACGGTTAATAAAATACGAAGCTTCGATCCACCCTACGCTCCCTTCGGTGAATTTATCGCAATCCGATACATCAGGATCTTCCAGCAAGGGGAAAACGTCCCCACATTTTCTTGCCAGTGTATTGATAAGGGTTGATTTCATAACCCATTATAGAGAAAAGTCGATACATTGCAGACAATTTTTCGATGACGACTGAAAAATGATGGAATGACAACAATGATGCTGAAACCTATATCAACATGCATCATTGCTTTTGTATCGAATATTAGTATTAGTTTTTTCCAGCTGTTTGCTCTTGCTGGTAAAGTAGATGCTAGTTCTCTCGATTCTGGGCTAAGTTTTTTTTGGTCCGAGTAAAACACAACATTTAGGTACTTTCTTTTAATTGCTGTAAAACTTTCTTTTAACACCTTGATCCTTTAATCTCGCCTTCCAGCATGTTTTTTTTTAAGATTCTTTGTTATTTTGTGTCCAATTTTATAATCTAGTACTCAGTTGTGTTAAATGCAAAATAAATTGCTATACAAATTGATTTTTTTAAACCTCACTGGGCTATAATTAAATCCCTTCATCAAAAAATTCGACGTAAGTAATAGGTACCTAAATGAAAAGCGGGCCTCATTTGTTCACAAATAAATCGTTTGAAACCTCGGTTTGTTTACGAGACATATTTCTAAATGGCTGTGTAGTGAATTAATGGCTTGCATGTCCCGATACGATTGTTTTATTACAGCATTATTCAGATTTCCAGCACGGAAAAGTTAAACGGTTACGGTCAAAGCCTTAGTGGCGAGCGTATTGAGCTTGGTATTCAACGCCGAAAAATATACTATACAGTCAGCACCAAAAGTAATTACGCACATGAACACGTCAAAAATCTTTATTGTAAGGAAATAAGAGCATTTGACTTCTTCACATGCGTAGATACTTTTCATGACTGTACTAGCTGTCCACGCAGTCGATCCGCCTAAGTTCAGTACGCTATTTGATGGAAAAATATGTGAGTCGGGAAAGTCCTATTAAAAACGTTTTAATATTATCTTTTTAGTCAACTCGACTGTCCGATGTTTTTTACCCGTATATGCGTATTCTTTATTTTATTTTATTTTATTTAAGGATAAATAGAGCTTGTCGTGAATGTGAATTAATTTAAAAACTAATTCTAACAAACAAGTAAATCAGTCACCGCAACCTACTAAGAATGAACAAAGAAGACATTTTTATGGAATCGTCCATATCTCTCTAAGCACTTCTGCTTACCTATCCTATATTTCACTTAATTTGGAAATGCAAAGTTAAGCTATTTTGTATAATCATTAATCAGCAAAACCTTACTGTGTGGCGCGTTAGCACGTAAGTAGAAAACCTGCTAATTAAAAAAGCATATTCTCCATTTAATTGGCACTTTTAGCCCATTCGACGAAACTTTAAGTACGCCAACGCAATAATAAAGTTAATCATGCACCCTAAAAATAATACCAGCAAATACCAACCCAAATTAATACCTATTTTATTACCATTTATTATTTAATAACTCAAGCCTGAAACTTAACAGCATAAAGTAGGACAACAGTATAAACAACATAAAATACACAACACTCAACACATCAACACTTATCAATTTGGTGTTAAATTAAAATTTATGTCTATGATATGATATAATATATTAATATCTATGTCTATGTCTAAAATATATAAATCCATCGTCCCACTGATGCAAAATTTCAATGCATTTCAATTATTCACAATATGTCATACTTCATAAGTTGTGTCCTGAAAAAATAAAATAAAAACTGTCTATTTAGAAAGAGAGGCGACTAGTAAAGTTAAGTTAATTTACTGCTTAGAATATATTATTCGTAAATGTTGTAGGCAAGTCAGTGTAAGTAGCGTGTAAACTTTATATTACAGCTTCGCGGGTTCACATATCACACGCCAATCGCGGCACGGAGACCGTCGGTCACCATACTCGTACATGCGTCTTGTTCTGCAGAAAACTATGAAGTTTTGACATTAAACATGAGCGACCAGCTAGCCACGATAAGTTATACCGTCACGCCTTTATTGCCGTCCGTACTACCTATAAAGTCATATAAACATGAAGGTAAAACCATTAGTAGGTAAGGTAATTTTGCAAGTTAGGCTGATGGAAAAAAAACGTTCACCACCGCCGTTATCTAATGTAAATTATATACGAAAAATACCCGATAACAAGAGTTTTCTTAGTAAGTAAACTTCAATAAAATACATAGATACCTACTCGGTAGGTATACTCACAACAAAAAATCTCAAAGGAGACCAGAAGGAGTTTAGACAATGTTACAAAAATTGTTCCTTTTGTCATCCGGGTGTTGTGCAATCTAAACTCAGGTTTTATTTCTTAACTCTTTCTCGCATAAACTCATCGAAATAATGCATAAACTTCTATATTGTGTAAAGTTCCAGATATCCAGACTTACTGATACTGATGCATTAATTCATACCTTAGGTATACCTACTCAGTATTTTTATTCTAAAGCAGCTAAAGAAAGCAAGCCAATAGCAGGTGTATAATTACCATGGCAAGCACATAAATCCCGGATAAGCCTCAGGCCCCTAGGAAGTAGCCTGATTAAGGCATGCGGGCTTCTCGATATATCACCCTCGTGAACAAATGTTTCAGTCCGACAGAAGTGCCATTCAATGCCAAAATTAGATAAAATTTAACGCTAAAAATAGCCAAAGTATCGACAAACGGATTTACTTAGATCAATCTTTGTTTTGTTTTTGTCATTTGATTATACCGACATAGATAAAAACCTGTCATTTACTAACGCCGGGACTTTGTGGCAGCACAGTTACATATCTGAAAATGATTTTACTTTGAAACTAACATTTCAACAAGAATTTTGACTTTGGAATGGGGTTTGTGAGGTAAATAGATCAAAATGTAATTTTCCAGCGTAACTTTGACACGTTACTTAATCAACTAGTTTACAATACATTATAAACGACGAAGGTGGGGTCACCACAGGCTAAGAATTCCTTCGTATAAAGTGTAACATAACATTTTTAGTGTAATAGTATAGTGTAATTTTCTAGCGTAACTTTGACACGTTACGTAATCAACTACGTATATAGTTTCCATAAACTTAATTTTAAGTTGCTGAAGGTGAGGCCTAACTGCATGTTACTAAAATAACGTCTTCGTATAATTTGCAAAATAATATTATAAGATACCCTATGATACTCGTCGTTCTTTTTTTGCTTTATCGAATCCTGCTGAAAGCTATATTCTAAACTTAGCTTGACATTCAAAATTATAAAATTAGACCAAATGACCTATCCGATTTCGACAATCTAATCGATAAGTTTTATTAAGGCGATTGTCTTCGAAATTATCACGGCCATAACAGCGTATTAAAATACTGAGACGCTAAACTTTCTTCGATTATACGCCATTGTTGTTACTTCATTATTATCTCAGAGAAAGCCTTCTATAAAGGAAAACGTGGGAATTTGTGTTTACATTAAAGAAAGTAATAGTACAAAACGTCAACAATACTGCGATCCCACTTGATCACGTTTCTCAGATATCGGTGGCATACCGATTTGACGTCATTCTGTTGGAAATGACGCGAAACGATGCTATAAGAAAAGCATTATTGCTGATCCCCTCGCATAATAGAAAAGCAAAGCTCCAGCTATTCGTATAAATGTAGGGTGCATAAATAATCTAACAACAAAGAATAATGTAGGTCAACAACACAGAAAATTAGAATTTCAACGATGAAACATCCTGACGAACAACAAAATCGGCAGCAAAATTAAATTATTATTTCGGCACGCGTCCAGCGAAGTACCTACCGCTCGTTTGATGGTCATTATCAAAAAATTATATACTATATACATTTACGTGTAGGAATTTCACTCGATTCTGATAGTAATTATAATGGCAGGAGTAAAAAGTAGAGGACGTATTGAATGTTAATGGCGACGTCCACCTGCCTGCGCGGAGCGCGTGCGCGGATACGACATGAATGAAATGCAAGTACCCTGGCTTGTTCCATTATTTATACATACTTACACAGCTTATGCGTCAAAAAGATTGGTAAAAACCGATCGCAGAACTTGATTTTGTAAAGGTTGTGCCGGTGACGAGCGACTGGCTAAATGCGTTCAAATTCAAATGTTTAGGTAACCTGCGCCGACGTCAGTGAGGTTCTTTCACAATTCTGTTACGTAGGATTGTTTATCTTCTTGTAACTCTCTCTGTGTCTATCTCTCTTTTGCTGCGTGTGTCATCTATTGAGACGAAGGATAGAGTTACACAGATCAGCAATCGTAGGTAATCTAAACGAAATATGCATAAGTCTGTATAAATTACCGCAGTGTTTATTTACGTGAAGTGTTAAATAATAAACTAAGTTATTACTTTTAACTTAATGAAATCAACCATATTGGCTTTCTGAGATATCCGCTAAATGCGCGTCTATTTGCCCACTAATCCCTGCGTATGAGCTACCGCTTCTTGTGAAGCCCCAGCCTTAGGCAGAGCATACCGGATTCCTGCTTTAACCAATACATTAATTTTAAGGTTCCATGAACGGAAACCTTTATAGGGTAACACATTGGATACCTGCGCCAATGTTTCTTCTGTAACAGGTTAAGGATAAGGGAGAAACAGTTTGATAACATGACAAATAAGACGACCGCTTTAGCCTAGTTGGTAGTAAACCCACTGCCTACAAAGCTAGAGGTCATTTATTTGTGTGTTGAGCACAACTATTTGTTCTTGAGTTTTAGATGTTTTCTATATATTTACGTATCTATTTATTTATATAAGTATGTATATCGTCTAGTAAGTACCCATGGTACAAGCTGTTTAGAAGTCCATTTGTGTAAGATTGTCCACAAATCTTTAATTATTATAATTGAACTTTCATATCATATAAGTAGTCATATGTAAGTATGGTACAATCAGAGAAGAAAGCAGTCTACCATTTTTCCACTCCTTATTATTTGCATATTAGGATCCAAAGTGGAAGACCACTTTCTTGGCTGACTGTGCAGACTTAAAGGAAGAATTACAGAATCCCTGTATGCGTACTCTTAAGAGCTGGACATAATGAATAACTATCGTGTCAGCTGCGCACATAGTATTATCGCGGAACCCTCCGCAGATTTCGTCCTGGCATCCTGTAATCATGTTAGGTTTTTTCGAAGCAACAGATAATATGTAATAATGGCCTGCATCCCGTTATTCAGCTGTAGCAAGCTTTTTGTCTAAACCTTCTTTCATTGCTCATAACCGGAATTTTCACGTGTTTCGTACCGTATTATTAATATATTGCTCTTGTTTTCAAAATAAATATGAAACATAGGCCATCAATGTTCGAATGAGCAAAACGCTATTTTTATCTTTAATTAATAAAGAAGATAAGTTTGCCAATAAGCATGTTTGTAAAAGGCCAACGGAATAGAAGTTGTATAAAAAATAGTGGTTCTACTGCTGACTGGAAAACGCAAAAAAAAGTTGCTTGGATAATTCCTAATAGTTGACATCTAATAATTCACCTAATAGTTCACTTTTAATCACCATGACCTAAAACATAACATGTCAAGTATTAGACTAGTGTCAAGGATCGGGGCGTTTATTTAGCCTTTGTTGTTGTCTTTGTTTGAGGCTATCATCATTAGACCCTTGTGACAAGTACCTAGTAAGAAGGTAAACAAGGACTCATGACATAAATAACTACGTATGTTTACAACCTTTTACAAACTATAATCATTGTACTTTTTCGGCAACCCCAACAGACACAAGATCGTTGAGATATAATTGTATATCATTACGGCAGCTCCAATTTATTAGCGACCTAGCACTAGGCCGGGGACACACTTTCCCATGCAGCCCACGCAACGCGTAATTATCGTATTGCGCCACTCGAATGCAGCATTGTTCGACGTACGAGTAATGCGTCTTCTAAATCAGAGCTCAGTGCATCATGTGTGCTGTGGCTATTGTCGCTGGTTCTCACACACTCACTAAAATGCTCCCACGGGTCGTTTCCAAAAGGAATGATTGGACTAATGTACTAACTATAGAATATGTACCACATTATAATTAGATACATTAGCTATTGTATTTTCATAATTATTCTCTTTTAATATGTTCTCTGGACCGTGTTTTACAAGGTTTTATGTATCTTTAGGTTTTTAAAATGGATATGTACGTGATGTCGCATCGCTAGGTTAGCCAAAAATTTTTGTACATTAAATATTATACTTCTATATTGCGGGTCTTTATTGTAACCATTCAACTTGACGTATAGGATTGGATTCGGTTAGGATTTAATAGAGCGTGTTCATTCTGTGTGCTGTCGCGTCGAGTTTAGTTTGTAATAGAGCCATTGTTGTTGTCACCGATTTTAGATTGACTTGGTTCCTATTTTATTATTCCTATTTTTATTAGGTATAGTACATTACTGCAGAGGCCACGAAATAGAGGATTGCCGACCGAGTAGTTTTAGATTGTCGAGTGTTAACGAGGCCATCTAGAGACACAAGGCCGACAAATTCCGTTTGCGTCGAGGCTTGTATAGTAGTCAAAAAATGCAATGACATTCGAAAATTATAAGAAAACTTGAAATGAAATTCTATGGATTCAGTAACACGCGCTGCAGCAGCCGGCGGCCGGCGTTGTCTTTTGTTTCCTAGGCACGGCGGCGGCCCCGCGGCCCAGCGCGCCCTGAAACAAAAGACGATCGCTTTGCTGGCCTAGGCCGGCAATGTTGTATGATATATTCCATTATGGGCCGCACGTCGCGCCGCACCCGGAACATGATAATTCGCAGCCTGTTATAACGAACATAACGCCAAAATTTCCTTGCATGTTTGAGAAAAGTTACTTCCTATGCCATTCCTCATCAAACTCTAGTATGCAAATGTTATATCTTATGTATGTTTTATTTTACTTAAACATTTGCAAATTAAATCCGTTATTCAAAGCAATATCTAACAAGATTCTATTTGTACCATCGAAGACACTCAGTTAAGTGTATTGCTGTTTGTACTAGTCTAGTTAGCACGTACAGTGATTTCACACCAAAACCATTAGTCTGAATTAATTAACCCTGTCTAGTTATTTTGATTAAACTTATATTAGATTAAAACATGTGATTTGTGGTCTTAAAGCACGCCACTACAAACAGCCGCAGTAAAACGCGACCTACCCACTAACTGCTGTCGTCACGAGCTCAATTTTTTTTCACATGGGTAGGTACCTAACTTTATTTTAGGCTTTATTGGTACTAAACATGCAAATGTATTTCAAGTATTTTGCAACAAGGTAACGTATTACTTTGAAACATTGTTGCAGCAAAATTCGATAGGTTAGTTGTAATATCAGCAGTGCTAACTATCCATAATTTAAGGAGAGGCCTATTCAGAGATCACGAAAATACTGAAGTTTTGAGCTTCCAATGTGAAGTAATGTAGAATTACACTACACAAAAATGACTGTGGACTGAACAAGAAACAAAGAAAGTAAATCTATCAATAAATCCTAAATATCATCGAAAAATAAGCTTTCATTCTGCAAATCCCGTAATTATCAACGACAGTGATATGTTTTTTTTTTAATACAAAAAGGATAGCTTTTTTATTATTCTAACAAAATAATCGGATAGATTTTTCATAAGTGAGTTCGAAAAATCAATTGTACTAAAATTTTACGAAATTATATACGCGCTGAGCTTCCGTAGAGAGCGGGATGGTTAATTGCAAACTCACGCGTATTAGAGGGGGTCATTTGCAATGAAATGGCCTTGCCTTAAATATGAAGTCACCTATATGTAAGTAGATATGTGACTGAACAAAGGCACCCGCGAACCTACCTAAACCCTATACAGGCTGTAACAAAACTAGTGAGGATCCGTTTAAGGACATATTCGGTATCATGTTCTAATTAGGAAAAAGCAGAAAAAAAAATTTCTATGGGGCAGGTCGTCCAAGTTAACAAGCCAACTGTCCATACAAAGGCCAAAAATTTATTGCGTCCAAAAAATTTTTCTTCTACCTTTTCCTAATCAGAACACGATACGGAATATGCTCTTAACGGATCCTCACTAGTTTTGTTACACCTTGTATGTAGAGCAGCGGGTACCGTTTCTAAACTTACGTAAGGTTGATCTAATGTCATTTGTCATATAAAACATGACAGTTAGATCTTCCTTACGTACGTTTGTCACATTACGTAATCAACTAGCAGCATATTTAATGTATTTGCGCTCTTCCAGTATCAGATGAATCCATATAGTCAGTCTGAATATAAATTATGACATGTTATAGTCAATTAAAACAGACACACTCGTATGGCAGGAATTTGAATACATTCCTAGCGTCCATAAATATGCCAACCAAGCGCATCTGGTCTCTAGACTGAACATTACTTTTAAGCAAGGTGCTTAAATTCGCATCTAAATTCACATGTCTTTGTTATATACTTTTAACTATACTCTCTACAATTAATATTATAAAGATGTTTTTCGATGAGTGAAGATGGTTTAATGTAAACCCAGTGCCCAGTACTGTCCGGATACTTGACACTTCCAATGATAGATGTAGGTACACTTCATAATAGTAGAACAGGTTAACACATTATTCAGGTAAATCGTCCCCTTAAAATAAAAGGCTTTTTTTTCTGTGAAACGTGGGCGGGCGGAAACAGTGCATCTAATATTTATTACTATTAGCAATAGGTACCTCGCCAATACGAAAGCATATAAGTGTAACCCCTTAGCGCCTTTGGAAGTCGATATTTGTAGCTCCCAAAGACATCGAAAACCATTTACTTTCTACTCGCGTGTCGCAAATACTTTCCGTAATCGCAGAAACCGAGAAAACCGTCAAATTTGATTTATCAATATTCACGAGTCGATGTCCACTACTCGATGTTCTCGCCATAATTTGACAATGTCTGCCGCATCGTAGCGTGCAACACGCCACTGCTATGCTACTCACAACCTGTGTCAACTAACAATGTTACTTAACTTGATCCTTTGGTTCGTAAGAACTGTACATAATCAGACGTCGGACACGTACTGGATCGCGTCGGTAGTGCTTGTGAATGTCGGCCCTGCTATCGTTACTTTATATAATGCAAACGATATGTTTCTATGCTCGAATCGTGCCTTACAATCCTCGTAAAACACAGTAAAAGTAGTGGGGACTTGGTGAAATTTGAATTCGTAGGTATATTTTCAGACACGAGATTCGTTACTAAAAAACGTTCTAAAATACTAAGCAGGTAATCGATAGTTATTTTTAGGGTTCCATAGCCAAAATGGCAAAAACGGAAGTCTTATAGTTTCGTCATGTCTGTCCGTCCGTATATCACAGCCGATTTATTCGGAGACTATAAACACTACAATTATGAAATTTGGTAGAAAGGTGTATTCTATGAACTGCGAGTAATGTAAAATTACAAAAAAAACTCACAATGTCGTGCGGGGTATCCATGGATAGGCCTTTAAAAATGATATGGAGGTTTTTAAAAAACATTTCCATTTAAGTCAACCATTGGCTCAACCCTCTAATTTCCAAACTATGAAGTTTCAAATTCTGAAATAAATTGAGGTGGTGCGCATTAATAAATACTATCAACAATTATTGGTTTGAACAAGATAGGTTTTACGGTCTTGTCCAAACAAAAGGTCGTAAGTGCCGTGAGTTCCCTATGAAGATACGACCTTTATAAATTCAATGTATTGGATAGTGGTTTTAAATGTGGGCTAGTAGGTGTTGGTACGGCACGCTTCATTGTGCGTGATCCGAAACGCACTTGGCCGATTTTTTGTGTTACTTATTTTACGGCGTTTAGAATAATAATAATTAGTAATAGCTTCATTAATATTACTTCTTTTTTTGTACGTATATAATGGGATGAAGTTTATGTTGTTGAATGTGGTATATATATGCTGAACGTATTATCGTTGTGTAAAAAAGCTATTAACTCCGTGGGTGACTATTTTTATTTCTCTTAAAAACATATTTTGCGGCAAATAAATATCGTTTTCCACTGAGACAGCTGAGAAAATCAATACAATATTCTGTAATAAAACATTTAGTTTTAGGTAAAGAACAATATTATGTCTACAATATAAATCCAATAACAATATAAAGTTTAATTATACTCTTCAGCTTCACTGATTAAGCTCTTAATCGCAGTCACAAGTCGAGGTGTTTACTTTCCGATAGGTTATTAATACCCAGTTAATACCACTACCGTGACAAACAACCTTACACCCTACGTGCTGGTAGTGATGGTTTACCTACGCTTGCGACGACTAGGAGGTCTAGTAACTAGTTTATCTCATGATAAACGACAAGATAAAACAAGCATATATCGCTTTCTATCACAATTCGATAGAAATTGACGTAAGCTTTAACTACATAAACTAATTAAATTGAAATATAACGAATCTAAACCGGCCTAAGAGGAGATGCAACACATTGCATCGCATCAACTGTGAGGCGGATACGCGGTGCGTCGGTACGTCGCAACGCAAAGGGAATACGTTGAAACAAATGTTTGCCCGTTTATCTAGCAGGATCCTTATATTTCATGATCATCATCCGACCGGTTTAGCCTAGTGGGTAGTGCACCTGCCTGTGAAGCTGACGGTCCTGGGTTCGAATCCCGGTCAGGGCAAATATTTGTGTGATGAGCATGAATATTTGTTTCTGAGTCTTGGATGTTTTCTATGTATTTAAGTATTTATATCTATTAAATATATCGTCGTCTAGTACCCATAACACAAGCCTTCTTGAGCTTACTGTGGGGCTAGTTCGATTTGTGTAAGATTGTCCTCTAATATTTATTTATTATTTTATCATCAGCCATAGTCCTTCCACTGGTGAACGTAGGCCTCCATCATCTTGCGTCACAATTCGATCCAATAGCCACTCTGGGTTGTTCTACACTGCTCTTGCCTAAACCTTACAAACCTGATAAACCATGTGAACCTCTGTCTCACTGTACTCTGAGCTACAGCTTAGATCTCAATTTATATTCGGGTCAATCAACTTTTACTGATGTAATTGTAATTCATTCGTTATCGTCGTTACCCATGAAGCGCTCAACGGCGCCCGCGTACTGCATGCAGTATGCGAGGTTAAGCAACGTCGGCCCAGATCAGTTCTTGGATGGGCGACCGCTTTGAGTGGTTATTAACTGAGCGCTTCCATGCTTTGGAAGGCACGTCAAGCCGTTGATCCCGGCTGCTGTCTGATAGCAGTCGTTAAGCAAAGTTAGAAGCTTTCGGGCGGCTTGAGAGTTGAGACCTTGTATTTAACAGCCAGCTTGACAAGGGGGGTCGAAATTGTGCCACGTCCGTAGAGGGCGTAGGGAGTACCCAACCGATCACTCACCATTACCCTATACGCTACCGCTGGGTGGTGCTAAAAGTGCAACCAAAACTGGCAACCTTACTGTCTTCTCGAATATCTCACGGTTCGAAATAATTGCCATACGATAAATGAATAACCTATTATGAACTATTCAATACCTGCTAGTTGATTATGCCACGTGTCAAACTTATTTTAGATAGATATGTAACCTTTAGTGTGAAAAATGAGATTTAGATGCACGTTACGCGCGTTTAAATACGTTATGTAACCATCACCTCTCTGGTTCTGAGCTTTTCTGTATACCTCTACAACGACAAAACTGGCCCTGTACTCCGAACTTCGCATCGTGCCGTCCCTTTCACTCTCGTGTTATACACTATATGAGTAAAGGGACGGCACGATACGAAGTTCGGATTTCGAAGTTCGGAGTAGCCCCTCTGTGTTGGTCAAAAAGCAATTGGCCCTCTGGACCTGCTGAATAAACGTACTCGTCGGATATCCAGATTTAGCACGAACTCGGCAAAGGATTCGCGACGGACTGGAGATGTTTGAACTAATGCTGTCGCCAGTGCTTTAGTGCTTAGTGATGAAAATAAAGTTAAATATAGCAGTTCAGAGTTTAAATCGTTTGTGAATAAGTCATACTGACGAGTCATGATGCGTTTCGGTCTGTGTGTGATTGGTCTTTGTTTTGGTGTGACTGTGACTAATCGAGTAAACACACAGACACCGGGTAAATACTCATTATATTTACAAAAATAACATATGTAGCTAAAATTCATGAATAACGGCATCTTTGTTATTTAGGTCCATCAAGTTTTTATTGTTGCGGGCCCTTAATCAAGGAAAAAATAGTGATTTTTTTATTAATCCATACTAGCATGGTTATAAGATGTCCCATGTTGAAGAAAAGTATGGTCATAACTTTAAAGAGCCTGCATCAAATTTTTCTTTTTAGCCCAATGGTTGTTGATTAAGTACATGAATTGTGAAATAAAGTTTAAATAAATAAAGTACTGTATGCAACTGTACATAATTACTCGTTAAAACACTCGTTTGATTATAATAATACCCACTTAAATAAAAATTTCGGCCCATTATAATCTTCGTACTCTTAAGCTTTTATATTACTATCCCAAAAAACAAAACGAGGTAAAACCTAACTAACAAAGAATGGTTTATGGTACGGGTATGAGAAAAAGGAGACTTTACCAAGCACACAGCTGAAGCTTTGGTCCTTGAACCGACGGGTGCAGTAGCGGGCCGGCCTTGTGACCTATTCCGACTCGCTGGACTAGAAAGACAGTTGAAATTATTTCTACGGTCCGACATTTTATAACTATTATTAGATTATGAATCTTCTAGCATAGTCTGTAAAATTGCTTTTTCATTGGATTATTTTGATGCATTTCGGCCAACTTATATCATTTTAAGTTCTTTCAGAGCATGCAGTCTTGTAAATTCTGCGGCCTTGCAGATGCATCGCGCAGGTGCAATCGTTAACGAGCAGGTAATGCACTTGTCCACTAAGCGTCTGCTAATGTTTTTCTGTTGTTACACACGTGTAAGGGCCGAAAAAAAAAGAGTTAACGTTTATATAAAGAGTTCATATTTTACTTATACGTAATAGGCTAGTCGTAATAAGCTCGCATTAAGTGGCGTCTGTGGACAGACTTTAATGTGTTATTTGTGATGTTAATTTCTTTAATAAGAGGCACTGTTCGATTAAAAAAGCTACAATAAGCGTAATATATCTTTGGTGATTAATTCTTTGAAAAACCAACACTTGTAAGTATTGCTCGTCGATAAGCAAACACAAATAGTGTGACGCGCGACTTCACTTGAAAATATCGATAGATAAGTCGTCGCGTGTCTGTAAAACAAGGACTAGCGCGCGGCGCCGACTAAAACGCAAGCACTACTGCTCTTATCTCTTTGTAATAAGGTCTATTGTCGCCCTAGGTGCTATTGTAATTGTTGTATGGATGGCGGTGGTTCAAACAATCAGGTGTTTGCGGGAGATAGCAGCTATCGCCTGGGAACGTTAAACAGCGCGACGCGGCCACCGCCCGCCTGCTTGCGTAAGGAATCGCTTGACGAGCTGCGATTCACTTGTCTTCAGAGGGCCTACTCCGAACTTAAAAACAGAACTTCGTATCGGGCCGTCCCTTTCAGTCATATAGAGTATAACACGAGAGTGAAAGGGACGGCACGATACAAAAGTTCGGATTTAGAAGTTCGGAGTAGTCCCTCAGCTCACATTACTGGTACCTAATCAAACATGACTCTCAGATTGATAACAACTGTGTTTAATCGGGGGCCTGACTTATACTGGTACGTTTAAAGCGAGTTGAGTAGGATTATGAATATTAGCTACGGGAAATTCCGAGCCTCTGAATAAAAATATGAGATTACGGTGTCTACGGATGCGGGCGACATTTTTCTTCCAATTCCAATTCCACAAAAACTGAGGAACAAGTAGTGGAATACTTTTCGTTTTAGTAGCATCAAGTGCCTGGTCTACAAGAACTGGGTCTGAAGGTCTGAAGAATTTGACAAGACGATCACTATCGAACTTATTTTGGTGTCTACTAAAATAGTATAAGACCATTTATTGGTCCCCAAAGTAGCAATCACTGACACCTAGTTTTTATCGGATCAGTTTAAAGTGATACTTAACTGTAGAATGCCGATAACAAAATAGTAGTTTATGCAACTGTTACATAATGAGAGGTATTGAAAACACGAGTGTGGTATTATATATGAAACGAATCGAAGGCGATGATGATGGGGTCATATCTACAAGTGAGAAACCGATAAGCTAATAAATAGGCAATGAAGTTATTTACATGGAATCCAGAACACGTATTCACTATTTTAATAACTTAATATCCTGGTGTGCAGACAACATTTCTATCTAAATGAGGATCGCTCATCAAGCAAAGCCACTGATTTTTAATTACCAAAGGGCTTTAACTTGAACCAACTTTGTTGCCGTTTATTATACTCAATAGCTGGGAATTAACGAAGGGAGACGTTGCAAGTTCCGTTCAGTAAACTTTGCTGTTTAGTTTACGTAAGTTTATGTGTAATTTGCATAGCATTAATGACTTGGGGTTGTGGTAATGATAGTACTTCGTGGCGTATTTCGACTGTTTAAAATGTATCGTACTACATACAGGCTCATTGCCGTTGTGAATGAATTTTATACTACAATTAATGACATTTAGCCACTTTCAGGTGATGTTAATCGATTTGACATTGTGTCTTAACATCAATATAATAAAGTATTTATTACAAAAAATTAGATTTTTAGACAGTGCGTAACATGTAATAGAAACTCGACTACATCAGTAATAAAGTACAGACTATCCAATGGATTAAGAGCATATATCAGTGGTGAACTTGAAGTAATCTACCTGTTATAATAACCGGCCAAGTGCGACTTGGACTCGCACACAAAGGGTTCTGACGAACGTAGAAAATTGTACGTGCTGAAGGAATCTCTACTCGTATGGAGACCCCCTTTAATTTTTAATTTTATTATTTGCACTTACAGCAGCAACAGTGATATATACTTTAACTACAGCCTATTTCAGTACATGAGATACAGGCCGCTGACAGACGAACGGACGAATAACCAATTTTCGTCTCAATACAGGCCTTACAAATTTTAAAATAATTTGAATTAAAATTAAGACGAAAGTATTGATAATTCCAATAAACTGATTAAATAATACTGATGACTAATGCTTTTCTTCAAGTTTTAGATAGTAACGGAGCTATTTTTGCTCTTATTTTGTTTTATCTTTGTCATCATGACACCGACTAATTTCGGAAATATTCAGTCACCGAAATCAAATTACCAACCAAATCGATTAATACTTCGATTTACCTATTGATTTGTCACTTCGATTCTATGGGAATGCTTCCGGGGAATTCCGTCTTTAGTTTTTTTTTATATTTGAATTCCGAACCGAACCAACATTGGCTACGCTTTGTTCTAACTTCAAATAAAATGTAGCTACAACATATTGCCACTCTCTAAGCATTCTAAATTCAACTTTAAAACAATCGCATTGTGGCTAAAGTAATGTCGTATTACTTTACGACGTATATATCTTTACTACTACTCATACGTACTCTAGGTACTCTTGGACCTTGTTAGCGTAGTAATTTTCCTCGGGTACAATCGCCACACGTCATTTGAGTATTTCGTATGCCAATTTAATCTCAATGTGTTTGTTACACCATAGCTCGGATTGTGTTGTGTAGAAGAAAATCCGTACAACGCAAATTTGTCATATTAAAATGCGAAACCGAAACGTATATTTCAGTTTAGCCGCGTTGTTTGGTCACTTTTGAATGGGCCAAGCGCCAGCAACGCGACGGCTGCGATTACTGACACAGAAGCGTGACTTATGGAATACACCACCGTGTTAACACTTTCGCTGCCAAGCTTTTCGAAGCGCCACTAAATTTCCTCTACATACGGGGCATGTTATCGGCCTACGGGCAGCGAACTCTCCAGGGGAGTGGAGAAGTGTTATGTCAAAAATTAGATTATTGACATAAATAAAACGCATTACAAACTTATCGTAACAATCGACAGGCATGCAGCCACAGTTGTAATGAGACAGCAAATCATATTTTATTGGGGTATGTACTTAATTTAAGAGTCTCCCAGTTGACCTTTCAGTAACCAACATAGAGAAAATTACTTATAATCATGCATGTATGCCATTTACATAAGCTCATTACCCTTAATTAGAGCCCTAGTCGCACAGAAAACATTCTTAACGCTCAATTGAGCCCAAGTACACGAACAAACTGAGCTATCGATGTTGACCCAGCGCCGATACATCGATGCGATGTATCGATCCATCGCGAATAAATTTATAACCTAAAAAGTTCCACGTATCATTTTCAAACAGTTCTGATTTATATCTTAAAGGGATTGACACAGGGTTCATATTTGTTAAAAAGGGTTATTGGGCTTAAGTGGTTTTGGTTTCGAGTATTTGGATTGTCACCGCGGCAGGTGCGCGTGCACCTGTGCTGTCCTGCCGTCGATTGTTGCATTCCGCCTCCGAACCGTGCGCCTGCGCTGGTCTGACCGCGGTCAAAATATTTGCCTTCGGTCAGTATTTTTTTGTTTTAAGATATCTCCGCAGTGCCGCATACAGAGTGCCAGTAGGGTCGCAAAAATAGTAACTTCATGATGTTATTATTAAAATAAATAAAATATTTGTAGACAATCTTACACAAATCGACCTAGTCCCAAACTAAGCAAAGCTTGTATTATGAGCACTAGATGACGATATACATATATAGAAAATATCCAAACCTCAGGAACAAATGTTCGTCCTCATCACACAAATAAATGCCCTGACCGGGATTCGAACCTGGGGCCTCCAGCTTCGTAACTAGACTAAAGCGGTCGTTTAATTGTAATAATTGTAAGTATTACTTACGGTTTTAACAAATAAATATCTAAATTAAAAAATAAATTAAAAATTATGTCCCCCATGTGGTGTCGGGTTAGAAAGTAAAGTCCCATACCCCTTTCTTCCCGTGGCTGCCGTAGTTATACGTACATGAGTCTGCTATGTAGTACCGGGATAAAGTGTGTTGTGGGCGATATAACAGCAACATATCACCGCAATATCACATTTTCTTCAACTTTAAATGTACAATTGCTAAAATTGGCTATGTAATTAAATTTATTACCTTTTAATTTCATAGCTTCGTAGTTAATTTACTGGTTATAATATATTAACTGCGGCATGTACGGGATATGGATTATCACCTAGAGTTCTTACGATAAGTATTGCCTAATTAGGGGTGATTGAATTGTTAATGATGTAAATTGGTTTCGGCAGTCTTTGTGGGTTCTTCGAACACATTATAGTAAACTCTTTTAACAGAATCAGTAAAAAACGAATGGAATTAAATGTAACAGCACTGTCTTTAAATTAACTTGGAGATAACAAATCCGGTAGCATACTATCTGAATACATATTAACAGTTAAAATTGATATTCGGTAATACATATCAATATATAAAAACACTAATTTAATTAATATTGTTGAAATCCATTTGTCGCAACGTTATACTAATTTGTTACGGTATTTTGATGTAGTGTCTTTGCGTTTGCGCATAATTGCGGTATTCACTTTAAATTCTTGTTCCAAGTATGCATTTTTATTCCATTAGGTTTCGGTGCATATTACATAATACCTAAGGATTTATTTTTCATTCTCGTATACTCCATCAAGTGAGGTTTGAGATAGATAGGTACCAATTTTTAACCATATTCTTGATTGGATGATGGTGATGAGGTGATGTGCAATAAAATTACTTATTTAGGATAAAATATAATATAGTTAATTATCTTTGTTTCTTTTTAGGGTTGCGTACCAAAATGGTAAAAAGGAACCCTTATGGTTTCACTTTGTCTGTCTGTCACATCGCTAAATATCTCAAGAACTACTTATGCTATCGATTTGAAATTTGGGATAATTATAAAGAAATCTAACCTAGATACATAGAACATGACTTTTTTTCTTGGGTTGCACGTTCTGTTTTTTTTTACTTTGAGTAATTATTGTTTTATGAGGAAAAATGTAAAAAAATACCGGTCCCCCCTTTATCTCTGAAGTTTACCAAGGAAAAAATATGAAATTATTCCTTAACACTGATATCAATGTATATTTTACAGAAAACGTATCTAGTTTTTCTTTTTTTTATCGTCAAAAAACATTTCTATAGTTTGTAATTTAATCACCTTTGCATGTATTTTTGTTTTATAAATTACGACGCGATTATGCTGAAGGTACCTTCTTTCAAATAAAGAAAAAAAAAATCGGTTCACGTGATAAAAAATTATCGTTGAAATACCACCATACATACTAAGTTATTCGGTCGCTCAAATTTGTACCAAAAGTCTGTACCCATGGTGTTCAATTTCTACACCATGTTGTTGAGATTTTCCTGATTTAATAGGGTTTGAACCGGTACACATCTGTATACGGAACCCTCGGTGCGGGAGTCCGACTCGCACTTGACCAGTTTTTTTATTATATACTGTGTGCATTCACACCTGTCGTCCCAAAAAGGGTGGCCAAGCAGGCACCGGATATAAAATTAAAACAGTGCTACTTCTAGCATAGAGCAATTTCGGAAAGGGGGGCGTACCCGGTGTACTTATACTTATAAGAGTTATATATATAATAAGCGAGTTTCTGCCCGCGACTTCGTCCGCGTGGAAGTCATTTATATCGTATCGTACCTCCCAACTTTTGTCCCTATTTAACACCTTAGGGAATAATTTCCGAGATAAAAACTATCCTATGTCCTTCCTCGGGATACAAACTATCACCATGCCATATTTCAATAGAATCCTTTGGAATTTGAATCTAGAAATAGCATAGTAACCAAAAAAGATTGAATAATAGTATGTAGTGTTGTGTTCCTGGAGGTGAGCAAGGTTGCCAGAGCTCCCGAGGATGCATTGTGTTGAGAGAGAGGGACCTAAATTTGTCCCTTCTGTTGTCAACACAGTGCATCCTCAAATTTTATAAAGGGTCGGCAACGCGTACGTGACTCCTTTGGTGTTGCGGGCGTCTATAGGCTGCGGTAGCCGCTTACCATCAGATGGACCGTAAGCTTGTTTGCCACCGGCGTTGTGTAAAAAAAAATATTAACCCAAACCATAATTGCTTAGCCTAAACTAGAGACCTGCAGTGACCGTTGCAGAGGACGTCTCAAGATCATCGCTTGATTACGAGTAAGGTCGCTAAGTAGTCGTAGGTAAACCCACTGTTCTGTCTCAAGGACACTAAATGGTTCGTTTTAACGTTGTTTTATTTTACACATTATGTTGCCACTCAAGATATTTAGTCCTAACCGTTGCTTGCTTGCAGATCGTTGTAAAACGCAAAAAGAATGTAAAACGCACTATGTATTAAATTATTCGGGTTTCGTTTAAAAAGGGTGCCAGCTGAAGCCTAAATTATTAAACCTACGCTGTCTACTAAGGCCCCGCCCGTCCGTCCGTCTGTCAGCGGGCTGTATCTCATGAACCGCATTAGGTAGACTGTTGAATTTTTAACCGAATATACCACTGTTACCGCTATAACACAGCAAATATTATACATTGTTTTTTGCCGGTATGTACGGACTTTTACGATGATACGGAATTCGCACTTGACCGTTTTTAGGGTTCCGTACCTCGAATAAGGAACAAAACGGAAACCTGATATGATCACTTTGTTGTCCGTCTGTCTGTCTGTCTGTCACGACCCTTTATCTCGTGGCGTGGAGGAAATTAAAACCTTATTCTAAGGTCTATAGTCCCTTGAAGCTGTGAAAAACTCATACTTCTAAGTTAACGTAAAAGAAAGATACGCGGTTTATGTCGCAAAAAAACGATATAAATATTTCGACACTCTCAAGAGAATCAAAATTTATAGGGTACTCCCCGTTGACCTAGAACTATAAAATTTTCCAAATAACGTCGTTACAAGTACAGGGAAGAATCTAAATCGTATATATTTGTAATGAAATCATATAAAATAACCTACTTAATATTATACATACGAATGTTAGGATGTTTGAATATTTGGATGTTTATTACTCAATCACACAAAACGGCTGAACGGATTATGATGAAACTTTGTATATATAGAGTTTTTAGCCTGGATTAACACGAGTGATACTTTTTGTCCCTTAAATCATCCCTCAAATTGATGAATTTGGGGGTGGGAGTTAAACTTATGAACCAGACCAGAGTCATGTAGATATTTACAATGCCTGCTGACGTACGGAAAATTCGATTCAGAAGAACCACTATAAGGCTGACCTCCGAATATGCACATATTTGTCACAAATCTTAGGGTCAAGATATAATAAGGACGTATGGTGAGGCGACTCTATAGACAGTTGTCAATATCACGACATTTGACAACGTCATTGGCATAGACGTGTCATTTCATACCAATGACATTAGGTGAATTTGAAGCTAATATTAATGAACATATTTTACACAATTGAATTGAACATAATTTTACACTTTGAATCTTATCGTGGCTAAGATAAAGCAGGTTTTCGCATTATTGAGTTTTTATTTTTAATATCATAGTTACAAAAATAGAGTATTATGCTTCTACTTGATTATGATGAGCTATTATTTTGACAGATTTAGGCTCGGTTTAATAAAGATCCGTTAGACCTTATGTCGGTTTGTTATGTCAAAAAATGTACAGAGTTACTGAAATTTGATCTGACATGTGGTCCAACGGATCTTTATAAAACCTGGACTTAGTTCGTATATCTACTCTGATATTACAAGAGCTAACTGATCTCCAAACCAAAACGACTTATGTCAATTAAAATCAACGAATTACAGCCCCTAAAATTCTAACAATTACATGCATAATCGCATGAAAAACAATAGATTAGAGTTACTTAATACACTGACCCATTGCCTCTAAAGCGCTTGCGATATAAATATAAGCCAAAACATGCTGACCCATCGAGCCGTAATAATTTTAATGTTTAAATAGATTGCGCTTTGATATCTGCCTACCGTAGTTATTAAGAACATATGGGTCAACTAAAATTTATGGAGTTGCTAGTGCTTGCTGCTGCTTTAAAGTCACAACAATGACTTGTGACGCTGTACCCACGGCATTCAATTTGTATTTTGTACATTGCGCTATTAAGATATTTCCTGAATTAAATGGGGTCGGGACGGGTACAAGACCTGTGTTCGGAACCCGAGGTGCGCAAGTCACACTCGCACTTGACCGGTTTTTTTAAATACCACCAATGGTGTCAAAATATTAGCTTACCTGATGTTAATCAAACACCATAGTTTATGGACGTATAGTCACACGCTAGTTGCCGACCTTTTTATGATTTCTAATTGATTGTGATTTTATGATACGTATTTGGATACCCATTATAATATTGCGTATAACAAACCTGTCTTTTGTGAAATGAAAACAAATGAGACTCTAAAAACGATATCAGTGCCTTAGAGAATTTTACAAATGCAAGTATGCCTCAAGTAGTTCTTTATTTTAATAAACGCTACGCTTTTTTGCTTAAACAAAACGAACCATTTACCATTTGAGCTCGGAATTAATGTAACCCGTTCCCAAATCCATTCTTAAACAGATAACAATTACCCTTCACCGAGTGAACTAACAAAATCAAAATTCCTAAACCCTCAGAGCGGTGGTCCATTTATCTGCCCGCCGCATTGCCCCGGTTACACAAAAAGGCTTATGTGATTATAGAGTTTCGGCACTTACGTCCATCTTTGCACCTAGCTACATTCTTGGCGTCAATTATTTATTTTGTACGGGGCGTGAGTTACCGCGCCACGCCCCTTCGTTACTATGGTAATTCGGCTACCTAAGAACCTGTAGGATGCGTAGGAATATTTGGGATTTGGAATTAAGTAGCTAATTGACAGGATTTTTTGGTTTGAATTATTTGTTACCGTTTTATTAATTAGTAGGTAGGGTATCTAGCAAATCAATTGGATCTGTATGTTATAAAAGTGTTTCTCACGTGTCTCAACGAAGAAATTTCTTAACGCACGTTATGATATTATAATATTTGTATACTTCTAGACAGAAAAATGTGTAAGACTCCGACTTCGACCATTCCAACATTGTTCATAAAGTCTATTTTACCGCACTACATTGCGGGTTACCGAAACAGAAGGATATTGGGTAACTCTTCATTCCATCTTTAGGAAATATCTACTGTATTTTTTTTCGCGTGCTAGAAAAGTTACTCGACTAATCTGCTGGGATGCTAGCACGTGCTAAGCTAACACAAATTGCTGCCAAATCGCGTAGCGCGCGACTCAGCGCAGGCACGTATCCAGAGGGGGGGATAGTTGGGATTTATCCCCCCCCCCCCGAAAACGTTTTTAGCCGTCTGTTTATTTATTCGCTTTCGTGTTCTTTCAATAAGTAGGTACACAGTTCATATGGTTGTTTCAATGTTTGCCCCCCTCCCCGAACCAAAAGTCTGGATACGTGCCTGACTTAGCGACTTCAGTCTCTCATGCACTATCATAATACTTTGATTTGACGAAAGACGCTCTCACAAACCAGTTTCTTTCTTTTTTCTAGTAACCGTGATCAAAATTGGCCAGGGCGCTGATGATGAAAGAGGGGAGGAGGGTAGATTTTCTTATTATATTAGCACAGACTTTTTATAGAGTTCCGTACTTCAAAACGAAGAAACGAAACTCTTATAGGATCACTTTGTTTCCCGTCTGTATGTTTGGCAAAATCTAGGGAGGGCGAGGAGTTATCGAGTTGAAATTAAAACCATGTAGTCAGGTCTACAGTCCCTTGAAGCTGTAGGAAAAAATTAAAAACATGACTACACTGGATAAATTAACTAAAGAGATAAAAACAAGTTTCAATATTTTATTATTATTTTTACCACTCATTTTGATTTTCATTTTAAAGTATGTTATGTCGTCAAATCGTGTTTTAAATACATATATTATGTATATTGTTGAAATTGTCTTTTATTTTGATACCCCACCTGATAAGGTCGAAAAAAATGCTTTTCTTCAGAACAGATAAAATGGAGTACATAGTCCGCCATATTGTTTAAATTGCAACATCACATCCCATGTTAGTCGAGATGACGTAAGAATTCCAACGATACCTCACACATCTAAATCGGTTAAGTCATTGAGAAGTTCTGAGGGAACAAGAAAATCTCACATATATTACACTCCTTTTTTTGGGCAGTCGTGTAAAAAATATGTACCTACAAATTTGTACGGAACCCTCGGTGGGCGAGTCCGACTCGCACTATTCCGGTTTTTTTTAATGATGTATGAACCAGTGCGTTATATGTCAAACATCTTACCCCGAAACTACAATAGGCCCTTGATAGGTTATTAAAGGGCGCATATATCACGGCGCGCGCGCATGATTTGTGAGGGAGTCGCCACGCCTCTTCATTAACATGCTAATACCGCGATATGGGCGACGGCAAGCTTGCTCGCACATGTATGTTTGTTGTGAGTGCGTCTAATGTTTCGTTCTTGAAGGATATTTATATTATATTTGCTTGGTTTTGAGCATCCCGGAGGTAAATCACAAAAGGTTTAAACCTGAAACACCAACAATATATATCTCGCATATCATTCCTAAACGGAACGATACCTACTGGATTGCAACTTAGTATGGGAAATGGATTCTACGCAAATGAAGTTTCTGACAAAATCTAGTAGGTAAAGAGGCGTGGCTTTACTTTCCAAACGTCACATGTCTTCAGCATAAATATGATACCCGGATACCCGACTTCATGTTTGTGTTACAAAACGAATCACATTTTGTTGAATACCGGCCCAGTTATATTTACGAAAACAGTTGTCACTTGAACTTCACTTGTTTCTCTCACATTGTAGTTATAAATTAAATGAATGAATGATATGAATTAATAGATGTTTCGTTGCAGTAAGCAATAGATGAAAGATTTAGTTCGAAGGCCGAAGGGGAGGCTTTCAATATTACGAGTTTATCTATTGCACTTTTGACCGAGACTAAACATTATGTTTTTCACGACTACTGCGAGGAAATAAAAAACATTTCTTATAATAATACATTTTAAGTTGATAATATCAACAAAAACTTTCATTAAAATTTATTATGAAATGTTTTTTCTTTAACTAGTCCGTTCTTAGTGGTCAGTAGGTACCATAAGCGCATATTAAAAAATAAAAGCTGCATTAAGGTCTCCGTCTCCTCTCACTAGGCAGCCTGGCTGCGGCATGGGGTCGAATATAATATATGAGGAGGTATGATTAACTAATTAATTTAATTTATTTATTACACGTGAAGTTTACATATATATATTTTTTTTCTCATCTGCCAAACTGTATTACAGTTTGTTGGCAGAAAACATGTATATACCCTCAATTACAATACTATGGTATCTAGCTAATGAGAGGCCGCGTATTAGGCAGCCTGGCTGCTCAGCCCGTGCAGTGCAGTGCGCGGCAGGCTCAAAAAGTTAGTGCTGCGGCGTTTTTTCATCCTTAAAATTATTAAAGCGTTTCAAACTCAAACTCAAAATATTCTTAAAACAACACGTAGGTAAGGTAAACAATAAGTAGGTAAGGTATATATATCGTAAAGTTGGGCGTATAGGTTAGAGTGGGCATCTCAAACTCAAACTCAAAATATTCTTTTCACTTCTCATGCTCGAAAAGTGTGTCATATTAGACTTGTCAAGCGGGGCTAAAGTAGTACATTTAACCCCTAGGGAAAATATGAATACATATTTATGATTAACAAAACATTTGAATTTGACCAATCAAAATACTTCACCTATTAAATCCACCAATCACAGAACACTAATTTAACTCTTAAAAAAATATTTGGTATTGGGTATTAACCAACCAGAATACAGCTTTACTAAAATCGACCAATCTGGAAACATAATTAATTTTTCTAAAGAGTCTAAAGATTAAGTTTGTAGTAGTCCCTATTTCACAATAATTAAAAAAGTGGTTAAATCGTTCGAGCAACACTTTGAGGCGCTCAATGGAAGGTCAGTTTAGCTTTTTTTGCGCGTGAATGTTGCGCGCGAACCGCAGTGTCTATGTTTTGGGTTAAAAGGAGTATAGAAAAAAAAACATGCTGCAAAAGTATATATCTTCGCCGTGGAATTTATTGTTAATTTTGGGTGGGTTAACCTTTGTTTATTTATTTTCTCGCAATCGAAGTGAAAAGTAGAGTGTATAACTCTGGTCTAAAAGCCATATTACCCCTTGAACTATTTTCCCTCACTTCGTTCGGGAAAATAATTATCTCGTGGTAATATGGCTCATTTTAGACCCTTGTCATACAATCTACTATTATTCAAATAGGCCTAGCAACAAGCACTTTTGAATCGTCAGTTATATATTACATAAATTGAATTTAATTATTCAGAGCAATTTATTGATGCATATGAAATTTTAAAATAAGACATGAATTACTGTAATGGATGTCAAAAGAGAGTATAATAAATTCACAAAAAGATCGTCAATATGTAAAATATAAACATAAATAATAGTATAATCTAGACAGTTTCTAGAATAAAATCTGAATGTCAAGAGAAAAATTTAACGTCAACATCTAATGTCATAGTTATGAAAATAGTCATTAAGATGTAATGTCATAATTATTAAAATATAATCAGTATTTCAACCACAATTATACCCACGGTGTTTTATCATTCATGTAGTCTTTTGTGCTATAATATGCTTTCGATATGAGTTTACGCTTTACATAAGTCTTGAATTTATTAATAGATAAAGTTTGTGTGTATTAAGCGTGCAACACACTGCAGCGGCCTACGGTGGCCTGTTATACGCTATGACAATCCTAACATTCATTCAGACACACGCGGCCTTGATTGTCATAGTGACAACTGGCCACCACCGCGGTCGCCACCGCAGGTCGCTGCAGTGTGTGATAGGCTTTATGCGTTTAAGAAAAAAATATAACTCATAAATGACGCATTATCACTGGTTAATTTAGTTTCACATGCAGCAGACGATTAGTTTTGATTGGTCAATTAATTGTCGTATAAGCACGCCAAGAACATTATTCTGAAATAATTTCGAAAAAGTCTTATCTTACTATGAAATCCATATGTATAGATACCGTCACGTGCTACATTGTTGTCGTCTTTGCGAGGATTATAGACGTACGGGTATCAAAATGTACATATATAAACAGTTTTGTGTACTGGATTCAGTTCATCTATTACCACATTTTCGAGCAGTGTCGTGTAAAAGATAAAGCCGCACGTTCATTTAAATTTAATTTTTACCAACCACTTGCCCTACTTTTCTTAGCGTAAACGTCCCAGTGCTAGGCACTGACCCAGTAGTTAATATTTTCAATCTTAATTCCAAATAATAGAGGTCAACAATAGGTGTCAACTATGGAGTGTTAAGGTATCAACGATTGGGACGTTTACCTTATAAACATTTCCTACAGCGTGCGCGTAAAGTCGGCGCGTGTGGGCATGCCGGTGCCGGGCCGCGGCCGGGCGCTGCTCTAATGTATGCGCACCCGGGAGGTCCGCCCCGTGGGAAGGCGTTATTGTCGCGCTTACCCATTATTAAATTAATTATATTTTACAAAGAGAAACAACTCTATGTTTGCTGGTTAGATGGCACCTAAAGTTGACTCAAAACTAAAGTCGATCGCATGGAAAGCGCACTACATACCTCAGATTATCTTTGGCATAAATAAATGCTATGGTCTCAAACGCATATAATTGATATGGTAGGTTATACCATATACATGGTAATTAACCATAACAGAAAACACGACAGAATGAAGAACATACATATCTACATACACAAAACAGTAAACAGAGATTGCGGGGCCTCAGAACTACAAACTACAGTCCAAAATCCATTAACTATCTATTATACCTACGTTAGTTGTTCTCCTAATGGCCAAACTCGTTTACCGCAGCGTAGGAAGCTACGCGCTACGTCCGTAGCAGCGTCGTAGCACGGCGCTTTCCTGAACAATTAGCATAATAACCTCGTAATTTCGCGATGCGTATTTTAATTGCGCCCGATTAGATCTTTATAAATCCGTTCCCACACGCGCCGAACGATGGTAATAGCGCGGGTCCTCTGTAATTTCCACATCGCAAAATCAAAACAACCTAACTCCATATAAACATCTCACTCGATTTGGCTCCTAAGTTCATAGTGCTTACATTTCAGATTGGCGTGAATATAAATGAGTATTTAAGATTTCGACCTTAAAGAGCAGTTTTGGCGATTGCCGCGGGCGGGGAGAAATTGCGAGTCTACTCGTACTTCAAAACGTACATCGCGTGCGTCCACGTCAACTCGGCTGGCATTCAAAACGCTTACCGACCCTTCTCAGGCGAACCACTATAAATCTAACTTCCAATGGCGATAATGTAAGGCATCTGGAGGTCAAGATATATTGCGGGTTAGTGGTAAGCTGAGTTAAGAGAATTGTGAAAAGTATGGCTGCTGACCGCAACCGCGCCCTGTGATGTACTCCTTAATTTCATCGATCATATTAAATTTCTACATATGTGTTTATACATCATGAAGTACTCTTACAATGTTGCAGTAATGTCTCGGGGATTCTGGTTATTACAGTAAATACGGCAAACAATCCAGCATTTTGGTAGGTTAAATTTGAACGTTGTTATACTTATTATAATACTGATAAAGAGCGATATTGTTTGCGGCCGTTTGCCTACTCAGTCATCGCATATTCATTAATTTATTATTCACTAGTTTTTGACTGCGCCACATGAATTCTCTATCTCTTCGAGGGATGATTTTCGGGTTAATATGAAGTACCTTTAAACTCATTGTCATAACAAGTTCCATCATAATCGGTATATCCGTGATGGAGTAAGAATTTAAACATGTAAACTTTCGCATAAATATATGATATTAAGTAGGATTTTCATCATTGATTTAAGCATCTTGCATTCAAAATATGTAACACAAAAATGGGTAAAAAGTGTTTATTGAAATATAATAAACAGGTCACTCACGTCTATGCGTGGTCCTGAATCATGAGAACTAGCCGCGGCGAGTGCGAGACGAAACATGTCGAGCGATACTCGACCTTAAGACGTGAATAACCCATTTATTATATTTCAGAAATCAGAAATATTTATTCGTGCAAAACACAAAAAGAACAAGAAAATAAATAAAAACAGAAGAACAAGGTATTGCACGAAATGGTTCTGTCTCAGCGTAGTGCTGGCGCGATTGCCAGCGCTGATCTTCCGACAGAAACATTAAGTGATTTCCCAGAAGGTAACACATTTAAATCAAAATAAACTAAAAATTTTGTGAAATAATGAATGACATAATTAAACAAAGATAAAGTATACACAAGAAGCTATATATATTTCAATATGTCTGAAACTCACGGAAGTTTTATATTTAAAAAGTGTTTAATTAAATTATTGATGAAGCGATCCAATAATGTTGGATATTTATATGTTGGCGTTCAGTACCATTCACTCGCGTGAACGTGAATTCGAGTGAACCATCGAATATGATCTATAAGAGTGTTTTTAAGGGGATGCCTCGCTTATGTCTGTAACGAGAAAACGTGATGCAGTCGTCTTCGGAAAAGGCTGTTTTGGAGAAAAATCGATGAATATCTGACATGTCGAACATGTTTCCTAGCGAGTCTGGACTTTCATATATGTATAATTATCTTCATTCTTGGGAACGTTCGTATTATCCTCGGAGGTACAGCATGTACTTATGATTGACACCTCTATTCTAATAATCGACATCATATAGCTCGCCTTTATTGCTATGAATATTGAAGGTGTTAAGTGTTGGACCAAGTGTTGAACATTGGGACGTTTACCTTATATGTATATACCTACAGCTATCGACCAAATTTCACATACAATACAACAAAAATACTCTTTATTGCTGCACACCCCAATTAAAGGACACAGTACAGTACAAAATCACAATGAGTATCTAGAGGCAAACAACAGGCGGCCTTATCGCCTACCTATATAGCTGGCTGGACTTACGTAAAATGAAACTTTTAGGTTATTTAAAACACTTGGCATACCTGCTACATAACCATAAACTGCTGTTCTAAACGCTGTCTAATTACGTGAGCTATCTCGGGCTTATTTCGGCATAAACTGGTCCAAAACTAATTTATATCGGAATGTGATATACACCGCCGACGCCCGCGGGCACGCGCTCGGGCGGTTTTAATCACCTTACGAACCGCGTGAATCTAAAAGGGCGTAAGAATATTAGACACTTGGGTGGTAATAAGACTATTTGGTTGATCGTACTTGTTTACCCCACTTGACTGAGTTAACTGCCGTCCAACACTGCCATTGCAGGCGCCACTCGGCCTTTGCCGCGCGCCGACGTTAATTTTGTTGTTTCCATTTGCATTCCGCGAAGAAAGAAAGGATAAAAGAGAAAAACTTAAGAAAACAAGCTGAGTTTGCACCCAGAACTTACCCCGTCACAATGTTCAAGTTCTATTGCGTTTTGGGTGTTATCGGAACCAGTTGGAAGTCAGATCTTGATAAAAGTCTAGATAAGTTGCCTTGAAAATGTGCAAGGAAGATGTGCGTACCGTGTTTATTATAAGAATAAAGGCAGTAAGCTTGCTAACTGATGATTACGCATTATACTAAGCAGATAGGTATCAATATTGGTTTTCACGCGGTCGAATGCCGATGGTGATCCTGCGGCGCCCCACTCTGCAAGGCGTAACCGGCACTCGTTGGGGTTTTAGACGGTAGTCCAAGGACATCTGGGTCATGCGGTATTTCTACACATTAAAAACTCCAAATTGACCGCCACCTGCGCTTTCATGCGGAGCGCTCCAGGATCTCAAACTTAACGCCCTAAAATCCACCTCGCACCTTGCCATTTAGATGTCAATAAAATAATTATGTCTTAAGATGAGAAAAACCTACTTTATTCAAATTCTTTGGTATTCTT
This sequence comes from Epiblema foenella, assembly GCA_963556455.1. Lineage (NCBI taxonomy): Eukaryota > Metazoa > Arthropoda > Insecta > Lepidoptera > Tortricidae > Epiblema > Epiblema foenella. The sequence continues at coordinate 13,875,539 of OY747106.1, forward strand.
TTCATGATTTCGTGTATAAATTAATAGGCGAAATTAAAATACTAAAACGACAGTAATTGGTTATTCTTGAGAGGGATAATTTGCAGCGTCCAGAGGGAAAAAGTACCCGCAGAATTAAAACATTTCAGCTTTTTATTTTTTTCTAACTAGATGGTTACTTGTTCTAACTGGGACACCATGTACTCTTTAAGGTTAGTAGAATTAGCCGAAATAAAAAATCAAACACCTGAAATATCATTACCCTGGAGAGTCCATTCGCCATTTTCAGAGCAAACTACCCTGAAAAAACTAATTATATATTAAAATCAAGTATTGCAATAAGTTAAATAGTTTTTTTTAATAAAAAAATATGGTCCCCGTATTTAACGTAGTTTTTTCAAAAGTGAGTCCGGAGCTCAGCTACCATTCCCTTGGCGCCTAACTAAACAACGCGAACATCCCAACCGTCTTGCGTGTTTTAAGTTTTCTTGTAAAGAATATTATTTTTTAATGGATTAACGTATGATGATGATGCCGGATAACAGTTTCTTTTTAAATTTTTTATGCAGTTAAACATCTGATCTCAACACGACCAAAAAATTTGATTCCATTGCCATTTATATCATTCCACGGTCATTTTTTATCATTCCCTTGTCGCTTTTTATCATTCCCTTGTCACCTTTCTCATTCCCCTGACAGTAAAAATTCAAATTGGTACCTATATTTCTGTACTAAATTGATCTAAAGTGATGTCTATTCGATAAACATGCTTGTTGTTCAATATATATTTTTTTGTTACACTGTAGAAATCTGTTAGAATAAAGAACGCCAAGGGAATGCTAATCTGAAGAATGATCCTAATATCTTTCAAACGTAAGTTTTAATGACAATTAAATACCAGTTCAAATACCAAACATTCATTTTTCCTGTATATATATATATATATATATATATATATATATAATATATATAATTGATGTAAATGTTCCATACTATAAACTTTGTACTCGTAAATATGACCAATATAAATATGAATGTAAGTAACGACCAACATTCCTTCAAACTGCGTCCTCAAAATGAAGTTATTATCAAAAGTAAGACGTCGCAGTCGGAGCGGAGATTACTTGTGAGTAAAAACATGGAGGTATAAATAAATAGGTATTTATTTGATCGTCCCGAGGTCGTACGTGCGGTGGGTGGCATCGGCATTTGTCACCGGCGGAACCTCGCCGGGTGCGCTCGGCAACACCACTAAGCAAACCTCGACCTTATGTACAGTCAGGTGCGCTTTTTTTATGCAACGACGGTGGCAAACAAGCTTTTGGCCTGATCTATAAGCAGATACCGTAGCCTACGGACGCGAATCCAGAAGTAACACAAGCGCGTTTCCAATTTTTGACCCCTTATTGATTTGAGTATTCCTTATATTGACAGCTAGAGAGAAACATGTGCAGGTCCTCTACTCTCGGGGATGTCGTGGTAGAATGACAGCGATCCCATGATGAGAAGAGAGATTTTTCAGAATCCGTCCTATATGATGGAGTACCGCAAGGTTACTACAGTTAATTATCTTTGTATTCATTTTGCTGCCATGTTCTCTGAAATGTTAGCAATCATTATTGATATGCGTATTCCCTTAAAGGCTGATCTAAAAAATGGACATAAGTCCTAACCATCCCCGAGAGTTTCTAGGTCAAAATGTTTCACGTAATGTCAGGTACTCGGGGTTCCTTACTTATCCACTGTAGATGATCGCATTATCGTATCCTGACCAGCTAGATCAATTTTGTGGGACATAAAATCCTTCACTAGTACGAGTGCATATATATGTTATAGTTAGATAATTTCTTCATGTTAATTTTGTCTTAAGCAGAAACGCTGATTAATATTACGCTGTTAATGTGAAAACTATTTCTTCATGAGTATCTTATCTAGATAGTTGTGTGCTTTGATATGAACCATGCACGTACCTATTTTCTTAGAACTTGGGACTACAGTTTATTTACTGGACCCATAGGTTTTTGATTAAACACAGAAATCAATTATATTCAACTCGACGGATTAATCTAACAAGACAACACATCCAAACATTCGTAGCTGGCAGTAGAAGCGACCTCGTGGTGGCCGCTATCGGTGCATCGCCTATGCAAATGCAGTTTTTGCAGCTACGAATTGAGTAGAACCGAATGCGCCAGTGGGTGGCCGCGTATGTGAATCCGAACGAATAACATCAAACGCTCAAATCGGTGTTACGAGTTTGTTTTGTCGTTGGAACACTAAATTGTGTAGTTTATCTCTTGAAGTGCCTTTGGTGGTTGGCGTTGGTAGTGCATAAAAATAACAATGTTTGATACACTTTATTCTACTTTCTTGAATTCAGATGAAATCTTAAATATGTTACTATGAAGTTCACATGTTTATGCTTGATGCTCAAGTTACTTGATTATGTATAAAATAGCTACCGTTGTGCTGTTATCAATATTTTTGAAATCATTCTATCATTAATACTGTCTTAATTATCTTCTAACCTTCTTTTAAACATTTAAAATGTTGTTATGTACTGTATATTCATTACAAATCTCGATGAAAGTTTAATTTATTGGGCCCTATTTTTATTAGGTACATTTCAAACAAAAACCTAGTTAAGATTTTTTAAGATAGTGAAATGCTAAAATCTGCTCAGTAAGTACCTGCCGACTTATAGTAACAAAGGCCAGAAAACTGAATTGCTCGTTTAAATTCAATTATTTCTCTTAAATTGGTACCAAACTTAAAAAAAGAAAGAACATCAACCACATTAAAGAAGCAGTTACCACCCATGCGTTAAGCGTACATGTTCCCAAATAATATGCATATGAGTCTGTCATTCATACAATCGTTGTTCTAATAAATGTCACTAATTGTGTACAGTCACAAAAACATGGCGGCAAACAAACCAACTAGTTTACATATATTCAAAATTGCTCTCAGCGACTGACTCATCCCTCGTCAGGCTGGACTTATATTCAATTTTATTTAAGGCGTTTCGCTGTCTGGTTTGAAAACTCGTAAGTTTAGTCATAAACACGATATATATGGAACTGGTGGCGCCAGTTTGTAGAGAAGCGTTCTCAGTAGCATACTAACTTATTGTAAGAAGTATAAATTGTTTCAATTTATTTTTAGAACAAGAAATAGATATACCTAGACAGAATATATAGTGCCACTGCCACGCGCAATCATGAGTCAACCTATCAGCTCGACTTGACATGCACAAAAGCGATAGCGTAACATTTTAACAAAGTTTGATTACATGTGAGGCAGATACAGATACATCCTTCGATATGCGTGTATCTTCATATTATTTAAACACCTGCCGACGGAGCTCTTGTGGTAAAATTGATTAATTTTACGTATTATCGTACTAATATTATAAATGCGAAAGTTTAAATCTTTGCTTGTAATTCAACAAACATCGCAAGAAAAGCTCTTTGCGAAGAAAAACGAAGGCGTATGTGAAGTCCCCAATCTTCACTGGTCAAGCGTGAGGACTAATTCGTGTTCCCTCTCATTCATGAGAGGAGGGCTGTGCCCACTGGCATAACACGCGCTAACATTATACAGAGATAAATATATCATAATTTTAATGTAACATCATCATCATCATCATCATTTCAGCCGAAAGACGTCCACTGCTGAACATAGGCCTCCCCCAAAAGGGGGGGATTTGCCATAGTCGCCACGCTTGGCGAGCGGGTTGGCGACCGCAGTTTGATAGTGGTAATGATCGAAGGATGCTGCTGCCCATCCTCCGATTTTCCCTTATTCGCCTCCTACGAAACCCACGGGAAGAGATGGGGTGGCGCAATTCTTACCCGGCAACCACACGGCATGGCAATTTTAATGTAACGCTCCAACCTTATTATTTTATTGTGAGCAACTGCCCCTTAACAGTATATTTTTTGCGCACCGCATCTCGCGGTGCTACACGACAATAAATTAGATGCGTTGAAATGTTTGTGTTGTGGCGTCGCTGTCTCCGACGCGCGCGCATACATTAGCGCACAATACCGCGGGGGGCGCCATTGTGTCCTCACACTATACCTCAGCCCCTCCCCCTACCCCCCCACCCCGCCCCTAATGAAGGATTCAACGCGAGACCCGCAATTATGAGATAAAAATCGGTCCACGTTCGGCTATAAGTCGGAGGCTTATTATTCTTTGGGATTGGGTTAACTAAATAATTTGACCCCCCGCATTTCAAGTGGGAGAAAACGTACAACACTTGCACTTTTCTATCGATTTCGCTTTGATACTTCGATTGCGGTATTGTAACTAACTAGAGGCAACATCGAAAATATATATACGGACTCACTGATAATATATTCGAACATGACATTAATGACAAATGTGAATAAAGAGCGTACAGATGACTGCCACTTCCGGAATGTCCAATTTTAATGTACATTCCGGAAGCGGCAGTCATCATTCCATACATGTAATGAATTTTTATGCCTTTCTTAATGTAAGTATGACGACTTTAAATCATAGGAAAGGCGGCTCTGAAAAGGTAAACTCTGGTGACATTTAGCTTTGTTTTTCGATATCAAATTGATGAAAAATTATACAAATTACTGAATTGTTGCATGTAGGCAGCATTTTATTTTCATTACACCATTTCTCACCAATTTATCAGTGCTACATGGGATTTCTCTGTAGTTTTTATTACTTCCAAATCACTGGCTGTACGTACGAAACGAAACGGCGAAACTGTTTGCCGATATCGATTCGATCATTTTAACGTATTCAACATGTAATGATACATGATTACAGGCCACCCAGGATATTAGTATTCAAGGGCGCTTTTCGACTTCTTTTAAGTGATGTCCTATGATATGGTGAACATAATGGAAACCAAATCAAATGGCAATTCAAGTTATAAAATAAGTTAAGATGTTAAATATAAAGTACACCTATGTATGGCGTGATAAAACAAAATCAAAGGAATTTAACTTGCACTGTACCACGCCGCGTATAATAACCAATGAAATTGACATTTGGGTGAGGACCAAATTCTTGTCACATAGTTAAGGCATTTAATACGCCTACATTATAATTGATTCCGTTGCGAGACAAAAGTTACCCATACAATTTATATGCATAACTTTCGTGACACAATGAAATCATGAAAAATGTAGGTGTATTAATTGCCTTAACTATATGACAAGATTTTGGTAGGCATTTAATTCGTCTAATTGATTCCGTTCCGTTGTGACACGAAAATTTGACATGTATGTCAAATACAGTTCACAGATGTATTGTAAAATGATTTTCCTTCGGGAAAACTCGGATCTCAATCAGAATACGATGGCACCCGCTGTCAATCAATGATTGTATTAAATGAGTGACATTTTCATATCCATTATTATGGAACTTTATTGTTTAGTGTCAACTGTCAAAGTGAAAAATGTTATTGTATAATATAGAGATGTTACAACCACCTTCAATAACTTTGAAAATACTCAGTTTTATTGTCATTAGTAAACGAAACATTATCTTCACTTTAAAACATAAAGTACAACAAAATAAATCTTATTGGGAAATATTTATACGAATAAAACTCAAAATCTGCCTACTTAAAAACAGCATCTACTTACTTACTTGAAAAATTTTATGTCATTGGCGTCCCTATTGCACCTAAGTAAATAACCCGCGTGTGAGAGGGATGCAAACGACATGAAGGCTTTCATACTAGGCCCGTTAGTATACTTCTAGGTACAGTCACCGTCATAAATAAGTGGTGATTTATATATATACCTTGTCGCTTTTAATCGTTTGACATTTCAAACACGACGTTAAAGTGACAAGGTTACTAAATGATAACTTATTTATGCCGGTGACTGTACTTAACATTAATATTTTACCATTACCATTTGGGTCGATATTTTCAACATTTTCCATTTCACAATCTGAGTAACAGTCAGACATATCTTCGTCAGATTTGTCAGTGCTTTCATTTACATTAATTACAATCCTAATATCAATGTGATCATCCATCGAGTGTTCCTGTGACCGATATTCATTTTCACATTTGATGGCATGATCACAAACTTTCTTCCGTTCATCCGGGCCAATCATATTTATTTTTTCCTCAATTATTTTTTTTACTATACCCATATTCATGTCTATGTTCCTTTTTGATACGTGACCTTTTATCTGAACTTTGCCAAAATACTCTGAGTTATTGCTATTTTTGAATTTGCTATTTTCTGATATGAAGTACAGGTATATATTACATATAATTCCTTGGACTGGATTTTTTAACCGTTTTTGAGGTTTCGGCATTATAATACAACCTTTTTATAAGTAAACTGTAAATATAATCAAAACTATAGCGAATATTTGAATTGCGTGTTCGCCACTCTATATATATATTGGTCTGCTGATGCGACTTACCCCTACGGCTGTAAGATGGCTACTGAAGCTAATTGAGAGAGCACGATAAATACGAACTTTTCCGATAAAGTACGAAGGAAAATCATTTTGAAAAGGAAATTCATCTGTAAATGGGTAACTTTTGATATCACAACGGAATGAATTAAATTGTAGTCGAATTAAAATTCGTTACTATAGTCTAAAAATTTGGTCCTCATCCATTTGTATATACGTACTTACTTTATCGTAGCGAATACCGGCGGCTAACTTACTCACGCGGAAGAGTGAAAGATCGAAATTCGAAACCTTTACTTAATTATTTATAGCAAAAGACAGTTAAATACGTCATGTCGATAATGTGTATTAGGTATTTCATATTCGATCATTGTTGCTCTTGACAGATGTTGTGTAGATACCTACCTACTTATTACTTGACCGTATCCCATACTTACACTACTGACTCCTTTTAAATACCGCGAAAATTACCGAAAACCCTTGTTTACCTGTCCAAACGCTACTACGAATTCGCGCAGCGCTATTAGGGTTGCGCACACGCTAATTTCAGCGGGTTCCGTGCCGCCTAATGACCATATAATCGGCCGGCAGGTGCGCGCGCCGCACGCAGCACACGCCAATAACTAAAGCCTTAAACCATTTAATCATATCGGTCGAGAGTAAAATTGTAGACCTTGTCCAAAGTTCAGAAAAAACGCTTTCAATGATAACGATTGGCGCTGCACCGAGTTTACTAATGTTTGGTTATTTAGATTTTTTTCTATGGAGTATGTTGAGATGAGATTATAAATTTTTACGCAGTCGCTAGCGAGTACGGTCATGTAAACTCATGGTAAAGGCCTGGGTGTGTTAAATACACGTCACACATATTAGGTATGTAGGTACTATAATCTTATCGCACAGCCGAAACTACTGGAACTAGAAACTTCAAATTTGGTCCAGACCTTACTTTTATGACGTATGCAAGGGATAAGACGGGATTTTTGGAAATTCTACCCCTAAGGGGATCAAATAGGGGTGCAAAGTTTGTATGGTAGAATTTTTTTTTTGAGCTGAAGACTTAAAAATTCGTGAAAAGGTTACGAACTTAAATCCAAAGAAAGTGTTTTCAGCGTTTTGCAAAATTCTAACCCTAAGAGGGTAAATAGGGGTGCAAAGTTTATATGGGGAGCAAATCTGTTTTGAAGTGAGAGACTTAAAACTTCGTATATAGACTCTGTTTAAATGCAATAAAACATATTTCAGCGTTTTTTGAAATTGCTCCTCTAAAGGGGTGAAATGGGGGGTTCCAAGTTTGTAACAAATCTTTTTTGAAGTGAGAGATTTGAAACTTCGTCAATAGGCTCTATTTTAAGTACAACAAAAAGTATTTCAGTGTTTTTCAAAATTGCACCCTTAAAGGGGTGAAAAGAGGGTTCCAAGTTTGTAAAGGAGCAAATCTTTTTTGAAGTGAGATATTTAAAACTTCGTATATAGACTCTATGTTTAAATAAAACAAAACTTATTTCAGCGTTTTTCAAAATTGCTCCCCTAAAGGGGTGAAAAGAGGGTTCCAAATTTGTAAAGGAGCAAATTTTTTTTGAAGTGAGAGATTTAAAACTTCTTACATAGACTCTCTGTTTAAATACAACAAAATATATTTCAGCGTTTTTCAAAATTGATCCTCTGGAAGGGTGTAAAGGGGTTTAAAAGTTCGTACGGGGAGCAAATATTTTTTGAAGTGCGGGATTTAAAACTTCGTATACGGACTCTCTGTTTAAATACAACAAAACGTATTTCAGCGTTTTTTTGAAATTGCTCCTCTAAAGGGGTGAAAAGGTGGTTCCAACTTTGTACGGGAGCAATTCTTTTTTGACGTTAGAGACTTGAAACTTCTTAAATAGACTCTACTCGTATTTCAGTGTTTTTAAAAATTGCTCCCCTAAAGGGCTAACACTAACATCCATTTTCAAATCCAAGATGGCGGACATTAATTTTTCTTAAAAATCGACATGGGTGACATCTTCGAGGTTGCTCGGGGTGATGATTACGAAAATGACATCCATTTTTAAATCTCAGAGGGGGACATTTATTTTTCTTAAAAATCGATATGGGTGTCATCGTCCAGGTTCCTCTGGGTACCGATTACGAAAATGATATGCATTTTAAAATCCAAGATGGCGGACATTTATTTTTCTTAAAAATCGATATGGGTGTCATCGTCGAGGTTCCTCGGGGTGCCGATTACGAAAATGATATACATTTTCAAATCCAAGATGGCGGACATTTATTTTTCTTTAAAATCGATATGAAGTCATCTTTGTAGTTCCTCGGGGTACCGATTCCGAAAGTTACATCCATTTTCAAATCCAAGATGGCGGACATTATTTTTTTCTTTCGAGTAATTTTCACAAAAGATTAATAGCATCAGACAACTGACAGAAACAAATAAACCTCATTTATATCATTGTTACCATCTAAAATCTACGCGGACGAAGTCGCGGGCGGCCGCTAGTTTTGAAACATATTTCCAGAAAGTATAAATGATATTGAACATTTATGTTATAACATCTTTGGGAACGCTATTTTAATATGTTTGACGTAAGTTGGAGCTTAACATACAGCCGTAGTAAACGCTCTATTTAAAATAGCGAGGTTTAAATGCTAATTAAACTTATTTGCAAAGTTTAAGGTTAATAATATCTTCTCTCAAAACAGTTCATGTCAATAAATAAAATCAAACGACAATAATAATATTCTTTATTGCGCCACTAATACAGGAGTATATTTATAGATTCGGTAACATTAATACCTAATGGTAACGACAGGCGGTCTTATCGCTTTAAAGCGATCTCTTCCAGACAACCTTTGGGTAGCGGGAAATATTTTTGCAAACGATGTTCATTGGTGGACTTAATCCTATCCTCCCAGCTGTGCAGTAGTCAATTTTAAGCTGATTTAGTAAAGTTGGGGATCCCTGAATTAGTTTTTGGTTAGATTATTTCTACCCGCCTTTAAAAGAAAATTAGATATCTGTTACGTACTTATTAATCACGTAAAAACTGCTAAATGAGATTTGGATTGAAACACAGGTCCCTAATCCCATTATCTGCTAGTCGATTACGTAATATTTAAAACGTAATGAACTTATGGTATTTATACAATAGGCCTAACATACACTAGTTAGGCATATCTAGGCGGCTTGCATTTGAAATGTTACGTAACCATTTAGTGTAAATATTCACACGGACGAAGTGGCTAGTAAAAGCTAGTCAACCCATAAAAAGAGGCGATTAAAAAGGTTTAAACCTTTTTAATCGCTTTTTAATATGCAAATAAAGTGATAATGAAGGCATCAGCGCGTGACAAGAGCCCTGATGCAGCTGAGCACTTTCTAAAGGGTAGCAGCGTCAGCTGTAAAGACGCCTCACAGTGTCAGCTTTTTACAACTACTTTTTAATGTTAATCATGTTGTCATAATTTTTTTTAGGATTGTTTAAAAATGTACCTACGTGTAAACGCTTTTTACGTATTTAAAAACATAAGAGCTCGGTATGTAGGTATGGTTATTATATAAGTCTACTGTATAAACAGTCGAATGATCTTGCAAGGTTTTCGAAAACGCTTAGTTAATTAATCGTGAGTCCCGGACTGATATCTGCGATTTTAAATTTAAACCTTATAAACTAAAATATTACTTTTAACTATTCAAATTTTTGCTTGTATATATCCCTGCGGCCGCGTAATTCGAAAAAAATACTCTGCAGGGACTTACGAAAACAGATTTTTGCTTGCGAACGCATTAAAATATAGATAGGTTGGCATAAGTAGATGTTACCTATTTATATATGAACCTATATGGCAACAACCTATTAGCAAGTAAATCGCAATCCACAAATCTAAATGGATTGGGCATACCGTTCGTAGAGGTGAATAAAATGCGTGGCGTGAGTTTATGAAGGCAATGCACCTCTGGGTCGTCCTATGACAACAGCAAAATGGTTAATACTCCTTCTTAAAAAAAACTGAAAGAAAATAATATAGAAATGTGATGTTGTATTCCAGATTAGTAATATTCCACATTATTTAATCGGTCCCGATTTGTTGCACAAAAGCCGTCTTCAGTCACGTCATGTCATTAATATCAAAACACCATATTTAGGTAAAATTAGTCTCTTTGTTCTCCATCCTAAATCCATAGCCGCAAGCTGTTACGAGAGTTTTTTCGACAAAACCACCTGGTACGCCACCCGCGCCACATAACAAAAACCTAGAGAAAAAACGAGAAAAAAACGTCATAATATTTAAATATTATACAAAAAACAATTAAGGGTGCCGCGTCACCTGTCGCCGGCACGAGATACACATTTGCATAGGAACCTTTCCAATAAGAAGACGAGACTAACAATGCCTTATCAACGATCGGCTCGCACGCACCTTTATGAATTTAATTTTAACATTGTCATATGGCGATTGTTGTCTTCTAGTTTTCTTGAATTTTAAGTGCCTGCGTCTCATCTGACTGAAAGTCATCTTGTATATCGGTTACTCAATAACGCGTTTATAACATATTGAAATCATACTTAACCTAAACCGTCTTGATTGCTGTGCTCTTGTGTAAACGCATAGGCAAATGTGTGTGAATTCATGCACTAATAATCAGATTAGATAGTATCTAATTGAAATGGAATGTCCAGTTGCAAAATGACCCTAAACGGATAAAATTTGCAACGTGTCCATGTCTGCTATAAGGTAAAAAGTTTTAGTAGTACTAAAAACTTGACCACTGGGCAGCGAACATAACTGGCTTCTTTAGAACAATAGAAAATCCTCAACAAAGAGTGTTGATATTTGCACATCAGCTGTGACACATGGATATTGTCTATGTCTAGTGAAGGTACACAAATATGACATGCATTTCATATTATTGCCACCCACCAGAACAATCCGTGTTTTGGATTCCAAGCGTGCTCCTGGGTTGACTAAGAAATGTCAGAATCAAACTAGTTGATCAACCAGACTACTTAGTGTGAAATAAATAAATCCTACTTATAATATTATAAATGAGAAAGTTTACATGTTTGTTACTCAATCATGAAAAAACGGCTGAACGGATTATGACAAAACTTGATAGACAAAGAGTTTATAGGATAGTTATTATCCCGAAAAGCATCTCTTTCATGGATGAAATAGGGAGTGAAAGTTTACGCCGACGAAGTCGCGGGCAAAAGCTAACATATAAAACTGTCTATGAGTGGTCTTATAAAATCAACAACTGAAGAAGAAATTTATATTTTTAAAAATAAAAATATTTTAAGATGACCTGTAGAGCTTAACATTATCAACAGCCTTTTATTTAAAAGCCTGATGTGACCATAATAGCATAATATGCTATAATTTAAACCGCAGTTTTTATTTATACAGTTTAGCCATTGACTTTTTCTGTACGAACCCATTTCATTGCATATTTTCATAAAAATCGGTCAATCAGTAAAATAATTATCGACGCAACGAGGCACATTTAATCTTCCATCATCACGCAACGTCACAGCTAGGCTTGCACAAAAATAGTTTTCTTAAGCGGCCTTAACCGCCGCGCGCCTGCCATTCCGCGGTTTGTGGCTGAAAATTGCGACCTTTACTACTTAATAGCCCATGTGAACCAAAACTAGCACTGCGAAAATATGCCTAGCATCCAATGCTCACGGTTTTTATTGGAGTAATCAAGATAAAACTAGAGTTATTCTACAGGAAGCCTAGTCGTAAGCAGGTGCGGCGGTTGCTTTGAGTCCGTTGACGACTCCTGATCAACCCATTGATACAAATTGGCTTGTTATGCGCACTTGGCATTAGCGAGAAAAATCGTGCGGTCCCATTGATCAGATAGTGTGGTGTGGGTACGCAGACGCCTTCTAAAGGTATGGAGCTCTATAAAACTAAAACTTATCTACTTATGAATAGCATCACGCGATACAGCGAGTAACAGTTACAAGAGCATCTAGCATTTACCGATTGATCATCCTAGAAAGCGTGCTCTGAAACCAAAATTATGAGATCCTGAAAAAATATAACGCCCCGGAAAAAAGAACAACAAATTCGATGGACTCGTCTACTTAACAATTAACTAAACTAAACGTTTATGTATACAAACTACGATCTTAATTTTCCTATATACATATATAGTTGCTGAATATCATAGAAAACTATAACCATTTGAAAATTTACGTCCTCCATCAGCTGTCGGCTAAGAACCTAGTTTCCATTCATAAGTCCTAAATATGATCAGCTAATATTTTCATACGTAACGGAAGTTAACTCCCACTGTTCTCCAACATATTATGTCAAACTCAATTCTGCTAATGGCGAGAAAATGAAGTTTGAAACATTACAATCAATCGTCCCATCGTCGGTCGCTCCGAGCGACACGCTGTGCGACTACAAACTGTGTAAAAGACAGTTCGGCTCCGCGTTCTTAGAAGATCATAAGTCGTATACTTTTCATATAATAATACGTTGTTGTATGTTGAGACAGAAGAGTATAATCAATCAGAACGCAAGCCTAAGGGTAGGTCGTTCAACGCCGGACTTAAACGAGATCGTCAGTCGAGTCGCTTGGAGCGACGAGGCGTCAACGACGCCAAAATAATCCATTGTCATTGCTACCGGTGCTTTTTAGCATTACAAATATGTAAATATTGTTTTTCGAGAATCAAATTTGCTCTGGTCAATTAATGTTCTATCCGTTGATAACACTTATAACACTTTTAACGATAAACCTTCCTGTTAGCCTTAGGATGGTCCTACCATTAGACCATTACCGATTCCGATATCAATTTGAGCTAAACGCTCATTTCCTCTAATTTAAATATTGCGTGTAGCTCCTATTTTATTTCAATGCAAAATCATCCTTACATCGCCGTCTTGAATAAAGTTTAAAATTACGAAAATTGCAAAAAAAGGCCGGTTCATACAATGTGTAATCGGTAGCGCCGCCGCGGGCGCTCGTGCCATTCGCGTTCCAATTTGGAATGCAAATTTTCGTTGAAAACAGAACGAGGGCTACGTTATGACCGTTCATATTCATATCCCTACTTTAGGACTACAATGACTTATGTAACTGTAAAGTCGTCAGTGACATGCAACGTTATTTCGCCGACGGGTACGGTATGACGGCAGGATTTTGACCGCTTGCGTGACGGGAACGTTGCACTTTAGCGATACCCTCGGGTTATTATTTATCGAACTCCCCTTTAAATATGAATTTGCCAAAAAGAACCATTGCTACAATACAGAAATCTTACGTGAATGTAGTATAAAAAAATATCAGGCAGATGCATATGTTACTGTTTTAAAAAGTACTGATTAAAGTACTGATTACATTGTACGTGATCGATTCAATACCAGAAAGATAGTTTAATTGAAGATAATGTTAAAACCGCGAGTAGGTAAGTACACTAAGTACTCGTACCAATACGTTCATACGAAAGTTAATTAATAGTAGTTTATGCAACTGATACATAATGAGAGGACTTAAAACAAGAGTGTGGTTTTATGAAACGAGCGTCAGCTTGTTTCATAATAGGATCACACGAGTGTTTTAAGGCCTAATTATGTACATATGCATACACTACTTTATCTACATCCGTACATTAAATCCTCTTTCATGTGTTCAAGAACCATTGCGTTGCAAGTGTAATGAGGTCAAGCGTGAGCCCGTTGAAGTCTTTTGAGCACGAGCCTGTATCGTTATGGGCGGAGATGGCCAAAACGATACCGTTTTTGATGCTGTTATGGCCATCTCCCCGGACCGGCGCGATATTGTAAATTTGGTCCTTACCTACACTTTTTGAGCACATAAAAGAGGATTTACTATATGGGTGTAGATAAAAATAAATACAAAATGCTACCATAATAATTTCGCCTAGTATATCACATGACTCTGAGTAAGATACAAGGTAGACGACCCAATGCCGGACACCTTAATACCCAATAGTTGACGCCTATTGTTCACCCCTGTCAGTATGACATAAAATAGAAAGTGCCATTTATCGGGTCAGTGTCGAGCACTAGGACATTTACCTTAATTATTGGTTAATTTGTTAGATATGTAATCTACGTATATGTTATAATTATGTGCATGATTCCTTCCGACGCCTACAGGCATACAATAGTTATTTGTTATACAAGGTTGCAAAGTTGTATTTTAACCGCGAGTGCGGAATTGAAACGCGAGCGACCGAATGGATTTTGGGTTGAACTACGAGCTAGCGAAGGAATTCTATGGTTGAACCGCGAGCGAAGCGAGTTCAAATAGAATCCTGAACGTAGCGAGTGTTGCAACACACGAGACATAAAATAACTTTGCAGCCGTGTATAACACAAATCTTTTCACCTCACTAGAGCGAGGAACTTTCGGTACAGTTTCACCATAAATATAGTTGGATGCCCGGGGTCCACTACCTAATCCCGGGATTGGAAGATTTGGCGTAGGTACTAGTTTTTTAACATAACAGCACAATATAAAATTATTGTTGCTGGACTGTCTGGACTGGCCTTTACATGTTATTATGTTTAAAAAAGTTACAAATAGCACGTTCGGATTTCGAATATTCTTTGCACTCTCGTGGATAAAAACGCAGTTTTGCTATCTGTTTTTAAATAATAAAAACCGGCCAAGGGCGAGTTGGACTCGCGCACGAAGGGTTCCGTACTAGTATCTATAAAACAGCAAAAATAACTTAACCAAAATTACAGTTAAATCAACCTATCTCAAAAACTATAAGAGATACTTTGATCAAACCAAAAATCGTTGAAAGAGTTAATTAGCATGCATCACCTCTATTTTTTTTAGAATTTTATACCCCGTAGTTATAAAAATAGAGGGGGGGGGACATACTTTTTACGACTTTGAGAGCTGATATCTCAAAAACCGTTCACTTTAAGAAAAATGTTTTTTAGAAAACTTTATATCATTTTAAAAGACCTTTCCATTGATACCCCACACGGGTATGTACATCGAAAAAAAAATTTTCATCCCTCAGTTACATGTATGGGGGGCCCCACCCCCAATTCTTTTTTTTACTATTTAGTGTCATAATTTTGTAGCGGTTCATACAACACATATTCCCATCAAATTTCATCACTGTAGTACTTATAGTTTCCGAGTAAATCGGCTGTGACAGACGGACAGACGGACAGACGGACAGACGGACAGACGGACATGACGAAACTATAAGGGTTCCGTTTTTGCCATTTTGGCTACGGAACCCTAAAAAGGGCTTTCCGAGCTAGTGAGGTGAAAAACACATTTCCGCATACGAGTAAACATTAACTTACTATAAATATAAACCCTATTATTATTATCTTTACATAACAGCGGCATACTTACGTACAACCGCGACAAAGGTCCGAAGCAACCCCTTTCCAGTCGTGATCGTCAATCAAAATAGGGTAATGTCCTCCATTACCTGGTTATTACCACGGAATAAAACACATTTGGACGATAAATAACGGTCCGAGAGGTCACGCACCACCCCATCCCCCGGTCAATGGCGTGAGTGGCCTAACCCCAATCACTTACTATTCCCAGAATTTGTCACAGCTTAAAACAAGGCTTTACAACCGCTACTGGAAACAATAATAATATTTAATTGAGACATCAACTAGAATCTACAGTAGGTATCTCTACTTTGAATATATGTTCTTTTTAGGGTTCCGTAATCAAAATGGCAAAAACGGAACCCTTATAGATTCGTCATGTCTATCTGTCCGTCCGTCGGTCCGTCCGTCCGTATGTCACAGCCGATTTACTCGGAGACTATAAGCACTACAATTATGAAATTTGGTAGGAAGGTGTATTCTATGAACCGCTACATAAAAGTGATGTGTAATTACAAAAAAAATATTAAATTAGGGGGGGCACCCCATACATGTAACCGGGCGGGGACGTCCACCTCGCGATCGCGACAACAGTGACACATATAGTCCCTATTCGTCCCGGTACCGCCGCACACCGGGTAGAGGCAGTCCGACCCAGGTCGGGCCTAGCTGAGTTTCTTGCTGGACTCTTCTCAGCTAGGCTAGGTTTAGTGAACCAGCGACAAAACCCCCAGTAGCTCGATTCCACTCACACCTCAGATTCGGTTGAAACCGCTCAAACAATCTCACTAGAGCGCAATCTCTTAGAGTATTCCAGTGTTCCAAACCACACGCTTGTGATTTCAGTCTTTAAACCGACATCTAGCAACTGTGGCTGCACGACCTTCAAAGACAGAGAAAATGTGATATTGCAGTGATAGGTTACCACAACACACTTTAACCCGGTTCCAATAGTCAACTCTTACGACACTCATGGGAAGACAGGGGCTGGTGTTATTCTAATCTAAATCACACGGGTACCACCATTATCTTACGGTAGTGGTACCAAAGGATGCACACCACCCAAAAGTTGAACATTTGATCGAAATATCAAAAAAAAACATATCAAAATTTACGTTCCTGGGAAATATTGTTCCCAAAAGCATATGCCTTTACGAGAGGTAAGCATTTATACCGAGGGCGTTTAAGCTCTGAAATACGTATAAAATTCAATAACATGTCTACTTGCACAGGTTTACGTGATGTGAATTCTTGACTTTTATATTAGAGATATTTGCATATGTTTTGGTTATAGGTAATTTTTTTTATCTGAGCCAATGGCCAACAGTGTTCAACTTTCGGATAAGGTAATATATGTAGTTTGTTAAATACTGGTATAAGTTTATATTAAAAAGGTAAATAGAACCTTTAGGGCTTCCATTATGTACATATATTTGTTCGTTACTTTGCCGTTAATTTTTCTACCAAAAGTTGAACTTAACTAACTATTTGGGGGGTTTGTTTTACTATGAAAACGCACAATTTTTCAGCAAAATTAACTGTGTTCAGAGCCGACTTCATGTATTTCGTTAAAGACGATTTTCACTGCACAAATTTGGTGGATGAACACTGAATGACATTTTCTCAAGTGGCCAATTACTGGCGATTTACCTTACAACTCCTAGAAAAAAAAATTGAGTTATAATAAATAGTTAAAACAGCAAACAGAATATTAATCCTGACATTCTGGCATGTAAAGAATACTCAAAAGCATCATGATGCGCCTTGATTGTACGATTGGTGTCTGAGGGGCTACTCCGTACTTCGAAATCCGAACTTCGTGTCGTGCCGTCCCTCTCACTCATATAGTGAATAACACGAGAGTGAAAGGGACGACACTGCCTGAGGTTTGATACAAATAAATAACTACTGCGTATCGAAATATAAACAGTGAAGTTACGTAATGAAACATTAAGCTGGAAAACTATAAACCACCCACATTGCGTTTTGCAATCAATTCATGATTTGCTATGGTGCGTACAGACTAATGATAGAATTGATAGAATGTAGAATGAGCACCTTCTGCACGATTTACACAAGTTTCTGGAATGCACTGGCAAGTAATTATTGATAGTGATAGACATTAACTTACCACGTTCTACCAGTCGAGACAAATGAAGTTATAACTACTACAGTCAAGTGCAAAGATATGCATTGTATCGAATAAATCCTCTGGTAAGTATGTAACACGAAATTTCATCCACTAAAGTATACCTACCTATTTTTAAATAAGAGATCGCGAAGAGGCTTAAAGACACTACCGGTGACCGAAGAGCTGACAGCTACATCGCACAAAAAATTAGCCTTACTATTACTTAGCGTCTTCGGCACAATGCCGCAGGGGCCATTTTTAGATTTAGTTTATTTTTAATTGTTATTATAAACTTAAGCCTTGGAATAGTATGTATCAATTTGTTATACTTAGTATTTTATTTTTGTTTGTTTAAATAAAGTTTTTATTTTTATATCAAAAAAGTATACTATCTAGATCACAGGCACCGTTTCCCGAAAACACACAATATTTATTCGTCTCTATTATAAGATAGAAAAACAAAGACTACTTACCGATTTTTTATGATCTTGACCTGAATACATTTTTCGTGGTAAGTAGGTGGATGGTGGACGATGGAAGAAATACACGATGACGCGCCGGAGCCGGCGGTAGCGTAGCACAGTTTTCACTAATGTTTACAAGGTCGGTCACTCACTCTATAACGCATAATCTGGTGTAATCGTGACTCATCCCGTTTACAAAATGAATCACTACATCCCAAACAGATATAGTAACCGGTAATCTATTGCAACGGGTGAAGACATAATTAGCAGGTGACCTACGCTACCAATTACATAAATAAACGAGAACATTGGCTGCGTCCTATATGTACCTAAACGTAAGCGTATTTAAAAAACTACGCAGCTTACTGCTATTTGGTAGCATTTACATACTATCCCTGGAATATCTTAGAAATATCGGCACATTCGTGTCTCTGCCTTTCAAAATGAATGACAACAGACATTTAACCACAAACAATATCCTAGGATTGTCCCACTCACATAAATAAAATCGCGAAATGGATCGGCTCTGTTTTAGGTATGCGGCAATGTGAAACCATAAAATAGGTTTAAGGTTTGTACTTATGTACCTACGCGACTTAAAAAAAATTGAATTTACACAAACCTCCCATTCAATACATTATTAAGCCTCTTCTAGCGAAATTTGACAAAACAGATGTTAGAAAAGGATGAATTACTTATTTAAGAAAATCATCTTTTCTAGTGAAAGTCATTATTACTATCAAACCACTATAAAAAGAAGTGATATGAAGAAATGGAAGAAAATCCCTGTACCTAATACATTATTGTATATGGGTATTCAATCGTACAGTCACCAGCATTAATATCTGCCAAAACAAAGCAGTCAAAAATAGTAGAAATAAAGTAGTTACCACAGACTCTAATATAGAAATAGGATCTCTATAGAAATATTTATACTCTAAGGTCGTTACAGATCTTAGAGTATAAATATTTCTATAGAAATTCTATACGCGTGCCACCAAGAGGGACAGAAAAGGTCTTATATGCAGATAAATTGAAAATAAAGATAAAATGGCTGCCGGTTCACCGTAAATTACCCCCTTAACTTGGGCGGATAATCGTTTGTCTGACGTAATTGGGCACAACTGTCATATAAAATAGGTTGTGTTGGACAAAAAAACTAAAAAAAGTGAAACTACTTATGACAGGGACAACAAATGATATCTAACTCTCTGTCGCTCTTGTGCATGACAGTCTCGCTCGGCAGAGGTATTATTATTTGCGTTTCGTGTCTGGTAAGTCTGTGTTACAGATATTTAATTTATGCGCGCACCTGTAGAAAAGCTTGTCTAAGTGCAACCTTCATAGCCCCGTCCCACATGACCCATTTAAAATTGATACGTGAATACGATTTTCGAAACCTCTAAGTACTGAATGATCGGCAGTCTAAACGAAATTGCTGGCCGTTTACTTTCAACTCCTTGTAATTGCTTAGTCGAACCGTCCAGATTACGTGGACTGTATCGATCAGGAGCCCAATTTGTCGGTGCTACTAAATCATCGGACAAAAGCGCCGCTCGATCTAAATCGATTTGTCCAAATTATGCGCCCGAGTGGGTAAAACCGTGGCTAGCCGCTGCCTCTTTAAATATTGACCGCCCTCGAAAACATCTGCCGATTTGCCGCATAATTTCAGCAGTCTTACTTATGTATTGCGTACGCGATCAACCTACCCGCTGTCTTACATGCACCTTATTCCAACTTGATAGCGGCGATAATCCTAAAACTGAGTATCAATGTATGATAAGTATAGATGACAATCAATGCGTATTTTACTGCATATTATATAGGTTTGATAAAGTTTGAAAAAGGTCGATCTGAGAATGGAGAGATGGTGCTCAAAAATGCGCATACATTTTCCGCTTACAATGGAGTAAGACGCAAAAAGAAAAACGTATTTGACGTCATTTATACCTAACGATATGAGTATTATGACCCACGAGCTTACGCTACTTCCTGAATTATTGCGGGGCGCAACCTGTAGGTATGCGGTATTTTCTATACTTCCCCGACAGCATACTGACACCGACTATGTTTCTTTACTTATTTGTATACGGTCAGTATTACACATGCGCAGTTGTTTTATATTGCGCAGAAGCGTGGCGGTAGCGATACTGATACAGTACCCACTGTAAAGCCCTTTACACCGTTAATGCGCGTATGTCGCGTCAATCAGGAAGCACCCATTTTATGAAGCCGCACAGTAAAGCATGTACTGGCTCGGCTGACAATTGACACTAACAGCTGACAGTTTACTGACACCGCACCGACCCCGCACCGCCAAATACGGAAGTACGAGTAGCCTAACGATATGAATATTTTTAACACAACAAACTTACGCGCCTGAAAAAACCTGCCAAGTGCAAGTTGACTCGCGCACGAAGGGTTCCCTACAATTTTCCATAAAAACGGCAGTAAATCCACTTTTGTTGTATGTAAGCCCATAGAGGCAATAGAAATACAATACAATACAAATATTCTTTATTGAAATACATCATCTGTGAAAATTTCAACTGTTTAACTATCACGAGATACAGCCTGGTGACAGATGGACGGACGGACAGCGAAGTCTTGGTAATAGAGTCCCGTTTTATCCTTTGGGTACGGAACCCTAAAAATGAAGCGCGCCGCTCGGCAGTTTTCAAATAGCGGATGAGAAACGTCCAGTGCAATGTTTATTTGGAAAAACGTATTGTTACGAAACTATTGCACATATGGCGTAGAATAATATCGGCGTGATGTGGTAATACCTTCCTGGAGAGTAGATTGATCAAAGTCAGAAAGCGTAATATTTAATATACGTAAATGCGTGTGCGCATTACGGCGAATTCTGACTTAGAAGTGTTGCGTATAATCTAAGATTTCGTGCACAAAAGGGAGATATATATTTATTATCTTGACCCAGTATCGCTCTACCCTAGCCCCTGATCAGGATGTAGCGGGGACCTTTAAATATTGCCCGCGCAATACCCTACTAGACAAATTAAGTATTATCCGTCTCACATCAACACACGTTAATTAATTTAATGATCTTCATGTTTTATTATGTTCGCGTCACATGGTGCCGGGCGTAATATGACGTAATATACTAATAAATTACTTAACCATTTGCAATTTTCACACTTTCTATCACTACTTCACATAACGACTAGTGACGAGTGGCGCATGTCTTATCATGCTCCTGTCATGCTATAAACCCAACCACCGCCTTCTGCCCTCGAAACAGGATAGGAATTATGGCAATGTTTTACAATACATGATCATAAAACCTGTCATGGTAGCTTGTTGTTAAGCACATAATACATGACATAAAACCTATCATGGTAGCTTATTGTTAAGTATAAGTACATAATACATGAGATAAAACCTATCATGGTAGCTTATTGTTAAGTATAAGTACATAATACATGAGATGAAACCTATCATGGTAGCTTATTGTTAAGTATAAGTACACAATACATGACATAAAACCTATCATGGTAGCTTATTGTTAAGTATAAGTACATAATACATGACATAAAACCTATCATGGTAGCTTATTGTTAAGTATAAGTACATAATACATGACATAAAACCTATCATGGCAGCTTATTGCCTTGAACTTGAATGCTCTTCCAATAGTCTATAACAATATATTCGTAAACCCAGTAGAAACTAACCCAATAACTTAATCATAGTAATGGTGCAGTAATGATACAAATGGTACCCTTGAATAACAGTAATACGGGGAACAGCCGGGATGACTGGCTGTTTTGAGTAGATTAACAAATTTTTGATAGCGCGACAGACGCCGCACCATATGTCGGAGTCGTTAACGTGAAGTGTATACTTGCCATTAAGTTACCTGAGGGCCAATTCCGAAAAGCAGAGGGGCGACACCGAAATTCGAAATCAGAACTTCGTATCATGCCGTCCCTTTCAATCATATAGCGTATAACACGAGAGTGAAAGGGACGGCATGATACGAAGTTCGGAATACAGGCCCAGTTTTGACGAAATTAAATGATATGGGAATGGTCTTAATGGACCTAGCCTTTTGCGTGAATACGTAGCATAGTGTGTGAGCGGGAAGCACTGTTATTGAACTGAGATTGAGATGATATTAAAAATTATTAGTAGTAGTAGTAGACTCATGGTGTACCTATAGGTAACCATAATATAAATAGAATAAAACTTTCTTAGTACACAATAATAGCCCCGGGTACCTGCCTAAATACTTTCAGTAGGTACTTTACAAATAGCGATGTGTATAAACTGATTAATATGATTATTTTCTTGAGATTTCCCTAAGATATGATCTGACTGATATATGATTTTATCAGTATGAAATAATAATTATTAAAGTTCACTATGCTTACGCAACAATGACTTAAAGGGGGGTTTCCTTTAGATACGGTAACATATTAACAATACCTCTGCGCTTAGTAAAGTAATACAAAAGTTGAATAACGGTCATGTGCTTACGTAAAAAAAGTAGTCGTGTTAAAATTAAGGATTCATTTACAACTCCAGCCAGATTATCAACGCTTTGACTACTGGTGGTAATGATACTTTTCAGAATTCAGTAATACATATACAATTCCCTGATTTAAACAGTTAATTATGTAGCAACACCTATTCTAAATGTACGAAGATACACGATCCCAAAGTGCCACAGACTCCCTTTCCCTAAAATTGCAAAAAATAATAGCTGTAAATTGAACTCCCGTGCCTCGCGAATATTTAAAAAAGTGACTATGATGAAATAGTGATGGGCTAAGCGCATTACGCGCGCCGCCGCACCAAATGACGGCGTAATGACCCACGATTTGTGCCAACGCCGTCCTGCGATAAATATTGGCCAAATTATCGGACCCCCTGGCGAACACCTGCTTATGCTAACTGTCGGGGCCGCACATGTGATCTTTTAGCACATCAAATCATGTGGCGAATCGGCTTTGCCCCCAAGTCCAGGCACAGGCGTAACCTGTGATTTTTCTTGGAGTGGCTCAATTTTCAAGGCCCTTGAGCTAATTAACTTAGGTTTTACCTTTAGGTACCTTTTATTACCTTTGACAAGTTACACAAGCATTGATATGTTTTATACAAAATCTTTTTTGGTCTGAAATATTTCTTATGGGATTTTAACATCAGATAGTGAACGTACATACTTATACCTAATCGTCTATTATTTAATAGGTCCCTATTCATTTTTTAAGATCAGCAATAGAGTATATTACTCACTCACTTAACTAACACGTAATTACCATTATGTGCATTGGTATGTTGTACTTACCGTATTTTATTTTATGGTATATAACAATAAACCAAATTCTATCACAAGCATGTGTGGGAGCAACATAACGCTAATCCCATGTCGGCTGCTGTGATCGTGCCAATAAGGCGTTAAATATCATTAGCGCGCTCTGATGACGGACTGCGCACGCGCTCATACCTGAACAAAAAAGTTTATCAACATGAAAAACCGACGCCGCTTACGACCTTTTCAAATGGCACCACTGACCAGCTGTCATAGTTCAACGAACCTCATTATTCCTATATAGTGATAAAAAAGTGAATATGATGAAATACATTTTGTAATGTAATTGAAACTTGATAGTTTTGTTTCTTAATTATAAAAAGTAGGTTAGTCGAACTTGCTCCGGCTTTCCTGCGAGTTTATTTCACGCCACGCTGCTAGCGGCACTAGAATGTTGACTTCTAGAATCTCTAGACGAATCCAGTCGCTGGCAGGGCGCTGGCGCCATCCATACTAAGAATAAGAAGTATTATTAAAAATGCGAAAACATCTCTGTTTGTCACCTCTTCACGCTTAGACCGTTGAACGAATTTAGATGAAAGGCATACATATGTAGTTTGTATCCTGAGGAAGGACATAGGATAGTTTTAATCCCGGAATGATTTCCAGAATGATTTCCCATTTAATCCCTTAGGAGATGATTCCCCTTAGGGGGTTAAATGGGGACAAAAGTTTTAAGTACCTACATACTTTAATTGCCTACTTAGTATTATTTATTAATGTTATTGTTGTGAGCGGTGCGATACATTCGCGTCACGCATAAACCTTAAACAGGTTTCTGTGCGCGACTACTAAATATGTTTTGTAATTTTTTCTCTTTTAATATGAATAAAAAAAAAAAAAAAAAAGTAAATATATTTTCGTACCAGTCCAGCGCAGCGTGGATCTGGATCGATAAACGATAAACAGTGCCAGTCCAACGCTGGCTTGCGTCGTCTGTCAGACCCAGAGTCAGACTCGGCTAAAAGTGCCTAATTACATTCAGAACTCCGTTTAGTTATTGGAAAATAGGTGAAAATGGTATGTCCCAAAACACAGTGACTTTGCAACACTCTGTTTTATGATGCCGCTCAATACAAAAAGTGAAATAACCATTCAATAAACGCACAAAATACCATTAACATGTGCACACCTGAAAAGGATAAATGTAACTAAATAATAGTTTACAACCAATTCCAACAGATGTTCCACACTTGTGCACCAATGAGTATTAAGAACAAGTTTTTCCTTGAAATTATTAGTAAACAAAAAGGACCATTTGTTCCTAGATTAAGGTACCTGTAGGCATCGCACATCTGGTACTACCTGAGTCCTGGGGGCTTGTCGAGCTAGGCTAGCTGCCCACGTGCTGCCTCGCCTACCTAGGCGCCTAGTTGGCCATGCCATTACTCAGTTGCCTTGATAAAATAGGTATAGTTATTAGCTATATCTGTTTCGTGTCAATGAAATTATTTAGGTACCTAAATGCAACGAACATCACTGAGTAATGTATTTGACGACGACGCACATGACACCGTAGCCCATGGCCGCTTGCAACTCGAAGACTCATAAGCGTGTTGCCGACCTTTTAAAGTTGAATTTTGAAAAGAGTAATATAAAAAATACATGTAACCATTGATATAACATTAATTCAAAATAAGTACTGTATGTAGGCATACCTACTTTAAACCTATATGGAATAATCACTTCAGATGTACGCCACATTCTGAAAATGAACAGGACCTCTAAAATAAATTAACATAACATTTAAAAAATGATGTAGGTATAGTTAAGTTCCTACCTTACCTATATACAATTAACGATACCTATAAATCGTTAAGTAGAGTGTACAGTCATATTTTTAATTACGAGTAGACCAAATAAACGGAAATATATCGGTGTGAATATTTCGTAAATTAGTCATTATTTTACAAACATGTATTATACATAAGGGGACCTTTAATTCATAAAAACGTACTGGACTTTAAACCATTAAATAATGATCAGTATAATCAGGTCCGATGGGCGCTCGTAAAGTGCGTCAGTTTACTTAAAAAACTCTATCACTACTGAAATTAAAATGAAGATAATCTGTTACTCTATTAGACATAATGTTTTACACTTGGAAAAAAAACCGACTTCAATTTAATACTTCACCAAGCCCGTCCGAGAGCATAAACACCGAAAAAACCATTTTTTTGTAGTCGGTTTTTATTTTTTTTATTTCAGTCCCACTTTTTAGGGAGTCATTACCAGAGTACATCTCATGACAATTCCAATAAGCTCAAACGTGGCTAAGCTACACTATTTTATTACGGGGTTCCATTGCCTACCTTCTGGCTTTGATTACTAGATCAGGTTGATAGTAACATTACACCAGGACCAATTTGAATTGGCTTCGTCATACTCGCTTCAGTATCTTCATCGAAATATCTTAGCGCTAGCCATGAAACACTAGGAGTTTTGGATGACCATCCGTGGTCTTCTTCATCAATGCCTGTGCACCAAATGCTACTTTCTGAATGCAAATACTTGATTTGTTACCGAAAATACTAAAATCGCTATAATTATGTTTCCCTTGAATTTCTGAGGAGTTCCCTCAATTCCTCATGGTTCCCATCATCAGAAGTGAACTTTAAGAACAACGGGACCAATCTGGAAGCATATATTATGCTTTCAAACACAAGCGTATAATAGCATAATTAACGATTTTATATTTAGTGTGTAAGTATGCATGCTGCATGGTATTTTGTGGCTATTTGTATGCCTTAACAGGCAAGACATAGTGATACAATCCGTAAACTGAAACACCGATATACATACCTATGTTTAACAAATAAAATATTTTGTATTTGTAAAACAAAGAGTTAATTTTCCAAATCTGTTCATAAATGGCTAGTAATCGAGTAACAAACATACAAAAAAAACATACAGGCAAATGAAGGCTACCGTTTTTGTGCTCACCAGTTGGCGCCACTGTCGAGTAAGGTCCAGCTATAAAAAATTGGTATTGGTTATAACGGGCATCAGAACGAAGTTTACATTTAAATCATATTTAATACCTTAAAACCGTACCGTAAAAATATCGAACATCCCGTATTGTAGCGCAGTCCCGTTTTGTTCGAAAAAAAAGGAGGACATAAGTTTCCGAAAGACAAAACTGTCTCAAAGCACTGAGTGGCACTGACAGTCATTGCCCCGTAACTCATATTTGCCGTAATCAAGCTCAGGCATTGCAAAATAGTCACCATATTGTTCCAATTGGATATTAACCCGCGTAGCTCAACCACAAAGAGTGACATAATATTTGACATTTCGGAGACCTCACGCTACACTAGCGCCTCTAGCGGCGAATTCATACGCGGTAACCCTCAATCTTTTTTTGAAGTCGCTTAAATATATAGTATTGTTTATTATTTAAGAAGTTTCAAAGGATTAACCACACAATTAGGCACGAAGTCATTTTACTGTTCACAAACAATCATTTTTTCAAAACTACCCCTCCGACCTGCGCCTGCGATAAAAAATATCCCTTGCGTTTGGGGTGCGAGGAGTGCGATTCCGTCAGCCGCCAGACAAAAAGAAAAGCACGACCCAGGGGAATGAAACGTCTACATGCGTTCGCTCTATTCCATTCCATCCATCCGCCAGGTTAGTCTGTGCGCAGCGCTCAAGCGAAGAGTACGTGTTGTTCTTGTATGAATCTCAGCTGTTTCGCACTCGCGTCTACTGAAACTAACAACGCGAATCACATTAATTAAAAGTTTTACAAAAACAGTTACACTATTGTTAATTGAGACGAGAAAGTGCAGTGCTCATTATTTATTCTACGAATAAGGACATTGTTTGTGACAGTTTTAATAATCTTGAAAATGATGGGTAAGTTTGTGGTTTTGTTTTATAATATAACCTACAAATTTCTGGCAACTTTGTTATGTCAAAATGTGGTGTGTATTTACGTTTTTCTATGGATCTTAATATTATAAATATCGTAAGAGTTAATAATTATTCTAATTAGCTAATCGGCACAGGATGTTTTTGACTGTCAACAAAAATTCAAATTGAATCAAACAAACAATCGAAAAATGGTTTTCGATTTATCAGTAGATTTTACGTTGGCATTACATTGCACAACTACATTAGGCCCTAGATTTTCTAATATTGTATTACTATATCTAGTGTTAGAGGTTATAAGGTAATGGTTTGTTCCTATACTTAGATACAAAAACGAATAAATTACATTTTGCATTATAGTTACGGTATAGGTACTAATGCAAAATGTTACAAGTAAAATTTATACTCTTTATTATCGTAGCTAAAATATTTTCAAATTAAGTAATACCAATATCTACAATATCATAATTCATGATATGAATTTATTTATACGCCGACGGAAATATTTTGATACTTTGATAGCCATGACAAATGTGACATCTTATTATTTTACGGACATTTTAGTGTGTTACTTGATATTGCTTCACTCTCTAGTTGTCTTTTATTTATTTTCCAAGTTAGGTACCAAACTTTTATTTATATTGTAATCTAGCTCTGCAGGTAGATGTATCATATTATTCACGCTTCGTATCACATCTATAAGTTAATTTCACAATCTCCTACACAATTTTAAACGACCTAGGTATATCACACTGAACGTTGGTTAATATTTTCCGGGGTCATATCGAAACTAACTGATTATTTTCACCTGCAAAAAGCTCACAAGCGTGAGTAATCGCCTGGGAACTTGAGCCGTGATTTATGTTGCATTTTTTATGTAGATCGACCGCTACTGGCTTCACGGTACGACATCGTATTGACATGAATCTCACTAGCCATCGAAATAAAATTAACCGAAACGAGACAATCCGATACGCTGATCGTGGTACGTCTAACGATTTAAGATAAAAATTGGTCATGAACGATTTGTTTGGCTCACGGATTGAGATCGGAGCCTGGTTTTCCAGCTAATGAAACCGTAACAACAGCAGATATTTTTACAGATAAAACGTTAAAAAGTCTTGTGTACGCTAGTTAACCAGTTCATCTTATGATTGCATCGTATGCTTGTGACCTTAAAAATTAACAGCACCGAATCAATAGAACACAGGTAAGAAGTTGTGCAACGTGCAATACGAACGGTTAGTTTAATTCTCACACGCGATTTTATTTCGCATATATATACCTATGTACCTACATAGTAATTATATTAACGAACTTGGGCAACCTTGCACAATTCTGTTCAATGTTTCGCTAAACGCTTAGTAAAGACTAGTCTTTTGTCTTCGGCCATTCTTTTGCATAGGTACCATCCCCAGTTATATATTATCAGTAACTACTAATACTAAAACCAGTAAAATCATTTTAAATACATGACTGTATGGGTCACGGAATCCCATCACAATACATGCGCGTTGCTAATAATTTATATTAGCATAATTTTGATAGGTACTAAGTAGATTATTATTAAAGCTATGTATTTAACTATTCATTTATTTCTTTTAAGTAAGTTATTTCTAATAATGACTCAATAATGATAATATTGATAATCCATTTTTTGTGCCTAAATTATGAATATTATGATAATTACCCGGCGACGAAGTAATACTGGCGAGAACAGGTCGCGACTTGTGCCGAACACTCCACGTTGCCTGATATGTGTGTCAATCCATTCATAAATCCAATAGTGAATGAGAAATCGGCCAAGTGAACAGTAAACTGTCTGCAACATTATTTAAAGAATTACATCACCTATTGTAATTTCTATACTTAGATATGTATATATATTTTATAGTAAAAGGAAATAAAATATTTTACAACGTTATCAAATGCAATGATATACGCGGTATAAATGCAACACATCGCACAATGCGTTAATTAGGCTAACGGGTGGCTCCCTCTAAAACGCCGCCACATAGCAATGAACTACACGCGGCGGTCGCGGAACCGGAAGCATCGGCAGGAAAACGCAAAGCACACCTTGCCGCGCGAGTCCCACGTGCCGGCCACCGGCCCAATCAGTCCTACATCCCCTCCTCATTTGGTCACAACTACAAAGGCTACAATACCTACTTACCTTCCCCATTTTCCAAATAAACCCCTACCTAATTCGATATATTTCAGTCTTATTAGTATTATCTTCCCACTTGCAAAACGCATGGCGTACTTTCTCGGCATTGTAATAATGGAAAGAGACTAGAAGAGATTTGAACATAATAATGCGGAGGTGGGCGCGTGGGAAACTCCCAGCGTTCACGAGCCCGGCACACCACTTTGCCACACTAAATCTAACATTAATATGCTAGATTTAGATAAAACCCCGCAAAGCGGAGATTCACTC
This sequence comes from Epiblema foenella, assembly GCA_963556455.1. Lineage (NCBI taxonomy): Eukaryota > Metazoa > Arthropoda > Insecta > Lepidoptera > Tortricidae > Epiblema > Epiblema foenella. The sequence goes on from OY747106.1 coordinate 13,905,550, forward strand.
ATTGTGTCTTTCAAGCAGCGACATTTCTCCCGGAAAAACTTCATTGTTATGTTGCTTTAATGAATAATATAAACCAATGAAAAGCACTTAGTACTTGTCTACTTGTTAAGCATCGTTAATTAAAAGTTTGTTATTCAAATATCGATACTATAAATATTCATTTAATGATGTATGAATAATAAAGTGAACTGCGCAAGAAATTCAATTACAGTTCCATTCATAAAAGTCGCAATGGGTCTATTCGTGAGCGTAGGTGTCCATAAGTCACCGATAATAAATCAGCACCCATATTTGAACATGAAATAATGAAACCAGACAGGCAATCTTTAGTTAAAATTAAAGTTTTTTCAATTTGTATGTATTGATCTGCCTTTGTCTCATTTTAAGGTCAACGTGAAGTTATAATTTTAGTTTTATTAAATCTAATTTTATTTTTTAAATGAGTGGCTATAAGAATGTGTATTGTGTCGCAAAGGCTCGCGTGCCTGTTTGACGGGCTATGGCAATAGTGGCCAGTTAGTGGTTCCGGATACGTATCGGACGTGTCGGATGTCGGCGTGACTCACGCGGCGCCCACGCCGCGCCCACGGCGCCCGCGCACTACCAACTATTACACCAACTCCACACGTCCCGGCACTATAAGCTTAAACATCAATAGATACTTCCTCTACTTCCACCGTTATACTATACTTCAAATCCAGACTTAATAGGCACTCAAACATTGGACACTGGCCCGCAGAGCGGCACGGACATAACAATACAATTAAACCAAATATGGACGTCTACCCATCTTTTATGGCACTGTTTATCATTGGATTTTATAATCGCACAATCGAACCCATTGATGAATTATTTAGATACAGAAATATGGGTCTGTGTCATTCTTATTTCAAATTCAAGTATCAAGCCGATTGCGGTATCGATTATTTGTAACCTATTTTTGCTACACGCTTCTTGTAACAGTATTTTGGGATATAAATCAATTATTACTACCTACTTGAGTATCTATCCGAACATCTTTTACTATAAAACTAGAAGGGAAGTTAACCTAGAAAGCTTGAGATCAATACCAACGTGGAGTAACAACTAACAATGATCAATACAGATTCCGCGATAGCGACACCGTCTTATTTTAAACGGGACGGATTTAGCAGCGTCTGCGGCGCGTCTAGGTTATTTGTATTTGAGCTTTGGCAATGGGCATTTCGCACTCTCGTGGGAAACGGAGTTGAACGACTGCGGAGACAATGCTGGTCGGCATCGCGGGCAGTCACCGCGCCGCCCACCCGCCGCCGCCACCAACTCACCAGCCTATAGCGTTGCATATGCCGATTGTTACTAGTACTACATATACTTACATCCTCTCACATGGACCTGTATTATTGCCGTATGCGCAAAATGTATCCGATACTAATTGCTGCGCAAGAAAATTATATGCGTGATAGTACGTGTAGTAGATACGTGTAGTTTTTCACGCTGAATCGATTTAGACGACATGTCTTATGATGAGATGGAAATAGCCTGAGTCCCAAAGATAGACGGTACCTACTCTTTTCATAGTGGGATGAAATTAGTGGTAGATTTTATTAGTTTATGTATAGAACATTTAGAATTATTAATCGACGTTTTCGCCGAAGTTTTTAGCTATACATATATCTATTTAGTTAGACTAGGTAACCTGGATAGTGAAGTGCACCCGCATTTTACAATTGGATTCCTGAAGTAAATTGGGTTGTCAAGTAAAAATGACTACAGTCTAATAAGAATGGAATTTTCGTCCTGTTTATGCACGAAGTTTCACCTGGTTCATCATCTGATTAGTATTTTAATGCCTAATTTGGATGTTGAAGCGTCCTACACATTTTAAAAGTATTATATACTGCACATACTTAATTGTACTAAGGTTAACTTCATCTCTCTCTACTAGATGCTTACTGTAATCTTTTAAATAATTAGGACTTAAAAGTTAGTCTATGTTCAATTTGCAATTGGGATGACAAGTAAGTTTCACAGACTACTGCTAAAGTCTTCTCATCTTAGCGTTCTTTCCTAGCTATGGGGTAGACACTAGTTATTGCTGAAACGGTTGGCCTTGTTGGATTTAGGGTTGCGAAACCATGGACTAGAATGCCCAAAATATCTTGTCAAATTGTTGTATTGGTAAATCATCTCTAATCTCGGATTCACGAGCCAACCTTGAAGCCTTAACGTTACAAATACCCATATCGCGTGCGACATTTTATCGAGGGTGCGATATGTCGGCCTCGGCCGTCGGCGTTCAGGCCAGGGCGGCGGCCGGCTCCACAGTTGAAATATGAATACCAGTATATTGTATTTAATTGAATAGTAGTCTTTATAAACATGGTAGGTGCTTTTTTAGGGTCTCCATCAGATATATCAGAGCAGACAGTGTGCTCGCAAATATCTAACCACGCATTTATTTTAAAAGCGTTATTGTGCGCGTTCAGATGTTTTTGAGCACCGTGCAGAGTACAGATATATGTAATGGCTATTTTTTATTGTGACCAAGTGAAACGCCCGTCTTCAAAAAATAAAATCTATTACACACATTTTAATGAATTGCGACAGAACCATAGTAATAGGTAATAGCAACTTCGTGAAAAGTCTTCGGCGACCGGTTTGTGCTATTCTACATAAGTGTGCATGGAACGAATTAAGTTATAAGGTCTATTAAACGACTATTTAAAACAATAGGTTAAAAACCATCCAAAAGTGCAGATATATGTTCTGTAGCGGGGTCGATAAGCGCTGGCCGCGAGCCAGCCGACGGCAAGCATTCACAACACAATAACTGGTTTCAAACCTAATATAAATTTGAACTCCTAGTACGCATATGTGTTAGGAATCTCTGGCTCAAGTTATACTAGGGACTTGTGGAGGTGAAACATTATGAATAGCATAGCAAGGCTCGTAAATCCACCCTCGCGACGCTAAAGTGGCAGTTCTCACACTAAACCTCGATGGCAGTGGATGGATGTTTATGCACATAAATACCGGACTAATAGTACGAACGACCAGTTTTATTGACGATTTAAAGTTAGCAGCTTTATGAGTCCTGTGATATTACATGAAAAATTATTTTTTAAAAGCTTTTTCGTTCGCAGTTTATTACTGTCTAAATTACATATAGGTACTTTCCACACATCCCTAACACATGACATGAGAATTGTATGTAATAAACTTATAAGTAATTTTTGAGAAGTATTTCTAGACCGACAGAAAACAGATTTCTTTGTGTTGTGCAACCTAAGTCTGTAATATTTATGCAAAATATGCTTCAGTGCATTATTTCGTTTATTCGGTTGTTTGTAAATTTTGTAATGCGTGCGCGAACCGGACTTTCTATAATTTTGTCATCATATATTTTAACGTTATTAATTTAGCGTAATGTAGTTAATTGCTCGATACACCTATGCATAATGATGACTTATAGAACATCAGATTAGGAATTAACCGTGTGTGACGGGCAGAACACGGGAACGTATACCTACCTATACCCGTGCCGTGCAACATAACCTGGGAACCGAACTATATCATGTAACACATAATCATATTCATCATTATATTTCATTGTGTGTGAAAATAGTATTTATTTATAATACGTACTAGGTATTTCAAGCGTGTTTCATTTGTGATATTCTATTAATAAGAGATTTATGTTGGCTAGGAGGTAGGTATTAAGCAACTTAGGAAACCGATCCGAACCAATAAGAGAAGTTTTTACTTATAAACGTTTAGTAGTAGCACATCAAGTAACCGCGAGCTCTCGCGTGCCGCAGTCTGGCTGTAACTAAATAGTGAAAATGAATTCTTATCTGAAAACTTACAGCGAATCACCACAATAGATAAAAAAAAATGTCGTCACCAAAAACATTAAAAAGGTACACAATAACACCTCGACTTGAAAAAAAAACCAAAAGCGACAATAGGCTTGGGCTCAGCGTGTGCTGCCAGCCTGGCCGGCTGTACAGCGCTGTTTTTCAGCACGCACCTACTTAAGATCTTAAATAGTGATTAGTTAATCACCTATGTATGTACTATAAACTACTACTGACCCATGTTTGTAGGAATTTATACTTTGATTTGTATTAATTCATACAGTTTAATTCTGATACAAAGTAGCCCTTTATACTGTGCTGACTATATATATATTCAGTGCACTTACCACATTAATCTTGTTACAGATGAGCGGCAAGCGCACGCGCAGCTATAGATGCGCCGTGCACCAGCGAGACCGCGAGGTCAGCTCCGAGAACGACTTCCGACTGCTGCTGGAAGATCCCACCTTCTTCGCCAGGTGCGGCACACGCTTTCCGACATCTCACTCCGAAGACCAATTATACCATAATTTGTCTACAAAGCACGTTTTTAAATTTCACTGTATAAAAAAGGTTCACATCTAGGTAATCGTAGGTACAAAATAAACCTTCACACATGGATAAACCGACATCGGATATGTCGTGCATTTGACAAGCCTTCCGCATAATATAAACTCCAGTATCAATGTCCGACCGCAAAATTTAAAGTAAAATGTAACTGCAAAAAACACGTTTTTTAAAATTTTAGTGGATCAAAATTGTTACGTGTAAAATCCATCGTTTCACCCATTATGGTGTACGTGTATTGATTATCGTCGCTAAAATTATTTCCAACTGTCGTTCGTGTCACATTGACATGTTGGAAACGGTTCCGATTCATAAATCGTTAATTGATTGCTTCTTGGAGGCCATCGAAACGAACATAACGTGAAAGTAAGCTCTTGCGTCATGCACACACATTTTACTATTGAAGTTAAAATGTTAGGTATGTCCTTTACATTGACTAATAAGGATCCTGTTTCACAGAATGGTGCACTTAGTCGCAATGGAAGTACTACCAGAGGAGAGGGAGCGGAAATATTATCAGGAGCGGTATACATGCTGCCCGCCACCTCTATTTATCATCTGTGTCACACTCCTAGAGGTAAGCTACCATCGTTCAATACCTAACCTAACTTATCCTAACCTAAGCCAACGCTTGCTACGAATATTACAAGGAATCGTGACATTTCTTTGCGGTCGCATTATACATGCTGTTTCAAGCTTGCTAGGTGTATTAATTTGTCAATCAGAGGGGCTACTGCGAACCACAAACGAAGTTTTCTGTCGCACTTGCAAGTATGTACGTAAGTGGGACAGAGAGGGAAAACTTCGTTTACGGTACGCGGTAGACCCTCAGGTCACACATATTATTGTATACCTACACATTTAATACACTAGCCAAATCGCGGCTGATGCGACGCGGCTGACGCGGAATTAGACCTTTACATGAGTAGGTACGGTACCTTACAGAGGTTACTACTTTGACGACCGCTTTAGCCTAGTTGTTAGTGTCCCTGCCTTCGAAGCTAGAGGTCTCGGGTTCGAATCCCGGTCAGGGCATTTATTTGTGTGACGAACACGAATATTTGTTCCCGAGTCTTGGATGTTTTCTATGTATATAAGTATATATTTATCTATATAAGTATGTATATCGTCACTTAGTACCCATAGTACAAGCTTTGCTTAGTTTGGGACTAAGTTGATTTGTGTAAGATTGTCCACAAATATTTATATTTATTATTATTTATTACTTACTACCTGATACCCCTTTGCTAACTAAAACATGCGTTGCCAACACTCTTATTGGTCTAAAGCGGAGTGCGCCGAAGTGTGCTGCTGGAAGTTAAATATGAAAACTCATCGCAATCAATACCGTGCATAGATAAAGTAAAATCGTGCAGGTCACTTTCTACTAAGCACAGCTACACAATCCCCGCTCTAGTTACTGCTTAATTAAAAAGTGTAATTGCGGATTTCACATCCGCGCAAGCGGTTTACGTGAATCACAACAATCGGCGCGGACGCCGTCACACAATGATTCCCGCTAAAAGGCGCCCCGCTATAGATAAATCGCATGCTTTCTGCTAACGGTCTTCCTGCTACGCGTGCCTAAGTTAAACAATTGAGCTCGTATATATATATATTGAAAGTTAATACGCAAGTACCATACGAGACGTATAACTGTAATAACTACTAATTTTATAGAAAAATCTGAGCAGGTAAATGCTTAGATAATTGACTATTGCGAAATCTGTGACAAAGATATCGAAAATAAAATTATATTAGGCGCATCATATAACAAGCTATCTTAGTGTTCCTTAAAAGTAGTACGGTGCCTGTACTGCCTAAATAACGTTTGGCGCCGAAAAGGCGACAAAGCACACGTTATTTGAACAAGACGTTTACATACTGGCTTTGTCTTTGAACCCGAAAATTGCCACATGAAAATGCTTTTACACTAAAAGGCTTATTGTCCGCTTTTTCAATCTAAAGATACAGTAATGGTTGTGAATTCTTTTTTACATTTCACGTTCGAATGTCGCTATTTCTGGGAGAGAGCGGTCAAAAAGACATTGAGCCAGTAACATGCGTTTATTTTTTCTTCGGTAAAGTACGGCAATGCTTTATCGTACATTGAAGTTCGGAATTGTGCCTGATTTGTCGGAATTTGAAATCTTAACCTTCAACAATGCAAATCTGATGGCTATTTTGCATATGCAGCGTCCGAACATTGCTGGCCCTTTATAAAATACTTAGGCATTCCTCACAGGTACTTTATCTATTTGAAGAGATTTATACATAAAACTCTGCGCCTCAGTCACATTATCTAATAGAAGACCAAATGGCTGAGCCGCTGAAGCTTGAGGCTACATACATAATACACCTTGCAAGAATTCCACCGTAATAAGTATCAACCTTAAAAACAAGCATAGGTCACATGTTCAAAATAGGACACTTATCGAATTTTGTAGGTCTGTAAACTTTTTTCATAAGGGTGAAAAGTTCGTGAGCCGGTTCTTGACCTACTATTTTGTCCACAGCTGGGCGTTTTCGCGTGGTACGCGTGGGGCGCGGGCGGCGTAGCGGCGGCGGCGGGCCCCGTGCCCGTAGACTCGCCGCTGGTGTACCGGCCGGACCGCCGGCACGAGCTCTGGCGGTTCCTCACTTACAGCGTCGTGCACGCCGGCTGGCTGCACCTCGCCTTCAACCTTCTCGTGCAGTTGGCGGTAAGTTTTGCCACCCAGCACCAGCAATACAGATTCCTGTCATTCATCGGCATCCGAAGTAAAAGCAATGCAAATAGGCTAATATCCTAACAGATCGAGTCAATTAAGTAAGTACTCTTTCTCTCCTATATGACTTAGAAGACGTTTTGTTGGGCGACACCTGAGCTATGAGAGTATAGGCTTCATAGTTTCCTACAGGTCAGACAGAGCCTGTACTCCGAACTTCGTATAGTGCTGTCCCTTTCACTCTCGTGTTATACGCTATATGAGCGAAAGGGACGGCACGATAGGAAGTTCGGAGTAGCCCCTCAGGTCAGGTACATTTTAGCGCTCCTATTTGAGATTTATTGATCATTTAAAAATCGCTGCGAGCATTTGAAACAAATTAACGTGTCTACAGAAAAGTACCGATTCCATTCATTCATAGTAGATCAAAATGGCACAACGGGCACTTTCCCACTCGTCTTGAATAGGAAACCCAACATTTAAAGTTGCTGGTTGTTTTATAAAGTAAGTGTACCAGCTTTACAGGTTAAACTATAATAAGTGAAATCAATAAAATGTCTATGCCCTTGATTCGTACGTAGTAGGAATTAAGAAATGCAGACATAAATATGTATAAAGCCGCACCTTTGCAATATTTTTTATAGTTTAGAGTGCCAAATAGAACTAGGTCATACGTACATATTAATTTACTCTACTCGGCCCGTGTATTCCTACGAAAGCGACCGACTCGATCTACTCATAATATACGGAAAATTCATTGACTCATTTTCTTAAAAACGCACTTGGCCTAGTGACTAACCGCTCTTTACGAATGGATGATTGACTCAATAAATGGCTCACCTGTAAAGACAGAAACACATATCACGCTTCTCACGTTCAGTTATGTATTTATGTATGTTCTTGTGCCTACATATACCAAGTAGATACCTAATTTGGTATCACGCTCAAAATCCCTGTGCATCTACGTAAAACAACTTGATTACAGTGTCAGGTATACATGCTTAATACGACACCTTTCAAAACTATGTGTCTGCCGTGCTTAGATAGAAAGGCGTACCTATTAGAGAAGGCGTTAACTTTAAGGCCTAATGACCTATTTATCAATGGTGTAGGTACGTTATATTCTATGTATCATTTTTGCAGGTCGGGCTACCGCTTGAGATGGTCCACGGAGCCCTTCGTTGCGGCGCCGTCTACCTAGCGGGCGTTCTCGGCGGCTCTCTAGCGGCGTCCGTACTAGATCCCGACGTCTGTCTGGCAGGCGCGTCGGGCGGTGTGTACGCGCTATTAGCAGCACACCTCGCCAACGCGCTGCTAAACTTCCACGCGATGCGGTACGGCGCGGTGCGGCTGGTGGCCGCGCTTGCGGTGGCGTCGTGTGACGTGGGCTTTGCGGTCCACGCAAGGTATACTAAGGTAAATCTCGTTTGTGCCTACTATCTTTTTCATGAAATGTGCATCAGATATTGTCCAGTAACTACATATATACACACATTACAGTAACATTGATGACCATGAATCTACTCGTCGGTGGTTTTAGCTATTTTACACTTACACAGATACGTGTACATAAGCAGTTATGTACACTGAGTACAGATTTTAGGTATAAAATAAATAGTGAAATTAAAATACAGTCCAGTCATTTTGCCCGACTGCGTCTGAAGCAGGGTTATGCTTTTGGGCGGACTGACGAGGTATTCTGATTAGTGATGTGCCGCGGAGAAATTACCCACTTACGGGAATTCTCATTGTTGAAAATTACCGTAACTTACCGTAAATTCTCGGTAACGTTCTCCGCAAGTATATTTGTTTAGGATGACACAAGTCATATTTGAATATTCGAATTCTTACACAATGCAGATAACTTAGGATAATTTGATACTCAAGCCTTGGCTTGGCTAGTTATTACCAGCAAGCCAAATTTTACAATATTACCTTACAATAGCTACAAGTACCTAAGTTACTTATAACATAAAGATGTTATGTTGATTAGCCAAATATCGAATAACTTATATGTATAAACAAGCCCAGTTAAATCTTGAGCATTAATTTATCCTAAGTTAGCTGCATTGTGTAAATAATTCGAGTGTTCTGATTTAAGAAGTTAATACAGATAGCAAATATTGTTGTAGCAGAAAAAATAAGAAATTGTATTTGTATGCTCTTATAAATACAATTTAGTATTATCCACAGAACTTGGCTCCAATTTAGATCTCAATAATTTTGTTGTCAAAGTTGACATTACTAAATCTGATACCTCCTTGGCCTGCTGTTAGACTATTTTAGTGCTGAAGGTCTCTACCAAGCCCGCGAATTCGCGCGCTCATTACAAAAGAATGCTATTGTTATTTTTTATCGCGCGTAGACGACGGGTTAAATTCCAGTATACTGCAGTTCATTTTATATGGCATTTTATATTTTCAGGAAGCGCCACCGGTGTCGTACGCGGCGCACGTGGCGGGCGCGCTCGCGGGGCTCACCATCGGTCTGCTGGTGCTGAAGCACGCGCAACAACGCCTGTGGGAGCGGCTGCTGTGGTGGGCGGCGCTCGGCGCCTACGCGGCCTGCACACTGTTCGCGGTATTGTATAACGTGTTCAGTGCGCCCGTCGACGAACTGCACTATATGCCACCCGATCCGCCGCCCGACGCGGGCTTCTGACCTGCCTACCTGACTTAGGCGACCTTGAAACGCTCCTGGCCACACGTTAATGCCGTATGGAAGTTCTAGAGTTCTGACCGATAGTTGGATGCTGCGCGAAGTTGGGGCCAGTTACAGTCTTTAGGGTCGATGGAACTAGTTTGATTTTGTCAAATTCTTGTTGTTTGATAAAAGATTATACTGTATATAATATTGTTGTACAGTTTCATCGTTTATCAAATAGCTCGGACAGATTAGTAGGCGTTTCGAGATTATTTTCCGCCTAAGTTATTCATTTGTAAGTCGAAGCCTGAGTACGCAACCAGTGCGACCCACTCACAACGCCTAGTCAATTTACCTTAGTGTGATTCGCGATAAGTAGCATTATTTTGAGGAGGTTAGTTTCGTTTCTTACACGGCCGTGTAGGTATGTTGTCTATTTCAGTAAGATTTATGAATCTTTGTTTTTGTATTGGCCCACAGGGGTTTTGTCCGTTTATTGGTTGTTGTTAAGTCAGTTGCGCCTCCTCGCATACTTAATTGTTAAGTAGTGTTAATTGTATGATAGGTGAACTATTTTTGTACTATCAGCGTCCGTAGTGTTTATATGAAAGGCGTTACCGCAACATAACACAGTGTTTCCGTGTGGACTGATGCTTCGACTAAATGCACTGTTTCATAGAATAAGTAACCTTTTTTATCTTAATCGATGTAATAATAAAATACAACGGTTACAGAGTAATATTAGATACGCATTGCAGTAAAATGTTATTTAGAAATTAAATGATAATACCGATAATCTTCCTTTTCTTAATGTTTTTTTAGACCTAATTCGTACATTAATTGCTATTACATTGACTTACTCTGTAATCGTGCAAAAACTGGTGTCTAAACTTTGACTCAGTCTAGTGAATGTAACAAGGAATCATACACATTTCAGTCGAACAAGTTAATTTAAACATTGCATTTAGTCAAGAGAGCCAGCATAGTTATACCCAGAGCACCAAAGATTAGAGTAGAATGGAGTCCAAGTTGAAATGGTGAATTCTATTAACTTTCCTTAATAATTGGCCTAATCTCTAAATATGTTAAAATATGTTGATTTGTCGGCTAATACAGCTATTGATTTAACAGTATTACTAAAACTTTTTTAAGTGGTCAGCAATAGTTAGGTACTTGCTCAATTTATATGATTGCTATTATAATCTCAATGATTATGCTCAAAAGCGAGGTTTTTATTTTATTTTGAGGGATCAGTTATTTGCGAATAATTCTCTGTATTCCGTGAGCGTGCGCCGCCGTGCGGCCACTCACTAGTAAATATTGTGTCGTTCTCTTTGCAAAGAGATACTAGTCCATCTCATGACGAAGTGAGAAGATAAACTTTAATAAGTCAAGGTAAGGTCCAATTTCACACTTCATTGTGATATGTACTGAAGTCCTTTTTCCCAGGCAACGATACCTACATTTTAATTATTAACGTGCCTGATTCCTATTATTGTAATTTAATTGTATACTTGTAATCTAATCAAATGTCACAAAACGACTGAATTTTGTATAAATTATTGCAGTGTTTTTTCATTTAATTTATTTTAAAATTATTTTAAGTGTGAATCGAGATAATTATTATTATGTGATTGATTATACGAATGAAAATAAGAATGAATAATGATTAAAAGTGATTGAAAGCTTTATGTTGTGTATTCTTTAACAATAAATTTAACCTTATTCGTTTTAATCTTTGAAATGATTAAGGACAATATACATAAATGAGTCGCATATGTTGGGACCAATAACTATTTTGTGTGTTATTATAGCATACGATGTCAAAGTAACTCTTGCTCCCAACTATAGTTCACCAGTGAAGAGTCCTTATGGCGGCAGGCCGTAACGTCGCATTCATACACTATTGTATTCGAAAAACGGCAATAACTTGAGCATTTAAGACTGGAGACGCCATTGATATTTATCATTTGACCCTTCTGCCAAAGAAATGGGAGCAAAATCTGCTTAATCGATTATACCCCTCCGGTCGACTCTGTCCACTTCCTAATTTGTATCTTTCCAAACTTGTCCACTTTCGAATTCGTCTACTCCAACACCGTCCTTTTCCTAAGTTGTCACTTCATAGATTCCGAAGTTGACTACTTCCGAAACAGTCATTTCCCTATTCGTATTTTCCTAACATGTCCATTTCCAGAATCGCCAACTCCCTAAATTCTCCACTCCTATAATGTCTTTTTCCTTGATAGTCACCGATTAGGTTACGTTAGGCTACGGGGACAACTATACCTATCCTACTTACTTATTCCCAATATATTTGGATAGCTCCAACACTGACTCTGATTGCTCTAACGAAACAATACTAATGAAAGGGCATACTTTACACAGCTCGAATGAAAGCCTTTTTCTCGACTCTCAACAAGACCCAGATGAAAATCAAAACAGGAATAATGAAACACTATCCGAAACAATACTGACTGAATTAAGAAGTTTCCGCTCACAAATTACATTCCAGCTAGACCAACAAGAGCAACGCTTCACCAATCTAGCACAAAAATTCGAAACAAACATACAAGATTTGTTTCAAAAGTATGCTATGCTAAAAACGGAATTAGAAAACATCCAAATTATAGTTGATAAAACGAACACCCAAACAGGCAACATCCAGAAAACAACTAATTCCCATTCACAGCGCATCGGTGAAACTAACGCGAAAATTTCAGCTCTCGAAGAAGCAGTGGCTGCGCTACAAAACCAAACTCGTACATTAGAAGATAGCTTCAATCATACGAAATCCGATTCAACGATCAAATCACAGGAGACTAAAAAAGGCATAGCAAACAATATAAACGGCCATGTAAATAGTCTAAGTCCTTCGCAAAGCTTTACTAGTCAGAAAGAACATTCAAAACGGCTGGTCCTTTATGGCCTTAACGAATACGAACAAGAATCGGAACTTGAACTGCTTGACCAAGTCCTACAAATTTTCTATGACATTTATAATATAGATTTAACAGGACAAATTGATGAGATTTGGCGCATAGGTCGCAGAGGTCCGCGACGCCCTATTGCTATAGAATTGCTAAGTAAAAGAATGACCAGACACATCATAGAAAACAGCACTTACTTCAAAAACACAGGATTATTTGTGTCACAGTTCCTAGACCGCGACAGTATCCGCAACAGAAGATTACTTAGAGAGAAACTACGAGAAGCGAGACGGAGCGGACAAAACGCCGTGTTACGCAATAACAAACTGTTTGTAAATGGAAAGGAAATTCCTGTGTTACCAGCACACATCCACACAGAAAATAGGGCCCAGGATTCTACACCGACTAGCACAAACACACCAACACGGCCAGGAAATGACACAGGAGAGAAAACGCCACAGCCGCCATTTCTCACACACTTGCCACCACCAACGCCGTCAGTCAAAACTTTTCGTCCCTAAACAACAGAAATCAGGGATATTATTTCAGAACATGTGTAGTATTAAACACAAAATTCACCAGATTGAGTCTCTTATAGATGAAAAGCCGTTCATTGAAGCCTTGTGTATTTCTGAAACTTGGATATCGACGTCTAAACTTGATCTACTAAAACTAGAAAGTTATAATTTAGCAAGCTGTTTCTGCAGGTCGAACCACGAAGGAGGTGGAGTCTGTATATTTTTAAAGGATTCCATAGAATACATAGATTTAATAGATATTAATAAGTTATCAGTAGAATGTATATTTGAAACTTGCGCAATTGAGATCCGTAAGCCTAATTTATTACTAATTGTTGTTTATTGGCCTAATAATACTAGAAGGCCTGACTTATTTTTTGAACAGTTAGATAAGCTCCTTCAACTCGTAAACATAAAGTACAGTAAAAAAAACGTGATCATTGGTGGAGACCTGAATGTCGACATGCTCAAATCCACTACTTTATCCCAGAACTTATTAAATACTTTTAGAAATTGTAACTTTCACCAGCATATAAAGGAACCTACAAGAGTATCATCAAATTCAAAATCATGTCTAGATATTTTATTCACGAATTTTGATGTAATGGATCTGAGTACTGAAGTCGTGGAGCTCGGTTTCTCGGACCACAGAGGAGTCCTAGTGACAGCACAAACTATATCAGATAAGAGCACAGCTCAGCGATGTCAATATTCTTATTTCAAGCGTAACTTTACAGAAAAGAACATTGAAACATTTAAATTGGAACTGCAAAAAATTGATTTTACACCTATTATCACCCCACAAGATACAATAAATGAAAACTTTAATAAATTTCATAATGAAATAATAAATTTGCTTGACCGATACATTCCTAAAATACTATTTAAACCAAAACCCGGCCCAAAAAGGCAATGGTTAAGTCGAGGAATAAAAATCTCGTGTAAGCACAAACGCTACCTAAAAATACTCGCGACTCAAACTGACGACCCAACTCTAAAAAAACATATAAAAAAGTTTGATAAAATTTTAAAACGATGCGTATGTATTTCAAAAAAAATACATAACATTAACAGAATAAATAAATCAAATAATAAAATAAAGACAGTATGGCAAATTGTTAGTGAGCAAACATGTAAAACCAAGGTTAAAAAAAGGGAAAACATGAGCCTCAAAATTAATGACAGTCTAACCTGTAACCCCCAAATAGTAACCAACACCTTTAACACATTTTTTGCTTCTGTAGGATTGAACACCGCCAATAGTAAGCCATGCGGACGCCCCGTCATTAATCCCACCACCAACACATTCTTTTTATCGCCTGTCTCGCCATCCGAGACGTATAAATGTATACAACAGTTAAAAAACAAAACTAGTTATGGAATTGACGAGATACCCCCAACCCTTATAAAATCATGTGCAAATGAGCTTACAATTCCTCTCACTAGCTTGATTAACCAGTCCTTTGTCGTTGGAACATTTCCAGAACGTCTAAAAATGTCCATAGTAAAACCAATACCAAAGAAAGGAGATCTGTCAGACCCACAAAATTACCGCCCCATTGCCTTACTTAGTACATTTTCAAAGATTTTTGAAACAATCATAGCAAAGCGCCTAACTTCTTTTTGTAATAAGTTTGATGTCCTTGATGAACGCCAACATGGGTTTAGGAAACAAAGATCAACAACATTAACAGTTTATAAATTTATTCAGGAAGCCTTAACATTAATAAACAATAAAAAACATGCATTTGGGTTGCTCCTGGATATGAGCAAGGCTTACGATCGAGTCCAACACAATATACTTTTAAATAAGTTGTATGGAATAGGCGTTCGCGGCACCGCGCATGACTGGTTCCAGTCATACCTGAAGAACCGCCAACAAATTGTAGAAATAGATTTCTTCGATGATAATACTCAAATAATAACAAAAGTCCGTTCCTCTACAATAATCACGACATGCTCTATTCCACAAGGAAGCGTATTGGGATGTCTACTGTTTATTTTATACATAAACGATCTACCAAAATTACTCAATAATATTAATATCACATCCTTTCTCTATGCTGACGACATATCAATTATATTCCCTGGCATGAACACTGATGAAGTTATAAATTACCTAAATACTATTTTTGATACAATATTACCCTGGCTAGAAGATCACAACCTGATCATAAATCTGCAAAAAACAAAAATAATACAGTTTAGACCCCATCAGAGAACAGCGTTAGAAATTAACTATTCCTACCAGAATAACAAACTAGAACCCGCCAATACGTGTCCACTACTCGGCATAAATCTTGACCAACATATAAATTGGAAAGACCACATTGATAAAATTTCTATTAAATTATCAAGGTTTGCTTATGCCCTCAGACAAATATTAATAAATACCAACATCAAAACTGCTGTATGCGCATATCATGCTTTTGCCCAGTCATGGCTGCAATATGGTATAATGCTGTGGGGCAGTAGTGTGAATGTTAATGGACTATTTTTGCTACAGAAAAGATGCGTACGAGTTCTCAGTAACATAAGAAATGAAGAGAGTTGCAGACCACACTTCCGTAGACTAAAAATACTTACCCTAGTGTCTTTGTATATATTAGAAGCCTGCAAATTTGTCCGTAAATATCAGAATCTATATCCTAAACCTGAAAACTCCAACTCACATGCACACAACTTACGTCACCGCAATAAAATAATTCAAGCAGTTCCCGCCACCCTCACAATGTACAATAAAGGCCCTTATGCGATGTCCATTAGAATCTACAATAAAGTCCCGCTGCATATAAGAAGTGAAGTTACATATAACACCTTTGTAAATAAACTGAAAACTTACCTCACAACTGAATGTCCATATTCGCTACAGGAGTTCATAAACCATTAATGTTCTCTCTAAGAATTACATGTACATTATGTGACTTATCTTAAGTACTAATATTATTGGTAGAATAAAAATAATGCCTGATTACATGTGATATGTTGATTTAATATATATATATATATATATATTTATATATATTTTTAATGATTAGATTAGTTCTAGTTTATAAGTATGTTGCTACACCCTAGTAGGGTCCATGTCTGTACTGGCTAGCTTAAGAACACCCTGTAAATACCATGGTTGCGACGAATAAATGAATATGAATATGAATATACTACTTTTTAGGATTCCGTACCTCAAAAGGGAAAAACGGAACCCTTATCAAATCACTCCGTTTTCTGTCCGTCCGTCTGTCACAGCCGATTTTCTCCAAAACTACTGGACCGATTGAGTTGAAATTTGGTACACATATGTAAGTTGATTACCCAACGACGGACGCATAACGTAAACAATTGAATTTTGAGCATGGGGTCACTTTTGGGGGTTACATTAGACAATTAAAAATAAAAGATTTTTAAACTTCAATGTGTTTGTGTCCATAACGTAAACATTATCTGTCTCTTTCTATGTAGTTGGTGACAAATAAGATCCATGGGATTTCGGGGTGCTAAAGTCAAACATGTGGTCTATTTTGGATTTCAAGATGGTGGACATGAACACGATTAGAATCCCGAAATACCATGAAACACATGTGTCACATGACTTTTTCAAATAAGTTTTATCCGCCAGGTTTGATCGGCGAATTAAGAAGTGGACAAGTTAGGAAGTGGCCAAATTAGGAAAGATAAATTATCAAGCGGACAAGTTAGGAAATAGACTAGTTCGGAAGTGGTCAAGTTAGGAAATAGCCAAGTTTGGAAGTGGACATGATAAGAAAGAGACAGGTTAGGAAGTGGACATGTTTGGAAAGATACAAATTAGGAAGTGGCCAAAGTCGACCGGAGGGGATTATACGTCAGTCTCGAAATCGTTCCCAGTGTGTGAAGAGCTCCGTCAAAATGCCATTATGTGTTGTTTTCGAGTGTAAACAAAATTCAGTTTATAAAATTTACGAAAAGATGAATTATCATTTCACTTTATTTATAATACTATTACAGATCATCACGCTTGGCTGCTATTTTGACATCAAACTGTATTTCAGGACATAAGGACTAGTGTCCATAAGAATTTCTATGAAATAATCCTTAATGAAATTGGTCAATTTAGCCATGCTATAATTGACCTTGTGTAAACGCGGGTTAGGTTGGAGTTTATTGCTCAAATTTAGTGTTTTGAGTGTGTGTGCGTGATTGTTTTAGTGTAAGTGCGTAGTAATGTGAGAATGGTTTGCAAGTGTGAGTAGTTTCTGCAATTTTATATTGCTTTTATGTGTGTTACTTCGTCCCCACCCCCCAAACATTTGGCGAAATATTTTGTTCGGAAAGATGCGCTGAATTCGTCTCCTGTCTTAAATGCTCAAATGGCAATGAAGGTGTAAGTGCCGGCCGCAATAAGGTTCTTTTTGATTTAGACTATCACATGTTCTGTTTTGTAATACGAGTATAAGTATGTGCCGCGGCATACCTAGACAACATTGGAAATTTAACTATAAGTTCATGTCATTAAAATTCGCTATAATTCATTTCTAGAAAATCCCGTGATATATCGTTAGCCTGGACACTGACATAAAATAATGGATTTAAATAAAACAACCATTATAACGATGTCATTAATTGTCTCAACAAATACAGCCATATCCAAGCTAAAACTTAATACAAAACAATCTTAAAATGTAACATAAACAACTCTCACTGAATCAAAATATTCATACAATCAATAGTGACTAAGCCATCGCTTAGGAAATTTAATATTACTCATATAAGGTGTAGATACAATTTAATATTTATCGAGAAATGTGCATCCTCTATTCATTCGTCAATGACAACACTTCACAAGCTACTCATTTTGAAACAAACTACTATTATACTTTTAATATAGCTTGGGTACGGTGACATCTGTCATCCCAGTGCAAATTATCAAACTATGTCGTGTTGACACAATAACTGACAGGAACCCGCCATATCGGGCGCTGTGTAACTTTTCCGAGATGTCGGACAGCCCGCTAGGCGGGCTATCGCTATAGGTATAGGTCGCTACCACAGAAATATATCGAGATAGAAGGAAAGAATGTATGTACCTTGCGTGTGAAAATTGCGTCTATGACTTCAATTGCTCGCCGGAAAGTTAAGTCCTAGCCGACCTCCTTCCGCGTGCAACGTCAGGTCGTAAAAACAAAATGCCTTGTTGTTCGATAATTAACTGTTTAAACCGCACCAACAAAGGTGGAGCTGATAATCGAGTGATTTTCCATTATACGTAAATACTTTTTGTCCTAAAATATCTGTTATTATTTATAAAAACAATTTATTTTGTTGCTCTGTATTATTTTCACAAAAACAGTAGCTAGTTTTCCATTGCGGTTTAAATTTGATGCGCCAGACTTGACGGGTTTCAAACCCAGAAATGTAAAAAGTCGCCTTCGTGGTCGATTTATCATTTTTTCTGCCAAAAGTAAGATTATTCTAAACGCTTTTTTCAAATTCATGGCCGTTTTAACCGACTTCAAAAAAGGAGGTTCTCAATTCATCGGATTTTTTTTTCATGTATGTTCTGTGTTCACTGATTACTCGCAGGCTACCGATTTCAAATATTATTTTTTTGTTTGAAAGGGTATCTAGATGGTCCCTTTGTCAACAAATAAAGATCTGATGACGGGATTCTGGAGAAATCGAGGAATCTCCTCAAATTTTATAGGCATGCGATATCAGTATTTTTTAGTATTTCAGTATTTTTAAAGTAACACGTGCATTTGCTATCGAAAAGTACAATGTGGTGAAGTGCAATCGGGTTTTTTATGTTCAATGTTAAAATTTTACTTGTTGAACTATGTGCTCTGGAAAAGTTTAATTTTTAAAATCTTCTATTTAACTTCGCGCGTTTAGTATCTGTGGGTCAAATTTTGCAACTGAATTTTAAAGCACTTGTCTTCAACCGCTTGAGGTGAAATGTTGCATAAGTTCTAATGTAAGTTTGGTGACAATAACAATCTTCTTCGGTGACAATGCAATAATATGGTACCACCGAGCTGATCTGATGTTGGAACCGGAAGGTGGCAATTCACAAACGTAGCAACTCTTGAAGACACAAGATAAAATATCGTCGTATTTGAACTCATTTAATTCACTTTTCCGAAAGGTGTACCTAGTTTAAAAACCGTTATGAATTGGAAAAAGTGTATTTACATAAAAGTAGTAGAAAATTTTGGTAAGCTTTTATTTGTCCTTGGATTTTTTTCTCTACGAAATCACGAAGTGAGCGGCCCATGACTCGGGTCCCATACTAGTAACTCGGTAGACTCGGGTACCATAATAACTATGAGAGATAATCCAAGACCTTTATATGATTATTTTTCATTTCCTGTGTTGAATCTAATTATCACTTCCTCTGTCGGTTCTTATCGATATTTTGTATAGATACAAAATACACCTACATTTCTGTGGTCGCTACATCCGTTTCTAGGGTACATTCAAGATTTAACACGTTCAATGTCCCTATACAAAATGATCTGACAAGGTCACAAATCCAACTTTGCATTCAGTATAGGGATGCGACTCCACAGTTGAAGCATTCCTGAAAAAAAGGTTCATAACCCCATATTGGAGTTACCCGGAAAGGGAACGTGTTAAGTTCGGCAGTGAAAGTTATATTTTGTACTGGATGATAGGTAAATAATAGTTGTCAACGTACTGGAGCTACGTTAATAGTATAAAGGTTGAATCAAAATGTTTAGTAGGACATATCTGACAGCAATCCATATTAGTTAGTTGATATAGTCGGAACATGTCTGTGATAAAAAAAACTGTACAGTTTTACCATTTTCTAAAACTGCACAGTTATAAAGCCTTAAGGGATGAGTTCAGAAGTAGGTTCGGAAGAGGCCGACGGTGGCGCGCACCCACAGCGGCGCTGAACGCTCCTGCAACTCTCGCGCGCACTCCGCCGCATACGCGTGGAGAAGACTTACCTCGGAATGGAGCGCCTCCTGCGAACCCGAGACGTTGTTATCTGAATATGTGTTTTAATGCGAGATGAGTAAAGCTTAGAATGCTATGGTAGGTACAGTCTGGCTCAGAACGTACAGGGTTGGCAACAAATGTTTCCATTAAGTTGTTTCCATGGTTAATATGGTTGTAAACAAATGTTTGCAACCATGGTTTGCAAGGTCAGACAATATTTAGTCGCCGGCAAATGCAGAGTAACTAAGTCATACACGGATTTAGGTTCGAGTCTTTTCTGTGGACATGCCAAAAGTTAAGGGCTACAAAGCTTAATTTTGGATTGGACCAGTAACCCGCATAAACAGTGTCTCCGTTTCTATAAATCCCTGTAATAAAAACATAGCTAACATACACATAAGCCGTTAACTATTGACCACAGGAGGGACGACTTTTGTTTTTTCAACTAAGTATCACCCAACTACTTAATACGAGATACTCGCGTTCGTGTAAAAATGGCAGGATAAAGCGTATATAACAGAAATAAATTAATAATTTTCGTTACATTGAAATCTGGCAAGCATGGCACTGCCTCGCGGTCTCCAGTGATGCTACCTGCATCTGCAGACAGACAGTATCGGCAGTTGGGGCGACACGGTGAATATGGCGGGCCGCGCCTCGAGGTCGTGTTTCATGTAGCGCTCGCCGAGGTTCGCCGAACACACCAGTGTGTCACGACACTGCACTGCCCGGCGGGTAGTAACCTGTATCACAATTGACAAACAGTACCTGCAGTTGGGGCGACACGGTGAATATGGCGGGCTGCGCCTCGAGGTCGTGTTTCATGTAGCGCTCGCCGAGGTTCGCCGAACACACCAGTGTGCCACGACACTCCACTGCCCGGCGGGTAGGAACCTGTATCACAATTGACAAAGAGTACCTGCAGTTGGGGCGACACGGTGAATATGGCGGGCTGCGCCTCGAGGTCGTGTTTCATGTAGCGCTCGCCGAGGTTCGCCGAACACACCAGTGTGCCACGACACTCCACTGCCCGGCGGGTAGGAACCTGTATCACAATTGACAAAGAGTACCTGCAGTTGGGGCGACACGGTGAATATGGCGGGCTGCGCCTCGAGGTCGTGTTTCATGTAGCGCTCGCCGAGGTTCGCCGAACACACCAGTGTGCCACGACACTCCACTGCCCGGCGGGTAGGAACCTGTATCACAATTGACAAAGAGTACCTGCAGTTGGGGCGACACGGTGAATATGGCGGCCTGCGCCTCGAGGTCGTGTTTCATGTAGCGCTCGCCGAGGTTCGCCGAACACACCAGTGTGCCACGACACTCCACTGCCCGGCGGGTAGGAACCTGTATCACAATTGACAAAGAGTACCTGCAGTTGGGGCGACACGGTGAATATGGCGGGCTGCGCCTCGAGGTCGTGTTTCATGTAGCGCTCGCCGAGGTTCGCCGAACACACCAGTGTGCCACGACACTCCACTGCCCGGCGGGTAGGAACCTGTATCACAATTGACAAAGAGTACCTGCAGTTGGGGCGACACGGTGAATATGGCGGGCTGCGCCTCGAGGTCGTGTTTCATGTAGCGCTCGCCGAGGTTCGCCGAACACACCAGTGTGCCACGACACTCCACTGCCCGGCGGGTAGGAACCTGTATCACAATTGACAAAGAGTACCTGCAGTTGGGGCGACACGGTGAATATGGCGGGCTGCGCCTCGAGGTCGTGTTTCATGTAGCGCTCGCCGAGGTTCGCCGAACACACCAGTGTGCCACGACACTCCACTGCCCGGCGGGTAGGAACCTGTATCACAATTGACAAAGAGTACCTGCAGTTGGGGCGACACGGTGAATATGGCGGGCTGCGCCTCGAGGTCGTGTTTCATGTAGCGCTCGCCGAGGTTCGCCGAACACACCAGTGTGCCACGACACTCCACTGCCCGGCGGGTAGTAACCTGTATCACAATTGACAAGCAGTACCTGCAGTTGGGGCGACACGGTGAATATGGCGGCCTGCGCCTCGAGATCGCGTTTCACGGAGCGCTCCCCAAGGTTCGCCGAACCCACGAGAGTGCCCCACGGCACCCCACTGCCCGGCGGGTAGTACCTGAAAATCATCAACCTGTTGTATGCCGGCGAAAAAATAAACAATAACATTGTTTGTTATTTGCCCGGAGATCTCCCGGCCCGGGAGATGACGGCTTAATTAACCATCAAGAAAGCATACTTGAACCGACCTATTGCTGGAGAAGCAGTGTTCTCGTTTCGGAGCGCTGCGCCGAAATAGTTAATAATTAACCTGGATTTTTCTAGCTTGATTAAAATTGACAGACGCCAAACTGACGTAACTCGAGGTGCTACCACCGTTATGCAAACTATCGATATTGTTATTGGGAAATGTAATGGTATATTGAAATATAAGTTTACAGTATAAATTTCCAGATATAATTTATTCAACATCTGCCGTGTCACTTTCTGACTCTGACGAACAATCTTGCACAATTTATAACTACTTTGTTATCGGCATGTCATTACACACGCTCCTGTCCATCTTCCCTTCCCTATCTTCCATTATTATTTGTTTCGTGTGTTTATATTATTTGAATTATTTCATCGTTTTTTTTATCGATAACCCTCACCTCTAGAAATGCAAGCGTATTGAAACGACATTGTAATGACGTTCACTTAAGGATCAATATTACGTAGTGTTTTATATTAGCTAGACTTTTTAGAATAGAATGGACTAGAAAAACATTTATTCAGAAATATATTGCACTACATGAAAAAATATACAAGAAAGAACATAAAGTAAAGAAGTAGCATATTTCAAATTATAACACAGAAAGAAAAAAAAAGAAGTTATACCTAATTGGTGCTGCTGTAGGTATGCTGTTACGGTGGCTACATAAGGACACCCCTCAGCATATGCTGTGGCATACATATACCACAGTGCTGGTCTTCCTTGGGGCCCGGGCCGGAAGATAACTCAGAATTTTTTTTTGATTTTAAGTCGATAATAATATCCGCATATTAGATGTGATTTAATTTTTACAAGCAATAACTTTGGATTATTATGAATTTTGCTTACCGCCTTAAAAAATTACATGGTATCATGAAATTATCTGTCATTCTAATCAAGTTAGAAAAAACCCCGTATAGCTGACCTACAAAACTAGAGAGCAGAAATAAAATACGTGAGAAACCTAAGATAGGTATGATAAAAAAAGTTTCTCAAAACTTATTATTTTTTAGACAAAAAAAGAAAATGCTACATATGTCAATTTTCTTTTGATACCAAAGCTGACGCATTTCATACCCTGCTAGAGGAACATCCCACTGGTTAGGTACGTACTCCAAAGCTAGAACTTTCTGAACCAGTAATAAGGCAGGTTGTAAATAACCTGTCTTTTGGATCGCAGTATACTTACTCGTATTATTGTAATAAAGTATTACCATAAACCCTTTGCATGGAATGTCCAGTCTGGTCGTTCATACTCCAACATTTGAACTCTATTTGTTTGATTCGATGCCTCCACTCTATTCCAGAACCTGAAATATCAAAAATAGGTCGTTTAGGACACTTACATGGTTTACCTAGCTTATAATTCATTACTTTCGTTTCGTTTTAAAGTTTAGGTACCTTTTGTGGGGGTACTTCCATTTATGTTTCCATCTCACCTAGAAATGCTAGATGGAAATTAAATTCCATGTGTTCTGCCTATCCTCATATATATTTACTTATATTTTTTTGATTTTATATAGGCCACTCATAACCATCATGGTCTAGTTTGTTTGGAATGTTTGGATTCCCTCAGGATTGGAAGTTGGTTAGGTAGTCGCTTTTTAAAACTAGTGCCTGCGCCAAATCTTGACATTATTTGTCAAAGCGGACCCCAGGCTCCTTTTTTTATACCACGTCTGTGGCAAACAAGCGTGCGGGAATTATAATTAATTAATTTAAATCCTTTCCTTAGAGCACAAACGGGAAAAAAGCTAGGAGGATGATAGGTTTTACATTACTATTAATACTCACTTTCTCGCTATCAAGGAATACGCGTGAGGGATGCCTCCCGCGGGCCCTGCGGCACCCATAAATCCGTTTGCCTGAAAAATATAAAAATGTATATATTTATGAAAACAAAAATTGATCCCTTAAAATTGGGACAGTTTTCAGCAATACTAATAGTAGTCATGATTCAGGATAACAAAAAGATATTTCATAAAACAGTGTTTAAAATTTTTGGTTTTTCCTATTCTGAATCAAAAGCACTCTTGCTCCTGATAAATAAAAAAATGTCCCCATCCCCATTTTTTTTAATTCCCCTGTGAAGTTTTTTTTCTTATATATATTTTTCCCATTGTGGGAATAATATATGGAAAAATGAAGACATTTTTAAAAATATTTCGCCAGGCTACTTCTATTGATTCTAATAGTAGCCTGGCATTTTCATTCAAATTGTATTTTCTTTGTAATAATGAATATTCTCATGTGGCAACATAATACACTGTTCCTTTTATCTGGAAACTCCACATTTTAAGTGCTAGAATAACAAAGAGAACAAACAAACACTCACATTGGGATGAGCCATCAACAAACTAATGTTTGCTTTGCATGCCTTTAGCAGAGTGTCAGCATAGTCTCCAGTCAAGTTGAAGTAGCCGGTAGCCAGTTGGATGAGGGAATCCGGGGGAGCAGAGCTTAGTAGGCCTTGTGTTACTCGTTCATCTTGCCGCACATCAAACTCACCCATTTGTATTAGAGGAAATACCCATGTATCTTTTTGCGGATCTGCAACTTAACATTTTAAATTTAAAACACGAGATGTAAGTAATCTATTAAAGAATTGTGTAATTCCAGTGCTAATACTCAAGCAGTCTTAAAATACATAGCAGAGATTTCAAAAATATTCTCCATGTTTAATCATATCTTTACCATCCTATACAAACAATATCAATTTAAGAGTTTTCTTTTTTGTGAAGGTAAATCAATTTATTGGGGTTAAATAATTTAAAATTGAAAGGCACAAGGAAAATGAAGTAGATATTAGTATTGGCATACAATATTTTTGGTGAAGTAGAAGAGTGCGGAATAGACTGAATACTTATAACTACTTATAAAATACTTCCAAAATCAGATAAGTGACAATTGATCTCCATCACCTATATAATTTTGGAAGTATACTAATAATTTGTTTTATTAAAAACCCATGATTACCACTAGACAAAGTAGTTGAATCTTGTTTGTCCTTCCATCTCTGGATGAAGTTGATTATCTTCTCATGTACTTCCTGGGTCACAGCCTCTCTTGAAGCATATTTATTTTGGATGTAACCTTCCTTCACACATTTTTTGCTGTATTTACTCATTTCATCTGCAAAAATAAGACCAATTTTTCTTAAAGTTGGAGCTTATGAGAATGTCATAAACAGCCAGTTGCATTTTGAAGATTAAGAAAACCATTTATGCAAGTAAAATATATGTACAGTCTTGGAGCTATTAGAATGGTTTTCTGCCTAGATAAGAGTGCTTTTCTGTATAAATTGACATAAATTTTAACAGTGTCTTTTGTTGCTATCTTGTACAGGACTATCAACAGTATCAACCTAATGGCATATATTTTACATGTAGTTTTTTTGATTTTTAACTAAGAAATATCATCAGTCCAAATTGACAAATTTCAAAAAACGGGGTTTACTCCATGAAGTAAGGATAAGATGAGCTGGCAATACACATATACAAAGATGTGTGAAAGAGATTAAGCGTAGATAATAACATATGTGGTACTGAGATACAATATGTCATCTCCTGTCCCTTGTCATGTGTGTCACCAAAACATCATAGATGAATAGGCTTAATTTAAATTTTGCGCTAATGTATATACAGCATGACTAACTATGAGATGTCAGAATCGTGTTTATGGATGTATCAGTCTTCTGATCATCTCAATTATATGCAGCTTATCATAACTCTATCTCTTTTTTTGGCATTCACTAATCCTCCTTCTATAGGATCCTCTTTCTACACTACACTCAATAAAAGAAAAAATGGTTTTGTTACTATCTAAACTTTAATGAAAGCATTGTAACTTTCATCATCAGTTTATTGGAATTATTAATACATTTGTTATAATTTCAGTCCCTGTTGTTGTGTAGGGTTTAAGGAGTAGCTTGTAAGAGCAAGGTAGTAAAAAATACAGATCTGAAGATTGTTATAAATGTTATATAGACTATAAAGTTGCTATGTCCATGATTAAATAAAAACCTTTTGAAACAAACTGAACATAAAAACCATGTAACCAAAAAAGAAACAAAACCATTAATAACTTACATAATCATACCTATGAGTTCACAATAAAAATCTGCCAAGTCCGCATCCCGAATTTCAATATACCGGTCTTGTCTTCTCTGAAAGTAATCATTTGAACAGTTGGCCCCACTCAGCAGTACCGAGTCGTCAGCTATGTACAGTTTCATATGCTGTAGACCCACAATCTCATTATATCGAGCAGGGAGAGCTTTAGACCAGGGGCCATGCAGCCGAGGCGTTTGATATAACGAGATATTGCACTGTTCTGGGACACTCGTCAGGAATTCTTGTAACAGACTCCGTGAGTTCATCTCCCCTCGTGTTCCTCGCTGATAGTCCAATAAAATACTCAATTTCAATTCTTTATTCTGCATCATATTCTCCTTTGTCACATTTAACAAATCCTTTTCCATAGTGCCTGTTCCTATATATAAACTCGCGACTGATATTCGACGATTAGCTGTTTTAAATCTTTCATACAAAGAATCGTAAAATTTCCTCGGATCGGTTATTATATTAATTTTAGAAGCATTCACTGCGAAGCACGGCGCTACGCTGTATAACCAGTTGAAGTATTGTAATTCAGCTGCTTTAAATCTTAAAGTTAAGTTACCGTTGATCAACATATTTGTTTTATTTGTGTTTTATAATCATTAGTGGGAATTATTTACAAAATAAGCATGAAATTCTTAGGAATGTAAAATAAAATCTGCTTGTCAAAAACATATGACTGTCATGTCTATGACAGCTATGAAGCAAGCAAAAACCGGTAATTATCGTAATACAACACAGACTTATAATAAATATTTGTACTCTAAGTAATACAATATCGAAATTGCAGTGAATTGTAAAATTAAATAAATTAAAATTAAATTGCTGTATTCATCCTGCAGAGTTCGAATACCCATAATATCACCGTGTAACTGACCCCATTAGTTACTTTTTAGCCTTCCCGCTTTTAAGCTTTTTCTTTACATTTTTAAGGATCTATAATTGACCGAGTGAATTAGTGAAACGAAGGTCTCTGCTTCAGCTTCGACAAAAATGTTTTCGTATGTCCAGATTTCCGGATTTCCGTTTGTTCTCGTATACAGGTCGCAATTCTCAACCGATTCTCGTGAAATTTTGTAAGCAGGTTCGATAGTTATATAGAACTGTGTATATAGAATTTTTTTGTCGAGACGGTTTTTAGAAATTTCCAAAAACAAGTTTTTTATCAATGATTTTGTAAGTTTCTGCGGGCGAATTTCGGTTTGTTCTCCTCTACAGCAGTGCTACCGCGAACGGCATTCGAAATTTTCCCTCTCTGTCGCACTTGCAAGTTTGCACATAAGTGAGACAAAGAGGGACAACTTCGTTTGTGGTCCGCGGTAGCCCCTCAGGGGAGCTAAGATGATCGCGTATATGTCCGACCATATAGCATTCGTCCCTCTCGCACTTACATACTGACAGTAAGGGACGAATGCTATATGGTTGGACATATACGCGATCATCTTAGCCCCTCAGGTCGCATTTCTCAACCGATTCTCGTGAAATTTTGTGAGCAGGTTAGATAAATATACAGTTTTTTTTGTCGAATAATTTATTATTATTAATAAAAATATATATTTGTTCAACGGTTAATTCTCCTCCATGCAGGTCGCATTTCGCAAACGATTCTTGTGAAATTTTGTGAGCGGGTCCGGTAATTATATAGAATTTCTTGTAGAGTCAGTTTTGGAAATTTTCAAAAACAATTTTTATTTCAAAGGTTTTGTATATGTTTCTGCGTCCGAATTTCGGTTTGTTATCCTCCATATATTATTGTACCATGGTTATCCTCTACACTCTACAGATTGCATTTCTCAACCGCTTCTCGTGAAATTTTGTTAGCAGGTTCGGTATCCAGGTATAATGTGTATTCGACGGATGAAATAAAGTAAACGGGTTGTCGACTGATCAAGAGAACATTCGAATCGAAACTCGCTTTGTTACTTTTGTTTTGACATTGATAGCCGCCCTGGGGTTACTAGATTATTAAATCTAGTCCTAGTCATTGGGTATTCATAATTCTGTGCCTCTAGTGGAAAAGGGTTAAACTCGAGTTTATCCAAATGATGGATTTTGCTACTCCATCGTTTGTTTTGACTCTCGTAGTCCTACGTGCCTTAGTTGCTGAGATAACGATTGTGTAAAAGGCTTAAAGTTCGTCAAAAATTACAACTACCTATTATGTTCAAAACGGTTTATTTTTATTTTATCTTCTTAAGTAAAGTGGTAATTTACAATCGTGTTATGAAAAAGGGTTGAAGTCTAGTTTAATCTTGGTGTACAAACAACATTTCGTATGAAAAGCAGTGTAAAAATATTAAAGTATACTTAGATCCACTTACAGTATGGGGTCTAATTCGTGAATAATGGTTCAAATTGTCTTTGATCCATTATTCTTAAACTACTTTCAGATTATATTTCGTGTATAGAGATTTAATATTACTTTTATCATTTTTCACAATCAATATTATCCAATTCCATTCCATGGAAATAGTTAATGTTAACATTAATCTCTTTTCGTAAGTATACCACTTTTAGTTGCTAAGATTAGCTAAAGTAAACTTTGACCGCTTTTCACATATAGTAGCCTATATAATTTTACGTAAATTACGGAAAATGTTGAAAGTCGATAGGATGAGCGCTGGAGGGATCGATGGCGCGGATCGTGAATCACCATCAGTCGCGCCTCCTCCACGTTTGGATGTGTACGTGGAAGTAGCAGTGTAGTTTAACCATTTTACACATAATGAAATGGAGCATTCATTTTGGATTATACTGTTAGATATTGGAACAAACTTTACTTTTGTCCCGTAATAAGATATTGCTTTGATTTTATTGTTTTTTCGTCATTTATTGAATAAAGATTAAGTAGGTAGGTACCTTTGTATATAGGAAAGTGATTGTTATAAGCTTTTCTAATTAAGCTAGTAAAAAACTAAAACTCTTTGGAACACAGGAAATTACCCTAACAAATGAAAAAAAACTAATAGAACTGACAACTGGCTAATAATCGAAAATGTAAACAATAACAAAAAATGTATTATATATTTACTTTGTTTTGAAATCTTAAAAAGGCTTTTGACACGTGTTTTTGTTTCCACACTAGTAAATACCTTGGAGAGCATAGGCATTACAGATATTCTACTGTCTGTTCTAAGTAGCTACCTTCATAACCGCAGTCACAAAATTGAAATAGGGAAATATCTTAGCAAATAATGTGACGTTAACTCTATGGTGACCCTCAAGAGAGTGTTCTGGGGCCTACAGTCTTTCTATTTTTAGTTAATATCTCTGTGACATGAACATTGTTGGGGGTTTACTTACACTGATGATACCGCAATAGTATTCACTGGAAATTACTGTTAAAAGTTCGAAAACCTACAGAAGTTGGACTTGCAAACGTTGCTCGTTCGTTGTAAGCTTACCTGCTCACACTTAACGTAACCAAAACAAACTACATCTGTTTCACTAACTACAAAAGAACTCAACCTGACTCAATTTTTTCAATTAAGATCCATACATGAGCTACATCTTAATTGAAAAACTGATTCAAACTGGAACAGCTCTGTTATTAAAAAGGTTAAATTTAATAAATATTTAGGTATCATGATCGATCAACGTCTTACTTGGTACTAACACACAGAGCTGATAATCTTCAGAACGCGTAAATTAATATGGATCTTTAAGAACCTAACACATGTTGTTTCTAAAAGTTTTCATAACCAAATGTCTTTAACTCTCGCGCAATCGGTCCCCAAAGACCAAATTTCTAGAGTTGGAAAGAGGTCACTGCTGTCAGAGGGCTGTACTACGAGGATAAGTAGTACAAGTCATCTTGAGGAGGTACAAAATATTTATATACAAACCTGAGACTACGGAAAAAAGAAAAAAACTAAATAAAATCCCCACATCGGTAACTATCTCTGCATTTGCAGAAAGACAGTACGCTGCGCAGTCAACCAAGTTATACAATATAGTAACTAAATAGATTAGCATTTTCCCCGGCACCTATAAAGAACTAGAAACTAAAATAATGAATTGAATTAAATCAAAAAAACTACATAGAATACTTATTGTTAGATATCGTCTAGACTCATGTACTTATCATCACGATCCCTATTATTTTTAGTTCGCTAAATTGTTTCTTTACACAACACAAAAGTTAAAAATTATGTTAGCATGACTAGATAAACTGCAACTTAACCTTTTTACACAATGTCCCCTTTTGTGGAAAAAGGTAAAAGTTTTTTTTGTAAGTCAATATCTGCGTTATTGTGGCAACATATAAGTTAATTACTTAAATAATACATTTTAAGTTCAACCTTTACACTACTTAAAATAAAAATAAATTGTAAACATTTTTTTATAAGTGCAGAGAAAAACAAATTTTAAACGTTTTTGGCCCTACTGTAAAATTTGATTTTTTGAGTTTAACCCCTTTACACTAGAGGCACAGAATTGGATCTTTTTTATAAAGTCAGATTTTGGTAATGATAAAAAACTCATTCACGAGGTCAACAGCTCACAGAGCCACTAGTAGGTAGGTTGTGTTAATTGGTAAGTATGTAGAATGCTTGGATTACCTATCCATCATATACCATATTATTTTGTTACCTACTTACTGTTATTTTGTTACTACCTAGTGGTTAACTATCTCTTATTTCTTTCGTCTTTCGAAATTGATTTAAGCTTAATTAAATTCAGAAGTGATATAAGTAATACAAGTCAAATGTTAAAATGTTATAATATTTATTATACACATCAAGGCAAATTACATCTTGTATTTAATAATATCGTATAATGGTCATGAAACCTACGAATATTCATTGTGAATCAAGACTATATTTTCCCTCAAGTACTTGTCCATGTTCAATGCCATAATAAATAGTGTTGTCTTTGATGTACGCCCATGACATTCGTTTAGATGAAAAATGAACTCCAACTTCTCCATTTTTCGACAATGTTATTGCGCCGGCAGTATTATTTAAACGGGCGGTCATTTCTAAAACAAATTAAATTATCGACTATACATCCACTAATCATCATCCGTCGTCTACCGGTCCCTGGGATTCCCAGCTCATTACAAAAGAATGCTATTGTTTATTTTTTTCGCCGGGAGACGTCGGCTTAATAAACTAGTACTAGTAGTGATGTGATACTTATTATTTACTTACACCTGTATGTGCAATAAACGTATTGAGTATACAATTCTACTTTACCATTAACAGCATTCCGCGTTGCTACATCAGGATGAGTTCCATCTCTCATACGATTTATTATACTGTGCGCTAAACAGAATTTAAGAATTGTCTCTCCATGACCTGAAAATTCCAACTGAGTATAAGCAAAACAAAAACTTTACAAAAGGAGACTAATATTAAGTGTTTATTGCCTGTGGTTGATACGCCGCCCACATTGTCGTCGGCATAAGTTCCACTGCCAATTTGCGGCGTATCTCCAATCCGACCAACAGCTTTTCCACTCATTCCTCCAGTGCTGGTGGCTACAGCTACATGGCCTTTAGCATCAATCGCAACTGCTCCAACTGTACCCACGCCACCCTAAAACCAAAGATATATTTTGGTAGGACTCAATAACTCCACGTCAAAGTAACGATTTAAAAATTTTCGTCCTGAGATGTGCAATCATAATATAGGTACATTTATAATTACCTCATCTGCTACTCCGATTTCCGTCCTGGTATAATCACCGTCTTTTAATATTTTGTGTAGAGCAGCTTTGGCATTTTCAGATATCAAAGACTCTGGTGCTACTGGTTTAAAGCCCTGAAATGGTATGCTTTTGAAAAACTGCTTTCAGTAGGCTTGTTTGCTATCGGCTAACATGTTATTTTCCGACCCTAGAGAGACTATCTTGCATCTCTTTTTAATTTGTGTTGTTTATGTACCTTGCTGGCGATTTCTTTTTACACATTTTATGTTTTCGTCTAGATCGGATCAGCTGGTGGCTAGGGAGAGATAACCACCTACAATACGCTCAGGCAAACAAATAAAATGTCTCAAAAAGAGGTACATAAACAACACAACGTAAAAGAGATGCAAGATTTCTTGTAAAAACAATATAAAGATACCTTTTCCAGGGCGAATAATTTAGCACCTTCAGCGCCTAGTAAGCTATGAGGCGAGTCAGTTAAAACCTTGCGTGCAATGCTTATTGGATGCAAGAAATCTTTAATTAAAGTAACAGCACCAACATCCAGATTTTTACCACACATAATGCTTGCTTCCATTTCGACCTCCCCGCGGAGATTTAAAACGGAGCCATAACCTGCAAATGAAACTTACTTATTAGAATTTTAGCTTCGTCTTTACGTCACGCATCCTTGAAATCAGTTGAGTTGACCGAGTTGGATCATAGCTGGTTTGATAGTGCAATGCGTTGTATGGGAACATTGCACTTTGTGACTATGCGCTCAAACTTGGTACAGTTGATCCTTAGGTGGTGTTGAGTGAAGTCAGACCGGGAGCCACCGCGCATTTAGTGGGTGGGAGGGGGCTAATTTTGAAGCTGGTGCGCTTTGTTTGAATCCATATTTCTCTAAAACTACACATGTTATGGAGTCCAATCTATCATTTTCGGATAAATTAAAGATGGAAAGCTTGTTTCTGGGATAAAAATAATGCACTTTAGAACAAAAAATTAAAACAATGGGTAAGAGACAAAAGTCTTGTGCAACTTTTTTCATTTCTACCTCATTTATTTCAGCTAGTCAGCAATTGATAAAACAGCCAAAAAAAAATAAGATTAAGCGGGGCGATCGGCGTATTTTATATCTTAGACGGGCATGGAACTAATTCGAGCAAACGTAACATATTGTAGGTAAAGCATCCTTGGCAGATCAGATATTATTATTATTGGACGTTTTACAATTTTTTAATAAATACGTATTTGTACATGCTTTTACTTCGCGAAGATTAGAAATTATATAATAACATTTTATTCACTAACACTACATTCTGAATAGAGAAGTTATATTATTACCTAAACTTCAATTGGAATGGACGGTAGGTACCGATTCTAGCACACACATTTAACAAACATGTAATTTTACCTGATTTATGTTTTTTTTTTTTCAAAATTGTGAGTGGTACATTATTTACACCGACTTGAATAACATGAAACGCAATAAACAATAATAATAAATATTGGCATTTTATTATTATTATTGTTAATTGTGGGCCTTCTTTACCGCCTCGACCAGTATTGATCTATTGTGGCAGCCCTTAAAGTTCTTTGCTTATACCCGTTGCTTTCAGGAATTTCCAG
Source organism: Epiblema foenella (assembly GCA_963556455.1). NCBI lineage: Eukaryota > Metazoa > Arthropoda > Insecta > Lepidoptera > Tortricidae > Epiblema > Epiblema foenella. The sequence continues at coordinate 13,939,316 of OY747106.1, forward strand.
ATTCTTTGGGTCGCAATCTGTTGTATCTCCTCTGGGGGCATGATGTGCTTCCCTATGTAGATACTTCTTTTGCACATAAGTGGTCCACAGGAGCAGAGGATATGGATGGCAGTTTCCTCCGACTCTTGGCAGAACTTGCATGCTGCACTTTGTTTTATGCCCATTTGTGTTAGATGTTTGTTAAGTTTGCAGTGACCAGTGAGTATTCTTGTCACTACGCTGGTTTTGTGTCTTTTGAGTTCTTTAGACAACTTGGCATTGCAGCCTTTTATTAAAACATTTGATTGTTTTAATCCTTTAGTGAACTTCCACAATCTATAGCTTCCGATTTATTGCTTAGCAGAGAGCTTACTTTGTCTTTGGTGATCCCACAGAAAGGTTCTGGGCCGATGAAAGGTGTATCTGCACCCTTCCTAGCGAGTTTGTCTGCTACCTCGTTTCCGTCAATATCGGAGTGACCCGGTACCCATCTAAGTATTACTTTACTGGATTTTGCCAGGTCATTAAGGTTATCTTTACAGTTCTGGACTATTTTAGAGTTCGACTCTAGAGATGCTAGTGCCAGCTGGCTAGCCTGGCTGTCGAAGTTGATGTAGATGTGTTGGTTTCTTAGGTTTCTATCAAGATTAATCTCCGCACATTTGTTAATGGCGAAGATTTCGGCTTGAAAGATTGAGGCTTCTCTGCCCATGCTGACGTTGGTTTTGGTCTCTCACCGTAAATCCCGCAACATACATCACCTTTCTTTGAGCCGTCCGTATACCATATGTGGCTCCCCTCCTTGAAGTACATTTGGTCGTTTGTCCATTTGTCTCTTGGCGGTATTTCCACGATATACAGTTTGTTGAAGTTTTGTATAGTATGCATGTTATCAGTTGGCATGTTTTGAGGGAATCCGGGTATTTCACATATTTTGGTATGCCCCCTGATACTCCTCCAGATGAGTCTTATAGACTTCCCAGGACGTTTCTTTTGGGTTTCTTCGTGTGTTTGGTTCCTGCTCTAATGGACCCTTTACACTGAACCTAACATGTTTGTGGTCCGCCATTGAGTTTTCGCTACTTACGTGCCAATTTCCGAGGCATTTAGCTACCTTTTCAGTAGCGAAGATTATGTCTAATACTTCTTGTTTAGCCCTAGTAATGAAGGTTGGCGTGTTTCCCCTATTTTAAAAGTGCAGACAATTAGTAAAAATGAAATCTGAGAGTAACTCAACACGTTTGTTGATTCCGGTGTTCCCCCCTATGGTTCACACCGACTTCATGTTATACTTAAATTAAAGCTAATTAAACATGCTGTAACTTTATTTCTTATAACTTTTGTCATAAGATGAGCGGTTTTGCCAATATTTTGTTGCGAACTGTGCTTTTATCATGAGTTTGCATGACCGTACTCGCTAGCGACTACGTAAAGGATTTAGTATGCCGATTCTTAGTTCTATTGCGTAACCGCCAGGGGCGCTGTACTTTTGCCCATACAAATTTTTACGCAGTCGCTAGCGAGTATGATCATGTAAACTCATGGTAAAGGCACTGGAATAAAACTTGAAACTGTTCAATTGCAGAAAAATATCTGCTGTGTTCGTTGTGCCATAACTCCCTATAATATTTATGGAGCTGAAATTTAGCCTAAACTGTTGCAAATTTCATATACTTATAAAATACATAACTTTTGTTACACACAAATACAGAATTCATGACAAAACCAATTCTACCTATTATAGGTACATTGTTTTTGGGTAAAAGAGTTATTACATTCATAGTTTTTACATTGAAACAATCGCCAAGAACATGTGGATATTTGTTTTTTTTAGTTATATGGGAATTAACAGGGTATTATTTCATCTGTGTATTGCTATTAATATCATTAAAATTGATAAACTATGAAATTATTACAGTTTATGTAGTACGGTATCTGAGATACGAGAAAGTGTAACTATGAATAACTTTTTTATGTGCTCGGATACGACATTCTTTCGTTAAAAAGTATTTTAAAATACCATAAATGTATCGAATTCAGTGTTTGCGTAGCATACGACATGTATTAGTATAAGTTAAATGTATAAATCAAGAAAAAAAATAGATACGAGGTTTTTCTTTTAAATAATGGTTTTACTCTGTAAATATAAAAGTGGTTGTGCTTTTACCTGATTTTATAGCTTTTTCTTTAGTATTATGCACCCAAATAGGCACATAAAAGGCTTTAGGTGACTGGGGCATATTCGAGGGGCCATTGCATATTATGCATAGTTTAAAATAACTGTACCAAGTTTAAGTGCATAGTCACAAAGTGCAAGTTGTCGTGCACTATTACCCTAGCTATCAATGTAAATTGCTCAAAAAGCCACTATACCTTTTAATAATAAAGTTCAAAATCAATTAACATTCTTTAAAGAAATTCGATCAAAAGAATTTCAACTGTACACATTTAAATATGTTAAACGGGTCACTCACGTCTTTCAAGGCCGAATATCGCTCGACATGTTTCATTTGCCTGAGCCAGTGAGTCTCAGACATATTGAAATGTAATAAACTGTTCACCTTTTTTACATATTTATAATTGTTACCTACCTACACATTTGTACCTACATTTTACAAATGTTGTGGTCTTTATTAAACAAGAAAAATAAAACAGTTATCAACAAACCAGCATTGAAATTCTCGTCCAACTCCATAGAAACGACGGCAGCCTCTACTGCCTCTATAGCGGTACCACCATTTTCAAGAACTCTATGACCGGCAGACACAGCTACTTTAATCCCATCCAGTTTACCTTGCACACGGTTTTGGGGAATATCTCCTGCTCCACCATGTACAATAATTATTGGCTTCATTTTTATTGAGTAAACAGCAGTGCAGAACACGAACAAGTGAATTATGAAGTGAAAAATCATACAACACTCCTATCGTTATCAAAGATAATATATAAATAGGACTTTGTATACAGAGGGGCTAAGATGATCGCGTATATGTCCAACCATATAGCATTCGTCCCTTACTGTCAGTATGTAAGTGCGAGAGGGACGAATGCTATATGGTCGGACATATACGCGATCATCTTAGCCCCCCAGATGTTTGTACAAGATATAAATTGTTGTTGAGTAAATAACTGATGTTTACACGTGTGTAATATTGCTAAGAGACAGATAAATGCATTTTAATCAATATTCGTTCAATACCAGTCACGAAACTTTACTATCACAAAGAATAATAGAATAAAAACAATATTTGCAATTTTAAGTTTTCACCGATTTATTTGACGTAATGACAAATTGACATAACTTTCTAAACAAAATATCGATATCGATAGTCTTTTGATCACCTAGTGATGCTGCGAGACTCAGATATCAATCGGTCTGTAGCAGTGTGTAAGCGACTTAAAATATTCTGAATGAAACGAGCTCATACGAGTGAATGTTGGTTTGGTTTGACAGAAAAGTGAATGGAATAATCGTATTGTGCCGTCCCTTTCACTCTCCTGTTATTCACTATATGAGTGAGAGGAACAGCGCGATACGAAGTTCAGATTTTGAAGTTCGGAGTAGTCCCTCAGAACAGAATCAACAGAAAGAAAAATGGTGGCTGATGGTTTGTGAAACAGTAATGCTAAGGCATACGAAACGCAAAATAAAAATGTTTTAAGTATAATTATTAGTTGAAATTATGTTAAAATGTCGACTCCTGCATCTGAACGAAAATATGGAGCTCAAAAGATACGTCTCACAAGTAAGAAAGTTTAAATATTCGAATTACTTCCGCACCTCGGCACGGTGTGAATATTTTACCTTTCGTTACAAATGTTACAAATCACCTACCAATCTTTTTGTTTTCAGTTGTTTGTGCAAGGAACTTGGCCAGGAGAGATCTTTTTCGTAAGTGAACATTAATATTCCTACTATTGTTATCAGTATGTAAATGGAGGTCTCCTCAAGGTCTGAGAAATAGATGGCTGTGTGCTGTTTGGCTCATATTAACACGAATTGACGTGTGAACATATTTGTTCCCAAGATAATCTCGTCGTTTGGTTATAAAAGCCTCATACTGTATACTCTTAGATCTAAATATTGATACTTAATGTGTTGTTGTTGTTGTGAATCTTTATCCATGATTTATATGTTTATGTGTCGTAGGAATGCCAGATCCTTTTGCCAAAATATCAGTCAATGGAAGTGCCCAGGTATATTCAACAAATGCAGTGAAAGCAACCCTGGATCCAAAATGGAATACACATTATGATTTATATCTTACAAAGGCAGATGGAATCACAATCAGGTATCGGTTTCTTATAATAACTTATTAATCCAAAGTATTTTTGGTACAACATACAATACAAAACTCTTTATTGCTCACCAAGTAAAACAAAACATGAAACTTGACCTAGATATAAACTAGAGATCTCAACAATGTATCGCAAGAGTTTTATTTTCTGGCAGCATTTGTTGATGTTAAAATAGAACAACTATTCTAAAAATGAGCTTTGTTGAAGGCACTGGCTCAAGCTCCTCATTAGGGTAGAATCATTTATCTACTCAAAAACTGCCTCTCAGAATCATTAGCTTATATGTTTTATAATAGACTATTCTGTCTTTCTAGAACACTAGCTACTTTTATTGCAGTTAGAAAAAAATTGCATCAAAAAAATACAATTCTTCCTTTTATTGCAGATTCATCGTTTTTTATTTTGAAATTACATCTTTTAAAGCTTTCTCAAAGTTTATGTATTTCATTGTGTGTTTTTGTAATTGTTAATTAATATTTATATATAAGTTACAATTACAAAGGAAAATAATTACATTGTTAACATAATAATTACATTGTGTTGTTTTGGTCATTTTTTTCAGTGTATGGAACCAGAGGAAAGTGCAAAAAAGACAAGGATCTGGGTTCCTTGGCTGTGTTCGTATCCAGCCATCAACAGTGCACAAACTAAAAGACACTGGCTGTGAGTCACACTTCATACTTATAGCTTGTTATTAATATTGTCTTGGTGTTGTTGGTGGTGTATACTTACATAGAATGTTAATTTTCTTAGTATATTGTTATACTTATTAGTCATGGTTTAGCATGTGCCAGTCACCAACTGAGTGCCTCTTTATTATTATGTATATTATGTACTCTTAATTTTACATTACTTGTGCAAAGGTTTGCTACCTCATTTTGTTTCTGAATATTCTACCACAAAAAAAATCTTAAATACTTAGTACCTATTATGAAACATTTGATTACATATTATTAATAATAAGAATTTATTATAAATGTGAGAGTTTGTGAGGATGTTTGTTCCTCTCTTACACTAAAATCACGAAACAGATTTTTATTAAGCATTGAATAAGTGATAGGTACATACAGCTTACACAACAGAGTAGTTGTACATATCTGTTATAATATCCTCCAATACGTTTTTAGTTATTTACGATGTGTACGTCACATTATAATAGATTGTTGATTAACTAATAAATTTCCTTCCTTTACTATATGATTATTATTCTTGAGTCCATCGCATTATGATTATTATTATTATTATAGTCACATACGAAATATTTCTATTCCATTTTGAAGATCAATGTCTCGAATTATGCGAGGACGGTTCTGGAGAGACATGTGGAGTCCGGGGCCAAGTGATTGTCTCCTTGATGTCCCGGGACGGGACTCGAGGGGAGCCCGCGTCGGCAGCCGGTGAGGGCTCTCCGCTGGCCGTCGTCGGCCCGGCGGGAGACGTCAGAGCGCCGAGGGAACCTGCTAATGTCACCCCGTTGCCTTTGCCACAACACTGGGAGGAGAGATTCACGGCTAGCGGCAGGTAATTGGGTTTCCTCCTGTTCAAATTTATAACAATTTGTGTTTAAAACATATATATATATTATGTGGAGAATCTTAACAGAATCGACATAGTCCTAAACTAAGCAATGCTTGTACTATAATTAGATACTTAAAATACATAGAAAACGTCCAACACTCCAGAACAAATATTCATGCTCATCACACAAATCGCCAGAATTAAACCCGCACCACCAGTTTCGTAGGCAGAGTCACTACCAACTAGGCCAAAGTGATTGTTTAAAATATATTTATTTTTGCTTTCTAAGAGTAAATGGAAGGTATCAATACTACCAATAGAATTTCAATTCACAATTTCGTTGTTTTTCCGTACAGCAATTAGTATGTATGCAAAGTTGTGACGTCACAATTCGCTATTAATTAGTGTAGGCCGTTTCAGCGGTGTCTAATTTTTTTTTTTGATTGTGCTCTTATAGTAGTTGGTTTCATACATTTAGATATTTGATGCTCTTTAAAAACTGGTTTGAATGGCTTCATGAACAACAAAAATGAAAGCGAGCTGTCTATCACTCTCATTAGCATATCATATTTGTGAAGTAAACTGTCTATAAAGATGTGTAGTGAGTGCTGATTATAGACAATGTAAAGAGCATTTGGTCACGCTTTTTCTGCAATAAAGAAACACTACATTGTTTTTTACAACTTATTTGATTCAAGATCAACAACCATGGAAACAAGGGCACGTTAGGAGTAAGGTTGTCTGTGTTGCCGGTTTCCAACACCAACATCAAAAGCAGAAATGATAGGCTCTACATATCTAGCATGAAACACAACATTTTAACTCTAAACAGGGAAAAAAGTATAGTTTTTCGGTTTTAATGATTGTTCACCAATCTACAGCTACATAAATCGGTTGAAATCAATGTAGAAACAAAAACACATTTACTACCAACATTAAGCGCATTGCGATTCCTATTCAACAACACATACAAACTTAAAAAATGGGATTCTGTCTATTGTAGAGTAGGGTGCCCTTATTTTGCAATTTTTTAAATTAGCAACGCCTGCCCCCTATATATAATGATACTACCCCAAAACACCCTCAAAAGATTTTTCAGGACATTCCTGTAACAGGAACCCGTGAACTTGTTATTCCCATACAAATTGCTATGGAGAAATTTAGTAAGTTGATAATTTTTGAATGATTTTATGTTCGCGTCGATTTTTTTTTGTTAAATAATGTTTATATGTCAGTATTATACCAAGGTTGACATGAAAAAAATGGCCATTTCATTTATTGTATTGGATAATCGCATGTACTTACACGGGTTACAGTTACAGGAATGACCTGAAATTATTTTCAGTGTTTTGGGATAAAAGGAACCGATTTAGGGAGTATGCGTAATTAATTTCTGAAAATCGTAAAATAAGGGACATCCTATTGTAGAGTTTTCACTCTAACTATGCTATTCGTATGATACTCGGTCCCTAGGGTAGTGCAGCATCTGTTGCGTAGTACAGTACTTTTATCTCACGAACGCGGATGAGCCATGATTGTGTGTTGAGCTATACATACAGATTGTGTACCTATGTGTGCGTCAGCGTAGAAGCTATGAGTTCACATTGTCTATGTGTTTTTATGTCACAACTACGTAGTCGGTCCCAAAGTTCTGTCACTGGCACATCTAAATATATAAAAACCGGCCAAGGGCGAGTTGGACTCGCGCACGAAGGGTTCCGTACTAGTATCTATAAAACAGCAAAAATAACTTAACCAAAATTACAGTTAAATCAACCTATCTCAAAAACTATAAGAGATACTTTGATCAAACCAAAAATCGTTGAAAGAGTTAATTAGCATGCATCACCTCTATTTTTTTTAGAATTTTATACCCCGTAGTTATAAAAATAGAGGGGGGGGGACATACTTTTTACGACTTTGAGAGCTGATATCTCAAAAACCGTTCACTTTAAGAAAAATGTTTTTTAGAAAACTTTATATCATTTTAAAAGACCTTTCCATTGATACCCCACACGGGTATGTACATCGAAAAAAAAATTTTCATCCCTCAGTTACATGTATGGGGGGCCCCACCCCCAATTCTTTTTTTTACTATTTAGTGTCATAATTTTGTAGCGGTTCATACAACACATATTCCCATCAAATTTCATCACTGTAGTACTTATAGTTTCCGAGTAAATCGGCTGTGACAGACGGACAGACGGACAGACGGACAGACGGACAGACGGACATGACGAAACTATAAGGGTTCCGTTTTTGCCATTTTGGCTACGGAACCCTAAAAAGAAGAAACTGACTGACTGACTGACTGACATATCAACGCACAGCCCAAACCGCTGGTTCTAAAGGTTCCAAATTTGGCACGTAGGTTCCTTATAAGGTCTAGGGGTGCACTAAGAAAGGATTTTTCAAAATTCACCCCCTAAAGGGGTGAAACGGGGGTCCAAAGTTTGTATGAAAAACCGTATTTATAAAAAAGTGAGAGACATGAAATTTTGTACATAGAGTCAGTGTTTAAATATAATAATGGCGTATTTCAGCGTTTTCTAAATTGCTCCCCTAAAAGGGTGAAAAGGGGGTTTCAAGTATGTACGGGGAGCAAATCTTTTTTGAAGTGAGAGATTTAAAACTTCGTATATAGACTCTATGTTTAAATACAACAAAACGTATTTAAGCGTTTTTCGAAATTGCTCCCTAAAGGGTTCAAAAGGGGGTTCCAAGTTTGTACGGAGAGCAAATCTTTTTTGAAGTGAGAGATTTAAAACTTCGTATATAGACTCTTTGTTTAAATACAACAAAACATGTTTCAGCGTTTTTCGGAATTGCTCCCTTTAAGGGGTGAAAAGAGGGTTCCAAGTTTGAGCGGGGAGCAAATTTTTCCTTTTCTTAAAAATCGATATGGGTGTCATTTTCGAGATTCCTCGGGGTGCCGATTACGAAAATGACATTCATTTTCAAATTAAAGATGGCTGACATTTATTTTTCTTAAAAATCGATATGGGTGTCGTCTTCGAGGTTCCTCGTGGTGCCGATTACGAAAATGACATCCATTTTCAAATCCAAGATGGCGGACATTTATTTTTCTTAAAAATCGATATGGGTGTCATTTTTGTTGTTCCTCGAGGTGCCGATTACGAAAATGACAACCATTTTCAAATATGATGACGTTATATAATGGATATACGGTCATTTTTTTTCCTAAAAATCGATATGGGTGTCATCTCCGAGGTTCCTCGGGGTGCGGATTACGAAAATGACACGCATTTTCAAATCCAAGATGGCGGACATTTATTTGTCTTATAAATCGATATGGTTGTCATCTTCGAGGTTTCTCGGGGTGCCAACTATGAAAATGACATCCATTTTCAAATCCAAGATGGCGGAAATTAATTTATCTTAAAAATTTATATAGGTGTCGTCTTTATGGTTCTTCGGGGTGCCGATTACGGAAATGACATCCATACGTATCTACATACACACATACAAACATACGGATCAAACTGAGAACCTCCTTTTTTGTAGACGGTTAAAAATTACTTTTATTACGCGGGCGAAGCCGCGGGTAAAAGCTAGTTATTTTTAAATTTAGAACATGACTAAGAAAATTTTATTGAATTCCATTTTTGAATGTTTGACTATTATTTTAAAACGAAAACAGTCATTCGCTCCAATTTCTCACGGTCGAGTGGACATTGAAAGAAAACCGAATAGCTGTTTTAGCGTTGCACCGCTTTGGGCACTCGCCAAGTACCATTTTCAAGTTGCTCAAAAATTTAAATTTAACGCTTAGGTTTGTGTACCGTACTATTGATAGGTACAATGAAGTCTCCAGTGTTGAGGACAAGAGAAGAATTGGCCGGCCTCGCTCCGTACGAACACCAGCAGTGATCAAGGCGCGCATAGCAAGAAATCCTGTCCGAAAACAGAAGTTGATGGCTTTGCAGATGGGTGTCAGTAGAAAAACCGTCAAAAAGGTTTTAAACGAAGATCTTAGTCTACGAGCATACAAAAAAAGAGTGGGCACTTACTTAATGCCCGTCTAAAAACAATAAGGCTTAAAACATCCCGGAAGTTGTTAAAGCGGTACGCGAAAAATCGACACCGTGATATCCTCTTTACAGACGAAAAGATTTTCGATATTGACGAGAAGTACAATAAACAGAATGATATAGTGTACGCTAGGAGCTAATTGTTATGGGCGATTTCAATGCCCAGATAGGAGACAGACAACATGGTGAAGATTTAGTGTTAGGACAGTACACATATGGAAAAAGATCTAAAAATGGGGAGAAGTTAATGGATTTCGCATTGCAACACAACCTAACGATTTTAAACAGCAAGTTCAAGAAAAGGAAAACCAACAAATGGACTTGGATCTCACCTGATGGGAAGTACAAGAATGAGATTGACTTTATACTCTCCAACCAACCGAATAACTTCAATGACTGCAACATTGTCAACAAATTAAACTTCAACACAAATCATAGGATGGTGAGAGGAGTAGTAGATGTCCACCAACAAAAGAAACCAAGGCCAAGACAAAGGCTAGAGAACAGAACCTGGACTCGGGAACAGCTGCTCAAAATTACAAAGGAACTTCAAGACAAACATTTGGATTACAAATTACTGCCTACAACCTTAGACATTCAACAAAAATATGACTGGGTTGAAAGCACTGTTAAAGCGGCATTGAACTCCAGCACAGACGAAACCGAGAAAGGCAAGAGAAACTGGATGTCGACAAAAACCCTAACTCTAATGGAAGAAAGAAACAGTCTAATCAGCGACTCCAAAAATAACAAGGATGCAAGGAAAAAAATCTCAAATCTCAGCAAGGAAATAAATGAAAACTTAAGAAAAGACAGGAAAAGGAGCAGAATGGAAACGCTAGAAAGGCATATACGTACAACAGGTGGCATTAAAAAAGCCTACAGGGAGCTGCAGATAAACAAGGAATGGGTTACGAAAATAAAAGATGAACAGGGAAAGGATAAGAACCGAAGGCATGATATAAAAAATATAGCCACAAACTATTACAAGCAACTGTATAAAAATGACAGCAACCCAAGCGAGCCAGATATAAAGCTAGATCAAGATTCAATAGTGCCTCCCTTCATATTGAGCGAAATTGAATCCGCCATAGAATCTCAGAAAAAAGATAAAGCCCCTGGTCCAGACGGAATAAACAACGAGATCCTGATATATGCCAAAAATGAATTAGCCCCTCTGCTATCCAAAATCTTCAACGACATTCTAAGGGAAGAAGCCATTCCTGAACAATGGACTAAATCGAACATAATACTCCTATACAAGAAAGGAGATCCCCACAATATAGGCAACTACCGTCCTATCAGCCTAATGTCAAATATCTATAAGATCTTTGCTAAAGTCATACTCAAGCGACTTGAAATAAAACTTGACGAGCAGCAACCTATAGAACAGGCAGGATTCAGAAGAGGGTACTCTGTGCTGGACCACATCCATGTGCTGAAGCAAGTCATAGAAAAGTATAATGAATATAACTTAACATATTATCTAGCATTCATTGACTACAGCAAAGCATTTGACAGCCTACTTCACAGCAAGATATGGGAAACACTCAAGAGCCAGGGGATAGAGGAAAAATATATAAGGATAATAAGGAATGTATACAAGAATAGTACAGCATGCATCCAACTAGAAAGGAAAGGCGATTCATTCACAATCGAAAAAGGAGTCCGCCAAGGTGACCCACTATCACCCAAGCTCTTCTCAGCCGTGCTGGAACAAGTTTTTAGGACACTGAACTGGGAAAACTATGGTATAAACATTGATGGCTGTTCTCTCACAAACTTGAGGTTTGCAGATGATGTTGTCCTTTTTGCCAGTAATCACCATGACCTGAGCAAAATGATAAACGAGCTAGCGAAAGAAAGTAAGAAAATGGGTCTGCGGATGAACCTAGAGAAAACCAAATTGCTCACAAATGGCTCGAAGGAAAAAGTATGGGTAGATCAGAACGAAATCGAATATGTGGAAGAATATACTTATTTAGGACAAATCATCTCACCCAAGGACATCACCAATAGAGAAATCGAACAAAGGATTGGCAATGGCTGGAAGAGATACTGGGGCATGAAGGAAATAATGAAAGACCAACATCTTCACATTAGCACCAAGAGCAAGGTATTTAACTCATGCATCCTACCAATACTTATGTATGGAAGTCAAACTTGGGCCCTCACAAAAAACCAACTGAATAGACTACGTATCTGCCAAGTGTCAATGGAACGCAGTATGTTGGGAGTAAGGAGAGCAGACAAAATAAAGAACCATGACATAAGGAACCAGACCAAGGTACAAGACATAGTCACAAAAATCAGAAGACTCAAATGGAAGTGGTCTGGTCACACTATAAGAGGCAGTGAGAAGTGGAGCAAAAAGGTGACCCAGTGGTACCCAAGGGGCTGTAAAAGGAAAAGAGGAAGGCAGCACAAAAGGTGGGACGACGACATAAGGCCTGTGGCTGGAGTCACATGGAGCAGGGTCGCCAGAGACAGGCACGAGTGGAGAAGGCTGGAGGAGGCCTTTGCCGATTGGCAAGTGGACATCCAGGACAAATAACAACGAAAAAAAGCAACAAAAAGTGGAAAAAAACCTGGATGGACAACAAGAGGAGCTCTGAAGAAGCAGGAAAAAGAGTTCCGCGGGTGCAACATGGGCATCATCCATCATCAGTAGTGTCCGACCGAAGTTTCGGTTTCGGCCGAAGATTCGGTTTCGGCCAAAAAACTGCCGAACCATTCGGCCGAGCCGAAACTTTTACGCCATTGTACTTTCGGATCGCGTTCGTCTAATTTCTGGTGCCTTTGGATAACTTGGCCCGACTCCGCCAGCAGAATACATTTTATTTTAGTTATTTTATATCTTGTTAAGTACTTAAATTGTTTTATTTTATACCACACTAAGCGTTCTATCCTGTGTTACATTTAGGGATTGCAATCTGGTCCGTCAGATAGGTACGGTAATCCGGCTGGATCCAGTATCTCGATAGGCACCGGATCCGGCAATATTCCAATATAACTCCGGTAGGCCTGTGAAAAAGAGCGCTAAAACACATTACGAAAATTGATTAACTTTTTAAAAAAATTAAATAAACGTTCCCGCGTATTTTTAGAATTCGTGCGCTGACGAGCGATCGTTACAACGTGGCATTGTTAATATTAAATGAATATATAAATAAAGTTTAATTCACAAAAAGTCAGCAATAGTAAATCGGCAATCACAACCTGCAATTCTTCGTCAGGTGGGTACTAATGCAAATCAATAAGACGCTTCAATCAATCATTCAAAAAAATTATGGCATGGTTTTCGCTTCCGTAGTAGTAGTCGACTTCGTTAACCTTAAACACTAATTATGCCTACCTAGTTAAATGGCCCATTTTCATCAAGGCAGGGTACTTGTCAAACTTGTACTTCAGCTTATCAGCATACTCCAGTGAGTCATGTCACCAGATCTGTTGGGCCAAGGTCAGTACCCTGGCCTAACAGATCTGGTGATATGACTCGAATGGGACCGGAAAAACCCTTTTATGCCACCAAAGTTGACGTTGTTTAATATAGGCAATCGGTCAGCAGTGTTCCAGCAGGATTCTGCGCCAGCACACAAAGCCAAGACACTCAAGCCTGGTTTGGCCGTCAAAAAATCGACTTTATAAGACACGAAGATTGGCCTTCCTCCAGTCCGGACCTTAATCCTTTGGACTATAAAATTTGAATTTGATTTGATTTGGAGTGATGACCTGGTGAAGGTCGCGGGAATCCGGTGGAAACGAACGGCACAGGACCGGTCTAAATGGCGAGCCTTGGGGGAGGCCTATGTTCAGCAGTGGACGTCTTTCGGCTGAAATGATGATGATGATAAAATTTGGCAAGTCTTAGAGGGGAACGTTTGTGCTAAACCCTATATAAATTTGGAGAGCCTGAAGTCATCTTTAAGAAAAGCAGTCGCTGAAATAGACATGAAAATGTGTGCTGCGATAGACGACTGGCCGCGCCGATTAAGGGCCTGTATTAAAAACAAGGAGGTCATTTTGAATAATTTTAATTCTTTATTAAATGTACTTTAAATTGGTATATAATTTATTAAAAACTGACTGGTACTTTTGTTTTTATCATTATTTTCATTTGTGACAGAACTTTAGGACCGACTACGTACAACTATGGTTAACTCGTGCTCGTAAGACATTTGTATTTTGTCTGTACTTTAGCGCTCCACACGTAAAATTTTCCGATTTGTGGCAAAAACTGGCTATGTGATAACCTCAATTATTTTCGGTTCGTCAGAGCGTATTACGTAAACCACGCGCTCCGGCGCACGCAGTGGGAGCGGCCGGCGCCTGAGCCCCGCGACTCCCTCTCCTCCCCTTCCTCCCCTTCCTCCCCCGCCTCCCCCTCTTCCCCCTCCTCCCCACTCGCTTCGCCCATTACGCCCGTCGCGTCGCCCGCCACCTCGCCCACGTCAGACACCGATGTTAACAATGCCACGTCTATATCTATGAGGTGAGTTGTATGCTGTTTGAGCTGCTAATTTGACTGGAATTAGAATTAGTCCAGTACCTGATGGCTAGTGTACTGTAGGGAAGGTCACTTATGGAGATTTTTTTTTCGGGAAAGGTGAGATGTGTTCTAGTATGTATTTTAGACTCTGGTGGACAGCTGCCACCTGGTACATTGGGGCTCCATGCCCTTTCATTTGATACCCTACTCGATAGGGGTTTGAAGGAAGAAAGTTTGTTTTATGATTCATACAAAAAATTGATGTTATCATAGCTGGAAAATGTATTAGGTGATAGCTGTCCACCTGAGTCTAAAATACTTACTAACCTTTCCCGAGAAGAATATCTCCATACGCGAACTTCGCTAGAGGACACTAGCCAGGTACTGGACTAAATAGTAAGTAAGACACAATGGTAATTTACCTCATTTAAAATGTAATAGGAGTAAATAAAAAAATCTCAGTCTGGTTTTTATCGAAATTCGTTCAAAAACTGACCTTCTGATGCAAGTCCCAGACTCAATTGTTGAATTTCGTTTTCTCTTACACTTTGGACCTTGAACTTATGTATTGTACACAGGCCGGAGCCGCAGCCGCAGACGGCGACACGGCGCACACACGCGACCCCCGCGACCCTTACGACCCCCGCGGCTCCTGCGACCCCCTCGACCCCCTCGACCCCCGGCACACCAGGAACCCCAGTGATCGCCGACTTGCCCCCTGGTTATGGTAACCCAACTTAATTAAAGACAATTTTTTTCAGATACATGGCACAGCTACCCCGCGTCAGGCTTGCCTATATAGTGCTAGGACCACCAGTACGTTATTTTCAAAGTGAATATACTTAAACACAAAAATAATTTAACTGCACATCAAAAAATAAATTGTCCATCACAGTGCGCACTTTGATGTGCAATTAGTATTTTAGCTTGCAAATAAGCAGTTTTAGGTTCTTAGGCTTTTTTTTGTGATGTGCCTTAATTACTACCTCTTACAAGTGTTTATCAGGATTAGCTGTATTATTAATTGTTACTAATGAGAATATATGCCTCTTCTTGTGCTTTTCTTTTAAATAAATAAATATTTAAAACTAGCTTTTGCCCGCGACTTAAGCGTGAAGATGTAACAGACAGGCAGAGTTACTTTTACATTTATATTATTTATTTATTTATTCAATTGAATAAGTCATGTACACTTCAGTAAAGATGTTACAAAGTAATAATAGGCCATCACGCCCATCGAAATATAATAACTATAGAAGTATAACGCCTAACAAACCTGACGTTAAATTTTGACCCATTTACGACGTCTTTGAAACCAAAATGTCTTATAAGTCGTTATCCAATCAACATTCACTTGAAGTTTGAGTAGACCTATTTTTTGCAAAGGTTTTATACCATTTCAGCTAAGTTCACAAATAAGAAAAGTTTTGTATATTGTGACTGGTTCGAATGTATTTGACACGACTTGCTGATTTGTCAATAGTTTGACATATTCATTCAAGTTGAACTTGATTTAAGGTGAAACGTCACGGGTTCCTGCCGGGGTTCTGCTAATAGATGGCGGCACTGATATTATTTGGTGGTTTTTCATAATTTTCCGCGAAACCATATGCTTGTTTGCCACCGTCGTAGTATAAAAAAAATGCTCGTTTGTCTACTCAAGGCACGGTGGAAAGTACGGGCAACCAATTTGATTTCTGGGCCACTTCGTACCTTGTCACAGTGAAAATCTATATGAGAGCCTCTAGAAATCTCATATTGATGTTACTGTGACAAGGTACGAAGTGGCCCAGAAATCAAATTGGTTGACCTTACGTCCACAGTAGCTTCAAACTTAGTAAGTACGGGATTAGAGAAGTAGTTACTGATGTTGTTATATCCAACTGTCACCGTAGCTTATAGACAATGCCGATGGACTTCGTAGCCTTCGTTGCTCACAAAATTATTGAATGCGTTCGTGTTCGTGCGATGTTGCCAGTTCGCCCCTGATGCGACGTTGTCGGTAAGAGCCGTGTTAGGGGTCCATGCTAAGAATTGCGATATTTTTGTGGTTACGGCCCGGCCACGACTTCGAGCGGCACCGGCAGCGGATTTCCTAATACATTGCGTAAGATCCCAACTCGGCAGTGCATTACGCGTCTCGACCGTGTAATCTAAATATATAAAAGAAGAAACTGACTGACTGATTCATTGACTGACTGACATATCAACGCACAGCCCAAACCGCTGGTTCTAGAGATTCCAAATTTGGCACGTAGGTTCCTTATAAGGCCTAGAGGTGCTCTAAGAAAGGATTTTTCAAAATTCATCCCCTAAAGGGGTGAAACGGGGGTCCAAAGTTTGTATGAAAAACCGTATTTATTGAAGTGAGAGACATGAAACTTTGTATATAGATTCTGTGTTTAAATATATTAATGGCGTATTTCAGCGTTTTTCTAAATTGCTCCACTGGGGTTTCTTGTATGGGAGCCCCCTTAAATATTTATTTTATTCTGTTTTGTAGTATACAGCTTTTAACTAAGTACTTAACAAAAAAAAACTGAAGCAAGTAGGTATATCACAAAGTAACCTCATTGTTTTTGGTTCGTAGTGGATATATACTAATGAAAAGAAATGTCATCCCTTTTTCCATCTGTGTGGCTTCTAAACCAATTTACGGTGCAGGCCGGCATTATTATCGTAATATTTTTAACCACTAACCATTTTAATTTAATTATTTTCTTTTGACAAATTGTCAACCGATTGAGTCAATGTCGGAGAGCCGACTGAAATTTATATTAATAGCATTAAAATTACACTTTGTCATGTCAGAATTACTTATTAGTCTTACATTAATACAACATTTCAATTTCACAATTTATCATCATTTAAGAATTCGTCAATAGAATAATAACGTTACTAGATTAGTATTTTTTTAGTTTATTTTCGAATATAATGTCGAGAATTTCTTGTTTGTTCGAGTCTGGAATCTTGTTAGTATATAATATTCTTTGCCACGAATAGATTCAGATTCTCACGGACAAAGAGTGCTGCTTGCAAAATGTACAGACACAACAACGTTAAAAGTTTAAACTATAAAGTATGTTCGACAAATTGTAGGGATGCGTACATTGGCTAGTATCCGGATACATTTTTTTTGTAATACATATAGCTGTTGAGCCTCAGTGCTGCCTCCCTCCACGCCACCACGCCATAACGGAGCCACGCATGCGCGATTATAATTGTATTGGATTGTATTCCCTCAGAAATGCGTACAACGGCCCAAGGCCAGGTTTACTTCTACAACAGTGGCACTGGCTCCTCCACATGGCACGACCCACGAGTACCAGCGCACTTACGCCACTGCTCAGTGGCGGCCGGGCCTTTACCGCCCGGCTGGGAGATGAGACACGCGCCTTCCGGCCGGCCGTACTTCGTAGACCACAACAACAAGACCACGCAGTTCACTGACCCGAGGCTCGCGCTCTGCGCCAGGCTGGTAAGTCTGCTTAGAGTTGTGGCATCAGATTCAGATTCATTTATTTCATTGATGGTAATTACAAGCTGCAGGCGCTACAGCCGCACTGCCAGATAGAAGTACACAACAAGAACAGAGGCCAACAGTCTTTGACATTTGCATTCATGTCAAAAGTATAAGAATTCATATTATGATCGGATATATTATGCATGAGCAGTTCAGCATAAGCATCGAATCTTTGGTGCATATAGCATACGAATCAATGCGCGCTTATTCGCCTATGTATTATTTAGTTTCAATTAAAATGGGATTAGAGGTGACAGTTTTGCCGTACACTTCAAAGTGTATATGAATTGGCAGCTATTCCATTCCCAAACTAATGGTGCCTTTCAATACTCGATGACTGGGTCAGATAACTTTTAAAAACAGTGAAGTGTTCAAATCTGAGGTGAATAGTAATCAGTAAGAGTCGTATGTATTGCAGCCGGCACCTGAACCCTTGGCGACACCAACGCCGACGCCGACCACCGCGCCGACCGGCGACGCCGCCGACGAGCTGCCCCGCTACAAGCGCGACCTGGCCGCCAAGGCGCGCGTGCTGCGCGCCGAGCTGCAGGCGCTGCAACCGCAGACCGGCCACTGCCGGATAGAGGTACACGCACTAGCTCGCCCACTACACGAGGGGTGAGGCGCAATACTATATCTCGCCCACTACACGAACGGTGAGGCGCAATACTATAGCTCGCCCACTGCACGAGCGGTGAGGCGCAATACTATAGCTACACGAGCCCACTACACGAGCGGCGAAGCACAACACTAGCTCGCCCACTACACGACGTCTTTAGTGTCACTCTGCCACACATATATACACACACATATATATATATATATATATGGATATAAGTATTAGGTCAAGTTATTACCAATATTAGAAAGGGGCACACTAAGACAATGTGATTTTTTTTTGGCCACAGTTGGCCCTCTACTTATACATACGTAGTATCTCGTATCTCTATCATCAATCGCAGTATCACAAAACAAACTACAATTTTTATTTGCGTTCAGGTATCACGCACCCAAGTTCTCGAAGAATCCTATCGATTGGTGATGAAGCTCCGAGGCAAGGAGCTTCGCAAGCGGCTACTAGTGAAGTTCCGAGACGAAGAGGGACTCGACTACGGCGGAGTAGCAAGAGAGTGGCTCCATCTGTTGGGAGGAGAACTGTTCAATCCGCACTACGGATTGTTTCAATACGCGAACGCGGGCGATGATCGATACGCGTTGCAGATCAACGCTGATTCTGGGGTAAGGATTATTTAAAGCCGTGCAACGAGAAATATCACGTTCTTTGAAACGCTGTGAAAAAATAAGGATTGATTTTAAGATATATGATTCTTGACTATATGCCTGTGTTTCTGACAATAGCCGAAACATGGTGCTTAAAATTTTCTCGATGGAAAAAAAACCAGGGGGGCGTGGCTGACCGAATCGAGGCATCCCTTAATGCCAATGTTCTGCGTATGAACATTGGTGGGACGTACAGTCAGCATCAAAAGTAACAACGTATATGAAGACGTCAAACGTCTTGTAAGGGAATAAGAGCGTTTGACCTCTTTATATGCGTAGACAGTAACTGCCTAATTACCAGTACTAATATGAATAATATGATACACGAAGGCCTGGCAGACAGTTGTGTATTTAGAAGTTTATTATGCTAGTATTATCATTATCACCGCAAAGCAGATGACGTGTACGTATTTTAACTCGCACTGAACTAAAACTATTTTCTAACTTCTATTAAAAAAGTGTTTTCTATTTGTTATGGAGGAGCGGGACTCCCTTATACATATATTATTTAATGAAAAGTGAAATTTCTGTCACTGTGCAAAACTTTGAAGGAAAAAAATATTTTCGTTTTCTTAAAATGCTTGTACTAACAATAAAAATTGTCTTATTTCCAGGTGAATCCCGAACACCTGTCGTACTTCCACTTCGCTGGTCGCATTCTCGGCGTAGCATTGTTCCACGGCCACCAACTAGACGCCGCCTTCACCGCGCCCTTCTACAAGCAGCTCCTAGGACGTCCCATCACTCTGCGCGACATCCGCGACGTGGATCCCGAGCTGCACCGCTCGCTGTCCTGGATGCTGTGAGTCCACACATACTATACCAACTAGATAAGGCCTCGCTCCGTCACTTTGCGCGACATCCGCGAAGTGGATCCCGAGTCCTGGATGCTGTTAGTTCACACATACTATACCATCTAGGGTAAGCTGTAGTAATATTGGCCCCCCTCCAATTAGTGGCGTCTTGAATGTAAATTCAATATATTAGGCGCAATCCTTGAGAAGAAGGTCGAAAATAAACATCATATTTTTCTTCATTTATTACACTCTAAAACGTAGTGGGTAATTTTCAAATTTGACAGGTCCTTGGTCCCAGGTCCAGAATCCTTGAAAAAAAAAAATCTTTAGCAGCGACTACAACCTTGAGTGTGTTTTGCTGTGAAAATCTTAAGGATTAAGTATTTTCGTTTTGATTTTTACCTACTTTCTTTTTGTTGGGGCTGCGTGATAAGTATTTTTATATGATAAATACTATTAAATTTTGGTTTATGTACTATAATTGGTAGGAAAAGTCCCAAGATAACGTAGAAACGGGTATGCCAAAGTTAGTATCTATGGCTTATATGGAGGTTTAATTAATTGGCTGGGAGGCCAATAATAGTATTTAGTGCTTTGAATTAATCACTCTCTTTAAGACTTTTAATCAATGTTGTCACCAACCATTGTTTAAATAATTTTAATCAAAATTTCATAGCATCACTCAAATTAGATTTTGGCAGGGCCAACAATTATATTTTTACGTTATTGGCCATGCGAATCATTGTACTTTTGCCTATGCCAATAATTGTACAAAGATTTTTTTATACATAACGTTCATGTAGCGACGTACCAATTTGGATACTATTTAAATGCATATACCTATAAGTAGTGGCAGTGGCATGCACAGTTTTTGAAGGTTAGCAGAAAAAAATAAAAACAAAAATATTGCATATCAGTTTTTGTTATTATTGTATTATGATAAAATAACAAAGATAGAAAAGATTTTAGTTTTTTTTTTCGAGCAAGCAGTTACCGATCACAGGCCACCTGTAAAGATTTCCTGTCCTGTGGTTTCCATTTCCATGATGTGGTGAAAAGGGGGTCGCAAAATTTGTATGGCAAGCCTGATTTTTTAAAATTGAGTGACTTTATACTTGGTGGGTACTCAGTTAAAATATAAGAAAAGTAATTTCAGCGTTTTTTGAAAATTCATCCCTTAGGGATATAAAAGGCGTTGAATATTTGTATGGAAAACGCGTAATATTCGAAGTGAGGGACTAGATATTTCGTTTAATATATAGTGTAATAGATAAATATATTCCAACATTAAAAAACTGGAATCCCAGTGCCAAGCCAGGTCGCTAGAATATTACATAATGCGAAAATAATTATAAAAAAACATTACACACCTGATAGTATACCTATAAAAATATTCCCTGCACAGCACTACCGTTTAATTTAGTACACGTTTAGCACATTGGTACAATGATTGGCCGTTGCACAGTATAAAAATTTGTAGGGACAATAAACACAAAGTACAATTATTAGCATGCCAATCATTGTACTTTTGATAATGCCAATGACTATACAACAGGGGCCAATGATTGTATTTTCGCACCTTTTTTATAAAAATATTCAACTCATTTAAGTTATAAATGAGTTACAGTATTATTACGGTTGTAACTTGTTCTATTTCTCAGGTTCATAAGCAACAATTTGACAGTAAATTATTAATGACTTTGAACTTTGTTTTGAATCTAAAAATGTTCAAAGTCAATGTTCACCTTAAGGGGCCAATAATTATACTGCTTACCCTATATAAGGTCTCGCCCCTTCTACAACAAGATATTTATTCGCCTCATCAATCTGCGCGACATCCGCGACGTGGATCCAGAGTCCTGGATAATGTCTCGTCCCTTTTACAAGTAGTCCCGACCCATCACCACAGAATAATTTGGTACTTACATCACAGAATTATTAATAGTACTTTCGTATAAAAAGTTTTCTGTCTAACACGAGCACGCACTCGCTCGCCGAATGGCACGTACTCTTTCACTATAGGGCATCTGGACACCACAGAGCCGAGTTTAGCCGAAGCGCGAAGAGGAACAGGCCTGTTTAGGTACAGAAGTTTTTCTGTCTAACAAAATCGGCGTCTTCCCCTCTGAAAACTTACACAGTTCCAGAGGCGTCAAAGCGAAAGCAAAATGGAAGTATAAGTGTTCTAGCTGATGTGGACTTGGATCATCAGCTAGAACACTAAATGCAGATAAATATGTACTAAGATCTGATGTAAAATATGAATAAACCATTCATTCATTCATTCATAAAGTGGGTGTCGGGGGAGATTATGTTTTTGTTTTCTTAGGGGCAATTTTTTAATCCCCAGATAAAAATATCTGTCAGATAAAGGTTAGCTCTGTCCTTTTCTTTTATATGGTGACAGCGATATGATAATTTTATGTGGCGATTGAATAATCGAGCCTTTACAGATACTCTTAACTTTTCCAGGGACAATAGCATCGCGGGCGTTATAGACACGACGTTCTCCGTAGAGTGTTCGTCTTTTGGCGCCGTACGAAGCGTGGAGTTGCGACCGGGCGGCGCCACGGAGCCCGTCACCGATGCCAATAAGAGAGACTACGTGCGGTTGTACGTGGCACACCGGTTCACTCGAGGCGCGGAGCGGCAATGGCTCGCGCTCCAACGAGGGTTAGTGGGTTTTGACTTGATAACGGAAAAATATGAATAATTAGTACGCGTACGTAGGACGGTTTCCATGCGACGACTGGCCGTTGTGGCAGAGAGATGAGACAGTGCCCTAATCAGGCACTTGTTTAAGAATTATCGTTATTTAACTTTTTTTTGTTCTATCTAACATTCTAGGTATTTTAATTTTCCGAAATAAATGTTTCTTTAAATGTACAGAATAAGGAAGATATGTAGTATCCGATCATTTATATTGACACAATAAACGTCCTTGGATATAACCGTGGTTCTGGGTAGCCGATGGGTTTGAGACTTATGTCAATATTCGGCTTTATATCACTATATAATAAGTGGCTACTTAGGGAGCCGGCGGGTATCGAGAGGCTAAAATTAAATAAAGAAGTATGTCGCTATCATAAATGAATATTTCTATTCCAAAGCGTAATTTCTTGTGTTAAGGCTAGCGGATGTAGTCCCGCCTGCGCTACTCCGGCCTCTATCTGCGCGCGAACTGCAGCCCTTACTCGCAGGCCGCGCCGACCTCGACGTGTCGGACTGGCGGCGCCACACGCGCCTCAAGCACGTGCCCGCCGACGCACCACTCGTGACCTGGTTCTGGGAGGTAAATAGATCCATACTAATAATATCCTTACTTCCATACTATATATAGTTACATCCATACCCCAATTACTAAAATTATATATACGAAAGTATGTTTGTCTGTTGGTCTTTCTGTCTACCTTTTACCTCTTCAAGCTTAAACCGCTGAACCGATTTAGATTAGGTAAAATTGTGTATAAAAGCTAGTAATTTTATAAATGCGGAATTGTGTCTGTCTGTTACCTCTTCACCGCTGAACCGATTTAGATGAAATTTGGTATGGAGAGTGTTTCCCAGGGAAGGAAATACGATACATTTTATCCTGGGTATCATCCCTTAACCCTTTCACTGCCACAGACGGCAAATCACGGCATCGGAAAAGCGTGCCATGGACGCCAACGATGTCTACTGCCTGGCCAAAGTAGTAGCTATCTATGCGCGTTTGCGTAAGGATTAATTTCGCGTTGAACAATGCTATCGCATTGTTGTGTGACGTCAGCGGCACGTCGTTTGTGTCCAATGGCTGGCGCTCAAAAGGTTAAGAGGGTGGAAGTTGGCGCCTGGAATAAATAGCAATTAAATTCTAACGCGATGAACGAGTTATACGCTGACAAAGTCGCGGGCAAAAGCTAGGAATATTATTAATGTGAAAGCGTGTCTGTCCGTTACCTCTTCGCGGCACAATACTTAAGATAAGTAAATATGTATGTGAACAACAAACAAAATAAGCACTTTAACACGTTAAAATATTAATTTACGAGGTGGTGGAGCAGTGGGACGGGGAAATGCGCGCGCGGCTGTTACAATTTGTGACCGGTTCCCGGCGTGTACCATTGGCTGGTTTCCGAGCGTTACAAGGATCCACGGGTGCGGCGGCGCCGCGACTCTTCACGTTACATCTGGTAGCGGACGCTTCGCCAGACTCATTGCCGAAGGCGCACACGTGCTTCAACCGGCTCGACTTACCGCCCTATCCCTCCAGGGAGCGCCTGCACGACAAGCTGAAGCAGGCCGTGCTCGAGACTGCCGGCTTCGCCGTCGAGTGACTGCAAGTTGTTGCAGTTCGTGGCCGGTTCTCGTACCGCTGGCTGGTTTCCGCGCGTTGCAAGGCTCCACGGGCGCGGCGGCGCCGAGACTTCACTCTGCACCTCTAGTATAAGTTTAATTGAAACAAAACACAATCCAACGCGGCGGTTGCGTTTAGTCTCAATTCGTATGGTAACGTGAGCAACGCCTCTGGTGGCCTTCGTTGGTAACTATTTGTCATTACACATTGAGACTAAAGGCAAACGCGTTCGATTGCATCTATGTTTCGAAAAAATATATACTACAGGTACAAATGTGCGACTGCGAAGATGTGTTTTCGTACATTAGACACCTCGCGAGCTGGAGGTGTCGTATGTGAATACACTTCTTAGCACATTGGTAGACGTTCCCTCTTCCCGGCTTGTATCTATATATCGCCCCGAGCGAGTTGGCGCGCCTAGTCTGAGTTGTGTTGAATAGAGGATGAGACTGACTGAAATTATATCTAAATTAGCAACATGACATGATGATATTCGCCTAAATTATTCTATGTACAAATCTGAGGTCGAAAATAAAGTGTGATCTCTCCAAGTATTGGAGGAGCATTTGTGTATTTCATGTAACTGTTGACTCCAAATGACTTGTGTCGCATATTAGCATTTATGTATCTTGCATTGCGGCCTCGTGATAGTCTTCGCTTTGATATTTGTATATTTTACAACACCTATCCAAAACGATGGATGGATAGGATAGCCTTTTTTTTACCTTCTAGTAAGTGACGTGAGAAAAAAACGTATTCAAGACAACTGAGTTAGTTAGTTAGTGCTCTAATTTTCTAGATTTACTACTATAGGCACTCTATATTATTTTGCTTAGATACGAATATCAGCTATGAATTTGTTTAGATTATGTTTAGTCTAAATTTTATAACCAGTAGGTGTCGGAAGCACAAAGACACACGAGTTTTGAACTGAGTGATGAACGAGGTAACTTTCATTTCAATAATTGATTATGCTCAAATCAGTGTATATTACAGTAAGTTGTATTGCCATATGTGAACGAGAAATGTTGCGTTATTCTAGCGAGTGGGCTTCCACAGATTCCACATGCTTTTGGTTAAGTAAAGTAGTATAAATAACAGCACAATGTAATATTATTTTATATGATTTATTTATTTATGTATACTGCATTATTTTTACAATTCTATTGATTAAGTAGCCCCTGCAAGCAATATGTACAAAGATGTGTGAATTACTGAGTACCTACGTATTTACTAACCTATATTATTATTTACAACGTATTTACAAGTCAGTACAACTAACAATCCATCTGTAAAGTGGAGCGGAGTTACGTAATTTCTATTGACTGTGTTTTAAGTCGTCGTCTCCCGGCGAAAAATATAAAGAATAGCATTCTTTTGTTATGATCCCTGGGGTCCCAGGGACCGGTGGACGGCGGGTTAATCCATTGTAAGGCATTTTTACTGACTGCTGGTGCCTTAAATAAGAACACAACGCCTATATACTAAGGGCTTATTACACCTTCCTTGTACTATCACTGATGAGAGGGAAGCAGAATGGGCTTGAGTGAGAGCGGAGTTCTGTATCTCACTCTAACATATTGCTGGTGTAATTCAAATAGGAAAGGTGCAATAAGCTCTTGTTACATATGCCGATGGGAAGATTATTTTGTCAATTATATTTAACAATGATTATTCGACTATTTAAATTATACATTTATATCAAATTCGCATATTTGTAAATATTTAGAGGTGACATGTAAACAAGGATCAGTGCCTTTTAACTGCTTAAGGAAAATTAGTTATTAATTTTAAACTGATATAAAATGATTTATTAGTATAGTAGTATTTAAAAGCATACAATTAAAATATTTTTGCACATTAAACTTAATTTTATTTTGTAACTGACGCTGTAAGTGACGTATCTCGCTAGATTTCTGCCGTGAAATGCGTAGCACAAGTGCGTTAACTGCGATTTCGCTCGATGTCGGTGTAAGCGATAATTGCCAATGTTGCCAACTTAGCATATTTTCGACTTATTTGGCAGAAAAATTTTACATTTAGCATTTAGCATATTTTTTTCAGGTCATGAATCTGTTAAAAAATATATCGTATTTAAATCTTTCGCTTGTTCGTGACTCAAAATAAGCACTCGCAGCAAAAAACAACTTTGCTCTCTTGTTGCATAAATAACTAGTTCAACACTGATCTAATTAATAAATGGCTCTACTTTAAGCTAAAATATTTCAGCGTAACCTTAAAATAAATGCGACTTATCTTTCTTTAATTAAGCCCGTTACGCGGTGATTGTTATCATAATACTAGGGTGTCAATATTATCGTGGTATTGAATATTGTATGCATTATGTTTCAATATTCATGAATACACGGTCAGTCAATACGTATTGTATTAGAAGTGTATCACGTGATGATAATCAGCGTGTAACTGATGCCAATCTCTTATTATATGTATGTCAGTACTTTCGTAAACTACTTCCTAATATATCAGTAATATTATTTTTTAATATACACATATATTTATTATAAAAAAATCATTCATGAAAAAAAGCTTATAAATCGGCATCGGCGAGCACTTCAACGGCCGCAGAGTTACCTAACGGTCCTGACGCTGACGAAGAAGATATTATAATACTATTCGAATAAGAATAATATTACAATATCTTCTTTACTCACCATTTTTTTATCGAAACGAAAACGAGGGAAATTCGTGTCAACCCCCCTCTGTCGGTGCGACAGAGAGGGAGTAACGCGAACTTGGTTCGTTTTCGTTTCGCGGTAGCAGCTCAGGGACGCTACCGCGACAGCAAACGAAATGTTCTCCCTCTGTCGCACTTGCATGTTCGGACGTAAGTGCGACAGGGAGGGAAAACTTCGTTTGCTGTTCGCGGTAGCAATCCTGTTACTACTACGAAGATTAGACAGCTAATTTGATAATTAAAGACGCAATATTGATAACTAGTACGATTTTTATTTAGCATATTTTAAAAAAAATTAGCAGATTTTCGTATATAGTTTTAGCATTATTTGAAATTTCGAGTTGGCAACACTGATAATTGCCAAACTTTTTGGCAGTGCCGTTGCTAATAAAGAGTTGATGTAGGTAGGACAGATTTTAAAATGGTAGGCTGTTCTATTCGGAACTGTAAGAGTAGAAGTGTTAAAGGCGGGACTATATTGTTTTTTTCACTTCCACAAAAGGAAACAGTAGCCAACGAATGGTTTCGCTATTGTGGATCGAAAACAACAAAAAAAAGGTACGTAACCCCATATGTAAAAATCTTTATTTATCTTTAATTTGAACAAAGAAGAATAAAAGAAAATTATGTAAAGTGTTAAACACCCATTACTGAACATAGCACATAGTAAAAATGATTTGTAAATAAAAACTCACGGTGATGATGAATTCATTGTTTTACTGAAATATTTGTTTATGTATTGGCATCAACCACTACACCGAAATAATATGTTTGTATAGGTGAGTAAGGGTTACGAATGGTCAGTTTTTAACCGTGTTGGTGTTTGTTAATTCAGGCAAAATATGCTAGGTGATACAATATTATTAGTCTCCGAAAATAGAATTGGAGTTGAGGGTAAAACAGGTATTTTTTTATTTTTTTTTGTCAGTATCGTAATTATGTTTCTTATACTGTTGTTTAATATAATTTATATCCGATTTTTTAAGTAAGAACTATTTTCCCCAATATACAAAGTTTGAGAACCATCGACATATCGATAACAAGGTCGTGTCACCTACACTACTAACCGATGTACCCGTTTGCCATACCTGAGGGGCTACCGCGACTGAAAACGAACGAAGTTCGAATATCTCCCTCTCTGCCGCACGAATTAGCAAGTGCGACAGAGAGGGAGATATTCGGACTTCGTTTGCTTTCCGTTCGCGGTAGCCCCTCTAGCGAAGTATATTATTGTGTCATGCCCAGAGATGCGATTTATTTAAAATACTTCTATTTAAAATGCAAATACAAAATGCAAAATACCTATTTTGTATTTTGCATTTAAATGCCTTTTAGTAAAAAGCATTTTGTATTTTATTTGAAATACCTTTCGAGATGTATTTTGCATTTTTAGTATTCATTTCAAAATGCAAAATACTTTGTGATTAAGTTTAGCCAACATTACCAGTCAAATAAAACGAAATGAACGAATGACGCTTGTATTGCCGAATTTGACCGATAGAGGCGCCTGCTAGCCATGCGTGCCCTTTTTTTCTCCTTTGGTCAGAGTGCGCGCCTTATGTCCGACTAGTGTCAATGTCAAACGAAAACGACGAACATTATCTATGGCTATAAAAACGCAACGCCGCTGACGCCGACGATTCGATTTCACTGATTTAGGGTGGGTTGCACCAAACCGTCTGTAATCGTAAGCGGTGTTAGTCAAAATCTGATTGTATGGAATGTTTGACAAGTTTCTATGGGATGACAGTTGCCGGCGCCGTATTTGACGATGACCGGCCTGTGATCGTATGTCGGTGCAACCGACCCTTATTGTTTGCTGGTGCTGGTCAAGTGCTTACTGATTTGATTACCTACTTTTATGATATTGAAGTGTTGTTGTTATCGCTCCAATACTGGAACGGCTATGTACTGTACTACAACAAGATAATTTAGACAATGTAAACAACTTATTAATAAAAGAAAAGTGTAATAATAATAAAATAAGAACTAGATGCACAATCAACTGAAAAAAATGGCCATACAATTCACAAAATGGAGCCATAGCTATCTTTTCGTTAGTCTAGTTTATTACATTGTTTAAAGTTAGTATTATTATTATCAATAAAATAACAGAATTTATTGATACGTTACTGATAAAATATATGACCAAAATGTCATGCATCAGGTGCCATTCGGCTCGGCATGGTCTATTCTATTTCTCATGATAAATACCTAAAATAAATAAAAATATCATTCGATTTGGTCAAAAGGTATTTTATTTTGAAAAAGTATTTTGAAAATACCTATTTTGCATTTAGCATTTGAAATACAAAACGCAAAACTATTTGGTATTTTGCATTTGAAATAGTAAATCTGGAAAGTATTTTGCATTTTGTATTTAAATGCTTTTTTAAAACCATTTTGTACATCTCTGGTCATGCCCCACGAGAGGTATGTACTCTGTTGTCGTCCCTCATTGTGGCATGCGTATAGCAGCTCTTTAGAAATATCTATACTCTAAGCTTCCGCTGTTTGTATTTCGGCATCTGGCAACACTGTCTGTGCCGTGTTTCATTCAATTCATTCATTCACTCACTTCACTTCACGCTTCAGTCAGTCTTCACTCTTCACTTTTGTCAATTTCAGACTTTAGTTCTGTCACGTCAACCTTCACGATTATGATTTACGTTGGTACGCGCTCGATATAATTGTGTTGTAATTATAAGCATAAAAGAAAATACGAACCCGCATTTTGATTCAGGTTTATTTGTAATCTATTATCATATGTGTTGGAATCTAAGTGAAATTTGAATTTAGAGTTTAACATTGTGTGTGGTAGTAAAGTGACTGCATTGTTAGTGTTGTTTTCATTGTGAAATAATCTTATTGGTTACAATGCCGACGAGTGCGGTGTACCAACCAACGACGGTGACGTATGAGCAGCAGCCGAACGACCAGCGATGGAACTGCCCCATCAGCTACTTCTCACGTCGTGTGACGAGTAGCCTGAACAGGGCGGTTTGTGTGCGCCTTGGATTATGTTTACTGGGGAGCACACTGTTCATTATTGGTGAGTACATTTTTGTTTACGTATACAGTTGCCATCACACTAGCTTATCCCCAGATCTTTGTTTATCGCCAAACTTTCATCCCCATAGCTTATTCTCCTACTAGGTTGCGGATGGAACAGCCAGAAAAAAATAGATTGTTTGTTACCAAAGTAAGATGAGTACAATCAAACCCACAATGCAATGAAAATTGCATGCAAGGTTTTGCTAATGAGAACAAAGAGAAGATATCTTTCCGGAGGAAATGTGTTTCCCCGGGAATGAAACCTAGCTAGACTTACTGTTGAAACCCCTACCCTTGAAAACCCCCCACATCCACCAAATTTCATCCAAATTGTTAAACCTGTTTCCGAAATCTAAACAAGTAAAAAAATATAATACAGGGATCTAAGAAATATTATATAATACAGTAATACAACAGGTCTGAACCATTCCAAAGCTAATCAAGGCTTTTAGTAAAAAGGTGTCCTCTGATGCCTAATCGCTAAGCAGGAACAAACTATGCATGCTGGTAAGGGTGCTTACCAAGGCGGTGCAGACTCTGCCTCGAAAAGGAGGAGAGGCCACACATCCTAACTGATTGCCCTTGCCTCCTGCGCAGCCGTAGCTCCATCCTGGGCAAAGACATCATGTGCCCTGAGGAGATTAAGTTTCTGGAGTTCAGTAAAATTCTTCTATTCTTTGAGTTTGCAGGACTTGACCGAGAAGTGTAGTATGTGGTGATATAGATTAGCAATGGTTGCAGTGATATGAGGGCTAGGTGGCCCGGAAATAGCCACATCTCCCAAAAAAAAAATACAGGAATTGCTTGTTTAAAGATAATAGATGAATTTCGAAGTTTAGTTCCATTCATTTTGAAAACTAAACACTGATAACTGATATGCATATTTTTCAATTACTATTAGATAATTTATTTTATTATCAACCAACGCTTTTACAATAGATAGGTATGATAGTATGTAGTATAGATATTTTGTAAATGTTCTGTGAATACACTGAATTTGTTACTCACTGACTTATTTTTAGGCATACATGAGGAACAACAATAATAAAAAAAATAATGTTTATATAAATGTTTCTGACAGGTAAGTTAGTATAACTTAACAAAATGGACACCAAGAGAAAAGACGAGAAGGAGTGGCAGACTGAGTCAGATCAGATGGAGAGATGCACTAAAAAAAACCAGACAAATATTGGTGGAGATCGGCTCAAGATAGAGTGCAATGGGAAAAGTTGGGGAGACCTTTTTCACTAAACGGGCCTCGGATATATATATATATATATATATATATGTATATATATATATATATATATTTGACAATCTTAACTGTAGTTGTAGCTGCAATTAGTGTGTTTTTATTTTCTCAAATACATTATACAACCAGATGAAGTCATGAAAGGTCACTTTATGCTTGAGGCTCGTGTTGTGTAACTGGTAGAGTGCACACCACTGTAAACGGCACTCATTCAACTTATTATACCATATTTTCAAATAAAACTTTCTGGTAAAAACTTAATTGATGTTGCTTAACGGAGTGCTATAAAACACTTAAAAAATGTTTTATCGTCTGTTCCTGTATATGTCCAAAGTCCAAAGTAAACATTAAAAAGAAATGAAAACATTGAAATCAAGTTATAACAATGAATAAATAATTAAAGAAGTTACAAGTCAATATACTTATTGAATGATAACTTTCTATGGTCAAATTATCATTCCTTTCAATGATAATTACATAGTGATACATAGAAGAGTTATTATAAGATATTCGTCTCGTAATAAACCAGTTTCATACAATAATTTCCTCCACTGACTATAACTCGTTACTAATAAGTCGTATGACAACGCGACGGCGTTAAATTATTGAAGTCACGACGTAGTAGTCGTAACGGCTTTTGTGTCCTCCTGCACTGATCGAGGGATTGTGACTGATGGACTATTTCCGGACATGGAGCATAAATGGCGTCAAGCTCGACGACGAGCACAGGCTTCGAAGGCACAGTAATTGCAAACAGTACACTGCTTACAAGCCTTATAAGTTTTAAAATGTTTTGATATCAAATTATGACAAAATTATTGATAATACCGATAAAATGATTAAAGGATACGATGATTTTGTTAAAGTTTTAGATAGTAACATTTGCTATTTTTTGATTTTATTGTGTGTATTAGAATTTAAGCGGAAGAACACAGTTTTTATCTTGGAAATGGTCGATTTGGAGTGAAATTTGAAATGATATGTTTTAATTAAAAAATCCAAAAAATACATTTAAAATTTATGACATTAGATCGAATAGTTCTGTTCTAGATACTAACACTGAGAAAATGTCAAGATACTTGTCAATTCAATCAGAAAATCGTCTAAACAGATGAGCGCTTTTTAACTGAAAAGGACTCTTACTCCATATTGATTTTGGTGTTGATTATGGTCGCCAGAACTACTGATGCTTTAAGGCCAGCTTCTCGTAAAATATGTGATTTTTTTACATGGTTTTATTCTGAAATACAACATATTAAAAACGAAGAATAAAAATAGGGTTATATTTTAGACCTTTAACTAGTGCAATCGGGTGACCGTTACGTAATTGGATAAACTTTGTTCGATAGAAAAAAACGCCGAATATGTCTCCATTGTTGATCTTAAAACTCATTATATCAAATCTAGCGGCCGCCCGCGACTTCGTCCGCGTAGATTTTAGATGGTAACAAAGATATAAATGAGGTTTATTTGTTTCTGTCAGTTGTCTGATGCTATTAATCTTTTGTGAAAAAATACTCAAAAGAAAAAATTAACGCTTGCCATCTTGGATTTGAAAATGGATGTCATTTTCGTAATCGCCACCCCGAGGAACCACAAAGATGACACCCATATCGATTTTTAAGAAAAATGAATGTCCGCCATCTTGGATATGAAAATGCATATCATTTTCGTAATCGGCACCCCGAGGAACCACAAAGATGACACCCATATCGATTTTTAAGAAAAATAATTGTCCACCATCTTGGATTTGAAAATGGATGTCACTTTCGTAATCATCACTCTGAGGAACCTCGAAGATGACACCCATATCGATTTTTACGAAAAGTAAAGATTTGCTCCCCGCAGAAACTTGGAACCCCTTTTAACCCCATTAGGGGAACAATTTAGAAAAACGCTGAAACATGTTTTGTTGTATTTAAACATAGAGTCTGTATACGAAGATTTAAATCTCACACTTCAAAAAAGATTTGATCCCCGTACGAACTTGTAACCCCCTTTTTACCCCTTTAGGGGAGCAATTTCAAAAGAACGTTGAAGTATGTTTTGTTGTATTTAAACAGAGAGTCTATTTACGAAGTTTTAAAACTCTCACTTCAAAAAAGATTTGCTCCCCGTACAAACGTGGAACCCCCTTTTCACCCCTTTAGGGGATGAATTTAGTTTTGTTATATGTAAACAGAGATACGTATGCATTTGTATTGTTGTTGTACATTGTACCTTACAACTTCATAACGTTAAACACCTAGGTTATGCTAAGTCAGTACTTAATTATACATAATTAAAAAAATATTTTACCGTTCACTATTTATAGGCAGCTTAAAAAAGACAAACTTTCGTCCCTTTTGGTATTTAAACAGTCATACACAGAACAGCTGTGTCCTGATCTAGTTGCCATTGTGGGATTTAAATCACTCTGTAAATTCATGCCGCTCGTCGCATTCAAGTCGCCGGCGGCGGCGTAACTCGAGACGACGTGCATGTGCTCGCTCGCGCGGCGATGGCCCTCGACTGACGAGCGACCCCAGTAGTTAGGGCTTTATAGGACATGACCAATATTTTTGACATTAAAGCATGAGCCTTGGCACACTTATTACTTAGGTGGACTAGAGTTGAAAACGCCCGGGAGACAAGAGCGGACGCGATGCAGGTGGGGAGGGGGAGGGGGGGAAGTTTCGTTCTGCCTTGCTTCCTTTCAGCCCTTATATTGTCTTATTTATAGACACTAGGGCATGTTTGGTATCGTTTCCGGATAAATTGAGGATGGACGATCGTATTTTGGGACATAAATAACATGTTTTCATAGAAAAAAAATGAAATACAGGCAAAAGTTGTAAATAGTCAAGTTAAAAAAATATTTTCTGCAGCGATTGCGTGAAAACAAGCAACAATTTGGGCATGGAAAAAATATATTTAAATAGCTACTTTTATGTAGATTCTAAAAATATATCATTTGTTAGGCCAATATAAATTACAACTTAGTAAAAAAAAAAACACGAGTGACACGTCAAAATTTTACTTCATATTCGTTCCGACCCGCGTTGTTTCAGTCCTCATATTATCCTATTTATTGAGCCTAGGGCATGTTTGGTATCATTTTCGGAAAATTTGAGGATGGCCAATCATTTTCTGTGACATAAATATTATATTTTCATAGAAAAAATAATAAATATAGGCAAAAGTTGTAAATGGTCAAGTAAAAAAAAAAATCTGCAGCGATCACGTGAAAACAGGAAACAATTCGGGCATGAAAAAAATAAGTTTAAATAGCTACTTTTATGTAGATTCTAAAAATATATCATTTGTTAGGCCAATATAAATTACAACTTAGTAAAAAAAAAAACACGAGTGACACGTCAAAATTTTACTTCATATTCGTTCCGACCCGCGTTGTTTCAGTCCTCATATTATCCTATTTATTGAGCCTAGGGCATGTTTGGTATCATTTTCGGATAAATTGAGGATGGCCAATCATTTTCTGTGACATAAATATTATATTTTCATAGAAAAAATAATAAATATAGGCAAAAGTTGTAAATGGTCAAGTAAAAAAAAAAATCTGCAGCGATTACGTGAAAACAGGAAACAATTCAGGCATGAAAAAAATATCTTTAAATAGCCACATTTATGTAGATTCCAAAAACATACCATTTGATAGACCAATAAAAAACACAAATTAGTAAAAAAAATCCTTCATAAAAATACGGACCTGTAAAGCAAATTTTATAATTCTTTGAAAATGTAATGTCACTACTCGCCTAATTCTATATTAAGTAGTTTGTACTTGTATTTAAGTTTGTTAGCATGCGAGTTGCATTTTTAATTGCAAATAATCTAACCGTTTAATCAATTCAATGGTTCAAAATAAAATAAACGAGTTACAAATCTAATCCTGTATAATGTTATTCGTTACTTGTGAAATACGTATAATAGTACTCATGTGTAGCATTTGCCGTCACAAGCACACATTTCTGTACACTTCAATTTTTGTTGGAGACACCTGCATCTAGCAGCGCATTTTTTTTGCATCTGCACCTTATCATTTCCAGACAGGCTTCGGCAGCTACTGGTAAGTTAGTCCATATAGGTTCCCATCTGTGATTAACTTTCGTCCATCCCCAATCAGATGGACTGGGGATATTTTGGATCGGTAGCATTTGACCCCATATATGAACTGCTTGCAAAACCGCCCGCAGGAAATGTTGGTGCAGTGCAGCATTAGATGGTGGTATGTGTTCTAACTGGCGATCTTTTTTTGTGAACAGCTGCTTACGGCATTCGTTTAATGTCGAGACTGAGCTGGATCTGAAACAAAAATCTTTAATGTGCACAACTACCCTCTAAATGACTCATGGTTTCATGAAAGAAGTAAATATTACCTGTCATACATAACGACAACAAACTTTTCCACAATCGCCATTGCATCTTTGATTCTGCCGTCGTACGCTGCCAAGAAACCTGTGACATTAGGGAACGCATTCCAGGCTTCGAAAGCACTCTTGTTTCCTTTTCCGTTGAAAAAAGCAACTGTGTCACAACCTGTGAAGGTATGGAACAGGGGACTATTTCGTTCGTCGTTCGTTCATTCGGTCGTTTTTCTTGACTATTTCGTTTACTCTCTTCTTATTGTTATTCACATGATTTTGCGGAAAACAAAGAAGTGAATATCACAGATGGGCCCAATGTTTTATCTAAAAGCGGTCGGAACACCCAAGGTTTAGCTCCGTGTAACCACGAAGAAGGTACATATTGGTACCGGGAAACACCAGCAGTACCTTTGCTGTCAAGAAATAGCTAACGCGCTCGGTAAGAAACAGTCATAACATAAATAATATATCAATATTGTGTACGTTATGACTGTAATTGTTACAATTATTCAAACATATTTTCTTTCACAGGGCGTCAAAAGCAAAAGTGCTACCCCTGTTCCATGCCTTCACAGGTTGTGACACAGTTTCTTTTTTCAACGGAAAAGGAAACAAGAGTGCTTTCGAAGCCTGGAATGCGTTCCCTAATGTCACAGAAGGTTTCTTGGCAGCGTACGACGGCAGAATCAAAGATGCAATGGCGATTGTGGAAAAGTTTGTTGTCGTTATGTATGACAGGTAATATTTACTTCTTTCATGAAACCATGAGTCATTTAGAGGGTAGTTGTGCACATTAAAGATTTTTGTTTCAGATCCAGCTCAGTCTCGACATTAAACGAATGCCGTAAGCAGCTGTTCACAAAAAAAGATCGCCAGTTAGAACACATACCACCATCTAATGCTGCACTGCACCAACATTTCCTGCGGGCGGTTTTGCAAGCAGTTCATATATGGGGTCAAATGCTACCGATCCAAAATATCCCCAGTCCATCTGATTGGGGATGGACGAAAGTTAATCACAGATGGGAACCTATATGGACTAACTTACCAGTAGCTGCCGAAGCCTGTCTGGAAATGATAAGGTGCAGATGCAAAAAAAATGCGCTGCTAGATGCAGGTGTCTCCAACAAAAATTGAAGTGTACAGAAATGTGTGCTTTTGACGGCAAATGCTACACATGAGTACTATTATACGTATTTCACAAGTAACGAATAACATTATACAGGATTAGATTTGTAACTCGTTTATTTTATTTTGAACCATTGAATTGATTAAACGGTTAGATTATTTGCAATTAAAAATGCAACTCGCATGCTAACAAACTTAAATACAAGTACAAACTACTTAATATAGAATTAGGCGAGTAGTGACATTACATTTTCAAAGAATTATAAAATTTGCTTTACAGGTCCGTATTTTTATGAAGGATTTTTTTTACTAATTTGTGTTTTTTATTGGTCTATCAAATGGTATGGTTTTGGAATCTACATAAATGTGGCTATTTAAAGATATTTTTTTCATGCCTGAATTGTTTCCTGTTTTCACGTAATCGCTGCAGATTTTTTTTTTTTTACTTGACCATTTACAACTTTTGCCTATATTTATTATTTTTTATATGAAAATATAATATTTATGTCACAGAAAATGATTGGCCATCCTCAATTTATCCGAAAATGATACCAAACATGCCCTAGGCTCAATAAATAGGATAATATGAGGACTGAAACAAAGCGGGTCGGAACGAATATGAAGTAAAATTTTGACGTGTCACCCGTGTTTTTTTTTTTACTAAGTTGTAATTTATATTGGCCTAACAAATGATATATTTTTAGAATCTACATAAAAGTAGCTATTTAAACATATTTTTTCCATGCCCGAATTGTTGCTTGTTTTCACGCAATCGCTGCAGAAAATATTTTTTTAACTTGACTATTTACAACTTTTGCCTGTATTTCATTTTTTTTCTATGAAAACATGTTATTTATGTCCCAAAATACGATCGTCCATCCTCAATTTATCCGGAAACGATACCAAACATGCCCTAGTGTCTATAAATAAGACAATATAAGGGCTGAAAGGAAGCAAGGCAGAACGAAACTTACCCCCCCTCCCCCTCCCCACCTGCATCGCGTCCGCCCTTGTCTCCCGGGCGTTTTCAACTCTAGTTCACCTAAGTAATAAGTGTGCAAAGGCTCATGCTTTAATGTCAAAAATATTGGTTCCCATACATTGATGTCCTATAAAGCCCTAACTACAGGGCGCGCGAGCGTTATCTAAAGCTTCGCGCGCCGCCGCCCATTGCAAGCCCCCTGGCCACATGCACTAGTTGCGCTACTGTAAATATTATACTGTGGTCGTCACACCGTCACGTGACCTCCGTCTTTGTACGTCGCGGTGCACTCGGGGCACTTGCTGTCTTTTATGAGTCATTTATCGTTCAAGTGTCAGTAACGTACATGTATCGCACATGATCACATGAAGATATGTATAGTATAGTATAGGCTTCTATGATAGTAATGGGAGGAAAATACGTGTTTCAGTTTCGTTCATGAATGTAATAAATCATAACTTTTCAAAAGCGATAACTTGTATAGCGGCTTCTAAGCCACGCTTTTCTAAAGATGCACGCTGCGGCCTACGGAGATGTAGTGGGATTTGACTGGATTGGGAAGCACCTCAACCGCAAAGAATTTCACAAGCAAGAGCAGTGAAGGTACGGTTGGTACTCCCACGTATCCTACCGTATCGAATGCACGCGGTTATTGTAAGTCTCCTTGAAGCGACGTGTTGTGCCTTGATAATTCGCCGTAGCGCTCCGGTACCGACATCAAGTTTCTAAAGTAATTTATGCTAATTGGAATATTCATTTGCTTCTTGTCGACAGATTTGTGAAACAGCTTCCGCAATTAATTAGGCTCTAGGAATACACGTTA
Organism: Epiblema foenella; assembly: GCA_963556455.1. Taxonomy (NCBI): domain Eukaryota; kingdom Metazoa; phylum Arthropoda; class Insecta; order Lepidoptera; family Tortricidae; genus Epiblema; species Epiblema foenella. Next base: position 13,977,891 of record OY747106.1, read on the forward strand.
TTATCTCACATTGAAATGAAATATACAAATATTCTACGTCAAAATGACGGATCCGTTTTTTCGTTGCATAATTTGTTCCGCTCTGTTTCATTTACCTCTGAACGGAGAGCATCTGCACCGATTTGGGAATAGGAAGGCATGTCTAGCTTCTATTCAAATGTATAGCAATAACAATTTAAGTACGGCGGATTGCGCAGTCAATCTTCCGCTTACTATTATAGTCGTTCTAGGCTTATGGAGAGTTACCTAATGACCTAGTCGAGCATGTAAAGCTTTAAGGCATTAATTGGTGCATGAAAGGCGTTGATCGTTGACATGGTTAAGGTTACGTCATTGGGGTGTGGCTCAAAGGTATATACTTAACTCGAAGCACCATAACTCGAGTAGGTAGCTGACCAACAGTAAAGTGCAGTTGAGAAGTACTGCAAAATAAGATGAATGAGATTGGAAATGAAGTAAATAATGTCTGTTTGTGTGTTAAAGCCTAAATCATGTTCCTACCAATAAACACTTATGTTGTACCAATAAACAAAACTTACTAAAATACTAATAAAACATCAAAATTCATCCTATTAATGCTATTTTAAAGATTTTTTAATGCATAAAGATGAAAAGAGGACTCAGTTTTTACCATAGATAATTGTGACGTCATTATCATATTTTCCTGCAAAACTTCATATCAACCGAGTGATGACGTTTCAAAAATGTTGCTGATTTGACTATCAGTAAAATATTGTTTGCCATCTAACAAAAAAAAACTTAGATTTTGTGATAAAAAGATGTACGTATCGGACCAGATTGTAAATATTTCCTTGTAATCACATATTGTGGCAATTAGCTCAATAAAAATGACATTATGGATACGTGGGTTTCCTTTCCACTTACGTAGCTGAGCCAATCCACATGTTCATGGATAGCTACTGGGGTGCTGTTTGGTAGCAGAGATAAGCTTCGATAATGCGTATCGCATACAATGCTCGGTTGTGATCGTAAAAGGTGTCGGGTGGCCGGCGCGCGCGCCGGTGCGCGGTGACTCATCGGCGGCTGCGTGATCTGTCAGACCACAGACCGATGAAACTTTAGAACGCTTCCTGTATATGCCACATAATTACATATAATGATATAGCGGAGCCGAACTATCAAATTTATTTGCGAACTGTATAATTATTTATAGTATTTGGATCTCGAATACTGACAAAATACGTTTTTTTTTTTTAAGGACGACCGTGCGGCTGAAGGCACTTCTGATGTCCTTTTTTCTCACCTCAAGAATGAAATATAATTTACACACCTGCTATTCACAAAAGAGTTATTGTTGCCTTCGAATGAGGGATCAATGATGTACTTTTCTTCCCTCATTTGAGGGCAACAATGATTCTTTTCCTCATAGAAGGTGCATGTGTAAAGCAGTATGTGACACTCTGTAGTAAAATCATTTGTAAAATATTTCATGTTTTTAGCAGCGGGCCTCATAGACGGTATGAAAAGCAGTATGTGTCACACGGTAGCAAAATTATTTCCGTCTTGGGCGTAAACACTTGAGTCCCTCGCTACGCTCAAGATTCTACTTTAGAATCCCTCGCTGCGCTCAGGATTCTATTGTAGAATCTTTCGCTTCACTCAGAATTCAATATACCGCCCTCGACGTAAATATATCATTTTGCTCCCTTGAGTCACAATCTACTATTGTAATTCAAGCCTTTTTTGTTTAAGCAAGTCCGTCTCCTCGAATATTCCATACCCAAATCATGCTTTCAGAAATTAAGATAGGTTGTCATTCCATCCAAAATAATATCATACCTATTTCGTTCACGACGCTCTATAATAACGTCACTTTTTGAGCACATGGAAGAAATCGTGTTACCTGTCTAAAATATTAAACGCACACACTCATACATACCGTCCCGATATAGTTCTAGGATTTAGATGTTGTTGGAATTAAGATAAGTTTAGTCTGAGACGGTGGGAAAATTTCTAGGAGAAACGTCTGGCGTAGTCAGTATAGGTACTTCATGTTTCGTTCGGTTCGTTAGATCTTATCTACTTACTCTCAGATCAGTGATGTGTAGTCAAGGTTCAATAAAGTCATTTTAATATATACGAACGTATGGAGTACTTAGTAGTTTATGCAACTGCTACATAATGAGAGGCATTAAACATTTCAAAGTTTATTATTTTTTTTGAACTTCGCAAACTTTGAAAGGCTTTATCTCGGAAAATATTCTCATATTGTAGCAAATTTAATCCACTTTAAAAACTGAGAAGGCACTATCAAAAACATCATCACATATCATATCATTTAGGGCTATAATCGGTTTTTTCGATTATTAACAAAGTTACATTCGGCGCTCGAGGTCACAATCTTGGATTATTCATTGGGCCAACATCATAAACAAGTCTGCAAAAAATCAGAACTACCGGATGTGACGCATAGTACCCCGTACTTTCAGGAGGTTCCTGGACTATTTATGATACTGTTATGGCCATCTCCGCCCGCCGCCCGGCGGACACGGTATATTGTAACCTTACCACAGAATAAGTAATAGTACAAGTACAGAAGCTTCACTTCCTAACAAAAACAGCGTTTAGGCATAAAAAACGTGCCTACTCTGTGCATCTCTGTCTATCGTATAACTTGTATTCATTCACACACGGCACGTGTAGCGCTAGGGCTGTCACGTCAAAAATACATCGATGAGGGGAAAACATGTTCTAGCTCCCCAGAGGGGCTAAATGATCGCTTATATGTCGAACATATAGCATTCGTCCCTCTTACATACTTGACAGTAAGGGACGAATGCTATATGTCCGACATATAAGACATCATCTTAGCCCCTCAGATGTCGCTTGGAAACAGTGAACCGATATTAATTAAGTACCTACGTGTTACTTCACATATATGTATGTATGTCAGTGTCATTGTGAATAACGCCACAAATCTTACCTCGTGAACGGAAATTCTCATTAACTCTTGAAATTTTAATTCGTAAGTAAGAAAAGGTAAGTTCATAAATCATGCGTTTTTATTAGGATATTCTTTTTAGGGTTCCGTAGCTACTTTTATAGAAAATTGTTTTAAACTGCATATATACCTTTAAAGCCTTTGGTACAATGCCACAATGCCTTATTCGTCATCTGGATACAAAATTCAAATCAGCAACAGGTTTCGTCAGACACACAATATATACAAATGTTATAGCCAAAGAAGTAGGACAAGCATTATGTAAATAGTTAAGTAAAATTTTAAACGCGTGTTTCATTTTTAAGAAAATTACATTAGGTGTCCCGCTAAAATAATAAGTTTACATACATACATAAGTACCTAACCATCGAAAACGTGAGTTTAAGTTATAAGTACCAATCTAATCAGGTGGTTTGTATCGTATGCATTTGTATTGTTGTTGTACATTGTACCTTACAACTTCATAACGTTAAACACCTAAGTTATGCTAAGTCAGTACTTATACCTAATTAAAAAATATATTTTACCGTTCACTATTTGTAGGCAGCTTAAAAAAAACAAACTTTCGTCCCTATTGGTATTTAAACAGTCGTACACAGAACAGCTGTGTCTTGATCTAGTTGCCATTGGATTTAAATCACTCTGTAAATTCGTGCCGCTCGTCGCATTCAAGTCGGCGGCGGCGGCGGAACTCGAGACGACGTGCATGTGCTCGCTCGCGCGGCGATGGCCCTAGACTGACGGGCGACCCCGGGGCGCGCGAGCGTTAGGTATCTAAAGCTTCGCGCGCCGCCCATTGTAAGCCCTCTGACCTTACCTACGGGTTTTGAACATATTAAATAGGATTTACTATATGATATAATAAATTGCCGAAGCATATAACGGAGGCAAATTATAGTCTTTCGAACTTTAAAAGTAAGTTGAAATTGTGGCTTGTTGAGCAATCTGTTTACAGTTTAAACGATTTTTTTGAATATAAAATAATATAATGTAGAATAAATTACCGATATTGTAGGTAAATTTATTGAATGTTTAATGATGTAATTTGTCCCCTAGATATAGTGACTTGTAATGTATGATTACCAATAAAATATGAGTGTGAGTATGAGTATGGGTGTAGATAAAAAGTATATATGTAATAAACATAATCTACATAGTTACATATTGTAATACTTATTCACTTATTATTTCGTCTTGTTATGAGCTAAGCTGGGTATTTACAATATAAACATGATACTAAACTCAACTCCCGCGTTAAACCATTTTTAGGGTTCCGTGCCAAAATGATAAAAAAGGAACCCTTATGGTTTCGCTTTGTCTGTCTGTCTGTCACATCGCTAAATATCTTAAGAACTACGCTATGCTAACGATTTGAAATTTGGAACAGTGATAAAGAAGGGTTATATAGAAGAACCTAGATGAATACAACATGTTTTTTTTTAAGTTTTTCTGTGACAAATGTCAGATAAGTGATTTTAAATTTGAAAGTCTAGTGAATATGACAAGTGGGGTGTCATATGATAGGGCTTGAGTTGCGCATTCTGTACCAATTTTTATTTTTATTTTTTACGTTGATTCATTTTCGATTTATGGGCAAAAATGTATAAAAAAATACCGTTCCCCCCTTATCTCCGAAGTTTACCAAGGAACATACATGAAGTTATTACATAACATTGTAAATGTATATTTACAGGAAAAATATAACTATAGCCCTATCTAGTTTTTTTTTATCATCAAAAACGTCTATATATGTACTAAGTTTGTAATTTAATCACCTTTGCATGTATTTTTCTTTTATAAATTCCTATGCGATTATGCTGAAACCTTCTTTCAAATAAAGAAAAAAAATTGAAATCGGTTCACGTGATTAGGAATTATCCTTGAAAAACCACCACATAAGTACTAAGTTATTCAGTCGCTCACCTTTGTAACAAAATTCGCCGATAGATGGCGCTGTACTCATGGCGTTCAATTTCTACACCATGTTGTTGAGATTTTCCTGACTTAATGGGGTTGGAACCGGTACACATCTGTGTACGGAACCCTCGGTGCGCGAGTCGGACTCACAGTTGACCGGTTTTTTTTTATATATAAGTTGACTTGATTTTATTAACTAGGAAAGTAAAAAAACTTCATAGAAACCGACCAAACTTCGCCACCTCGGTTCACATGTGGCAGTTCTAATAGATTCATGGGTCGGGCAATGGAGCTGGCGAGCGAAGGTCGTCAAACTCACCCACCCCGCCACCGACGCTTCCGTACTACCGATCACTTCCATTATTTCCTCTGACTCACGACACGACTTGCAATCGAATGTCCTTTAACAACGTCACTTGCCATCTACAGATTCGTGTCTGACGGAAGACTATACTTTACGTCTCGCAAGTTTAAGCGTAGCGGTCACTTGACTAAGGAAACATCTATACCCCTATGCGTATGCGTGGATATCTTACACCTTGTTTATTTTACTTGCTGGCCTAAACGAAGCAGTACGAACATAGGTCCAATAAAAAGCGTTCCATACATTTAAATCGATACATGATGAGTTTCGCTACACGTACAATCTCATAACAACTAAGGTTTCAAACTTGTAACATCCTACTTGTACGCCGAGGATCAATCGAAAGAAAACCTACACCTACAAAGAACACGTGACCTCACCTCGTAAGCCGAGTTGATTCTTATTTCTTAAGTTACATTGGTGCATTGGTTAACTTCGGTTACAAGGCATGACGCTTAATGTCGATTTATACTTACATTTATTGGTTACTAGCAGCGCCCTGCGGTGTTACCCGCGGATAAAAGGTAGCCTATGTCCTATTCTGATGTCTAAGCTACAATACTGGAAAGTTTCATAGAGATCCGTTCAGTAGTTTTTAAGATTAAGCGGAACGTACATTCATCCGCACAAACTTTCACGTTTATAATATTATTAGGATATATACTCGTGCCATAGATAGTGTGAAGTCTCAGTGATAATAGGGACCAAATTATGTCACACCGGTTTCGGTTGTGTGGGTTGACTCGTTCTTTCTGCAATAATATCGATCGCTTCGTTTGCCTCGATATCCGATGGTACACTTTTATTCAGACGCTTTGTCATGATGCAGATGCAAACATTTATGCAACACTTATTCTCAATCGGTGCAAAACTTGTACCTAGTTTGAGTTATATACTATAAGGTAACGTCTCAATGTTTGACACCTTAATACCCAATAGTTGACAACTGTTGTTCACATATAGTACATATTGCGTCAGTGTCGAACACTGGGACGTTTACCTTGTGATGTGATGATGTTATGATGTGTGGGAACGCCTGGCAGAAGAACTGGCAGGCAGTCGATCCCTTCTTAGGTTCATTCAGTCCGTTATTGTCGTTGTTCCCGCGGCATTCCTACATCAACTTCTTCCAATCTTCCTATTTTCCTGCAGAACAGAAGTACATCTTTAAGGCATCCTTCAATTCGCTCTCCGCTAACGTATCTTTACCGAATATAATAGGTATCGTTCGAGATGACGCTTCCTGTATTAGTTCCCTGCTTATTCGGTAATGTATTTTACCTTATATCAAATTATATGCCTAAAACAGTTGGTATAATTGTGGTTTCAGAATGACTGCTTTTTCCTCCTTTCCTAATAATGTACATGACTCAGGACTGTCGTAAATGCCTCAAAACTGTCTGATTAGCATTTTTTCTAAGTTTTTTTAAATGACTTATGACTTATGCGGCCTCAATGGGCTATGTGCCATCGGCTTTTGTGTGGGTGGTTATTGTTCCAGTTGCCCCGGCAGTGAAAGCGGTCTAATGAATCACTAATGCGTTCTGCCCACTGCCTTAACCTAGCGTTTCCGCTGCAGTGGCCTATTTTCGCAATACTCCTGGGCCGGCCGACGGCTATTCAACTCTCGAAGGTCTAAATAGATTCATTAAACTTTAACTACTGATGCTCTAGCTGCTTTAGCTATGTACAGCAGGTTTTTAATTACAGTTTTACTACTCGTACTACTGGGCTTACTGAGTTAAGTGACGCCACGATGCTCAGGCCCGGTCTTCAAGGCTCCTAGGCATTTGTGCCCCCCTACGCCGTCTCGAAACCATTCCATTTTGGAAATTTTCCGCCACTAAGTCTGACTGGGCCCTAGGCTGGGGTGTTGTAGACCCAGGCTGAAATCCGGCTCTCAAGATTCAACGCAAGACGAGATGCTACTTATCTTGCTCTTTCTTAATTTGCACAGTGCGATCGATTCGATTTCAGTGAAAATCTAAACATACCGGTGAAACGACAAACTTTTCTGATTTTCGATTTTTTTCGTGCCACAACCAAAATGATACTACACCTAGGCATTATGTTCTTGACCAGTTTAACCACCAGACAAAATTATAAGACTGCAATGTCTTGCAAAATCTTTGGTATTTTCAAATTTATTAAAATACAATCAAAACACCGTTGACATATTTGACACAGGTTTGACATTTCTGATGGGCGCATAACGTGGCCGACCAGCCACTGTAGGTATTTGATACGTATGTAAAATGAAAAATGTTGCCATAGCACAGTACATACTGAAGTAATGTTATCTTTTTCTACATAAGGAATAAGATATTGGTTAGAAAGTGACAACGTTATTTTTACTCTTTCTGCATCGAAATGCCTCGTATTTGTATAACTAATTGCATGTATAGAACATTACACTGAGTCCACTCTTTAATATGTCATTGATTAAGTGTCGATACAATGCGTCTGTCATTGATGTAAACATTGTAAAAAGATTCTTTTTTTTGTATTTTGTTAATTTTCTTGGGCCTGTGAATATATGTCGCCAACTCAAAACGTATATTTTCTCATGCTGAAGAACTTACTATAGGACTGAGTTCAGTTATTGTTTATTTTTTACTGTTATGTCAATTCAAAACAGGAACCACGTCGCGTGACGTCACGCGGCCAAAGTAGTTTTTTAAAATCCATTTGTTAGTGCTTTTTCTACAAAAATGTTTGCAACTCTCCAGCATGAGACGAATCCTACGACATCATTTATTAAAATCGGACCATAACTGTAGATCTGATGGGGTGTACAAAAATCGGCCTCGCGTAATATATATATAAATATATAGATAAGCCCGTATTCCGTCTGCGCGCCGGGCAATGAGTAATGCTTGTTTATTCATGGATTAGCTGTTTGTTGATCAACACATCATTGCGTGGCAACACACAATATTCACATGTTCCGTATTTGCCTTGTGTGTAAACAAACGGTTAGAGCTGAAGGGTTTTTTAGGTTTAGCGTGTCTTCCGTCGTAATTTCGATGGTTAGTTTTACGTGGAAATATCGATGGTGATATGGACTTCCTAATCATACTCTATATGGGAGTATGTAGTAAGAGGAAATCGGTTTCTACGTTTCTTCTACCATTTTCATATATTATTAGATAAAAACAATCTGTGAAATGTCCCCAAGTTTTTGTAAATCGTATTCTCACTATACTAGAATCTTAACAATATGTTTTAGGGTTCCGTAGCCAAAATGGTGAAAACTGAACCCTTATAGTTTCGTCATGTCTGTCTGTCCGTCCGTCCGTCCGTATGTCTACAACTACTATAAGCAAATATATAAGCAATAATACAATTATGAAATTTGTTAGGAAGTGTATTCTATAAACCGCTACTGAAAAGTGATGTGAAATTATGAAAAAATATTAAATTAGGGGGGCACTCCACTAACCGGTGGAAGAAAAAATTCAACGCACATAGTCGTGTGGGGTATTCATGGGTAGGACATTAAAAATAATATAGAGGTTTAAAAAGAACTTTTCCATTTAAGTCAATCGCTGATGAGATATTAGCTGTCAAAATCATAAAAAGTGTCTCCCCCTCTAATTTCCAAACTATGATGTTTAAAATACTAAAAAAAATTGAGATGGGTGTACATTAGCAAATACTTTCAACGATTTTTGGTTTGCACAAGATAGGTTTTACGGTTTTTAAGTTTTCGCTGAAAAACTGTCTTGCCCAAACAAAAGGTCGAAAGTGCCCTGAGTTCCCTATGAAGATACAAGCTTTTTAGATTCAATGTATTGGATTGTGGTTTTAAATGTGGATTAGTAGGTGTTGGCATGGAACCCTTCATTGTGCGTGATCCGACACGCACTTGGCCGGTTTTTTTGTATGTGAAAAAGTTACTCTAAGTACTTTAGATCGTCGTCGAGGTAATTTCTAATCAATCAGACATAATTTAACAGCATGCTTGTTGTATCTATACTGACATTTAATCGTTATCAGGGTAGCATATAAAATAATTTATTAAAAACTCATTTTACAATTACATACATTATTATAGTATAAAACTTATCCGTAGACTAGCGATAAAATAGTGTGGCCTATTCAATTGCATAAGGTTTTGTAAACAATCATCGGTTTCGTTATATTTATGCTATATTATGTTGCATAAAGTCTTGCTTTCCCATCGCCATAGCAATGCAACCTAGCAATAGAAAAATTACGGCCAATGCCAATTAACTAAATTGCACTACCGCCGGCGTCATTCATAAATATTATCATGGCGTATCACATGGGTCCTAATTGGTTGAGTACGTTGTTTGACCCATTTACGAATAAACGACTACCGTGCTATGTGGGCATACTTTTTTTATTGTACTGGACTGGTTATTGACTAAGCGAGGGAAGCGTCTCCGTTTCATCTTGGACAAAAATACTTTTGTATGTCTGGCTGTTCTCTTCTACAGTCTGGCTAAGATGACCGATCATCTTAGCCAGACAGGTCTCATTTCTATGATCCAGGCTTGTAACTTCAAAAAAAGAAAAAACACTCGCGAGGTGTACCAGCTCACGGAGCCACTGACTTATAGTACATATTATTATTGATTGTCGTGGTGGAAACGTTGGGCTTTCTGGGTCGTTGCCCTGGCCGAAGGTACTGATTTAGATAGGTAGATGGTGAATTTACTTGTATCAGTCACGATAAATTATGAACAATCTAAATAAGTTCACGCTAGGCCAACGAACTAGTCCAATGTATAATTGTGTTGTGAACAGTTTAAAACAAAGGACTAAGGTCGGGTTTTATAAAGATCCGTTAGACCAAATGTCATATCAAATTTCAGTAACTCGGTCCATTTTATGACATAACAAACCGACATAAGGTCTAACGGATCTTTATAAAACCGAGCCTAAGTCCCTATATTGCTAACAATAGTTTATTTTACTTGTTTTTATGAAGGGTGACAATATGAAACTGCATGTGCAGAGAAGGTCTCTACCTTATGTAATTATAGCATAGTCATAGTTAGTATCGTTGTTACTGGTGTACTCGTATGATCGCTCTCTTGATATACCAGTTTCTGAGAGTACATAGGTTGAACGACTCGTTGATGAGTCAGGCGTCCAGTTTTTGTGCATGTTACTAACCGAGATTGATCTACGGAAACTCTGAATGCACGACTATATTTTAATTGTTCGAAACATGTTGTTTGTCGCATTCATTTATTTTATACCTACCTGCATAAATGTTATCTTGTATCTCTGAAATTCTAAACAACGGAGTCGTGAGTGACATTCGCCCATGAAGTTGAAATGATTATAATATGAACCGTCAATCACATCTTTATAGAGCGCTATGAAGTAAGATCAATCATAACTTCATAAGATGCATTGATATTAATTTCTTGATGTGAAGTTCTTCTTTGACAAGGTTTACATCTCACATATAAAAATGTTCTATCGACGAGTGCTTTCTAAAAGCCACGCACAGGGATAGTACTTAAGTTAATCGCTGTTATGAAAGACCCATAATCACGACCACTGACCGGTCTATCAAGAATACCTACTTACTTAATTGTGTATAGGTAATGCAATATTGGTGGCCTACACGGTTCCGTTGTCCGCTAAATAAAATAAGGCTATTTTCTTAACCCTCGCCTACCCTGAGAACGGTTTTAAATCGATTAACATTAACAAAACATGCGCTGTTGTAACTGGGACAATGTTAACTTGGATTCGTTTTATCACACTTTTGGATATTGGAGTTTACTCCTTAAGAATCGATTTTCATATATAAGCCCGGGGTATGAAAATTTATGGGGCATAAAATCAAACGTAATCTGCTGTGCTAATTTAAAAAGTCGTATCTCAGTATACGATCAGGGTAAAGATAAGACTATATAATTTAGCACGTTATGCGTTATTTATGTTCGTGCGCAACTTATCTTGCGCAGCTCTCAGTTGCTGAATTGTCAAGTGTCTGTCAAGATCGAAAATAATAAAACAACGTGTAAATATTTTATAATGTGCTATTTTATTGGTATAAAGTTAGTGAAATATTCACTCAGAGTCCAATAGGGTGCAAACCTTGGACACATTGGTTAAGTATGAGGAATGTAACAAAACTGCGGATTGGTTTGCTAGAGTGAAAATCTAATTGGGATACATGGAAATACTAAGCCGTAAGTCTGCTACGAATACTAAAGGTCCGGCACGCGCTAGAAATAGTGGAAAGCTCGTCCCTGAAATTGCTTCTCATTGAGGTCAATATAGGAAACGTCAGCATAATCCAAGATGGGGAGGAGTAGTGTTTGTGTAAGCGCAATTTTAGTGTCAATGGGCAGGAAATTACGTAGCCTTCTCAGAGAAGCTACTGCCGAAAACATCTTCCTGCTGACCTCGTTCACTTGAGGTACCCAAGATAAAGTCCTATCCATAATAATGCCTAAATTTTTTACTTGTGAAGAAAAAGGGATTAAGACGTTATCGAAGTAAATCGGTGAAACACTATTAAAATCGATTTTTTGGACAAATTTTGAGCTCCCAATTATGATAACCTGGGTTTTAACCTTAAGACCAAAACTATGACTCCAATTTAGGATACGCACCAGGTCATTATTTACAGTGCTGATAACAGATGGCAGATCATTTAGTACACCCTGCGAATAAATCTGAAGATCATCGGCATAGAGGTGATAGTGGGTAGAGAAATTATTTGTGATTGAATTTATAAAAGTAGAAAATAACAAGGGAGACAGCACGCCGCCTATTACGTGAATTTTTATATTTTTTCTTTCTCCATGTAGATGTACGATAACCCTGGTCATTTTTTTTGTTTTTTTTGGAACCTGACTGTGGCTTTATAGACCGGGCACAATAAGGAATAGGAGTGCGCGGTTGGAAATTGGGCTGAAGAAAATTCAGGGGAAACCTCCGACACGACCACGCGGGCGGTTTAAACGCTGGAATACTCTAAGAGTTTGCGCTCCAGTAAGATTGGTTCAGCGGCTTCAACCAAATTGGAGGGGCTACTCCGAAATTCGAATTCCGAACTTCGTATCGTGCCGTCCCTTTCACTCATATAGTGTATAACTAGAGAATGAAAGGGACGGTACGATACGAAGTCGGATTTCGAACTTCGGAGTACAGGCCCTGGGTGTGAGTGGAATCGAGCTACTGGGAGTTTTGTCGCTGGTTCACTAAACCTAGCCAAGCAAGAAACTCGGCTAGGCCCGACCTGGGTTGGACTGACTCTACCCGATATGCGGCGGTACCGGGACGAATAGAGATTACAAGTGTCTGTGTTGTCGCGATCTCGCGGCGAACGTCCCGGTGCCTTTACCATGAGTTTATATGACCGTACTCGATAGTGACTGCGTAAAAAATTGTATAGGCAAAAGTACAGCGCCTCTAGTGGTTACGCAATAGAACTAAGAATCGGTATACTAAATCGTTTACACAGTCGCTAGCGAGTACGGTCATGTAAAGGCACTGGTCAACATCGGCTATACGCGCTAAGTCTTTATTCATATAAGTAAATGTAATATGCATGATTTCAGTACTGTAAAGTGGGTCCCCTTGGGTCTCAAATAGCCCCACTTTGCGGTAATATAAAAAACGAGTTCATTTATCTTCATTCACAAATCTATATAATTGTTGACTAATCTTTACTAAAATATTTTATAATCGTTCGTATATAAAGAATAAACTCCAGTCGTACGTCGGAGCTGACACACACTTTTTTATATTTCTTTGTGTTGATGGTGTTGAATTAAAATACGCAAAAATTACTCTCTGTTTGTGTCTCCGTTGCGGTGATGTCATTAGTGGCTGCATACCAATAATTTATCGTGGCCAATGCATATTTTACGCGTCGCAGGTCGTCGCAAAATCGACAGCCTACGTTATACCGCCAAGGTGAGTTAGTTCGTTTATCGTTGACACTTGAGCTAAAATTAATCTAGATTACAACTAGCTTGGCTTCCCACCGCTAGGGCAGCGAGGAGTCGTATTTCTGGTTTTGCGCAAGACAGACAAGATGCCATATTTAACGCATATTATACCTACCGACTTTGCTCCCACCGACGGATAAAAGGTTTTCACAACTTGACTGGAGCCTTATTTGGAAACCTATTTGGTATCTTACACGTGGTGTACATCCATGCTCTTATAATTGTTATAGTTATAACATTCATAACTTGTACATTGCACAATTTGTTATGGGTCGTTGTGGGCGTAGGTTTCCAACACTATATTTAAGAAATATTAAACAGTGTTATAACCTGGTACAGTCACATCGACTGCTTAAATTAACAAGTTATGGTGTCCACTCGTTATGACAGCCACGTCATAACTGGGTTATATTATATAACTGTTAAATCCCGCTAAGTATCTGATACGATACGACCCATGAGCTATCGTAAATAACATTGTGCTAATTAAAGGCTTATTAAATATTTCGTTTTAACATAATATTTTCTAGATATTTTTGGTTATAGCAATTTTCTATCACTTAGTTTGATTAGTAATGATACTAATGATGGATCCATCCACAACCTGTCAAATCTGTCGTTTTGTACGCCGTCAATTTCCCTATATAGATATATCATTATTAGGCTGAATTCCGCAGTCTGAGTTGCCGTTTTATAGATTACGCAATGCTTTATGGTTTCTGATATGTCTGGCTTTTGGTAAACGTCTCTACTTGACTCTAGGTAGTGTTAAAATGCGTTTAGAATTTAAGATATATTGAACACTTTTGCCTTTTTGTAGCCGTCATTAATCTTGTAGCTCAATCAACAACATTTCAGGTCATGTGGTTCTTATAAAAGAACAATTGAATAGAAGACTGAAAAAGAAATGCATACACGTTGTTTTATTTTAAACGAAGAATAATTTTATACGTTTCCCAATATACTTAGCTCAGTATTTAGTCATGCAACGTCCACGAACGAAGTAACTACGAAGTTACTGGCCCAGATTTTTTACAAATCTCAAGCAATTAACATTGAATGCGGTTTAGTCATCCGGTAGCGGTGCCTACGTCACGTGTCTATGCCTAAGTCTAATGACACATGTACTGCGATTTCCATAAAGATTATTGCTGTTATAATATTATAGGTACTTACCGCGTTTTTTGTACAATGTTTTTTATTTTTAAAACAGTTATGCGTTAAATTTTTTTTTTTTTTTTTATTTGGGTAAACCAACAGTCACTACAAAGGGTGCTTATACTAACTTATTGTAATAATGGTTACAATATGTGTGACCCACACCGTTTACCACATATTATATTATATGAGTTTATCATTCGGAGATATTCAGTGCACCGTCAGTCTTAAGGACTTTCGGTGTCGACAATAACAACATAAAGAACTTTAAAGAGTGAGAAAAACAATATATTATGTGTATGTAAGTAGAAGCGGTCTATTTCACATCTAAATTAAATTTCATATTAAATAAAATATATGTCATCAGTTTTTGCGTGTTAATATATTGGTAATTAGCTTTTTATAAACACTTATACTATTACCAAAAAGATCTACTTTACAAAATGTTTTATTGTAAGTATTAACGAGTCTGCGGAGAGGCGCGCGCTCACCGGCGTGTGTCCGGCAGCGGCCGGTCACGAACAGCTGGTGCGGGCGCGCCTCCCGCTGTCTACAGTGGTTGGGGACTTTATAACTAAGTTTATTATTAAGTAATATGCAGTCAAACTTATTATTACAAAGGCCATACAATACCATTGCTTTAAGCAGGTAGCGCCTAGACTTAAGATCTAACATGGAATATTTGCTTAACAGTTGCACATAAGATAATCTGTGGCGATAACATCGATAGTGCATTGTTTTTAGAAACTTCTTTTGGACAGACTCTATAGCGTCTGAGTATTTATTGTAATAGGGATTCCAAATTGAAACAGCGTGTTCTAGTTGCGAGCGAATTAGTGATTTAAACAGGTGTATATATGTAGTGGGACGACGAAATTCGGTGGAGGAGCGCATCACAAAACCATACTTCTTAAATGCTCTACTGATTATGGAGTTCACGTGTTGGTCCAGGTGCAACTTTGAGTCAAGTATTATCCCTAGATCTCTAATTGATTGGCCAATATCGAGTTTGTTGTTACACAAATAATATGAGTAGTTTAATATTAACCTTTTTTTTGTAAATTTAATTAGTTTGCATTTGTTTATGTTTAATTCTAGTTTATTGGCCAAACAATAGTCTGTGAAGCGATCAAGATCCTGCTGAAACCTTTCACGATCATTATTGTCACATACAGTATGATATATTTTTAAATCATCTGCGTAGAGTAGGATATTACAAAAGTTAAAGCAGGAACCTATATCGTTGATAAATATCGTAAACAATAAAGGACCCAAAATTGAACCTTGTGGGACTCCAGAACTGATTGTCGTAGCATATGACTCACATCCATTTATAGTTACTTTTTGCGTACGATTTGTGATATAAGATTTGAACCAGCGCCACAAGTTTCCACGTATTCCATTGTAAGCAATTTTTTCCAGTAATAGTTGGTGATCCACTCTGTCAAAAGCCTTGCGAAAATCAGTGTAAACACTATCTACCTGCTTATTACTATCTAGATTTTCGAATAAGTATGTAGTGTAGACCAGTAGATTAGTGGTTGTTGATCGATTTTGAACGAAACCGTGTTGATATGAAATTAATTGACTGTGTAAACATGGATAGATTATTTTATGTACCAATTTTTCGAGGACTTTGGACAAAGTGGACAGAATGGAAATGGGCCTATAATTTTCGACTAGTTGTTTAGAACCACCTTTGTGTATGGGTACAATATTTGCTGTCTTCCATACAGTTGGGAAGACTCCCTCATTCAGACACTTATTATATAAGATTGTGAGCGGTAAGGTTATTGCTACAGATGTTCTTTTAAGAAAAATAGGAGGAATGTTGTCAGGGCCTTTGCCTTTACAAATGTCGAGTTGATTTAATTCGTCTGTAATATTACTGGGTGAGATGAGTAAATAATGTATATTAATGTTCGATGTTGGGTTATTTTCGATAACATCAAAAGAATCAGTTACTGTTGATGGCTCGTAAACAGATTGGAAGAATGCTGAGAACATGTTGCAAATCTCTGCATTGTTACTGGACTTTAGATTTTGATATGACATTATGCTTGGTATCTCGGATGAATGATTACGATTAGCGACATAGGACCAAATAGTAGATTGTATGACAAGGGTCTAAAATGAGCCATATTACCACGAGATAGTTATTTTCCCGAACGAAGTGAGGGAAAATAGTTCGAGGGGTAATATGGCTTTTAGACCAGAGTTATACACTCTACTTTTCACTTCGATTGCGAGAAAATAAATAAACAAAGGTTAACCCACCCAAAATTAACAATAAATTCCACGGCGAAGATATATACTTTTGCAGCATGTTTTTTTTTCTATTCTCCTTTGACACACAAAACATAGACAATGCGGTTCGCGCGCAACATTAACGCGCGAAAAAAGCTAAACTGACATTCCATTGAGCGCTTCAAAGTGTTGCTCGAACGATTTAACCACTTTTTTTAATTATTGTGAAATAGGGACTACTACAAACTTAATCTTTAGACTTTAGAAAAAATAATTATGTTTCCAGATTGGTCGATTTTAGTAAAGCTGTATTCTGGTTGGTTAATACCCAATACCAAATATTTTTTTAAGGGTTAAATTAGTGTTCCGTGATTGGTGGATTTAATAGGTGAAGTATTTTTATTGGTCAAATTCAAATGTTTTGTAAATCATAAATATGTATTCATATTTTCCCTAGGGGTTAAATGTACTACTTTAGCCCCGCTTGACAAGTCTAATATGACACACTTTTCGAGCATGAGAAGTGAAAAGTATTTTATATTATCGCGTATACTATGTTCCACCCGATCTATATACCTCTTATAACATATACTAGACTCTGTTTTGAATCTGTTCCTTAGTTTAGAAAATACCTCATAGTCGGCCTGATTTTGATAAAGCCACGCTTGATTTTTATTTTTAAATATATGTATTAATGCGGGAGAAAACCAACATGGAAATTTTCCAGAGCATATTTTTTTATACGGAACATGTTTTTTTAGCAGTGGGTATATGTTTTCATAGAACAATGATACCGCATTTTCAGCCGATAGGCCGATTAGGAGATCAAACCATGGAATGGATTCAATTTCTTTGTTGATAGTATCATAATCAGCTTTATTAAAACAATATTTGTATTTTGTTTGCATATTGAGGGTAAATATCGTAAATTATGTCCATTACTTTTGAATTGAAACATTTGAGAATCTTTTTATAGTACCTATATGTTTGTTACTTTTTTAGCTATAATGAAGACCAAATTATACGTAAAATTGGGAGAACATGCACTTTCCGTTGTTGTTGTTTTGTTTGCGAGCGGTTTAAAAACTGGGATCAATTTGCTGAGTGCTAAATTTGTGAAAATCTACTTGAATTTCATGTTCGGGTATTACCCAGGGCCCAATTGTATAATATTTATATATACATATATATAAGAAGTCCTGACTGATTGACTGACTGACTGAGTCGTCAATGCATAGCCGAAACTGCTAACACTAGAGGGTTGATTTCTGCACAGTCGATTACATTTATAACGTAGACCAGGGATAAGAAAGCATTTTTGGAAATTGGTCCCCTAAGGGGGTAAAACAAGGGATGAAAGTTTGTATGAAAACACGTATTGATTGAAGTGAAAGATATGAAACTTTGTATATAGACTCTGTTTAAATATATTAATGGCGTATTTCAGCGTTTTTCTAAATTGCTCCCCTAAAGGGGTGAAAAGAGGGTTCGAAATTTGTACGGGGAGCAAGTCTTTTTTGAGGTGAGAGATTTGAAACTTTGTAAATAGACTCTCTGTTTAAATACAACAAAAAGTATTTAGGCGTTTTTTAAAATTGCTGCCGTAAAGTGGTGAAAAGGTTCCAAGTTTGTACGGGGAGCAAATGTTATTTGAAGTGAGAGATTTAAAACTTCGCATATAGAATCTGTTTAAATACAACAAAACATGTTTCAGCGTTTTTCGAAATTGCTCCCCTAAAGGGGTGAAAAGGGGGTTCCGAGTTTGTGCGGGGAGCAAATCTTTACCTACTTTTTTTAAAAATCGATACCTATGTGTGTCATATCCAAAGTTGCTCGTGGCGCCGATTACGAAAATGGCATCCATTTTAAATCCAAGATGGCGGACATTTATTTTTCTTTTAAATGGATATGGGTGTCATCTTTGTGGTTCCATGGGGTGCCGATTACGAAAATGACATCCATTTTCAAATCCAATATGGCGGACATTTATTTATATGGTATATACATACGGGTCAAACTAAAAACCTTTTTTGTGGACGGTTAAAAATCACGCTTAGCACGCCAGCGAGGCCGCGGGAAAAAGTTAGTATTATTATAACCAACAGCTCCATCTGATTGTAGATCTCTTTTATTGAGTATTATATTCTTTGCTGTAGATTTGTAGAACATAGACAGTTACGGAGAGCATAGGTTGTCATTTTCACGGCTTTGTCATTCGAGTCGAGTCGAAAAAATAATGACTCGTTTTTGCTTTCCTTTCCTCGACTTTCGATCTTTACCCGATAGAGTTCGCCTGGCAGCCTACTAATTCTTGTCAATGAAGGAGAACCTATAAGAAATTGATCTTATCCCAATCGGTCAACACGAAACGCGGAAAGTTCGGCCGTCGAGGGTTTTGTTTTAGCAAAAAATAATTACCAGTTTAAATCAGCCAAGGTAAACATCGTTTGGTTCAAATATGCAAATTAATGAGTTTTCATTTCGATGCCAAGAACGCATGTTGTTGGGAACGTACCTAGTATACTACGTACAATGTACATTGTACGGTCGTGGATTTTGTTACATTTGGACTCTATTAATATTTAATTGGAGTCCAAAAGTGCCAAATATTCAAATTCCTTCCCTTATACAAGTGTAAAGATGTTATTGTCTTAAGTTCAGATATTGTATCTACTACCGACATTAACTTATTATCCTCTTCATGTTAGGTATTTTAAAGTATTCGCGTAAGTTTGTAACTAAACAATATACATACAGGGTTATAGAGGGACGGCAATTTCACAAGCTCGTTAACAATGTGATATTTTGGGATCGTACCCAAATCGTATCGACGGCAGAGCAGCCGACGGGCGCGATATTGGCGTGACGACTGTGGTAAACACAACACGGCTGTAAAACCGATGTCAACTCGTGTTGTCAGTTTATAGATGATTTATGTTCCGTGGGAATAGTATATAGTAGAAGAGCCGACGACACTGAACCTAGTTCGATAAGACTCCCAGATGAGATATATATTATAAGATGCGTCATTCCTGGGGGAACACGAAACGGCTATGCTGCCATGCAAAAAACCTGGTGGCCATAGTAAAAAAAATTTTTCAAAAAAAATAAAATTTCCGGTTTCTAGTACGATAAGTCTCCCAGGTTTCGTTTGTTCCTCGATACAGGGGAGGAGTAGGACTATACGATAATGCAGTGCTGCAAGCCCCCCTGACTGGCCTTGTCAGTGGCAGCAGCATGATAAGTGACGCCAATATTGAGGTATCTAGTATGATCGGTCTCCTAAACAAAACAAGGTTCATCTGAAAGATCATCAATTTCTGTGTAAGAAAAACCACTGCTGCCTTTTCCTAATAGTGGAGAAGGTGGTGCTGCAGCGATTGAAGGAGCTCAGTACACTGAACCTAATTCGATAAGACTCCCAGGTGATATGTATATTATAAGATGCGTCATTCCTGGGGGAACACGAAACGGCTATGCTGCCATGCAAAAAACCTGGTGGCCATAGTAAAAAAAAATTTTCAAAAAAAATAAAATTTCCGGTTTCTAGTACGATAAGTCTCCCAGGTTTCGTTTGTTCCTCGATACAGGGGAGGGGTAGGACTATACGATAATGCAGTGCTGCAAGCCCCCCTGACTGGCCTTGTCAGTGGCAGCAGCATGATAAGTGACGCCAATATTGAGGTATCTAGTATGATCGGTCTCCTAAACAAAACAAGGTTCATCTGAAAGATCATCAATTTCTGTGTAAGAAAAACCACTGCTGCCTTTTCCTAATAGTGGAGAAGGTGGTGCTGCAGCGATTGAAGGAGCTCAATACACTGAACCTAATTCGATAAGACTCCCAGGTGATATGTATATTATAAGATGCGTCATTCCTGGGGGAACACGAAACGGCTATGCTGCCATGCAAAAAACCTGGTGGCCATAGTAAAAAAAATTTTTCAAAAAAAATAAAATTTCCGGTTTCTAGTACGATAAGTCTCCCAGGTTTCGTTTGTTCCTCGATACAGGGGAGGGGTAGGACTATACGATAATGCAGTGCTGCAAGCCCCCCTGACTGGCCTTGTCAGTGGCAGCAGCATGATAAGTGACGCCAATATTGAGGTATCTAGTATGATCGGTCTCCTAAAAAAACCAAGGCTCATCTGAAAGATCATCAATTTCTGTGTAAGAAAAACCACTGCTGCCTTTTCCGAATAATGGAAAAGGTGGTTGCTGCTGTGATTGAAGATCACCTTCAGCGCAGCTGGATTCGGTTTTTCAATTCAGTTTTGTCAGCAATCACCCGGTTCCTTTCGATTTGTACTGATTTAATACGCGTGCCACGTACACTTAAGAATAATTTTGCTTGTCGTTGATTGCATAAACAAATGATTTTGAAAAGTTATTCTCCATTATACCGAAATAAGAGCTCCATAGAGAATCCACAAAACACTTTTTATACACTAGCTGAATAATTGCTAAAATGTACATCAACCTTGTGTGATTTGAAGATGAGATAAAAGCGGTAACTCAAAATGAAGCTTTTTAAATAAAAATCAAGTACACCTATTCAGTTTCCATTTGTGTTAGTTAGCTGTAAAGTATAACTGTATTTCCATTATATCGAAATAAGCTCTTTAACCTCCTACGACCCATTTTCGAAGACGGTACTTCCGAGGAAGACCCAATGTCCTAATATTAGAACTAATTAATAAAGTACTGAACGCCCGGACCAAAAATTGTTCATATCTGGTTAACCGTATATTTTGTTCTAGTACTATCACAGTGGGTCATTGCTCCAACTCTCTGTTAAAATACATGGGCTTTCACTGCAAACTGATTTTGTCCTAGTATTATCACTTTGAACCCCAGGAGGATAAAGAACCCAGGAAAAACTTCTATACAGTAGTTGAATAACTGATTCATTTTGATTAACCGCTTTTATCTCGCCTTCAAATCACATAAGGTTGTACATTTTATCAATTACTCAGCTATTGTATAAAAAGTATTTTCTGGATTCTCTATAGAGTCTATTTCGATATAATGGAAATACAGTTATATTTTACAGCTAACTAACAGAGATGGAAACTGAATAGGTGTACTTGATTTTTATTTAAAAAGCTTCATTTTGAGTTACCGCTTTTTTCTCATCTTCAAATCACACAAGGTTGATGTACATTTTAGCAATTATTCAGCTAGTGTATAAAAAGTGTTTTGTGGATTCTCTATGGAGCTCTTGTTTCGGTATAATGGAGAATAACTTTTCAAAATCATTTGTTTATGCAATCAACGACAAGCAAAATTATTCTTAAGTGTACGTGGCACGCGTATTAAATCAGTACAAATCGAAAGGAACCGGGTGATTGCTGACAAAACTGAATTGAAAAACCGAATCCAGCTGCGCTGAAGGTGATCTTCAATCACAGCAGCAACCACCTTCTCCACTATTCGGAAAAGGCAGCAGTGGTTTTTCTTACACAGAAATTGATGATCTTTCAGATGAGCCTTGTTTTGTTTAGGAGACCGATCATACTAGATACCTCAATATTGGCGTCACTTATCATGCTGCTGCCACTGACAAGGCCAGTCAGGGGGGCTTGCAGCACTGCATTATCGTATAGTCCTACCCCTCCCCTGTATCGAGGAACAAACGAAACCTGGGAGACTTATCGTACTAGAAACCGGAAATTTTATTTTTTTTGAAAAATTTTATTTTACTATGGCCACCAGGTTTTTTGCATGGCAGCATAGCCGTTTCGTGTTCCCCCAGGAATGACGCATCTTATAATATACATATCACCTGGGAGTCTTATCGAATTAGGTTCAGTGTACTGAGCTCCTTCAATCGCTGCAGCACCACCTTCTCCACTATTAGGAAAAGGCAGCAGTGGTTTTTCTTACACAGAAATTGATGATCTTTCAGATGAGCCTTGTTTTGTTTAGGAGACCGATCATACTAGATACCTCAATATTGGCGTCACTTATCATGCTGCTGCCACTGACAAGGCCAGTCAGGGGGGCTTGCAGCACTGCATTATCGTATAGTCCTACCCCTCCCCTGTATCGAGGAACAAACGAAACCTGGGAGACTAATCGTACTAGAAACCGGAAATTTTATTTTTTTTGAAAAATTTTTTTTACTATGGCCACCAGGTTTTTTGCATGGCAGCATAGCCGTTTCGTGTTCCCCCAGGAATGACGCATCTTATAATATACATATCACCTGGGAGTCTTATCGAATTAGGTTCAGTGTACTGAGCTCCTTCAATCGCTGCAGCACCACCTTCTCCACTATTAGGAAAAGGCAGCAGTGGTTTTTCTTACACAGAAATTGATGATCTTTCAGATGAGCCTTGTTTTGTTTAGGAGACCGATCATACTAGATACCTCAATATTGGCGTCACTTATCATGCTGCTGCCACTGACAAGGCCAGTCAGGGGGGCTTGCAGCACTGCATTATCGTATAGTCCTACCCCTCCCCTGTATCGAGGAACAAACGAAACCTGGGAGACTTATCGTACTAGAAACCGGAAATTTTATTTTTTTTGAAAAATTTTTTTTACTATGGCCACCAGGTTTTTTGCATGGCAGCATAGCCGTTTCGTGTTCCCCCAGGAATGACGCATCTTATAATATATATCTCATCTGGGAGTCTTATCGAACTAGGTTCAGTGTCGTCGGCTCTTAAACTAATAGGTGTTACGAGTACGCTATTAGTAAAGCTGTCTAGTTTCGTCTATACTCTATTTTTTCAATTCTTGTCTAATTAGTTATAGCAGGAAAGAAGATAATGAACCGAATAAACAAGTATTGAGGGCTAAGATAAGATACCTGCGTATCATGGAGTCCATGTCCAGATCCAGATAGACTAGTTGAGCCGCCTTGTGGAGCAAGTGTCCCGTTAGCCAGGCCGCGCCGCACCTCAATTGTTTTCTTAACTACACCGATGAGCTTTAGTGAAGACGTACTTTAGATGGGAATTATTTTCACATACTTTAATAAATTCGATATTATTCAAAACAAATGAACTGTAGACTAATAGACTAAGGTCATGTTTTGTTCCGCAGGACTGGCGCTGGTGATAGCGGGCGGTGTGCAGTACTCCAACACGCCGGCGTCATCCGCACCCGACGCGGACAGCGGTGTCGGCACGCTCATCGCCGGCGGTGTCATCCTTTGCCTCGGTTTGCTCTTCGCTGGTGAGTCTTTACTTCCTTCATGGATTGAATTAGACAATACGTGGGAGGATAGCGGCTCGCAGGCAAGTGGTGATTCTCCTAATTCCCGAGTATCTTATCTTACAAGGTGAGCGGCAAGACCACCCGAGGTCGAAGGCCGAGCTCTGAGTAGCGTAGGGCCGAAGGCCTGATACGTCACATCAGACCGCGCTCACTTCACCCGAGAGCCGAAGGCCTGAAGTGTGAGCCCGCGCGGACTCTCACTATCCTTGAATGTTTAATAAGCGAACCCGAGTCCCTGTGAAGCCGTACGTCAAAGCGCGTTCCCTAATACGCGAGCCCATGCGGACTCGCAATCTCCGAGTGTCATACAAGCTAATTAGAGGGCCGAAGGGCCGAAGCATCCCATCAGAACGCGCTCTCTATTCGAGCGCGAGTGCCTCACATCAAAGCACTTACCCTTCCTCCTTCACAAACAAGGCATACGAGTGCAACACCTGACTGTATAAATCTCTCTCCCGCTCTCCGCTTCCCATAGCAGATTTTTACCGTCGTTTGTCACCCCTTGGTGCTTGGTACCCGGGGCGGGTATGAATCATTCATTCGCTGTATTCCAATTGTTGCCAAGTCACAAAATCACACGATAACGCAATAGTACCTAGTTTTAGGTATACAAAAATTATGGAATGAGGTAAAGTTGTGTGATTCTCAAGTCTCAAAATTGCATAATAAAGATTATATAACAAAGCCTAACTTGGCTCTACGTAATATCTCCCAACTTTTACGGCGAAAGACTTTCGAGATTTGGCCTATTTTTACTTGGAATGTTTTTATGGGATACGTTTTACTAGGATGACGGCTAAATCACAGATGTCACCGTAGCCAAGCTAACTCACCCATGCAAAATTTAAGCACAATCTGCTCGATGTAACTATAGAAGAAAAATGAAAACAAATTGAAATGTTTAAAATACAACTGGTAAAGGTTAAACAGCGACCTTAATGCACCCATGACCTTCCTTTTGAGGAAGCGCGAATACCGCCGTCCATTATAGAATATAGGCCAGTCCGTAGACGCTCAAAGCCGAGGGCTACGTTGTAAAAGGTGGTGTAAGCTGATTTTATTTTTTTATATTGTGTATATGGACGCAACTGAGTGAATATCAAAAATGGTAGCACGAGAGATCTCGGGACAACTTTTGGCAGCTACAAAACCTCGAAATTTTCGCACTTTTTTCGGTTTCTCTCTCATACATTCTATACTAGCGACCCGCCCCGGCTTCGCACGGGTGCACTATTTAATGGATGTTATTATACATATAAACCTTCCTCTTCAATCATCTATCTATTAAAAAAACCGCATCAAAATCCGTTGCGTAGTTTTAAAGATTTAAGCATACATAGGGACAGAGAAAGCGACTTTGTTTTGTTTTGATGCATCCTAGCTTAAAGCTATTTATTAGGAAGTTAAAGAACATGAAATTCTGCAGCTAATGAGTAGGTACAAAATATAATTTATTCATTTCAGTATTTAATTGTAATTTATTAATTGTTGATGGATAATCTTTGTTTATTTATTTTGTCACAGTCCAAGTGAAAAGTAGACTGTATAAACTCGAACTGAATAAGCATTTACCTATATCGTGGTAATAAGGCTTATTTTAGACCCTTGTCATACAATCTACTATTATTTTATAAAACGAAGGTGACTGTATGTTACTCGTACTTCTAAATTTATGGTACGACAGGTAAAGTTAAGATTAAATTTTTGAACGTCTCATCTCAGCATTGATAAGTGTGAAGTTAAATATCAACATAATTCGATTCCGAGTGTTTTATCGTTTGGACCACGACTACTAGATTGTCTAGTTGGTGAGTGTAGATCGTAGCTCTCAGGGTTACGTAGCCAATTAGTACCTAAAGGTTAAATAATATTATACTCCAGGTAAAAGTACACGCCCTGTTAGGTCTTTTTCCGTGAAAATACTCAAGAGTACTGAAAAGAGAGTTCCATAGTACATCTACTTTACTATAAAGCGAAACACCCTTGGCATTGGCATGCAACGCAAGCGGCGCTTGTGGTTAGGAGAACGACTACTGCAACTTTGTAATCAAATATTTTACTTAATTTCTCCACTTCCTTGTTAAGTTCTCTTCTAGATGTAGGTATCTAAATATCTGAATGGGTACCTACCTACCTATTCGCTTACGACCTCGTAAATGTATCAACATCATAATATAAGTAGACAATTTGAGCGCGTTTTGGTAATAAAATCTGTTTTGAAATATGCTTAACATGTCGTATTGTGTTTGCAGGTGTCGGAGGCTGGGCCTGGTCAGCGCGATGGGGCGGTGGCAAGGAGATGCCGTCGAGCGGCGCAGCGGGCCTGACGGCGCTCAACCCCTCCACCGACCCGCTGGTGGCCGAGCAGTACGCACCCGTGCGCGACGCGCCGCCCGCCGCCGTCGACGAGATGCGCAACCTCATGGACAACAAGGACTGGTGAGTGTTGTGCTTCGGCAGCAGAGCAGTCCGCGCTCTACCCTTTCACCGACTCGCTGGTGGCCGAGCAGTACGCGCCGCCCGCCGCCGTCGACGAGATGCGCAACCTCATGGACAACAAGGACTGGTGAGTGTTGTGCTTCGGCAGCAGAGCAGTCCGCGCTCTACCCTTTCACCGACTCGCTGGTGGCCGAGCAGTACGCGCCGCCCGCCGCCGTCGACGAGATGCGCAACCTCATGGACAACAAGGACTGGTGAGTGTTGTGCTTCGGCAGCAGAGCAGTCCGCGCTCTACCCTTTCACCGACTCGCTGGTGGCCGAGCAGTACGCGCCGCCCGCCGCCGTCGACGAGATGCGCAACCTCATGGACAACAAGGACTGGTGAGTGTTGTGCTTCGGCAGCAGAGCAGTCCGCGCTCTACCCTTTCACCGACTCGCTGGTGGCCGAGCAGTACGCGCCGCCCGCCGCCGTCGACGAGATGCGCAACCTCATGGACAACAAGGACTGGTGAGTGTTGTGCTTCGGCAGCAGAGCAGTCCGCGCTCTACCCTTTCACCGACTCGCTGGTGGCCGAGCAGTACGCGCCGCCCGCCGCCGTCGACGAGATGCGCAACCTCATGGACAACAAGGACTGGTGAGTGTTGTGCTTCGGCAGCAGAGCAGTCCGCGCTCTACCCTTTCACCGACTCGCTGGTGGCCGAGCAGTACGCGCCGCCCGCCGCCGTCGACGAGATGCGCAACCTCATGGACAACAAGGACTGGTGAGTGTTGTGCTTCGGCAGCAGAGCAGTCCGCGCTCTACCCTTTCACCGACTCGCTGGTGGCCGAGCAGTACGCGCCGCCCGCCGCCGTCGACGAGATGCGCAACCTCATGGACAACAAGGACTGGTGAGTGTTGTGCTTCGGCAGCAGAGCAGTCCGCGCTCTACCCTTTCACCGACTCGCTGGTGGCCGAGCAGTACGCGCCGCCCGCCGCCGTCGACGAGATGCGCAACCTCATGGACAACAAGGACTGGTGAGTGTTGTGCTTCGGCAGCAGAGCAGTCCGCGCTCTACCCTTTCACCGACTCGCTGGTGGCCGAGCAGTACGCGCCGCCCGCCGCCGTCGACGAGATGCGCAACCTCATGGACAACAAGGACTGGTGAGTGTTGTGCTTCGGCAGCAGAGCAGTCCGCGCTCTACCCTTTCACCGACTCGCTGGTGGCCGAGCAGTACGCGCCGCCCGCCGCCGTCGACGAGATGCGCAACCTCATGGACAACAAGGACTGGTGAGTGTTGTGCTCCGGCAGCAGAGCAGTCCGCGCTCAACCCCTCCACCGACCCGCTGGTGGCCGAGCAGTACGCGCCGACCGCCGCCGTCGACGAGATGCGCACAACCTCATGGACATCAAGGACTGGTGAGTGTTGTGTTGTAGCAGCAGGCTCCATCCTTCCACCGGTCCGCTGGTTTTGAGTGGAGAGTTCTCAGGCACATAACTATCCGAAATCCTACCAGGAACAAAAATAGCAGTTGTATGTGTATCACGCTCACCAGGCTCCAAAATCAGGTCACAATTTTGAGACCAGGGCACCCGAAAGCGACATTAAGTTACGACGTCCTCATCTATTATGATTCGAATTAACATTCCGGAACGTATAACATCACACCCGCGACTGTGTTTATAGCTCTTCGGACGTACATTACCAGACTTTGTGACCTCAATGGCTTCTTAACTATGTACCTATCTGTTCTTATATTACGCATACATACAAATTACGGGGATAGATACGGATGATGGATTACATAAGAGCGCTGTGGGTTGCTAGAATGAAATATTGAATGTTTTGTTAAAACATGTGAACGATAGTAATTGATGGCGTCACGTACTTGTTGTTTACTGAAACCTTCAACAAAGGTACATTACGGCTATTGTTAGACGCGGCAGGTGTGAAGTGTTAAAGTTCAAGCGATTTGCGCTTCTCCATTGTAGTATCCGTACTAACAATACAAATGAGTAGCTGTCTGTTACACTTAAACCATTGAACCGAACTTGATGGGTATGGACTGTCCAAGTCTCTGAGAATAGTTTTATCTCTACCGAACTTACTTGAAATATTATACATTATGATGTATTAATGTAATAATAATTCCAAATGTATAAATTAATACAATTTTAATTCTGACATTAATAATTTTACCCGTATATCTGTTTTAAATATACAAGTGCATGATGGAGCTATATATGTTTTTATGACGAACCTGTACCTACCTATATCTGCTATAAGTTAGTGGTACAATATTATGTATGAGTGACTAACATTTTACAACGATTTGGTGATATCATATATTACTGTAATGTTGTGTAACCTGAATGAATAAATAAATTAATTAATTTACATGGATGAAAACGATGGGACAATTTGTATGGGAGATCGATGAAAAAGCCCCTACGCAGGCGGCGGAACCGTGTGCAGCGAACGCTGGACACACCTGTAACAACACTAATATCATTCATTACAGCCCAGCTAGCACGATAGTTTACATGGTCATACTTTACAGCTCAAATCTCCCAAAACATCTCGTAAACCATGACCATAACATTATCATGCTAGCAGGGCGAACTGAACTCAGTCTAACAAATTATTGTTTGCCTGTAATTAGTATGGTAACGAAGCTGTAAGGCTACAGTTCTCACATGTAATGTAATGTAAATGTACCAAATGTGGTGCCGGTCGTAGCCAGTTTAAAGTTGGTAACGTCAGTTTAGAATCGGTCAATTAGCGTAAAATTCTATTCGTTTCCATTCAAGTAGCCGAAAAATCGTTTATTCTCTTCATTTGACCGATGCTATAGTTTGATTTAATATAAGTGGCTAGCTCTCGGGATACCTGTGCCGTGCCACGTGTACGGTGAATCAATTAGTTAGGCATTTTATAGCTCCTTTCTTATTCATAATCGCGACTGAATCACTTGCAATACCTACATCTGTCGGACGTGTTATGGTGGATGACGCACGCAGCGTATATATTTCCTTTTTTTGATAAAATATTAACATTTTACTTTTTTCAGCTTAAGCAGTGCGGAGGAGAGCGATAAAATGCTGGATGGAAGACAATCTCTCGCGTAAAGGCGCGCCAGTCACCACCGACATTGGCCTGCGAACTGTTAGCTAAGTAGGAGTCTATTTAACAATTTGTCCCCCTAACATAAATTCGAGTGGTATTATCGATACATTACGTTTAGACTTACGAATGTAGGTTACATTATGCATTGAGTTATAAGAAGTATATTTTACAGAAGGTGACGAATAAGTACTTATATAGTATAATAGTGTATCTACTCTCTAGTAATGCCACTCGTAAAATTGTGTCCATTGTGGTATGTTGCATTTCGCAGTACAAAGTGTTGATTGAGTTTCCCGAAGGGGTAAAATGTCGTGTGCTTGTTTGTGTGATAGTATTTTTGTAAGCACTTTCGTTTTCTCTACCCACTATAATGTATAGGCACTAGAATCAGTTCAAAGGTTCTAGAAGCATTATTTTTTGGAAAAATCTTAAGGATTACTTTAAATCAGCGAGCCACGTGGTAGTGCCGAAGGCATTGAATGGTTATTATAACGCCTTCAGAATACTTCTCTGCATTTAATAAATCAAGTTGTAAGTGAATACTTTTAACGGCGATTATCGTCGTTTCACGTTTTGGTAAGGTTTGTCTTAATTAATTAATACAAGTAATTAGTGAAAGACAAGTGGCCAAATTAACGTCCAGAGTAATTAATAGGTAGATATAGACATCTATATTTACTACGTATTTATTGTTATTTAGAAAAACATTGTCATGAAATGATCTGCTTTTTGTATCTGAAGTGTAGGTGTAGATCTGATCCGATTTGAATTATAGCTAATCGAAATAATTATATATATATTCGAAAGTAATAATCAACTATGAAATGTAATTTGTATTTCATACACGAAATTTTCTTTTTTTATGTACTTACCTATTTGTCAGTTCGAATATAGAATTATTTTGTTAGGTTAGGGCCGTCCTGTGTAGATGTAAGTGTAACATGCTGGTATAATATAACATATGGTCGTGTATTGAGGTTGTTCTTGTGTTGTATAGGAGTTGTTTCATTTATACCCAAACTGATATTGTGTGAAGCTCTCTTTAAAATCATTCAATAGTTTTTGAATATTTAGACATAAATAAGAAACATAATGTACAAGTACCTATAACTTCACAATAACAATTGCATTTTTTATAAATCATGTAAATATTTACGGAATTAATAATTATATGTAGACAAACCTATGTAAGTTCACAAAATCTATCTACTTCTTTAAAGTAGTATTTACTCTAAACAAGAGTTAACATTGTTTATTGTTTTTTTTTTATTTACAGAAAATCGGTATTTAGAGTACATAATTTATATTATTATTATTTTTAGCATGTACTTAAAATGATTGATGGTTTTATCGACATTTCACCGATGATACATTGAATATAAGTTATATACCCAGGATTACAGTTTTATTTCATAACAAACAAAACAAATAAATAGATGTAAAATCCATTTGTATTATAATATCATTGAGTTTAGCTTAGATGTTACACAAAATATAATTTCATATACACTTAGGTAAATAAACTTAATCCTATTCAGTCTCTTGTAGTTCTGCGCCACCACGGTATTCCGGTCACTTCTTCTTCTTGGCAAAGAATGGCAGTTGGTCTGAAATAAAATTACCCATTTACTACATTTCCATTTCTTCGTTTTTTAAAAAAACGCGCCGTTGACGCTCATATCCCTACCACCATCTTGATCTAAAAGCTAAGGGATAAATTATTAATAATAGCACGCTAACTAGACGGATGTCGTATCTATAAATTGCAAAAGATTTGCCGTAAGCCAGCCTATGTGCTACTGTAAACATGGTAGTAGGAGAACGTACGTCGACGGCGCGTTTACGAACGCGGTGTGACGCGGTGCGCATGGGCCCTAGAGAAGTCATGTTGTAGCGTGTACTGAGGTAAAAATATATTAAGGTGAAATAATACGAACCTGTATACTTGGCTATGAGGTAGAGTGGACAACAATGGGCAAGCTGGCGCGGGTGCTTCCTGTAATCAAATTACTTCTCAATCAAGCTTGTAGCAATATAATTGAGGTTCACTTAAATTTAATTTTTCATGTAGCAATAGCTTCGATTTTTACTAGGGCGGGGCGAGGCGGGCATATTTCTAGGATGAAATGTTGTTGAAAACAAGCTTTTTACTCCCTTTAGTTAGGTTTTCGAAGAGTTGTTACACCCACGATAATATTGTATGACATGCTCAGTGTCAGTTCGTCATAAATCGTGAGTCCCTTTTTAGATACTTCTGCGTTCAGGCAAAGGAAAGATAAGTATAACTGTTGCAATTCGAAAGTCAATTCCGTACAGGGGAAATGTGGAACAACCTATACTGCAGGGTGCTGCACACATTCGTCGACAGCCTCTCAAAGAATCGCAGGCGAGTCCTAAGGGTCGGTTGCACCAACATACGACTACAGGCCGGTCATCGTCAAATATGGCGCCGGCAGCTGTCATTCCATAGAAACTTGTCAAATTTTTCATACAATCAGATTTTAAGGAACACCGCTTACGATTACAAACGGTTTGTTGCAACCCACCCTTAGTCAGCAAAGTAGTTCGCTGCACAACCCTACAAGTTTGTGTGCATCTAACTACTTTACTGACTTGTACACTGATCACAACTCGTCTTGTTTTTTTGTCCCCAAAAAATGTTACACATCTTTTTTAATTTTTCCATCCATATTAATATTCTCAATGTCATAGTGTCTGTCTGTTACTTCTTCACGCTTAAACCGGTGAACCAATTGAGATGAAATTTGGTATGGAGGTAATTTGAGTCCCCGGGGAA
This sequence comes from Epiblema foenella, assembly GCA_963556455.1. Taxonomy (NCBI): domain Eukaryota; kingdom Metazoa; phylum Arthropoda; class Insecta; order Lepidoptera; family Tortricidae; genus Epiblema; species Epiblema foenella. The sequence continues at coordinate 14,010,058 of OY747106.1, forward strand.
GGACAGGGTACTTTTTATCACAGAAATCATCCCTTAATGACCAAATGTAAATTGAAAGTTACCAATAGAATTCTCATTTTTCAATAAAAAAGAAATTGTGTGGCAACTATCGATGTGGATATATATGTATTGTGTGGCAAATTTCCCTTTATTCCAAAGTACAAGGTGTGACGTCACTCTTAGCTGTCAATCAGTATGGAGCGTTTTCAGTGCTTGTCAGCTATGCTGTACTTTGCCTCTCATTTTAGTACTTTCTGTTGCTCTAATTCTAGTTGATGCCATAGAAACATTTGATCCACTCTAAAAACTGGTTTGAATGGCGTGAAACATTTTTCTTCTCATCTAGCTTATTGTAGGGTGTTAGGTGTAATTAGCAATATTGTACATAACAATATAGTGCAGTAACCTGTATGGGGTGTAGTGGTATGTGCAGGTTGGCTCGCAGCTTGCGCTGGCGCATCTCGCGGCGCACGCAGCACTGCACCCCCAGGAGCACGCAGCACACACACGACGACAGGCAGCCTGACAAACGAATATTTTAATTAGTTTTAACTGATTATGTTCCTTCGTTTATTATTTGTTATATTTTTAAAAGTAAAAGCGAAGATTTGATTTATTTATTAAAATACAATTATTACAAATATCTACTAGTGGCTCTGTGAGCTGTAGAGCTTGTGAGTGAGTTTTTTTATCACTTCCAAAATCTGACATTATAAAAAAGATCAATTATGAATATCGAACTTGCTAACAAAATTTCACGAGAAGCGGTTGAAAAATGCGACTTGTAGAGGAGAACAAACGGAAATTCGGCCATACGAAAGCATTTTTGTCGAAGCTGAAGCAGAGACCTTCGTTTCACTCAGTCAATTACTTATAACATTTATAATAATGTTCATTTGATACAAACAAATAAATTGAAACGAAACTAAAATGGTAAATTTTGTCAAATTAATGCAACCAAGAAATGCTTACATGCACTGAGCTCTTAGTTTCATCCCAACTGTGGAGTAAGACAGTTATGAAACTTCATAACGAGTCATGAAATGAAATGAAATCATTTATTCTTCAATTTTGGCATATTACATGCACTTATGAAAGTCAAAAAACTACCACCGGTTCATAAAAAAAACCTCTGCCTCGAGAAGAACCGGCGTAAGAAACGGCGCAACAATATACAATGTATATAAAACTAGCTTTTTTTCCGGTTTCGCCCGCGTAGAAGGCGTAATTTTTAATCGTCTACAAAAATGGAGATTCTCAGTTGCACCTACGTATGTAGGTATGTACGGATATCATTTTCGTAATCGGCACCCCGAGAAACTACAAAAATTACACCCATTTCAATTTTCAAGAAAAACAAAAGTCCACCATCTTGGATTTGAAAATGCGTGTAATTTTCGTAATCGGCGCCTCAAGGAACCTCGAAAACGACAACCATATCGATTTTTAAGAAAAGTAAAGATTTCCTCCCCGTACGAACTTGGAATCCCCTTTTCACGCCTTTAGGGGAGCAATTTCGAAAAACGTTGAAATAAGTTTTGTTGTATTCAAACAAAGAGTCTATATACAAAGTTTTAAATCTCTCGTTTCATCAAAGACTCTCCTTTACAAACTTGGAACCCCCTTTTCACCCCTTTAGGGGAGCAACTTCGAGAAACGCTGGAATAAGTTTTGTTTTACTTAAACAGAGTCCATATACGAAGTTTTAAGTCTCTAACTCTAAAACAGAAGTTTCTTCCATACAAACTTTGCACCCCTATTTTACCCTCTGAGAGTTAGAATTTTGCAAAACGCTGAAAACATTTTCTTTGGATTTAAGTTCGTTACTTTTTTACGAATGTTTAAGTCTTCAGCTCAAAAAAAATTTCTCCCATACAAACTTTGCACCCCTATTTGATCCCCTTAGGGTTGGAATTTCCAAAAATCCCGTCTTATCCTTTGCATACGTCATAAAAGTAAGCTCTGGACCAAATTTGAAGTTTCTAGTTCCAGTAGTTTCGGCTGTGCGTTGATGGTAGATCAGGACTTCTTCTTTTATATATTTAGAAGAAGAAGATAGATCATAATACTACAGAATTCAAATGCTACAATATAAACATATATATATATTTATATTAAGGACAAAATATTTCTGTGTTAGATTGCTTGTGCGGGACGCTATCACTGCCAAACATCCCTATCCATGATATTATCGTTTATCTTATAATATGATTTTGAAATAAGTGTATGTTTCACGACCGATTTAAATTTAGAATCCGTAAGTTCAGTAATGTGTCTTGGCTTTTTCGCCTTTACTGGTCTGTAGAAAGTTATTTTGAGTCTCCCAGTGTCTCTGGTAGTAGTTAACTTATCAGTGATCGTTGGGAAATTATATAAGTTCTTCCTAACATACATGATTATTTCAAATATGTACAGCGACGGCAGGGTTAGGATATCTATTTCCTTAAAGATTTCTCTCAATGACTAACGCGACCCCAAGTTATAAATTGCTCGTATAGCCCTTTTATGCAATACAAACACAGTTTCGATATCTGCAGCTCCTTCCATCATTCCTCCAGTCTCCTATCCCCATAAGATGAGACCTAACTAATTTTACTATTAAAATAAGCGAAGTAAAACTAACCGAGCCATTGCCACGTTGGTAAGCTGCCTCATTCTTCTAACTGCAAAAGCAGCAGAGCTTAACCTACTTCCTATAGCGGTTATGTGGGAACCCCACTGAAATTTCGAGTCCAATGTAATACCTAAGAATATCGTTGTCTTAACAAATTCTAAAGTTTCACCATTAAGTTTTATATTTGAATCTACATTGATATTTGAAGGTGATGAGTTTGCTAGTGACAATTTTATACATTTCGTTTTTTTCGGATTGAACACTAAGTTATTGGTAGCAAACCAGTCAGATATCATGGAGATGGTATTATTTGGTTCAATGAGTTCCGTATCTTTCCTATTAACTTTGAACAGTAATGATGTGTCAACTGCGAACATGACAATGGCTGATCTTCAACTTACCATATATGGTAAATCATTTACATAAACAAGGAATAGGAACGGATCTAGAATAGATCCCTGAGGTACTCCCATGTCTACCACTGTATCTGATGAAATAGCTCCATTTATTGCTACTCTTTGATGTCTTTGTGTTAGGTACAACTTAATCAGATCAAATGCATGTCCTCTAATGCCATAAAATTACAGCTTAGAGATTAAAGTACCATGGTCTACACAATCAAAAGCATCATGAGGGTATACATTCCCATTTATCCTCACCTGATTTTGAAAAGACGATTTCTAATTGACTATTGTTATGCAGGTGGCCAAAGTAGTTTCTACATTTAGTCAGCCTTGTCAGATTGCTTCTTTGCATAATTAATAAAATGTACACAGTACTTTATACTGTTTACATCTACTATTACACAAATATCTTAATTCTTACCCATTTATCTATGTTCTTACCTATATAGACTAGGACTCCTAAGTCACCATTCCTGTTGGTTCTTCTTAATACAATTCCGGCAATGCATAATGAGATCCCGGTTAATATGCCTACAACAAATATAACCTAAAACAGAAAATTCAATATTAATAAAATGCTTAATCGAATTTAATTTATTTGGAAATTAGACTGCTGGACTGTTTATTCAGTAAGAAAGGGTTCAATCCGTCATCTACCAAGCACGGTAATTATTATTTTTGGTTGGTAGATGAGAGCCCGTATTCATGAAAAGCAAGTAAAATTGAACCTGGATACAAATCTAGGCAAGTTTTAGTAGAGCCTGAGTAATTACCACTTAGTTGGATACAAATAATGCTTCATACAATAACAGTCAAAATTGCTCTGGGTTCACAAATCACTAAAATCCATCAAAACCGTACAAACCTGTAAAATGTAATAGCACACATATTCAAAACCAGGACAGTGGCCACCGCATGCACCGACCATGGGTTCAGGGGTCACTGAAGATATAGGAGGCACTGGTGACCGCTCTGGGGGCTTCACACGGCCTTCCATATCACATATTGGCAGTGAAAATGCAGAGGCACACTCAGGAAAAGTGTATGCTTGTGAGGCTGCTGTGTTTGTTGGGAACTTCTCCCCTTTCTTGTAGCTCCTCCATGTCCCTGCCCCATACGGTGATTGGTAGACTGGGGATGGTGGGCCATACTCTCTTATATCCTCATTGTAATAATGAGGGACCTGAAATAGTTTAATTAATGCTGTATTGAAGTCACCACAATTATGTTTCAACTATTTTTTGTTGCTTTTGAAGGGTTTATATCTTGTGTACACTAAGAATGTGTCTATGACAATAGTAAACCCATTTAAAGCCGTCGTCTCCAGGCGAAAAAAATAAACAATAGCATTCTTTTGTTATGATCCCTGGGATCCCAGGGACCAGTAGACGACAGGGTAATTGCGAAGCACCGCCTCTATGTAATAATCCTTTTTGTAAGGAACTCTGCCACTATTGTCTCCTGGCTTGTCAGGACAGTTAAGAACAAAAGAGTTGCAGCCCATAATATGTGTGCAAGAAAGAAAAACTCTATAAACCTCCATTAATTTATTGTTTGCCTTTGCAGCTATTGTTATTATGCGGGAATCGCAAGCTAATTGCGATTCCCGCTAACTAGATTAACTTGCGATTTTTTGTGATTTCGCTAATTTAGTAGGTAAGTAAAGGGTAGGGTAGAGTAATATTGTTACTTATTTGGAAAGTTCGGGTTTTATGAAATAAGCGACTTACATGGTAAGCATTGTCTGACGTGGAGCTGTCCGTGCCCGCAACCTGGTACACGGGCGGGTTGATATCCTCCGCCCAGGGAAACTTGGCCCTTTGTTGAGCTGCAGAAACAAACTGCTGGTGGCTTCTCGGGACCATTGTCGTCTGGTACGGATGGACGCTCCGAGGCGACACTTGTTGTTTAAACATTTCACGATAACATTATCTGTAATAATTACAAAAGTACAAAGAAACGGAATAAAAACATGTGGGGGTTCTATTGATCATAAAAATCAGACTTACCTCCTTTTTGTCATTGCAATCTACGATGCATTGGTGATGCACACGCATTGATCGGTGCATTTCATATTTTGCTAAACCTAATTTAATTAACTACTAAGTCGTCTGTTTACAATTTCAATTTGATATAATAATAAATCAATAATATAACGACTATTGCCTAGATGTAGCCTACCACGCCGCCATGTTTATTTTTGAAAGAAGAAGATCGGAATTGTTTTGTTTGGCTGGCTGGGCTTTAGGGAGTGTCCGGACTATCGATCGATATCGGTGTAGGATCTCACACCAATATTGCTGTTCGTTCACATTGTTCGATAATATCGGACCAATATCGCCAGTTTCAGTCGCAGTGGTATAATGGGGCCGGTTACATGGTGATTAGTATCACAATACTGGAGCATATTATCGTGGTATTTAAATTTTGTTTGGATTTTGCTTCAATATCGGTTATTCAGGAGCGCTCATGATCCAGCGTGCGGTATGCGAAGTTAAGCAACGTGGGCAGAGATCAATTCTTGGATGGGTGACCGCTTTAAGTGTTTGTTGTGTGTTATTAACTGGGCGCTCCCGTGGTGTAGAAGGCACGAAGGGTTAACCCGTTGATCTTGGCTACTGTCTCTGGTAGCAGTCGTTAAGCCAAGCTGAAGGCCTTCGGGCGGCATACGAACTTCTGTTACCCACTCACTTGACAAGCCTAATTCTAATAAGGTCTCTTCCCCTCGAGTTGGAAGGCTCTGTACACTAAGAGCGTGTTCAGACTATCCGATCCGATATCGGTGTAGGATCTGACGCCGATAAAAATGTATGGATATTCATATCACACTACGTATCACATGGATACTCATGAATAATGAATATTGAAGCAAAATCAAAATATTTATTCGTACCACGATAACACTGGCACCCTAGTATTGTGATAATAATCACCATGTAACCGGCCCCATTATAACCACTACGACCGAAACAAAATGGCTATACCGGTCCGATTCAATCGGACAATCTGAACAGCAATATCAGCGTAGGATCCTACACCAATATCGGATCGATATTCTGGACACGCTCTCACACATTACTCTATCCAATTTGATCCAATACGATATCGATCATATTTTTTATCGGTATCGGATAATATGGACACAGAAGGATCGACGCGACGATGGAGTTTTAAAAGACTCGAAGACATAAATGAATAACAATATTCGTTCAATAAATCGATTAATCGTTAGTTCGGTCTATTGAGGGTTGTCTATGGAACGATATCGACTACGTTCAGAGGGGCTACCGCGAACCAAAACGAACGAAGTTCGAATATCTCCCTCTCTGTGGAACGTATTAACAAGTGCGACAGAGAGGGAGATATTCGAACTTCATTCGTTTTCAGTCGCGGTAGCCCCTCAGTCCGTACTTCGTATAGTACCGTCCCTTTCACTCTCGTGTTATAAACTATATGAGTTAAAGCGACGGCACGATACGAAGTTCGGATTTTGAAGTTCGGAGTAGGCCTTCAGCCCATTGAAATGATGTTCTATGAATGGCAATAAAGTTAACAACAAATTTTGCATGCAAACTACACTTTCGGATTTATTCTCGAATTTATTTGAGATTGAAATTTAATTTTCAATCAAAGTGAGAAATTAATCGCCACAGGTGGGGTAATTTCAGATTGCTCCACAGTATAGTAATTTATAATATTAATCTAGACTAAACGAAATGGTAAGCACAAATCCTAACGCGAGGTATTATGTCTAGGTTTCAAGACTGAGGTGCTACCGCGTACCGCGAACCGAAAACGAACGAAGTTCGAATATCTCCTTCTCTGTCGCAGGAATTAGCAAGTGCTATTTTAGACGTTTGTATTGTGTCAAATTCATGGAGTTGGCCGGTGAAAGCTAATTGTAGTGGTGCTCTCATAGGCTTATTTTGATAGATGCGTTCCTCCCAGTAGATGGCGCGCTGATATAGCTAAGACCTTTTTTCTATGAACAACTGTCAAAATCAATTTGACAGTTGCCAGCCCCATTCTATGAATTTCATTCATTATTCTGGCTTTGTCTTGTCAGTCTGTGGTATTACATACGATACGAATACATTCGCTTCGCTTGTGTTGTGTGGTTTTTAGTGTGAATCAAATCAAGTGTGAATGAAAAAAATGTGACAAAATAGTTGTATTTATATCACAACATTCACAAAAAATTGTTCAAATAGAAGACATTCAATGATAATTAAGTCGTAGTGGTCGCCGACAAAATGAATTCGAACCTACGCTGTACATTTAAGGTATCTATTGAAGTAGATACTATTTTCTGTAAGCTATAGGGTCTTAAAATCAGGCAAAAAAAACCAGTCTTTGATTTCCACAAGAAGCGTAATGCTGCTTGTAGATGGAACAATGATCTCCAACGACGAGATAGCGGCTGCGGCCAACTACTGTCGTGATTACATACGGGGTTGCTGCGTGCGCGAAAATTGTAGGTACGCTCATGAAACCCCACCTGTAAGCTGTTTAAAAGAACTATTCCGCTTTTGTCACGATTATCAGAATAAAGGATGTTTCAGACACAATTGCAAATTTCTCCATAGCACGGCAGAAGAGGAAGCACATTTTTACTTGACAGGCACTTTTCCCCAGGAGCGGGGTAACGTTCCAGTATGCCAGGCGTATCGGCATGGCTCCTGCTCCAACCCTGAGTGCAAATTGATTCACCCAGTTGATAAAGCCAATGAACCTCATCCTGTACTTGTCCATCCACCACTGTTCAACCGGCCACCGCCTATGCTAAGAGATGAAGATTCACCCCCTGAATGCAAAGTAAGACGATACACATATGAAGATGTGGCACTAGAGAATCAAGTGTTATCTGCACCTAATATTTGCCAAAACTGTGAATCTTTAGACCATAAAGTTAAACTGCTTCATGACAACATAAGTGTTTTGCTGAAAAAAGTAGCAGACTTGACAGAGAAAAATGTTCAACTCACCTCCATGAATGAGTTTTTATTGGAGCAAGCATCAGCAAATAGAAATGAACAGTCATGTATTATCACATCTCGCCACGGAACATCAGCACCTGTATCGCTAGCTACAGTTAGCATGACACCTGTAGTGAGCTTATCGGGTGCATTGCCTACTTTAGTACCTGCTGCAGCTACACCAAATTTGACACTGGCACCTGCAGCATCCCGGGCTCAGCTGTTGACTCCAGCTCCACAATTGCTGACAGTGAGCACAACACAGCAGTTGATGGGTAACTCAGGAGCTCTCATTGTGACCAGTGCAGGTGCACAACAGTTGATGCAAGTGAGTGATTCGGGGACTCTGATGGGAGGCGGGCAGACAGTAGTAGCAGTTACACCAGCACAGTTAACGCTGGCGCCACCCCCACAGCAGCTAATGGGGAATGCGTCACAAACAACAGTGCAACAGTTGGTGCAGCAGTCGGCGCTGCCACCGCAGCTGGCGCAACAGCAGCAGTTCACAACTCAACAGTCTGTGCAGCACCTTGCTGCCCAGCAATCTGCTCAACACCTGGCGGCACAACAGTCCGCCCAGCATCTTGCAGCGCAACAATCTGCGCAACACCTGGCCGCGCAGCAGTCCCAGCAGCTAGCCCAGCAGTCTGCCCAACAGTTGGCTGCACAGCAAGTGCCTTCGGCTCAACAGCTGGTGCACCAGACCTCCACTCAGCAGATCACCATATCCAGCACTAGCCAGCCCATGGCTCTCTCCAATTCGCAAAATCAACCCTTGACATTTCCAATTATATCACAAAGCATATTGCCCCATTGATGTTTATTAGCTGCTTAGATTAGACCTAAGTTTGCTTATGATTCAATGTGTAGGTAACAATAATGTTTGAACCAAGGTTGGTTAAATATGTGGCTTTTTATGGTTTTCTGAATGTGGAATTATGTTTTTATCGTTTTAGTAGTGTGTCATTTTGCAGTATTAGTATAATGACAGGTGTTTTATTGATTCAACAATAATAATACCTATTAAATTGTTCACGAAATATAAATCTGCTTGTACACCAGTCTATGTCTGGGGGCTCCATGCTAATTATAGTTATCAACTAAACCTAATTTTCGAATATTATCAGTACTGTAATAATTCAGACAGAACAAAGGAGTAATTAATATGCTATATACAAATGTTAATGATACAATGCATTTCCTGTATTACATTACAATATTTATCTACACCCATACAGTAAATCCTCTTTTATGTGTTCAAAAATGTAGGTAAGGACCAACTTTACAATATCGCGCCGGTCCGGGGCGGAGATGGCCATAACAGCGTTTATTCAATGATTGTATACATTTACAGGTAACCAAGACAGGTACAATAAATCAAAGTATACAAAAACAATTGAAAGGGTAGGTGGCTCACCTCCGCCCATAACGATACAAGCTCGTGCTCAAAAGACTTCAACGGGCTCACGCTCGACCTCACTACACTTGCAACGCAATGGTTCCTGAACACATGAAAGAGGATTTAATATACGGATGTAGATAAAGTAGTGTATGCAACTGTACATAATTAGGCCTTAAAACACTCGTGTGATCCTATTATGTAACTCGCTGACGCTCGTCTCATAAAACCACACTTGTGTTTTAAGACCTCTCATTCATCAGTTGCATAAACTACTATTATCACATAGGTATCACATTGCAGTATACTATTGTTACATAGTAGTTATTACAACACTTGTTATGCTGTTCTTACTATATAAGTGCTATGAAAATGTTATTGCTGGATTCAAATCAACATACCAATTTATAGGTACCTATGTGTACTCATTGCTGTATTGTATACGAGATCGTGTATCGTGCATAAGAATCATTAGCTATTCATCTGTAAATAGACATGTATAACTAATTTAAGAGGGTACCTGCCAGTTTCTCAGTTCCATGTTTAGTTATTATTTAAAATTTTGGATGTTGTGAAATAAGCAAAAGCACAAGCCAAAAAAGTATCCAGCTATTAGATGCTACATCAGGTGAAGCCCTAAATATTGTAACTCTTTACTTGATGAACTGTTAATGAATGAATCGTGCACACTCTGCTTATAACCTAAATGATATTGTAAGGGATTCTACTTTACGTGAATCAGTGATATTGAGATATGTTAAGCTATTGGCTATAATGATAGGCTATTAATTTAACAATTAAAATGAAACTATTTGTTCCATACAAATTGTTTTATTTGTTACCATAGCATGTTTCAGCATTCGGACTTGCACAATGATAGGATAGGTATTCTACAACGATAAGCGCTAACAATACCTATTCAAATGTTAAAATCAGGCTTTGCACGTAGGTATTACATATTTAACCAAAATATCCATCCATGGAATTGGAATAAGCAATATTACTTAAATTACGCAAGTCTTTTCATTTCTTATTTGTACCTATATATTATACAGCTGTCTGTATCGAGTACCATATGAGTATAATAAACAGGATTATTAATTTTTCCTGTAATAGCACTCATGTTTCTTATACTTTAACAGTTTAGATCACAAAATCGCCAGTCCTATCAAATGCTATAGCCGTCACCTTTTCCGGAAGATTAGATATTAATTTCATCTTGCCAGTCTCATTCTCGTGGAAATACGCCAAATGGTCACTGGCGACAAATACGTTATCCTTGTGGAACGAGATCTGACCCACGCCGCTGTAGGTAACGTTGCCAATATTCACAGGTATTGACTGCGTCGATTTCAAAACAAACAGCTGCTTATGTTTAATGAAGTAGAAATTATTCTCATCGTCAATAGCTAACCCGTTCAATGCTTCTAAAGTATTAAACCGAATTTTCTTGTCGCTATCAAGTAAATATAGCTCTTCTATCCCATTGTTACTGTTTGTGATGTACTTATTTCCGTGTTTGTCGACAAAAATCATGTTTATTTTCAGTATAGAGCCCGAGACTTGAGAGGCATTGTGCGTTTCATAGTTGTAACTGAACATTCCCCTTGCAGTGCCGAAGTATACCTTGCATACTTTTTGTCTATTGCCACTGAGTAGCTAAGTCCCTTCGGTAAACCTTATAAGAAAACAGACAATTATTTCTACATTCACATGTCACAAGATTCCGTAGGTTACGGTGTTTGCTTACCATCAGGCACTAAGATGAACACAATAACTTGAATGTTTACTAAGCATTTAATCTTTTTGGAACCTTGATTGGTTTTAAAGCCTTAACTATCTGTCGTATTAGGGTCCGCTAAGTAGCTAGGTTGGAGGATTCGCTGTAACACGTTAAAATACGTATAAGCCAATGTGGCACAATTGATATCTTGATTGTTTAGTTTTACTTACCATACTAATGATCAAACTAACTAACTAAACTAAAAAATGAAACTTTCAGTGCGCTAGACTAGCAGAAAGTTTCTATGAGATTTATTGATGTTAATGAAACTTGTTTTTCTTACCCATAATTTTCTGAGCAGTTGTAGTTTTTAAACTTGACAATATAAATGTCATAGAACAAGTTCCCATACACGTCATAGTGGGCATCGCGTCAGCCACTGAGTACGTGTCCGCCACACGATACTGCTCATTGCCGATGTTCAAATCTGGTTTACACCGAGGCAAGTCAAATGCAACACGCACTGAATACAAGCACAATTATAAGAAATTTCATGATTAAAACAACAGAAACGCGTTTAATTCTCAGAGATTTTATTTCTACTGTGATAGCAGCTCATTATTGTGTATCGAGTAATTAAAACTTATCTACTTAATAAATAAATCACCTAAAATGGCGCATAAAATAATCATAATCATTTCTCGGGGCGTAATATAAAGTATAAATAATATTTGAATAAATAATAAAATAGAGTCAGTACTGCCACTGATTTTTACCAGAAGATATGTAGGTAGATAACTTATTTATTTTACTATAAAACTAAAATTTACAATAAGCACCATAAACATTAAATTATGTTGTTATGAAATCCAACATAATTGCATTGCATTAAGACAAGTAAAATTTACTTATTTCGAGTTTCTACATTTTGATATAATAAAGTTACACGAGGCAGTAGGTCCAAAAACACGGCACCTACTGAAGGCCTACTCCGAACTTCGCATCGTGACGTCCCTTTCACTCTCGTGTTATACACTATATGAGTGAAAGGGACGGCACGATACGAAGTTAGGAGTAGGCCCTCTGATACGTGTACAGTCAGCAACATTCATATCTGTACTGTACGTAAGAAAAGCCATAATTATATCTAGGCATAGAACTCTTTCACTGACATAAAGGCATATACAGATATTTGTCTTGAATTCTGTACACATAACGGTGTTGAACATAAAGCGTTAATCAACTACCAAGATTAAGACAATTTAAGAGTTTACGTTCTTATTCCAATGTTGATGTTAGTGATTGAGTGAAAAGAGGATCTTCGCTTCAGCTTCGACAAAAATGCTTTCATATGTCTGTCTGTTCTACTTGTTTTCCTCTACGTCGCATTTCTCAACCGATTCTCGTGAAATTTTGTGAGCAGGATCAATAATTAAACTTAATAGATTTTTATTGCGGAGCCATTTTTAGAATTTATAAAAAAAAACTCATGATGTCTACAGCTCACAGAGCCACTAGTTTATAAACTGCTTAAGTGATCTCAAGGCTAGTACTGTGAATATCAATAGCCGGGCTCCATGTGCGGCATCTGGAGCTCGTGGTCGTGGGGGTGCTCCATCTGGTGCTGCAGGTACGACGGCAGCCGTCCTTGTCTCTCCCCTTTGATTTTGTGGATCTTCCATCGGTGACCTTGTAATATTTTTCTGCAATAAAAACAAGTTTTTTAATATCATAAAAATTTAAATCATTGTCTATGATCCCTATTTTATTTAGATGAGGGCCCTTGCGGATGCACTTCGGCCCAATGTGCAATTGCCCTCTCCTTTATGCCTATTCCAAGCTGCTCTCCACCATTTACATAAACATGATGGAGCTCAGTCTATGATCCAAGATTACTTGCAACCTTCAATTCAATAGGGGTCCAGGAAGGTCAAAATTGACTTATAATTTAATCAACATCATCTTCATAATATGCAAATCACCAAGAGGGACGGAATTATGATAGGATGACTAAATTGAGCTGTATCAGAGGACTGATATGGATGTAACATAATTCTGACATCTCATAATTAGTCGTGCTGTATATACATTTCGGTGACACAGGTCGGTGACAAATAATACACGATGAGGGTCAGGAGATGACAGTTTGTATCTCTTTCCCACGTGGGTTGGGTTCTATGCTTGCATCTCTTTCGCACATCTTTGTATGTGTGTATTGCCGGCTCCAGTCTTATCCTTACTTCATGGTGTTGCCAGATGCCGAAATATAAAGCGCAGAAGGTGATACCTGACAAATTGTATTAGTGCCGCCATTTTGTATTTCGATGTCACCCCTTGTCAAATAACAATAATCAGTACGCAGTCAGACAGTACGAGTGCCAACGCCAAACACACGAAAATAATTATAATGGAAGATTGGGTCAGGGACATGCGTTATGACGCTACATGCGCCGATAGCAAATTAGTTATAAATTTGCAAGATTGTTCGTCAGAGTCAGAAAGTGACATGGATGAATAAATTATATTTGGAAATTCATACTATAGACTTTTATTTCAATACCGTTACATTTTTCAACAATGTTAAGTATACCGTCGATGCTTTTAGCACTACGTATACACCTACATTTGAACAGTATCGATAGTTTGCATAACATTAATTGCAGTGATAGCACCTCTAGTAACGTCAGTTTGGCACCTGTCATTCTAATCAAGCTCAGAAAAATATGGTATAACATACGATTTTTACGGACGTTTACCGTTAAAACGACTATTTTAGTTTGTAAATTTCTTTCGTGAAGAAAGAGACAAAACGTATTTTACCTAGCTGTTAAATATTTAGATAGGGAGAGGCCGGGTGTAGCTGGCTATTGAATTCAGCATTTCCTCTTAGACAAAAGCCTTATGTCAGTGTCGCCCGTAGAAAGAGGATTAGATAGAAGGAGGATTAGCAAATCACCAAGAGGGACGGAATTATGATAGGATGACTAAATTAAGATGTATCAGAGGACTGATATGGATGTAACATAATTCTAACATCTCATAATTAGTCGTGCTGTATATACATTTCGGTGACACAGGCCGGTGACAAATAATACGCGATGAGGGTCAGGAGATGACAATTTGTATCTCGTTCCCACGTGTATTGGGATCTGTGCTTGCATCTCTTTCGCACATCTTTGTATGTGTGTATTGCCGGCTCCAGTCTTATCCTTACTTCATGGTGTTGCCAGATGCCGAAATATAAAACGCAGAAGGTGCGCTTTAAAAACGCGGAATACATTAATTGTTAATAATTTTCTTTATTTTTATGTATGAAAAGAAAAAAATGTGCTCTACGCCGTCACATGCACTATCACGGATGTTATAGTATGCTACTTGCAGTCATTCTAGCTAGTTGTAATCGTTCGATATTTTGCATTTACCGCCTTTTTCACTAAGCAAATGATAACATTTCAAAAAAGCCGATCCGCGTTGGATTAACGCGGATAGCGGAGACAGTGGCAAAAACGCGGGGAAAAAAGCGCAAAAGCCAGATACACCGGCAACACTGTATTGTAAATCTACAATGGCTTCGTGTCTGGTGTGGTTGGCGCGTGCCATATTTTTGCCAAAAAAGAATAACATAGCGTCACATTAATAGAATATCTTACTTAGTGTTGAATTTCTTGTAGCAGACGTCGCACTCGACGGTGCCCTGCCGCAGGTGGATGTCCTTGATGTGCCGCTTCATGTCGTGTTGGTACGAGAAAGCCTTGTCGCAATATGTGCACTGAAATGTACATACTTTATTATTGACTGTAAATTAAACCAAAAACATCCACCACAACCGAAATGCAGGGTTAGTCTTATTTACAATTTGTTAAAAGGTAACTACTTAGTAACAAATGGGAAACGCTTGTGGTTGAAGTGGTTACCTTTAAAGGCCTGGTAATGCTGTCCACGTGTCGCATGTGCTTGGCCAGGTCGCTGGAGGTGGTGGTCGCCTTCGAGTATGTGAACGGCTTGTCGGTATTGTGCTCCTTCAAGAAGTTACCTACCTTGAAAGGCCTGGTGGTGCTGTGCACGTGTCGCATATGTTTGGCCAGGTTGCTAGAGGTGGTGGTCGCCTTCGAGTATGTGAACAGCTTGTCGGTATTGTGCTCCTTCAAGAAGTTACCTACCTTGAAAGGCCTGGTGGTGCTGTGCACGTGTCGCATATGTTTGGCCAGGTTGCTAGAGGTGGTGGTCGCCTTCGAGTATGTGAACAGCTTGTCGGTATTTTGCTTCTTCAAGAGGTTACCTACCTTGAAAGGCCTGGTGGTGCTGTGCACGTGTCGCATGTGCTTGGCCAAGTTGCTGGAGGTGGTGGTCGCCTTCGGACACTGCGTGCATTTAAAAGGTTTGTCGGCCATGTGCGACCGCTTGTGCACCTTCAGCAGGTCCATGGTGCGGCCCTGGTACGGGCACACGTCGCATTTGTAGGGAAACACGTTTTCATGGATGCCCCTGTAATAAGCCAAGTCAAAATATTCTTTATTCAAATAGGCCTACCAACAAGCCCTTTTAAATTGGGACTTGCACTTTTTAAAACAGAATACGACTCATTAAAGGATGATAAGAGTAGTGCTCTTATTCATAAATGTTCTGCCTTAAAACCTGTATAATCTATTTTACTTAAAGAATGTGGATTTGGCTCTATCTTAATCTTAAAATCTTACGTAAGATCTTTTATAATATGGATATTTTATTGGAGAAATATGTTGTGATTTTTCTCGCAATTTATTGCGAACAAAAAACTAAGTGATATTTGCCGGACCACTTCACTCCTATGTGAAATTAGGGTGAGAGATTTGACGAGCACTTTAGCCAAGCCATGGTCACTGTTAGTGACCCTGTCTATGACGCTAGTGGTCCCGGATTTGAATCCCGTTCACGGCATTTGTGTGATGAACACGAATATTTTGTTCTTGTTTTTTATGTATTAAAGTATCTAAGTATGTTTATCGTTACATAGTACCTTACCCACAGTACAAGCCTTTCTTACTTTGGGACGAGGTTGATTTGTGTAAGATTGATTGTCCATAAATATTTATTTTTGGTTCAATGCCCATAAAGCTCTACCTCAATTGTGAACTTACATATGTACCAGCAGACTCGCATTGGAAGAACATGTTTTTCCACATATGTCGCAAAGAAATTTCCTCTTTGTGAGTTCTTCAGGCGGTTTCGGCGCGCTGTCTCCAGGGCAACGCGAGAGATGATCACTATATGAATCCTGAAAAAAAAACAAGCGTACTTCAAATATATTTGATACATAAGCTCACAACTGGCTGTAAAAGATACAGGCGGCATATGAAGTAGTTACAAGAAGTCAAAGCTATTCCCTTTTAATAGACTTTCGACCCCTTCATATAGCGGCACATATGAAGGGGTCAAGCTCAAGTATTACTTGTTATTTCAGCGGCAGAAATCAGATTTGATCCAGCCACCTAGCGAGAGTCTCTTGAGATGTTGGTCAAGACTCTTCGTTATTAGACCGTTCGCAGAGACGACTATCAGGACAATGATCGTTGAATCAACATCCCACATGGCGGTCACCTCGTGTGCCAAGTCTAGGTACTTGCTGACTTTGTCCTTCTCGGCCATCACGAGGTTCTCATCATGGGGGATAATTATTATTATTATTTTTGACGCGGACTGCACATGCGGAAAGTTTTCGTTTATATGTGCTTAAAGTATGAAGCAAATATAAGGAGTTTTTGCAAACTCCGAATTAAGATCATGTGAAACATTTATGATATATTTACAACTTGTAATAATTTATTGCACTTCAATATATTTTTTTAACAACTTAAAATTTTGGACTCACCATGTCAAAAAAGTCTTTTCCGCATGTGTTACACCCCCAAATAGCGGTGTCATCAGAGAATGTTGGTGAAGGAATGTTGTAGGAGTCATTGCTGTCTTCATTGTGCTGTGGCAAGTCATTGAGCTCCTGGCCATCCCCATTTTGATCCTTACCACTTTCATATTTAACATACTCTGGAAAATATAATAAATACTAGCGACCCGCCTCGGCTTCACACGGGTAGTCCAGTTTTTTTGGTAAATTTCTCTAGTCCCTCTTCGAAAATTACTCGCTTTCCATACAAACAACCCCCTTTTTACACCCTTAAGAGAAGAATTTACTGAAATTGCTTTGTTATGTTTTAACTGAGAGTTTACACGCCAAGTAAAAACTTACTCACAAAAAACATCAGGTTGCGCGTACAAACTTTCAACCACCTTTTCACCCTTTCAGAGGGCGATTTTTGAAAAAAGCTGAATTTAGTTTTCTTATGATTGAATACAGCGGGGCTAGCACAACTGCCGCTGCGACGCGACGCGAGTAGAGAAAAATCAACCCTCCTCTTTCTAATTCGCACAGTTCGAGTGAGACAGGAATCGCTGAGTCGCGCGAGATACGACTTGGCAGCAAGTTGTGCTAGCCCACCTGGGTCTATAAACGAAGTTTCATGTTTCTCACATACAAAAAAATTGCTACCCATACAAACTCTCAATACTCTCTCACCCCTTCAGAGAGTGAATTTTGAGAAAAGCTGAAAACTGTTTTCTTCTAATTTGATTCCTTTCTTAAAAATTGATTTTGTTCCCTATACAAAAATCTTCTCCCCCTTTTAACCCCCAAAGGGGATGAATTTTGAAATAAGCTATGGCCAATATGTCATTCTGATGTCTAAGCTACAATACTGGAAAGTTTCATAGAAATCCATTAAGTAGTTTTTGAGATTAAGAGGAACAAACATCCATCCATACACCCACCCAAACGTTCACCAGGGTATGGGTACACTCTTTCAGGTTTATAATATTACTAGCAACGCCCGTGGTGTTACCCTTTATCCGCATAAAAGGTAGCCAGTCTATGTGTTAATCCAGCTACCTCCATTCCAAATTTCAGCGAAATATGTCCAGCCATTATTGAAATTAAGAGCAATGTACATCCATCCGCACAAACTTTCATGTTTATAATATTATTAGGATATTAGGATTAGGATAAATATATTGGGTTTGGGTAAATATACTGAGCAACAAATTCCAAAAAAAATTGTGTGATGAGGATGGATATTTTACGCCATCTTGGATGTTGTCTATGTTTTTTTTAATACAATGCCGGTGGCAAACAAGCGTACGGTTCACCTAATGGTAAGCGGCTACCGCAGTCTATAGATACCCGCAACTCCAACTACCACTACTACTACTACTACTACTATGTACTTATTTATCTATCCATACTAATATTATAACCCATAGTATAATAATATATGCAATATAACCTACCTAACCTGTCACATCTGTCTGGCTGTTACCTCTTTATGCTTAAACCACTAAACTTATTGAGATTAAATTTGGTATGGAGAGAATTTGAGGACATAGGGTAGCTTTCATCACAAAAACCATCTCCTAAAGGTGAAATCGGAGGTGGAAGTTTGTATGGAGGTATGCGATAAATTAAATCTACACACAATATGGGCAAAAGCTAGTATAAATATACTTTAAAGTTACACCCACAGTACAAGCCTATTGATATATTTTTGAATTTATTGAACTACATGTAGGCATTTAATGATTAAATTTACCTTCTTTCACAGATAATTCAAGCTCTGTCATCCGACTGTTATTCTTTTGGCACATATCTCTGAACATGATACACCCGTTGAGAAGATCAAGGCAGTTTTGACACATCTGTGTCATACTATCACACTTGTTGATCTGGAAATTCAAGAATCAGTTATCTTTGCACTTTATTTTTACTCAACGAGACTTAAACACGAATTTACCGATTTACGCTAATTTCATTTGTAATAAACTAGTTCTGACAAAGACAATATAAAATTTACCTTTGAAAAACATTTCACAAGTATATACAATTTAAATCACTTACCGTAACCCCCGAAAAGTGTTTTATTTCTTCCGCTATATTAGGTTGAACGAAGTTGTTGAAAATGGGAATATCCCCATTTTCCGAGGCGCATATCCTGCACATCCCCGGTGTTATTTTAATACTCGACAAATTGCTATAACTGTAATAAGCATATAGTAGATTTACTTCCAAATTACGAACACCCATTTAATATATTTGTTTGACTAGGTACTTACGATTTGGATTTCTTTCGCTTTTTTTGTTTTTTCTTCTTGGATTTGTGCAAAGCGTTAGCATATAACATAGACCTTAGTAGAAGTAGCGATGCCATTGTTTATATGGTATCTAATTTTTCTTTTTGTATTCGTTACACGTACGAATATAAGAAATAAAGCCGTATTTTTATTTTGTAAATAAAGTAATCAATTGAATATTTTGACACTACAATCCGTACCACAGATTAATAGGAATATGGCACAGTATGGTTTCATTCCAATTCGATTCGATTGATGAACCACAGTCACAACCACAGTTGATGAACAGAGTGTGGCTTTATGTTGGCAGAAGTGCTTACACCTATAATTTTACCTAGCTGATGCTTATCATAAAAAGGAAAACAAATCACAGTTACTCTACTTTCCACTATTTCTAGAAATTTTTTCTCTGTCGCATTTGTAAGTTTGCACATAAGTGCGACAGAGAGGGAAAAAATCGTTTGTGTTTCGGGGTAGGACTTCTGTACTTTGTGTGGAGTGTTACTTCCGTCTTGAAAAATCGATTAATTTGCTCCAAATTATAATCGACTTAAAAACAATCGATTTTTGAAGAAATAATTATCGATTTTTTATTTATTTTTCCTATGGTGTCGGTTCCACGGTAATTATTATTATGCGATACACTCATATCATGATGAGTATCACTAGAATGTTGACGTGTATTGCAGTATCGTGATAATGTCTGAGAGGCTAAATCGAACCGAAAACGAACGAAGTTAGAATATCTCCCTCTCTGTCACACGAACTGGCAAGTGCGACAGAGAGGGAGATATTCGAACTTCGTTCATTTTCGGTTCGCGGTAGCCTCTCTGAGCAAATCCGGATACCATTGGGCCGTGGCTTCAATATTAGCTTCATTGCTAGAAATGTCCTCATAATGCCAGGGTCTTTACTAGGACTTTGTACACGTCTAATATTCTCATGTGATTCTCATGTCCAAGGTGGTAGCTCACAATATTCTTTTATAAATTATTTTACGATTAATCGGCTGTGAAAATCATAATAGATTTTTATTAATCGATTTGTTGCATAATCTAGATCGATTTAAAAGTCGATTTTTTTTAAATAATAATCGTTTTTTTTAATAATCGATTATTTTTTGACATCCCTGACTCTGTGTCACTTTGTATATCTCTTTTTATTTAGTTTAGATTTTTACTCTTATAGTGCTCTTATACAATTGTTTTTGTTTTTATAGTACTAAAGTCGTAAATTGAGAATATATTTAGTTTTGTTACTTTTGCTGCAAAAATGGCGGTATACATAACTAAATCCATGCTTTCTAAGTTCAATAAAGGCAAATATCCCTCGACTTTCAATAATGAAGACGAGAGCAGCAGTAACAGCGATCACTGGCAGAAACTTATAGCTGACTGGTAATTTAAAAAAATATTTATCTACACATACCTTCAGGCCTGTTTTCACTTTATATTTTGTTGAATTATAGCATTCGCATTACATCCAGTAACTCGTTAAAAATCTCGTTTGCGCTCTAGCACCCGGTGCCAAACGAATTATACAAAAACTGAAGGATATAATATTTTATTTATTTCAGTAAGAAAAGTGTGCGCCTGGAAAAAGACATGATATGCCGGATCTGCGCCAAAGGCGGCTGTACTCCATTGACTGAAAAAGTGTTTGATTACGACATCATGAGTGCTATAAGAAGTATTACAAATGTCTCGGTAAGTGCCTCGTTTTCTATTCTAGTATAAATTTAGATCTTACTATGACCACACTGAGGCTGGCTATACTACCTTATACCTGTGTGTTTTTCCTAGCTTTATTTATTCATGAATACATTCATTTTAATATAACTATTTTCATTTTCATCCTGTATGTATAATATATTCACTTTATAATGTTTGCACAAACAACAACTGAAACAGGTGGGCCTGAACAGCATGCTTACCTTACTTTGCATTAGGTCGCATTAGGTTAAATAACAGTGAAATTTTGTTTACAGGTTTCAGCAGATGATGCTCTCCCTAAGTACATTTGCTCAGTGTGCCTGTACAATTTAAAGACAGCATTGACTTTTAAGAAGAATTGTGAGACTTCCGACAGGAAGTTCAGAAAGATTTTGCACCCCATGGGTGACCCAACATTCCACTCTTATCCATATTCTAAACATGACTTCCAACTTATACTCCATGACATGAAGAAGAAGAGGATGAAGATTGAAGAAGCGAAAAACAGAGAACTGAAGAAAAGAGAGAAGATGTCCATAAAGAAGGCTCCAAGAATCAAACAGTTTAAATGTTCTCCATGTGACATGTCTTTTCCGGACAAGGTGTGTTTCAGTTCTTTGGCATAAATAGATATCTCAATAGATTGATATCGATTGGGATTCAAAACAGTCTTTATGCATTTTTATATTGTGAAAAGACAAGGTGCCAAATTTTTATGTCTTAATTGGTTTGCTGTATAAGAATAAGTCACGATAAAACTTGAGATTTTTTATTTTCTTATGTAAAAATTATGATTATTGTGATTTTTATATTTTAATTTTACTAAGTGCTGTATGCACACACAGGGTCATCATGTTTTTAAAACAATTATGTCTGTCTCACAATAACATAAATATGTATATTATTATTATTTTGTATCTCTCCTTTGGGATGTCACGGCACAATGTCCGGTCCTTTTGGAAGGTGTTTATAGGGATACAAATCCAACACGAAGAGGCCCCTTTGAGATATGATAATGTATTGGGATGTGTACACCTAGCGGATACTATCTCTGCCTGCACTAATGAAGAAATACAGCCAGAGACAGCACCCGCTATGTGCAAGGATTATTGTGAAAAGAAGGGAAACTACACCGATTAAAAGCTACCGGATGGCAGCGAGGAGCAACACTGGTGTAAGCAGCTCAGGGTGTAGAGAGGTGCGGTTCCGATTTCACCATCGCGGGGTTTACCCCCGTGAGCGGGTTTCCTCGTTATTAAGCCATTACGTGCAATACACTTCCACTATGCGAGCATATAGCTCTGGCACCCCACTCTGACCGGCCGGTTAAGGCAAGCCAGAGATGAGAGTCCTGCGGCCCCTGCTGGGATCCACTCCGCCGGCCAACAAAGGCAAGCAGAGAGAGGGGCCTGACCGACTCTCTGAGGCATGGGACCCAAGGGACGACACATCCCATTCAGCTCGCCACAAGCTGCCCTGGGGGTTTATTATTATTATACACTAGCAGCTACAAGCTGATGCGTGTATATCACTGAACTGGTTTTTTTTTTAATGTCCGTTTTTATTTTAAATGTTTAACAAGTCTATTTTTGAAACTGTTCACTGAAGGGGCACTCATCACAGTCACTGGTGTAATGTGCATATATGCAGGACAAATGCTCTACATTTGAGATAAAGGCGATTATACTAGTTACACTGGATTAGTATGTATGATAGTCAATTATGTCTTAAAAAGTACAGAGTAATTAATGGTCATATGATTTAAGGACAAGCTGATGGAACACCGTCGTGAGCGGCAATGCATGCGGCGCGCGTGCGAACTCTGTGGCCAGCTCGTGCTGAGCATCACACAACACATGCGTCACATCCACAAGCAGACCGTTCCGCACAAGTGCAACACTTGCGGGAAGGAGTTCCCCATCATCGCGCGCCTCAAGAACCATATGTGAGTATTGCATTAGTACTGCACATGCGGTGAACTGTGGGACCAGCTCACCCTAAGTTTCACATAACGCATACGCCTCATAAATTCCGATTGAAAATGGAACTATCGAATTATTGACAGTGCATAAAACTTAAGTTCATTGTTCTAGTTACATTCTTCTCATAATTGTCCATCATATTATAAAATGTTATCAAGTTTGTGCGCCTGAGAGCTTACTAGTTCTACACAAGTTGCAATCACAGTGCAAGCGATCTGAGCATTGTCGCTACCTTACTCCAATATTTTACGGACGGCTAAATATGGCAGATGGAAGAAACAAGAAAGCAAATATTTAGAAGATATATATAACAGCGAATCGGAAGAGACCTAGGTCAAAGATGACCTTACGAAAACCAGATAATATATTAGTCATTTAAAAAGTAAATGAAAAAAACAAAGGATTTCGTAAAATAAATTTTTAATGTAATGTAATGTAATGTAAAATATGGCAGATTTGATTTAATACAAATATGGCAAAAACTAGTCCCTACACCAATTGTAAACTAAGCAGTAATCTTGCACACTTTCAGATTAGCAGGAATAGCAGGATAACGCTAACACGAGGAGACGGACAATCATGTTAAACCTTTCAACTTGCAGGTACATAAATATTGAACTCTGTTCCAGGATGGTCCACACCGACACATTCAACTTCTTCTGCGACCTCTGCCCCTACAAGTGCAAGCACAAGTACTACCTGGTAATGCACATGCGCACACATACCGGAGAAAAGCCGTATAAGTGTGCGCAATGCCCCGCTACCTTCGTCAACCCGTCCAACCTGAACAAGCACAAACTTACACATCAGGAGAAGCAGTTTAAGGTGAGATCGACATTGAAACTGGCCACTCAGGTCAGCTATTGTACTACCCACATTCATTTTAAAATATAATAAACGGGTCACTCACGTCTTTAAGGTCGAGTATAGCTCGACATGTTTCCCGACCAATACGTGGCCCTTAATCATGAGAACTAGCCGCGACGGCTGGGCGTCTAGCCCTTGCTTGCAATATGTCTGAAACTCACGGGAGTTTTACACATTCGTTTTCATTACAGCAATGGTACCGCGAAGTGGCAATGACGAAGTTCAGTATATGTTGTATCACTTGACTAAATTAGTGCAATTAAATTGGAGGGTGTTATGTATTGAATATATAAGTAGGGTATGCGCACATTCACACATGTATATGAGGGTAGGTTTATATAGGCTAGCCAGTCTTGAATTACACTGAGTACATACCACACGCTGTCTTTTATTTATCAGTGGCTGACGAGGATTAATTATTAGAAGAAGATGTCAGTAGGGAAAATCTGTGAGTTCGATGTCCAAAACGGCAACTGGAGATCATATTGTGATCGGTTGGACAGTTATTTTCTCGCCAACGAGGTAACGGAGGAGCGGAAATTGCCAACATTGATCGCCGTGGTCGGCGACGCAGCTTATGAGCTTATGGTAAATTTGTGTAGCCCGAAGAAACCAGCCGATATGACCTACTCGGAAGTGAAAACTACTCTGGAAACGCATCTGCAACCTAAACCTTCAATATTAGCGGAGCGGTTCAGATTTCGCCAGTACCGGCAGGGCAAAGGTCAAACGGTAGCACAGTACGTGGCGGAGCTAAAAAAAATGGCGCGGTTCTGTGACTTCGCAGCGACACTCGACGATAACATGCGCGATCAATTTGTGTGCGGGTTGATAAGCGACGGTGTGAGACAGCGGTTATTTGCGGAAAAGAAAGTCGATTTTAATAGTGCAATGGCGTTGGCGTTATCCTGGGAGGCGGCCGAGCGGGATTCAATAGCGGTTGAAGCGGGGTGCGGGGCGGCCGCAGGTGACGCAGTAGCACGCCAACAAAGCGAATTAGTGCATAACTTAACAGCGGGATGTGCAGGATGCGGAGACCTCCGTCACATGCAGTCTCAGTGCAAGTTTAAAGATTACGTGTGCAGTCGGTGTAACGTTAGAGGACATTTACGTCGGGTTTGCCCAGCATTGGGAATAGGAACAATGGGGCACGGTGAGCACTCGCGGGGTGCCGGTTATTTGGCGGGGTATAGTCGACGCGGGGCGAGAACAATGAACCAGGGCCGCCATGGCCTGCCAGTGGCGGCGGGAACGCCGAGCGGTAGCGGGGCGCGGAGCAGGGGCGCGGCAAACCGGGGCAGAGGCAGTTGGCGGAACGCCAGGACACATTGGTTGTCTGGGGATGGACAGGAGCACCAGGAGGCAGAATATTCTGGAGAAATTGAAGAAGACAACGAAGAACCGATTTACCAGATGAGTCTCGAGCAATATAAACCGGTAAGCATGCCAGTGCGAGTAAATAATAAGACCATAGTATTTGAGCTCGATACCGGCTCGGCGTTATCGTGTATAAGTCATCAATTGTATTACAGGTTATTTAAAGAGATACCCTTGGAACAATGTAAATTGTCCTTGAAATTTTATGATGGTAGTGTTACTAAACCATTAGGATTAATCGTAGTAAACGTGCAGTACGGCAACGTAAACAAAAAGTTGGATTTATATGTCATCGAGAATGGAACGACTAGCTTACTAGGCCGACAATGGTTGTCGGAGCTGAGCATAGTCATACCCAAACTTAGTTCCAGTGAAAACATTCACACGAACACAGTGTTAAATAAAAATGACGTATCCGATTTAATTTCTAGGCATAAAGAAGTATTTGATGGAAGCTTGGGCGCGTTCACCGGCGGGCGGGCCGGGCTGCGCGTGCGGCCGGGCGCGGCGCCGGTGTTCTGTCGCGCGCGCCCGTTGCCGTACGCGCTGCGGGACCGGGTCGACGCGGAGCTCGACGCCATGCTGCGCGCCGACGTCATTGAGCCGGTGGACCACTCCGACTGGGCTACACCTTTGGTAATCGTTAACAAACCTGACGGTTCGCTGCGGTTGTGCGCAGATTATAAAACCACTTTGAATCGCGTTTTGATGGTTGATAAATTTCCGATTCCTAAGATTGAAGACTTATTTGCGACATTGAACGGTAGTAGGTACTTTACTAAGCTAGATTTATCGCAGGCGTACAATCAAATATTACTAGAGGACGACGGCTCGAGGGATTTGACAGTTATAAACACTCACCGCGGGTTGTTTAGGTACAAACGTTTAGTTTATGGATTGTCGTCAAGCCCAAGTATATTTCAAAGAATCATGAGCAATCTTTTCAAAGATATTCCGAATGTAACATTTTTTTTAGATGATATTTTGGTAACCGGTACGACTTTAGAGGCACATTTAGACAGTCTTCAACAAGTATTACAAAAATTAAGTGAAAACGGGTTAAAGATAAGGAAACAAAAATGTTCACTTTTAGCAAAGGAAGTTAAATATTTAGGGTTTGTTATTAATGAACGCGGCGTGAGGGTAGATGAAGACAAAATTAAACCAATACTCGCTATGACGGAACCGACTAATGTTTCCGAGCTAAAGTCATTTATCGGCATGGTCAATTTTTATGGCAAATTCATTCGGAACCTCAGCGAGTACTTAGCGCCACTATATGAGTTGTTAAAAAAAACATAGGAAATGGTCATGGTCGGCCCGCCACGACAGTGCATTTTGTGAAATAAAAAAACTGTTGAGCTCGGCCCCGGTGCTGGGGCACTACGACGCGGAGCGAGAGCTGGTGCTGACGTGCGACGCGGGCCCGCGCGGCGTCGGCGCCGTGTTGGCGCAGTGCGCGCGCGGCGGCGGCGCGCCGGATGCCGTCATCGCCTACGCCTCGCGCGCGCTCACGCCACCCGAACAAAACTACAGTCAAATACACAAGGAGGCGCTAGCGATTATATTCGCTGTTAAAAAATTCCATCAATATCTGTACGGCAGGCGGTTTACATTAAAAACCGACCATAAACCGCTCGTGAGCATATTCGGCCCGGGTCACGGTATTCCGAGCATGACGGCCAGCAGGTTACAACGCTGGGCGTTAATATTGTCAGCTTATGACTTCGATATAGAGTATGTCAGGTCCGAGGAGAACACGGCGGATGCTCTCTCACGTCTTATAGCGGCTCATAAATCGACCGGTCCGGGGGTTGACGACTGCCCCGAACAAACATATTTGCATTTCGCTACAGAGGCGATGCTTTTGGATTATAATGTAATCAGTAAGGAAACCCGTAATGATGTAATATTAGGTAGGTTATTAAGCTATATTCGAGATGGGTGGCCTCAAGAAACAGAAATTAGGGAGATGAAACCATTCTTTAATCGTAAAGCGGAACTTTATACGGAGTTGGATTGCGTGATGTGGGGCCGCAGGGTAGTGGTGCCGAGAGCGTGTCGCGAACGAGTCTTGCGGGAGCTGCACGACTCGCACATGGGTATAGTGAAAACCAAAGCCTTGGCACGAAGCTATGTGTGGTGGCCCGGCCTAGACGAGGACGTGGAAGCCTTGTGCCGGGCGTGCCCCGTGTGCGCTGCGGTGGCCGCGGCACCGACACGCCACGCACCCTGCCCATGGCCTTACCCTAGCCGTCCCTGGGCTCGACTACATTTAGATTTTTTGGGTCCAATTGCGGGAACAAAGTTTTTGGTACTGGTAGACTCGTATTCAAAATGGATAGAAATAGTAGAAATGGCAAGTACAACGGCCAAAAATTTGATAAAAAAACTAAGGAACATTTTTGCCAGATTCGGTTTACCAAAACAAATAGTAAGTGACAATGGTCCCCCGTTTACAAGTGAAGAATTCAGGTTGTTTTGTAATAGAAATAAAATAGATCAGGTTTGCTCGGCACCATACCACCCGGCATCAAATGGAGCCGCTGAGAATGCAGTTAAGTTATGTAAAAAAGTAATAAAAAAAAGCGTTAGTTGAGAACAGCGATATAGACACTGCGTTAGATAGATTCCTATTAATATATCGCAATACTAACCACAATACTACCGGCGACAGCCCAGCTAAACTGCTCTTAGGTCGAGAGGTGCGTACCAGGTTAGATTGCCTCAAACCAGACCGGGAACAGAGAGTAAGCAATCTCCAACGCCAACAACAGGAGGGTTCAGGAGGTGCGCATCGGGCGTTCCACGTAGGGGACTTAGTGTGGTACCAACGTTATAATGTAGGTAATGATCATAGGAAGTGGGACGCGGGTGAGGTACTAGAACGAATCGGCGAAACAAATTACAAGGTCAAAGGTCCAGTAGGTATCTTTCATCGCCATGTCAATCAACTGAGAAAACGCGATTCAAATGGTAGGGTTACAGTTAGTCCGCGGCGCGACCCTGTTCGGGGTTGTCCTCCGGCTTGTATGAGCGGTCCAGTATTAGAGCAGGGGGCGTCGGGTTCTGAGTCGGCGGGAAAAAGTAGTCTAGAGGTCAACCAGCCTTCCTCAGACGCGCGCAGAGACCCGGGATTGAATGGACTAACGGGGTTAGCCCCAGTTAACCCTCCCGCTGCTGAGCGCTTGCGCCCCGAACGATTGCGACCAAATGTAAATCCACCCATACGTTATGGATTCGAAGATTATTTCTACTACCTAAGTAATTAAATAGTTTAAAATAAATCTGCATACAGATAATCACATTGGGTGAGAAGAATCATCCGTGTCGCTAGAGTAGGTACTTACTTAGATGATTTAATAATAATGTAATAGTAAACGAACCCACAGTTAACTGACTAGAGTTAGACCTTAACTCATTGTAATAAGGGTTACCAACATTCAATGGTAGTTAACAGTGTCTTCGTGGAAACGTGTTTGTTTAAAATGCCTATTTATGAACGAATAGCATCTCTGTTAGTACCTAATAAGTAATCTTATATGTCATAGCATAGATGCCTAATAATATGATGTTACTTAGCTAAGAATTATTGATGTATACAGATTACGTTGTTACTCAAATGGTTGTTAACTTGATATTGCTATGTCGTGTTCGTTTATTTACTTAATTGTTAACATTATGGTTCCCTAATTAAGTAAGTAGCCTGGAAATTAGAGTAACGTAATCATATAGAACTTATGTAAAAATATTGTTATTAATAAGGGTGGAGGTGTTATGTATTGAATATATAAGTAGGGTATGCGCACATTCACACATGTATATGAGGGTAGGTTTATATAGGCTAGCCAGTCTTGAATTACACTGAGTACATACCACACGCTGTCTTTTATTTATCAGAGGGGAGATGGGTGGGATATATCAACTTCATTTTTTATAGTACCAAACCTGGCCTCACAATTTTCTTCTCGGAAAAAGGACAGTGTGTTTTTTCAATGTTGTCCATGTCTTTCGTACAAGCGGCTTGCATCCTTTGTCACATACTGTAAACCATCATTACCATCCTCCTAGTGTTCCCAGTACAGTTGCATCTGAAGGATACCCGGGGTCCGCTACCTAATCCCAAGATTTGGCGTAGGCACTAGTTTTTACGGAAGCGACTGCCATCTGACCTTCCAACCCGAGGGGAAACTAGACCATACAAAAAACTTTATGTTGTGTATGAACATTGTGAACAAAGTGAGTAGATTTGTGACAAGTGTGAAGACATGGGAGGTAGACTGAAAAAGCAGTCTATCATCGCGTTTCCAGACCAGCACATGTGCTAGGATCCCTATACTTCTCAATTGTCCGCAGTGTATGTTATGTGAGAAGGCATTCCGTACAAATGCGGCGCTCCGAGAGCACCACGAGGCTGCGCACATGAACATCAAGCACACCTGCAACTACTGCGGACGGGACTTCTGCTACAAGTAAGTGAAAACGAACTGCGGTTCCGCTCTTTCTGACTTCTCGCTTCTCTCGATAGCTGCACCGCTCTTCCAGGCAATAATAATAAGAATACAACAGCTTAACCTTTTCAGCGCCCTGTCAAACGCTGTCACTCAGACGCCATGACATGGGAATGTCAAACGCGACGTTGAACCATATAGAAATGCATGTAGGTTGATATCTCATTTGACGCGGTGGCGGATAAATGGGTCGTTGGCGTCGAAAAGGTTAAATAAATAAATAATATTATATTTGCATTTTTTGACGTCCCTTTAGCCTAGTTAGATAGTGACAGGTTCAAATCCCGGTGAGGGCATTGATTTGTGTGATGAGCTCGAATATTTGTTCTTGAGTCTTGAATGTTTTCTATGTATCTATGTATTTATGTATGTATTTATTTATATAAGTATCTATGTCGTCACCTAGTACAAGCTTTGCTTAGTTTTTTATACCACGTCGATGGCAAACAAGCGTGCGGCCCGCCTGATGGTAAGAGGTCCCTTTAAAATTTTAACACTACTTTCTTGAAGAACCTCATATTGTAGTCCCTCGGGAAAATTACCGGAGCGTCCGAGGGAGGAAATTACTCTGAAAACCGTACCGTACGCCACTATTTCTGTTCTAAGGTGTGAGGATGGATGCCCTACCGACGGCGAGCGATCGACCGTGGGCATCAAGTTGAACAGTTCTTTGGAATCACATTATACAAGAGATAGAACATGCACAAGAATGCAAAGTTTCTCCTTAAACTTAACGGTTCAATATCGCTTGTGAGTTTGGGATTGTCTACAATCCGCACAACACGTCTCTGAAGCGAGTCAAAAGGCCCAAGCCCGTCTCCATGTGCTCCCGCCCAGAGGTGGTAGAAATACTCCATGTGGGGATGGACTTGTGACTTCCCGGTCTCCCGGGTTGAAGTACCGCTTCGCTTTATTGAGCACACCTAGCTTTTTGGATGCCAGCTTGGCTTTGTCTTCTAAATGGCTCCGAATTGGACGTCGCTGGAGATGTCGATACCAAGGATCCCAATATTCTCGGAGATGGTAAGGGCGGTGTCTTGGAACCGTGGGGTCACAGTAAATGGGTTGTTTTTTAACGGTTTGGGACTTGGGACTAGGTCGACTTTTGTAAGATTGTCCACAAACATTTATTTACAAAAAATACTTATTGTCTAGATCTGACCTCCGCAAGCACGAAATACGCAATCACAACCGCACCAAGCGCGACTACATCGGCGGCGAGCCCTCCTACAAGCAAGTGGAGCGTCTGCAGAAGATACAGGAAGGGGCCGATGACATGGCCCAGTGGAGGACCGAGACCATCGTGGCGCAGCCCACGGCCATAGTGCAGGCCACATACATCGACCCCACTACAGAACTGCAAAACAACCACCAGTTATACTTCGCCGATGTCACTGGCATGATACAACAACAGCCTACTATGGGTGAGTAGGGGGAACCGACCACATGACCCGTTGGTCTTAGGTTCATCGTGGCATAGCCCACGGTCATTGTGCAGGCCACATATTTACATCGCTCCCAGGACATAACTGCAAAACAACTATACTTTGTTTATGGGAATGAAAATGATAGTTCTTAGTTTACTTTTGTTAACAGGCTTTAGCATTAACATAATAAGTGTTTGAAACTTATTTTGTTTGTTTGTTTCAGTTCAACAACAAACCGTGCAACTATCCTTGTAAGTATTGCTTTGATAAAAAAAAACTTGAAACAATGCTAAAAAGTAATTATAAATTCATCGATTCATTAACTTTCTTTAATAGACTATTTATTTTCAGACCTGACTTGGAAATGAAAAAGGATGAAGTGAAAATTTACGAGGCACAAGGAATCGGTTACTACTAGTATCTTAGCTTTAATTGCAATAGTAATGTAATATTAGAATTAGAAATAGGAGTAGTGTAAGTGACATAATCTGTATTTAACCCTTCCATTGCCATTTTATTTACTTTTATATCGATTATACCGATTGAATATGTAATATGAGTATTATGTAGAGAATACATTTAGAATATTTAATATTTTTTTTCATTTACACACAATGCTTCTTCATATTTCATTAATAAGTTATTAATAGTTGGAAGGCGGAGAAGAAGTAGGAAAAGGGAAATGGGAGGCATTATTTGCCCCGCACACGGTAGATGTTGGGCGCGCCGTGTACTCCTTTAACTTCTTCTGCCCCAGGGCGTATGATCGGCGATAGAATCCCGCTGATTTTCGTGCTTTGTCCACTCGCAGAATATTTTAATCGAAGGGAGCGTGCTCGACCCGACGCGCGTAGTAGTAGAAGAATTGTCATCGGTTTTGTTTTCCCACCCCCAATCAGGTATGCGCATATATGGAGTAGGGATGGGATAAAGAGGGTGGTTTTGCGTTAATAGTGATATAATGAATCGGCATTTACCAATAGTAATAGATTTGAACAACAGAACAGTTTGTAAATAAATACAAACATAATTCGAAATCGTTTCCAAGACCGCCCTTTGTACTTATATTCTTTTTGTGCAATAAACTTTAAATAAATAAATAAATAATTAACAGATTTTGTCCGCGACTTGTTACGCGTGACTATAGTTTCCGAAAGCAGTGTTAAGGAATCTGATATTTACCGTTATATTTTTTTATCAAATTTACTTAAAACCTTAGTGACATAAACACATAATCTCGCTTATGAAACACTTCGTCTATTGGTAAATCTCATTACTTATATTGTATTGATAGTTCGTAGTCAAACTGGAAGAGAGCTGATGCTTATAGCACAGGATTTACCTAGTTTAAGTATCAGCGACATGTATAATATTAGATAATATTGCAGTTCAACAGGCAAAAACAAAACAAATGACCACGGAAATCATATCAGACACCGAACAAGAATCTGATTCCATACTCCATACAACTATAAGAAGCGACATTTCCCAAAACTCTATAAATATTTCACCAACTAAGAATACAGAAGACATGGAAATTAAAATCAGTAGTCTTTCCTTAAAATTAGCTGGAGCCCACCAGGAAATATACCGTCTCAAATTGGAGGTAGAGGAGCTCAAAAAAAGGTTCAATTTACAACAGGAAAAAAACGAAATACAAACAAAAATATTATCCGAAAAAGAGATACAACCAAACGCCTCAAAACCGGTGAAAAAAACTACGCCTCTAGAAAAATTTGTAATGATCAACAAACTATCTACAACAGATGTTATGGATAGCGATGATGATTCCTTGCCTGCCACATCACCGAAACAAAATAATAAACGCAAGACATCACCACTATCAAAATCAAGTACACAAAAAATAGCAAATTCAAATCTCGGGAAACAAGCACCTGTGCAAGAAACATTAATCGTCGCCGAAAATCGAAGGAAGGAATCTACTGCACACCTCCCAGATACACAAACACAAACTACAAAGAGAAAATTGTGTGTAATTAGTAATCAGAGGCATAATGGAACCCTAGCAGCGATAGAAAATGCATTTTATCGTGACGTTGATTATTGCCATCACATCGTGCCAAACTGCGGCATGAGTGATTTACTGAAAACGATGAGTCATAAATTAGAGAATTTTACGCTGCGTGACTATTGTGTGATACTCTTAGGCGAAATAGATATTAACAACTATCATGACAAGACTGAACTTGTCCGAAATATAAGGTGTGAAGTGCAAAAAATAACCCACACTAATGTAATTATTTGCCTTCCAACGTACATTTGTGGAGCTCCTATATATAACTTTGTTGTGGAGACATTCGGTAAAGCATTAATTGAGGATATGCAAAAAGATTATTACTGTTACATTTTTGATACAAATTCTGAACTATCTCTCGACATGTTTTCTAATGTTTCTGGAAAAATTAACAAACGAGGCATAAAAAACGTATTCTTAAGCTTGGAAAAATATATAAATAAGTACATAACAGGTAAACAGAACCAAGAAAATGAATCCGATCTGACTTATCCTATACCACTTTTGCACTCAAATTATGTATCTACTAGTACTCAAACTGATGAAAAATTTTTTCGTGTCTAAAGATTTCAAGTTGAAGAAAATCAACCATAAATTCAATAGCCTTTTAATACTACATCAAAACATTGCAGGTTTATTAGCAAAAAAAGATTTGCTTGAATTAGCTGTAAAAGATTTATATGACAATAATGGTAAATATGTAGATGTAATATGTTTGTCCGAGACATTCGTACGTACAGGAGACGAAGCTAATATTAACATTGAGGGTTTTGAGTTATCAGCATGTTTCTCAAGGTCAAAAAGAAGAGGAGGAACTTGTATCTTGTGCAGAGATCATCTGGAAACGAAGCCCCTAAATTTTCTTAATGAATTAAAGGCAGAATTTTACTTTGAGGTTTGTGGAACAGAAATTAAACATCTCAACTGTATCGTAATTTGTATTTATAGGATTCCAAATTGTAATTATATTTTATTTTTGAATAAATTAGATGAACTGTTAAAAAATGTTAGAACAAAAACTAAAAAGCAAGTGATAGTAGCGGGTGATTTTAATATTGATTTCTTAAAGTCGTCCCACCCATTAGATGAATTTAAAAAAATCATCCACAATTATAATTTTAAAGCTCATATCAATTTACCGACAAGATTGAATACTTGCATTGATCAGATATTATCCAATGTTTCGGACGCAGTAGGTGAAGTGCTTCCATTGGATCTATCCGATCATGATACCGGGCAAACACTTCGAATACCGACGCCTGGAAAATATATTCCCTCCCCATATGAATATATCAGGAAGAGAGACTTTAGCCGCGAACTCGTCGAAAAGTTTCGTCACACTTTAACATGTCTATCGTGGTATGAAGTCTACTCTGAATCTGACACTAATACTGCTTTTAACAATTTTTATGACGTGTATATGTTATTTTTTAATTTGTGGTTTCCTGTTTGTAAAGTTAAAGTTAAAAAAACACGACATTGTGTTAAATGGATAACTAAGGGATTGAGAAATGCATTAAAGACTAAACGATATTTAAGATATAGGTATTACACATGTAAGACAATTGAGAGTAGACTAAATTATAATAGATACAACAAACTCTTAAAACAATGTATGTTAACATCTAGAAAGTTAGAAAATAAGGCGAGATTAAATAATGCTAAGAATATCTCGAAAACCAGTTGGGAGGTCATAAATAAAGATACAGGTAAATCAAATACGAGAAATAAACAGATTGACAAAATTATATGTAATAATGAAATCATATATAAACCAAGTGACATCGCAAATGTGTTTAATGATTTTTTCATCAACACCACCAATAATAATTATAATTTTAATAATAATGTGAATCGATATGACTATTCCCTTAAATTAAATAATTCAAATATGTTTCTTTTCCCCATTGACCCAATAGAAGTAGTGAATATAATTAGAAAACTGAGTAACACGCAGTCGGTTGGCTATGATGATATCCCTACACATATAGTGAAATCAACAAGTGACATTATTGCCCCTATACTTTCACATTTAATAAACATGACGTTCCAACAGGGAGTGTTTCCTGACAAGTTAAAGGTCTCCATTGTAAAGCCTATTTTTAAAGCAGGGGATAAAAGCCTTCCCGGAAACTATAGACCCATCACGCTCGTACCAATATTCGCGAAAATCCTGGAGAAAGCAATGTACACAAGGCTGATATCTTTTATTAAATCAAGCGGAATAATAAGTGACCACCAGAATGGTTTCCAAAAAGGTAAATCTACCACATTAGCCACGTATAATTTAATAAACAAGGTAGTCGATAGCGTGGATAAAGGTCACAAAACTGTTGCCATTTTCTTTGACATGAGCAAGGCGTTTGACCATGTATCACATAGGTTATTACTAAATAAATGTGAAGCCTATGGCATGAGAGGACTGGTATACTCGTGGCTTGAGAGCTATCTCAGCAATCGACGCCAAATAGTAGAAGTAGTAGGGTCAGGCACTGAAAAAATGCGACAGAATTATAGATCGAACATGTTATATAATAGGGTTGGAGTGCCACAAGGGACTATACTTGGACCTTTATTGTTCTTATTATATATTAATGATTTGCCTCTAATTACAAATCACACTTGTACCCTATTTGCTGACGATATCTCAATTGTAATTTGTGACATGAATAATCAAAATTATGAGAATGTTATTAATAATGCTATTTCTGACATAATTAAATGATAATAATTTAAAAATTAATGTTGACAAAACAAAGTACATCCAATTTATTAATAGAAGGGGAAAGAAGGAGAAACTACAAATAGTTTATAATGGACAGTCTCTAGTAGAATGTGATACCACTACGTTTTTAGGATTTGCTCTTGATGATCAATGTACTTGGAAGACGCATGTAGATAAAGTTTGCTCTAAAATTAATAGATTTGTATACGTTTTATGGCGATTAACACGTATAACTGATATGAAAACTGCTATAATGGCATATCATGCTTTTGTGGTATCTAATTTAAGGTATGGTATTTTGATTTGGGGAAATTCAACACATGTGAATCGTACTCTTATAGCACAAAAGCAATGTATCAGAGCGATATGTAACATTCCTCGAAGAACATCTTGTAAAAATTATTTTATTAAACTGAGGTTATTGACGGTGCACTCAATTTATATCTACGAAGTTTGTGTATTTGTAAAGCTGCACCCCGATATGTTCAATACGAAAAGAGATACAACACGTTTTAATACTAGATATCCTGACAGGTTAGTACTCCCTAAGATGCATACCGTCATGAGAAGTAAAAGTTGTTACGCAATGTGCATTAAAATATTTAACCGACTTCCTGATGAGTTTAAAAA
The DNA here is from genome assembly GCA_963556455.1 of Epiblema foenella. Lineage (NCBI taxonomy): Eukaryota > Metazoa > Arthropoda > Insecta > Lepidoptera > Tortricidae > Epiblema > Epiblema foenella. The sequence continues at coordinate 14,046,594 of OY747106.1, forward strand.
ACTACCACTTAATAAATTTAAAAAGGAACTGTTCTCTTTTCTTGTTGAAAAGTGTTGCTACACTCTGAAGGAATTTTTGGATAATTAATTGTCTAATTTGTTTCAATAGTTCACATTTATGGCTAAACGTTTTTTCAACAAGTTTTTAATTGCATGTTAAGTTTAAGTTTTTAACTAATAATGTTGACAAATCTTAATTTAAGTAAAACATAATTTGCATGGCTTTTTAAAGTCTAAATGTGTATGGATCTATATTAAAATCATGTAACACCTCTTGTATACCACATTTAATGGCAAATAAATATTTCTATTTCTATTTCTATTTCTATAAATGACACGAAAACAATAAATTTAAGACAATATTGTAAGAAACGAAACCCAAGCTTGTAGCATGATATATAAAAAAAAAAATCCATTCGATAGTTATCGAGTTTATCGCAATCAGACATACAGACAGCCGCGGCGGGGGACTTTCGTTATAATATGTAGTGATGATTGGAGAGGGAGATTTCTCGGCGTTTTTGGTATTATTCGATGAAAACGTTTTTCGCTTTTCCGGAAATGAAACCTACCTATGATTTATCGCCCCCGTAAACCCCGGTATTGCATTTGCAAATCTCATCGAATAGTTAGCGTTTATTGGAGACGCACTTACGAACATAAGTTCCTAATTGGCTCCCTGTTGCTTGATATGTTCATCAAGATAAAAGATTTCTCACTACAGACGTTGACAAGGAAGGCAAAGTACCTACTTCAGCCCCGTAATATTAAAATTCCCAAAACTGTGAGTAGAAGGAATACGCCGGTTCTGCCCCCAGGTTTTAGACTCCTAGACTGCTAGACTGGTTTTAGATTTCCTAGACTGGGTCCAACCAGAATCTAGAACGCCACCCATCGGTCTAGCATCTGAGCGCCGGGCAAGATTACGACAGTAAAAATTTGAACTGTCTAGTGGCCGAGGGTGCGAGACTGCAAGGGGCGTTTTGTGTCGAAGTTAACTCATTTCAATGGTTGACGTTTTTTTTACAGGTATATTTTTAAACTAAAGCGCGTATCTTCAACTACGTGGGTGGTCGCACACGCTTGTATTTATATTTCTAAAAACGTTCCAGAAAATTGCTATCTTGTGTCCCTTTCATTCGCACAAACTTTCACTATTTCTATCCCCTTCATTAGTGCACAAAAAACTGAAGCCTTTCATAAAATTATTATTTTCTGTCCCTGTCACTCGCATATAAATTCACTATTTGTATCTCCCTACCGCGCCTAACAAAGAGACAAATTCAATGAGACCTATGCGACTGATTGTTATTTCACTGTACCCAATAGTACAAGGTTCTATGTTGAGCTTTTATCAACTTGAGATTTGAACGCTGTCACTTTAACACAAAGTCTAGTTTTAACTACCCCCTATACTATAACTATCTCGTTTAAGTATTCTGTACATATGCAGCACGTTTATTGCGCGGCCGCGCGGACCGCTGCCAGTACGGTACCTGGGTACCTGTATTTTTTTCCGTACTTGCAATAGACCCATTCCACAACATTACCTAATAATTATCCATGTATATTTTTAATATATCTGCCTCTTATACCTACTCTTTTATCCGTAGAGTCAATGTTCTAACCTAACCTAACCTAATTTTGCGTTTCACAATCTTTACCTAACCAAACCGTTTGTATGTACATAAACAAATTTAGGTACCTACCTATTTATGCTATATATGTTTAAGGGTAATTTAGTTATTTATTACCTAACCAAGCCGTTTCTTATTCGTTACTTGTACTTACGTACATAACCAAACTTAGGAACCTATTTAAGTTTTATATGTTTGCCGGTAACTGAGATATTTATTAATTCATTTCTTACTCGAGTTAACTGCAAAAAGAAGTAAGCGCCATGAAATTTACGGCGGTTAAGACCTTTTAATTTTTAATATGCTGCACATTGTTTAGACCTTTTTCTTGAACGCTCCACGTCTTGGGTGTCCATTTAGGTACAATCATTTCAATTAATGTTTTCAGAAAGAAACCTGTTTAAACCTGCAATCTGCCCAATTATATACATGATGTTGATGGATTTACATTAACATTAAACCCATTGTTAACTGGCTATTGTAATTTTTGTACAAAGCATTTGTGACAGCCCTCTGTTAAATGTGTATACGAGAAACATGTTTGAACAGGAGATCGTGGTCGTTGTACGAATTATTACATATATACTTACTCGTTACATCTGTTATATACTTAGCGGTAGGTATTTTACCTGTTAATGGATAGTTAAAATGGCCGTCTTTTGGTCAGGTTTCCACTTGTAGGTATGCTGTAGGTATAATATAGTTTATTGCATGTTTAAACCAGTGAGAAAGGTGGATAAATAACAAACATGTGTTTTGTACAAGTTTCGACTTGCATATACATACAAGCTGTAGGTTCAAAAAACGAAGTTCTCATTGTTAATTGTTATATATGAATATTTTGTTTACATGTGTAATATATTGCCTTCCTTATTATACTGTCGAAATCCTGTTAAAACTTGTTTCTTCTTCCTAGGTGATCCTCTGTCCCCACTAGCGTGCCCGAGGTTTTTATACACACATTCATATAAAAAGGCCGAAGCTGAGGCTAAATTTATATAGTGCCTTGTAGTTATGAGTTGTACACTTGTTTTCTAATAACTGTTAAGTGTTTTTTGTGTGAATGAAAATTTGTGTTTCCGTTCTCCCATAATACCTTTAAAAACTTATATTATAGCGCTTTAGTAATGATAACAAAACTAGTTATAAAATTCAAACAGATCATTCTAAGAAGCGCCCATAAAATAATATTGTTAAAAAGGATATGAAAGTCTAAACAAAAGTATTTGACGGTTTCTATACGCACAGAAAGCGGTGTCTCATTTCTTAATTTGAGAAGACTTATATTGACAAAAATAACTTTCAAGTGATCATAAACGATTCAAAAATATTAAAGTAATAGCTTTCTAGTTTCTCTTTTTTGGAACAATGGTCCTGCTATTGTATACGTATTGTATTTTAGTTGTCCCTTACTCTCGGTGAAAGTTTAAGGGATGCTGTTAACTTTACAAGCTTTCTCCAACTTAACCGTTACCATTTTAAGGAGAGGGGATAAACTGCTATACCTGATATAGGTTATTTAAACTAAAATAAAGGCATTCATTCTGTTCAAGCAGTTACTATGGATAACTTAAACAGTGATTTAAACGATTCGCAGCTAAATAAAATATGTGAAGTCGTCGAGTCTGTACAAGCAGTTACTATGGATAACTTAAACAGTGATTTATACGATTCGCAGCTAAATAAAGTATGTGAAAATGTTGAGGAAGATCAATATAACCCACAACTGGTAAAAGCCTGTGAAGACGTCGAAGAAGATGAAGAATTATATAACGCCGGAGAACTTGCAAGCCAACAGATCAAAGAACCGTGAGTATAACTTTAATGCTTGTTTATACTAAATCTTGTTTCAACCTGTTCATAAAGTTCTTGTCATCACAAGTTCCGGGCTATCCAGTTGAGACATGCCATTGTTGTTGGTTTGGTGGGGCGGACCCTTTCACAATATAAAGGCATTCACTGGGATTGAAATAGTTCAGTAACGTTTATGACTTCAGTGTTTGAGTGAATTTTATTTGTTACAACAATGGCATTTACGTTTTTTCTTGGGCATAGGCTAGCTAGGAGTGAAATAGCCAGTTTAAGTAAAGGTTTTATCCTTCGTAGATTTCATAAGTATATTCGATTGTGGTATATTGAAGGAGTTCTACCGGATTATCTTATGGAGGACCAAGAAATTATACCATATTATACGCCATGCAGCGGTCATGTACAAGGAAAACCGGAAGCAGTATCACATAATTCCGATGTAATTGATGGGGTTCTCCCAATGCAAGCCTATTGTTTGCATTGTAAAAACGATTTAAGTTAGTATTTATAACCTAATGAATAGTTCATACATTTATTACTATATAATTCGTGTATAATTATATGGTGTTTAATTTTTATAGGTATTCACAAGTTGGAAGAGGGATAAAACGACCAGCAGCGGATCCTGTTGCAGAACCATCGGCTAAGAAGAACCTTCCTTCAACCAGCCGTGAAAACATCGCAACAAATCAACCGTCAACCAGCCGGGACACTTCAACAACAACATCAACAGTCCAAAAACCTACAAGTAAAGTAAGTGCAACAAATAATGATAAAATTGAATGTTCTGTGTGCCATGTATTTGTCTCCAAAAAATATTTCACTAATCATCTTAACAGCAACACTCATAAAAATAATGTCTTTTGTTCTGATAGTGAGTTAATTAACGTTCAGTTAATTGAAAACGCGTTCCGAAACCGAGTTGCAACCTACAGAATATCAAATGAAAGTGATCCCAATTGTCTAGAAACACCGGAAGCGTTTTTAGAAAAAAATAAAGATACGATATTTGCTTTATTAGACCGCTCAATTGCTAATCATTGTTCTTTAAAAGTAAATTTTATACTAAACGCGAATTTTACTCAGGAAACAAAAAGCCTCAACAATGTGTTTGATTTTCAGTTGAGTAATAACCTAGTCAATGTTAGTAGTGATAAAAATGAGATATTTTTATCCCTTGTCAATGAAATTTCAGTGAGATTATCGAACTTTGAGAGAAAAGATAGTGGGTGGTCTTTAACAAAGGTAAATTATCTAGATGTCAATGTTAATAAGTATAATCCATTACGTGGGTCTTCATATATCAAGTTACCGCGTGATATACAGTTGAAAAAAGCTGTAATTAATGTTCAGAACAATGATCACGAATGTTTCCGGTGGGCTATACTATCTGGATTATTTCCACCAGAAAAGAATAATCGTGCTCATAATGTTAACACATACAAAAATCATAGGAATAAATTAAACTTCGAAAACATTCCATTTCCTATGAAGTTAACGGATATTCACAAATTTGAAAAAAACAATAATTTAAGTATTAACGTTTTTGGGATAGAATACGATTCACAGAGTAAACGGCATTCTGTTATAGGTCCACTACATTTCACAAAATGTAAAAAAGAAAATCATTTCAACTTGTTATACATCACCGAAGGTAATAAAGGACATTATTGTCTTATTAATAATTTATCTAGATTAGTATCTGCTCAACTGACAAACACTCAACATGCTGCTCATATATGTGATGGTTGCTTAACAAATTTCACATCAAGAGAGAATTTAGTAAACCACCAACAAAACGATTGTTTTCATGTATGTACAGTCGCCATCAGATATATCGGAGCGAACAAGGTGCTCACAAATATCTCAACACGACTCTATTGTCAAGGCGTTAAAATGCATGTTCAGATATTTTTGAGCACCCTGAAGAGTACAGATATATTTGATGGCGACTGTACTAACTTGCCTTCTGAACAGAACAAACGAAACAACTGGTTCAATGAAAAAGTTGCTTCCAATGAAGTGACTTTCGATAATTATGATCGTAAATTACGGCATCCATTCGTTATCTATGCCGACTTCGAAGCGTTTTTAAATCCAATCCAGTCATGTTCCAATAATCCACTTACATCTTCAACTACTAATGTACAGAAACATGAAGTATATAGTTTCGGATACTATATTAAATGTTCGTATGATGATAACTTGTCAGTCTATCGAACATACAAAGGAGAAAATTGTGCAAGAACGTTTATGGACTTTCTTAAAAAAGATTTGCAGAATATTTGTAAAAAGAATACATTTGTAAAGACCCCTCTGCCTTTGACATCTGAAAACGAAGAAAACATTGCGCAGAGTAGTATGTGTTATATCTGTGATACAGACTTAAACGGAGATGCCACCATTTCATATAATTGCTACACTGGTGTTTACGAAGGTGTAGCACATGAAATTTGTTGTAACAAATTAAGGGTTCCCAATTTTGTACCAGTGTTCCTTCACAACTTAAGTAATTACGACAGTCATTTCATAGTACATGGACTAAATTTTGAGGATGGTGAAATAGAAGTTATCCCGGAAACCAAAGAAAAATACATATCTTTCACAAAAAATTTGCAAATTAATAATCGAGTCATGAAATTAAGGTTTGTTGATTCTCTTAAATTCATGTCCAGTAGTCTTGACAAATTAGCCAAGAACTTAATACCAGAACAGTTCCATGAAATGAAATTGAATTTTCCATGTGAAGATGACTTTCAACGTTTAATACGTAAGGGTATATATCCATATGAACACATGACATCGTTTGATTCATTAAAATTGACATCCCTCCCCTCTCCAGATAAATTCTACAGCTCCTTGACCGATAGTCACATATCGGAAAATGATTACAATCATGCCGAAGATGTATGGAACCATTTTAACTGTCAAAACATGGGAGACTATTCAGATCTGTATTTAAAAACAGATGTCTTATTACTGGCCGACGTATTCGAAAATTTTAGAAACGTTTGTCTTGAAACATACGGTTTAGATCCGGCACACTATTATACTGCACCGGGGTTAAGTTGGGATGCTATGTTAAGAGTCACAAAAATCAAACTTGAACTGTTAACTGACATTGATAAGATTACTTTTATTGCAAAAAATATTAGGGGAGGTATATCCCAATGCAGCAACCGACACGCCAAAGCAAATAATAAATTCATGGCGGAATACGATTCGGCTATTCCTTCATCCTTTCTCATGTATTTAGATGCAAATAACCTATACGGGTGGGCTATGTCCCAATATCTACCAACAGGTGGATTTCAATGGGTGGATGTAAATACGGATTTTAATGTGTCTAACGATGCAGAGCATGGTTTTATTTTAGAAGTTGATCTTGATTATCCCAACGATATACATGATTCACATTCAGATTTTCCCTTCTGTCCAGAGAACGTCTGTTTTGGTGATTCAAAGGAAAATAAATTGATACCTAACCTGAAAAACAAAAAAAACTACGTAATCCATTATAGAAATCTTAAGCAATGTTTGAAAAATGGTTTACAATTAGTTAAAATACATAAAATTTTGAAATTTAAACAATCTCCATGGTTGAAAAGCTACATAGATTTAAACACCCGCATGCGATCACAAGCATCTTCGGATTTCGACAAAGATTTTTTTAAATTAATGAATAATTCAGTCTTCGGAAAAACGATGGAAAATGTTTTGAAACGAGTAAACGTAAAACTATTGAATCATTGGGAAAATAAAGGTAAATCTCAAGGAGTTCAATCATTGATAACAAAACCTGAATTTCATAGTTTATCAATATTTTCAGAAAACTTGGCAGCTGTACAATTGAAAAAAACTAAAGTTTTGTACAACAAACCAATATATCTTGGTTTTTGTATTTTAGATATGTCTAAAACGTTAATGTACAATTTTCATTACGACTATATGAATCCTAAATTCGGTAATAAACTGAAACTCTTGTACACAGATACCGATAGCTTAATATATCAAATTTTCACTGAAAACTTCTATGATGATATAAAATCAGATCTGAATTTATATTTTGATACATCAGATTATCCCAATAATAATGAGTTCGGTTTACCTTTAATAAATAAAAAGAAATTGGGTTTTTTCAAAGATGAGAACAATGGCAAAATTTTCAAAGAATTTGTTGGACTTCGTTCAAAGATGTACGCAATTGATGTCGAAGGTAGTAGTGTGATGGCTAAAGCTAAAGGAGTTAATAAATGTGTAACTAAAAAACTTACCTTAGATAACTACAAAACGTGTTTATTTGATAAGCGCATACAACATAACACAATGTTACGTTTTAAATCAATTAAACATTTAATATTTACACAAAAAATTAACAAAATATCTCTTTCTTATAATGACACAAAGCGATTCTTGTTGGATGATTCCACAGATACCCTTGCATGGGGTCATTACAAAACACCAAATTTTTTTAAATAATTTCATATTACAACATGGCAGGACATTCATTTATTTGATATTATTTTTGCACTTTCTTTCTATAAAAAATGTAGTACTAAAATTGTATGTATAATATACATACTATTTTAGTACTATATTATTTTGATGCGCATGTAACTTGTATATAAAAAATAAAAATGTACTTTGAATATGTAAATAAGATAAAAATGTAAATAATTTTGTTAGTCTTAATCTTGTAAATTTATGAAACTTGTATAAAAGATGTGTTTTTAACTTTTAAATAAAATAAATTACAATGTAACACGACTTTATAACAATGTATATAAATGTCTTTTATTTTAAGTAACAAAAATTTCAATTTAGTATTGTTATTCTTATGTATAATTTGTGATATTTATGAATGTAAATAAATTACCCTTGATTGTTTTACATTAAGTCTTTGCATGGGTACTAACTAAAATAAAATGAGAAATGTAATAACTATTACGTTAAAATTATTTCAATACTGTATCTTGGTTAATAATTATTTTATCTAAATAAATTACATAATTATTAACATACTTATGATTTTTATTATTATATATCCAATTCTTACCTACCCTATTCGTTTTATTTAAATGGTAATAACCACTACAACATTGATCATTTGAATTTCAAACGTTTTCATATCAACACGCACATTACGTTGTTACAATGATTCATTTTTACCATCCATTTACTACCATTGTGGCGGGTCCTAGTGGGTGCGGTAAAACCAATTTTGTTACAAATTTTTTAAATCATTCCAATGAACTATGTAATGTTGAATTTGATGAAATTATTTGGTGTTATGATGAAATGCAACCTTTGTACAATCTAGAAAATGTGAATTATAACCAAGGAATACCTGACATCGCCATGTTTGATGGGAAAAAACCTAAACTTATTATTATAGATGATTTGATGAGGGAGTCAGATGGACGAATCGTTGACATTTTTACGAAAGGTAGTCATCACAGAAACCTAAGCCTGTTTTATATTACTCAAAATATATTTCATCAAGGCAAAGGTCAACGTGATATCTCTTTGAATACGAGCTATATTGTTTATTTTAAGAATCCCCGTGATAAAACTCAAATACGCTACTTGTCTCGACAAGTTTATCCAGAAAATTCAAAATTCGTTGATGAAGCCTACAAGGATGCTACTGCAAATGCACATGGTTACCTCATGATTGATTTGCGACAAAATACTGACGATATGTGTCGTTTTAAGACCAAAATATTTCCATTCGATGGTCATTGTACAGTATATATCCCTAAAAAAGGGTTTAAATATAACAAGAATCACCATGTTTTAGTCAGTTCTAAATGATGCAAGCTAGAGTTAACACATATAAACATTTACTTGAAGCGCTACATTTACTCAAACCAAAATATCGCACGGCTTTACTTAAATCGTGTGATGACGAAGAAATTAATATAATTTGTGAGTGTATTTACAACGTATTAAAGGGTAAAATTCCTTTAGAGAAAAAAGAAAAATCCAAATTAAGAAAATATAAGGATACTTTACGAAAATTAGTGACTAAGGGAAAACATAAGCTAAGAAAAACTGTAATTATCCAGAAAGGTGGTGGTTTTCTGCCTATTGTATTAGGTGCAGTTTTAAGTGCTTTAGTGAACTCTTTAACATAAAGAAAATGGAAAACATGAAAAAAATGTTGTTAGTAGAACCAGATTTCATCGAAAGACTCAAACATAGTGATAACCTATCAGAAAATTCATCATCCCGTCTAGATGGTGAAATGCAAAAAATTCTCAAGAGTAAAATAGATGATCGTGTAAAGTGGGCATTATATTCCCAAGCATTACAACGATTTTTACATTTTACTGAAACGGATCGAAAACCGTTTAAAATACCATTAGTGACTGAAGTTGATCAACTCACCAACGAAAACAATGAATTTCATCCGAAGATCACCAAAAAGGAGGAAATTGTTAATAATAACTCAATCGTAAACGCAGTATTGCCAGAACCAGAAGGGGATGTATACGCAACTCCACCTGGAGGAACGAAATCTGATTTACCTAAACAATATTCTCCATCTTATATTATAGACGTAATACCGAAATCGTATCGATCAAAAAGCCAAACTTTGTTGGAATGTATGGTACAAAGTAAACCAAAAATTTGGTGGAAGGAGAACGGGGAAGTAGTAATAAACAATCGTACCATTCCAAACAGTAATATTCTCGATCTAGTAGGCGACGTGCTTAGACCTCTAAAACGTTCAAAACCAAAAGGTTGGGAAGATTTTGCTAGTGTTTTACATGATATAAAAGTTCCTAAATCGTGTATAGGTAATCCTACGAACTTAGAATTTATGAATGGACTACAATCTAATGATTCTAGAACTTCGATTGCTTCTATAAATCTGGAAACCCCGTCAGTTAAAGAAAAAAACACCTCTACTCCTATATCTACTAAACCACCCAGGCTATCGAGAAAGAAATTAGATTGGGAGAGATGGACCCCCTATTAGAGATAAATAGGATCTACTACGATGTATCAAATCCAGCCAGTTATAGTAGCGTAAACAAATTGGTGAATGAAATGAAAGGTAAAATGAACAGAGCGGAAGTGAAAGATTGGTTATCATCACAGGAAGCGTACACGCTGCATAGACCCGTTCATAAACGTTTTAGTAGAAACAGATACATCCTCTCTAACTTTAATGAACTCTGGCAAGCCGATCTTAGTGATATGAGAACGTATAGTCAATATAACGATGGATATAAATATATTCTATGTGTTATTGATGTTTTTAGTAAATATGCTTTTGCTAGGGCTATGAAAAAGAAGGACTCTGAAACAGTTAAAACATGTTTTGAAAGCATTTTTTCAGAAGCCAATTCTACCCCTCGTCACATCCAATCTGACAAAGGGACCGAATTTGTTTCAAAGGTGGTTAGAGATTACTTTAAAAACAAAAACATTAATTATTATACCACAAATAATCCTGATATTAAAGCAAGTATTGTTGAAAGGTTTCAAAGAACTCTTAAATCTAAAATGTGGCGTTACTTCACTCATCAAAATACTTACAATTACGTCGACGTATTGCAAGACCTGCTTCATTCGTATAACCATAGCTACCATTCTAGCATTAAAATGCGACCAATTGATGTTAACTCTGATAATATTATGACTGTTTGGTGCAATTTATATGATCGCAATAAGGATAAACGAAATATATTGGAATCTCCAATACTTAATGTAGGTGATCATGTTAGAATAACTAAATATAAACATATATTTCAAAAGGGGTATGAGACTAACTGGAGTGATGAAATATTCATAATAGCCTCAGTTATTAAAAGAATCCCACGTATTGTCTATACTTTAAAAGATTTAGAAGGTGAACCAATTATTGGTACATTCTATTCTAAAGAATTACAAAAAGTCACATTACGCCCCTCCATGAGGTATAAAATTGATAAAATAATACGCTCGCGACGCACTGGTGGCAGAAAGGAAGTGTTCGTTAAGTGGCAAGGTTATCCCAATAAATTCAACTCTTGGATACCTACATCAAACTTAGAAGAAATATGAGTGAAGATAGTTTTTATCTAACTTTGTTGAGTAACAGCTCATCGACCTACTTTACCGATAATACTACAGCTCACTTTTTAACTAAATTACCTAGAACCATTAAATTGGAGGGAGAATGGGTTGTTGGATTAGTGGAGTTCCAATACCCATGTTCCATGTATAATGTTCAAGAACATGAAAACATAGTCTACATTAAAAAAAAGGTAGCTGTACCGACTCAGGAAAAATACAAAATCGTTGATGTAAAAACTCACATTCCAGCCACTTCGTATGATAGTATTGATCATTTTCTCAAAGCATTTAACGAAAACCCGCAGCTAAAGACAAAAGTTAAATTTAGATGTGATGCAGTTACTAAAATGGTGGCTGTAACAGCGAACGAAGAGATAACATCAATCATAACTTCCCCTATATTAAGTCTTCAGCTTGGTTATAAACCTAGAACTAATTTAAAAGAAAGTACTATTGGAATACATCCTGCAAATTTATACTTAGGTTTACCATCACAAATATTTGTTTATACTGACATTATTCAACCACAAGTGGTGGGGGATGTAATTACATCATTACTAAGAATAATACCATTAGACCCCACAAAATTTATCTATGGAGCATATAAAATGCATGTTTTTTCACCTGCTCACTATGTTCCTGTTTTACGTAGAGAGTTTGACACTCTTGAAATAGATATAAGGACAACCACGGGATCAAGAATACCATTTCAATTTGGATCCTCTTGTGTGAAGCTACACTTTCGACGAGTAAAATGAATCATAAACGAGTGTCTCACTCCTGTCCATATGAACATTACTATTCTCATCAAGCTGGCTCTGGCGTAGGAATTGTCTATAAAGGTGTTCCATATCAACGAGGGCATGGAATCGGTAGCTTTTTGGGTGGACTATTTAGGTCTGTACTTCCTTTATTATCTAGCGGTTTTAAAACTGTAGGAAGAGAAACTTTAGATGCGGGGATGGGACTGTTGACTGATATGGTAAATTCACGTCCTATGGAGAGTTCTATTAGATCTCGGCTTAAAGAAGCAAGTGCGAACTTAAAAAGGAAAGCTGACGAAAAAATAGATTCTCTTATGTCGGGATCAGGGTATAAAATGTCAACTAAGAGACGGGAACCTCTCATTACTTTGAAAGCCTCACGACGAAGAGGAGGTAAAAGAAATAAAAAGTATAATATTGAGGATATATTTTCAAACTAATTATGTCTTTCTTACATAGTAATTCATGTGAATGTGCTAAATCAGAACTAGATTTGTTTGCACTGCCATCAACTCAAACCAGCATTGAAAGCGGACAGTGGGTTCATTACAAACCAATTTCATCTTTAAGTGACGACGGACCCATTGAGTTTCAAGTTCCCGGATCTGGTGATGACTATATTGACCTATCACATACTTTGTTACATATCAATGCCAAAGTATTAAACCAAGATGGCACAAAGCTAAAAGCAGATGCCCCAGTTGCACCCGTCAATAATTGGTTACATTCCCTGTTTAGCCAACTAGATGTATATTTAAATCAGAAACTCATATCACCACCAAATAATACCTACGCCTATCGTGCTTATATGGAAAATCTACTTAATTATGGTCCAGCAGCTAAAGAATCTCATCTTACTTGTGGATTATGGTATGAAGATACACCACACTATATGGATACCGCTGATGTGAATAATAAAGGCTTTCACAAAAGACAGAAATTTATTAAAGAAAGTAAGGAAGTAGAGCTGATTGGTCACTTGCATGGTGATATGTTTAACCAAGAGAAATTCTTAATAAACGGAGTCGAAATGCGTGTTAAATTGGCACGTTCTAAAGAATCGTTTAATTTAATTTGTCACCAAGATCTCAAACTTAAAGTTCAGATAATGGATGCCAGTCTCATAGTAAGAAGAGCAAGAATCAATCCAAGTGTTTTGTTAGCACATCAAAAAGTATTAGCATCAACCACAGCAAAGTATCCAATCACAAGAGCGGAAGTAAAGGTTCTTACATTACCAGCTGGAATACAGGGAAAAACGTTAGATAATATATTTCTCGGGCAAGTCCCTAAAAGATGTATTATTGGATTCGTTTCAAACTCGGCATTTAATGGTAATCTAGCTTTGAATCCTTTTAATTTTCAACATTTCAATATGAACTCTTTTAGTTTGTATGTGGACGGTCATGAAATACCTTCGAAAACATTGCAACCTTCATTTAATTCTGGTTTAATAGCATCAACATATCATACGTTATTTTCTGGATCAGGAATTCATTTCCATAATGAAGGTAATGCAATAGACAGATCAAGTTATGGAGGGGGTAATTGTTTGCTATGTTTTGATTTGACACCTGATTTATCTGCCAGTTCAACTTCACACTGGAATCTTGTGAGACATGGTTCTGTTCGGGTAGAAGTTCGTTTTGAATCGTCTTTAAGTACTACTATAAACTGCATCGTATATGCTGAATTTGATAACATAATAGAAATAAACAAAAACCGTGACGTTACGGTAGATTATAATAGCTGATAACTACATATATGTAATGATATTGATCAGTTATTTCATTTGCTGCTTGAAATCGTTAGTAAGATCATCAATGAATGATTATTTTTATCAGAAATGGATACGAATCAAATTCAATTTTGTATGAATAAAATAAGTTCCAGTTTTGTATCAAATGTGTTTGCTGCAAACCAAATCCCCTTTTGGGTTAATTTACCTGCATTTATTATAAGCAACTTGGACCCCGACTCGAGACCTGGGTCCCATTGGATTGCCATTCACATTGATGTTAATGGAATAGGAGAATACTTTGACTCTTTTGGTCGAAAGCCTACTGGTTATCATAAGTTATTCTTAAAAAGAAATGCTAAGAGGTGGTATCATAACCATAAACCACTTCAAAATTATTTTACCTCAGTTTGTGGGGAATATTGTTTAGTTTATCTTTATTTTAAGTATCATGGGAAAAAAATGAGTCAGTTTTTAAATTTGTTTTCTGACAATACTTTGTCTAATGATCTAGTATTAAGAAATATGTTTAAACGAATCTTTATGAATTAAAACAATACGTACAATGAAATAATGTGTTTTATTTATAAAAATATGCTAACACAATAATTTTAATAGATAGATATTACAATGAAAATATTTCAGATGGTTTTAAAGAGAATGCTTAACTAATTATTTTATATACTACAATATTTATTAAAAACTTATTTTAGACTTATGACTATTAAATTAAACAAGGCACCTTAAACTACTTATTATCAGTTCCCAAACAGTATTTAACACATTTGGGCTTTGCCGCTAACTCTTTCGCGATGTTGTAAATGACATCACGAGCACTTTGTTCATGTGAGTCCAGTTCTCCAACAGTGTAGTACCTAACACGAAGATCACAATGTTTCCAGTGGTCCAATGGCGAAACATTTTTTATTTTCTCCATGTCGTATACTTCTATCTTAATCAGATGTGAGGCATATGCCCCATCATCTTGTCCAGAAGTCAGGTATGCGACACCGTCTTCCGTTGTTTTGGAGACCGTGGAAGATTTCTTGATGACTTTGGGCTTCTTCTTGGACCTTTCGAAAAACACATCGATGTTATTCGATGGACGCTTCTTTGTTATGGCCTGCTTCACTTTAATAGCAAGCGTCCCTTCCTCATCGCTCGCTTCGTCTTCATTTTCATTGAAATAGTAGTTCTTGAAGGTATTGTCGGAGAACTGAAACAATATTCATAAAATCAATACACATACATACACACAAAGCTAAAAATAATAAGTTATTATAGGGTAACACTATTTGAATACTTACATCCATTATCACAATAAAGTAATAGTCACTTCAATACGTAGAAACGGAGAGCTCTTAACTGAACTGGTGGTCAAAAGACACTATATAAATTTAGCCTCAGCTTCGGCCTTTTTATATGAATGTGTGTATAAAAACCTCGGGCACGCTAGTGGGGACAGAGGATCACCTAGGAAGAAGAAACAAGTTTTAACAGGATTTCGACAGTATAATAAGGAAGGCAATATATTACACATGTAAACAAAATATTCATATATAACAATTAACAATGAGAACTTCGTTTTTTGAACCTACAGCTTGTATGTATATGCAAGTCGAAACTTGTACAAAACACATGTTTGTTATTTATCCACCTTTCTCACTGGTTTAAACATGCAATAAACTATATTATACCTACAGCATACCTACAAGTGGAAACCTGACCAAAAGACGGCCATTTTAACTATCCATTAACAGGTAAAATACCTACCGCTAAGTATATAACAGATGTAACGAGTAAGTATATATGTAATAATTCGTACAACGACCACGATCTCCTGTTCAAACATGTTTCTCGTATACACATTTAACAGAGGGCTGTCACAAATGCTTTGTACAAAAATTACAATAGCCAGTTAACAATGGGTTTAATGTTAATGTAAATCCATCAACATCATGTATATAATTGGGCAGATTGCAGGTTTAAACAGGTTTCTTTCTGAAAACATTAATTGAAATGATTGTACCTAAATGGACACCCAAGACGTGGAGCGTTCAAGAAAAAGGTCTAAACAATGTGCAGCATATTAAAAATTAAAAGGTCTTAACCGCCGTAAATTTCATGGCGCTTACTTCTTTTTGCAGTTAACTCGAGTAAGAAATGAATTAATAAATATCTCAGTTACCGGCAAACATATAAAACTTAAATAGGTTCCTAAGTTTGGTTATGTACGTAAGTACAAGTAACGAATAAGAAACGGCTTGGTTAGGTAATAAATAACTAAATTACCCTTAAACATATATAGCATAAATAGGTAGGTACCTAAATTTGTTTATGTACATACAAACGGTTTGGTTAGGTAAAGATTGTGAAACGCAAAATTAGGTTAGGTTAGGTTAGAACATTGACTCTACGGATAAAAGAGTAGGTATAAGAGGCAGATATATTAAAAATATACATGGATAATTATTAGGTAATGTTGTGGAATGGGTCTATTGCAAGTACGGAAAAAAATACAGGTACCCAGGTACCGTACTGGCAGCGGTCCGCGCGGCCGCGCAATAAACGTGCTGCATATGTACAGAATACTTAAACGAGATAGTTATAGTATAGGGGGTAGTTAAAACTAGACTTTGTGTTAAAGTGACAGCGTTCAAATCTCAAGTTGATAAAAGCTCAACATAGAACCTTGTACTATTGGGTACAGTGAAATAACAATCAGTCGCATAGGTCTCATTGAATTTGTCTCTTTGTTAGGCGCGGTAGGGAGATACAAATAGTGAATTTATATGCGAGTGACAGGGACAGAAAATAATAATTTTATGAAAGGCTTCAGTTTTTTGTGCACTAATGAAGGGGATAGAAATAGTGAAAGTTTGTGCGAATGAAAGGGACACAAGATAGCAATTTTCTGGAACGTTTTTAGAAATATAAATACAAGCGTGTGCGACCACCCACGTAGTTGAAGATACGCGCTTTAGTTTAAAAATATACCTGTAAAAAAAACGTCAACCATTGAAATGAGTTAACTTCGACACAAAACGCCCCTTGCAGTCTCGCACCCTCGGCCACTAGACAGTTCAAATTTTTACTGTCGTAATCTTGCCCGGCGCTCAGATGCTAGACCGATGGGTGGCGTTCTAGATTCTGGTTGGACCCAGTCTAGGAAATCTAAAACCAGTCTAGCAGTCTAGGAGTCTAAAACCTGGGGGCAGAACCGGCGTATTCCTTCTACTACTGTGTCCGCGGGCGAGCGCTTCTGTTAATATTCTGTGTTGGTAGAGCCGTGCCAATCCGCTAAATCCCGTCGTACTCTACAGTCTATCCTATTTTATGAGCTTTTTATTAGCTCTACATCTTATAGCATTTATAACGATTTTACGATGTAAGTACCTAACTTACTGTGAAGTAGGTTATTTTTAATTGGCTGTTAATCTGTCGCTTGTGTTACGAAGCGTTAATATATGCAATTGCATATGATTATCTACTGCATCAGTGTAAAATATCGCTTAACACCTAATATTTTCTGATTTAAGTTGAAATAAACGTAATCTTACCAAGAATTTAATTCAGTCATAGCGCTCAACTGAGCGCTCGCGTGCTTTGGAAGTCACGTTAAGCCGTTGATCCAGGCTACTGTCTATGACAGCAGGGGTTAAGCCAAGATAAAGGCCTTCGGGCGGCTTGAGAACTTCTAACAGTCAAGTTGCCCACTCACTTGCCAAGGGGGGGTTCCACCACGTCCGTCGGGAGTACCCACCGGTACCCTACATGTGTGGTGCTAAAAGTGCAACAAAAACTGGCAACCGTATATTATCCGAGTATCCGCACTGTCTTCTTGAAGATCACGTGTATTTATTGTTTTTATAGATCACAGTTATCCGAAATAAACGGATGATTATTATTATTACCTACATATCGCCGAATTCAAATTAATATCTAATCTCAGTTTTGGAGATACCTCACGAAATTTACGAGATAAATACTTACAAACAGTTCTAGGTAATGGCAAAATTTAACACGTACGCAGGGACGTAGGTACACGTGGTGAGACAGTTTCGTTTTTAAATCGGCCTACGGTGGCCATTTCACAACATATTTACGAATCTTAGGCCCCAAATGTTTAGTTTTTACTTATACGAATAACTTAGAAAACAATTCTCTTAGCTGTCGTCTCCCTGCGAAAAAAATTAACAATATTCTTCTTTTGTAATGAGGCCTGGGATCCCAGGGACTGGTGGACGACGGGTTAAGTAAGTACCTACTCCATTAAATAAAGCTGGCCCAATCGTGAAGACGACGACAATATTTAAGGAACTCGCTCCTTTTCCCTCTTATCCAATATCCATGTGCCTATCGTATATATGAAACTCCCAATGTAAAATCATTTCATAAATTGAAATCCTGAAAATTACTATTAGTATCTATTTGATTTTGATCTGTAACGTTTCGTCACACAGTCGATTTTTATTAGTTATGACTAATGCTGCGTTTTGTTATTAATTTACATGGAAACTAACAAAGTATTCCAATAATTTTCTAATTTGTGAGCAAATCTAGTACTACAGCGATTTACGTATTTACCTACGTTTTTTCCTAAACATATTTTACTCGTTATCATATAGCTAGCTAGGTTTTTGGCCCCATACTTCTTTTGAGGTAAAACAGTTGTAGACATTACGTAAGCGATGTTCGTAGGTATACAAATCATTCAGTAAATATCAATACATCACGTTTCTTTTGTATACTCGTAGGGAACCTAAGTAGCTAGAAAGCTAATTGATGAAATCGGGCATTGCTTTGAAGAATTCCATGATATCTAAGGGCCTGTCTACACTTTGATTAGTGTTTAGTGCGAGTTCAATAGAATAGAAGCGTGTTCTATTTTTTGCGAGTAGCTTTTACTAACTAATCACCAATGGCCAATGGAGTAGGCAAACATGCCAGTCTTAAACACTTTTTTTGTTTAAGAAAAAGATTTAGCAGAAAAGGTTGGGTTTTAAATCACTGATCTACAGTCCGTGAGCTCTTGAAGTTCGAACATGATTTGGGTTTGGGTGAAATCGCTTATTGATTGACATAAGAAAGTGGAAGAGCATCAGGCTTATCTGCTTAATCAGCGGGCCTTTTAACCCAAGTAAATATTCAGAAAAAGTAATTAATTAAGGAGGATGGATGAGTTTTTCCTCATTCACCATTCAGCGACTGTAGCTTGAGATGTTACGCCCCAGGCTAATGAAAAACTCCGTTTGTTCGCATTTTTCATTGTAATTGGACTCTTTTATATCCAACGTTGTAGCTAATATACATTTTACAATTTCGAGGGTATTCATCTAGCACCTACCTATCATGATCTGTTCTTTATTCCATTTTAAATACCTATCATGTTACCTACCTTACGTTAACAAATACAATTCAAGTGATGGCACATAAGATATTAACATATATATATTTGTATGATTTTTGATGTTTTGCTCCGGATTTAATATTTATGTTATTTTGTCAAACCTCTTGTATTTACGGAAGAGCGGAATTTCCTGACACAAGCTTACTTTATGCTTAAAAGGAGATTCCAACCTTATGTATCTAAACCTGTAAAAGACACAATAAACATTTTATTATTTATTATATATTTCAAAACTTTTCAAAACAACTTTTAGTACTATTCCACTTTAGATTTGTAAGTTGTCCTCCAATTTTGCGATCCCATCTTCAGCCACTTTCCGCTATTCGATTGATTTTAAGTTCGGTGACAATGCAATATTATAGCACCACCGAGCTGATCTGATGATGGAGACAGAAGATGGCCATAGCAACTCCTAAAGTACTAGTGGAAATGACTACTAGGGTGGGTCGAAATTCACGAATTTTGGAGTATCGTAATGTAATAGGGCTCAAAAGTTGCTGTGTATTCTGTAGATTACAGGAAAAATAATAAAAAATATCTAGATTTAGACTTTTTTTGACGGCTGTTAAGTATAAAAAAATATTTATATTTTTTATTTTCACTCCATATTAAATATGTAAATACAAACTATTTAAATCATTAAATAACACTATTGTATTTCAACATTATTTATTTTTTATTATACTTTATCCATGTATCATATTTTGTCATCATGTAGCCAAACTAGAGAATTGGCCTTTTATTTAAAATGCATTTTGATGTGCTTAAACCAGCAAAATTATGATTTAAAGATGTTAACGGATCATCAGTGATCTAAACAGACAATAGAAATAAAAAATATATCGATTAAAGCAACACGACGACACGAGGCGAGAAACAATACTCGAAAAACACATTTTTAAGGCTATTTGGTACTATTGGGTACCATTCAAAACATATAAATACCGTATGTTTTTGAAGAAAACAAATATTTCCTGTAATATTTAGATTAGCTCTTACATTCAAGCTTGTATTTAAAAAGTAGTAGCAAAAATTTACATAAATATAGCATTTTGCTTTATTTACGCCATAATATTTTAAGTTATCAAATTTCAAAAAGCTATAATGTCGACTATTTTGAAAATAACAAAAGAGTCTCAGTATAATTTAGCTTTATTATAGTTTAATTTACTTTATTAAGTGATAAATTATTAACATAATTGTCACGTACTTTATTTAAGTACTTCCATAATCTAGGCCTTAACATCGATCTTTGGCGGCTGTGTCTAAATCTAGAATTTTTTAATTATTTTTCCTGTAATCTACAGAATACACAGCAACTTTTGAGCCCTATTACATTACGGTACTCCGATTTTCGTGATTTTCGACCCACCCTAATGACTACACTGAAAATAAGTACAGTGGGCAATAACAGCTTATTAAAAAAAATTAAATTGAAATTTTTGGCTGACACTTCTGCTTTTGAAATAACAACATACCTATCTACCTATAATATAATGTCATGGCAATTCGCAGCGACCTGTTCTACGCCGTAGCGATTGCTACGTGCCTGTGCTACGCCGTAGCGATTGCGATGAGTAGGTTGACTGGTTTATATCACTGTTGAATCTCCCAGTGATCCAGCCCCGCGTCTGCGTTCCAACGTGAAATTATCAATATGTCCAAGACGTAATTAAAAGACGAAGTGATTGAAACATTCGTTACATACGGGACGCAGAGCTCGCGGACTGAAACTGGAAATTTCACTCGAGGCTAATTATTATTTTTTATTTTCCCACTTGAATTGAAAATTATATGTACCTAAGTACGAGTAGGTATGTATAGAATCACATTCGTCCCACACTTCTATTTCAAGCCCACTCAAGGAAGTTTCTCTTCGGTTTACTTTCCTCGTCCGACCGCTATCGGGGTAATAATGGAAGTGAGTGAAATAGGTTAGTGGTATTCCCGAGGGAGTTGTGACGTCGTGGAGAGCATTGTTCGCTGACTCGACAGCGACAGAACAACAATTATCTTAGTCTTGGACATTCCGCTATAGAATTCTATGAAAAGTGGCCATGGAACGGGGTGATAGAAATTAAATACTTAGATGATAAGATGCGAGATAGTGAGTTTAACAAAATACGTACAAATAGGGGTTTATATATGTATCTACCTATATAGGTATATTGTGTTGTATCGTCGCCTAGTACTAAATCTTTGCTTTGTTTGGGATTGGGACTCGGTCGATTTGTGTAAGATAGTCCACAAATATTTATTTATTTATTATTTTATAATCCATATTCCTTCCAATGCTATTGTAACGTGTTGCGCGTGCTCGCCTCCACCGGCTCAATGTTGAGCCCGTGGAGGCGAGTGAGAAAGTCATGATTTGGCCTCTTGATAGGTTATCTCGTGTAAAACAGGGTTTTATGTTATCTTCGATACAGTGCTCCTTCTGTACTTTAGCATTGCTACCCTAATTACTATTATATTATACGAGACTCCCGTAGTATATCGTAGTATCCCGTAAATACGGATATTCCAATAGTTATTCAGAAAAGGAACAACTATATGTATAGATAGATTTCTGTAATTTGTGCCTCTTTTAGGAACACCAAAAATATTTGAAAAAGGGGTCTTAAAAATCGACAGTTCCTTTTCAGTGGCACATTATGCCGGATCAAAGCCAAGCCTAAAGTAGACTGCTAGCTAAGTTTGTATAATTATATTATTTATTGAAGTAAAAAGGTCATGACAATTTAATACTGGTTTAGAAAAATAATAATTAAATGTTGACGTTGAATTAAATGACGATACAATACGTCTGCCATTCATGTAAACATTGTTCATGTAAAAGATCGTTTATTTTGTATTTTGTTAATTCTATTGGGGTTGTGGATATATGGCGCCGACTCAAACCGTATATTTTCTCATACTGAAGAACTTACTACAGGTTTCAGTTTAGTTATTGTTTATTTTTTTACTGTGTTATGTCAATTCAAAAAAAAAGAGCCACGTCGCGTGACGTCACACAGCCAAAGCCACGTGGTCAGCGCACAGTAGTTTTTTAAAATCAATTTTTTAGTCCTTTTTCTTATAAAAAATAAGAGTTTTATGCAACTCTCCAGCATGAGACGAATCTTATGACATATCATTTATTAAAATTGGACCATAACTGTAGATCTGATGGGGTGTACAAAAATCGGCCTCGCGTAATATATATTTAGATTACACTTTTACAATATTTGGTACTAAGATTAATTGCACCTATACAATCCGGACGTGAGATTATAGTACCGTTCGCTTTGTTACAAATATTAATAATGCTGATTGAACAACGAACATCCTTATTGTTATATTAAAATATAGTAAACGGGTCGATCACATTGTCAAGGTCGAATATCGCCGTATTTCAGTATGTCTGAGAATCAAGGGAATTTTGTAGTTAAAATCATTATTGTTGTACAAATTTTCATTCTATGATTTCAGTGACGCAAGGATAAAATTGAAGAAAGTATACGTCGCTAATGTCCGGTCTGGTCGAACATAATGGAACCTGATTTGAATGGTTCATAACAATCAGAATTTACACTAGATCGCAATCATAGTTTTCAGACCCAATTTGAGTGGGTCCTCTTTTATGGCATGTCGTTAAGTTACTGAATATTTTACATTGCACCCTTTCTTTTGTCGCAAAACTGACATCCAAGTTTATGACGCTACTCTTGGCTCTAGGAACCAATTCACGACACTCCTTGTAGCTATTACATCCTTGAAACCTACTTTACGCTGGAAATTTATATATCTATCACGTGAAAAACGTATGCAATAAAGGGGCACTTCTGTTATCGCTCTATATAAATAAAGGTAAATTGGACCTTTCAGACTCCTCTGAAAGGTCCAATTTAGCCTTATTTATATCAATCATTTGGGATTTATCAGTAAAAACTTGAATATGTTTTTTCCTCTGTTCAAACTTTTTCTCATGTTCTGTTTTGCTGTATCCACAAAACGGGCCATGATGGCGCAGAACTAGGACGCAGTTATGGAATGAGATGAAAATGTCTTTCTCCTTTAATGAACAACTGTGTCCTGTACGTTGGGCCACCATGGCCCATTGTGTGTATCCGGTATTACATATACCGTCAAAGGTGGTAAATGGGACATTCAGGACATTCAAGATTCAAGGGTTACTTGAGACACCGCGTTTTCACCAGGAACTGTACTTTTTTTTTGATCCTGACTGTGGCTTTATAGGCCGGGCCCAATAAGCTATAGGAGTGCGCGGTTGAGAGTAGCGTGGGGAAAATCCAGGGGAAAAACTTTGGTTTGTAACACTGGAATACTCTTAAGAGTTTGCGCTCCAGTGACACGGGTTGAGCGGATTCAACCGAATCTGAGGTGTGAGTGGAATCGAGCTACTGGGAGTTTTGTCGCTGGTTCACTAAACTTAGCCTAGCTGAGGAGAGTCCAGCAAGAAACTCAGCTAGGGCCGACCTGGATCGGACTTACTCTACTCGGGGTGCGGCGGGACGAATAGGGACTATGTCAGTGTTGTCTCGATCGCGCAGTATAACCTCTAATTACAATTATACACGCTAGCTAAATGTCGGGATTATTCCTACAGACAACTACCAACTACTTCCTGGTGAAAACGTGGTGTCTCAAGTAACCCTTGAATGTCCTATTTTACCCTATTTTACGGCATACCATTTACTGGCTCATGCCGTTCTTGGGTATGCTACTGTCCCAATTTAATGCAAAGTGTTTTGAATAACCAATGATATACGGAAAGTGAAAAAGCACTGGTAAATGATATAGAAATAATAATATTACCTAATCTCTTCGTCTTTTTAAAACAATTCGTTCCGCTTATATTGCCAATTCTTTCTCGCTGAAAGTTAACACGAGTGTCCCGAGCAACTGATATAAAAACAAAAGATAAAACCTTTACATCAAAATGGCGAGGCATCGCAGCGCGCAGTCGTAGACATCTACAAGACGTGATTGTAATAAAAAAAAACGGCAAATAACCACCCCAGCAAATGCCTATACCCGACACCCGTCCATACACACATTGTATTTCCCCCCGTGAATCGTAAAACCTCAAAAATAGGACAAAAGAATATTATCTCAACACGTCGGAGAGCTTCTGAAAAATTTTGTATCATTTGTCGAACAATAGAACTACATATGTATTTGACCTTTTTGAAATGAGTGTTCGGTCCGGCTCAGAGGGGCTACCGCGAACTGAAAACGAACGAAGTTCGAATATCTCCCTCTCTGTTGCACTTGCTAATTCGTGCGGCAGAGAGGGAGATATTCGAACTTCGTTCGTTTTCAGTTCGCGGTAGCCCCTCTGTAATGGACTTATTGTTGGACATGAAAGACAATAAATAACATTTCTATCGGAACTCAGGCTATTGACTTAAAAACCACCCGCCCGCCCGATTTGTGACATTTGTAAAACTGAAGTGTGCCAAAAGACTTCTATTTTCTTACTTCTTGTTACACATTTAAGAGGATGCTTCGATTCGGTCAGCCACGCCCCTCATGAAAGAGACACGCTTATGTCTTTCGCGCACGACAAAATAGGATGCAACACTCTTGGGGAATGGCTTTTTTAGACAAATCTCGATAAATATCTGACTGTGTGCAGTTTTATTAAATTTCCTCTTGACAGAGTTTAGATAAGGTAAAATACCATCATTTTAACTTAATTGTGTCGTTTAGTAATGCGGTTTTTTAGTAGGCTGAGTAAAAAACGAAAAATAAAGACTCAACTTTGGATTTTTTTCCTATCGAGAAAATTTTAGGCAATTATGTTTTGGCTATTGTCAGAAACACAGACATA
This sequence comes from Epiblema foenella, assembly GCA_963556455.1. Classification (NCBI taxonomy): domain Eukaryota; kingdom Metazoa; phylum Arthropoda; class Insecta; order Lepidoptera; family Tortricidae; genus Epiblema; species Epiblema foenella. The sequence goes on from OY747106.1 coordinate 14,071,855, forward strand.
TAGTCAAGAATCATATATCTGAAAATCAACCCTTATTGTTTTCTCGTTTGGACAGAGCAGCGTTCCAAAGAACGCGATATTTCCCCTTACTCCGTTATACTCCTTACAGATAACTGATGAGCTGTGAAGATTTTTTTTCCTTGGAACTAGTTATCTCCAAGGATTTTATGTTCTTCGCAGATAACTATAATTTTTTTAAGTTTTCTGAGAGGAAATTGTATTCCTCGGAGATAATAGTTATCTCTGAGGAATTTAAAATCTTCGCAGATAACTATTATTTTTTTAAGTTTTCTGTGAGGAAAATGTATTCCTCGGAGATAAATAGCTATCTGCGAGGAATTTAAAATCTTCGCAGATAACTGTTATTTCTAACAGTTATCTGTGAGGAAATTTCAATAGCCTTACTTAGCATAGTGTTTTATACACTCCAGTTTCCCTTACTCCTTACAGACCACGGTTATCTGTAAGGAGTAAGGGGATATTTCTCGTTGCACGGCCTTAAATCAACGAGTTATTTATTTTACGGCGACCGGGGCATATAAGCAAGGCAAGCAGATTTCATGTCCTCGTATGGAAATCGTTACATCCGACGCTGTCTGCAAATATTTTGCTCCGAACTTAGAGCTGTTAGAGTGCAAGTAAAATAAAGCAAAGAAGCGCTGGCAGTCAGTTTATCTAATTTAAGATAGAAAATGTTATTCAGGTTACTTGCGCAATCCACGAGAGTACACTATATATATGACTGAAAAATATATCTACCATACGTATATGCTTGTTTTTGACATGTAACACTACATTTATTTATTTATATTAGGAGAACCAACAGCAGTACAAACAATGTAAGAACATGCGTATTAACAGCAGAGCCAATTACAGAATCTCACAGATAGCGCTAGAGTGTATATACTGAACTAAAGTGCGCACTCGTACACAATTACAAAAGTTATTGGAACAAGAATGTTAAAATAGAAAAAAGAAAAAACAAGCAATCCAAGCCCACTCTAAACTAATGTTTAACTTGAATAAATTAAATTGTAAATGACGAATATTAAATGAATATATGGCGTATGCTACAAAGCACTCAAATGAATATTAGATAGATAGATAGATAGATAGATAAATTCTTTAATTCTTTTCCACAACATACATGGTAAAAATTGAAACATAAGAAAAAAAAAAAGTTAAAATATCAAAGAGAGGCATGCAGCTTAGAACTAAAGTTAAAAACAAATTAAATACAAAACCATGTGTCGTGGTATAGAATAGGCGCTGGCTCAGCATAATGATGTGGCTAGCCACATCGCTGGTATTCTGCCAGGACCTTAAATTTTGTGCAACGCATTTTTATTTACACAGGCTAAAAAAAATGACCGCGTTGTGTGTGTACGTGTATTCTAAGTATACGTGTTAAAGTGAGGTAGCAATCTCTAATTATTGTAACTATGTGTATGTGTATTACTTTTTGTGTGTGTACATTTCTATAAATATAAATGAAACAGTTCGACTTTTCAAAAACAGGAGGGAATTTCCGCTAAGTTTTGTTGGTTTGTTGGTTCAAAAGATATAATTTGTATTTAATTTTGAAACTGAAATTGTTTTTTAGTTTACGTATAGGCGGAGGGATGTTGTTCCAACATTTTGTTGCACAGTAGCGAAAACTCCCTCTGAAAGCGGCTGATCGATGTAGCGGGGCCTGTAAGATAACCGCTCTTGACGACCTGGGTCGGTGGTGATTATTTGAGTGCCATGTAAGTTTTTGAAATAAATAGGAAGGTGTTTTGGTTTGGATAGTGTCGAAAAGAAGGCAAGCAAACATCAGTTCCTGACGAGCAGTCATCTTTAACATTCCCGCGTTATTTAAGAATGGTGTAACGTGAGTTCGAGGTGGAATATTAAAGCAGTATCTAGCGCAAGCATTTTGTACTCTTTGAATGAGGCGCTGTGAGCGTGCAAGAAGACATGGGCCATAAGCTGGAAGACAATAATTAAGTTTAGACAGCACTAACGCTTCACAGAGCCTCATTCGAAGACCAATACTGATAAAATTTCGAAAATTGTACAATACCTTTAATCGATAGAGACAGACACGAACAGTTTCCACCACATGATTTTCAAATCGCAGATTGGTATCAAACAATAGTCCCAGGTTTCGTGTCTCATCAACTCGATCGACACTTACATCATTGATAACGATGGTAGGACATTTACCAATTATAGTGTTTGACTGCTTTAAAGACCCAAGTACCATGTACTTCGTTTTTAAAGGATTGAGTACCAGACAGTTCGAGGTGGACCATTCCAACAACCGTTTAAGATCCTCATTTATCTTTTCGACTGCCGATGCGACATCTTTTGGATAAAATGACAAAAAAATTTGTAAGTCGTCGGCATAAAGCTGATATTTGCAAAACTTTATACAGCTTATAATGTCGCTACTGTACAGGATAAACAAAAGAGGTCCCAAAATAGATCCCTGTGGCACGCCTCTATTCACCACACATGGATCAGACATTGAACAGGAACCGTCCTTATTTGATAAATTAACAATTTGTTTACGGTTCTCAAAATAGCTATGGAACCAGCGCACTGAATGTTCGTCAAAACCATAATAGCGCAACTTAGAAAGTAACAGCTGAACGTTAATACAATCAAACGCCCTCGAAAAGTCCAGTAGTACTAAGATTGTGCCCTGTCCTGAGTCCTGAGCTGTCAAGACTTCATCTATTACATCGAGGAGAGCTGTTGAAGTACCCCTTTTTTTCCTAAAGCCCGATTGGTTTTCCGGCAAAATTTTATTTACTTCTAAATATTGCGAAACCTGATTGTAAACGACTTTTTCTAGTATTTTTGATAGGTAGGGTAAAACACTAATTGGGCGCAAATCTTTAAGGATTTTTGGTTCGTTTATTTTTGGGAATGGACGCACAATGGCTGTTTTCCAGACTAGAGGTACCTCGGCTGTCAAAATAGAGGTGTTAATTAAGTCTGTGATAGTTGCCAAAGTCAGTGGAACCGTCATCAGAATCATGTCAAAAGTTATGCCATCATACCCCATAGCATTGGATTTTGTACTAAGCAACAGTTTCGCTACTACAGTTTCCTCTACAGTGCTTAAAGTAAAGGTAGAGGAGCCATATCGGTGGTTATCAAAGTACGCTAGTGTGTCTATATCCGCGGTATTGCTACCTGGAACGTTTAAGAAGCCATTATTAATTGCTGACGGGTCGTTAAATATATCTGGCAGAGTACAGTTATTCTTAAAAGTGGGAATTACGTCTCGTTTTAGATTTTTCCAAAGATTTTTGGGATTGTTCAAATTTATGTTAATATGTTGTTCGAAGTAGGCTTTTTGTTCAAAATATAAACTAGTATTTACTAAATGTTTTAATGATTTATAATTAAGTTTATCTGAATCACTTTTACTTGTCTTGTATTTTTTGTGTGCCTCGTTACGGAGATAAATCATCAGACGGACATTCTCAGTAAGCCATGGTTTAATGGTTTCTCTTATGAATTTCTTTTGAACAGGAGGAGATATTATTATTATTATCTTGGGTTTTTTATTTCACAGCTTTAGCTGCTGGTAATTAATATCACCTACGGGTTAAAACCAAGTAGATGAGATTGACCTACTCTGTATCCCTAGATTATTATTATTATTATTTAATTAATGATATTTTGATTATTGTATTATTTTTAATTGATGTAGATAGATTTTGACTTGTAAAAGTGCTCTTGAGGCCTATTTGAAGAATAAATGTTGTTGAGGTAGTTACTTAATCTGAGTAGCTACTTATAGGAATCCAGTGGCACCTACGTTCAGGTAGCGTCTGATAGGAGTTATGTAGATTAGCGCCACCCAGCCTGTTAATCCAATATTTTCACGCATATGCACCGATTTGACTGAGGACTGTCCAGATTATTTTGAATGGAATATTCGACGGAAGATCTACAATAATTTTAATTCGCGAGCGCGTGCGCGTAGCCGGCTTTCATCTCAGTGTGCGCGCAGAAGAGCTTTGGAACACCGTAAAGTTGCCAACTCAGAAAACTGATACCAAGGAAAATTTATTCTTCCAATTCTGTTGTCTTGTATGCAAGAAGAAATACCTATTATCTTATTATAAAAAGTAAAAGAAATAAATTTAATACTAAATCTGTTTCTCGACGGAACAAACGTTTTGATTATTTTTAAGTAACTCAAAATAATGGCTATCCACAATAGTAGATTGTATGACAAGGGTCTAAAATGAGCCATATTACCATGAGATAGTTATTTTCCCGAACAAAGTGAGGGAAAATAGTTCGAGGGGTAATATGGCTTTTAGACCAGAGTTATACACTCTACTTTTCACTTCGATTGCGAGAAAATAAATAAACAAAGGTTAATCATCCAAAATTAACAATTAATTCCACGGCGAACTTATATGTAATTTGGCAGCATGTTTTTTTTTCTAAACTGCTTTCATGCTTTGACGCACAAAATAGACACCGCGGTTCGCGCGCAACATTCACGCGCATAAAAGCTAACTCACCTTCCACTGAGCGCTTCAAAGCGTTGTACGAACGAACTAATCACTTTTTTAATTATTGTGAAATAGGGACTACTATAAACTTAATCTTTAGACTCTTTAGAGAAATGAATTCTGTTTTCTGATTGGTCGATTTTAGTAAAGCTGTATTCTGGTTGGTTAATACCCAATACCAAATATTTTTAAAGAGTTAAATTAGTGTTTTGTGATTGGTGGATTTAGGATGGATGGAATAGGTGAAGTATTATGATTGGTCTAAATTGAATGTTTTGTAAATCATAAATATGTATTCATATTTTCCCTAGGGGTTAAATGTACTACTTTAGCCCCGCTTGACAAGTCTAATATGACACACTTTTCGAGCATAAGAAGTGAAAAAATAAATTTAATTCAAGTTATTTGTGACAATTTTACATGATCAAAGTTTGTACCTTTGTAGGTTTGTATAATTAATATTTAATTTAAATATATTTCGATAATGAAGTATACATTATTATAAGTGCGATAGAATAAAATAGAATATAAACTAAGCTTAAAATAAACTGGACTAAAAACTAAATATTACAAGTAAAAAAGAGGCTCCAGTTCGGAGCTCGGCGGTAGGGTGAACAGCAATGCTGATCCGCTGAGCGAGGTACGCACCAGCCTTCTGGTCACCCGTCGCTTCCACAAGGCGCTTCGCTAGCTCCTTGAACATATAATGAGCTGCAGATCCCCACGGCCCTAGAGTTTCCACCCCAAACGGCTCAAACATGCAGCCACCGTCAATGGCAGCATATTTGCGCCGCTTGAGGTGTTCAGCCGCGTCGGCGGCAGCCCCAGCCTTAACAGATGTCCCTGGAAGATGGGAGGGCGCCAGGGTATCCACACATGTGGCATCCCAGACTAGTGGCCGTCCCAACTTCCAGGGTCTCAGTGTCATGCCGTCTGGCCTCTTCCCGTCGTTACGAGCCAAGCCAGTCGGAATTTCCGGTGTTATTAATGGAGGCATGTCGTGCGATGCGACCAGCACTCCTGCTGCAGGAGACACCGTGGAGACCTGTATTGGTAACACTGGCACTACAGTGGCACCGGTGTGGGGCAACACATGTCGCTCCCAGGCGCAGCGATACCGCGAATCTGAACGTTTCGTTGCTGAGGAGTGTCCCTAGATTTTTGGAGGGTAATGCTTGCAGCCAGGCCCCCGACTCCCATCTACAGGAGGCAAGAAGACGAGCGCGCTCGGTGGTGCTGGTTGGCGTTTCGAAAAGATTATCCCGTACCAGCGCGCAAAGCGGCTCGTCCCACTGCCGCTGTGAATGTAAAGACGTAGGCTAGTCTGAATGATTAGAAATAGATTTCCAAAAATTTTGAGTTTCCGCCAAAAAAGGAATTTCCAAGTCAATAGGGTTCAAATTTAGAATTTTTGCAACCAAAGTTTTAGTACTATTAACAGAAGAAAGAAAAGCTGGTAAAGAAATGCTATAAATTTTACGGATCCCTGATAATAAATCAAAACGAGTTTTATCGTACCAAATTAACTCGAGTGATCTCGATCAATGCTTGAGCTATGAAAGCGTGAACCCTCATCAGCACATTGGATTTACTGCGGTGAAAGGCCTCGAGTTGTGCCGATTACCGAGAAATGCCGAAACAATACAACCAAATAATATAATAATAATAATATTTGGGGACAATTTTACACAAATCTACCTAGTCCCAAACTAAGCAAAGCTTGTACTATGGGTACTAGGAGTCGATATACATACTTATATAGATAAATAGATGCTTAAATACATAGAAAACATCCAAGACTCAGGAACAAATATTCGTGCTAATCACACAAATAAATACCATGACCGGGATTCGAACCCGGGACCTCCAGCTTCACACGTAAGTAAGTATACACGGAACGAACGTCTTGCCAACACACATTTTGAGTTTAATTCGAAAGTAGGTACCTGCATAAAACTATCTGCTGAGCAATATTTTTATTATATTCTCGTCTCGGTCGGCATTTGTTGGTTTAAGTAGGTAATTCCACTATAAATAAACTACACTCACGAGCAAAAAATGTTGTTGACTGACACAACTTAGACCCACCAGACTCGATATCAATTAATAATGCCGCTACCGAATGAGATAGGCCTATACAGCTTGGTAGAAGAGCGACAGAGAGCGAGAGAGGGAGAGAGATGTCATTGTTGTCCTTTTCATAGTTTCACTTTTTTATCTGCCACAAACTATTTTATAAGACTTTGTGGCAGGCTTGATTACCCGCCCAAGTTAAGGAAGTTTATATGTTTAGCTGTCAGCCATTTTAAACTAATTCTCAATTTATTATAAAGATTCCTTTTCCGTTCCTCTTGATGGCACGCGTATAGGATCTATATATAGAAATCTTTAGTCTATGACTGTACAAATGCCAATACAGTTAATTGACCATTCGTGACCCTTATTTGAATGCTCATAAAGTGCATGGATGGTCAGTTAACTATGTTGGCGATAGTACAACATAATTAAAATAATTACTGATATCTTTATATATGAATATTTTAGAAATGACATAGAATCACCATTTGGTTAATTATCCTGTGATTTCTAATAATTTGAGAATTGTCTGATTTTCTTCGTTAATAGGTAGGTACAGCCGTAGTGCGAGGCGGGGCGAGCAACTAGTGTTTTATGAAATACACAACACAAGATTTCAACGAAACCTTTTAAGGACGTGTGCCATATTTTGTCAGATGTAGTGAATAATGTGTCTCCCTCGGGAAAACTCGGAATACGACTTTACCCGAAAAATTTCAATTCAATTCACTGTATTCAGTGATTGAATTGTGTGAAACTTCTTCAGTAGGTAAATGTCAGATATCGAAATACTTACTACTTAAGTACCAGTTTTCATTCCGACATTGAGTAATAAAGTTTCATAGTAATGGATAAAATTTGTCAGTTATTTAATACGGTAATTGATTGATACATCGTGTCGAATCGGTATTCCGAGTGTGCCCGATGGAAACACATTATTCACTACGGGTGCCGTTCAGTCGCCATAAAAACAAAATGCATATTTTCAAGTACCATATCTCCGATTTTCATAGCAAACGATTGTCATAATAACAAAATGCAATTTACATTGGATATACCTAATATTTAAATACCACAACACTCCCTTATCACAACCACCTTTTCTATAACGGTTAATTGAACTAATGTATTTTTATATAATACACATTAATTATAATCATTAACACTAATAACAACATAATATTTTCTTTGGTTATAATACTTAAATACCATAACACTTTCCACAGCAATTCAGTTAAACAGGTCCTCAGAATTTACTGATTTCATTCATACTGTCATTTGGCAAAAGGATTAAGTAGTCATCTCCTGGATGTGGTTTCCTTTTGGTGATCTAATTTGGTTGTGGAAAATTGGAAAAGTTTTCGCTTTGTGTTCACGTCAGTTAATCGTTAGAGCATTTAAGTGCTGTTTCATGTGATCGTTTAAAATAGTTTTCTAGCTGATTAGATTCCGTGAAATATTTTTTCTACCACAAATAAATTAACTAAGGAACTCTTCCTTTACTTTTACTCGGTATAACTAAGTCTACCTTTAATGTTTACGAGAGTTTGGATGTAGGATTGTCCGATACCATAAACTCTTTCATTTACTTATGAAGGTTAGTTTGATAACTTGCGTGTGACGTATCGAGAGAAATGTCTTAAAAGAGGTTGGCTCCAGTTAAATTACGAACCTGGGTCAATAAAACGTTTTGTAATTACGTATTGCGAGGCTCAAACCGCAATCAGTAGGCTAAATCGGGCTTGAACAAATAATCAGATGGGCGATGTATACTTTAACGAATAATTAACAAGTAACCTACTAGTTTATTATTAGTACCTTTGTAGGCGTAATCTCAACAAAATTTTAATACTTAATAATCGTGCAGAGCCTGTTGTAGAAGACACTCACAAGACTAACTATTGTACTTAATCCTGCATTGCACATCGTAGGAAGAGGCCCAAACTCAGCAATGGGACGTATTAATATGAGGATAATGAAGTTATAGTTTCCAGTCTTTTAAGGACTTTGAATTTCCCACACGCTATTTGCAACAAAACTCAGGGGATCGAACTGACCCAGTATATCGCATACCAATCTGACATGGTTTACGCTACGTTTTCGCTTATAATTGTCGCATTTACGGATTCTTTATAAATTCATAACACTTTACATAACTAATATAACCATGTCATGACTTGATAACTTGCAATGTTAATATACCTAACCATGTCATACATAACAAGCCTGTCAGTACATTGGGTAAATTAGATACGAATTTTGAAGGTAATGCCCTCTCCTAATAGTCGTTGTGTCAATGTGTAAGTTTCTGTGTATTGCGCCTCTATTCTAGATGTGTTAGATGTGTGCGGAAACGCACTGAAGTGGCGTTCAGTGTAAGATTAAGGAGTTCAATCAATATGCCAGCCACGTCAATGAATGGCACTATTACTGTGAATTAAATGTGGTAAAGTATCCGAGAACCACGATCGAACATAAACTATACAAGTCATAGACACAGACACGTGTAGAAGCGAACTCGTCTAACACATTGGTATTATATTGGTGTGCAATACGTTGAGTGTGACCGACCTCGCGGTTTGGGAAAAGTTTGTTAACTAAGCTGAACTGTGGTTCGTTACGTTACGTCGCGACTTTAATTTAATTTTAACTACTTTAATTTTCATTGGTACCTGCGTGCGGCCTCATTAAGAAAGTAGCTCAACCTGACTCAACAGTTTAAAAAAAAATCACTTCTTGCAGTTGAATTTATTAACTATTCGTGTAGCTAAAAATCTAATAATTTTGATTTAATATTATTTAACAGAATAATCTAGTGCAATAGTTACGCTATAGACCGGTAAGTCAGACACACTGGGTTCAATTCCCAGTCTGGTACACTACGCTGGTGTGCGTGAAAATTTTTTTGTTCTTAATAATCTTTGTAGTATTTAGGTATAACACAATGATGGTGTGTATTTTTAACCTTCAAAAAAGGAGTCGGTTCTCAATTCGGTTGTATATTCTTTTTTTATGTGTGCTACTTCAAAACTCCGTTGTTCATGTTATATTTTTTTCTTTCAATGTATAATGCTTCAAGGTTGGTCACGTTATTACCACAATCCAGTTCTGATGATGGAATTCGTCAAGAGTTCAAGGGAAACATATAGCGATTTTAGTGTTTTCGGTAAGAATCGAGCATTTGCATTCAGAAAGTCGCATTTGGTGGACAAGAATTGATGAAGAAGACCACGGATGGTCATCCAAAACTCCTAGTGTTACAGCATGGGTGGGGCTAAGATATTTCGATCAAGATACGTGAAGAAACTGAATGAAGCGACGAAGCTAATTTAACTTGGCCTAATTAAATCTGGTTAAGATCTGATGACGAGATTCACGAGGAATCGAAGGAACTCCTAGCTTTTATATTGTAGGCACGTCTATGGCGTTTTCTGTGTTTTCTATTTATTCTATTGTGTTAAGTATTTTTTTAAGTACCTAAAAGAAATTATCCACATTAAGTTACGAAACATACACACTTACCAATGTATCAAAAATGTAATTAGGAAATAATCCATTTCAATACTACGTCGGCGGCACATATTAAGAGTACGGCTCGGCTGAAGCGTAGCCTACGCGTGGACGCATGCAACTCTAGGCGCCTGCAGCTCTAAGCAAGGTCCAACTCTCTCTCAACTAAGTTTTCACACACACACGCCCGCATACATACACACACAAACCCACACACACACACACACGCACACGCACACGTACAAACTTTTACGGCAAAAAAGTTTTTACATAACAAAAAACGACACCTTTCAACAAAACAAAATGAACTACCTATGTTTTCCGCACGAGCAGGTTAGCTTTTATATTGTAGTTGTATATTGTGTTATAACGTGTTGAAAGATTTGAGAACTCTAAGTATAAGCAGTTTTTCAAAGTTTTTCTGCAGAATCAATTTTCATGGCTTGTTTGTAAACTTATTACAAGGTTAAGCTTAGTTTATCATTATTTACTGATCAGAATAGGTATGGAATACAACGAGGCCAACGATCGCTACGTGTGCTACGCCGTAGCACGTAGCAGCGTTTTTCCGCCTTGTAGCGCAATGGGTTAAACGTTCCGCGTACCTGATATAGGAATATCAAAAAATAAAAACACAATTACGTAAACACTTTGGGCGTAGGCAATATATTGGTTTTCGCGGTAGACCTCTAGAGATATTGACGAAGGTTGTGTAGAGCGGTGGCCTATCGCGGAGGCAATATAAATTGGTATTGGCATTGACCAAAAACCACAGATATAAATAGGGACAGAGTGTACTTCACACAACGCTTCGCCCGACATAGTCAATCACGAGGCTGATGACGATGAAGCTGTCTCCCATGTTAATGAAGCAACTGACATCTATAAAAAATATTTGTGGTAATTTGTATATTGGTATAAGGTATAGTATAGGTAACAGTTATTGTAGATTGTAGATACCAGTACCTATTGGTAGTGATAGCTTGGCAGCGGCTGGCCGTGCCCGGGACTCATCGATCGTTCAAGGCTTGGCCAGATTTATCATCCGCGCAGATGGATTAGACAGACATGTTGAATAAAGAAATATAAGCTCATTTTCTTATGTCGCCAGACGGATAAAAACTACTATGACTATACAACAACACAATACAATACAAATATTCTCTATTGCACACCTTAATTAAAGGACACAGTAGAGTACGAAATCACAATGAGTAGAGGAAAACAACAGGCGGGGTGTCGCTAAACAGCAATTTCTTCCCTTTGTTTTCCACTTGTTTAGGGTACCCCTTAGGGTAGCGGAAAACAAGTGTAATCAACGATTCGTAGTGCAGTGTTAATATATGAAACCCACTAATAATTACAACAATAACTTACTATGGTATACATATACTCCGTCATTAATAAGTAATTTAAGGTACAGAGTCCTTTAATCGGCCTAAAATACATATACGCTATTCTCATTAAATACGCGTACCTACTTACTGAAAAAAATAGGCCTTCATGATGTAATTTTAGTATGTATTTAAATTATATTCACAAGCTTGCCTAAATTCAGCAAAAAAATGTAAAGGCCTATAGTTTAAACCTTGGTGGCAGTGAATAGCCCACACGATTCGATAGTCAGAAAGATACAACATACGAGTGCGTAAGACTTAGAGTAAACATTTGTCTAGGACTTCAGGCGAACATGGGAAAGTACTCTTGCATATTTTATGAAAATTTTCTGTGTAAACCAATAGCGCAGCTATATTTTCCCGCACAAGGGTTTAGCATGTATGACTGCAATGACAATCGTGCTTTTTGTGATTTAAAATATTTTCAGTGACAAGTGGGTCAAGGCGTAGTTAATTTACCAAGAGGTTTGTGAGAGAGGAGTGTTCTACAGGAACATTTATTATCACATTATTCCGTTGTAATAAGTCGTAAAATATGTTCATATATTTGAAGGCCCATTTGTATTTTTATATACGTACCGAGCAACGTACAATTTCCCCTAATTCAGTTACGTGACTGTAAATTAACTTGTGAATACGTATGTATTTACGCAATACTACGGCATACAATTCTCACGCACGCTTGGTAGCAGAGAGATAGGTAGAGTTAACCAAGAGTATATTATTTTCGTCGTGGAATTATTTTGAAGGGTCAAAAAGCTTTAATCTATTCACATACACAGGATGGTTATGAGTTACGTTAGGGCATTCTAATTTAAGTATTTATTTATTGTTTAGGAAAATAAACAAAACTATCATAATACATACCAAATTTTAGAAAGAAAGAAAAAACATATAGACAAATATAATATAGCCTGGACGTAATGCCAAATTTCAACTTGCTATGTCACCTGGAAGTGGGTTAGGTTTTTGATATTAGGTCATTCCTCTATCTATATAGGTCAGTGGAATAAATCCTATTTTTAGATGTTTGTATCTTAATAATCGGTTAAACTATGTTCATGAACATTGGGGATCTAGTTAGCCTTTAGGATCTTAATAAATGTACCAAATTGTCCAAATTTCATATGTTTACGTTCAATAGATTTTGAGTTACGTTAGGCGTCAAAAGTGCCTCCAATGGTTCGTGTAATATAACACACGGCCGCTGCGTCGCCAGTTCTCTTCTTTTGAACTTGGCTTGACACGCTGCCGCGTGTCTAGATAGGCACCGCATCGAATCTGGCCCTGTACTCCGAACTTCGTATCGTGCCGTCCCCGTCCCTTTCATTCTCGTGTTATAAACTATATAAGTGAAAGGGACGGCACTATACGAAGTTCGGAGGAGCCCCTCTATGGATAAGCTGTAGCAATCATATGATAATCGGTGCATGGCCTGCAACCAGTTTAAGTATTCGCTAGCTACCACTGGCTTGGTGTCGAATACCCAGGCAGATAATGTTGAGCCAAATCGCATTTGCAAAGGACAATCAGCGGACGGTTGCGAATGCCGTTCGGAATGGTCGCTTTCAACATCGAGTGCAGCACTTGGGATGATTTTGCTGGTAATCGCGATGAGTGGAGAAGTAGTTACTATTGCAAAAGGCCGCGAAATCTACGATAACACCTGGTTCCAAGATCTAGCCCACAAGCGTGCTAAAATGCAAAAATTTATATTGTAATTTACATCTATGAAATGAATCTGAGCAATGAAACGCGTCAAATGTGTCTTTTCATCTCGTCAGTCGTCCCCAGTACAATTTTACCCTTTGAATCGTAACAATTACCTATGCGTAAACGAAGGTCAGACTTGTACTAGTTCGCCGGCGGTCAGGTTTAACACCCGCCTCGACTGTAATTACCAACTTAGCACACTCGTATCATAATGTACTATTATATGATTATTTGCTTCCTGGGCACGTAGGTATCTGTATTATATAGGTAAGGTAAGAGTGAGCAAGTATAATACATTTGAGAAATGTCTGAGAATACGACAGACTTGGCAGCCGATTGTTAATGAACTATATGACAGCCTACGATGATGTCTTAAATACAATATTTTATACAAAAGGTTCATTAAATTATTAAATTCGCGCACATTGTTACGATTGTTTGATTCAATTCCTTTTCTATTATTCGAAACCCACGTAGCTTAGACGGTGGAAATGAGCAGCACCGTTGCGATTGAATAAGTTGGCTGTTTCAAGACAGTGTTTTATTTATCTTGTAAACGAGAGTCATTGTGCTCTAGAACACAAAATAGGTACAATTGTAAATATTACAAATATGCAAATGAAGTCTTCTAACTAAAATGTATTAGCATATCTTATGCGGTGCTCGTTTGTACACAACAGATAAGAATGTAGGCGATAGCATGGTGATATTCTGAGGGTTATGATTATGACAGTTTCGAGTAACTGCTTTGACGTTCGGCGGTTAAAGGATTAAAGACTAGCTAATAACAGACAGTTAAAATGGTCATTAATTACATATATCTGTAATTATACTTGATTAATCATAGTATAGTGCAGTAATATAATATATTTCATTAGATCCATTCAGTAAATCCAGTGTGTAATGTGTATATTGAGTTATTTTTACCGCATTGCAATTTATAATGGATTTATAAAATAGGCTGAGAAAATTGACTGATATAAATTAATCTCATAGTTGTTGCGATTTATATTATTTTTCGTGGCGAATTTAACATAGCACGAAGCGAAGGATAATGAAATTCATTTTCAGTAAAATTTGCCTGCTCTGCATGTAACTAAAACGTTAATTACATCCTCATTTCAATCAACAGCCGGCTTTATATATCACTTCCAAGAGTATAGACTATCTAAGCACATTAATACTTATTACCTATACATATTATGCGCTTGACACTGGACAGAGATGGTAATATATACCTAAATAATTATAATTTGATCGCGTCCTATTAGCGCGCGTCGAAGCGACCCCCAGTGGTGTTAAACTTTGATAAGGGTCGTCTACTCCAGACACCGATAATAGTTCGAGGATGTGGGTGCCTGAAGAGCATAGACACTATTAGTTATAAGCAAATTTTCGGATAAGAAAGCGATGGGAACATCCCAATAAATTAAAAAAATACCGCTAGGTATCCTTTCCAGTTTCTAAGCGAGTCGAATATGCTCACTATTCGATATATAGTTTTATAGACAGAAAACATAATAAAGATAAGTATAACCCCATACATGGTATTGTGCACACAAATATGGAGTCACCAATCGTAATTCTGAAGGTACTTAGGTACTGTGAGGACTCCATACTTATAATTATGATTTACAGAATACTCAGGTACTAATAGGGGCACCATAATTATATATAACTATGATCTACAGAATTAACATTCATCTTTGAACTGCACCTTACCTTAACGAGTTATGTAGGTATATAAATAGCTTTAAGCCTACAGTTTGGGCTTAACCAGTACTTCTTACTCCATTGTCATAACTTTCTGGAATATGTATTCTGACAGCGCTTACCTATAGATTTTTCTATATAATGAGTTATTAGCACAGAACGACTAAGGCTCGGTTTTATAAAGATCCGTTAGACTTTATGTCGGTTTGTTATGTCATAAAATGTACTGAGTTACTGAAATTTGATCTGAGATTTGGTCTAACGGATCTTTATAAAACCCGGCCTAAGAAGAGATAACCTAATTTACCAATACTGTTAAAATTATGAAATACTACATTTATTTTCGGTTGTTTCGGGAATCGGGTCTGCTTTGAATAATATTTTAGTTTCTTATGTACCTACACAAAATATACACCATTACGTACATATATGTAAGATTCGGCAGCCCACATTCTGATTTTTCTGCAGTATCTAGCGTCCATGGACTCCGTCGTCTGCTTGTCATCAAGCAGGCCTTATGTAGGCCTGTATGCCACCGACTTAATGTAAATAATATTCATAACTACTTATGTTTATATCTGCTATAATATTCTGGAAAACCGCCTAGAAACGAACTTAAAAAGGTCTGGCATACCTATAGGTA
The DNA here is from genome assembly GCA_963556455.1 of Epiblema foenella. Classification (NCBI taxonomy): domain Eukaryota; kingdom Metazoa; phylum Arthropoda; class Insecta; order Lepidoptera; family Tortricidae; genus Epiblema; species Epiblema foenella. The sequence continues at coordinate 14,087,433 of OY747106.1, forward strand.
CTTGTACTTTATCCTATACATACCTATAGGATAGTACACCTACCTATATGATAAAGATGAGATATGGCCCGATTTGATTAAAATAGGGATAACTCAACCGGAACATTAACTAGTATGTATAACTGTATATCTTGACACATCAATTAAATTTGATTTCACAGGCTAACTCCATCCGACCGTATAAAATATTAAAATCTTCCAGTTCCAAGTGTGAATAATGAATCTCCTCTGAAACAAACAGTAGGTAACCGCACACCGCAGCTGAACAAATCATGTTCCGAGCAAAGAGCTTGGCAATCAGAGCAACTTCAGTTGAGACTACATCAATCATAAACGTTTAGCTACATCGGACGAGACTTTTAGCGTGACGTGGATAAACAACCTGAGGCTTTATTTCTGGGGCTAGATTTGGTTCATCAGTTTTGTGTAGTACTTACTGTCGCGAAATGAAATGTTCGCCACTTATCGAACCTTAATTTCATTAAAATAAAGTCGAAAATTAGCGAACCTTTTTATTTCTCGACTTAGATATAATGTGGAAGTGCGTGGGACATTGAAATAAGAATACAATGATAACACATCTGTTAAAAAAATCGTAGGCCTCATATTAGTTTTGCACTGCTTTAGATTCAGACGTAAGTTTTTTTTGTAAATTAGGTAAGTGGGAACAGGTAAAGTTGATTAATTTAACCCAAATCAACAGATACTTTTCTTCCGATACCAATACAAGCCTAAATCCCCGAAATGATTCAAATAAAATAAAAAAAGGATGAAGATTGATCCCAAAAAAGACGATTAAACCTTTCTTATACACTTCCACTTAATTTTTTCACATTCAACATTCACTACCTATCGTACAAGTTCTTTCAAAAATACCGGGATCGTTTGAGGCAACCTAATACCTACGAGTATTAGGTAGACACGGGATACGATCCGCATAAGTGGGGTCGAGGGTTGTGCTGTCGCGCTCGTATTTGCGAAACTTGATCTAGCCTTCCATTACGATAATGTCAAGGCGAGGAAATAGCTATCGCAAATAAATAGTTTTTCGTTGCTTATCTACTTTGTTATGTTGTTGATACGGAATATAAAATAAAATATAGGTTCCTCCTCCTCGGTTGGTATCCCTAAAAATATGAATATATGCATGTCAATCTCCCTGCATTTTATTGTAGCTGTGTGTCAATCTGACACAAGTTTTGTATGTATGATGATAATAAATTTAACTGGGGCACTCACATTAACCATATATGAACAAAGCTTAGATCCGTCCTCTGTAATATTAGTGTCTTAAAGCACAAAATGCCTTATAACACACTGCACCTACTCTATATGGCAATGGCTCATTCAGTCATAAACTATGGTATTTCAAGCTCTGGCAGAACCTATAAGATATACTTACAGCGCATATATAACATATAACTAAGACTATTAAAAACTACAGTACCACAAAAAATTAAGTATGAGTATAGACATAATTATGATATATTGTTCAAATACTTTAGAACTTTAAATGTATATGATTAAGTCAAACTAGCCATAATATCAGAACATAAGGACAAAATGGGAAAACTAAATAGGTATGAGAGGCCAACCGGTCTGCGATATTTGACTAACAAAAAAACATACATTTTACCTAAAAATACTAATAATGTATATGACAGGAGAGTATGGACGTACTACCTACCTCATACACTAAATAGTTTCCCCATACATGTTATCAATAAAATAGAGGACAATCTAAAGCAAACTAAAAATATCATAAACAGAACAACATTGTTTAACCAAATTAAATGAAAGAAGACTAAATATGAAATAAAATATAAGCTTAGCATCATAATCTTAAAATGTAAAGATTTAGCTAAGTAATTAACATGAAATGTAATTTAATTTTCTTTATTTGAAATAAACAGTTTAATTTTTTTTGTCGGGGTTCCTAGGGGTGCTGATTACGAATATAACATTAATTTCCAAATCTCAGATGGCGGACATTTATTTTTCTTGAAAATCGATGTGGGTGTCATCTTCGAGGTTCCTCGGGGAGCCGATTACGAAAATGACATCTGTACATACCTACATACGTAGCTACATACAAATACGGATCAAACTGAGAACCTCCCTTTTTGTAGACTGTTAAAAATTACGCTTAGTACGCGGGCGAAGCCGCGGGAAAAAGCTAGTGTGATCATAAAATTAATATCTGAACACGACTCGATTATCAAGGTGCAAAAGCGCATGTTCAGATACTTGTGAGCATTACGAGCAGTACAAATATATATTATCATTATTTAAGAATGATAAGTACCTAGCAAAGGAGGAGCGTACAGTCGTATACATTGTAGTAAGACATAATTTATCCGGTAACTTATCGATCTTCCGAAAATCTGTTTACCGAATTTCACTTGTCCGAAAACGGTTCACCGAATTTTTACAATCAAAATACTTTGTTTCGCAACTGTTTGAAATACCACGGATTCATTTTACCACAATGTCATTTGTCCGCAATTCAAAAGCCCGCTTTACAGTTCCCAATTTTTACATTTGACAACTTATACGTTAGCCACATTTTCATAATTTCAATGATACGGAAAGTCGACGTGACATTTTCCATAATTTCGTCATATAAGACTAAGCGGGAGCGAAGCTCCCGTCTTAATATTCGAGATTATTTTTTTTATAAAAACCCAGAATGACTTGTTGGGATAAAATCGACTCTAAAGCGGATAGGTTAGAAGATTAAGACGGGAGCTGAAGCGAAGCGAAGCTCCCGTCTTAATCTTCGAGGTTATTTTTTTATAAAAGCCCAGAAAGACTTGTTTGGACAAAATCGACTAATATCTGGATAATGACATTACGGTATTTTAACCTTACGGACAAATAAAAATTTGGCAAATGAATGTACGGAATTATAATCATTGTGATTTTAAATCAGCTGGATAATAAAATTGTGACCATACAAAAATCTGTCAATAGAAAATATAGAAAATGAAACTTCGGACAAATGAAAAAAATGTAAAACGAAAAAAGGCGTTTCGTTTAAAAAAAATAGAATTTGCGATAGGTAACCAATTTATCCCCAAACCTTACATTATTACACCGCGGTTTCTGGAATGTCAAAATGGAATGCTGAATCGCATTCGTTAACACGAATTCACGGTTTTTAAACAAACCTGAGGTGTCTACCAGGAACATTTTGAGATGATATTCCTTTACATTCCATTTCGAACTTGCTGCTTACGGGTAAAACAAATGGAATGCTCTGGAATTTTATATTCATGCCACAACTGCAGGCCGCAGGCAATTTTGTACGAAGTAAGATATTAGGCGCTTCGCAATGTGCCCTCCAACGAGTCCAACGTGAGTAGCATAGATAAACATACACATATTAATACTCCTTCAGAGGAAAAGGTCAGATATTATCTCCAATTGTCAAACGAATATCTTGATAACTGTAAAAATTTTAACGTTGATCTTGAATGCTAGTACAAAGGTTTCTCTCAATACTTCAACAATATTTACTGGAAATCGCATTGAACTGGTTTGCATATAAATTATTTTGAAAAATGTACTGAGTTACCGAAATTGGATGTGACTGCCACTAATATATTTGGTCTGGCAAAGATGGAAACGAAATTATACTACAGTCAAGAACAATAGTAAGTAAGCCAACCTACTTCTAAATGAATCACGATCGAATTTTTTTCACAGTTTTAGAGAACGCCAATAGTTCAATGCTGAAATGGGTGCTTTCACCCGAGTTAAACACTCTACGTTTCGACTATGAGGAAGATAAATGAGAAACAAAAGTAGTAGTAAATGATATTCTAAGGATTCAGAAATAAAAACATGCGCTGCAGCAACCAGCAACCGGCGCCGCCGCGTCCCGCGCGTGCCCTTGCCTAAAGAACTTAAAATAAAATACTTTCCACCCGAGGGTCGGAAAAGCGACTTTCAAACCGGCTATCTACTTATGAAAATCGAAGTTTTCGAAGAGGAGAGATGAGAAATAACTTGTACGTTTTGAAGGTCAAACAAATGTCACGGAAAAGCTCACAATAAAACTATAAGTAACGGAGGGTTGAGGGTGGACACTTCAGCCGAGATGCGGCTGCCTTTTCCCTGTGATTTCACGTGACGCTTTCCCTATGGCAGACTATACCAATACATTCACTATTTGTAGTAGGTAATTGCGGTAGCAGCAGTTCTTATTTCGATTCGGGTACAACATAATAATATTACATACATATTTTAGCTACGTCGAAAACTTCTATGTAATGCTTCTTAAACACCACTAAACTAGTCTGATAATCTCATCCTTAATTCGCACTATCCTCAAATTACGTCAACAAATCGTCAGTAACGATGCCTCGCCCTGAGATATTGAATTAAAATAGCCTTTGTTTTTTGGAATTTAAGATAGGTAGTAGTGTTTATCATGCGTTTATCAGACACAGCTCAGGGCAATAAAAGGAAAAGAAATAATTATTTGAACAAACTCAGCCCTATGCGACAGATATCGGCTGAACTTTTTCTATAAAACTTACTTATTTATTGCGCGGGGAAAATGAGCTATGGAACCGTTTAAGTATATGTCACTAAGATATTATATTTTACGAGCTGAAAGTATCTTGACGAATAATCAGCGTTTTATTTTCGCCATTGTTGTCTTATTACCTAATAATTTGTTGAACGAGATGGTATTGTATGTTAAAAAACATGTATGTGAAAATCAACTTGTAAAATCTAACCGATTGTGGAGCGCTCGTGGCCCAGCAGCGCCCGCGTACCGCGTGCGGTATGCGAGGTTAAGCAACATCGGTCCAGGTCAGTTCTTGGATGGGGTCACCCACTCTGAGTGGTTATTAACTGAGCGCTCCCGTGCTTTGGAAAGCACATGAAGCCGTTGATCCCGGCTGCTGTCTGTGATAGCAGTCGTTAAGCCAAGTTAGAGGCCTTCGGGCCGGTTGAGAACTTCTAACAGTCGTTGCCCACTCGCTTGACAAGGGGGGTCGAAGTGCACCACGTCCGTAGGGAGTACCCGCCACGTGGGTGGTGCTAAGCGGTGCAACAAAACTAGCAACCGTACTGTCTTCGCGAAAATCTCACAGTTCGAAATAATTGTCATACATAAAATAAAACCGATTCTACTACGAAATTTACTTTATTCACAATAATATTCCATTTTACATTTTTCATTTAAAATGAAGTCGCAAATTATTACTCATATTTTATTTTAAATAGCGAGTGCAAGAGTAATTTGAATTGGATAATATATTATCATGTGTGTTAAAACTAAGTTATAATGTTCACAGAACACGTCACACGTTATCATACAAGTTCGCAACTGTGGACGTGGTTTGTGCCTGTTGTGTGGTCGGGGATATAATCGGGCTTCGCTGACTAACTATAGTTACAAGTACATATAACTTACCACCAAAGATAACTTCGACGTCAGGTCATAACAACAGGAAGGCAACTCTTAACACATTCAAGGCACGGTGATTAAGACGTCGTTCATGAACCACTGAAGGGCTACTACGAACTTCGTCTCATGCCGTCCCTTTCACACTTATAGTTATACACGAGAGTGAAAGGGACGGCACGATACGAAGTTCGGATTTCGAAGTTCGGAGTACAGACCCTGTGCGGTAATTTAACCAAGTAAGTAAGTAGTAGTAGTGGTAGTAGTTCCTAGAAAAATTCAAACAATTTACGTCAAAATTTTATGAATAATCTGGGAATTTGTTTAGTAGAATTGACATTTAATACGTTTTGTTCTTAAAAGCTTAGATCCTTAATGTTAACGTGACGACTTGTCCTTTGGCATTTTTAATCAACTCCTAAAAAAAGGAGGAGGTTCTTAATTCGGTTGTATGTTCTTTTTTTAATTGATTTGGATTTTTTATTGGTTTGAAAGCATATGCTTCAAGGTTGGTCCCGTTGTTACCAGAATCTAGTTCTGATGATGAGAACTATAAGAAATTAGAATAACTCCTCAAAAGTTCAACGAAAACATGTAGCGATGTTAGTATTTTTGGTAATAAATCCAGCAAATGGCATTCAGAAACTAGAATTTGGTGAACGGGAACTGATGAAAAGACCACGGATGGGCATCCAAAACTCCTAGTTTTTCATGGGTCGCATTAAGACATTTCGATAAAACGCGAAGAAGACTGAAGATAGATCTGAAGCGACTATGACGAAGTCAATTTAATGTTAACCATCAACCTGATCTGTCCGTAATAAAACAGTTGTAGCTTACCCGTGTTTGAGCTTATTGGAATCGCTATGAGATGCACTGTGGTAATGATTAACTATTAAAAACTGTGAATAAAATAAAACCAACTCCAAGAAAAAAAACCGGTCAATTGCGAGTCTGACTCGCGCACCGAGGGTTCCGAACACAGGTCTTGTACCCGCGTCCAGACCCCATTTAATTCAGGAAATATCTTAATAGGGCGATGTACAAAATACAAATTAAACGGCGTGGATACAGCGCCACAAGTCATTGTTGTGACTTTAAGTTTAAACCAAGCACTAACAACTCCATAAATTTTAAATGACCCATAGGTTCTTAACAACTACGGTAGGCAGATATCAAAGCGCAATCTATTTAATCTCCTATATTAAACATAAAATTATTACGGCTCGACGGATCAGCATGTTTTGGCTTATATTTATATCGCAAGCGCTTTAGAGGCTATGGGTCAGTGTATTAAGTAACTCTAATCTATTGTTTTTCATGCGATTATGCATGTAATTGCTAGACCTTGAGGGGCTGAAATGCGTCGATTTTAATTGACATAAGTAAGTCGTTTTGGTTTGGAGATCATTTAGCTCTTGTAATATCAGAGTCCCATATATACGAACTAAATCTGTCAAAACAATAGCTCATCATAATCAAGTAGAAGCGTAAATACTCTATTGCTAACTACGATCGTAAAAATAAAATGGAAATAATACGAAAACCTGCTTTATCTTAATCACGATAAGACTCAAAGTGTAAAATTATGTTCATTAGTGTTAGCTTCAACTTCACCTAATGTCATCCGTATAAAATGACACGTCTATGCCAATGACGTTGTCAAATGTGATATTGACAACTGTCTATAGAGTCGCCTCACCATACGTCCTTATTATATCTTGACCCTAAGTTACGTGACAAATATGTGTATATTCGGAGGTCAGCCTTATACAGGTTCTTCTGAATCGAATTTCCCGTACGTCAGCAGGATTGGTAAATATCTACATGACTCTGGTCTAGTTCATAAGTTTATCTCCCACGCCCAAATTCATCAATTTGAGGGATGATTTAAGGGACAAAAGTATATCACTCCTGTTAATCCAGGCTAAAAACTCTATATCTACAAAGTTTCATCATAATCTGTTAAGCCGTTTTTGCGTCCATATATTCAGCTACATCCAAATATTCAAACATACTAACTTTAGTATATATAATATTAAGTAGGATACTTTATATGATTTCATTACAAATATATACTTTTTAGATTTTTCCCTGTACTTGCAGTATATAACGATGTTACTTGCCAAATTTCATAGTTCTAGGTACCCTATAAATTTTTATTCCCTTGAGAGTGTCGAAATTTACGTTTTTTTGCGACATAAACGCCCGTATCTTTCTTTTACGTTAACTTAGAAGTATAATTTTTTCACAGCTTCAAGGGACTGTAGACCTTAGTACAAGGTTTTAATTTCGATACCTCCACGCCTTCCCGAGATAAAGGGTCGTGACAGACAGACAGACAGACAAACGGACAACAAAGTGATCCTATTAGGGTTCCGTTTTTTCCTTTTGAGGTATGGAACCCTAAAAACAAGAAATAGCCTAACTACTAATAGCTCAATATAATACTAACATTGTTCAATAAGAAGCGTAAAGTATCATATTGCGCTATTAGAAGTTAGGCACCTTTTTTACTATTCAGTATTTTATTGTTTATCTTTGATACATATATTTTTACGAACGATCTTTTCCTTTTCAAATCAACGATACAAAGAAAAATGATTGATATAGATACCAACATTCGCTATTGTGGGTACGTTGTTTTTCCCTTAGGGAATCAGAGGCATGACAGATAACAACGGGATGATTATAACACCGCGAGAGTAGGTACTTTAGTATATATGTTATGTAGTGCAAAATGATTTTCCTTCGTACTTTATCGGAAAAGTTCGTATTTATCGTGCTCTCTCAATTAGCTTCAGTACCCATCTTACAGCCGTAGGGGTAAGTCGCATCAGCAGACCAATATATATATATATATAGAGTGGCTAACACGCTATTCAAATATTCGCTATAGTTTTGATTATATTTACAGTTTACTTATAAAAAGGTTGTATTACCATGCCGAATACATGTGTGCCGAAACCTCAAAAACGGTTAAAAAATCCAGTCCAAGGAATTATATTTAATATCTACCTGTACTTCATATCAGAAAATAGCTAATTCAAAAATAGCAATAACTCAAAGTATTTTGGCAAAGTTCAAGAGCGAATTTCGGACTCAACGGGCAAATCTAAACCTACAATAAGAAAATTTTTGAACCAGGAAGAAGAATATAGAAAAGATAAAAATACCAACACACACAATATTAAGCTGGGTAGACCACGCAAGAAATGCTATCTAGATCTTGATGATTTTGATTACGCAGTGATATGACGAATTTTTTTTTACTTGCATCTGAGTTATTGAAGGTGGTTGTAACGTCTCTATATAATACAATAACATTTTTCACTTTGACATTTGACACTAAACAATAAAGTTCCATAATAATTCGGGTGCCATTGTATTCCGATTGAGATCCGAGTTTTCCCGAAGGAAAATCATTTTGCAATACATCTGTACTACATGTATCGGTAAGATTATTAAATAACGTTAAAAGTATATATTCCAAAGAGAGGAAATGGCACACGCGGGGTTATTGAGACATTGTGTTATTGAGTATTGCTCACGTCTCAAAACAATGTTACCAGCTTTATTATCTGGCTCGATTATTTCGATTCGTTAGTAGGCATAGCTTTCCGAATCGCATATCTACGTATTTTGTCAGAATTTATTTCAGTCAAGGATTGATAGGTGCCCCTGTATCAGGCTCATGTACAGTAAATTTGGGACTAATTGGTCTTCGCTATTCCCATGGGACTTGGTAATTGGCAAGTTTAGATACCCAAAATTTTGATACAGATCAAAATTACGTTGAGAGCAGCGAGTAATTCTCAACCAGAATTGCAGTGTATTCATTGGCGGCGTACGATAAATTGGCAACCGGGGCACTTCTGAGCACTCCCGCCTCCCTCCCCATACTTAGAATATAACACCAACATACATAGCCCAGGCAGATCCTCTTAATTCCCGAGTGCCAAGCGAGAGGAAAACCGCGCTAAGCGTAGGACCGGAGGCCCGAAGCGTCCCATCAATTACTTACCTCCCTTCCTTTTTAACCGACGTCAAAAAAAGGAAGAGGTTCTCAATTAGGTTGTATGTTCTTTTTTAATGTGTGTTACTTCAGAACTCCGTCGTTTATAAACCGATCTGGTTTTTTTTTGGGTAAAAGCATATGCGTTAAGGTTGGTCGCATTGTTACCAGAATCTAGTTCTGATGACGAGATCTATGAGGAATTAAGGGAACTCCTCAAAAAATCAAGGGAAACATATAGCAATTTTAGTATTTTCCGTAATAAATCGTACATTTGCATTCAGAAAGTAGCATTTGGTGAACGGGAACTGATGAAGAAGATCACGGATGGTCATCCGAAACTGTCCATGTGTTTCATGGGTGGCATTAAGATATTTCGATCAAGATACTGAAGCGACTATGACGAAGTCAATTTAAATGGTCTTGATGTAATGCCACCATTGCAACCTGATCTGGTAATTGAAGCCGGAAGGTAGGCAACGGAACTCTGTAATAAAACAGTGCAGCCTAGTCGTGTTTGAGCTTATTGAAATCGTTATGAGATGCTCTATATACATAAAATGTTTAATAAAAAAATAGAACCGGCTCCAAAAAACACTATAGACGTTATTGAACAATGTAGACGTACCTATTTTTAATTTTTGTAGTCGGTGCCATTTCGTCAACGTTAGACAATTTCTTTGGATGGCACCGACTTCAAAAATTATAATTAGTACGTCTACATTGTTCAATAAGAAGCGTAAAGTATCTTATTAGAAGTAAGCCAATTATTTTTTATTTCTCAGTGTTTTTTTGGAGTCTGTTTTATTTTGTTTATTATTCACAAGTATGACGTACGATTGCCATGAATGCCTGACTCTCTGCAACCAATTGTAAAAAAAAACTGAAATGAAAATTTTGTGAAATATAAATCCGTTGAAACGTTTGTCTGCAAAACAGTGGTAAACCCCCATCAATAATGTACATGGTCATACAAATAATAACACGATTAGTACGTAACTGCTAGACGTAGGCACCGTGTTATTATTATTTATATTTTATTTTATTTAGAAAACAAACAGCCATGTACAAAAGAATTCATACAAAAATGGACGCAGATTAGGCCTAAAATTTCATATATTACTACGTAACAATTATTGACTAAATAAGTTACAGGTGCCGTTATAATTACCTATTTAGTTGTGTACTCATTCAAAGTAGTTTAACTAAAGTAAAAGAGATTATTAAAAACAATGTTTTCCCTCACTTCATATTATCTAGAAACATTGCCGAACTTTATTCTTGAAAGAGGACAAACTATGAGCAAAAATATCTATGTCATTAAGCATTTCGTTATACCTACATATTACAAGTGCGCCTAAAGAAAGAATTTTGGGCATACTTTGTACCACAGGATGAGATAGAAAAAGTAGCTTTAGAACGTGTGTGGAAACGAGAAATTTTTAAGGAGATTTTTTCTAGAGTCTATACGATTACTAATGACTTTAAATAAAAATAAATCATCAAGTTATAATCTTCTTTTTTCCAATGAAGGGAGATTATGACTGGTTGCCGATGAAAGATAGTCACGGTTATAGGTACCAGTTATGTATAAATACAAATATTGGCAGTCGATATTTTCAGTTCGTTAGTGTCTGTATGTATGCTGTTCAATCGGACGTGGATACATCCGGTTGAGGCTCAGCCTTTGAGCTGCCTGTCAAAGAGAAAATTATTTAGTGTGACCTGAACTTCTCAAAACGAATTATTTACTTTCATATCTCTTACAATGACACGATTTCCACATTTTGTTTTACTTTTTGCAATGATTATGTTATGTTGTTTTTTATAGGGTTCCGTAACAAAAAGGTGAAAAGGAATCCTTATGGTTTCACTCAGTCTGTCTGTTTTTTATACAACGACGGAAAGGATTATCTTAATTGGAAATGGTGAGCCTCCTTCGTCTTTTGTATTCATCTAAGTACGTATTCATTTAAATTTTAATACCGGCGTTATTATGACCGTTTTGCATAGCTTTGCGTCAATTTAATAATTCAATAAATAATATTTTTGCGATGAGGGAAAAAACATCTTCAATGTACTTTCTTTGACGGTTGGTTGGTTTTGTAGTACTTATGTTACAGGTAGGTATAACATATATGTACATTGTACAGTCTGTATCAGAGAAGCGTTCAGGTTGCTCTGCAACTTATTGTAGACATATTAAGATGCTTTCTAATTCATACTTCACAATTCAAATGAAATTATAACTCATATACAAGGGATTTACCAGTTACTTAAAAGTTGGCAGGAATAGGAATCTCGCGGGGCATCGCTCGGGGAGACCCGAAATTAAATTAACTTTAGAGCACTGGTGTTGAATTTCTTTAACTGTGCGCGAGTTCACTGGCGGCGAGCCAAGTTGAGAAACAAACAACTTGCTGAGGAAAATATATTGGCAGTAAACTTGTAACATTTTGAAGATTACTGCTGCGTACAAGAAGGAAATATCCATGAAATGCAACACTAAAAAAAATTGCTTATTCATGAACATTTTATGGTTGCTATTTTATGATGATCAGCAGATTATTTATCTGTAGTAGATTTACCGTATTAATGGTATCATAAACAAGAATAGTAGACATATTCAATAAACATAGTTTAAGTAGTTTCAAATTACAGTTAATGCGACACCTTATCCAGATAAAAAGCACTACCTCCGAGCGGTCGAATCCTACCATCATACCTTCGTCTACATGCTAAATTTTAGCCGTCTGTGTGATTTCTCGTTAATATTTTTAGTTTGTTATATCTGCAACCAACATTTTGCCTTCCACTAGTCTATTTTTAATTTATAAATAATAATTCAGTCGTTATTGGAAGCTCGGGGTACATTTTAAAGAAAAGCATGAAAAATACTGTATTTAACACTTCATCTTTCTAGAATTTTCTCAGTTGTGCTCTGACCTCACTGACCTGATAACACCAAATACTAGGTCAAACGTAGCTGATATTAGATTATTCTTGCTTATAATATAAAGTTTCGACTTTACGACATATTTAAAGTTTAGTACATATTTAATGTCAGTTGAAACTCGTAAGTTTGCCTACAGCACCTATCTTTGCTTGGTTTCATTTTCACACAAAGGTGCTGCTTCGTGGCTCAGATCTCGTTAAAACTTCGCCTGTAGGTACTTTCCTATCTTTGTTTGATGTCGCGTTGAATTGTTTCCCAGGGTCTATTCAATTCGTAGCTCTTAAACATTTAGTGTACGCATGCACTTGCTAATGTATACGATCGCGCTTCATTAGTCGCCTAAACAATATAGTTCTACCCACTACCTTTTCACTTATTGTACTCTTACCTGCAACAAGTAACTGTGTATAAAATTAACACCGTCTGCGCGTTAGTTTTTAGTTTATTAGTTTTTAGCATTTACTACAGGAAATGTTATATATATATATATTTATTTCTCATGTAAGTGAATTTGTAATTCTTTATGAGAAGAATAAAGCTCTTAAACCAGAATTGAAAGTTGACGCATGGTAGTTGTGGTGATTGTAGACGAAGATAGGAGTATGTACGTAGATTAAGTCTCAGCGGTAGCAATTAAAACCGGTACTTTCAGTTTTTGTAACAAGATTTCTATTGCAAAGTGTACCCATTTTTTTGCGCTTATATTTATTAGAATCTCACGACATAAGCATAGAACTACGCGTTCCATTGTAAGATCGACTCTACAAATATGTTTCCAATTTTCAATCTTACAATTTGCATAACGTTTATATTATACCTAGCAGCACAAATGCAGCCCACCGTACATACACGCCATGTACTAGCTTCGTGATTGGTCGATGATTCTACCACGAAGCAAGCAAGACACCACTCCGAGCATTCGCTATTCGCATCATCCATGCAAGCAGATGTGCCTCACTATATTTCTTCAAATATTTATTACCTTGTACCTATGAATGTACAATCATTAAACTTATGTAAGAAACGCTGTCTTATACTTTACTGCTGCTGAAACCCAACTCCAATGAAGCTGCACGCCGAACCACAGCCATATATCCATGCGCTATCAATAGACGTGACTGTAGAATTTCTGATACGAATATTAATTAGGTATGGTTACCTAACGATCATTAGCGGAGCGCCGCCCATTCCGAGTATCCTTTCAGGCTGTTTCTGATGAGTCAACTAGGGTGATTAATATGTGCGGAGACATTGAGGTCGAATTAGATTGACACCAACTAAATGTTATTGTAACACGAGGATTAGGGAGGCGACATACTATTGCTTGGAATGCCTTATGCTGGTGATATAAACAGCGTAGGTAAATTTAGGAAGGGTAACGCGAATGAAACTAACTGAGTATATATATATCAATATCAACCGGGATACAATGTTGACTTGCGCACAGTTCTTGAATATTCTTATATATTATTCTCTCATTGAACACTTTAGATCCAAACGTAGTAAAGTAACCTATATGAATATGAATTATTTTATTTAGTAAAAATATGTATGTAAATTAACGCGTGGATTAAGTATGTGAGAATAGTTGTTGAGGCTGGAAAGCTGCACTTTTGGCCGAGACTTAAACATTGTTCTTTTCACGACTACTGCGACGAAATCAAAAGTATTTCTTATAGTAATAAATTATAAGTTTATTACGATATGTTATATCTTTAAGCTAGTCCATTCTTAAAGGCCATTACCAAAAACACATTTAAAAAAAGCTGCAAAGCCTGTTACACACTCGAACCGCAGCGGCTTGCGGTGGCAGCCTCCCGCTGGCCCCTGACAGGCCACAATTGTCACACACTGTAGCGGTCGCGGTGGCGGCCTGCGTCACCATTAATGATGCATTTTCATTGGTTAATTTAATTTCACATGCGGGAAACGATTAGTTTTGATTGGTCCAATTATCGCATCTTACTATGAAATCCATGTGGGTATAGATACAACCCGTACCGTAACGTGTTATATTGTTGTCGTGTTTGCGAGGCTTATAGACGTACAGGTATTAAATGTACATATATAAGTAATTTTGTGTACTGGATTTAGTTCATCTATGACTACATTTTCGAGCAGTGTCGTGAAAATTATATTTATAAGTAGGCAGTAGGGTGACAGTAGATGAATCATCATGTGATGTGAAGGTAAAGGGCTGGAAAATGCTGTGCTGTGACCTGGAACACTCCTATTGATGATCTGTGCGCCGCATATTTATTTATAACTAGCTTTTGCTCGCGACTAGCTTCGTCCGCGTAATCTTCCACAACCTATATCATTCCTTCGAGGGATGGTTTTCGGGATAAAAAGTATCCTATATGTTAATCCAGACTTTAAACTTGTTGTATATCAAGTATCATCATAATCCGTTAAGCCGTTTTTGCGTGATTGAGTAATAAACATCCAAAGATCTAACCTTTCGCATTTATAATATCAGTAGGATTAGTATTAGTAGGATGAAGTTGTGAATCTTTGTAAGAATTAGGATAATTCTTAGGAATTGAAACTCCAAAAACGAAAACTCGAAGATAAAATTGAGTTGCTTTAGAGTCTGGCAAATGAAAGATTAGAATGCATGAGAAATGGCGGCAAATTCAAAAATTCAGAGTGTGGTATCACTGACGTCAAATGCGAAAAGTTTTAATACATATATTTAAATTTTGAAACGATTTCATAAATTTACCTGTACATAGTACAATACAAACTAATGTTATAAACTATCTGTGCCCTGCGACTTCTTCCGCATGACACATGTGAACTTGACCGATTCATGAGTTAAAAAGTACCCTAAATCATCGAAATATAACAAGTATGGAAGCATAACTATCGCTCAAAACTGGTGCCACAAAATCTAGTGCCGAAGGCGGAGCTTATGATCTCAGTGACGTTTCAGTGCCGGATCGCAAATATCGCAATTCAGTCGGCTATCCGACGTTGAGTTGAAAAGTTGTCATTGTGTCAAAAAAAAAACTTTTAATGGTTTCAGTCATTGGCTCTCAATATGTAACTGTCGATTAGCACCTTTATTTAGAGCAGGAGCCACACAAATGGCAATCAGGGACATATTTGTTTTTATTATTTAGTTATTCCAATTACATAGTAATAATCCCATACTTTGGAGTGATGGTTGATATTATGAGATATGTGCTTCGGAAAAAGTAGAGCGGAATATAAGTATTTCTGTGTACGCTGACAACGTTTTGAAGAAAAGCAGAACTAAAAATTGGTGTTCTAAAACGAAGTTTTTACAGGAAAAAACGTCGACGAATAAAATAGTCATAAATTTGTTCAATCACCTACAGTATCCTCGCATCACCTCGCCACTCCTTGCTGATGAGAAAGAAAATTATAGGTAGCGGTCAAATCATTTCGGAGAAATGTGTTTACATTTGTCCGAAATTATTTTCCATTTCTATATACCTTCTACACGTTCTGTCATGAGAATAAGAATGAAAATATATTCACAACTATTCTGGTAATGTGTTTTGATTGAAAATTGGCCAACCATGACTTACGGGCCTAAATGGAGTTTAATACTCGTATTTTATTAGTATATTAATATACTCGATTTTTCGTTGCGGTTAAAATCAAACAGCAGAGACCAGTCTTATCTTTAGTGATAGTATGCGAAGCCTATTATTTCAAGAACTGGTAGACCTAAAGTGATCGTATACCGTGAAACCTAATAAAAATAGAGAGGCTCAGATTGGAATAATTCGTCATTTACTTAGTAGTAAGGAACAAATTCGTTGGACATGAACACGATCATTTGACTGATTGCGTTCCCCTGTATTCGGGGCAATAGAGGTTCCATCTTTATGATGTAGCTTAAGGAAAGAGTGTTCAACTGATTTCATTATTATTCGTTATATAACTATTAATATTAACTTAACAATAAATATATATTCAAAAGACTATCACATGATTGTATCATACTGTATTACACCATCCACGTCAAAGGTAGGAGTTTTTTAATTATGTTCTAGTAGACCGAATTTGACAAATAACTGACAAATAAAAATTATGTGTCAAATGTATTCTAACCAGTCACAGCAAGTGAAACTTTTCTTATTGGTGAAATGGCATAAAACCTTTGTGAAAATGAGGTCTGCTTAAACTGATCTGAATATTCAAGTCAATGAAACATAAGATTTTACATTTTAGTTTCAACAACCTGGAAAATGGGTCATTTTTCTATGTCAGTTTTATATAACATTACCCATCTATACTTATTAATAATAAAAGATAACTTTGCAAGTTTATTTTCACTGTATGACATTAATTTTATTATAATTGTAAACTCGAAATTATTATTCTTTCTTAAACTGTAAATAAATATTTTGACATGAAAAATGTATTATTCAGACTTTCTTAAATTGTAAATAATTGTAATTATTGTTTGACATGTAAAAGTGCCCTTGAACCCTATTTGCAGAATAAATGCTTGATTTTGATTTGATTTTTTGATTATATTTCGATGCCCTAAATGTTGACCTGTGTTATAATCGACCACCGTATCAAACATGTCAAATAAAAATATTTTAAGTTAACCTGACATAAGTCCGCGCGTAATTTTATTATACTCATGTTTGATAATGAGTAGCGTCGAGTAAATTTATAGGATAAAAATTAGTATCAAAAAGGATATTTCATAGCATAATGACGTTTGACAATTCAGGTTATGTTGTCATATAAAACGTTCCGTAAAAAACACATTCTCATCTTTCATTTGCCAAACTTTACTGTTAGCATATTTGTGCAAGTTTCTTCAGATTCTTTAATTTACTCTAGAAATGAATTCAATTCCGTCACCTGTGGATTGCGATGCTATGGCAGCATGCCAATGAAGTTTTGGGTCTGAGGGTCTAGCCGTCTACGTAAATGTACTATTGGATTGCAAGCAAATTAGCATTTTGTTGCCCGTACTCGTTCTGACGCGTTAATTTACCACGCGTGAGAGCCGCGGGCAAAATATAAATAAACTTGATTTCTTACTAATATGTTGGGTCAGAATAGATCCGCTGGCTCGTCTCAGCGAGAGCAATTACGGGGCAAACTGGCCCGGAAAATTGTGCTCCACCGACACATTAATAATTAGCACAGGCAACACTTTTGCTGCGAGTAGGTACCAAATTATGGCAGGTGAGAGTTGAAATAATATTAGACAAACCTGCAAAAGGGACCTTAATTAAAAACGATGCGTAGAAGCGCTTAAGTATAAGAAATGTACATTAAACAGCCATTAAGTTAATTGTATTGTGTTATTCATTGTAATATGTAATAAATATGTATATAAATTAGATTCAAGAGCCGATATTTCGATAAAAATTCGGGAACAGCCTTCGTAAACCTTATTTATGTCATTGTAACCAATTACCATCACCAGAAGTGCCAGGATTTATTTTCAATGGGTCAATAATGCGTATACGCATTGTAATCCAGTTGATATATTATAACAAGGTGGGAGTAGCTAGAAAGTGTTCAGACTTCAGAACGTAATGGAATCTTACGGGGTTATTATGTGGGGGTACCTGTGGGGGGTACACTAGGAAGACTATTCCTGTTTTCCACCTCGAGGACCCTGGGCTAACTAGAGGAGGGAACGACGACAATATGTCTGACGTTTTTCGGACTTTCGCTTATATCTCTTAAATTAAGGACACACGTTGTGACAAAAACATACTTCCAGCATGTAATATTTTTAATAATATTTCAAATAAATACTTTATTAATGGTATAAGTGTTAAGGAAGCAATTATAGTACGTTGAATAAGCTTTCAAACGACACCTCACACGTACTGGTTGGTAACATAGAACCCGAGATTTGGACAAAAATCGGCCGACATCGTTATGACGTCACAGCTATGGCTGTCGCCCCCCTCCATTCCTTTAAAAACCGGTAAATTCGTATTTTGAGGACAAAGATGAACACATGCATACCAATTTTAGGTGTATAGAAGCTGTGTCGACGAAAATCGTGAAGGAGACGACTTTTTGTAAATTTGCCTCCATGCTATATGTAACTTTGATCGTCTGAATCTCCGTTAACAGAAGACCTGAAAATAAGGTTCAGCAACGAACTTTTAGGAAATTTAATGCTCTTTAACTTTGTCATACAAAGTAGAACCAAAATGTGCTTGGTTAACAACTGGATTACTGGGTGACTGGATTATACTCGTAGTTGTATTGGCTGATGCGTTATAGCTGGCGTTACTATTACGTAGCCGCGATTAGAATAGGACTAGAGGTGACAGTTTTTACATATAGTTACGTGAAATTGTATATGAAATGAGAGCTATCCTAATGATAAACTAAATCCCTGTCTTGTTATTGGTACATAATATTTAATTGAGTTATCGCTTGTTAGTGATAAGACCGCCTGTTGTCTACCCTTGTTTGTGTGCGATTTAATTTCTGTTTTGCTTTAGTGTACTTCATTTAGTGAGCAATAAAGAATATTGTATTGCATTGTATTGTATATGCTAGAGTGCGACACACTGACATGAATATTCCATTTGAATTGAATTAAATTTTCAGTTGCAAAACGGAGGCCTAAGTTTCAAACTTCTTGATTTCGAGCCTAATGGGCTTCGTTAAAAAATGACGAAGACGAGGAATTATGAAAACACTTGGAATTTTCCCGTAACAGGCTTTTAAAAGTTTATGAAGTTGTTATGTTTACACACCTAGTTCGAAGAGGTGAGACTTTCACTTTCCGACTTTATACTTGTACTCAAAAAGTTTCTGAGATCTTAATCCATGTTTTTGTTTTTATCCAATTCATGTCTGTGAAACGAGTTTGTAGAGGAGTTCTCGGAGGTAAAGGAAATATAATAGTAGATTGTATTACAAGGGAGCAAAATGCAATATTTCATCAAGGGCTAGCGTATTGAGTCCCGAACGAAGCGAAGGATTCCAGAAAATGGAATATGGAACTGAGTGTAGTAAGGTGCCACGTCCAAGTTAGAAATAATTTTGCTGCCGTGTAATACACTCTTCTTTTCACTTCTCCTATGAGAAAAAACATTCCTGCTAATATGTAAGTAACAGAAGAACACTTGATTAACGGTCAAACCATTTATTTAAGAAAAACCAAAATTTACATGAAATAAACATAAAATTAAAAATTTGCTCGATTAAGCCGTCATCTCCCGTAACCCGTATACCTACATCGAATAGGAGAAGTAAATATGGGCTCAATGTATCTGTAATATATTTGAGTTAGTTCTAGAAGTATATCTATAGATAAAGAATATCGAATCAACTTATTACAAACATAAATTACACGGCGAAGGCTATTTTATTTAACTTTTAAAAGCCGGCTAAGACTCCAGAGTTGCTAATTTATCTGTGAATTCACCTGTTCACAAGTTTCACAACTAGGAAACTTATGAAAATCATGGCATAGAAACGACATATTGCTTGTTGTTACTGGTTGGATAATTCGAAATTCGGGATTCAGAATCCTGTTGTGTTTATTAATGTTTGATTAAAATATCTCAAAGGCCATATAAACAATTGGATTTTCAGTTCTTGCCTATTTCTATACAAATAGGTATATTAAATGGTGACTAAGCGTTAATTCAGTTATTTTTTGGTCTGTGATGCAAGTGGTTTAGTCATAATATGTATGTATTTAAATACTCCTTTGTACACAAGACAATGGTAAAAAAATACAGACAAAACAAATAATAATAAACAACAATAAACCGATAATAAATATTCTTTCCTGATCTCCGTAGAGCATAATGCAAAGAAAACCTTGTTTATTCTTACACTTCCTTAATTTTACACTCAGTTACAGCAGAATATAGTATTTAAAAACGCTAATATAATAATAAACAGCTTTTATTTTCATAAAGTTTGCTGCAAAAACGTTCTTACCTCGTTATAGTGAAACTGTCCATAAGTAGGCGGCGCAGCAGAAGTAACATTAAATTATCACGACACAGAAGCCACACCAAGTTATCTGCATGCAAAATTCGATGCGACATAATACAGTTCCGTAACTCGAGTCAACAACTTCATTCAATAGGTAACTAAATAGGTACTGAAAGGGTGTTCATAAATTATATACATGCAAGAGCAATGAAACCGGGTTGAATGTTTGGTAATTCGATAAAAAGTGTACCTTTTTATTTGATTTTGACCGTAGAAATAATATATTACCCACATAATAGTTAAATGAATTTTCTATTGGTAAGTTGTTGTAGCTGGGTTAAAAGTCGCTGTTCCGACACTATCTATGGTGGAATAGTAGATTGTATTAAAAGGGAGCAAAATGTAAAAAAAAAGTTAAAAAATTGTTCGATTAAGATACATAGTATACCTAAATCGCTTATTGTGATGTTTAAAGATGAATTGTGATGAATTGAACCATGCGCGGGGGGAGCCGCCAGCGCGGGGGCGCCCGGCCGCGCGCGCCACCTGCCTGCGACCAGGCACACGGAGCAAAAACGTTATGGTTGAATGAATTTATTGAAAGAACAATGAATATAAAAAAACAAGAACATACTAAACTAAAGATAAAAACCTACTTACAAATAAAAAATGGGCTCTAATTCAGAGCCCAGCGGTAGGGTGCCCACAAGACTGGCGGCATTGCCACGCTGCACAACAAGACCGATGCGCTGAGCAAGGTACGCGCCAGCCTTTTGGTCACCCGTCGCGTCAACAAGGCGTTTCGCCAACTCCTTATAGGTACTGTGAGCACCAGGTCCCCACGGTCCTTGTGTTTCCACCCCAAACGGCACAAACATGTAGGCACTGTCAATGTGTTGAGGTGATCAGCTGCATCGGTAGCAGCCCCAGCCCTGACCGAGGTTCCTGGGAGATGGGACGGTGCTACGGTATCCACACAAGTGGCATCCCAGACAAGCGGCCGTCCCAACTTCCAGGGGACCAGAGTCATGCCATCTGCTGTCGTCTCGAGCCAGGCCGGTTGGCTCTAGGACCGCCGGAGTACCGGCACTGGTAAGGGCTCAGCGCAGAATGACATTGATTGACACGTGCCGACCAGCACTCCTGCTACAGGAGAGGCCGTGAAGACCTGTCTTATTTACACTGGCACCGCGAATGAGGGATCAAAGATGTACTTTTATTCCCTCATTTGAGGGCAACAATGACTCTATTCCTCATAGAAAATGTGAAAAGCAGTATGTGACACTGTAAAGATATTTCATGTTTTTAGCAGCGGGTCTCATATATAGACGGTGTGAAAAGCAGTATGTGTCACACGGTAGCGAAATTATTTCCGTCTTGGCGTAAATACTTGAATCCCTCGCTACGCTCAAGATTCTATTTTAGAATCCCTCGCTACGATTCTAGTGTAGAATCAATCAATCAATCATTTATTTCTAAGAATATGGTGCAATATTGTAGGTTAGTAAATGGGTTAGTTCAGCATATTCTGCCAACATCGGCGTAGAAATATTGGATAGAATGGTACCTATATTTAGTAATTAGTAATGGGTTATTATTAATTAAAATTTGGGTGTACATGTCAAATGAAAATAATAAGAATAGTATAATCACAACTAATGCAATATCTAAGTTCTAGGTATATAAATAAACAATTTTATATTGCTCTAGAAAACATATAACACTATAAAAACATTTATCTAAAAACCAGCCATTTAACTTAGATTTAAACAAATTACCATCCAACATCCTTAATTCGTCGGGTAGACGGTTGTGAATGGCAATACACATATGAAATGCATTCCGCTTGTAAATATCTTTGTGACATTGCGGGTTCAGTAACAGGTTTTTCCCTTTAAGTCTAGTCTGCCTTTGCGAATTTTCCCCACGTTTATTAAAGTAACCTTCGTATTTTTTTACAAATACGCATACTTCTCTGAGGTATAAACAGGGCAAAGGCAGAATGCGCAATTTCTTAAATAGTGGAACACAGTTATCATCTAACCATGCATTGCTAATGACCCGGATGCACTTCTTCTGAATCCTAAAAACTCTATCTACGTCTACCGAATTGCCCCACAGAATCAAGCTATACAGTAACACCGAAGAAACATACCCGTGGTAGGCTGTAAGCGCAGCTTCCGGCGAGACTGTATCCCGCAGTCGTTTCAGGGCAAAAACAAAGCGGTTGAGGCTCGTACAGACTTGATCTATGTGATGCTTCCAATTCAGATGTTTGTCAATTACAATGCCCAAAAACTTAAACGTGTCAACTTTCTCGACGTTTTCATTGTTGTAATTTATATCTAATGGCATGTCAGTCGAATTATATGAAAGAAATTGCATACATTTAGTTTTATTTACATTAATCTGTAGATCATTATTATTCATCCAATTGGTAACGTGCATTAATAAATTATTCAAGTCCCGTTCGTAAGTCAAACTATTGTTACATCTTAGCAAAAGCGTCGTGTCATCGGCAAACATAATAGTTCTACAAAAGACAGCATTAGGCGAATCATTTATGTATATGCTGAAAAGCAATGGTTCGAGAATACTCCCCTGAGGAACCCCTGTATTTGTTAATTTAAACTGAGATCTGTACGTTTTTTTGACAAGAACCCCATTTACCTCCGATATTCTACTAATTTCCGTGCACTGTCTTCTATCTTCTAGATAGCTCCTGATCCAGTCCAGCATCCTTCCTCTCACTCCATATATTTCGAGCTTGTGAAGAAGTTTAGAATGATTAACGAAATCAAAAGCTTTGGTCATATCTAAGAAGATAGACATTATTGGGGTTTTATCTTTTAAGCTCTCAGTAACATACTTGATAAAGTCAAAACAGGCCAGCGCAAATCTTTCGCTTCACTTAGAATTCAATATACCGCCCTCGCCGTAAGTATATCATTTTGTTCCCTTGAGACACAATCTACTATTTGCTCAGCAGGGCAAAAATGAAGCAATTTAAAAAAATATATAAAAATGTTAAACGGGATAGAAAAGCCATTTTTTCTGCTGCTAGGTGCTGCAGCGCGTGTTTTTATTTCCGAATCCTTAGAATATCATTTACTATTACTTTATTTCTCAGTTGTTTTCCTCATAGTTGAAATGAAAATTAGAGTGTTTAACTCGGGTGAAGACCCTTGAACTACCGGGATGTGGGTGACTTTCAATCCTTGGTAAACAATCTACCTACTATTCTAGCATTAGAACGTGGAAATGTTTTTTGTGCAAGGTATTTGTTATTACCTACAGCCGGCATTGACACTTTGCAACTTTCACTCCAATCTTATCTCAGTATTAAAATTAAGATACATCACTAGCAATATTAATATTACGCTTTATTAAAACATGTTTTCTGCCTCGTTACAAACTACAAGTAGCTCCTACTTATTGACGTGGAGCGATTCGACGTAGAACTTGCACAAAGGCCTTTGAAGCAGTTGGCATACTTTGCGGAATGAGTTGAAGGTCTATCTGACTCAATGTATCAGTACGAATATGATATTAATATTACATTTATCGTAGGTGCTTGTTTACAAGGTCCCTAAACCGAACGTGTCAGAAAGAGTGTATTACGTAAATATTTAACTTGGGCAGTAAAAAAATACCAGTACGCCAAGTCACATAGACCTTTAGTGACTGTTTTTTCTTATGAACAGATTTTCAACTTGACTTGCTCATAAATGTTAGACTGTTTAGGCAGTTTTAATAATGTTTTCCGTTATCAGTAGGTCACAAAGCAATTAACGGTAAATAGTTGATGATGCGGTACTTACGAGTACTTACTTTATACCCATTATGTGTACTGGGTGCCAATGATTACAATAATTTGCATCCCGGTGAATAAGTAATTAATCCTGAAGTGGTAATATTTGTAGTTAGGAACTATTCATTTTTAGAGCAAACACATTAAACATTTGGGTCGGTTGGATTATTAAAACCATATTAGTTAACTGATTTCGGAGTCGGGCGTGTTGGTAAATAATACTTTATAAGTAATTTATGAATTGGCTTGTCTTCGTATTGATTGATTCACCATCTCGTATCAAGGGTGGATTTATTTTAATTCTAATTATTATTCATTAAGATAAAAGGAAAGTCGTGCCAAAGAGCAAATGAGTTGACAACATATTTCAGAATTTATTGGAACCTGTGTTGAGTTACTATTCTGCAATTCATTGCAAAATACAATAAAAGCAAAAACACATTACTCTCCATGCGTCGCACAGTCGAGTAAAATCGGGTACGCTTTGTATGAAACTTTACTTTGCACTCATTTAAATATAGGCGCGCTGTAAAGAAGCGGTACTGACTCGTAGAACAGCTTACTAACATAATATTGTACCGCCATCATGCCGCCATGTCAGGAAGCCCGAGCCCGCTAGATGGCCGCTCTGCCGTCCTGCTTAGTTGCATGTTACATAGGCCACGAACGTAGCGCTACGAAATTGTCGTTCGTGTCGTCGGTAAGGTGTTCCGTCTAAACAGATTAATATTTAATTAAACCAATTTCCTCGAAAGGTCTGTCTAGTTATCCTGCACATAATCATTTTCAATACTCGGGAGTCGAGTCGGGAGATTCGTCGCTTCCCTGTCGCCTCGAACCGTAGACAGCTACGAAACTACGTAGCGCATTTAAACCCGACTCGTAGCAGTGTAGCGTAAAGTACAATATCCCATTCTCTTGCTAAGGTCAAATTCTGACAAATACCTACATACAAAAGTAAAAATTTCGTTTCCATTGGTAGGGGCTAATATTGAAAAACGTAGCTAGTCATGAATGTGAGCATTATAATCGTGACAAAGCGAACTCGGAATCTATTATTCATAGTAATAACCTCTACATGGCGTGAATTCAATGCCGTAAACAACAGCCGAAGCCGTTTTCAGAAATATCCCAAGGTTCCTGGCGAATTTTGGCGAAATCACGCCTCCTCGGCAGCATCGACAAGCAAATATCGTTGATTAGGGCACAACCCTCTTCTTTTGTCACTGGGGATAACCTACCTCAGGTTTTTTTCTTATCTGGGAAAATATCTACATGAAACGAAAGTCAATTTCTATTCCATAACCCAAAGGGACCGCAACGACTTATCGTTCGCAATACTTTCTTGTAAGATATAGCTGACGATATAGCTAGTTGAATGTTTCAAATAGTGGTTTCATGGGACTTTTCAGATTCTAATAGAATTGTAAAGACTAGCAGAGTTGCAAAAATATTAAAACGCTGTAGGTTTTATACATAGTTCAAAATTATCTACCATCCCATTGGTAACTTAATATTTCAACCTACACAGATATAGCCCTGAAGCTCAGTTTTGGTTTTATGCCTGGAAGAAACACGAAAGTAGATACAAAATTGGATCAAAATCTCTTTATAAAACAAATCGGAGGTCTACCTAATTGGTTTACCGTTTTATTACTCTGGGAATCACAGAGGTCAGTTCAGACAAAGCTGAGCCAGTTTCAATTAAACTTATTTACATTTTGCAATGGCATTCAAGCTCTGGAATTTGTTCGACACGCGTTGACAATGCTATATCGCTAACGAGTTGTCTTTGTATTCACATGATAATATTAAGCCTTACCAGTCTCAGAGGAATAAATGCGTATTTTTTCGGATGAGCTTTACGAACAAATGAACTGTCACATAACATACTTTACGAAATCGACCCACAGGTTTTTGTATGTGCTACCGTAAAATTGCTAAAACCGTTAGATTATAACCTAACCTAACTAACGAGATTGTAAACTGTTGAAAAATTATGATCCGAAAATTGTTTAGTACTTTCCTTCAGCAAGTCGATGCGTCGCGCAGCGGGGCTTCTATTTCCGCTCTGAAGAACCTAGATAACAGACTAACCTGGATCTGATGGTGACATATACCACAGAATAAGTAATACAGTATATACACCATTATATAGTACAATATATACACCAATTTGATTGTTAATTGCCCACTGACAATGACAATTCGCCTACATCGCTGGGTGTGCCGATATAAATCTCAACAATAACTATCTTCACATAATTCTGCTTCGACAATGTATTGTCCACATTAGAACATCGTAAGCTATATTCAGTGGCGCGTTTCTAATAAAAGGAATGCAATAACAAATCCAATGCGTATTAGTTTGCGTGACTAACTTGCCGGAAATCTATTTCCTGGTGTATCAACAGGACCAGAACACTCGCAGTACGCTCCAGTAACTTTCAAAGAGGTAGGTATTGTTACTGATATTGTTAGAAGTTTTGTAAAATTTATTGTTGGTGTGTGAGCGAGAGAAATGATTATATGCTTGTATATACCTACTGAAATGTACCTACCTAACTGATATTTATTTCATTGCCCAATGGGGGCGAGCAAGCAAAAAAAGTGGATCAATGCCTCATTGTATTTGAGCGTAGCTGACTAGGTTCTAGTAGTTATGAGTATGAGTATACCGCGACTCTATTAATAAATGCGAACCATTTAAATATATATTTGAGAACGCGCGACTGCAATCGAATAATCAACAAAGTCATGTTTCATAACTTATTTGCATTTTACAATCGCAACCAGCTATTTGGCATGGTATACTGAATTGGAATCAGAATTTGGCAGTTGTTGCGCGCCTTTTCTGACAAGTTGAGCAAGGTACGTATGAAAGTGAGCTGACGCAGCTAATAGCAGACCGATTTTAATTTATTATAGATTTATTAAATAGAATGTCTGAGTGCGATGGGAGCTGGCGGATAAACAATAGATGGTAGTTGGAGGAAACGGGATTAGTTTTCGTGCGTTGGTCGCATAACTATTTGTATTCCATTTCGCTTCGCTGTGAAATTATGTCAGTACTCTATTATTTAAAATGTCTTCGAAATCACTCATCGCCACTTAAAGTGTTTAAACGTGATTATGAAATACAGAGAAAACACTAAAGCATGCCTTAATGTGAAGTATTTAGATGTGTTGAATAGTGCCATGACATGCTCGTTCAGAAATTAGAAAAATAGTTAATACTTTCAAAATCTATTTATTCTTAAATACAGGGTAATCTTTATAGGCATCATCGAAGTTTTTAATTAACGTCACATTAAAGAGATATTCATCGATCAAGTTCTCGAATTTCATTGCATTTTTTGAGAAAAGCGCTATACAAGCTCGGCGCAAACAGGGCAATCTCCTATTTCTCGGCCTCTGTGGTAATAATACTATTTCACACCACCTGCTCGACAATACTTAATTATATGTATGTCTTGCAAACCTTATCTAAAGCAAATCATTAGGTATAGCCCTTATTTCATTATAACCCGCCGAGTAATAATGTGATTTCACTTTTCATAGAACTATTATATCCCTAAAGTCTAAAAGTGTTAAAGTAAAAAGTTCTTTCAAACATATTGGAAAACAAAGGAATGAGAAGCCACTTCTTATTAACTTTCCCCCATTTAATATCTCATTAAATATTCATCCCAAGGAAAAAGTGTATAGAATCTTTTTTGTACATAATTTTGAACGCTCCATATTACCTACTGATCACTTATGTTATGTCTCACATAAGTGATCAGTAGGTAATATGGAGTAAGTGATCAGTAGGTAATATGGAGCGTTTTTAATGCTCGTTAGCTATGCTGTACTTTGCCTCTCATTTTCGTCTTTTGTGTTGCTCTAATTGTAGTTGGTCCCATACAAACATTTGATCATCTCTACAAACTGGTTCGAATGGAATGTTTTTTTCGTCATCATGCCTATTGTAAAAGAATGCATTGTAATGTAGACTACATTACCACGAAATAATTTAACGCAAAGTAGCTAAGCGGCTAAGTATAGTCCTAACAAGTCATATCTCGATCTCCTCAGGCGTCGTCCTAAATCGGCAAATTAACCCCAGTTAACTTTAAACATTATTCTGCTTCACGTTTCATCCTCAGCGGCTTTATTTGCCTTTAAAAACCAACAAAACTTTTATATTTCGGGGCCGGCTGGTTATAACTGGCAGATTAAGCGCAATAACGTCCAGCCGTTTTTGAGATTAAGAGGAACGAAACATCCATCAATCCATACATCGGCAAACAAACTTTCCCCTTTTATAATATTATTAGAATTAGGATGAACGCTATTCCATTATTGTCAATCTTGGTTTATATCCCTGTAAATCCCTGTAAATGTATATGTCTAATATTCAGTCCATATCCATTCACTGTTGAAAACAGGCATCTTCTAAATTACGTCACTCCCCGGTGACGCCTTGTGGTCTTGTGCCAAACTCAGTCTTCACTTAGGTATTTGCCTTCGGCAGTTATCATCGGTCTACAGAGCTGATGGTCGTTAAACGTTTCATGACCTTAGCCACAATTCAGTAACCCATTTTGTCCACCAAGAGAACTTACTGTATCACCCTCTCTCATTGTACATTTTTCCTCCTCACCCTTTTAAAAGCGGAGCGCTCGTGGCCCAGCGGCGCCCGCGTACTGCGCGCGGTATGCGAGGTTAAGCAATGTCGGCCAAGGTCAGTTTTTGGATGGATGACCGCTTTGAGAGGTTGTTAACTGAGGGCTCCCGAGCTTTGGAAGGCACGTTAATCCGTTGATCCCGGCTGCTGTCTATGAAAGCAGTCGTTACGCTAGGTTAGAGGCCTTCGAGCAGCTTGAGAACTTCTAACAGTCAAGTTACCCCTCACTGGACAAAGAGGGTCGAAGTTGCACCTCGTCTATAGGGAGTACCCACCGTCTACCCTACACGTGACCCTGAACGTCGACGAAGATTTCACGGTTCGAAATATAATAGCCATAGGTTAGTTTAGTTAGCTTTAGTATGCAGACAGAACACGGCGCGGCGATGTTTTACGCCCACTTAAATAAATCTCGTATCTTTTTTTTTCACTCGAATACTATTTACTCGTAGCATCAAAAACAACAACGCTCTTGCATAAGTTAGTTAGCATCCATCAATCTTGTAGAAGAATTTACGCTGAAGTTACTGTTTGGATTTATATCTTAAGTTTTCAACATTATGATGGGTAGTGGAAAGTTATCACGTAGGTAACTTGTTTTTATCAGATTAACTACCCGTGAGAATAAAATATAATACGGAGCATAAAATATAGGTTCATTCAACTGGTGAATATAAATAACAAGCCAACAACCGCTTCAACTATCCTTGAAACTGAATTTCGTATACAGGAGTTTAATATACGCCTACGTTTTGAGTTATCGAATAACGGCTAATTTTAGTACACGATTGCCCAAATATAAGAGGGTTTTGTGTGATAATGTTTTCAGGGTTCATATATGTACAGTCAAGGGCACCCACATGTATATTTTTTTTCACCTTATCCTTTTGAAACAAGGTTCAAAAATGTATACATATGTATGCCCTTGACTGTGTGTATATGAGATTCTTTGTTGCTCTAGAACTTATCAACGCCTTAACCGATTTAGATGTGTGAGTGTGAGTATCGTTGGAATCTTTACGTCATCCCGAGCCACATAGGATACGCGACGTTGCAATAAAAACAATATGGCGGGCTATGTAACCATTTTGTGTGAAATTTTTTATCAATTGGGGTATCAAAATTAAGCATTCAAAAGACTATTCCAAAAACATAGTATATTGTATGTATTTAAAACATGATTTTACGGCATGCCATACTTTAGAATAAAAATCAAAAATTGCGGAATAATATAATAATTAAAAAATTAAAGACACGACTACACTGGATAAAAGCTAATTAAAAGATTAAAACAAGTTTCGAAAGAAAGAACTTAAGGAAATCTATTTTGTTTGCAGTCGGGGGACCTACTACATATGTACAATACCAAAATATTAGGTCCCCCGACTGCGAACAAAACAGATTTCCTTAAGTTCTTTATTATGAAACTTGATTTTATCTTGTCAGTTAACTTTCCAGTGCAGTCGTGTTTTTAATTTCACTAAGATGAATTATGTGGGGACTATCTCGTTACGCTTACGCAACGACACGTTAAGATCCGTTTCGCGTAAAGCTGGATTTCCATAATCAAAGAATTTTGTCGTGCGCAGTACAAAATACCCTAAGATATCCTAATAATATTATAAACGTGAAAGTTTGTGCCGATGTGTGGATGGATGGATGTACGTCCCTCTTAATCTCAAAAACAACTGGTCTGATTTGGCTGATATTTGGAATGGAGGTAGTTTATACCCTGGATTAACACATTTTTAGCTGCAGGTAAAATCGCAGGGCGCTGCTAGTATATTTATATAGCAAAAATAATTGATTTTTAGTGTTCCGTAGTAAACAAGGAACCCTTATAGTTTCGTTACGTAAGTCCGCAGCTTAGATCAGTAACGGTTAGTACTAGAAAGCTGTTATTTGGCATGAACCAAATTACAGCTTTCTAGTACTCTTTCAGCCAACAAAACGGTACAATAAATTCTTGAACAAACATTTTTTTTACGGGGATCTTCCCTAAAAGTAAATTGAGAATGCATTTTTTTCTTCCAGACGCCATCGTGTAGGTAGGGTATCGTTGGATAGCTCGTTTAAAAATATTGTGGGATTTCTAAAACATTTTTTTGTTTCAGAAATCCGTTGGCGTGAAATTTTTGTGATACTCAAGTGTCCCCCCTTACTTTCAGCTTAACTGGGCATGTAAAAAAATGGTAGTAGTATATATAATGAATTTAAAAGGACAACTTTCAAAACGAAGTGGACATTGCTAATTAAGGCCTAGTTATCGATTAATAGCCGAACTTAACAAATGTACTTAGAACGGCAAACCTTTGTACAATTTCCATTGATTACATAGACAATGTAATAAGTTGTGTCAAAGACATAGTAAATATAAGTTTGCGAAGTTTGAAGTCAGCATAATGTAACGGGTGGACAACTACGCAACCCTATATTGCGCATGCCGATTGTTTTATGAATTGTGTTGCTAGAAATATGAAATCTAATTTTATGTATGTACCATGTATTTCATACATATTATAATTCAACAATAAGTAATGAGAAAATCCTTGTGTTATTAGGGCCAATAATTTCCTCACATGATAGTGTTAGTCAGATAAATGCTAGCTCTGACCTTTTCTTTCATATGACATTAGAAAGTGACAGAGATAATTTTAACTGACCGATAATTTTATCTGGCGATTGAAAAATCGACCCGTAATAAGATTTATTTGATAAATATGGTATCAATGAGACGATTTACAAATTATCTAAAAATTGTGGCTGCAGCTCTCAAAAATTATATACATTTGAGAATAAATATTTAAACAACTGGGTTTTCATATAACATCATAAAGTTTAAAGGCCTCGGACTTGAGACTCCGCGTGTTTTACAGAAGTAGGTTTCTGTTTGGCTGTACTGTAAATCGGGTAAGTTTAGTTAATTAAACTATTCAGAGCAACTCAATACCATAATTATAAACTTTTTTATCACGAATATTTAAAATTCTCAAACCGCTAACGAAAATAACAACTATACAAGTCTCAAACTCTCACTACGGTCAGTGTAAATTATTGTCAGATATCGGTTTTTTTAAATTGCGGATCTGGATTTTTGGTCGGATTCTTGTTAGGAGTATGACGTTATAATTTACTTACGCCCTTTTGGAATGATCTATTTTTCAAAATGCTTTTTTGTATGAAAAATGCAGTTTTCGTGAAAAAGAAAAAACACGGGTTCCTTAAGATTTCACCTATTTTCTAACTAGTTCATAAAATTAAGTAATTGAAAATATGAAATCTTGTCAATTAATATATAGGTGGAATTAAATATTCAACATAGTTACATAACTTTAAAAAATAGGCCGGATTCTTCCAAATAGGAACAATAACATAATCTAAAGTCGTCAAAATTGTATGAATAAATATGGAAATAAACTATGTTCTGGTTTGATCAAACTGAAACTAATGATGACCACATGAGCACATTTACGGGAAATCTATATAAGTATATTATATTGATATATTCTTACCTCGACGATATAACTTTTTTATAGGTTCAGCTCCAATCTTGACCATAAAATCGCCCACTTGTCAACGCCGATTCAGAAACAGAACTTTTACATTGTTCTATAAATACTTATTTCGCCACCAGAATCAATCTGCCACCTGTAAATCACCCCGAGATTGACTCGGTTTACCTGCGTTTGGCTCCATGCCAGCGCACAAAGCGTACCGCTGGGAATGTAATATCGTAAGCAACTCGGAACTGTGCTCACGTGCGACGTTCTTCCCCAATAAGACTGGAGTTCGTAATACAATTTCATCATACCGCTATTTACCTCCAACCGTATAATCGTAAACATTTTGTTCTATTCCGCTTTACGACACACAGGAATCGATTGGGACTACTTCAAAATTTAATCTTTCTTCAACACTTTACTTATTTAATGTTGGATAGAGCTGAATGAACTCTCGGCCTGTAAATCTCTCTCAAGATCTTTTCATCTTGAGCTCGCGCCGGGCCACAAATTTCATTGAACATTTTCATCACGCTGCTTGATTTAGACCTTCATAATTCATGTAGCACTCATCGCGAAAAGCCTTTCGTTTCAATTAGGGGTCACAAAACCGCTAGTATTTTTGAAAACCGGTTTTTCGGTTTTTGTACATTACAAAACCGGGTTTTCCGGTTTTTCGGTGATTTTTCGGTTTTACATATAAAAAGTGAAAAAAACTGCATTTTATGAATTTCAACTTTAATATTCAGTCATTTAACAATGGATATAAAACCTTTTCTATATCTTATAATTATTAGGAACAAAAATTCAAAACAAAATAACTAAAATAATATATCCTCCATGCACTTCTGGAGCCTGCCACAAGTATCAGAAGTGAATGTCATGAACGACACTACACAGCTCATTCGGTCAGAAGTGTCAGAACGGAACGGAACGAGTGAGTGAAGTGAGTGATATTTTCTAGGATTACAGATTAGGCAAGTAACACTCCGAATACTCCGATCATGGTTGCCATTTTGATGTGATTGTGTTGCAATAGTTAAAAAATATCTCGTTTGGTATGTTTATTTTAAACCCGCACACACTTTGTTTTAAAATGATCTTTTGTCATGTTAATTAACTTACAGATATTGTTCTTTATTTTTATTTACCGTGTATTCATTTGGTGTATGTTACATGCTGTGGTTTCACTGAAATGATTCCAAGTTTCCAACGAGGACCAGAGATGGCAGAGATGTTGTATTGAAAAACAAACTATACTTAGGGTAGGGCAATTAGCTAATTTTTATTAATTCAATTATATGTTCTATATTTACTGATAAACTAAAAAGTAGAAATTACAAATAGAAGAAGAAGTTATAAGTAGTAATAAACTGATAATCAAAGTAATACTTACAACTATCAAGTATTTAAGTGTAAAACCGAAAAACTCGAAAAACCGGTTTGTTCAAATTTGAAAGCCGGTTTTCTCAATCGACGAAAAACCCGGTTTTTCCGGTTTTTTCGGTTTCGGTGAAACCGGTTTTGTGACCCCTAGTTTCAATGCTCGTAAATACTTCCATTAAGGAGTTGACCCGCTCATTTTATTTCGGTTCCCGGAGTGCTTGAACGGTTAGGGTTACCGCTCAATATATGCTAGGTACTTACCTACTTATTTGACACATAAAGTGGCCTTAATTCCGGCGTATCTGTTAAAATCTGGTTGTATACGAATTTTGATAGTTGTCAGTGACGTGACAGCAGAACTGAATTATTTAACCGCCATGTACTTAAAGTGTAGTTGACGCAACCTACAACCCATCCCTAATCCGCTAAGTAAGACGTGCGCTAGTCGGTAATCATATAGAACTTAATATGTATTAAAAGTTCATCAAAATATGTATACGAGTAGTAACATTTATTTTGATCAGAAATGTGTGATATTAAGCAAACTCATTATCTCTAGTACAATAAACTATGCCACGTAAATAAAACCTACCGTATAGTTTCCGTTTCTTTTCCAGCGGAATAAGGTAATATCTATTATATTTTGCAGCGGGACTTCGGACCTTTTCGGTTGCCTTCCGCGTCCGCTCGATCGACGGCATCCAACAGCACTGTATCTACATACCTCATCCACCTAATAGATTTTTCTGCATTCTCAATATGGGCTGAACAGGATATTTCCTTGAAGGATTAATAACAGCTTCATTGAAAGAAATCGAATGAAGCCGCAATGATATTCTGAACTTCGTACGTCGGTCTCGTAGGCGGATCAACCTAAGTTAATCACCGGAGCTAAGATATTCCGTTGCGCTAATAGAAGCTTGTTAGGTAAGTGTCTAAGCGAACAGGTTGGTAGATAATCTGTAAACATGTAATTCTGAATTAAAGACGTGTTCTACATTAAGCTGAAACTATGCCCATGCGGAAAGCTTCACTTAAAATAAATTTCTTTATAGCGTTGGTAATCCCGTGGGCCGAGCTTATTATTAGAGTTGGTCAACATAACTTTGAGATTTCTAAGAAGTGTAGTTTACTTTATAACCGTCTTATTTTTTATTTCTTACGGTTTATAAGAGAATTGGATAAAACTTGTGGCTCTGTATTGATGGTACCAATTTTAAAAAAGTTGTCACATTGAAAGTTAAGTAAAACAAAGGAAATATCAATTAGATACAAAAGGAAATATCAAAAATATAGATATCGATTACTTATCCGGTTGCTTAATTTGGATCTTCTAATGACTTCGTCTTAGCCGTAGTTCTTAGTTTGCGTTGCGGTACTCAACTCTAACGAGTAATATTTTCCTATCAAAGCCTTCATAATTGAAGAATCATATCTAGGCAATCCAACTCAAATCTAGCAAAACTCCCCGTGCGAATGGTACCCATCTAATCTCAAAAGAATTTGCATGCACGTTTAATGTACTGCACACTCCACGCATGCAAGCACACCCTTGCAACCACCTACCACTCGTTGCATGCAACCTTTCAGCATAACTGTGGTCAACTAATGGATAGTTAAAAGCCTGATGTCGACCATCTTTGCTTTTTAAACGAACTCGTGCGAGAACGTAGAACTGGCCTACTTTAATAGAGCCTTAGTCGGAAGAGGTTTTCTGTCACGTCTCACATGTAGGATAGCGGAATAGGCTTTTAGTTCGACATCGCGAGGCACATTACTACGGGTTAATCTTGCGACCTCATTCCCCATAAATGGGGTTTGCAGCATCCAGCCCGCTGACTGATGGAACCTGGACATATATTGGAGTGTTAAACGTTTGTTTTGTTGCTAAATTACGGCTACTTATCATGGTCAGAAGAAGAGGCGATGAGCATTAATTATACAGTGCGAAAATATATACAGAATTGATTCTCTCATAGATATGTTCCTTAATACGCCGATACCTATAAGGGCCATGGAATATATTTTTGGGTAAGTCTTATGCACTCATAATTCTGCAGTTGATTATACAAGCGTCAGGCTCTTGCAGTCTTGACATTACCTGTGACATTACTATTGCCTTTATACATCGTTAAGCGTTAGTTAGTAAGTCCCATACGGTGAATCTATCACAGATTAACAAATGAAATGATATAAATGTAACGACTAATAGAAATCCAGAAAAGGATGGCATAATACATAATTTTATACGATGTTGCCGACATAAAAGAGATTCAATTCTTTCGACTTTTTCAAATAATGTCATCATGCTCTTAGCGTTTTCCCGGTAGTACCCTAAATAGACCCAAGATCCAATTTGGCACCTAACCCCAAGATTTTGCGTTATATCATATATTTAATTCCATAACAAATTTCGTGCTCATTAAGACATACCGGAGACCATAGTCTACAATTACTGGATTTGAGATTGTTAAAAAGATCTCTCTGGGCTTATGGGAAACGAAGGCAAAAATCCGATACTTAGTAAAAAGTATGAGAACAAAGTCTCTCTAGCCTCGAAGCGGGATGACGACAAAATTTCGTTATTTGAGCTTTTTGAGCGTTATAGCCACATCAACGAGGCTTTTTCACGTTTTGTTCTACATCAAACAGTGGCTATATTTTCCGTACTTCTATAAGTAGGTACTAATATTATAAAGCAAAATTTGTATGAAAAGGGTAATCTGCGAAAATACTGATACTGGTTTTAATTTTTTTTATTGTATATCGGTGTTATTAGAATGAAGCTTAGAAGTGAAATAGGCTATTATTACATCGCGCACCTCCACCGTATTTTTTTGGGCGGAGCCGCAAATGACTACTAGTCAAGATAAAAATACACACAGAAATGTTCACCTGCATCTATGTTCCAAAATACTTGTTTTTGAAATTCCTTTTCGTCTAGTAATTCATTGTAAATACATATCTTATCTTATTATTTTTTTCAGAACTAAGTATGTAGGTGTGTTACCTTTAGCAATTTGCATGTAGTAAAATTTAGTGAAATTTTTTCAGCGAAGACCACTGCCATTGGACTATATGGCAACGTGGAGTTTTGTGAATTATTTTACAGCATTCTGGTATTTGGGAGTGCTCAGAAATATTTCTACGCAATTTTGCAAATTCATTTCCAGCCCCGTTATTATAAACTCCGATTTTACCTTCTAACAGTTCAATATATACAATCTATATCCTTATATTGTATCATAGTGTCCTTTTGATATCCCAACAAATGTATGGATAATAAGTACAAATGGTAGATTGCTAGAACGATAACCCGGGCTACCTCTATTATTAATCTTATATTGTGTATACGGAACAGTTGATCACATAATGTCAGTATCAGTACAACCCAACCAGCAAAATAGTCCCAGAATGCGCACTTTATAGGAGTGGTAGGCTTATAGCGCTCTAATATTTGTTTGGGAAAATGTCATCGCTCTTATATTAGTCTTAGACAAGCTAGTACGGTCTTAAGAACGCTCAGTCTTATTACCTAGTCTCATATATGTATATAAGAGCATATTATAAGCCTCTTGCTCTTATATTAGTTTTAGACAAGCTAGTACGGACTCAAGAACGCTCAGTCTTATTACCTAGTCTCATATATGTATATAAGAGCATTGTATAATGCTATTATTAGCCTCTTGCTCTTATATTAGTCTGAGACAAGAAAGTACGGGCTCAAGAACGCTCAGTCTTATTACCAAGTCTCATATATGTATATTAGAGCATTGTATAATGCTATTATTAGCCTTTTGCTCTTATATTACTCTTAGACAAGATAGTACGGACTCAAGAACGCTCAGTCTTATTACCTAGTCTCATATATGTATATAAGAGCATTGTATAATGCTATTATTAGCCTCTTGCTCTTATATTACTCTTAAACAAGATAGTACGGACTCAAGAACGCTCAGTCTTATTACCTGGTCTCAGATATGTATATAAGAGCATTGTATAATGCTATTATAAGCCTCTTGCTCTTATATTAGTCTTAGACAAGATAGTACGGACTCAAGAACACTTAGTCTTATTACCTAGTCTCATATATCTATTTAAGAGCATTTCATAATGCTATTATAGGTAAGCCTTTTGTTCTTACATATAATATAATAACATTTACGAAGACTCGCGCACTTGAGAAAACTAGTTCTTATAGCCCGATTCTCTAAGCTCATTTGATTTTATAATATATTTACTAGACGCTGTTTTAAGAATGTCAGGCTAATATCAGCATAGCACAAGAGCACTGTTAGTACGTACTTTTCTGATCTTAAGTAAAGCTATAGTGAGATCAATAGCACTTTGTCTAGTAAAATATTAGAGTGACATTGGATCAACACACTTACAATACAAAATACAAGATCAATATAAAATGCTTAGATCTTAAATATATTTTGGGAACACAATTGTAAGAGCAAGATTTAGTTGGCTAAAGTGAGACTGTGATTTTAATATTAGTGAGGGTTCTGCAGGTTGTACTTATATACAAGAGATCGATATTGAGAGAAATCATCATTAATCAGATTAAGATAAGCACAATGGCGATTTATACTTAATAAGTAATTATATTATTAAGATATGTTGATACTTAATACTGATTATACGAGACTTGACAACCGATTATTTTATGGAGTTATTGTGTAAAATATTAATGCATACTCTAATAGAACCTTCTCATTCTAATAGCTACTTGTACTTTTAGTCACCTAATAAACCCGTACAAGATCACACGTCTGTTTACTAATTTAAATACATTAATTACCAAGTTTGCAAAAGTGAACCTAATTACATCCTTCCGTCAAATCGTTATGCCGTTTATTTGTGGTTCCTCTTAATAAATGAAAAATATAATTGAATCCTTGCTTTTATTGAAAAAAGACACAATCATTTACATATTTAAGAATGTTCTTCCAAAATCGGTAATATATTATACATGACGTATCGTTTTTTAAATGGTACAACGTTTGCAAGTTCATGTGTAACGAATTTGCCAATTTCGTTTCGGTCTCATTTATCTTAAGGGTTTGTGGTGTTTGTGTGGCAGATTAAGTCATATTGTTCTTTGGTTCAAATTTGTTTTTTTTTCTTGTTCTTTATTTGATGTGTCTTCAAAATCATTTTCTTCACACCATCTTTGACCGTGCTCCTCATTATCTTGACTCCATCGTTGACCGTGTTCATCATTATCTGCACTCCATCTTTGACCGTGTTCCTCATTATCTTCAATTCGTCTTTGACAGTGTTCTAAAAGGTCCTCGGTATCCATCGTTAATTTTCTGAAAAATATTGGCATGATATAGATAGAACAAGTGATGATCAGATTATGTCAAGGAAAACATCGTGAGGAAACCTGCAGATTCCTGCGAGGCATTCAATGGAGTATTTTTCAAGGCCGGACGATATCAATAATAATCGTAGTGTGTGTGAAGTTTCCAATCCGCACAGAGGAGGCCTGTGCCCAGATGTGGATCGTAAGTGGGATGCCGATGCTGTCGATTACTGTTCCAAAAGATTTGAGACTTTTAGCCTTTTTGGTTGGAGCTCGCCTATTAAGCTCTTTAGCCTTCAAGCCTAGTTCTATTGAGCCTACACTCTTGAGCTAGTAACATTATTAAAATACTGTACATTTATTGGCTAAAAGTCCTCATCAAAATATTCATCAGCAAAAATATTTCAGCCTCCAAGCCTAAATAAACAAAGGATTATAAATCCCACTTTCTGGACAGGGGGAGACCTTACATTTTGTACTTGCCACGGGCGGTAATGAAGAAAGTCTCAGATCGCATATTTATCACCCTTGCCTTCGGCTCGGGCAACATACCTGAGATTCAAATAGTTTACTATTAATAAATAGACTCAACGCCTTTCTTAGTGTATGAAATTGAAGACTTGATACCAAATGAAATTAAACCATTTTAATTTAATTCAAATATGTAGGAAAATACATTTTATTATTCCCGACATTCGTGGTAAGTATACGATTTCATTATCAGCATAAAGTAACAAACACTACACTTACCAAACTTTAGAATTTAAATAAGCCTTAGGTCTTTAAAAAGGCTATAGCCTTAAAAAGTCTGTAGCTTTAAGTCGCTAGACTTAAACCTTATTAAAATCACTAGCTCTTCGAAACCTATTACATCAATCTAGCCCTAAAAAGAACCTCAGAACTTTAAAGTTTTGAGTAAACGGCTCGATTCTTTTGGAACACTAATTCTGAAAAAGGGTTTATGTAGGTAAGCACGGAACCCAAATTAATTCAACATGGCCGTACCATTCGTACTCAGAATGCTAATATTAGTGTAAACGCTCTTGCAATAGTCTAATAGTGCGCTGGGAAAATGCAGCTGTAGCAATGGCGACACTCCCAATACAAATAAAGAAATAAAATAACTAAAAGAGAACACGAAATACCAGGAATGATAAGGCGCATCAAGTTTGAAGCGAGAAACAGGGTCTACTTTACAGTAAATAATTTGTTCCCAGGCGATTACTTACCGTAAAACATAAACACATCCGATGATAACAAACACTACGTTAATATATTTCAATATCAATAATTATTAAACACAGTTTGAACTTCAAGTTTGTTACTTTTTTTTCACATGATGCACTAGCTGTCATACTAACGTCTCCAGAATATTCAAATACCGTGTGAATTTAAACAAAATCAAAATAAGCTAGTTTAGACTTACAGGATTCTAACTTTGGACCTATATAATCCTATGTAGGCTTATAAGATACTTACGTAAAAGCGATATTAGCCTAAGTCATCTTAAATTAGTTTTGGGCAAGATTACCTTAAATACGAACAGCATTCAATAAGACAGATATTAGAAAGATATTAGCATATTTACTCTTATGATTGGTGCCCAAATCCGGGCTTAGACGATGATATTGAATCAATATAAGAGCGAAAAAATTTAGTCTTGAGACTTTTATAAGCCTGGTTTTTGCTGGTTGGGAAGGTAGTCTAAAACATGTAACAAAAATAATTGACATTATTCCGATAGAACTAGATAGAATAGATTGGATAATCTCCAACCATATTACCATTCGGATTCCACATGTTACATTTCAATATCAGATCGCAGCAGGTGTATTTTTGGGGCAATTTGGAATGTGATTGAGTATGAGTGATTTATCGTACCAATTTTCAACTGGAATCCTCAGGCTTCGAACGGAGCTCGAGGCCACTTAGACACTTACCGAATTTTGTTGGTCACGCACAGGCATGCCGAACAAAATTCGGGCAACATTTAGGCGAATCTCCCGCAAAGTTTTGGATCAGAACTTGCGCGCGCCTAATAGACGGTATGTCCAATGCGTTTGACAAGCTCGCGCGGCACCCCGCGCACCAATCGCCTGGGTGCACATAGACCGCTACACGCGGTCTATATATATATAATTATATATAACTAGCGACCCACCCCGGCTTCGCAAGGGTGCAATGCTGATGCATGTATTATACATATGAATCTTCCTCTTGAATCACTCTATTAAAAAAGAACATCAAAATCCGTTGCGTAGTTTTGAAGATCTAAGCATACGTAGGGACAGACAGACAGCGG
Organism: Epiblema foenella; assembly: GCA_963556455.1. NCBI lineage: Eukaryota > Metazoa > Arthropoda > Insecta > Lepidoptera > Tortricidae > Epiblema > Epiblema foenella. The sequence goes on from OY747106.1 coordinate 14,128,731, forward strand.
AAAGCGACTTTGTTTAATACTATGTAGTGATGATATACATCTACATCGTTCAATCCACGAAGAAGCGCCTCAAACAGCTCAAATCCCCCCACCCCCCTCCTTGCGTAGGTAGGTAGTAGTCAAGTGATTTGCCGATAACCTATAGGTACTAACTACTAGTACGAGTAGAGCAAACCTATGGGGCAAGAAGTTTCAAAGTAAGTCACACATTAGAATCGTATAGTATTGCTGGCTTTTGCTGAGGCAGCAATCACATATTGCCGCCTTGTCTTCGATTAGAAGGTAATTGTGTTAGGCAGCTGACACGAGGCACATCAAACGCCATTAACCACTAAGAGGCGTCGAGGTCGAGCACACGTCGAGCGCTGACTGAGGGCGCCTTTGATGCGCCATTGTTTAACGTCTTAACTAACAAAAGCAAGCCTTTTGGTTAAAGCGGACATAAAAGTTTTGCTATAGTTAAAATTCAAATATTTGTTCTGCAAACAGGTCTTTAGGGGCCTTTGTCATATTCGAGTGTAGGTAGTCAATGGTCTTCGAATCACAGTGCTCGGCAGTCAAAAATAAAATAAGTAAGTAAAGACGGAAAATACAAAGAGGAGGTTATGCATAAAGTATAATCTGTTAGTAGTGGTGTTGCTTAATATTTTTTTACTGAATGCTACCGCTTTTCTCCTTTAAAACTGTTAAATTTCGGAACATAAATGAATCGCCTTCTTTAAAACCTGAATGTCTTATTCAGCGTGTCGCAAACAGTTTAAAATACGCTTAATCATGTCAGAAAAGGCTGTGAAGCATGAATATGACTTGAATGTACTACGGCCGGCTTCGACAACTTACAAAAGAATTGCGGAATTCTAAAGCCCGAGATTTGTGACCGTAGGATCTTAATACCGCTGTAGGAAAAGCACTTGTTTTTTGCTGCTAAATTAGATTATGTATTGTTTAGAATAATATCCGCTCTCGCCTCGCAAGTTGCCTAGCAAGGATCTATCTATGTTGTCGTCATACAGGCCGGCGGAGGTGGCGCTAAGTCTCAATTTTGCAACCAACCACTTAATTTTGATTTAATTCCATTCCTAATCTCAACATCAATGCGTCGCACTCACGAAGGCTTCGCTAATGCGTATACACAAGAGGGAGCGCATGAACAAAGAGTGTTCACATCTCATTTCAGCTTGTTAAAAATGTTTTCCGAAATTGAGCTAGGCGCGGCAAGCCCGGGTCCATGTTGCTTCAGTGCTCTCCCGGCTGCCGTCCCGGCTGCTCCCTTACTGCCGCCGGCACGCCCTTCCGCGATCTACGACTAACTTATCACGAATCGTGTACAATGGGAGACCTAATAACCACTTGAGTCGGGTTCTGCCAAAGTGCTCGTGTCAACCATTTTACCAAGGAAGGATTGTAACCTGCCCGTGTTTTATAGGGTACCTTGGATTATGCCCGCGAGAGGATTATGGAATTAATACTTTGAATTGGATCAAAATGTAAGTTGATTTTATTTTATTAGAGATTCATATTCGTTGGTCGAATTGGGATCAGGGCTTGTCTATATCGAAATTTAAACTGTTTATTTATGTAGAGTGCAGAGTGGAGTTCAAAGATGTGTTAACATATCTTTCTCGTCCACCTGTGCTATGATTTATTACTTATTTGTACTTACTAGTTAATACACTAACACCTATTAAGATTAATAGCTAATATATTACATTACAATACTACTTAAGTGCACCATTCACTGTCCAGCACTCTCTTCCTATTAGATTCCTATTGGTTCGCCACATAGCGTAATTGATAGACGTGCTCTAGTGTAATTGGTAAATGTATGAGAACGAGATCAGGCGAGATTATTAACGTTACTATTACACCTACCAAGGGTGGGTTGCACCAAACCGTCTGTAATCGTAAGCGGTGTTCGTTAAAATCTGATTGTATGAAAAGTTTGACAGGTTTCTATGGGATGACAGCTGCCGGCGCCATATTTGACGACGATCGGCCTGTGATCGTATGTTGGTGCAACCGACCCTAAATATGTCTAATTGAGCAATTTTTATTATATCATATTACATTTTCTAGGGCTAATACTATGTACGTAATTAAAATTAATGTAAGAAATTCAGACACGTTAGTTCTCATAGCTGCAGGCGAATCACGTAACTTTATGTACTAACGGTAGATAGATTTTACTGTCAATTTTGAAGTATAAATGTATGAGCTGACAATTAAAATTTGACATTAAAATCTACCTAACGGTAGTACAAAAGTTACGTGATTACCCCGCTGAAATACGAAGCCTGAAACCTACGAATTACGATAGTTACCTACATTGTCCATGTAGTTATATTGGATTATGGCGGCTGATACAGCTACGTTAATGACTGTACAATCCAATAGCGACGCGGCATTTTTTGCCAACGATGCGACATGTAAATTTTGGATCAGGAAGTAAAGCGTTATTATAATGACAGCGCAGCCGTTTCTGTTTAAGGTGTTCAAGCCACACTGAGTTATGCTCTTTCATTCCAGTGCATAGATCTCTACGCCACTCTGGTTTCATTTTAGCACATCGCTCCCACCCGTAGAGTCGATGACAAAACATTCCATGTCACGCTTGCAGGAATCTTTAAATCTCATTGGACGGGTCTTTTTACGTTTGCTATCTGTCTCATCATTATCTGAGGGGGGGTAGTCTATCCGGGTTCATTCTGTGAACATGATCCAGCCAGCAAAGTCGCCTCTGTTTTAGGATCGCAGTAATGTTGAAGGTGTTAGTCTCATTGCCCCTATAAGTTAAATTATCTCCTATATTATGAAACTTGTGAATGTAGGTATTCAATATTGGAGATTTGACATCTGTCAGCTGTGAACTTGATGTTATTTTTATTTCGCGGCAGCCCAAGGCACAATCCTATTAATACCTCCAAGCAGCGTGTGGTCTGTCAAAGATAAGATAAAAAATAGTTATTTGTTATACAAGGGGGCAAAGTTGTATTTTAACTGCGAGTGTGGAATTGAAACACGAGCTAGCGAATGGATTCTATGTTTGAAATCTTTTCACCTCACTAACGCTCACAGCGAAGTTATTTTTTGCTCCTCCTCGTCCTAGAGTTATTCCAGTACAGTTGCATCCTAAATATAGTTAGGTACTAGATTTTTTAACACGACAGCACAATATAAAATTATTGTTGCTGGACTGTCTGGACTGGCCTTTACATGTTATTATATTCAAAAAGTCACAAATAGCACGTTCAGATTTCAAATATTCTTTGCACTCTTGTAGATAAAATGCAGTTTTGCTATCTGTTTTTAAAGAATAAAAAAGGGCTTTCCGAGCTAGTGAGGTGAAAAATATATTTCTTGAAAATGATACTTAATTTAAAAAAAACCGCCAACAGTTTTGAACTCTATTATAAGTCTACTATCAATAAAAAATATAATATGGACAACTACAAAAAACTTAAGGTTCCCAGTTAGGCCAAGGGTCTGCAACCTTTTAGCAGCCATGGGCCACATAGTAACATCTACAACAATACAAATACAATCATAACGATTCATAGCAGGTGGTGCAGAGTATGAAACCTACTAATAATTAATAATAATAATAATAATAATAATAATAAATATAGGACAATCTTACACAAATCGAACTAGCCCCACAGTAAGCTCAAGAAGGCTTGTGTTATGGGTACTAGACGACGATATATTTAATAGATATAAATACTTAAATACATAGAAAACATCCAAGACTCAGAAACAAATATTCATGCTCATCACACAAATATTTGCCCTGACCGGGATTCGAACCCAGGACCGTCAGCTTCACAGGCAGGTGCACTACCCACTGGGCTAAACCGGTCGTCGAATTACAACAGTATTACTTAATTCAGAATAATATACACACCTACATAAATATAATATACAAATATATATACATAACACATATAATGTAAGTCTCAACGTGTCATGAGAGCGACAAATTGTGATCTTTATTAAGCTGTTTTTATGACGGCAAAGCACGCCTTAAATCGGGAGATAAATAAGAATTACAAAGCCGAATAGTTTGGAAAGTGGTAGATCTAAAGATCGTCAGCATAAAAGTGATAGTGAGAAGAGATATATTTTGTAAATGAATTTATAAAAAAAGAAAATAACAAGGGAGACGGCACGCCGCCTTGCGGAACGCCGCCGGCCAGCGTGGGGCACCAAGTGTCAGTGGCATCTACCTCAAAGACTCAGTCTTCTTTTAATGGCATCATCGTCTCAAATTACATTGAGAAATCTTCACTGCCGATGCGCCATCGAATAATTAATAAATTTATAATTTCGGCATCAGACGTTAAATGTTGCCGGAAATAAATGGGTGAAGCTTTAACGTCAGATACTTTCTGGAATTCGAATCAAGATAAGTTAGGTAGGTATGCTAATTTACTCGGACAACTAACCGTAAAGTTTGTGGAGCGTGATTGAAAAAGTTCACGGTAGTTTTTAATGAAACTTCTTTGGAATGAAATTGCGTTAATGCTCAAACTTTATGGATTATCTGGTAAATTTTATATACCTACTACAGAATTGGCTTAGGCTCAAAAAAACCCCTTTCCCGAAACGTGCCCATTCCCTAAAAGTATACTTTCTGCAAAATGGATACTCCCAAAATGTACACTTTCCTGTTTAAGACACTTTCCCCGTAAGTGCACGTTCCCAAAAACCGGCCAAGTGCTTGTCGGACCACGCACAATGAAGGGTTCCGTACCAATACCTACTAGTCCACATTTAAAATCACTATCCAATACATTGAATCTAAAAAAGTCGTGTCTTCATAGGGAACTTACGGCACTTACGATTTTTTGTTTGGGCAAGACAGTTTTTAAGCGAAAACTCAAAAACCGTAAAATCTACATTGTTCAAACCAAAAATCGTTGAAAGTATTTACACACCACCTCAATTTTTTTCAGAATTTTAAATTTTATAGTTTGGTAATTAGAGAGGGGGGGGGGGAGACTTTCTATGACTTTGACAGCTAATATCTCACCAACGGTTGACTTAAATGGACAAGATTTTTAGAAACCTCCATATCATTTTTAAAGGCCTATCCATCGATACCCCACACGACTATGTGCGTTGAAATTTTTTTTTTCATCCACCGGTTGCATTGTATGGAGTGCCCCCTGCTCTATTTTTCTGTAATTTTACATCACTTTTATGTAGCGGTTCATAGAATACACCTTCCTACCAAATTTCATAATTGTAGTGCTTATAGTCTCCGAGTAAATCGGCTGTGACATACGGACGGACGGACGGACAGACATGACGAATCTATAAGGGTTCCGTTTTTGCCATTTTGGCTACGGAATCCTAAAAAGTACACTTTTCTAAGTCACACATTTTCCCATTCCATTAGTGTACTGAAACAGGCATGTTATGATCGCTTCACTCGCTCGGTCAATACATAGAAAAAAAAACAGCCAAGTGCGTGCCGGAATCGCGCATGAAGGGTTCCGTACCATTATCTATAGAAACGGCCAAAAAAACATGTTTGTTGTATGGGAGCCCCCTTAATTATTTATTTTATCCTGTTTTTTAGTATTTGTTGATATAGTGGCAACAGAAATAGATCATCTGTGAAAATTACAACTGTCTAACTATCACGGTGCATGAGGTACAGCCTGGTGGAGATGGACAGACAGACAGGCAGACGGGCGGACAGCAGAGTCTTAGTAATAGGGTCCCGTTTTACCCTTTAGGCACGGAACCCTAAAAATGAATTACGAGATTCGAACTAGACAGAGGGCTGACTTGGGCGACTTACATCGACAAAATATGTAACAAGCTGTCGGCAGTTTTGCATTAAAACGTGTTCTCGCATACTACCTCGCGAAATGATAAGGACATGCTATTTTGCGTCAGTGCATGCACACCTACAGTACGGAACCCAACTAGGGGCCTGAGCCGCAGATTGGGAGCGAACTTTCAGACTCCAAAAGCGCGCCGTGCGTGCAATTGTCCGCATCATAAAAACTGAGTCAGCGAGACCGCACTTCAGAGCTCTGGGCATATTAACTCTGCCATCAAGTCCATCACTGCTGATCCTCCAAGCGGCAATATACGCGCGTGAACAAGCCGACAATGAACCAGTCGAAGCAGCTCCTCGCCGATACGCGATGCGATCTACCCGTTCTAGTAACACAAGCTGGCAGTCAACCAAGCTCATACACATAATGGGTCCACAAGGGTACAATCACCTCCCGAGTGATTGTAGCACAAAATAAATACATACTTAAAAGAAAATTAAAAAGTTGGCTGGCTAGGCGAGCAAGCCATAAGGAAGTCCTTGAGTGAGACATGCCTAGAGATGTGTAACATATATACAGGGTATCCCACGGCTATGCCACATGGAGGGAAAGTACCTTGAACATTGTAGATGGAGTATTTTACTGAAAGAAGGCATTATTTGAATTTAAAAAACAATTTAAACTGCATTCACAGATATTCAAATATTTTTATGGTTGAACCGGGAATCGAACCCGTTACACGAGACAATTTCACATGAAATGTTAAAATTCATGGTCTTCCTTTTATTTCTGACCCTAAGATATTTAGCAAACAATAATCCTTGTTGAAGCCTTTCGATTGGTATGATAAAGCTACAGGATAATTATTTTTCTCGTGTAACGGGTTCGCTTCCCTGGTTTAAACATAAAATTATTTAAATATCTGTGAATGCAGTTAAGATCGATTTTTAAATTCAAATAATGTCTTCTTTCAGTAAAATGTTCCATATTCAAGGTACTTTCCCTCCATGTGGCATAGCCGTGGGACAACCTGTATATGTCTAACTTTTGACATTTAAGCGAATTAATGACAATTTTGACATACAATATTTTATTATTAATATTATTATATACTTCTCGCTCTTTAATGCAATATGAATTTAGTGTTATTTCGTGTTATTTAATGTTATGAAATTTACTTAGAAAAAACCTGACTTGTAATTGATATTAACAATAAAGAGAATATGAAAGTACCTAAATAAAGTTGGTAGCGATCCAGCGAGGCATAATGCGAGGCGCGGAGCCGCCGGCGGTAAGCCCCTTGATCAAAGCGAAGCGCACTATTTTTACTTTTTCTGCAAAAAAGCTGGTGATTGAAGACACGCAGCCATAGACAGACAGAATATATTGTGTATGTATCAAGGTCTGTAAGAATGATTTTAAGAACAATAGTCTAATAAAACCCCGACGCACATACGCTAATTGGCAAATCTTTATCTAATCTATTAATATATAAATTCAATAGGTTAATTTTATTTGTTTCGGGAAATATCGGTGGTTAACATTTATGTTTATTTGTAGATAAATTTTCATACTAACATTTTTTTATTTCAAATTTCCATTAATAGGAACAATTAAGGCTCAGTATGCTTACGTGTTATGAAACCCTTTACGAGCACGTGTAGTTTAGTTTTCCCCATGCAAAGAGCATTTCTAATACTTTTTGTTAAATAAAAGATACAAATATAAACGGTTGTCTACTTCAGTTACCTTATCACTGATACCTAATAAAAAATATATTCCTTTAAGAGTTTATGACCAAAAGTTACACCTTGTTTTAGGGTTCCGTACCAAATGGTAAAAAGGAACCCTTACAGTGTCACTTTGTCTGTCTGTCTGTTTGTCTGTCAGTCTGTAAGTCTATATATAAAATATGTCAAGTAGGGTACGTGTCATATCAAAGGGCTTGAGATGCACCTTCTGAAACATTTTTTTACGTTGAGTCAATTTCGATATATGAGGTAAAATGTCAAAAATACGCATCTCTATACCTCTATACCATGTTATTGAGATTTTCCTGAATTAATAGGGTTGGAACCGGTACACATCTGTGTACGAAACCCTCGGTGCCCGAGTCGGACTCGCACTTAACCAGTTTTTTTATGTAGGTATCAAATCGGTATCGATTTACCTTAAAGTTTACATATCGACGGTGTAAAGGAATAACCCTTTAAGCGACATTTTGGTCAAAATCGAGTTATATATATCGTTGGAATCAGCGTTTTTTTCTGCGTCGTTTGAGCCGGGTTTCACATCGATCCGATGACTTATATGTCGCTTAAGGGGTTACAGAAATAAGGCCCAAATTTAAAAATCGTTACCTGATGCGACACATAATTTGATTAAAATCTTACCTGAGTCACTTAACCATATATACAGGCATAATCATAGTCGCATAAGTGATTTTTTAAAATAGGTAATTTTCCATGTGATGTCACTTACATGTTTATTCCAAGTACATTTTACATAGGTTACGGCGCTTAAGTGGTTCTTCAAAAGTGTTAAAATTAACTGTTGTCGCTTAAGTGAATGTTACAAAAATGTACCTAATATTTCATTACTTTAAGCGACATGCTTGGCCCTGGCCGAAATTGTCGCTTCAAGTATTTTTTAAAAACAGCAATACGTTGGTTAAATGAAAATTGCAAGAGGTGTGATGGCGTTTGAAGTGTCGCCCAAATTTATAGTATGGCGTTTAAGTGTATAATTTTTTGTATGAATTACGCGCGAAAGGGACTCTTATAAACGCAGTGTAACGCCGTCGGTCGCTTCAGTCACCGACAAACACTAGGAGGGGGTGGTTGTTTTGCCGTTCGCTGACGGAATGAACTAGGTACCGTATGCTAGTTCTTGCTTGAGACTTAATTGATTTTGCACGAAGCAGTAACGCTGCTAACTGATAATTTGTTACTGCTAGTAATTTGTAATTTGCTGCTAGTTAATTAGTATTTTCCCCAATTATTTAAGACCGCCACCCTGGGCCAGCGTGGGTACTACTGTCCAATCTCTGAGAGGAATCCTGTGCCCAGCAGCGGTATGTAAAATGGCTAGTGATGATTAAAACTTGAGACTGATTTGATTTTGTATTAAGCACTAACGCTGCTAACTAATAATTTGTTACTGCTAGTAATTTGTAATTTACTGCTAGTTAATTAGTAACTTGAGACTGAATTTAGATGCTAATTAGTGCTTACAAAAGTGTCTTCAAGGCATTATTTTTGACTGAAAAACATTGTTGTTTTTACTATACCTACCTAAATGTTTAAAATTAAAACTAGTTTATTGATGTTATGAGAGTATGTTGATTGTTAAACTTTTTACGGGCAGATTTTCTGATACTACGTTATTTAATAAGTTGAACTCTATTGTGATAATGAGTGAACTTGTCTATCTTGATGTTATGGCTTAAGCCCACCAATAAAACAACAATTTGATTTTTCCTATTGTGTTTCCTTTATAAGTGTACGTATTTTCTTCTATTATACTTAAATGAAAATTCCAATACTTTCGAATAAAATAAACAACAATAAATTCATCACATCCCTTGCTTATTTAAAACGACGGACAATTTATTTTTATTTATGCAAATACACTACTGTCGCTTAAATTAATTCCCGAGATCAAATTAGTTACATTGGTGTAGTTTCATTGGATTGTTTAGGGCCCTGGTTATAGCACGAAGGTGTCTCTTCAATGGTTCTTCCGGGATCGTTTCGGGGGCCTATTCATTTAAGCGACACTTATTTCAGAATCCTGTAAGATTTCAAGTTTGATAATATTTTTAAAATATAGCTATTAAAATTTGAGAAAACTTGTGTATAGAACTCAACTTTCTAAAATCAATAGTAAAAGAGATAATTTTTTTTTTGTCAATAAATACACTTTAATACGCTCTCCTGTAAAATTCAAAAAATGTCGCTTCAAGGGTTATTCCTTTATACCGTCGATATATTCTTGTGCCGTAAACTTACAAATATTTATATCGTAGATCACATGGGTTATAAAATATACAAATAGCTATTTGGGTGGATCAACTATTTTTTGTTGCCCGTTACCATGGTTATGTCTCCTGAGTCACTCTTTAAAACTGTGATTGTATAGGGTTTAAATCTATTAAACATGAGTTTTAGCGATGAGCAACAATCCATTTGGACATTGGTCATCCGTTGAGCATGCTTGAAGTTCATATTATAAACATTTATCTAATAAACTTGGTTACTGTTGTCTCCTCGCTGACGGGACAGAATGACAACAAGAAAAAGTTGATTGACCCATTTACCAAGCAAGTACCCATATTACCGGCAAGAATCGTCTACATGCGGTGATATGTGGAAACCTATCGAATAACAAATGCCACATGAATAAACAGCATTCGACACTAGAAATTGGACCCGTGAATCTAAAACGGTAACAATAACAACGGTTGAATTGTGTTAGGTAGCTTCAGTTGTTATTCTTATTTACGGGGTTTCGTTGTTATCCCATAATATTTAATCCTCTAGAAAGACGGAGGCCAACGGCTAATAATTGATGGCCTATGGTAATTTACAATCGATTTGTTGGTAATTATATTCATTATGTTACAGAATATATGTCGTGATCGATGACTAACTATAATATTGTTCCCGTCGGCGGCACGTTTAGCGCGAACGTTATTCTGTCTTGTAGTTTGCCTGAAATTCTACGGGAATATTGAAGGCAGATAGTTATTGTTTTTAAAAACTACATATTTGGAGAAATTGTTATGTAACACTGAAGCCCAAAACTCCGCTTGATTATCTTACCTAAAATCGCTGTGAAAAGCGCTGCTACTCGATTTCTTTGCGTTGCTCCATTTCCAACTAACATTTTATTTACCTCTAATAAACTTCTTTTCTGAGTTTCAGTGGCCCGAACTGATTCATTTTACCTATTTGAGAGTGTTTGCGGGCCGCAAGTCTTAAAAGGCATTGTCCAAAGATGAATAGAATCCCAATCAATAAATCCACAACGGAAAACACAAAGTGTTCTGGCCTGGATGCGTCCGAAGTTTGAATTTGAAAAATGAATTAAAAGGTTTGCGAGAATGGGAAATTGGGAATTCAGTGAGATGAAGTGGAAAGTTTTGCATCATACGTACTTTGATTACATTTTACATTAGAGTTTTAATAATAATAATAATAATAAGATACAGAAGGCGGTACTCCTGGACACGGCGCGGATAGTCAGGAGGTTCCTCTCTGTCGCCCTAACCACCGGTAGCTTAGGCCCCGCCTCGCTGCCGGCGGCACCCTAGGTTAGGATTTTATAATATTTTTATGTTTTGTAAGTGTATTTTTATATTTTACTTTTTATAAAGATATTGAAAAAACCTAGCCTAAGAACCAAAATAAATAAAGGATAATAATAATAACCCCCCAGGCCAGCTTGTGGCGGGCTGAATGGGAAGTGGCGTCCCTTGCCTCGGAGAGTCGGTCAGGCCCCTTTCTCCGCTTGCCTTTGTTGGCCGGCGGAGTGGACTCCAGCAGGGGCCGCAGGACTCTCACCTCTGGCTTGCCTTAACCGGCCGGTCAGAGTGGGATGCCAGAGCTATACCGGGTGTAACGAAACTAGTGAGGATTCGTTTAAGGACATATTCGGTATCGTATTCTGATTAGGAAAATGTAGAAGATTTTTTTTTAACGCAATAAATTTTTGGGCTTTTTATGGACAGTTGGCTGACTTGGACGACCTGCCCCATAAAAAAAATATATTTTTCACGTGATAAAAAATTTTCTTCTACTTTTTCCTAATCAGACCACGATACCGAATATGTCCTTAAACGGATCCTTGCTAGTTTTGTTACACCCTGTATGCTCGCAGGGTGGAAGTATATTGCACGTTATGACGTAATAACGAGGAAACCCGCTCATGGGGGTAAACCCCGCGAAGGTGAAATTGGAGCCGCAGGGTGTAGAGAGGTGCGGCTCCGATATCACAGTTACATTAATTACAATAAAAATACACCTAGACAAGTAGACAGCGAAACGTAAAATAAGTACAATATAAATAATACAATTGAAAGTAAATATTTTTATTAATAAAATTTTAATTATAAATAATATTTTAATCTTTGTTTCTTAATATTGTTGCGCTCATATCTCGTGCCAGTTTGTAACGAGCTAAGCTGCAGAAAATATTTCTTTTATTCATTTACTAATAAAGCGTCTGCCAGTGGGATTCAATAAAAATCTTTATCGCTTTTGTCGTAAGCAGTGACGTCGTAACCGTCTGCTTTTGGTATTACTGTCACGTAGCGGGTGGACTCCTTTCAATAAAATTAAGCACGAAATATTTTCATGATTAACGACGTTATTCTCGTAATTTGAACGTAGATTTACTGTTTCTGAATTTATAAGTCTGATAATAGATTATCCGTAGATTTGATACATGAAAACAAAGTATTACAATAGTGTTATCAATAGGTACTCCCCGCAAAGCGCAAGAGGAACTGGTCTACTATCGACCAGAGCGCCTACCGCGAACCGCAAGCGAAGTTATCCCCTCTGTCGCACTTACGTACGAACGTGATAGTGCGAAAGAGAGGGAAAACTTCGTTTGCGATTCGCGGTAGGCCTTCAGGCCGGTTCCTCTCGCAGCCCAGCTCTAGCACACCTCCGATTTACAACTTGCTAGCCTACGTTGTGCACGACGATGACACGAAAACGTGACGACTTTAACTAGACGAAAGTGTAAGTGCAGTACATTAGAGATCCCTCTATTGTAACGCTTTTCGAAGTAAGTACCTCGTGTTAAGTACTCTGTGACTTTAACAGTTAAGGATCCGCTCACTAGAAACATAGTAGGGACCATATAAACAGAATGGCTCCCGTTATTTTACCCTGTTTTGCAGTTCACAACCTGACTCGATTCGGTTCAACACTCATCCCTAGTATAACTGGGTAAGTACAAAATCGCTACAACCAACCATGCGAAAACTTAGGCCAGATTAAGTAGTACTGGGTCGCCTCAGGCGGATTCGGTAAACGTTGTGAATAAAACTGCGTTGAGAGGATGGCAGGACGATGTGAAAGCTTTGACCGAGTGTAGTTACTGTTATCTGCGCCAGTCACTCGCTCTTACTAAACCAAGTGGCTGGCCATTACCAATGGCTGAAAATGGGTTGATTACAGCAGGATTTAGAACTGAAAATGTCGAAATTTCGCAGTTTCCATCTTAAATCTCTGTTTATATCGTTACTAGCTTTTTCCCGCAGCTTCGCCCGCGTACTAAGAGTAATTTTTAACCGTCTACAAAAAAGGAGGTTCTTAGTTTGACCCGTATGTTTGTATGTACGTATTGTATGCATGGACGTAATTTTCGTAACCGGCACCCCGAAGAACCTCGAAGATGACACCCAATATCGATTTGTAAGAAAAATAAATGTCCGCCATCTTTGATTTGAAAATGCGTGTCATTTTCATAAACGGCTCCCCGAGTAACCTCGAAGAACCCATATCGAGTTTTAAGACACATAAATGTCCGCCATCTTTGATATGAAAATTTAAAAATCTATTAGGATAACGCGGGTCTCGTTCCATACCTCAAAAGAAAAAATAGAACCCTTATAGGATCACGTTTGGCTGTCTGTCAGTCGGTCTGTTACAACCGATTTGCTCGGAAACTACTGGACCGATTGAATTGCAACTCGCCACACATATTTTCAAGAATTTTCATTTCCACGATATTAAATTTCAAAATCGATGCCATTTACTTAATTAACATCCCAAATATCAATATGGGTGTCATATTGATATTTAGACATTTCACCTATCGAACCCAAATTATTAACCCGGTATTTTTTCATGTCCGCCACGTTGGATTTTAAAATCGTTGTTGTTTTCGTAATCAGCGAACCGATAAACTTTACAAACAATACCCCCCACCACATTTCCTCCTTTTAGGGTTGAAGTCTCAAAAAACCTGAAACACATCGTTAAAAGTATTCCTGTAAAGTTTCGAATAAAATAGTCTAACTATAATCTTATTTCCCCATACAAACTTTGGACTCCCGTTTCACCTCTTTAGGGGGCGAATTTTGAAAAATCGTTTCTTAGTGCACTCCTAAATCTTATAAGCAGAGCTCGGAATAGGTAGTGCCTATTTACCTAAACTTCGCGGGAGGACGTAACTAAGAGTGGTTACAACCACCAAAAATAATTATTTCTTTTTAATGAATGCGGGATTTCCCGGGATTTACTGTATTATTCTGGAGGCTTAATACATTTCGCGTTACTTATAAATCTTGTTATATTGCATATTATTTGTTTAATTACCTTGAAATAACATCAAGGATTCCGAAATTTGATACTTTTTAGTTGACTTAGACAGAATTATACTCCTTTCTTCCATGAGAGGGCACCTGTGTCCAGCATTAGGGCGTATATAGATTGGTGATGAGACAGGACTATGATATGGCATAGAAGATATCGTACAGATGTATTCTAATTTATTTCTAATATGATGGTATACATGTACTTATATATTAAATAAAACAATTTTTCAAGCGATTATATCGCGTATAATGAATTTAAAATACATTCCGTGACCACGAGTGCTGTAAGGGACTCGAAACGTCGGAATGAATGTCAGAATTTTCTATACGATATCATAGTTCTGTTTCATCATCAATCTATATACGCCCTAATGCTGGACACAGGTCTCCTCTCATGGAAAAAAGGAGTATAATTCTGTCTAAGTCAACTTCGGAATCCTTTTGATTCAATTTGATCCATATTATATTTTTAATGACTGATTGTTATTTCAAGGTAATTAAACAAATAATAATATGCAATATAACAAGATTTATAAGTAAAGATAAATGTATTAAGCCTCTAGAATAATACAGTAAATCCCGGGAAACCCCACATTCAATAAAAAGAAGTAATTATTTTTGGTGGTTGTAACCACTCTTAGTTACGTCCTCCCGCGAAGTTTAGGTAAATAGGCACTACCTATTCCGAGCTCTGCTTATAAGGAATCTACGTGCCAAATTTGGAATCTCTAGAACCAGCGGTTTGAGCTGTGCGTTGATATGTCAGTCAGTTATTTTCAATAATAATTCGAAATAGTAGATTACAAATTAATGTATGCATATCTCAGTATCTTGACATTTTCTCTTCGCTACTATTTAGCACGTAAGCACAGGCCGCCAGCTTCGCTAGGAAGGTTCGCACCCAAATTACCTATCCTTCCTCAAAACTTCAAGCATAACCCTAAAAATATCCAATTAATATCCTTGTTGGTATTCTTTGAATTCACTGACTGAATACGAGTACAAATGCCGAAACGGACTTCAGAGCTCATTTACCAACGTACAAAACATCCAAGCCAATTTGCAAGCGAAGAAACTAGGCTAACAATTAAAGTAACAAAAACCTTTATTATTTTATAAAAACAACATGTTTGATCTCTATGAGTGCTGAATTTCGTTATTGCGTATTGTAGGATTTTTTATTTTCGTAGGTACATATAATTATATGACCCTTCAACCAAACGTGCATTAGGACGGTGCACTTTTTTCAGGAATCGTAATTAAACAACGTGATTTATCGAATATTTATTTTAGAATTTCGTAGGGTCGATAGGTCGGTTTGCGACCAGCTAACTTGGTGGTCCGGTTTGCCACCACTTGGATGACTTGATGAACTGAAAGAATATTTTCTCGTTTTTTAATAGATTTCCAAATAAAATGCATAAGTACAACTTACTGTTTTTGAGACCTTTTAAAATCCAATTATTTTTAATTATAAACATCTCTTTCTTGAGGTGATCGCAAACTAACGCTGGTCGCGTAATCGGCCTAGCGACCCTATGTAGCAATTTAAAAACAACCTGATTTATAGTACGATAATGAAGTGTAGGGGCAACTTGCGATGTGAATTGAATTAGGCTGTTAGATGAGTAAGTTAAAGTATTACAATTTACGGTTCGCAATAATATTCATAATGCTAATATTACATTTTGAACATATTGCTCTTAACGTTATAGCTGGTGTGAGAATACCTCTTTTAAGAAATTCCTCGCCGCAGCTAAAGGAATACCATTAGGTAAGGCATACGTTTCCCGATATTATGTCCGTATTACTTAATGATTTAACTGTCACAACGTTATCGCAATCTCTTCCTGATTTCATTTTTTTGACACAGTGATTATCTTATCCGCCTCTACTTCCTGTTACAAAATAAATCCTACCATTTGTTTGATTATTCGCTACATTAAGTTTCAACTGAAAAACGTCGCTCTTTCCGACTCATTGGATATCGGATTCTTGCATATTCGGTTTACGTTACACAACACAAACAACGAACAATAGGCAGATACCGAGGGAATAATGCGGGTAGATAAAAATAACACCATAATTCTCTTTCTAACGGAACACGTAATGAAAGGAGCATGTCGACGAGCGAAACCATAAAGCAATAAAAAATACGCTTTAGTTTGCAGAGGGGCTACCGCGAACTGAAAACGAACGAAGTTCGAATATCTCCCTCTCTGTCGCACTTGTTAATTCGTGCGGCAGAGAGGGAGATATTCGAACTTCGTTCGTTTTCAGTTCGCGGTAGCCCCTCAGCGCAGCGACTAAATATTTCGAACGAGACAGTTGTAAAATTCTAGTGAAAATGAACAAAGTAGGTATTTGAATATTACAAACTTTGTACTCGTATTATCACTCGCTACATTTTACACATTATGTGTAGGTAAGTACTTTCAGTAGTCCATACTTTATTGTTTTTTGTCTTTCATTTGAAAACGGGATCTCAGTGATCTCATAAGGGTAGCAACTTTACTACTGAGTAATAAGATCGTTTTTGGAAATCAATGAAGAATACGAGACATACCACGGCACGGCAATTCCATTTACAATAATAAAACTTTGTGGTTTAAAAAGGCTGGAAGCTTGAATGAAAGGTACTTGGGATGTTTTATATTGCCATCATCATTTTCATAGCCCATTTCCCCTTCCTGATGTATAGATAGGTGTATACTTGAAATATTCAGCTGTCTCAAGTAATAGTAGCTGTTTACTTCATGTCATGAAATATTTACTCTTTATTAAAAAAATGTCTACGATAAAGCCTATATGCATTTTAGAGACAACCTAACATTTACTGGTCTGTAAATTTATATACATACACTCAACACGTTCCACGTTGAGCAAAAGAACTGATAAAGCGTGTCACACACTACGCAGATACGATCATATTTTATCTGCGTATAATAAACTGAATGATCTGAAACTATTACACAATACGCAGATACGATAATATACGAGACGATACATTCAGTCTAAATCCTTCAAACTGAGTAGACTTGTTTCTTGGCGCGGATTGTTTATACAGGATGTTTTCGTGTTTATTTCTACACCATACGCAGTACGCACGTCGTCCAAAGGTAAACAACGAATGAGCCGGCAGCGCAGCGAACACAGCGGGCATCGGGGCGGAAAGGGGCGCGGGCGGGACGGGGCGCGTGCAGTGGGACGGGTCTGGGCGCGGGCGGACGGCTCCGTCTCACATCAACTGCAGATGAAATACTATACCATATTTTTATATCGGCAGATATTATACGCAGATCAATTTATATACGCAGATAATTTCTTTGCCATCTTTCGATATATGTCGGTGCCCACAGATACTTCACGATAAAATATAAGTTATCTGCGCTGTGTGTGTTAGCTCATTGAATTGTATAGGGAGCGATATTGACAGATATGCGTTCAGATACAGATATCTTATCGTATCTGCTTAGTGTGTGACACGCTTAAAGCGTGTGTTGAGTAAGGTACACGTGCTCTTTCAACCGGGAAAATATGAGATTTCACCGTAACTGCGTAATTTACGGCAACGGTGGTGCTTTCCCTTATTATGTTTATATCCCGGACAGAGTCGTTTGAAAATAGGTACACCCCTGGAAATGTATAGGGACCTACATTTCCGGGTTTTTAATTTCATCTCTGAATTCGTAAAGCAAAGATTAATTCACTAACACAATCAATATGCCGTAAATGTTGGTTTAACAATGTCTGCGAATAATGGATTGTTTTTTCAACAGACGGGACTAACGAAATGGCCACTCTTAAGAAAAGAATATTAAGCAAAGTTTGAAGAGCCGCTTGTCAAGATTATTTAAACAAGAGGAAGCGTCATATTTGAAATGAGGATCGTAATAGGTAAGTTTACAGACCCTAATTCATTTGAATATGTGCAGTAAAGTATAAACTATTTAATAAGTACCTATATAGTTTTGTACATTTTAATTCCTTACCCATTGCCACTGGTACCTAAACTAAAGTTTTATCCATATAACAATACATACAACCGACAATTGGAAGAAAACCGTAAAAGACTGATCTTCCGTATACTAAAAAACTATAAAAACTTCCCTAAACTTCTCTCCCAAGAACTCAAAAGGAAGTTTTGTTTGTTGCTCAATTTTCCAACTTGAAGGCCGGACTCAGTGACTTGATTTGGATCAGTCTCATTTGCCGGAGATAAAACAGTACCTCTTTTGTTTTATTTATCAAAACGTAGTTTGCTGGATATGAAGGATTGTTTATTTTTACGTACCTTGTATCCGTATCCGGTTTAAAAAATGCACCAGTCGAATAACAGCTTTTATTGCTTTTTCACGATATACATTTTCATTTTGATTACATTCGGGAATTGCGTATTTAAGCACTTATTATAACGAACTGACAAAGTCGTCTTAACAGAGTACAGTCAGTAGCGGAAGTAACTAAGCAAAATAACACACTCAGAATTACACACACCACACACAGAGCCTTATTATATTCTCATGATATTAGAGTCCGCGTGTAGATCATTTTGAGCATTAAGCCCGCGTAGCTACTTATGCTGCTGACTGTACGTGATGAATAGTAAAATTGTTTTGTTGAGAATTTGGCTAAAATACCGAATATGTTATTTTGGGCATAATCGAAACTTTCCACGTTAACTATGGTTTGATATAAAAATATAGCTGCAATGATACGAGTACTTAGGTACTTAGTCCACACTGTGGCTAACAAAGATGATTTTTTACGTGCAAGTCACGCATTAATCCGTTAATGATAGAAACATAAAGATTAGTCTCAACGGAGTAATGATTTTCGAGCCCGATGGTAACGACAATTACCTAAGTGCATACGAGTAGCATGTATTGCAGTTGAATATTCTTTCATGAGGCTTTGGAACTTCAGATGATTAGATAACTACCTAATTTATTTTCTGAAAGTAGAAGACTATTCCCGAGGTCTACCGGTCTCTGGAATCCCAGGGATCGCTGGGAAAAGACGGCTTACAAATATATTAATTATATAAACCCACTGGAGAACAATTCTTATAACATTTAACATTAATTAAAAATTTGATTGGCAAAGCACTTGATCTGACGCGCAACCACAAATGTACATTGATTACATAACATGATCAAAACTCTTATTTATTGTCTACTCCCAAAATTGCCGACATACTTACATATTACAGTATACCCTAAGTAATTCAACTGGATCTTGTAACATCCTTGAACTTGCTAATTAGCTATCATTGAAATAGCTAATAGCGGTTTTGTCAGGAATTTGTCATTTCATAGTCTAATGTGGTGTTTTGTGAACTACTAAAAGAATATTGGTTTTAATCTGATTTCTGTATTTTAACTAAGGTATACAAAGATATTCATTTTAACTGACACGGCTAACCAAAAGGCTGACGAAAGAGTCGGCATTTAAAATTAAACCATCCGTTCAAGACAAGGACATAACGATAACAGTTAGACTCAACGACGCTCGAGGCCGATGTTATGTTCGCGTCAATACATTCTAGGCCTGTTCCTCAGTAGAATATTGTTTCATGAGCAGGGATCGGATATTCGGATCGATATTTACCTAAAGTCGGCAAATTCGTAGAAAAAGTTACAAAACAAATATAAAGAATTTTTTAGATTCAATGTATTGGATAGTGATTTTAAATGTGGACTAGTAGGTGTTGGTACGGAACCCTTCATTGTGCGTGGTCCGACACGCACTTGGCCGATTTTATTTAGTATTTCTTGTTATAGCGGCAACAGAAAAACATCATCTGTAAAAAAATCATCAACAATCAATCATCACAAATTAAACATCTGACACGACGCTATTTGTAGGGCCTAACGGACAAGTCAGATATTTTTGTTTTGATAGATATGAATGCTGGTGACTGTTACATTAATGAGTACAGTTGCGATTTCACGTTACAGTTTCAAATCCTTAAAAATATATTTTTAAGTTAAATTATAACGGTTTGTAGGTAGTGCGAGCGCACGCACTGGAGTGGTGGTGCTGGTGGTGGCGAGCAGCGCCCGCGTCTCCGCGCGCGTGGCCGGCAAGGTCGGGGGCTACTCCAACAAGAGCAGCGGTAAGTACGATTTATCGACCACATACGTGTCAATAGAAAATCATTCTTAGTTCTGGGGTTTAATATTATCTTAAAAAGTGACTCGTCTTGAAATGACTCACCAAAACTTTAAATCTTACGCCATGATGACAAAGGTGATTAATAAGTGTCATCTATTAAATTAGGGGGGAGGGTACTCCATAAATGTAACGGGGGTGTTTTTTTTTCAATTCACATAGGTGTGTCTACAGATACCCACGTTTGTAGGTAGGCCTTTAAAAATAATATAGAGCTTTCTAAAAAATATTTCCATTTAAGTTAACCGTTGTTAAGGTATTGGCTGTCAAAGTCGTAAAAAGTGTGTCCCCCTCTAATTTCGAAACTACAAGTTTAAAATTATGAAAGAGGTTGAGGTGGTCAACATTAATAAATCACACAAATTTCAACGACTTTTGGTTTGAACAAGGTTTTTTGAGTTATCGCTGAAAACTGAAAAACTGTCTTGCCCAAACAAAATCTATATATCTATGAAGATACGACCTTTTTAGGGTTCCGTAGCCAAAATGGCAAAAACGGAACCCTTATAGTTTCGTCATGTCCGTCTGTCCGTCTGTCCGTCTGTCCGTCTGTCCGTCTGTCACAGCCGATTTACTCGGAAACTATAAGTACTACAGTGATGAAATTTGATGGGAATATGTGTTGTATGAACCGCTACAAAATTATGACACTAAATAGTAAAAAAAAGAATTGGGGGTGGGGCCCCCCATACATGTAACTGAGGGATGAAAATTTTTTTTTCAATGTACATACCCGTGTGGGGTATCAATGGAAAGGTCTTTTAAAATGATATAAAGTTTTCTAAAAAACATTTTTCTTAAAGTGAACGGTTTTTGAGATATCAGCTCTCAAAGTCGTAAAAAGTATGTCCCCCCCCCTCTATTTTTATAACTACGGGGTATAAAATTCTAAAAAAAATAGAGGTGATGCATGCTAATTAACTCTTTCAACGATTTTTGGTTTGATCAAAGTATCTCTTATAGTTTTTGAGATAGGTTGATTTAACTGTAATTTTGGTTAAGTTATTTTTGCTGTTTTATAGATACTAGTACGGAACCCTTCGTGCGCGAGTCCAACTCGCCCTTGGCCGGTTTTTTGATTCAATGTACACTCGAGGTCAAAAATTTCGGGTCACCCTTAATTAAATAACCGCAATAGGTTTTTCTAAATATTTTACAGTAGTTTTATTTTCATGATATATTATTCTTCGTAATACCCAACAGTATTAGCAATTCCCGGGATTCTATTATAAAAATATATAAATCTACAAAACTGTAAATTTTTGCGATATCTCGCTTCGTTAACATTGTTTTTTTCATGGGTTTTTAGGAGTCCGATTTAAACCTGGAAACATTATTTTTTTAACTGTTGTAGGTTAGATGTAAAGTTAAATAAAGCTCATGACAGGATTAAAAACTGTACAAGTTTGCACTATTTTAGGAAATATGACGATATTTTACGGACCCGTATTCTTTGTCCGCGAGTGTATTAGATAGTGTTTTAAATGTGGACTACTCGTAATAGGTGTCGGTACTGATTCCTTCATTGTGTGTGATCCAACATGCACTTGGCCGTTTTTTTAAGAGTTGTAGATTAGGTAGCCATAAGATGCCCAATTGGCTATCATTGGCACTCGTTTTATTTTCGCTTTTGTACGAAAACAGTTTACTTACTTGTATCTAACAGATATATCATCATCTTAGTCATTAGTAGTAAAGACATAATCCTACAAAATGAAAGTTATTAGAAAATCATATCTTAAGCCGTATTCTCCCAATGACCAATATCTCCGGGCAAATAAAATGGTCTATATGACTGGTGTCGCGACGTTGTTCAATTGACATCGTCGCGCAACATATGCATCCATATATGTTTCATTGCCACCTAGTAAATGCCATGCTATAACAAAGTTGCGCAAAATGGGGTCGCGGCATTAATTAAGATGTGCCTCGTCACGATACACGATACACGACGCAGGGTTAGACATGACAACGTCGACAAAAATGTACATATAAACACGGAGCTAAAACAAATAGAAGATAATAATAAATACAGGTGCTTACGAGTATTCAATCGTGATATACTAAAGACATTTTGCTTATCTACCTGGCTAGGTAAGGAGGAATAGCATATTTATCAATTCATCATCCTCCTAGCGTTGTTCCTGGTTGTCCAATTAAACCAGAGGAAAAACTACAACTTGTTGGAATTAGATCGGTTTCCTCATGCTTCTTTTTCCTTAATATCTACTGTTAAAATATCGAATGATTTATAAACATACAATGGAAATAAAATTTATGATTCCAGTCACACATAGGAATAACAGAGGTAGAGGGTAGATACTGTACTTATCTAAATTACTGTTTTATTATACGTTATAAACCCTAATATATATTGCGAATAACTAAAGATAAGCGGAGGAAATCCGAGGAAACGTTCCCGGTCCCACGGGGTATAGATATAACATTTACTTAGGCGTGCGTTTGCAAATGTATATAAACCATAGCAATTGATAGTGTAATATGCAAATGCTACAATTACAGCCAACGGGCACGAACTTAACCAAAGAATAAAGGAGTTAGGGAACAGGAACGGTTACTTTGTGCACTTCATTTAAATTGTCTCTTATACCCTGTACATTTTTAGAAAATATCAATGTTTTCTTTAATCTTATTTCTAATTGAAAAGGAAATATTTTAGCTTTGTTATAAAACAGTAAGGTCATTTATTTATTTAAATAATTTTATTTCTCAATACAGGAAGGTAACATGGCTGACTTAATGTCTTAAAGTATTCTCTACCAGTCAAAAAGTAACAACTGGGCTAAAAAGAAACATTTTTATGTGCAAGATAAGGATGTAAACAAAAAATCTATTATCAAATTAAATTTGTACAGTAGCAATTGTATGATAAAAAATACCTCAGAACGGTAATGTCTACTTAGCTGTGATAGTTTTCCTTTTAAATTCATCGTATATACTACTACCATGATTTTTTTCACACGCCTAGTAGCCACCGTT
This sequence comes from Epiblema foenella, assembly GCA_963556455.1. Lineage (NCBI taxonomy): Eukaryota > Metazoa > Arthropoda > Insecta > Lepidoptera > Tortricidae > Epiblema > Epiblema foenella. Next base: position 14,152,026 of record OY747106.1, read on the forward strand.
TAGCTGGCAGGGCAGGGGGGAGGGGGGGGACACTTGACCATAGCAAAAATTATCACTTCAAAGCTTAATATCACGCCAACCGATTCTTGAATCAAAACATGCTTTTAGAAACCTTATAATTAGTGTTCGGTGTTTCGGTGGCAAATTTCACACAGTGGGTAATGGAGTCGTTTTTATGATTAACTTTTTAAGATTTGAATAAATAAATTATTCATTGACCTGAAGTACTTAAAATGACATTAATCAGGTAGGTACTCGTAAATTTCAAGTACTTAAAACAATTTATTTTCATAAAACGATTATAGGAACACCCAAATGTTATGTCGTAAATATTTTGGGTTGTTATTCAATTTCTTTTAACAAATGTCACCATTAATCGATATTTTTTTTACCATAATATATGACGTATCCAGAAGTCTCGTTTACATCTTAAAAATGGGTGGAAATCATTCATCTCCAGAGTCATTGAAAAATATTACCTTAAAGAGTGTTGCTAAAATATTAAATCGCAACATAGAAATTTATCTAGATGAAAAGGATGAATTTGACTTTGTTGAAAAAGTAAGTTTTTATTCATATGACTTTATTATACCCACCGTCTTTGATAAGACTCTTTTTCTATTTATTTTCTCTTTATTTTTTTAGATGATGAATTTTCGCGGATGGGTATATGATTTGAATTTGACAAAGACCTTTTTCAAGGAATTTCCTTTAATGGCATTACCATCAAGAGACATAGACCTAGACGAAGAAAGGTTGTTTTACTGAAGTTTGCTCTAGATGTAGACATAGGGAGTATGATGTTTGTGATACCGAATTGTATAATTGGCGGCAGGTACAAACATAATACTGTCCCGACTGTTTAGGTGACATGTTTGTACGTATGTGATAAGTAAAAATAAATAAATTTATTAAACAATATATGTATAAAAAAACTGTTTATTTCTGAAAAACATAAATTACATTTGACAGGGTTAGGCATGCAATATTATTTTTTAAAGATACCTACATACTTGTGTTATTATTAGTAGTCCTGTGTTCTCGTGGTAAAAGTAGGTAATGCTCGCAAGATAATTTATAAGGAGTGTTATGCAAAATTAATCATATAATTGTTATTCGTTTAATCAAAAAAATGTTAGGCGACTCCATTCACCTCTGTGAAATTTGCCACCGAAACTCCGAACACTACTTATAATATTTTTGAAAGAGCTATCCAACGATACCCCACGCGATGGACTTTGGAAGAAAAATAAATTGCACCACCACTTTACATGTAGGAGAAGTACCCTAAAAAAAATGATTTTATGATTTTATTCTAGTTTCTGTCACTGTTACCTAGTTTGATTCCACTTCAGCTCAACCCTTAATTTTGATATAAACGCATGCTAGGTATCTATGCGTGGCGTAATTGATTGTGAAGAATATGAACATACTTTAAATTATGAACTAAATCGGAAATATCATGTATTCCTATCTCCTATCTATATATTTTAATCAATGAAAATATGGTGTTTGCTAAAACATTTATCACTGTAAATAGTCTAAACTGAAAAATGCATCATCTTAGACATTATTACTCAAACTTCGTTCTAACAGACTCGGAATGCTAACGAGTTTAAAACAAAGCCATTTTTACTCCGTATTTTTGTGTCAGGAAACAAAGTTGCCAAATCAGGGTTTTCAGAACAAAACATGATCAGAAATTATTTGACATGAAATATTAACATGACACACGTTTTGTCATATATAGCTTGTATTATTCGATGAAAACGATTGTATTGAAAAGGTGATCATTTGTTGGCTTGGAAAAATTTACTCCCCAATTTCATCCTGTATAGGCTGTGGCGAAAATGGGTACTGCTCGCTTGGTAATTTTTAGACTGTAACGTACTCCCAATATTGGTTTCTTTTCTAATCATAATAACAAATAAGTTCGATTTAGTGTAACCAATAGCTAAAGATCCTATACATACACTCTCTACTCGTATATTATACGTACATACCACATAATAGGAGCATGTTTAAGTAACCAACTTAAACATACTCGTATTTGTGTTGTACCCACAATAGCTAATAAAAAAGCCCTTTTGCCCTTCAGTGAACCATTAAACCTTATTTATATTTCAATTAGCATCAAATAATGAACGCAGTTCCCATTTAGCTCTATTAGTTTCAGAACCTTTTCATTGTAATTCACGACTCGCGAATGTGTGAATTTTAGCTACGTATAAAATGTTCTTTAAAGATACCCAAATGCGCCATTATCATTTAAATTGGATTTACCTTTTCATCCGTCCGTATCAGGACCTTTAATTTATTTTTGGTACCTACTGTATAATAGGTACGCGTATTTTTACAAATCCCCAGCTACTTTCGTAGCTTAAATAAACTGGGCCCCGAGTGAGTACATTTTTTCGAGGGCACGTAACTTATAATAAATATTTGGCCAGCAGAATATAAAAACTCGCTGAAACTCCAGTTATTAAAAAGGGCTTTACCACACTTTTACAAATTTTACGACAGTACTTACGAGCAAAAAATATAGCGTAAAAAAGAAGAATACTTGTAACGGAATATGTTTGTCGACATGTTTTCGGTGCATTAGCAGTTTGCATGCATCACTAATAAACGTTTAAACGAAATGTCGTCTTTTTAACTATGTCAGTTAAACGTTAATAGGTACAGATGTAGTGCAAAATGATTTTCCTTCGTACTTTATCGGAAAAGTTCGTATTTCTCTTGCTCTCTCAATTAGCTTCAGTACCCATCTTACAGCCGTAGTGGTAAGTCGCATCAGCAGACCAATATATATATATATAGAGTGGCTAACACGCAATTCAAATATTCGCTAGTTTTGATTATATTTACAGTTTACTTATGAAAAGGTTGTATTACAATGCCGAAACCTCAAAACGGTTAAAAAATCCAGTCCAAGGAATTACATTTAATATATACCTGTACTTCATATCAGAAAATAGCAATAACTCAGAGTATTTTGGCAAAGTTCAGATAAAAGGTCACGTATCAAAAAGGAACATAGACATGAATATGGGTACAGTAAAAAAATTGATTGAAGAAAAAATAAATATGATTGGCCCGGATGAATGGAAGAAAGTTTGTGATCATGCCATCAAATGTGAAAATGAATATCGGTCACAGGAACACTCGATGGATGATCACATTGATAGGATTGTACTTAATTAATGTAAATGAAAGCACTGACGTATCTGACGAAGATATGTCTGACTGTTACTCAGATTGTGAAATGGAAAATGTTGAAAATATCGACCCAAATGTGTAGGTAAAATATTAATGTTAAGTACAGTCACCGGCATAAATAAGTTATCATTTAGTAACCTTGTCACTTTAACGTCGTGTTTGAAATGTCAAACGATTAAAAGCGACAAGGTAGATATATATAAATCACCACTTATTTATGACGGTGACTGTACCTGGAAGTATACTAACGGGCCTAGTATGAAAGCCTTCATGTCGTTTGCATCCCTCTCACACGCGGGTTATTTACTTAGGTGCAATAGGGACGCCAATGGGTAACCTATCGATGTTTCGAAAAACTATTCACCGAATTTCACTTGTCCGAAAACGGTTCACCGAATCTTTACAATCCAAATGCTTTGTTTTGCAACTGTTTGAAATACCACAGATTCATCTCATCACAATATCATTTGACCGCAATTCAAATGCCCGCTTTTCAGTTCTCAATTTTTACATTTGACAACCTATACGTTAGCCATATTTTCACAATTTCAATGATACGGAAAGTCGACGTGACACTTTCCATATTTTCATTATACCGCAAAATATACGTAACGCCGCTTTTAGAAGTATGTATTCGCTGGGGCCCATTTTATCAAAAAACTCTCCATCTGAAATAGGATCTCTATTCTCTCTGCATCTAGAAAATATTAGAAAATAAGTATTTCGCTCCTGTCTTAATCTTCGAGGTTATTTTTTTCATAAAAGCCCAGAAAAACTTGCTCGGCCAAAAACGACTCCAACGCGGATAGGTTAGAAGATTAAGACGGGAGCTGAAGCGAAGCGAAGCTCCCGTCTTGATCTTCGAGGTTATTTTTTTTATAAAAACCCAGAAAAACTTGTCCGACCAAACACGACTCTAACGCGGATAGGTTAGAAGATTAAAATGGGAGCTGAAGCGAAGCGAAGCTCCCGTCTTAATCTTCGAGGTTATTTTTTTTATAAAAACCCAGAAAGACTTGTTGGGACAAAATCGACTCTAATACTGACACTGACTGACTAAACTTGTGAAAAATTGCTGTTTGTAGGCTCATCACAATAATGAACGTAATTTTTAGTCCTACCCGAAATATAATTTTGAGTTTCCTCAATCAGCGCCTGCATTTAACTTCATACCAAATAACACAGTATTCATGATTTGCTATCATGGAAATCAACTTTGTTATCTTTAGAAATATCTGGATAATGACGTTACGGTATTTTAACCCTACGGACAAAAAAAAATGGCAAATGAATGTACGGAATTATAATCATTGGGATTTTAAACCAGCTGGATAATAAAATTGTGACTATACAAAAATCTGTCAATAGAAAATATGGAAAATGAAACTTCGGACAAATGAAAAAAAAATTAAGTGAAAAATGGCGTTTCGTTTTCGGACTTTTAATATTCGGCATTAAAAATTTCGAATTTGCGATAGGTAACCACGCCAATGACATAATTTTTTTCATACTAGCCGCGTAAGTAGATGCTGTTTTTAAGTAGGCAGGTATTGAGTTTTATTCGTGTGAATATTTCCCAATAAGATTTATTTAGTTGTACTTTATGTTTTAAAGTGAAGATAATGTTTCGTTTACTAATGACAATAAAACTGAGTATTTTCAAAGTTATTGAACGTGGTTGTAACATCTCTATATTATACAATAACGTCAATAACATTTTTCACTTTGACATTTGACACTAAAATATAAAGTTCCATAATAAATAATGGATACGAAAATGTCACTCATTTAATACAATCATTGATTGACAATTCGGGTGCCATCGTATTCCGATTGAGATCTGAGTTTTCCCGAAGGAAAATCATTTTGCAAAACATCTGTACGGTTACTAATTTGGAACGATCTGTTGTTAGTTGTAAGTAAGTACGCTCAGTAATATATATCCACGTTTGTTCAGGTAAATCAACAAGTGGCATCAACGAGGAAATCATCTGGATCAGCATAGGCATGGCGATAGCGATAGCCCTGCTCATAGTCGCCGCGCTCATATACATCCTGTGCGAGAAGTGTATGAAGCGGCGCACCAGCCGCGAGCAGTCATGACGGTTCAAGCAGGAGTTCGCGCGCTACGCGCTCTCGGACTCCCACGCCGACCTCCACTTTCCCCCTTATACGCTCTACCCCCAATACTCCCCCGACGGGAAGGAGTACTACTACAACTTCCACCGCTTCACCTATCTCAGAAACAGCTTTAAACTACCGCCTAAGGATTACCCCGTCAAAGGTAGCGACGAAGTATACATCAATGCATGATTCGAAGGCTGATGCGGTTTGTTTGACCAGACGCCGCGCCGCCCGCGGCGGGCGACGATCGCATGCTATGTTCGTAAATGTATGAGCGCGGTCTCTGACCCGCCGCCCGCGACTATCACTTGCGCCAGCGGCGGCGGGCGAAGGTAACCAATTAAGGGCGGCGGTCGGTATCAAATCGAATCATACATGGTAATAGTTGCGTGTACTAATTGAGTCTTAGATAATATATTTTTGATGGTGTGTCTATGTACCTAACTACGTATAGACTAGAATCGTTACTTTAAACGAAACAGAATTATTGGAATAGTTGGACATCGAACGGGATGCATGTAAATAAGACTATTAATTAATGACATTGTGAATGTTCTAGACACGGTCACAAGAAACATTTGAAAGATTGGATTATACTGTGATAGAGAATACCGGAACAATATTTCATTTGACATGCTGTTAAAATGGTATTGTAGGTAACGCGGCAGATTTAACTTCGCACACAGGCTTTCAACCTACACGGTTTACCTCCATTGAAATGTTAGAAAAAAGATACTGGACTCATCTTCCTTATGTCTAATGGTTTTTATTGTTATTGAATATTATGTGTAAATAATTGCGGACAATATATACAGTTCATAGCTAAAGCTGTTTTACTTGGCTGTTTTCTATAGTATGAAAGGTATCGCAAAAGTTAAGCACAAAAGTTATGAGGGTCGCAACTTATTTTGCGGCTGGCACAGAGCTCTTGACGGGAAGTTCCGTATGGCTGAACCGTGTAAAAGTTGGACAATAAAATCCACCTTTTCTATTGTCAATTTTATACATCCCCATAATACCAACATTATATAGGACCTAACGTAATTTATGATTTATACTCTGTCCTTATTCACAAACGTGCGTTTCTTGGGAATGTCGTTAAAATTGTTGAGCTAATCAGACACTTAACAATAGTTACATTTGTGTTTGTGAGAAAGGGTTTAGCTAGCAAAGGTTTGATAAGTTAACAAACTGAATAACGTGATAAAATTACCGTTATATCATTTTATTGACTGACTTTAAGTATTTACGTTTTTTTACAGCAAAAACTTATCGATTCTTGTGTCCGGTATTGGATTTTTAATACTATAGTACTAGTCATTAATGGTAATTGCAATATACAGTACTTATTTTATTCAAAGTCGTACGTATCTGTCAATACTCAATTCACAGTTTATATTATAGAAATTTTAGTTACTAAGAGAGTATAATTATAATCTAAGCAACGTAAAATATAATTATTATATGTACTTTTTAAAAAAGTTTTCGACTTTTATGTTGTAATAAACAACTAATACTGTTTTCTGTATGTTTATCTGGTTATTTATTATCTACGTACCCATAGTATATATTATACAAAAAGGCGTCTTCATACATTTATTAGCATTAAGTATGTGATCTAAATTATAGGAAACCATCATTTTCATTTTTAGTTACATAACAGTGTATACTTGCTAGACTCATTAATTCGTAATGTGCCAAAAATGTACCTTGAGACATTTATGTAGGTACTTATTTAAATTTATTTTATAGGTATAAGCAAAACGAATGTAAAATACAACAAGGTAAACTTGAAGTAAGGTATATAATGATAATGACCAATGTATAACGTAACGTCTACCTATTGTTTTCTAGAAAAAAATAAATATTTGAAAACATGATGTATCTACCTTCTATTGTCTTTATTCTGCTACCCGCACAAGGATATCTAAAGTTCACCTTATACCGTGTAGCCTATGGACACTAACAACTCCAGAGGAGGCACATGCCCGTTGTCCACCTTTTTAGGGTTCCGTACCTCAAAAGGAAAAAAACGGAACCCTTATAGGATCACTTTGTTCTCCGTCTGTCTGTTTGTCTGTCACGACCCTTTATCTCGGGAAGGCATACAGTTGAAATTAAAACCTCAGACTCAATACACAATTACACAGTCTCCTGAAGCTGTGAAAAAACCCAACTTACAAGTTAACGTAAAAGAAAGATACGGGCGTTTATGTCGCAAAAAACGTATGTTTCGACACTTTCATGGGAATCAGAATTTATAGGGTACTTCCCGTTGACCTAGAACTATGAAATTTGGCAAGTAATATCGTCAACTACAAGTACAGGCAAACATCTGAAAACTATAAATTTGTAATGAAATCATACAAAATATCCTACTTAATATTATACATGCGAACATTATGATGTTTGGATCTTTGGATGTTTGTTACTCAATTACGCAAAAACGGCAGAACGGATTATGATGAAACTTTGTACATATAGAGTTTTTAGCCTGGATTAAAACCTGTAGGATACTTTTATCCCTTAAGTCATCCCTCAAATTAATGATTTTGGGGGTGGGAGTTGAACCAATGAACCAGACCAGAGTCATGTAGATATTTACAATGCCTGCTGACGTACGGAAAATTCGTCTCAGTAGAAACATTATAAGGCTGACCTCCGAATATGCACATATTTGTCACGAATCTCAGGGTCAAGATATAGTAAGGACTTATGATAAGGCGACTCTATAGACAGTTGTCAATAACACGATATTTAACAACGTCATGCATTGGCATTGACGTGTCATTTTAAACCGATGACATTAGGTGAAGTTGAAGCTAAATAACATAATTTTACACAATCTACTACGTTGACTACTTTGAATCTTATCTTAGCTAAGATAAAGCAGGTTTACGCATTATTTAGTTTTTATTTTTACGATCGTAGTTACAAATCGAGCGATTTCGCTTCTGATTTAGTTCGATTATCTGTGACTCTAGTATTACAAGAACTAAATGAGCTCTAAAACAAATCGACATGTCAATTAAAATCGTTCTAACAATTACATGCATAATCGCATGAAAAACGATAGATTAGAGTTATATTACACTGACCCACAGCCTCTAAAGCGCTTGCGATATAAATATAAGCCAAAACTGCTGACCCATCGAGCCGTAATAATTTTAATATATAAAATAGGAGATTTAATAGATTGCGCTTTGATATCTGCCTACCTTAGTTGTTAAGAATCTATGCGTCAACTAAAATTTATGGAGTTGTTAGAGTGCTTGGTCACAACAATGACTTGTGACGCTTTACTCAAGGCGTTCAATTTGTATTTTGTACATCGCGCTATTAAGATTTTTCCTGAAAAATGGGGTCGGGACGGGTACACGATCTGTGTTCGGAACCCTCGGTGCGCGAGTCAGACGTTTTTTTTCTTTTCTAATATAAATTCATGGCTATCCAGCGAGGTAATACTGCCAGCCTTGTTATGGGTACCTTTGCACCAGAAACCTCATAAGGCAGATTATTTGATTAGTTAGGTATTACGAGCATTGTCATTTATTAGGGTTCCGTACCCAAAGGGTAAAACGGGACCCTATTACTAAGACTTCGCTGTCCATTCGTCCGTCCGTCTAACACCATCAGGCTGAATCTCATGACATAGACAGCTGAAATTTTCACAGATGATGTATTTCTATTGCCGCTTTAACAACAAATACTAAAAAACAGAATAAAATAAATGTTTAAGGGGGGCTATACAACAAACGTGATTTTTTTACTGTTGTACGGAACCCTTCGTGCGCGTGTCCAACTCGCACTTGGCCGATTTTTTTTTTGTCAATAAAGAAATTGAATTGTTCTTTAGTATTGAAATTTTCGTGAGTCATGTTCATGTTCAAAACTATATTATATACTAAACAGTTATATAACTCACGTATTAAGGGCCACCTAGCTCCCAATGACCTTCGATCTGTAACTCTCCATTTTCTAGTGTTTTTTATGGCTTATCGTATTAAGAACAACGAGGTTTACCGAAATAGTATACCATATTTACTTTAAAACTGACTGTCTTCGAAATACATGGCATCAAACTTTGGCAATTTTTGGCCACTAGACTGAACCTTTGTAAAAATTAGTTTAAAATAAAATTCTCTCTTGCCTTGTTAGAGACGTCAATAAGGAACAGTTATATGTACATTTCATATATATATATATATATATATATAGATATCTCCACTCGGCAACTGTTGATCAAACGGATTGTGGCGTCAGTTAATTGTTGATCCGTTGGCGATTGTTGATCCGAATAGCTTTTGTTGATCTAATGTATGATTCTGCATACTAATGTAGCTCCGGTCTGATCAACAATTGATATCCCTCTGGTGGCAAAATTAGGAATTATTGATAGCATTTTTTATACAAATCCGCTCCATCAATTGTTGATCTGATTCAAATGGACCAATCAGGGGCCACCTTCTCCACGATTGGTTGTTTTCAATTGTGCGCTGTTGCCAAATCGCTTCAGTCGCTATTTGTAGATTCTTTTCTAGAATTAATTTCGTTTTCTTTTTAGGGTTTTACGTACTTTTAATTTTGTTGTAATATTCGTTTTATTATTGGTAGGTAATATAATAATATTATGTTTATGTATTTTTATTGCGCAGATTACATGTGTACCTACAACGTTTTCTTAACTTAAATCAAAGGTTTGAATTTACTTTGAAAAAGCGTAATCGCTATAAAAATTACTTTTATAAAATCACTGATGTCATGAATCTAAGGCTTATTACAGGGTTGAGGACTAGGTATCTAACAGACATTAGGATAATAATAATAAGTCATTTATTTCGGGTAGTTCACCAATATGCAATAAAATATAGATTAAGATAAAAATGTAATGTTACTGACATTTTTTTTGGAATTAGCTTTCATTGAAAGAAGTGACGAAACACAACAGAAGTAAATACAAAATAAATAAATAAATAACTTAAAACAAATATCGTCACGAAAAGGTCTCGCCTCAGCATAATGCCGACTCGAGCCGACGCTGATCTTCCGGCGAGACCTAGGTGCTTATTGACGGTGTGTGTTGCACGCATTACTGTCTATACTTTTTTTTCCACAGTCATCAACTACTCTTTGAGACGGTTCTATTGAGCCTAAACATGACGATTGTATCTTGTGTAGTTTAGGAGTTGCTGTGGTCACCTTCCGTCTCCAGCATCAGATCAGCTCGGTGGACCAAAATATTGCATTATCACCGAACTTATATAAGTATGCCAAATTAAATAAATAAATAAATAAATAAATATTTGTGGACAATCTTACACAAATCGACCTAATCCCAAACTAAGCAAAGCTTGTACTTATTTCCGCTCAAATTTGGAGGACGATTTCCTACTGCGATGTACAAAGCCAGCACTTTAGAATCTGGCAGTCCAGGCTCTCGGAAAAAGTTGAGAGTATCTCGTTAACTGTTGTACGAAGATAGTTCTTAAATGCTGCCTTGTGTGACCTAACTATGTCGAAGAAATCTGGAATACGGGCTTCCGCAAACATGCTTCACGCACTGCAGTGCCGAGGTACGAGTACGAGGCACTGATGGTGCTCATAGCTCGTCCCGGATAGTTGACCCAGGGCTGACATGTATATAGAGGCATTGGCAATACGCCTTGAATAGTGTTATCTTTACTGAGTCACTACACTTTCCAAACCGGCGTGCGAGCCGTTCGCTGTCCAGGTGATCGCATAGTGTCTCCGTTACAATATGTTCCAAGTACCATTGTAATTATTATAAAACTCCCGTGAGTCTCAGACATATTGAAACATAATAAACGGGTCAATCACGTCTTCCTCAAACACGACCTCAAAGACATGAGTGACCCGTTTATTATATATCAATATTGTAATTATTACTTTATTTTAGTTTTTCGTGCTAGCAAAACTCGATCAAATTAATTTAGCTTGTTTATTAGTAAGGTCAGTCACCCAACCTATAAGTTCAATGACATCACCGAGAAATATTACGGCAAATGTTGATCAGGGGGGTTGCGGAATCAGTTCATTGTTGATCCCTTGGCAATTGTTGATCCGAACAGTTTTTGTTGATCTGATCAACATGTGCTGTACTTTCTGGTTAAGTTATGTTAGGATAAATAAAATTCTTATCACACCTCGACAATGTCAAATTATACGTATAAAATGCAAATCTTATCCAACGCAAATCTTTATAGCCTTTGGCTTTAGCCCGGGCATAATAATTGACGACCGCTTTAGCCCAGTTGGTAGTGACCCTGCCTACGAATAAGCTGGAGGTCCCGGGTTCGAATCCCGGTCAGGGCATTTATTTGTGTGATGAGCACGGATATTTGTTCCTGGGTCTTGGATGTTTTCTGTGTATTTAAGTATGTATTTATCTATATAAGTATGTATATCGTCGCCTAGTACCCATAGTACAAACTTTGCTTAGTTTGGGATTAGGTCGATTTGTGTGAGATTGTCCACAAAATATTTATTTATTTATTTAATTACTGAATTTCATTATAACATTTATAACCCTGGTAAATAATGTGACTTAACACATCATAGTTCTTATTGTTATGTACTTAAACTCTAATTTCGTGAAGTCTGCACGGGTGGGTGTTGCCGCTCGAACTGATTTGAAAATCGAATTTATTCGAAAATCGTGCTGGCCACCACAAACTGAATAGAAATAGCATTAGGTACTTACCTAGGGCGGTAAAACAAAGAATGTGTCACATCGCACGTATTTAGAAGCCCGAGCCGAAGGAAAGGGCGATAAATATGCGATCTGCGGCTTTCTTAATCACCGCTCGTGCGTAAGTACAAAATTTTGTCTCTCCCTGGTCAGGAAGTGGGATTTTCCGCACACGTAGTGAGTGGTAAATGCCACTTTATGGCCAGGTGTGACATACCTACCTACCTAAAATAAAAGCCGCGAGTACGTACGTACGTTATATTGCAGGGTCATGATGGCCCATTACCATTACAGACATGCGCATTTAAAATAAATAAATATTTGTGGACAATCTTACACAAATCGACCTAATCTCAAACTAAGCAAAGATTGTACTATGGGTACAATCAGCCTCATATGTTATAGTACGTAGCAGCCAAAGTGGCCAAATAGTTCGGTACACCATATTATTTTGTAAGGTGTACCGAACTTTTCGGCCACTTTGGCTGCTACATACTATATGACGCTGACTGTACTAGGGGACGGTATACATACTTATATAGATAAATAAATACTGAAATACATAAAAAATCCAAGACCTAGGAACAAATATTCGTGCTCATCACATAAATAAATGCCCTGACCGGGATTCGAACCCGGGACATCCTGCTTCGTAGGCAAGGTCATTACCAACTAGGCTAAAGCAGTATTCAGGGTTATCATTCTCTGGATCGTGTAATCGTCTGTGAGTGGTCATCATTGCTTGTGATGTGATCGAGCGTAATCGGTCCACTGGCGTTGCTACATTAGATAAAAGGAATATATGCCGATGATTGTGCGCGCGGCCACTTAAACGGCCATTATTATGACGCAAATGCCGATTAAATATTATGCTTCGTCGAGAACCTAGTTAATTTAGTAATTAAGTTTTTTTTTTCAAATACACAAAACAGTAAAACCGAATTTTCTGCAACTGGGGTACTTATGTGAGGAAAATCTAGTGCTGATTCCATACACAAAATTTGTAGGCATTGATTACGTACTTTAAATAAAGACTTGATGACCAAAGATATTTTTATGATTTAATAACAAATGTATAGTTTTCAGATTTTTCCCTGTACTTGTAAACGGAAACGATATTACTTGCCAAATTTTACAGTTCTAGGTCAACTGAAAGTACCCTATAAATTTTGATTCCCTTGAGAGTGTCGAAATATACGTTTTTTGCGGCATAAACAGCCGTATCTTTTTTTACGTTAACTTAGAAGTTTGATTCAAGGGACTTTAGACCTGAGTATAGCAGGGGCGGCTCTAGCCTATGTAGCGCTCGTGTGCAGTCGACGTCATGGCGCCCCCTAGTGGGCGCGCGGTCAAAATGAAATGAGTACTTACACATGAGTATTTTTAGGGTTCTGTACCCAAAGGGTAAGACGGGACCCTATTATTAGGGTTCCGTATCCAAAGGGTAACACGGGACCCTATTGTCCCTATTACTAAAATTCCGCTGTCCGTCTGTCTGTCCATCTGTCATCAAACTGTATGTCATGAACCGTGATAGCTAGACAGTTGAAATTTTCACAGCTGATGTACATATCTCTGTTGCCGCTATAACAACAAATACTAAATCAGAATAAAATAAATATTTAATGGGGCTCCGTGATTTTTTTCGGTAATGGTACGGAATCCTCCGTGCGCGAGTCCTACTCGCACTTGCCCAGTTCTTTTTTCAAACTCCGCGCACCGTATTCCGATCTGTCAGATGTGATGTGACAGGTGGGAACAAGTACTTAAAAAAACTATTTTTTTTTAATTTCATTTATTAAGAACACAAACAGTCGTATATACATACAAATTATAAATGTTGTACATGTAGTGTACTAAGAAACATTAATACCTACAAAGACCTGGAGGTTCATTTTTGTATAATACGAGTTGTTAACAAAACAAGACTGATAAAAACTAAACTAAATTATTATATATTTATTATTTATATCTAGGGAAAAGGGGCTAAAACTGCTAAAAGGATAAAAACACGACTTTATACTTATTTCAAAAATATTTAATTGAAAAAATACTTAAATTAGGTAGGTACAAGACGCTCGTAATCAACTAATCAATACAATAGACAACACTACCTGTTCTAATTTCCTACAAAAAACTTACTTTGCGAGCCTTTGCGTTCGCGAAATCCTTTATGATGTCACTTGTTTTAATTTTAACTTCGTGTTCAATGCTAATTATAGATTTGTTAATCTGCTTTGTGACAATGTTAATCTTAGATAATTTTTAATTATTTTTAATTTCGAAAACGATCTCTCACTGTATGCGTCTGTGACCGGCAAAGTGAAGTATATACCTATACTTAACGCTGTTGACAAATTTGGGAAGACCGGAATTAAATTGTTTGTATACAAGTACTTAATTTAAAATGTCCAACTGTGTAGTGGAATCATTAATGAACATTGGCAACAATTCGATTTTATTAAAGAGCTCGAACTTGTCCAAATCAGAAGAGCCAGCATGGCACAGATTATTTTCTAAATTAGAACAATGAGCGTTTGTTGTATCAATGTCCAAACCACTCCAGTGTTGTAATTTTTGAAGGAATGAAAAGGTTTCATTATTTTGATGTAAAAGTGAGAATCGTTCCTCGACCTTGGTTATTGCGGTATCTAATAAATAATAGTAAAAATTTACTTTGAAAGTATGCTAATAGGTACATAGCACTTCGACTTACCTTCGCTTCGTTACTTCAGTTACTTGTTTCGTTTCGCTTCTCTGAATAAGTAGATAAATAATGTATAGCACTGCACTAGGAAAAAGTAAGTAATTATTTTTCATGAGCTCCCCCGGCGAAAGTCTCGATCATTGTGGTAAAAATATCCAAATCCTAGAAATCCTTTCCTTATCAAAGGAAAAGCCGATCGAATTCAATAATTTATTAAATACTAGCTTTTGCCCGCGACTTCGTTCGCGTGAACGTCTACTGACTATTCCTTCCCCTTGGTAGATATATTCTGCAGGTTAGGTTATAAACTACTTAACTTTGACTGACTCACTCAAAATGTACTGAAACGTTTTTACGTCTCAAAGTTACAACCTTACAAAGTTTCTTATTCATATAAATATATTAGCAAGTGAAATGGGCCCCCTTGTTCATAAAAGGAGGCATGTGTCTTGAAGTAGGGTGTAATAGGCGGATAATGAAACAAAATGGGTAATATGATTTTTCAATAAGTACTGGTCAAGGGTACTGGCCAGGAAATTCAGACGTTAAAAACACATTTCATTTCAGGCCCGAGAACGCCGTCGACTCGATCACATATAGTATAACGTACAATTAATTTTTAAAATTTCTTATACTACGTAACGAAACACAATGTGTGCTAAGAAACTACGTCATCAAATCCATGTAGCATAGTGGTGTCATGGTTCGATGTTGCGTACATATGCACATTCATTCGCTTGTTTTATGAAGTTTCCCAATTCCCTACTTTCCGAGGCTTAGTACTGACATGCTCGATGTAGCGACTACAGGGGAAAACATATTATGATTGAATGGAACAAAAATTTCTATGTTTCTCGAATTGCAACGTGTTAGGAGTCCTACATTATAACCCAAGATCTGTAATGACCTACAACACTATGACACGCTCTACTTGCAGTGAACACCGGTCACCTTAGGCACATGTCTCTACACATTATCCCTCTATATGAACTTACTTTATTTAATACTTCTAGTTTACTAAGAGTTTTTTTTTTTTCATATGTACTTGTAGTTGACTAAGACAAACACGTTTACAAAAGTGTTAAATTTTCTCCCTTAATCACAAGTATTTTTCTAGCGAAGAAACACTTTCCAAAACGTACAATCGAACCGGTGACATCCTGACATACGCAGCCAATCACTTTAACTAAGCTGTCTGCATGAAAAATCAGTCATCACACTCGGTTACCAAATCCTTCAACCAGTTCTTTCTTCTCTTCTTCAAAGCCTTGGGGATCCGTACTCAGAGTGACATCTACCAAAAAGACACGCGCTTCCTTAACTTCAACTTGTAATTTAAAACAGTAGTAATATTTTTAACTACCTACGCGCATATTACCGTTTTACAATTATGTATAAACTAATCAGTCAAGTAATACATGTTTTCATATTACCTACATTGAATAAGTATTTTGGATAAGCTGACCTATAGTAACCAAAAAGATTTGTAACGGTTTCTATGGGTCCTTAGGATAGACACAAAATTACCCTGCCGGCGGGGATGTCCACTGCACGATCGCGATATCGCAGACACATATAGTCCATATTCATCCCGATACCTCTGCATACCGGGTAGAGTCAGTCCGACCCAGGTCGGGCCTGGCTGAGTTCCTTGCTGGTCTCTTCTCAGCTAGGATTGGTTTAGTGAAACAGCGAAAAAACTCCCAGTAGTTTGATTCCACCCACACCTCAGATTTGGTTGAGGCCACTCAACCAATCTCACTGGAGCGCATACTCTTAGAGTATTCCAATTGCAGTGTTTAAACCCCCCGTGTGGTCGCGTTGGAGGTTTCTCCTCGATTTTCCCCAGGCCACTTTCCAAACAAACGCGCACTCACTATCGCTTTATTGGGCCCGGCCTGTAAAGCCAGTCAGGTTCAAGAAAAAAAAACTGTTTTACATTTCTCAACCATCCATTTTTTTTTTCAATAAAAAGAATAGAGTGAAGTGGAATTTCTATAATTTTTATGCAGGCATATATCAAAGCGCTGGTCAGTCAATGCTGGCAACAATCGTCTACGTCCAATTTATTTAATCTCCAATTTTATAAACAGTAAAGTTATTTAGGCTCAATGGGTCAGCATGTCAGCAAGTTTTGATTTAAAACGCAAGCGCTTTAAAGGCTGTAAGTCAGTACCTAAATAACGCAAATCTAAAACATAATAGATTTGCGTTATTTAGGAACTGCTTACAATTATGCATGTAAGTAATTAATAGAACTTCAGGTAAGTACTGAAATAACCGCATTTACCGAAACATTCACATTCACATGAGTCGCTTTGGTTTTGAGATAATTAAGCTCTAAGAGTCACAAAGATCCGAAATCTTTCATAATAATAGCTCATCATAATCAATTGGTAGCGACATTTATCAGTTTATAACTACGATGGTAAAACTAAAAACTTTACATGAAAATAAGTACTTTATCTTAGCAACTATAAGACTCAAATTATTGAATTCTGCAAGTAGTAAATAATCTACATTAACTTCGATTCGACTTGAACGAATGGCATCTGTGTAATGGCACGTCTTTGACACGCCAAACGTCAAATATCGTGAATTTACAATAGTCTACACTCGCCTCACGATACGTCCTTACTGTATCTTGACCCTACGATTCGTGGCAACTATGTGCATATTTGGAGCTCAGACTTACACTGGTACATCTGAATCGAATTTTCGTAAGTCAGCGGGTATTGTAAATATTCTACATGATTCTGGATCTATGAAATTCAACTTCCACCCCCGAATTTATCTATTTGAGGGATGACGAAGGGATAAAAAGTATCTTATATGTTAATCCAGGCTATAAACTCGTTGTGTACCAAGTTTCATCATAATCCGGTCAGCCGTTTTTGCGTGATTGAGTAACAAATATCCAACCATCTAAACATCCGAACTTTTACATTTTATAATATTAGTGGGAATAGTAGGAATTTGCTGTATTTTGTAGGCCCTCAGATGACACCATTATCATACTCGACCACTCTAACAACGAAGATATATCAATTATAGGTAGACGAAGTTCAAGGCACTGGTTTGACAATGTTGACAACAACTGACTAACATAATTAAATCTCTAATTTCAAACAGTCACTATGGGTTGAGAGATTTTTGGTTATTTGTCGGTAGTCCCCTTTTTACCCTCCATTTTTTCACATATTATCTGTTTATTGTACAATTTTTGAATAAGATTCTTTTTGTTTTGCTTCCAATTATATGCTTACCAATTTTCAAGCCTTTATGTCACGAATTGAAGGACTTCCCATACAAAGTTCAACCCCTCTTTTCACCCCCTTACATCCCCAATCTGTATGATTTTTATAGCCTATAACCCGTCCGAAGATCAATTAAAAGTATTAGTGAAGGTTGTATTGAAATCTATTGGCTAGTTTTCGCGTGATGGTGAGACAAATAAACAGACAGACAAACAGACACAAATTCTAAAAACTGTTGAAATGTGTTCTGTTATCGATTCTAAGACCCCTCAATCAATTTTTTTGCTAATATCTTCAATGTACAGATTTTCGAACCTCTACAGCTTTATTATATGTATAGATAGATGACACTTAATACATTGCAGAAAATTTTGCATCATACTACTCGTATTCACGCGTAGGTACACGCGGCTATAATAAGTAATAACTTCACATATCCCTGCCAATTTGAATTTGATTTCTATTTAGTTCTTATAATGTCGACTTCGCAATGATTTTCGGCGTGTTTACAAAGGAATCAAAACAGGTAGGCTAGCACAACTTGCTGCCAAGTCGCATCTCGCGCGACTCAGTGCTTGCTGTCTCGCTCGAACTGTGGGAATTAGAAAGAGGAGGGTAGATTTTTCTCTAGTCGCGTCGCGTCGCATTGGCAGTTGTGCTAGCCCCACAGGTGCCGACACTTGCGGCACGCGCCGTAGGCAGCGATGCGACACTACGCTAATACAATCTAACTGTTTGTCTTAAAGTTGATTTCACGTTGAAACAAAAGTTATTGTATAGAGTAGGTAGGTAATGGACCCGAGTTTCGCGCCTTTCTATGCTGCCGACGCTGGCGCGCTCGCGATCGGCCATAACATGGGTTACATCGGTGTCGCGGACGTGGTGTCTTCGGAAGCGCCGGCGCCTCAAGCAGCGAATCTTAGGGGGCGTTGCGAGTGGCGCGAGTGGCGCCCCCTGAGACCCGGCGCCCGTGTGCATTGCACACCCTGCACCATAGGTAAAGCCGGCCCTGAGTATATGGTTTTAATTTCAACTCGATTGCTCCATGCGTTCCAGAGATAAAGGGTCTTGACAGATAGACAGAGGCAGACGGACAACAAAATTATCCTATTAAGGTTCCTTTTTTTTCCCTTTTAAGGTACGGAATCTTTACAAGAAATGTTAACTTAAATAATGATTTCTGTATTTTCTTGTTTCGAGACAATGCTACTCATAGTTAAGCAATTTGGAATCAGGAACCATTTATGGAAGGTTCCATTTTTTGCATTATTTTATTTATTCATCGTATGGCAATTATTTCGAACCATGAGATCTTTGAGAAGACAGTATGGTTGCCAGTTTGTTGCACTTTTAGCACCACCCAGTGGTCACGTGTAGGGTATTAGCGGTGGGTACTCCCTACGGACGTGGTGCCACTTCGACCCCCCATTGCATCTGTACTGGGGAGTTATCACTAATGTGTTATCTTATCGCATAACTAAATAAACTGATATGGGGTGTTTGACACATATTAAATTTATAACATGGTGTCACTCTATGGATAGCAAACTGTCAAAACATTACAATTAATTGTAAATTACAAACTACTCACCAAAATCATAAAAAGATATGTTACTTAAAAAAATCGGAAAATTTGTTTTTTTTTGTTGACAAAAGTCAAATAAAACATACCAATAGAACCTTTATGTAAAAATAAAGAATAAATTATAAGTACTACAACTATGTACCTAAATGCAGTATTTTACGACTGAAACAGGTCAATACTTATTTTCCCAAACAACGGTTGGTTCGATTCTTTTCCTGTAATTCATTCTTTCATTGGCCATTATCAATTTGTAGGAGGCGTTTCGAAGGCCGCTAGCGTGAAGCTAGGTTTATCCCTAATTTGTGTCCTTTATTGTGCTCTAATTGTAGTTGGTCCCATATAGACCTTTGGTCGTGTCTAAAAACTGGTTCGAATGGCACCACAAAAAATAATAGTCAAATACCGTATTATCATTACTTTCTTTGAAAAGTTAGATTTTTGTATGTATCGTCGAATATTTACGTCATAACAAAGGCTTAAGCGCAGCGCATCGCGATGTTTGGGTCCCTTCGGAGCAAAATGCACAAAACGCAAAAAGTACACTATACGCAAAATGTAACTAATAGCAAAATGTACAATTCGCACAATATACCCTACGCACATTGTGAAACACGCGGAACGTACACGTAGCAAAAAGTACATACGCAAAATGTACAAATCGCAAAATGCACAATACTCGCAAAATGCACATTACGCGAAACGTGCAATACGCAATTAGCCACACACGCAAAATGTACAAAAAGCGAAAAACTGTGCTTTTCAAGTGGTTATCTATGATCTATTGATGTACAGTCATCAGCAGAAGTAGCTATACGCTCCAGGTGGTCAAACAGAGGTAATGGCCGAACCGAACACCGTGACATTGTCGCGGACTTGTTACGTATAGTGTGGACGGGTAGAAGTTTGCATCGGATCGGACGCTGAGTGCTAGCTCCGTGACCGTGAGAAAGCCAGATGTCTATTTCACAACTCATTTTTATTATTTGTAAAGTAAAAATATGTATATTGATGCTTAGTTACCATTGCAATAACAACTGCTTAGCAACTGGTGGCACCCTGGCTATTGACGTACGTGATTGGCAGTGAGTGTAGGTATTAATGACAGAAGCTCAAATTTAAGTGCTTAGTTACCAGTGTCTACTGACTATCTAGATGTAATTGTCATTATGATTAAATAAGGGTGTTCGTATTAAAGAGAAACTGAATAGTTGAGATATAAGTAACGAACTGAAAACCTATACGTCAAAATGACAACTTAGCTGTCAATAATTTTATGACAATTGAAATGTTTATGTTTTCTTGGACACCTTGCCCGCTGAGATATATCTGCTACTGACTATACGTTTATGAAGAAGGATCCAATCCACGAGACAATACCGTTGAAATGTGTGACTTTTGCTTTTGACAGTAGGTTCCAAAGTCATATTTTATACATGTGTGGGTTGGGATCTTTTTCCCTAAATTATGGCAAATTTTATGAAACAAAGTTCGGACTTAACCAATGGAAAATATTTCACGCAATCCTCACTTTTTGTACATTTTGCGTGTGTGGCTAATTGCGTATTGCACGTTTCGCGTAATACGCAATTAGCCACACACGAGAACTTTTCCAAAAAAATTATGTAAATAGGTACTCCCACTACCCAATAAATAGAATCAGTGGTTATTACTTCCGCGGCCATTTAGGAAACCCGACGATTGTGTGGACAACAAGCAAACAGCAGCCATGATCCCCACGATTATGGTAATTTTTTGATGGGCCGTCTTGACCCTATGTGTGGTATGGTCATAAAATTGTACCGTCGAACAGTATGAACATTTAAATATGTAGATAAAAAGAGAATCGAAGGAAACTGTGCCGATAATCGTATGTGGCCACGGCCACACATGACAACGTTTCGATTTATCGGTACAGTTTAAACGGTACAGTCGGATTGTAACGACAGCAACGTGTGTAGCAGCCATTACAAGACGCTGCGTATGGAGCAAACCTGCAGATTTTATAAAAATAGAAAATAAAATATTAATAAAATGTCGACTGACGAAAAAGATTTGGTTTTAACTGACTGATTTGATTCTGCTTCTAGTAGCCTTGGTTTATTTAATTGTCTCACAAGAGATCATAAAAGTAGAGCAGGTATGCTCCTCGGGGAAAAAGTGTTTTGGTTTTGGGCTCGCCTAAATCATTTACTGCACTCAGGACTCAGTCATAATAAATTCCCTCGTTTCGTTCGGGATAACGCATAAGACCCTCGCTATGCTCGGGAGTAGAATCTGGAGTCCTTCGTTACGTTCAGGATTCAATATCCCGACCGTGACATAAAACAGTGCTTAGTCCCTTGGTGTACAGACAGTCTACTATTTAATACAAGCGCAGGCGAAATCGCAAACGAACAATGTCGACGGTCCGTGTTAAAAGAGTCGGACTGCAAAATTGCCATTTTCGTTATATTGCGTCAATGTCATTAAAATCGCTATATTTTATTACTACATTCTCAGTTTTTAGTTTAACAAATTTTTTACGAGATTTTATGTTAAAGATGTTGGATCTTCTACAGCGTCCGTTTAACATGGTCGGATGATACGTTGCGACTGTATTAAAGGGGCGCGAGTGAGACGCCGCGGTCGTAAGTGCCAGTACCCACTATCTTGCACGGACCAAATGTGCGCTCCTCACTGACATTTTTTTATGGGTATAAAAAATCGGCTCATGTCGTAAGTAACATATCCGACAGTTTTGATTGGATGTTGTACATTTTTTTGTTCTAAATGACATTACCGACAGTTTTCATGGGACTAAGTAGTATTCATCGGTATTGGAAGTGTATATATTGGGGCAAATTCCTTGTAAAAAACTATGCATCCATCTATCTATCTATCTATCTATCTATACATCTATCTATCTATGTATATCTATACATATAATAAAGCTCTAGTGGGTCGAAAGTCTGTACATTGAAGATATTAGCAAAAAAATCGATTGAGGGGTCTTAGAATCGATAACAGAACACATTTCAACGGTTTTTAGAGTTTGTGTCTGTTTGTCTGTCTGTTTATTTGTCTAGGCATCACATGAAAACTAGCGAATAGATTTTAAAACAACCTTCACTAATATGTTGATTGGATCTTTGGGCAGATTGGGGATGAAAGGGGTTTTAAAGAGGGGTCGAACTTTGTATGGGAAGTCCTTCAATTCGTGATATGCAGATTTGAAAATTGGTATGCACATACAAGCAAGTAAAACGAACCCCATTCAAACATTGCGCTATAAACGCATAATTTGTGAAAAAACGGGGGGTGAAAAAAGTGCTTAGGGGGCTAATAGCTACAAATAACCAGAAATCCCTCAACCCATAGTAACTGTTTGAAATAAGAGATTTAATTATATTGGACAGTCATTCGCTGTCAACATTGCCAAACCAGTGCCCTGAACTCCGTTTACCTACATTTGATATGTCTTCAGGGGTCACTAGAAGGTGGTCCCTCAAACCATACTAACTGTTTGAAATGTGAGATCTAATTATGTAGGACATTCAGTAGCTATGAACATTCACAAACGAGTACCTTGAAATAACGGTGTTATCTGAGGGCCTACAAAATTTGACTTAGGTATTGAAGACACGTTGACATTACCGAATACCAAAGTCGACCACGACATGACATGGGGATTATTAGTCTTGAGCTGTGCTGCATTTGGTTCGCTCTTTCGGCTCGCAAAAGTTAATAACGTACTTAACGTTTTGAAAATTGAAAATAGCTCTCTGGGTTTGATCTCTGGCTTCGTATAGGTAAATAGGTGCAAGCTTAGGAGGAGGAAAGAAAGTATAACCATCACCAGGACTCCGGTATTTGGGTTTACGAAAATAGCTTTTACAACTATACCTAATAAATACGACAATATAAGAAAAAAAGTGCATTTAAAAAAATCTAAAAGTATCATAGTAAAATATCTTTTAACATTTTATGCAATCGTCTCTTACTATTTACTAATAATTCAAAATCCAAAATCTAGAATTCGGTGATGTCTCTTTCTGGCCTGCTGCTGTTATCAAACCAGCACAAAGTGTAACACTAACTACAGTCGTCCAAGAAAGTTGTTTTCCACTTTTGAGTCTTTTATACTTATGTATAATGAGGTGCAAAAGTGGTAGACCACTTTCTTGGGTGACTTTACCTAACCAGGTATAGACAACGTTTTTGCTCAATGTTGAGCATGTTTGTTGTACGTTTAGTCCATTACAGAACTTAAACTTTAGATGACTTCCAGTATATTGCACCAAGTCCGGTCCGTGAGCATTGTTTTTCATACATTTTCCAGTGAAGGCCGAACCACGTCATTGGGTCTGCCAGCAAAAGGTGATCTGCACTAAAATCGAGTAGGAGTACTGTAACGTACACTTTATGTAGACGGATTATTTGTTCCAGCATCGGCACCGATATGGCCTGGGCTCGGCAAAGTGTACCGAATCATCTTTTAATTATGGACTATTCACGAGTTTTGATTCGAGCAAAATTAAAGTGTGTCAGTAGTAGGTACACATTGATGGAAAGTTAAACCCCGGGAAGTAATTGATCAAAACCATCAAACACCCACGTACGTGTAAATGCAACGAAATGCCTAACATGTTTACTTGATGTAGCATGATGAGCCGTAAAATATGTACCTACAAGCAAATAGCGGGTTTTGGTGCGCTTATGATGTCACAATAATATGAAATACATTTTTTATTCCAAAAATCATCTCCCAACGGTATGAAATACATAGTAGAAATTGACATGGATGTTCACGCGAACGAAGTCGCGGGCAAAAGCTAGTATTTATTATAAATTATTAGTATTTATATAAACCTCACAGTGGTTTTATGGTTTCTCTATACAATTAACGCTTATGCAATTTTATCTAGCCTTGTGACAACCGTCGTAAACGTAGAATCTGAGCTCAGATAAGGCAGAAAAGGCGCCTCTTCTCGGATGCCGGGGTGCGATGGCTCCGCCATCGGGAGCCCCGTCATTATCTTGGTGGAACCCTGCCCACTAGGGTGGAGCGAGATTTTTGTTTTTGGAAATTCAACTCAGAACCATTATAAAACGTTGCCTTAGGCTACCAGGTGTACGAGAAAAATAAAAATAAAAATATTCAATACTACTTTTAGCCCTCTACTGCCATCTTGAATATTAACATAAAACGTAAATCGAGTCCATATTGTAAAACTTTCCATTTTGACAAAATCCTGTTTTTTGTTAATGAAATACATGTTAATTTGTTTCTAACATATAATAGTCCCAATAAAAAATATATTGTAAATAAAATCATAGCCATATTAGAAAATATGATACTATTAGAAACACAGAATTTTAAGCCCAAGTAACATTGTTGACGTAAGTATTGAACTAAATGGGTAGTTAAACAAAACAATTGAAGTTGACACTCTTTTTATAAATCGAGTTGAGTAGTTTTGTTTTGAGTTATAAAAGGTTATTTATTGTTGAAATTACTGTTCAAAGTTTGTGATTATTTGTTCCAATATTAAAATTATACCGAAAAACAAACACGAAAAGTATCCGGCTGTTCTATACTTGGGGCAGCTAATCCATTTACTAAATGTGTGCTATCAACGACTGCAGAAGTATTAAAACATATGCTATATGTACGACATAAATTGATGATCGAGGGAAACGTAAACAACCTGCTACTTATCCTGTACTTGATGCAGTAGTACGCGATGTTATCAAAGTGTGGACCACGGCTTCGTTGCCCGTCATAACACTCCAAGGTGTTCGGAAGCAGTTGAAGGTTGCTTATGATAAGTATATATATCTTCGCTACCCCAACTCAAGAAAAACTGGAAACTATCAATTGAAGTTTCAAACCTGGAAAGAAAAGTGCCTCTCGTAAGATCCAGGAAAAATGGCTCACTCACGTTGGTTGACAACGGCCAACAGAATTTTAAGACTCTATGTAGTCACATCTAATCCTTCAACAAACTTGAAAAGCTGACTAAATATATTGTGAAGGTGTATGCTCCGGTTTGGTTCAGCATAAAAAAAATCGTTTAAAAAAGGATCAAATCACGTGTTTGAATTAATTGCCTATTCGAGATATGAGTTCCGATGTAAAGAAAATCATTGATCCTGTAACTCAAAGAAACGCATTTTTTGCACATCCAGTAAATCTAATTTTGTCCATGTTATTAGATGAAAGACCTCATATCACATACATAAACGAAAATCGCCCTAAATCGAATAATCGCTGCTCGAAATAGTTACAAGCCTGGAGTGAGAATTTTCAAAGTCCCGACTTTAAATTTTAACGCTAAGGTCTATACCGACATGATTATATGGGATAAGTCACAAATAACCCCCCCCCCCCCCCTCCAATCCTAAAGACCTCTACCGACGAGGAATTAAAAGACTTTGTTCAATCACAGCAACAAGATATATCCGAGTTCCCGGCTTACCCTTGCCACACTCAAGCCGTGGAACGTTGTGTTAAAATGGTGACTGAAGCGTCGCTCGCCGTAGCTGGTGAAAAGGCGAGAGATGGATTTATTTGTTCCAAAATGAAATCGCAAACATTAATGCCGTCTTTTAACATAAAAATCTTTAATATAATTTACTATAAATGTCTGTTTAAAAATGGTGCAAAACACAATATTTTCACATCTTTTAACAATTTTGCATGTTATTTTTTAACAATTACATTTTGCTTTTGCCAATTAAACTATTTTTTTTTTCAAGTAATTTAGTTGTTTATTTGACGCATTACATAAAAAAACTTTCCTTTTAACACTTCCGTGAATAAAAAAAATTACAAAATTTCACCGTTTTGTAGTAAAATATAAAACTTTAGAGCTCAAGTAGAGGGCTAAAACATATGTAAAAAAAAATTCATAAATATCTTATCTGTAGGCAACATATTACAATGGTTCCAAGTCGATCTGACAACTTTTTTTTTTCTCCATACATCGTCGCTCCACCCTACTGCCCACCCGTCGGTGCTGTGGCTTCGGACCTGTCATCTCTTATAGGATGCAGAGGTGCGATGGTTCAGCCATCGGGATCTCATCGTCATTATCTTGGTGGCACTTCACTAGTGTAACGGGTGGACAACTACGGAACCTTACATTGCGCGTGGCCCGATACGCACTTGGCCGATTTTATAGAAAATGGTACGGAACCCTTCATGCGTGACTCCGACTCGCTCTTAGCCGATTTTTTTAAACCTGACTGTGGCTTTATAGGCCGGGCCCAATAAAGCGTTAGGAGAGCGCGGTTGGAGAGTAGCCTGGGGAAAATCCAGGGGAAACGTCCGACACGACCACACGGTCGGTTTAAACACTGGAATACTCTAAGAGTTTGCGCTCCAGTGAGACTGGTTGAGCGGCTTCAACTGAATCTGTGGTGTGAGTCCGGGTCCATGAGTATCTACCTAAGACGCCGGAGAGTGCGGCGCCAAATCAGTGATCGCCGGGTTACAACATAGGGGGGATGGATGAGAACGTAGTCGACAGCCTTCCTAACTAAAAGATTCTTGTGATTATCGGCATTGTCAAAATAAAATCGGACAGTCTGCATAAAAAAAACCATACTTATTTTTAGGAAAACCTCGGTTATCCCACAAGAAGATCGGTTATTTCCCAGAAAAATCCGTCGGGGGCTGCCATTGCCTGCCCTGAAATGAAGTAATATTGTATGCAGTTTATTTTATACCGTTGTCTAGGGTACCTCGAATTTCATTATTATTACAATTTTAAAGCAATTGGGAATTGACATGGCAATGGCAGCCCCCGACGGATTTTTCTGGGCTTGTAAATACACCTCGCAACCAGATAACCGTTTAAAAAATATATTTTTATGTAATTATTTCCTATAGAGTCGGGGGATTTCCAAATGTATTTGGTTTCCACGGATTGTACACTTCTTCCAAGTAGTCGCAAAGCGTACCTAAATAAATACCCAGGGTTTATTTTCGCAACGTCTCGTGAAATTGGATGTCGCTATTTGAAGCATACATTATTTCGTACTGTAACTTCCCCCCCCCTTCCCTCTCTCTCACTAACTACCCCCGCTCCTACCCCACACATGTCTCAAAACCCATCAAATAAATAATTAAACGTAAAACATAATTAATTTGGCCAAGTGATCGTCTAGTATTAAACCTACGTTATGTACCGAAATAACCCCAGACCTTTAATGTGAAACAAATCTGACCTGGACTCTTCAATTACCAACCTAAACCCAACAAAGTCTATTAGTATTTCTACCGAACCATTTTCCTACCAATCGCAACCTTTCGTACAATTTCTACTATTTTCCCCAAACAACATAATAAATTTTCCTAATGTAAAATACATACCCTATGTTCCCTAACCATATAAAAAATAATATATTTATTTGGTGATTTAACCCCTACAAGGACTACAGGACCTCTTTACGAAATCAGCAGCTATGGACGCTATAGGAGGCAAGTTTCCCAGAACATCCTTTCCTATATCAAAATTATTCACCAATATTTACATAATAGAGAATGTAATCCTACGTAATGAAGGATCCCAGTATTAAGCTAAAGCTAAAGAATAACTTTGATTTGTATGGTATTTTATTATATTATTTCCATACAGTGCCACTGACTCGCCAAGATGGGGAATGGTCGTAACCTACACCAGAACTAGACATACTAATGAGGTAAACTCATTAATAAGCCTTAGATGATTGAAGATCATCTCTAACTACTCAACCCTTCTAACCTACTCACATCCCCATACTACCTAGCCACACATGAATATCTATGATCTGCGAAATACGGAACTTCATTGCTATCATAATCATGAAACAATGAAATATAAACAATGAGTATTCCTTCACTCATGAAATTACGAGATAAAACCGTGTGACTGCTCCGCCTTGCCACATTCAGAACTAGCCCATCTTTCTGAGCCAATTCTGCTATCCTAATCATAAAAGGAAATACTGAACCATTTAAAGATCGCGTATTTGTTACCTAGCAAACCCATCAAAATACCTATTTAAACGTAAATACCTAGTAAAAACCTAAATACCTAAACCCTTTCCCTAAAATCCAAGTATTATGTAAAACTCTAATCCTATTCTAAATGCATTCCCAAATAGAAATAATCCCTACTCTAGTGTATGCAAACCTCAGCCGAGAGGTATTTATATGTGAGTGTAATGTAGTGAGGGCCCTAATTTAACTACTCTAAGCGTTTCCCTAATATAAAGTTCAGGAGGCTAATCTGATAATTGCAACCTAAAGCCCGTGTATTGCTTCATATCACAACTGACCGAAGTCTAAAGGGATCTGTGATATGAAACGCCCTAACATATAAGATAATATATAAATATATTTAACAAGACCGAAACTCAAATACTGGACAATTTCATCAAGCGAGGATCACCCTCTGTGCCAGGTCTGAAGAAGAAGCAGATAGGCCATGATTACGTTGCCAGCTGGACATTGAGAATCGCTAGGAGTAATGTTCGTCCCATTTTGATATAAAAGGACGCCAAATCCTCCATACAATTTGGTAAACTAATTTACTCCGAAATAAGCTCGGTTAACACCAGCAAGGTTAAGCGTATTTCGTTAGGCTTACTGTATGCCTAGACAGTGATCTGGGTCTTTAAAATAAATAACTGTAATCTCAAACCCCAAATAATAATGAGAAAATAAAAGTATGAAAGGATTTTCCCGCTATGGAGAATGCTCTCTTATAACGGCAAAATCCCAACAGAATAACGACTAAAAAACCCACCGATAATAATTTAGTTTAATAACCAGAGTCACTGACAGTCTGAACAAGAAGTAAAAAGTGTCCCGTGCGCTCCGCAGGCACAGCTATTTATAACTAAAAATAAGATTGCTGGCATTGGTAGAAGCATTAGACGCGCAGGCATTGTTGACATCCTCAGCATCGTTAGCATCGCTCAAACGTAACTACACCTCACGCCCATGCGTTTACGGTCGCGAATCGGTCTTCACGCTTTGGCAGATACGCTCTTATTGAAAGGAGTTGTACTCGTCGGGTAAAGTATTCGATATGACCATATTTGGTATTGTTTCGTGATTGTTTATTAAATGTATTAATTCCTTTACTATATTATGTAATGTTCTGTTTTCATAATGATTTAGGTACTGATCTCTATTAATTTCTCTTAATAGATGTGTATATAACTAAGATTCATTTTTAATGAATTATTTACGACTACTTTATTAATCTTTCTTTAGCATTCAGGAAGGAAGGCGTTCTTTGTAAGCATCCTTCTAGTTACATTCGCCCCCTCGAGGATTTGCCATGTAATTGCTAATGAGCCATTCATGAAGAATCCTCGAACTACTATTATGTTATATAACATACCTTAGATTTGTCAGTGATCCTATTCTCCCCACCCCATCCCCCCATTGCCTTATCTTAAACGTGTATGTGTGTTTAAACCAATACTCATTGATTGTTAGTGACTCAGTATGAGATCCAGTCCTCTGAATTCCAATAATGTTTCATGACAATCTTTTCCCCAAAACTTCTCCGTTTGCGCAAAGTACCAGGTTGTGAGGCTGATAGATTCTAATAATCCGAGTTTGTAGTATCATGTTGGATGTCTAGATCTGGCCGGGCATCTATCGATCCATGTCCACATTGCCCGGACGCATGATACCCCAAAAACTCCCCACGCTAATAGAAAAGTCCTTTATGTAAGTACTAAGATGTTCATTCGTCATTAACCAAAATTCGAACCAAATTTCGATACTTCATCACCATTTTCAATCAAGCTTTCTTGGTGCGTGTCACATACTTGAATCAGATATTCGATTTCAGACTAATTTGAACACCAATTTATGAAATGTTCATTTATGAACTTAGTCAATCAACATTCGTCACCTCAATGCTCCGACTTTCCCATTCGTCATTTAAATGGCTGACAGAACATTAAAACTCAAAATGCGATTAACCATAATGGATAACAATATCCATAACCAACAATACCATTAATAAATCCAAACCCTTTTCCCCTTATGAAATATCCTTTCAATGCAATTATTATAATAATAATGTAAGTATGAACACCTCATCACTAGCGCAGTAAATCAGTCTTACTTTGACTTCAATAAATATTTCACCATTCTACCAGATTCACAAAATCGATTTTTTACCAAAAATGTAATTATAAAACCATATACATAAAAGAAATAAAAAATGTTAATCTATCTTCAGAAATGATTGCACTTTGACAAATCATTCTTATTTACCACCCTCCATCACACTCCGATAATTTTGTTCTCGAATGATCCTCTTCAAGATGTGGTGTGTATACACCCAAGATTTTAGCCTTAGCTTCTGTATAGTACTAGTCTACAAAAACTACCCTTATATATAAATGGGTCGAATCGTATTACGATTTTAGCCTACTGATAAGATTTTGTTAGACTAGTTGTGTGTTCAGGTCCCCACAAAAACTGACAATTCCAGGTTGATTACAATCCAACACTTGTCCACCTGCAATAATCCATTTTCACAAAAGAACACCCCTTCCCCCCTGATTTCATACATCACTAAACATTCATCATATCTCAGTAACTGTCCCACTCACTCAACATTGATCCATCCTCATTCTCTCATTCGCACGACTATTACAGGTAGCCAATGTCCTGATCTGTAATCCTTAGTGAATATAGATTATCACTGTTAAAATTAATCCAATAAACCATTTTGATTTATAAAATTACTACCAAATATTTACCCTTTCTGTCAACAATGAATGTCAACTATTGCAATAAAACTGCAGTTCTATAATTATATACACATATTTATTACAGGCACAAAACCTGAGATTTTTATTTAGATTTTTCCTACCATATCAGAATCAATTTCTTTCTCTGCCTACAATAATTGCAAAATGTAACAAATAACAGCTATTTCCTAAATAAATTTTACTCAGAGAAATAATTTATAGTCATTTTTCAAAAACTAACCCATGAAGTGCTTTATATACCAAGAATATATAAATTGTTCTATTCTATTTGTAACTACAATGTAACATAAATATACTGAATAAATGTAATAACAGAATTTAATTATTTCTTCATGCCGAAGAAACCAATGAGTGAACGATCCCTCATCAATAAATACATTTTTTTTTTAAAAGTATTTACTATTAATTATTATTTCACTTTCTTAATTTATGTTAATGTAGCTGAATGTAGTCCAAGCATAAATTGCACAAACAAAATAAACTCATCTCCAAACACTATCACCCGTCTTATGATTTTCACGGCTTCTAAAATTCTATTAGCCTTGCTATTTCTAAAATGTGAACTTCAATATCGCTTTTAAATAACAATTACCGTTTTATATTTCAACAATAAACAAACCCGAGGATTAATTAAATGCTTTTTCCTTAGGTACTCCGTGACATGATCAATCTTCTATGAATAACATCTACAAATCTTTTAATTACCCTGAATTAGTAAAGAATTATTTACAAAAATAACAATTTAGTACTATAACTCACCCCGATTTATTATGTGGTAAATCCGGTAGAAATCATTAATTACATTAATATCACAACCCACAAACACTAAGTAACTGCAAGATTTGTACCACACTGTTCTCTGGACTTAAATCACTTTCTACCCCGAGATTACTCGTTTACTTGTACAACTTTATTTCTAGATACTATGTATGGCAAATATTTCGACGATTAACTGATAAATTTATTATTTATTCAATATAACAAAACACTGCCTTTGTTGTATACTCGCGCTTCATTTCTACGTTAAGTTTAATCTTTATTTTGCTTGGAAAACATACCACATCAATAATTAACTGTCCTCATTCCAAATAAAAACATAAATTCCATTTTTCCGTATTTAAACTAAGCTTTTGTGGTATTTTTTCTTGTGAAAAACTTTTTACGCGTCTTCTCTAACTAAACCAAATGTCAAACTTCAACGAAACTCCATAGGATGCGTTCAGAAATTTGTATCCTTTTATACACACTACTTTCTTTAAGCCTCCTCCAGACGATTCTGCAATACTGCATTTACTACATGTGTATTTATTTACTCGAGACACTAAATCATACTTCCCAACGATAGTAAATATTAGAAATTATCTTCATAAAATAATTAATTCATTTCGGACAACCTCTACAGTATAATATTTTAATGTCTGGTATTAATTTTCAATTTCAAATTTTTGTGATATTCAACCCATTATTGCTATTTTGAGCCTAGTAATGCCATCTATCGACACACGATTTCTCTTAAATTCTCTACTTGGCTATCGCCATCTGTCGTTGGATAGTAATATCAGCAAGAGAGTGAGCGATATCCAACCATAAACTAACCATTTTTCTAGAACATTCTACAGTGATTCTCGAATTCATTACTGCGTCATTGATATTTGTTGTTGAATAGGATAATGGGAGAGAGTGCAGGAAAAGACATATTTTGTCTTCGTCTTGTTCCGATGTACTCCTCCACTTTTAATGCAATTTACATATTTTCTTTTTGAAATTCTTGATCTCAATTGTTGCGACATCTGTTATCGAATAGAATAACTGTTATCCTAAACGTATATATAACTACCGCGACACCTGTTATTGAGTGGAGTAACCCTTACGCGAGATAATCGAACCAATGTTTACGTAACTACTCGTTTTTATTTAATGATTTACCTATTTGTTTATTCAACATAATTTTGAATGTCTACCTAAACTAAACAATAATTCGTAATTAATTTGTTTTAGTCAAAATCGACCATAGCCTATTTTTCATTCCCTATTTTCATTGACAACACTAGTACAGTTTTCTACCAACCGTCATAGAAACAAAATAAAAACATGTCTGCCGTTCCTTTGTTATTGTTGAATTGATACAGAAAAATATTTATTCTTCGTGTTTATAATAGTTTTAACTAAAAAACCTGAATGTCTAAGCTTATGAAAATTACCACGCTTATATTAATTAAGCTGCATGATATAATGGAAGAAAACTACATCGTGTTTGTTTTCAAACAAAGACCATGATGCTACTGTGTTTAAATTAAAGTACAGTGATTTTGATGAAATATAAAACCGATTGGATGGCTGGTAAGTTACTTTTTCTTTTTACTATTTCTCCTATTCATTAAAATCGTCCACGCACTTTGCTGAACAATTCCCGTACTTACTTGCTTACTTTGAGAAACATCGAACTTTTCAAAAGAGCAAAGTGATTATTAACATTAATGAAAACATGCAGTTCGATACAAACAATCCACTGTTATAACAGCTTTTTGTTTGTAAAGCTGTTTTTTTTTTTGTACGCGTTTATTATAGTTTAAAAGTTCTTATCTACAAGTAACCATGTTTGATGATATTGATAATGAAATCCCGACGTATATTTTCCCTTGTTTGTCTGTATGAGACCTGATCATGATGGATTTTTCGCTAACCTACTTCCTATCTCATCTCCAGGATATGACTAGTTGTTGCTAAAATTACATACTGTAATAATAGTAGAAAATATTATAAAAAAAACTTTAACTACTCCGTTGTTCAAAATAAAAACATGTGCAAATCTCCAATACAGCCCATTACTACATCACTTTTTTTCTGCTTTTCAGTTTCATAATGGCGAAGCCTACAATCTAGCAATGATCTATTTATTAAGCCGATAATTTGATAGGCTGCAAACAACAAAGTCATCCTTAGAGAAAGTTTGGTCCGGCCCGCTAACTAAAAATATTGAGTACTTCTTCTACTTTCACAATATATGGATGACTCTAACCAAACGTAAGTACATGTTAACAAACAATCCATAGACTATAAATAAATTTGATAATATACAGTCAAGTTTCTAGTTTCACCGTGCTCTCCGCAGACCCCAAGTCTGTTCAAAGATTTTCCAAAGAATCTCAATTTATGCTATTTCATTGACTCTTGTGTCCAAAATATTTTTTGGTTTTACAAACTCTTAAATGTCATATATGAATGCTATCCTCATTTAATGCTAAATTCTCTACTTTTTCATTTTCAGTTGTGAACAACCAACTGTGACTTGCTGGTTGATTGGCAAGCTACTTATTTTCTACTACTGCAGTACTCTCAAGGTAATTATTTCATTTATGCTATATGTAGTGCTAAAATATTTTATGAAAATGATATCCATATAACTTCAAAGACATAAAATTAGTGCCTACGCCAAATCATGTGATCAGAAAATGAACCCTGGCATTCTCCCAACATACAAGTGCACTGTACAACTAAGATATTGATGATGATGACAGAATCCAAAAGTGGCTAATAAGCAAATGGCTTGATAAGCTGTAACTAACGCCCCCTATTACTTGCACCGAGTCATGAAGTTCTAGATCTTTTATAATGATTAATGATGATGATGATTGTAACTAACGCCCCCTGAATCCTTAAACTCTTCCAATATCCATTATTGATTATTACTTCGGCCTATTTGGTAGCGAACCCCGCCCACAAAGCTGGAAGTCCCGGGTTCGAATCCCGGTCAGAGCATCAATTTGCGTGAGCAGCACGAACATCTGTTCCCGAGTCATGGATGCTTTTTAAGTATTTAAGTATGCGTTTTATTTATATATATGTATGTATATTTCCGCCTTGCACACATAGCACAAAATTATTTAATATAATACTAGCCAAAATTATAATAATGCTCGCCCCCTATTGCATTCCATTGTAATAATTTTAAAACATACTTTAAACTAAAACAATGTAATCTAACATCATATAAACTTGTCACTAATAATGAAATATTTTTTTGTTTCAGATGCAGTTTATAATAAACAGCAGTCTATCGAACATATCCTATACTACGTCGGCGGCAAATAGAAATGTCGCGCCCGATAACAAGCGACCACCGTAGCCCATGGACGCCCCCTACTCCAGAGAACTCGAACATACTCTACTTACATTACTTGTTTCTTTACCTACTTGCAATAATAAACTCTTTAGCAATAAGACCGCCTGTCGTCTACCTCTACCTGTATACTATTGTTGTTTTGATTCTGTGTGTAGCCGATTGTTGAGATGTAATAAACTGAAATATTTTACGTGTACAATTTCTAATTGAAGGGTCCAAGTCAAAATTTGTTCACACTCCGTTCTCACGACAGCAAAATGTTGCCAAAGGCAACCATAACCTATTCTGAGACATGTTACACCTAGACGAAGGCCTAGGGCTCCAATCCCAGGTCACGGCCACCAAAATGTAACTCCCGCCCCCTAGACTCCTGCCACTAACTACCCCCGCTCCTACCCCACACATGTCTCAAAACCCATCAAATAAATAATTAAACGTAAAACATAATTAATTTGGCCAAGTGATCGTCTAGTATTAAACCTACGTTATGTACCGAAATAACCCCAGACCTTTAATGTGAAACAAATCTGACCTGGACTCTTCAATTACCAACCTAAACCCAACAAAGTCTATTAGTATTTCTACCGAACCATTTTCCTACCAATCGCAACCTTTCGTACAATTTCTACTATTTTCCCCAAACAACATAATAAATTTTCCTAATGTAAAATACATACCCTATGTTCCCTAACCATATAAAAAATAATATATTTATTTGGTGATTTAACCCCTACAAGGACTACAGGACCTCTTTACGAAATCAGCAGCTATGGACGCTATAGGAGGCAAGTTTCCCAGAACATCCTTTCCTATATCAAAATTATTCACCAATATTTACATAATAGAGAATGTAATCCTACGTAATGAAGGATCCCAGTATTAAGCTAAAGCTAAAGAATAACTTTGATTTGTATGGTATTTTATTATATTATTTCCATACAGTGCCACTGACTCGCCAAGATGGGGAATGGTCGTAACCTACACCAGAACTAGACATACTAATGAGGTAAACTCATTAATAAGCCTTAGATGATTGAAGATCATCTCTAACTACTCAACCCTTCTAACCTACTCACATCCCCATACTACCTAGCCACACATGAATATCTATGATCTGCGAAATACGGAACTTCATTGCTATCATAATCATGAAACAATGAAATATAAACAATGAGTATTCCTTCACTCATGAAATTACGAGATAAAACCGTGTGACTGCTCCGCCTTGCCACATTCAGAACTAGCCCATCTTTCTGAGCCAATTCTGCTATCCTAATCATAAAAGGAAATACTGAACCATTTAAAGATCGCGTATTTGTTACCTAGCAAACCCATCAAAATACCTATTTAAACGTAAATACCTAGTAAAAACCTAAATACCTAAACCCTTTCCCTAAAATCCAAGTATTATGTAAAACTCTAATCCTATTCTAAATGCATTCCCAAATAGAAATAATCCCTACTCTAGTGTATGCAAACCTCAGCCGAGAGGTATTTATATGTGAGTGTAATGTAGTGAGGGCCCTAATTTAACTACTCTAAGCGTTTCCCTAATATAAAGTTCAGGAGGCTAATCTGATAATTGCAACCTAAAGCCCGTGTATTGCTTCATATCACAACTGACCGAAGTCTAAAGGGATCTGTGATATGAAACGCCCTAACATATAAGATAATATATAAATATATTTAACAAGACCGAAACTCAAATACTGGACAATTTCATCAAGCGAGGATCACCCTCTGTGCCAGGTCTGAAGAAGAAGCAGATAGGCCATGATTACGTTGCCAGCTGGACATTGAGAATCGCTAGGAGTAATGTTCGTCCCATTTTGATATAAAAGGACGCCAAATCCTCCATACAATTTGGTAAACTAATTTACTCCGAAATAAGCTCGGTTAACACCAGCAAGGTTAAGCGTATTTCGTTAGGCTTACTGTATGCCTAGACAGTGATCTGGGTCTTTAAAATAAATAACTGTAATCTCAAACCCCAAATAATAATGAGAAAATAAAAGTATGAAAGGATTTTCCCGCTATGGAGAATGCTCTCTTATAACGGCAAAATCCCAACAGAATAACGACTAAAAAACCCACCGATAATAATTTAGTTTAATAACCAGAGTCACTGACAGTCTGAACAAGAAGTAAAAAGTGTCCCGTGCGCTCCGCAGGCACAGCTATTTATAACTAAAAATAAGATTGCTGGCATTGGTAGAAGCATTAGACGCGCAGGCATTGTTGACATCCTCAGCATCGTTAGCATCGCTCAAACGTAACTACACCTCACGCCCATGCGTTTACGGTCGCGAATCGGTCTTCACGCTTTGGCAGATACGCTCTTATTGAAAGGAGTTGTACTCGTCGGGTAAAGTATTCGATATGACCATATTTGGTATTGTTTCGTGATTGTTTATTAAATGTATTAATTCCTTTACTATATTATGTAATGTTCTGTTTTCATAATGATTTAGGTACTGATCTCTATTAATTTCTCTTAATAGATGTGTATATAACTAAGATTCATTTTTAATGAATTATTTACGACTACTTTATTAATCTTTCTTTAGCATTCAGGAAGGAAGGCGTTCTTTGTAAGCATCCTTCTAGTTACAGTACCAACACATTTCGAACCAAGGAAGCTATACACCGTGGGCTGTTTAAACCCGACCGATTTCAACCACGTATTTCTGATGATATTACAATAAAAAAAAAATGGGGGCAGAGATCTGTGCGAATCATTCCTGCGCCTCTTGTGTGGCTACCGTGGAACGTTTTGGCCATCATGGGCTTGTCTGCTCTTCGGGCGCCGGCCGCCAATACCGTCACGCCGCGATCAATGACATCCTCAGAAGGGCGCTCGTCAGTGCCAACGTTCCCGCCGCTCTGGAGCCCAGATCGTGCGGAGCGATGGTAAGCGCCCTGATGGGATGTCGTTGATCCCTTGGAACAGGGGCCGTGCGCTGGTTTGGGATGCCACTTGCGCCGACACGCTGGCTGCGTCCTACCTCTCGTCGACCAGCAAGCGTACCGGGGCGACGGCGGACTCCCGGGAAATTTTGAAGGCAGCAAAATACAAGTGTCTCGGCGCCCAATACGATTTTGTCGCGTTTGGCGTCGAGACACTTGGCCCATGGGGCAGGTGCGCGCGGGGGCTCCACAAGGAGCTCAGCAAGCGGCTTAGGGAGGCGACAGGCGACCCACGCGCGGGCAGCTTTCTCGCGCAAAGGATTGCCTTCGCAATCCAGCGCGGGAATGCTGCCTGCGTAATGGGTACCATACCGAGGGGGCCCAATTTAGATAATAATTTTTAGTGTTTATTTTTAGTAGTCACGTTTTATTTAATTTCTTAATGTTTATGATTAACTATTGTAGCCTTGTTTAATTAAAAAATGTTATGTGAACATAGGTCCAATTACGCATTTTATATTTAAATTTTGGAAACAAAATAAATTAATTAAGCTTAGAACTTCATTGTGAACAAATCTTTAATTGAGAGTGTGAATAAGAAATCTTATCTTGCGTGACAGTCAGAATAATAATTTTTGTCGTAGACATTTTAGCGAATATCGTATCATAGCCGTGTTTGGATTTGTTAGAAAGGTCTTGTAATGAACTTTGACCACGATTAAGTTTCAAGGTCTGATTATGAAGCCGGAAGACACGACCACGTGGGTGGTTTGACACACTGCGATACTCTAAGAGTTTGTACACCAGTTAGATTGGTTGAGCGGCTTCAACCGAATCTGAGGTGTGAGTGGAATCGAGCTACTGGGAGTTTTGTCGCTGGTTTACTAAACCTGGCCTAGCTGAGAAGAGTCCCGCAAGAAACACAGATAGGCCCGACCTGGGTGGCACTGAGTCTACCCGGTATGTAGCGGTACCGGTACGAATAGGGACTATATGTGTCTGTGTTCTCGCTATCGCGCGTTGGACATCCCCGCTGGCGGTATTGTCTAAGTGTACGGCGTAATGTCAGAGTTGGACGCCGTACGCACAGCATTCCATCTTTCGATGGACACTGTGATCACGTCGACCGGGTCCGTTAGTGTGTGCCTAGGACGCCGGACCGTGCGGCCCCTAATCTGTGATCGCCGAGTTACAACAGAGGAGGGAGGGATGAGAACGTGGTCGACAGCCTTCCTAACTAACGGATTCCTGGATGAGTCTCTAAATTTCATATGCACGTATAGACTATTAGTCGTGTTATTTCAAGTTATTCAGGTAAGATGATGAAACTCCTTAACGGTTATGAGCTTGAACATGATTCTTTAAATATCATATGCACGTTTAAACCTTTAGTTGTATTCTTTCAAGTAATGCACGTGAGAAAGGAAAGCAAGACATGCATTCTTTTTTAAAGATTTTTTTTTTCATCACACGCCATACATATATAAAAGTTTTACGCGGACGAAGTCGCGGGCATAAGCTAGTAGTGTTATAAAGGAGTTAACAAAAAAAATTAACACCAAAAGTGTTACTAGAGCTTTAATGAACGATGTTATACACATACAGGTTTTAGAGTTATAATAGTGTTAATCAACGCAAGTATACGAGTACTTAAGAGGTTAGAGCTTTAACCTATTTGTAACACTTAAACCTACACAAGAGTGTTCGCTGACGCTCGTAAACTCTTATTATATATCTCAACAAAAAAACACAGTACAGTACATAATTTCAATGCGTAGAGGCAAACAACCTGCGGTCTTATCGCTAAAGAGCGATTTCTTCCAGACAACCCACACTAGGTATTTATTTTCCGAGAGGATTTACTACGAATTTTACTGACAAGAAACTGTTTTTGTGAAATAATTGACGACCGCTTTAGCCTAGTTGGTTGTGACCCTGCCTACGACTGGAGGTCCCGGGTTCGAATTCCGGTCAGGGCATTTATTTGTTGATGAGCACGAATATTTGTTCCTGGGCCTTGGATGTTTTCTATGTATTTATCTAAATAAGTATGTATATCGTCGCCTAGTACCCATAGTACAAGATTTGCTTAGTTTGGGACTAGGTTGATTTGTGTGAGATTGTCCACAAATATTTATTCATTTATTTCGTACCACATGGCTTGCTAGTAAAGTTAACATGGTGTCTCGCCGGCCGCCCCCGTGGACTGCTATAGAAGTTATTCAGTTTAAGACGTGGCGCGCGTCTAAAACTCGTTGGTGTCCCGCCGGCAACACACATGTGTTGCTAGTCGGCACGATTTTTGAATAGTCGATTTTCAAATCAGTTCGAGCGGCGACACCCGCCATGCACTACACGAAATTAGAGTTTAAGTACATAACAATAAGTACTATGATAAGTGAAATCACACTATTAACCAGGGTTATGATGAAATTCAGTAATTACGCCCGGGCTAAAGTCAAAGGCTATAATGATTTGCTTTCGGTAATCGGTAAGGTTTGCATGATATACGTATAATTTGACATAGTCGAGGTGTGAAAAGAATTTTATTTATTCTCTCATAACTTAACCAGAAGATACAGCAATTGTTGATCAGATCAACAAAAACTGTTAGGATCAACAATTGCCAACGGATCAACAAATAATTGATTCCGCAACCCCCCTGATCAACATTTGTCGTAATATTGCTCGGTGAGGTCATTGAACTTGGAAGGTTGGGTGAGTGACCTTACTACTCATCATAAATTTAAGAGCAGAAATCCGTTTGCGTGATATTAAGGTTTAAAGTGATAATTTTTGTTATGGTCAAGTGTCCCCCCCCACTGCCAGTTAAACTGAGAGTGTGAAAAAAATCATGGTAGTAGTAAATATAATGAATATAAAAGGAAAACTATAAGGAATAAGTAGACGTTGCTTGTTATTGAGTAATAGCCGAACTTAAGAAATGTACTTAGAAAAGCAAACTTTCGTACAATTTCCATTGCTTACTTAGATAATGTTATAAGTTGTTTCGAAAACGCGGTAAATAATATAAAATTGCGAACTTTTAAGTCCGCATGATGTAACGGGTGGACAACTACGGAACCCAACATTGCGCGTGGCCCGACACGCACTTGGCCGGTTTTTGCTGTATGTTGTCAGTCATAACAAATCAAAACCACTCATCTTCATAATTATTTTTTTATTTATTGTTAATATTTTTAGAATTTGCATTAAATGGGCTTTCGGACAATATTTTTTATTAACCAAATTTAATTCAAAAAATATGAAATATGAGGGTTTGTTTGCATTTCGTTACTACTAAAAGTTTATTATTTTAAGTATTGCGTCATATTTTGCTACGGAACCCAAAAAAACTGGTATGGGGAATGAATTGGGCATCATCTAGTTACCTGATCACGACACCAATCTTGACTGAAAGGTCCAAGCTAATCCGTCAGATTTATTTTTCTGAGCGTGCTGGGAGATCTGTACTTTGACCCCCCGTCCCGCCCACGTGTCGAGGAGTTCAAACTGGCTACCGGGCGTTTTCGGCTCAGGTGGACGTGTATAATACCCGTACCAAATGGCATTGCGGTACTCAAAATTGTATACCTCTCCATACAAGCATTCCCAATAGAAAACGGACTCGAAAATCGAACTTCGTATCGTGCCGTCCCTTTCACTCTATACATATTTAATATGAGTGTGTAAGGGACGGCACCATACGAAGTTCGATTTTCGAAGTTCGGAGTAAGCCCTATGAGCTACCTATATTTCAAAATTTATTAAATTTTGTACTAAAAATCGACCAAGTGCGTGTCGGGCCACGCGCAATACATTGCGCGTGGGTTCCGTAGTTGTCCACCCGTTACGTTGTTGCAATATTATATTTAATATGTTTTTTAACTTTATATAAATAATCAATGGTTATTGTACGAAAGTTTGCTTTTCCAAGTACACTTCTTAAGTTCGGCTATTACTCATTAACTAGCAACGTCTACTTACTCGTGATAGTTTATCTTTTCAATTTATTATACATACTACTTCCATGATTTTTTTCACACGCCCAGTACCCACCGTTTAGCTGGCAGTGGGGGAGTGGGGAGGGGACACTTGACCATAACAAAAATTATCACTTTGAACCTTAATATCACGCAAACGGATTTCTGAATAAAAAAATGGATTGAGATACACCTTAATATTTTTGAACGAGCTATCTAACGATACCACACACTATAGAGTTTGGAAGAAAAAAAAATTGCACCCCTAGGTTACGTGTAGGGGATGTACCCTAAAAACAAAAATGTTTTTTCCAAGATTTTATTCTACCGTTTTGTCGGCGTGATTGATATGTATACTCATGCAAAATTACAGCTTTCTAGTACTAGCGGTTACTGAACTACGCCGCGGACGGACGGACGGACGGACATGGCGAAACTGTAAGGCTTCCTTGTTTACTGCGGAACCCTAAAAATGCATTCGTGGCTTATTTAAAACCAGTTGGTAGTTGGTATGACGAAAAATGACAGTTATTTCGAATCTGATGGCGCCGGACCGTATGTAGGTACTTAGTCGAGAGAATAGTACGTTACTTACTTAGGGCGGGCGGTAAAACAAAGAATGTCTCAGATCGCGGGTGTTTGACGCCGAGCCGAAGGCAAGGGCGATAAATTTGCGATCTGAGGCTTTCTTTTTACCGCCCGTGGTAAGTACATAATTTAATGTCTACCCCTGGCCAGGAAGTGGGAACTTCAGTGACAAAAAACATTATGATTGCTTGAATCCGGGGCCTTTTTGTAGCAGATCCGTGGGATTCCGGATGCTTGTAGACTTGAGAAGTAGGTAGGTAGTAGGTACCTATGTAGCATTTAAATTATACATTGGAGTATACGGTATTGTTTTTACCGCCCTAGCACATACATGACAAATAGGACCATCACATTGAGTCGATAAGTTACAATATTACAATAAATGCGTAGGTACTTATTATTTGTTTATTTGGCTCCTTTGATGTGCGCCGAAGACTGACGCGGCGCGATGTTTTTTTATTATTGGTTCTATTTGTCAAATAGGTAAATAAATGTTAGGTGGCCACTGTTTACTGTACTCTAACCTGCGAAATTCCCGGTTTTCCAGAAAGTGGCCACCCTCGAGTCTTTAGTCAAATACACCTTAATACATATGTACTTAAATCATGTAGTTACTTACTCGTGTCGTCCATCTTCCAACAAAAAATCACAAACGTAGTAGTAACAGAACACAGCACTTGTTAACCGCAAGGAAATCATATTCGGCTGTGCGAGCGCGAAGCGGAGCAGGCGCAGCGAACGCGCGAAGTTGCGTAGTCCGATCTTCCGTTTCATTTTGCGACGTTGCCGCGTCGACTTCAAAATGCTAGTTTCCGCGGTAAATGCTGATCAATCAATGTTTATATTGATCAACAAATTATCGTTAAGTGTGAATAAAAAGGCGGTTACAAGATCAACAACTGCCGTGTCAGTCGATGACGAGCTAGAGACTTTGCGGCACACTTAGGCACAGCGTCGCAAGGAGGAGAATTAATGTATAGCAATATTAGCACGATAAACTGTAAACTTTCTGAGCTACAGGCTGGTAAAGGTGGATCAACAATTAATGCGTATCTCGGTCTGATCAACAACGGCCGAAAGGAGGACAATATATATATATATATATATATATATATATATACATATATAATGTGCATAAACAACATACTAATATCGAAAATATAGCTTATTTGGACCATGTTTGAAAAGATCATATAAAATAAGTATTTAGTCAGTTTTGTTAACATTTGGCTCTTGTAAGTGTACGAGTAGATAACCGTTTGTGCCATAAATATATCTAAAGTTTAGACGGTACTATATCAACTCAAAAATCGATGAATAGCGTTGTCACTCCGGGCGACACGTTTAGAAACTCGTCGCGAGTTCTTCTTCAGGATGAGTAATTTCGTCCACCACGTAAGACATATACTCCAACAATTAATACAATACAATACAATACAAATACTCTTTATTGCACACCTCACATAATAAAATAGCACATAAAAAACAAAAAACATAGATACAGGGAGACAGAGGCAGAACAACAGGTGGTCTTATCGCTAAAGAGCGACCTCTTCCAGACAACCTTTGGGTAGTGGAGAAATGAAATATAAAGCTGAAAAGTAGGTGGTGCATAAACTATTACAATGAGAAAAGAGAAAAGAAAAAAGATTCCAAAACAACTATTTAATATAAATACACATACTTAAATAATATATAAATATACATACATAAAAATATACAAACATATAATATATAATGTGAATTAATATGAATTTTAACAGTTTAGTTACTCGTATTCTTTTGTATAGTTATGAATCTGCTTGATTGCGAAAATATAATCTTTGACAATTGCCCATTATATTCTTTCCGAAATCAGATATGTACTTTACGTTCGTTACATTTGTAACTGCAAATGAAATGATTAT
Source organism: Epiblema foenella (assembly GCA_963556455.1). NCBI lineage: Eukaryota > Metazoa > Arthropoda > Insecta > Lepidoptera > Tortricidae > Epiblema > Epiblema foenella. Next base: position 14,196,904 of record OY747106.1, read on the forward strand.
TCATGAAGCCCCCGACTCTGATGATAAGAACATATTCCATTGTGAATAAATCTCGCTGCAATCCTGCTCCACGCCTATTACGAAACCAGAATCCTGTGATTACATGCTTAGACACGAAGCCATTTAAATAGGTAAGTAAAAGTATTAATTATAAATATATGGAGTATATGTATTGTATTTAGTTACTGTTTATCAGCCCATACAGTGATATTGCAAAGATATTCATTAATTTTCGCTTTAACGGATTGCGTTTCGGATGGCCGAAATGAGGAGTAAATTAATAACAAATCATATATATAGCTGACATCGTCATCTTGACGAAAGCTACGAAATAAATAAAGATTAAAAAAAAATCATATATATATAAATGAATTACAGTTATTTATACTTGAGATGATATCTGCGCTATAAAGAATAAAAAATACAGGGCCCAGAATATAGCCCTGTGGTACCCCGCACAGGATAAAAATCTGAGTGTAGGATCTGACCATTATCCTTCCGCAGTTCGGCAATTTGTGACCTATTACTATGATTGGATGTCAGTTATTGGTAAATATCTTTACCAATAACTGAATAGTCATGCTGCAGCAGAACGGAACGAGTATATTTATGAGTAATAAATAAACAGACAACATATGCACCGCGGATAACGTACGAAAGAAGACTCATCTGCCGCACGCCACATAAGTAATCTGCATGCATGCAGCTTTCATCTTATGTATTTACGGAAGAAAAATAAATATATAAATAATTTCGTTTGATTTCCTTATGTATATATATTTTTGAAATTTAATTTAGGTTGAATAAAGTAACCATATGATTGTGGAAGAGCGGGCTCTCATGATACAGATATAGTATGTTTACTTACTAGGGCCCAACCGCACGTATTATAAATACCTCAAGTTTAACCTAATCCATTTATGTACCGACCGTACGACGGGCTAATTCCTTTTTACCTAATGACTAGAAATTGTTATTGCTAGCGCAGCATTCCTAACGTAAGTTAATTTGCAGCTGTATCTGACTGAGATTAATAGTGGGAAATAGATAATAATAGGTACCTCAAGTTCAGTCAACTAGCCCAATTTGGGCAAACCGCAGGAAGGCGAGCGGAACTGGGTCACTCCATACCACCTCCATACTGAGGACCTCAATTCGGTCCATCTCTTTCACTTCACATGGCAATCTCGTATCAATACTGTCTCGCGTTTTAACAAAATCATGAAATTTTTCAAAAGCCACCTACTAGGAAAACATAGGAACTGTCGTATTATTTGTTTAAAAAAGCCATTCCCGAAAAGTGTTGCATCTCTTTCACACGTCTGCGAAACACTTGAATGTATCTTTTAAATGAGGGCATGTTTTACGATAATAGAGAATTCCGCTTTGAAAGACGATTGGTATTGGAAGATACAAGCTCCATGAAATAGACCTCCAGCGGTGCGGCTGGGCCGAGAAGCGGACTGCATACTTGGCGATTGTTGCGATGTCCCCGCGTGCCTGGAAATGTTGCCGAGGTTTCTGTTTGTCCCTCTTGTTGTGTATTTTTTTTCATTTATTGTAATGGGAAAGAAACAGCGTTATATTGCACATAATGCCATACGGCATTAAGTCCGCCTTTTGTACGATAAGGTTTCTTTTGTGCAATAAAGATTAAATAAATAAATATATATAGGGTAAGAATGTAATTTATACATATGCCAAAATAGTTTCCACCAAGAGTTAATGCATTTTTACTCTTGAGTAAAAACGACATGCAGCAAAAGCAAATCTATTAACGTAATTAGTAAGTAATTATTCGAATTTAGAACCAGTAGAACATGGGAGATAAAAGTAATATTATTTAAAAAAGACTTAATTACAATTAGAGTAAGATTAGCGTAGTTTTCAGTAATATTTAACAAGAATTCAATAAACTCTTATGATTTAACACAATAAAAACGTGACATCCCTTTTTAGGGTTCCGTAGTAAACAAGGAACCCTTATAGTTTCGCCATGTCCGTCCGTCCGTCCCCCGCTTTTAGGGTACCTCCCCTACATGTAAAGTGGTGGTGCAATTTTTTTTCTTCCAAACCCAATTGCCCGACCCAAAATATCATAAGGTGTTTAAAAGCATTTTTTGATTCGAGAATCGGTTGGCGTGATATTAATACTTTGAAGTGATAATTTTCCTATGGTCAAGTGTCCCCCCCCCCCTTGCCAGCTAAACGGTGGCTACTAGGCATGTGAAAAAAATCATGGTAGTAGTATATACGATGAATTTAAAAGGAACTGTCACAGCTAAGTAGACATTACCGTAAAGGGAAAAAATATGTATACAACACAACATCTCAAAAAAGTACATCATCAGTACTAAGATCAGTATTTAAAACACTTACAGATAAAATGGCACGGAACCCTTCGTGCGCGAGTCCGACTCGCACTTGGCCGCTTTTTCTCTTCGCATCTGAAGATTTTCGATACTCTCACAGATGAAGTAGTTAATTTGTATTGGGGCGTTTGGGAGAAACTTTTTAGAGTTCCGTACCAAAATAGTAAAAAAGGCACCCTTATGGTTTCACTTTGTGTCTGTCTGTCTGTCTGTCACATCGCTAAATATCTCAAGAACTACTTATGCTATCGATTTGAAATTTGGAATAGTTAAAAAGAAGGCTTACCTACATACATAGAACATGACTTATTAAAATATATATTTTTTATTTTCTATGAAAAATTACAGTATTATCTATATATAGGTAGTTCAAAACTTGAAAGTCTAGTTAATATGTCGAGTGGGGTGACATATGAAAGGGGAAACATTTTTTTTATTTTTTAGTTACGTTGAGTCATTTTTGTTTTATGAGGGAAAATGAAAATGTACCGTCCCCCGTCCTCCGAAGTTTATCTCCGATTATTACATAACATTGATATCAATGTATGTTTTACAGGAAAAATATAACTGTAGCTCTATCTACTTTTTCTTTTTTTTATCGTCAAAAACATTTATTTACTAAGTTTGTCATTTTCAAAACAAAAATACATATTTTTGTTTGTATGTATTTTTGTTTAATAAATTCCTACGAGATTATGCTGAAAGTACCTTCTTTCAAATAAAGAAAAAAAAATTTAAATCGGTTTACGTGATAAAGAATCATCCTTGAAAAACTACCATACATACAAAGTTATTCAGTCGCTCAAATTTGTAACAAAAGTCGTCGATAGATGGCGCTGTACCCATGGCGTCCAATTTTCACACCATCTTGTTGAGGTTTTCCTGATTTAATAGGGTTGGAACCGGTACACATCTGTATACGAAACCCTCGGTGCCGATCCCCGGGCTCATTACAAAAGAATGCTATCGTTTATTTTTTTCGCCGGGAGACCACGGCTTAAGCACGTCACATCAATACAATCGTATTAGTCATTTACCTACAGCCAATTTGGCCGGCGACGAGGTAGCAGAATGAAAACGCACCGCGTCGCTTGATTTCTAACCGAGCATTAAATTAGCAGTAAAATTAACCAAATTAATGTAGATACAAAATCCAGATTCTATATATCGTAAGTGAAAAACTTACAAACTAATCAATATTGTTGTAGTAGGTGATATTGTTTATAAATTTTGCAGGTTTAGCGTTTCTACATTTCGAAATCTATCATTTGGGGTATATATGCGCCTTAAAGAAAAGTCATTCGTAACAAACAACTCCATCATGGAATTAAAGACTTTATGAAATTATTCCAAATATTAGTGTTATATTCGAATTCTTACTAAGATATTAAATAAATAAACTAAAATAAATATTTGTGGACAATCTTGCACAAATCAACCTAGTCCCAAACTAAGCAAAGCTTGTACTATGGGTACCAAGTGACGATATACATACTTATATAGATAAATATGTACTTAAATATATAGAAAACGTCCGAGACTCAGGGACGAACATTCGTGTTCATCACACAAATAAATGCCTTGACCGGGATTCGACTCCGGGTCCTCCAGCTTCGAAGGCAGGGTCACTACCAACTAGGCTAAGCCGGTCGTTAATCTAAATAAATTAATCTAAATTTTTATTCTCTCACAGCTTCAGTTCCGTTTGAACAGTCGATTACCTCTACAAGAGGCTTAAAGTAATTGGATAGTCACTGGGCGAAAACAAAGCCTGGAGCGAACCCAAATTCATTCGGTCGGTGATTTGCTTCATTGGTTTGAATATCTGATAATGATACAAAGCAAAGATATTTATAGACTTTTATTACGACAGTGACAAATTGAGATCTCACTTGGCTCGGGCAAATGTAAATCACGACCGGCCATTCATCTTCGTCCTTCTACTGCGCCGCGTAAGTCACAAGGGCTTTTGAGATTTTGACTTTAGATCGTCTAATTTAGTTTGAATCAGTTATCTGAATTCATTTCTTTGTATTTTTACAATGTTTTAATAACAACTCCATCTTCATTAAACGCAGGAGCTAATAAGTAAGTGTGAACCGAGTTACACCTATTATTTGTTTACCTGCTGAAATCCGTCTGGTTTCCCGTTACCTTCCATGTTTATATTAGTCCACAATCGGACAGTATGTCAAATAGTGAGCCAGTTTCAAGTGATAATGTGGACATTTTTTTCAGGTGCACCTACCTGTAAAAAATACTTTGGTACAGTCACGTGCTTTAATTTGTGACCCATTTCACACAATTTATGTTTGCATTTCTATACAATTAGACACGTGTGTCGACCTTAAGGGGGTTCCAAATTAAAGCTCGTGACTGTACATAGTTTTAAGTTTTTGATAGAAATCAACTCGACCGTCGGCCATCTTAAAGTTTATGGCGCCCACTTTGAGTTGGCTATTTGACAAAAAAAAGTATATATATATATATACTTTTAAAGTGGGCGCCATAAACTTTAAGATGGCCGACGGTCGATATATATATACATATATATAGTGTCATTCGAACCAGTGTTTAGAGACGATCAAATGTTTGAATGGGACCAATTACAGAGCAACACAAAAGACGAAAACGAGAAGCAAAGTAAATCATAGTTAAACACGCTCCATACTGATCGGCAGTGAAATGTGACGTCATATGTTTCGAAAATTATTTTTTCACTCGTTAATCATAAACGTTATATATATATATATATACCCTCGTAATCGTATGGAAAAACGTGTAATTTGCCATTTTTGTCGTGAAATATTGCGTTTACGGACATAGTTGCCATACAATTTCTTTTTTAATGAAACATGTGAATTCTATTGGTAATTTACAATGTATATTTGGTAAATTAAAAAAAAAACACTATTTTTGCGAATATTTGAAGTCTTTGTATGATTTTGATGAATTTGTCTAATTTACTATTTATTGTGACAATCTGACGGTTTTCTATCTATATAACCAGACTATGGAATAAATTTTAACATGTGTCAAATATATGTATATTTAATCTCTCTAGTTGTAATCTACTACCTAGAATCACAAACATGGTGTCTACATATTTATACATATATGGGGTCAAGGAATTCAGATACATAGATTTTAGGCTCGAGTTCCCAAAGGATACCAAACGAAACCCTTTTACTAAGCCTCCACTGTCCGTCCGTTTGTCTGCGTGTCAGTAAACGCTAGACTGTTAATTTTTTTTTGCAGTTTTTATTTATATTTTTATTGGATTGAAGGTCCAATTCTTCGGTTTTTCGTAAAAAACACGGTGGTAAAAATATTGAAAAACAAAGGAATGAGAAGCCACTTATAATTAACTTTCTGTCTTTAAAATCTCTTTAAATATTCAACCTAGTGAAAAAGTATGTAGAATCTTTTTTGTAGAGATTTTTATGTAGATTACTTATGTCTCAGAACGTTTTAATGCTATGGGCCACCGTTTACGAGTTTTTACGAAAAACTAAAAACCTCCCCCTCGGGGAGGGTAGTTTTCATATGTTTACCTCCTAACCAGTTGAAACAAAGTTTCGAAGTCAAAAATTGTGTTCCAAGCATTTCCATCTTTACCTTTTTTGAGCATTCGTTTCCTGAACTGTACGCCCAAGTACGATTTTATCAACTGTCCTCCTCTGAACGAAAATTATTAATAAAGACATAAGTATTCCTGGAACAAAGTATTTAATACAATGTCTCTCTCGTTGCCGTTTTCAACAAAGTTCATCAATCAGGCCCTAATATTTTAGCGCCATTTGGCAGGAACTTCCTAAAGTTTTCATTTCATTGTTATAACAATATCGGTTAAACAGTTACACAGACAACAACAGATATATTTTATTATAATAATAAACTAAGTATATAGATACTCATATATTTTTAGGTGGTAGGTACCTACTCGTAGGGTAAGTACCTTGTGACTGGATTGAACTAAATAAGAATGAATCTTACCTCAATAACAACATTATTTCCTCCTATAATTGCTTGATGCAGAGCTTTCAAAGGTCGAGTACTATACTTGATCTATATTCTAGATACTAAAAGCCAATACAAACACACAGCAGGTAAGTACCCAGGATTATTATAAACTTCACTCAAAAATAAACAATTCATATTTTCGTTTCTGCTAACATAATTAAAAATACCACTGAAATACTTACATAATTCTGTCGGCGAGTTGACGTGTAACCGCAACCAGAACGCGTTCAATAAACGAGAACAAAGGACCCTCGGTCACGTTGTGCCACGTGCTAAATCATGTTATACCCGTCTAATTACGTAAACTAGTTTTGCTTTTTTAAAAAGGGCAAATAAACGTTCCCGCGTATTTTCAGAATTCGTACGCTGATGAGTGATCGATACAACGTGACATTATTAATAGGTTTTAAATGAGTATACTTAATATATAAATATCGTTTCACAAAAAAGCAGCAATATCAAACCACAGATTGTGATTGGAATTACAATTGCGAATCCTCATCAGGTGGGCACTAATCCAAATTGGAGGACGCTTCAATCAATTTATCAAAATATTTATGGCATAGCCATGAGTTTTTTCGCTTCCGTAGCAGTGGGCTCCGTAGTGTTAATAGGAAAAATAATAGATTTCAATTAAAAAATCTGATTTATCAATATAGTAGTATTTTAAGGCCGGGTTTTATAACGATCCGTTAGACCAAATGACAGATCAAATGTCAGTAACTCAGTACATTTTTTGACATAACAAACCGACATAAGGTCTAACTTTATAAAACCGAGTCAAAATATACGTAATAATAAACATTATCACCAAAGTGCAAATCAGATCGAGGTTACAAAATTCTTTAACTCTTAAAATTTCTTTAAATTTTGTTACAGACGACTGACGGACGGACATCACGCGGTCACAGTAATAGGGTTCCGTTTCGACCTATTGGGTACGGAACCCTAAAACAGGGCTTTCCGAGGTAGTGAGGTGAAATAGTAGATTGTATGACAAGGGTCTAAAACGAGCCATATTACCACGAGATAGTTCCCTCACTTCGTTCGGGAAAATAGTTCGAGGGGTAATATGGCTTTTAGACCAGAGTTATACACTCTACTTTTCAGTTCGATTGCGAGAAAATAAATAAAGAAAAGTTAACCCACCCAAAATTAACAATAGATTCCACGGCGAAGATATATACTTTTGCAGCATGTTTTTTTTTTCTATACTTCTTTGACACACAAAACATAGAGACTGCGGTTCGCGCACAACATTCACGCGCGAAAAAAGCTAACTGACCTTCTATTGAGCGCTTCAAAGTGTTGCTCGAACGGTTTAACCACTTTTTTAATTATTGTGAAATAGGGACTACTGCAAACTTAATCTTTAGACTCTTTAGAAAAATTAATTATGTTTCCTGATTGGTCGATTTTAGTAAAGCTGTATTCTGGTTGGTTAATACCCAATACCAAATATTTTTTTAAGAGTTAAATTAGTGTTCTGTGATTGGTGGATTTTATAGGTGAAGTATTTTGATTGGTCAAATTCAAATATTTTGTAAATCATAAATATGTATTCATATTTTCCCTAGGGGTTAAATGTACTACTTTAGCCCCGCATGACAAGTCTAATATGACACACTTTTCGAGCATGAGAATTGAAAATGAATTTATTAAGGGGCTACGCGCGCATATTCATCGACTTTTGACGACTTTTGAGATGATATTGCTCCGTCAAAACTATAGAAATATTTATGGTACAAACGGTTATCGGTTCTTCACAGGGACCGGACCCGCTTACCCTAACCCGTTCAAAAACCCGGGTTTTTATAATGCTGATTATTAAAAACCCTTTCATTACGATAAGCTTTTCATTGGCTTACCGGTTAACAAACTAATCCTTACGTTAGAATTAATTCGGGTTTCCGCTTACCCGTATCAAAAACCCAAGAAGCGGTAAGCGTTTGAAGCGCTGATTGGATACGAGCAAGCTATTTTCGCTTTTACGTAACCTACGTATGATCTATTATCACAGTGCCCAATGCGAAACTCAGCGGCATGCGCGCGCGCGCGTTCCCCTCGCACGGCGGTATTTGTCAAGGCCTTTGTGATTCGCCGACGTATAATTGCTAATTTAATGGAAATTAGACGTTAAGTTAATAACATAGACTTCATAACAGATTTATGAGCAGCGTCGGGGCGGGCGTTGGGGTGATTTCGGCAAATTGCTATTTACCTATTTATTCGTCACTTTCTTTTTCTTTATCGCTGACTGTGCGCATCTCTCGTATAAAAACCGGCCAAGTGCGTGTCGGAGCACGCACAATGAAGGGTTCCGTACCAACACCTACTAAGTAAGTAAGTAAGTAAGTAAGTAAGTAAGTATTTTATTTGTGATACACAGGTTACATGATAGGATGACAGAAATAATGAGTTAGACAGTCCTCTGTGATCTACCCACAAGGGTGTACAAATATTTGGCCTTAAAAATTAAACATTACCTATACATTAGACTATGGTTTTACAGTGTTGACGCTTACATATTTATTAAAACAAAGTATATTATTTTATTATTTCAAATTTCTTAATTATAGTTATTATCGAAGTGGGAAATACAATTTTGAATTTACGTCCACATTTAAAATCACTATCCAATACATTGAATCTAAAAAAGTCGTATGTTCATAGGGAACTCACGGCACTTATGATCTTTTGTTTGGGCAAGACAGTTTTTAAGCGAAGACTAAAAAACCGTTAAATCTATATTGTTTAAACCCAAACTCGTTGAAAGTATTTACTTAATGCACACCACCCCAATATTTTTGAATTTTAAACTTTATAGTTTGGAAATTAGAGGGACACTTTCTGACTGACAGCTAATATCTCACCAACAGTTGACTGAAATAGACAAGTTTTTTAGAAACCTCTATATCATTATAAAGGCCTATCCATCGATACCCCACACGCCTACGCGCGTTTAAATTTTTTTTTCATCCACCGGTTACATGTATGGAGTGCCCCCCCTAATTTAATATTTTTATTGTAACTTCACATCACTTTTGTGTAGCGGTTCATATAATACACCTTTCTACCAAATTTCATAATTGTAGTGCTTATAGTCTTCCGAGTAAATCGGCTGTGACATACGGACGGACGGGCGGGCAGACATGACGAATATATAAGGGTTCCGTTTTTGCCATTTTGGCTGCGGAACCCGAAAAAGTACATTTGTTTTAATAAGTGTTCATATTCATTAATTGTTATACTTAGCCGTGTAGTGTTCTATAATAAATAATTCACGTGAAGTTGATGCTTACAAAAAGTAATAGGTATGCCTCAGTCAAAATGGGACGCTGCTCATCGACACTTCAAGTATGAACAGGCCTCCAATAAAAAAGTACATGCCTGCTCTGCAAAAACAAGCTAAAAGTAAGCACTACAGAAACCAATGTACTGTCTATAGTACTTCGATTAAATAGTCACTTTATACGTTACCGTATCTAAATTAGAAGGGTGTGGTCTGCTACACTGCACATGACTGCAAGGGTTTGATGGTGAAATCGGAAGGTGCGAGTGGAACTCTTCAGTGATTACCGGTAACCCCCTCGAGTTTGGGCTCATTTTAAATGTCTCAGTAAGCCCGCTACACTGCACATGACTGCGAGGGTCTGATGGTGGAATTGGAAAGTGTGAGTGGAACTCTTCAGTGATTACCAGTAACCACCTCGAGTTTGGGTTCATTTTAAATGTATCGGTAAGCCCGCTACATTGCACATGACTGCGAGGGTCTGATGGTGGAATCGGAATGTGCGAGTGGAACTCTTCAGTGATTACCAGTAACCCCCTCAAGTTTGGGCCCATTTTAAATATCTCGGTAAGGTTTAATACCGGTATTTAAAGGTACCCTTCGTTTCGGTTCCAGAGAACCAGTATAGATAAAATACCGGTTCTTTATAAAGGCTCCTACACGTGTATGCGAGGTTGTGGTTTCGTGCGAGTGCGCGCCGCAACGGTGGCACGGCACCGACAAAGAGTGCGGGCGACAAGGAGTGTAAGGCTCACACGGCGTCGCCGCTTCCCACGCCACACAGCCGAGCCGAGCCGAGCCGGCGGCACGCGAAAAGTGATTAAGTTCCGCGAGTAGCTTAGTCATGATATCCTGTTCATGAGCTGGTGATGGAAGGTAGAACTTCTTAACTGTTAGGAACTGAAGGATATTTTTTTTAATATTGTAGGTATTTATAGACCCTGTCGGTCTATATTGCATTGCAAGTACTCAGTATAACAAAACAAACAAGCCCAATCTCGACTACCTTAGCACCTTTCGTTAGGCAGTTCCAGTTCCTCTCTTCCGGCTGCATCATCAGACCCTCGACATCAGGTGTAGTTGTAAGTACTCAAGACAACAAAACAAAGAAGCCCAATCTCGACTACCTTAGCATTTGCCGTTAGGCAGTTCCAGTGCCTCTCTTCCGGCTGCATCATCAGACCCTCGAAACCAGGTGTAGTGGTAAGTACACAAGACATCAAAACGAACAAGCCCAAACTCGACTACCTTAGCACCTTTCGTTAGGCAGTTCCAGTGCCTCTTCCGGCTGCATCATCAGACCCTCGAAACCAGGTGTAGTGGTAAGTACACATGACATCAAAACGAACAAGCCCAAACTCGACTACCTTAGCACCTTTCGTTAGGCAGTTCCAGTGCCTCTCTTCCGGCTGCATCATCAGACCCTCGACATCAGGTGTAGTTGTAAGTACTCAAGACAACAAAACAAAGAAGCCCAATCTCGACTACCTTAGCATTTTCCGTTAGGCAGTTCCAGTGCCTCTCTTCTGGTTGCGTCATCAGACCCTCGAAACCAGGTATAGTGGTAAGTACTCAAGAAAACAAAACGAATAAGCCCAAACTCGAACTGCCTTAGCACTTTCCGTTAGGCAGTTCCAGTGCCTCTCTTCCGGCTGCATCATTAGACCCTCGACATCAAATGTAGTTGTAAGTACTTAAGACAACAAAACAAACAAGCCCAATCTCGACTACCTTAGCATTTTCCGTTAGGCAGTTCCAGTGCCTCTCTTCTGGTTGCGTCATCAGACCCTCGAAACCAGGTGTAGTGGTAAGTACTCAAGAAAACAAAACGAATAAGCCCAAACTTGACTGCCTTAGCACTTTCCGTTAGGCAGTTCCAGTGCCTCTCTTCCGGCTGCATCATCAGACCCTCGACATCAAATGTAGTTGTAAGTACTTAAGACAACAAAACAAACAAGCCCAAACTCGACTACCTTAGCACCTTTCGTTAGGCAGTTCCAGTGCCTCTCTTCCGGCTGCATCATCAGACCCTCGACATCAGGTGTAGTTGTAAGTACTTAAGACACCAAAACAAACAAGCCCAATCTCGACTACCTTAGCATTTTCCGTTAGGCAGTTCCAGTGCCTCTCTTCCGGCTGCATCATCAGACCCTCGAAACCAGGTGTAGTGGTAAGTACATAAGACATCAAAAAGAACATGCCCCAATCCGACACAATCGGTACGTCATTATTAATTCCAATTAAAAAAATTGGATGAGTATTAGTTGCTACGTCGAAGAAATTAAAAACGTGTCTTGTTTGAACCCGTGCCCGCCCGAACGAAAGCAAAGCCAAATGAAAAGTACAAACATTAAGTACGGCCGGCCACGCACCGCGTGTCACATGAAGCGACGATGGCCTTGGGCCAAGGACAAGGGAGAGGGAATAAGGGTATCCCTAAGCCGAAAGGTAAGCGGTTAGTACACGAAAAACCTAAACCAAATAAGTTGAGCGGTAGCGGTTGTAAGCGGTAACCTCTTGTTACGATTAGGTTAACCCGAATAATACGGGTTATCATTATTATCGGATAAGCCGATGAACGGGTAACCCGAACGATTGGGTTATCATATGAAAGGGTTACCCTTTCGAACGGGTTAAGCGAATGAACGGGTTTTCCGGTCCCTGGTTCTTCAATCGTTTATCTGCATTTGCAAGAGCCAAATTTTGAAAAAACGGACACATGGTCCAAAAAAGCTCTATTTTCCATATTTGAATGTTGCTTATGCAGTTAAATATATGAAATACTAGCGACGCGCCCCGGCTTCGCACGGGTGCACTATTTAATGGATGTTATTATACATATAAACCTTCCTCTTCAATCACTCTATCTGTAAAAAAACCGCATCAAAATCCGTTGCGTAGTTTTAAAGATTTAAGCATACATAGGGATATAGGGACAGAGAAAGCGACTTTGTTTTATACTATGTAGTGATACATGTAACTGTACCTTATTGACGTCTCTAACAACACGAGAGATTTTTATTTTTAACTCTTCTTCACAAAAGGTACCTCCGAAAAACTGATTTTATGGCCTAAAATTGCCAAAGTTTGATGCTATTTATCTCGTAGAGAGTGAGTTTTGATGTAAATATGGTATTTTCGGTAAACCTCGTTGTTCATAATATGATAAGCCATAAAAAACACGATAAAACGGTTACAGTTCGAAGGTCACTGGGAGCTAGAAGCCCCTTAACCACAAATTGCTTCTCCCTGAGTAAGGCGTAGAAATAAGAAACCCTTTGAACTAGAGTAATATTTAAGATTAAGCCATTACAACTCGGTAAATTAGCGCGAAGTTGGGTGGTCGTTATAGGAGTCGCTCACTTAGTCGCAGGCTCACCACCACCTTTAAAACTACTTACACTTAAGTTAAATTGCTGGAGATTGTAACTTCGAGCACATCTTCACTGTACTTACATATCTAAACTATACTATAGAACGCATTTCTTTTTAAATGCGTTCTATAGTGATGAAACTTAGGCCGGGTTTTATAAAAATGCGTTAGACCAAATGTCAGATCAAATTTCAGTAACTCAGTACATCTTTGGACATAACAAATCGACATAAGGCCTAACAAATCTTGATAAAACCGAGCCTAAATATATTTATCTGCACTAATAAGTACTATCATTTTATACAGAACTACTCTCGTTGTAGGCTGCAAACGCTGTTATAAATAATAAACCGATTTTTATACCTATTCATTTCATGAGCACCGTAGATGAATGTTATTTTTAGGTGTTTTTATTATTTTGAAAACTGCACATGTAAGTGTAGAGTAATATGCGTGGAAAAACATATGAATAAGTCACATTTCATTTCAATATTCTAATAGTTAATTATGTGCTATATTTTTAAGTTCTAATTTTCTTCGTGAAGGTAGGAAAGGGCTTTAAGAAAAACTCATAACGTATATCCCTACGATCCCTACGACCTAAAGCTTAGCACAGCACAAGAAACGTTTGTTGCTAGTGAATGTTAAGACTATTGTAAACCGGTCTATCGTGCGGGGCGAGAACGGGCATTTCAGAATATTATTTCTGTTTCACCCGTCAGGGTCTTGCGCCCGCATCGTGCGATAGAGAGATTCGCCGTCGGCCGTTTGGTTTGGCGCCTAATTTCTCGCAAAATTAGTGCTTCGGGCGGCAACGTTTTGTACCCCTTTAACAAATGAGACAGTATTGCCCTTAATCGACTCGTTGCACCTTTAACTACCTAGGTTTACTAGTTTAGCATTATCAGTAATTCTTTCTCGTTTATGAAATATTAGCACAAAATCAAGAGGAAAATTCGAGTCAAAAAAACGAGTCTTCAAGGCAACGTATTATTAACTTAGTATTTATAATGATATGTACAACATTTCCAAAAAATCATGCAAACGGTTCAGAATTAGGGGAAAACGTTGCCGCTTTTTGTATGGAAACATTCTACTACACAATCCTTTTACAACAGACATAGTTTGGGTTTTTTCTGTCTAATACAAAGCCGCCTACTAATACTTTAGTCTGTTTTCTGTATTCGACTTTTTACTTTCACACCCTAGTATCACGACTGGGTGTTTGGGAAGTTATTTTAACACTCTGAAAGGCGGCTTTGACAATAAAACGATTGTATCGGATAGGAAGTTGATACTCGTACAGAGGCAGTAAACACAAAATACTCATTGTGTGTCTCCGTTTTTTTTTCTCGAGTTTTTATTTCTTATTTCCGGGCGAGAATTGAAAAGAAATCTGTTCTGCGAAGACAATCCAATGTAAAATGTTAATTTAACTTGTAGTCTAAGATCCCGTCTTAAAATTCAGCAATGATTATTGAGATGTTTTATGCAATGAGCCCTATATAGAGCTCTTTGAGTAGTCGGGTAAAGCAAACCAAGACCATCTATGTAACCTATTTCAGTTACGCTTGTAGAAGAGTGGAAAATTACTTATAGGTCAAAGGTACCGAACAAAAGGATGCAACTGTCTAACAATCTACTAGAGGTGATAGATTTTGTATATCAGTCCAATACAGCCATTAACTTTGATTTAAAAACGACACCTCTTTAAAAATACTCAATCACTGAACTTATTGATTTTTACGGTAGGGTCCAAAACTACACTTCAAAAATATTGCTACTGACGTATATTATAGTACAGCTCATTTTGTATTCACTATTCTTAAGTAGACATCCTAAAGATCTACACCTTTATTTCCAATAGGTGACACCCATTGTACACATTTGCCTTTATGACATAAGACTAAAAGTGCCATGTATTGGGTTTGTGTCGAGCACTGGGACATTTACCTTATATTAGGTAAATATAAACCTTCTGAATAACAAAAACTAAAACTGGGAACTTCTGGAAATCTTATACGGTCTTCGCGACACATTATTAGGCTCGGACTACCATTGATTTCTATAATGATAATGAAACATTGTTAGTTAACTTATGCCTGGCTTATTTTAATTCAGGAATTAATCTGAATATTTTAACTAAGTATCAGGGGGGTCAAGTGGGGTAAATATGAAAGAAAAATAACAACTTTTGGGTTTACATGCTTCTAAAAATTATTAGGTAAATAATGTTTTGGACTTATAGAAATGTACTATCTTGGACTATCTTTCGCACACTACTGTTAATTTAACTGTGAATTGATATAATGTTATTATTTCAATACAGACTATGTGTCTCATTTTTTTCCATAAATTTGAGGTAAATATGAAACAGTGTTGTTTAAAAATACGACAGCCCGGAGCGCTGGTATACAAATACCTACAGAATATAGTCCATATAGGTAAACTTTTGAAAGTATTATTTTGAAATATAGAAGTAGACGGATAATATTATAATAAAAATTATTTGTGGATTAGATGATTGAATAGACAATAGACACAAGCAAAGAAAACGGCTTTGATGGTTATGTCGACACTTTTTGAAATCCAGTTAGTATGGACGTACATCTTGGGTTTGCTAAAGAGCTTAACTTTTATACTTATGTGCTAACATGTTACTTATTAATTGATAAATATCCTGGGTTTTCATATAGTAATTTTACTACATGAAAACCGAATATTTGGATAACTAACAAAAACCTCTTTTTTTCGCTAAACGACCTACGTGCAAAAGTTACACACACACACATCTAAAACAGCATTTTGGCAAATGGCCAAATGCTAAGAGAAAGGTTGAAGAACACTTATCGTAAACTTATCGAGTGCAATTCTTTGTTGTTCGGCCTCTCATTGTTGCAAGATTCGAAACACATAATTTGATATAAAGATTGAGAACTCTTTGGGGTATGTGGCGCTGAAAAAAAATGTTTCAGAATGCGTAACTCGAGCCCTTTCATATGACACTCCACTTAACATCACTAGACATTCCAATTTTTAACCACTTTGTCTGTCACATCCAAAAAATACATGTAGTCATTAATAGGACTCAATCTGCAGGGACAACTGTTGCGCTTGGACCCCCCAGAAGGCTCGATTCTGGGTCCATTTCTGTTCGTAGTTTACATAAGTGACTTACCAAACTTGGTGCAATATGATACGTCACTTATCTTCAAGATAGGACGGAAAGAGAAAAACTCTGATGTTATTAACAAGGAACTCATTAGTTATTTACTCCTAAATTCCAAGAAAACAAAGTGCATCAAAATTCAAAATCCGTTGCGTAGTTTTAAAGATTTAAGCATACATAGGGATATAGGGACATAGGGACAGAGAACGCGACTTTGTTTTATACTATGTAGTGATAGTGATAACACGAGAGTGAAAGGCAGGGCACGATATGAAGTTCGGATTTCTAACTTCGGAGTACAGGGCCTGTAGAGTATAGACCCTTACCACTTTGCGGTCTCAGAGGAAACTCTATACTTAAGTCGAGAAATAGAAAGGTTCGCCAATCTTCGACTTTATTTTAATGAGATTAAGGTTCGATAAGTGGCGAACATTTCATTTCACAACTGTAAGAAAACTGATGAACCAAATCTAACCCCAGAAATAAAGCCTCAGGTTGTTTATAGCCACGTCACGCTAAAAGTCTCGTCCGATGTAGCTAAACGTTTATGATTGATGTAGTCTCAACTGAAGTTGCTCTGATTCCCAAGCTCTTTGCTCGGAACATGATTTGTTCAGCTGCGGTGTGCAGTTACTACAGAACACCCCCGCTAGAAGCCTAATGTTGGTCACTTTGTTCCCGATGCGGGTCACCACTCGTAGGATTTATAGGGCTTATATAATCCGCGGTGGCCCGCCTGCCTTTCAGTTGCGTCCAAATCAACGAACTGTGCAGAGTGTGCGTGTCTCTTTTAAAAATATATACAAAATTGGATTCTCGTGGCTAGACATGGAATTTTGTAGTGTGAGGTGGTATGGGAAGCCTTCAAATACATCTAATTGCAAAAAAGATGGAATTATATTCCACAGGTAAGTCAAATTCATTATTTCTTTGAAGATATTTATAGCCAGCGGAGGCCATTTTATACTGATCGCTGCGAATACTTCGGTACGAACACACTATGTCTATCCTTTTTCATCAAGTTGAAAATGCAATATGCTATTCCTTTCTTACGAAAATACGTCACGACTAATGATGTGCCGATGATGTTATGGTCAAGTACCGATTCCACGTGCTTTCGTTCGTACCGATTTTTAAAAAACTGTCAAATTTTAAAGTAAGTAATATGATGGGCCTGATGATGAAGTTCGAGGAAGTGCGAGGGAGCTCGAAGTTGGTTTGAGATAGGTATATGTTGTGTGGGCTTTTTAGAATCCCCTCGGTAAGCAGTTGGGTCCAGTGTCACAAGATGAGCCTGATGATGAACTTCGAGGAAGTGTGAGGGAGCTCGGAATTGGTTTGATAACTTTTAAATATATATATGTTTCGTAGGCTTTTTAGAATCGTCTTTCTCCTTTCCACAATGATACAGATTAAAGAGATATATAAAAGCTATAAAATATTTGTTGTTTAATTTTTAGAACCAAGTAATGCTAGATCGTTTTGTTACCAATTTAATATACCATAAATACCTACCGTAATTTACCAATAATAAATTACGGTACCAGTTTGTAGGGAACATGTCCCATCACTACGCAATCCGCGTGCCAGCTCATCGACCAATCGCAACGCTGGTAGCACCCACCCTTCCCCTAACCGCTTCCTCATACTTTGGTGACTCGCTTCGGGAACAAAATGAGAAATATTAGCTTTCTAGCGGGGTTGTTCTGTGGCGGTTACCTACTGTTTGTTTCAGAGGAGATTCATTATTCACACTTCGAAGTGAAGACTGGAAGATTTTAATATTTTATACGGTCGGATGGAGTTAGCCTCTGAAATCAAATTTAATTGATGTGGCAACATATACAGTTATACATACTAGTTAATGGATGAAATGAAATGTTATGCCCAGTAGACGGACTCCCCGACACTGACCTTAAGCTAATAAATGTAAACGAAATCATATGGACATATAAAAAATAAATTGGAACTAATGGAAAACCGATAACCCAGTACCTACTTATATCCCAGCGACGCTGGCCATGAAGCCAGCGAACGAGCGGATTTCCCCTGGGCTGCGGCCCCCGCAATTGGCATAGCAAATATTGGTCTGACAAATTAGAGATTACGGAGTAAGTAACCATAGAATAAGTTAATAAATATTTAGTTTCTTAATGTATACTTAAACGACCGGTTTAGCCTAAAGGTTACTAACATTGCCTACCTACGAAGCTGGCGGGGCTCCTGGGTATTTAAGTATTTAAATTTATTATTATTTAGCCGTCTAGTACACAAGCCTTAGCTTACTATGGGGTTAATTCGATTTGTGTAAGCTTATCCCTCTAATATTTATATTTACATCCTATTTATTTTTTCTACCTCAAAGTTATCCTCAAGGAACTTCCCCGAAATTCTACTCAACTGATCTACAAGAACACGTGAGAGTTTTATTTTGGGAGTGGCATTGTAGGTTATTTGTAGGGGATTAACATACTTTCGAAAACATATTCAATACTACAGGGAACTTGCATTATTTTATTACTTTAAAGATTTAAGGATTCTACGTAAAGATGCCAAACACAAAAAAGTTAAAATACGCGCAATCAATTTATTTAATTCAAATCAAAAACTGACATTTCAAATTTCGCGCGTAAACGCTGACTGGCTTGACGTGACGTCACTGCATAAGACGTTACTACTACTTCTCATGGCGCATTCAATATTCATGTACATATACACACACATACATAAATTCACGCCTGTATTCCCAAAAGGGGTAGGCAGAGCACATAAAATTCAATTCCAGTGCCACATATAGCAATTGTAGGTTTCAAGATGGAGAAAATGTGATATTGTAGTGATAGGTTGCTAGCCCATCGTTCACAATGCACTACAAACCGGTTCCCATTCGACTCTTATACAACACCACCCACGGGAAGGAAGGGGGAAGCGCTATTCTAAACCGGCACCGCACAGGGAATATTCATTTGCAAGGTACTATTATTCTGTGCTTGCAGGCAGGTCGCTCGGCAACATTTAGACAAGCGGAAGTTTAAGATTTTTCTAGCAGTTTTTGTTTGTATTTTCCTACTCTGCAAATGTACAAAAAAGCCACCACAGGTATTAACTCACGACCCATTGTTACTTATACAACAATAACTAATTTAACAATTATAAAAAAAATGACCTGGCTTTGCCGGGATTAAACATACTTATATATAATGAAACAGCTTTCGTATTTTAACATAGTATAGTACAGTAAGTAGACTTTATTATGAGTTATTGCGGAATTGAACAAATAAATTGTCTCTTGTGTTTTATCAAAACAGGTAAGAAGGTATGTTCATTGTTATTTAGCGCTGTGGGTATTTAAGATTTATCGTAATCAAGTCTGTAAGTAATATTAATCTGTCAAAGCTAAAAAGTAATTGAAACACGGATGGACGGAAAAGTAGTGCCAGTCACCGTCAAGGGTGCGAGCTTGAACGGTGACTGCTACTACTTTTCTCCCTACCAAAATGACTGGTAATATAAAATTCAAACTAAATACATTATTAGCTATCATACCACACCAATTCCAGAGCTCTATTACCTGCACACCTTTAATTTTTTCTTTTAATTAAACAAAAACCCGCAGCTGCAAAGCTGTCACCCGGATCAATTAATAATAGTACCTATTGCACACTAACTAGACGGATTTCGTGTCTCTATAAAGCGCAAACGATTGGCCGTAGCCAGCTCTCAGGCTGACGGGAGTGCTTCATATGTTCTTTACAAAAATAGATGGGCTATCATCATCTATAGGTAACGGGTCTACCATTAGTTCAATAGCATCTTCCTGTGAATGTAATAACTTATGCATATTACAAACACCTGTTAAAGATGTGTGTTCTTTAGTATGATGTGTACCTATAACTAATTATAAGTTTGACAAAATTAAATTTTTGGTACAAGTTTTTATTGCCGACTTACTTTCTTTTACACATTTTTATAATTTCATTAACAACTTGTTGAAATGTTCCTATGAGCTATGGTTAATGGGTTTATCTTGTACAGTTTAGGAGTAGCTTTGGCTACCTTCTGCCTACATCATACTATTGCATTGTCACCAAACACATTAATATGTAAATTTCAGCTCAATTGGTTGAGGATATTTGCTATTATTTTACAAATATTGCAAGTTAAATAAAAGCTTGTAATTAAGCAGGAGGTACTTATTACTCTACCTCCAGGCCAACCTCTGGAATATCTTCATGGCCAGTAGCCGCACGAGTGCCTATAATTAGTAGTACTTGTTGCTCCATATCACTTAATTTTAAAGGACACGCAGGTCCGCCACCAGTGCCCTTTGACGCACGGCTGATGCGTGCATACTTTTTTTTGTATTGTTTTTTAAGTCACTCCAAGCCTATTATACCCAACACGCATACACACGCAAAGCGAATGAAGACGAGCGAAACAAATGTACATGCAAAAGAAAGAAAGATTAGAACATGATAAAATGAAAATGGTTATAAAAATGAAAATTTAAAGAAGGAAACTGAATAACAAGATCATACACACCTTCCTCCACTTATCCATATTCTTCGTATCCCCAGCAGCATCAGCGTTTAGTAACTTTGTTAGCTCAACCCACTGGCGGAAATTAGTAGCCTTCCCGTGGGCCCCCTCACTCGGTTTACTAAGATCGCCATTCCTGTTAACACAAAGAAAGGGCGCTTTAAATCACATTCTTGAATTTATCTACATCTAATCACTTGAAACAAAACATATTTCATCATGAAAACTGGAGAGAGGGTATATCACTCTAGAGTTTAGGTGTATGGTAATAAATTAACTAATTCAAAGTAGCTACTTACTTCTGCATAAAGTCTACCATTAACTGAAATTGTGAAGCACTTGTACGCATCTTGTTTGATTTTTTTCTAAGCACCAAAACGACACCAACGACGAGACGAGTTAGAAGGTCAAAGTAGGTACCTAACTTCTTGCTGTCAGTTCCGTGTCACATTGACAAAATAACCAAAATAAATACAAGGTTCTCTAAACCTATACATCGTGACACTGTTTTATGACTTTTTAAATTAGCAGGGTTATTTCTATATTTTTAAAAGGGAGGCTTGGATACTAGCTTTTTGTCCAATATCGTTCGTTTCTGTTCTTTCAGTATAGTTAGAAAGAGATAGCGTTGTATGCTGTGAAGTTAGGAACGTCACTCCGTGTCGAAACGTTTACTACACGATGGATCGAGTTAACGTTAGCGAGTGTAGTAAACGTGTACTTGACTCATGGTGCGAGTGCAATAGAAAACTATTCGAAACGCGTTAATACGCTAGCGACTGTAGTAACGTAACAAGAGTTTTCGATAGCAACTCATGGTAAGCGTACTGTTGGTTTAATCGAGCATGTAGGTTTACCGCAGTGACCGGAAAGTCTTACTGGACAATATGCATTCGACTTCCGGAACATAATATTACACCGGGATGAAATAAAGTGATCAAAATTAGTTAATGTGTTGACTTTATCATGTATAAAATAAAGTAACTAAGTACATGTATTGGTACTTGAATTTAGCCCTAATCTTTACCGAATTTTCGCTTACCTAACGAATAACAATAAAGCCTGTGATTAACCCTGCTTGCTAAATACACTCGACCAGTGACCTTTTTTGTAAATATTGCTCAGTAAAACCTATTTGGTAACGTTTCCCTCGCAGCTGAGTAAATTGAGCGTAGGTATTTATTGACCTGTTTATGTTTTATAGTTAATTTAATTTCGACTTTACTCCAATCGTGTCACTGTTTAAATTTGAACGGGCGATTCATTTGATTTAGATTTCAAGGCGTTATTTGCGCGTAAATACCGTTTTAATCCCCTAGAACCAAGGCACCTGCGGCGCTCGTGGGTGTGTTAGTTTACTCATGTTCACTGGATGATTGATCGACCACCTAACACACGTATTAGCAAAAATGTCCCGTGAACATCAATACTTTCATCGTGACTATGCCGTAGACAATTTATTAGGTTTAGTTATAAACCATTCCTGGGATACCGGAAATCTGGAACATTGCTGCATGATAACGGCTGCCAATGTAACCGATATAGACATTGCCTCAAAGTGAGGATGCCTTTTGCAGCATTATTTTTTAACCGTATTAGTCGAAACAAATTTGACTATTAGTCACACCCTAGTGAACTACTTATTACAGAATCCTATAGGTACCCCAAACAAAGCAAGGTCATTACATTATATTACCTAAAAAGTCTTGGGAAACATCAGAATAAGGGAACGCCAATGTAGTCTTCTTCTCAAGATTTTGCGCAAATATTACCAGGTTTTTTGCCAATAAAACACTGTATTCGTGGCATAATTCCCAGAAATTGAAATATTGGCAACGTCACATTATTCAATTAGAATTTAGGATATCCCGCAATCCATTTCGCTCGTGCGTACCTACCAGCAATAGGTACAAAACACAAGCATGAATAAATAATGCACCCGAAAACATCACATACTTAAAGGAAGGCATTTTGACGGAGGACACGCCGGGAACGATTTCGAGACGTATAATCGATTAATGAAGTAGTTTTTAATAACGTGGCAGAGGTTCCCAAATTCGAAATACGTTCAATCCTGCCTTTTCCAGTTTCTTATTTGGTCAGCTTCTGGGTACCTAGATCATGTTTTTATTCTAGGTTAGATTCGGAGTGAGACAGTTTCTACACATGTCTCACACTATATTCAGCAAATTTTATTTAGTATTTTTCTGGGGAGGTCAGATTCGCAGTAGGATACGGAGTTTTTTTCGTAGTAAGTAGGTTAGATTGGAACAAGGACAAATTCAAATGAGAAACGTTTCTTTAGAAACCAAATTCTAACCAAGTATGTTTTTTTATTGTAACTGAATTGAATTAGAGGAAATTCTTAATAAATATGTATCTTAATTAGTTATTTTCTACATTAGATGGCTGTGTGAAGGTCAAATACAGTTGGCTAAAAAAAACAAGTAAGTTCTGAAGAGGACATGTCGCCCATATGCGCTGCTAAAGAGTCCGTTCATCCCATCCGTAGTTCCACTTCATGAAATGGCTCTGTTTTGGAAAGTGCTCGGTGTGTTGATGAAATTACTAAAATCGATATATGTACCTATGCCTATAACATTTGAGGAGCCTGGTTTCCTCATGGATCCCATCATCAAAACTGGGTTTTAACAAAAACAGAATAAACTAGAGGCTATACACATCCAAACAAAAAAAATCGGTCAAGTGCGAGTCCGATTTTTTTTTATTTGAAAGAAGGTACTTTCAGCATAGTCTCGTAGGAATTTATAAAACAAAAATACATGCAAAGGTGATTAAAGTACAAACTTCGTACAGAAATATTTTTTGATGAAAAAAAAAAACTAGATAGAGCTATTACTGCTATTAGTTATATTTTTCCTGGGCGCATCTTGCTGTGCTCCACACTGCTACCAGTGTGGCGCCCCCGTTGACCGGCTCGGTCACCACGGCTTATCATGCCAGAGAAGTGCAGGAAGGATTCCCCGTCACTCCAACCTTAATGACTGTTATCCGTCGGGCTTTTTACCACCGCTAACTGTGCGGCTATACTAGAGCCAAGTGGCCTATTGCGAGACGATGATAAAAGACCCGATGGGATGACCCTTATTCCTTGGAGGATGGGGCGGCCTTTGGTGTGGGACGCTGCTTGCGTAGGCACCCTTGTGCCGTCTCATCTTCCCGGAACGAGAAGTAGGGCTGGTGCGGCGGCAGAAGCGGAAAACCTCAAAAGGCGCAAATATAGTACCCTCGATAGCGGGTACATATTTGCGTCTTTTGGGGTCGAAACACTTGGGCCGTGGGGTCCGGGTCTATGTTACCCTTCTTTATAACTATTCCAAATTTCAAATCGATGGCATAAGTACTTCTTGAGATATTTAGCGATGTGACAGACATACAAAATGAAACCATAAGGGTTTTACCATTTTGGTACGGAACTCTAAAAAACTGTAACCTCCTCCTTTTTTCAAGTCGGTTAATAAATAACATAAGGAATTTATTCATAAAGTGTTCGCACAATTTTGCACCACACTGTACCTATTACTGTTATTGCATTTCTCGTTGAAATAGGCTACAAATAATTGTGGTTGACCGTGTATCAGCATGACGAACCATGAAATTGACTTCCAGTAGAAACCTCTAATAATTATTATTATAATGTGTAATGTTATAAATTTAAATAAATAATAATTAATAATAAAATAATTAAATAGTAATTCCTGAGTAGAACCGGTATCATTATGGACTGTTTTCTAGGTGATAACTATATACTACCTTTTTTTGCTATGTGAGTAAAAGAAACATTATTCTTACAGTTAATACAATGTTAAAATGAATTATGCCACAAATAAAATTAATGTATAAAATACATCAGTGCGACAAGGGTTGTCATCAATTTTCATAATGGGCGGCAAAATGACGTGTCTCGCGTCGAAACTGGTATGGGGCCGCATCCATCAACACTCGAACACCCAGGACAGGGGACACTCCCGAGAGCCCGGAAACAAGACACATGTCCTTAATCACTAAAACTCCACCTTGTCTTACGATAAGAGTTTGATTATTTATTTATTGTGAAAACAATTACACAGTATTTCAGGCTTATCCTAAGGCACTGTACAATCCATACAAAAAAACCGGTCAAGTGCGAGTCTGACCCGCGCACCGAGGGTTCCGAACATAGAGCGTGTACCTACCCGTCCCATGTCAATTAATGTCTATGCTGCCCTGCAGGGTAAATGCGTGACTTTTGGGACAACTGGCACTTTTACCAAAAAATAATTTCTAATGTCAGTAAAATAATATTTTACGCTGCTGTTCTTGTTGTGTGTTGTTATAGAGTTTGTCGAATTTGTCGTTCTAGTAAATTATCGTAATGAAGGAACCATTGATTAGACCTTTCATTTAATCTACAGCCTTTGTTGGAACTTCGCAAGGCCTACACGATGCTAATTAATTCGCCTTACCTTGAGGCGGATTAAGAGCCAATATTTCACATGAATATTCAACGAGGGAAAGAAAAAAGCAAGAAATAAATCTGTAGCCAAGTTTTAATTATAATATTGATTAATTATGAATTGGGAAATGAGTGCTGTTTAAAAGTCATTATCTACTATTTTCTTCCGTTCAAAGTAATATTACTATTTTACTGTTATTTCTACAAAGTGTCACAAATCTAAAACCATTAACCTACTCACGCATTTACAGCAAACTCACGTTGAAGTATGACGATATTATCATCATACAAAGTAGACGTCGTGTCGTTTCCCAACTGTTCTGAGATAAATAGAGAAGCCATTGCTAAGTCGTACTATGTTGTTTTATAATATCTAATAGCACAAAGCGCTCAAAAATATTTGATTCTCTCACGGATTTACAATTAAGGTTATAGACATGATGTTTTTGACTGCCTTGTGTTATCACACGATATCGGTGACTATACGTTACAGTGTACCTATGATCATGACCAGTCTAAACAGCCGCGTGGCGTCTGCGGCGTTACCAATTTAGATATGTCGGCAACACACATGTATGTATCTTAGGTGCATATCGTAAAAAATTGAAGGTAAACAGTAAAATACTATATAGGGCAGCATTCTATTGGATAACACATAAAATTGACACTTTATAACTAAAGTATATGCTGAAATATTTGAGACTAAACAAATAATAACG
The DNA here is from genome assembly GCA_963556455.1 of Epiblema foenella. Classification (NCBI taxonomy): domain Eukaryota; kingdom Metazoa; phylum Arthropoda; class Insecta; order Lepidoptera; family Tortricidae; genus Epiblema; species Epiblema foenella. The sequence continues at coordinate 14,222,847 of OY747106.1, forward strand.
GCAGAAATATGTAAGAAGGCGTTGTGGAAGACATACTACTTGCCTAGGACATAAGTCTCTGTAGTGTTATTTACAACATACAATATGGCAACAAAACAATTTACCTCTTCGGAACGGCCTACGGGATAACTTTAGGTTGTTTACTGAAGCAAAACTTCAGAGTCTGTACAACACAAATGCGTTAGACCAAGTTATGTCAAAAAAATACCGAATTACCTAAACTTTAGAAAACCCGGTTTTAAAGTTTGTCTCATCTCGCTGTAAAGGGTCCTCAACGTGTGCATTATGAGATCGCATAGTGCTTTTAGTCGACTGACTGTGAAAGATACAGCAATTCCGCCTCCGCCAAGAAAGAATGCGCTTGGAATAAGAGCCAGGATAAGAAAAGAAACAGCTTAGTCGCTCGTACAAAGCCAGCTGTATTATAAATATTGAACTGAATTTCACTAGAATCGGTTGAGAATGCGACCTGTAGAGGAGAACAGCAACCATTGTTTTTTTTTTAATTTGCAGTGTTGCATGGGTGGTATTAAGATATTTCGATCAAGGTACTGAAGCGACTATGACGAAGTCAATTTAAATGGTCTTGATGTAATGTCACTATCAACCTGATCTGGTAATTGAAACCGGAAGGTAGGCAACGGAACTCCGTAATAAAATAGTGTAGCTTATCCGTGTTTGAGCTTAATATTGGAATCATAATAAAATTATTAATAAAAAAATAAACCCGACTCCAAAAAACACTAAAAAGTAAAGAATAATTGCCTATGTAGACGTACCTATAGTAATTTTTGTAGTCTGTGCCATTTCCTCAACTTTAGACAATTTTTTTGGATGGCACCGGCTTCAAAAATTACAATAGGTAAGTTTCGGCTACATTGTTCAATAGTCTCATGTTGAAAGTAAGGCAATTATTTTTTTTAGTTTTTAGGGTTTTTTGGTCAGTTTTTAATAGATACGTTATGTCGAAATTGTCGAATAGCCATATATAGTCTCGCCTTGGAAACATTTTACTTGAAAATATTTTAATGTGATATTTATAACCACCTATTTGCAACAATTTAGCTGCTTTTGCCAGTTCGAGTTGGAAACTATTGACTGTTTAAAATTAGGTATCATTTATCAGCCATTCAATTTCACTCGAGTTATGTATTTATTCTAAAGTGAATGAGACATAATTATTCAACACACGAAGTGAGGTTGCGGCACTACGACACACACATCTTTCGCACAACCCCTGTATACGTGCGTTTTCGTGGCAATGGATAAACTAATAAGTCCTAACCCAACGATCAAGAGTTAATCAAACTACGTGAATTGTTTATTTATTTATTGTATTTTGTATTGTCAATTTTGCTGTGTAAAAGACTGTATATAAGCATCATCAATCAGCTACGTTCTAAAGTAGCCACGCCCTCACGCCGATTACCTTTTGCGGTCGCCTTAATAGGGTCTTGTTTTTCGGAGTGAGGGCATCCATCCACCACACAGGCACCCCGTAAAATGTCATCCTCCAGATGACTCCAGAGTTAAGACGCCTGGAGGGCGACTGAAGACCCCCTTTATTCGGAAGCAGCCTTCCAGGTGCTTCTGCAGCGAGTCAAGGGTGAGGCAAAGGTACCTTATGTCTGCCCCAAACTCAACGGCTGTCCCAATCAGGGTTAACCGCACCCCTCGTGGGGGACTCTTGCGTGGGCCGTGGAATAGGACCGCGTCCGTTTTAGCTACAGATACTGACTCCCAGGAGGTCCTAGACGTGCAGCCTCCTTCCTAAGTACTTTTATCGCCCTGGGGCAAGTGCACAACCGTAAGTATATTGTATATAACAGCTTTTAGGACTTAGGAGTATGGTACGGCGATTCTACTAACTAATGATGGAAATGTTGTGGCTTTTATATCCGCTACTAATTATTAAATCTAGAACTCGTAGCGGCATGTTTAATTTCATAATAATTAGACTGACAACGGTTGGCATGTCCTGAAGCGCGCCATATGCTAGGTACATGTGTTTTAATCAGGGATAATATGAAAGTTAATTAACTTATCCCTGAGTAATTGGACAAGCTTTCCTGTCGACGCGCCACAACGCGGTAAATCTATTCCCAAAACGTTTGCTACTCGTAATTATAAATTAATGAGAAGTCATCCTTTTCTCATTCATCAATATATTTCGTACGTAATGCATGAAGTACATTCGCGTTCTGTATTCCCAAAAGGGGTAGTTTAGGATGAGCACATGAAATAAATTTATGAACGTTTATTACTTCAACCTTCAATACAGTAGGTAGCCGGTGATCAGACAACCTAGCGGAAATTAATCTAAGATTTTAGATAGAAAACCAAACGCTCCGGGTGACCTTTATCAGCAGACAAGAAATGAATGACCACACTTTCTGTTTACTGCTCTAGGCTCCCTCAATTCGTAAACCTAATGAATACATACGACTTAATTCAATGGTGTTTGTTTATCTTAACAGCTATGCAACATTCAAGTATTAGGGGCAGTTTAAGTGACAAAAGGGACGAACAAGAGATTGATTTAAGAGTTTTGAAGTCTAATGGTTTTTATGTATACCTATTTATTATACTCTGATCATCACCAGGCAGCATTATGATAATGAATTGTAGAGAGGTTTTTTGAAAAACCTCACTAGTTTTTCATTATCAATGGTGGTTTGCTGTAGGTACTTTTGCATATTTTGTTTGCGCGCACTGGCACAGAATAAGTAATAATAGTAGGTACTAGGGGGAGGACAGGAACATTGGGTCGGGAACAACGACTGCATGCAAAAGTACGCAAGTAGGTACATCTTTTATCAAGAAAAGACCAACATTTTAGCGGATGAATAGCAAAGAGTACCTATGTATGTAAGTATGTACTTATTGCTTATTGTTTAAATATACTTTATCTACATCCGTATAGTAAATCCTCTTTAATATACTCAAAAAGTGTAGCTAAGGAACCGTGGCTCGCGCCTCCCGGCTGCGCGCGCGCGCTTCGGCCATAAATTGAACCGTTTTATGCTCATCTCCGCCCACTAAGTATAGCACAACCGCGCGCCGCCGTCGGGGACTGCGGACCGGGGTATCTCGTCAAACATTGCGCACACCGGCTCAAAATGCCCAATTGAAACATATGAAAGTGGATTTAATATATGTATATAGATAAAGTAGTCTATACAACTGTACATAATTAGGCATTAAAACAACACTCTCATTATGTAGCAGTTGCATAAACACTATTATCACACAAATCGTTATTATAAAAAATAATAACTGTCACATCACACGCGCCACGCGCCGATATTTCCGCGCTGGACGGCGATGGAGAGCTTTTGCACCAGAAACGACTCGGAGGGGAGTCCTCTCCTTTTTGCCTTAGCCGTCGGCCTATTTCGCGCACAAACTCTTTTGCGTCATTCGCATTCCCCTAACAGCCCGCCGTTTTAACCGCCAACGGGACGAAAATGTAGGTAGTGTAGGATATTTTATAGCCGTGTTAAAATTAATGTGCGAATTTTATTCTTTAGTTATTTGTAATGTCTCTATAGTTCAATTATATCGTTTTTAGGGTTCCGTACCAAAATGGTAAAAAAGGAACCCTTATGGTTTCACTTGGTCTGTCTGTTTGTCTGTCAAATTGCTAAATATCGCAAGAACTACTTATCCTATCGATTTGAAACTTGGAATAGTTATAAAGAAGGCTTTTTAAATATTTTTTTATATTTTCTGTAATAAATTACAGATTAGGTGGTTCAAAATTTGAAAGTCTAGTGACTATGTCAAGTGGTGTGTCATATGAAAGTGCTTGAGTTGTACATTCTGAAACTTTTTTTTTACGTCGAGTCATTTTTTTTTTTATGAGGGAAAATGTAAAAAACACCGTTTCCCCCCCTTTTCTCCGAAATTTACCAAAGAAAAAATATGAAATTATAACATAACATTGAAGTCAATGTCTATTTTACAGGAAATATATAACTACCTACAACTTTATCTAGTTTTTCTTTTTTGGAGTTTACTCCTTAAGAATCGATTTTCATATATAAGCCCGCGGTATGAAAATATATGGGGTATAAAATCAAACGTAATCTGCCGTGCTAATTTAAAAAGGTACGACTTTTTGATTTAGCACGTTATGCGTTATGTTCGTGCGCAGCTCTCAGTTGTTGAATTGTCAAGCTATGTTGTCAAGTGTGCCTGTCAAGATCGAAAATAATAAAACAACGTGTATACCTAAATATTTTATAATGTGCTATTTAATTGGTATAAAGTTAGTGAAATATTCACTCAGAGTCCAAAAGGGTGCAAACCTTGGACACATTGGTTAAGGTATGGAGAATTTGAAAAAATGCGTATTGGTTTGCAAGAGTGAAAATCTAATTGGGATACATGGAAATACTAAGTAAGTCTGCTACGAATACTAAAGGTCCGGCACACACTAGAAATAGTAGAAAGCTCGTCCATAAAATTACTCCTCATTGAGGTCAATATAGGAAACATTAGCATAATCCAAGATGGGGAGGAGTAGTGTTTGAGTAAGCGCAATTTTAGTGGCAATGGGCAGGAAATTACGTAGCCTTCTCAGAGAAGCTACTGCCGAAAACATCTTCCTGCTGACCTCGTTCACTTGAGGTACCTAAGATAAAGTCCTATCCATAATAATGCCTTAAATTTTTTACTTGTGAAGAAAAAGGGATTACAATACAATACAATACAATACAATAATTTATTGATAACACCATAGTTACTAAAGACGACGGATTAAGACGTTATCGAAGTAAATTGGTGAAACACTATTAAAATCGATTCTTGGGAAAACTAGATAGAGCTACAGTTATATTTTTCCTGTAAAATATACGTTAATATTAATGTTATGTAATAATTTTATATTTTTTCCGTGGTAAACTTCGGAGATAAGGCGGGGACGTTATTTTTTTTACATTTTCCCGTATAAAACAAAAATGACTCAACTTATAGCTATTCCAAATTTCAAATCAATAGCATAAGTAGTTCTTGAGATATTTAGCGATGTGACAGACAGATAGACAAAGTGAAACCGTAAGGGTTCCTTTTTTTCCATTTTGGTACGGAACCCTAAAAAGGGAAAACACAAGGATTAGTGTAGGTTTTGTTCGAGTTCGAAATGTTCGAATGCTTGGGTAAATTTATACTAGTAACTAACTCACACAAGTGCGAAACATTTTACGTAGTGTAAGACAGCGGACAACCTAGAGAGGACAGCTCTATTCACAAACGACACAATTTCCGTTCTTGGCACGGTTCTGGTTCTGAAATCCTGGCGTCGCTGCGTCTTTGTCGCTGATGGACTTTCCGCAGTAAGAGTTATTTACTGAGTAGCTACCTAACTGAATTTATGCCAAAAAGTATTCGTCAGTTTATTATATTAAGCTCGTTATATAAACTAAATAATAGGTATAGTAAGTACCATGTATATAGAGGAATTTAAACGTTCTACTTTATCTTACTTCCGATAGGGTCGCTACTTCGCTAGGCCAGTTACGCGGCCTGCGTCAGTTTGCGGCCTTCTGAAGAACGAAGTTTTTCATTTAAAGATATCTACATTTTTACAGGCCCTAAAGATATAGTGAGTCGTATGCGGTTCAATTAGTTGCTATTGAATAGGAATATATTAAAAGAGCAAGAAAATATCCTTTCAGTTCATCAAATCATCCAAGTGGCCGCAAACTGGCGTATCAAATTAACAGGCCGTAAACGCACCTACCGACCCTAATATTATTCCAAGAATGATGTACGAGCGAGCGGAATCAAATGCTTCTAGTAGATACCAGATACGAAGCTACGTAACGTAATAAATCAGAATTGCATTTTTGTACTCGTAAAAATTTCCACTTCAGCTTTAGATTTACTCAACCCGTTGAATTACATTGCCCCAGTTTCTACCACGGTTTGCCGTTTTAAGTGAAAATATTCAATGAGGGAAAGGGATAAGACAATAAGGACAGCGCATGTCAATTATTAAATGTTTGCTGTTATATACTACGTTGGTTATATATAAGTTGCAAATAAAACTCTCGGGTTAAGTGCCGAAATAAGATCACTTTAATTTCTCTTCTACGTTTATATATAGGTGAGGAGGATGTGTTTGTGTGTGTTGGAAATAGAATGTATGTCGCATGTCTGTGTCGCAAGCATGTGCGTGTTGTTGTTTTTATTGTTTACCTTTGGTGTTATCTCAAGTACATACGTATGGTCGTTACAAATGCTCACGATGCTGTTGAAGAGCTCGCAAAGCTCTACTTTTTTTAGATTAGAAAAATCCTGCGTTATCCGTCATGTGATTTCAAGGACAACAATAATGTTTCAGAATGTGTAATTCAAGCCCTTTCATATGACATATCATTTAAATCGATTGCATAAGTAGTTCTTGCGATATTTAGCGATGTGGCAGACAGACAGACATAGTGAAACGATGAGGGTTCCTTTTTTAGCATTTTGGTACGGAACCCTAAAAATGGAGAACTTGAGGTTTTTACTTCTAAGTATTGTCATTGGTTTGTAACCTATTTTACGTTATTTTTGACTGTCGAGTCTTGTTAGTTATATTTTGTGTGTAAATAAAGTATCTGGCGTATGGACATCAATATCTGTGGGCACGGCACTGCCCCGACAGGTCGAACAAAACAAAGACGCATGGCCGTACCATCCTTTTCTGGAAGCGATTCAATTTTGTAATTTTGTGCTGGCTAAAGCTAGAACCCTGAAGTTTCAGTAACATATAGGGCATAATATGACTTACATACATTCTCAATAATATTCAATATAAACTTGTAGTTTAAAAACTACTGGCCGTTAAAGTTCCTTAGTTTTGTCACTGACACATTGACCGATCATCATAATTCTATGGTACTTCTAGCAGACCACCAAGCTTCAAATTTTAAACATAACTTATTTTTAGCCTATCAAGTCATAAAAATATAACCTAAGTCCTAACCTAAAAATATTGCAATTTCAGTCACGTTTCAGAGATATACAAAGTGCATAAATAAGTTTGTAATCCTATACAAATATATGCGATACAAAGTTATACTTTTGTAGTTCCTGCATCTATGAAACGTTTTTAGTTCTAGATACATTCATAAATTTGTATTGACACGTTTACCTACAAAAAGAAGTGAGGTCCCATAAAAAAAAACCATGTAAAAATAGGCCAATTCTCGAAACTCTTTCACCGTAAAAAGTTGTGAGATATTACGTAGAGCCAAGTGAGGCATTCGTATGAATCTTTATGTGCTTACTAAATAGCTTACTAGAATACTTACGGCATTTGGGTCATTTTCTGGGAATTGTGCAAATGATAAAAACTAATTAAAGGTCACAAATGGTTAGGTACAAAAGCTATTGGTGTGTAATTTACTCGTCTTCGTTTTCTGAACTCATTAAGAACGGGCTGAACTCACTAGAGAAACGCCGAAGCCGAGTCAGGTTTTTCCCGCTAATTTAGAAGCATAATACAAAACAAAGATGGAATTCCCAGATACCGCCAGTAATCCTCTTGCTTCCAGCGTAGGTACCTACGGCAAATATTGGAGTAGTTTGTTTCTGTGCCCCGGGCACAAGGTTCTTTGGTGTTTACTAACTTACTCAACATTGCCCGATAAATATACCAATAGCGTCAGCAACTTCATTTGTATTTGTTTCTGCTATGTAGGTAGCTGTGGGTAGGTATTTTACTTATAACAAACCAACGTCCAACGTTTTGGTTTTTGGAATGATTTCTTCGATAACGTGATGTATGTGTAGGTCAACCGGGCGCAGGAACAGGACGCAGTAATGCGGCAGAATGAAATAAAAAATTAGGTGCACTGTATCATGGTACAATATTATGCACTGTATTGCCCCCACTAAGGCAAGTCAAGCGAAGCGCATGGGCATTATATAAATGCATCTACCGAGTTCAACAAATACCGTCGATATTCTTACTGTACTGTGCCTTTGTTATGTATTAAGTCTCGAAACAAGCATTTGAACAGTGCCGTGTTGATACCACAAATCGAGTATAATGACATGTTTGATAAGGAAGCGTAATAAACAAATCATTACTTAAATGGTTTTACATAACAATCTCTACTGACGATTCTCACGAAATATCGGCATTCATTTTCAAGTATCGCCTTGATGTGGCTGTATAGTGTGCCTTCTTAAATCATCTATCAGTTCAGAAAAAAAAGTTGAAACGTCAGAAACGTCAAATGAATATTACGTGACGATAAAGTTCACAATGGGTTATCGCCAGTGATAAAACAATACTTGTGTTTGTGCAAAGAAAAAGGGAACTTTGAATAAATATCCTAATCAGTACAGCCGATATTTCATCATTATGAACAACAAATTTTTACTAACTTATTTTTATGATGTGGCTAGGAAATTTCAGAAGTTTTCGTTGCAAAGTTTAAAGAGCTCGTCATCGTCAGTGCACACGAAAATCAGCCTTCAAGTAAGTATTATCATCATTCTAAACTAAACGTAAATTGCCGATTTAAACGACTTGTCCTTCCTTATGTTTGTAGTATAGTACATTCAATCACGTTGTAAGATCAGGTTAGGACATTTATTTCCATGCAAGTGCTATTCGGTTGATAATGGATTTTTAACAATGAGGGAACTATAGTATAGTTAAAAATAATATTAATAACGCGTCTGATGAAACAAACAACTTTTGTTTGTGATTGCGTTATCTAGATATCAATTTCAAGTCAATGCTTTTATTGCTTTTGCTATGTTCAGTCTTTATTGAGCAGCCAAATAGTTAGGACGTAAAATACTGTTTCAGAAAAGTTTTCAAGTAAGAAGTAAAAGTACAGCAGTAGCCATGGACAAGAAGATAATGAATGGGAACCTGTGGGACACTGATCCAGAGTTGTTTGACATTATTGTGAAGGAAAAAAAGAGGCAGGAGGCTGGACTGGAGATGATTGCGTCAGAGAACTTCACTTCCATCCCAGTGCTGCAGTGCCTCAGCTCATGTCTCCACAACAAATATTCTGAAGGCATGCCAAAGCAAAGGTATGACTGTGTTCCATGAGGAAACCCGTGAGTTTTATCTGTATATTGATTGACAAGTGGAAAAATTTTATTAATCTGGGGCTCATTTCTAAAACCTACAAGTTAAGTAAAATTACTAGTGGAAGTTTCTTTTCAATACCTTTTAATAGAAAGAGACTTCCACTTGTAACTAGTAGCTTTGAGAAATAGTCTTTATGCAATCAATTCAAATTCTTATATTAAGTTTATATATAATCATCAACTTTTTATACACAGACCATAATGTTTAATGAAATAGCATTTACAATCTACAATTGAATTTATAGTCCTGTCCTGTTATTTAGTTGGTATTTTTCGATGATAGATACTTTAATATTTTTTCGGTAGCATAATAAACATAAGCTAATTCAATTGTATTTTGTCCATTTCAGATATTATGGAGGCAATGAATATATTGATGAAATTGAGATTTTAGCACAAAAGCGGTCTCTAGAAACATACAGACTTAAAGAGGAAGAATGGGGTGTTAATGTACAGCCCTACTCAGGTATGTAAACATACTATTTTATTAACTTAGATAAAAAATTATAATAATAAATTGTATGACAAGTTGACAATAATGTACCTTAACACAGTATTTCACAGCTAAAGCAACCGTGGTTCAAGAAAATGAGGTCTGACAATCTGGATCGTGACACCAGTGACGTCACTGTTGACGATAGACTCACACTTACGTCCGCTTACCATCGATAGGCTAAGGCCGTAGGTCGTGTCACACACTACTAATTGATGTACCAGATTGACATACCCGGCGCAGTATATTGTCCCATATAGCGGGTTGGTTTGATAACTTATGTGTCACCTACACTGAAAGTCACTTAGGTTGTAAAATGTATGGAAATGACAGGTGTCAGAATTAGTATAGAATAGAAAAATCCTTATTTCAACAACAGAAGATTAACAATTAAATTACTTAAAACTAAAACAGTTGCGAAAATGGGGCCCATTCAGCATAGTGCAACTGGTTTCCTGTGGGTCCAGTAAAAATGAAGAGAGACATATCCACACAACTGTATTGTTGTTACACTAACTTGATTGACTTCTTATTTGCCGGGGACTGTAGTTATTAATAAAAGCAAGCAAAACACCAACTTGGTCGCTTGTCAACAGGGTCCCCGGCGAACTTCGCGGTGTACACCGGCGTGGTGGAGCCGCATGGTCGCATCATGGGCCTGGACCTGCCAGACGGTGGACACCTCACACACGGCTTCTTCACTGCCACTAAGAAGATCTCTGCCACCTCAATCTTCTTCGAAAGTATGCCATACAAGGTAAGGTACTAACGTGTTAATGGATTTAATTCCTCTTGTTTGAAAGTTAAAACAGCTTTTAGAAGGAATTACTCAAGTGAAATGATTTCAAGTATAATTACACTTACCTACAAAACGAGATATACTTCATCCCTGTCTGATACGTCATTATTAGTGTTTCGCTTCTTTACTCTCTCATGCCGTAATTTATCTCGCTTCGTTTACCCTAGTTTAAATGTATTATTTGCAAAATTAATCATATAACCACAAGCAAATGGCTACCTTTACAAACAAATAGTTTTCATTATGAAAATCTACATGATTGTAGGGCCCAGATATTTTTTAGGACATATCTATTGTATAGAACCTGTAGTTGAGTGCAATAATAATTTTACTCAGTCTAAGCCATGATAGCACAAACATCCTAATAACTTGAGCCTTAAGACATCTCATTGGCTCACTTTTTCATCAAAATCTGTAAAATAAGGTCTACAATTGGGCAAGACAATAGGAAACGAATTTTATAAACGGCTTGCCGCTTATAGGCAGATGCCTTACAGATGAAAAAGCAGAATATAGATACCATGGTTCCCCAATGCAGATTGGGGACACGGCAGTGTTGCCAGATACCCCGCTTTTCCGCTTTTTCTCCCGCGTTTTTGCCACCGTCCCCGCCATCCGCGTTAAGCCAACGCGGATCCGCTTTATTGAAATGTTAGTATTTGCTCAGTAAAAAAAACGGTAAATTCAAAATATCGAACGATTAGAACTAGATAGAATGACTACAAGTAACATTTATAACTTCTGTGATAGTGCATGTGACGCCGTAGAGCCTTTTTTTTCATTTGAGCATAAAAATAAAGAAAATTATTAACAATTAATTTATTCCGCGTTTTCATTAAGAAATCCGCGTTTTTAATGCGCACCTCCCGCTTTTTGTATTTCGGCATCTGGCAACACTGGGACACGGCATATTCATTAGATTTAATGATGGGTCCGGAATCTGATTGTATAGAAAGTTTGAATATTTAACGTTGATCGATCTGTAATCGTAACTTAGTGCAACCCGCCCTAAGTAACTGGCAACACCTAGGGCCAGTTTAAGAAGATGATAATAAATTGACCTCTGTAAATCTGACATTGGTTGTAAGATGTGTTGGTGTACAGGTTACGTTATCTATCTTGTTTACACACCCTCGCAGTCGTAGTCTGATGTAATAAGTGACATAGTAATCATATGACCCCATGTTTTTGTACAGACTTGACCTAGTTTATGATGATCATATTTAGATGTAACGATGAGAAAGTGATAATGTTGATAATTATGTGCACAGAATTTTCTAATAAGTAGAATAAATATTGAACTAGTGTAGTTTAATAATTAGGGATATTATTAGGTAAATGAAAAAAAAACGTACATTTATTTATTATGATTAGAATTAGCAAAGTGCAGCAGGACAATCTAGACTGCGGGAAATTAAAACTAATCGAAATATTTTCCGTGTCTTACATCATTTACTAGAATTTCACTAAGATAACACATCTTAGTGAAATTCTGAAATTGCTTTTCCGCTATCTGGGCACAGATACCACTCTAGTAAATGATGTAAACACGGGAGATATTTTCGATAAGTTTTAATTTCCTGAGGAGCTACCGCGAACCGAAAACGAACGAAGTTCGAATATCTCCCTCTCTGTCGCACTTGCTCATTCGTGCGTGCAGGAGATATTCGAACTACGTTCGTTTTCGGTTCGCTGTAGCCCCTCCGCAGTTTAGATTGCCCCGCTGCACCTTACTTTAACTTTTAAACTATGTGCTACTTAAGTATTTATTGTTTAACTAAACTGTGTATAACAAACACTACTATTTGCAATTAACCAGGTATATTATGCAATATAAATAATATAATACCATCAACTAACTTATGATACACAATAGTTGGGAACCATAGGTAAGTTTTTTGGAGTGGTCCATATTATATTTTTTATTGATAGTAGACTTATTATAGAGTTCAAAACTGTTGCCGGTTTTTTTATTTATTAAGTATCGTATTTAAGAAATATTTTTTTGAATCTTTGACATACCACACGTTTATTTTATTTTTGTTTCGCAGCAGTCCAAGGCACGATCCTATTAATACCTCAAAACATGTGATATGTCAAAGATAAGATGCTTTTTTTTATTTTTTTTTCAAGAAGGTACATAATGTTTCCAATTTCAATTTTACTCGCCAAACTGACAAGACTGTTGTGTAACAGTATTTCTTAATAACGATACTTAATAAAAAAACCGGCATCAGTTTTGAACTCTATAATAAGTCTACTATCAATAAAAAATATAATAGAGACCACTCCAAAAAACGTAAGGTTCCGGGCATGAAATTATTATATCATGAAAAAATTGAAAAATGGTTAAATTTTTCAATTTTTTCATGATATAATAATTTCATGGTATCATATAAGTTTTTTTTTAAATAATGTTTATTATATACTTATCTTATAATTGTTTAATATTGAGATTTTGAATAGTAAATTATATTGAATACCTAATCTTTTTCAAATCAAGTCTCTTACACGTAACATTTCTTAATGTAGATTATGTTGTCATGTCAAGGTGAACCCTAAGACCGGTCTCATAGACTACGACAAGCTCGCGGAGACCGCTCGTCTGTTCAAGCCTCGCCTCATCATCGCCGGCATCAGCTGCTACTCGCGCTGCCTCGACTACAAGCGCTTCCGACAGATTGCAAACGAAAACGGCGCTTATCTCATGGCTGATATGGCTCATATTTCCGGACTAGTGGCTGCAGGTAAACTATTATTAACTTGGGAGTACGGCTGTTCAACGCTCGCCTCATCATCGCCGGTATCAGATGCTACTCGCGCTTCCTCGGCTACAAGCTCTTACAATAAAGTCAAGTCCTCCGGCAGATAACAAACGAAAATGGCGCTTATCTCTTGACTGATACGGCTCATATTTCCATAGTGACTGCAGGCAAACTATTCATGTAATTAAACCATGAATAATAAATGTTTTCATGGAAAGTCTGATAAGTTTCTATGCGGTGACAGCTGCCGGCGCGATATTTAACTTTGACCAGTCTGTAATCGTAAGTTCAGTGTAATCAGTTTAGAGTGGTTTGCACCCAGCAACCCGCAACTGGCAACATGGGTCCAAAGGCAAGTCGTTATTTATCAAGAGCATAAGAATAAATTAGAAACATTTGACTCTCGACATTAATGTGATGAAAATAATGTATTTATTGCGAACGCGCCCACTTGACCTTGATTGACCCAGTATATAAATGTGGACAAATTTCACGCCGAGACACTGGTTTCCATGCCAGTTGAGTGACCTTTTAGAGATAGATAATCTTTATTAACTAATAATCGCATTATATTTTTAGCACACAATCTTATACATATATTCCACAGACGGTGTTTTAAAAAGACGATATGCCATTAACAATTTTATCGCCACCGTGCTATTTTGTTAATTCTTTCTCTCTGTAGGTAATTACACCCTTGGTGGTAAACACAGCAATTCTTTGGGTGAAACAGAGTAGGTATGAAGACGCTGCAGTGAGAGAACTATAAAGTTTTATTGATGTCCAACTCAAATCATATTGTTGCGTTCCTGCATTATTGCTGATTATGCAGGAAAAATATTTATCACAACACGATTTGTAATACCATTAGATCGCGTCAGATATCTTTGACAAAGCTATTTGTAATACCATTAACTCGCGTCAGATATTTTTCACAACACTATTTGTAACACCATTAGACCGCATCAGATATTTTTCACAACACTATTTGTAATACCATTAGATCGCGTCAGATATTTTTGACATTTTCCTGACAGTGCGTTAAAATATTACTGCGGGTGTACTGTACAGTACAAATACTGAGAGAACACTATTGTAATAGAGCTTCTTTTACAAACATGTGATTATTAGACTGTATGTAATAGAGTTACAGTTATCTAATCGAACAAGAGAATATATCACTGTCATATTTAAAGTAATTTACTTGTACCTTTTCTTACGTCAAAGTGTATATGAAATGACAGGTAGTCCGATTGTAAGCCAATCCCGGCGTTGTGATATTTCAGGCGTGATCCCAAGCCCGTTCGAATACTGCGACATAGTGACGACGACCACACACAAGACGCTGCGCGGGCCGCGCGCGGGCGTCATCTTCTACCGCAAGGGCGTCCGCTCCGTGAAGCCGAACGGCGACAAGATCATGTACGACTTCGAGACGAGAATCAACCAGGCCGTGTTTCCAGGTAACTTGAATAAACTAAAAGCGCAATTGCCAATTAAATTTTAATCTACTGTTATGGGAAATAAGAGTTGAATTTGGGGAGTCATCTTCTACCTCACGGGCGTGCGTTCCGTGGAGTCGAACGGCGACAAGACCATGTACGACTTCGAAACGAGGATTAACCAGGGCGTGTTCCCAGATAACGAATATAGCCGCCCACGGTCCAAGAAATATCGGCAATGAAATTTTAATCTTCTGTCATGGGAAATAGAATTGAGTTTGGGGCGTCATCTTCTACCTACCAGGCGTGCATTCCGTGGAGTCGAACGGCGACAAGACCATGTACGACTTCTAAACGAGGATTAACCAGGCCGTGTTCCCAGATAACGAATATAGGCGCCCACGGTACAAGAAATATCGGCAATGAAATTTTAATCTTCTGTCATGGGAAATAAGAGTTGAGTTTGGCGAGTCATCTTCTACCTCACGGGCGTGCGTTCCGTGGAGACGAACGACGACAAGACCATGTACGACTTCGATACAAGGATCAAGCAGGCCGTGTTCCCAGGTAACTTGAATATAGCCGCCAACCGTACAAGAAATGTCGGCAATGAAATTTTGATCTACTCTAATAGAGTTGAGTTTGTCTTGTTTTGAAGTTAGACGAAATAACCAATTGCAACTCTGTTCCAATCCTGAAGAATAGCTTACTTTTTTATTTGACTACTGTCTATTCAAGACTACACAAGAGTAATCCGGGTTTAGTAACTACATGTTTAACGTAACATTTCCTTCCAGGTCTGCAGGGCGGACCCCATAATAACGCAATCGCCGCCATCGCCACGGCCATGAAACAGGCGCAGGCACCCGAGTTTGTGCAGTACCAAAAGCAGGTATTTAGTTGACCGAATTTCTGTAACAATGTTATTGGACTTTGAACCTTAGCGTTTGAACAGTAAAATATGTTTTTGAACGAATTACTATGATGCAACTCTGCCAACTCCAATGATTTCAAGTATAATGTCATTTGCCATTGTCACTTGGTAATGTGACGTTAATGGGTCGTTTTTTAGGTTTCCGTACCCGAAGGGTAAAACGGGATCCTATTACTAAGACTTCGCTGTCCGTCCGCCCGTCTGTCACCAGGCTGTATCTCAAGAACCGTGATAGTTAGACAGTTGAAATTTTCACAGATGATGTATTTCTGTTGCCGCTATAACAACAAATACTAAAAGCAGAATAAAATAAATATTTAATGGGACCCCATACAACAAACGTGACTTTTTTGCCGCCTTTATACATAATGGTACGGAACACACATTCTACAGCTACGACGAATTTGTAAACCTGTAGAATATAATGATTATTACTTATTAATATTTATTGTATATATAAAATGAAATAATATCTGACATGTAATTTTGACATTATGAATAAATGAATATGAACCCTTCGTGCACGAGTTCGACTGGCCAAGTACCCGGTTTTTTACTAATTATACGTTGTAAACGTCGAACAACTCAAACATCTTATAATTACTTGTGGAAATCATGAACACCATTGAACTACAGTAGGGCCTTGATAATCCGTACACAAGTTAATCCGAGCGTCCTTGTAATCCGAACTGCCGAGTGACCCCTTTCTCTCCGCCGTAACACCTAACTCTACATGCCACAGATAAATTTATTAACATTACATATATGACTACATTTATTTCATTAAATTGAACGAACCTCTTACTGACAGACCTCTTACTGGGGTGAGGCTTCAACAAGAAACCTCGTATATAAGTACTGATTCGATATAATGAGCACATCTCATGTTAATAAGGTATTTGTTGCTTAGTGAATTTTAGCCTAACCGGCGGAATGCAGTTCATAGAAGCATAATACCAACCACCTGACTGATATATGTCTTACATATTATAATACAATACAAATACACTTCAAAAATAACATAAACATTAACGTGGAATCCTGAACGTAGTGAGGGATTCAAAGCGCCACGCCCCAGGTAAAAATAATTTTGCTTCTAAGTAGAGGTAAACAACGGTCGGTATTCTTGTTAAAGAGCGATGTCTTCCAGAAAACCTGCGTAACGGATGTAATGTAAAGTATTCATCAAATTTCTACATTTGAAATTTTCAGGTGATAAAGAACGCTCAGCGCCTTTGCGCCGGCCTGATCTCCCGAGGCTACGACATCGCGACCGGTGGCACCGACGTTCATCTCGCTCTCGTTGATATGCGTGGAGTGGGACTGACTGGGGCGAGAGCTGAACGTATACTGGAGCTGTGCGGGATCGCCTGTAACAAGAACACTGTCCCGGGAGACAAGAGCGCGCTCAACCCTAGTGGGATCCGACTAGGTGAGACCACTTATTGCTCAACACACATTCTTACCTAATTAAAAGAGTCCGTGAAGTTTGCAATGACAAATCCGAAGTCGGAAACAAAAAAAAATCACCTTAACAGTAGGCAATTCAAAAGTGAGATGGCTATCGACGGACAAAATGAGCAGTATTTAACTAATATGAACCAACGCATAAGTAATAAGTAGGTACTTAACTTATGCAACAGCTCTTTTAGTTAAGCCTACATAAGGAATTTACTATAGATAAGGTCCCTACAAATAAATCCCTAAATTATCTCTTATCCCTAAGGCTCGGTTTTATAAAGATCCGTTAGACCTTATGTCGGTTTGGTATGTAAAAATGTACTGAGTTACTGAAATTTGATCTGACATTTGGTCTGACGGATCTTTATAAAACCCGGCCTCAATTACACTCATTAACGACTTAAACACGTGTGTTTAGTTTATTAACTAATTTTGAACCTACCTTTTGTATAGTTATAGGTTGAAATTACAATATATTTTTGATTGACATATCATTCCTATTCCCAGGTACCCCAGCCCTAACGACACGAGGCTACAAGGAAGAAGACATGGACCGTGTCGTGGACTACATTGACAAGGCCCTCAAACTAGCCCAGGAGATCTCCAAGATATCCGGGCCTAAACTAGTTGACTTCAACAGGATCATTGAGGAAAACAATGACATCAAGACCAAAGTCAACACTCTCAAAGAGGAAATAGAGAACTTCAGCAGATCATTCCCCTTACCTGGTTTTGAGACATATTAATTGAATGAGTTTAGCGCAAAATTTGTGTTACAAATATGGTAATGTTATGAGGCTGAACTGCCGTAGACTAATAAATTATTCTAGGCATTCTAATTACAACTATATTTCGAGCCGTGGCTTTGGCAGCTAAACTATGTATTTGTATGACATCTCACGCTGGCACCATACTTTGCTATGCGTGTTCGCGTTGCGTATTAGACTCATTTTTGCGATATTAAAGGAAGAGATGTTACCAAGTGTGGTCCCACCCTTATATACTGCGTTGGCTTAATGCTATTGACAATATAATTTACTGCAAAATTTATAGTGCTTGTGCTGAGCCAAACAGAGGGACATCACCATTTAGTATAGCGGGCAAAATCACGACACGAAATAATGATGTCTATTATAATTTATTTATCTTTAGTAAAACCTCGTTTAAGCGTTTAAGTACTGGGACACCATTCCATTAATGTTCCTTTATAGTTGTTATTCATGATGTTGGAGTTGTATAATCAAGTTGTGTGGTTTTTACTCGTACGATAAGCTGATATATCTAGTTGTAAGAGTAAGTGCCTTGTACGTAATTTGTACTGTGTTCTCTACATCTGTATTAATTACATAGAATCTCTACATATTTTGTGTAATGTGCATTTCGTACAATGATTTCATAAAATAAACTGTTACTCAAGTTATAATGTATTATTTATTCCTACCACGCAATCCGATATTCCTCATTTAAAAACACATTTCTATTGCTAATTCTTCCACAATTAGTTGCATAGATTCCCGTTGCTCTCATCAGTTGTTTTCAGTATTCTTCCACCATATTGGTAATTGGTACTTTCGACAAAAAGATTGAACTTTTTTTATATGGATTGCCAATACACATTATTATGACTAAACTAACAGTATCATTTACAATGAGAACTTTCAAACTTTAGTTACACATATTACAAATTTATTAAATAACTTAACAAACTAAGTGAAATTTAACTGAAATCGTCAACAGAAAGTAACTTATTTCTAAATGTTGACTCTCACTGTCGTGAAAAACATCTGGCGCCGGTAGTCTTTGATAGTGAGGGACATGAATATGTTTTTAACTGTTAACACAACGAATCTTCGAGTCAGTAAAGAGATGGCAATGCGCATGTGATTCTTCTACAGTCTATCTAAGCTGGTATGCCCCTGTCGTATAAAAAAAACTACAATGGCGGAAGTTTTGAATCAAACAATACAAAAGTGTTAAACGATTTTTCAATTCTTAACCATCATGGTGTATGTACAACAGAACTTGTGGCACCCAAGTGTGTGCCACAAGTTTTAGAACTATATATTTTTAATGTAGGCGAAAAAAACGTCTCTCTGACGTAGTGGTGTCTATATCGGTAAATACCGTAATCGTAGAATAGTTAAGTAAAATTTTTATACTGTATTATACGATAATGAATTAAATTGGTTTCATTTGAAATTATAACCAGTTTGAATTAAAAAAATATTCCATTACTTTTTTGAATCATTCTGCAAATAACCTTCTAATTTGAATATATTATCTGTGGGAAAGTCCAATTTCTTTCATTCATTCATCGTCATATTTTTCTTATATATTGGGTTGTTTTTGTGTGTCGCTAATCTCAATTAAATATAATTGGAATAGCAATTATGTCCCAGACTAGCTACAGTTAGTGGATTTACGGGAAACAACTGTACATAGTTATGTGAAAACGTAAACTTCAATAAGGCCGACCTTGTGTACACGAACATACGTATTTTGGTTGGCATGTGAAACAAAAAGTGAATTCTTGTGTTTAACGAGAGCTCGGTGCTTAAAAAGTATTAGTGACAGACTTGAGAAGTTATAGACCTTGATGGATATCGCAAAGGACTAATTTCGGCAGTATTATGTATACATTTGCGTGTGGTAAAGACCACCTGGAGATCAGGCGAGTGTCAGAAGTATGTTCACTACGACAGGGATGGTAGCAGCACCGCAGCAGGCGACGGGCCAGGTGGCGCAGAATGGGAGCACGACTTTGCCTCGGTCGCACCACCAAAGAACAGGTAAATCAATGATATTTCGAATTCCTGTTTCATAGAATTAGGTCCTTAGGTCGTTCAAGAACAAAGTGTTTATGTTTACAAATGACTTGGTTTTTGTATGTGTTTTGAAATAACATGGTATTTCAAAACATGGAGTGTTTACCTACTGAGAACTTTCTAGTATGTGTGTCCTAATTAACTTATGCTATTATTTTGTCTTTACCGAACTTTGCAGTAACTGTTACTATTTCATACAGATACCAGATTTCAGTTGCATAGACTAATAATGTAACTGAAACAAGAAACTATTTACATGATAATATATAGAAACTACCTATGTACCTACTAATGAAAGTATTATTTAAACTTGGAAGAAATGGAGTAAAGACAAGATTACACGGAACAGAATTTCAGTTGAACAATATAAACCCATCATTTACTGATAATTGTTTTACCTTTAAAAGTGGAT
Organism: Epiblema foenella; assembly: GCA_963556455.1. NCBI lineage: Eukaryota > Metazoa > Arthropoda > Insecta > Lepidoptera > Tortricidae > Epiblema > Epiblema foenella. The sequence continues at coordinate 14,243,083 of OY747106.1, forward strand.
GGAATTTACCAGTATTGGTAGATGATGGGTTGAACTCATCTCATGATCATCCAGAACTACTTAGTCCAGGTTGATACATACATATCTTTTAGTCTCAGCTTTATACCTAGTATAGTTTATGCTATGGTCAATGTATTTAAAGCTAAATTGTTATTAGCAAGTATACCTTTAAGCGCAAGCTTAAGGGTTATTTGTTGATGCTCCAAAAATCCTATTCCTAAACCAACCAGCTCTTATAAAATATCCCAACTGTGTCTTAAAGGTTTTTCATGTGTTTTTAGTTAATTTTAATTATTCTAAAACTGTTACTTGTTCTTTTCATTTCGGTCTATATCTCTCCACTGTTGAGTAAATTCCTCCTCATGTTCATTTCAGTTTGCCCTGTTTTGAGTTATTCTCATCCATACCTATTATTTTATTCATATATGTACACCTTTCTTATATAGTGTTGTATTGCATTCCGTGGATCATGTACAGTGCTATCTGAAAATCAGTGCTGCAGGTGTCTGACATGTCGGCATAATGCTGAGACAGCAACCTATTCACTGCCAGGAAGATGCACTTTATAATTATATGTTCAATGTACTGTGAGTCTATTGTGCAGTAAATAGATGTTTTCTTTCTATTATGGTACTGATAAGCTGAGCAAGGGTTAACCTCCATTAAAGGCAAAATCAACTGCTTGTTTATATCTTCACCTATCATAAAGAGAGGGCACTATCACCCCACAAGTCGGAATGTTCTCTGTGTTTTGTCCTTTAATTTGACACAGAGTTAAAAAAAGACTAGCCATACTGATACTGAACAGTCCTAACACTTTTGTGAGGAAGAAAAATTTAAATAGAAAATTAAGCTTATTTCAGGACCTGGTTGTGTTGTGTAATTATTCATCTTACATTTTTTTTAATCATACAGGGAGGCCACCGGCAGCCCCCAAGTCCTATGACTATCTACTCAAAGTGTTGCTAGTTGGGGACTCGGATGTAGGCAAGCAGGAAATACTGCAGGACTTGGAAGATGGATCTGCGGATTCCCCATTTTGTAGTGGGAGTGGTAAGATATTTTTACTTTTATATATTCTAAATGAGACTTGTCAATTTGCCACTGGTTTGAGATTAAATACACAATGTTAGTGTATTAGACTTAGAAATGTTATTGAGACTTTTCACACCGAGCCAATGTGCAATTTGTTTATGCATGTAATCTAGACAGGGCAATGTGTCAGCCAAATTCACAATACCTACCTACATGTTGCCAACATTACCAACCCAACCAGACTTTTTTTACATAAAACATCAGTATTAAAATCATCAGTTATCCTTTAAAAATATTGGAAAGACCTGTTGTTACAGTTAAATTTTAACTGTAAAACCACATAATACAAAAACAATTAAAACATTTATTCTGCAACTAGGACTCAAGGGCACTTTTACAAGTCAAAATGTATCTATATTTGTTTAAAAATGTGTAGTTCTGGTAGAACATTATGAATTAACAAAGGTAAACATGAGGAAAAAACAGAAACAACACAACATAACATAGAAAGAAGCATGCTAAATATTATTTTCTTCTTATTACTCATGAATTCATGATCAATTAACACCATGTTATGAATTGTAGCAGGGCTTAAACAATCAAAGGTTGCAGTGATACTAAGCTAAGCAGCCTGAGCAGCTGCTTCCCTAAAGAATCATTGAAATTACGAACTTGCCATTACCAAGATAATCATAAATTAGTTTATAACATCATATCGAAAGATGGTGACACATTGCATTGTTTGCCTTATAAGTTTGTGACTAATCCGTGACAATCTCATCACCATTGTTTACGTTTCAGCATACAAAACGACGACCATCCTGTTGGACGGCAAGCGAGTGAAGCTGCAGCTATGGGACACGTCTGGACAGGGCCGGTTCTGCACGATCATCCGGTCGTACTCTCGCGGCGCGCAGGGCATATTACTCGTCTATGATATCACCAACAAGTGGTCCTTCGACAGTATTGACAGGTGGCTTGAAGAAGTTGAAAGGGTAAATATCTACTTTCTTCTATTATCTTGATGATTACAAGGTATACATTAAATAAAATGGTTTATAGAGCTGGTGCTCTGGGCTCAAAATTTGGAATGCCAACTATTATACATACTTACACACATGTATATATATATACAGTAATCTTTTTCAATAGTTTTAATTGAATAAGAATGACAGTATTTATAGAGTACATTTATTTGTAACTGAAATTAAATAACACTTGTGAACATGTATAAATTATGTAATATAATTTATACATGTTCACAAGTGTTATTTAATTTCAGATATAGTTTGTGACTAGGTGGATTTGTGTAAGATTATCCAGAAATAATTATTTATTTAGTTGCACCAAGTGTGCCTGCGACACAGTTTGTTGTTGTAACACTTGGTACAACTGTCTGATAGGCTATTATTATATGAAGTGTCACAATTCACTTCATATGTAATTGTTTAAATTTAATAACTCTTGCTTATATTTTTACAGTACGTATAAATTACCATTCATGTTAATTAGGCCTTGTTGTGATGTATCTATAAATAGTCCGAGATAAACGGGATGTGGCTAGTAAATTAACATTTGCAGGGAAAATGCGATTGCACGGCATACCGGGCTAGATCACAACGAGTTTATACATATTTGTGTGAAATTAATTTGTCGAATGTCGATACCAATTAGCGTTAGAATCAGACCGAAATCTGATTATTGACGTAATTGATTTAATTAAGAACATGATTACCGTGTTTGTCAGCCTACAGTAGCTAATTGCCAAACAATAGAAATAAATAATCATTCTGTATTTTTTCGCTGCATTAATAAGTATAACGTTGTACAACGTGTTGTGTTTTCATAATTATTACATTTACGGACGGCCCTCCGAAAGTTCCTCACATTAGGTACAATAGTGGTTAAGTTATTTAAAGTGCAAGTAAATATTCGTATATTCGAAGTGATTCAGATTCCAGCCTTGAATTTTAAGACATAGATATGTTTAAAAAAATTTTTTGGTAGTTTTACCTTTATCTTTATTATCTGCATGTTTTTTTTAAATTTTAACCTTTCGTCATGCACTATCTTCAGTCTTCAGTACATTTGGATCTAATTTTCGTATTCTTATGTGTGTCTGCCTATGGCTTACAATCCTATGTGTCTGTCACTCGAGAAAACCTGAGCGTCGCGGCATGTGGCTCCGTTTGTTGTTGGACCATTCATGTTCACAACATCACGCTATGATACAACAATTCAGATAAAAGAAGAGAGTGCCCGAGAATCGCATGTTCACTAATTACTAAGTTCGCTTGTTAGTGGTGTTTCAACTAGGAATCTTCTTTTAGCACGCGCCTGGCGTGCCGAAAGTGCTAGTCGGCAACCGGCTGCACCTCGCGTTCAAACGCCAAGTGCAAGAGCGAGACGCAGAGATGTACGCCGCGAAGAACCACATGGCGTTCTTTGAAGTCAGCCCGCTGTGTGATTTCAATATACGGGAGAGTTTCTGTGAGCTGTCGCGTATGGCGCTACACCGGAACGGCATGGAGCGATTGTGGAGAAGCAATAAAGGTACTAAATTTGCTTACGTATTGCTGCATGGATTGTCATGCTGTTGACGGTCGGTGTATAGTAAAATCACGCAGCAGGCTAACATGGCCTTATTTCAAGTTGCTGCGTGATTTCACTATACGGGAGAATTTCCGCGTATGGCGCTACGCTGAAACAGGATGAACAATAAAAGTACCGTTTTCTAAAAACTGTCGAAACTTATCAAGCGTTTTTTTTTCATAACACTTTTGGAAGATTTTACCTTAGAAAACGCTACAAAATTTCTTCATAAGGTTTGAGCACTTCACAAACCGGACTTTTCTACTTAACAAATTGGAAATCTGTATGGCTCACTCTTATCTTCCCACATAATTTCGATCATCATCGAAATCAGCAACAGGCAGCGATCGGCAACAGGCGGTTCGCGAGCCTTTTGTCAGATAGTCACAAATTATGAACACTTGCGGCCCGCGACAATTTTGTTAGCTAGTACTATGTGGCCCTTGGCTGCTAAAAGGTTTCCGACCCCTGATCTGGAGTAAGATGCTTGTCCACAGTACTAAGTCTCCAGGAGCTCTGCTGCCGGGCCATCGTAGCTCGCACATCTGTATACGGTCTCGAACGGCTGCCCTTACCCACGGCCCTCAAGTCTCACCTCAAGTCCTACGCGATCTCGGCAGCTCCGAGCAGACTCCGCGCTCGGACCTCCAAACACAACCACCAGCGGCTCAACTGCACTGGACGGAACTCGTGCACTATCGCTTGAGATACTGTTGGACTGGACTTTACGGTAGGGGAGCTTTTCGTCCCGGCCTTTGCGAACACTTAACCCTTTAACGGGCAAGATCAAAATCAATACTTAATTCAAGTATCTTGCCCTTGTAAGCATGAAAAAAAAATTACGTCGAAAAAAAAAACAAAAAGGTTTGCAATGGCGCCAGTATCAAGGAGTCACCTAAACCTAATTATAGTCATGGTATAGTTGTTGGTTTTACAACTGGCCTATTTATTAAATGTAATGCGAGAACCTTTGTTCTACGATAACAGGCAAGGCTCAGTTTGAAACCATGACACTATATTATTTGTATGATCAACAAGTACAGCCACATGATGAAGGATAGTAGTATCTGTGAAAATAACAGTTACAACCAAAGCATGTCCCTTAACAATCGATTAGGCGAACTGACTGTTCATTTTCCATCAGAATGCAATTTACTGAATCTGCTATTTTGATGGAACTTGCTATTTTTAACTCTACATCTGGTTCAGTTCACTGGATGTTATTGTTTTTACTCTTAGGCAGTGCTTTCTCGTTTCTCAATTACGGGTGCTGTATCTAATAAACATCATACACGGCATCTCGTGTAGAGATAACGTACTCCCATATATTGACATAAACTGGCACTGATAGCCCATTTACAATTTACGCCACACACATGTTATACACCTATTTAAAAAAAACGATAAAAAAGCTCTTAAGAAAAGAACATATACAACCGAATTCACAACCTCCTTTTTTTGAAGTCGCTTAAAAAACAATAAATAATCGGTTATAAATTTTACTTTAATGATTGGCTGCACACATTCATCAATATATGTGATGTTGATGTAATTTATTGATGATTCTCAACTGTCGAGCTTTTTAACTATACTTAGTTGAAAGAAATTTCTGAAAAGTTATGATTAAACATCTCCCATGGCATTTTTATAGACAAAATATCAAATTGCCCGTCAAAAATATCATATTTTTAGATAAAATTTCCTAACTGCCAACAATTAAATAATGTTTAATAATAATAACGTTAATGTAAACATCACAGTATATCCTTCCGGCCGTATTTCGATAGTATTAACACTCTTCAGTAGAATAGTAGATTGATCCTAACACAAAATACAGGCTGTTACTGACAACGGATTTGTGACTAGTTTTAGTCTAGATTAAGGTATTGTTACTTAAAAGGTCATAATGTGAATATAGGTAATATTATGCATAGATATATGTACGTGAATATATTGTACGGTAACTGTTCTGGTATCTCCTGCAAATGAACTCGTATCTTAGACTTAATGTTAGTTGAGATGATAACCGAAGTTACTTTGGATCCAGTGCCATTACCTGTCCGTTTCAAGCAACCTAAGAAAATATAAATATCAATAGACGTATTGTCAGAACCGTCCCCCAATTGCACGTCTAAGGCCCGCTTTGACGGTGGTGCAGTAATTTTCATCATTCACATACAATAGATCTTCCAGAAATAGTAAAATATTATACCATCGAATCCATTGCAGCAAACCAACCAAGACTAATTCTTAGGCAATATCTACAACGTTTGAGGCTCGATATCCTTAGACTTGCGGCGTTCACAAGATTCTTTACATTTGAATCTGTTCGCACTTGGTCAGTATACAAAGTTCTCTGTAAGCTAATTGACCCATACATTATCATCATGTTGTACCTAATCTTTTCGTAATGAAAGTGCTAGTACCTGCTTGATAATTTTCCCCCTTGCATGTAGTTAGGATTAATAAATGCTAACCAGCCCCAAGTTTTTGCTCATGTTTAGCAATACTCGTGTATAATTGTACTAAATTAGTGACCCGGTGCGACACAACTGTATTTCACACTCATATTTCACATCTCATTAGTCATTAAGTATATCGTCCCTCGTCACCTCGTTGACAACCGAAAGTATTGTAATGACAGTAGAGTATTTTGATTTCTATATCTGTGTATCGTTTCAAGGCAAATGTAACCCTTGCAACACCTATGCAGGATTAATAAAAATGTTACAAATCAAAAACATTTCAGTTACTTGAAAAGGTTACCCTTTAAATAAAGACATAGTACCTACTCTAAAAATGCAATTTCTGACTTCACAGATTTTTTCTAACCATGCCTAAAACATTACATTTAAAAAAAAATTACACACCTTTTTTTGGGCAGTCGCGTAGAAACCGTAATTTTCAACTATGTAATTCTTATAGTACAATGTCCTTATTTTTATAACCGTTTTGTGTAATGAAAGCTACCCTTTGAATAAAAGTCACTTGTTGTCCACTATTAATAAGTAGAGTAAGGTCACTAATAATTACATTTGTAAATATTTAACAATTTCGAGGAATTCATAATATGATAATAGGTATATCAAAAGTTCAATCAAATTCCATTATATATCGCCTATTTTGAGACTTATTTACCATGTTAGGTCTTATTATTTAGGGGCTTAATCAATTATCGCATAATGAAAATGTTTCTCATTTTGCTGTTCATTAGCTACTGATCTTGTTTCCAAAACATCGTTATCCCTGTATGACAAAGACCGCTTCATTAAACGTGCGGTGTTTGGTACATCTGACATAATTAGCAATTTTAAACTTTATCGTAATCCGTGAATCAGTCATTTGAGCGGTTTTGTACACCTTGGCACGTAGGTACCGTCACGGTCGAGTACAAAGAGATGTATACCTTTTTGCACATTATTAGTCTTATTACATTGCAAAATGGTGAAAAAAAGTATGCATTTCGAATACAAAGTCGACTGTACCACTGTACATATATTTATAGACTTACCCATTATCAATTTAAACCAGAATGAAAATATGCAGTCATAATTTCACGGAAATCTAATCTTGATGTTAATCTGATCTGGTAATGAGATTGCGTGTTTTGGAAATGAGCGTAATATATGGTTGTGTTATGTTTTAGCATGTGACATTTTTTAGTTTTTTGCATTTAAAAATGTTTAATAGATCGAACCAGCACAGCACGTAGTCTGCAATGTATTAATCGATACTAGTTTGGTTCTCCGTCCCCACAAACCGAACCATCGACAGTCGCGTTAATTATTTAGTGTAACGATTAACTTAAATAACTCTTGTTTTATTGACATTTATCCGACATGTATTACAGGGATCCCAAATAATCACCCCGTTTTAATCCGTAACAAAAAATATATATATCGCTCAGTTTACTTTTGTGAATAATTTGACAATAATTTGTTTCTGTTGTAACGACATATTGCATGATCCCATTTCTGAAGGTTGAACAAAATAGATTCAGTTGGGTGTAGTTCAGCAAAATGAACCCTAATTATTCAATGGGAAGTTATTTTTAATTAAAATATTTTGGGTAATCATTATTTGTGTCGTGACTTCTGACTTATTTATTTATGATTGGGTCTAGTTTTTTCAACTTACAGTACCTTTATCTACCACTTGTGACACGTCTAATGTGCCGAATTTGTAAAGTATTTTACTAAATTATAAAATGTTGACGAAAATAACTAACTTTTGTAAATATTTTTTCGACATAATGTTCATGAGTTATTTTCATTTTTCACTTGTGATCGAATTAGTTGATAAACAACATAATCCAAATACACACTAATGCCAGCTAAAAGTTTGGGTTAGATTGATACAGTCATTATCACTACTATTGTAAGTTGTGAAATAAATTTAATTTATAATAATTACCTTGCGTACTCATTTATACTCAAATTTAAATTACCTAAGCATGTTTTTGAAAACACGTACCAACATATTCCGTAAAATACTTCAGGAACCTGAAGGTTCATAATTGTATCTGAAGGACCTTTCAACAACGAATAAAACGGGTATAGCTTGTATTAGGATTTATGTGCAAAGTGTACCCTTTTTATTTGTTCTCAAGTAGTCTCAGGTATATTCAAAAACAGCGCTGTATACCACATTATTTACTTTAACCATCTACTGCTGTTCCACTAGACACTAGCCAGGGAAGGATTGAATCGAATTGTAAGTATACAATCGGTGTTACATCCCGCTCCGATACTTTACTTCGTATTGTCGGTTACAAACCTTCAATACATCTCTGCTGCTACCAGCGTTTTATATTTGAGTATTTTGTATCATACATATAGGTATTGGAGATGTGTACACTTAAAAAAAACATCGGAACGCCACCGTCGCTCTCTCATTACTGCACAGCACTTGCGTGAATTTACGCACGCTGACAAAAAATCAATAAAATACAACATGCGCCCTGTAGCCTGGCAGACAAACTGACAGTAGTGGAGTAGCTAAACAATGTTAATAATTCGTAGCGGAAATGCGTTAGTCGTATAAAAATTACAAATGTTTGATAGAACCAAGCAATGTAAACTGTCACACAAAATGATGATTCGTTTAAACAATTTTTTGTATGTTTTTAATTTGCGTCAAGGTACAATTCTTATTGCCGTCCATCAAATCGTGAGTACATAACAAATTATAGTTACGTACCTCATACATTAATGGAAACAAAATACAAAAATCAAACTCACGATTGCTATTTATTTATTCCAGGCGCTTTCATCTTTCGTTTTAATAATTTTATTAGTTGGCATTTCTCATGTCGGCGAGATGTTGTCGATGCTACATAATGATATGGAAGACGATGCCGAGAGACGAGGGTTCTTCGAAGTGACATATGATCAGCAGCTGACTTTCCACGAGGGAGAGGTCATGAGCACCAACAACCAGCGGAGGTTCGCTAAAGCACAGCATCTGGCTTCAGGTAGGCCTATTAAATAGATGTTTTGATAAATATGTTATGATTAAATTTGAAAAGTGATTGGGCCTTTGCCCTTTATAAGGTTCATATAGTCCAAGTGTCGCGATCGATCATCATCATATATTTAAGAGCCTTGTCAGTGGAGTAATCGCCATTCTGTTCGGTTATACCTGATACGACCTCCATAACGATACCCCATGGAAAATAAATCTTGGACTTTAAATGAGTTGTTTACATTTGTACAAGCACCTATGTTTGCGGAATGACGATGCAATCAACTCAAATGGCTATCAGACGGGTACAGATTAGCCTTTTCGATGCCAACGACGTATACCTATATGCGCACCATGGGTTCGACGCCGACGACTCATATATCCGTCACGGCGTCCAATGCGATATCAACGTACATGCATCTCTATAGTGTTCAAATTTCGCGTTTGACATTCCCATGTGATGGCGTTTGTTTTTGACAGAGCGCGATTTGAATAATTGTAGTGCGCTATTGAGTACTTTTCCGACTTTATTTACCCTTTACGTTTCAGTGACAGTAATATTCCTATACACGAGCACAATCCTGACATCCATCTACCTCATGTGCTGCATTTCGCTGCTGCACGGCGCAGTGAAGTACCGGCGCGAGTACGTGCTGCCCTGGATCCTGGCCGCTTGCGTGGGAGTGGTGCTGCTACTGGTGGCCATCGTGGTGGGCGACGGATACCCCTGCGTCGTCAACCTGTTCGGCGGACACAACCTCTATCGTTAGTAATACTTTTTTATGTTAAAACTAAAAACCTGCTGGTCTGTCGTCAGCGGCATTCATAAGGCGCCTTCAAAGTTTTACCATTCCTTTGATTTTTCTTTCCATATTAACATTGACGCGCTTAGATTTAGATACCTTGCACATAGAGCAGTGCCCTGGCTTCAGTAGGTAGGTATATAAAGGAAAATAACTAGTGCATGCATATCTGCATATTACCTAACAATTGGTCATGAGCATGGTCTTCGAAAACAAGGTCTGACAATCCAGATCGTGACACCACATTACGTCCGCATGCCGTCGATAGGCTGATGACGTAGGTCGTGGTATATTATATGAGACGCACACCAATAAACAAACCCAAACTTACTTGATTGTTTACACACAGTATCCCCCCTTATGCATAAACGTCCATCACACCTATTTTAGTTAAACAGCCGAATCTTAGCTCGTTTGTCCATCTGACATTCTGTTTGTGAGAAGGGGTAAAGCACAATACTTAGCAGAGGTTTGTTAAGTTTTATGAATAGGCCCTAATACACACGTACTAGATTCGCATGCGCAACTACATTGCTCGGTTTTGTAGAGAGATTAAATTCGTATGCGAGTCTCGTACCATCGCCAACACAGTTAACTCTCTAACATTCGTGCACTTTATGGGCATTGTAATAAGGGTCACGAATGGTCATTTGTAAGTTTTATCCGTTTCAGACTTCGGCTGCGCTCTCTTCGTGCTAACCTTTATGTACGCAATCTGCGCTGTGTCGAGCTTCGCGCTTGAGACGGGCGGGCGATGCCGAGCGCGCGCATGCGCAGACGAGCGCGGCGAGCGCCTGCTCCTGCTCGACCACGCCGCGCACTCCAGCCTGCTGTCGCACAAGCAGCTCGCCAAGCTCACCGCCACCACCACGCACTTCGTGTAAATCAGGCGCCTACCATACACGTACCTACATTGCTGACATGTCATGGTCAGGAGCGATTTATCCCATGTGCCACTCAAAAGGCGCCTCCAGAATTTTATCTTTGCCTTGTTTTTTTTTTCGTTTAGGCACCTGGCGCTGGCCATCCGCTGTACCTACCCTTAGACTAGGGCCATCCTTGCATACCTTCTTGGCTTAAAGGAATATCAAATGATTACTTATAGAAAAAACCACGAGGATATTCTTTGTGTAAATTGATATTTTTATTTATTTATTTATTAAGCCTTTTATTCCTTAAATAAATATAATAATACATTTAATTTTGTTTTTTTTTTTTTCTCTATTTTAAGGACCCCTTTTGGGTATAGGCCTCCTCCAATTCTTTCCAGTATATCCTATTTTTTGCATCTTGGGTCCAATTTGGCCCAGATATTGAGACAATATCGTCTATCCACCTCGTCTGTGGTCTCCCACGGTGTCTGGTACCTTGAGGTCCTTGCCATTCTGTGACCGCCTTTGTCCATCTTTGGTCTTCCAATCTGGCTATGTGACCTGCCCATTTCCACTTTAGGGATCTTGAGTAATCAAGCGCATCTATGACTCTAGTTGTTTTTCTGATATCTGAACATTTTTTTTTGTCCTTTAGTTTTATGTTGAGTATGCTTCTCTCTATGCTTCTTTGACACACCTGGATGTCATTCATTGTCTTGGTATTGTAAATCCATGTTTGGCATGCATAGGTGAGGCTAGGAAGTATACATGTGTTAAGGACCTTACGCTTTAGTTTCATAGGCAGGTTAGATTTTAGAATTTCTTTTTGGCTCCAGAACTTTTTCCATGTGATGTTAATCCGTCTATTTATTTCTTCATAGTGTCTGCTTTTTCTAAATGTTATTTGCTTTCCCAAATATATATATTCCTCTACATATTCTAGATGCTTTTGGTTTGCATGGATAGGGATTTGGGGTCCATTGCTCATTACTTTAGTTTTGGCGGTGTTCAGTTCTAGACCAATACATTTACTGACGTTGCAGAGTTCGTTTATCATTTCTTGTAGCTGCATTGGGTTTTCGGATAAGACTATGATATCGTCTGCAAACCTCAAGTGGCTTAGATATTTTTCGTTTATAAGTATTCCTTTTCTTGCCCAATCTAGTTTTTCGAATATGTGTTGTAGTACAGATATAAATAATTTGGGCGATAGGGGGTCGCCCTGTTTTACTCCTCGCTTTATTTTTATAGCTGGTCCTATTTTATCAAGTTTCACTCTACTTGTACTTTTTTTGTATATATTTTTCAGTATGTCTATGTATGTTTGGTGGAGTTTTTGGTGTTGTAGGGCTTCCCATATGCTTATGTGGTTGATTGAGTCAAACGCTTTCATGTAATCAATGAAACACAGGTATAATGTCCTTCTCTTTTCTACATATTTTTCTACTATTTGTTCCACTACATGGATGTGGTCTATTGTAGAAAACCCTTTCCGAAATCCTGCTTGTTCGATTGGTTGTCTTTCCTCTATAGTAGGTGTTATTCTTTTTTCTATCACTGACGAGAAAACTTTATATAGGGTCGGCAATAGGCTAATTGGACGATAGTTCCCTACATCTGTGGGGTCGCCTTTTTTATATATTAGTATGATGTTCGATTCTGTCCATGCATTGGGTACTACCTTATGTTGTATGATTTTGTTAAATAGAGATGTTAGGGGATGGAGTAATATCTTTTTCGCGTATTTTATGACATCGTTTGTTATATTATCTGGTCCTGGGCTCTTGTCGCTTTTTAATAGTTGGATTGACTTCTCTATTTCAGAACATGTAAATGCTGGAACTTGTGTTTCAGTCGCGTTAAGAGATTCCACTGTTGTTTCGTTTTGGTTTTGGTACTGCAGGCAGGTATCATGCTGTCCCTGGTTTTCTGTAGTTTCATATAGTGCTTTGTAGAAGTCCGTGGCTATGTCTATTATGTCTCGTCTTGACTGTGTTGGTTTATCACCATTTTTTTGCTTTAGGTTTTTTATCCATTGCTTTCCAGTGTCTAGAATTTTGTTAGCTCTTTTGAGGCTCCCAGAAGTCATCAAGTTTTCTTCAAAAACTTTTATCCTATAGTCTGTATAATCATTTCTTATTTGTTTGTTGATTGTTTTATACAAGTTTGCTAATTCTCTCTTTTCTTCAATGTCTAATGGTTTTTTACTAAGCAGTGTCTGACGCCTTCTTAGGAGTTCATTTGTTTCCTCCTGAATGATGTTTTGGGTTTTTGAGGTTTTTGGATACTTTATTGGGTTGAGGCAGCTTGTGATGATACTCGTAATTTTTCCATATAGGGTTTCAATGTCATCTGATTCTTGCAATTTCAGATTTTGGACTTCTTTGGATAGCATTTCTAAAAAAAGTTCGATTTCTGTTCTACTTTTAATTTTTGTGAGTGTTTTTCCATAATTAGTTCTGCTTTTTTTGTATTTTAGTATCATAGTTCCTCTCACAAGTCTATGGTCAGACGGGAAGTTCAGGTTTAAAATGTCTATGTTTGTAAAAAGTTTCGGCATATTTGTGAGTATATAATCAATTTGGTTTTTGGTTTCTCTATTTGGGGACATCCACGTCCACATGTTCTTATGTCTTTTCTTGAAAATTGAATTAAGTATAGTGAAATTGTTTTCCGAAGCATATTTTACTAATGTCTCTCCTCTTTGGTTTCGGTTTCCATAGCAGTGGGTTCCCATTACTGATTCTTCTCCCGGGTTCCGTTGCCCAATTTTTGCATTTAGGTCCCCCATAAGAATTATGTTTTTTCCTAGTGGTATTATTGCTTCTCTTAATTTCATATAGAAGTTTTCAATCTCTTCTTTTGAGGCTTGTAGTGTAGGAGCGTATACTTGAATTATGCTTATTTCTTCTTTATTAAACTTTAGTGTTAGGATGCATATTCTTTCTGAAATTCCATAGTATTTTTCTATGTTGTTTTTTAATTTCTTTTTTATAAGGAAACCGACACCATATTGTCCAGATTTTTCACCTGTATAGCAGAAAATATGTTCATCTTCTTCTATTATGTTGTTTCCTGGTCGGCGTATTTCTGACAGGCCTATTATATCATAGTTGATGTGAGATATACTCTCTTTTAGTAGTATTAATCTTTCTGGCGAAAGGAGTGACCTGACATTATATGTGCAGATATGGATTTGTTTTTGGTTTCTTGTGTTCTTAGTTGGAGGGTGGTGGTCATACTTCTCCGCGGGGACCAACCGTATTGGAGAAAGGTTGTTTGTTGTTGTATTTGGGTTGTGTAGTGTTTTTTTCTGTAGTTTCCGTTCCAAAGAGTTAGTTGTTGAGATATGTGTTTCTGTCGGACATGGAGTACGATTTTTCACGCATAAGCTGAAAGGCGTCAACTTTTGGGATCTTGGTTGTTGCATTTTTGAGTGTGTCCCTAGGGCTTGGTGTCTCAGAGTTTCTTTTCCTCTTTTCATTTTCACGAAAGTTTTTAGTTTTCATTTTACGTTTTTCTATTGCTTCTTTTGATAAATCTTGTGTGATGTAGGTGCCAGGCTTCATTTTCATTTTGTTTTTTAAGATTACGATTTTCTTTTGCTGAGTTGTTGTTGTTAGTAAGATGGGTCTTATCTTTGTGCCCTCTGTTTTTTTGCCTAGGCGTAGAACTTTATTCACTTCACTGTTTTCAAGGGGAACTCCGAGCTCACTAATTGTATTTATGACGGTCGTGTTTAGATCTTCAATTTTTTCTCCTTGCGGGGGCTCAGGGATTCCGTGGATGAGAATGTTGTTGCGCCTGGCATTTAGGTCCATGACATACAGCTTGTTCTTTATGTCTTGCATTTCCGATTTTAACTTTTCATTTTCAGCTATTAGAGGTTTAATCTTTTCATCCACCTTTTGTAGTATAATTGTAGTTATTTTTTCTGTTATTTGATCAGTTTGTGCATCTAGTTGTTCTTTCATTTTGGTCAACAGCAATGACATCTGGTTCTCTGACATTTGTGTTTCAGTTGCCATGATGTGACGTTTGTAGGGTGAGATGTAAAACGGAACGCTCCCCCGATCGTCGTCAACACGCAATGAACTTCAAAGTTAGGTTTAAGCGGCAATGTACTTCAAAAGTCACTCTGATGTTGATGTTGGCTAACTTTGTTCCGTTTTTTTCCCAACTGAGTATAACCTCAAAATTTTATCAACCACAATGATATAGCCTTTTTTCACTTTTCAACTGGTTTTTAAGCTGAACTGTTGTAATTTTTTTAAATATTTTCACTTTGTTTATAGTGTTCACTGTTTTTCTCACTTGTATACTGATTTTTTCACACGTATATAATTAAAAATGTAGGAGCGACTGATAGCACGTCCATGTTCTTTTAGCACCGGAAACGTAAATTGATATATCACTGATCTATTAACGCCCACCACGCTACTCAACTGGCCATAGCTGTAGTTGAACGTGATAGCTGTGGACGAAGTCATGCAATTCAAACAACTAAATCTTAGGTTAAACCTATAAATGCCAATGGCCGATATACCCGTAACCTGTTCAATACTAACGATGGCTCAGTCCATCATAGAGTGCACGTCATATACCTTGAGCCCCTTTGCCCTTCTCCCTTACCCGCCACCCCCCGATCCGCTAGTGAACTATACCAGCAAAACGCTGCTTCTTAGTGATGTTCCCAGGTATGACAAAGCACTTCTTTCTTTTGTCTATGATTACTTAGAGGTAGCTCAATAACTGATGCAACTATTACAAACTAAGATATGCCTAATATCATCTGGCTCTAAACCCATTCATATACTATATGTATATATATATTATATAGAATAGTTGCGTCAGCACTTCGTTTAGTAGGTTGCTAGTCAATTTTGATTTCAGAACAAATACTAATGATTTACCTATCGCAGTGAAAAAAGCAGGTATTTTTTAGGTTCAGCTACAAAATCAACTAAGTTGACGTCCAAGTATTAGTCCATGCTTAGAGACTATGATAGTATTATCATTATTTATTGTGATATTTTAATTATAGAGAGCAATTAATAAAGAATAAGTTATATTTAATTGCAATGGTACAAAAAACAAAAATAAATCCTAACGAAAATTATATTATAATTTTATTATAAGATCTAAGGTGTTCTTTAGCAAATATGATATTAAAACGCTTATAATACAGATTATAAAAATATAAGTACTTGATTAGCAAACATAAATTATGCTTCAGAATTTATGTTATATGAAAGTAAAGAAAAATCTTTTTATAACCAAGTGTTTTATTCCATTTTAAATATAAACTTTATTTATGTAGTAACATTGGGACTAATGGTTAACTACTATGAGTATAATTCAATTACTTCAACTATGATTTTATAATAAATGTCAATTATATTTGTACTTACAATATAACATAATATAATATACCATTGGTTGACAACCAAAACTCACAAAGTAACAAATACATATTTTAAAATAAAGCTTGTATTTTAACATTCTTTCAGTAGCTACTGATATATGAGACTTCTAAGAGTAATGATAGACTTGCTAGTGAGCTATGGTTGTCACCCAACAATACAATACAATATACTGCTGAGGACAATTCTAGTGCCTTACAAGTTATAGATATGATCAGTCACTCAAGATGTAATCTAAATTAGTATTTGTAACTCCTTGGTTAATGCTCATATCTATAATTTATAGTACCAATATATGTGGAAGACATTTTACTATTTCCAATATTTTCCAAATCTGGTACACTATCCCCAGCGACCATTCTCCAAAGGTCTCTGGATGCCTTTGAAACCTCGAGCCAGAATAAACTTTTCTGAAGACTCTGATCTGCTGGCATTTGGCTTCAAAATCTTAATGGTTTTATAAAATCTTTCCAAGTCCATTTGTAAGATTGGGACTTCTTTACCATCCCATACTTTAAACAATAAGTTGCCATCAATTTTGGTGACTAGTGCTGCAAACCTTAAGGCCATGTAGCAGAGACCTATGATGCGGTCCTTGTCCAGCTCCCGCACACCAGTAGCGCTGGGTGCCATATCCGATAGGACCAAGTCGACTTTCCTATCTCCTAAAGCCTTTATTACCTTATCATGAGCCTCAATAGTGGAAAAATCCATGTTATTTAATATTGTGGCACCCTAAAACAAACAAGATTGAAAATCAGTTGGTTTGTTAATGGCAGGTCATTAACTCTCAGAAACATGTAATTAGTAACATACCTCAATAGGAAATATTTGTAATTTGTCAATTGCCAACACTGCCCCTTTTGGTTTTTTTGGATCAGCTCCATCTGCATTCGTTTTTTGCACTGCTACTTGAGTCCATGAACCAGGAGAGGCTCCTAGGTCAATAACAGTGAGTCCCGGTGTTAGTATGTTCGTCTTCTCGTTCATTTCCAAGAGTTTGAATGCACTGCGACATCTATGAAATATATAAAGAGATAATAATCGTTTGTCTGGAAACGTTCTAAATCTTCTTATCAATACAGAGGAAACTTACCTGTAATTATATGTCTTTGCCTTCTCCACATAAGGATCTACTCTTTGACGACTTAACCACTGTTGAGAACTCTTTAATCTCTTAAGACAATTTACTAAAAAACACATTCTTGTATAACTTAAAGAAGTCTGCGCAATTGAGCGCGATGTCAACATTGTTTAAGTATTGCCTAAATTTATATTGAAATTAAAAGAACATATAAATAGACTGTGCACATGAGTCCATTATCAAACCCACTATCAATATTAAATTACTAATATTGTATTGTTAAATATAAAGCAAAAGTACGTAAATGAACGTCAAAACAGACTGTCAAATATATTATTTCAGACACAGTTTAAAACGCCTGACTTGCGGAAAAAAACCGGTATGTGTGATCTTAATGATTTTTTTCTTTTGGACATCACTATTAACCAATACTACCAACATGTACACAACAACTGTCACTGTCATGTCATTGCCAAAAACAAAGCGCGCGTATGTTTTTGTTGTTTTCATTATTCACTGAAATGCGATTATAGTGTATATTTAAAAGCTATATTTATTTTGTGTTGAAATGTATACATTTGTATGGGTTTCATTATGAATAACTGAGTCAAGTATGAAAGTCTTATTAAGGAACGGGTGTAACCTAAAGCGACGACTCGGTATAAACTGTTATACAAACAATCAATGGTTCTTATTATCTACCGTAGCAACCAATAAAATGAAGTTTCTTAACGTAGCCGAGAAGAACGATGCTGCTAAAAATATTGCTATGCACTTGTCTCGAGGGACCTCCAGAAGGGTAAAATAACATGTTTTTTGTTACCTTATAGCGCCGAATCTCCACCACCAGCGCACTCTTCACCTATACAGAATTATGACCAGTAGGCCCATAACCTGATAGAGCTTCTCGAAGTCTTGATAATAAAACAATGATATATTAGCCACAATTCTGCATTTAATAGACTGATACCTTTTACAGCTATTTCATAATCCAACAGAAGACGTGCGGACATAGACAATAGGCTAGTGGTCATACAATTATCAAAATATTTTATTGGCACAACTGTGTCCCACTGCTGGGAAAGGCTCTTTCTCATCATTCCTACACATTCTGTGTAATGTATCATGTTTCAATATTTCAGCGAGAAGGTTTGTCTCAGTACAACAAGATCTATGAATTTGAGGCTGAAGTAAACCATCAAAAAGCGAATATGGTTATGACTTCTGTATCAGGCCATCTTCTGGGATTGGAATTTGTAGGATCATACAAGCACTGGCAGTCTTGCAACCCTTTGGTTCTTTTTGATGCTCCTGTCTTCAAGTATTGCCCTGAAAACTATGAGAAAATTAAGGTACTATAACAGTAGCTAAAATCCTTAGAGGTGTTATTAATAAATGTTATTATAAATCCTTAGAATTAATTAATTTTTATTTACAATATGGCCTCTGGCTAAAAAGGCTGTATTAGACAGATCCAATATATCATCCTACCACTGAGCTTCCTTATTACATGTAATATCATCTCTTTCTGCCTGGTAGGATGCAGAGTAGAAACATATAAGAGGATTCTGTATTGCTTGTTGACAGAAATTGTTTACAATTTGTATATTTCAGAAAACTCTAGAAAGAGAAGTCCGTAGCTGCCAAGGACTGATCATATGGACAGATTGTGACAGAGAAGGAGAAAACATAGGGTTTGAAATAATTCAAGTGTGCACTGCCCTCAAGCCTAATCTCCAGATTTACAGAGCCAAGTTCTCAGAGATCACAGCGGTGTCAGTCAGAAGGGCACTGGACAATCTAGAGAGACCCGATAAAAATGTTAGTGATGCTGTTGATGTGAGGCAGGAATTGGATTTAAGAATTGGTTTGTATTTTCATCTTTGCTATTTAGATTTACAGTTTTAATTGTCTATTTGGGAACCCTTTGTCTTTTGTATTTACTTTTCTTTTTCTTTTGCTCTATAATATGTTGTAGGCATAATGTTCTTTATTACATTTGTGAGAATGAGACTAAAAAAACCGGCTAAGTGCGAGTCGGACTCGCGCACGAAGGTTTCACACCATTATCTATAAAAATAGAAAATCACGTTTATTGTATGGGAGCCCCCTTAAATACGTATATTATTCTATTTTATAGTATTTAGTGTTATGACAGCGAAGTCCATTTTATCCTTTGGGTACGGAATCCTAAAAATGGTATAGCATAAAGCAACGCCTAGTTTTAATTATATTAGTTCGTAGGTTTTAGTCATAGTTTAGATTTTTTTAAATTAATATTATTAAATGTTAGAAAACATATATATCCACGTCTGATTGTACTACAGAGCATGAGCATGCTTATGTTTGCAATAAATGGTATACATGCTAGCTATGTTGTAAATGTCGAATTAATATTTTCAGGTGCCGCATTCACCAGGTTCCAAACACTGCGACTACAGAAAGTATTTCCCAGTAAATTGGCAGACAGCCTTGTGAGCTATGGCTCATGCCAATTCCCCACACTAGGCTTTGTGGTGGAACGCTACAGGGCTGTGGAGAGCTTTGTTCCAGAACCATTCTGGAAGATCAAAGGTAACTAAAATCAAAAACATTCTAATACAGTGTCATATTTAGGCTTGTTTTTGAGTTCAGGCAAATCAATGACAACATATTGGAATATTTAGCACACCATTGCATATTACTATAACTAACAAACTAGAATAAACACAGAAACCATTGAGACCCTGCAACAATATATATGATTTTGAGTCTTGCTCCTTAGACATACGGTCCAAAACCGTTACATAAATTTTTCGCTTGTATTTTAGTGAATCACACTATGAACGACCTCAGTGTCGACTTCAATTGGGAGCGAGTGCGGCTCTTCGACCAGGAGGCGTGCCAGGTGCTTCAGGACATCTGTCTGGAGAACCCCACAGCTAAGGTGTGCGAAGTCAAGACCAAGCCCAAGTCAAAATGGCGGCCACTGCCTTTGGACACTGTGGTAAGCTACTTAAACAGGCCCTTAAATATACAAAAAAAATATATTATAATTGTGCTCCTGATTGAATCTGCTTTCTTTCCTATGTGAACCGCACAACAAAATTCCAGGAACTCGAAAAATCCGCGTCAAGAAAACTAAGAATTAACGCCAAAGAAACCATGAGGCTGGCGGAGAAACTCTACACCCAAGGTTTCATCAGTTACCCCCGTACAGAGACGAACGAGTTCCCTAAAGAGATGAACTTAGCGCAACTTGTGGGGCAACAGACAGGGGACCCTAACTGGGGGAACTTCGCCCAGGGGATTTTGGATAGTGGGGGACCAACGCCGAGGCAGGGGAACAAGAGTGATAAGGCACATCCTCCTATACATCCTACTAAGTATACAAACAGTAAGTTCTAGTTTCGATTATAACTTATAGATATTAATCCTACTTAATATTATAAATGCGAAAGTTTAGTTGTTTGGATGTTTGTTTATCAATCACCTAAAAATGGATGAGCGGATTAGTATGAAACTTATTATTCGACTAGTTTACGGCTTGGATTAACTATAGCATACTTTGTATCCCGAAAATCAACCATCAAAGGGATGAAATAGGGAGTGGAAGTTTACGGCAAGTTTTACGAAATTTCCTAAGCGACATTTTGTAACATATTATCTTAACTTTAACAATTCCATCCAATCTAATAATAATATCACCTTCCTGTCTGAAAAATGTTCTTCTCGTCGGTTTTAGAATAAGTTTTCTTTTTATGCACCAAAACGTTACTTAAAAACATCAGCCGGATCTGTATCAGAAATGTGCACTTTCCGGTTTATAATTTTTTTTTCGCAGCTCTGTCCGGCAACGAGCAGCGCCTATACGAGTTCATAGTGCGTTCATTCCTCGCCTGTTGTTCCAAGGATGCCCAAGGCCAGGAAACTACCGTGGCTATCGACATATCCGGCGAACGGTTCACGGCCAATGGGCTCATGATCACCGCCCGCAACTATTTAGATGTGTACCCGTACGACAAGTGGTCGTCGAAGGAGATTCACGTTTATGAGGTACGTGTTAAGATTCTAATTTAAATAACGCGTTAGTCCAAGTTAAGGTGACAGCAATTATAGGCATTACTAGCGAAAAGGTCTCAACACCAAGCCTAAATATCCACGTGTACGACAAGTTAACTTTTTAACGCCATTTCAAATACAAAAGCTTCCTCACACGCGATGGGAATGTCAAACGCGAAGTTGAACACTATAGAAATGCATGTAGGTTGATATCGCACTGCGCGCCGTGACGGATATATCCGTCGGGCGTTGCACCGATGGTGCGGATATATCCGTCTAGCGTTGCACCGATGGTGCGGATATATCCGTCGATGGCGTTGTACCAATTCAATTATTTATTGCGTTTTATGTTAGTACAATAAGATCTTAAAGCTAGGTACAGTTCAACATGAGCTCTTTTGAGCATTGCAATGGCGCCGATATATCCGTCGTTGGCGTAAAAAAGGTTAAGTACTATAGTGATAGATTTTTTTGTGAGGGTATGTTACTTATTAGGGTTCCGTACCCAAGTGGTAAAACGGGACCCTATTACTAAGACCAGGCTGTCCGTCCGTATCTCACCGGCTGTATCTCATAAATCGGGATAGACAATTGAAATTTTCACAAATTATATATTAAATAGAATAAAATAAATATTTAAGATAATGTTATGGAACCCTTCGTGCGCGAGTCCGACTCGCACTTGGCCGGTTTTTTATTTTTATTTTGAATTGTTTCAGATGGGTCAAATGTTCAGTCCAACAAGCATAGACATGGTGGAGGGCAGCACGCAACCACCGCATTTGCTCACTGAGGCTGATCTCATAGCCCTTATGGAAAAACATGGAATAGGTAGGTGACTTAAACTTCTTCCTGTGACAAAACTAATAATAATAATAATAAGACGTTTATTCAATGATTGTATACATTTACAGGTAACCAAGACAGGTACAATAAATGAAAGTATACAAAAACAATTGAAAGGGTAGGTGGCTCAGCTTGTGTCTGTACCAAGAGACCACTAAAGACTCTTGTCTAACTAGTGCCTTTAACACGTTCACTGTCCGGGTGCCCCCCATGTGGGGTTGTAATGGGACGTCCTGCCCATTCATATATATTTATGACATTATCTAGTCATAGATTATCCTTTGATTTTATTTTTATGTCTTTGGATAGAAACTGTAATAAAAGAGTCAGTCTTAGAAACGACCATGTATCAAAGACCTAATGGGAACTATGTCTATGGATAGAACCTTCAGTAACAGAGTCAGTCTTAGAAACGACCATGCAACACAGACCTAATTGGAATCTATACCTGAAAATAATTAACGCTAACTACTATACATTTCTGCAATCCTAGTACCTTTTCCACGTAAACCATAATATTTCCAATCGCCGGTCAGATGTTTTAACATATTCTAATTTTGAATTAACCACACCATACAATAATTAACATAAACTGTAATTAATTTATGTAATCCTAGTACTTTACTTAACGTAAAGTAGCAATTTCAATCGACGGCCAGTAGTTTTGATCACATTCTAATTTTGAAATAACAATATCTAACGATAATTAACGCGGACAGCTATTAACTTATGTATCCCTGGTACATTATTTTACAAATTACAGCAATTAGCAGTTTTAACGTATTGTAACTTTGGGAAAGTCGTATCTAACAATGATTAAGACAAACTGTTAGCCTTTTATGTTACCTTGGTATTAAAATTTACGAATCGTAGCACGAGACGGTAATGAGCAGGTTCAAAGTTCTAATTTTAAATAATCACATCTAATAACATTTAAAGTAAGCCGCCAGCGTTTATGCTATCCTAATATTTGATTTAATAAATCACGTCTCAAGCTTGTCTCGGAAGTCTCAGGAAATTTTAGGATTCTAATTTTAAATTAATACTAACTCTTATCTATTTATGTTATCCTAGTGCTATATTTTAAAAGACGCAGAAGTTCCTCAACAATTTTGACACATTCTAACTTTAAATTTAATACAAACTATTATCTTTTGCATTTGTTTAGAATATGTTTGAAAATGTCTCGCGATTAATGCAGATTGTTATCTTTTATGTTAACTTGGTACATTAATTACAATCAAGTCGTGCATTTGTCGAGTATTTTCTAGAATTTGCTTTTCATTTGTTTAGAATATGTTTGAAAATGTCTCGTATTTGTCTCGCATTTAATGCAGACTGTTATCTTTTATGTTAACCTGGTACATTAGTTACAGTCATGTCGTGTATTTGTCGCGTATTTATTTTTAAAATATTTGTTTGCGTTTGTTTAGAATACGTTTCGAATATATTTGAAAATGTTTTAAAATATTTGTTTGCATTTGTTTAGAATACGTTTCGAATATATTTGAAAATGTTCCGAATTTGTTCCGAGATTTTGGGTATAAATAAGAAGGGAAACGTCTACAGAGGCTCTTAGAATCCGACATTCAGACTGACAAGGTCTCTGGTTTACATAGTGGAAACATTGGTGGGTGATTCTCTTAACATAAGGGTGGTTCGTCATATTGGGGAGATTCTCTTCATAATGAGGGATCACTTTTAAATATTTTATTCAATAATTTCGGGGATTTTAAGTAATTTTTCAGTAATCTAAAAACCAGAATCTTGTCCAGGTTGACAGTTTACCTGAGGAGTCATTCCCGCCTTGCGGTGTTAATGGGCATGACTCAGAGTCTTTAGCTACCAGATCTAAGGGTGGTCTGGCGTCTTCCTTTTTACCAACACAGGAGACGATTAAATCCCTTACGCTTCCTCAATGCCCAACTGACAACGTAAACGAGGCTGCCATAGTTTGGGTCAGCATAGAGGGGTAATCCTCGCTCGTTGAAATTGTGCAGTAGTTGAGAGGCGGTCTTGTTAAATATATTTATATATTACCTTTATATACATAATAGGGCGTCTTACTCACTGTACCCAGTCTTCGGACCAGTGGGGGGAGACAACCACACAGGCTGATAGTATTGCAAGCCTCAGTTTAGCCGACTGAACTCTTACAGCTTAGCTAGGGACTTCACATTCTTTGAAACTGGATCTGGTAAGAGATCTTGGTTTCAATAGTTTAGATTTATGTGGGATAGTGTTAGGATAACTTCATACACAAATAATAGCAGGTTTGTTTCAATTGGGCCAGATTCTGGCGGGAAAACTTCAGAGTTTCGCCCACTTCCGAAGATGAGGTCTTGCGGCGTTTCTCCTCACTTTGCGGCGCGGTTTTCGAAGCGCTAGTAGATTCACTTGCTAAAAGGAGCCATATTCGTATGGTTCAGTCTTTTGTTAAACCTAATTTTATGCCCGAGTATTCCTAAGGGTAATCTAATCACTACATTCCAGAACTCATGGTTGTACCTTCCAGTCTTTCAAGGAAGCACGGAAGTCTTTAGATAGCAACTGTGGATCTGACTACAAAACGGGTCAGAGTCACTTATACTTATTCTTCGGAACCTCTCAAGGGAGCTACCGATCCTTCAACTAAGAACTACAATATGGGTTCTTTTCGTCTCTTTACTTCTATGAGTGCTGGAACAATATGATCAGATATACTTGGCTGAATTCTCCTATAGTTTAATAATTTAAGTTATTTTGACATTTGTCATCACACTCCGTACAGTGTTTTAAAAACATATATTGGAGGGGGCTCGTCCAGTCAGGGTCGAGAGCCACTGGTCTCTGGTTAGTACCGGAGGAGGATAGCAATCCTTCGGGCGGACGGAGGGGCCCGGCCTTACACCAATAAAAATAATAACTTAATAAAAACTACAAACTTATTAAATGATCCTAAGGTGCATTTCATTATACTAGATTTTCCTTCTTAGGCTAGGCATTATTGAATAGGATATATTTCTCTATGAATTAAACATAACTTCTAATAAAACTAATTAAGGCTCGTCACTGGTTTCATTCATGCTAGAAGAACTTGGATACTACTAAACAACGTAGGTACCTACCTTCTCAACTAGACGACCACATGGCCTTATCACGTAGTGTATTCCAAGACATATAGCATTATTAGGGTTAAGTTAGGTAAAGTAGGGGGCTATCATTAGAGAGGGGGGGGGACGTTACAGGGTGATGCACCTTTTTTTTCAAGTGTCCATGCTACTATGGAGTCACGTTCCCGTACGGCATGCACAGTCCAACTGTCAGTTGTACATGTGGCATTGTCAGATCGTTTTGTACGGAAACAGTAAACGAGTTAAAGGCTTGCTTGTTATTATTCTGGACTCGCAAGCGCCCACAGGCTACGGTGCTTGTTTGCCATCAGGCAGGTCGTATGTTTGTATGTTTGACTGTAAACCGTGCCAATAAAATATACATACGTACCAAATTTATCCACATGCATACCGGAAAACATTACCGTCCTGTTCGGCACAGT
Organism: Epiblema foenella; assembly: GCA_963556455.1. NCBI lineage: Eukaryota > Metazoa > Arthropoda > Insecta > Lepidoptera > Tortricidae > Epiblema > Epiblema foenella. The sequence continues at coordinate 14,268,777 of OY747106.1, forward strand.
AGGGTAAAAAGACAGGGAAAGGGACGGACAGAGACGCACCATGAGCGTTCCTTTTTTACCTTTTCAGTACGGGACTAAAAACTGAAAAAAGACACCCTCTTGTATATAGTTATGGCGTGTTACAATACATATAACCACCCTTATTTATAAAACTTAACAAACCTCTGCTAATTAAAATTTAAATGTTCTTTGTCCCATTCTCACGAATGTAAATGACAAATAAGGACAAACGAACTTTAGCGGCTAGTTAACTAATATAGGGTTGATAGACGTTTATGAATAATGGGGTACATATTTACCCCCTTATTCATAAAACTTAACAAACCTCTGCTAACTAAAATATCTGTTGTCACTGTCTCACAAGCACGTGTGTCAAAGTGACAGATAAGGACAAACGAACTTTAGCGGCTAATATAGGTTTGATAGACGTTTATGAATACGGGGGTTAAAGTTTGTAACACAGACAAAACAAATGCCTATTCGAGTTTTCCACTACTATACTACAGTACTTTTATCTCACGAGCGCGGGTTAGCCATAGTTGTGACACGTACACATAGCATAGACAAAGTGAACTCATACATATCTTCTACGCTTACGCACACATAGACAATGTGCATATATATCTCAACACAACCATGGCTCACCCGCGTTCGTGAGACAGATAAAGGTACGGAGTTTGACGTAAGTTTTTTTTTTACCAATATTCAATTTATTTTAGGCACGGATGCAACGCACGCAGAACATATAGAAACGATAAAGAACCGGTCATACGTAGCGCTAGCGGATGCGATACACTTCGTACCGGGGCTGCTGGGCATGGGGCTGGTGGAGGGCTACGACGCGATGGGGCTCGCTATATCAAAGCCACACTTGAGAGCACAGCTTGAAGCTGACCTGAAAGCGATAAGCGAGGGCAGGAAGCAACCACAAGTCGTTCTAGCTGAACAGGTACAGTCAACATAGAAAATATATATACGCACTTTAGTGACAAAATACGCGAACATGAATATAGTGACAAGGCGTAAGAGCGTACGTTGCGAGCGATTTTTTTGTAACTTAGATGTTCCATGATTTACATTTTTCACGCAAAATAAATTCACAAAAGGATCGTCAATAGGTATAATTGTAATGAGAGGAAATATAATTGAAATCAATAATCTGACAGAAATAATTAAGAATGTTAACAGTCAACCAATTTGATTTCTTAACCCATTATGAAAGCTAGAGATCTCATATTAATGTCACCGTTGGTTGACCATACCCTTTATATTCAAGCATATATGTTAGTTATAAAGTAATAAAGCTCAAATTCACATACGAAAAATGTTGTAAATGCGATTCATATACATGTATGTAATCAGTCAATTTTGGCAAGTCTATTTTACATAGACTATAATTAACCCATTAAATACAATTCAGTATTTAATGGGTTAATGAATTCTAAGACCTGAAGTGTCAAAAAAAAATCTAGTAGGTATACTGTGCTAGAGGTGCTAGCTGAACAGGATCTTTATATTCAAGTGATATAGGTCAAATTAAGTTTAGCAAGCAATAACGAAGTACTAACGCATTCGCTGCTTGAATACGTGTAAATGTAAGTCGCTGATAAAATAATTACTGAACAAACAATTTTAACAAGCCTATTCACATAGCCTTCAGTTAAAGTTCTGAATAATTGATTACGGCAAAATGTAACGTTGAATTTCTATATTTCCATGTCCATCTTGAAAGGAGATTAGTGATAACTTTATAGATATTTAACACAGGTATTCTCCAAACTTTGTAAACTAAGAAGTTGCCTACTTAATTTGTATGCCATAGGATTAAATAAATAACAGGTATTTTCTAGTCTAGCCTCACATATTGATTACTAACCGAACAAAGAATTTAACTGACTGTATGTTATGTTATCTTTATGTTTAGATAGCAAAGTATAAAGAAGTGTATGTAACAGTGACGGGCGAGGCTGAAAAGATAGACGCCGCCCTCGCGGAGCGCTTCAGCGAACGCCCGGCGCCCTACCAGCCTGCCTCCGCTCCGGCCCTAGATATGCCTTCAGGTATTGTTATATGTAAAATATTAATATGTCAAAATACTTAATAATCTCTTAGGTAATCAGTTTTCGAAAGTATCCGCTGGAGTGACCTAGGGTTCAAACATCCAGAGGCTGCGGTTACCGCTTACCATCAGGTGGGCCGTACGCTTGTTTGCCACCAACGTGGTATTCAAAAAAGTATCAATCTACTGGAATTTAAAAATTCTGATAGCTAAAAAATTATGATAATGTAATCATACTCTACGCTTTTAAGGGGCATTTTCTATTACTTTTCAGCGAACTGAACATTTGTTAATTATCACAGCAGCAATTTAAGGCGTGGTTATGTGAAGTAGAGCTTTCTGTGACCAACAGATTACTTTCAATTCAATGAAAATGCTTATATATTATTGCATTTTCAATTGATATATTGTTTTGTTAAAACTTCTACAGTCTGCAGTATACAACCAATGAAGTAGCGCTGATTGTTCCCTGGAAATATATTTGCTATACCTTGTTTTTTTTTTAAGATTATAAATTAGGTAATCAAAGAAGTAGTATTCGTAAATACATACACATTTAATTCGCATTATTCGCACGAATATGTTATGATGGGTTATATATTGTCCAAGTTTTAGATGCATGAAACGTAAAGTAATTTAAAAATATTTGATGGCTTATCATTAGTGTTGTGAATTTAAGCTTTGAGGCGTAAACTACAAGACTCGAGTCGCGACTGCTGAGTCTAGAAGCCTCGAACCTTAAAGCCTCGAGCGTATAAGCCTCAAATTAATAAGTTCGCGTTGCTGCTTACGATCACAGAAACCTCGAGTCTTTAGGCCTCAAGCTTTAAAGCCTCCTGAGCTTTGAAGGTTTAAGTCTGTAAGGTTTTTAGCTGTAAAGGTTTGTAGCAAAAAGTACAAACTTATAACAAATTAGATCAATCCATGCCATAGGGTGAAATAGGTTTTTGTGAAATAGGGAAAAAAACGGATTTATCGCATTTTTGTTTGTAATTTTATTTTGCAATTTTATATGACATTTTAATCTTTAAATATTGTCAGGAATACTCTATAAATATTGGCTGAATATCTTCCAAATATTAAAAAAGAATTTCTGCCTAGAACGCTCATTGTTTGAGCTCTTAACGCTTGTGTCAGGTCTTCGAGGTTTGGGACTGGAGCTTTCAATAGGCCCGAGTTTTTAAAGTTTAAGCTCTCTATGAGGCCCGAGTCTTAAAAACTTTCTCTTAAGAGCTTATAAAAAGCTTGAGTCTTTAAGGTTCAGAGCCGTTTTAGAGCTCAAACCTTCAACGCTTACGCCTTTAAAGCTTGAACCTTCAAGGTTTGCGAGTCTTTAAGGTTCAAAAGTCTTCAAGACTTGTCTTTTAACAACACTACTTATCATTTAAAAATCTATATAAAAGCTATTATAAATTAAGATACATATTCTTATTTTTAAGTAACAATTAACAATACCTATATATAATGTAAGCATGAAATAACGGTTTTAATATTCATGGAGATTATTTGACACTTACCACGGAACGTGCCTGATAACAACCCTCGTAAGCCGTTATCTGTCGTTCTTTCTAATCCTAAAAAAAACAAGGCATAGTTGACTTTCCAAATGCTTGACATTATCTGTGGGTATATATAGCAGTGGGACCACCACGGCTGTAAGAGTGATATTGAAAAAAAATCATCTATACCAACAGACGATTTGTATTGTTCTAGCGCTAAAATGTCCGAAATGCGGCGCTGACATGGTGGTGCGGCAGAAGAAGAGCAACGCAGACGAGTTGTACATCGGCTGCCTGTCGTTCCCGACCTGCAAGAACGCCGTGTGGTTCCCCTCCGTCGTCAAGACCATACAAGTGCTCAACGACACTTGTAATACTGTGAGTTTACAATAGGGATGATGACTCATGTTACAATTTATAACAAGTGTGATAGAAAACCGTCAAATTATAGTAACTTAGACAAATTAATTAAAATAATAAAAAGATATGGGACTATAAAGATTCGCAAAAACAGACGGTCTTATCGCTAAAGAGCGATTTTTTCCAGACAATCTTAGGGGGAAATGAAATGTAATTATAACGATTTTTAGTAGTTGGTGCAGAGTTAATACATATGAAGCCTACAATTATAAATAATAATAGTAAATTGAAAGATGCCAATATCATTCTCATGTATCTGTAGTGTGATAATAAAAAACCGGCCAAGTGCGTGTCGGACCTCGCACAATGAAGGGTTCCGTACCAACACTAAAGAAGATCACTAAATTTAAAATCACTAGTCCGACACGCACTTGGCCGGTTTTTATAGATAATGCTACCGGTTTCCGACATAGGCTAGTATTACTATTATGTAGTATAGCTACTAGCCGTACATCATAATTATGTGACTAAGGACTTGTAACTTTGCTTCTGATCAGCAACATGCCTACATCGTGCTTACATCATTACATCTCTACTTTTGTTATCTTTCAGTGCGGCCCTAACTACAAAAAGCTCAAATTCGAGTGGCGAAATAACTCCATAAGCCATTTGTATCCCCCTCCATACACATGCTGCATCGGAGGCTGCGATACCACGTTCCTCGAACTCATGAAAATTAACATCTCTTGTGTAAAAGCTGTCTCTGAAACCCGGACGCAAAACACAAGTTCTAATAGTAACACTAATAATACGCCTAGGATAACCGCTGAAGTAATGCCAGCCAGGCTAAATTGGAATCAAAACACAATGCCCCAAAATCAAATTCGTGGTTCCAATCCGAATCAGCAGAGACAAAATTGGACTCAAAACATAGCACCACAAAATCAAGTTCGTGGGCCAAATCCGAATCAGCCGAGGCAATTTCTACCTCCGCCACCCACGAATAGAGGTCAAAATGGACCGAACGCCGGTCCCAGAATGCCCATCCCGAGGGGAAGCGGGGATGGCCCGAGTGGGGACAATAACGATGTTCAGTGCGGATGCAATAAAGCAGCCATTATGTTGACTGTTAGGAAACAAAACGCTAATTTTGGTGAGTGAAATATTACTCTCTATTTCCATCAATTTCCTGCAGTTGATAAGTTGAACGATGACATAATAAGTACCCAGCGTAGTAGGTTATACCGTCACGTTCCGTGGCCGAAATTTACTAAAGCTTCTTAAATTCGTGAAAATTGGTAAGATGTAAATTAAAAAGAATCCCTTACAAACATTGTGCAATTAACGTATAAAACGTGAAATAAGGGGGGTGAAACTAAAATACATAGGGGCTAGGGACAAAAGCTTCCAACACTCTGTCACTAACATTCCTTTCACAAATTTACAGCCGTTTTTCTATGTGATGTTCCTTGGAGATTTCAACCTGTTTAATTTTTTTTAGGTAAACAATTCTATAAATGCGCCGTCGGCAAAGACAACGGTGGTTGCGACTTCTTCCTATGGGCGCCCGACTCCCAAGGCCCTCAGACTCAGGACGCACCCAATCCGCGGCCTTCCAACAGTTCCAATAGCTCGGACACCACCCGTGGCTGGGGCATCGCGCCGAGCTTCTCACGAGACAATTTCCAGGGGAATGATGACGGTGTTAACTGCGAGTGTGGGTTGCCTTGTAAAAAGTACGTACTAATAATTTGTTTAGTTAGTAGAGTCGCTAATTGACAACATTTCATATTGTCAACTACTGGCCTCAAGTATGTCAGCCATGTTACAAGACATTCCCACGAATCCGAGATACTCTGACTTCAACACGAGATAATGGGACATTGCGCCGAGCTTCTCACGAGACAACTTCCCGGGGAATGATGACGGTGTTAACTGCGAGTGTAAGTGCCTTGTAAAGAGTATGTAGCGCATCTTTAACTTACGTTTTTTGAGAACTATTTAGGTATTTTTTATTAATATTTTAAAAGGACATCATACTTCGACTCCTGCATTCGCGATTTTCGTGCTGTCTTTAGTTTCCTCTTTAATTAAAGATAGACAGCGATATTAGAACAAGCTCAGAGAGATGTTCGTTTGCAAAAATTGCGGACCTCGAAACGCCGTTGATTTGTCTACCTAAGACCCTCGACTTTATAAAAAGGCATGTTGCCGCGCTCGCACGGTCCTTTTGGCATGTAGTCATAATTTTTTTACTAAATAATCACATTCGGCCTATACAAAACATTCAGCCGTATGCTGTCAGGAAGAGCCCAAACTTGGTGTTTTGGAAATAAATTTTATTGTTTACGCAACCACTGGATAAAACGTAATGACGTGGTATATTTTCGGAATCAGCTCATGGAGCCTTTCATTTGATACCCCACTCGATGGGTCTTTGAAGAAAATTTGCTTTTATGTTTTTTTTTTTTCATACAAAAATTGATACGTCTACAAACACGGCAAAGGACCGTGCGCGCGAGCGGCAACATGGCTTTTTATAAAGTCGAGGGTCTCAGGTAGACAAATGAAAGGCATTTCGCGGTTCGCAATTTTTGCACACGAACATCTCTTTGCTCTATATGTATAAGAGGATATTTTTGATTACATACCTTGAGTAAGGGGCAATGAGATAAGCTTTTACTAAATAGGAACTTATTTAAACAAGCTTTCGTTTGCGCAGAAAATAAATGATGTAATCATGTTCTAATGTTCTTACAGGATTACAGTACATAAAGAAGGTCCTAACAAGGGCCGGCCCTTCTACGGGTGTCCTAAAGACTTCAACTCGCGGTGCAACTTCTTCCAGTGGGCCGACGATGGAGCAGGTGGAGGTGGTGAGTCCATCGATTTAAAATACCCTAGATGCACTATCCGCCTGTCAAAAGCGTCCGCGCTCAAGAGTGCTTAAATGCCTTTTAAGCACTCTTGCGCTCAGAGTCGCGCGCTAGCCATCGGCGAGTCAACATGTCCATGTGCTCCGTAAAAAAATGCAAAAACAACACGTTAACGACGTTAAAAAAGGATGGAATTTCGTATTTTCGGTGAGTATTTATTTAAAGTTTCATTATTTAATTGATTTGTAGTTATATTAAGCTTCAACGCGCTTATAACAATTACTTTATCAAAATATCAGACACACGACCAGCTATGCTACTGTCTCTTTCCCTCACGTTGAGTGAGTCGTATATCGAAACGAAACGGGAGACCTATGAATCGGACTATAGTAAAATTTCGAAGGAATGGAGTCGCAGACTGACTAATCTTTTTATGAAAGTTTACAAGTATTGTTTGTTATTAGCACACACCTATAGAGTGTGTATGTAGATATGTAAGTTGGTAAAAACTATAAATTAAAATATTAGCGTTTATCTAAAACAAAGTGAATAAAAAGTATTAAATGATTTATGACTATTTGTAGAAAGATATGTTCTAGTAACGTGAGGGGTATGTTACCTATATATCATTTCAAAATGTAAAATAAAGATTTCAAAGCTTGAGACACTGTCATGTATACAAGTTACTCTGATTCAGTGTAATTTTTGTAAATTAAACCTTGTTTTTAAAAATAATGTGTTACGGATAATAATATTCTATTTCTTCTTTCAAGTATAACTTATTCGATTAACTACTTTAAATTTAGGACTGCTTTAATTTAATGGTAACATAACATGAAATTACAGTAGAACCATTTAAAGTGGCTTTGTCATAGTCGCTTGAGTAACTTGATCGAAATATCTTAGCGCCACATACAAACACTTTTGGATGGTCCCATCCATGGTCTTCGTCATCAGCTTCTGTTCTCCAAATGCTACTTTCTGAATGCAAATGCTCGATTTGTTACCGAAAAACTAAAATCGCTATATGTTTCCCCAGATTTTTTGAGGATTTCCCTCAATTCCTCATGGATACCATCATCAGAACTAGTTTACGGCAACAACGGGACCAACATGCTTCAAACATATGATTCCAAACAAAGAAAGAATTTTCCGAATCGGTTCATAAACTACGGAGTTCTAAAGTAACACTCATTAAAATAATAAAAATTAAAAAACAACACAACATAATAAATCGATTTATCATTACTATTTATAATAAATCGACGTTAACATCTGACGTCGTATGCTTGTTTACCACCTACCTATTTTAAACAAATCATTTTCTACTCCACGGTACACGATACCGACTCTGTTCCAATGTATGTCCAATGTTGCCAACACAATCAGTGGAAAATGTGCGTGAACAAAATTGAAATGCTGTAATCACCAAACGCTCTCATTTAAAGTAAAACGTTACGCTGGTGAAATAAGGCTCACTATTGAAAAAAATAAAATTGATCCCAATTGACTTACGCTCGTTTAGCGTGTATCTAACACGCACACACTCACAATGTCGGCTCGGCCGGCTCGGACACTTTTTCGTCTTGAATTTGTAGGTGATAGTGTATCTAGGGTATTTTAAATCGATGGGTGAGTCTTATTAAATATCGTATTTTACTGACATAAGGTTGAATTTCGTCTGTCACATGTTAAAGGTTTTTAGTATAACTGTAGAGCGAGAAACAATGTAGGACCTTGTCACACTGAACTACTTTTATAGTAGGTGCATTAGTCTAAAGTTCTAAACATATGTTGCGCTCCTCAGGGGAGAGCCCAAACTTTGTGTGTATTTTAAAATGAAATTTATTTTTTACGAAACCACTGGGCGTTGAATGTGTTGATGTTGTATATTTTGGGAATCAGCTCGTAGAACCCTTTCATTTGATACCCTACTTCATGGGTTTTTAAAGAAAATTAGTTTTTTTTATCATACAAAAAATTGATGACATCATAGCATAGAAGGGGACCACAAAACTGGTTGGCAACATCTGTTGATTGGATCTCTGGGATCTATACAATATATATCAGAAGTCAGAATGCGGTCCGCAATTTCTGCAAACGAACATCTCATTGGAGCCTGCTCTACAAGAGATCATCCACTAATCTGTGTTTTCATACGTACATACCTACATGTGACATTTACCTGTCAAGAAAAGAAAGTGCGAAATATATAAACAGTCTAGTGGCAATTCACCTTAATTCCAAACGTTTGTTGCCAGGAGACTGGGGAGTACCTAGTACGAATGCAGGCAGCCGAGGGCGGGGCCGCGGGCGGGGCGGGGCCCGCGGGGGCTCTGCGCGGGGAGGCGGCGGGGGTCGCGGGGGCGACGAGCGCGGCGCCCGGCGCTGCGGCCTCTGTCGGCAGGAGGGACACACGAGGGCAAGGTGCCCTAACAATGATGCCAACTGACAACAATACTTGCTGGTCGACAACATCAAAATGACTACTCATCGCTTGTTCCAAATGAACGACACGTTGTTTATTACTGTACTTTTATCTCACGAACGCGGATGAGCTATGGTTGTGTGTTGAGACGTACATGCACATTGTCTATGTGTGCGTCAGCGTAGCAGCTGTGTTCACATTGTATATGTGTCACAACTACACCCGCGCTCGTGAGATAAAAGTACTTGTAAGAAAATATCAAACAGGCTCGGCCATATTTAGAGCGGCGGCTGCGGCGGCGCCGCCTTGCGCTCCGGTCCCGTTTCTTCGTTTTTTTAAACTATAAAGTACTAATCATCGTAAAATCTATGGCACGTTCTTTTGTATCTTACATAGAACTTGTATAGCATAGTACATCATAGTTTTAAAAAACCAGACTATACCGGCTTTCATCCCTCACGCGCCCAACACGCGCTCGCTGCGGACTAGTTTATGTTTTGCCCTTGTCATACCTATGTAGAAGTGAATCGCTTCATTGAAGTTTTAACGATCTATACGGTTTAATGAAATGATTCAGTTTACATATTGGAATCACGTTATTCAAGATTGTAAGGCACTAGGCATCGTTATTTAAAAACTTGTTACATAAGTAAACATATTTTATTTAATTGTTTCGTTTTATTTTTCTATCAGTTCGCCATTTTATCCTACATTCAAACTGATCTTCGGATTGTCCATTAACATGAGAGCTTTGGAAGCAAAAAATCACAGGCACACAGATCAAGGCTCGCCGCATACAACAGTCTCCAGATCAGATCCCTGAGACAATTTTGCGGTATTTACTTATGCTCTCGATCATCAACAGTATTTTCACAAGTACAGTAGGTACCGCTTTCGGGCATCCTGAGCCTCAAAACCCGTGCCCGGGAAACTATTGACACCAAGCAACATTTTGGTTTAATTCACTAGAATTAACCAGCTAACTCGATACATTCACAGAGCACTGGTACGCAAACCAACGAATGCTTGCAGATTCCAGTACTACATGTGTTAATCTTGTAGGAAGGTATTGAAGTTAGATGCTACCATTTTTGCTTTTTACTCTTCTGTTTAAGACTGCCCAAGCTCTGCGCTCTTTGCATCTCCGCCTGTTCCGCCTCCACAGTTTTATCGGTCATCATGTCGAGCAGTATCTCGAACTTGAGACGCAACATGTTGTTCTCCTCCTCTAACTGTTCTAGTTCGTTCTTAAGTCTTATTATTTCTTTGTGGGCCGCTCCTGCTTTTCCTGACGCTGTAATGAGGTTGGAAACTAGAAGTTTGCTATTGAGGGCGCACGAATTTATACGATACGGGCATTGCCCATTTCCCTAGCCCACTGTGCCAATAAGGACTGCCTACGTAATATGATGATCGTGTTTATGTTGGACATATAGCATTCTTCCCTTACTAGCAAGTATGTGAGTGCGAGAGGGAGTAATGTTATAATGTCCAATATAAACCCGATCATCCTAACTAGGCTGCCATTATACGCCAGTATTGCAGGTTTACACTATTATAATTGTAACTTCGTGAAAATGGTCACTGGCTAAACATTAGGATACAATTGACCTTTTTTTGGGACAGTATAGCCATTACTCTCTAGTGAAGCGGTTCGGTGGTTCAGCCGATTATAATTAAAAAAGTTATTTAAATATTTAGTTTATTAATAATAATAATTCTTAATTGCAACCATGGTCGGATATAGTTGTTAGGAATAAAGTCATACGAACCTCATGGACCTTGGTAGGGCATAGCAAACATTATACATAGTAATAAAACCTTACGGGTCCTTATCAGTTCAAAAACGCTCATCTATTTAGACGATTTTCTGATTGAATTGACACGTTACTTGACATTTTCTCAATATTACTATCTAGAACACGACTATTGCGACCTTACGTCATAAACTTTAATCAATACTTTTGTTATAATTTGAAATCAAAACATTTTAAAACATATAAGGCCTCTTAAAACTATACCTGGTATCCATTGTCCATCTTCAAAGGTGACCTCAAAGTCTCCAAGCTTTATTTTAGGGGGGCTCAACTCCAACGAAAGTTCTTTAGACGCGTAATCGCTACCAAATTCCTTCTTTATCACTGACGTGTCTGTTCTTCGCACGGGAATTGTTTTGGGACTAAACTTATTACTGAATAAAGGCATCTTGTTTAGTCCACTACGCGTGGAATGATATATAGAACTATGAATGACAGCAACAAGCGACGCGTCATAACCAACGGTTGCCATGGCAACGTCGTTGTGAAATGCGTTCAGGAATACGATATCATCATCATTTACAGCCCGTATGCTGAGTATAGAGTATAGACCTTCCTTCGGGTAGTCGAGCGTAGTTTATGAATGCTAGGAACGCCAGGGGTGTCACATGTGTGTTGTCAAGCCTTTAAACCTGCACAGTCCTTTCAATAGCTACTATTTTTACCAACTGGAATGACCGTAATTAACATGAATTAAAAGACAGCTACCCAGAATCATGTGTTTTAATACTGTTACTCGAGAAGAACTGGTGTTACACTTAATACTTTGTAATACCTACTTATAATTCTTATAATACAACCATATGAAAGAAAAGTAAAAGGTGTAAAGTAGATAACAATAAATAAATAATAGAATTACAAAAACTTAAAATCTAATTATTATTGCTTAAGTGGCAGTGTAGAGGCTGCGGAATTATTATGATTTCAGTCTAAACAACATCACAGCTGGAATTATTAATATTATTGATCCAATGGCGTATGTGACGGCTGCCCCCGAACACCAATACACTGAAAATACAAAAAATATACATTTATAAATTCGGATGAATTATATAGATGCAGTAGACTATTGTAACATCAGACAGGCAAGAAGACATGCATTATAAAATGGGTTACGTTAACTAGACGACGTACAGTCAGCAGCAGAAGTGCGAACAAAGTGCCCAAAATTATATACGTAAAGCTCTTAGCGCGTACACAGCGGTATGCAGCTAAGCTTCGAAACGCGATTTGACCCAACTACACTTAGAATAACGGCTTAATCTGAGATTACAAATACAAATGGAATACGCATCAACCCTAACGCAGAAACTTTGTTTACTCTATCGGACTAAACTCCTGCATGATCTTATACTTGCCTATCTTTTATCGTTCGTGCCGGTACACCTAGGGTCGGTTGCACCAACATACGATCACAGGCCGGTCACCGTCAAATATGGCGCCGGCAGCTGTCATTCCATAGAAACTTGTCAAACATTCCATACAATCAGATTTTACGATTACAGACGGTTTGGCGCAACCCGCCCCTAATCTATAACATGAATGGTCCGAACGAGCGACGTCATGCACGACACGACGTGGCGCTACACAGGGACAGTCACCTGAAGCAGCGACGAGCGGGCCCACGGCCCGCGCGAGCGCGCCGAGCGAGCGCAGCGCGCCGAGCACCGCGCCGCGCGCCGCCGCCGGCGCCTGCCCCGCCGCCATCGACGTCATGCACGACACCGCAAACGCCGTCGCTATTACAAAATTTAAATATTGGTGTTAGTGCTTATATTGGCGGGGCAACACCGAAATTTCATACGGGCAAGGTACATTTAGCGAAGCCCTCTGATGGAAGCAATTTATATTATAAATAATAATAAAAAAAAACAGTTGAAATATGAGGCCTCGGACAACGAAGCCGTGGCGCGCCTCTGGATTATAGGACTTCACATTCAAGAATGTTTCAACGACGAAAACAATCTAAGCTGGCACCCTCGATATTTGAGAGGCCACGCGTAGTATGGGGAGTGGAATGTGTTCGGTGCAAGGCACGTGATATGCGCCTGCGTGCGTATGCGATTATTAAGTTGCATTGATTTCGATTAGATTTAATTTAATGTGTTCACGGATTCCGTCGTGGCCGTGTGCATTCGAACATATTATATAACATTTTAATATATACTTAACATTTTCAAATAACTTGCATAATAGTAACAGTTTGTGTAGCAGACGTTTTAGTTAACATCTGGGGACACGGCAGTGCCCCCGACAAGTTCCTGTAATTTTGTTTTAGCTAAAGCTAGAACCCTGTTTTTCAGTAATATATAGGGCAAATATGACTTAGATATATTCTCAATAATATTCAATTGAAACTTGTAGTTTAAGAACTATTGCCCGTCAAAGTTCCTTTGTTTTGTCACTGACACACTGACCAATCATCATAATTCGAAGGTACTTCTAGAAGACCCACAAGCTTCAAATTTTAAAAATAATTTGTTTTTAGCCTATCAAGTCATAAAAAACCTAAAAATATTGCAGTCAATTCAGTCACCTTTCAGAGATATATAAACTGCATAATTAAGTTTGTAATCCTATACAAATACATGCGATACAATACTTTTGTAGTTCCTGCATCTATGAAAAGTTTTTAGTTCTAGATGCATTCATAAATTTGTATTAACACATTTATCTACAAAAAGAAGTGAGATCCCATAAAAAAACATTCCATATAAAAATAGGCCAAGTCTCAAAACTCTTTCACTGTAAAAAGTTGTGAGATATTACGTAGAGCCAATTCAGGCATTGTTATTAATCTTTATTTGCTTACTAAAAAAAAATTGTGACTTGGCAATCACACAATAGTACATAGTTTTAGGTATGCAAAAAATAATGAAGGAGGTAAAGTTGTGTGATTCTCAAGTCTCAAAATTTTATTTAGTGAGCAAATAAAAATTAATAACAATGCCTGACTTGGCTATACGTAATATCTCACAACTTTTTACAGTGAAACAGTTTCGAGACTTGGCCTATTTTTACATGGAATGTTTTTTATGGAATTATATACTCTTTTCGTAACTTCACTCCGTGAAAAAATTGAAGGTATTCGAATGAAATGGTATCTACCTACCTATAGCTTGGTCCTTCGGCAGGATTTACTAACAAAATCGTTGAAAAGGAAGGAAACAAAAACACTTCACTACTTTCAGTTCTGCGTAAATAAATTGTGTAAATCATACATATATTATGTTTAAACAGATTTTAGTTAAAACAGGATATCCTCAGTTGTTAGTTAAAACAGGATAGCATCCTCGCCCATGATTACTATGCATAGTTTGTTCTTAATTATATTCGCTTTCGAGTTAATTTCGTTTAATCACCGACACAGGTTAATGTTAACAAGTAGTTTTTCAAAGGTTTCCGTTAATAAAGGAGAAATAGACCCAGTCTGATTTGTGGAATATTCTATAGCATTCTCTTTCGAGTTCGTAATGTAATCGTATAACTTTACGGGAGAAACTAACGGCACGAGCAAGCTTACTGTACGATGACATTATATTATTGTAAGTAACGTAAATGGCGAGTGTTACTATAAAAGTTACGAGTCAGTATCACCTGTTATATAGCGCAAATTCTACACAGACCAGCGGAGACACCAACAGTCCCCACGAGCCACCGCCGCTAGCGCGACACATATAAGCTACACCGGAGTGAGCGCTACAGGCCCTAGCGCCACTCGCTACGTGGCCGGCTTGTAGCATCGCCATATCTCATATATTAACGCAGTCTGTGTACTTACATAATGCGAATAGGACAAGCCCCAGCCACAACCATACGAGTGGAGACACCAGCGGCGGCCGCTGCACCGCCGCTAGCGCGACACATATAAACGACACTGGAGTGAGCGCTAGAGCTCCTCGCGCCGCTCGCTCGGCGCCCGCTGCGCCGAGGCGCCGCGCCGCGCCACCTTGTAGCACTGCCATTACTAACCCTGTACAGCAAAATGCCATTTGAATGCAATGATATTTGCTAGTTGCTATTGGAACCTATATGAGGACTGTTAAGGCAGTTCTTTGTGTTTATAGCAAAAACAAGTGCCGAGAAAACCGGTGTCCTAAAAGCTCTGTATGCAATAAAGTTTGGATTCAATAACATAAGTAAGTGCGCAAACAAAACTCAATTACTCATGTACGGAAAAAGGCCGTGGGAATCGATAAGTAAGAGAAGAACCGCAAGCTTTTTTTAAATTAAAACAATGAGATGAGTAGTAATCACATCGACATGCTAGTATAATCAATATCGCCGAAGCCATTTTTATTCCACTTAGTGGAACAACATATACAGATAGAGAGAGAAATGTTTTCCCAATCAAAGTCTTTATCGATTGACCCGTGGAAAAGATTTTTTACTATATCCATAAAGTAAACTGATCTATGGTAATCCAATGGTATCTAATAAATCTCAACCTATGGCATAACTAAAGAAACTTACCAATGACCAGGAACATTTTCCCTTGCTGCATAGCCGTGTAGTTAAAGGTATGGTGCGTTAGGAATGTAATAGTGAACTCGAGACCCGAGTATATGAACAAATATAAAAAGTATATCAGGCCCAACTTCGACAGCACTTTGTTCTGATGTTCAGACAGGTTTTTAACTGCTGTGAATTTCAGTAGATGCCATGGAGATATATAGTCCAGTGATTTGGATAAAGTGAATGACAGTGGCGCCCTTTTTTCCTGCAAAGAATATTGTATTTAAACAACATTAGAGATAGAGACCTACATAAGACAACCTCATTTTACAACTGTATGTATTTTGTAACACAGAGAACGAATAAAAACATCAAGTCATTTAGAATAACTTTAAATAAACTTGGATCACTTTGTTAAGCTTGAAAGTGTTGTGATTTACAAAATACATCAGTACATACCACAGGCCTTGTGAAAAAATGATTACATAAGAAAAGCATCATAATTGAATTATCAAAGTTATCGATCCGTTGTCACCCCAGTCGACGGTACCTGAGCTTCTTCTCTTAATACAAATAACATATTTTATATAGTTTATGAGAAATACTGATACCTATATGAGAATGAAACTTACCTTTGGCAAAGACTCGGGCAAACAAAATATGACTAGAGCAATGTTCGCCAGAGACAATGAGAGTGCGTAGAACGCAGGCCGCTCCCCCCAGAGGCCGAAGGTGTTGTCGTGATTTTTGGCGAACCATGCACCCGCCAGAGGGCCAACGATGAAGCCTATTGAAAACGCCAATCCCACTAGTGCCTGTGAACACATATAGCTTTACACTAAAGAGTATTATTAAGGTGCTACCCTATCTCAATGACCTTCGATATGTAACTCTTCACTTATCCGTGTTGTTTTTGTCCCATCATATTGATTGTTAATATATTCATAAACGTGTATACGAAATATGTTTCGATATATTTTAACAATAGCTTTTCGGTGAAGGAAAATATCGTGAGGCAAAAAATCTAATTCCGACAGTCTAATTTTCCCAAGTAGGTTAGGTGCCAAAGTATTAAATTCCGGGCTCCTCTTTAGTCAACTTGTCACGTGACATCATGGCTGTATCTACTTCATAGATTTAGGTACAATTTCAAACTCCCTAAAATTATAGCAGCAAGTTTGTCATGGGCGTAAAACACATTTTAAGAACAAGTAGTCATACCAATAAAATATAAATATATTGTTACAACTGTTCAAACAAAATGAATTAATTCGTAAATAAGATGACCTCAGAACCTGTAAAGTACCGCTATAATAATATTTACTTGATGCAAGTAGTTACCTGTAAAAATGCATGGCATTGTTGTTACAATCAGTAATAGATAAACATCCATTTTATCTTTCAGTACCATGTTTTAATCATTGTGTTAATGACAAGTTATTTGTCAGTATTTCTCACAAAGTAGTGCGCTAGTTCTTGATATATGCTGCAACCAGTGCAGTGTCCTAATACAATGATTCTCCAGTTTTGTATCTGCGTCTACACTCCATCAAACTATAGAGCAGATTCATAAGAATTGACGGAGTTTAGGGTGATCACAGACATAAAATTGGAGAAAGACCGAATAGTTAATATGTCCTTACCATTCCTCTAGCCCTGGTCTTCTCGTTGGAGGCATCGGCCACAACAGCCATGCTTAAGCTAACATTGGCTTTGCTGAGGCCGCCGATGAACCGAGCCAGCACAAACACACTGAATGTGCTCGCAAATCCCCATAGTGCATGTGATGATGCTATACCAACCTAAGGATACAAAATATATATTGTATCAGATTTTTTTTGTCACAACTTTATTTATTGTGTTAAGTACTATTGAAACTTATATAGATTATGATAATTTACAGTATGATTTACCACAAAATTATAATGAAAACACTCTTTTGACTTAAGTTTTGTTGTTTGTTTTGTGATTCACTTCACTAACAGTCAATAAAAAAATGTGTTAAAGAAAAACTTAAAAGGTCACATGATGATAATATTTTTACTGATATCCAGTCAATAGCGAAGCATTACAAGGAGTGACCTAAATTGTTAACAATCTATGATTTGATAATAGATGAAACTTGAGATCGCATATAGATACCTACTTAAAACAATTTATCTAATCAGAATTATGTTATGATAAAATATTAGCAAATACAAATAACAGTATACTTACTAAGCAAAGTAGCAGCATAGGTTTCCTTCCATATGCATCAGAGAGACTTCCAACTATGGGACTTGTCAGAAACTGCAGGAAACTGTACATAGAGCCTAATGCGCCGCCAAACAATACTGACGCAAACTTATCTGGGGCCCCTGTCAGTTTTTGAAACCTTTGAACTGCACCCAACAATGCGGCATACAAACTTGTACCTTTGCCTTCCTCTTTATTATAATACTCCAGCAAAGAAGGTAGCAGAGGTAAGATCATTGTAAATGCCAAAAGGTCAAGCAGTAGCGAAATAAAAACTATGCCAATAGTCTTGGAGTTTCCGGGCGATTTATTATGCTTTTGCTCTTCATTATCATTTATTAATTGTTCGACAGGTTTATTCGCAATTACTCTCTTCCTCGACGCACCATTTATTTTAAGGTCTCCCTAAAAGTAAAGATAATCTTGTTTAACATAACAGATGAATAAAACCTAAATTATTGCACATATTCGATAAATAAATAACGCACCATTACTTATACTGCATACGCGGCACTGGTAGTATGGCTTCTTGATTGATTAGAGACTTAGGAGCCATCGGACGTACGAGTCAACAATTTTCAAACAAACTTTAGAAGATCCGACTTTCACTTTTTGCCGACAAAACAAAACTCCACCACCGTCTAAAGCTGAAGGACTGATTGACAATGACACTAATGACAATTGACAACAGTGTTGCCAGATGTGGAAGTACAAAAAATGAAGGAGCGCTTTAAATTTTTGACGGGCCGCTCTGCGAGCAAGTACGGAAAAATCTTATTCAAACGTGCTCAAGCTCCGCAGATCGCGCTCGTCTCTTAGCCGTTGCCGAGTGGGAATCTGGTTTGTGGCTTCAGGCTCTCCCTTCGCCAAACACCGGCACTTTAATGGACTCGTGTGCTTTTCGTATTGCAGCATCGCTTCGCTTGGGCGCATCTTGCTGTGCTCCACACCGCTGCCAGTGTGGCGCCCCCGTTGACCGGCTCGGTCACCACGGCTTATCATGCCAGAGAAGTGCAGGAAGGATTCCCCGTCACTCCAGCCTTAATGACGTTATCCGTCGGGCTTTTACCACCGCTAACTGTGCGGCTATACTAGAGCCAAGTGGCCTATTGCGAGACGATGGTAAAAGACCCGATGGGATGACCCTTATTCCGTGGAGGATGGGGCGGCCTTTGGTGTGGGACGCTACCTGCGTAGACACCCTTGCACCGTCTCATCTTCCCGGAACGAGAAATAGGGCTGGTGCGGCGGCAGAATCGGCGGAAAACCTCAAAAGGCGCAAATATAGTACCCTCGATAGCGGGTACATATTTGAGCCTTTTGGGGTCGAAACACTTGGGCCGTGGGGACCGGGAGCCCATAAGATCTTCAAGGATCTATCTGGATGTCTGGTCGACGCAACACGTGACCAAAATGCTGGCCTTTATCTGGCACAAAGATTGAGCATTGCCATCCAACGTGGCAATGCGGCCAGCATTTTGGGAACGTTACCTACTGGTAGCGGTTTATTAGATTAGGATTTTTGATAAGTATATTAGGTTCGTTTTAGGTTAGTTTTAGTTTTATTTTAGTTTCTTTGTTTATTTGTAATTAAATCCACATTAATAACTTGACACATAATTGTTACCATTTATTACTTTATACATATTTATTAATTATCACATTTTAATTCCAATTTAATTTTAATTTATTTCACTGTTTTATTTTTAATTGGATAATATTTTAAATTTTAATAAATGCGCTAATACATATATTCATTGTTAACAATTTTCTTTGTTATGTTCCAAATGAAAAAAAATGCTCTACTCCGCCGCATACACTAACAGGGAAGTTATATATGTTACTTGGAGCCATTCTAGCTAGTTTTATTCGTTCGATGTTTTGAATTTATCGGCTTTTTCACCAAACAAATGGGAACTTTAAAAAAAGCGGATCCACGTTACCTTAAGGGCGTGTCCAGACTATACGATCGATATCGGTGTAGGATCTTGCGCCGGTATTGCTTTTTACACTGTCCGATAATATCGGACCGATATCGCCATTTTGGGGCCAGTTTTGGTCGTAGTGGTTATAATCGGGCCGGTTAAATCACAATGGTGCCAAAAGTATCGTGGTATTAAAATTTTGCTTAAATATTCATTATTCATCAATACCCAAGTGATATGAGTAAGTGGTAGATATTATAGACAAGTACAACTGGCCACCATTACAATAACCACAATTACCTACCACAGGTACCAACAATTACCACATACACAGGAAAACTTACACAGGAAAACTTCGTTTGCTGAAGCAGCAAACGAAGTTTTCTCTCTCTGTCGCACTTGCAAGTTTGCATATAAGTGAGACAGAGAGGGAAAACTTCGTTTGTGGTTCGCGGTAGCCCCTCTGAACACGCTCTAACGCGTATAGCGTGGCCAGTGGCAAAAACGGGGGGAAAAGCAGAACACCGGGGTTTCTGGCAACACTGATTGACATTTCTCGATTTGTGTTACCATTACATAAAACTATCATATCGAATGATTGAAGAATTTAATGATTACATTGGGGCAATTTATTGGGCATTGTTTATAAATAACAACAATAACAAAGAAAATTCTAATGTCATTGGGTAGAGATATTTTCAGGCCTAATTACCTAGGAATTACCAAAACTATTTTCTGAACGAACGATTGACATGTTTTCTTCCCTTCCCCAGCCCCTTCTCGTTTACAGCCGGCCACACCATCGCTTCCGAACGAATGTGATGCGACTGATGCATGCATGGACGCCATTTTGCCTGTGAAATTGAGTTTTGTTCTGTGCTGATTTTGTGATTCCTACTCCACACTCCACTGAAATCAAAAAATATGGGCGAAGATAAAGGTAAAGTTTTACTAATATGGTTTACACCGAAATACGTATGGGTCATTTTGTTTTTTATTGAATGGGTGTTCAACAGATCGCCGACGCAGATCCCGATCAAGAGAGAGAAGGCGCTCCAGATCTCGATCAAGGGAGCGCCGTGAAAGAGAAAAACGCCCAAGAAGCAAATCGAAGTCTCCGACTACGAAGCGATCGCGTCGCCGCAAGCCCTCGCTGTACTGGGATGTGCCGCCGCCGGGTTTCGAGCATATCACTCCGCTACAATATAAGGCTATGCAGGCGGCTGGCCAAATCCCGGCGAACATCGTAGCGGACACGCCCCAAGCGGCAGTACCAGTGGTCGGCTCTACTATTACTAGGCAAGCGCGAAGATTGTACGTGGGAAACATACCTTTCGGTGTCACTGAAGAGGAGACGATGGAGTTCTTTAACCAGCAGATGCATCTTTCGGGATTGGCCCAAGCTGCTGGCAACCCAGTGCTTGCCTGCCAGATCAACTTGGACAAAAACTTTGCATTCCTTGAATTCAGATCTATAGATGAGACCACTCAGGCCATGGCTTTTGATGGTATCAACTTCAAAGGTCAGAGTTTAAAGATAAGACGGCCACATGACTACCAACCCATGCCTGGCACAGAGAACCCATCTATTAATGTTCCAGGTTAGTCAAATATTTGATATTCCGCCTTTGTCACTTAAATAATTCACAATTATTTAGACAAACTATCTGTGTCTAAATAATCGTGATTAACACTTTCTATGGCACTGATGGACATGTTATTTTTTTATTGAATAGGTATGAAATGGATGACTAATTATAATTCTAAATTAATTACTCCTATGTTGGCACATAACATATGAAATAAAATTCCATTTATCTAAACTTGGATATAGCAACAGAGGGACTGGTGATATTGATTGCACTAACAAAATGTGCTAATCAGTGAAGGGAGTCCAAAATAAAAAACTTGCTGTATTTTTTATTCCATTTTGATATTTTAATGATATTAAAATATTTTTTTTCCAGCTGGAGTTATCAGCACAGTGGTTCCAGATTCTCCACACAAAATATTCATAGGTGGTTTGCCTAACTATCTGAATGAGGATCAGGTAATTGCTTCACTTTTTCTGAGTGTAAAAATACAAATGGTCTCACATGGAATATTAACTTGTCTAAGTCAAACATGTTGATATAATTGTTCTTATGAGTCCACTTAATTTGATTCTGCTGGCATAGAGAAGTTAATTTTTCATTTATAAAAGTATTGGGTATATTCAATATTCATGATTTTCATAATATTCAGATTTGCATTTACTTTGTTTTACAGTACTTATTGATTGCACATGAAGTGGTATTTTATTTACAGTTTTACAGAAAAATGCTTTGTTTTTCGTAATAATCTGTGTCGAAATTTCATAGCCAGCTTTTAGGTTTCTAGGTAAACAGTTCGTAATGCGGCCATATGCGTGAGAGATGCGAAGCCATGCAGTGCATACATATTTCAGGCCTTGCCGTTTCCAACTAATCTTCTCATACTAATCAGTATTTCCTGCAAACTCTTTCTTATTCTATGTCTATGACAAATTATTTTCCCCATTTATATTTGCAGGTATCAGCATTAGTTATTTTTATATATGTTTCTAATTAATATATATTTTTACTATCTCATTTTAACAGCAAATTTAGGGTTCAAAATCAGTCCTTGTTTCAATATTTGCATCATACAAAATACAATAACAGTTATGCAAATTTGATTACGAATGAACAGTAAAGGCAATCCCGATTAGGCAGCCGCGGCATTTCAGGGCGAGATTCAACAGTTGACAGGGCTACGGTGGCGCCAGCAGTGAGCCGCGATATGTTTTGGTCCATTTCAGGTATTTCAGGTACCCTAGTGGACGAGCGTGCCCGCTCCACGCTCGACGGTTACTTTGACAACTCACTGATAGTCTGCTTTCTGCCCCTCCCTAGCTTAGATTTGGCACATACGCGGCCCGCGTGTCACTGTTGTCTCTCATTCTCACCTATACGTCTTGTACTTGAGCGAGACGTCGGCACTCCAAGGCAAGTCTCCTCCATTCACACTTAATTCTAAAATGCGGCTAGACACAGATCAGATAATGTTCATTTATATGTTTGCTGCATATTGCCACTATGTTCACGGGAACATTCAAACTAGCATCCTTTCTATATAAAACTATATATCATTAAAATATTTTGCATTTGTGTTAATGTGTGACTTGATTTGCACTTATGCAACATGTTATGAAACAGGTGAAAGAACTGCTGATGTCCTTTGGGCAACTCCGGGCTTTCAATTTAGTGAAAGATTCTTCAACGGGTCTCAGCAAAGGATATGCCTTTGCAGAGTATGTGGACATTTCAATGACTGATCAGGTAAGAATAACCTGTTACCAATCTTAAGTCTTCAAAGTTTTAAGAGGGGGCATACTCTGTCCCTTTTCCGCAAAACGCACCTTTGTATTGGGATGATCGTCATTTACTATGGCTCTCGTGGTCAATGACGTCACTGATCTGTTGCGCTTTCTCTCTAACCAGCAACATTAAAATGGTTGTAGTTTCAGCTTTGAGATATGTATTTGAATAGAATTTTCACCATTTGGCATATTTTTTGTCTTGTTTCTTTGGAAGTAGTCAAATTTTGAGTCAACATCCCTAATTCTAATTCATTTTATTAAAACAAAGTGCACCTCTAATTACATGGGGCTTTGAAGGATTAAATTATTTTTGATTGACAAGAAAATAGGCAATAAAAAAAATGAATTTGTTTTATCCTTTGGGTATGTAACAGTGTACTAAATTCCTTTGATTTTTAGGCTATTGCCGGTCTAAATGGTATGCAGCTGGGTGACAAGAAACTCATAGTGCAACGAGCCAGTATTGGGGCAAAGAATTCGACATTAGGTAATTGCATTTTGATATTTTTAATTTTAGCTAACACTTCAATGAGGGACGGGCGCTAGGGGTGTCGCAAGTTATCAGCTACGTACCTAAATCGTTGTCACTGAATGCGTTAAGCGTAAACAGAGGAAGACGTGTATATATATTATATACATTTTGGCTTCACTGTGCATTCTGTCCAATGACACGTGTTTACAAAACCACCATGCGTGCAATATTGAACGCGCACACCAATACGCCTAGTATTAACCGCCCGGTCAATCTCCGTTTGAATGTATAATAAATAAATAAAATGTTGTATTGTTTCCCAGCGATGACGGGCGCGGCGCCGGTACAGCTGCAGGTGGCCGGGCTCACGCTGGCCGGGGCGGGGCCGCCCACTGAGGTGCTGTGCCTGCTCAACATGGTCACGCCCGACGAGCTTCGCGACGAGGAAGAGTACGAGGACATACTCGAGGACATCAAGTGAGTGCACACTCTTTCGTCTTTGAACCTGACTGTGGCTTTATAGACTGGGCCCAATAAAGCGATAGGAGTGCGCGTTGGAGAGTAGGCTGGGGGAAATCCAGGGGAAACCTCAGATACGATCACGCGGGCGGTTTAAACGCTGGAAGTGGAATACTCTAAGAGTTTGCGTTCAAGTGATATTGGTTGTTACGGCCTCCACCGAATCTGAGGTGTGAGTGCACTCATATACTCTTCTAGCTACACGAAATCGAACACTCCAAACCAGGGGTCTCCAATCTACAGCATGTGGGTCGGGAGGCCTTGTAATAAACCGTGGTGTTCCGCGTTTTTCTTGACCCTTGCCCCATCATGAAAATGTCTTGGCCCGCACGAATTTACCTTAGATGCAGTATGGCCAAAGGCCAAGTATGGAGACCACTGCTCTAAACAAAATGCTCATGGTTGTAGCAGCATACTGCTTTATTAAAAATGTGAATTCATGAAGATAACTTAAATGATGCTAGTGTCCAAAGTCCATGAGATGACATCAATGTTATTGGTTTTACGGACTTATAATGAACTACTATTACTCCTTTCCATTTTAAAAGGATATGTTATTCGCATTTACGTACTTCTCGAATGTTTTCATCAGTCATCAAGATAAAATCGAGGATGGTCTGAAGCGTGAGTCATCAGTGCTTATAGTAAAATTGGTTATAGGCATTCTAATATGCTCATCTTGTTACAGGGAGGAATGTAATAAATATGGCTGCGTGCGCAGTATAGAAATCCCCAGACCCATCGAAGGTGTTGAAGTACCAGGTTGTGGAAAGGTGAGATACATAAAACTTCAAATCCCTAAAGATTAAAAAAATGACGAATTAACGGGACGAAATGTTACACATTACAACACACATTTACACACTTTTAATATAAGTACAAATGATGCTGCATGATTTTCAAAGACAAATTTGCAGATTTCATTGCCTTTGGTGTTGGTTGAGTAAGTTGAGTGTTTGAAAATTTGGCCCAGTTGACCAAGGAAACTTATTTAAATTTTTGTGTATCATCAATGTGATTGAATAAAATTGTGGCACTTATTTGTACTGGAGGAAAGAGCACATAAAACTTAACTTAAGTTTTCTCTTGCAATTTATTTAATGTATGTTTTACATTATTTTCCTAATTTGTTTACTCACATATACGTTTATGTTCAGGTGTTCGTGGAGTTCAATAGCATCGCCGACTGTCAGAAAGCGCAGCAGACGCTCACAGGACGCAAGTTCAGCAACCGCGTCGTCGTCACCTCCTACTTCGACCCTGACAAGTACCACCGCAGAGAATTCTAACTCAATCACTGAGCGGGTGACAGCGGCTGATTGCAGGGATACAAACTGACTACAAAGCGGCACTAGCCGTACAGTCATGGGCATAAATATGTATACATTTTTGGACCTTATTTCAAAGGGATAAGGTGAAAAAAATTATACATATTGATGCCCTTGACTGTACATAGGCATCGGAATAGATACTAATCCCTGTAGAAAGCACGCATGTGTAACCGTTCTTCACAATAAAATCATTTTTCTCATTCATTCATTAGTACAATCTCTTTAAGTGACGTTTTTTCCGAGGTATGTGCTCGGCTTAAGATTTTCATATACTTACCATAATTATTATATGTATTAAAACTAAAATACATTGATTTTATCGAGGCGATAGTTTTATTCGACAAACTCTAAACACATTAGGTCAAAGCAAAACAATTATCTAGTTTCGCGTATAAGACTTCGGCTTATAGGTCGACTTGTAAAAAATAATAACACCTTGATCGAGTAAGTATATAAAGTTAAGTAATAACGGTGGTTGAACTTAATTACTACTAAAGTATAATCTAGGAAATCCAAACGGTTATCACTATCACTTTTCGTACACATATTTTAGTGTATTCATGCTTTAAAACTCCGACAATCGTCTCTAAACCAGGGACCGATACCGGTATTTTTAAAAAACCCTGGATTAGCCCAATATTTTGGATTATTTTTTGTTTTTTACGTAGGGCTGAATCATGTATTTAGGTAACAACGTCGTATTATTAGATTGTCCCATTAAAACGGAAATAATGAACCGGTGACCGTAATAATACCGGTATTTTTCTATGGAGAAAATACCGATATCCGATCCCTGCTCTAAACGTCGTTAATCGGCATACTGACGCTTGGTGGCGCCATTATAAATCGAACTAAACATCAAATACTGCCATGTAATATGCATAGCCACATCTAATAACCATTACGGATTGCCTAGCGACTAGAACCTAAGACTACGCAGAACTTCAGACGTCTTCGTTCTGCAGGCGTTCAGGCTGGTAGGTATTCAAGGTGCCCGTCTCTGAGGAGAGTACGAGTTTCCTCATGACTACGTACAGGATGCCGCCGATCAGCAACATGCCAATGCCCGCGATTAAACTTATTGCCCAAGCTGGTATCGCGTTGCCACCTGTAATGAAATAAACAACTTCTTTTGACTTTGGACCGTCACGATTATTTTATACACGCAATAGTAAACCTCTCTAAATACGTGAAGTTTGTTTTTAAACTGCATCTGATGTTTATGTATGGATCATTTCTTGGTAGCTTTTCCAATAGAACTATATTAAACTGTTTCCATAAAAATTGAATTTGGATTTTTTAAACTTATGTGAGAGAATAGATATTAACCTTTTCAACGCCTAGCAAAGAAACAGGCAATTATCATTCGAAAAACTCGGTCACATAGAAAATAAATTCAATCTTCTGTCAATGTCATAAAAACTTCTCTCTTTACCTGGGGCTACCGCGAACCGAAAACGAACAAAGTTCGAATATCTCCCTCTGTCGCACGAATTTGTAAGTGCGACAGAGAGGGAGATATTCGAACTTCGTTCGTTTTCGGGTCGCGGTAGCCCCTTTGTACTTATCAAGTTGTTTTCAATAATTTTTTCAAAACCTGTCTTGAATGATTTTGATAATTTTTTGAATGTTAAGTTTGTGTATTTTAATAACGTACTCGTATATTATTAATAATAAAGTGTAATGAATCGGGTCACTCACGTCTATCATACGTACCATCGCGAACGGGGGTTGTTGAGCCACTTGCCAATTTTCGCAACTTGGACGTGTAACTCTAATTGGTACTGACACGTCTTCGGGTAATATCGGTCATTCATTACAAGGCTAAATTACGGACAATGGCAAGTGGCTCAACAATCCCGGTTCGCGACTGTACGTCACGTATCGTTCGCTGCACGTAGGTACTTATTATTAGAGCGTTTTCTATTTACTTACGGTAATAAGTCCGTGTCATAACATGCCTCCCGCGCAGAATTTTCCTCCTGGCTTCAGCCTCCTGTGTGAGTGTGCTGATGATCACTGGAAATTGTGTAAAGGTGAAAAATTTAGACCATTTTGCAGTGATACAGGAAAACATTAATAAAATATGTTACTATAATAGGGAATTTCGAAATACGAAACAATTAACCAGGACCCCAAGTTAAAGTAATCATTGTACCTAATTACTTAAGCGTTGTTTCGTATTCGTTTATTTAGTAAGCTATATCGTGTTGTGTTCTGGAGGTGAGTGAGATCGTCAGAGCCAGAGCCCCCAAAAGATTAAGCAGTGCTTGGAGGCACCTCCATTTGTCTCAAGCTGTACGAATCCTCATATTTAAATAGGCACGGCAGTGCGCTTGTAATTGTTCTGTAGTTGCAAGCGTCCATAGGCTACGGTTTCTGATTACCATCAGGCAGGCCATATTCTTAAGGGGCTCCAAGCTCCCAATGACCTTTGATCTGTAACACTCCGTTTTCACGTGTTTTTTATGGTTTACCGTATTAAGAACAACGAGATTTCCCGATAATAGTATACCATGTGCTATAGTTTTGACGGAGCTATATCAACTCAAAACTCGTGAAAAATCGATGAATAGTGCGTGGAGCCCCTTAATTTGTTTGCCACCGTAGTGTGTTTAAAAGACACCGAAAATATTATGCTAAATACAAATATCGATGAGACGTGATTTTGTAAGGTTAACTTACCTAACCTAACCTAAGTAAAGTGGGTCAAACTAATTTGGCAGCAGATACCTATTTAGCGCCTGAACAAAGCAACTTGACTACGAAGTAGCTGGAGATAAGGATTAATGTGAAAATTATAAGAAGACATTACATACCCAAGATAACCGCCAAGTAAAACAATATCGACTTCCTCTGTGCCATTTTGGATCACTCACTGTTTTTCAATTTGAACTGACGAATAATTAGCACAAAACAGCCAACAGTTTGGAACGCAATACAAGGTGTGTTCTTGGTGAGCTAGTTATCTTATCATACTATACTGATAAGAGGCATGATTACTAACAGCCTATTTGCTGTGTGGTGTAAGCCTAGCCGTGGTTGGATTGGTCAGATGAGTCAATTGTTTATCTATTCGGGGAAGTATGTCCTATAAGGAAGTAGATTTAACGATAGACCTGCGCATCCGGTGGATAGCAATAGACGATATTTAATATTACTAAACAATCATTAAGATATCGATAGTACCGCCGCATTGGCACAATCAGATTCTGTGAATCCTGATACTTAGTGATAATCTTGATTCTGTGTCCTCGAATAATTAACTACCTAACATGTGACTAATCTAGAGTTGCCGTCCCTTTCACTCTCGTGTTATACACTATATGAGTGAAAGGGACGGCACGATACTAATTTCGGAGTAGCCCCTCACGCAAACGTCGTACGATTGTTTGCCATCATCAAGCAACGGGAGCTTCCAGTATCATGTTTATTATAATTTTTCATATGCTAACATGAAATTACCTATTTCTTCTTAGTCCGCAAAAATTAGCAATGCAGCTTGAGATCGTTATCAATTAGACTTAGCTCGGTGAACCCAATTATAATTATATTCCATATTCCATTAATTTCTATGAGCCGATCTAAGTCCACCGAATCACTCATGCGTTGCACTGCATGATGACTCATTGTACGTTATAGACTAGTATTGTTTGATCTGTGGTTATAGATAGGTTTTGAAAAATAAAAGGCAAGCATAACCGTCTATTACATATTTTTAACATTCGTAACAGTTAAAACTATACTAGCTAAACAGTAAATTAGTTCATTTTTCATTGAAAATATTTTTCAAGTCCGCTTCTGCCAAAACCTGCGCAGTTACAGAATCCGGATCTTTGACGATCTTCTTCGGCGTGGAATCCTGATGCCGCTGGCTGTACTGGCTGTCTACAGCCGCGGACGCCTTCTCAACGAGCTCGCTTTCTGGGACGCCTTCAGATTTCAACTTCTCGTATTGTTTCACTAACTTCTTTATGGGGGTTTCGCCTGTTGGTGTGAGCATGTTTATTACGCCGAAACCCTGTCCCGAAGAGTGGAATTTTCTGTAAGAAATTGGAAATTGATAGCGATTCATGAGAACTACTACCACGTGTAGCTAGCCTAAAATAATTCAGTTTCTCAAGTAGGCACTGACCACTGGACCTTTGGTATAATATACTCCAGCTATTATGTACCTTTCATCTAGTCAAGCAATTTATCACTAAAACCACCAATTTATCACTAAAGACCACTAATATCACTAACTACCTTCAGTAGCAACAAATGGATTTTTTTTCCAGCATGTGGGAAAAAATTACCTATGGAAACAGATGAGACCAACTACATCAATTTTTTTTTAACCTGACTGGCTTTATAGGCCTGGCCCAATAAAGCGATAGCAGTGCGCAGTTGGAGACTAGCCTGGGGAAAATCCAAGGGAAAACCTCCGACACGACGACGAGTGTGGTTTGGAACACTGGAATACTCTTGAATTTGCGCTCCAGTGAGATTGGTTGAGCGGGTTCAATCGAATCTGAGGTGTGAGTGGAATCAAGCTACTGGGAGTTTTGTCGCTGGTTCACTAAACCAGGCCTAGCTGAGAAGAGTCCAGCAAGAAACACAGCTAGGGCCGACCAGGGTCGGACTGATTACCCGGTACGCGGCGGTACCGGGACGAATAGGGACTATGTCTCTGTTGTCGCGTTGGCGCGGTGGAGGTCCCCGCTGACTTGTTACGCGTGAATGTAGTTTCTGAGAGCAAAGTGGTAAGAAATCTGATATTTCGTTATATTCTTGTATCAAATTTACTTAAAACCTTAGTGACATAAACACATAATCTTGCTCATGGAAGGGCTCTATATGTGTCTGTGTTGTCGCAATCGCGCGGTGGACGTCCCCGCCAGCGTACATCAATTAATTACTATTAGTATACTTACGCTCTTACAATATCCTCTTCGTAGAGGATGGGTCGAATGGGCTTGATTTCCGGCAAAGGCTTCGCAAACTTGGGTTCCGAGACGGGTGGGAACGCCTTGTAGAGGTCGAACCACAGCGGCCTGTCGTCCGGCTTCATAGCTCCGCGTGTGATTAGGCCCTCCACTCTGTCAATTTAACAATTCATTTTTATTAATGATGAAATTAGTCTCAATCTCATATTTACACCGTGTGCTCGCAAGTCGCAACCATACCTAAGTGCTTACTAAATTTTTTATTAGACCAAGTAAACTGCGCACATCGGACATTATTATTGCATAACTGTTAAAGTACAGTAGGTAAGCCAAGGGCATAGATATGTATACGTTCCCAAAGCGGCAAAAATATCTGTACTATCTATTAACCAAACATATGCATACAACAATTTCGATTAGAAATATGTGAACATTAGTCGAGTCATTAAATTTTGTACGCTATGTTCATAAATATCACTACAAATGACAGTCAAATATATGTAGACAAACACGCAGACAAAAGTATCTAGACACACGTAAGTATGTCATACAATAAGCATGTGAACAAAACAGGGGTCAAAAATATCTACTTACACACATTTCTGCGACATATAAGTAAAAGACCAGACAAAAACATCTATACATGTAATGTGTCTGACAGTCAAGCCCGTACATTATCCATATCTACAATTATGCGTTTTATACCATTGATATAAGTAATTGAATGTAAGTATTACACGTACGAGTAATTGACCGAGTGAAGCGAAGGTCTCTACTTCAGCTTCGACAAAAATGCTTGCGTATGTCCGGATTTCCGGTTGTTCTCTTCTAAAGGTCGCATTTCTCAACCTCAACCGATTCTCGTGGAATTTTGTGAGCAGGTTTGATAGTTATAGCATATTTGCCAAGTCAGATATTGGCAATTAAAAAAAAATCACTCAGCGATGTTTAAATCTAACAGAACCGCTAGTTTATAATGGCTACTCAGTATCAGATCAATGATCTTCTTTTTATATAAAAAATACCAATGTTAATCAATATTTTTTTATTTGCTATGCTTAAAAATATTGCAACTGCAATATAATGAGAGGCATTAAAACACGAGTAAAGCTGGTCCTTACGTACAGTTTTTGAGCACATTAAAGAGGATTTACTATATGGGTGTAGATAAACCTATTTAGGTGTTAAGAGGTGCAAGTAGTAAATACTGGCCACATATTTAAATAATACCTAAATGTCAACAATGTTCCACAGTCGAATCACGGCTTAAGACAGAGTAGTCAAATTAATAAAATACAATTTTCTGAGACAAACTTAAATTATCTTTGCATATTCGTATACAACAAGATAATAAAAAAAAATCCAAAGTCCATTTTACTGTTTGTAACATATAGTGAAACACCTAGCTTAGTTTTAAAATGAATAAAGATATAATAATAATAATAATGTGCTAAACTAAGCAAAGCTTCTATTTTCTCTCTCCTCTGGTACCCGAGGACGATTTTACACATTTACGAGTATATAGATAAATGCAGGGTGTAACAAAAATAGTGAGGATCCGTTTAAAGGCATATTCGGTATCGCGTTCTGATTAGGAAAAAGTAGCGGAATTTTTTTTTGACGCGTAAAATTTTTTTTCTTTGGGGCAGGTCGTCCAAGTCAGCAGTCCCGAATACAAGGGACAAAAATTAATTGCATTAAGAAAAAATATTTTTCTACTTTTTCCTAATCAGAATACGATACCGAATATGCCCTTAAACAGATCCTCACTTTTTGTTACACCCTGTATACACTTAAATACAAAAAAGATCTAACTGCATAAGTGTAAATATATATCCTCAGACACCGATATTCCGCGTCACCTATTTATTTCTTGAAAGAAAAAAACCTTGGTTGCTACATTGAACTATCCGTAATCGTCGTCTATCGGTCCCGGGGATCCCCGGGCTCCTTGTCGAAAAAAATAAACAATAGCATTCTTTTGTAATGAGCCCGGGAATCCCCGGCACCGGTACACGACGGGTTAACCCTATCTTAATCTATTATCATAGCAGTAGAAAATCATCAAATGTGTAAAACTCGCAAAGTACGAATTAGATGGCTGAAGTTTTTACTGTATATTTGAGTACAAATTTGGTACAAAAAATTGAGATATTAACATTGGTTGATAATTGGTAGGATCATACTTTTCCCAGGTACACCCGCCATCCTGACTGTCAGGATGGCGGGTGTACCTTCACTTTGTAATAACTTTAAATACGGAAGGGTACAATTTTTTTCTAAAGTGGTACAAAATAGTACAAATTTTTGGTACACTTTATTTACATATTTGTTTAGGTACACCCGCCATCCTGACTCTCACGTAGAATCTTGAGCGTAGCGAAGGATTCAAGTGTCAACGCCCAAGACGGAAATAATTTTGCTACCAAATGACACATAGGTACTGCTTTTCACACCGCCTATGAGGACTGCTGCTAAAAACATGAAATGTCTTACAAATAATTTTGCTACCGAATGGCATCTATGACCCTATGGTCGCTAGGCCAGTTACGCGGCCTGCGTCTGTTTGCGGCCTTCTGAAGAATGAAGTTTTTTCAATTAAAGATATTTACATTTTTACAGGCCCTAAAGAAATAGTGAGTCGTATGCGTTTTAATTACTAGCTATTGAATGGGAATATATAAAAAAAAGCAAGAAAATATCCTTTCAGTTCATCTACTCATCCAAGTGGCCGCAGACTGGCGCATCAAATTAACAGGCCTTAAACCCACCTACCGACCTTACTGCTTTTCACAACTTCTATGAGGAAAAGGGTCATTGTTGCCCTCAAATGAGGGAAGAAAAGTACGATTTTGACCCCTCATTTGAGGGCAACAATGACTCTTTTCTGGATAGCAGGTGTGAAAAGGCTTGTTTTTCTATTGTATTATAAATCTGTAGGTGCATTGAGTTTTGGCGTGAACCTATTTTGAAAGCTTTGCACAGATATGATCAGAAGAGCAATTAAAATGATACACTTTTTCATCCTTCTGTTGGGCTAAACTGTTGTTAGCGCATGTAGTTGTAATTAGGGCTATAGTAAAGAAAAAAGTAGATATTAAAAAGGAAAAATGCCTAAAACATAACAATAAGAATTTTATTACCTAGCAACAACAAGTAGGTATTAAATCTACAAACATAAATCACACTTCTCATCTTCTAACATAAAATCTACTAAGTATGTCTCTAATATATAAAAAGCAATCATTGTGAAAATAGTAAGTTTACAAATCATTTTGCATAGCATGAAAAAACGTTTTGCGTAAATTATCCCAGCCATTCCGTTTGGTTTCCGCTATAACTCTTTGTTCAAAGTTTTTGAGATTTTCTTCCATGTCTGCAGCCAATTTTTCGTTTTGTTCTTTTTGTAGGGCTATCATATCCTCACATCTATAATAAATAACAATAATGTATTTCTAAATAAATAAGTTAAAAACTTCTAAATTTGAAATCCTGTAATGTTAACAAAATTACCCTTTTTTGAAAGTGGCATGTATCTCCCATAATGAGTTAAGTTTTTGCTTTTGAGCAGCATTAGACTGTTGAATGCACTTCAATAGGGCTCCAGTGAGTTGCTCTAATTTCTCTTGGTTTTCTTTCATCAATGTATAATCAGCATCAAGTTGTGTGAGTATGTCAGACAAGTTTTTTAGCATGAGATCACTACATTGTTGCCTGAAAGTGTATAGAAATTTATAACAAACAAGAAATTTGTTAGGTAAATTAGGTAGGTATCAAAAGCTCAATATAAAATGTGTTTAAGTACCTTGATTCTATTTGTTTGGCTATTGTGTGTTGGACTTTCTGAGATATAAATTCCGTTGACTCGTTTTCTGATACCTTCCGTTTTTTCACACCTGCTTGGAAATCTACCATTAAATTGGACATTTCTTGCATTGCAGGCATTGCCGGCGATTTGCGTTTCTGTGATTTTACCATCTTCGGGGATTCCTTTACATACTGGCTTTTATTAATAAAATCATTAAGATCTTCAGATAAGAACTTTGATTTTCCAGACTTCTTTGCGTTTGACATATTTTCTATCAAATAAACCCGCTGATACGAATTTAATAAAATAAAAAATATTTGGAATGATCCAGTGAACAAACGTAAACGAAAAAGAATGTACGAAGGAAAATATTTTCCCGCTAAAATGTTCGTTTTCCCGGTTTTTTTTAAATATATTTTTTTATTGCTTGTATTCGAATTTTAAATTGGAAATGCGATAAAAATGGAATCAAATTATACGAGGTCAGTAGTTCAAATGCAAACATGAATACCTTGTAAAAATTGTTCCTATTCTTTCCAATCTGCTACTCGCCATTATTATAGATTAGTATCACGATTTAAATTAAACAATATAATAATTTTCAGGTTAACATTCACAGACAAATAAATATAGGTATGTTAGTTAACTGATCTGACTTGACAGCTATCACCAGCAGTATTGCCAGACTACAAATATTCGTTCGTTCACATTACACCTACACCTCTCACTCGTGTAAACGAATCGACTCGGCTTAATACCTGGGGCGCTACCGCGACAGCAAACGAAGTTTTCCCTGTCTGTCACACTTGCAAGTTTGCATCTAAGTGAGACAGAGAGGGAAAACTTCGTTTGTGGTTCGCAGTAGCCCCTCTGAGGAAAATTCAGATTTTAGTTTAGTTTGGTATCCAAATCAGTAGCAAGGGGACTGAACAACTTCATTTGATATTGCTCCTAGTAGACATGACTTATTGCAGACGTAATAGCACTCGCTTGAGAAAGAGATAGGATTCGCTAGGTTTCAGGGTTCCGTATCCAGAGGTAAAAAAGGAACGCTAATGGTGCAACTCCATGTCCCGTCACTAGCATGATCGGCGCGTTCATGTTTGATATAGCGATTGACGAATTCCGATGATCAGATCTACTTAAGAAAACACGCTTTGTAAGAAAACCTCTTTATTATAATCTATTTCATCAAAATCACAAGTAAAACTCATATCTCAAGGCATTCTCTTCTCATAAAATTAATACTCATATCATATATAATTGCTTAAATGTACATACACATTCTTTACAATATTTACAGATTATGACTATGCTAGTACATTCTGCTATTGCAGGTTTAGCACGCACACATTGTATGGAGCGTACATAAAATTGTTTTTCCATTAAAACATACATCATCAACTTACATAAGCTGCTTTTAGACATTGTCAGATCACAAACTTCAATCGGTAAACGTTAATATTGCTTGCAGCAATATCTGAGAGAGATGCAGTTATTTGTAGTTAGAATGGGAGGTATGTATTAGTATTCATACTTATGCCATCGGAATTTCCAGGGCAAAAATATGACGCTTATAATTTTTTGATACCAGCTTAAATAGTGAGATCACATTTATTTTAGACAAACTTGATCATACATATTACTGAGGCTGGTGGTCTTTATCAACACTATATACACATTTGCAAACAAAGGTAAACTAAAACCGAAACCAATGAAAATAAAAATATTTACATATTTAAGCAACTAAATTCCCGCCTAACTGTTTATATGAAATACTTTTGCCTTATTCTCGTTGGAAAAAGCAAATACTTTAACATTATAAATGTCAAATTTTTGGCCCCAAGGGATTTTTCTGAAGAGGAAAAGTGCCAATTTTACCTTTTCTGATTTTGCATTAATTGCTCTGTTCTCATTTTGCATGCTCATTCACATAAGATTGAATTTCATATTGGTGAAATCCTCTATATAAGTTGTCAGCTACATCGAAGTTATCTCCAACTACTGGTATAAGTGGTATATTGAAAATCCTCGTCCATGTGAAATTCAATCTTACGTGAGACTTGCTTAGATCCTAGTACCTATCAGAGTTTGTTGCTGAAAACCATCATTCCAATGTCTGCATAACGCAGTCTACTCAAATCTCGCGGAACATGGCAGTATAGAGTGGGGTGGTAATGTGTTTCTTGCTTATTGCTATCTCACTCTCTACTAATTTTAGGTGACTTTTAACGGCTTACCGGGCGGATGAGAGTAGAGAGCTTAAGGGATCTACAAGTATAACAATTTTACCGCCAATCAATCATTGTAATTTTTTGACCAGTAGAGGTAGCAGTATGATGGAATGAAAGTCATGGATTTGTCTCATTCTAACTAAAGCAGTGTCAACCCCTTTATGAATACCATCAAACACCCACGCGAATTACCCACGCTCCAACAGGTTCATATTGCACAAGTGCGAAATGGAGATGCCTAATATGCGGTGTTCGCAAGGCCAACTGCACAGAAGTAATAGCATAAGGATTACTTAAATTAAAGTAAAGAACCACGAAAATAAAGCGTGTATCATTCGATAATAGACTTTCAGTCATTGTGATTAGACGAAGGCTATACATTCAATAAACACAGTTCTACACATACTCAATAAGATCAGAATCCATTTACAGAATAAATAAGGCTAGAATGTTCAGTCTTCATTAATTTAGTACATTCAGAAGAAGTCCACAAGTCGCGAGATAAGACACGACAATATTTTATTATTTACGCGCCTTTACTCGCTTCTTGCGTTATTTGTGCGGCCGTATTATAAACGTTGAATTGTGATGTGTGATTCATCACTATTCTTGGATCATGCAATCTGATATAGTAACGGATTTCAGTATTTATCACAGTCTGTCATATTGAAATTAAAAAATATAGAAATTCTTCAGTATATTAGGTTGCACGATCTATAAAACCACGGTTATTGGTAAACACTGATGATGGTGAACATCTAGCCTTCGCCTTGAGCCAACGAAGGCCAATCAATACCCGCGCACACACAGTAATACATATTTCTCATTCTATTCCGTTTTGTCGATTGGCGTTCGTCGACATAGTGTGTAAGCACCATAAAATCTTTAACACCCGCCGCATTTCCGTGGTGTTGCTACTTAATTATGACTGTGATCTATGTTTCCGGAAGCTCCGCTTGTCGGCCTGCCGCGTCAGTATGTCGGACACAAAGTTCCGGTGCGTAAATACACGGAGGATGTCTTCGCGTGCTTCTTGAATGCCTTCACAAACTATCTTGCTCCTTTGAATGTTACCCTGTTCAAAAAAGATAATTAGTTTGATCGCAATGGGTTTAATTTTGCTTGAATGCTGCGCTGATGCGACTGGGGGAGGAGGGGCGGAGGGGTGTTTGGGAGGGAGTCTGGAGTGAAAAGTTCAGGAAAGGTTTTAAGTTGTTTTGTAATGGTGTGGTGTGGTGTGTGAGAGATAGCTTTAATAGAATGCTGCGCTGATGCAACCGCGGGGGCGACAGGAGTGAAGAGTTGTTATGTAAGGGTGTGTTTATGTGTTGTGGTGGTACCTTGAGCAGCTCGAGGAGCGTGTGCGAGTGCGGCTGCAGCGCGGCGCCGGCGCGGTTCGGCAGCGCCTCGAGGGCGCGTAAAACGCCAGCCAGTTGAGAGCCCACGTCCGCCTCCAGGGACACCTGCTCAAACCGAGCTCCATTAGTGTTGCACTACACCACATAATGCTGTCTGAAACTGCGCGAGTTAATAAAGAAAATAAACTAAATTTTCAAGAATAACAAAAAATCCGTTTCGGCTAAACTAGACTTTCCCGAACCTCCGACGTAACGAATATAACTCGGTTCCAATCGATAGGGGCGGGTTTTTCGTCGCGGACCCCTGTCAAACATCGGTTTGTTAGATAGGTGAGTGTACAGACCAGGTCGTCCATCTGTGCGGTGAGGTGGTGCAGCTTCCAGCCCTCGGCGGTGCCGAGCACGTGGCGCTGGTCGGCGATGGAGCGCAGGTCGCGGGCGCGGGGCTCGCGGCGGCGCACGTCGGACGGCCGCGCGAAGTGGAGCGCGGTGGCGCGCCAGCCGCAAACGTAACTGGAGCTCAGGAGGGGCCCTGCGGGACATTACAACTATTCGTAGTATCGCTTACGGCAAGCAAGATACCCGGGGGCCTGCGAGACATTACGACTGTTCTTAGTAACCCTTTCGGCATGTAAGATACCCGGGGGTCAGCGAGACATTACGACTGTTCTTCGTAACTCTTTCGGCAAGCAAGATACTCGGGGGCCTGCGAGACATTACGGCTGTTCTTATCAAAGAGAGCCAGCGCTTCACGATATTGTAGTCATTCGTCCGATCACAACACACAATAGCGCGCATGTCGCCCGAGTTTCATGAAACATTGAAGCAATGTATGCAGCGCATTCCCTTGCAGTGTAAACCCGTCTTAAGTGCAGAATTTAATAGCGTGCGTTTGAACTGAATAAATGATGAACTCATCATCATCCTAGCTTTATCCCAGTACAGTTGCATCCGGAAGGATGTCCGGGGTCCGCTACTTAATCCCAAGATTTGGCATAGGCACTTCTTTTTACGGAAGCGACTGCCATCTGACCATCCAACTCAATAGGAGACTAGACCTTATTGAGATTAGGCTTGTCTGCCTGGAGTCCTCTAACTTGGTTTAAATACAAATATATTATGAACCAATACAAGTTGATACCCATGTCTACTAACTTATGTATAAGTTATTAACTGTTATGTTACTAACATAAAATATGGGTCGATGAAGACCTGAAATAAAAGTTTTCATTTCATGTCAATAAAATTGCTGCATGTTAAGATGTAAATAACTGAATACTTACGCTTGGGAGGTGGATTCACAGCGACCGGGGGTGGTGTGGTGGTGTCATCGGCGGGGAACTCGCATTGCCTCACGTCATTGCTTAACCTGCAATAAATGTTACGGTACTTATATCTCACGAACGCGGGTTAGCCATGGTTCTGTGTTGAGCTATACAACATGCACATTGTGTATGTGTGCGTCAGCGTACGAGCTATGAGTTCACGTTGTCTATGTGTTCGTATGTGTCACTACTACAACTAATAGCTAACCAGCGCTCGTGAGATAAAAGTACTTTACTGAGTTAACTTGATTATTTGACCATAAATGTTGCTGCAGTGCATTTTATTACAGGGGCAGAGCATCAGCGAAAGGATATAGAAGAATTTTCAAATATATAACATTGATGTCTAATTTTCGTCTGAAATAGTGTAGAAAGCTAGGTAGGGGTTCGTGTTGGACGCACCGAACTGACAGCAACATTATCGGCGGAGGCCGGCATTAAATTGCTACAACATATCTGACCAAAGTTGATAATTCAGATCATGTAAAGCACCCTAGCGGGAAACCTTCTGATTGTACAGTATTTTAGTCTCACGAACGCAGGTGAGCCATGGTTGCGTGTTGCAATATACATGCACATTGTCTATGTGTGCGTCAGCGTAGGAGCTATGAGTTCACATTGTGGGTTCGTATGTGTTACAAATACAACTATGGCTAACCCGCGTTCGTGAGATAAAAGTACTGTATGACAGTTACTGGCTCGGTATCTGCGGCGGGAGAGGAGCTGGCAGACATGGTGGTAGAGCCTCCAGACCGCCTGTTTCGTGGGTGATCTGCGATACGTTTCGGAAAACTTGTGTAGTACTCACATCTGCTTGCGAGGTTTCTTCCTCGGGGAGAGATCAGGGTGTGGCTCTGGCTCGGTGTCTGGGGCGGGAGAGGAACTGGCGGACATGGTGGTGGAGCCTCCAGACCCTGAACCTGCGGGCACGTCCTCCCAGCCTGTTCGACCGTACATTGCCGCCTGTTTCGTGGGTGATCTGCGATGCATTTTTATAGGTTGACAAAATGGGAAGGCAGTAAATACTCTTTGAGCTAAGTTTTAATACACTACCAGAAACGCTTTAATAGGATATATCTCGAAATGAAATATGAGTAGAAATGTATAGTTAAGTTAGCACTAAGAAGTATCTAATAATGTATATTTGAGATTGTTTGAGTGGACCGATGTGTGATTATTTTACACGTTAGAGATAGTCAAAGTCCATTCCTTAAAATATCGGCAAGCACAAAGGATATCAACCATATCGTAATACTAAATATAGGGAGCGAATTACAGTGGCAGTTAAACTTGTACGGATTTAGCCGCTGTTACATTGTAATTACCGTAAATTTTTTTAGTAGTAAAAAAAGATATTATAGTCACTACTGCGGAAAGACAAATTGCAAAAAGATACAGCCCCAAAATTACCTAAGTATTATTTCTACTCATATTACAAAATGTGAAAGTGTGTCACGTTACTAACTCATTCACGTAAAAAGGACAAAATGTATTTAAAATTTGTTTAAACATAGTTTATGTCTACTTTTTTCCCGGGAATCAATTTAGGAGTGTATGTTGGTACGGAACTAAAGAGTTATTACAAGACCGGGATTATACGTACCTTACACTCGGAATAGCTGTCATTTCATATATACTTTGACGTAAGTATATGAAAAAACAAACAAACAACCTCTCACCTTAAACGCATATACCTTCTCCGTTCCGTCGTGGGTAAAAACTGTCACCTCTAATATTCTAATGGCGGCTAGGTAATAATGGTAAAAATGAGTAAAAGCGAGTAAGTAAAAAACCCTGAAGTGAGTCCAACTCCATCTGCTTAGCAGTTAACATACCCTTCGGAATCTCGTTTCCTGAGTATGGAGGGGCGCGCGGGCGCGGGCGCGGGCGCGGCGCCGCGGATCTCCGTCAGCGCCTGCACCGCGCTCGCCACGCTCACTGTGCTCACTGTAACACAATTCTAAGTTTCAAAAGTTTTTTCAAGCACATTACACAGTACAACAATTAAACGTTTCAAAACTTTTTCAAGCGTTCTACACAGTTATCCAACCACCATGAAAGTAACTGAATTTAATGTTTGCAGCCTCTTTCCATATTATAGCTGCGTTGATAGATCTAGATTGTGTTGTGAGTGGCAAATTGATAGATAGATCACGTTATTACGGTTGAATATAGTTTGGCTTGCTCTACCGAAGCGACTATTCCTGTGTGACTAGTTGACTACTCCCTGCGTAAGATAATGGTTCGCATGAAGGTAGAATTAAAGACAATTCCTGTTTGGAAAAAAAAATCGTATGCATCCAATACGAGTAGAATTGCGTTTCGTACCCGGTCGATGAGAATCGTACTCTACCTGAACTAAAGCAAGATACTCACCTAGCGGCTGTGGTTGCGGCTGCGGTTGCAGCTGCGGCTGCGGTTGCGACTGCGCAAGCGTCAGCGACTGCGGTTGCACGAGCGACTGTGCTTGCGACAACGACTGCGGCTGCGCAAGCGTCAGCGACTGCGGCTGCGACTGCGCCTGCAGCGGCGGCAGGCGCGGCGGCGGCGCGCGCGGCACCTCGTAGTAAAGCTGCGGCGGCGCGCTGTTGCCCACGCCCACGCCCACCACCTGTCATACTATAACTTCTAAAGGCCCGGTAACTTCTAAAGACGATAGGTTACAATCGCTACTTGACTATTTTTTTGAGCGCGTGAACCTTCAGTTTCGACAAAAATGGTTTCGTATGTACCGATTTCCGTTTGTTCTCCTCTACAGGTCGCATTTCTCAACAGATTATCGTGAAATTTTGTGAGCGGGTTCGACAATTTTAAAGATTTTTTTTGTCGAGTCATTTTTAAAAATTTTCAAAAAAAAATCTTACAAAATTAAAAAATCTACTCTCGCGAGGTCTACCTACAACTTACAGAGCCACTAGTTCAAAGCGATCAAATGTTTGTATGGGACCAACTACAATGGGGGCTATCGCGTATGAATTCGCCGCTAGAGGCGCTAGTGTAGCGTGGGGTCCTCCGAAACGTCAAATGTCACTCTTTTTGGTTGCGCTACGCGGGTTAATATCTAATTGGAACAATATGGTCACTATTTTGCAATACCTGAGCTTGATTATGGCAAATATGAATTAAGGGTCAACGACTGTCAGGGCTTTGAGACAGATTTGTCTTTCGGAAAATTATTTCCTCTTTTTTTCCGAACAAAACGGGACCACGCTACAATGCGGTATATTCGATATTTTTACGGTACGGTTTTAAGGTATTGAATATGATTTAAATGTAAACTTCATTCTCATGTCCATAATAACCAATAACAATTTTTGACAGCTGGACCTTAGTCGACAGTGGCGCCAACTGGTGAGCACAAAAACGATAGCCCCCATTAGAGCAACACAAAAGACGAAGTCGAGGGGCAAAGTGTAGCATAGCTGACGAGCACTGAGACCGAAAACGCTCCATACTGATTGAGAGCGAAATGTGCCGTCAGTTTTATAGCCTCGTACTTACCTTTGTACGGAAAAACGAGTAATTTTCCGTGTTGGTCGTGAAATATTGCGTTTATGGACATAGTTGCAATACAATTTCTTTTTTACTGAAACATGAGAATTCTATCGGCATCTTTCAATTTACATTTGGGCTATAAAAAGTAAACATGGGTGCGATTTTTTATAATGCCCCATTTTTTTGTGATTTCTATTGATTTGTCTATCCATATAACCACACTATGTTATAAATTTAAACATGTGTCAAATACGCAGTAATCAATGTGTCTAATGAGTCAAGGTTCATGCAGCTTCTCTCGGCACGTAAATGTTAACGCGTCGTTTAACTGCACCTTTACATCGAGAGAGAGATATTGCCTGCCTCCCATGTCCGTAACTTTCAATGATCTAAATCTCAAAACAATTGTCGATTATTGGACGAGACGATCACACGGTACGTAAATCAAAAACGTCAATGAATGAAAATTCAATGTCCTTCAATCACGTAAATGCATTTATAATATGTAGAGCAATTAGTGTACAGCAGCAGATGATGAAAATTTTGGACGTTACGCCTCCGGAAATCGCAGCACAAAGAAAGTTGGTGATGGCTAACTTTTACCTCCGAATTTGAAAGTATATATTTTGTTGCGAGTAAATATACTCGCATTGTTGGAGAAAAGCACTATATATGCCTCGGCGGGAATGGCAAATCCGTAGATTCGTTTCGTCCGACAAAATCTACTTATCCACGAATTGC
Organism: Epiblema foenella; assembly: GCA_963556455.1. Classification (NCBI taxonomy): domain Eukaryota; kingdom Metazoa; phylum Arthropoda; class Insecta; order Lepidoptera; family Tortricidae; genus Epiblema; species Epiblema foenella. The sequence goes on from OY747106.1 coordinate 14,312,021, forward strand.
TATAATAACTACGGGAGGTACCTTACCTTGGCGGGCTGGTAGTTCCTCTGCAACAGAGGAAGAGGGCGCGCCGCTGCCGCTGGAGCGCGCACCGCCCCTGTGATTACGCCGCTTGAGAGGCTCGCTACAGGACAATAAACCGAGTGAGATTTCAAACTCACGTGGCCATTACATTATTTACATTAGAATTGCGATTGACAACGGATATTTACCATGGATATTTGTATACAAAATATACATGGTAAATATTCCGTTTCCCATCGTAATTCTAACAGCGAGTGTTAACAAGAATATTAATTTAAAAAAAATGCAAAGCTAACTGCACTGCAATTTGGAGAAGCACGAGTAATGGAAGAAGAAGTGCAAGCCGGACTCGCACATACAGACTTCCCTCATCGATTAGTTATAATATATTCATCAGCATCAGTTGCACGGGTAAGGTGACGAATGTAGAGGTGGTTCGACGAGTGGGAAAGAACCTGAAACTTATCTGTATCTTCAAACAGAGAAACGTCGGCTATTTTAGACATGGTAATTGTATCCTACAGCAGTGTTGGGCAAAAAGTAATTGCATTACGAATTATGAATTGCAATTACAAAATGTAATTTGAATTATGAATTGAAATTACGGAAATGTAATTTCTAATTGTTTTAACCTCCTGAATCCCCCGGTCCTCACTTGAGGACATAAGATTTTAAAAAATCTCCTATCAAATGTCAAAGCACCTTAACAAGTTTGCACGCATAGAAAGTTTCCGAACGGAACTGTCAACCTAATAAAATAAACACAGAGTCATAGATGGCCAATCAGCGATCAGTGCGGCTTTGACACCTGAGACTACCGGCCACACCATGCCCCGCGGTAAGTAAATCCAAATTAATCTTACTGAAAGTCTAATTATATATTTTTGATTGGTTTTGATTAGTAAAAATATGATGTATTTCATATGTTAGTAAGTAGATTTTCTCCGTAAAATTAAAAAACTTTAACTTTATACACCTTAGAAGTTTATGTACTCATGCGAGTACAAGAGGACAAGCAAGTAATTTTATGTTCTCGTACGAGTACAACCGGTCTCAATGCTATAAGTTTTTTTGATTTCACATGAAAGGTAACTATGTTTTATTTCCGATTTTCAGGCTTAAAGGACTGTGAAATAGAGAAATACCTTAACTTCGACGAATCCGACGGTCTTTCCGAAGGCGAAAATGTTTATGTCGGAAGTAATCTTGAACTTAATGGTTCCGGTTCATCTCAATCCGAAAGTGACGACGAAGATAGCGATAATTTTGAAAATATTCAAAGATTTTCTGAAGATATAACCTCGGCAGTTCCTAGTCCAGCTATGAAAATAGAAATAGAGGGGGGGGGGGGGGTCAAGATATTCTATTTACGGAGTGAAATAAATGCATCAGCAGCTCTTAGTCCAAGTTTGTCATGCGATTTTCAAAACGAAGATATTCCCAGTCCATCTTTTCCACCACCAGATGTATGTTCTTCGACAGGCAGAAGGTCAAGAGGTCAGATAAAAATGTCATAAGAAATGTAAGACTGAAGATTTAAGTTACTGAATTAAAAACTAACTATATGCTAAGATAAAAAATGTCCTAAGAATTGTAACAGAAAATTGTAACTGTGTTAGGAAAATGTTAGTTCTAAGTAGTTGATTACAGTAATATTATTTACTTAATATGCAACTTACGGTACCATTGTTACATTTGTACTCGTACATAGTTTATTTCAGAAGAGTTTATTTTGTTACTAACTTTAATTTGTTAGCCTGTGCTGTTAAGTAGGCACAAATAAGTATTTTTTGTAAGTTTATGTGCAAGTAAAGTTGATTATTGTAGTATTTTGTTTTATTTGATACTGGTACAGTCAAGGGCATAAATATGTACACTTTTTGGACTTTATTCGAATGGAATAACATGAAAAAATGTATACATTTTGGTGCCCTTGACTGTGCCTCAAGTGAGGACAAAGTCCCCATGTACTCGCCTGAGAACATAAGGAAAAATGGGGTGGAAAACGCCACGAATTTTTTCACAATTTTTCCAACATTTTGGGTTACTTACTCAATCGATTTATTGAAAAAAAAATCAGTTTTGCCAGAATCGATACCTCCAGGATCCAGGAGGTTAAATTTTCACTGCATTATAAAATGTAATTAGCAATGCAATTAATGAAATGAAATGAAAATGAAAATAATTTATTCGTGACATAGAACCAGACAAGATAATACATATTTAACTATTAACTAATAAAATTGCCACGAAATGGTCCCGCCTCAGCATAATGCTGACTCACAATTAGAAATTACATTTTGTAATTTTAATTCGTAATGCATTACAAATTACACTCACTTAGTAATTCTCAATCATTTTCATTGTTTTTATATAGCATGCTATACTTGTTTGTGGGTTTGTGTTTTAATTTAATATGTTAAGGTCAAATTTTACAACTCAATTTTAAGGAACTTATTCTCAAAATTATCAATTATTATTTATTACACACACAAGTATTGTGTAAGTTTTTTAGTACGTGTTTTAGTTTCTTACATTCAACTTTGGACGCTATTTATATGTACACTTTTGCAGTTGACTGTACCTCCCGGATATGATTATATTACCATTCGAAGATTTACACTTAAACTTGTTAAAATCATATTACTAAGAAAATATAAGACTAAAAAAATACTTATACCTAAGTACTTCCTTTAAATGATTATTAGTAATTTAATTTGTATTTTGGTAAATGTTTATCCAATAAATGTTTTAAACTAGACTGAATATTTTCTTTAACCATTCCACGTGGGTAAATTTGATCCTGTTTGTGTAAGTAATAAATAGTTTACACACGTATTTTTCAATTAAAAATTACCAGGTAATTCCAATTAAATTTAATTCAATTACGAGCGTAATGCATTAAAAGTAATTGCATTAAATGTAATTTAATGCGTAATGCAATTACAAATTAATTGCATTATGCCCAACACTGTCCTACAGATCATCGTGATGGGAAGAGAATCCGGAAAACGTACATCTGGTGCACGCAGGATGTTTCGGCTCCGTAATATCAGGGAGTGGACAGGGATTAAGACCGTTTTAAGCCGTGGGCTCCCGGCGAAAAAAATAAACAATAGAATTCTTTTTTAATGAGCCCGAGGATCCCCGGGACCGGTAGTCGACGGGTTAACCGCGCGCGACTACATATTCAGATTGGCACGGGACCTGGAGAATTTTATCCCTTATATTAATAAAATATAAAATGTGCATTGGTTGTGCTACTATGACTAAAAACGTGTGCGTTATTAGACACGCTGCCAATTTAACGGTTAAAAAGCTGACTGGCAACCTTCTGGAATGGAGTGGGACACGAAGAGGATAAGATAGTGGACAGACTTACAGGCGAGCACGGTAGTGTTGGGCAGCGGCGTGGCGTGTGGCGACGTGACGGGCGCCGGCGGCCGCGGGGCGCGCGCGTTGTACACCAGCGCGCCCGCGCCGCGCGCTCGCGTACCCGCCCAGCCTGGGAACGAGGAAAGACTATTGAAAAACCAAAAGCCCGTTCTGTACTTCTAGTATAATTTTTTTTAAGCAAAATAAACGAACGCGTTTGTGTTTAGTCTCAATTTGTATGGCAACGTGAGCAGCGCCTCTGGTGGCCTTAGGTGGTAACTGTTTATTGCCATGGGGGAATCGCGCTTATCACGCGTGGTTGAAAATGCAAAAAATTGTGCTATTCAGACACCGGCGGTAGGTTAGCGATAGGCGTAGCGTGCGGGCTAGTCTCAAGATGGACGTCGAAAAGAAAATAATGTGTCTGTGCTAGCTTAAAATAAAGAAAAGAAAAAAGGTGATATTGGGTGCATCCATTATTAAACGATCGATTCACACGGGCAATGCAATACGTTACATCCCAAATTAAGGACGTTTGAGGATTTTTTTAAACTATTTAAGAATGTCAGTAAAATTACTTGAAATGATCAGATTAATAAAAAAACTACGCACACTTGCAAAATTCGACCTTACTAGCGTTTAGACTGGGTCAATTATCGCATGGCTAACTTTACGAATTTCACTCGGAATATAAATTCTATCTTATCTTAGTCCTTACGGTCGGAAATACGTTGTCGTGAAATGTCAAAATAGCGGCCAAGCATGAAGCGTCGGGTACGAATGTTTTTAAATCGACTTTGTAATCAATGCTCGATTTACGATTTTAATTAACCATTTGACTGTACAGAAAATTATAATTAAAGCCAAAAAATTCGTGCAAGTGAAATGAAATTCATCTTTTCGTAAATTTGTAAAATTAATTCTTTTCTGTACCCGATAACAGCATGGAGCTCGGAATCGATTAATGAAGTTGTTTTTAGCAGAGGGGTAAATATATCAATGGCGTCTCCAGTCTCAAATGCTCTAAGACAACTCCCTGTTTCATTAAGTAGAGGCTTTAAAAATATTAATATTTTTAAAGACTCTACTTAATGAAACAGGGAGTTGTCTTAATTGAATTGTGTATTCTGCCCCTCTTAACTTACGGTGCTCAAACCTGGTCATTGACTGAGATCCAGAAGTCCAAACTTAAGGTTTGCCAGCGGGCGATGGAGCGCAGTATACTAGGTGTTCGCAGAACTGATCGCATCAGAAACACGGAACTGCGCTCCAAAACACGAGTTGTAGATGTAGGTGTCAAGACCGCCAAACTGAAGTGGGACTGGGCCGGACATGTCTGCCGTATGCATCCGGAAAGATGGGCGAAAATAAGCACGCAGTGGACCCCACAAGATGGCTACCGGAACAGAGGCAGACCAAAAAGGAGATGGCGGGACGACCTGGATGCGTTTTCCTTAACTTGGCGGGAACAAGCTAACAATAGTGCCGAATGGAGGAAAAGAGGGGAGGCCTTTGCCCAGCAGTGGGACACTCAAATAGGCTAGTTAAAAAAAAATTGAATTGAATAGACATCTTCCTTCAGGTGGTCGCAAACTGACGTTGGTTGCGTAACCGGCCTAGCGACCCTATAAGCTCACAATAACGCAATGTCACGTCACGTCATGTAAGTTGTTACCTTGTAAAGATCGAAAGAAAGAAAAAAACACATATTATGACACTAATGTGAATCTGTAACAATCATGCTCAATCTATTTTCTTTATTTAAGCTCATTTAAGTGAACTGTTCTTTTGAGTAATAAAGTATTTATTTATTTATTTACTTATTTACACATTTATAAAATTAGTTAGTATCTCTAAACTGAAACTGAATTAAGTTAGATCAGAGCGGGGTCCATCTAGTGCACTTTCAACTGTGATAATATTATACCTATAATATCTTCACGCATAAAAAATAATCATAAAAACACAACGATTTAAGAGGTTTTTTATCAGGCCCGTTCTGCGGTTAAAGTGTCAAATAAATCTCAATAGATATTAAAATCGTTATTTCATGCTTACTTTGTATATTGTTATTCAAAAATAAGAAAATGTCTTAATTAATATTTACTTATATAGATTTATAAATGACAAGGCATCTATCAGGGTGACCACTATTTACTACAACCAAAATTCCCTGACTTTTCCCGGTTTTCCAGGCGTTTTTTCAAGTTTTTCCCTGACCATAATCTTAAATGTAATAAATAAAAAATATGTAATATGAACACGTTTTTTCAGAATTATCTGCTAGCAAATTACAATTTATAAATACAATGAAATTAATACATAAACGGAAATAATAAGAAGTAGTATCTGAATAGCTCAGTTGGTAAGAGCGAAAGCATTGTTAGACGGAAGTCGTGGGTTCACATCCTACCTCAGGTGACGTTTTTGTACTGTTTTCTTGTATTTATGTATTTTAATTTGCTATCAGACAGTTCTACAATTTCAATTACCCAATAATTCATTTCATTTTTGACCATTTTTGTTAAAAGCTGTACAGGAAAAACCAATTGAAACAGTACATCTGACTACTGAATTTATTGGATATATTAAATGTATCATATAATATAATCCAGCGTGAAATACTAAAGAGAACACTTTATACGGGCCTTAATCGTATTAGTAAGTACTAGACTTTAACATTTTGCGTATTATGGCACAAATTAAAGTGAAGAATTGAGAAACCTCATTTTTTGAATTCTGTTAAAAATCTTGGGTAAACAAAACTACCTAGTCATCAGTTATCATGTTAATTATAATTTGAAATAATAATAACAAAAACCGACTTGTAGATACTTCTACATTGTGCAATAAGAAGCGTAAAGTCCCGTATTGGAAGTAAGGCAATTATTTTTTTAATTTTTGGTGTCGGATTTATTTTTTTATTAAATTTTTTTAATTATTTCACGTTTTTAGTGAATCATTACCAGAGTGCATCTCATAGCGATTCCAATAAGCTCAAACACTGCTAAGCTACACTGTTTTATTACGGAGTTCCGTTGCCTACCTTCCGGCTTCGATTACCAGATGAGGTTGATGGTGACATTACATCAGAACCATTTAAATTGACTTCGTCATAGTCGCTTCAGGATCTTGGTCGAAATATCTTAATGCCACCCATGAAACAATAGGAGTTTTGGATGACCATCCGTGGTCTTTTTCATCAGTTCCCGTATACCAAATGCTACTTTCTGAATCCAAATGCTCGATTTATTACCGAAAATACTGAAATCGCTATATGCTTCGCATGAATTTTCGAGGAGTTCTCTCAATTCCTCATGGATCTCATCATCAAAACTAGATTCTGGATAACAGGAGCATATGCTTTCAAACAAAGAAAAAACTCCAAATCGGTTCATAAATAACGGAGATCTGAGGTAACACACGTTAAAAAAAAAGAACATACAACCGAATTGAGAACCTCCTCCTTTTTTTGAAGTCGGTTAAAAATATATCGCAACTTGGTAATCTGTTTTTCCAATAACGCAGTTTCTTTGGCAGCTCCTTCGAGAAATTTTGTCTTATTGCTTCTAGTTCTTTAACCATTTCCGCAGTTTTTCTTTTTGTTGTGTAGATCCTCCGTGTACAAGGAGTGGGCATTACGAACCGCGTGGATATATATATTTTTTTCAATATTTATGTTGTCTAAACCGCCGTGGTAAGAGATATAGCGTCATAAACGCGTCTTTGCGCAATTATAGACTTGCGAAAGATTTTCCACTAATATCTCCTTATTGACGGAAAAGCCTCGCTCACTATATGTGTTTCCGTGGGATAACACCATGACCATTTTTATTAAAGATTGCAAGATTGATGACCATTTTTATATCAAACCGAGCCAAAGATCATCCAGTCGGTGACTATCCTTATGGAAAATTGTTTCATTGATTTTTTAAATTCAGGTGATTTACAAATATCATTGAAGGCACTTATGGCGTTATCTGCGTCATATCCTGAAAGCCGGTTATTTTGAACAAATATGTCCAACACTTTATCGAGCCTCTCTCGTCGTCGGAATTCTGCATTGACTGTGATTGCGGAGTCGAAACAAGATATTCCCTTAGTCAAAGCATACGAAAGTGGAAATCTCTGTTCTCTCAGAGATCTCTTTAAAGAAATTAACATTTTAACTGTAGCGTCCCAATACATATATGAGAATATTGTTTATGTCATAAAGAACCGAGACGCATTCTGTAAAAATTCTGATATCCATAATTTTAATACCAGGAATAAAAACGTAAAATATACAAGTAGGTCAATGTGTCCGTTTTATAATAAGTTACAAGATGCAATTTTGAATTTACCCTTTCCAGCTCTTAAAAATTACTTTAAAACAACATTGATGTCAAAGGCTTATTATAGGGTTGAGGACTGTTTAACAGACAGAAATGCATGGCCCAAATCAAATACCTAAATAGCGTAAAGACTCATGTATAATATTTTCATTGTATCTAGTTGACACAGTTATTGCAGGAAAGCATATCAAACGATTTAATTTAATGTCTAGGAGAAGTATTTTCAATTATTATTCAAAATCAAAACATTTATTTTGCAAATATTGAGACCTATTTGCAAAATAAATGTTATGCACTTTTAGAATTATTATCTTTATCTCGTATTTGGTAATACCATGTAATACGTATGCAGTTTCGACATGTTTTCTTGTGGAACTACGCATTGTAAATACCTATTGTTCTTTTTTCTTCATTTTTTTTAATTCTCTTTCGTTGTTTACCACTCGGATTTACTTAAGTAGGTTAAGTAGTATCATTATAATTAAATATATTTTTGGAGAAAATGACAGACTGTAGAGTTTTTTCCGGCATTTCTTCTCAGCAGTGGTTTCATGAGAAACGCTAGTAATTTTTGATTTGCAAAAGTGCCATTGGGACCTACTTGCAGAATAAAGTTCATTTATTTCATTTACATAGAGAGACAATTTTTTTCCCTGACCTCCATTAAATTTCCCTGACAATTCCCTGACTTTTCCATGACTAGCGAAATTCCCTGACTTTTCCCGGTTTTCCCGGTTTTCCAGAAAGTGGCCACCCTGTCTATACATTTTCTAATTAGTTTCGTTTCGGTAGATTCATCTAAAAGTTGTACAATAAAAACCCAAGGAAGTAGAGATTGTAAGAAGTCGGTTCGGGGTTTAAAGGAGTAATTTGTCAGTCACTAACTGTCACCTATTCTGATCTTCCGTACGAATATTGCGAATTTAAGGTCTGTGTGTTTATTTGTTTACCTAATTTCTAATCTTAAGAGCGCTTTTCTAAACTGTAACATTTCCCCTAGCGCGACTCGTAAATAATTGTGATTATTTAAGTTTAACGTGTGGTATATGAATTTAAAGTGGATCTGTCTTAACAGAAACAATGTGTAAATTGCCTGGTTGGTGGTCTGGTGGTTGGTTGGTAAGGGGGGGGGGGGGGGTAGTTACCTGGTTGGTGCGCGGCGGGCTGCGCGACGCGCAGCGCGAGCGAGGCGCCGGCGGCGAGCCCGCGCGGCACGTGGCTGCCCGGTTTGTTGACCGGCGTGTGCGCCGTCTTGCTCACCAGCACGCTGCCGTGCCCAGTGCTCGTTAACACTGCTGAATAAAAACTTTTATTTTTATTTTTGCAGCATGTATTACGTTAATATGGCAACACTCACTGGCCAGTTTATTTTAGTCTTTAAGCCCGTGCCAAACGGTCGAAAATAAGCCTCAAAACCGGACCGTGTAGACAGTTGTTTCTAGCAAGATTTCCTTTGAAAACTGATCTTTGCGACCAAGGCGCTCCGCTCCGTCCTAGGACTTGTCCGCGTATCGAGCTTTATTATTATTATTATTTTTCACTTTATTTTGGCACAAACGGTCAATACAAACATTTACATTTTGTGAATAACATTACATAGTATGTAGAGAAAACAGTGCCAAATAATTTAATAAATTATATTACTTTTCATTGTTGGAACGGACCCGAGGTATATAGAATAAATAAAAAATAAAAGAAAACACATTTCGGTGGAACTGTAGACCGGACGTGATATCTAGCATATATGATGGCATATACATACATATCACTGTAGATGTACAGCAGGGTTGCAACAGATGTGGTTTTTACGGAACCGGAAGCGGAACCAGATGTTTTAAATTTCGGCATGTCGGAACCACTGGATAGAACTGAAAACGGATGCGGAACCCGATGCGGAGCCCGAGTGATAGATGGATAAGATGTTAAGGGCAGGGCAGGTCTAAGTTAATCTATTCTAAATAAAAATTATAAACCTGTTTGTTTTAGATGTACGCTACTCATTTCCCCCCGCTACGCTGCTTTGACATCCATCTGTTTTAAAAATAACAGAACCGGAACCGAAGCAGATGTTTAAAATCAATCGGAAGTTCCGACTTAACGGAACCGGAACCGGAGGTCTGTTACATCCCTGATGTACAGTTCCCTCCCATCTTAGATTAGTTTAAATTAAGTTTACTTAAAACTACCTAACTTGTACAGAAAGTGATGAGGTTAGCAAGTTATAAAATATCATTGCTTTTGAGCGATCATACATCTATCTATAATTCACACTGTTCCCGGAAGCTTACTACAAACAAAAAAAAGAAGCATTATTATGATTTATTAATCAGGCAGGCAGTTGAAACAACTGACGAAGCCTGTATACAGTTATCTTTAAAACTCTAAAACTGTAAATTTAAATCGTAATATTACTTGACACAATTTATTGGTCCTACTTGGACAAATTATTAATAATTTTACTTTTTAAACCCCTGAGAGTTGTGTTAAACATATCTAGGTCATTAAATTCTTAATTGTAAAGAGTCATCGTGCGGGGAATGGAACTGTTTCTGGTATCGTTTTTTCGGAGGATGGGTGGCACGAACATTTAATGATCACGATTGGGGCAAGCTGGAAGTCTAGCTTTAGCTCATTATTGACAATTTTGTAAATTAAAGAATATCAAATTGCTTGCGACGGTTAACCAGACTCGTAAGTTTATAGTGTGTCAGAGATTGGTTGTATTGTTCACTATGGTGATTAGATCGAAAGTTTAATATGTTTACAAACTTTCTTTTCACTTTTTTGACACAATTGATATGATGTTTATAAAAAGGACTCCAAATTACACATCCAAAGTCGAGAATAGATTGAACAAATGCAAAATAAAGGATTTTAAGAATAGTAATTTCCCTGAATGGATGAGTCATTCTATTTATAATTTATTGTTCTATCCTTGAGCCATAATCAGATAAGTTTTGGACAGTTTCTGAATACTTTTTTAGTTAACATCATGCATCAAGTAATATATAAAAGTTGCTGATTCAACAAAACCAGTCAATCGAAACTGTTCCAATTGTAATAAAATATTGTAACTGACCTGGTCTGGTGTTATGGTGAGGCAGGGGTGGTAGCACTCTCACACTCTGAGGCAGGGTGCGCACCGAGGAGCTCACCACCAGGTTGCCAGTCCCAGTGACCAGCTGTCCACCGAGTCCACCCACATTTAACACCTGTCCAAATTGAATATTAATAAATGTAAATTGACACATCCATTATTATTTGGTATATTTAATTTTGTTTAAAAGTCAGATGATGAAGCTGTCATCTCTCCAGGCTCATACCAAAACAATTAATTATTATTGTCTTTGTTTTTGTCGCCGGGAGGCAACAAGTGAATTAATACATTATGTATAGTCACATGTAAAGTAGTCAATCTATAAAGTATAAAAAATTGAAATAAATAAAATTACTGTGAATAAAAAAATAATTATACATGTAAATCAAAAACATAAATTACCTGTGTTCCACTGACTGGAGATGCCACACTGACTTGCACACTAGGGCTGGAACTAGAGACTTGCACAGACAGCTGTGTCCCCTGACTTATTATCTGTGTTGCTGGCTGCAATATCTGCCCACTCAGCAGCTGAGGAGTGATGATTTGAGAACTTTGACCCAACAGCTGAGAACCCTGGCTGACAATTGAGGTCCCTTGCAGAATTGGTGATCCACTGACAATCATCTGCTGCTAAGAGCATAAGAAAATATTTTATAAGTATGTACTTAAATTGTATAATTAACAGCAAGTGAGTTTACTACAATGAACTTAAGACTCTAATGGAAAAATACTCTTAAATTATATTTATAAGTAAACTAATGGGAAGCACAGTTGAGACATGTATTTTATTACTTATAAAGGTGAATAATATGAGCATACTTGCGATCCGACGCCTGGGGCAAGAATTTGAGTGGCTGGCCGAATCAGGCCCATTGACCCGGCGTGAGTGATTATTTGACCTGCACCTGTTGTCTTGGGCTGGCTAGTGATTAAATGAGTCATTTTAACTTCAGAGTTTGATACACTTTTCACTATAGTGATTTTCTGTGGTGCCAAATCAATTGGATACATTTTGCCAGCAGGGATTGTTCTTTCATTCTCTAAATTGTTACTCATGGTAGATCAGTTTCTTTGTTCTAATAATTTACCATGGTATTAACGAACGCTTTACAAAAGCAAATTTTCCAGAGTTATTTAATTCACAAATATTACAACTTTTACTCAAAAAACGTAAACGGAGACCAAAAGAACGCCAATATAAACGTCAAGTCAAACAAGTGACTTTTCTTTAGCATAGACAGTGTTTATGTGTTAAAAAGGGTTATTCACGATCAGTCTTTTACCGAAGATCGGACTACATGCATCCTGATACCCCGCTCCTTTTGGGCGCTACTGCGAACAGCAAACAAAGTTTTCCCTCTCTGTCGCACTTACGTCTGAACGTGCAAGGGCGACAGAGAGCAAAAACTTCGTTTGCTGTTCGCGGTAGCGCCTCTTGTTTTATTGCGAATAAAAACCGAATAATGACATCATTAGATTAAATATTACATAAAGGAGTAGATAATATATTTTACTCGGTGGTGGTCAGTGACGATATCATATCGTGTCGGACGATGCGAAACGCCTTTTATACGTATGGCAAGATTGTCATGTCAAGTTTATTCATAAAAATATCAAAATTCTGTCTATGGTATGTGGTACGCCATGGCGGACGAAGTTGGTGACGGTGATTTTTCTAAAGAAAGTAATAAAGAAAATATACAAAATTTTAGTAATGAAAGGCGGAGCAATAAGCAGTGGGTTAAACTGAATGTTGGAGGAACTTACTTTTTAACTACTAAAACGACTTTATCCCGGGATCCTAACTCATTTTTGTATCGATTAGTTCAAGAGGACAGTGACTTGATTTCAGACAGGGTATGTACTGTTTTAATGTTTCCATTTATTGCTTTTCTCATTCGGCTAAATTAAGTAAAAATTCGGTCTATTTCAGGACGCAACCGGCGCCTATCTGATAGACAGAGATCCGACGTATTTTTCTCCAGTATTGAATTATCTCCGACACGGTAAACTGGTTATCAACAATGACATTGCCGAGGAGGGAGTGCTCGAGGAAGCAGAGTTTTACAATATTACTGAGCTCATAAGATTAGTTAAAGAAAGAATATGTCTAAGAGAACGAAGACCACTGAAAGACTCTAAGAAGCATGTGTACAGGGTATTGCAGTTTCACGAAGAGGAGTTGACTCAGATGGTGTCGACAATGTCAGATGGGTGGAAGTTCGAACAGCTTATAAACATTGGTTCTCAGTACAATTACGGCAACGACGAGCACGCGGAGTTCCTGTGCGTGGTGAGTCGGGAGTGTGGCAGCTCCCTCAACAGTAACGATGTTGAGCCCACGGACCGCGCCAAGGTGCTCCAGCAAAAGGGGTCGCGGATGTGAGCTCTGCAACTTACAGACTGTTAGCTCTGTGTGTAATGTGTACATAAATATTTGTAGTGTGATGGTCAGTTATGTCCGACTTTATGATTTGTATTTCTAATCAGAATTAAATTTCAGTTTACGGAATGTTAATTGCATGAAAATGTCAATTAGATGGCAACTGAAAATTAGATGAATACTCAGTTTGATATGCAGCAAAAACCTGAAATTTAATTACTAATAATGTTATCGTGATTTTGTTTTAAAATCTTTTCAAATCTAGTTAATTGTAGTCATTTAAGAGTTGTGTGATGCAGAATACTGTTGTGGAAGACCACTTATAATTATACACTGGATGAGTGTAACTGCCGACATTCCATAAGCAGATTGAAAGGTGATTTACTTAATGCTTTTAAATTAGTTACCTAATTTTTGTTCTTCAGCTAAGTGAAGTGGTTATGGCACCTTTCTGAATTAAGAATGCTATGAAAATAACAGCAATATTTTCGAGTGAGATGCAGAATTCAGCTAGATGCAATAAGCCTTTAGGAAAATGTTTAAGGTATCCTAGATTCTGCTAGAGAGCACATGGTGTATAAAAATATAGGTATTGGTAATTAATACAAGTAAACAAGTACATGGATTTTGGTTGTCGGTAGTGTAATGAGTATTGTAGTTGATTTTTGTATTATACAAACTGTGTGAGGCCTTTATTGTTCATACAAGACATTTTGTAAATAAAACATTAACCAATATTCGGTAACCAGTTTTCCAAATATGCTCATTTGCAAAATATAAATTTTACGTTTCCATAACTGCTGTTTTATTTAATTTTTAAGACATTGGGTCCTTTAATTAAACCTTGTGATAAAAGGGGGTATACAATAGAATACAATACAAATACTCTTTATTGCACAACCTCTACAAAAAAATCAGTTCAGCACATAATTACAATGGGCAGAGACAAACAACAGGCGGTCTTATCGGCGTATCTACTTGTATTACTTACAAGTCAAGAGGATTTGTATTTTCAATCCCTTTTATTATTACAACTGGCGACCCGCCCCGGCTTCGCACGAGTGCAATGCTGATGCATGTATTATACATATAAACCTTCCCCTTGAGTCACTACTATGCGCCGCAACCATAACACCAGTCACTCTTGGCGTATTGGGGACATAACTCGCAAGTCTTCACGAGACCATGAGCGTCAGATTTTTTCATTGGTATAAAAAATATAAAACGGATACTTTATATACTACAACGGCGGTAAATAAGCCTACAGCCTGCCAGAATGCCGTTACCTATGGGTGCTTTCGTCCCGACAGCGTAGTTACAAACGGTTTGTCAACCCATTATTGAGTTGAGGATTCATTATCTCGACAGCCTGGGACAAATGCAAGACCACTCTATCTAAAAAAAGAAAATAGTCGTAATGACTCGCACCTCTCGCAATGATGCGCACCGACTATTTTAGGTATAGTCCAGTGCAGAAATGTGGGTGCATACAACTCATTTATCAGTATTAATTCGATACTAAGTAGGTACACTTAACTGTATGTACATCTACTTAGTATCTACTTGGGGATGGACTTAACTCCCACTATTAGGCTTCAGTAGTAGTAGTGTAGTCGAGTTCACTAATGTATGTACACTTTTGCACTCTATTCCTTTGTCAGTAGGGCCACAAATGCATATATATTAATGAACTTGACTGGTTGCTAGTTATAGGGTGGCATGATAGGTGATCAATATGCCAAATTTAATTAGCAGGTAATTATGTCGGTACTCGTAGTACCACGTCACCTGAGTATATTATAAGGTAATACTTTTTATGAAGAAAGGATTTTGACCAATGCTCTGGTGTCATGAATTTATATATTTTTATTTTTATCTAGAATTCATCGTATTTTTGTTATAATTTAGTCTCTAGTCATCATCATAGGCATTTTATTATTGCAGAGGATTGAAGCATTGCTGTGTGCACCGTTTTTGGCGATTGTATAGACCGATCGATCACGACCTTCCAGTCCTTCCACAAGTATTATTGATCTATTCAAAATACCTAATACATATTTTGCTAGTGTGCGATAACATGAGAATCGATATGACCTCAAATAACTGCATAATTAGAACCATTTTATGGATGTCAATCATAGAATTGTATTTGCATGTTGCGTTCATATAAGGACAACTTGACTGAACATACATACCAGCCTTACAAATGATTTAATGTTGTTAGTAATGTAATGTGTACAATAAAAGTTTGCCTCCTTATTGATGATGCCTTTATTTCACTGATGTAAGTAAACAAGTGACTGAGAACGTAATAATGATTTGACACGCCTTCCCTTACATTATTGTTAATGCTAAGTTATTCAAATTCATAACTACATTTTATATATAATAAATCTATTACACGATGTTTTAAAAAAATAATCATTATCGCATTTTTTAAACTTATCATATTAAATTACATATTTTATTATAAAATATTGCATTTTAACCGCACTAAATACAAGTTAACAAGACAATCTACACACTCAACTGTAGAGACAACAGAGTTATTATCAAAATACAGAAATGTTACACACTTTTGTAAGGCAATGGGGGTTTATTGTTTGTGGTTTGAAATTACATCTAATGTTATTTGTAGCTGTATGTAGGTCGGGCGCGCGTTAGCACCAGTCCGCCATGTAGGTGAAGTCGTGGAAGAGCTTGTGGTCGGTGGCGCTGAGTGCGCGCGGCTCCTTGGGCGGCGTCAGTACTGCCGCCTCCGACGTGAACTCGCTGTCAAAGTTGCTCACGTCCTCTAGATTATTAATAGTTGGCACAAATGGTGGCTTCACTTTACGAAGAAGTAGTTGTTCCCAGTTCACGTTTCGGAAGAAGGCCTGCCTCTTCACGTCCTCGGCGTCTCTCTCCGATGACCCCAAACGCCGTTCGGGGTTCTTCCTCAAGAGACGACGCATCAAAGCTATCGCTTCCAGCGATAAAGTCCTAGGGTACCGCACTTCGTCATTCACTATCGAGTCGAACACTTCGCCTTCATCCTCGCCTGGGAAGGGTGATTCTCCCACTAACATTTCAAATATCAAGACTCCGAGACCCCACCAGTCGACGGCCCGCGTGTAGGAAGTCTCGGTTAGCACTTCTGGTGCAAGAAATTCGGGAGTCCCGCAAAATGTGCCCGTGCGGTCACCCCACCCCATCCCCTCTTTACAGAGGCCGAAGTCGGCGATCTTCACGAAACCATCAGTATCCAGAAGAAGGTTATCTAACTTTAAATCTCTATAAATAATATTATTTTCATGTAAATACTGTAGGCCCAATACTACACAAGCTGCATAAAATACTGCCCTGGGTTCGGTGAACACATCTGCGTGAATGTGCATCATAAGGTCACCGCCCGCGGCATATTCCATCACGAAACACACGTGTTGGTCAGTCTGGAAACATGCAAACAGGTTCACCAAAAATGGATGCCTGATCGCATTAGCTACCTCGAAAATTCTTTTCTCAGACAACAGTGAATCCACTTCATCCCTTGCTATAATATCACCCTTCTTTAAAGCTTTTATCGCAAAATATTCCTTTGTGGGTCGATATTGAGCTAATATAACTTTTCCAAAGTGACCTCTTCCGAGAACACTCAAAAATCTGAAGCAGTCCATTGACATCTCTCCAGATGACTGTCGGGAGTCCTGCTCCTTTATAGAGTCTATAACTGATGAGGAGCGAGAGGATGATATCCTCATGTTACTTGTCACCTCCACAATCTGATCTTCATTGCTTGGGAACTCCAAAACCAGTTTTGGTGATGGCGAAGGTGGATATTCCACTAGTGGAGTGTCGCAGGAGGGTGTTTGCGGTTCCTTTGGAGCAAAATTATCCCGCGCGTAAGAATCTTCTAAAAATGCAAATGCTTCCTGGAGTTCCTTTTCCATTCGTAAGGTTGAGACGTGCGGAGGCGGGAATGATGGCTTGGGTGGAGGAGTTGATGGGGTTTGTGGGGCTGAAGTGGTAGTGGGCAGACCCAGAGGCCGGACGCCGGCCATTCCACCAAGAGTAGTGTTCGGGTTTTCCACATCTTTATTATCAGCTGATCCAAACTGAAAGTTGACCTGCTGTGGAGGGGTAATGTGAGCAGTTTGAATATTGTTTTGTATTGAGGGTGAGGATCTCTTCAAGAGCCTTCCGAGTACAACAGCGGGAATGTGCATATCTCCATATGAAGGTCGTGGGATTGTCTTGCCCTGTTGTTTAAATATTTTTCTTTGACGTTGTAGTTTTGGTTTTCTGGATATAATGGGGTTGAGGAACTTGATTTCTGCAAACAGCAGGCCCTGAGGTTCCAGCTCCAAGGCCATGCCATGCCGGATGTCATCAATAAATTCCTCTAATCTTAAGAATTTCACCGCACACAGCCCGCGCCAATCTTTCCAGTGAATGCCAATTTCAAGTTCTCTTGACTTATCTAACTTTATAGTAAATCTGTAAAAAACAAAGTATAAAATCATTGATCTCAATATAACATTTTCCATACTAAGCTGTGCTGAGCAAAATTAGTCACACTAACCTAAGCAATACATTATATGTACCTGATAAGATATGCATGACTAATATGAAAAGAATCATAAAGATAGTAATTCGAGGAAGTACAGGTACAAGCTCTAATGATGCTACGTTTTATATTGCAACCAGTGCAATAACTTTACTAAAAAAGTTTTTTTCAA
This sequence comes from Epiblema foenella, assembly GCA_963556455.1. Lineage (NCBI taxonomy): Eukaryota > Metazoa > Arthropoda > Insecta > Lepidoptera > Tortricidae > Epiblema > Epiblema foenella. Next base: position 14,329,955 of record OY747106.1, read on the forward strand.
ATAAGATAATATTATTTCATATACATACAAATTACTGTTCAGTTGTATAGGTTAATAATTAGTTGCATAATTTAATTTATGATATGACTACATTGCAAAGGGATTATAACTTATAATCATAATAATTAATAGTATGGTAAATACTAATGTGAAACAAAAATATAATCACCACAGTTTTCTTGTTAACAATGTGCCATTCTAATACTAGTCATAACATCTTTTATTAGAAAAATATATAAGCCAATTGAAGAATACCTTTGATCCCAGGCCTGCTGCGAGCATGGTCTCCAGCTTGTCTGTGCTACAGTGTGGTTGTCCAGCTTCATCACCGCCATTATCTCATTGCTTGTGTCTTCTTTAATGCTGTATGTGTATTTCATTGAGTTGCGTATTGTCACGCCTTTCACAAAAGACTTCAAGTCTGAAGGGCTTGCTAATGGGTCACGACGGCTGCGTCCCGGTACATCATCTAATAGGTCCTGGCAACCCATCAGCCGAACTTCCAGTGTACCAGTAACTTGAACACATGGGCTGATCATTGGTGCAGGGGACAGGAACGGAGCTCGTGAGCCACTGCCTGAGGACAAACTCACGTATCCCGGGCTGGATCCTGTACTGCGTAATTCATGACCTAATTCTATAAATGCAGCACTTTCAGATGGAAGCTCTTGCCGGCGCATGTCTAGAGACCTACGCAGCAGGTCCAGTTTTTGAGAAGATTCAAGTAGGCTTGTCTGTGCTTCGTGTAATGCTTTCTTGTCTGTCACTTTTTTGTCACTCTGTAAGAGTCTTATGGCATTCTTAGACCCCTCTACTACAGCTGCCTCAATTCGGAGTCTGTTCCTTAATTCTGCAATTCTTTCATCCAGTAGTTGGTCTACGCCACTCATATCTAGATTTCTTCCATCACCATTGGCACCAGGTTGGTCCCCTTTTTGTTGTTTGCTTAATTTAGAAATGCGTAATTTGAGGTACTCAATTTTATCCTTGGAGTCTGCAAGCATCTGATGAGCTTCAGCGAGGAGTTTCTTGTCGCGCGACTGGTTACTGCTGGTAATGCTCTGTATCATGTTCTCCGCGCCCTGTTTGACCTTAAGCTCAATGTTTAGCTGCTTTTCAAGCGAGGCGAGCTTACGGTCCGCGGTAGCCTCGCCGAGCTGTCGCTGCTGCTGCGCCGCCTCAGAAGCCAGAATGATCTCCTCATCGTACGATAGGTCCTGGGGCGACGTCGGCGTCGACTGTCCGCGCGACAGGAGGAGCTGCGATTCAAGCTCCTGCAGATCCGCCTTGAGCTCATGGAGCTTCAAATTCGCTTTCTTCACGATGTTTGCGACGTCAGAAAGCGATCTGCGGTCTGTGGCGACTTCACGTAGCTTCTCGGCGCCTTCCTTTATTTTGAGTTCTTTACGTATCTCTCTACGTATCACATCCTTGAGTTCTTCCAGTTTAGAGGGCAAAGCTATTTCTGGAATACATTCCGTCTTAATTCCATACTTGACGCCCAGTTCGTAGAGAACGGGGTGCCGAATATAATCACTGTTGTAATAACCTGGGTCTGCCATAATTGAGGATGCACAGACTAACGTCAGTTAACCATAATTATGTGGGAAAATATCACTACTATTGCTTGCAGATCACAAAGTGTTCGAGAACTTATTAAGTTTGCTTTTGTGGATGAAATAAGAAATCATTGTGTCAAAGCGTTAAATTAAACATAAATATTAGGTAAAAATGCAAAATCACAAAACGAAACACATCTACGACGAACTACGAAACGAAATCCTCTGATTGAATGAATGATAAATAAAGCATAGACAAGACTAGCGTGAATGATTGTGATTTGTATTTTACAGTGTTGCCAAGCTTACAAATTATACTTTGAATCCTTCGGAATCGATTATCAATCGAAAAACAATAATGTAAAAAAAAAAAACTATAATTTCCTAGGTTCATATTATTAAATTCGCGCTAAGTAATCAATTAAATAATATATGTTGAGTAGTAATACTATTTCCGTAAATCAGTGCATTATTTAAACGAAAATCTGTATCGTAAATTCGTGTCTCGTCATCACACCGCGCTGCGCGGCAGTGTGTACCAACTTTAACTTTCACTTCCTCCTTTCTTCTCAGCCCAGTAGTTTTTTTTAGCAGAGGAAAAAGCTGTTGTATTAAACGAACTCCTTTATTACAAAATTAAATAAGCGACGAAAGTAAAACGCGCCAAACTAATTTGAAGCAAAAAATTGTGTGTTGTTTCTGTAGAATCTACTGGAAAAACGAGCAAACTGTCAGGTGTCAGGTGCTGCACCTTGGATGCCTTCTGCTGCTGCGTAAAATGTACTTGGAGCTGTAACTTTGTGTCGCAAAGCTGGTTCTTCGGCTCCTGCCGTTAGTGACGTATTTGATGGAACGATAATGCCAGTGAAGGTTGACATTACACCACCACCGCCAGCCAACTCCAAACAGCCTGGCGTGACTAAGTCCTTGCTATACAATGGCTCAAAATTCCAAGGGCATCAGAAATCTAAGGGCAACTCGTATGAAGTCGAGGTGGTTTTGCAGGTAAGATATACATTTGTTGCCTAGAATTATCCAATTCTATCACATAACCTTAATAATGTTAGTCTATTGTATAGTTAGTTGTGCGTAAAGCTTGCGTATTTTGTATTATTTGTGAATTGTGTTCAGCATCGATTTGTAATACTTGTGTAATTTGTTTTGTTATTTCTAGCATGTTGATGAGGAGAATTCATACCTTTGTGGTTACTTAAAAATAAAAGGTTTAACAGAAGAATTTCCAACACTTACAACTTTTTTTGATGGTGAAATAATATCTGCAAAATATCCATTCCTGACGCGAAAATGGGATGCTGACGAGGATGTTGATAGGAAACATTGGGTGGGTATGAAATTAGGTCTCAGATAATTTCTCTTTTGTAATTATTCATACAGCTAACTTGATTGTCTGAAATAGATTTATATAAATTTCCTATGAGATCTAACTAAAAAACTGGTTTCTTTGGCATTCATTTTTTTTTCATATTAGATCAGAGTCAGACAGTTATCTAGGGGCAGGAGTGGGTCATTGAACTCTTAACTAATTATAATGTTAATGACCCATGTAGAGAAGCCTGTTTCAAAATCGTATTCATAGCTTTCTTTTTGTTTGGACTATTTTTTTAGATGCATTTTAATATTATTTATTCTTTTGTTTATTTTCAGAGCAAATTTGACTTATTTGTTCCATACCTGAAGACATTTAACTCAGATTCATTTGATTATGACTCACTTGCAAAGGCTGATTATGTATTTATGAGGTGGAAAGAACACTTCCTAGTGCCGGACCATACAATTAAGGACATAAATGGTGCTTCGTTCGCTGGCTTTTATTACATATGCTTCCACAAGTCGGCAGCTACAATAGAAGGTTATTACTATCATCGAAGTTCCGAGTGGTGAGCATTAACATTTATTCAGCTTTTTTGAGAGAAAATGGTATATGCTTCATTGTGTATGAAATAATTATCTTTAAAGTAAGTTATTGCCCTCTTTATTGTGTAGATTAGAGAGTTGTGTATATAGATTATTAATATAGACAATGAGGCCAATACTGTTATAAATTGCGATAAATAACAAAGTGTGCAACTTGTGTCTGTGTACATTTTGTTTGGATATCACCAAGTATCATATTTTTCTGTTGATTCCAGGTTTCAATCTTTGACTCTAAGTCATGTTCCGGAACACAGCATCCAAATTTATGAGTTCAGATGAGATGTCAAACTTTCAAGTTTGGATGGTTATTTGTGTCCGCTAGTACTTACATGTTCCTTAAGTCTATCTTCTTTTGGAAAAGATAAATATACCAGTTTTTAAGTCTTCAATAAAGTAAATGTAAGTGAAAGATGCAGGGACAATGACGAAAATTTCATCAGAACAAAGTAATATTCAGTAAACTGTAATGTAGCAATTTCTTTTGATTCTGTGTGTGGATCATGAACAGCTGCCGTCTTTTCTTGCACATACTTCAGGGTAGTGTCTCAGTGACTAATATATGTGTAATTCTCTAAGATTATGCTGCTATGTCTGGGCTTTTAGTCAAGGATAATGAAATTAGTAAATGTGTAGTGATAGTAGCTATACTGCTATATATGTATATTGTGTAACAATGATACATTAATTTATTATTTGACATTGGAACATAATCTGCCAAAAAGTATGGTATGTAGTAGTTAATATATATGTTTCTCAATAATAGCAAGTTTTACATTATTGTGATATTTTTTGTACAAATTACTTGTGTGTAAGGCATCATGTCAATGTAATCATTAATCATCATTGAATGTCATTATTGTAGATAGTTATCCACTACAAATCAATCTGACGAAGTATGTGCAAGTGGAGGGAACCTTGTTTTGAACAAGTTAATATTTTGACTTGATCTTAAATATTTCAATATTTTCAATAAAATGTCTTTACAGCAATTTTGAGATTTTTTATTTCTCGACGAATCATTACACTATAAATAAAATACATAACTTCCCATTTGATTCAATTTTAATATAACATATTTAATATTTACAATAATAAAATACTGGCAGATAATCATAATAATGTAATTTACCGAAATGCAGTATAGTTATGCAAATTTAGAGATATATTTTAAAATAACATTAGAAACAGAACTAACAGTAACCGGATTTGTCACCAACTCTCGCATCAAATCAAGTACGGTCAACATTGATTGACATGGGCGTTACAAAATATTTTACACATTTCCAGTAGAGAAATTTGTTTACCAAAATATATATTTCTGCTGAGACAGGTATTCAAATACCAGACAACAAGAGGAGAGGCTATCTGTGACAACCAATAATTTTTACTTTTTCCTAAAATAAATTGCATGTCGATTAACTCCAGTTTCTTGTTAGTTTAGTTTTAAATCATATCATATTAGTTAACTACTTATTATATTCTTAATCTATTTGTACAGTACACAGTTGATATTTTTGCAAGATGTCACTGATGCATCCTCGGACTAAGCCTACGCAAGCCGTTTTTAGCGCAAAAACAGTCGCAATCGGGAATTGAAGAGTTGCCAAGACGGCTACCCGCGCCGTCCGCTTGCAGTTGTGACGTGAACTTTATAAAAGACGCGACATGTTTACAAACGATGGAAATGGAATGAGATGAGAACCTACGCAATACTGTATTATAAAGGTAAGTCTCTCAAAGGTATAAAATAATACGGGCGCGCATTCCTAGATGCTTTTGTACTTTCAAAAGTGAATCCACTGGTTGTAAATTGTGATCGATAAAGGACCTCTAGCATGAAATTATATCTACTACGTCAACAATTCGATTAGCTGGCAATACTTTCAAAGAAAAAGAGGCATGCTCGAATAAAATGATGGCAAATCAGCTTTAAATATATGGTAGTATTCACTGTTTGTGTCCCACACCGATCAAACACTGTAATTATAACACACAGTTTATAGACCAGTTTTTAAAATTCTATGGAAATCTCAGTTTGGTTGAATGGAATGGTAAATTATTTCATATGTGATACAACAGAATGAAACAGGTAATGTAAACAAATTAATTCAAACGTATTTAAAACAGACCAATGGATTTAAATATAAATTTGAAATGAACGCAAACGAGGTATACCTGCCTACCTAAGAAGGTACTAGAATTTCACAATTAAAACTGTAAACTGTACCTACGTCTGACATTGCCGGTGACATTATGCAGGTTATTATAAAAATATATTGCTTCATTGACATTTCATAGTTTTTAATTTTATATCTGTAAAATACATTCACTTTTCTAAGTCAATATAGAATTCGATCATAAATATAGGTAATTTGTATTAGTGAGTTAAAATGCACCAATGCGTCACTATACGATACTCTAATACTTATTCTAAGCTTTGGTGGGATCGTTATATGTATTTGTAATAGTTCGGTAGATAAAGTTATGAGTAGTTAGTATACAATACATTAAAAATTAAACGAAACTAATACATTTTGAATATTGAAAAATATACATAATATACATTCAAGAACTTAAAATTATACAGGAACAGGCGTCCTTCAATCTCATTTAATTGCTATAAATTACGAGGCAAGTCTGCGTGGGGCTACAATGAACCAATCAGTTTAAATTATACTTACGGCCATTTCAAGCATAACAAACAATATGTCAATTAGAGGTGGGGTAAAACGGCCAAAAACCAGAAATTTATTGTCTGAAGAACCTTTAAGCTAAACTTAGTATCTATCTATTGGCAATGCAATTAAAACGAGGTATGCTAAAGCTTCTGGTGTCTTCGGTTGGATGTACCTACCTAGTTTTGCTAAATCGGTACTTCGACTATAAATAATAGTAAATCGTTACACGGTTAAATATTAGCAGGATAGATAACCGAATCAAAAATATCACGAATCTGCCTGAACATACTTCGCCTCAACGGAAATATCTAAATCTAAAACAATTTGCACTTATTATGATCCTTGAAAGGGTGTTGGGCAAGCCAGCGCCAGTACGGTTCATTAGTAAACTAAGACAACGTTACTACACCAAAGACATCGACACATCGACTACCTACACACACACACTACCACATTTCACAACGAAAATAACATCAACATAATTACATCGAATAAATATAATTTAAATTAGTTATTGATATTCCATAAACAATTTACATTTAAATTAAATAACGATAATACTCAGCAAGATGAAACACTTAAATTGTATAAGTAGGCGTATTTACAAAAACTTAAACAGCTAATAAAAACTTAATTATGTATGACTGTAATATTTGGCTTTAAAATAAATAGGCTAATATATTGAAAGCTATTGACAGAAACGATTCAAACGGATAGGACTAAGATTTCAATAAGTACATACCTACATTTGCTATTAAAGTTCCTACTTTCCGCATATAGGAGGAGAAGTAATAATCTTGTTTGTTATAGTAATATTACTTTCATAAATTACATTTCTTCCATAGCTTCCATTATAAGTCGTCGGGTAACATCGAATTGTTTAGTGTTGGGGGAAGTAAGCTATCTTTTTGATGTACTTTCGCTGCTGAACCAGTGCCTCAGGCCGAGCAGGGTGTAGAGGTCCTGGTTGTGGGATCGCAACGGACTCTGCTGGGCGGCGGCCCGGTACGGGTACCTCTGCGGCTGGCCGGCGTAGTCCTGTGACTTCAGATACATCCCAGCCTGGTTTGCATCCTGAAACCCGTGCGGTCGGTAGTAGGTATGTGGGTACGTATGGTGGTGTCTCCTCGGATTTTCGTGAGCTACGCTAGCGTAGACCCCGCCTACTTGCCGTCTCTCAGGCCAGTAGTCTTGCAAGTGACGGAACGGATAATCCGGTGGTGGAGTGACAGGATGTTGACTCGTCCAGGGGTAGCGGTAGTAACCCTCGTTGGAAGCGAATCCTGAAGATAGCGGCTTCTCCTTGGGTTTTTCTGGGAAACCATGTGGAGTTGGGACAGGAGGTTGTAGTTCCTGTGGCTTATTGCGTCGATGTTGAAGTGGCTTGGTTCGTGTGCCGAGTACGTTATCCTCCTTCACAGCGTATTTATTTTGGTTTTTGGCAAAATTGTCATCAGTTGTAACCTCGGCATACCGACTGATTAGTTTGATTGCTTCTCCGATATCGGAATACTCAGTTTCTGGGCTTAATTTTGTTTTATCCTTTGTCAAGTGTTCGTCTAAGTTTGATTTTAAATCGGGCTTTTTAGTAGAGACGTCATCGTCTGTATGATTCTGAGCAGCCGAACTAACACTATTGTTCTTGCCTACATGAGTATTGTTAATAGTTGTCGCATTAACTTGCAAAGGCGCTGACTCCGTTGTTTGTTCAGTTGTAACCTCTGTTTCTTTAGGTAAATCGTCATATTGTGGGTTTTGGTATTCCGCCCCGTAAACAACTGGGTCGACGTTAACGTGTCCATAAACTTGCTCCTTCTGTCCTAGGTCAGTAGTGTTAATATGCGATGACTCAGTTTCATTAACTACGGGACTATCTCGTTTCGGCTTGTCTGCGTAAGGTAGGAAGTTATTCAAATCGTGGTGATTCACAATCCCGGCTCCTCCAGGAGAGGCAGTTTTGTTGTCCGGTTTCGAATGTTGTAGTTTCAGGAGTTCTAATTCAGCTTCTATGCTAGCGTCATTGTTAGGTTTGTTCTCGTCTTGTTTGGCAATGGTGAGTTGCTGTTCGTGAGCCTGGAAAGAAAATTAAAATACATAATAATATCTATATATACAACAAATTATTATTATACGCTCATTTATTTAATTTTTAATAGGGCTAATTAAGATGAATGTTGTTAGTTTGCAGTTGGGTTCTTGAAATATTTTTCATATGAATGGGATGTGTGTATTTCTTCAAATATTTATTTATATGTATCTACTGCGGTTTTGTGGATCATATTGTTCTCTATGCGAAACATGGCCAACATGGCATTACCCACTTTAAAATCCTAAGATGCAGAAATAAAAAAAGCATTAACAGTAATGATTTTATTTAAGAACCCAATTGCGCAACTTTCCGTAACAAATTGTGTACCTCAGCGGCTGGCTCATGTGACTGCAGCGGGGCGGCTTGCGGGTCTAACCCGATGGGTATTGAGAGCTGCAGGGGCCCTGCCTCCTCGTCTCCGTAGTCGTACATCACGTCGCTCGGGGGCGACGTGAACAACGCGTTCAGTTGCTCGAGGAGGATTCGCTCGTGCTCATCTTTGTTCACAGTTACCATCTGAAATTATAAGTTGCACATTATTTTTGCATGTTGTTTGGGTATTGGTTTCGGCAATGCAGAGTTATCTATGCGCACAAATGGACGAAGAAACCATTTTCTTTACACATGTAAAGGCTTCAGGAATTTACTCATTTGTTACGGGTAGAATGAAAAGGTTTGTCTTGAAAAAATAAGTTTACCTGAATGCATCCGTTCCGGTCTAGCCGTTGTCCTTTCGGGCACACATAGGGCGTGATGAAGAGCGACTTTGTGATGATCCTCCTCGGCGGAGCGCTGGGGTTGCCGCTCTCCGGACTCTTGAGCCAGGAGCGCCAGGCCAGCTCGGAGGCCTGCCGGTCGAGCGTGCGCGGCGCCTCCGAGGTGGTGGCCACCGGCGTGGCCGTCTCCGTCGTCACCTCAGCCTCCTCTGCCGCCCCGAGTGCACAGGACGACAACAATAACGTGCACCACACGTACCACATCGCAGACACCTGAAAATTGAATGGAAATGTTTTTAAAATTTCAGTAAAAAAAAACACTATTGATATAGGTGTTTGTAGACGTCATCGGACAACTACTACGATGTCATATTTCGTATTCAGTTCAGCGGCATTTCGATTTAGCCATGTTTGTCTGATTTCTGAGCAGATTTATACCCTTGCTTGAGAAATTATATCAGTGGCTAACGACCACTTGAAATGTCACGTGGCTATCGTAACCGGATTGCCTATTAAAGTGAAGAGCACTTAGGTACACCGAGCATTTGTTAATGTCACATAATAGCCATGGAAACCTTAGCTACCGTATTGGTAGGTATATAAACACATTAAGGTTCAACTACTGGTCACTATCTTAATTATTATCAACGTTATACAAAACATGTAACACCTATAGACAATTAAAGAGAGCCAGCGGGCGATTGCAATAGATACATTTATTTGTATGTAATTATTCAAGGAGATGATCGATTGTGTGCGGATCCAGAGGCGTGTGATGTCAACTGGACCAAGGCCCGGCCTCAGCCATTAGTTCAATAGCTCGAGCACGAATGAATTGCGTATTCACTGGACCTACTTCCAGTGCCGTCAGCAGCCGATTCTGTCATTAAGTCACTTTCGATTTCTATACGTTAGGTCTTTATGCGTAATTTAAAGCGAGTAAAAATTATAGGAGCGGCCTCTATGAGTTCATATTTTATGCTTTCTATAACTACTTGGTGACTAAAAGTAAAGTTGGAAAGGACTTAATGTAGTGAATAGGTACTGATCACTACTCAAACAGGAAAGTACCTACCTACATATGTACCTACTCGTATGTATACTTTTGACGTCGAAATTATTAAAATAATAAAATATACACAATTTGCTATTTGACTACTTCGCTTTTATGGTGCCATTCGAACGAGTTTTTAAAGACGATCAAAATGTTTGTATGGGACCAACTACAATTAGAGCAACACAAAAGACGAAAATGAGAGGCAAAGTTTTTGAGCACTGAAAACGCTCCATACTGATTGACAGCGAAATGTGACGTCACAGCTCTGTAGCCTCGTACTACCATTGTATGGAAAAACAAGTAATTTGCCGTTTTGGTCGTGAAATATTGAGTTTATGTACAAAGTTATCATACAATTTCTTTTTTGTTGAAACTTGAGAATTTATTGGTAACTTCCAATTTACATTTGGATTATAAAAAAAAATCATTTTTTGCGAATCTTTGAAGTCCCATACCTTTTTAAAATTTGACTCATTTGTCTAATTTACTATTTATTTTGATAATATGAAGGTTTTCTATCCACACTGTGTGATTTAACTTGCGTCAAATACCCAATTGACAAACATTCATGGACGGTAAGAAAGTAAAATAAAAACGAAGTAAATTTAACTACCGATTTAGCGGAGCCGGAGCTTTTTGCGAAATTAAAAAAAAAGCAGTGAACGTGTTCCAGATACCTGCATATATCATCAACCTTGGGGCCCTTTGTCATTCAACCAAGTGAAAGTTAATACCCTAAGCTTCGCCTTCACTTTTAAAGCACTTGAATTATGCACTTATAGATCGATACCATTATTAAGATGTTAAATGGTAATAGATGTCAAATTATGCCGGTATTTCATCCATCATGGCCGATCCGATCACGACTACAAAAGTACTGCACCTGTCTCCTATTTACGCAATCGAATGAGAAAATAAGTTAATAAGAAAACAAAACGCTAATACAATTTACATTATGGCGGAATGTTAATTCGGTTGCTCTTGCAGGTGGAATGCTGGCTACCTTTAAATAAAATGTAAGTTAAAAGTAGGTATGGGTAATGAGCAAGAGAAAGTGAAATTACAAGTTACATTTGGAAGACCAACGTAATGACATCCTAGCCGGCATGGCATGGTTGAAGGAGCATGTTTCTATTTGCAAAAACTTTTACGATATTTAACATAGCCGGCGACATTGAACGTAATAATATCTTTAGATGTCAATGTTTTCTTTCGTACGTTAGGTACCTACGTGCGAAATGAAAAGTGAAGTTTGAAGTAGGTCGACGCTAAATTATGAGGAATTATTGAAAATAGTGCGAAAGTTTATAGTTTAAGTTGTTACAAGTAATAATTTCATTATTGTCCTAACAATTACCAAGTACAAATAGGAATATTATACCATAGTATAATATTCCTACTGTACTTACTCAATTAACAGGAGTTCTAAGGGTACATTCATATAGCCGCAAGAGTTCTTTTTGCCTAGGTACCTATACTTATGTTCACAGTTGAGGTAATTAACATCGCGCATATACCGTGTTTAATAATATATTTAAACGTGCCTTCATGCCTGTTATCCAATATGAAAGAACTGAATAATTCCATAATTTTTGATCCTTTTATTGCTTTTTGCCCCGATGTGTAGTGACCTCTTCTGTACAGTCACCCTCTAAAATTAACGATGTAAATATTTATTGACATTTGGTTTGACATCGTCTCAATATCATTACTTGTAGATATCGCTTTTCCTAAATTATGAAACGAATAAAGTAGGTATATGGTATTATGGTATAATCTAACAACAAGTATAAATTAAATAGATACTTCGATAATGATTGAGATGTGATTCTATCGATGACTAGGTAGATACTACCAAATGAAAATAATTTAGCTCTTAGGATCATTGAATGTTTCATCTTCGGTAATTAGAACTCAGTTAATTACTATTATGTAACTGTTGAGTAACTCATTACCTTAAGTGTAACATGCTAATGTGACTACCTACTACACGTGTCACTCGCTCCGATAATGAAAACATAGAGTCCCCTTGACCTCCGTTATGATTCCTAGAAACACCTTATGACGTTTGTACAATCGGTTAATGAATTTGGTGCGCAAAACAAGGGCAGTCTGTTGACCCCGTCTATGGGCATCTGGCAATGATCGCGCATCAGATCGCGAACGCGGAAGCGGGGAACTGACCGCGTTTCAAGGAGTCCTTGATCCAAGCTTAGTTCACGTTATAACACCCCGCCGTGAAATACGATGCCATAATCCCACATTAGTAGATATCTTTGCGTAGCTCTGTTTTCAATGCGGTTACGCATCGTGAATACAACGGTTTTTTCATTTAATGCTACTTCTTGACCATTCGTGGAGTTAGTACGAATTAGACTAAGTATGCACGCTCTTGTTAAGAATCGTAAATATAAGACAAAGACAGACTTATGAGACTGGACGCTTGTTTTCACTTCTCGGCTTTGTAGCTCAGAATATGGAGCTGCCAATAAATGTGCGAACATTGATGATCTAGACGGAGTCTGACCTAATGAGTGTATTGTGTTTACACTGAGCAGACGTCGGGTATTCCACTCGGATATTTGCCGCGCACCGAATCCTCGAATGTTGAACCCTACCTTGACATGCATGCGAGCGCGGCGCCACTACCGAGGTGCGCCGACACAGGGTTGCACACAAATAGCTTTCCCAGTCACAAGAACTCGACTCGAGTGCTTCTCAGAATACTTACTCGATGCCGGTATGTACTACTTAAGCTTCAAACCGCTGGAGATAAGGCCATCGTTAATAACGCACGGCTGACTGACACATCCCGCCGGCCATTAAAAAATATAGGAACCGAGTTGCGCAGCTATTGTTTGGACATTACGTTTAATTAATACGAATGCGTGAATCAACATCGTTTAAATGAGGCAACTAGGGGATCGTGCGTTCTTAACTTTCCACAGTCACGCTTGGTCTACATGGTGGCCACCCTCCGCCAAGGACTCGCAGGTGCACACGAAAATAATGAATTTATTAAGGATATCCACGAAGCGACGATTTATGACTGCGGGACTCGGGACCCTTTTTAATTAGCGTTTTGGTTAGAATTAGGGATATCCTTGTTATGCCTTGAACATATTAAATAACGGTTTGGGATATGTGACACGCCAACGAATAAATGAAATAAACATTGAACAGGTTTCTGCGATAAAATTAAATTCACAAGTAGCTAATAATACATGGTAAGCGTAGTATCATTTCGTACGCATTAAGGTTTGACCATTTCTTGGCCCGTTTAATGATGATGTCCATTGTATGGTAATAGTCAGTAGCGTCGAGAAAGTGTCCGCTAACTAGTTGGACACGATGTCGGCTAAATTTGCATATTAGGTAACTGACTTGTCACCTGCTCAGGATATCGATTGATACGTACGTCATTTAGGTTCCGGATTGTTCAATATATAGATTTTCCCAGAAACGCTTAGTATTCACGTCACTGATGCCTCCGGAGGTCAGTCCGATGAGAATAATTTCCGTTGTGTCACGATCACGAGATCACGACCTTAAGTTTCGTTTAGGATCTTAAGTTTCTTAACCGGCGGTATCTGTGAAATCAGATTCCCGATAAAAAATCCGCATTAAGATGGGTAAGGACATTCCAACTTATTCAGTATGTCCTGCAGACCAAACAACGTTAACAGTGTTACTATCGTATTGATGTTGAACATCAAATCATAATTTATGGAATAATAATTGTTGTAAAACTCAAGAAACTTGTGCTGAGGTCATTCAGTTTTTTTTGCCGGAGTGAACTTGAACTCGCAAAACCGGACTGCCTACATAGTTCACCTTACGTTTAAACCATCTTCCTTCACTGCAATTAGTTAAGAAGCATTCTCTGTGTTCCACCGTTAAACTGTGCCGTCGGCGATAATTTCCCGGCTGCGTATTGTCGTGGTCCCACGCGAACTAGCACTAATGAGAATACTGTCTCCATTTCCACTAACTTTAATATGCTTGTCATTCCGTATATATTTCACGAGCTTTGGACTGACGGAGGTAAGACTCATTATTAAGTCCAAAACTTCTTTAGAGCTATTCAACTGTTTATGTAACCGCTTCGGCATGCACATCATGGTTAGTATTCCTGGAATGAAGTAGGTACTCTATTGTTAAGTTTTTGATTTTATGTTTACATTCGTACCTATACGCGGGAGCTTTGGAATGGAATTTGCGACAATCATATAGAAACTTGTGAAGTGAAGTCGAAGGAAAAACGTAAATATTTTATACATCCGTCCTGTGAAAGGACGAATCAGTCCATACAATATTTACGAAAAATACTTGATGTATTCGTATCTTGAAAGCACCAAGTGATTTTGTATTGATTTAGGGTTCCGTACGTAGACGAAATGAACCAAACATTTATTTAAAATTTCAGGTGATTCGCTTGTGTGATTGTTTTACCTAAAGGAATTAATCGATACATTGTTACTATTTTTCGTACCTAAAGTCATACTTAGATTTAGTCATGTACTATTGACATGCAGTAACCTAAAAACAATAAATACACCCGTTCGTTGCTGAGCATTGCATGTGAAGTGAAATATTTAATATCATTTTCGAAGAACTCCATGTGTGCACGGAATTCTAGAAACGTCAGTATTCTTCGCGCTCCTAACTATAACTTTGGCTTTAAACTACTATTAATATTAAAACCGTTTTGAACCTCCGTGTGTAATTAAATTGAATGCTTTGCTTTATTGCATCGCAGGTAGGTTACAATATGTTCTCACGGCAGAATAAAGAACGCGGGCGTGCTTGAAAGCGCTTCGGCCTGTTAATCATGAATAGTGATTGCAATTTGGTTTTTGCAGCAGTGGGACGCGACGTTTTGTCACTCTCGTAGGCAAGTGTGCCGACCGACGCGACGGCCACCGAGAGCGCACACGACCTACTGACTGACTGAACATGTGTCGTGACATTTACTGCATCTTTATTTTCGGTAAGTACTAGATCGTACCAATCAGCATCAGCTCATAATCGCCTCGAGTTGTTAGGTGCATATATTATATTCCGAACACAATCTCGGCCATTTTAGAGTTCAAGGTGTCTCGTAATGTGCAGCCTCATGGTTATAAATTTCAACTGCCCATTTCGAACATTCAAGATAGTAATCGACGTGCATACGCTTTAGTAATATCGGAGTACGGCGTAATACGCAGTAATGACTTCTCGTTTGTGTTTAGAGCAGATGCTCGTCAATGTCCAAAAACAATTTAAAGCAAATGGAGCTAATAGGTGGGTGCGTGCGAGCGTGCCCGACCTCCGACACGCGCGGAGAGTGGAGACGGCTGGCGACTGTCGTTTATTTATAAAACAACCCATTCAACTCCCATTTATCATTTCCAGTCCGTCGTCCATAGTAGTTTTTCTTAGGCAGGCAAAGCTAATAGTGCATTAACATTTTAATGGTTACCTAACTTAATATGGGATTTGGTTCCGTGAGACTACAAAGCAGGAAATTGCCGAGACCGCTGCACCTAAGGGCGTTAATTTTACGGTCTAAATATTTAAAAGCGATTCTAAACGGACGGATGGTCGTCGTTAATGAGTGTGCGAATACGAAGTCCCACGCGTCGCACCGAGACGGATGCGTTCAGAATATCGTCTTCGTATTTTTGGAAGGGAAGTCTGCTTTGACGGAAGCGCGGCGCGGCTGCTTTCCTCGGTGCATAACAAATAACTCGTATCAAGATTTACGCTGAGTCTCACGGCCACAGATGCACTCACCTGTTAAGTATACCTATGTAGACGGCGTACTCACGCATCCCAAGACCTTTAAAGGTTATACATGAATGCGTTACCTACCATAGAACCCGTTTATATCCTCTTCGACATTTACAGAGATTTGTATTAAGTTGTCAAGAGATCAAAGTGTCAGCAGTTGATCACTGGGCATGGGCATGTTAAAATGTACGTGGCTCACGGCTACTAAAAGCAATCACATAACGAATCTTACTAATGAAAATGTAATGCAGTACTAATAGTTAAAGGTAGCTACCGGCTCAGCCCGTTGGTTACTTCATATTTATCAGCAACGCGAATGCAATTAGTATTTACTACGCCTATTGCTTCAGCATATATATGCAAAGGCCCTAAAAAGAGCCGGCGAGGAAAACGGGTGAGTGAAGGAGGCTTACCTTGGGAGACGCGCGGTGCCGTGCGCCGCTCACATCATAACGGGCGTCCGTGGCGGCCCGGCGCCGGCGCAGTCCTGTGACAAATAAATCTTCATTATAATGATATATCACACGTCCGCAACACGTTTCGGGTACTTCTTAACTTTCAGACATACGAGTAGATGCTAATTCAAAAAGCAAGCCGAAGCAATTATTTTGGCTATTTAACTTCAAGTATTACATATTGGGGCCTAAAATATATAATAAAGTGCCAAAGGAAATTAAGGATAGTAGAACCAGTCGTGGGGTCGCACTAACACCCAAAATGTTAATCCAAAAGGCCTATTATTCCGTAGCTGAATTTATGTCAGAATAGCTTGTTATTATTATTATTATTTCTGGATTTTTTTAATGTTGAAATGTACACTGCCGACATTGTCTTAATTCGACTACATTATCATTGTTATTTATTAAAATTAACTTTAATTTTATTCTATTATAATAAATTGACATGTAATACCGATATTAGAACGTAGTAGATTATTATTATTATTTGATAAATATTTAAGTTAATTTAATTTTTATTCTATTACTTTAAATGACATGTAATCTGTTGTACAATGACAGTGTATGATTAATACCAATAAATGAACATGAATATAATCGTAATGTCTGTGACATCGGTGTTAATTAGGTCGTAAGTTTACTACGTATAATGTACATCTTCTTTATATATTTGAGTAACTTTCTCCCGACTGCCTCAAAGATAAGAACGTTGAAACCTTTCAGTACATCATGTTACGAGACCCATTTAGGGCAGCACATTTGTTGCCCTACAACCTAATCAAATCAATTTATATTTCATCATTCACCGTCTAAGCGTTCTTTGAACTCGTGCGCTTTGTTGATTCCGGCGGCTGGTGTTCCCTTTGAACGTCCTAGAGACATGATTTGTCTGGGACGCTTTCTAGCGTCCATGATGTGATGTAACGAGTCGGCGGCGGTGCAGTGGACGCGCTGGCACACTAACTGGACGAAAGTGGACCGGCCGGCCGAGCCCAGCTCCGCACCAGCCAGCCCTTTACGAGCTTTTACTTTATTGAGATTTGTTTATGATGCATATTCTATTAAGAAACTAATATACTACCGGTGTAGTGAATTTAAGCCAAAATTATGTCGTAGAAAGGTCTTATAAACTTAAAATTATGGACCGTCACCAACTCACCAACAAATATTTCGCTTCAAGATTACTAAAATATTTTTCCAAACCTAACTTTTGATTAACAAAGGCCGCTTTTATAGCATACATTTGAAACAAACGCATTAATGGTAAAAGGCACAAAGATATCCCATACAAAGAGATTAACTGTCATTTAGTAGACAAAGCCAATGTCAATATTGGTTTGTATGGGCGGTAAACACAGCGCGTCTCGGGCGACCGGCTCCCGAGAATCCGACTATGTCCATTCGATACTCAAGCCAGTACCGGCTTGATTGTTACAGGAACAAAGCCTATGGTTGGGGATCCGTAACTGCTCTGTTAGTGAAAACTTAGGAAGATTAACCGTTTCGAGTGGGTGTGGGACATACAGTAAATTTGTATCTTAGTTCTAGTTACTTTTAGAACTTGGGAACACTCAAAACTTTGAGACATTTAACAAGTGAAATAAATAATAACCTTTCTGAAGTTGATTCAGTTTGCTATTGAATCGAACTTCTTGCTTTAAATTGGTACGCATGGTATGCAAGGAGGAAATAAAGGCAATAAGTATCTATTGCTTAACAACATCCTTTGCAATAAACACCTACTTTATGACAAAAAATCAAATGACTTGCTAAACCGCACTTCAGAATAGATACCATCACACCGCGATGAGTTCTTATACCTTCATGCGGCCTTTAATTACTGCTCGTTAGTCATTTTAATGAATTCAGGGTAGAGCTGGATAGAACTAGGTTCACATTGTCCGTGTCAAAGGGAAATACAGGATTACGTATTTCGTTAAAAAATCCTGTTAACTACGACTAGACGAGATGCATAGTATAATAACATATACATACACAAAGGCCACGTACCATTTATGTATGTATGTACACGTACGAATTATAACCTACCTTTGTGTTCGTTATGATATTTGAAATACATATATACTGGCAAGTGCCATTGGCGGTATTGGTATTTTTGGGTTAGAACTGGATCGCAACCTCGGTCTTTCATCATGTGTTTAGGAGTTTGTAATCAAACATTATACCGTCTAGTCTATATTTTCAATTTTTAATTCGTAGTTCTCATTAACCTTTGTCCCACAAGGCAAGTAGCGGTAGCTGTCATAATATAAATAAAAACGCAAATTGTTCGTGTTTGCAATAACAGTACAATTATTCCCAGCAATGCTATGAGCCGTGAAAGCAAAACATCGTGGCTCTTTGTTTCTAAACATTGTGTGCAAATTTCTGTCGATAAAAGCAAATACGCGTACACAACCGCGGCTGACTTGTTTGTTATGCGTTTTGTAAACCGTTTACGCATTTTCGAACTCTTCAATAAGGTCTTAAATGTGTCACAGTACCTGTTCTGCGGCTATAGTTAGGTTCTTATCGTATTAATCTTGCGGAAAGAGACAATGACCTATGTACTCGTATGGGAAGGCAAGTAACAAGTTATTCGAAAAAGCCTTTTTGATTTAACGCTGGGTACTAATATAGTGTACTCGGATACAGAGCTGGCACAGATTCGCTTATTCGTGCTTACTCTGTTCTATTAAATTTGCTGTCAACTTAGTTTTACCTATTCCGTAGGTAATCCCCTTCAACTTCATATTTTATTTTATTTTATACATACTTATTATATAGCGACCTACCTCTTTAATATAGCGACCTACTGTAAAATCAAAGATTATTTTGTATTATGCCACTTGATACAGAAATATTTCTAAGTAAGTGTAGGAAACGTCCCTTTAACTAGTAAATAGGTATTAGTACACTTAATACCTAGGAACAGTAGTGGTCTAAATACATAACCTACATTTCGTGGCGATTAAACACGTTCAAGATATAAACATTACATTATTTTATAAACAATATTATGTATTTCATCAGATTGTTGAAAATAGAAGTTGTCAGGAAGTAGGTAAATTTTAGTATTACGACTTCACTCCCAGTAAAATGAATGAGAAGAAGGTATTAATCACCTAGTAGTTAAAGTTTATGGTCCAAGCGGCGCGGCGTTAGTGAATGTTCACAATTTAGTCACGTACGTTCATAATTACGTGAACAATAATTTTTGTAACATTTTTATTATATGGAAACTAGCACGTGTGTCACTTTCAGGTGGTATAGTGGAAATCGACGAAGTACGAGTATTCTGCTCAGAGTTTTATCACGCATCTGGTAGTAATCAAATCAAATATGTCGACTTCCGTCACAGAATAAGTAATAGTACTTCCGTTCCGAGTAGGTACTTATAATAATATATTAATATAATGGATAGGTAAGTTCTTTTAAATATTATCGTTTTAATATAGTTAACCTAATATGGTAACTGTTGTGTTAATTGGGTAGTTACAAGATTTGATTTTGATTGAACCTAGGAATATTGATTCCAGTTGCATGTTGCAAGCGACAAAATGTACTTATTTATCCATTAATTGATAAAGTTATCACGAAAAACAATTAGGTGGTCCAATATTATTGTTACGAGAGCAAAAGGTTAACAGTTTTAATACATCGATGCGTGACCTAAGTAATACATACCTACTGGCATTATAGTACTTAAGTATCTGTCATACGTATCGCTGTTGTACACGGAATTCAATTTAAATTTACGTAGATACGGTATGGCTTTTGTGTGTCTTTGGGGATTACGCACAGGAAGGGAGTCCCTTTGTTTGCCGACAATTTTTTCATCGACAACGGTTCATCGAATTTTTAGTTTTCGTATTTTGCGTTGGGCTTTATCTTGTTTTAAAGTCAAAGTGTTTATTTCTAAAAATATAGGTGAAACTGAAACTGTTATGACAGTGTTGGAAAGATATAAATATGAGTCACACTATGTTTTGCCCGTGGGCGTACAAAAACTTACTAGAAACTTACAACTAATTAAATTTAACACTGAGCAACATTCATTGAGCATTCATGAGCGAGCAAAACCTTCCAATGCAAAACCGACTGTAATGTTGTTGAAAAACAGCCTGCTTGCTTGTTTGCATGTTGCATCCATGCATGCGCGCTTGTTTGCTTGCTTACATGCATGCATCCGTGCTTGCTTGATAAAACTATAGTAAACCGCTCTAAGCCTACACGTAATATTTTTATATCTTACAACATATTATACCTCTGATACTTATTACATGTAGGTATTCATTATATTCAGTTTTACAACTCGAATACTTTAGTATAGGAAATATTACATATTGAACTGATTTTACGTGAAGTGTGTCTTACGTGATTTAAACCAATATCAAATAATACATTGCGAAAAGTACTTCCGTGATATAACCCACCTACTAAACGATGCATTTAGGTATTAAATGAAAAACCGTGATTCAAATTAACTTGTATCAACTGTTCGCCGAAATAAATCGTCGATGAAATGAAAATCTTTGAAACGTTGTCGATGAAGTGATTTCGATCAAAAGTTTGTCAGCAAATCAAGGGTAAACCTTGTAAAGCTTCAGAGTAGGTAAATGTTGTGGTGAGTAGGTAATACTTAAGAGGAAGAAAAAAGTACTCAATCTCAAGAACGAATCTGTAACGGGCCAATGATGGTTGCGTTTATCGAGTAATAACGAAAACACACATATAATAGGTATAACCTAAGTACTCACTATCAATATTTACCTACTCTGAGGCTTTCCAAACATTTCAGATTGTTATTATTTATTACTCTAGATAACGATATAGATAAACGAAAGGTTGCAATAAAACTGCAATCAACTTGTTAATAACTGCCACAATTATGTTCTATCATAATTGACTTGAGTTCTAATTAAGTTGATATCCACCGCCGATGCTGCCCTCGAAACATTAGTATCACTAACCGCGTTTACAAAGATTCTACCTAATTGCAATTGCCTACTTTCATCGGTTCTAGTAAAGAAGATACTTAATAGTTGAGCGGTGCGTGTATCGGTCAGCTCAGCTCAGTCGGTCGGTATCTGACCTGAACTTGGTTATTTTCCTAATTATTGGACAGTGTGTTTGTTAGTTGATCGATTTTACGTAGACACACACAGACAGATTTGCATTGACATCAAATTAATAACAAGAGATAAACTAGGCGGTTTTGCGTGTAGGCACATTAGATTTGTTTACCAACGATCCGTTTGTACTCATGAATGGGTTATAGTGTTTAAATTTCCTCATTTGACCACGCGATCGGGTAATAAATTAAGTTTTTTATGCGGTTATCTGTAACGAAGTAACCTAAAAGGGATATGCATGACGTGTGAGTAGGTCTTACGACTGTCGTACATAGGTGGATTAGGTAGTAGGTAGGTCGTCGTTTGTACATACCTTTATACGTGTGTAAACATTACGTTACGCAAGTTTAGTCCGCGTTGAATCTTTAACTAAAGTCAGCTGGTAATATTTTAATTTAAAGGTGGTTCAAATTTAAATTAAAAATGCGGATTATGCAAGTCACCTGATGTGAAGTAGGTAAGGTAGAGGTAAAGAAGTTTCGGTTGTACACTGTTTTATAGACAACATTTTCAAAGAATTTCGTTTCGCAGAAAATGTTTCTCATATTATCATTTCACAGAATAATCATTACGCCGAACACTTACTTTGTAGAAACTCAAATCAATGATTTTTGATACCAATATTTTTTAATATTTCGATATTCATATCATAGAACTACAAATGAAATATTATTTTTTCTTATATTATTTAGTTTACGTAAATATTATTACCAAGACAATAGTTGTATAGAATTTTGTTTCTCATAAATTAAATCTCATATTATCATTTCATAGAATAATCAGTTCGTAAAATAATTATTTTGCAGAAATTTTTATCGTAGATTTTTATTACAAAGAAAATTTTATGTTTCGATATTCATTACGATATAATTATAAATCATATATTCTTTGACCTTATTTTATTTAGTGAATATAAAACTTATTACGCAGAAAAACATGTTATTGAATTGCAGTTTCTACACAAAATGCATACCCTCCTATAAAATTACAACACTCCGTTCATAACAACAATGCGGGTAAAAATTCTAAAACTGAACTGTCTTAATCTTCTAACCTATCCGCGTTAGAGTCGATTTTGCCCTAACAGGTCTTTCTGGGTTTTTTAAAAAAAAATAACCTCGAAGATTAAGACGGGAGCTTCGCTTCGCTTCAACTCCCGTCTTAATCTTCTAACCTATCCGCGTTAGAGTCGCTTTTGCCCCAACAGGTCTTTCTGGGCTTTTATAAAAAAATAACCTCGAAGATTAAGACGGTAGCTTCGTTTCGCTTCAGCTCCCGGCTTAGTCTTCTAACCTATCCGCGTTAGAGTCGATTTTGCCCTAACAGGTCTTTCTGGGTTTTTATAAAAAAAAATAACCTCGAAGATTAAGACGGGAGCTTCGCTTCGCTTCAGCTCCCGTCTTAATCTTCTAACCTATCCGCATTAGAGTCGCTTTTGCCCCAACAGGTCTTTCTGGGCTTTTATAAAAAAATAACCTCGAAGATTAAGACGGTAGCTTCGCTTCGCTTCAGCTCCCGGCTTAATCTTCTAACCTATCCGCGTTGGAGTTGATTTTGCCCCAACAGGTCTTTCTGGGCTTTTATTAAAAAAATAACCTGTATCATATATAGATGTTATGAGAGGTATTATATTTTTATATGTACACATAGTTATTATGTGTTGATGTATTTGAAATGGGGATCCATCATTTTACCGAAAATCGTTACATAGATTATCATTTCCCACAACACTATTCGCAGAATTTTATTATCACTTAGGAATCATTCATCGAACTTCGTTAGATCGCTCAAACATTTGCTCGAATTACCTTTTACACGAGAATCAACTCATCGAATTTTAATTCAGTATTTTATTTGTTCATCGACGTAGTCGTTCATCGAATGGCCTTTAGTATAATTTTGGTTTAACGAAGGTTTCAGTTCCCGAAATTCTTATTACCTAGAACATCATTTCACCACTGTTTACTATTCTTGATATAAGTAAGTCTAAAATTATTTTTTTTCTCAGATTCTTGGTGTACTCTGTAAAAGTACTCATAAACAAAAATACTCAAAAACAAAAATACCCAAAACCTAAAATGTACAAAAGACCTGTTAGGGCAAAACCGACTGTAATGCGGATAGGTTAGAAGATTAAGACGGGAGCTTTGCTCCCGTCTTAATCTTCGAGGTTATTTTTTTTATATAAGACCAGAAAGATTATACGCCTTGAAAAATCATGCTTGCTTGGTTGTTCGATGAAACATTGTTCTTGAAAAGAATACTATATGGAACGTACTATCTGTGAATCAAGTTTCGTTAAATTAATACTATGAATAACGAATATTTCGATGAAAGGTAAATTCGATGTACCGTTACGCTACGATTAGAGACGGATTCGAAACGATTAACTATGAAAAGTGGTTCGATTATATAAAATGCAATGAATTGATGATTATGTGATTAGAAAAAAAAACCTAATGAAATTCGTTGAACAGTTTTCGGTGAAATGAAAATCGATGTAAGATATTTCGATAAAATAATAGACACCCATTTGAAATACCATGGAAAAAAACACCGAACAAACAACGTTCGTTAAAACATTATTCTACTGTTTGATAAGTTTATTAAATATGTATATATTTTTTAATTAATTGATTTATGTTTCAGCAAAATATGTTTCTGTGAAGTGAATAAGCGGTGATACAATCATATTCAAAATATAAATAC
Organism: Epiblema foenella; assembly: GCA_963556455.1. Taxonomy (NCBI): domain Eukaryota; kingdom Metazoa; phylum Arthropoda; class Insecta; order Lepidoptera; family Tortricidae; genus Epiblema; species Epiblema foenella. The sequence goes on from OY747106.1 coordinate 14,354,066, forward strand.
AAGAACCAAATATTATTTAATATAAGTTTCTGTAAAACGAAATTCTATGAATTTTCTGTCTGCGTAATAATGAAACACCAAACATAATTCTACTGTTTGATAAGTTTGTTAAATAAAAAAACGATATTACAAAATTCATTGAATTGTGTTTCTGTGAAATATGTTTCATTCAAGTAAATAGTCATTGAAACAATAATAGTCGAAATAAAAATACAAGGACCAAATATTATTTGAAACATTTTCTGCGAAACAAAATTATATGAAATTTCTGTCTGCAAAACAAGGGGACACCAGAAGTTTCATTAAAAATTAACCTTCTGCAGGCTTGACCAATGGATTCGATTTCCTGCACATGATCGATCTAGCTCCGATAACTGCACTTGCACTAACCATAACTCACGAGCCAATATAAGCATCGAATAATTGAAATTGGTCTATATTATAGGTACTTAATAGTTACACGTTTAAGTTCACTGAAGTCATCGGTAGAATGACGTGTTATTCATATAAAATGCCATATATATTTTAACTGCAAGTATTTGGCTACGATAACGCAAGAAATGACTACAGCAGTCTTACTAATCGATTTACATAGTACCTATAATATGGATTCTATGAATTATTGATGCATATCTATTGGTATCAAATTACCATGATTAATAAAAAACTAAGTACGACTATAAATCTCGTCCTAGCAGGAAGAAGGTTCTTTAATTGTTGACATGTATTCCCAATAAATTTACTTTAAAAAATCCGTTATAAGAACTTAAAAATATACGTTTATTTCAAGTTTTATTTATGAACAATATGTACCTATCCCCGGTTTACTCTGTTCAATATCAGGAAAAAGGTTGGAAATATGTATACCGAGGTATAATTATAATTTTTGCTTTAACTGAATGTCAAAATTTCAGTAGATACCTGTGAAAACACAACTCGTTTCTTGCTAAATGTATATTATTTTGTTCACGTAATAGTAGTTTGCTAATTGAAATGTTTCTTTAACATCTTTATTTTCATGGAGGTTGTGTTTGTGTAGAAAATTATATAAAAATAGACAAGACTACTCGTGAACACATTATATTCCAAGAATTACGGAATGGTGTATTACGAAAAACACGTAGTCTTCAATCCTTCAACGACATCGCGTCAGGTTAGAAACAATTACAGTAATAATAATTAGATTAGTAAATATTCAGGACTACTCAATCAGGGGACACTGATTCAATGCTGCGCTTATACCAAAGTAGGTAGCTGTTAAAACGCTTGACGTCGGTAAAGGTAGACAAGCAATGCCATGAATGTTTTATTTAAGAAGTAGGAACGAAGATCAAGATTGTCTAGCCCGGCCGCATGCAACTTAGTCGCGGGCTCGCAAATTGTAAAGTTGATCGAACCTTGTGTTTACCTTACACAGCGTGACGAGCGTGGTCCTAGCTTAAACTAAAACTAGTCAGTTAACTATTCATGAAAGTTGCTCCTGCGGCAGGAATGTCAACTGGCGCCGCGCCGTGTCGGTGCAATTTACTGCCTACTCGTCTGTACGCTGTTGTACACTGTTTTGAGCTATCTGACGATCTAACCGTAGCCTATTCTTGGAATATGTCGCCCGACGGTTTTTGTTGTCTTGGCAATTATTTCCTAGACTGCTTAATATTTATAAGCAAATGAAAGCAAATTCATAATGTTATTATTACAGATCGTTGTTGAGTTTTGTGGCAAAGATACTGGTATAGAGGTAATTTAATAGATATGAGTAAGTATTACAGTCATTTAATTGATCGATAATACTATGTTAAAGGATAATATTTAAGGTTTTTCATCAAGTTTGGTGCATGTAGGTACATATCATATGAAATATATCTCTAGATTCTTCATAAATTGCATAAATAAATCCTAAATACAAACAATATACATACAAGTTACAATAATTGTAAGCAAACTAATGTAGCCCTATCTAAATAACAACGTAAGGAGATAACATTTACGTAATGGAAATGCGTATTTTTTTAAAACAAACAAGTTCAAGGGACTGCGATAACACAATAAAGTAAATGTTTCTTTCCGCAAGTCTACTAATTGCTTCAACAAGATATACCTACGAGAGGGCTTGTGATCAAGTTATGTAATTACAAAGTAAATGTTGTTTTATATGTAAACAAACAGATTGTAGCTAAGACGTGTCGAAAGAGCAAATTTTAAGCCTAATGCGGGGAATATATGTATACCTACGTAACCTTGTAACTGAAAATTTATGGCATGGCAGGTGAATCCTCGATGCAACCCATCACTTTAGAGAGTCTAGAGTGACTGAAAAATTGATCTATAAATTACCGTGTCAGACCACGCATAATGAAGGGTTCCGTACCAACACCTACTAGTCCACATTTAAGATCACTATCCAATACATTGAATCTAAAAAAGTCGTATCTTCATAAGGAACTCACGGCACTTACGACCTTTTGTTTGGACCTTAATATTTTTGTAATTTCACATCACTTTTATGTAGCAGTTCATAGAATACACCTTTCTACCAAATTTCATAATTGTAGTGCTTATAGTCTCCGAGTAAATCGGCTGTGACATATAGACGGACAGACATGACGAATCTATAAGGGTTCCTACGGAACCCTAAAAATGGATTTTATTGATTCAAAAACTCTACAAAAAATAAAATATAACATGAAAATAATATAAATAAAGTACCTACAGATCGACTGAGTACTTAAATACCCATTGCTCAGCGACTGTTAAAACAAATGTAAATATTGTAAATTAATTGCTTTTAACAAGTTAACAACAACAACCAAGTTAACCGTACAATACCTAAGAACTTGATGAAGACATGGTGCACACAGGTGCGCTGGGGGTATTTGAGTTGACTTATAATTTTATGCATATTAATATTTCTGGGTTTGAAATATTATATCCAATTACTATTCCTTAGGTACTTATATAGCAAAAAAGAAACTTTATTTGGTACTTACGAGTATTTGTAGGTTTATAGACGCGAATTAGGCCAATGAAATGTCTTGGTTTAGCAGTTGTTCAGTGATGTAGGTACTTGCACTGTTTACCTTGAATCATCGAACGTATGACAGCTTTTATTTTAGTCTCAGTTGCATTACTAACTTATTATATCTTTTTTCTACTCCTGTACTTTTTTTCGCGACTTACGCAATCATGAACTCTAATATAAATACATCCTTTATTTCTTCTGTAAAAAGTCTATCTAGTCTATTGCCCAAAAACACACTCCTTACCCTACTTTAATGAAAAATTAAAGCAGAGTTGGATGCCACAGACTACTACAAATACTATGTTTAGTAGTCATTCTTTGGTGCGTTCAAGTGAAACGTTTATGATTAAAATCAGTGCTGCCAACTTAACACAACTTTGCTAGATTTTTATGTATCAATTAATTTACTAATAATTATCATCTTTTTTGTGTTGTTTAACAAGTTTTATCTATTTTCGGAAAAAAAAACAAACCTAAAACAAAGTGTCATATTTTTGATTTCCCACCAACATCACCAAATGCCCAATTGAAAACGAAAACATTCAAGTTGATAAATGATTATATTACTTAAATTAAACAATTTTTTTGCGTTTATGAAGAAATGTGTAGGTACGTTGATTCTTTTAAAAATCCACGAAGAAGTTATATAGCATTACTGAAGAAATTGTGTAAGTTGCACAATTACTAAGGGAAAATATGGCGCATGAAAAGTCTGAAAAATAGGTAGTTACTTTTTATTTGAAATGAGTCGTAGAAAAAGTATTGTATGCAACGGTGTATAACTGGTATAAAAAGGCTCGTGGTGTCTTTACTTGCGATGTTCGCCAAGGCTCACATCGCAACCCACACCACTCGCCTTTTTATACCCTTCTTATACACCAGATGCATAATATACTATTAGCTCGTTTACTGGGCTGTTATTCATAGCGCTATCAAGCGCAGTTTCGGATGAAATTTCCTAACCTAACCACCTATTTCACATAATTGTTGCGACGGTATGGGTTAAACTATTTGAAAGACGGGTTCTTAGATCAGTATTTCGATAGCACATCCTAGTACTTCGCTTTTACTTGAGTCATATTGAGACATGATAGCAATACGGTTATATCACAGTGTGTGCAATATTACATTAGCATTTGTTAGGTTGCTTAGTTCTGTTCTGAACTTAATTTGTATGCGCCGTGTCTATACCAATTGATTCTTTTAATTTTAAGACAATACGTTAGTGCACACTGTACAGTCGCTCCCTCATAAAACAACAAGTTCTTTCACAATATCTGATCATGACCATATTGTCCATATGATGAGATGTTAGTTCAAATATTTTCCAGCATCTTTTCATGTCATGAGGTATGGTATGTGATACCTATGGCAATTAAGATAGCTAAGTAGCCTCACAAGTTAAATATTGGTATTTAATAATCATAACTATTTTATTGCTCTGAATGTTTTTTTGTTAATTATAAACTATTTATATTTGTAAACTGTTTCAAATAAATTGATAGCCTGCCACCCATTTTTAAAAAAATAATTCCAAACAATTGCTACTGTGCTGTTCAAATAAAAATTGTGCCTTTATATAGAAAATGTATTGTTAATAAATAAAGCGGGAATAACAATGGATTACTTCCTTACAAAGTAGTTTTCACTTTCTGCGATGACAAACGAGAGCATTATAGCCATTTCACCGTCGGCTGCTACACAATTCACAACCTGTTTCGACTCATGACCACACCCCTGATATAATTTGACCCCGAGATTCGTAATGACTAAGTGTAACTTGAGGTCAGTGTTATGCTATAAGGGTAAGCACTGTTAATGCAACAGGACGGCGCGCCACGCAGCTTCCGCATTACCATTCTCGTCCCTTGCCGATGTGTGTTCGCCACGTGCTCGCCTTTACTCTCTATCCTTTTTGTAATCAATAAAACCTCGTGTAAAGTACAAAAAACGCCATTTATTTATACCTACTTATAGCATTTATATATGAACACACAACTGAACGAAGTTTAACGGCAGTCGGGCATTTTACGCAATTAATCTTTGTAGATATACAAAACAAATAATTTCAGTTACAACAATTTAATTATTAACTACCCGTACTCGTATGAGGCATATACTCCTTTTCATATGGTTTACCTATAGTAGTATTAGGATCGTGCATCGAGACAATCCACTTATGGTTTAACGATGCCGTATAGATTATGTTAGAACAATAAATTGTATTTAAAATTAATTTAATAAAAAAATAAAAACGATTTTCAACGGAAAAAACGGCAATTCATTTATTGAATCGTTTAATTAATTCCGATCCATAAAAATAAGGAAATAATAAAACATTTAGTGTAAAACTGTTGAGATGAATCATGGTTAATGGTGTGAACCATAAAGCTGTCTAGCGTGTTCGCAAGTCGCATGCTCAACTAGTCTCTCTGTCAATTTACTGGAGGTCTACTTTTCTTAGTCGCTTCCAATCAGATCCCAATTTCATTTCAATGTATTTCACGCACTTGGTCACCACGCACGTGCCTCGGCAGAGCAAATAACGTTCGAACTAAACGGAATAGAGGCCCATTTCAATGTTTACACTACACTACATGATAGCGATATTTTCCAGATGCTCTACGTTTCAGTGTTAGAGTAGTTCGAGTTTTATTCAGATTCGGTACCTATCAGAAACTGCGATTCGAACCCATGAAACAAAACTTTTATTACCTACTGCTGTTACTTGCTATTCTTATTATTGCTAAATAGTTACATTAGTTACGAACTCCTAGGGATGTTATAAAAGCTAAGTAAGATTAAATTATTATGTTGTTTTCACTGTAACAAATATATACTATGTTAGACTAGACAAGATAGTGCGTGAGCTCTTAGACCAGTTCTGTTAAAGTCGCTTATTTTGGCATAAGGATAGAGTAAGAGCAAGCGAGAGGGAAGTACATTACTCGATTATGGTTTTAAGTTCTCACGGACATTAACTTACAATATAACACTGCTGGTTCTTTCAGATTACATTACACAGTCAAACCTAAAAATAAGGCGCTTAATTAATTAAATGCCGTTGCCGAGAATGTAATCAATATACAAAATAATGTTATAAATTTAAAATCTTTATTTACGATATACTATCATTTATCATTATTAGCATTGATGCGCGGAAAATTGTTCACAGCAGCTGTCTCCTTGACACTTGACAGTGAAGCGTAGAAACGTACCGATATTACTTTCGCGACCTCGTAATATGCTATTACGTGTATTAGAGATTTGAACTTTATGCTAATGTGAGAAGGTTGTAACTTGTAATCAAACGCGAAGTAAGCTGTATGTATCTATCGATGTTCTATGATTTTACGCAATGGTTCAAAGTTTTGACGCAGTAGCCTTTACCTAATAGCCAATGACCTTATTGATTGATTTCATATATCACTATGTGAGTAAAATTCCAATGACATGTTAGAGCTTGTACCTATGTTAGATTAGATGTGACTCTGATATTGAATATTATGCTAAACACGTTAACTTAGTATTGTTAGATAGAATGTAATTTCCTTCACTCAGCTCTTTGACGTTCATGCACCATTTCGAGCTATTAAGGCATCTTAAAGTATCTGCCTGCTCAGTGGCTCACTGCTGACATAAAAGTCGGGGTATAAAGCTGACAATTCCGTTAAAAATAAGCGTAGATATTACATTTTGAAGGCGAGGACGAAACGAGCATCAGCGAATTTCATAATAGGATCACACGAGTGTTTTAAGGCCTAATTATGTACAGTTGTATACACTACTTTATCTACATCCATACATTAAATCCTCCTTCATGTGTTGAGGCACCATTGCGTTGAAAGTGCAGGAGTTCGAGTTCGTGAGCTCGTTGAAGTCTTTTTGAGTACGAGCCTGTATCGTAATGGGCGGAGATGGCCATAACGATACGGTTTTTGATGCTGTTATGGCCATCTCCGCCCCGGACCGGCGCGATATTGTAAAGTTGGTCCTTACCTACACTTTTTGACCACATAAAAGAGGATTTACTGCATGGGTGTAGATAAATATAAGTATAAAGTAGTTTCCCAGATAAAGCCTTTCAAAGTTTATCATTTTTTAGGATTTCTCAAACTTTTAAAGGCTTTATCGTGGAAACTATTGGGTCTACAGAGACAATTCCAGTCAGATATTGTAGCAGTATTCTCTAAATATCCCTCAGAAGGTACTATCAACAACTAGTTCTTTAGGGTTATAATCGGTTTTTCGGTTTTTGACAAAGTAGCGTTCGGCACTCGAGGTCACAAACTTGGATTACATAGGCTAACATCATAAACAAGTTTGCAAAAAGTCAGAACTACCGGATTTGACTAATGGTATTTTGAATCCTTTCAGAGAACTCAAAACTATCTCAACCGAATTTCATCAAAATTGGTTTTGAGCTTTACTAAACGTACGCTAAGATAACATTATTGTGTTAATTGTCAATGATTTACATATTGTACAGAACTGCGATACACCTAAACTTGTAAATATTAGCAAAGTAGAACAAATTGTTGATGGATGACTAGTTTTTAACGACAGTTACCTACTTACTAGCGCCAATAAAATATGACTTTTAAGATTGTTCTGAGGTAGCCGACGATATAGGTCATCGGGTGTACGAATATTACTAATAAAGGACCAATGTTTGTAGACTGGTTGTCATTAGGAGGAAATGGTCGTTTCTCGGAACTCAACGTCCTCAACGATGTTAACGCACTAACTAACTTCATACCTTTCCATCTTAATAAAGATTTGAACCGCAGGTGGGGCGACTAAGGGACAGTGAGGATCTCTAACGACCATGTAATGAAAAATAATGGTTTTCCGCTTTCCGATACAATTGAAACTTTAGTACCTAAGTGGTGAAGAATTCGTGACTCTTGTTTTTAAGAAAATTTAGGAAAATAGAGGCTCGGTTTTATAAAGATCCGTTAGACCTTATGTCGGTTTGTTATGTCAAAAAATGTACTGAGTTACTGAAATTTGATCTGACATTTGGTCTAACGGATCTTTATAAAACCCGGCCTAAAAGTCTTTAGTAGGTAGACTTTCTAGCTATAGACAGGGGCGATTCACTGACGTGACGTCATCGCGCCGCTACAAGTACATGTGGCCGGCAGTGACCCGTTTCTCGGGTATATTCAGCGGTTGCGGCGCAACGCAACGTTACGCATTGCACGCGCTCGCGCTGTGTAATTGTATTCGTAAGCGATTCGTCATTTCGTTCTCTGAAGAACAGAATAATTATGATTAGGTTCAAAAGCACGTTACTACTGTATTGCAGCGGGTTGCAGTAACAACAATAGAAATTCGGACCATTCGTTTTTGATGCTCCCGTCAGAACGGTCGGGGAAGGAGAAAAAACTGAAAAAAGGTAGGGAAGTATTTGTATATCATTTAATTTATTCTTAAACTTCTAAGACTTTTTACAGAAATTTGGCGTAAGTAAATTACTACCACAGCTATTTAAATTTATTATTGTTATTTATATATATTTATTATATATATACTCAATTACCTACATTCTACGAATTAATCGTGAATGTACTTTGAAGTACGAGTTACGAGTATATTTTCGAATGACCTGTCCGTTTCGTATCAATCAAAACATAACGAGTTATTCACGCTCAATTTGACAATAATTTAAAAAGTAGACTGGACTAGCCGCAATGGACCTCAAAAAAATCCCTCCGAGAATCTCTGTTAGCCACCGGTGCTGCATTATAATGTAATGTATAATGTAGATATAAAAAAAACTTTGTGTCTTTATCTTAAAATGTTGAAAAAACTGAGAGTTATGGTTATCATCGAGTTTGGTGATTTTTGTACCTAATTCACCAATTAACGGTTGATATAAAAGGAAACGAAAATTAAAACGTTGGCTCTAAGAAACCTCTTATTATTTTTTAAAGTGAGGCCTTTAAAATGATATAGAGGTTTCTATCTTCTGGTTACATGTATGGAGTGCCCCCCTCCCCTAATTTAATATTTTTTTGTCATTTCACATAACTTTTACGTACGGGTCATACGAGTAGAACACACCTTCCTGTCCTTCCTGCTAAATGTCTTAATTGTAGTTGTAGTGCCTATAGTCTCCGATTACATCGGCCCATACCGATCATCCGGCACATACGGATGAACAGACAGACGGACTATAAGGGTTCCGTTTTCACCATTTTGGCTACGGAACCTTAAAAGTACTATTCATAATTGTATTGTAAACAACACTACCAATAATAAAGTATAATATAATAGGTTCTCGCTGGTGGTAACCCTAGCGCTAAAGGCGGGGCCTCGGAAGAGCGCGTTGCGTGCGATAGAAAGAGATGGCCACGTTTAGGCACGTTTGGCATACCTAAACGGGGAATTTGTTAACGGTGGGCCTTCTGTAGTTGTACTATTACTTATTCTGTGCTATAGATGTCAGCTATGACTAGAAATTCCTGAGAATCCAAGGTCGAACATTTTATTGATATGTATCTTTAATTGGAAAAGAAGTCTATTAATAAATGGTAATATGTAGCTATTATGGTAATTTATGGGCCATGGATAGACACTTCAAAATGTTACTTACTCTTACCTGCAATTGATATTTTATTGACATGCACCTTACCCAAACCGTAAACGTAAAATTGTTAATTTGTCTGCTCATTCGTAAATTTAATGTAATGGATATGTTTGACCAACACTTAGATCAGGTAATAATACCTAATGGAATATTTAACCACAACACAACTACTAGGATGCTACCTAGTTTTTTTCATTGAATAGTTTACTAAGATTAACCGACCACTTAAAAGTGTTTGGTTTGGGAAATGGACAAAACGATTTAGATAATAACCTGAAACATGTTATGCACCGGTTAACAACTTGCAGCTGTTGTTGAAATGAAGTGTGGAATTGTTTACACGTTTGTTTGTTTAGAGGGCTATCAAAATAACAGACGATCCATTTAAATATACTCACGAACAAAAATAAAAGGGAATTAATAAAAGGGAATAATAAGGATATTCTACGGAAATTCAATACAAAGTGTACCCGTTATTTTTGCAAATGTCACTATTCTTTGTCTGATTCACATTACTGTATGAATGATTATATTAAAATTTTAATTTGTTGACATTATATGCATATGAAGTATAGTAATATGCCCAATGTTAAATTTAATTTATGTGACTGTTTGATAATATTAATGAATGATTGATTTATTTTTAATCTGTTTATAATTATAATTTTAAGAATTAATTTGTATGCCTATCGGCGAACAATAGCGTTCTCACATTTCGTTTATGTACCAAAACTTACCTATGTTTACAAATAAATCACATTGACTTTGACCGTTTTTAGGGTTCCGTATCAAAATGGTAAAACAGGAACCCTTATGGTTTCACTTTGTCTGTCTGTCTGTCTATCTGTCTGTCTGTCTATCACATCGCTAAATATCTCAAGAACTACTTATGCTATCGATTTGAAATTTGGAATAGTTATAAAGAATGCTTACCTACATATATAGAACAAGACTTTTTAAATTTTTTTTGAAAGTCTAGTTAATATGTCGAATGGGGTGTCATATCTGGCTTCGGTTGCACATTCTGAAACAATTTTTTTACGTTGAATACCGTTACCCCCCCCCCCCCCTTATCTCCGAAGTTTTCCAAGGAAAAAATATAAAATTATTACATAACATTGATATCAATGTATATTTTACAGGAAAAATATAACTGTAGTTCTATCTAGTTTTTCTTTTTTTTAATCGTCAAATAACATATCTATACTAAGTTTGTAATTTAATCACCTTTGCATGTATTTTTGTTTTATAAATTCCTACGAGATTATGCTGAAACTACCTTATTTCAAATAAAGAAAAAAAATTGAAAAAGGTTTACGTGATAAAGAATTATCCTTGAAAAATCACCATACATACTAAGTTATTCAGTCGCTCAAATTTGTAACAAAAGTCGCCTATAGATGGCGCTGTACACATGGCGTCCAATTTCCACACCATGTTGTTGAGATTTTCCTGATTTAATAGGGTTGGAACCGGCACACATCTGGATCATACGGAACCCTCGGTGCGCGAATCCGACTCGCACTTGACCGGTTTTTTTACCTGTGATGCAATACGAAGGCTAAATAACGGAAGAATTAAATCACTTGTATATTTCCTTGTATATTATCCGACATCAATACTATTCATTATCTACAGATGTTGATTGAATATGCTAACAAATCCAAATATAAACTTATTCTGTTACTCTCTTGCATGCATGCGTGCATGATTCTAAACTTGATACGGCTTGGTTTCATGATATGTGTAGAGGTAGCTAGTCTAAACATCTGTATTTGGTCTACCCAACGCATTGAAAACTAGAAATGTGCATTTACTTAATAAGGCTGGTTACGCGTAGACGTCTACTACTTAGGTACTGTATTAGGTTAGGTTAGCATCTGTTTTTTTAATGGTTTACCCTTGTTCGTATTAATAAATTGTGGTAATCAGTTTTATTTGTGAATATGGGGTTTGACTTCGGATTGCTTATAATAATACAATAACAGTTTGGCTGGTTTCATCAAAAATATTAGCCACCCTTTCGACGGGTGGGCAGGCCGGCAGAATGGGAAAGCACGGAATCGAATGGCCATACCTAGCCTATTGTTCGTTTCAACTTTTACTGCGTGAAACACGTCTGCTACGCCATTATTGCCGTCTGGCTCTGCTGATCTCTTGTATTGTCGGACAATGGATGCGATTGTTTACTTCCATACCTTTCGAACAATTAGTCAAAAGCAGATCACGACATTATTTTGCCATTGCGACATACCTGCCAAAATGACGAATATTGATAAAATATTAGATATTCCATCCATATTGGAATTTCCGGAATTGACTGATAGCAGTAGGTGCCTATTTCTATATGATGACAAAAGCTCAAAATTAAATGAGATGTATTAATATTCAAAATCCTAATCATAATAACCAACGAATTATATGAATATTTGAAATGCGTATTTGCCATTTTCTACTTGCGAAAACTTATAATGAATACGTAAAAAGTTTTAATGTGTTTTGTTTTATCCCTTTGGTATTTGATCTAAAATTTAAAGAGACTAATGTGAGTGGACGTGAGCGAATAGCTTCCTTATGAAATGACAATTGACAAATCCTCACGGAAGTCGCCTTGCACTGTGGAATATTGATTGTTTGACGTGACGACGATCCCTTGTCAATCATGATTTAAAGCACCAACCCCTTGCGAGTGAATATGTTCTATACTATCCAATATAAGTTTCATAACACACGTCTGCTAGCTACAAAGTTAGCGCTAGGCATGTTAGGAGATTGAATTGTATTGTAAGGCTATACAGGCCATACAACAATAGCGTTGTACAGTAGCGTGAACATCTACTCGATCCACTACATGCAAATAATAACCTTTGGTAACTAAGATCTAACGTTAATTATAACCTACCTTAATACCAACTTGTCTCTAGGTGTTTGCTTGTTAGGTACTTAGCTTTGCATTTTTAAATCAATATAGGTAGATCTAAAGTAATTAAAAGTATTTTGATGTCAATAACGATGTTATTACTAGTATAAAAATTTTTCGTTGTCATTTATAAATAAGCGCCACAGTTTTCCTAATTTTGGTTTCAAATTAAAATCTGCCATTTTTCTATACAAAACCGCAATGAAGAACAAGAGCTTAATAGTGTTGCACAATTATCTCTTTAGTTCCTTAACTGCAAATCTTCATTACCGTCTATTCACCTCGCAGTTGTTGTCTCACGCGACACGAAACAGGGGAGTCTCCCCGGGGACAGGGATGTCAGGGATACTGCAATTTGTAACGATAGCGCTTCACAGGGACGCGGAATGAGTCTGTGTTTTTAGGGTTTCGACGGAATTAAGCCCAGCCGACTGTGGAAATGGCTTTGTGCCAACTTTTTTCCGTCCTTTGGGTTGGTTGCAGTTTTTACGGGATCAATTAACAGTAGTCCTCTATAACCCGTTTTTTTTTAATTAGAAATTTTAACGGTTATTTTCGCCCTCGTTTCTTCGTTTCCCTAAGATATCAGAGGATAATATTGTACTAATTTCACTTATTTCAGTAGCTTATCACCTTTCAAAGATAACTTGTCGCGTATTTTCCCATTTCAAGATATTTTCCTTGAAATCGCATGATAAATAACGCACGATTTTTTAAATATAAAATAAACGAAGTTTAGTTAAGTATATACATAGGTGGTTCATCATTTTAATAAACACTCCTTAATATTTTGTTAAATATTTCTTTTTTTTGCAAGTTGCTACACCGAATGTAATGCGATGTTTACTTTGTGACGTTTTACTTATTTTTACGTAATTTAAATGGCAGAAAACAATGGATATTTTAATTTGGATAGCCATTCTCATCTGCCAGATTATCAGAAACGACTGCGACAGCTCACTGTCACAAGTCCCCAGAGTAACGCTAATACTATTTAGGAAAGCTGTGGTATTTATATGGCGTTGCAGGAAAATGACTATCTTCAGTCACTCTTAGCTTCGTGAGCTGAAACTTTTTACTTACACTCCCGATATTAAGTTCAAAAGACAAACTTGTAGTTGGTAAAGGAAACACCTGAGTGGAAGCGTCGCTTGTATAAATATCTTTACATATGTGTACATGTTTCTTATATGGCTGGCTAGGAGGGTGGTCTTGCCGTAATCTTACGTTAGATGTCCAACGTCCCATGCCTTCTCGCATCCGTATTCTGCCTTCTTCGACAATTTAAAAACGTTTAGGTTTATTCTAACGTGCTACGGCAACAGTATTCATGTTACTTTTAAACAGTCTAGAGCTAGACATTGCGTTGTCTCAGAATTGGTACCCTCAAGCCCTCTTAGAAAGTAACCGGTAAAAGGGCTCATTAAAAATTCAGCAGTGTGTGCAATACAAGTGACTTTTTAATGCGGAAATAGGCGTTTAGGTCGCATAATAAACTTTTATTTTGCCTGACATAAACTCACCTTTTATGCGCTCGTTCTGGGTGATATAAAGTTAAGATATAGTTCTGTTATATAAAGAACTATAGCGAAGTACGGCGATGATATAATTCTATGTTGGTTTAACTGTACATATAATTATTTTATTACTTTCCCGGTCCCCCATACAAGAGGCAAAATGCACTCCCCAAGTCCACTTCGGTTTAAACATAATTAGTGTATGTATTAATAAATTTTGGTTACACGGACTCTTCAGTATTATATTTTTGGTATGTACCTATCCAAATGGATACACGGAACAGCTAAAGTGTTAATTCAATATATACCATACTCTCGAACCCTGACTCTTGAGAACGATTTATGATTTGAGTATCATTTTTATATTTAAGGTAGGTAAATAATATATACCCGCTTATAAAAAAGAAGTTTTATCTGTATTATTATATTACCGCAATAATCATTAGCTTGATGTCTTGTGAGAATTACATAGTCTAGACATCGTTTACTAAGGCAAAAACAAAATATTCGATATTAATCAATACCTATACCTAACGCATCTTGTGTAACAAATCCGTATTGGCCATAAACAAATCAATAATGGTTATATCAAAGTTCCTGCGGCGTGTCAGGTATTAGTAACCCGGTCTTACGTCTATTATTGGCCAGCAGGTTCTCGGCTCCAGTGGGGGCTCGTTAACATGCCTACGATATCTAACTATCGGATAAACTTACTTTCTATAAAAGGAAATCGAAATTATCTCCCTGCATGAAGCATTCCATTTCTCTCTCGGCAGTTCCGATGTTTGACCCTCACATGATTTTACTTTTAACGAGCCTGATTGAAAAAGCCACATTCTTCACATATCTGGGATCGCTCCCACATTTTTATATGTTCCTTGCTCGGAACTTTCGTTTTTTCGATAGATCCGTCACCCTAAGTGAGCGGCGAGTGCGACATCCGACTGGTATTATCCAATTGGTGGTAGTCACCCACGGCCAATCATCGGAATATTACTCGCTGCTCCATTTACGAGCTTATCGTTTTGAGGCTAACTTGGTGCAGCCAAACATCCCGGTTTGTTGAATTGACCCATGTGGATCACGCGGGCGAAATTCGATTTCCTGAGTTACTACGGCGCCGGCGACGCGGAAGCTGTTTAGAGAACCCGTGTAAACGCACAAAACATACTGAAATAAGATAAAACACTGTCCACACATGCACTCAAATATTGTTTACCAACAAACAAAGAGCTTTAATGGGGGAGTTTGTAGACCCCGCTAAAAAGTGTGTACAGAGAACGCGAGTATAAACATGTGGTAAAAAATTAAACAAGATTATAAGTAATTCATTGAAAGGAGATAAAAATGTCTTAATGCACAAAACACAGTTAATTGCATGTGTCGCGAGGAACGCATTCTAGTTTGCCGTAGAAGGCAGATCTGCGGCCGGAGTTGTTATTAATAGCGCGCAGACACAGCCGGCCGCTCATGTAAAGTGGACACCAGTTTAGGAGTGCTGCGTCTATTTCGATCAAGTGTAAATAAATCTAGCGGGCACTTTCGACTATACGCTTGTCACTTTCGATGCGGGCCGCGCCGCTGCCTCGCCCTGTCCTGCCGTTCATGCCTTACCTTCCGGCATGTCCACATACGCTGATGATTAAAAAAAATAAAGATATACATATCTAGTCTTGCTAGGATTGTGACCAAACATGACGATTATGTGTTTCAATGTCTTTACAATCAGACATATCCGGTTTTGATCATTAGAAAACCGCAAGTCTAAAAAGCTGTGTTATTTATTTTGCAATTAACAGTGACAGAGCAGAGCATTCCAGCATGTCTTGTATCTTATAAAATGTTGTTTTTTTAAACATCCAGCTCAAAGTATGTTTGGCAAGAATTTGAAGAATTACACAGGTGACTGTGGAGTGCGCGGGTGTCAAAGCGTTTAAGGCGCACCTGACCATGATAATTAAAAAAAAAGATTAATTTGTACATTGCTTTGAATTTGAATTTCTTGGGGCAGCACACCCAGAACACTACTACACAAAGAAGACATTCAAGATGCATTTTGAGGGACAAGACAATTGTTGAGCTGTCACCGAACAGGAATGAGCAATGGCGCGATGCTACAAACCGTGCGGCACCGTGACAGGTCCGTATTCCAAATAATATAAAACTAGCCCGTTCTAATATTATCTACAGGCACTGTTGGATACACGAGATTTATGTATATTTTGTTTCGTTTGCGACATTGAATGTATTATCCGTGCCTTTTTGTCTATTATCAATGTATTATTTATCGCTAAAGTTGATCTAATGAAGTAATAATATACGGATGTATAACTTGAACAGATTTTCAATTAATATTTCATGCTAACGGATTCGTGTTTAAATAATGGTTTTGAATTAGATATGAATTATTTCGTGATTATACTTTGTTTACCTTGACCTCGTTAGAAATCCATCCATTGATTAAGTATGTGCAGAATTTTAATTGCCCTTTATGATCTGTATAGAGAATGATCAAAAAAGACTGACACAGTCTTGTATTTCACCTATGTATTTGTCACGAACAAATGTCACAAAAAAGGTTGAAATGGTGTGAGGAAGTGGAGAGAGCTTAACGTTCCATGTTGACGCTAGATTAACTTCAATTACATTGATGGGAATTCTTCAGACTAAATAATAATATTCGGATTTCACTCATTAGCACCCAGATTACCTAACCTTCACATATAACCAATTTGAGCTCGATTGATACTCATTAACCAATGACACGAGGTAAATTAAATTGGTTTTATGGATGGCTTTGGCATTTCATTTACTGATTACCTTTGTGTTTGCTTTGGATCTATGAAATTAATCACTATTGGACACCGGTCTTCATGCGTGAAATAATAAGTTGATGTTGTGACTTAATCATCATGATACTGTCAATCACTCCGCTTTTATTTATCTAATGCTCGATTGTAACAACGGAATCAGCGTATGTAATTATACACTAGGGATAGATGATGAAATCTGCGGGCGGAAAATGTTAAAGAAATCACAATCATCGTGAGATAATCGCAGTCGTGTCTACCTACGTCCAAGTAAACATATACCGTGCATACTTTGCATTGCGTAAAAGTAATCATAATCAAATTTCAGCCGTGCCGGCGAATTCCTTACGCACCGGTCAGATTGTGTCCCACGGAACGACAACATTGTTTACACTTATATAATTTCAGCGGCATAGTCTCACAACATAATTAATCAATAATTAGGCAGTATGTTAAATACAGCTCCTAATGACATAACAATATAAAGACTATGCAATGCCGCCGCGCGGCAGTAACCAAAACAAATGGACGCGACACCGTTACAGCAGCGCTTCGCGGAATTAAATAAAGAAAAAATGACAGTGAGCAACGGTAATCTTTGTTCGCTACATAAGGTCGAAGCGCCTTCACAGTACGCCACCGCCACAATTACAGTCGTAAGATTTTATCAGTCGCAATTGGTCCGTAATTAAAAGCTACGCCATGCCGGAACGCTGTTCTTAACGCCATTATCCATTTGTAAACGCCTTCAACTAACGCTACATTTTAAAATTACGCTATTTTAATGGGTTTTAACTAACAGAGTATGTATGGGTTGCGTTTATACATATACCTATCAAGTTTAAGCCATCACAAGATAGACGTCTCGTTATATGTCGCGATGGAGCTTCGCGATTATAAAGGTGCAATAAATAAACCTAAGTCGGTCGCTTGTCACCTTTAGTGCACCCATCAGATGGCACAGTTCCCAGTGAAAATAGTTTTGGCTTTTATACATTGCGATATTTGTGATCAGAAGAGTGAGGCGGGGCTGGGGACGGGCCACCAATCATGGTCTCTATATACCGACAGAGTCACCGACGTGACATCTTCACGTGGACCGACCATTCACAATAAACTGCACGTCGAAAAGAAAGTATCTCGCTACAATTTATCAAGTCCATGCTGTTTGCTCAAACGCGTTTGTTAATGAATAAAACGCGTTCCAGTTCGGAACTAAATCAGGCCGTCGTCTGCCCCGAAGGACTGGTAAAAAATCTACACGGAAGACATATTCATTCTATGCATCAGAAAAAGGTAAGTTTCACTTCCAGGAATTTTCGATCGACGCCAACGATTAATATAAACACAAAGATGACAAAAAATAAGCATTGCAGTAACATGAAGCCATTGTGTGCCCATGAAGTGAAGTCGGAAGACGTGGGAGCGAACGCGGGAGCGACCTGCTCCAGCGCGGGAAATCGCGCTTCGTATCGTCAGTTCACATCATCCAATGTTAACTTACATAAATATCGTATGGACTTTTCCCGCGCATTCCAAATAAAACCAGCCGTACCCGGTGCAACAATCGAGGCTAAAACGCGGAACTGAATAAAATAAGAATTAGCTTGTTTTATATGGTAGCATGGGATGTATGTATAGGTACGTAGTGGCGTAATGAGACCATCCGATAATTCGATGAGAAACGCAGGCGCACGGGAACGAACGCTTCCGAAGTCGAGAGCCTTTGATGTTATATCCGTTTACGAGGCCTTTCGAAACTTCATTAATCTTGTAACCGGAGAATAATTAACATGTGAACATTTTGTGTAGGTACATCTCGTATCTTACGAGTTACGATATTTTATCAAATTTTGCTTATAACTAACTTGCTTACCTTTGCTCTGAACTTGGTCTTGGTCTTGCTTTTAACGTCTCCCCGACATATAGGTCCTAACTCAACATTTTCTAAAACAATGTTCTTATTCAGAACACATTAAAGTTGTGACTGTTAACAAATCAGTTCGCCTTTATCTTCTTACTTTTTCTAAATTTATAATTAATACTAATTGCCTATCTAAATATTGTATGACTTCGGATTCGTTGTATGTCTTTACTAAGATAAATAATATTGCACTTACATATAAACATTAACATATTAGAGCTACCTATTCATAAGTACCTATATAACTTTCACAGTTTTTATCAACAAACACACTATTGCCTATTGCTATACTAATTTACTTATTAATACCTCCTAGTTTGTAGGTAATCATCTAAGAACGTATGAGTGTGTGTGTGATAAGTAAAGCAACTTTATGAGTTAAATAAAACAAATCAAAAAGTCGAGTTTAAACGTCATATATATTATATGATTCATAACCCATCTTAAACCCACACCATCGTCTGACATTACTTGAACTGAGATTCGTAACAACTATGCGAAGTCGGAAGTGAGAATACAGGTTCTCCTGAGGCGGTTTAGTATGCGTTGTGAATATCAGCTCGGGTCGGGTCGGCCGCGGGCGCCGATTTCGCGACAGGTTGCTCGATGCTCGACACCTACATCCAGTCTTCACACACCTGCTGTTCTTTTCGTGTAATTTGAATCTCAATAGAGGTCGATTGATTTCATAAAACCGACTTCCTCTTTAGAATTTTTACAAGCCATGCTATTTTGTTAACAACACGCCTTACACTCTATCCACGGAAGCGAGTTAGTATAGCGTTCTCTCTGTTGCACTTTTGTACGCAACTGAAACGGACAAATAATGTCGATGGTCGTAAACACTTGCACTGAATGGTAGGGCAGGCTTACATGCCGGCGCAGCATACATAATTTTAATATTCATCATGATTTAATCTTGGTGCATCTAATGGATAAATTAAGCAATGTACATAATACTTTATATTTAGGTATACAATTTGAAAAAATATTAGGTGCAAAGTAACAACAGTCCAGTAAGCAAGCAAGGTAGGTAATTGTTGAAATTCGAAAATAATTTTGTCCTTTTCGCTTCCACAAAAAGTGCAATAGATAGAGAATGCTAAACTAACTCGTTTCCGTGGATAGAATGTAGTGTACACAAGTGTTTACTGTTTTGATAGTTTCTATTGTAAGATGAGGTTCTTCATGAAGTCACGAATTATTTTCCATGAAATTATGATTGAATCCCGTAATTTAATGCCCATGAAAATAACACAGTAAATCACGAACAGGATTAAACGACAAATTGCTCAAATTCCATTGTTTATTACCTATCTTGTGTAAAAAAGAATCCCCTGTAGGTAAGTATGTCCTTTTAAAAGAACTGAAGTGACTATGCACCAGTTTCAAGTCGAGTTGTTTTGAATGCGTTCCGATTGTATTCCAATTCTGTAATGTAAGCCTCTGTTATGCGGCGGCGGCACGCTCGCGTACTCTAAGTACCGTGGATCGTGGACACAGCATTGGCTCCACTCTTATGCATATGGAAACCTGCAATGCAATTTAGTAATCTCAACGGTTGTCTACCTTTCCATTCTCGTTATACAACTATTATGACTGATAAGTTAATTCTTAAAACAAAGTGATTCGAATAATAACTTGAGTAGGTACCTACTTTGCGTTGTTTTAAAGAATATTGATTGATTGGTTATTATTGTATGGCAATAATTTCGGTTGGTGAGATTTCCACGAGCGATTGGTGAGACGTTTATTATGCGAGTCGTGTTCAGATGTTTATGAGCACCTGGCTGACTCCGATATATAAATGATGGCTACTGTACGAGTATACAGATGCAGCGATATAATTTGCAAGATTAATTACTGATACTACCGTAGGTTTTCCCTAATATTTTATTGACGCCACAACCTTTTATGAAAGTTCGCTTCCTCTGTGATTGAGCTCAGGTAGTCTATTTTATATAATCGCGGTGATAAAACCCATGTTTAAATCACCCTATAAAGGATTAACATTCCCCCGGGAGAGTTTAATGAGATGGACAATAAAGTGACGTGGCTTTAATCTCCGGTTTAATTCGTGGTTATTTTAGGATTTCTAAATCCAATTTAGTTCTTTATTGGTAATTATTGTTTAATTTTTATCAGACGAGACATAAAATTTCAAATACAAATGTATTTTTTAAAATGATATATGGTTTAAAACTAAAATTGTAGTCCTCGTTCCTCGTATTCAGCATTATGCAAGCAAGCGTAAATACAAATATTTGATTTAAATAAATAAGCTAAATTAACATTTCAATTTGGTATCATTATAGCGAGTTTTTTGAACATGTTTATTTGAAACCCTTGTACTTTGTTTTTTTTTCTCGCTCATTTGATTATTATTGGAAAGTAATTGGCAACTCGGTCTGGTCAGTTATTTGAATCACACAGTTTTTTCTCAGATTAAGCCTATACAATTTTGGTTAAATCAAGCCTAAGGTTAATAAAATTATTGGAATACGAATGAATATGTGCCATGACATTGGTGCTGTAACGGTCACCGAGGTAACGCGATCGTGTCATACATGTCTGATTAGTGCCTCGAAGCGCGTTAAGCCAGGATGACTAATACCTTAAAGTTGGCCTGCTTTGAGACCAATTGAGGTATAGAATATCGATATCATCGGCGAGCGCGTCCGTGGTCAAGGGGAGAAATGTAGGATTTTTTCCCGATTGACTCAATATTAGGTTATATCTTTATTTATATTTTAAATGAAAAATGATTTATTAGTAAAAAGAAAGAAATGTTAACAAAATCAAGGTTGGAATCCTCTTTTAAGTATAAATATACTTGTGTCACGACGTCACGAGACTCCGCTCTTCCCTAAACCGCGTAAGGGGTACAACCAATAAATACTATTTCTACAGTAGGTATCATAAGGTACCTATACTATTTTTAAAGTAGATATCATAAGACTATATCTGCTATATTTGCATTGGCTATCGATCGATTATCATCTCTGGCTGACAGGTAATGCTAGTAGTGGTCTAACATATCCTAATACGCCACAAACCATACATATGGTAGTTTTGTTTGACGGCAGGTACATTTACTGTATTATTTATTTGGAACCTAAATGATAAGGAAGTAGGTAGTTCTGCGATAAGAAATAATAAGGGAAATTACTCCAATGGAAAGAGCACGTGTTGAATTCGAAATATAACATTGGTTTGTTAATGTGAAGCACAAGGAACTGTTTTTAGATATGTACAACCTGTAGGGTGTGTTCGTGTCAGTCGAGTCATTAGGGGAGCGACTGGCAAGCGCGAATAAATCTTAAGGGGAGCAACAGACTCGCCTGCTCCAGAATAGTCGACTCGATACGAGTCATGTAAGTAAATGCAAGAATCTTGACAATAGTAAATAAGATACAAAAATATGTATTAATCATGATTTTTATACAAAAAAAAGAAGCTAGTTATTGGATAATGATAACCCTATTTTGGATATTAGCATGTCCGTCGTGCTGCGCAGAACAATGGATAGAAATTACCAATAGTGGCCTACATCGCTTGTTTTTGTCGGTATCCTTATTCGGGGCATGTGGCCGGGGCATCACATCTGTCCGTCTGTGTTAGTTATCGAGCGTTATCAGCTAACTGATTATCGGAGATGTTCAACACCGAGCGTTATAATAATAATGAAATCCGTTTTAATTGCGCGCAATTTACAAGAATTTTTGAAACCATAGGCTGCTGAGCGATGTTTGTGAAATGTACATTTGTGTATGTAGCGGGATAATCTCCCGAACTACTTATCCGATCACCGTAGAAATTCTTTCATCAGTATATAGAATGAACCTTCGGGATGGTTACTGGCGACATATTACCCCGCGGCTCCGCCTAGGTTTTCTGTAAAATACGCGCGGGCAGCTAGTAGTATATTTCCAGTTCCAGAGCCCGTACTCCGAATTTTGTATCGTGCCGTCCCTTTCACTCTCGTGTTATTCACTATATGAGTGAGAGGGACGGCATGATACGAAGTTCGGAGTAGCCCCTCAGGTGCCTTTCCGTTTACTGGTTCCACCTACTGATAAGGGTTGTTACACATGCTATAAATGTAATAAGATTGATCGTGCCCTAAAATGATGGATCGAAGTCCGTCGATTGTGAGAATTATCACAACAATTGGATTGTAAACAGCAACACCAGTCACAATATTTACACGCCGATAACAATTAACTCTTCATTAGAATAACACCTTTGTATAATCCTTACACTGATCCTAGTTGTTTGGATACTAATTAAAATATTATTACGTGAAATTAATTTGTGGTTTTCGATGAGTTATGTATGAAAGACTTCAACGCGCGGCGTTGAGCGCGAGTCAAAACAAAAAATATGATTTCTAAATGCTGCTTACAAAAAAAGGTAAGGTCATTAACGGATGTACTTGATACTTGTGACTGGTTTTGCTATATTCTATAAATCGCTTTCGATAGGTAAGTGATAGAATGTTATTTGTAAAAGATACGGCTACCTATTTAACATTTGCGTAGTTGCGGCCAACCTGCTGTGAGCTACTCTAACAATAAACTGATTGCATTTTAATCTATCATTGTTTAAATTTCGTGTAACTATACAATATTACACTATAAGTAATTTAAGTAATGGCTAGAAATGTATTAATTAACGAGTTAATTAGCAGTAGTGGGACAATAACAATGGGTCGATAACAATTCTGTGAGCACACTGACATGGAAACCGAGGCGATGCACCGAGCCGACCTCGTTGGATAAAATAAGAAAATCGCGAATTAACCGCGCCTCCGTAAATCACCCGGTACAATTGAAATTAAAACTAAAATATACTCACCAACAGCCGGTACCGAAATATTAAACACCTCCAATGTGTCACAAAACAAAATCAAACAGCACAAAAAACTATCACTAGTGTAAATAGAAGTCAACTGTTTGTAAAGTGCACTTCATTCACGAACGTTGCGAGTAAAGTTGCGGTGACGAGCGCGAGCCACACGCGGAGCGCTCGAGCGACAAGAGTCGAATGAAGCGGCGGCCGCTCGCGGACCTAACCGACTCGACGCCTCGCTCTGCCGGCCTCTTCCGCACGAATCAAATAAGAAAATTGACTGCATTTTGCACCAATGTGATGCTGATGTGCATAATCTGACACTTGAACATCCGGACTTGAAAGTGAGTCTTGCCCGCGGCCTTAGTTGCAATTTGGAATGATCGACATATTCTAACTAAGCGTCTATTGTTTATGCGTAGTTTTCAGTTGTTTATATTATGACATAAACCATTTGTGAAACTGACCGTAAATGGTTTGATAACAGTGATTGTTTCGCTTCTTTGCGTGTCATTTGCACAGTATTTATACTCTTTCTGAAGTTAAATTATTATTAATATTTCTTATTGACTAGCTTCTGCCCGTGACTTCGTTCGCGCTTAGATGATCAGCGATTAGGTATCATTGACATAAAATCATATATCTAATAAAAAGGCTCTGTTAATAATAATTGATTAGCCTAACCTTAGGTTAGGTTAATAATAATTGATGGGTTAGGTTAGAAATCTAACCCATCATTTTTTTGTCATTTCAAGTAATTCTTACCTTTTCACCGCTATTGACTTAATATTAAGTCAGTAGATTTAGTGCCCCACGCGCCCTGACTTCATATTTATCAAGTGGATGTAAAGCAATTTACGTGCTGTCAAGTAAGGTTCATTTTCGGTCGTTTGGTCTGTGACTGAGACACAACTTACGAAATCTACTGCGTCGGTGAAGAGGTTAACCCGTGTAGGTGCATTAATCAAGGATTTGTCAACAAAATAAATACTAAAAATGCATGCACAATGTTTCAAATATGAAAAGGGGAAAAACATAATCTCTGTATAGGTAACTAAACTTTTTCAGTTAACTTCTTATTTGAAAATAAACAATCAATAGAGAAAACCTTTTCTATTTCAGAACTGATTCGATTGGATTTAAAATCTGAAAGTTGGAAATTCCTATATGATTTTTTATTTACATTTCGCAAGTTTGTCCGTGTGTCGGCGAAGAGCACCGCACCTCGAGCAAGACAATAATTTGGGATCACCACGCGCGGGTCTTACCTACCTATGTAGGTACATTATTTATTTATGTAAATACATTATGTTATATTTGTATTAAGTAAATGTCAAAATTATTATTGCACCAAGCAAAATGAGCAATTTTCCCAATAGACACTTTCGGGAAAAACTTAATTATTCAGGGTCACAACAATTGCTTCATAAAAACTGGACCCTAATGTATACCTACTGAATTATTCCTGAAAATACCCCTGCAAAGTGCTATTCTTATGTTTTACGACATCGGCTACATAATACTTTAGTCTCTAGGGTGGCTTAAGTGCAATTTTCTCCTTTATGTTCAGACATTTAACTTTTCACAGAATAAACGGGCTCTTGAGAACTTATGTAACTAAGAGGCGATAAAAAAATCATGTCACCTTCGCGTGAAGGCCAATTGCAGGGTTGGTATTTATGACGCTTATCGACAATTTGTCCCAAGTGGTGCAGCATAAATCTGACCTTCAATTACACACAATTTTTATGAATTTTTTGGGGTCATATTATCACAAACGAGTGAAGGGGTGAGTCGGCCAAGTTGTGAACAGCACAGGCTGGTATGTGAGCATAATGTTTATGAGGAATATCGTAAAGCAGTGATCGACATTGATGTGATTACATTGTAATTTTAATAAGCAGTAAAATTTTGATAAATATACGCACCATTTTATTTTTATTGAGTCGTTTGTGAACATGAAAAGTTACTTTATAGCGGCCGTGACATCCAGGTAGAAAGTAAGATCAACTTCGCAATTTATGACATCTTTCTATTATGCAAGCCATACACAATCAAGCCTGCATGATGCTTGAAGTGGCGTCCAATTGGCAGTGCTTCTATATAAACCACACACGTTCAAGTTTACCGTCAAGCTCGTATGATGGCTTCGCGTCAGTTGAAACCATGGCGTCACAAGTGACGAACGTTGTCATTGTCATGCACAGATTTATTAAAAATTGTTTGAAATCGATGCATAAATTGCCAAGTAGATAATATAACTTATTATTACGTGCGAAAAGAAACCCAGCTATATCATAGCAAAAGGTCTTCACTCAACTAATGGAAAATGTATGAAAAAGCAATTATTTTGACACGGGCAGAGTTGGTCCCTGGGTAAAAATGGTTTAGAATCATGGATATAATCCGATTTTGTAACATGATTTAGAAGTCACGCTGTGGTCATTGCCGAATAACGTCATGCATCATGCGTGTCTGTGTGTGTTTATTTTTTTTATATTTGCTACAGCCTAAACTACTCTGCGGGTTTTAACATACGACATTATCATGTATCGTTTTCGCATTTCCAGAACTTACAAGAACCATTTCAAAATTATTGAAATTTCTGACATCTTGTAGTTTCATTAATGCGCTTTATATGCTGAAGCAACGCAAGTATTCGCAATGAAAGACCAGGCAATTTATTATCCATGAGTATTAATCGTTATTAAATATTCATGAATTAATCGTACAAACCTCAAAGTAACTTTCTTAATATGACAATACATAATTACATGAATTATAGACTGCTTGAAAGTGAGAGTGACAGAAGGAGTGCGCATAACGTAATACACGTTATGCGCACTCCTGTCACAATCTTCACAATGAATTGATGTTAGGTATTATGACATTTGTCAGGAGTCAATGTACGCATACCCATGGACTGCCGTTGAAGGCACTTACGCGACAATAACTAGGTAATTTGACTTTAAAATCTTTGAAAGAAGGTTGCAAATCGCCTAGCATTGCGAAATGAGAAAACGTTTGGGATGTTTGTAAATACTGCGGCTAATCGGCTGGGTATGAAAATAGTCAAAACTTGGGATATCTATTATATTTGTTCTTCAATTAAAGACCTATACTGTCAACAACTTTACCAGCTGTTGGTAGAAAAAGTAATAATTCCCTGATTATTGAAAATAACGACAAGTTCTTGAAGTTACTTAGCCGCTTAGGCTGAGTCAAAACTTCTTTTTAAATTTGCTAGCTGTTATATAGTTATTGCTCTGTACACGTACGATCCGATCATCAATATCAGTATTTTCGTTGATAGTGTAGTTTTTCATAACTTAATTCGTTTATGTCGTAAATCCTCCAGTCAACAGTTAGGAGTTGGGACACAAACTGTTTACAGAAAGGCCCCTGATTATTTCCTCCTTTTGGGTTTATTCCCTTTTCAAGCCGCAATATATTCAATTGTAGAATATGCAATATTGCGCCCAAAAGTGCAAGCAAAAATATCGTGTTCTTTGAATCCCTGTTCTGCCCAAATGAGGAAACAATAAGGATTGATTTTCCGATACATGTTTCTTGACTATAATTGTCAGTCTGACAAGAGCCGAAACAAGATTGCTTAAAATTTTCTTAATAGAAAAAAAAACAAAGTTTGAGAGGGGCTTTATTTTCTTTTTTTAATCAGCCTACTAAGGGGCTACCGCGAACCGAAAACGAACGAAGAATCAGAGGGAGATATTCGAATTTCGTTCGTTTACGGTTTGCGGTAGGCCCTCTTAAACAACAAATGACACAATTAAGTTAATATGATGGTATTTTACCCCATCTAAACTCTGTCAAGAAGAAATTTAATAAAACTTCACACAGTCAGATATTTATTGACATTTGTCTGAAAAAGCCATTTCCGAAGAGTGTTACATCCCGCTTTGCCATGCGCGAAAGATATAAGCGTGTTTCTTTCACGGGGGCGTGGCTGGCAGAATTAGACCAAGAAAATTAGCGATACCTGGACATAATTAGATTACTGTAATCTTCTTTTTCTAGAATATGAAGTTTTGTTAGTTATAGTTAAAATAATAAGAATTAAACATTTTAAGGTTTCGCGTCAATGTAAAAAAACCGAAAAACTAAATTTTAAACACATTTTGATTTCATAAGTACAGCATAATAAATAACTTCATAAATATACCTCTATTATGATACGACGCTTGCATTCCAGTTAAATAAATCAAAATTAAACTAATGAATCAATCGGTACTATCATTAATAAAGAAGGTTCGGTAAGTTACACATTTTCTGGCTTATTTTATCAGGCATTATAGATAACTGTAATTCAACAATTTATTCTGAATAGTATATTATGTCTGTTGATAAATTATTAAAAATTAAACAAATTCTCTTTGCGGATCTCTAAAGTCACAAATATTGGTAATTTTTGGAAAAGCAAAATACATAACTACTTCAAAAGTATTTAATTTATGCCATCAACATATTATTAGCACTTTAGTGCTCCGAAGAAACAAATTAAACAAAAAATATCCACGATTATCAATTAATTGATATCTTCTCTTACTTGCGTTTTAATATGAACGTTATGTCTTGCAGAATAAGTTCGTAATTTCTTTGTTTCTCAACTCACGGGCGTGCTGTCGCGAGTCGCGAGCTATTCTCGTGTGGTAGTCGGCTCGTGCATTAATTTATTACAGGCTTATAGTCAATGATTGTCAAACTTTTATAAGAACGTGGGGTGCACCACGGTTCGGCTGGGGCGGAAATTTATTGAAATATTGTGTTTATTAAATCGATAATAATTAAATTGTTCAAAATGAGATATATGATTTCGTGTTGGGTAGGACATGAAATTAAAATGAGTTTGAAGGAGTACCTTATTTCCAAACATTTTTTTTTTTTTTTTAATAAATATTAAAGGACAATCTTACACAAATCGAACTAGCCCCACAGTAAGCTCAAGAAGGCTTGTGTTATGGGTACTAGACGACGATATATTTAATAGATATAAATACTTAAATACATAGAAAACATCCAAGACTCAGAAACAAATATTCATGCTCATCACACAAATATTTGCCCTGACCGGGATTCGAACCCAGGACCGTCAGCTTCACAGGCAGGTGCACTACCCACTAGGCTAAACCGGTCGTCACATGATGTTGTTGAATGTCCTACTTCAAATGAGGTGAGATAAGGTACCAACGTATACTTAGTATCTGTTAGCAGCCAAAAGAGGGTTTTTTTGAGATGTAGTGTATGTGATAGTCACCAACCACTTTCAAGCATCATACTTAAGTTTATATAAAAATGGTATTTATTGTAGAGGCTGTTTTATTTTGGAATGCCTAGTCAGGTGAATCACACCAATAAGAAGTTAGAAGATTCTAAGTAATTCCTTTGATTGGCACTGCAAAAGATTTGAGATCCATAGACTTATATAATATGACAACCCAATAGTAAACCTCAAAATTAACACTAAACACGTAATATACTCGTAAGTACTCAAGAACTACAGCAGGATAATTATTATTCCAACTTGATAATTTGAGTATGCTTGGGTAATTTAAAGAAATTCACATAGATTAAACTCATACTATCACTACAAGATATTATTATTGAACTAGCATATAAATAATTAGCTTACCGATGATATAACATCAATGAGGCGGAATAAAAACAACATTAATAGTAATTCCGGAATCGTATGTCGCAGTCTAAAATGCAAACCACATCAACAATACAAGTACAGTCACACTACAAGGTACATACTCTGATATTCATGTATCGGTAAAATGTTTCTACCGATCCTGATACAAATATAAATTAAATAAACAAACCTCAGAAACAAACAAGCATCCCAAAGTGATAAAGCTTTGTCAGATTGTCAATGTCAGATTCAGAACTTGTTTGAGTTGCGTTTTTTTTGCCCTTTTTTCACCACACGTATTTTCAATTTATTAAGCGTGACATTAACGATTAACGTGTTTAATATTGATGAAAACATGATTATACTACACAAAAAGCTATTAATAAACAAAAAAACACAGTTACGATTTTTGCCTACTGAGAAATACATTATTATTAAAACGTTAAAAATAATGTTTAATTTTTGTCTCAAATATCTAAAAAGACACAATATAGCTTAAACAGATACAACCATCATAGTTACCATTTTTGCTTATCTAGATATTGAGATCAGATGGAATCTGTGAAAAAAAAACGTACTTGCGAATTTGGTTTCTGGTTAATTTTGGTATTCAGTCATCGCATTTGAATCCACCTCAAAATTATACTAATATGGTATTTGGTTACCTATTTCGCTTTTAGAAAAAAGTTAGATAGTGTACGATAACTCACGATATTTTTTAATACGTTACGATCACGCATTTTTTACTTAATATATCCAATTAATATTTTATACTGAACATTAATATCCGATAAAATAATAAAAACAACGGGTTATCGAATTATGTCCAGGTCTTGCTAATTGGTCTAAATCGAGGAATTCTCCTTAAATTATCTACTGTACTTCTATCTCACGAGCGCGGGTTAGCCAGCCATGGTTGTAGTTGTGACATTTACATTGTACAAACACAGACAACGTGAACTTATAGCTCTCACGCTGACGCGCGCACCAGTGTTGCCAGGGCCCTTTGAACGAAAATTACGTTTCGTTTCTTGAAAAGTTACATTTTTGATGCAAAAGTTAAATTTTTTATATTTTTCGTAATTACTTATCAAAATGTTTGTTGTATTTTTATTAACTCATCTATTATTTATTTATAACTTGAAACAAACATAAAAACACAATTAAAATATAAAGTTAATTAATACATCACTAACCTAAATAAACTAACTAAACCTATAACTAATCTATAAAAAGAAGATGCCCCCCAAGTCCCCATCACTGGCTATAGTGCCCAGAAGGCTGGCAGCGTTTCCTCTTTGGATTGCTAGGCTAATCCTCTGGCCAAAATAGCTGCCAGCCCTCTGGTCACCCGACATTTCAACAAGGCGCTCCGCTATTTCCTTGAAGAGCGCCTTCGCACCTGGACCCCATGGCCCCAAGGTTTCGACTTCAAATGGCGCAAACATATAGCCCTCACTGAGGACGGCATATTTGCGCCGCTTGTTTTGCTCCGCCGTAGCGGCCGCAGCTCCAGCCTTAGAGGAGGTCGCTTGTAGGTGGGACGGCGCTAGCGTATCCACGCAAGTGGCGTCCCACACGAGCGTCCTCCCAAGCTTCCAAGGAATGAGCGTCATGCCGTCAGGGCGCTTGCCATCGTCACGTGCGATACCGTTCGGCTCTATTATAGCCGGCACGCTAACGGAGGCTACGTATGACGTCATTCAGGGAAGCGTGGCGGGAGATGCGGCCAGCACTCTTCTGACAGGACAAACCGTGATGACCTAGGGGGTCAACGTTGGCGCCACAACGGCAAAATGTTTGATTTTAAGAAATGAGTAGCCATATACAGCTTCAATTCGGCGAGTTCGGCTGCAGAATGACGCCAGGGTGATGGGCGGTATCTCAAATGTCATAGATAGTTGCAACAGACGGGCAGACAGAGTCCTACCATGTAGGTTTCTTTGTCACCTTTTCTGTATGGAAGCCTATAAATTGTCTCGCTTGGTCCCGGTTAGATACAATTGACCTTTCTTTTTATATAGTTTCATTATTTTCAAAAGTTACGAAAGTTTTCTTTACAACAGAAGTTACTTACATGTTACGCGAGCCGGTCAAAAGTTACGAAAAATGTAAGAAATGTAACCATCTGGCAACACTGGCGCGCACAGACAATGTGCGTGTACGAGTATAGGTCAGGTCAACACACAACCATGGCTCACCCGCGTTCGTGAGATAAATGTAGATGCTGTACCTATTATTTGAAATTGTCGAGGCAAAAACGTAACAAATAATAACAAAAATATAACTAAATAAAAAATATTTGGCGAAAGGCTAAAAAATGATTTACTCGTACCTGCGAAATGTAGACAATGGCTAACACATTTATGTTTGTGCCAAATACAAAGAAAAACGTAGGTGAGTAAAATTTGTTACGGCAGCGTGTAACCATATTTACAGTAAAATCGACTGCAACACTGTGTTGCAAACCTTTAACAATTGCTGCAACAGCATTTGCGATGCACATTAAACCAGAAGAAAGTTCGAGACGTTTACTCGTTATATTTTAACGGCTCTCTTATTGGTCGAATTATTACACTCAATAAAATTATGGCGTAACCACTTCAACAAGCTGTAAACAGCTTATTGTTTATGCAGATTTCTGCGTGATTGCTTCCTTCTTTACTATGGTTTATTTCTTGCAGCTTTTATAACATTAATGGAATGCAATATGTATGCATACTTTGCAAAAATTTCAATTGAAATATGCATGTTTATTTAAAAACAAACTTGTGGGACTGACCTTTACATTAGGTAGATCTAAACATATTTTTTTGAAAGGGAAAATGACAGTTGATTTGTCCTAATGTTCGTTCGAAAAGTTACGCAATTATCCCCCTGGTCCAATGTTTCATATAGCTTGCTGGCATAACGCCTTTATTATTTTATGCAAGACCGGGCCTGCTACCGCGAACGGCATTCGTAATTTTCCCTCTCTTTCGCACTTGCAAGTTCGCACATAAGTGCGGCAGAGAGGGAAAACTTCGTTTGTGGTTTGCGGTAGCACTCCAGATCGTCGAGTCGGTCACTCACCAGTCGCTACCATAGAGCCATAGCCATAGAGCCATAACCATAGCCATAGAGGATATTGTATATACTGAAATCGTCGTAATTTTGCTTAAACGCTTAGTGAATTTTAAATTTTTCTCAAGTACGTAACGAGTTAGATAATTAATAGGCCTATACGAAAAAAGGTGACCCCAACGCTCACGGATAGACCCAATCAAGAGGCTTATACGTAAAATAAGATTAAACATTGCGAATGTATGTCAAGTGATCATTGAGTTACATAACAAAAATATTGTTAGGTATAGGTACGCGCTATGTTAGTCATTAAAGGGTTACATATTAGCAATAGAATACCAATAATACCAATAATAATAGAATAATAAAATACCAATAATATATATGGTATGGTTGGTAATAGAATACCAATTAGCACGTAAGGTTTAGCTGTTAGTGCTGATAATGGTTTACAATAAATAAATAGTAGTAAATATTTGGGGCACAAGTATTCCTCACAGAATCTGTCAAAGAGTAGGTATGATAAGCATGGAACCAGTGACTGAATTAAATGTGGATGTAATGCAGTGGACCGTATTATTTACCTTCTTAATCGAATCGTTACGCACTTAAATTTTTTTTTAGAGGTAGATTATTTTAGAAAGTTTAGGTTATAAACTAGGGTTCACTACACTACTTCTTCTGTAGGCATGTGGGGTCGTGAGTAATCTGCAGGTGAGTAATGAGAGTGACGATCCTGCATTGACACTTGGCTTGTAAATGTCTTGGAGTTTGATAGAGCAGTTAAAACGTACCATAATGACAACAATAAAGCATCCGTTACGTCATTACAGATGTATTGCAAAATGATTTTCCTTTGGAAATACTCGGATCTCAATCGGAATACGATGGCACCCGAACTGTCAATCAATGATTGTATTAAATGAGTGAAGTTTTCATATCCATTATTATGGAACTTTATTGTTTAGTGTCAAATGTCAAAGTGAAAAATGTTATCGTATAATATAGAGATGTTACAACCACCTTCAATAACTTTGAAAATACTCAGTTTTATTGTCATTAGTAAACGAAACATTATCTTCACTTTAAAACATAAAGTACAACTAAATAAATCTTATTGAGAAATATTTACACGAATAAAACGGGGGAAACTTACGGGGCTAGTATGAAAAATTTTATGTAATTGGCATCCCTATCGCATCTAAGTAAATAACCCGCGTGTGAGAGGGCTGCAAATGACATGAAGGATTTCATTCTAGGCTCGTTAGTATACTTCTTGGTACAGTCACCGTCATAAATAAGTGGTGATTTCTGTACCTTGTCGCTTTTAATCGTTTGACAATTTCGTATGACATTTCTAACACGACGTTAAAGTGACAAGGTTACTAAATGATAACTTATTTATACCGGTGACTGTACTTAACATTAATATTTTACCTACACATTTGGGTCGATATTTTCAACATTTTCCATTTTGTGAATCTATCTAGTAACAGTCAGACATATCTTCGTCAGATTCATTAGTGCTTTCATTTACATTAATTACAATCCTATCAATGTGATCATCCATCGAGTGTTCCTGTGACCGATAGGTATTCATTTTCACATTTGATGGCATGATCACAAAATTTCTTCTATCCGGGCCAATTAGGATTGTTCATATTTTTTCAAAAGTGCTAATTCGAAATCCATTTCGAGATATAAGGTTTTCAAACCATTTCAGGCAATTGCTTCGGCAAAATAATCAAGGATTAGAGATATTTCAATACATATACGTGTGATCTTTGTTTGACTTTTCCTCAAATCCCCTTTGGCTGGATATGTAAAATCTACGGTCATTAAAATAGTTTTGATCTGTGGTGTTTAACCGTCACTGTGACTTCCTTCACTGACGTAAATTAATGTTATACGGGTGTTTTCGATTTGTTTAGTCGTCAAAATCACTTAAAATATGGAAAAATATATGAAATGTTTTATTTCTACGTGTAAAAAATGATTCAAAAATAGCTCTAAACTGCTAGTTAAAATCCGGGAAGAAAACGCGGTGTCGTGAAGTCGATGTGGAGTATTTCCAGTGCTATACACAATACTACTGCGAGGATCACTGAGACGTGAGTACAAACAATAAGATTCATAAGACGACACAGTTTATTCGTTATTTTGGCTCTTGAACGTAAATAGTATCTTATCGGGAGACAATTACATAAACTATCTAAATTTTGTTGAACAGTGTTCTCACATTAAGATATATTCTCTATAGTATATTGCGTATGACTGACTATGAGATAAAAACAGGTATACCATTTTTATTTTTTAGGAACAAGCTACAGTTCAGGATATTGTTACAATGGTGGACAAATTCACAAACAAGAGGTTTGAGGCAAGCAAGCTCGGTTCTACAATAGTTCTCAAAGTACATTCATTGGAACACGGATATTCAACATCAGTGTCTTCTCCATCTTTGTCTAGTTTTACACCAGAATCAGATTAAAAATGCCTCAGAAAAGAATTCGACTGAAGAAAACTGAACATAGAATTTTTAAGAAACCAAAAATGTATTTAGGGTTACCTAAACAATACAGTAGTGATTCAGTAGTTTACTTAAAAACAAGTTTTAATGGTGTATCATTATAAGCTGAATAAAGGCTCTCTATGTAGCTATTCCACACATAATTCTGAATGAGAAGTCACACCTTTTTAACTATAATCCTTTATTTGAGAAACAGTGATGTAAGCTCTATGAAGAACACAGAAAATATTTTTATACAGTAGCTGAATAATTGATAAATTGTGAAACCTAATGTGATTTGAAGATGAAATAAAAGTGGTTACTCAAAACAAGCTTTTTAATACTAATTAACTACACCATTATACAGCTTCCATCTGTGTTAGTTAACTATAAACTATGGAAGGATCTTTAGGCACCAGTTTTGGTTTATTTTACTTTTGGGAATGTCTTTGCTTGAGTCAGGTTCGGCACGTGCATTGGACAGTGTCAGCTTCTTCCAGAACTTTCAGTTGAGGTTGATGAGAGTTTGGCACACTATTTTACCTACCAGAAGAGAAGCAACAGTGTTTGCATCCGCCTGAAAAAAAGTTTTATTAAAAAATGGAAGTAAGTAAACTATATTGAGCCTCGGAGATTAACAAAACATGGGAACTGTAGGAAGTAAGTATGGAATGAATGAGACTCAACACCCAAATCAGGCATTCAGATTTGTGTCTCTTTTTATATGTATATAGCGAACATTATCAAAAACGATATAAACCATACACAACTTTCAAGTGAGTGACCCTATATTTATGACAAGGACAAACATTATGTTGGCAACAAACTAAATTGTTAGGAGGGCCGTCTGTGTAGCCAAGACCAACATGACAGTAGGTATACAAAAGCAAACACCAATAGAAAGAGAGATAGTATACCCCGAGCATCTTTCTGGATGCAACTGTACTCGAATAATGCTAAGAGCATTCAAGAGATGTATTGATGCAGCATTCAAGCAATGATTTAAGAATTACGAATGTGTAATTTATAATGTTACTTACGTTAGTATTTTTGCTCCCCTGATTTTCCATTAAAGCTCCATTGTCCAATTTAGGAAGAGAAACCTTCCTCTTCGACTTTTAACTAATTTGTCGATCATATTTGAAAATATTCCTTTAAAGCAGACGGATGATAGGAACCTACGCCAAATCTTAGGACTAGGTAGCGAACCCCGGGCTGTTACTGGGATAACGCTTGGAGGATGATGTTGTTTTAGGAACACACGAAAGAATAGAAAAAACAGACGGATGTATCGCCTTTAGCGAAAACGGGCAGAGGTAGACGAGTTAGGTTAAGGCAAACGGTGGGAACAGTGTTGCCAGGGCCCTTGGTACAAAAATTACGTTTCTTTTCTTGAAAAGTTACATTTTTGATGCAAACGTTACATTTTTTATATTTTTCATAATTACTTGTCAAAACGTTCGATTCTAAGAAATGAGTAGCCACGCACAGCTACAATTCGGCGAGTTCGGCGACAGAATAACGTCAGGTTGATGGGTGGTATCTCAAATGTCATATACAGAGACAGAGTCGTCATGTCATAGACAGAGTCGTACCATGTAGGTTCTTTTGTCACCTTTTCTGTAT
Source organism: Epiblema foenella (assembly GCA_963556455.1). Taxonomy (NCBI): domain Eukaryota; kingdom Metazoa; phylum Arthropoda; class Insecta; order Lepidoptera; family Tortricidae; genus Epiblema; species Epiblema foenella. The sequence continues at coordinate 14,390,553 of OY747106.1, forward strand.
CTGTAAGTCTATAAATTGACTCGCTTGGTTCCGGTTAGATACAATTGCCCTTTCTTTTTAAATACAGTTTCATTATTCTCAAAATTTACGAATATTTCAGTTGCAACAGAAGTTACTTACATGTTACGCGAGCCGGTCAAAAGTTACGAAAAACGTAAGAAATGTAACCATCTGGCAACACTGGGTGGGAATGGAATTTATGGAATGGGTAATTACTTTGACAGATGACAATTACTAACCATCGATGATTGACATTGACAACTTTTTTGGGTCTCTATTGTGCTTATGCTTTATCGATTCAGCCACGGAACGTAACTTACGCGAGGTAGTATCTTATATTTTAAATATTTCTTTAAAAATAAACTAAGCCCTTAATAGCTAAAATATTCAAATTAGTTTCTTAAAATACTCTATATTTTCGAAAAAAAAATTAAAAATGGGGGGTTAAAAATAATGAACAATGCTAATTATATTTATTTTTCCTCACCAAATTTTTTTACTGTACCCATATTCATGTCTATGTTCCTTTTTGATACGCGACTTTTTATCTGTGACCGTATATTTTCTATAGGGTTAAAGTCGGGATGGTATAGCGGTAACCTTAACACATCGTGTCCATGTTGATGTAAAATTTTATCAATGGAATATTTTACAAAGTCTTCTTTATGTCGACATATAATTACTTATAGTTGTATTTTAGTTAATGATGAATCATGGGGAACATAAAATATTGTATTTTTGTAACCAGTTTATCATAAGCGGCTTTGCGGTATTAGAGTTGGGTGGGCGCTCCATATATTTATTGTGATAAGCAGCATTGCTAACTACTAATACAGAATTTGGAGACAAGTTGGGAATAAGTTGATTCTGTAACCATTTTTCATAATTGACATTATTCATGGCATCGTGATAATCACCGGTCTTATCAGTAGACTTGTACATAAGTAGAGCACCCGGTACAAATACTTTGGCACTACCTGTATGTACTATAATAAGGTGTTTACCTTTTGAGATTAACTGTTTCACTCTTTTATCCGTAGAATCGATCCAGCACTTCCCTGTTAAATGGGATGTATGAAACATAAGTCTCGTCCATATACACAATATCTCTGCCTTCAGATCTGTACTTCCTTATTAAGTCCAGTTAATTTACTCTTTTAAGTCTAACGTCATCTTTTTCCATCAGCATTTTTCTATTGTTAGTAATTTTCTCGAATAGAAAACCCATTTTTGCGTAGTATCTTTCTTAATGTAAAATAACAGCCTTAATAAGAGAAATACATCGTTTCTATTAATTTGGACTTTAGTGATCTTATTGTTGGAACTTGTTTATAAATCAGATGGAAGTTATAAACCATTCGTCGTATCACTGCGTAATCAAAATCATCAAGATCTAGATAGAATTTCTTGCGTGGTCTACCCAGCTTAATATAGTTTGCGTTGGTATTTTTATTTTTTCTATATTCTTCTTCCTGGTTCAAAAAAATTCTTATTGTAAGTTTAGATATGCCCTTGCATCCGAAATTCGCTGTTGAACTTTGCCAAAATACTAATACTGAGTTATTGCTATTTTTGAATTTGCTATTTTGTGATATGAAGTACAGGTATATATTAAATATAATTCCTTGGATTGGATTTTTTAACCGTTTTTGAGGTTTTGGCATGGTAATACAACCTTTTTATAAGTAAACTGTAAATATGATCTGAACTATAGTGAATATATGAATTGCGTGTTAGCCACTCTATACATATATTGGTCTGCTAATGCGGGTACTGAAGCTAATTGAGAGAACACGACAAATACGAACTTTTCCGATAAAGTCCGAAGGAAAATCATTTTGCAATACATCTGTACGCGAACACACCACAATACAAGCCCTCACACTAGGAGTTTCTCTCAGAAACCGCTTGTTTATTAATTCATAAGATAAATAAACCCAGTAGTATGAAGCAAAACAACCACAGCGCATCGCCAATAATTTAATTCGGGCGGTAGAAAGGCGGTTTCTCCCGTAATCCCCGTGAGTGGCGACAGATGTCACGATTCCGCTTTCCATCACGCATAATTTTATATACTTTATGAAGCTGCATTACTGGTGTAGCCAAATGATTGCGTTGTTATACTTAGTGACTTGGTACGTTTACTCGTATTACCAACTGTAAACGTTGTAGTTAAAATTTATTTGTACAAAGCCGGTAGGGCCTTCGCGATATTTGATAGTTGTGGAGATATTCCCTTTTTCAAGTAGTTAAGGATCAGTCTTTCAAAATGACAGCACATCAAAGTGGAATTAATTTTTTGTCGCCTGTTGTCAAATATCATGATACCACCCAAACAGGTTTCTCAGATCATAATTTGATTTTTGTTAGCTACAGGGTTAGGTTAGGTTAGGGTACAGGCCTTCCAAGCCCAATCATAAATATGTCAAACTTCGTAGTCACGTGAAACTCGACTTGGAAGCCCGCGTAATGAAGACTGGACGGAAGTACTGTCTTCACTGTCCGTGGACGTGGCGGTGGCTGTCTTAGCAACAAGAGATTAAAGTTATATGTCTACATGCACCCATGAGATCTGTTCGTCTTAAGCGATCGCTTGCACCTTAGATTACCACTGGAGTTCGTATATCGCATTACAATTTCTAATAAGATACCCGATAGTTTTAAGTGTCATAAGCTAAACTTATTTAAGAATTTAGGTAAGAATCTACTCACGTATAAATGTTATTATAAATAAGTATCTTAGTATCTTATTATCAAATCTATTCGCATATGGAATATCTGGCTCCTTGCTTGAATGCCTAAGGTCGTACTTGGAGAAAAGACAGTTCTATGTGGTGGTCAATGACTATCAGTCGACCTCTCGCTTCATAACATCCGGTCTCTCGCAGGAATCCCACTTACGTCCCATTTTATTTAACTTGGTTATAAATGACATACCCGATTGTTTCAAATACTCTCGGGTTTTCATGTACGCTGACGACCTAAGTTTACATGGCATATAGTGTCATCTAATGACGTCTCACTGCTTCAAGACGACATCAATAGGCTTAGCAATTGGTGCCGGCTTAACCACATGCACTTAAACTCTAAAAAATGTGTTCACATTAAATTCACACGGAAACACTCGATCATAGCCTCTAACTAACTATTACATTGAGACTCACAAATTGGATGAATTTGAGAGTATACGTGATTTGGGTGTTACATTTGATAAAAAACTTACTTTTATACCCCATATCGAAAATATTACCAAGCGCGCGTCTAAAATGTTGGGATTTATTATTCGAAATGGCAGATCTATTAAGCGATGCAGCATGAAAAAACTCCTTTATTATATTTTGGTCAGGAGCATTTTGGAGTATTGTAGCGTTGTTTGGAGACCACAGTACCGCTTCCTACGAAACCTGAGGGGCTACCGCGAACCGAAAACGAACGAAGTTCGAATATCTCCCTCTCTGTTGCACTTGCTAATTCGTGCGGCAGAGAGGGAGATATTCGAACTTCGTTCGTTTTCAGTTCGCGGTAGCCTCTCTGGCATTTTTTCACGGTCGTGGTGTAGCAAAAAGGAGAACGTCCCGCGTCCTACAAACGTCAGCTGCACTTCTTTAGTATGTACTCACTAGAAAAACGTAGACTGATCTTAGATGCCCTAGTCCTTAACAATCATCTTCAGAACAAAATAGACTACCCCCAATTATTAAGTCTTCTTCATTTTCCTGCTCCATCTAGAATCCCTCGTAATCCTATAACGCCTTTAAGCCCTCCGGTTCGTAGAACGGTTTCAGGCAGAAACTCTCCAATATGCAGGCTGTGCAAAGTTGGCAACAGCTTCAGCGATGTTACGAATATGCACTTCGACCCCCACGTAAAATTTTGTCAGCTCTTCACAGCGTTATTTTGTAGTAATTTTCTGTGTGACTTTAGCATGTACTCGTATACTAGTTTCTGATCAATTATTTAAATTAATATTTATTTATATGTTGTTACACTTTTGATCCGGGGTGGGACGTTGGATGGTCAATTTTAAACAGCTGGTTGTTAACATTGGTTTATTCGAGAAAAAAAAAGAACAGCATCTGTCCACACCTTATCTTACAGTAACCCGCTACCCTATCTTTACAAAACTAAGGCTTCGGCTAGGCGGCAGAGCATTATGGGCTAGTGGGGTGCTGGTGAATCCGCCTATTAGTGTCGCTTTCTGTTATAGGGAAAGTTAACACTTGGGCGCCGTAGGTTTAGGAACAAGAAAACTCTACCGACCTCGACACTGGTGAGCTACCAGTCAATAATGGGGGTATCCCGGACGCTGTCTCCTGTGCCTCGCGAGAATCAGCTCCACCGTCTCGCACTGGCAGACCAGCAAGACCGCGAACCACCCACAGTTGCACAGTACGTCACGTCACGCGTACTGGGATAACAAAAGAAGCCCTCGAACTGAGTGGACATGCTGGTCATCTTGAGAAGAGGGTAAAACCCCGAAATAAAAACATTGGAGGTTAGGATTCGTAGTCATCATAAGAAATCCCGCGTCACGACTGCGTCAAGAACAGGCGAGTACATACCCTAGGAGACGGTAATCCTTGCACGGACACGTGCGTGGAAAAGCTTTCAATCCTCGGGCTCTTGGAAGCCAACGTCAGCCGGTGCTGGCCAGGCCCGACGACATCATCTTCCTACAAAATACCACAAGCTCTAGATAAAGGGAACGAGACTAAGATATTCCAACTACAACTCTGAACAAAATACTTACGGATTCCTATATTGGAACCGAGGTAAAAATTTGGACCTCTGTCCGATAAATAGTTTCTGAGCAGTGACAGTTCTCTTGTCAGCTCTTGACAGGGGCGAAACCTTGCCAGAAGTGCTACCGCGAACGGCATTCGAAATTTTCCCTCTCTGTCGCACTTGCAAGTTTGCACATAAGTAAGACAGAGAGGGAAAACTTCGTTTGCTGTTCGCGGTAGCGCCCCAGATACAACCTACGAAACGCACAGATTAACCAACACGAACCCACTATAAATTTAGAAAATTGTTACAGAATGTAAATAAAGATTTTAAACGACTTCCTGAAACGATGGATAAAGAAATTGAAATTTTAAATAACGACCAAACTCCTAATAAAACCGAACTTGGGTAAGGGCACTTTTGAATAATAGTAACCCTGTAACTTATAATTTAAAGAGGGGGGGGGGGGGGGGGGTTTAAATTTTGAAAATTATGTATTACAATGTATATTGTACTCTCACTAATGTAAACAATCAAGTCATAAGCTAAGGTATTTCTATAAGTTTAACTTTAACTTCACTATAATTATTGCATGTAGAGTTTACCTTTAAGTAGTTGTTAGTGCTATTACATTATTCCAAGATTGTTCGCTTGTATGTTTTACCAAATGTAAGGATGTAAGCAACTTTTGGTGAACCTTAATAAAATAAATAAAATAAAAATCAATGACTTCCTGAATGATTCCTTTTAATTGTAATAATTCTTGACATTTTTTTTATTACCTACTAGCACATGTGTAATTAGATGTATGAACACTTGAAAAGGTAGAGTAGTCCATCAGATAAACTGCAATTGGAATTGCAAATTGTGACCCATTTCCCAGATACATAAAAAAATAATTATGTCAAACACCAACCGACCCTTTCCTTCGTACCCAGGAAACCTACTGAGGGATCTGCAAAATTTAAATCAATGGATAAGCCTTGCGTTAATCAATTTCTCTTTAAATTATCAGTAGGTTTATAGCTTAAAGAAGTGCACCCGATTTCGGAATCAAATATTGCAAAAAATAATAAAATGATCGTTGCCGTTTTGCGTTGTTTAAGCGCAATGGAAAGTATTTAACCTTATTGGATTTACATTGCGGCATTTTTGTCTCAATGTCATAGCAGATGTAGCAGATATTATAGCAGTTAATCCATGTACCTAAATATCAAACTCGGAAACAAACGAGTGACATAAGGCAATAAATTAAGTTACAAATAACTTATAAATAAATATACGGTCGGGCTGTCGTAATTCGTTTAAGTATAATATGAATGTTTATTTTATACAATTTTTCACAATAGCGCCAGTACGTTATCATATCTCGAAGCTTTTAGTATTAAGCACAGGGCTCGGGTTACACTGTTGCGAACGTAAAGTCACGAGTCCACATGCGAGTGCGAAGCTTTTTTATGCTCGCTCGCTTGTCGAGTTGCAAACTCACAATCATTTATTGCAACAAGCGTATCGTCGGGGGTTCGGGGTAACCCGGCGATTTGGAGATGTCCAAGGCCAAACACTTATTAATTTATTGTAATTTTGATTTTGATTTTATCTGTTTAAATCATTTTTCATTTTATGATGCTATGGCCTTGTTCTAGAATAAATAAGGTATTTTTATTTTATTTTAGTAGTTGCACTTATGATTTCTAGTAGTAATAATAAAATATGTATGTGTAAAGTTAGGTAGAAGTTAGAACTGTAATAGAATCAAAACTCAACATCATCTTCTTAAATATTTTTTCCCGCTTATATAGTAAATTTATAAAGGAGCTCTGAGTTCGCTTTATACTTACCTGTACCTACTAGCTATTGTCACCATTGAAGGTTGTTGAAAATTGGTGATTGTATTTCTTCTACTTAACACTTTCTCTAAGCCTCTAGAATTTACCCATTGTCACTTACTACAGTTCCTATTGCCCATTAAAAAAATAAATATAATATTTATTTATAACTTGAAACAAACATAAAAAACACAATTAAAATATAAAGTTAAATAATACATCACTAACCTAATTAAACTAACTAAACCTATAACTAAAATATATATATATATATTTATTATATGTCATATATTTATTATCCGAAAATTATTTAATAAATGTGTATATTTCGCTAAACATACACCCCAGCAGTGTAAATGTAATAGACAATATATTACACTCGGCGTCATCTCTGCGGAGACCGCAGCCCGGGCCCGGTTGAGGCCGCCTGTACACTCCGACCATGACAGATGTCATTTGCTTTGTAAATCCTCGAAAAACAGCAATAAAGCAATAATTTCCTATCGAGTTTCCCCAGTTATTCATTAAAAAAATTGTGGTGCAATATTTATCTGGTAATCGAGTTTGGTGTTGATGTTACTCAAGCCCAGAAGTGATTGTTCCGTGTGTTCTGTGCAGTAATGTTTCTTATTTTTTATTATCCTCCAACTTTATTTGTGTTTAAATATTATAGCTGTAATTTTTTAAGTTGTATTGTAAGTGAATCATCTTTGTGTACATGTGTAGGTATCGAATGCTCCCCAAACCATGTCGCAGACCCCATCCATCGCCACTTCCTTAAACCAGACCATCGACAACGTCACCGGAGGTTTTGTACAGTGTCCCCAGTGTACTCAACCCCGTTTCTTTAGAGGAAGCAGGGGCTTGAACATCCATAATGCCCGCGTTCATAAAACCCAGACTCAACCATCCCAACTCGTAAGTTCAGTGCCAGCGCCAGTAGCCGCGCCTGGACTCAGGCTTCTCTCCCAATTCGGCACGGCGGCCTTGGCATCCGGCAGGTCATCAGCGTCGCTCTTCCAGCGTTTCTAGCCTCGTTTCACAGCACGCAGGAGCTCGCCAGCAAAATATTTATCCCAGTCGGCGACAATGATGCTTTTACCTGCTTAAACGAGGCTAAAGACATGTGGAAGCAAGCCTGCCCAGATGACCCGCTTCCGGTCTCCCTCAAATCACAGAAGCTATGGGATGAGCCGCTCTGTCAATCAACTGTAAAAGACCTGGTTAATACGGCTCAAAGTACAGCAGAGCGTGCTCGCCTCCTCGCTGTCGCTGAGCCGGAGTCGGGTCTCTGGCTACACGCTTTGCCTTCACGTAACATCGGCACTCTTCTGGACAAACCAACATTAACCTTAGCGACCTGTCTACGTCTTGGCTGCAAAACTAACGAGCCGCACCGTTGCCGTTGTGGCGCCAACGTTGACCCCCTAGGTCATCACGGTTTGTCCTGTCAGAAGAGTGCTGGCCGCATCTCCCGCTACGCTTCCCTGAATGACGTCATACGTAGGGCTCTTGCCTCCGTTAGCGTGCCGGCTATATTAGAGCCGAACGGTATCGCACGTGACGATGGCAAGCGCCCTGACGGCATGACGCTCATTCCGTGGAAGCTTGGGAGGACGCTCGTGTGGGACGCCACTTGCGTGGATACGCTAGCGCCGTCCCACCTACAAGCGACCTCCTCTAAGGCTGGAGCTGTGGCCGCTACGGCGGAGCAAAACAAGCGGCGCAAATATGCCGTCCTCAGTGAGGGCTATATGTTAGCGCCATTTGGAGTCGAAACCTTGGGGCCATGGGGTCCAGGTGCGAAGGCGCTCTTTAAGGAATTAGCGGAGCGCCTTGTTGAAATGTCGGGTGACCAGAGGGCTGGCAGCTATTTTGGCCAGAGGATTAGCCTAGCAATCCAAAGAGGAAACGCTGCCAGCCTTCTGGGCACTATAGCCAGTGATGGGGACTTGGGGGGCATCTTCTTTTTATAGTTTAGTTATAGGTTTAGTTAGTTTAATTAGGTTAGTGATGTATTATTTAACTTTATATTTTAATTGTGTTTTTTATGTTTGTTTCAAGTTAAAAAATAAATTGCCCATTACTAATTTATGATTTTTGTTTTGGGACATAATTGAAAAATTCTAAAGTTTACGTAATTGCGCGGTGTGTGGAGCGAATCTTTCAAGTCTATGATTGCGTTTTGGATTATTATATTAGATTCTATTTTACCTATCAGTATCAATTCTGATTAATGATAAGCTAATATCTATTGTTTGCTTTCATTCGATTGCGTTGTAATATAAGCCTGATACAGCTAGATATATGATCACATTTTTTGAGATGAAAGAATTCGAAAGCGGTGTATATAATCACACGTAATATAGATTACTACAAGTAATTTAATGGTAATCAGATTAAGAACTACCTCAATAATTATATTAACATCCTTGGTCTCAGCAGGTTTGCGAAACTTCGTGTGAAATACAGCTTGCCGAGAATACAATGCGCTTGGTTAACTTTGTAACTTATTTGGATTGCTAAAAACTCATATCATAATGTTTAGGTATTAATACAATACAAATACCTACACTTTATTGCACACCTAACAAAAACGATAGGTTTACAACATAAAGTTTAAAGTAAACAACAAGCGGTCTTATCGCTAAAGATACTAGATTTCATATTATTAAATGCTAAATAAACCAGTTGTGTACAAACTGAACAGGTGACGCATTTTAATTTTTCATGACTTCTGATTGTCAAACACGGATTGTATGAATAGTCAACGCATCGTACCACATTTTGGATGGTGTGAATGGCGGATTGCCACGGATCCCTGTCAATTTGTCAATGTCGCTGTGTTGTTTGCGCTGATAAGCCCGGCGTTAACAGCGTAACTAACCACTTATCGGCGTGCTAGCCCGACCGGCACGGCACCCGTTATACGTGGGACGACGAGAATCTTCTCTTTTTGCGTTGTAAGTAAATTTTATAGTTTTTTAATAGTTTTCTTTTATTAAAATCCCATCTCTATATTAGTGCGTCTATCTAACGCAAAACCACGAGTTACATATCATTTTAATACGTCAAGTACGTGCTCTGAATTTGGTCCCTGATGAATAAAATCATTTTAAAGAACATCATAGAAACCCTGTCCCTATGAGAATACAATCTACTATTTAAATCTTCTCATAAGCATAGGTCCGCATGCTTATGAGAAGATTTAAATAGTAGATTGTATTACAAGGGTCTAAAATGAGCCGCATTACCACGAGATAGTTATTTTCCCGAACGAAGTGAGGGAAAATAGTTCGAGGGGTAATATGGCTTTTAGACCAGAGTTCATACACTCTACTTTTCACTTCGTTTGCGAGAAAGTAAATAAACAAAGGTTAACCCACCCAAAATTAACAATAAATTCCACGGCGAAGATATATACTTTTGCAGCATGATTTTTTTTTTGACACACAAAACATAGACACTGCGGTTCGCGCGCAACATTCACGCGCGAAAAAAGCTAACTGACCTTCCATTCAGCGCTTCAAAGTGTTGCTCGAACGATTTAATCACTTTTTCACTTCTCATGCTCGAAAAGTGTGTCATATTAGACTTGTCAAGCGGGGCTAAAGTAGTACATTTAACCCCTAGGGAAAATATGAATACATATTTATGATTTACAAAATATTTGAATTTGACCAATCAAAATACTTCACCTATTAAATCCACCAATCACAGAACACTAATTTAACTCTTAAAAAAATATTTGGTATTGGGTATTAACCAACCAGAATACAGCTTTACTAAAATCGACCAATCAAGAAATATAATTATTTTTTCTATAGAGTCTAAAGATTAAGTTTGTAGTAGTCCCTATTTCACAATAATTAAAAAAGTGGTTAAATCGTTCGAGCAACACTTTGAAGCACTCAATAGAAGGTCAGTTAGCTTTTTTCGCGCGTGAATGTTGCGCGCGAACCGCAGTGTCTATGTTTTGTGTCAAAGGAGTATAGAAAAAAAAATCATCTGTCAAATAGAAAAAAAATCAATCTGCAAAAGTATATATCTTCGCCGTGGAATTTATTGTTAATTTTGGGTGGGTTAACCTTTGTTTATTTATTTTCTCGCAATCGAAGTGAAAAGTAGAGTGTATAACTCTGGTCTAAAAGCCATATTACCCCTCAAACTATTTTCCCTCACTTCGTTCGGGAAAATAACTATCTCGTGGTAATATGGCTCATTTTAGACCCTTGTCATACAATCTACTATTTTAATTATTGTGAAATAGGGACTACTACAAACTTAATCTTTAGACTCTTTAGAAAAATTAATTATGTTTCCCGATTGGTCGATTTTAGTAAAGCTGTATTCTGGTTGGTTAATACCCAATACCAAATATTTTTTCAAGAGTTAAATTAGTGTTCTGTGATTGGTGGATTTAATAGGTGAAGTATTTTGATTGGTCATATTCTAATGTTTTGTAAATCATAAATATGAATTCATATTTTCCCTAGGGGTTAATGTATTACTTTAGCCCCGCTTGACAAGTCTAATATGACACACTTTTCGAGCATGAGAAGTGAAAAAATAATAATTGGCACTCCCCGTCGTGAATTTTCCTGGATCTTCGCTGGAAACTTTTCAGGAGGTAAACTTCGTTAGCGGTTGGCGGTAAGCCGGCAAATCCCTGCCTTCTACTCTGATGTCACTTTCTTATACTACGCAGGAATGGTCTAAGTTAAAGGATCGGCCTGTAGGAACAATATTTTCTTGCTAATGATCTAATGATTCCATTCAGCCTTCCATCCTGATTCCAAACTACTTGAGAACAAGAAAAAAAACTATCCAAAACAATTGCGAATCGCTGCTCTGCGCACGATATGACCGGAAAATGGCAATAAAGATTTTCAAAACATAAAGCTAGGATCCTGAGTACGATGCTGCTCATTCATGTTTTGGGAATTGGTTTTACTTTGGTTATGAGTCTCATGCTCACATTTCACTTAATACAAATAAATATAAATAAATTTAGTATAACTTAGGTATTAATAAATACATTTTCAGGGAGATATGAGTTATATCGTATACTTGTATGGGCAAGACTTACATTCCGTTATTATTTTCCAACTGCTGGCTTGAAAATGAGTTAATAATGAGCAAATCACTGTTTCAGCGGTGGATTTCTATAGCGTACCTAACCTAAGCTAATACTAATAATACTAATATTCTGTATTTTTATAATAGTGTGACGGTAGCAAATAATCGTACGGCCTGCCTGATGCCATACGCTTGTTATGGACACTTGCGAGCTGACAACATTATTTTTATTAAGTCTGTCATCTGTGAATATGATGTATAGCGAGCCGCAGAGAAAAGTGACCCGCCGTCAAAATTCTTTGCAGCATACCAAATAACTTACTGACTGAACACACCAAAAAAATACTTAGATGAGTCTTGACGTATGTAATTTAATCGACTATCGTGCGGTATTGCCTCATAACCCTTCCACATTAAGTGTATGTCCACCCACATTGATGTGGCCCTGTACTCTGTAGGGATTTTAGTCAGGAAGATTAATCATTGGGTTGTTTCTAAGTTGAGTAATAAAATTATAATGGTGGCGGAAGCATCTCTATTTTGGCAACAGATACGCTTAAAGTAAGACGTGTATGATGTAGAACCTTATCTCCTTAATATACGTTCTAAAATTACATGTGATGACGCTTCACTGCCTCCTGGGCCATGACCCACTTCACTGATTTATAACTTCAGGTGTTTGGACTCATGTAATCCTGAGTTATCTCAGCGGTTATCATCTCTAATATGTTTTTTATCGGTCGTAATGTACAAAATTGTGCACGGGTTAAGGGCATTTTTATTTAGTTTATAAATAATAAATATTTGTGCATAATCTTATACAAATCGGCCTAGTCTCAAATTAAACAAAGCTCTATGAGTAAAGGGCGACAATATACATTGTTATGTATGTATATCAAACAATTCACGATCGAGGAACCTCAACTCAATGTCCTGCCACTCGAACCTGGAACCACCAATTTCGTAGGAAGCCAGTCACTGTCATCTAGATTATTTAACTAAATAAGTTAGAAGATTTTATTCAAACGTATGTTTAATTCAAATAATTTCCCGGGAATCAAGGGAGTTGCAATTTTGCACTTATAATGTAGATATCTAACTATGTAAGTAATAATGTTAGGGTGCTGGTCTCATAACAAAGACTGTACCTAAATGTTTATGAAAATTCAATAGAATTAAAACCAATTAAATCTCAGCGTTGAGTGTCAGTATTATCTGTATGCTTAAGAGTACACTAATATCGCAAAATAACATAATTATGCGAACATGACTTAAATAGGGGTGAAACTATTTATGTCTTTAACTGTAATAAAGTATGGTTAACAATGATTAATTATTTTATTTAAAGAAGACCAAAACCTAAAGATTACAACGGAAGAGTAAAACGGTGATGCGCAATAACATTTCCCATTCAATTTCAGCGTTTCAATAAACCGTGGAAGTGTTTATTGGAAGGGTTAAGGTATTGGCTTATCGGAGACGTCGCGATGAAGGACAACGGGTCACGAGGAGGCCTCACGTGCCGGCCCGTGGCCGCGGAACGGACACGTTTCGTGCACTATAGTGGTACACGAAGATGGAAAGCCAGTTATGAAAAACTACTTAGTGTCACTATGTCGTCTAGTGACTGCAATACAGCCATATCAAATGTACCTATAGGTGAAAAACTTAAGTGAAGCCCCTCTTGTATGAAGTAGTAGACTGGCCGAATAGGCATTTGTTTTGTGTTACAAAATTTAAAATGTAAAGTCTATTCGAACACGCCACAACTACATACAAGAGAGACTTTACTTAAATTTTTAACTTATATTTGAAATGTGGGAGTTTGTGACCGCTATACGGTTAATATTTAATTTTTGAGACGTTGCCGTATTGCGGTCACTAGAAGAGGTATGCAGACGACTGTCAAGAACCCCAATCTGAAAAGTTCGTTTCGCTTTTCATTTTGATTCGTGTGTATATATAAAACGTAGTGCGTCGAGCGGAAGCCATGAACGTACTACCTAATTACAACTACCTAATTACTTGCCGACAATGATTATTTTGGCAAAGAATAAAAATAATATCATTAATCAAGATTATTATTACTATAACGACTTTGAAATGCAAATGAAAAAATACAAATAAACTAGTGGCTCTGTGAGCTGTAGACCTCGTGAGTGAGTTTTTTTATCATTTCAAAAATCTGACATTATAAAAAAGATCACTTATGAATATCGAACCTGCTAACAAAATTTCACGAGAATCGTTTGCGAAATGCGACCTGTAGAGGAGAACAACCCGTTGAAAAATATATATTTTTTAATTTCCAAAAACTTATTCGACAACAAAATCTGTATATTTATCCAACCTGCTCACAAAATTTCACGAGCATCGGTTGAGAAATGCGACCTGTAGAGGAGAACAAACCGAATTTCGCCGGCAAAAACTTACAAAATCATTGATAAAAAATTGATTTTGGAAATTTCCAAAAACCGTGTCGACAAAAAAATTCTACATAACTATCGAACCTGCTCACGAAATTTCACGAGAATCTGTTGAGAATTGCGACCTGTAGACGAGAACAAACGGAAATCCGGACATACGAAAGCATTTTTGTCGAAGCTGAAGCAGAGACCTTCGTTTCACTCGGTCAATAAGACTATTGCCAAGATGTTTTGTTTACGTATTAAATGACTATGGTTTCGTGCAACTGACTTGCGTTAAAACTATCACTCTACGATCCCACGGCTTGCCGATAAGGTCCTTATGTTTCAGGTCTAGGGGCTATTTATCGTTTGGCTCTGACTGTTTCATCACGTGAGCGTCATGCGTTGATGCTACGGCACGGCGTAGCACTTTCGTAGTTAATGACATTTGAGGGAACTAGGGCTTGCATACCAGAATTCCGGAATTTAGAATTCCGGAATCTCGGACGATTTTAGTGCCATATGTCATCACTGGTAACACACTGGTCAAAAGACCCTCGTCTTGAGACGCGGAATATTGGATGAAAAGATGTGCCGTAGCTTCCCGAACGCTGTCCAGCCTTAGGAGAAATAACATCTCCTTGCCCGACTCCCCGCTAGAGATTGCAGTATCACCCAGGTTTCGATCGAATCAAAGGTGTTTTCATAGTCACAAACACTCAATACAGGTGCAAGTGGTACTCTTCAGTCTTCTATATAACTAAAAGGATCCTATGGATGTGGTTTGTGGTCTATGGTACTAAAGTCTCTTCGGAAACCGGCTTTTTCGGGAGGCTGGAATTGATCTAGCCTGCGTGCGAGACGGCTCGTAATGACTCTTGAAAACAGCTTGTAGACATGGCTCAAAAGCGTGATGGTTCGGTAGTTGTTCAGTAGGGTGTTGTTACCATTATTGAAGAACATCACCACCTCGCCTGTGTTTGTATGCTTTTGATGTAATATGGTAAAGTGAAAAAATAAATTAAAATGAGCATGCAATGTACCAACATTCTTTTTTTTTACTTATTATTAAAAAACAGGCTATTATAGCTGGAGATTGCCTATAAAATGATAATCATTCATATTTTTAGTACATTTTTGTGACTGTTCATTTGGTTGAAAAAAGTAAATCCCAGTTCCGGAATTCCGGAATTGGAGGCAAATATCGAAAACAATTCTGGAATTGAAAAACCGTCCGATATCGAATGCCATAGAGGGAACATTTGTTATCATATATGTATAACGTGAGGAACGAGGACAATAAGGTCCTAGGAATGTACCTATGCACACCTTGTGGTGCGCTTCTGTTCACATAACTTTTTAAGCCCTGTTATTGAAAACAGTACAGTAAAATTGTGTTTCTTCTCAAATCCGTGAAATACACAGAAATTGCAACAACGAAATTCGAAATTCCAACTTCGTATCGTGCCGTCCCTTTCACTCCATATGTATAACACGAGAATGAAAGGCGGTACGATACGAAGTCGGATTTCGAACTTCGGAGTACAGGCCCTGAGGTGTGAGTGGAATCGAGCTACTGGGAGTTTTGTCGCTGGTTCATTAAACCTAGCCTAGCTGAGAAGAGTCCAGCAAGCAACCCGGCTAGGCCCGACCTGGGTCGGACTGACTCTACCCGATATGCGGCGGTACCGGGACGAATAGAGGCTACAAGTGTCTGTGTTGTCGCGATCGCGTAGCGGACGTTCCTGTACCTTTACCATGAGTTTGACAAGACCGTACTCGCTAGCGACTACGTATAAATTTGTATGGGCAAGAGTACAGCGCCTCTGGCGGTTACGCAATAGAACTAAGAATGGGCATACTAAATCGTTTACGCAGTCGCTAGCGAGTACAGTCATGTAAAGGCACTGGTCAACATTTATCGATATCGATAACGTCAACGCGCAAGTCTTTATTCATATAAATAAATGTAACATGCATGATTTCAGTACTGTAAAGTGGGGCCCCTTGGGTCTCAAATAGCCCCACTTTGCGTTAATATAAAAAACGAGTTCTTTTATCCTCATTTCCTAATCTATATAATTATTTACTAATCTTTACAGATATATTTTATAATCGTTCGTAAAGAGTAAAGTCCAGCTGACACACACTTTTTATTTTGTATTAGATAAATTATTATTAAAATGTAAAATATAAACACTAATATCGATTGTACGAAAAAAAAATCTCTACTGTCTTCCCAGCAATCTAGTGCCTAGCCTCCCACCCGGGCAGCCACAAACAAAAAGGAATTAACTAAATAGTGTGCCACAGTCATTAACCAGTTTACTGCTTCAGAATACCATTTAGTGTTTTAGCTTTATCGCGACACGATTTCCTAAAGAATTTAACAACAACTCTTTACTCTCAGCTATCGAAAGCATTCTTATCAGGAGTGCAGTGCCGCCCACGCAACGTGTGCCGCACGTGCTGAGGCGAGGAGCGAGGCACGTGAAAAAGTTAAACTTTTTCTTATAAAAGTTAAAAATAGATCAACCGGATAAGGTTACCTGCAGCCTCGAGAAGGGAGCATTTACCGTGGGGTCATGTGTCTCAAGTACCTCGTTTTCTCCATAAGAAAAAGATTCCCTGTTAGTTAATTTCATGTAAGTTAAAGATTTCTTCTTTTAATTATTACTCGGACGGGCTTGGAGTCCAAGTAATGACTTTTATTATTAGGTTTAGGTACATATTCATATCTCCTATGAAAATAAGTTTGCGTGCACATAAATGGTTGAAGGCACATTAAAACAGCGCGATACGTGAAGAATGGCGTCCAAATGGATAAAACCTTCCGTCGATTGTCTTTTTATTTACTTGTGCCTCTTTTGTTCACTTGAGGCGGATTGTGACCTGTATCATGGAAGAAAAACTATTCAGCATAACTGGAAGTCTCGTGATTTATTAGGAGGTACATAGGAGGTACAGGAGTATATTTTAATTGGATTCAATCTAAGCTTGTTTTGCGGCTGGATGATTTCGTGCGTGTCCCTAGATTCTAATGTAGTTACATAATATGTAGTATTGCATTAATATGGAGGCAATGACCGGAAACAGGAAACAATCACGATAAACGCCTACGAAATCTTTATAATCAAGATACGAGGCTGAACAATGCGCGTTATGAACTATGCGAATATTTTCGTGACTCACTCACTCATAATATCGAAAGGCGAGTATTACGAAACTGTAAGGATGATATTATACAGTAATATACGACAAGTATAAAATTGTATGTACCAGAAATTTTAGAGTTAGTCTTCTTCTTATTCTTTACAAAACAATCTCTTTCATGATATTAGATTATTTCAATTTAGTCAATCAACCTAAATACAACGTCCAAACCGCAATAAAGATGACCAAAGAAAAAGAATAAAGAAAAAGAAAAAGAAAGAAAAAGAAAAAGAAAAAAAAGAAAAAGAAAAAGAAAGAAAAAGAATAAAAAAATCAGAAAGATAAAGAAAAAGAATCAAAGATAAAGAATTTTACATACATACATACAAATTGATATAATAGCCTTGTACGATAAATATAACTTTATATAGTGCTTTTAAATTAGCATAACAAATAATGCGAAAAAATATAGTACCTACCGTACAGTTCTACTCCTTACCTAAACACATATTTTCATTTTCAATGCCCAACGCATCTATACCAAGACGTCCCACCTTAACTACCTTACAAATAAGTTTGCTACCATTTTGCAAGTTTATTTATTTGTTATTACTCTAGGGATACATTTGCCTCTTTTGTTTCAAAACGAACATTGCTCACAGCTGTCATAATGGCTTTTATTTACTACAGAGAAAAACCACATGGATACAACTTACTAAAGGTCCATTTTAGAGATTAACAAATTTTTTAAGGTACATTGAGTATTTATGTAATAATAACAGGGATAACGAGAAAGGGAAGCACTAAATCGTCCTACATACCAATAGACTTATAACTAACAACCTAGAGACACGGCTATATTATGTAAAGAGAGCAGACATCCAATTTAGTCACTTTTAATGTGGTTGTTGTGACTTGTGACAAATTGATAGGTATGTAGAATGCTTAACAGAATATAGTCAGTAGTAAAACTTGACCGTAGTGCGGATCGGATTTAGGAAATAGGCCACGGTGTATTTATATGGATAGCAGCACTACACGAATCGCGCCGAAGTTAGTGCATCTGCACTGGAGCCGGCCATTAAAAGTTTAAACGCAAATCAAGTGGCCCAAATGTCGGACGGATTGAGTCAGAATGGATAAATAGCTGAATATTCAATATAGATAATGATATGTGGATTGTTGGATCGGAGGCAGTGTATAGGTTAATCGATCAAATAAATGGAACCTGAGCCCTGCCTATATAAGTATTTAAAAAAATCCATTGCGTACCATCATGGCAAATTCATTAGGATTACGGTTCGTAACTAGCTAGTGAAGCACCATCTCAACTGTGTGTAACAATTGAGTTCTGTTATAAACAAATAAATAAATAATATTATCAATTAATTACCTACAGGGTTGATCATAATTTCATAAAATATGCTGTGCATTGCCAACGGGCATACCTACCCAACAAGAGTTATCATAGATCGCATTTCTTAAACTTGCTTATTATGATTTATATATTCTCTATATTCCTCCTATTATAAATACATCCTACCTTATTTATAGGAACAGCATTTATAAATTGATAATCCTGTACAGTCACTATGTTTCAATGGATTTGGAGGCTAATTGGCCTCTTTTATCCCACATCTTACTAACTGCACTAAAGAACAATAAAATAAATAATAAAATAGAAGTGTAAAGTCGAATTGCTGCATTCGCGGTCTTAGTTCATTCATTAAGGTGTAGAACACGTCGCCCCCGTGCGGCGAGAAACAATTAGAGGTGGCTTCAGGACTCGTGCGATTCGTACCACATTCACAACTAAACACTGATTATGTTGTGCTGGAAACTTACTAACGAAGCAGAGCTTCGTGCAATGAAAAATATCGCGTTCATTGGAACGTCGTTTTGATCAGTTTAGGAAACAATAAGGCGTGTTGTTTATGTGTAGAAAGTATAATTTCTCTTACTATAAAAGTTTTATGGCAGACCCTAATTTATTTAGCAAGCTTATGTTTCGTGGTTTCCCGAAAGAATTCCCGGCGTAATGAAAAGTTAGTTAATGATAAGAACAGGAGTATGTATCTAATGAGGAGCGATTTACGCCACATAGCGTTTTTTTTTATTTCCCTCTTTTTGTTTGAAATTATATAGTTTTGTATTTATTCTAGTTTATATCTATAAGTAATATAGTTAGGTTAGTTATGCTTTCGTAGTGTATATTCTATTTACATTTTATGTTGAATATACACTACAAAAACATAACTGTTATTTAGTTTGTTGTATAATATTCTACCAATAACTCCCAGCTTTTAACTTGAACATTGGTCGTGTGGACAACGAGTTGGATGCTCTCTTTTGGAGATGATGGATATTTAATCATGACTGAGA
Organism: Epiblema foenella; assembly: GCA_963556455.1. Lineage (NCBI taxonomy): Eukaryota > Metazoa > Arthropoda > Insecta > Lepidoptera > Tortricidae > Epiblema > Epiblema foenella. Next base: position 14,410,129 of record OY747106.1, read on the forward strand.
AGTATAAGAATGAGAGTAGTTTTATGTTTGACCGCCGATTAATGACTATTTCGTGTGACAATTACATACGTTTGATTTCCAGTCAAATAGACCCCCTGCAGGTATGTATGCGCAGCATTCATTTTGGATCGTATTGACTCCAAAAGCCTAACGTAGATTATGAATGTGTAACGCGGTCAGATCGTTTCCGTGTTAGTCAACTAATCCCCACACTAGGACCCATTAGTTACAAGTATTTATTGAACGTATGTAACATGCGACGGATATGTTCCGAGTTGTCTGATAACCAAATTGAAGCGTTTGAGATTACGGTGTCCTAGCAACTTGTTAATGTTTTTTAAACGACATGGGAATTGTGCTTGGTTCTTAGGAAGCGTGAGTCATGAGACACAGGTTAATAACTTGTTATATGAGTAGATAGAGCGATATGAAGAAGTATCACTCACTGATTATTGTATTTTGTTGGTTTTGTGGGTGACACAGATACTGGGCAAGGAATGTCTGAGAATGTTTCAGCTATGCTATTGTAACAAATGAGCCAATACGTCCTAGGATGAGGTCTTTACCCTAATTCGCTATGTAATAATTAAAAGTTTTGTTTTGTAGTGTAGTAATGTTTGGAAACGTAGAATTGTGAAAATTACATACGTTACATTTGTGTTTAATCTGGCCATTGTTAATCTACGACAGTATCTTAAGGAAAAGGATTTTTTTTATCTCCCAGTGAATCACGATCGAGGAGTCTAACCGCAAATTAGTTGTATAAACTCGTTTCACCGGAGTATTTATTGATACCACCAATATGGTGGCATTGCCTGACTCATGCTATGAGTGGTCTCGATGCGTGAAGTGATCTGAAGACCCAAACTATGACCATTACAATCCGCCATAATTTAATGATCTCACAGAATTAGTAAATAAAATATGGATACCGAATGTAGAAATTGGGTGCTTAGGAAGGATTCTATTTAGCAGGTCTAAGTAAGATATGCCGCAATGTCACAATGCTTTGTATGCAATGCATTTCCGTATGTTCTTGTTCGTTGGTACAGCTCAGTTAGGACGCATTTTGCACAGGTTCTTTGAACAACAATACACGTACAGAAACCCGAATCCATATAACTGACTTGTATAAAAAATTACCTATAGACGCATTGCATTTTCTAGAACCAAATAAACGAATAAGGACCCATATGTTAAGTAGATATCTGTGTTGAATCGTTGGAGAATCAGTTTTTGATAACGACACGCGACACTTGGTGCATGGTTATGCTTCTTAAAAGTATTTTCATGTCCTAAAGTAGGTGTGTTCTGTCTACGAAGATACGTGCATCAGTTGGTACAGTTGAGTTCGAAAGTGTGTGCACGGATAAAGTGATCAAAATAATGTGAAGAAGATTGATAATAATAATAATTTACTTTATTGTGCACTATACAAAATGGAAATGTTAAAAACAAACTATAACACTGACAATAATGCAAACAGCAGGCGGTCTTATCGCGAAAAAGCGATCTTTTCCAGACAACCTTCGGTGAAGCAGAAAATCCAGAAAGTGAAAGTTAACAGGTAGTGCATATTTAGCAGAGAGATAGATATACAAAAACAATAGATACATACCTATATAAATATTTATATACATACATATATTATACACAAATACATATATAAATCCAAAGGCAATCAAGATTGATGATATTTGATTGATTTTCGATGAATACCTTAAGAAATGTATGTATATTTATGAACTCGGCTGAACACACCTCATGTCAGTCTTCGTCAGTCTACAGTCAGTTGATTACAGAGACTACTTCCTCAGAATGAATAAAAGTGCGTGCTATATTGTTTTTGCTGTGTGCGAATAAAATGAAAACAATTGACTAATAATAAAATAAAACATACAATAGGAAGACACTCTATATATCAGTGACTGGATTTGTATATCATGCCACTGGATGTCAGGGCAAACAAGAACCGAACTGAAAATTTATTAAATTAACCATTATAGTAATGGATTGAGGTTTCAATATGCACCCATACCTTTTTAGGTCGTTGGGGTCGTGGGGTCGCGGGGTGGGCGTAATAATGCGTACGAATAATTAGTCTCATAATTAAGTCAGGACTGAACGGATACAGATTCCAAATTTGAACTCTCGTGAACAGCTGCAGTCTTCTGCAAGGTACTTCCCCAGTAAGGCTGCTCCTTATGTGAGCGAGGTGACGTTCCGCTGTGCTCTTATCACTGAAAATTGGGAACGTTACGTTTTTTGGACCAGTCCAAAAAACTATGATGATATGATAGTAGACTTATGATAGAGTTCAAAACTGTTGCCGGTTTTTTTTATTAAGTATCATTTTTAAGAAATATTTTTCTGAATCTTATATAATAATCGTCTATGTATGTTCATAGATTTAACTACCAGATTTGACATCTGTCCGCTGTCAAGTTGATGTTTATTTTTTGTTTCGCAGCAGACCAATGGTCGATCTTATTAAGCCTGCCTCCTTTTTTTTTGAACCTGACTGTGGCTTTATAGGCCGGGCCCAATAAAGCGACATAGGAGTGCGCGGTTGGAGAGTAACCTGGGGAAAATCCAGGGGAAAACCTCTGACACAACCACGCGTGTGGTTTGGAACACTGGAATACTCTAAGAGTTTGCGCTCCAGTGAGATTGGTTGAGCGGTTTTAACCGAATTTGATGTGAGTGGAATCGTGCTACTGGGAGTTTTTTCACTGGTTCACTAAACCTAGCCTAGCTGAGAAGAGTCCAGCAAGAAACTCAGCTAGGCCCGACCTGGGGCGCTACCGCGAACAGCAAACGAACGAAATTCGAATAACTCCCTCTCTGTCGCACTTGCTAATTCGTGCGGCAGAGAGGGAGATATTCGAACTTCGTTCGTTTTCAGTTCGCGGTAGCCCCTCTGGGTCGGACTGGCTCTACCCGGTGTGCGGCGGTACCGGGACGAATAAGAACTATATGTGTCAGTGTTGTCGCGATCGCGCGGTGGACGTCCCCGCCGGCGGGAATGCCTAAGTGTACGCGTCGTGTCTGAGTTGAACGCCGTAAGCGCAGCGTTCCAACTTTCGATGGACGCTGTGATTATGTCATCCGGGGCCTGCCTCCAAACGTGTGGTGTGTCAAAGATAAGATCAAAAAATATTTCTTTAAAACGATACTTAACAAAAACCGGAAATAGTTTTGAACTCTATAATAAGTCTACTATCAATAAAAAAATATAACATGGACCACTCCAAAAAACTTAAGGTTCCCAATAGTACGTACGTATCTTTGAGCATGCCCTAGAAATATCCCCACATAATTGATGTCGCTATCTTTTTGTGTCTGTCATCCAGCTATGTATTTCATTTTAGTCCGTGCATGACCCACATTATACATAGGTCACGTGTTCATATTTAGCGGAAAAGGGAACTGAACGTAATCCCTAGCTCTAATTACGAGTGGGACGAGTGAACATGGTGAGTAGAATTGCTTTGTAATTCCGGCGTATAGTTTATTTTATTTAATATGACGAAAAGTACTTGCAACCAACCATTACTACCTCTGACGACCACTTTAGCCCGGTTGGCCTACGTAGGTGGAGGTCCCGGATTTGAATCCCGGTCAAGGCATTTATTTGTGTTCAGGATCTTGGATGTTCTCTATGTATTTAAGTAACTATTTATCGCTATAAGTATGTATATCGTCGCCTAGTATTCATAGTACCTACACTCTTTGCTTAGTTTGGGACTAGGTCGATATTTGTAAGATTGTCCACAAATATTTATGTTTTTTTTTTTTTTTTTTCATGCTTACCTTATATATTGTTATTCAAGAATAAGACAATATGTCTTAATTTAAGTGATAAGCCATCAAATATTATTTAAATAACTAAATATTTAACCTGTTTATTCTTTTGAGTATACAATATTAAAATATATGTAATAAATACAAATGCAGAATCAACTAAGATAAACTTAAAATTTACTTAAAAAAAAAATAAACAAAAGAAAACTAATCAAATAGACCGCCCCTCGCCGTTTCCGGTGCAAAGGTGCCCATAACACTGGCGACGTTTCCTCGCTGAATAGCCATGGACAGCCTTTGCACCAAAAAAGACTCAGCGCGGGGGTCCTCACCCTTTTGCCGAAGTCGACGGCCTATATTATGGATAAATTTCTTAGCGTCGGCCCCCCAGCACCCCGCAGTCTCGAAAGCCAATGGGACAAAAATGTAGGCAGACTCCAGCGAAGAGTACTTTTGCCGTTTCATTGAGGCCTGAAATTCAGCTGCCGCACCGGCGGCGCCAGTAGTGCGGCTGATGTGGCAGGCCGAGAAGGTGCTGACGCACGTGGCGTCCCACACCAGGCAACGCCCCCTTTCCCACGGTACCAACGTGAGGCCATCGGGTCTTTTGCCATCGGTGCGGCTAAGGCCCGGCGGTTCCAATATTTATGTATTTATTTATCTATTGTTCAATATTGTTTATTTATCTTGAAGTAGGGTTGTAAAACAACTACGCAGGGTGTGTATTGTTTCAATATGTTTACAATACAGTACACGTGCCGCCTCTCGTCAGCTTTATTATGTCTCTTTGTCTTCCTTTCATATTTGGCAAAATGACGTGTTGTAAAATCCCGCTTCAAGTGTTTTTCGAATGAAATTTAGAATAGAATGAACTATTATGGTACTATATTAACCAATATGGTTATCTAATACTGAGCCATCTCGGCATTCCCGGGCCTGTAATATGCGGCGGAAACCGAATTACGTGACTGTGAAGTTGGATTTTGTCGAATTTTGGCTACTCTTTTTCACCTGTATGGATTTAAATATAGTAATCATACTTAAGAGTGTAATAAAATAAAAAGTTTCGTTTCTCTTTGTATCGAAATCTGACTTTGACTCAAGACGAGGATTTTGTTAAAAACTACTTGTTTTCAATAGTCATCAGAAAGACTCAAGACAAAAAACTCGTTCATTTTAAGTCATAGCATTAGCGCTAACATCTAATTATAAAATAAATCACTCTGAGGGGCTACTACGAACTTCGAAATCCGAACTTCGTATCGTGCCGTCCCTTTCACTCATATAATGTATAACACGAGAATGAGAGGGACGGCACGATACGAATTTCGGATTTCGAAGTTCGGAGTAGGCCCTCTGGAAACAATTATTTTAAAGGCCGCGACGAGTGGGTTAATGCCCACGAAAACCACAAAGCAACTTCATCATTAATTAAACTGACAAACTCCTGTTTCGTTTTCCTGGCATTTGACATTTTGATTTAGGTACATACCTACTGTTTTCAATTGTTATCTAAGTGAAAAGTAATTTTGTTTATAACAAATAAGCAAAACTTTGCCGGGTATAAAAGGTCAGACGTAAATAACGATAGACAAGAAGTGAAAAATGAGATAGAAAAGTTGCCAAGACACAGCCCCCGATTTTTTAGCTTTTTGCGTTACTAAGAGAAATATATATGATTGGTTCAGATAAGCATTTTATGTTTTTTTTTAAGGAAAATGTCCCAGTGCTCGACACTGACCCAATGCATTGGTACTTTCAATAATGACCGAGGTGATCAATAAGTATCATCGATTGGGTATTAAGAAGTCGGGCAATGGGATATTTACATTATCAATTTACACCCTGTATCAGGAAAGTTCTGGTATTATACTCGTAATCTGCTGTATATAACCCACCATGTATACATTCGTACTTTAACTATACGCTTTTATTCGAAGTAGTCCGTCCTACGATTTTGTTCACATCGTAGGACAAACCGGACAAAAAATTCCGTTTTGTTCACATCGTAGGATAAACCGGACAGAAAAATCCGTTTTGTTCGATGCGACGTTGCTAAACTGTACTACGAACATAAACACGTTTCAATATGGTCGCGTCCCATGTTCTAAGGGATGTCAAACTGCACACGTGGTGATTTTGGACATCAAAAGTAAAAAAAATGTAAATGCTTCGATATTTTTTCCATGGAATGTCCTCAAATTTACTAGATCGAATTAATCAATTGTGTTAAATAACTATTTGGCCATCGTTTTGACATTCGATGACGTGGCCCTCTTGTTACCTAAATAAAAAATCAAAAGTTGTGTCTGGCTCACAATGACCCACAAGTGGTTTATTGCCATTAGTTAATATATATATTTTTTTCACATCATAAATGTTATATTTCATTAAAGAGCCTTACATTTTCCTTATTTAGTTTGCATACGGAACTCTTATTTAGTAATGACCCATAGTGTACTCAGCCGTTTTATCGAACAACTAACACCAGTTCAGCCTGTGCCATAGATGGTACACAGAGAGCCGTTTCTCCATTCCAAATAAATAACAAATATACGGGAACAGAAATATAGTAATTCGTTCAAATTACGGTTGACTTATTAAGGTACAAATTTTTGGTGGCTACCTTGATGTTTCCTACGTTTTCCGAGTGGTGCATTCAATCCATTTGTATGCACCATTTGTCTTCATGAATATTTGTATGTGGGGTGTTATATTTTTTATCTGCAAGTCCCCGCTTAAGACTTAATAAGTTTTTTTCTTTATACCTGAGTCCGGTTAATGGTCAAGGCTCGAATGTTGCCGAAATTTGGCCTGCTCGCTCTCTAGTGTTATCTCTCTTGGTGAGTTAATTTCTCTAACTAATGAAAACCACGTTACTCATTATGTGCTGCAGATTATGACATATGGTTTTATGGTATTCGAATTGTAATAGTTAATGCATGAAATTGTTACATAACTATTAACTACTTATTTTTACCATAATTTTTCCCTGTTGAGGCTTAAATGAGGACACGTCTTTAGAGATCGACGTGTTTTATCTTAAAGCCATGCGAACCTACTCAACGGGCCTGTCCTAATACCAGTTTAGGGCTGGCGCCAAAAAGACGACATGCATCGCATACCAGTCCATTGCCGCATAATTCTATAAAGTGCCATGTACCCAAGATAATAGTAGATTCAAGTCTTTTCAATGTTTAGCAGAACGGTGGAAATGTTTACGCCTTGACGCCCGTTGTACATACTTTAAATTGATTTGAAAGCTTTATAAGGTCTTTGAGTGAAATACATTAATTGATTTGAAAGACAAATGTTTACGTTGTTGCAAGCATTTGCTTGTTTACCTTTCATAGCACGAACACTTCGTAGAAATCAACGAACTTAGAAACATTGGGAAGTGAAAACCGAAGCGCGACGTAGATTGTTTTATGAATGATTGTGTGTGACAACCATAACACGTTGTTAATTCAGAAAGTGTTGGCATGGAACAGAAATTATACATTATATACTGTTAGGGTCTTGTTCCACATTATGGTTTAATGATAATCTCAGAATGGCAACCACAGTGTCACGTGCCACAAATGTTTTTTTTTATGATAGCAATTTTGTACTGTCATAATATCTTTAGCTTGGCTCACGTCCGAATCGAAGTGTCATACTATTTATTGAGTTGCATTAAAAATTACATTTGCAACCGACCTACGTCACTGTCTAATATTCGAATTTACCCTGAAATAACAAAATTGATTGATTGTGACCATTGCAGCATAATTAATACCTACGAGAGGAAATCAACTTCTGACATTCGCGTGTCTTAGGATCTACTTTCCATATGAAATCGCCTAAATCCGGAGATGTAATTCACACAGGAAACTCGTGATCGACAAATTCGGAATTATGATAATCCGACACCTCTCGACAACACGCTGCAACTTCCGACGGTTAATAAATTAGGTATGAAAAGTGTAATTTATGCCACAATTCTTAGGTAGGTACAGTGAGCACCAGAACCAGCTACGCATATGAAGAGGTCAAAAGTGTTAATTACGAGGGAGGGGGTTTTTAAGCAACTTGACTCACTTATGCTACCTAATATACTTTTTACGATGACTGACGACTGTATCGTATAAGGCTAGTTTAATGTTTGATTCGTTTTGAGTATTACGAAGAATTTATTGCGGTACGGAGAAGGATATGCTTCTCGAAAATAATTGAATGAAAGCGATGCATTAGTGAGTAGGAAGTTGTGTTATCGGGTGAAGATCTAGGGCAAATGGAGATGGGCCGTATAATCTACGTATGAGGTTAACGCAGGGCTGACGTACCGAAATTCAGGGATACTCGTTAAAGTTGCAATTTAAAGGAGTACTTACCTGAAAATACACATATGCCGGATACAGACTGATTAAAAATATTAGGCACAATACACCAACCTCAGTCAAACTTCGTCAATTAAAATAATAAACTACTTAATATATATATAATTTGAAGTTGTCTCATTTATGTTCGATAACAAAAAAATTGTACTCGTATATTTAAAAACTTAACTACTGCAGAGTTTTATGTTTCCATTGGGTAAGAAAACAAAAATTTGTCATAAGGTGCAGCGGGGCAATCTAGATTGCGTTAAATAAAACTAATCGAAATATTTTCCGTGTTTTACATCGTTTACTAGAGTGCCATCTGGCTGAAATTGTGAAAGCGCTTTTTCGCTATCCGGGCCTAGATAGCACTCTCGTAGATGATATATATTAAAGATTTTTCATTACACAAAGTAACTAAAATTGAAAGCTGTTAACGAATTAGGTAAGGTTCTGGCATGGTTTTGTCAACTTTATCCCCAGTAATACATGATAACATAATATATAATATATCTCTCTGAATACTGCGTCAATGTGTCAAAAATATTGTGAAGCCTAATTCACTAATTAAGTTAACTGAGGCACAACAAGGTAGTAATAAATAACAATGGCAACCCTAATTTATTGCTAATTTATGGGACAGCCCTAGCGGAGACGCCTTCCTGGCGGCAGGTTAGTTTACAAACCGCGTTTATTCCGGACTATAATGACTTTAGTATCTCGCTGAAAGGTTCATGCGAGGTGTGGTTAGTCAACTGCTGTGCTATTTACAATATTCACTTGATCGCTCACCTCACTGCTCACCCCTAGGATATTTTGACGCTGGGACTCATAATAACAACACGTAATCGGAGGTCGGGCGGATTGCGTCGTCTAGGGCGAGCTGAAGCGTTTTACAGACTACTAAAATATTCCTGCTGGGCTGTTATACACAACGCTTCTCACCTCATGTAAACCAGTGTAAGGGTGGGTATATGCACCACATACGTGCTCAGCTACGAATTCATATATTTGATACCTCGAATGTTTGACAACTAGATGTCACTTAAATTTACAAATACTTACGCTCGGCACAGTTCTGATGGAAACTCAAGCCGTCGTCTCCCGGCGAAAAAAAAACAATAACATTCTTTTGTAATGAGCCCTGGGATCCCGGACTTGTAGACAACGGGTTATGTACTCAGCCTTAGAGATTCACAACATGGTTTGACCCACCTGACTGATCTGATCACTTGTCACTATAACTTGACCTCAAGGTAGTCGTCGAAGGTTCAACATAGTATATTAGTGTCCAAGAAGTGAGTTCTCGGCCCGGTTTACTTTTGTATGTTGTATTATATAACTTACAACTTAATGAAGGTTTTTTTCTCTGATATCTAGCTTTGGCTAGTAATAGCATATATTATAAGTGGAATCTACACATCTCCGACTGTTTCAGCAGTCGCTATTATATTTTCCACAAGTATAATTTGGAGCTGGTCTGATACAGGTAGGTACTAGGTACGTATGTATATTCCTAAAACGCACACAGAGACTTTTTGATCGAAGACATATGGGTAGACAAATTTGATTTCTCAGATAATAATGTAATAAATAATACTTTAAATAAATTAACGTATAGCCTTCCTTCAAAGTATTTCGCATCTTAAAGGTGAAAATCTGAGTCACTACCAAATAAAACAGAGGCTTTAATGATCTTCACCGTTGTGAAACCATGAATCACGCGTGGTATTTCAAATATGTTGTGCGAAGTAAATAAAAATGCAACAATATATTTTTATATTGTGTTATACATGTAACATATCGGTAAATCATACAATGAAATGTCACTGCATGACTTTAACAATGCCTTCGTTCAAATTATATGTAGCCGCCTACATTAGTAAGACAAAAGCCCCATTTATACACGTACCTACGAGAATGGTATGCAAGTGTCATAAACATTGCTGGTTACCCAGGTATAATAGTTCAATCAATCATTAAAATCACGTAATGTATTTACAAAATTACATGCAATTCTTGCCCTCGCGTGAATGAGATTAAACTCTTTACGTTGCCTGTTCCTAGGTACGCGAGTAGCAAGAGAGAAACTGTCCACGTGGTCGTTCGGGGGTTTCTCTTGGATTTTCCCCGCGCTTCTCTCCAACCGCGCACTCCTATCGCTTTTTTCGGCCAGGCCTATAAAGCCACAGTCAGGTTAAAAAAAAAACAAGCGAGAATCAGTGAGGGAGTCTAGCTGTCAACACAACGAATCCTCAATTCAAAAAGGGTCAACAACGCGTTTGTGATTCTGCTGGAGTCGTAATTGTTCATAGGCTCCGGTATCTGTTTACCATCAGGCTGGTCGTAAGAAAGTTGTAAGCTGATTACCTACCACCGCCGTAGAATAAAAAAATCGTTCAGGTTCGAGTCCGACTCGCGCATCGAGGGTTCCGTACGCAGATGTGTAAAGGTCCCGACCCAATTCGTTCAGGAAAATCCCAACAACATGATGTAGAAATTGAACGCCATGGGTACAGCGACATCTATCGGCGAATTTTGTTACGAATTTGAGCGACTGAATAACTCAGTACCTATATATGTTGGTTTTTCAAGGACAATTTTTAATCATGTGAACCGATTTCATTTTTTTTCTATATTAAAAATATTTTTCTATATTAAGAAGTTACTTTGATTATAATCGCGTAGGAATTTATAAAACAAAACTACATGCAAATGTGATTAAATTACAAACTTAGAATAGAAATGTTTTTTGATGATAAAAAAAGAAAAATTGGACAGAGCTATAGTTATATTTTTCCTCTAAAATGTACTTTGATATTAAAGATATGTAATAATTCCATATTTTTTCCTTGGCAAACTTCGGAGATAAGGGGGCCGGTATATTTTTCCTTCATAAATTGAAAATGAATCGACGTTAAAATAAAAATAAAATGTTTTAAAATGTGCGACTCAAGCCCTTTCATATGACACCACAATTGATATATTCACTAGATTTTTAAATTTTGAACCATCTATCACCATCCATTATTATATGTAATTTTTCACAAAAAATAAAAAAATATTAAAAACTCCTGTTCTATGCATCTGGACTACACTTTTTTATAACTATTCCAAATTTCTAATCGTTTAGTAGTTCTTGAGATAATTAGCGATGTGACAGGCAGACAAAGTGACACCAGAAGGGTTCCTTTTTTACCATTTTGGAACGGAATTCTAAAAATGGTTCACGGGCGTGTTCATTGGTCGCGGTGTCTGCTGCTTACATCCAGACAGCCCGCATGCTTTTTTTCCACCGCCGTGATATAAAAAAGGGAGCTTGTGTAGATTATTTTGAGCCACTTCTCGCGCGTAGCTGCTGACAGTTGTAGCCAAAACTCTCACGGTATTGACACACAGCCACGAATCGACGTTTTTCGAGTTCTAATAATAACTGAACTTGAGTGCCGTGACGGACAATGAGTAATAGGAATATTATGCCGACTTAAGATTCTATTAACGGTACTCGCCACGGCGCGGCGATCTCGTAACTTATTACAATTTATGACCACAGCGGATATTTACATACTAATTATTAATGATGGCGAACAATCGCATGGGCCCATTTTGTACAAGTATAAAGAAAAGTAAATGAAGCTAAGTAAGCGTCTATTGATCGCCATAAAGTACTAGTGGGATTGTATCATGGCGTAATTGTCAAAATGGCTATATACACAATAATTATCTGAAATAATAATAGTAGATTGTATTACAAGGGAGCAAAATGCAATATTTTACCGAGGGTTAGCGTGTTCAATCCTGAAAGAAGAGAAAGATGCCATTATAGAATTCTAACACGGAATTCTGTGCGTAGAATTCAAACCGCCACGCCTAAATCAGGCGCCGGCGCCCCGCGCGCCGCCCGCCCTGCCAGGCACAGGAAGCAAAATTGATTTTACTCCCTGTCAGTAGGGCAGAAATGTAACAATAAAAAATATGTATATATTAATAGTGAGCAAAAATGAGCTTTGCGAGATTGAGAATGTCGAAGCTCGTGCTCTGCCTGTTTTTATTAAAAGGCAAAATAAGATAACACAAGCCGCGAGATGCGGGCTCTGACAACCAGTGAAACTGAGCCTTAACACAATATCAAAATACAACAATCTAATACCGATAGTTACCAAGCTCCAATAATTTTTGAGGTTGTTATCAAAATCCAAAGCAAAGCTCTCCCTATGATTGCTAGTATAAAATTTAATATATTGTATTATTTAATGTAATAAAGTTCCTCCCTCGTAGTCTTACTGCGGCGCCTTGTTGCATTAAATAAATAAATTTACGACTGACTATTACAGATAGAGCTATTATCTAAAGGTGCTATAATTGCAAGTGTTAAGAAATATGTTCACTGCCTTGAGTCTAAATGTCACTTAGATCACATAACATATAAAATATTTCTGCAATACTTGAATAAAATTATCTTAGGATTTATAACTGGTGGCATGTAGTAGGTACATATGTCAAGTCGTGGATTGTATAGATACGAGTAGGGTCGACCGGAGACAAAATATTGAAACGATTTATGTTTAACCGCCTGTAACCTTTTTATTTTTATACTTTAGAAAGATATGCACCTCAATTACAAAAGGTAAATCGGAACGTAAAAAAAATAAAACATAATCAGAGGGTATGGGACGCTCCCCGTCTCAAGGCAACCCATGCGTCTCTCCTTGAAAATAGTCAGGACGATTCAGAACGTGCCCGTCTTCTGGCAGTCTCAGTAAATGAGTCCGGCCATTGGCTGCACGCCCTTCCCTACCGCAATGTAGGGACTATTCTGGATCCAAGCTGCTTAAGAATAGCCATATGCTTAAGACTTGGAGCCAGGATATGTGTCTCCCACACATGCACCTGCGGCAAGAATGTGGATCAGCTCGGACGGCATGGCCTCTCATGTATTAAAAGCGCCGGCCGTTTATATCGCCACGGCACCCTAAATGATTTGGTCCGCCGTTCGCTTGCCACTGCCTCTGTGCCCGCGGTTTTAGAACCCGTGGGCATGGCACGAGACGATGGCAAGCGCCCAGACGGTACCACATTGGTGCCGTGGAAACTAGGTAGGGCCTTGGTGTGGGACGCGACATGCGTCGATACGTTTGCCGCGTCTCACATCCAGGCGACCCGTTCACATGCCGGCGCTGCAGCTGACCAGGCCCAAATCCTCAAGCGCCGCAAATACTCGTCGCTAGTAAAAGACTACGAGTTTGCGGCGCTTGCGGTAGAGACCTTGGGACCCTGGTCGGCGGACATGAAGGTATTCATGAGGGCCCTGTCGTCACGGCTGATCCGCAGTTCGGGGGACCCTAGAGCTGGCGCATACCTCTCACAACGCGTTGCCATTGCAATACAGAGAGGTAATGCCGCCAGCATAATGGGAACCATGCCGCAGGCGGAGCTGTTGGAGGGAGTATTCTTTTTATAATTGTCAGTTTTTATTTTTGTTAATTTATATTTGATAATAATTTAGGTTAAGCTTTATCTGTTAATTTTTATTTTATAGTACCCTCTTACTTATTTAATTTATTTTAGAAATAATTACTGTAGTTATGATCAATAAATTGCTCTGAGTAAGTACTAATATATGATCGTTAGATTTTTAGCCTTTTGATAAAAAAAATTATTACATAACATTGATATTCTTATGTAATTAAATCACCTTTGCTTGTAAAAAAAAATATTTAAGGCAAACCTTAAAAACAATAATGTTGTGCAAAGTTTATTTGACAAAAAATCTCATTGCGAAAAGAAAACCATGTAAGCGAATTGTTGTATGCTGTTAACCCTTAACATGGCAAGGCAAGAAATAATGCCAATGCCTATCACTTGAAATGATTTTAATATTAATGTTTGGTCCAAAAGTACAGTAAAGCAGAAAAAAAAACAGAATTTTCAAGAAGTATGTATTTTAGGCCACAATGGAAAAATAGTTCATAGCGAGCGTAGAAAATTACAGCGATGCTTCTAGAATTTATCTCGAAGAGTCAGATTATGAAAAGGGATAGTGAGTGGCAACACTGTCGACCACTAGCCTCCAGAGGGCTCGTATTTATCTGACCCTCGTCTCTGTGCGTGCGTTAACCGCAGTGAAGTTGTAAGAGCAGACCTATGCTCCAGGTTGGAGTGCCCCCAGATTTATATGTCGTATGTCACAAGGCTGTTTTTTAATTAGTCATAGATAAGCTAAAAAAGAGCCCGAAAGGACTCTCTTTGAATATGTCATGAATTGATACCTAATGAAGGTGTCCGTTTATCCCTGTGCGTGTGCAAGCGATACCTTCGGGCGATATTTCGGAGCGGAAGCGCGGAGTCATTAGCGAAAGTGTTGCATGACGTGCTTGCCTGACGTAGGCGGGCGAGCCGTTGACGCGTTCTGACTGCTTTTTACGTGCAAAATATTAGTCTTTAACGACAATCATTTAATAGGCCTTCGTCATGAGCTCGACAGTTGTTGTTGTTTTGATAAAGCGATGCGATTGCCGGCAACCATACAAAAATGACATGAATTCGTGTCAGCGGCAATGAATGTACGGTGCTCTAATAGAACAACAGGCTAATTATCGACCTCGATCATGAGATGTCTCATCTTGTACCTAATGCAATTGATGATATTGAACTCACTCTAGAAAGGCCCAAAGACCTGTAGAGGATGTATTACTCTAAAACAATGACTCCGACTGGATGGACGCTAAGTATTACATTACGACGCGTAAACTGAATATAATATGGGTACATATTACATATAGATTCACTGATATTCACTTGACTCCACGGAATTAAGCCTGAAGAAGAGTTTCCAAGAGCGGGCCGGGTGCCAAGGACAGTCTATAAAATCATCTCAATAAAAGTGGCAACATCCTCTTGCGTTGTAAACTAGTAATAGTTCGCAAGTAGACCATTAACGTGCCTATTTTTGATTTATCTCGCACAAGAAAATGGTTAAACTTTAAGCGAAAAGTCACTCACCTTCGCACGAAGTAGGCGAGTCGGTTAATGGTCGGATTGGTGTGAAGCGATATTCAAGCGGACCTAAAATAGTAGATTGTATGACAAGGGTCTAAAATGAGGCATATAACCACGAGATAGTTCCCTCCTTCGTTCGGGAAAATAGTTCGAGGGGTAATATGGCTTTTAGACCAGAGTTATACACTCTACTTTTCACTATGAATGCGAAAAAATAAATAAACAGGTTATCCACCCAAAATTAACAATAAAATCTATGGCGAATTTACATTAGGCAGCACGTTTTTTTCTAAACTGCTTTGACTCACAAAACATAGACACCGCGGTTCGCGCGCAACATTCATGCGCAGAAAAAGCTAAATGACCTTCCATTGAGCGCTTCAAAGCGTTGCTCAAACGATATAATCACTTTTTTAATTATTGTGAAATAGAGACTACTACAAACTTAATCTTTAGACTCTTTAGAGACATGAATTTTGTTTCCTGATTGGTCGATTTTAGTAAAGCTGTATACTTAATATCGTTAATATTTTTTAGAGTTAAATTAGTGTTCTGTGATTGGCGGATTTAATAGGTATATACAAACTTATCGAGCATGATATGTGAAAAAATGGATTATAGGTACTGTATGATTATAATTCGCTCTTTTGCTGAGACAAATTGTAATTTTACAAAACCGGCGTCATACGGATTGCACCAAAACTTCTAAGCATTCGTTAATTCCAGTACAGTATGTATATCCTTAATCACAAGATTTGGCGTAGGTACTAGTTTTTACAGAAGCGACTGCCATTGGACCTAACCTAACCCAAAGGGACACTAGAGCTTATTGAGGCTTGTAAACTGAGTGGGCAACTTGACTGTTAGAAGTTTTCAAGCCGCCCTAGGGCCTCTAACCTGGCTTAACTTAACGACTGCTGGCATAGATAGCAGCTGGGATCAGCGGCTTAACGTGCCTTCCAAAATATGGGAGCGCTCAGTTAATAACCACTCGAAGCCATCACCCATCCAATAGTTGACCCTCACCGATGTTGCTTAACCTAAACTAGATGTATATAATAAGCATTTTTCCTGTACGTTTTCGTAGTCAGCGAAACTGGCGTAAATGTTAATACTGATATTACTGATCCAAGCCCTGGCGGACTATTTGCCCACTGTGCAGTAAATATAGGTTGTTTTGCATGCGAGGTTCACTTTGAAGCCGTTAATGAGCTTAGTCGGTGTTTACAGCAGCTACTTGTTATTCAGGGCAGTTTATTCTGCATAGGACGCTAATTTCTGAATTTAATTCACATTGGTTGTAGAAGTTATACGTACATTTGTTAAAATTGTATTTGTTCGCAAAATTAAATAGACAGTACTAATCCAAACTCCTTTAGAATCGGACTGGGATAACGCTTATGGTTTGATGAAAATAATGATTAATTATACATATATTACCAGAAATAACAGAAAGGCAGGCAGGCTGGTTACCTACCTAAGTGATTGATTAGTCTTAAACTTGCTCTATTTATGACTGAAATGATTTAATATTTATGTATGTAAGTAAATACAATCACCTTACACTGATAGTTTTGGTTCCAATCAAAGTTAAATCTAAACCTGCATAAATAAGATCAATAATAGAAATAAGAAATAATGAACAATTTTTGCTGTAGGTATAAGTGAAAATGTCAAGTGAGTGCAAAATGGTGCGATTACGAACACAAAGCAGGGTCTCCATTTTGCCCCTAAGATTTTACATTTAAACTTTAATCCGTTCTCTTTTAATCATCAGTCCTTTAGTGAGTATTATATTCTTTGTATAAGTGCGCCACGGTCACACAAGCTTAGCTATACGCTAGTTCGAAATCGGCAACCAAGATGATTCATACGTCATTTCATTTCAATAGGACAAAAACGCGTTCCGCCGTTGTTGAGGCCATACATTACTTGGTTCAGTATGCGAGACAGTAAAATCCTTTACTATAATATATCCATATTATGCCATAATAAACAGATGCTAGGTACTGAATTGCTGTTATGTTCAGAATGTATTTAAGAGATCGAATTAGAAAGGAGGAAATAAGGAGCAGGGCCCGTTTTTTAAAAGGACACATCTTAGGATATTTCGAAGCAAGACGGCAGTTTCAGAATGTGCAACCGTTGACTGGGGAAAGCTTTAGAAGAAGGAGCATGTATTAAAAATTAAAATATTCTTCATAACAATATTAATATTCATAATAATTTGGTGGCTTCTCATTCCTTTGTCTTCCAATATTTTTTATAACAAAAAATACTGTATTTATCTACTCATCGAGATCTAAATAAAGATACCCCACTAGATGAGTATGATGTTGAGTTTAGTCGACAGAGATTATGAATCGGATTTAACTGGTAGGTAGTGTAGACTTTTGAAAAATTCGGGTAATATTTGAATACATTTTTATAAGATTTGTATCATACCTTTGCATTTAAGTAATTAAAGTGGAACAAGTGAAATACGATTGAAACTTTGGTGTATAATTGCACATGTTATCAGTCACTTGCAATATTTTTTTAACAACATACCGTCGGCCTCACAAGGGGTTAATTTATTGCATCAATTATAGGTAATTAAATTTACATGAACATTAAAATGTTCGGTAATAGTCAAACTGATTTTGTAGATTCAACGTTTTAATGAAAACTTTGTCCATCGGGTTACTTAACTATTCATAGGTACTGTGGTATAATACTTGGTATATATATTAATACTGGGGTATGCTGCACGAGAGGTACGGGTTTAGAGGTACTGGGAGGAGATCGTAGCTAAAATATAACACTGGAAGCACATATGAAACTAGTATATTTCTTACTGTACTGAAATATACATACAATGATTTACAGAACATGTGATTCCGATGGTGTCGTGAAGACCAGTCCCTGGAAAACCAATTGTTTCCAGAAGAATACCAGTTTGACGCATTCTCGAATCATAGTTTAAATTCAATTTGTATACGTTACGATTCTGGACCTACACGGCCAGCCTCATACCGTAACAACCTCTACAGTACATATCCTTCTGCTAATGAAGAACATGCAAACTCATCAGGATAGCTCATTTAAAAAGATTGTGGGTTTTCATTAGATAAGGTAAGTTTGTGAAATATTAAACTATAAAGTGTTCATTTTTGTTATATGTTTAAGGGTTACGGTCAAATTCATGTCATACCTACCTTTCCTTCTTTTTTATAATTATAATTTATCCGCAGAAAAAGGGTAAGCTTATTTATTATAATTTTTTTACAAAATAATGTCGTTTTTAATAATGAAACGGATGGGCAACTACGGAATCATACATTTGGCAGCTTTTATTTAGGTTTTAATTTGGGCTTTAAATTTTTTTGTTAGGCTAAATAACTTAATAACTTTTCGCCTTATTCCGGTTTGCGTAACTTCAGTTAAACTAAAATTATTTAGCGTAACTATTCACTTTATCTAATTTTTGTTAGAATGAAAACCATTTTGTATAATTCTCACTTCACTTAATTTTAAGCCACATAATTTTTAGTTTGTATAATCTTATTTTTTATACCCTTATATTGACATAATTATATTTTGTCTAATATTCATTTCACATAATTTTAGTCACTCGAATAATTTTGTTAAGCCGAACAATTTCTTCAAAAAACATTTGGCATGGTTTTGGCATGCAAGCAAACAAGCACGCATGCATGCATGCAAGCAAGCAAACAAGCACACATCCATGCATGCAAGCAAGCATGCATGCATGCATATATACAAACAAGCAAGCATGATTTTTTAAGGCGCATAAAAAACCATAAATGAAGTATTCGACAAAACGAATTATTTTCATAGTCATTAAATAATTTTAATAAACTAATAACTATGAAAGAGGAAATTATACAATTGACCTTAGACAAACAATTCATTACAGTAAAAGTTGTTAGACAAACTGAAATTAGGCAAAAACTTTTTAGGCCAATCATGAGAATACCGTTGTAAAATTTACGTAAGTACGTGCGAGATAGTGCTTAGCAATCGAGTGCAGTCTATTAAAACCTGACTTCCATAAGCATATTACGATATTTCTGTAAACGCGAACTTATCTCGATAGAAAAAAAGACAAGTGGGAAATTTCAGTTCCCATTTACGCAAATGACAGAGAAGACATTGATTTCTAACGAAATAAGGTCCTAGAAGGTCGGAGTAAGCAAATTTACAAACGGTCCTAACAGGTCGAAGTGCGACCCTCTAATGCGTAATCATGGTCAAAGAAAACAAGGTCTGACAATCCGGATCGTGACACCACATTACGTTACTGTCGACGGCACACTTACACTTACGTCCGCATACCGTCGATAGGCTGATGCAAGGCTGATGACGTAGGTCGTGTCACCCAGACTACTAACCGACGTACCGGATTGCCATGCCTGGCGCAGGCAAAAATCGCCTTTTTACCAGATCGCGCGTAGCATTCGCCTTAACTAAACAAACACCCTATTAAGCCGTCGTCTCCCAGACCCGGAGACCTCCGGGAATGTAATAAAATAATTTTCGTGATTTTTTTTTCGCCGGGAGGCAACAAGTTCTAAACTAGCGCTCAGTCGGGTTAAGCGAAACAATGATCCCATCAATCCAAGTTCGTGAACGAATGTGTAGTATAGCGAGTAGCGATGAAGCAACGCGTGGCGCCGCGGCAAATCGCCGGCATTCCGGCTGCGCACCGTTACGATACCCGGACACGGTTGGGCGCTTGCGCAACATTCGCTTGTTGTTATTATGTAACGATGCACTGCGCGTCCACACCACGGATTATTTAACTGGGATGATACACTAGCTGAATTGAAAATAACTTACGTTACTAATAAGGTGTCATTAAAAATTGACATTCCTCTCCACCAGCCTATTTTTATGTGACTGTTATACTCCTTCTCACTATAGTGTGCATTTTGCAGGAGTCCAAAGCCCAAGTAGGAACTAGCTTTTATGGCATTGATTGCTATTTTCAAACCAGAGGGGATATAAGACCCCCCTTATCGTTCTCTATCATTAAACCTGCTATTACTAAAAGTGGCAAACCGCTCAACCAATCGCACTGGAGCGCAAACTCTTAGAGTATTCCAGTGTTCCAAACCACAGGGTGGTCGTGTCGGAGGTTTTCCCTTGGATTTTTCCCAGGCTACTCTCCAACCGCGCACTCCTATCACTTATTGGGCCCGGCCTATAAAGCCACAGTCAGGTTCAAAAAAAAGCTAAAAGTGATACTGAAATTAAATGCATCTGATCACGTAACTCAAAAACAAGATCTTATTGGGATGCTAAGTGACTGTTAAGTCAAAGCAAGCAACTTTGAAAGAATCAAATACGTTCTGGACCCGGATACAAAATGACTCGAGCGTATAATGTACTTTAAATAATACCTACGTAATAAAATACTTTTAGAAAATGTAAAAATATATTAACATATTTACTCGTGATAGTCCATAATAATCTAATCAAAGTTTGTAAGTCGCACTTATTTGCTTTCACTAGCTCGAAATGGCAACCCAAATATTCCAAATGCAACAAAAGAAAACCATGTAGTGTGTAATGGGCGTAGATGCGTTCGCGCGGCCTCGAACGGCCTTGACAATGTCATCGCCGCCCGCGCAGCCTTCGCGCCTTTCTTTCGCTTACATTTTTTACTGCCAGTTGTAAGTATGATTAGTATCTAGACAAAAAAGATGTACGAGTAAGCGCAAGAGAGTTCATACCAATGATGGACACTGAAGTCCGTCGAGGCAATGATGTATTGGAGTTGTACAATTTTACATTAATTTAATATTTTTGCTATAGAGGACGTTTTCTCGAAAAGGTATATTCTATATTCTACAAGTTCACAGCATCTTCCTATCTAACTTGAGTATATATGTAAATATTGTACATATAACAAGAGGTTAAAGCATTTACGTGTCTCACAAGAAGTGCAAAAGAGACTTATGCCTATAACGGATCTGTTTCATCTAATCTTACGTTTGTATATGAAAGAATTAAGACACTGACTGACTGACGCATACGTACCTAAATTCTACGGGGTATTTTACAACAAGCTGAAACCTTGATTTAAAAGTAGCTCATTCAGAACAAGTTAAGGAACACATGCCTGCATTCCGCGTTTGCCTTTTATTTCTTAAAAAATACGTTTACTACTTATCTACTACCTAGGTAGAGATTAGTTAACATAACTTCGGAGGTCAGACAAGCTTAAAGCGTTTTATTTATCAAATTATTTTACAGACAGAACATTTTTCAACCATCGAAAACTGTGAATTGTTATGAAATGTGGCACAACCGGACAGTATTGTTTTGCACGACGCATGTTTGGTAACGTGTCAAGGTGAACATGTTACTAACCGAAAAATGTTTTACCCCGGCGTAACCGGGGTGTAACTTTGTATTTATGTAATATTATGACTGTTTCTTTTAAAACATCATCATCCCTTATATAATTAGGTACAGTCAGCAAATTAGTGCGGCATGCATGCACACAAGTTTCTATAAAAAAAGAGTTAATATTCTGTAGGTTACTTATGCCTGATCGTACAGTCAAAGTCATAAATATATACAATTTGCCAAAGTGACAATATATTACGAAGATACTTTAAAGACATGATGAACAACAACAGCATGAAGAAAAGATGGATGAATTTATAGCTATAATATGCCAGTTTAATGATGAAAGTAAGAAATCAAAATTTCATTCGTTTATCATTAAATTAATAATTGCATTGGCATATTATTATAGCTATATAATTTCATCCACGGATGTGACAGTGTGCACAAAAATGGGGATGGTCCATTTTGACTGAGTGCGTATAGATATTTCCTAAATTATATTGTTTCCTACCTGCAATTGATAACATAATATTTTTTTAGCACTGTATGGTTTAGCTTTCATTATTTACTAAAGTATAACTATAAGCCACATGTACCTACTAACAAAATTGGATCACTGTTATCTGTAAATAAATACAATTTAAATTTGAATTTGCTAAAAAATATGATCAGATATTCGAGAGTCTCACGATCATCAGCAAGAAACAAAAAACAATGGAAAACTCACTATTCGCGCCAGATAGGTCTAAAGCGATCGAGAGCGCAACTTCATAAAGGTTTGTATGTACTGTAGAGGTTGTTACGGTATAAGGCTGGCCGTGTAGATGCAGAATAACAACGTAAACAAATTGAATTTTGGATTTTATTCGAGTATTGCTGTCAAAGTGGCATTCTTCTCGAAACAAGTGGTTTTTCCAGGGACTCCTCGGAGTTACATGTGCTGTAAATTATTTAAGACATATTTGTTATTGTATTTCAGTCTTTGTGGGAAATATAATAAATTCATATGTGCTTCTAGTCTATCAGCTAAGATCTCCAAGTTCCTCTAAATCTGTATCTCTTTAGCAATATATATTATAGATAGTACTAAGGACGACGTAGTTAACTGAGCATCTGTGAACCTTATTGCAACTATATAAGGTCTACTAATGGTCAATTAAAACTTGACTGAAATACTTGTTTAAACACATTTATCTCTATGACATTTTAAATAAACTTACCTTTGTTCGCGAAGGTACAATAATAACTAAATGGGTTAAATCTCTAGCTCCTCGCAGCATAGCCAAAAGTTCACTCGATCAAAATATACTTTGACGTTGAATTTTCCTATCACGTCTATTAAAATTGGGATTAGTTGCTTAAATCGACTATTCTAAACGTTTCCTGTCAGATAATTTGTTTAGCTTTCAGAAACAAAGGAGTAAAGATATTTATCGAATGAAAATTGTATGTTAAATTAGGCTTAAACATAGGAAACAACTTACGCGTAGATTTCTACCAAAGTCACATACATAAAAGAGTTAAATTGAGAGTTTAGTTATAAACGAATCGAATAAATATGTTAGTTTTAATTATTGAGACAAGTATTTGTCAAGCTTAAGCGTACGCTAACAAAACTATAATTTTCAATATAAGTGAAAATATGAAAGTTTTCTCGCCACGGGTGGAATTTGAATCCAAGACTAAACAATTGAACCATAATTGCCGACTGTACTGTAGTTTGCACGCACACACCTTCCACTGAGACGGTGGTTTCTATGAGTTCAATTCAAACTTACTTACGACCACCTTCGGGCACTGTAAATACTGGGATGTGACATACCCATCAAATGTACAAATTGGAACTGCAATAGATCACCGCCGGGAAATGAATTAAATTCAATATGTAGCATTAAACTCGATTTCAGATCCACTGACTGAAAGTGAGACTGGCAGGTGAATTGAAACGAAATAAAATTGGTAATATTGTGATCGGCCTGCATTGGGCGCACATTGTGGTCAGATATTGTAATGAAAATAAATCTGAAAAGATCAGTAAATTACGGACATATCCATTTGGCCTATTTGGTTAACTTGCTATTGATTAATTTTTATCCTACTTGCTGCGCTATGTACAAAAATAGGCTATTTTCCAGTGATCGAGATAAACTATAATATGTATTTTGATTAAATTAAACTTTATAATTACTTTACTATTTCTTTCTTTTAAAATATATACCTGTATTTTATACCTTTCAACATGAGAGGGTAATAGATATGACTTAAATATCACATTTTCTTTCATTAGAGGTTTGATGGCGTGTACTGAAATAGGGATGTTGACATCAAATAAGAAAACCAATAACTTCGAATTTTCTCGAAAAGGATCAAATTCTTAATCAAGTGGCGAAAAAAGTTACTCAGTAGAATAAACAATTACATAATTATAATTTAAGTCTTAGTAGTTTAGGACCACAATTCTGTCCCTTTTTCGCAAAACGCACCTTTGTATTGGAACGATCGTTATTTACTATGGCGCTAGATATTAGTGACGTCATGTAACCCCCTCCTCAACTTAACGAGTCTCCAAATCACAAACTAACCTTCTCCTACCCCACATGTCTCATACACACACAATACACACATACATAATAATTAATTAAATATAAACATAAATTTATTTGGCCAAATGATCGTCTAGTATCAAACCTATGTTATGTACCGAAATAACTCCAGTTCTTTAATGTGAAACAAATCAGACCTGGACTCTTCACTAACTAGCCTAAACCCTACAAAACCTACTAGGTTTTCTACTAAGCCTACTAGATTTTCCTACCAATCGTAACTTTTTCTACCATTTCTACTAATTTTCCCCAACCTTCATAAAACTCTTTCCCAATGTATTTCACTTACGTATTGTTCCCTAATTTTATAAATAATAATATTTGTTTTGGTAATTTAGCTCCCACCAGATCCTACCGTGACCTCTTTACGTAATCAGCAGCTATTGGTGGTTATAGGAGGACAAGTCTCCTTATTTTTCTATATCAAAATTATTCACCAATAATTCCATAATAGGAAATATAATTCTACTTAACGAAAGAACCCAATATTAAGCTACAGCTAAAAAATAATTTCGATTATTGTATGGTATGTTGTTATGTTTTATCCATACTTGCCACTGACACGCCAAGATGGAGATTGGTCGCTAACCTATACCAGAGCTAGATACACTAATGAGGTAAGCTCATTAGCTAGCCTTAGATGATTGAAGATCATCTCTAACTACTCAACCCGTCTAGCCTATCACAACCCCATATTTCCTAGCCATTCATGAATATAAATCCGCGAAGGACGGAACTTCATTGCTATCATAATCATGAAAGAATGGAATGACATCTAAACAATGAGTATTCTTTCACTCATGATAAATACATACTTAAAAGAGTAGTGGTCCGCTCAGCCTGCCACTAAATCAGAACATCCCCATCTTTCTGGAGAAAGTCCTGCTTTCCTGTTGATAACTGATAATGTTAAATCTTCCTAAAACATCTACCTCTAACAACATGTAATTCACGAAACCCAGTACCATTTATTTTAATTGTTATTAAGTTAAATACCCGTAATCACCTCAGATAGTGATATTAGTTTTTAGTTATCTATTTCACTTATGCTCGCACGCCAATTTAAGTAAATGAACCATATACCTTGCTAGTTGCTAATACCCAGGGTAAAACGGACTAGATACTCAATCAATCACCTATTACTGTGAACCAATCTTAATGAATACTCGACGCCTAAGTATTATTCAGTAATACCGAATCAATCTAATACTCGAATCCTAGGCCCCTAGGCTATATCTGGCAAAGCGTATGACCTAACCACGTGAACTAACCTGATAATCTAAATCCAGACATCTAGATCGCCTTCAGTAATCAAATTACCAATTACCCCCTTCAACTAGATAAAATAAATTAAAGCTCAAATTATAAACCTGTTACCCCTAATTCTGTGTATGAAGTTAATCTATCGTTATCCCAAGTAGATCTAAACTGTAGAAACTAACATCCCTTACCATATTTAGTTTCAGAGAATGCGTATTCCCTAACTAAGCTCTAAAGAGTTCAGTCGGCTAAACTGAGGTTGCAACACTATACTCGTAGCCTGTGTAATTGTCTCCCCCCACACGTCCGAGGACTGGGTGGTGTTGATAAGACGCCCTATTGTGTATATAAAGATAATATATAAATATATTTAACAAAACCGTTCCTCAAATACTGTGAACTTTGGTGAGTATACACTCCCGTTCTGATCCAAACTATCGCAGATCTCACTTCCATTCAACAGCTGGACATTGAGACACGGGAGGACTGAGATCGTCGCCTATGTTGGTATAGAGGCAGACGCCAGACAGTACCCTCAACGTGGTAGCAAAAGACTCTGAATCATGCCCATTTGAACACCGTTAGGCAGGAATGACTCCTCAGGTATACTGTAAACCTGGATGAAGTTCGGGCTTTTAAATGTATTGAAAATATATGAAAACCCCCTAATTTACTAGTTATAACGTCAAAAGGTGATCCCTTATGATGGATAGAAACCCCTCATAATGACGAACCACCCTTATGCCAATAAATTCACCCACCAAGAGTTTTTACTCAGCAAGCCAGAGACCTTGACAGTCTGAACGGCGAATTCTAAGTGATCCGAATGTTAGCTTAGCATACATCCTTATACTTTAAGAAAACTTTGTCAAGATATATAAAATTACTTTAAAATTACACAAGGGGCACAGTAGTGTCCCCGCCAAGTCGCCTGAATTATTTAATGATCCAATAAACGTTTATCCCTTAGAAAGTTATTTTAATATCAGTGACAGGACCAGCTAGCCACATTCTATTACAAGGCGTTCATTATAGACATGTTTCTAGTTACAGTCACTGATCTGTCGTGCTTTCTCTCTCTAACCAGTGACATTAAACGGTTGTAGCTTCGTTATTTTTTGAGATATACGAATAGGATTTTCACCATTTGGCATATCTTTTGGAGTAGCCAAATTTTGAGTCAACAACCCAATTATCTCAACGTTAGCACCCTCACTGTTGCCTCGCGACTGCTATACGGAAACCCTTTCAGATGAGTGCAATTGACGAACAACACACAAACCAACGAACGGATAATGGCTTGTAAGACATATATAAAATGAAACGTAAAAAAGTCCATAAATCATTTAGTATTTGTAAGTATGTCTGATTGTTTTGTTGGAGACCCGCCAAAGAGCTCAATACGTTGCGTGTTAGGTTATGTGCAGATAACTGTTGATTCTGACGCGATTTCCTGTTCAACCGATAAGTTAATGATAATATGATATTTGGGTCATTGTCACTTGTAAAAACAAAAGTTGTCAAAGTCAAAGTCAAAGTGATTTATTTGTAAACATAGGTAATACAATATATGGCGGTAGGTACAAAATATGTGCTCTATGTTTCGCCTTTAGGCATACAAATTCATTTTTAAATTACATATTATTAAAGATAAACATGTCAATTATTAAATTAGTATTAGATAACATCAAAAACAAAAATAAAATCAAATTACTTATAATTAATAAAATAAAAATAGTCAACGTAACAATAAATTATTAAATAAAAAATTAATTTAACTTGTCCAAAAAATAATCCGCTAAAGTATAATAACATTTGCAAGTCAAGAGTTTGGTGAGGTTCATTTTAAACAAATGTACTGGCGTCCTTCTTAATGTAATTGGTAATTTATTGTAAATTTTGCTGGCAGAACAGAACAGGCTTTTCCGCATAAGGGCAGTGCGAGAAAATACTGAGCAAAGATTCTGAGACCGGTAGGTTTCTTTATTGAACACTTCAGACACTTTTTTAAATAATGTTGGATTTGTTTTTACAACCCGGTGGTCAATAGTTAACGGCTTATGTACATGTACTTTATGTTTTTATGTCCACCGAAAGGACGCGAACCTAAATCTGACAATGACCCATTTGTGGACAATCTTACATAAACGGACCTAGTCCCAAACTAAGCAAAGCTTGTACTACGCACCAATGACTGATGCTTTAATAATTCTTTTTTGTATATCAGTAAGTTTTTACTCGTGCAGAAGGGTATTGGTAGACTCGTAATTCGCTTATTCAATTACAATGTAACACGACAATGCTAACTACTTATCACAAGAAAATAGATACCGTTAGTTTTCATTTCTTGAATAAACGGTGACAGCACGGTGAAAATAATCCAAGTATTTGTTCTCAATAACACTGAAGTAGAAATCAATCAATTCTTCATTATGATATTGATAACGTAATCTTAGAAAGTGATTGAAGTCAAAAGTCGCCGCCGAAACATCCATTCAATTCCATTATTTTGTTTACTGGCATTAATATTCATTGCGCCAATATACCCTTGGCTTTACAGTTGTACCGATTAGTCAGTCATGTTTTTAGTACACACGAACCTAAGATGAGTTCTTGGAATCAAGGAGTGGCTTTGGTGGTAAATGGAACGAAGGTCGCCGCTCGGGAAATCTGTCAGACTTCACTTAAAAACTACAGTGTAGACGGCATCACCGTCCTGTACTATTAGTGGTAGTTCGAGCGAGTGAGCTATACGGTTGCGAGAAGTTTCGATGATCGTCGACTGTTTTAAATCGGGACGTCTGGCCTGGACAGCGTGTCTGCGTGAGCGCAGCACTCTGGGAAAGTTTGTTTTTCTTGGAGCGATGCCGTTAGCAAGCAAACAACTTTGCTTGTAATCATGGACTTTGTCATTCTACGTGTTGATATTACTAAAAGTAAATCTGAAATAGAATATACTGTACATGATTACGTGAAACAAGAGTGCGCTTATCAAAATGTTTTTTTTTGGACCTGACTGTGGCTTTATAGGCCGGACCCAATAAAGCGATAAGAGTGCGCGGTTGGAGAGTAGCCTGGAGAAAATCCAGGGGAAAACCTCCGACACGACCACGCTGTGGTTTGGACCACTGGAATTCCTAATAATATTATAAACGTGAAAGTTTGTGCGGATGGATATACGTTCCGCTTAATCTCAAAAACTACTAAACGGATCTCTATGAAACTTTCCAGTATTGTAGCTTAGACATCAGAATAGGACATAGTCTATCTTTTATCCGCGGGTAACACCGCAGGGCGCTGCTAGTACTCTATATACTAATAAGAGTTTGCACCGGAATACTAATAAGAGTTTGCGCTTCAGTGAGATTGGTTTAGTGGGTTCAATCGAATCTGAGGTGTGAGTGGAATCGAGCTACTGGGAGTTTTGTCGCGGGTTCACTAAACCTAGCCTAGCTGAGAAGAGTCCAGCAAGAAACTCAGCTGGGCCTGACCTGGGTCGGGCTGACTCTACCCGGTGTGCGGCGGTACCGGGACGGATAGGGACTATATGTGTCAGTGTTGTCGGGATCGCGCGGTGGATGTCCCCGCGGGCGGGCATGCTTAAGTGTACGCGTCGTCGTCCGTGAATGTGTGCCTAGGACGCCGGACCGTGCGGCCCCTAATCAGTGATCGCCGAGTTACGACAGAGGGGGAATGGGAACGTAGTCGACAGCCTCCCTAACTAACGGATTCTTGTGATGGGGAGCGTTGTCAAAATAACGTCTGGCAGTCTGTTTACAGAAACCATACATGGTGCTAATCCCCATGTCGTGGTGCAGACTTAGGTTCGAATGGTAGCACGGAGCACCAGTCGCCCTACGGGGAAAACGATTCTGAATGATCTGAAGAGGCTTGAGTGATGTCGTAGGCACGTGAGCATAAGACATGACTGGACGAATACAAGTTTTGTAGAGTGTCAGCTTATTTCTGTGAGTGACATTTTACTAAACTTGTTAATCATCGGCCCAAGCCTTCCTAGCATGAACAACGCACTGTTGCGTACCCTATTGATGTGCCTACGGAAAGTCAGTTTTATGTCGAGGGTCAGTCCAAGATATTTGACTTCGTTGGCCCAGGGGACGGGCCGGTCAAACATCTGGATCGGAGCCACCCGGCTTTCGTGCTAACGCGGTCAGACGACTGGATATCAAAATGGCATTGGTTTTAATATAAGGTGGTTATTACCCATTTTGTATAGGTACTACTTCTTTCCCTGCCGGGTTGGCAAAATATCTGTAGTTTTTTAATTAACATATCAAATACTTTCATCTTGCACGAAAGATTGAAAACCAAATACAAATGTCCTTAAATCGTAGGTACCAATTGCAGTATTTATTTATTTATAATAGGTACTAGTAATTGACTACTATCCAGTCTGGATAGCAGGCCTATAAGGAGGTACTAAAGCAACTAATATTCAATGCCGTAAATGTAAAAGCAAGCATTTAGTATAAAAAAACCGGTCAAGTGCGAGTTCGACTCGCGCACCAAGGGTGCCGTACACAGATGTTTACCGGTTCCAACCCTATTAATTCTGGAAAAACTCAACAACATGGTGTAGAAATTGAACGCCATGGGTACAGCGCCATCTATCGGCGAATTTTGCTACAAATTTGAGCGACTGAATAACATAATTATAAAAATTAATATCTAAATTACAAACTCAGTAAATAAATGTTTTTTGATGTTTAAAAAAAGAAAACTAGATAGAGCTACATTTTTCCTGTTACATTTTTACATGATAGTTACATTATTCCTGCAAAAAAAATCATATTTTTCCTTGGTAAACTTCGGAAATAAGAGGACAGGATGGTATTTTTTTTTTACATTTTCTCTAATAAATCGAAAATGAATAAAAAAAAATTGTTTCAAATTGTGCAACTCAAGCCCTTTCATATGACACCCCACTAGACATATTCACTAGACTTCCAAATTTTGAACCACCTATTTATCAGTAATTTTTCACAGAAAATAAAAAATAATATTAAAAAAAAACGTGTTCTATGCATCTAGGTTATCCTTCTTTACAAATGTTCCAAATTTCAAATCGATAGCATAAGTTAGATCTTGAGATATTTAGTGATGTGACAGACAGACAGACAGACAAAGTAAAACCATACGGGTTCCTTTTTACCATTTTAGTACGGAACCCTAAAAATGGGCTATTTATGTGCGGGTTGTTTTATGTGAAAGGAATCTAATTTTAAGTTTCGGTAAAAAAGTGTTCATTTTTACAATTGTCATATTTTTACGAAGAAATCCATAGCGTGACCGTTTTTCACACAAGTTTTAAGTTCATTTATTAGAAAGTGTAGTGCTTCTTACACATTATAACTCAGCAGGCAAAGGTCATCGCCTAATCAATGCCTAGCAACCAAGTTTGCCTTGTGGTCTTCAATAGTTGGTATTAATCGAAGGCATTCTGATATCGATCACGTGCCTCTGCTATTGTCGCTCTCACGTGCCCGGTATTGTGTGTATACTCACTGTAATATCGGGTGATGCCTTCTACACTAGGGGAAAATAAAAATTTGTAATGATTACGGGTTCTTACTTAGAATTTGAAAGTCTATTCAATCTGAAATTTTTGAGGTAGATATTTCAGAGACGTCAGTTCGATTTCGACTTAAGCTCACAACATAATGTTTATTTGTTATCTTCTTCTTCTATTATCTATTTCTATTAATCAATTAATTAATTAACTAATTCATTAATTAATTAACTAAATTAACTAAATATATAAAAGAAGAAGTCCTGATCTACCATCAACGCACAGCCGAAACTACTGGAACTAGAAACTTCAAATTTGGTCCAGAGCTTACTTTTATGACGTATGTAAGGGATAAGACGGGGTTTTTGGAAATTCCACCCCTAAGGGGATCAAATAGGGGTGCAAAGTTTGTATGGGAGAAAATTTTTTTTTGATCTGAAGACTTAAAAATTCGTAACAAGGTTATGAACTTAAATCCAAAGAAAGTGTTTTCAGCATTTTGCGAAATTCTAACCCTAAGAGGGTAAAATAGGGGTGCAAAGTTTGTGTGGGTGAAACTTGTTTTGGATTTAAAACTTTGTATATAGACTCTTTGTTTGAATACAACAAAACGTATTTCATCGTTTTTCGAAATTGCTCCCCTAAAGGCGTGAAAAGGGGGTTCCAACTTTGTACGGGGAGCAAATCTTTATTGAAGTAAGAGATTCGGAACTTCGTAAATAGACTCTATGTTTAAATACAACGAAACATATTTCAGCGTTTCTCAAAATTGCTCCCCTAAAGGGGTCAAAAGAGGGTTCCAAGTTTGTATAGGAGCAAATCTTTTTTGAAGTGGTAGATTTAAAACTTCGTATATAGACTCTCTGTTTAACTACAAAAAAACGTATTTCAGCGTTTTTCGAAATTGCTTCTCTAAAGGGGTGAAAAGGGGGTTCTAACTTTGTACGGGGAGCAAATCTTTTTTGAAGTTAGAGATTTGAAACTTCATAAATAGACTATGTTTAAATACAACAAAACATATTTCAGCGTTTTTTGAAATTGCTGCCCTAAAGGAGTGAAAAGGGGGTTACAAGTTCGTACGGGGAGCAAATCTTTTTTGAAGTACGAGATTTAAAACTTCGTATACAGACTCTCTGTTTAAATACAACAAAACATGTTTCAGCGTTTTTCTAAATTGTTCCCCTAATGGGGTAAAAAGGGTTCCAAGTTTGTGCCGGGAGCAAATCTTTACTTTTCTTAAAAATCGATATGGGGTTATTTTTTCTTTTGAGTTCTCATTTATACCTTTTACCATCTAAAATCTACGCGGACGAAGTCGCGGGCGCCCGCTAGTTTTACTATACATCTATATAAGATACCGATAAGTAATGAAAAACTTTTTTTTGTACTAATTAATGTAGCAAATTGGTTTGATATGGTGTCTATTTGTTTAAGTAATGTAAGATTAGTATACCTATGTTATGTTGTTTGGAAAGTACACAAACTGCGGATATAACCCAAACTAATCCATCGATTTACAGTAGGTATACTTTAGCTTCAGGGCACGCCCTTCATTTGTTTACAAGATTGCAAATAGAGAGGGGGCGATTACGACTTGCTGGCTAGCCGCTGCTGAATGCGGATCTAGTACCTATGCAGGGCGTCCCACGGCTATGCCATATGGAGGAAAAGTACCTTGAATATTGTAGATGGAACATTTTACTGAAAGAAGACATTATTTGAATTTAAAAAACAATTTAAACTGCATTCACTTATATTTAAATCATTTTATGGTTGAACCGGGAATCGAACCCGTTACACCAGAAAAATACCTTTCTGTAGCTTTATCATACCGTTCGAAAGGTTATATCATAAGGATTATTTTTTGCTAAACAACATAGTTTCAGAAATAAAAGGAAGACCATGAATTTTAAAATTTGATGTGAGAATTTTCTCGTGTAACGGGTTCGATTCCCGGTTCAACCATAAAATAATTTAAATATATGTGAATGCAGTTTCAATTGTTTTCTAAATTAAAATAATGTCTTCTTTCAGTAAAATGTTCCATCTATAATATTCAAGGTACTTTCCCTTCATGTGGCATAGCCGTGGGACGCCCTGTATATATTGGCAATGATTAAAATACGAATAAATGTATATTTGTATGTAGGTAGCGGTACATACCTAGTTATACTAGTTTTTTTCCTACTGTTATTTTGAATTTAAGTTATTCAACAAGGCGTAACATAAACCATATTATTAATGCTATTTTTAATTTATTTCAATTAAAAATCTGATTACCGTTATATTAACACTGTACCTAACGTAATGCAATAAATAAAATGTATTCTCTTATATCTATCATGGTCTCCTTGATGATGAACTAATTGGTTTCGATAAAATTTTGATTTGTGTACTTAATACAATGTAACAAAGCATGAATTTACTGCAAACATCAAGAAAATCTTGGCGAATAATCTGTTTCATCGATAAATCGTCCCATCGCTAACCGAAAGTAACTTGCCAATCCGTGACCCTGTCGTGCGTAACTAAAAGGAAGCATCAAAGCTGAGATTTTAAACTACATAAGCCTTTCAAATTTTGCACAACAGTACATACTTACATATATACATTGGATTAGCCACTGTTTGTTTTGAAATGGATCTTCCAAACGATGAAACAACTTTAGCATATTCCTAACGCTTTGTTGAATTTTAAACTTTATGTCGTTTATGCAACGCTCTTTTTCATAAGCAAATTTTGGGTAATATATACGTGTTAGTGGACGAGCTCGTGCGTCAGACAACATGGCGCGTGGCCGTGCGAAAACTTCCACTGTTACCGTTGTGCGAATCAGAATTATGTTTTATTGCCTAAGAGGAAACTTTGGCAACCTGCCGGCCAGCACGCATATTCGGCAGAGTTAATGCTTTACTACGTACTTCCATATTGTATGTGTACCGATGTAAACGCACTTAAGCCGTGGCAGCAAACACAATCTATATTTTTCTCTAAACAGTGGCCGAAACAAAGAAGCATTCGTGCTTTCTCTTTTTGCACTTCTCTCCGATAATAAAATATTTACTTATTTTATCAGACGCAGCATCCGCCCAATATATTTACCACTCAAAATCTGACCAACAGCCAAAAAAATGTACTGAGATGATCACTTGCTGCATATTTAACAGTAACTTTTCAGTGGACACATTGTTAGTTGTTAGGAAACCGAGCTGATCCGTTTTGTAATTTTTAAACGTACGAAATGTATGGGTAAATATAAATATGCTTTTGTGAGGGTAAATGACAGTTTATTTGTCCTAACGTTTGTTCGGAAAGTTATTCAATTATATCTCTGCTGCTCGTGATGGTATCTCCGCCTCCGTCGATATTATCTAAGATCGGATATTAACATATCCACAACGGAAGGTATCCTCGCTACAATTCTAGTTGTTGCATAGCAGAGGAGTCTACTAAAGCTTGTGTGATAAAGGCGACCTATGAATACTAATACCGAATACTAATTTCAATTTGACCTTTAGCTGCGCAAAACTAACACGCCCCCAAGATTTGTGCTAATGGCGATGCTCGTTTTCGTTTATAACGTTCAATATCAATATAAGGTAAATATTCTAATGTTTGACACCTTAATACCTGATGGTTGACACCTTAATACCGGATAGTTAACGACTATTGTTTACCTCCATTGGTATGAAATAAAAATAAATGTGGTAAGTATTGGGCCGGTGTCGAGAACTGGGATGTTTACCTTATCGGCAGCTCTAGGTTCTAGTCTAACATAATGACATTGTATCGTATACCTATGCGAGCAGTTAAGAATTCTATTAATATTTTAAAAAAATATATGTAATATTTATTATATACCGCGTGATTTATTGAGGTGAATTACAGAATATACATATAATAAGTTAGACAAGAGAGCATTTAGCGATAAAATCGCCTGTGGTCTTACGTACTATTGTTTATTCTTAATTTAATTTAATTTAGTTTCCTTTTATGGTTTTGTTGGTGGTCAATATGGCATAATATTGTTTATTGTATTGTATTGTAAACTAAAATCCACAATTAGGCGAAGTAAAGTGACAGATAAGATGTTGGCCAGGAGTAGAAAAAAAAATAGTGACAGTATATATCGACAAAAACATATCGATAAGTATAAGGTTGTACTATTAAACTTATTCCAATGTTGTAATCTATAAGATATGCATAAAAATACGCATTTTAATTTGTGAATTCAGAGAATATTAGATTGAGGGAAACACTACTAATTTAGATTTTCGATGTTCTCGGTAAGCACATAGGACTACCCGATAAATTGCGCCGAAAAATCGGTAAGTCTGATAAGGCCTTAAATAATATCGATACGAACAGCACTGGCCATACTGTTGGCAACATTTCTGCA
This sequence comes from Epiblema foenella, assembly GCA_963556455.1. Taxonomy (NCBI): domain Eukaryota; kingdom Metazoa; phylum Arthropoda; class Insecta; order Lepidoptera; family Tortricidae; genus Epiblema; species Epiblema foenella. The sequence goes on from OY747106.1 coordinate 14,445,445, forward strand.
TTTTGACTTGTCAAACAACTTTACCTAATGGTGGACTTTACTGTAGTAAAACATATTTAAAATCCACTATGAATTAGGTATACTAATATACCGTAGTGGTGGACCGGTTATGCAAGTCGTTATTATCTATGGATTATTTAGCTGATGAATGGGCTACAAAGGTATGTAAAGTGAGATAGTTTACTGCTTCGCACGTACCGTCACCTCTGTGCCTCGGTTGTGGGCGGGACTCACGCCGACCATCCTTCGCAGGAGATATGCGGTGTCTAAGTCAGAAGAGATAGTCACAGTCCATTTTCTTTTAGAACAGTCGTCGGGTTGACTTTGTGTGACTGTTGTTATTTTAAACTACATATAAGCGAAGCTGTAGGTATACGGTAGGCAGGCCAACTAATACAAAATAGTTAAGGAGACACTCGTAACACAAGGCTTGCACCATTTCATAAATGGGTTCCAGCCCCCCAAAAGTAATCCTACCTATTTGCTTTGGGTTTCCATTATATCGGGTATTCTCTGAGCTTGTGTCATATTCCCAGCGTTATCCTCCATCTTTTAACTTGTTCCACACTAGTCTAAGCATATCGACAATACCGAGCAAGGTGAAGCAACTTGCCAAAAGGGCAAATCCGACCGATATAAAATGCCGAACATCCCCAGAGATTGTATTCCGAGTTGGAACACAATAGCATCACGTACCCCACAACATGAAACTGGTAAGGCCCACAAATTGACTTGTTCGGTATCTCTATGAGGCTTATTTGCGTTAGTCGTGATTTAATATTATTTTTTATACTGCTTTTGCATCTATTTTGTTGTCATTAAGATACTTTCTTTATGGGCGAAGGTAAGATTTTTGAACCACAGTTAAGGCTTTTATATATCTACTAGCAGCGCCCTGCGGTGCTACCCGCAGATAAAAGGTAGCCTATGTCCTATTCTGATGTCTAAGCTGCAATACTGGAAAGTTTCATAGAGATCCGTTCAGTTGTTTTTGAGATTAAGCGGAACGTACATCCATCCGAACAAACTTTCACGTTTATAATATATGTATGATTTTATATAGATAAGGCTATCATAGACAGCAGCCGGGATTAACGGCTTAACGTGCCTTCCAAAGCACGGGCGCGCTCAGTTCATAACCACTCAAAGCGGTCACCCATGCAATATTTTTACCGAATACCGAAATAATGAGTTGTTTATGTTATCTATGTGGTTTATATCACTATGCATTCTGCACAATTGGAGCGTTGTATGATCATTGTGGAACTTGTTTTATTTAAAAATAAATGCCTTAAACCCGAGTTAGGTTTAAATTGAGGGTCGATTTTAAAAATCCGGTTTTTATGCCGTGTTTTAGTTTTTATTTCGTGAACCTGGGTTCAGTATTATATTTACCATCGTAAGTTTCCTAGCTATTTACTAAACTGAATCGAACTAGAAATACTGATAAACTTATCATAATATAAGTGTTCTAAATATATCAAAGTGGCCCCGTTTTTTCGTAAAGTCACTCCAGTTTACGTGACCTAAAATATAAACTGAAGAAAATGTTGGTACGAGTTTTTTTAATATTATGTAGCCCTTCCGGATGCAACTGTACTGGGAGGATGATGATGATGTAGTTGCCATAATTTCGCACCATTCACGATTGAATGAAGGTGAAATTTGTTCAGATTTTGTTATTGGCTGCCGTGGCGACCGCGTCGGCGGGGCGTCTGGACCACCTAACGGGCGGCGCGGGCGCATCGTTCGGTGAAGCCACGCGCTTCGAGAACGTCAACGACGGCGCTGGCAACTACCACTTCAGGTATGGAAGTTATGGAACATTACCCTGGTGTTTGTGTAGAAAATATTTTTTGTTTGTAGGTTTCTCTTGACAGAGTGTTCGTGATTGTGGGTTCATAGCTACGGCAGAAATGCAAATTATTTGGGTATACAAAATAAAAAAATATGAGTCATGTATCCATGATTTTTAACAAATTTTATTGATGAGACCAACTTTGTCCGTGCCAAAAACAATCTTATACGTTACATTTTGGTTAATCGATGCGATATTACATGGCAGAGGTATTCGTCCATCTTCCGTAAGACACAACAAAGACTCGTTTTCTGACCCTGGCACATGGGAATAGGTTAGTATTAAGTCGGGGCCTTCTATACTCCACATCAACTCCGATTTTCTTAACTGAAGGAAACAAGAGATACAAGTTTTGACCTACATGATGGAGTTGGTCAGGATTTGACATTTATAAATTATAATCAAATGTTAACCACTAATGTCTTCTATAAACCCCATCTACCTAGAATACTAATCGTGTTGATGGAAATTAACGATCCTGACATTCTACCTTGATACCATTTCCTTGAGAGCGATAACCTTTTTAACCCTCAAGTAAAGGTGAGCTTATTCCAGCTACGAGACTCCAAATGGCATCAGTGCGCGCGAGAGCGGTGCTCCGCGAGCGGCGGGCTCAGAGGGCCCCGCAGTGACGGCGGAGGGCGCGTTCTCGTACCGCGCGCCCGACGGCCAGCAGGTCTCGCTCTCCTACACTGCAGACGAAAACGGCTTCCACCCGGTCGGCTCGCACCTCCCCACCCCACCGCCCATCCCGGAGGCGATCCTAAAAGCACTGGAGTTCAACAGGCAGAATCCATCTTCGTAAGAACAGTTTTCGCATTGTTGGTTCTCTCTAAATTAGTTTTCACAATAAAACCTTCATGGGCCCAATGTACTTTGGCCATAAACTGCTTATACGGTAGATTGATGTTTTTTGCGCAGGTAATATAAAACATACACTTACTCATGAAACAGGTACAGCTACATATTCGTATATGTGCACGGCGATTTTGACTAACCTAAAGCTAATATAGGAAATTCAGATATCTAAAAGAGCTCTTAAAATCACTCACTTCTAGCTTGTATCGAGTAGAGCTACACTATAGCTATCTCCCTTTTTGTATTCGCTACCAAGAATATGAATTTATACTGTTATGCAGATAGATACCATGCGGTCAAGAGAGAGTTAAGGTACCAAATATGTTCTTTTCTCTTTTCAGAGATGACGGTTCGTACAACGGGGGCCGTAACGCCTACCGTTTTTGAACAGTTGATGTTCAGGATATAATGTATGCAGCGTGACCTCATAATATGCATGGACTGTGATAACGAAATATATTTATATAGTTCTGTAAGTAATTTAATGCAATTTGAATGAATAAACGGCAGTTTTGACGTGATTTTCTTGTTTTTTGTCAGTTAAGTGTAGCAGTAATGAACGCGACAATCTTTGGATTAGCCCCTGTCCAACAGTGGGCTACCATGACGATATATACAGGTTCTTTGGGGCATCGATTGCCAATTAAAATAACAGGTAGGAGTGGTAATTTGCTATCTTTTCCGCCTCCCAAATAAATTCCTGGGCTCGTTTAAATTTAAATAAAAAAAAAGTTTTATTGCATAAACTTGATTTTTTTGTTTATTTGCAAGGAATAATGTTGTACGGTCTGTAAATTACCAACAAGTGGGGTCGGTTTTAGAGTTCCGTACCAAAATGGTAAAAAAGGAACCCTTATCGTTTCACTTTGTCTGTCGGTATATCTGCCTGTCCCAACGCTAAATATCCCAAGAACTGCTTATGCTATCGATTTGTAATTTGGAACGGTTATAAAGAAGGGTAACCTAGATGACATGGCTTTTTAATTATTATTTTTTAATTCAAAATTTTAAAGTCTAGTGAATATGTCAAATGTAGTGTCATATGAAAGGGCTTGAGTTGCACATTCTAAAACATTTTTTTATTTTTCTCTACGTTGTGTTATTTTCCATTTATGAGGGAAAATGTAAAAAAAATACCCCTCCACCCCTTAACTCCGAAGTTTACCAAGGACAAATAATGAAATTATTACATAACATTGGTATCAATGTATATTTTACAGGAAAAATATAACTATAGCTCTATCTAGTATTTCTTTTTTTTTATCATCAAAAAACATTTCAATGCTAAGTTTTTAATTTAATCACCTTTGCATGTAATTTTGTTTTATAACTTCGCACGAGATTATGCTGAAAGTACCTTCTTCCAAATAAAGAATAAAAATTGAAATCGGATCACCTGATAAAGAATTATGCTTGAAAAACCACCACACATACTAAGTTATTCAGTCGCTCAAATTTGTAACAAAATTCGCCGATAAATGGCGCTGTAACCATGGAGTTCAATTTCTACACCATGTTGTTGAGATTTTCCAGTGAATTCTCAAATTTCATAAAGGGTCGGCAACGAGTACATGACTCCTTTGGAGTTGCGGGCGTCTATAGGCTGCGGTGGCGGCTTACCATTAGGTGGACCGTACGCTTGTTTGCCACCGGCGTTGTATATAAAAAAAAATAGGGTTGGAACTGTGTACGGAACCCTCGGTGCGCGAGCGGGACTCGCACTTGACCGGTTTTTTTATTGACCAAAAAACGTTTTTCACGATGTGAAAATTCAATAAAAAAACTACATGAACCATTCTTTTGAAATTGTCTCTCCACTTTCTAATGATGTACAATAATGTACATCAAACCTATTGCTGAAATTGCCTATTCACGCGCAAGCCTAATTTATTATCGAACGTGGTGGTTCGTAATCGAAATTTATCCTTAATGACGATGAATGCCGCTGTGCTGCCGCATGTATAAGTGGGGATAAATCTTCTCCTGATTGAACTTCCGTTGCGTATACCAGTTCTTTTACCCGTCCCCAGATGTAAAAGTACAACGGGGTTAGGTCTGGGGAACGTGGAGGCCAAGGGATGGGGCCATCTCTTCCAATCCATGAATTCGGGAAAGTGTTGTCCAGGTGCTCACTAATTAATTGTTTAACCTCCAGTGTGCAGGACTACCGTCTTGTTGGAAGACGATACGCCTATCTTCATTGTAATGTGGTACCTCAGCTAGCAATTCAGGTAGATCTTTTTCCAAAAACTCATGGTAATTATCCCCGTTCAGATTATTAGGTAGGAAGTGTGGTCCTATAACTCGGTGTCCAATGATTCCTGCCCAAACATTGATGTCAAATGATTGGTGTTTTTAGATGATACCTGATAAAATTCCATCTAAAATATTTATATTTTCTGCTAATAATTCCTTGGAATAAAATAATTTCATTTAAATAAATACGTTTAAAACATGTTCCTTTATTTTTTTATTTTTCTAAAGGTAGTACAGATAGCACCCATTTCATTTTATATTGACGCACGTTGTTTACGATCATATTTTATCGCTTCAGTATAAATAACCCAAGTTTACTACACTCTCATGAAGGTACAATAATGTGTTGTATAATGTGGGTACAAACGCTATTTAGCGGGCGAAACAACAATGAGAGATAGTGCTCATTCAAATGTCTCGGTACCCCTGGAGACGTCTGCTTCCTTATAAGAACTTGCGGGTAAGTTATTGAGCTGGAACATTCAAATTTGGTGTTGTCTGAATGGAATAACAATAAGCGAAGAATGAAGAATGATGAAGTTAAAATTAATATAAAATAAAATTGAATTAAATTAAAATTAAAATTGGGGACGCATTTTTGCTTTATCAGAATCAAAGAGATCATAATTCGGAGTAGTAAAACAGAACTTTTCCAAATTTTAAGACACATTTTCTAAATTATTTACGAAATTGCTGAAAACTAAAATATATCACATAATGTTAGTCGTTCTTTTAAACCAATATTTGTATAAATAACTATTAAGCGTCGGAAACTTTTAAAAATGTCAATATAGTTAAGATATATACCGTACCTATTGTATTGATTCTTATGTTTGGTATTTTCTAGGATCTAGACTTCATTCAAATACCTACTAAAGTTGCGTCGAATAGCTCCTAATATTCTTGTGCCGCAAATTAACCGCTCTTATACTTGCTGCAGTTTAAATATGTACCACCCGGCGCTCAGAACGAAGCTCATGACATATTATAGGATAATTGAATATAAATATGTATTCTTAATTCTTATTATCAGTGATACTTATACTAATGCCAACTACTATTTGACAAATTACTATTTGACATTACCTATTTAGCTTTATTTTTATATTTTTTATATTTATTCTTTTCATTTTAATAAAATTTGTTTAATTAGGTAATACAACGTGTAGGTATCTAGCAACTACACTTTCGTATGCCATAAAGCACAACATAGCCGTACCATTTATTACCTCTTGACATCTTCAAAACCTATGTTGACAAGAAATAAATTTTCATTTCGTTTCATTTCCCAAATGAATAACAAGTTAAAATATGATAAAATTATAATGTAGGTACTTACTTAGTGAAACGAATCTTGTTAATAATATTGGTTATCTATAAGTAATTTATTAATCAATATCAAGAAAGTATTAAAAGATACTTATGAACTTGGCTGACACACTAACCGTATGTTTTCTTTGACGTGCTTTCGCGCCACTACGCCACATGGTCCAGCTGTCAAGGTTTGTTATTGGTTATTATGGGCGTGAAAACAAAGTTTTCGTTGAAATGAAATCGTATTTAACCTCTTGACCGCCACAGTCACGTATAGATGACAAAAGCCGCTTTGCCTACAACGCCACTATCATGCAATCAAGTAAGGTTCATTTTCCGTCTTTTTCTGCGAAGACTTTGGCGTCTGAGACACGACTTACAGAATTTACTGTGGCGGCCAAGAGGTTAATACATTAAAGCCATACCGTAAAAATATCGAACATCCCGTATTGTAGCGCAGTTCCGTTCTATTCGGAAAAACAGTGGGACATCAGTTTACAAATGATAAAATTGTCACAAAGCACTGAAATGCGTTGCCCCGTAACTCATATTTGCCATAATCAATCTTAGACATTGGAAATAGTCACCATAATCATCGGGTTACAAGCAAAAGTCACTAAGTAAAAAATACCTACTCGCTCGTATTATCAGCATCGTTTCAGTACTGCGATACGAGGTTTTGAAAAGTAGTGACAGATTTGATAGTGAGTTTTGCTTCTCGCCCGACGATATTATTCTTATTAAAAATAAACCCGAGTATCAAACAGTGAAATTTGACATAGCGATACCTACCTAAAATTATTGTAAGACCTTTTCAACCTATGTTTACAAATAAACAATTTTTCACTTCTCATGCTCGAAAAGTGTGTCATATTAGACTTGTCAAGCGGGGCTAAAGTAGTACATTTAACCCCTAGGGAAAATATGAATACATATTTATGATTTACAAAACATTTGAATTTGACCAATAAAAATACTTCACCTATTAAATTCACCAATCACAGAACTCTAATTTAACCCTTAAAAAAATATTTGGTATTGGGTATTAACCAACCAGAATACAGCTTTACTAAAATCGACCAATCTGGAAACATAATTATTTTTTCTAAAGAGTCTAAAGATTAAGTTTGTAGTAGTCCCTATTTCACAATAATTAAAAAAAGTGGCTAAATCGTTCGAGCAACACTTTGAAGCGCTCAATGGAAGGTCAGTTTAGCTTTTTTCGCGCGTTAATGTTGCGCGCGAACCGCATTGTCTATGTTTTGTGTGTCAAAGGAGTATTGAAAAAAAAAACATGCTGCAAAAGTATATATCTTCGCCGTGGAATTTATTGTTAATTTTGGGTGGGTTAACCTTTGTTTATTTATTTTCTCGCAATCGAAGTGAAAAGTAGAGTGTATAACTCTGGTCTAAAAGCCATATTACCCCTCGAACTATTTTCCCTCACTTCGTTCGGGAAAATAACTATCTCGTGGTAATATGGCTCATTTTAGACCCTTGTCATACAATCTACTATTGAATTTTTTTGACGTGACAACGTCTTATAAATTGGTTTGCCTGGTGACACTTCAAGAAACTGCGTTACGCTCCGCTCACGTTATGCGCTCACAATGAGAGCGAGTGAGAGGCATGGTTAGCCAGCCTAAGAGCGAGAGAGACAGACTTAAAAAGTGAAAGGCACGCGTCCCTTCCACTCGAGCACAGTTAGCCCGCCTAAGAGCGAGAGAGACAGAGCGAGAGAGAGAGAGTGAGTCGTTGTCACGTAAAACTTTCGCCCGTATACCGACTTTACAGGCAACCAATTTTTTTGACATTTCGGAGGACTGACATCATACTAGCGGCTCTAGTGGCGAATTCATGCGGTAGCCCTCATTATAATTATTACTTATTGCCAGCTTTTAATCTTTACTATATCCATCGTTCTCATTAGCCTGCTCTAATTAGAAAAGTTCGTTTGGAACTAGTGCTTTGACTTACCTAAGAGTTGGAACTCTTATTAAAAAACTCTTTCATATGCCATGAATTTATCACCACTGACAATTTAGCCTTTACAAATTCTTTTATATTCAGTTCTTACTATTACGCAATTGAAAAAAAGACTAAAATATACGAGGGGCGTTCAAAATATTCTCGGTATTGGAATGAAAACAAACAAGTATGAACAGTTTGATATTTTTTATTTTTCAATATACTCCCCCCCTATGTTAATACACTTAAAAGATCGATCAATTATTTTTTTTAATCCCTCATAAAAATATTTTTTATCCTTGGTATAAAAGTGCTCCTCTACTGCCGCCTTCAACGCCTCATCGTCAAAAAATCGATTTCCACGCAGATCCTTTTTGAGATTGGGGAACAAAAAGAAGTCGCTGGGGGCTAAGTCCGGACTATACGGTGGATGAGTTATAGTTCCGAACCCACATTCAGCAATAGCTGCCTTGGCAATATGAGCAGTATGGACAGGGGCGTTGTCATGCAGAAGCAGAATACCTTTAGACAACTTTCCTCGCCTTTTTTCTTTTATTGCGTCCCTTAATTGATGTAGAATATTCGCGTAGTACTGTCCCGTGATATTTACACCTTTTTCTTTATAATCGATCAATAATACTCCTTCACAATCCCAAAATATTGTTGCCATGACCCTGCCAGCGGAAGGGACGACCTTGAACTTCTTGGGATGAGCTGAACCCTTAATGTGCCACTGCATGGACTCCTGTTTACTCTCTGGGTCATAATGATGAACCCAGGTTTCATCTCCAGTAACTATCTTTTGCAGCACCTCATCAGGATTTTCACCACACAGGTCAATAAAATCGGAACAGCAAGCTGCACGCACATCTTTTTGAAGTCGAGTCAGCATTCGCGGAACCCATCTTGCACTGACCTTTGACATATTAAGATGGTCATGGATAATGTCATGTAGGGTACCAATAGAAAGATTGGTTACTTGAGCTATTGATTTTATCTTCACTCGACCATCTTCCAATATAAGGTTTTCCACCTGATCAATATTTTCTTGTGAAGTAGCTACTACAGGCCTGCCAGGTCTAGGGTCATCTTCAATACTCTCCCTGCCACGTTTGAATTCGCTTGACCACTTTTGAATTGTAGATAAAGAAGGAGCAGACTCACGGTAAACACAATCCATTTCCTTTTTTATGGTTTTTTGGTTTTTACCCTGTTTCGTCAAGAATTTTATTACGGAACGATGTTCTAATTTCGTTAACATTGTTAATTCACTCATTGTGTTCGTGTTTGTTCAGAAATTGCAGAAAAACAAAAGAACATCTCGGTTTGAATTATACTTTTTTTTAATGTCAAAGAATGAACCTTACCAGCCAGTAAAAAAACAAATTCAAAAAGAGGTTATAAGATATCAATACCGAGAATATTTTGAACGCCCCTCGTACATGTAAGTGAAGATCGCCTATGTTGATGCTCCTTCAAAGATGTTTAATTTGTAGTACATAAGTATTTAATGTTCATGCCAACAGTTAATAATAATAATAATAAGTTTATACAGGAATAAGTTAAGAAAAGTAGTACAATACATTAACAACTGTGAGTTACTTAACATCAATCAGACAATGTGCCGCTGATTACTTGTAATAGGTATAAAAGAATAACCTGTGCTACAAGTACCAGCTAACGTTCATAAGAGGGTTACGATATATATTATTTAAAGGAGTTCAACGCTTATTCATATTTAGTATCTGAGGCATATTTTAATATTCAATTTAGCAAACAGAAAAAAAAGATACAGTTAGAGATTTTTAAACGTCAAATCATGCAGTTGGAGTATATAGACATTGATATATCAACGTCTATATACCACTAGCACAGAACATGTTCCGTGACCACTACTACACATCTACGTATCTACTTGCGTACCTACTAGTAAGTACTCATGCCTAAGTACAGCGACATAAATACAATCATTTCCTTATTAGTATTTAGCGCTTATTGAGAATTCCAAGAAGGAATACGGGAGCAAGGCAGAACATGAAAGTTGCAGCAAACTATTACACAAGTTTAGTCCTATCATCCGCTACCCTGCCTGCTGGTGCATTGAATTATAACTTAGTTCCAGGTACGAGGCTACTGCAACTATTTTAAAAGCTGGTTTCATAAACTTATTATTTTTTAATTAAACTAGATATTGAACTTAGCTCTATCTACCTGCTTTAAGGTTTGATCACACTGAAGCTTTAAGGATAGTACAATACCAAACACGACTAATTTAATTATCAAGTTGATGCACTTTTATTAAATTACTATTTTATGTAGAAGTATGGTTTACTTACCTACTTTTTGCATAACAGTTTTTCCGAAATGATTAATATCATACAACTAAGCTTAATTTTTCCTACTTGCCTCATTTTTTTCTGATACTGGAAAGCTTTCACGTTTAACCTACGGGTAGATCCTACTTGTCTATACTATTTTTCACAGAAATTTTACTTTTATTCGTATTATATCATTGAGATCTAACAAAAACTGATACAATTCGAGGCAGAAATCTAGTGCCACATTTAGCAATTGTAGGTTTAAAGATGGAGAAAATGTGTTATTGCAGTGATAGCTTGCTAGCCCATCGCCCACAACACACTACAACCTGGTTCCCATAGTCAACTCTTACAACACCTGCGGGAAGGAAGGGGGAAGTACAAAAATGTATGCAATGAATCATTGCGTATTATGTTCATTAAACTATTTTGCTTCTCTCAATTTGTAATGGATCATATTGCGGGTAAAAAAGATAAATTAATTCTTATAGTGAAAATATGAAACCAAACTTTATTTAAAAAAAAAATAATTTCAAAATATTAAACAATATTTTTTAAGGCAATGTAGGGAATAAATAGTAACAGTAGGTAAATATTCGTTTAGTAGTGATAACCACCGTTGTTGTAGCGTCCACTGTTGTAGGATTCCTCCCTAAAAAGAGAAAGTGTTATTTATTTATAATTACAGTTAAATAGATTCAAGAGCAATACAATTTTATTAATTACTTTTGACTAAATATTCATGTATACTGAGATTGTAACGAAGTCAACTTCTATGATAATGTCATTATGTACTTGGCTTCCTCTTGTGGGTAATGAAACAGAAGGAATAGGATGCACAACACAAGGGAGCTGCCAATATAAACTATAGGCTGAGGGACCTTTGTCGCGTTCCGAATTGTCACATCTCATCTAAATGATTACAATACTCACGAGGAAGGATTCTGCCTGTTGAACTGCAGGGACCTGAGGATCGCCTCAGGGATGGGTGGCGGGGTGGGGAGGTGCGAGCCGACGGGGTGGAAGCCGTTCTCGTCTGCGGTGTAAGAGAGCGAGACCTGCTGGCCGTCGGGCGCGCGGTACGAGAACGCGCCCTCCGCCGTCACCGCGAGGCCCTCAGGGCCCGCCGCGCGCGGGGCACCACTCTCGTGCGCTCTGATGCCGTTGCCGGTCTCATAGCTGTTGAAGAAATATGCCCACATAAGTCGTTACTATTATTAATATCTCTTTAGGCTCACTGCACACAGAACGAACGAGAACGGATCCGCATGCTGCTGCCCGAAATCGTACTTTTACGCAGGCGATATATTAACAGGATACTAGAATATAAAAGTTTGTATATCTGTCGTTCGATAAAGAAAGAGATAAACTGATTCGATTTTGGTTTTCAAATCTTTGTCTCATTTTGTTGCATCGTTCACATCCCGTCGTCTACCGGTTCCGTGGATCCCCGGGCTCATGACATAAGATTGCTATTGTTTATTTTTTTCGCCGGGAGATCACGGCTTAATTATCAAAACTTAAAGGTACCTACTGTACTCAAAAGCATTTCAGATTTTCTTTAATGGATATTGACGCAAAAGAAACTTTTACAGCTACCGTAAGTGATCCACGTAGCTAGTCCAATAATACTGTTACAAAAGTTACTCGTGCTGTTGAGGGATATTCTTGAAAGTTACGTGTAAGTATAAGACGTAGAAGAAAGAAATTTGTAATTTTCAGATTTGTCTTCGTTTAATTTCCAAATTGAACGAAAAGAAAATTACAATTAAATTAAGTCTACATACCTACACCAACCAATTTAACAACCACCGATTTGAAAGAGAATAAATTTATTTCTTGTCATCTATTTTCATCTTATTTGGTTTAGGTCGTTAGTGAGAAATGCGTACAGTGTGTAGAACGCTTTACCTGTATCTGTAGTTTCCATCCCCGTTATTCACATTTTCGTAGCTCAGGATGGGTATATGGGCGCCGCGACTGTCGCCTCCTGCGTTGTACCCTCCATCGTTGTAGCCGCCGAAATGCTGGGGCTGAAAATGCTCAGCGGACGCCACCGCTAGGACGGCCAGAGCAACTACTGTCTGTAAGATGATAGGTAGATATTCAGTTTATTTATTGCTTTCGCAGGTACAAAGTGATAAGGTAGGCCTGCTATGATGCCGTGTGAGGTCACTGCAACGTAGATAGCTACATAGATTAAAGAATAGATTATAATGTTTGTTATATATACGTTTCAGTTCATACACCCATAAGACGTGATTGTGCTTCGGGTTGTTCCTCCCATCAAATTTATATCGCGGTCACAGGTATTAAAATTTTTGATTCTGAATATTATTGACTACATATATATCTCACTGCTAAGTCACATTTTGTAGGAAATGCTTTCTAGTTTAATCTCTTGCTAGTGTATAGAGGGTTATACCGGTGAATAATATATAAGTAAAGGTATCATGGACGATTCCGACTCCTGAGGAACACAATAGCGCATTCGAGCCTTTATTGATTTGACGATTAGTTGTTTTGGTTGTTGGAGACACACATGAAAATCTTATGGAAATGTACGCATTGGCAGATTTTACAATTGACTTGTTGCAGATTGTAAGCTTCAAGAGTTTTTAATTATATTCAAATTGAGTGTTGTTGTGGTTCCAATCGAAAATTAGTTACAAACCTTTAGAGTGCACATGTTTTTTTTACTATTGCACTTTAGAAACTGATTCCCGAATGAAATGCGATGACAGAATGATGACTCCGAAGCTCTGCAAGTTTTTATATGGATGCTCACCGAGTTTTACGAAAGAGTCACCTTGCATTTCTGTGAATAGCATCGCCTGTGCCCCCCGCTGCTAGTTCACGATTAGCGAAACCCTGAACTTAACTTATTTCATATGCTGTCACGTTTGTCCCGTAATAGGATCGGTGGAAATGTGTACTTTAAAGCCCTTTGCGCTTACCAGCTTTTTGGTCAAATTCGGAATTTTCGAAAGATACCCAAGATATATGTGAACACTTTACTCGTCTGTCTGACTTGTTCCTCGATGTTCGACCCTTCACTTCGCTTGCTAGCAGCCCGCGCATTAAAAATAGGACTTATGTTAAAACGGATCATTATTAAAAAAGTGAACAATGAAGTTTGTGTCTAATGTATTTTGCTTCTTTTCTCGAAGGACCGGTCTAACTTCTAGTTTAGTAGCAGTAGCGAATTTATAGTTGAGACCAACTTAATTTCTTTGACATAGTATTTACAATTCCATAGAATTTTGAATCAATGAAATTACTAACTAAATACCGATGGTATTTTAATTTTAGGCCTTAAAAATCTTCTTTTTAGTAGAGTGCGCGGTGGATACGCTTTAGCATAAGTAATGGGATAGTACGATTTATCGACTATATGTGTCAATATAATTTTAGGTTCCCAGCCTAAAAGGTTCATATATGAATTTTCGTTAAAAGGTACCCTCCAAATGAATCATCAAAACATACTTAACTATTTTAAATATAAATTTTGTTTGTTGTATTGCCATGATCTGGGCTGTTATTCACAAACCGACTCGTCCTGTTCTTTCACCCCTTTCATAAGGAAACTGTCAAAAAGTGACAAATAACATTTGACAGATACCATATAAAAACGGGTGAGCTGTAAGGTGATAGGTGAGGACGGTGCTTAGTGACTCGCATAGCTGCGCAGTTCAGTTTAAACCAAATAGTTGTCAGGTTTGTAAATAGGTTTCCTATATCCCTATCTTCGAATTTATAAAGCACGGTTGCATTGCAATGCAAGCCACGAAACTCTTAGTTCGTACTTACTCGTAGTCTTCGGTTTGAATTGCATGAACGCTAGTATTAAACAGATGACCTATTTTAGATTCTATATAGAAACACAGATGCTAACGCCCGACATATGATCACGAGAATATTACCTTCTCGGTAAAATTTCAGTTTCATCTCACGTGGTGTGTAAATAACAAATTTAGTAGTCATAAAATATGTCCTACGCTAAAATAAAAAGCTGTCGCCATAAAATAAGTAAAAAAGTGTAAGATTGATCTTTGCTGTTTCTCATAAAAAATATGTATACAAAACTAGTCACTTGCTTTGGATTTTGAGTTACTAAAAGCATATTTCCCCCACTACTGAGCAATGGGACCGATTCCCTCTCGCCCAGCCGATTGCGTCGTAATATTATTACAAACAACGCAAGCAAAGCCGGGGGGAAAATTAAATACTTCCCTTTCATGTCCCTCCCTATATTCTAATCCCGGCAGTCCATTCTATTTACCGCTGAAAGAATTTTTGAAATTGAAACAGTAATTCCAAAGATTATCTACCACCTGAGAGGTAGGTACATTTTATAAGTTAAGTTGGACCTATACAAAAATTACTATAGGTGACCACTGTCATATTCTCAGATTGGGCATAAAAGTATTTTACAAAGTTTGCATTCAGCTAAGTTAACAAACACACACAAACTTAGAGCGTGGTTCTTTCGCGCTTCGAGCGACAGAAATGAAAGAATCTAGACACGCGGTAGCATACATACATACATATATACATATATATGTATATGATCATACAACTAACTGTTATAAGTATGTCTACTCGTATGTACCTAGCTATAGTAACTTTGGTAACTGCGTATTGTGTAAACCTACCCATCATTCTATGTAAGGAAGCCCCTCTGCCAACAAACTGTCCTGCAGTTTGGCAGAAGAAAAAATTGTTTACAAAGGGTTGTTTCGTAAATAAATTTATTATTATTATTTGTATGTCTTTCCCGTTCACGGGACAATGGTATCCCGGACCTTTGGGAGGCGTTTATTATTATTATTATTATATCAAGCCAAGTTCAAAAGCAAAAGAAGAGAACTGCCGACGCAGCAGCCGTGTGTAAGAGCCATTTGGAGCCACTTTTGACCCCTACATGAGCCCCTACGTATCTCAAAATCTATTGAACAAACAACAGTTTTTATTTACATACTAAGTGCCTATCGAATTTGACACGAATTTGTAATAGCAAAAATTAATTTTAGTATCGATATCAACTAGACATTTGAACCGCATAGCTAAATTTCGGTATAAAAAGTAATGATATCTCATCAAAAACACGCAACACAACAAAAGCACAGGATTTGACTTGGCTAGGCAATGTTATTTTTCTAAAATTGGTTTGTTGGTAAAAACTAACCAATTGAAATCCCGACCTTGAAATACATCCCAAGTGAAATAAATTTCAGGATTTTCTACCCAGAACTTGGCACCTATATATATCTCAATTCTTTTGTCAACTTGGCTCTCATTGCACATTTATGTTTTTGATGGTATTTATAAAGCACGGTCCCAGCGCACACAAGTTATTTACTGAAGTCGTGAAGCGAAGACGTAACTGATGACCGAAGAGCTGGCGACTTCCTCGCACAATGTATCAGCATTGCGATACAGCGAGGAAATGGCGCCAGCGTCCCTGGGTACAATGCCCCAAGGGCCTGTTTTAGATTTAAGTTAGTTGTTATATTATTTAAGTTGTTGGTATTTAACTATTATTACCGCCTGTAAATCAATAAATGTTTAAAATAAATAATATCCAGGTATCTCTGTCTATAAGCTGAGGTTGGTGTATTTTTTTTTATAATAATAAATTGTAATGAGATAAAGTTTGGGAGTATTTGTGAGGTTGTAAGTTGGTATGTAGAAGGTAATATCAGGATCTACTTTCTTACGAATCCGATTTTAAAAATACTTTCACGTATGGACCTTCCGGATGGACTAAGGTGTAATATACTGTACTCGAATGGAACCGCGTGGGCAGAGAGTATGTAGAATGTACTTAATTAAATTCCCTGATAAACTTACCACTTTCATGTTTCTCTTGTACTACTTAATATTAAGTGTTAAGTATGCATTACGTACCGTAAAGTAACCGGCGATTAAGTATTGAGTTAGTTCCCATATATTTTACGGTTATTGTTAATTACTACGTGTATGTATGTAACACGAAATCAGTTAAGATGGATTTAGGAAAGGTGAGGTGTCATATTCTTTGAGAGTTGGCATAACGAGCAAATTTACAGGCTTGTAATAATTACGTAACTAACCTAACATAATAGCGGCTTTCCTGATTCTATGACAACGAACAGGGTCGCTATAGGCTGGTTACATGACCAGCGTCAGTTTGCGACTACCTGAAGGACGAGGTTTTATTGAGTCTGGCGTTGTTCTCTACCAAAATGTATAAATTACCATATAAATGTATGTATGAACAAATTGCCGATATTTAGGCTGGACATTGAAGTGTAGAATTAATTCCAGCTAGACTCGACTCTTCCCCTAATATATACCTATATCGTATTTTATTTCTTACTCCCTAATCAATAGTTCAATATTATATAGTTTAACCTCTCTTTGTTTATTATCTATTCGGAACTAACATTTTCTATTATATATTATTATTATTTATTTTCTATTATATATTTGAGTTTAGTGTCTATCATATATTTTTCAAATATATAATAGAAAACGTTAGTTTCGTTAAATAAAAATATAAACCCATTAAAATAAATGAAAGAAAAACATTTTATACACAATCATAATTTATTCCTCATGCATATTTACATTATAGCTATCTATATTAATTAGTGCTAGGTCGTGGTATCACAGTCCTGGTGAGGTGAATTGGCGTCGCCTGAGATCTTCAGTAGTGATAGCCGCCGGCGCCGCCGTGCCCGCCTGAGCCTGTGGGGTTGTACTGGCCCTCGCTGAAGTGAGTTAAGAACATTATTCTATAGACATTAAGTAGTTAACGTACCTATAATGTAAAGTGGCGTAAGAATTAATTCCGCTTGTCCTTCATGGTTATTATAGACGAAGACAGCTGCTGGCGCGGGCGCCAGTATTGCTGGATGCCAGCGCTGGCAGAGTACTGGTGCCAGGTAATTTCTTGCGAATCCAGCGTCGATGGAATCATATTACCGGTACAGTGCAGTCCAGATTTCGAGCGCTGCCTTTTGGCACCAACAATAGCTATGGCCTTATAAGGGCGGTACACAGTCTGTTGCCTGTTTGATAGTCTGTGCCTCACGCTTATATTATTGCAGTGCCCATTAGGGTTCACAAAGCTCTACCTTATAAGTTTACCACCTACGCAACTACTTTGTGAAATTGCAATAAAGTATTGAGTATTGAGTATTGAGTATATATTCAAAAACGGCGGATGGTATAGGCATATGCCAAGGAGACGCGCAGTCAGTACGACTGAAAGTTTATTTGCGTTTTATTTTGAGATTAGATACCTTTTTCAACTTGGTCAAATCAAGAAACCCGTCGTCTACCGGTCCCTGGGATCCGGTCTCATTACAAAAGATTGCTATTGTTTATTTTTTTCGCCGGGAGACGACGGCTTACCAGTCAATACCAGTTTTGGATTTAGTTTTGTAAGACAATACTTACGAAGAAGATCCTCTTGTGGGTAATGAAACAGAAGGAATAGGATGCACAACACAAGGGAGCTGCCAATATAAACTATAGGCTGAGGGACCTTTGTCGCGTTCCGAATTGTCACATCTCATCTAAATGATTACAATACTCACGAGGAAGGATTCTGCCTGTTGAACTGCAGGGACCTGAGGATCGCCTCAGGGATGGGTGGCGGGGTGGGGAGGTGCGAGCCGACGGGGTGGAAGCCGTTCTCGTCTGCGGTGTAAGAGAGCGAGACCTGCTGGCCGTCGGGCGCGCGGTACGAGAACGCGCCCTCCGCCGTCACCGCGAGGCCCTCAGGGCCCGCCGCGCGCGGGGCACCACTCTCGTGCGCTCTGATGCCGTTGCCGGTCTCATAGCTGTTGAAGAAACATGCCCACATAAGTCGTTACTATTATTAATATCTCTTTAGGCTCACTGCACACAGAACGAACGAGAACGGATCCGCATGCTGCTGCCCGAAATCGTACTTTTACGCAGGCGATATATTAACAGGATACTAGAATATGAAAGTTTGTATATCTGTCGTTCGATAAAGAAAGAGATAAACTGATTCGATTTTGGTTTTCAAATCTTTGTCTCATTCTGTTGCATCGTTCACATCCCGTCGTTCCGTGGATCCCCGGGCTCATGACAAAAGAATGCTATTGTTTATTTATTTCGCCGGGAGATCACGGCTCAATTATTAAAACTTAAAGGTACCTACTGTACTCAGAAGCATTTCAGACTTTTTTAATGGATATTGACGCAAAAGAAACTTTTACAGCCACCGTAAGTGATCCACGTAGCTAGTCCAATAATACTGTTACAAAAGTTACTCGTGCTGTTGAGGGATATTCTTGAAAGTTACGAGTAAGTATAAGACGTAGAAGATGTTGTAAATACACTTTAAAAGGTTTATACTTGGTTGAAATAGTACATTCTTGGAGATTCAAAATAAGTGTCAAAGGTACACTCGCGGATTGCTCGTTTCGATAAAAATTGAAAAAGAAATTTGTAATTTTCAGATTTGTCTTCGTTTAATTTCCAAATTGAACGAAAAGAAAATTACAATTAAATTAAGTCTACATACCTACACCAACCAATTTGACAACCACCGATTTGAAAGAGAATAAATTTATTTCTTGTCATCTATTTTCATCTTATTTGGTTTAGGTTGTTAGTGAGAAATGCGTACAGTGTGTAGAACGCTTTACCTGTATCTGTAGTTTCCATCCCCGTTGTTCACATTTTCGTAGCTCAGGATGGGTATATGGGCGCCGCGACTGTAGCCTCCTGCGTTGTACCCTCCATCGTTGTAGCCGCCGAAGTGCTGGGGCCGAAAATGCTCAGCGGACGCCACCGCTAGGACGGCCAGAGCAACTACTGTCTGTAAGATGTTATTAAAGTGAGTAATTGTTAGGTAGATATTCAGTTTATTTATTGCTTTCGCAGGTACAAAGTGATAAGGTAAGTCTGCTATGATGCCATGTGAGGTCACTGCAAGGTAGATAGCTACATAGATTAAAGAATAGAATATAATGTTTGTTATATATACATATATATATACGTTTCAGTTCATACACCCATAAGATGTGATTGTGCTTCGGGTTGTTCCTCCCATCAAATCTATATCGCAATCAGAGGTATTACATTTTTTGATTCTGAATATTACTGACGTTATATCTCACTGCTAAGTCCATTTTGTAGGAAATGCTTTCTAGTTTGATCTCTTGCTAGTGTACAGAGGGTTATACCGGTAAATAATATATAAGCAAAGGTATCCTATGGACGCTTCCGACTCCTGAGGAGCACAATAGCGCAGTCGAGCCTTTATTGATTTGACGATTAGTTGTTTTGACTGTTGGAGACCCACAAGAAAATCTTATGGAAATGTATGCATTGGCAGATTTTACAATTGACTTGTTGCAGATTGGAAGCTTCAAGAGTTTTTAATTATATTCAAATTGAGTGGTTCCAATCGAAAATTAGTTACAAACCTTTAGAGTGCACATGTTTTTTTTACTATTGCACTTTAGAAACTGATTCCCGAATGAAATGCGATGACAGAATGATGACTCCGAAGCTCTGCAAGTTTTTATATGGATGCTCACCGAGTTTTACGAAAGAGTCACCTTGCATTTCTGTGAATAGCATCGCCTGTGCCCCCCGCTGCTAGTTCACGATTAGCGAAACCCTGAACTTAACTTATTTCATATGCTGTCACGTTTGTCCCGTAATAGGATCGGTGGAAATGTGTACTTTAAAGCCCTTTGCGCTTACCAGCTTTTTGGTCAAATTCGGAATTTTCGAAAGATACCCAAGATATATGTGAACACTTTACTCGTCTGTCTGACTTGTTCCTCGATGTTCGACCCTTCACTTCGCTTGCTAGCAGCCCGCGCATTAAAAATAGGACTTATGTTAAAACGGATCATTATTAAAAAAGTGAACAATGAAGTTTGTGTCTAATTTATTTTGCTTCTTTTCTCGAAGGACCGGTCTAACTTCTAGTTTAGTAGCAGTAGCGAATTTATAGTTGAGACCAACTTAATTTCTTTGACATAGTATTTACAATTCCATAGAATTTTGAATAAATGAAATTACTAACTAAATACCGATGGTATTTTAATTTTAGGCCTTAAAAATCTTCTTTTTAGTAGAGTGCGCGGTGGATACGCTTTAACAAAAAATAATGGGATAGTACGATTTATCGACTATATGTGTCAATATAATTTTAGGTTCCCAGACTAAAAGGTTCATATTTGAATTTTCGTAAAAAGGACCCCGCCCTCCAAATGAATCATCAAAACATACTTAACCATTTTAAATATAAATTTTGTTTGTTGTATTGCCATGATCTGGGCTGTTATTCACAAACCGACTCGTCTTGTTCTTTCACCCCTTTCATATGGAAACTGTCAAAAAGTGACAAATAACATTTGACAGATACCATATAATAAAAACGGGTGAGCTGTAAGGTGATAGGTGAGGACGATGCTTAGTGAATCGCATAGCTGCGCAGTTCAGTTTAAACCAAATAGTTGTCGGGTCTGTAAATAGGGTTCCTATATCCCTATCTTCGAATTTATAAAGCACGGTTGCATTGCAATGCAAGCCACGAAACTCTTAGTTCGTATTTACTCGTAGTCTTCAGTCTGAATTGTGTCCTGCATGAACGCTAGTATTAAACAGATGACCTATTTTAGATTTGATAGAAACACAGATGCTAACGCCCGACATATGATCACGAGAATATTACCTTCTCGGTAAAATTTCAGTTTCATCTCACGTGGTGTGTGAATAACAAAAGTAGTCATAAAATATGTCCTACGGTAAAATAAAAAGCTGTCGCCATAAAAGAGGTAAAAAAGTGTAAGATTGATCTTTGCTGTTTCTCATAAAAAATATGTATACAAAACCAGTCACTTGCTTTGGATTTTGAGTTGAACTCTCTTATAATAATAAGGGCGATGCTTGACAACTACAGTTACTAAAAGCATATTTCCCCCACTGCTGAGCAATGGGACCCATTCCCTCTCGCCCATCCGATTGCGTCGTAATATTATTACAAACAACGCAAGCAAAGCCGGGAGAAAAATTATATACTTCCCTTTCATGTCCCTCCCTATGTTCTACATCCCGGCAGTCCATTCTATTTACCGCTGAAAGAATTTTTGAAATTGAAACAGTAATTCCAAAAATTATCTATCACCTGAGAGGTAGGTACATTTTGTAAGTTAAGTTGGACCTACACAAAAGTTACTATAGGTGACCACTGTTATATTCTCAGATTGGGCATAAAAGTATTTTACAAAGTTTGCATTCAGCTAAGTTAACAAACACACACAAACTTAGGGCGTGGTTCGCGCTTCGAGCGACAGAAATGAAAGAATCTAGACACGCGGTAGCATATCAAGCCAAGTTCAAAAGTCAAAAGAAGACAACTGCCGACGCAGCAGCCGTGTGTAAAAACCAATTGAAGCCACTTTTGACCCCTACACGTGCCCCTACGTATCTCAAAATCTATTGAACAAAAAACTGTTTTTTCACTTCTCATGCTCGAAAAGTGTGTCATATTAGACTTGTCAAGCGGGGCTAAAGTAGTACATTTAACCCCTAGGGAAAATATGTATACATATTTATGATTTACAAAACATTTGAATTTGACCAATCAAAATACTTCACCTATTAAATCCACCAATCACAGAACACTAATTTAACTCTTAAAAAAATATTTGGTATTGGGTATTAACCAACCAGAATATAGCTTTACTAAAATCGACCAATCAGGAAACATAATTATTTTTTCTAAAGAGTCTAAAGATTAAGTTTGTAGTAGTCCCTATTTCACAATAATTAAAAAAGTGGTTAAGTCGTTCGAGCAACACTTTGAAGCGCTCAATAGAAGGTCAGTTAGCTATTTTCGCG
This sequence comes from Epiblema foenella, assembly GCA_963556455.1. NCBI lineage: Eukaryota > Metazoa > Arthropoda > Insecta > Lepidoptera > Tortricidae > Epiblema > Epiblema foenella. The sequence continues at coordinate 14,467,900 of OY747106.1, forward strand.
CGTGAATGTTGCGCGCGAACCGCAGTGTCTATGTTTTGTGTGTCAAAGGAGTATAGAAAAAAAAAAATCATGCTGCAAAAGTATATGTCTAATTTATTGTTAATTTTGGGTGGGTTAACCTTTGTTTATTTATTTTCTCGCAATCGAAGTGAAAAGTAGAGTGTATAACTCTGGTCTAAAAGCCATATTACCCCTCGAACTATTTTCCCTCACTTCGTTCGGGAAAATAACTATCTCGTGGTAATATGGCTCATTTTAGACCCTTGTCATACAATCTACTATTATTTACACACTAAGTGCCTATCGAATTTGACACGAAAAAAATATTTTTAGTATCGATATCAACTAGACATTTGAACCGCATAGCTAAATTTCGGTACAAAAAGTAATGATATCTCATCAAAAACACGCAACACAACAAAAGCACAGGAAGGATTTGACTTGGCTAGGCTATGTTATTTTTTTAAAATTTGGTTTGTTGGTAAAAACTAACCAATTGAAATCCCGACCTTGAAATACATCCCAAGTGAAATAAATTTCATGATTTTCTACTCAGAACTTGGCACCCATATATATCTCAATTCTTTTGTCAACTTGGCTCTCATTGCACATTTATGTTTTTGATGGTATTTATAAAGCACGGCCCCAGCGCACACAAGTTATTTACTGAAGTCGTGAAGCGAAGACGTAACTGATGACCGAAGAGCTGGCGACTTCCTCGCACAATGTATCAGCATTGCGATACAGCGAGGAAATGGCGCCAGCGTCCCTGGGTACAATGCCCCAAGGGCCTGTTTTAGATTTAAGTTAGTTGTAATATTATTTAAGTTGTTGGTATTTAACTATTATTACCGCCTGTAAATCAATAAATGTTTAAAATAAATAATATCCAGGTATCTCTGTCTATAAGCTGATGTTGGTGTATTTTTTTTTATAATAATAAAATGTAATGAGATAAAGTTTGGGAGTATTTGTGAGGTTGTAAGTTAGTATGTAGAAGGTAATATCAGGATCTACTTTCTTACGAATCCGATTTTAAAAATACTTTCACGTATGGACCTTCCGGATGGACTATGGTGTAATATATTGTACTCGAATGGAACCGCGTGGGCAGAGAGTATGTAGAATGTACTTAATTAAATTCCCTGATAAACTTACCACTTTCATGTTTCTCTTGTACTACTTAATATTAAGTGTTAAGTATGCATTACGTACCGTAAAGTAACCGGCGATTAAGTATTGAGTTAGTTCCCATATATTTTACGGTTATTGTTAATTACTACGTGTATGTATGTAACACGAAATCAGTTAAGATGGATTTAGGAAAGGTGAGGTGTCATATTCTTTGAGAGTTGGCATAACGAGCAAATTTACAGGCTTGTAATAATTACGTAACTAACCTAACATCATAGCGGCTTTCCTGATTCTATGACAACGAACAGGGTCGCTATAGGCTGGTTACATGACCAGCGTCAGTTTGCGACTACCTGAAGGACGAGGTTTTATTGAGTCTGGCGTTGTTCTCTACCAAAATGTATAAATTACTATATATATGTATGTATGAACAAATTGCCGATATTTAGGCTGGACATTGAAGTGTAGAATTAATTCCAGCTAGACTCGACTCCTCCCCTAATATATACCTATATCGTATTTTATTTGTTACACCCTAATCAATAGTTCAATATTATATAGTTTATTCTCTCTTTGTTTATTATCTATTCAGAACTAACATTTTCTATTATATATTATTATTATTTATTTTCTATTATATATTTGAGTTTAGTGTCTATCATATAGTTTTCAAATATATAATAGAAAACGTTAGTCTCGTTAAATAAAAATATAAACCCATTAAAATAAATGAAAGAAAAACATTTTATACACAATCATAATTTATTCCTCATGCATATTTACATTATAGCTATCTATATTAATTAGTGCTAGGTCGTGGTATCACAGTCCTGGTGAGGTGAATTGGCGTCGCCTGAGATCTTCAGTAGTGATAGCCGCCGGCGCCGCCGTGACCGCCTGAGCCTGTGGGGTTGTACTGGCCCTCGCTGAAGTGAGTTAAGAACATTATTCTATAGACAATAAGTAGTTAACGTACCTATAATGTAAAGTGAGAATAGCTGCATCTCAATGGCGTAAGAATTAATTCCTCTTGTTCTTCATGGTTATTATAGAAAGAAGACAAGAAAGAAGACAGCTGCTGGCGCGGGCGCCAGTATTGCTGGATGCCGGCGCTGGCAGAGTACTGGCGCCAGGTAATTTCTTGCCAATCCAGCGTCGATGGAATCATATTGAGCGCTGCCTTTTGGCACCAACATAGCTATCGCCTTATAATGGCGGTACACAGTCTGTTGCCTGTTTGATGGTCTGTGCCTCACGCTTTTATATACAAAAACGGCGGATGGTATAGGCTTATGCCAAGGAGACGCCCGACTGAACGTTTACGACTGAAAGTTTATTTGCTTTTTATTTTGAGATTAGACACCATTTTCAACTTGGTGAAATCAAGAAACCCGTCGTCTACCGGTCCCAGGGATCCCCGGTCTCATTACAAAAGATTGCTATTGTTTATTTTTTTCCCCGGGAGACGACGGGTTACCAGTCAATACCAGTTTTGGACTTAGTTTTGTAAGACAATACTTACGAAGAAGGATTGCGTCTGTTGAACTCAATGGACTTGAGGATTGCTTCCGGGATAGGGGGTGGGGTGGGGATGTGGGATCCGACGGGGTGGAAGCCGTTCTGGTCGGCGGTGTAGGAGATGGAGATCTGCTGGCCGTCGGGCGCGGTGTATGAGAACGCGCCCTCCGCGGTCACAGCGTTGCCTTCTGGCCCTGGGGCGCGCGGGGCGCCGCTCTCGTGCGCTCTGATGCCATTACCGGTCTCATAGCTGTTGAAAATAAATGAATTAGGGTATCTTCATCGTTGGCCTAATTATTCCCATTGCAGGACACGAGTCCTCCCATGGATAAGGTAGCACAAAGTGGTAATGTTTCACACGTTGGAGGGTTCGAGCTTGTAACTTATATTAGCCAGCGTTTGCAGATTACCGTCACTCTTCTTCGTAGCACTATGCTACGTTTTCTCACTATACATGTAATTTCTGGTGCACTTACTCGAAACGGTAGCTGCCGTCACCATTGTTCACGTTCTCAAACTTGGTTATCGGTATGTTAGCGCCGCCGTGGGATCCGCCGAATGAGCTACCGAATGACCCGCCACTCGAGCCCCCGAAGGAGCCGCCGCTCGAGCCCCCAAATGAGCCGCCGCCGCCCCCATGTGAGCCAAGGTGTGGGGGGAGGTACTGCTGCTCCAAACGGCCGCAGCAAGCCACGGCCAGCAACGCCGCGCAGGATAACGTGAACTGTAACAGAGAAAACAATCATAAAAACTACAAATAAGTAAGTGCATTTTATTTTTTACTTAGAATAACTAGTTATTCGTTATACAAGGGTGCAAAGTTGTATTTTAATCGCGAGTGTGGAATTGAAACGCAAGCGAAGCGAGTGGTTTGAAAATAGAATACTGAGCAAAGTGGGTGGTTGAAAAATAGAATCCTGAGCGTAGCGAGTGTCGCAACACACGGTACCTAAAATAAATTTGAAGCCGTGTGTAACACAAATCTTTCACCTCACTAAAGCGAGGAAAATACTACATAAGAACACTACTACAAAAAAAAAACTTATGTACAGTCAGCAAAACTATTAGTCGGCCGAAAATTATCCTGTCTGAATTGGTTTTTTCATGTTTTTATGTTTGGAAAAGTAACTAATAATATTGTCGTATTTCATCTTTTATTTGCATTCTTGTGGATAAAATGTAGTTTTCAAAAAATACTAAAGGGCTTTCCTACCTAGTGAGGTGAAAACTCTACTATGGGTAGAAGAAATAAATATACCTAACCTACTACTAAATAAGTTGCTAAACAATATACTGGTAATGCCAATAATTGGCATCTATTTTTTGTAGAAGTATGAAGATTAAATGAAGTAAGTACGGCTGAGCTTGCCTATAATTGAAGAGGTGCCAACGGTAAACTTCATTTTGAGTTGTTACCCTTAGATAACTAGGTCCTAATATGTGGTCTTTACATGAATTGAGATCCAGAAAACTTTCAATACCTACTATTTGCACTCGATATTCAGTTCTACTTCAACGAAACTACCGACACAACAATGGAACTCACCAGAGCAGTGGTCATAATTGGAGCAGTGCAATTATGTCAGTTCCCCGATGTTCAGTTGTTTACTGAATACCACTGCAGAGATGCGCCTGGTTTTATATTGCTCGCTTTTGCCCTTTCTCAGTTGCTTCACCTTGGTGCGTGCTGTATCGGCCGCTTCATCCAAACGCCTCGAGCTTTTCTGTTTTTAGACTGATTTCTGGAAACCGTTAAGGATATGGAAATCCTTATTGAGAAAATATTTGTAAAGTAACGGTTTGGGTGTGAAAATAGGTGCATTTGACATAGCATATTATGATTTTGCAAGGTTCATTGCGGCACCGCCTGAGTAAAACAAGTACAAAATGATCGGCGGATAGATTTAGAAGTGTGTATAAACTAGTTTAAATATTTGTATGATAAGAGTGAAAGTTATTACTTACATTATGCAGTGAAATTGGAATTTGTGAAGCTCCAAAATAGTTAATTTTATAATGTCATATTTTAGTAAGGGCTTCATGAACTATTATTAGTTCTTATTCACGAAAAATGATGTGCAATTATTCTAATGCCACTAGATCCCATTTATCACGCTGCTTATAGGTACGTGACGTAGCTGGAGGTTATTTTATATTACAACTAGCGGCCGCCCGCGACTTTTTCCGCGTAGCATGGTAACAAAGATATAAATGAGTTCTATTTTTTCTGTCAGTTGTATGATGCTGTTAATCTTTTGTGAAAAATTATTCAAAAGAAAAAATTAATGTTCGCCATCTTGGATTTGGAAATGCATGTCAATATACGTAATCGGCACCCCGAGAAACCACAAAAATGACACCCATATCGATTTTTAAGACAAATAAATGTCCACCATCTTGGATCTGATAATGCATGTCATTTTCGTAATCGGCACCCCGAGGAACGTCGACAATGACACCCGTATCGATTTTTAAGTAAAAATTTAGCCCACCATCTTGGATTTGAAAATGGATATCATTTTTGTAATTGGCACCCCGAGAAACCACAAAAATGGCACCCATATGGACATACTGGAAATAAGGAAAACCGAGGATTACGGGATTCTTTTTCGTCTTTACTGATGAATGCTGCCAATAATGATTTTTAGGGTTCCGTATCAAAATGGTAAAAAAGGAACCCTTATGGTTTCACTTTGTCTGTCTGTCTGTCACATCCCTAAATATCTCAAGAACTACTTATGCCATCGATTTGAAATTTCGAATAGTTACAAAGAAGGGTAATCCAGATGCATAGAACGTATTTTATTATTGCATTTTTTTATTTCCTGTTAATAATGTCAAGTGGGGTGTCATATGAAAGGGCTTGAGTTACACATTCTGAAGCAATTTTCATTTTATTTTTTACGTCGTCATTATCTTCTCTCCAAAGTTTACCAAAGAAAAATATGGAATTATTACATAACATTAATATCAATGTATATTTTACGGGAAAATTATAAGTATAGCTCCGTCTAGTGTTTCTTTTTATATCATCAAAAAATATTTTAATACTAAGTTCGTAATTTAATCACCTTTGCATGTATTTTTGTTTTATGAATTCCCAAGTCATTATGTTGAAAGTACCTTATTTCAAATAACGTTTTTTTTTAATTGGTTCACGTGATAAAGAATTATTCTTGAGAAACCACCATACAAATTCGCCGATAGATGGCGCTGTACCCATGGCGTTCAATTTTTACACCATGTTTTTAAGATTTTCCTGAATTAATTGGGTAGTAACGAGTACACATCTGCGTACGGAACCCTCGGTGCGCGAGTCGGACTCGCACATGACCGGTTTTTTAAAAAATAGACAGAGGAACAATTATGTGAAATGCATTTACTCAAGAGCAATAAACTGATAGAAATTGTATAGGATTTCAGCCCATAATAAGTAGGTATCTCTTGTCTTACTTACTTACGTTAGGTTACCGTAAAGTTTATAAGTCTAAATGACATAATTAATAAGATCGAAACAAGCAAATGTAGTGACTTTCCCTTCCTAAAACCATATTGTTCAGGACAAAGAACATCAAATTTTGTCAAGAAATCGTAAAGTCTCGTGTACACTGCTCTCTCGAATACTTTTGAAATTATTGGAATAAGAGAAATTGGCCTATAATTATTCGGATCTTGCTTATCGCCTTTCTTGAACACCGGCTTAACGATACTAGATTTTAGTCTTTGTGGGAATATTCCCTTCATCATCGTCTTCTTCAGCGCGGGCGTCTTTGAATCAGAGCGAAAGGGCAAGTAGTCTCCACACTGGCCCAGTGCGGGTTCAACACTTCACAACGAGACTTGAAGTTCTTCGGAGATAACATATGTAGTACATACATACTATGTATGCATGATACTCTTCACGATGTTTTAATTCACCGAAAAGTTAATTGTAATATCAAATAGGGTGATTGGTAATTGGACAGATTCCCTGGGCTGGTTATTCTAGAGCTCATTTGCAATGATTTAAGTCCAGTCAACCAGGGGTTTAGAGTCCGACCACGTTAACTCTGCATTAAAATAATTTGTAAATACTACCTCAAACGTCAAGTTTCCATAAAAATATGACATATAATGCACAGTGTTGCCTAATCATTTGTACTTGTATTTTTTACTTATAACTATAAGGTAAATTATTCAGCCGAACATAGATATAGTATGTTCGGCTGATTATTTGTTATGTGCCTAACGTCAACCAGTGTTACTAGTGAGCTTCTATACAAATTAGGTTTTAGTAGCCTCGTTATGGTGAATAATGGGATAAATAAGGTTAAAAGTTTTAGTAAGATAGCCCTAAGTACATAGAAAATAATCGGACTCGCGGACGCAGGGTTCCGTACCACTATCTGCAAAAAAGGCAAATAATCACGTTTGTTGTATGACGACTTAGATTGCAGTTGGGTCATTCTACTTTATCATGACAAGTTTTCTATTACAAAAAATCTCTGATATGAATTGAATTAGTGTACAAAAATAGGATATTGAGATAGTGCCTGAACCCAGAAAAGGAATGTATAGGTAAAAATACTTAAATATTAACATATTACTGTAAAAGATGAGTAGCACAGTGGTAAAAACCATTTTTTTTTTCATACAAATGGTGAGTCATCTAAGGACCACTGAGTTACTCGATCTATGGATATTAGCCGTGGTTCGAGTATTCCAAAATCTGCATTTAAAAAAATATCTGAAAATTATGTACATGAAAAAGTAGAATGGCCAGTTATTCTGTGCTAAAGCTATGTTTCACACTAATAGTTATTGTCACAGTCATATGTAGATCCTAGTTAGTGGCTGATTAGTGATGTCATAACTTGTTTCATAAGAGCGGGCACCAACGTCTATAAAATTTGATATGTTATATTATTAAGTGTTTTCAAAATGAAGTCGAATGCCTTTAAAGACTAATTCATTTTCATTTGGGAACATTTTGTTACATACACATTACAGAGGAGCGGACGTGTAGTGGCCGCCGCTACGCTGCATGCTTAAAGTCGAGCGGACACTCAGGACGTATGCTAAGCTAAGGACACTTTTAGACATTCAATTGCTGGTACTTGAATGTCTAAAAATAAGTGTCGTGCCAGTTCAGCCTGACTGGATAAACTGTACTGTACCAGTCCACTGTCTACTGGCGCCAGCAATTGGATTCGTCTAAATAACAGCGCCAGTCACGGGCAAACCTTCTGCATAATTGAATTTCAATGATAGGCTGTTCCGAATGTTCGCACTCACGGTTGCAAAATACTTTTATTGTTTAAAAAATTGATCCTTATTATCAAGGCCTGCCATTTATGTAGAGATTCGCTTTAGTTCGATAAAATATTGGCCTATAGAGCATCGATGAGACACATCTTGTTAACAAAGACTGCCAAAATTACGTTCACATGTTGCGTGAACATGCAGATATTGGAATAACCTTTGATGTCAATATATTTTTATTTAATAGCTATTATACAGTATGCAATACAGTCGGCCAAAAAGGGTCTAGGTACCACTATTCCACTCTATTACGTGTCTATTGAGGTTTAAAAGTAACTAATTTCTGGGCTGACTTTAACTACTTTTAAAATTACTTAGGTAAAGTTGGATATTGTACTAGTAGAAAGATAGGTGCCACTGCCACCACAGATAGGCCACAGCAATTCATAGATAATAAATTTGAAAAAAACTGTAGTAGCTCATTTTTGAAATAGAGATTTGGATTTAGCTATATTCGTCTAGTTTGGGTTTGGGGGCAGCAATTCACCACGAAGTTTCTAAAATTTAGCGAATATTTCGGCCGTTGGTCCGGTTCTTATTCATCACTTTATATTTCTATTAAATACTTTAAAGAAAATGAAAGAAAAAAAAATGTTAATTGACCCTTTTCAGACATACGCAGCACAAGGTAAAGGAAGCAAAACTACCGCTCAAAAGAACAACGAAATATATATTCATCAGTTTCGTATACACGCAGTGCTTTCTGATTTTGGACGACAGGTGAAGATTATTTGCGCACTCCATTCACATTGCCATCCGCCTGACACATAATAAGATGACCTCGATCTCTTGAACTCACTGATACATATTTTATGAGTATTACGATCTAGTTATGAGTATTACACGTTACAACTACATTTGCACTTTCACAGAACTTGATACGCCTACTATGATCATTATTTTTTTTAAAATTTACGGCCTTCTTTCTGATGCAAAGTAAAAAGTCAGTTTACAGATACCTATATAATAGGCACTAATAAATACCTATTACATAAATTCAAAAAATAAGTATGCTTAGGTAACAAACCTATGTAGCAAAGGGCCCTAATGTATGTAGTTGTCGTTCGCCCCCTGTAACATAAAAAATGTGATGCGTTCGAATAGCTATAAGATGTTAAAAAACCGGTCAAATGCGAGTCGGACTCGCGCACCGAGGGTTCCGTACACAGATTTGTACCGGTTCCAACCCTATTAAATCAGGAAAATCTCTGAATTTATAAAACAAAAATACATGCAAAGGTGATCAAATTACAAACTTAGTATAGAAATGCTTTTTGACGATAAAAAAAAAGAAAAAGTAAATAGAGCTATAGTCATATTTTTCCTGTAAAATATAACATATACAAATTTGACATATTCACTAGACTTTCAAATTTTGAACCACCTATTTCATTTTTCACAGAAAATAAAAAATATATTTACAAAGTCATGTTTTATGTATCTAGGTTAGCCTTCTTTATAACTATTCCAAATTTCAAATCGATAGCATAAGTAGTTCTTGAGATATTTAGCGGTATGACAGACAGACAGACAAAGTGAAAGGGTAAGGGTTCTTTTTTTACCAATTTGGTACGGAACCCTAAAAATGATACAATAAATAAAACAAATTCGTTTTTACATTTACTAAATACGCTGTAGCTGAAAGGTGCTCTAATATTAATTAAAAAAAAAAAATTAAGATAAAACTAATTGACAGCAGCAGCAGGTAGCTCTATCACAATCACGGTAAACAATTCTAATACCCAATAAAAATGGAAAGACAATTCGATACCTTAGCTTCTCTTGAACTCGCAGTGTAATCAACGTTCGGTCTTGGAATTGAATTGCAGACAATCATTTCGAGCGAACTGGTTCAATCCGGTCAATAGTTTGACTTTTTGGATGCAGAAATGATGTACAACATTAGTAATAAAGCTTTTAGTAATGTAGTCGTGATCAACTTTTTGTTACTTAATAATACCTAATTACCATTCTATAAGATCCTCACATCCGATGTGAAAACTTCTTGAAATTAAGAAGTTCTTGAGTTCTGTAAAAGTATGAGTTCTTGAGTTGGTTATTTATTTTGCGTGTACTCATAGCATTGAAATAAATTTATACTTGAGGTCATAAATGTACCTAAATATATGTATTTTCCAGATTATCATAATACAGCCATTACTGCAATGTACAATTCGAAAATGATGTTTGTTTCTGGAAGAATTCTTGGCTCAAGGAATAAAGGGGCTCTGAAATGGATTTTCCTTAGCGAAGCTCATAAAATTTACTGGTAAATTTGATTGTGACGGGATGTCCCTTGCCGTTGCCCCGTCGTGGGCCAGGCCAAGCAAATAGTCCTTTCGAGTTTACCAGATTTGCATGATCATTTGAGCTCCCGGGAGTTTTCCTTTTTTAGCTGGGAGTTAATTCAATCATGTTTCCAGGTTTCAATGTTATTTTAAAACGCAGAACCTTTGTATCGAAATGTACGGATACCTCCCTATGTAATAGAGATTATTTGCATTATAGGCTCCTGCCTCGTTAACTTAGGTGTAGATGTTACGAGTGGAAAACATTAAATTTGATTATTTTTGGTGAAATAAGAATAGTGTGTTTGAAATCTTAATTTATCAATATTTTATTTGGACACCGTTTGACCTTTATTGTATAGAATCTATTAAGTACTAGTTTTAAATAAATTCCAACTCTCTTTATGTTTATAACGTGCCTACTTTGTCTTTGCTATAACACATTTTTATCTTCCATTAATGTGCCTGTCCGTATTTAATTTAGCACCTCGTCTAAAGTGACTTTAGCAAAAAATGGTATAATCATCATCCCACTAACAAATTTCATTGCCGTAGAATCCTCTTGGTGTCGTTACCTCAAAAACGAATCTGCGGGTTGAATGAGAAATTAAAAATGTAATATCTCATCTCGGTGGCTTCACTTGGAGTCGTTTAAAAAACAAAATAAACTTTTGCTTCCAGTATACATTTTTGTGACATTTAATAATAAAGAATCTCGTGATAAATAAGAGTTATTACGTTCTTTGCGGTTTGTAGTTAGAAGGATAAACCGCAAATATTAAATGCATGGATTTTTTTTCTGCACGACATGTTACAATCTAGTACAACCTACCTAGTTACAACCTATATCTACATTAATTAATTTGTTTAGAACTCATTAGAATTTCGCACTTTTACTGAATGGGGAGGTGAATTTAACACATTTTGTGCTGGCCATCGTCTACCGGTCCCTGGGATCCCCGGGCTCATTACAAAATAATGCTATTGTTTATTTTTTTTCGCCGGGAGACGACGGCTTAAATCTAGTTATCACGGCATTATCATTTAAGTATTCCATTTTAAGGTACATTGTTCGCAACTGAGAGCACCTGTTGAAAGACTAACATACCTGAACTCTTGAACAATCACTTCAATCTATCGATTGCCCAATTACGAAATCTATTGAAAAAGAAATAAGACCAGCATCCTTATTCACCGCACAACGCCTTGAACTTTCGTGTAACTCGGAATTTCCGAGCAGTTTTAGGTCGATGGCTCTCACTTAATAATAGCAATTCATGCCCTGCCCTAACTCGACTACTATGTGGATAAATTCATAACTCATAACTCAAGGATAGTTAGAACCATAACCTAATACATTCTCCCTCGAAATAGTATAGTGCCGTCTTGCGGCTTAACCCGCGAGACGGCACTGTACTATTTCGAAAAACTAATTCAAGTGCATAAATAATTAAGTAATGTAACCGCTTTTCTTTACTCTTTGCTTGTAGATAAGCATAATTTTTGGCACGCCGCAAATGTGTACAATATGTTCAGAACATACGCCAATATAGTAATTTATTTAATTTAATGCACAAGTGCTACCTGAGACACCTGCCTACCGAGCCTACCGGATCAAATTTGACGCCCGGCTCTTTAGTTAAAAACTTTGCCGACCACTGACTTAAGGTTAGTAGCGCTTTCTTATGTCAGATTGGATTGGAGTGAATTCATTCATTTTAAACGATTGTCAAAATCGGTGACCTCGAATTCTATAATAAAATGAATGCTCCTTTAGTGAGTATTATATTCTTTGAATGAATGCCATGGCTATGCACCCAACAGGGGAAACGAAATTTTTTTAATACGGATGTTATATCGGTATTAAAACAAATTGTCACAGCAGCGCAGCGGGGGGAAATGAGCGGTGTACATCAAAAACAAACAGGTTTATACCTGTTGTAATTTTGAGCTCTGACCGTGTACTTTGGTAATTCAATAATAAATATCATTGTAATTGTTTTATTTTTAATTTAACATCTAAAAGGTGATGCTAATTATAACTAGTAAATGATTGTAAAATATCTACTAATAATTAGGTAAGATTTTTTTTGTTGAACACCTAGAAGGTCTAAGTTTGTTAAAGTAGGTACTGCAATACTAAAGGCTGATTAATATTTGGAATTTTTATTTAGAATAGTCTTAGCGTAGACCTGCTCTGCCCTTTACATCTTGTCCATCTATCACTCGGGCTCCGCATCCGGTTCCGCATCCGTTATAACTTCCGGCTCCGATTCCGGTTCTCGTTCCGATATACAGAATTTAAAACATCTGGTTCCGCTTCCGGTTCCGATAAAACCACATCTGTTACATCCCTGACCTAGACCGATCACTCGGACGAAGGGAATTTCGATTATTTGTAGTCCGACTAGTCGGACTAACAGGAAAAAATATCCATGTCGTCCGATTAGTAGGACAAAGCAGTTGGACCACGTGGCCACAGGGCACTTGTACGGTAAGCAGCATAGTAGGGTGGGATAGCCGCAGTTATTAATTCTATGGTAACTTCTCTATGTCACTCAGTTGTCACACTTGTCACTAGTGTAAATTAATGTATTTGGGTGTAATGTAAATTTATCAATGGTATCATTCAAATATCTTCTAATAATTACCCATAATTGCATTCGTGCTAATTTTGGATTCGAAACCTAACAATGTTTATGCCCAGTTTTTTCGTTAAATTAATTGAACTGGTAAGTATCAAAATAAGGTTTTATTAACAAATATTCACACGGTTTCTACAAAAAAATGGACTATGTGATGTGAATCTAATAGAGGTAGCTACATATATTGAAGCTCAGAACATAGACGACGAAATCACAGCCTCTATCGAAGGATGGAACATTGCGCTTACGACTTCCAACTCAGACACCACCCGTACACTTAGGCATTTGCGCGATTGAGACAACACAGTTATAGTCCCTATTGGTCCCGGTACCAGGTACGTACGGTCCAACTCAGGTTGGTCCTATTAGCTGAGTTTGTTGCTGGACTCTTCTCAGCTAGGCTAGGTTTAGTGAACCAGCGACAAAACTCCCAGTAGCTCGATTCCACACTCACACATCAGATTCGGTTGAAGCCGCTCAACCAATCTCACTGGAGTGCAAACTCTTAAGAGTGTTTCAGTGTTTAAACCGCCCGCGTGATCGTGTCGGAGGTTTTCTCTGGATTCCCTCAGGCCACTCTCCAATCGCGCACTTCTATCGTTTTATTGAACTCTGCCTATAAAGCCACAGTCAGGTCCAAAAAAAACGTCTTCGTATTTGCATTGGGGTCCATAGTAGTTAGAAACTAACTAGTAAACAGCATGCTGCAGCAGCAGGTCAGGAGTAAGGAGCTAGCACAACTCGCTGCCACGTCGCGCCGCGTCTCAGCCGCACTATACAAATTACAACGACGAGGCTAGATTTTCTCATCTCAAGTCAGAACTGTTTCTTCAACAGGGTATAACAACAGCCTGTCTAGTACTACAGCAGTACAGTTATGACCTGACAGACGTATCCACTCTGATACTTTGTTCTGGGACATATGTCGGCTTCATATTAGTGCTTACAGGAGAACTTATTGGTGAGTATCATTTGATAGTCAATACTTGTAAACAGTTTCAATCATAGAGGTTAATTGCTAGTATGCTAGTACTAGCTAAAATCTGGTCTCACGTGCCTCATCACAAAAACAGTTAAGTCGCATTTATGCAAACAGATAATTTAATATATTAAGTTGCGTGTGAATATCGTATATAGGTATTAATACACAAACACCAAGAGATCCCGGATCCCTGGTTAGGATCCCGCCCGGATCAGGTTCTATGACCCTGTAGTTGAATCAAGGCCTCACAAAGCTCCTAGCGTAACAAGCGCCGTTAGAATCATGTCGCTCGGATGGATGCGACAGTAAGTGCTAAGTAGTACAGCTGCTGTTTTCAGGCTCCCTGATTTCAAAAACTGTATCGCAAAACTCGAGGACTACCGTCCGTAAGTACATGTGTCTACAAAGCGTTAAATGTTTTAGGCGAGATGGTATTCGCGCCGCTAGACGTCATCCAGGACGTGTACTTTAGCGTGCTGGGGATGGCCATGTTCGGAACCTGTGGCTGGATCCTGTACACGGCGCAGTCGGACCCGGAGCGCAACCCGCGCACCGATGAGACGTACCAGGCCTATGCCGCGGGCCTGGCCGCCGTCAATGTCGTCGTCATGCTGCTGGATTTGAGGGTGTCGAGCATCACAGCGGACGCGCCTTGTCGGGCGTGCCAGTAAGCGATACCGGCGATGAGAGAAGCGAGTGAGAAGTGAGCTCGGAGAGTCCGCGCTTTGTATCCGCAAACAATATAGTAAATTTGGGGGTTGAAAGAGTTGAGTTTGCGGATATTTGCATATCCAACCATAAGAAGAGTAGTCATGAACTCACCATGGTAAGATTGATAAGAAAGAGAAGCATTCTCCAGTGACTTAATGGGTGTCGAACAAACATGCTTGACTCATGTTCATAATATCTCTAAGTTTTGGAATCTTTGGAAAAATCATTCAAGCTGTGAAAGAACTGTTTGCATAAACGCGACTTTAGAGAATGTCTCTCCTTAATAGTTTTGGAAACGAAGTTACTTATAAGCCACACGCGTTATGAAGTTTTGTCCTATTAATTAAAAACGCAACTGCTATTGAAATCACGAACGTACGAGAATTACCGTTATCTACTTCCGGAATAAACCTGCTTATTATTTATTCAGTTGTATTATTGTGACGTAGGTACCATTGGTGAGTTGTGGTAATAATGATACAATGTACATGTTATAAAAGCAACAGCACACAGCACTCACGTCGGGTGACAACCAAAACTCACGAGCAAATCTGCCATTCATTACTATTAGAAATTTTGGACTGGAACGATATTTTATATATCAGGTATACTTCGGTAGTGACTTTTTGTTGTCAACCGATAATATTTGGTAATGTGATTTTTTGAAAAAAATACGCAGTAACAAATTAATAGTAGAACATTATTAATTTGTTCGGGCCGAAAAGTGCACCTCACAGAATTCTTAAGTAGCTACCTACATACCTGCGTAGGTATATTATATATTATCATGAAACTTTCAAAGACCCCATGCAAAGTTTGGGCTCATTTTCACATGTCGATTGACCCTGTACTACCCATGTTTTTGAAAATAAGCCATCCCCACATGCGGAATGCAGGACGTAAGGCCGCGGTCTCGATGCCAGCGGGTAGCGGGAAGAACAATGGAAACGTGCCGCTGTCGCCCAGAACAGGTTCATTCAAGTCTGTACATTTGCCGCTGGCGTCGAGTCCGCGGTCTAACGATCGGTGAAAACGGCTCTAAAGTAACCGACTGGTTGCGCAGGTGAAATGATCTCGGGCAAGCAGGACCCGTTCATTGAGGCGTGGTGGTGTGGCGCGGGCGCCGTGCTGTTCGGCGCCTGCGCAGCGCGGACGCTACAAGGCTGGCGCTACATCCCAGACTGCCCGCGCCGCAGTCGCGCGCGAGCGGCCGCCATATGCTCGCTCGCTGCTACCTCCGTCCTCATCGTCGACACCCTCCGCGTCCTTTGCGAAGACGACGGTTCCTCCATCGCCAGCTCCGAACACAAGCTAACCAAAGCCCGCGCACCCAAACTCGGCCTAGACCTCTCCGGCACCTACGGCTCACCCGTAAACATGACTAAAATGACTCCTCTCAGATTAAGCCCAGCAAAAGTACCACTTAAAGACATACCAATGAGTGGCGGCATTAATATGAAGTTCCGTTTAAATGAAAAGAATGTACCTATCGCAGGCGGTGCCCCCAAAATTTCTCCAGAGAAGATAACCCTCGCCAAATTCCCAGCGTCATGTCGGCCGCTAAGAATGGCCCCAAAAGCAATGCGTTCATTTTGGTAATCTTCCATCATATCATATTATTATGTTGGAAATTTAATTCACTTGTTACTTGTTATTTCAGTGTTTTTGTATCAATACTAGCAAGGACATTTTAGCACGTGTAGACATTGATGGAACTCTGTAGGCATAAAGGGCCAATGTCAATGTAATTATATTAGCACAGTGTTAATAAAAATAAGAAATTGTGTAATTTATTCCTTAATCATCATCCTCCTAGTGTTATCCCAGTACAGTTTCATCCTGAAGGATGTCCGGGGTCCGCTACCTAATCCCAAGATTAGGTCGATTGACGTAGGCACTAGTTTTTCCCAAAGCGTCTGCCATCTGAACCTCCAACCCGAGGGTAAACCAGACTATTGGAATTAGGCTTGTCAAGAGAGTGGGCAACTTGACTGTTCTCAAGCCGCCCGAAGGCCTCTAACTTGGCTTAACGACTGCTATTATAGACAGCAGCCGGAATCAACGGCCTGACGTGCCTTCCAAAGCACGAGAGAGCTCAGTTAATAACCACTCAACGCGGCCACCCATCCAAGAACTGACCTCGGCCGACGTTGCTTAACCTCGCATACCGGCCATACCCCACGCGGTACGCGGGCGCCGCTGGGCCACGTTAATATTAAACTTCAGTAAATATATACACAGGGTAAATAATATTGAAAGTTCTAATTTTCGCAGTGGATTCCTTGGCGAAAAATAAATCCTCCTCTTTTTCCTTCAGTATCTTTCAGCACTTACAATATTGAGACACAACAGCTGAAAGATATCCTAAAAAACCATGCGTTCGTGAATACCGCGGTATAGCGCGCTGTGTGGGAGGCGGCAATAACGCTCGCTCCGTCCCCACGTTGGGTCGTCGAGACAAACTTACGGGTCGAAAAACTGATTTTGGACAAAAGCTAGTAAAAAACAAAAATGTGAATATTTCAACTGTCTGACTATCACGGTGCATGAAACACAACCTGGTGATCGACGGACAGACGGACGGACAGACAGACGGACAGCGGATTTTTAGTAATAGGGTCCCGTTTAACCCTTTGGGTACGAAACCCTAAACATGCTGTAAAAAATAATAATAACTATTAACCAAAATGTGGTGTTTGAGCTTCAATTCACGAGTTTCAATGAGAGCTGGATATCTGGATATATTCTTTAATTTCCTCCAAATATTAGCTAAGAACCATCACGTCAGACAAGACAGACTTTATTTTGAAAAATCGGTTAGAAGACCCGCACTATAAATCAACACCAAATCGGTTCATTTGTTTAGGAGACAGACACACAGATACATATATTAAACTTGTATCATCCCTAGGGCTTAAAAAAAAAGATATATTACGAATATGAAACTGCGTTATAATATTATAATACACCATTTATCAAAAGCGTGTATTATTTAGATCTGCTTCGGGTGCTAATATCATCTTTGTCCACGGCACAGAGTGCCAGCAAAGCATCGGCGACGAGCAGCACAGTGGCGGCGATAGCGCACATGCCGGCGGCGCGCGCCTGCGTGCGGCGCGGACAGTCGGGCACGTCGCGCCAGCCGAGCAGCGTCAGCGCGCCGCACGCGCCGAACAGCGCGGCGCCCGCGCACGACCACCACGCGTCCACAAACGCGTCCGACGTCGCCGACACCGCCTCCCCTACAAAAAAAAGTGCTAAAAAGCCCTGGTTTCTATAGAGAAACGCTACCCGCCTAGTCTAGTCATAGGACTAGACTAGGCGGGTAGCGTCAGACGTTTCTGAGAAACCAGAGCCGAACAAAACACCCGGTCGTTGTCGGCCGCGGACACGTGTCGGTTATCGGTCTCGTGGGTAGTCATAGGAAACAGGACCTAGCTCAGTCTCGCTGCATGCTTGCGGTAGCAGGGGAATGGCGCCATATTAATAATATTTTTGTGCCAATCCAGCGTTGGCGAGCGCCAGCAACTGGATTCATCCAAAAGCGCTTGAATAGGTACTAATGATTATCGTTATCGCTACCACAAACAAACAGTTCAATCTGCTATAAATGCAGATACATACGTATTGCATTCACATTTGATTTCAATGTGTGTCACATGCTCGGTCCCTCAACACTATTTCTATGTAGGTTTTCGGCACTTACATCATTAATATGCTTTAAAAGAGGGATTATCTTTGGCCATTTTATTTGTTACAAGGAACTTTATGAGCAGATTATATGCTTTTTTGAGCGCATTAAATAAATCCTTATCTCTCCAGATAAAAGTTCTTAAGTCGCATTTATACAAACAAAATAATTAAGTTTTTATTAAAACACTGTAGCTAAATGAGATACGAAATGGAAAACTAACCATTGTTATAAGTACGAGGCGAAAAGTGCACTTTTCTTTTCTAGATACTTGGCTGCCGGGTGACACTATTCACTTGCATCAGTCAAGGCTGTAATCATTTGTGATGCGAGTTATGTGTCTCTATTCAACTTCAAATTTTGAATTATAATCAGTTCTATACTTTTCGCTCGTGTTGTTCTACGCGCGGCAAGAGTACGAGTAACATGCCAGAATGAGTGTGAGCGACAAATACGGAACCGATCAATTTCAAACTAAGCTGGCCTGGCGAACTGAAAAGTACACTCCTGAACTCAAAGCTTACTGTCACACGCTGGTTTCCTCGTTAAATTCCTCGGAGTCCAAATAGCCCATGCTCAAATCCAGGAACATGAGGAGGGCGTTGATCAGGGCCAAGCTAGCGGCAACAGTTCCCGCCGTGGCGTCGCCCGTGCGGGGGATGGCCGAAGGCTTGAGCCGCGCGGAGAGTACCATGCCGCCGCATACGGAAAACATGATCATGCCCACTATGCCAAAGTACATGTCTTGGAGGAGGTCCAGAGGTGCGAATATCATCTCCCCTAAAATTATATTTATATGTACATGGCGATAAATACGACCATCACAGTCTTACTGCGGAGCTCTTTGTCGAGTTGGTCTGATATTTGTATAAATGCGACTTCTTCATTAACCTTCATAATCGCAAAAACGGCGGCCCTTAGCTTTCACATACAAGTTGCTGTTTATTGTTCATAATTATAGTAATATATTAGATCTAACATCCAATGGTTAATCTAATTTATATGATATAAGCCGAGATTCTAAACGACTACGATGACGACGATGAACAAAGTTGACCTATGTACCTACCGTAATGCAATAATAAAATTGCTAGTAGTCATATTAAATTCTTACCGACAATTTCCCCCGAAAGAACTACTATGAAACCGACGTATGTTCCGGAACATAGGATCAAGGTGGGTACGTCTGTTAGATCATAACTGTAGTGGTGTAGCACCAGGCAGGCTATTGTTAGTAGCTGAAACAACGTTAAGAAGTTATTGACTAGTTATGACCACGACTACACACACATGACACTCACACGACTATATTACCTATTCTACGTTATAAACCGGACACATTGAAACAAAATCGGAATAACAGTTTACAAGAAATAAAACTTAAGTTTGACCCTCAAGTCTCTTCCCCCTTTTTTACACCATTCACGTCTGACTTCTGATTATAGTTACATCTGGGACGGGTTTTAAATGATTATGCTCATGGAGAACCACTCAAACGTTTTGTATGAGCTCGACACATAACCGCTCAAACGACAACACAAACAGAAAATCGTAAATCCACAAAAAAAATACAATAAACAGAAAAAAGTACAGAATCTGCTCCAGGTATTTTATTCATGTAGTCATGAAATGGTAACTATTTGAAATATAATATTAGGTACCACAGCAGTTGCTGTAAGTACTTAGTCTAAATTATACTTCAGTCTAATTGGTAGTTCAACTTGTTTAGTATTTAAGGCTACGCTAAATATGAATTAAATACTTACTAGTTCAGTTAATTTGATTAGACAAGTGGGTATTAACATTGTTTGAATTTATATTTAAACTAAATTTATAAATATTTATTGCTAGTGAATTAATTATTGTCATCTATTAATTTTGCATGACAACCAAATTTGACAGTGGAACATATCTGCAATTGACACGCGTTTTTACAAAATAAGGCTTTACTGTAATTAAATAAATTTAAAAAGATGCTACCTACTATGTATCGTATTGATTTTGCTAGACTGTATGTCTAGAAAACATGCAATAACCTCACATCTCGCAGGGGTCTATTCGAAAATCACATTCAACTTTGAAATAATATTTGTAAGATTCGTGCAAATTCATTATACATACGCCAAATACCCATAATGTGTCAGGCCAAGCGCAGGCAACAAATACAACACACCTAAATAGGTGTTTCATTTTTAGGGTTCCGGACCAAAATAGTAAAAAAGGAACCCTTATGGTTTCACTTTGTATGTCTGTCTGTCTGTCTGTCACATCGCTAAATATCTCAAGAACTACTTATGCTATCAATTTGAAACTTGGAATAGTTATAAATATGGTTTACCTACATACATAGAACATGACTTTTTTTAAATATTTTTGTTATTTTCTCTGAAAAAATTACAAATAATAGGTGGTTCAAAATTTGAAAGTCTAGTTAATATGTCGAGTGGGGTGTCATATAAAAGGGTTTGGGTTGCAAATTCTGAAACAATTTTTTTTTTGTTTTTACGTCGAGTCATATTTGTTTTCTGAGGGAAAATGTAATAAAAAATACCGTCCCCCCCCTTATCTCCGAAGTTTACCATGGAAAAAATATAAAATTATTACATAACATTGATATCAATGTATATTTTATAGGAAAAATATAACTGTAGCAAGTTAGTAATTAAATCACCTTTGCATGTATTTTTAAAGTACCTTCTTTCAAATAAAGAAAAAAAAATTGAAATCGGTTTACATGATAAAGAATTATCCTTGAAAAACTGCCATAAGTACATACAAAATTATACAGTTGCTCAAATTTGTAACAAAAGTCGCTGATAAATGGTGCTGTACCCATGGCGGCCAATTTCCACACCATGTTTTTGAGATTTTCCTGATTTAATAGGGTTGGAACCGGTATACATCTGTATATGGAACCCTCAGTGCGCGAGTCCGACCGTTTTTTTATTATTTATTTTTTACTTAGAGATAAGTTTTTTACGACATGGTTGGTGCCCAAGAATGAGCCAGCCTCACTGCCATCTATGAAAATTCTCTTAAAGTTTAAACTTACTACTGTCAGCACAATGAAGAAAGCAACTAACTGGATTGCATAGTTTCGGTAGTTCACTCGACTACCCACAGATGGCGTGAATCCTAATACTTAGCAACAAACATTTTCTGTATTCACCTTGATTGATTCGGATGGATTTTTATAACTTAGTGGAATTTATTATAGTACAACATTTTAGGATAGTTATTGGATTATATTAAAATATTTAATTTCTATCACTGCACAGAATCACCGTTCCAGTCTACCTACATACTACATACCAACTTATCTGATTTTAATGAAAAATAAGAATCAACATTGTAGCACCAGCATTTAAAATAATGGGCCACGGCATAGGGCCCAGGTATCCAAGGGTCGCGTTGCATAACGGTCCCACTAACGGAACGCCGGCCGCCGCCAGACTCTGCGTTTTTGGGTTTCCATACCTCAAAAGAAAAAATCGAACCCTTATAGGATCATTTTGTTCACTCACTTTGTTGTTCGTCTGTCTGTCTGTTAAGGACCTTTATCTCGGGAACGCGTTGAGGTATCGAGTTCAAATTAAAACCATATACAGTCCCTTGAAGATGTGAAAAAAGTAACTTAACTTAAAAAATATACGGTCGTTTATGCCGCAAATAACGTATATTTTGAGAATATCAAAGGGCATCAAAATTTATAGGGTACTTGCCGTCGCTCTAGAACTATGAAGTTTGCCAAGTAATATCGTCATATATTACAAAGTACAGGGAAAAATATGAAAACTATACATTTGTAATTATATCATAAAAAATATAGTCTTTATTTAAAGTACGTAATCAATCATCGAGGTTAAGCAACGGTATGCGCGGTCACAATTGTATCGCTTACCATTTTTTTTTTGTAGATTTACGTACTACAAATTTGTACGGAACCGTCAGTGGGCGAGTCCAACTCACACTTGTCCGGTTGTTTCTATACTGAAAGGAAGGAAGCGCGGCCGGTCTTCGCCTACATGGACTTTCTGCATAACGTGGGAACCGACACCATACATAGTACGCCGTACATAGTGTTACTTTCATATTTAACAGCATATGTATATTTATTGTAATATTTTATTTATCTATATTTATTTATTGAAATATAACCTCATTAAAATCCATAGTTAAGACCGGTCCTTTACGCTTGATGACCTGTTGTTGAAGTTTTTGCATACCTATTGGCTGATATCAGAATCGACATCATTGAACAAAGTGGTGGGATGTACTTTATTATTTAACCGGTACACCTTAATTAGACACCTAACATCATAAGCGAAGTTCGAAGGTCGTATCTTTTAGATGTTACGTTCACCTTGAGCAATTTGTTCTGATTGAATCACAGTTAAGGAATGCGTGGGAATGTGATAACTGACCATATGGATTTAATGTATATAGTTAGAGTAAACCCATTTTTAAAACGAATGCTTTATTATGAAGATATTGCGACTGAAACTCGCAGTATCGGAGATAAACATAGGATTCACCTACGAATAAATAATTTTGAATTTGTTTTGAAATGTGTTTTTCTTTTTCAAAACTTTACGCGTCGTGCAATTTCAGAACGCACCATAAAAAACTCGATGCACTTAATAAATATGTTGTTTTGTTCTATAGGTTTCAGTCTAAAAGATATTTAAATTAGAACTTAACTTTGGAAATAGTTTAGAAATATATTTATTCGAGCCGTTAGCCGTGAGTATACCTGCTCAACAATAATGACTCGTTCAATGTAGGAAGAAAGGCTATTAGACGAATTTTAATGTTAATAATTCATGAAATGCTTTCATATGGACGAGATTTAAACGACCCTTTATTGCAAATGAGTACACATTACATACGACTTGCATTATACATTATATATGAACTTCTTTCCTCGTGGTAGTGATGTGAAAAGTTTTGTGTTTTGCTCGGCAGCAAAGTAGTTCGGCGTCTCGTGCCTTGAAAGCCCCGCTAGGCTCAGGATTGTACTTAGGAACCTTGGCTAGCTCGATTCTCAACATAAGCATTCGCGCCAAAAAACAACTTTGCTGCCATGCCTAACAAATTGAATAACTATGAAAACACTTAGATTAGAGATAACGGCGATATGGACATATGTACTTAATAATTAACAAATTCTTTTGAGCAATCAAGTTGCTTGAGCACTCTACTCAGCATCGATTTTCAGCTGCAGTTCTTATCTTACTTCATCAGTCATAACACACGCCAGCGCTAGATTATAAATCCCCGGCCTAGGGATCCAGTCAGCCTTTAGGGCCCCAGTGGCGACCAAAAGTCATCTCGCGGTCCCGGAGATCTGCGGGCACATAACAATTAGATTTTTTCGCCGCTCCCGGCATGTTGCCTCCGTAACGGGTTTCATTTTTCTAGTAATCGGCTGATAAAACAATATGTTGAGAGTCAAGAAACATGATGTCATTACTATTTTACAAAGTATTTGTCATAAATATTCTCGTATTCGTGATAAGCGACGTTACCAAAAACAAACATTGTAATGAGGTAATATTGGATCTCATTATTATGCGAAGACTGCGACTTCCTATTTCAATATACACACATCTACCTATACGACACTATACAGTTATTTATAGAAAAAAGCTCATTGCTTTTAACACGTATTTGTTTTTTTAGGGTTCCGTAGTAAACAAGGAATCCTTATGGTTTCGCCATATCCGTCCGTACGTCCACGGCTTAGCTCAGTAGCCGTTAGTACTAGAAACCTGTAAAATAAAATTTTGATAAAAAATTTTTAGGGGGAAAAAAAAGCACCCACGTGTAGGGGAGGTACTACACGTAGGTCGGGGTGCATTTTTTTTTCCTCCAAGTCCCATCTTGAGGGATATCGTTGGATAGTTCGTTTTCAAAAATTTTGTGAGATTTCTTAAACCATTTTTTGATTCAGAAATCCTTTTACGTGATATTAACCGTTAAAGTGATAGTTTTTGTTATGGTCAAGTGTCCCCCTAATAATGTACTCTAATGTAACTGGTGGACAACTACGGAACCCTACATTCCGCGTGTCCCGACGCGCACTTGGCCGTTTTTTTATATTTGAATTTGTACTCGTGTGTTAATTATTATAACTATACGTATTACATATATGTATACCACTGCATTAGTTGTATGAGATGTAAATAGGTAATTAACTGGCAGTTCTATATTCTAAACATTGTCGAGAAGTAATGTTTTCTCCGACGCCTATATGTAGTTATGGAGTCTATTCGGGAAGCAAAATTACAATCCCTATACTATGTGAGTCAAAATGATAACTGAACTCGTTCAGCTTTTGTTTAGGCTAAACCTTGACAAAACCGTAAACTGTTATAGGATTCGACTGAAATCGCATAGACTTTGTTAATTACATTCATACTGGCATTGTAACAAATGCTAGTCTACTCGTATATTGCGATCTACAACTTGAACAAATTTTCAGCTATTTTTCAGATTTTTCAGCACTAGGCCATGCATGAAACAAATAAGATTTTTTTAAAGTATAGGTAGTAACAGAAATCACACATGTGACAGAGCCAAGGTAGGTGCGATGACGAGCGAAGCGAGGAGGAGCGTGTTAAGTGAACCTGAAGAAACAGCGTACGAAGCCGAGCGAGCGAAGCGAGCGTGCTGCGGTAGCGGCTGGTGAGTGCCAGAATCGATTTTTTAAATAATTATACTAGTCAACTAAGTTTTTCTAACATCGCTGAAATTTTATTCAAGTAATGGACCGAAATAGACTAGCATTTGTTGCTGCGATGCCAGTACGAATGTAGTTAGCAAAGTCTACGCGTTTTCAGTCGATTATTGCAGTATAACAGATTAGTTTTGTCAAGATTTTGCATAAACAAAAACTAATCGAGTTCAGTTCTCACTTTGACTCAAATCATATAGGCATTGTAAATTCGCACCCGGGAAACCTACTGAATTGTAATCTGTTCAGTGGGCACTTTCACTTCAAATCGTACCTTTTATTTTCTTTCTCACAATTTGGAAATTTTTGGTTTTATAATTTGAACATTCTTTATACGTTAGTGGGTAGAAGTCAACGGCCAAGTCACACAACATTAACTATAAATAATAAAGAGATCGCAGTAAGGAACCTTAGACTTGGCACGACGTTGTCTAGATTTCATTACTTTTTAGAGATAAACAAGCAGCTCCATCGCAACTTGGCTAGTTTTTTACAGAATGTTTTTGATGGGATTTCACTTCTTTTTGTAGAAACGTGGGCTTATTGATTTATTTTATTAGATTTTCTTTTTGACACAGTTTTTTTTCTTTTTAGGTTTAGTTTTTATATTATTACAAATC
Source organism: Epiblema foenella (assembly GCA_963556455.1). Lineage (NCBI taxonomy): Eukaryota > Metazoa > Arthropoda > Insecta > Lepidoptera > Tortricidae > Epiblema > Epiblema foenella. The sequence continues at coordinate 14,493,526 of OY747106.1, forward strand.
TTTCTTTTCTCATTTTCCAGTTCTGATTCTTGTACAGTAGCAACAGTTTTTCGTATTGCCCATTCACTTATAATAACAACCTGCTAATTAACCTTAGCAAACCTCACGAAATAATAAGCGTAATCAACGCAATGCAAATAATCCCTTTATCCCTTTTCCCTTTATATAAATAAAGTTAATCGTTCGACTACATACATACAACAACATTACATTACAACAACTCGTAATCCTACTTAGGGATTCTACATTGAACTACCGTTAGCGCCTTCTAACTCTATGCACAACGCCATCTAGAGGTGAATCAAGTCACTAGTGTAGTAACTCTACGCGCTTCTGGATGGCGTTAGTAGTGGTCACTTCTGTTGTGGTATAGTAGTTATTCTACTCGCTTCTAGATGGGGTTAGTAGTGGTCACTTCTTGGTGTTACATATGCGTATTAAAAGCAGAAGGGGAGGCATTCGCCCAGCAGTGGGACGCTATAGGCTAAATTAAATTCCAATTAGAGGATGTGTCCCACTACGCTGGATTTTTGCAATGACAATCGATTTTTTTATATACCAATAGTAAAAGGGGGCATTACCATATCTCTAATACAGCTGAGACCAGCTGAGGGTTCTTCATCAGATACTTCAGACCTTCGATTTTTGACATCAAATGAAGCGGCCCACCAAGTTGAAATTTTTTTGTAAAGGCGGAATAGTAGATATATCTCTAATAGTTTGGTTGGGCTCTTGTGTTTTCTAATCAGGGTCACCAGGTACTCCAGATTTTCGATTATCCTAGTTTTTATAGTTTTCCCTTTATGTGGCTATTAAACCCTAACTCTGTACCAGCTCTCTGAGTTTATGGAAAGTTACTAGTTCTATTTTTATGATCATGAGTTTCTTTCGCTTAACTTCGGAACTAAATTACCTACAGACTTGAAATTTTGGATTTTAAGTATGTGATTATAGCTTACTGGATGACAAAAAATTCTGCGTTATGGTCTTATCCAGAGGTTCTCAAATAGGGGCCTGAAAATGCGGCGAAATGGTTCCAGTAAAGGATGGTACGGCCGTGTTTGCTTCGCGCTCGACTTGGCGGGGGCACTGCCGTGCCCCCAGATGTTGAAGATACCAGTGAACTCTCGCTTCAAGAAGCGCTGAAAGGGCCGGAGAGAGCTCAGTGGTTGGAGGCTGTACGCGATGAATTACAGTCCTTTGAGCACAACAAGGTCTAGGAACTCGCTGACGCCCCTAAGGATAGCACCATAGTGACATGCAAGTGGGTATTACGTAAAAAGTATGAAAGTTGCAATACTGTGAGGTTCCGTGCTAGACTTGTTGCTAAGGGTTTCACCCAGAAACCTGGTGTACATTACACAGAGACTTTTTCACCTGTGGTAAGGCACACAACCCTGCTGCTATTGTTTGCTTTATCGGTACAGTTAGGACTTGATGTGACCCATTTAGATGTTAAAACAGCTTTCTTGAATGGTGATTTAGAGGAAAATATTTCTATGCAGATACCTGATTGCTTTGATTCCCCTGTTAGTACTACTTATAAAGTTTTGAAACATAAGAAGGCAGCTTTAAGGGCCTGTAATAAGAAGGTAGACGCTTGTTTACTTGAAAATGGTTATACAAAGTCTAAGGTTGAGCCATGCTTGTATACTAATAGTGATGGAAATTGTAAAACCATTTTCACAGTGTATGTTGATGACTTTTTCATTTTCTCAAATGATGAAAAAGAATATAAACAGCTTAAGGACATGTTGTTAAGTCATTTTCAGATTAAGGACTTAGAACAAGTAAAGCAGTCTCTAGGGATGAATGTTAGGTACACTTAACAAATCGGAGGGTTCTGTCATCTTGAGTCAAGAAAAATATATTGATAGTTTGTTAAACCGGTTTGATATGAATGACTGCAAAGCAGCTGACACTCCGATGGTAAGCAAGTTAAATGTTAACATTGGACAGAGTGTAAACAATCAAGTACCTTATCAACATCTCATAGGGAGTCTGATGTACTTTAACTCTACCCGACTTAAGTTATTCTGTCAGTTACTTGAGTCAATTCAACAATTCTCACACAGATGAACATTGTACATATGTCGCTAAAAGGATACTGAGATATTTGAAAAAGACTAAAAGCTTTGGTATCAAATATTCTAAGGATGGTAATACTGAAATTAAAGGATTTCTTGATGCTGACTGGGCAAATGACATTCAGGATAGGCGGTCTTATACTGGATTTTGTTTTTTTCTGTCGAATGGTGTCATTTCATGAGAATGTAAAAAGCAAAAGACCATAGCGATGTCAAGTTGTGAGTTGGAGTACATAAGCATTTCAGAAGCTATACCTGAAACTTACAATTTGAGATCACTGACAAGATGCTACTGATACTTGATGCGACTGATGATGATACTTTGAGTCTCTTTAATGATAATCAGAGTGAATTGAAGCTGCTAACAAACCCAAGTGATTCACAAAAGATCCAAACACATTGATGTAAAATATCATTTAGGTAGTGTGTTTCAAACAACGTAGTTAAGTTACAGTATTTACCAACAGCTAAAACGCCAGCAGATTTACTCACTAAGAGTTTATGTGCAAAGAAGCGTTATAGCGTCATGGATTCTTTAGGTATGGTTAGCATATAAAGTGTTGCACTAATATAGAGATTATTAGATATAGTGGAGGTGTTGTACTTTTGATATCTAATATACTTCTTCTGTGCGTTAATTATTATATTGTCTATGGATGTTGGCTATGGCTGTATTGTATATTTTTGAATTCTTATAGTAGAATAAACTTTTACTTCTGTTCTGTTCTCTTGACAAAAACGTTGTTTTATTAAAACATGATAATGCCCTACGCATAACCCTATAGTGAGGTTGATAATAACTTGAAAGTAAACCAGTTCTTTTTAAACCGCGGAGGGGACGTTATACCTGGTTTCCAACGTACCTACTTGATAGGTCGAGTTCGAGTAGTTGCAAATGTGAAAAGTATGCCTCGATTTGTGTTAATGAAGAGACACGTTATTGTTTTCAGCGCACGGGAAAATTAGTGTAAATCTTTTCGGGAAATATTTAGCCAAATAAGTAGGAAATCAATGACGTTTTATAAGAACTTGAAATGGCTTTGTGACCTCGTCTACTGACCAAAAAAACGAACAATAGATAACAATAAATTAGCGGGCTCGGTAGTTGAGGATTGTTGTTTCTGGTGAAAAATATAGAAATATTTATCATTTTTTATCATCCCAGTCGCGGTCCTATACCTGCCTTTTGACTGACGACCTATTGATGACCTACCCATGCCTATTTGTAACTTCCGTAACAAAAATGGCGAGACTACCCCATCGATTGACTCGTTCATGACGTTGTCCTCCCTACTATGAGACATCGCATGAACTGTGTGTTTACCACAACATCCCGTAATTCACGGATATTCCCGTAACTACAACCAAAACGCCCACATTTTTTCGGGACGTCGGCAGAGTCGTAAAATGGTCGTTTTTAGAACGAGATTGTAAACAAATAGAGAGTTAAAAAATCATTTCCAATAAACGCGCATTTTCTTTTAAAATTACTGATGATTATGTTAAATATATAAAATACTATTTAATGCGAAATATTGCTAGTCCCAAATATATAAAAGACAATTTAAAAATTAAACTTTTGAATTGATTGTACAATCTGCATAAATTATGTAAGAAAGGTTAACCCAGTAGAGCGTTTAAGTGTTTTAAAAGGTATCTTGGTATATCGTGCATTTTCTAATTATAGATGCTATATATGCATTTCACAATTAAAATTGAGGACGTTTTGATACTCATGCGTGTCTGACAGGATGAATTATAGGGACGTGTTATGTTCCGGCATGTTTCCGGTTTAGTAAAATCCATGGACACATTAAACGTGATCTCATCTATTCGGAGTAGTCGCCACGGCAAGCGCTTACGCCAAGCCCAAGCCAGTCCTTTTTGCGCCCTCACTTCGTGCACCCGTGCCGTCGGCTCTCCGAGTGTAAACAAACCTTTAGTGTTGATCTATCGAATTTAAGTCTCCAAAATGGCTATCAGCAGACTGTCCATCCTTAAGTTCTTGGAGTTGGTGAGTAGCTATTTAAGTTGAACGTGTTATGTAATGAAACACACCCTTTATATTATTTTTACTTTCTTAATAGCAACTGACTTTACACACTGCTTGGTATATTTAGTCCAAGTGGCAAGTGGTTGTTGCAAGATAGTATGTAGAAAAGTAGTATATCTACGCAGACTACAAAAAAAAACAATAAAAACAACTCTATTGTGAAGGATGTAAGAATGAATTCACAATATTGCTTGCCACTACGCTGTACAATGGCCCCATGTTATTGTTGTGCCCTTACAAGGCGTCATTGACTAGCATTGCATGAACGCAATAACATTTTAGGTCAGACAGAAATTGTTTTCGTATTTTTGTACCTTGTTTAGGTTTTTATACTTAAAATATGCTAATCCTAGGTAATAAAACATAATGTATTGTAATTTCTTAGTTCCAATATTTGACATTTGTCTATTGATGAAAAATGTAGCGATTTGTAACGAATGGTTGATCGAATCGATTATCTAGTCTAATAATATATTCTTTTTGACATACTGTATAAGTAGCCTCAAGCAAACATTTGTTACTTATTTATTATACTTTTTATTCACATCGTATTTTTTTGAAATTAAGTATTAGTATTTTGTTTTTGTTATAAATTTATCATTTTTATACTTAGTCGATTTTTATTTAATTACGAAAATGTTTTTAGGTAGTACTTGAGATGCCCTAATATTTTGACGTGATTTTATTTGTAATTTCGATAGGTATTGTGATGTGTCAAATGTTGGAACTAGTGAAAATAGCCAACTAGCAACTTTAAGGCATTGAGCTCCTTTGTAACTTTATTCATGGCTGTGTATCCGAATCATAGAGTTAAATACATTTTTTTGTCCAGACAAACATTTAAAGTTTAATAAAAGCTTCAGTGCTTGACACTTCTAATCCTACATATCATAATAATACAGGTGAACAATAAATAGGAGTTAAATTCTACACTTTTGGCTCTCTATATTCTACTCCATTAGGCCATTACCACATCCGCCATTAATCAAAGATAAATACAATTTGCTAAGTCGAGTTTACGATTTTTACCTCGTCTGGATTAACTGGGTATACTGATAAAAGGTAACAGAAGATAACCATATCAGAGTCATTGATCGCATACCTTATACGATGCTACAAATGACCGATTATTAGTATAAATTACCTAATCCGTAATTATTTCAGAATTATGCGTGATATTACAAAGCAAAGCGTGTAACGTTTTTCGTAATTTAAACAACATGGAGCTATAGCTAAGTAGGTACTATAATGGCTGTGAATCTGTGAGCAGTAGACCTCCTGTAGTTTTTTTTTTAAATTACCAAAAACTGACTCGACAAAAAAAATCTATATAATTAACGTAACTGCTCACAAAAAAAAAACATTGAAATAAAAACAATCCAAAAAATAATTCGACAAAAAAACTATAATAATTATCGAACCTGCTCAGAGGCAATCTCAAAAGAATTGGTTGAGAAATGCACTCTGTAGAGGAAAACAACTGGAAATTCGGGACGAAAACATTTTTGTCGAAGCAGAGCAGAGACCATCGTTTCACTCGGTCAAGGAACATCTTGGCAGTCGCCTGTTCAAAAGCCGTGTGAGTTTTTTGCCTAATAAATATACTCGCAAGTCCAATACCCAAGAAGGCCGCATGCTCTCATGGCTGATACGGCGTTATGAAAAAGAATACGTGCATTATCGTCAACTTTCTCCTCAACTGGACTTATAAGCGTACGTGCACTTTCCCTTCGACAAAGTTTTAAAGCCCTGCTAGCATTACAGAGCCCTATTTTAGATCGTCGAATCCCAATTTCGTTTCAATTTGTTTCGAGCGCTCTATTAATGTGTAAGTACTAGCGGAGCACACCCATCACGGTACAGACCCATCTCACTTCTGAGCCATGTTTACAAACTGTTTTCGAGAGTCATCACGAACCGTCTCGCGCGCAGGTTTGACGACTTCCAGCCTCCCGAACAAGCCGGATTCCGAAAAGGCTACAGTATCGTAGACCACATACATGCCTTGCGGCAGGTTATACAGAAGACCGAAGAGTATAACTTGCCACTTTGTTTAGCATTTGTGGACTACGAGAAAGCCTTCGATTCGATCGAGACTTGGGCTGTACTGCAGTCTCTCCAGAGGTGCCAAGTTGACTACCGGTATATCGAAGTCCTGAAGTGCCTGTACGAAAACGCCACCATGTCCGTCCGACTACAGGACCAGGAAACAAAGCCTGTTCCACTGCAGCGGGGAGTCAGACAAGGAGATGTGATCTCTCCCATGCTCTTCACCGCTGCACTGGAGGATGCTTTCAAATTTCTGGACTGGGAAGGACGAGGCATCAACGTAAATGGCGAGTACATCACTCACCTTCGATTTGCTGACGACATTGTAGTCATGGCTGAGACCATGGAGGACCTCAGTACAATGCTCGTTGATCTCAGCAGAGTTTCCGATCGAGTTGGTCTGAAAATGAACATGGACAAGACGAAGGTCATGTCTAATGCCCATGTTGTACCAACTCCCGTAATAATCGGCGGCTCTGCGCTCGAAGTTGTTGACGAGTACGTACTCGTATACCTGGGACAAACAGTCCAGTTAGGTAGGTCCAACTTCGAGAAAGAGATCACTCGTCGAATCCGACTCGGCTGGGCAGCGTTCGGGAAGCTTCGCAGTGTATTCTCGTTCAATTTACCGCAGTGCCTCAAGTCAAAAGTCTTTGACCAGTGTGTGTTGCCAGTGATGACATATGGATCCGAGACATGGGCGCTAACGATGGGCCTCATAAGAAAACTCAAGGTCACCCAAAGAGCAATGGAACGAGCTATGCTCGGGGTTTCTCTGCGTGATAGAATTAGGAATGAAGCTATCCGTAGCAGAACTGGTGTCACCGACATAGCCTTCAAAATTGCGAGACTTAAGTGGCAGTGGGCAGGGCACATTGCTCGCAGGACTGACGGTCGATGGGGCCAGAAACTGCTTGAGTGGCGTCCACGCACCGGAAGACGAGCTGTCGGTAGGCCTCCGACAAGGTGGAGTGATGACCTGGTGAAGGTCGCGGGAATCCGGTGGAAACGAGCGGCACAGGACCGGTCTGGATGGCGAGCCTTGGGGGAGGCTTATGTTCAGCAGTGGACGTCTTTCGGCTGAAATGATGATGATGATGATGATGACTAGCGGAGCGCGTGAAACGTAATTATATTCATTATTGAACTTCGATTGTGAAAATTCGAATTGAGATGAATCGAAGTTACCAAAGAGAGGACCAGTGCGAATGTCGAAAGAGAAATGTTGATGTATGAAAGTTCGTAAAACGATGTTCAAAGTTTAGGTTTACCGTATACTTCTCCCAACGATGTTATGAATTTAGACTGCCAGCTTATTCAAGGTCCCTATTTTGATCATTTTATCTCTTAGGTACTTAGACAAATATTTTAGGGCCATTAAAATCAGCTCTATGAAGAATTTTATAGGCATTTTAATGCTACGATTATCGCCATTGCCTGTTGTATAAAACTTTATTTACCTATATTTCCTTTGTAAGTAGTAATGGATGAATAACAAACTGACGAGTCCATAGTATTGTAGATCAGATAGAAGTCAAAATGGTGTTAGTCACTTTGATTCTCGTGTGGAGAGTCGACTTTTAAATATTAATTCGGTGCCCACGATTGTTTTAGTGACACAGTCCGTAACCGCGGTTACGATGACACACTGCCACGGCTATAAGTGTGCCTTCGAATTGGGGAATAAGATCCAAAATTGTTTACACATATATAAACTTGATCATAATAAGCGATAACTAGCGCTCACGTGTAAAATGTTCATGGAATTATATGACTGCATCGACTGGAATAAATATGTAAATATGCTATCAAAAAAAAATTGTAATACGATAGTGGAATGATTTTTAATAGGGCCATATACTACATCTGCATCACCTACAATGAATCATAATGCTTGATTTGATTTCCGCAACCTGGAGGCTGTCTGGAAGAGATCGCTTTTTAGCGATAAGACCGCCGGTTGTTTGGCTCTACTCATTGTAATTACGCACTTGGTCTATTAAGGTACATAATAGACCACGTAAAAATAATATAGAAAACTTCTCCAACTTACAAAGAAAACCAAAGCTTCCGCAGAAAACACCGAGCGTGCTTGGCGTCCATCTTGGTCTTGCGATGTGAGGTCACGGCTTAGAATAAATGGCACACCTTATGTTCATTCAATTGCCACTTATTATTTATCGTATGGCAAATATTTAGAATCTTCTACAAGACAGTTCTGTTGCTAGCTTCTTGCACCGTTTAGCACCACCCAGGGGTCACGCGAAGGATAGCGGTGGGTATGGGTACTCCCTACAGACGTGGTGCAACTTCGACCCCCTTGTAAATCGAATGGGCAACTAGACTGTTAGAAGTTCTACTATTAACGTAACATCAAAATTAAGTGCCTAGACAAAAGAGTAGGTACCTAATAGTCGATTATATACCTAATATCGGCAAAATGAACCCCTGACTCACTCTAATAAATTGTAGCTCAAAACTAGATTTGAATTTTTACTCGCCTCTACTATTACGAAAAGAATAACGGAGTCTACTTACGCCTACTAATTAAACGAGACGGACGATTTCGCCTACTAGAACGGATAGAAGGAGATTTCTTCTACAAACAATAATGTAATTAGAATTACGATTAAAAACGAGATATTTACCATGTATTTTTGAGTTCTAGAGTATTCGAGAATAATAATAATCGAATTGTAAAAGCCATGTACGCGTCTACCATTTCTCTGGCTGCCTGCGTCGATTTTGTGTTAAGAGTATAACTGTAACATAACAGTGAGTTTAATAAAATATGCTCCTGCCGGGCAGTGTTATCAGCGGAGATTGGCCTTCAATGTGAACTGCGACCTTGGATGACAAACGATTTAACAGAATAAGTAAAATAAATCGCGTAACCCCACATGTGTAGGTACCAGTGGCGGCGGCCCCCTACAACCCGATTCCCACCGGCTTGCCCTAAACTTTTTGCTTACGTATATCAAACTCATAAATCATCAATAAAAATACAGCACTTAGTAATGCGATTGACTATAGCTTCACACAATAGATTTCAGCCAGACATCTAATAACAAGTCACAACATTCACTACGTATCCGCATTACGCATTGCGCTTGAAACGGTAAAAAAAACCCGACGTAAATTAGCCTACCTTGGGTATGTTTCTGATTCATAAAAATGGCACACGACCATCGAAATTGCACGCACACACTCACAAATTCTGTCGTAGACGCAGGTCGCCAATAACCCGCAAAATATCGAGTTTTTGGAAGATGATCGAATTTGAATTTAAACCTTAAACATGAGCCGATAAGGTTTATATTAGAATGCACTGCTTGGCCATTTCGAAACATTGCCATACTTCTGTTATATAATACTGCGTGGAATAAATTGCGCAAAATTATATTATCAATTTCGATTCTTTATAATTAAATTATGCACAAGCTTTAAAAAAAGACATAAATCGTATCACAAAACACGAAAATCGAACGTAGATTGAAGCTCGGTAATTTATTTACCTACAAGTGCGCAAAGAAAGTTTCTTTGCTTTTAGATTCGTTGGTAAAAAATTGAATGTAATGGCAACACAGTCATTTGCCCGGTTGCGGTACGAACAGTGTGAAAATATTTATTATTGTAATTCTTATGTGAGTTTAGTTAATTTTGTGCATAAATATAGATTAGAAAATCAAGTTAACCAGTGAAATTCAGATTTACTAGTATCTTGTGCATGAATAATTCATTTGGGGAGCGGCAGGCGAATCACGTAACTTTATGTACTAACGGTAGATAGATTTTACTGTCAATTTTGAAGTATAAATATATGAGTTGACAACTAAAATTTGACATTAAAATCTGCCTAACGGTAGTAAATAAGTTACGTGATTACCCCGCGGGTTGTAGTTTTGTTGCGAGTATTTGAAGGTCAGTTCGTTGTGTTCGTCAGTGTTTTGAGTAAAAGAAAGTACCTATACTTTCTTTTACTAATGGCGTTATAGCTGCTTTAGTTAATTTCGATTGTTGTGTCGTTGATTATTTACTAAATGAGTAGTCTTGTTTTTCTAAGCTATCGTTTGAAAATAAGAAGTTTGATGTGCGTGTCGTGCTCGCCCAGAGATAAAAATTGATTACAAGCGGAGGGATGGTTTCTTTAAACACTTTCACAGCGGATTATATGACAAAGGTGGTATACACTAACTGCGAGGGGTTTTGCCGAAGGACACATAGCGCACGCTTCACTATACCACTATAGAGAATAAATGTTAAGGTAGGTTTTTTTTGCTCGGGGTTGCCCGGCGATAATTCTCACGCGCCGCCACTGGTAGGTACTTATTAAATATTAGCCTTGCTTCTGCATTATTTTATTGCAGTTACCTCGTTCTGGCCTTTAGATTATCTTAGAGATACCTACGTTGCTAGTCATTATAATTGACCGAGTGAAATACGAAGGTTTTTTCTCGAAGTTTGTTCTCCTCTACAGGTCCCATTTCTCAAACGATTCTTATGAAATTTTGTGAGCAAGTTCGATAATTATATGTTTTCGTTTTGTCGAGGCGGTTTTTAGAAATTTCCCAAATATGCTTTTTTAAACAAAAAAACAATACTGGTGCGGTCACAGAGCCATTAGCAGATTGTATGACAAGGATCTTGCCAATAAGAAATATACACTTTACAGCAATAATTTTATTGCAAAACTTTCGAGGCTTTACTTTTCAAACATGAACAATTTAGGATCGTTCGTGACTCTACAGTCTGGGATACTTTACGAGATTTAACACTGATATACTTATGCTCTCGCATGACGTGCCCGCCAATATCGATTGAACAGGTTAGCTTTGTTAGATGGGTGCCCCGAACGCATTTTTCACAGCACATAGGGATAACATTCTTATTTTGCTACAATCGTGTTTTGCCACATATTCTTTACTAGAGACCCGCCCCGTACGGTTGCAATGCTGATGCATGTATTATACATATAAACCTTCCTCTTGAATCACTCTATCTATTAAAAAACCGCATCAAAATCTATTGCGTAGTTTTAAAGATCTAAGCATACTTAGAGACAGACAGACAGCGGACAGCGACTTTGTTTTATACTATGTAGTGAAGTTAGAAGATATATGACCAGCCACGTTATACTCGTAGCAATGTTATCTCCTCAACCCACCACTTATCATAAACGAAGTATCTCCCTCTCTGTTGCTCGCCTGTAGGTAACTACAAAAGCGACAGAGGGGCACATATTTCGATGTTCGGAGTAGGCCCTCAGGTTATGTTATACCTATCGTTAACGGGATACCTAGAGCGTATATCAGCGTAAATGAATAATGATCAGATATATAATAGTATCACGATTAGAGTCTCAACGGTTTTGGTGAACAATTTATACTCACAAGGGAAGCTATCCTCGTGAAACCCATTGAAAGTCGGCCTCGAGGTGTCGCGACTTGAATGTATTATCGTGCCACAATAATGATGCTAAGTGACATCACTTCTTTATTTACAACTCCAAATGAATTTTATAGCCACACCTACTATTAGTACCGTATAATTATACCTATAGTGTGTGATGGAATGGGATTAATTGTAATTTACTATCGATTGCCCGCGACTTTTTACGTGTGAAATTTAGTTTCCGGGGGAAGATTAGAAGGTTAAGTTTAGTGTAAATTAGCGAACAGGAATGAATAACTACACAAACCTAATTTATGAGGAATCATGAAACACTCCATCTAAAGAAGACTATTTGAAAATCCATTTGATCGTTTTTGAGTTTATCGCGTATAGACATACACACAGACGCGGTGCGCTGCTGGAACTCTATTTTATGTATACATATATAAATAGGTACTATTTAGATTAGTAAGTAAAGCCGCGGAATAAAATGCACAGCATTGAAAAAAAGTCGAAAGTAGTGAACATTTTCAATACTAGACTATAACTTAAAATCAATCGACTTTCAAACAGCAGGAGGATTCAACTATCTTTTTTTTGTACCTACTCGACCTATGGGCTATTTCTGAATCTGAGTAATCAGCCGTGTTCTATCGTTGATCTGATCGTTAAATTTTGCTATAGCTATTTTTTTAATTTTATAATTTCACTGCACACCTTGTTGCGTATTCTACTGTAAATAGTAGAGAGTTACACTAAGCACACGTCTAAACATTATAGACATGCTGGAAACACATGTTGAATTATTTATTGTTGGTAAATAGTTTCTGACGAAAAAAGTGGGTATTTTTTTAGCCACAAGTCCCAAAACAATTTTTAAGATCACTCAAGAGGAAATACGATTTGATATCATTTTAGTGCTTTACTTTTTTAATATCATTTTAGTTTTAAATATTTTGTTGTTTTATTATGAATCATTTAGTCACAATATGTGAATAAATAGTAGAAATATAATATAATGTATTAAATAATTAGTTAAATTTATCATTAACAGAAATCGCTTCGACAAATACAAAACTCCAATTATAATTTTCAATGTCAATATAAAATGCAATTAATTATTAATGCAGTGCATCCTCAAATCTTATAAAGGGTCGGCAACGGGCACGTGACTCCTTTGGAGTTGCAAAACAATCACGTTGTATGGGAGCCTCCTTAAATATTTTATTTATTCTGTTTTTTAGTATTTTTTATTATAGTTGCAACAGAAATACATCATCTGTGAAAATGTCAACTGTCTAACTATCACGGTTCATGAGATACAGTCTGGTGACAGAAAAACGGATTAGTAATAGGGTCCTGTTTTACCCTTTGGGTACGGAACCCTAAAAAAGAACATAGTACAGTACATTATGCGTAAAGTATAGAGGTAAACAACAGGCGGTCTTATCGCTAAAGAGCGATAATAATATCAGTAGAATTAGCAGCTAAGTTGTATTAGGTATAATTGCTACAAATCTATCTATCTAAAATGGTAGAATTGGTACAGTATTACCAAATTTACCATAATTGCATACAGTTGCATTGGTTGAGTGAGATAAGGGGACGTTGCATTTAGAATTCTCGACCGGAATTTCTTAATTAACAACCGTACTCTAATGAACTTTTAAATTAGTGCTAAACTGCCTCAAATGCTTCCTTTGTTAGAGGTGGGATTTAGTTCAAGATTTCAACACACTGAGAAATATTCATTATTTTTAAGTTTGGTGCTATCGAACCTATTTGCCTTAATTTAACTGGTTGGTTAATAGACTTCATTCAAGTTTATACCTATAAGATAAAGATCAGATTAATTACCCAGGGTAAAAGTAACTTTGAAGAAGTTGTCGCGATTAGATTAAAGGAATTCAATGGCATGTGTTACTTTTAATTATTTGGACACACGCTTTAAAATACATACGATAAAATTCACTAGCGCTGCGCACTTGTCCTAGGTACCTACATAAAATACATACCTAAACGTACTTACCTCAGAGTACGACGCATATTAGACCAGTTGTTTATAAAGGACAGTGACTTCATTAATGGAATATTGACGTGAGCATTGAATTCGTCCCGATTCCTAAACCAAATCATTAAACCATATATTTTGCATAATAATTAATCACCTTACATGACTCAACACAGTTGACGACTCTAGTAATTCGTAGTAAACAAGTTATCGTACGACTAACATGTTTACTCACAACAGAAGGTCCACGATATAAGAATGAGATCATTTACCATTTAGGCCTATTTTCGTAAATGACGTCTCGCCGGAAAAGGAACCACTAACGCATTCGGCCTTCTTGACTTGATGTCTATTGTGGTCTAAGTGATCACATTTTGCTACGCCATTGTCAGTTTTTTTATGCCATTACTTGTAACGTGATACGGGGTCTCTATGTCACCAAAGAGCCCTGAGGCCTTACATTATAGGCGGAAGTCTCTGTCTAATGAAATAGTTTAAAAAGAGACTACCGCTTCGTGATAATCGTGATGGCGCGTGAGCTATCTCGTCACGAGATAGACTATCCGTCCTTTTTAAATCAGTACGCGCAGAAACAGACGGGTAGTCTATCTCGCGTCGAGATAGCTCGCGAGCCATCTTGTGCTAGCCAGCAGAGGCGTCTCTAGTCCATGTAGCGCCCCGCTCGTGTGAAAATCATTACCCTAGCGCCCTATATAAAGGAGCGAAGTGGCGCTCGGCGCTGCTCGGTGCCCCGAGGGCCGCTGCGTGGGAGTGATGATGTAGTCGCGGTTGCAAGTGGCACAAAAGTGACATCAGTCCGTATATTACTCATACTCATACTCATACTCTTTATTGATAATATTGTTAAATATTACATGTCACATTACAATTTTGCACAATATATATAAGGTAACATTATCTTAATACAATCATTATTACGGTGGCCTTAGCCACTAAGCGATCCGGCTCGTTATCCAATGAGGATTTCCTCCATTCACGCAAAAAACGAAAACTCAGTTCAGTAGGTAATTTGCTTGGTAATTAATGCAGACTGGTAGTGGCTAAAGTCGATTAAGTTTTGATTACCGATCAATACAACCATGAAAATATTTATTTATTTATTGAATTTTATTGCAACCGTATTTATTCTTACAATTCTTACATTATATTTGTTTCACATGGACCCTGGTAGGGCCTTGCATGTTTTAAATAACCTAAATTATTTGTTTTTATAATAGTATAGTAGCATGCTATTATAAAAACAAATAATTTAGGTTATTTAAAACATGACGTTACTATTTAAATAGGTAGGGTAGGTACATTAAATGTATATTATATTACATTTAAATCTGTATTTTAACAATGTAGTTGAAAATAAATTAAAAATAAATCCGAAATAAAACTAAAGTAATATAAACAAGTAATAATAATAAAATAAAAATATCTAAAAAATTGGGCACCCGCGGCATTGTGTCGAGGATGCTGACTGATCCTGGATTGCAATATTATATTTTATTATGAGCTGTATTATTTTATTAATTGAAGTTATCTGGAAACAAAATAAGGTCAGCAGGCAAAGCAAATGACAAAAGAAGTAGTACCTACACATTTCTCCAGATTAAATAGGCAGCTACCTCGCACAAAAAAATAGCCTTGCTGCTGTCAGCGTATTCGGCACAATGCCGCAGGGGCCATTTTTGGTTTTAGTTTAGTTTTTAATGATTTTATGTTTATTTTATAGACTTAAGCCTTATAATAGTATGTATTTGTTATGGTATTTTATTTTCGTTTGTTTGATTAAATACCATTATATAGGTATCCGCGTATAAGCGCATGACATATTTTTGAGCGGCCCTTTCGGCTGGTTATGTAGCTGAGAGTCCAATGAGTACGTTACGTTTAATGTTCAGATTTCAACGTCACGAAGGCTTTTAACACTGGGCGTTTCGGGGCAGGGTTAATTAGCGTAATATTTATACTGGATGGGCCCATTAGGTAGATACATTAAAGGGCAAATTGAATTGAACATTCTGTAGTAGTTGCCTACGAGTAGTGAATACCCGATATGTACGCAATTTGTCAAAAAAAAAAAATGTTGCTCTAAACTACTTAATTAATACACATGTAGGTATTTCATCATCAAAACTTAATGTCGATAGAGTAACCTCCACTCTAATCTGTTCATTGCCAGTCTCTTGACTTCCCCATACGACTCGGCAGCATCTTCTTTCCATAACGAAATACCATACGTACCTGTACTTATGGTTCAAAAATCTCTAAATGAGTCATTAACAATCAATTCTACAGAAAGGTACATTACATTGCAAATAATAATTATCCTTGAAACTCAATATTTGGACTAAATGCTGGCCAAGAGCAAAGCCAATCGCTTTAATAAAAAATATTTTCCCTATTTCCAGGCGCTCACATGTTCGTGCGTCGCGCTGCACGCCGTGAGTTTCAACGGAGATGTAGAGCTGGGAATGCTCGTCACTGGCACTTTCGTCGGCTACCTCATCGTGTTCGCCGGCGCTGCCGCTGGTAAACACTTTACATGTTTACCTAGCTTACCACGTCGTTCTGCCACGTATTATGCTTGTAGTTATCGAGTGATAAACGATAAGATGAGGCGGAATGATAGCTGCTTTATCCTGTCGTTTTAGTATCACGCGGTAAACAAACATCATAGACCCTTTTTGCTTTCACTTCAACTCCTTTTTGCCTTGACCTTTTCTGAACTACTTTACTAAAAAAAAAGCTCTGCAAAAGGTGCAGAATGTCCAATAGAAAAGTTAGCTATGATTTCATTAACGGCTCAGTAGATCTAAGGAGCAATTACCTCATAACGGCTAATATTATCAATTTGCTACAGAACAGGGTTTCTACCCATAGAAAAAGAAAGCCTCAAAAACATCTTTTTAGAGCAATCAGAACAAATGCCAAACACAAGTAATATTCAAGAGAGCTGCACAGCCGTTGTAAATAAAATTAACGAATGCGTAGTAAAACTACCACCTTCACAAAAGAAAAGGCGACTAGACTACATTATAACAGATAAAATAAAGAATTTAATTACAAGAAGAACCGAGCTTAAAGCCAAACCGAACAAAACTAAACATGATAAGAACGAAATCAAACGACTCTATCCTAAGATCAGAAAGAGTATAAAACGAAATAAAAGTAAATACAACTACAACATTCTGGAAGAGGAATTGAGCCAAAGAAGGTCAGTAAAGAGAGGATTTAAAAGAATATATGCTGCTAAGCAATGGATTCCAGCCCTTAAAAATAAAACAGGTGGACCCACTACGAACAGATACAAATAGCAACGGAATTCTATCAAAATTTATATTACAAGGAGATACAAAAGGAAAAAATATTAAGTGTCTACGAGGAGCCAAGCAGCAACAAAGTTATCCCAACTATCATGACAAGCGAAATTCGACATGCAATAAATTCCCTTAAAACAATGAAAAGTCCTGGAGACGATAATATAACAAACGACAAACTTAAAGCTTTAGATGAACCTCTAACTCCTATCCTAACCAAACTATTTAACGAAGTCTTAAAGCAAGAAAAAATACCTAAACAATGGAATTCAGCTATGATAACGCTACTATATAAAAAAGGCGATCCGCTCAACATTAACAACTACAAGCCCATCTGCCTCCTACAGAGTATATACAAACTCTTCACCAATGTAGTTCTATCGAGAATGAGAACAGAGCTATAATCTCAACAACCAAGAGAACAAGCGGGTTTCAGACGTAACTACTCTACTCTAGACCACATATTTACTATAAGACAAATAATAGAAAAATACACTGAATATCGAAAAACACTCTACATATCGTTCATAGATTACTCGAAGGTATTCGACTCAATATCGCACGAAAAGCTCTGGACGGCCCTAAAGGAACAAGAAGTCGACAGAAAATACATTAGTATCCTAAAAGTAATATACCAAAACAGTAAAGCCCTGATCAAACTTGACAGACAAGGAGACGAATTTGACATACAACGAGGTGTGAGACAGGGCGACCCCATCTCTCCAAACCTTTTTAATTCGCTTCTAGAATATATCTTTAGAAAAGTAGAGTGGACTAAAATGGGTATCAATGTAAATGGTGAAAATTTAAATCATCTGAGATTCGCCGATGATATAGTTTTAATATCGGAAAGCCATCAAGATCTTCAATACATGATAGAGACGTTGAATTTTCATAGTCAGGAATGTGGGCTTGAAATGAATCTCGAAAAAACTTTTGTTACGACAAATGGAGTTCAAAGGACCATAAGCATAGAAAAGACCAACATTGAGTATGTGTCCACCTAGGACAAATCATCTCTATGAACGGGCGCTATGTGTAGGAAGTGGAAAGAAGAATCAAACAAGCTTGGAATGCATACTGGTTAAATAAGGACATTTTTAAATCAAATTTAGACATCAAACTTAAGAAGACAGTGATCGATTCCGTGGTGACACCAACGCTACTCTATGGATGCCAAACTTGGGCAATAAGTAAAGAAATAATAGAGAAAATCCAGAAATTTCAAAGAGCCATTGAGAGAAGTCTACTAAATATAAAGCTTAAGGACAAAGTAAAAAGCACAGACATCCGTAAAACCACAAACATACTGGATGCAGCGGAAATGGCTTGCCGTCTGAAATGGCGATGGGCCGGACACACGGCCAGGACGAAAGACAACAGATGGAGCGAAAGAGTGTTACACTGGTACCCACGGGGCGCGGCCCGTCCCCGGGGGCGACCTCGCCGCCGCTGGCGAGACGACATCGCAGAACAAGCAGGCGTTAGCTGGACTAGACTGGCTGCCGACAGAGAACTGTGGTGCCAAATGCAGGAGGCCTATGTCCAAAAATGGACAAACCCAATAAACGCTTAAGTGTTAAAAAAATATTTAATTAATTTTAATCATGTTTTTTTTAACTTGTTATCTTTTATCATTTGTTATATATTTTGTAAACTGGTTTTGGGAAATAAAAGGCTATATTATTATTCTCTTTATTTATTTTAGGTCTTAGGTTAGATTTTATAATAATTATATAGAAAGTAAAATATCAAACAGTATTTACAAAACATAAAACCATTATAAAAACCTAACCTAGGGTGCCGCCGGCAGCGATTTATTATTATTATTATTAGAGAACAGAACAATTAGGTTGTATGAAGCATGAAGTATTGCGCTGTACATAACACCGTAATTGACCTTACGGACCGGCGTTAAACTAATAGACATTTTAAGCATTCTATTGGACGGAATTGCTCAAGCATCTTAATTGATTATCTCATGCCATGCCATAATAATTGATCCTGGTTTTACCGCACTTAATTTAGATACTAATCTACCCAGTAACTTGCTTTTGTATCTCTGGTCACCAGACTTTACCCTTATGATAAGGGAATAGAGTTCAACTCATAATTCAAAGCGAGTGACTGGCTAAAGGGGCTCCCATAGTGTCTTTTGAGCGAAATGCCTAAACCAGCCTTTAGTTGTATTGTTAATGATAATGACGAAGAAGTTTTAAAGACCGACCGTTACATTTCAGGTTACGTGCTCCAGACCCCGTCCCACAAGCGCATTGATATCTTCTACACGTTGATCGGAGTTGGTCTCTTCATTGCCAGCGGGGCGATGATTATCGACAGGTTAGTAGTACTCCCAACGAAGGAAAAATAGCGGAAATAATTCGCGTAAAAGCGAATTTTGACATAGTCCACATAGCCCACTTGCCGTACAAGTGACAATGTCGTTAGAGTTTTTTTTTCAACCATGCAACACTCTCATTCCAGAGGCATGTTTCATAAACAAGTTACAATTGGTACAAATTTAAACCGATAACGCTGGTTAAAAATGTTACTCGTCTGAAGCTTTATAATTTTATAACGCTCACTTTCATTAAATTAATTTACTCGCGTAGGCACTCATATTATAACATCAACCCATTTATTTAACCAGTAAAAAACCTGCGCCTCGAGTCCCTTCTACAACTGTTTGGGTAACTTAGTATGATGCATTCTGTCAATTTTCACAACTTCATGATCAATTCTGATGGTGATACTCAACATAAAAAAAATGATTTCAGATTCCACCAAGCCTCCAGGTCTGAATTCGTCAACAAGAATTTGGCTAAAGGCTCGCTATCCCTCATCAATGGTGCCGTCCTGCTCTTCGATGCCATCCTCACGCAACGAGGCGGTTAAGCTCACACTTTCTGCCCTAAGCCAGGAATGAACACTTTAATAGGTACTAAGCACTTTAACAATATACAAAAATACTTTCGATTCAAAGACTAAATATATTATTAAGATCTCGGCCGATTATACTTTAAAAAAAGTTTTAATCATATATTATGTAGTAGAACAGATATGAAGTCGGCTTTCGTGTGACAATTTGAAACAACGAACGATTGCAGTGTAGTGAAACCATGATTACTTACAATATTTTTAAAGTATAATTGATATCAGACATCTCAGAGCGTAGATACCTACTAGATAGACTTTGATTTGGTCAACTCGTTTATTGGAAATACTACAATTTTTCAATTGAACTATTAATCACAGTACTCAAGTACCTACGGTACTTATTAAAAACTTGGGGCCACGATAAGATTATGTTACTTAAAAAGAAATAGTGACCTATTTTACGTATTTCATGACAATCATGGCAATTCAAATAATAATAAATGAGACCCTTGAGATTCAAACACATTGATACAATCTAGTAATATCTAAGAATATGTACACTTAAATGTAAGATAGACTATAATAACTTATTTTTGACCGATTTAATAGTTATTTTAAGAGTTTTTAAGCTTTATCCGTTTACAATAGTCACAATGGCATTTAAATAATATTTTATACCACTTTTACATAAACCTATGCGCTTAAGTGCTATTTTGTAAATTATGTATCGATCACATGTTTGTAAACTTTTAAAAATTGAACTTTTATTAAATGCCTATTACATTGTAGTATTTGTTTTATTATGAATTGTCTAATAGATCATGACCTGTTGTGATAATGATCATCTGGCGTTAGGGCGTTACTACTTACTCCTCTCAAGTAAGTTACTACGTACCAACTACGTACAGTACTTTTATCTCAAGAAAGTCTAAATCTAGAATTTTTAAATGATTTTTCCTGTAATCTACAGAATACACAGCAACTTTTGATCCCTATTACATTACGGTACTCCGAAATTCGTGATTTTCGACCCACCCTATTGTATGTTGAGATATTGATTCACATTGTCTATGTGTGCATCAGTGTAGGAGCTATGAACTCATTTTGTCTATGTGTTCGTATGTGTCACAATTACAACTATGGCTAACCCGTGCTCGTGAAATAAAAGTACTGTACGGGAAATATCAGGTTTCATTCTGTTTTTTACTTTAATTCTACTTTTTATTATTGTTGCGCTCATAGGGTTTAAGAAAATGTCTACAGAGGGCTGACTAAATAGTAGTAGAGACCGAGTAAATTTTTAAGGTAAAGTTGACAAAAGACCATTATTTAAAAAATCCAAATACCTATATAGGTAGTCAAAACAGTGCACCACGGATTCCATAATAACTGAATCTAATAACTAATAATTTTTACACGAAGGTCTTTATAACCCTACAACATGCATTCAGTGATTCAATATGACAGATTAAAGCCAGACCATCAAATGCTTGACGCCTCAGCCAGAAAATGGTTGGTTACAGTAACGGGTACACAGCGACATCTATTATGAGTTACAGTAACCATGACTCAGGTCTTAACTTTGTTCACAACGTGGTCCACAAGAGGTGCGCATAGATGGCGGAGTGATTTTAAATATTAAATACATATAATATTTATATCTTAAAAGAATAAATATTTCTAGACAATCTTACACAAATCAACCTAGTCCCGAACTAAGCAAAGCTTGTACTATGGGTACTAAGTGACGATATACATACTTATATAGATAAATAGATACTTAAATACATAGAAAACATCCAAAATTCAGGAACATATATTTGTGTTCACCACACAAATAAATGCCCTGACCGGGATTCGGACCCGGGACCTCCAGCTTCGAAGGCAGGGTCACTACCAACTAGACTAAAGCGGTCGTCAATGTCTTAAAAGAAGTATCAGTTAAAACCTGACCGCTTTCTAAAATTCGTTTTTTGAATTATATTTACACTCTTACCAATTAACATCTATTGCTACTAAGATTTCAACGACGTAGCTCATGACCGTAGCACACTAACCTTTGCCTTGATAAACTAGGAACATTTGTAGGTATATATAATACTATTGACCGAGTGAACCAAAGGTCTCTGCTTCAGCTTCGATAATGATATAGGTTTGAGGTAACAGACATAAACAAGAGAACATACAACCGAATTGAGAACCTCCTCCTTTTTTTGACGTCGGTTAATTGCTTTCGTATGTCTGGCGGAAATCGAAATTCAGTTTCTCTTCTACAGGTTGCATTTCTCAACCGATTCTCGTAAAATGTGAGCACTTGAGCAGGCTCGATAATTATAGAGAATTTTTCTGTAGTCACTTTTTCGAAATTTAAAAAAACTGGCCGAGCGAGTGTGGGATCACGTACAATAAAGGGCTCCGTATCTATACCTACTAGTCCATATTTAAAACCACTACCTATCCAATACAATGAATCTATAAAGGTCGTATCTTCATAGGGAACTCAAGGCACTTACGACCTTTGTTTGGGCAAGACAGTTTTCAGCGAAAACTCAAAAACAGTAAAACCTATCTTGCTCAAACCAAAAATCATATATGTGGAGTAGTAGGTGGTGGTACGGATCCCTTCATTGTGCGTTTTTTTTTTCAATGGATTTCGTATGTTTCTGTGAGCGGACTTCGGTTTGTGAAGTTTTGTGAGCAGGCTAGATAACTATTATAGGTAGTTTATTTATCCAGTCAATTTTTGTAATATTAAAAAAAAGGTTTTTTTTCCTCTACAGGTCGCATTTTTCAACCGATTCTCGTGAAATTTTGTGAGAAGGTTCGATAATTATAATAGATTTTTTTTGATCCCGTCAGATTTTGGAAATGAAAAAAAATACTCACGAGGTCTAGAGCTTACATAACCATTAGTTCCTTTTTTATTTGCTTTAACGTGTCTTCCTACACATTGCCATATTAATAAAATACATAATAATATTATATATCTAATTATTACCCATTTAGAAAGGGACACACAAAGAGACAGGAAGTAAGAGCTTTATAGCTTTCGGGTGCTCGTTTTTTACCACAGTTGGATCTCTACTTATAGGTAAATAGTATCTCCTATTTCTATGCCCTGAATAAATAACCGGCGGCCATTATGCTTAGCCACAGGCCACGTAATTGCCGGTGTCCGTCTGTCACTGCACTAAACAAGTTATTTCGGCGACCACCACATTACTATTCTAAGTATTCGGGAAATAATTAATGGGCCCGTATTGGCCCCATAAAATTCAATAGGCATAGGTACATATACTCCAAATTTAAACTAGTGGATTTTGGTCATTTCATAGAGACGATTATTATAACTAAACTTTTATTTATTACAGTTAGGTACCTATAATATTTGAACAATTGGTTAATAAATATTAACCGAATCGTAAGTAATAGTACACAGGAGAAGTTTCCATTCTATAGGAATAAAGACAGCTAATTGCTCTTCACCCATCCGTCGATTTCAAAGCGAAAACCAAGCCATTGACCCAAACTATTCTTTTTTTATTAGGTATATATATTTTTTACTAGATTTATAAGGAATAAAACACAAAACAGTTAATACCTCTGAAACATAAGTTGTACAAAACTCGAAATAAAAAGTAAGTAAGTCAAAAAATTAAACAAATAAAGACAAGCACATTCCTTAATTTAATCGCATTCATATAATTAGATTTTACGACACCACCATTTTCAGCATACCAATGAAGTTGATTCTTGCAAAAAAGTAAGAGAAATTTGCATTTGTGAAATGTCCAGTGGTGTCAACTACTCAAGTTGCTGCCTGGGAGATTCCGTGATAACGAATTTCTTGCAAATGCTATCCAACGAGCATCCCAACCTCCTAAGCGAGCGAATTTAAAATACCTACTTATATTCTGCTGTTTTGCTATGACACTTTATCCTACGATAGACAGCAGGAAATTATGCATTTAGAGAGTTCGAATGTTGCTTGCGTGTGTCGTTGATTTGTTGCATTTGATCAGGATATAAGTACCTACTTGTGACTTATTTTGCAAATACATATAGTTTATACATAATAAAACAAATAATCTAATTAAAATTACAAATAAAAAAAATGGCCCAAATCGCTATCAATTGGTAGGGTCAGTAGGGTGCCCAGAAGGCTGGCTGTATTGCCTCGCTGCACGGCAATGCTTACTCGCTGAGCCAAATAGAGGTCAGCCCTCTGGTCACCAGAAGCCTGTATTAGGCGCTTCGACAGATATTTGTAAAGTCGACGGGCGCGTGCCCCAAAATTTCGACGCCAAACGCCGCAAACATGTAGGCACTTCCTAAGGCGACATATTTGCGGCATGCACTTGTGGTTTTCCACCAGCAGCGATTTCAGTGCTTGGAATATGGGACGGTGCCAGGGTATCAACGCAAGTAGCGTCCCAAACTAGCGGCCGACCCATACTCCAGGTCAACATAATATCATAGTTTATTTCACAAATAAGCATACATAATCTATTAAGTACATTAGTACCAGCTGACCCCCACACTTTAGGCATTGTCTGTCCCGTGGAGGAGGTAGATACCTACATGCAACGGCTACCATCTTCTTCTTCTATTAAATATATAAAAGAAGAAGTCCTGATCTACCATCAACGCACAGCCAAAATTACTGGAACTAGAAACTTCAAATTTGGTCTAGAGCTTACTTTTATAACGTATGCAAGGGATAAGACGGGATTTTTGGAAATTCCACCCCTAAGAGGATCAAATAGGGGTGTAAATTTTGTATGGGACAATTTTTTTTTGAGATGAAGATTTAAAAATTCGTAAAAAGGTTACTAACTTAAATCCAAAGAAAGTGTTTTCAGCGTTTTGCAAAATTCTAACCCTAAGAGGGTAAAATAGGGGTGCAAAGTTTGTATGGGAGAAACTTCTGTTTTAAAGTTAGAGACTTAAAACTTCGTATATGGACTCTCTGTTTAAATAAAACAAAACTTATCCCGCGTTTTTCGAAGTTGCTCCCCTAAAGGGGTGAAAAGGGGGTTCCAAGTTTGTAAAGGAGAAAGTCTTTGATGAAGCGAGAGATTTAAAATTTTGTATATATATTCTTTGTTTGAATACAACAAAACGTATTTCAACGTTTTTCGAAATTGCTCCCCTAAAGGCGTGAAAAGGGGGTTCCAAGTTCGTACGGGGAGCAAATCGTTTTTGAAGTGAGAGATTTAAAACTTTGTTTCTCTCTCTGTTTAAATTCAACAAAACATGTTTCAACGTTTTTCAAAATTTCTCCCCAAAAGGGGTTCGAAGTTTTTTCGGGGAGCAAATCTTTACTTTTCTTAAAAATCGATATGGGTGTCGTTTTCGAGGTTCATTGAAGCGCCGATTACGAAAATGACACGCATTTTCAAATCCAAGATGGTGGACTTTTGTTTTTCTTAAAAAATGATATGGGTGTCATTTTTGTAGTTTCTCGGGGTGCCGATTACGAAAATGACATCCATACATACGTAGGTGCAACTGAGAATCTCCATTTTCGTAGACGGTTAAAAATTACGCTTATTACGCGGGCGAAACCGGGGGAAAAGGCTAGTAATCTATATATATTGACGACTAAGCACCCAATCATGTAATGTATAAAAGTGTGTGTGCGTCCTTCCCCCCCCCCCCCCTCTAATGTCCAAACTATGAAGTTTAAAGTTCTGAAAAAAATTGAAGTGGTGTATGTGGTACTGTTTTTGAGTTTACGCTGAATTAATGAATTTAATTACATAATGCTGTTTATAGTCAATATTGAATTTAATACGGGAACCAAATTTTCCTGTGAGCCAAGTATATCGAACACAATCAGGTAAATTGTCAGTTGGACAGCCAAGAGCTTGCAAACAGAACTCCATTTACCAATGAAAAGCAAACAGGTGAGGTACCCGCGGAAGGAGGAGTTGTGTTCGGTGCATAATTAAGATAGCTCCGATCGTCTTCGTTCCGAGCTTGAGGGTTCCCACGTGTAATATATTCAATCGGTTTCTACAAGTTTGCTTTGCTGTTGGACGGCCGATGGAATGAATAGTTTCAACATTTTTCCAACAGATTTCAAAAGCTTCGGATTTTATGGGGTCCCCTTTATTAAACGATTCTTATTATGACTTGCATTTGAGATTATTTATCCATATAAAATCGGTACCTGGCAGACCGATCTTTGCTTGGCGTCCAGCATGTTTTCCCGAGAAAAGAGTTTTCCCGAAATGAAACCTAGCTAGTACATTACATCAAATCATTAGAGCCATTTCTGGGAACCGTTTCATAAACAAATAAATAAAGAAACGAATAATACATACAAATATTCCTTGTTTAATCAGGCAAATTCGTATAAAAATTGTGTAACTTGTACGAATTTGGGAAATACGACACTCAAGTTACTTAGGCATTATAGTTTTGCGATCCCCGTGTAGATCATAATTCAAATTCAAATTTTATTTACAAGTAGGCCCGGGCCGTACAAGTAGGCATCAAATGGTCTAAGGGTGTAGCATCATTCCCTAGAGACTACGTCCTCAAGTGGCGGATAGGGGAATGCCCTCTCGGGAGTCAGTCTCGCCCGAAAGGCAGGGAAACTCAGTAATAACCCTCAACAGCAGGCTACTCTGACATATTCGGATACTAGGCTACTGGTGCACTGTGCGCCTACGTTGGGGTGCATAGTAGAGATGGCGGCGGAGGAACCGTTTGGTCAACGGCGGCTCTCAATTCTTCCAGGAAGGCTACAACCTTGGCGTCAGGTGGCAACCGGCCGTAAAACCCATAGCCAAATATGTCCCCTAATACATTATGAAAGTTAAACCAAGATAAAATATATTAAAAGATAGGGCGTCCTCCGGAAACAACCGTCAGATGCAAGTAATGTGCTATACTAAAGCGTCCCCGGAAACGGACGAACATAGATACAACGCAACTAAAATGCGTATAGCGACGTGGACCACAGGTTTCCAGGGCGCTGCCGAGAACTGGCAGAAATATTACACAGACGCAAGATCATCATATGTTGCATTAAGGAAGTACGATGGAAAGGTTCTAAATCTATGGATATAAGGTAACCAACTTATATTATCATGGCAAATCAATTTTCAGAAACGGTGTCGGCGTAATCTTGGATGAAAAGCTTAACAATAGAGTGATCAAAGTGGAAAACATTTGCGATCAGATAATGATTATTAAATTGGCACTAGATAATTAACCCTACCTAAATGTACTATCCGTTTACGTCCCACAAATAGGTTGCTCTAAGGAAGAAAAAGATTGTTTCTGAAGTGAGCTAGAAGATGTACTACAAGATGTACCATCAACCGAGAGAAAGTTAATCCCGGGGGCTCTTGGTGTATCCATGTCGGAGAGAATGCCCCTGCTAACTCGAATGTTAACGGAAACTACGGCTATAAAGTTAAATGACAAAGTGAAAAATATCTTAGAGCTAGCTTCAAATTTCAACCTTCCAATAAGTGACACATTATTCCAAAAAAGGTACAAGCATTAAGCACCTTTTTACATATAAAAGTGGGAAAGCAAGATACAGCGTCAGGTAGATACTTTCTGAGTGAGTTCTCTATGAGGAGTTACTTCCGAGACTGTAAGGTTATACCGGGAGAATCCCTGATGTCACAACACCGCAAACTCGTAGCTTGTTTAAAAATACCTGTCTGGAACTCAAAGTCCAAAATAAAACCTCGCCCGAATTAAGTGGCACAACCTTAACAAACCTGTGGGTGTAAAGGTTAGATCCGAAATAGATAAATTCCTTTGTGATACAAAAGAGTCAAGAAAGTGTGCATAAGACATGGAATCACGTTCAGTCAGTTACCTTGAAGACAGCTGCTAAATATTTGGGTATCACAAAAGGTAAGCTTGAGGCGAACCGGTGAAACGAAACTGTCAAGTGAAACGAAGCATAAAAAGGAAAATTAAAAAAATGGCAACCTTTAAACTCCGATCATGATAAGGAAACTTATTTGCTCGCTATAGCCCATTCCGAAGCTCAAGTCTTCTTGTTCTTGTTGTTAAGTTCTTACTTATAAGTCGACTAGAGAACAGTACCAATGAAAAAGAGTTTCTCAAATTTCCAGCGCTAGACATATACAAAGTCAAGACCTCAAGCAGATACTTAAAGTTTATAAATGATTCCGCAGGAAAACTTCTCACAGTAGAATGAAGACATTGTAGATAGGTGGCGTGAATACAGTACTGGCCCATGCGAACAAGTGATACCAACCCAGAAGCTACACGTAAACGAACTAAAAATGCTCCGATGGTCTGGAGGTTGTGTGTGTGTTCGTGATTCCTTCAAAGTTGCTAACATAACCTCTAAACTGCGACAAACCCGTTTACGGTGGTATGGACATGTAATGCGGCGAGATAAAAACCACATGACCCTTAAAGTTATGGCCATTGAAGAGGGCAAGCGAGGCAGAGGACGCCGTCATGCTACCTGGACGCGAACCATTTCCGCTGATACGAAATCGTAGCGCATAGGCCCAGAAATGACACAGAGCCGCCAAAAATGGTGTGAATGTATTAGGGGGGGCCGACCCCGTATAGGGATAAGGCAAGGAGAGAAGAAGAAGTAGGCCTCAATCGCCTTTACGCCTACTACATAATTTTATTATCAGAGTACTGTTTATTATGTAGGTACCTACATGTCTCTCTATCACCGGGAGGTATGAAAAAACATTATAGTTAGAAAACAAGCTATCTGCGATGCTTATACAAATTTTGAATATTAGTGATTTGCTCCCCTAAGATAATAAAACTTAATTGAGTGAGAGGAATTCAGCAAAGTGCTAATTAGGCTTAAAAATAGGGAATTTTATATTGAATGACGCCTGTTATGAATAATATAACAGTATAGCTATCATTACACTATAAAACAAATGAAAATTGTATGTAGTTTTTCAAACACGGTGGACTTTGCAGAACGGTGCAGTAGTAGAATACACGCGCCGGCCGACTGCCGCCGCCCATATGTCGGGCTGCATATTTCACCAGACACGAAAACCTACAGCGAAACTGTACTCTCATCTACTTGTTATGTAGGTGCTTGACATTAATCAAATGTATAAAATATCAATTCATTACACGCATATTTACACGCAATTGCGGTATTTCTTGAAAACGAGTACCTATAGATATAATTTATGTTTTACTTTTGGTACTTATTTACATTAAGTATTTTAACTATTAAGAGGTACGTTGGGTTTTGTTGCGCGAGATATGATATATGGACACAATAACAAATATATTGGAAGTTTAAATATAAATTACACAAATATCATTGGAAACATACCTTACACATGTTGTAGGCAAAAAATATTAGGTATCTAATTTTCATCGACTTTTTTATTTGATCTCATAGAATAGTTAGGTTCTAACTCGTTGTCTCGAAAGTATCGGGATCGCCTTCAATAATCGTAAATTCCCACACCGTGTCACTCCTTAGTCCGATCCGATACGATAGTTCTAGGTGAAAAATCGCTACGAACAAGAAAGGGTTATTCATATCTTTAAAGTTACGAAGATTACATAAAAATGATATCTTCGGGACTCACATTCGAGACTAAAAATGTAACGTCACTGGCATGCCATATAACCCCACTTTCATAATATCACTGTCTCACAAAATAAGTTTGACAGAGATTGAGTAAGCTGATGTCCTAAGGAAGCCCCCTTACTGCCATTAAGAAAACAGAAATCACGCGCAAAACTTTATGGACTTAAAAAATAACTAGAAACCAGGCTTATTGACTACATTCAAATCAAGCGGCCGCCCGCGACTTCGTCCGCGTAGATTTTAGATAGTAACAAAGATATACATGATATCTATTTTTTTCTGTCATTTGTCTGATGCTGTTAATCTTTTGAGAAAAATTACTCAAAAGAAAAAATAAATGTTCGTCATCTTGTATTTGAAAATGGATGTCATTTTCGTAATCGGCACCCCGAGGAACCTTGACGATGACACCCGTATTGATTTTTAAGAACAAATTATGTCCACCACTTGGATTTGAAAACGGATTTCATTTTCGTAATTGGCACCCCGAGGAACGACAAAGATGGCACCCATATCGATTATGAAGAAAAATAAATGGTCGTCATCTTGGATTTGAAAATGCATGTCATTTTCGGAATCGGCACCCCGAGGAACCTCGAAGTTGACACCCATATTGATTTTTAAGATAAGTAAAGGCTTGCACCCCGCACAAACTTGGAAGCCCCTTTTCACCCCTTTCAATTTAGAAAAACGCTGAAATACATTTCGTAGTATTTAAACAGAGAGTCTACTAACTAAGTTTCGAATCTCACTTCAAAAAAGATTTGCTCTCCGTACAAATTTGGAACCCCCTTTTCACCCCTTTAGGGGAGCAATTTTGAAAAACGCTGAAATACGTTTTGTTGTATTTAAACAGAGAGTTTACTTCAATAAATACGTGTTTTCATAGAAACTTTCATCCCTTGTTTTACCCCCTTAGGGGATCCTTTCTTATTTCTAGCCTACGTTGTAAATGTAACCGACTGTGCAAAAATCAAGTCTCTAGCGTTAGCATTTTCGGCTGTGCGTTGATGAGTCAGTCAGTCAGTCAGTCAGCCGGTCGGTCGGTCGGTCGGTCGTCCGGTCGGTCGGTTGGTCGGTCGGTCAGTCAGTCAGTCAGTCAGAGAGGACTTCTTTTATATGTATAGATAGAAAACACACCCCACGCGCCTGAAACATGGTCCCTATATAGAACACTAGCGGCGTTGCCTCATTTATTTTGAATATTATATAAAACTACATGTCTAAATTGTCGTCATTAAAGACTAGGTTATTATAGGGGAACACATTTCCATATAAATTAATCGAGTGGCGTGGCGGTGCGTGGTTGTTCGTATCTCAACGGCCATCTTTAATAACCATAAATCTGCAAATCGCTTCGATCTATTATTTATGGCCTAGAAAAAATTAGGCATCCATCCCAATTGACAAGGAAAATGATTCAATATTCAGTTATGGATAACTGGTTATGTACTAGTTCGTGGTTGGTACATGAAACACTTGAATTCAGTCGCACACTCGCGTATACACACAGTCGTCGTTCTCTTTCTGTAACACAGATTAGTCTGTAGCAAAGATTATGGAATACCTACCAGTTTTTTTAATAATTTCAAAATATTTAAGTATCTATTTATCCATGTAAGTAGAAATATCGTCTCTTAGTAACCCATAGTACCTACAAGCTTTGCTTAGTTTGGGACTAGGTCGATTTGTGTAAGATTGTCCACAAATATGATATTATTATATTAGAAGAAATATCCTTAGTTTCATACTGTATCTATTTAGGTATCAGAGTGACATCAATTAAGAAAAATGCAACCGCGAGGTATCATGCGGAATCCTGTAATTTAAAACTGACTTCAACTTACGTATGTAAAACTGTTGTCCGTTCCAATCCACGTCAATAAATAATTCTGATCGGTGACCTTTATACATTTATCCAATTCCATCAATTCATCATTCGCAGTAGTAGGTAAATCATTAATTTTCTATTGTAAGAATAATGAAAACCATAACATATTAATCTTTTCAAGCAATATCATTGACAAACATATCTGATAGATTTTCGTATGCCCGACCGCTTACATGCGGCCAGCAATACAGCACTGAGTTAAATAAGGCGGGGTAGACACGACTGAGTAAACGTTCATTACAAAGTAATTCTAGTAAATAACACGCTAACTAGCAGAAAAGAATATATTGTAAAAGATAATTAAGAAATCGGTAAATACACAACCGTATAGGAAAAAGCGGATGACAACGAACGTAATATTTAAAGTTGATACATTGAGTCCCCTAGCTCATTGGCAGACACATAGTAATCAGCAAGGAGTATGTTTATACTATTCCAACATCCTCCGTTAAACATAATCCCGTCATCTTGGATCAGAAAACCAGTTTTGGGAGTGACGTAGCCTTAGTAAGCGCTTCTGCCACCATCAGGTCCGTCTGAACGTATCGGACATCGATGGCACCTTCGTGTACTTTTTAACGCACAAAATGATGCCTCACATCAATGTGTTTGGTTCTCGAATGATAGCCATCAGTACCAGAAAATTGGATACTCCTCTGGTTGTCACTGTAGATAACCAAGGCTTCATTCTTCAACGTCGGCCATAATTCCTCTTGAAACTGCTTCAACCACATAGCCTCTTGTACACAAGACGACAATGACATGTACTCGGCTTCTGTTGTTGACAGGGCCACGGTAGGCTGGCGCCTAGAACTCCAACTGATTGCTCCTCCTTGAAACAAAAAAGTGTAACCAGTGCAAGACCGTCTGTCATCTGCCGAACTTGCCCAGTCGGCGCAACAGTAACCATGTACGATGGTTTCATCAGGACTGTTCTTGTAACAGAGCCTGTAATCTTCTGTCCCTTTCAAGTATCGCATCAAACGCTTTAGAGCAATACAGTGTTGCATCTCAGGCTTGTTATTGAATTTGCTCAGCATATTAATAGCATAACTTACGTCTGGCCTTGTAAATTGCGAAACATACAGCAAGCACCCAATTATTTCTTGATAAGGAATATCACTTAACACTTTCTTTGTTTCCTCACAGCTCTCTGTTAACTTAGTTCCCAAATCGATAGGAGTTGTTAAAAGCTTTGTAGTCGGACATTCCATATTTATGTAGAATCTCACGTATATACTTTTGTTGATCCAAGTAAATGACACCTTTCTTTCTGTCTCTCTACATGTATCCCAAGGCAGTATCATACTTCGCCAAGATCTTTTTAAAATGCTTGTTTAATTGCTCTTTGATAAAACTTTTAGACGTCTGATTGTTTGTGAAAATCAACAAGTTGTCGACGTAAATAGCTACAAATAACATATTCTCCTTATTCTTAATCTTATGGTAAATGCAAAGATCTAGTTTCGACTGCAACAGTCCCATAGATTTCAAGGAAAAATCAAATTTTTTATTCCACTGTTTGCTTGCCTGTTTCAATCCATACAGTGACTTTTTCAATAGACATACTTGGTTTTCTTTCTTATACATCGCAGGTTGAACCATATAAATCTCCTCGTCTATGTCACCTTGGAGGAAAGCTGATACAGCGTCCCTCTGAGATATGTCTAAGTCATATTTAGCCGCCAACGTGAATAAATAGCGCAAAGATGCGTGTCTGACAACCGGTGAATAAACTTCATTGTAATCAATTCCTTTCTTCTACGAACATCCCTTTATTACGAGTCGTGCCTTGTACTTCACAATGTCACCCATTTCATTGGTTTTTGTCTTAAAAACCCACTTGCATGGTAAAGCAAGCTTCTTCGGAGGTAGAGTTCTTACTTCCCAGGTATCGTTTGACATTAGGGACTCGTACTCTTCGTCCATTGCCTTTTTCCAGCTTTGCGAATTAGCGCTCGACAAAGCCTCATTCACAGTTAGCGGGTCTGTGACCTCTTTGACACACATGCAATTATTACATCTTCGGTCACACATGTAATTATTAGATATCAACGTCATAGCACGTGCAGGAACTTCGCTGCTATCGTTACCGTGGCTAGGTAAGTATGTGTCGTCTTCACTCGCTCTGTTCACACAGCTGTCAAAAGAAGTGTCAGCACTCGAGGGTGATAACGTGATATCTTGTTTCTCTTCCAGTGATGTGTCATCGACATCATGCGTCTCATTCGGTGGTTCGACAGTGTCCTCCCTTTCTGCGGAACACTCAAAGATATCTCCATCCCTGCGCCACCCGTAATGGATCCACCAACGTAAATGTTGCCGCCGTAATTCTTACTAGATTTAACCGGAATCAAATTCAACTTCCCGGTTCTCAAATTAAAGTCGTCACTTACATGGAGGGGAATTTTATCATCCGTAGAGTAAATTCGCTCAAATTGCAACAGTGGCAGTCTTCACGATTTTCATGTGAGGTCTTTCCGGAAAGGTGTAGCCTAGCAATATGTGGAAATTAAGATGCTCGTCTTCTACGACGAACTTACCAGGGTGATTTTACCAGGGCCTGTCTTAGGGCATTAGGCTGAGTTATGTTCAATAAACTTGCACGTAGTACATTTGATAATTGGTTTTGGGAATTTAAAACTGGGGTGCCCCTGCTCCTTGCAATTGAAATAGTCAATTGTCCGCGATCATCCCTAAGTGGGTAATTTTTTTGTAAAGGATTGTTATTCGTTTTGGGTAAACGCCTATCCCTTAAAAAGGATTCCCTTCTACCATCGGCGCCATATCTAATCTGTTGTTTTAATCATTTTAAAAAACTGCAAGGCCTCCTCCGGCTTATTAAATCGACTGGCTTGAGCGCTGAGCCAAATCCCCTTATCATATATCCCGATTTTTTTTACAATCAACTGCACTTTTACCGAAAATTTTGTATCTATTGAGTAAATTAAGTTTTGCGAAGTAGTATATAATTCGAGAGGTTCTTCAAGGCGAGTCCTTTTAACAAGCATTTCGGTAAACAGTTCCCCATAATTTTATTCAGAAGGAAAGGAATCCCGGAGCATCTGCTTCCAGTCCGTCCACGAATACTTGATTGGCCCTGGTACCAAGTCTTAGCAAGGCCACATAATTTGGGAAGTGCGTATTGAATAACTTGCTTGTCGGTCCAATGGTATGTATATCTCAGCACCTTACTGATCAAACTGTCAATGTTTTGTTCGTTAGTCATTGGGTCAAAGTCCGGTACGACGTTGTTCAAGACTGGGAATGCTTCACGCACTGCCCCCTCTTTAGTCTTGAAGTACTCCGAAAATAATCCCAGTAGCTCTGAGGTTTCAGAACGCGATCTAGGTTTGTCGGTCTGGGAGTCATTTGTCATAGTTTCAAACTGGCTATGTAGTGCCCTTTTCGCTTTATTCAGTGTCCCGTACCCCAATGGTGGGCGTCGCCAAAGCACGTTTGCTTTATGGTTATCCCGCTGCTAATCTAAAACCGTTGTCCTTTCCATTCCACATCAATAAATAATTGTGATCGATGACTTTTATACATTTATTCCAAATCCATCAATCCATCATTCGCAATAGGTAAATCATCAATTTTCTATTTGAAGAATAATTAAAACCATAACATATTTTTTTTTTTAAGGAATATCATTGACAGACATATCTGATAGATCTTCGAATGCCCAAGCGATTACATGCAGCCAACAATACAGCACTGAGTTAAATAAGGCAGAGTAGACACGTCTGAGTAAACGTTGAGTACAAAGTAAACGTTTTGTTACTCGTATACCTATGTATCCACAGCTTACCTATTTGGCACCTCTTTACGGAACGAACCAAAATAAAATCCGTAAAAGTAAATTTCTTTTTCTTAATTAGAGTTAGTAAGCGAAATCGATCGTATCCAGAGATAAATAGGATAGAGCAAAGCAAAACGAGCAGCATCAGTCTGCAAAAGCGGATACTAGTGTCCCATTTACCCGCTGCCATTGATGTTGTTTATACCCGTACTTGCAACAAAAATGGGTAGTATTTTTCGCGTTTTTGTAAAAATAGCCGCAGTGTGACGTAAAAATGCAACAACAATGTAAGGTTTTCCTCTTTTCCCATATTTTAAAATTTACTTAAATGCCTTGACCGCTTCTCTAGCAAATTTTTCTCTCAAAAGTTTTTCTATGATTTCTATGAAACGTTTTTCCACAACTACGGGTGAACCAATTTTAAACTCCTCGTAGTCATTGTTTCAATACGTGAGTTTCTATCTATTGCCACACAATAATGAATAAATAGTAATACATAACTAGTACCTACTTGACAGCTACAAAGTTCAAAACGTTACATCCTGTTCGCACGCGCTCGTCACATAGCACTCGCTCTTTCGTTTCTAGCGCTACACAGATGGGACCTTACATTACGCGTAGTATGTGTCTGTATATTTCTCCTGGTTAACCCGTCGTCTACCGGTCCCCGGGATCCCCGGGCTCATTACAAAAGAATGCTATTGTTTATTTTTTTCGCCCGGAGGCGACGGCTAAACACATCGCCTTTCACAGCTCACACCCATCGCTCTTTCTAGTCATCTTCTGAATTCCGAATCAAGTATTGTTCCCATTAGAATGAAAAAGTATTATTCGTGGAAATCGCGCCATTCCCGGTCTGTCCCAGCGATAGATCGACAATTAAATGGCAAGGCCCCGCGAGACTGCGGCCCACGACGATATCGTTACACATTATCTGGGTCTAATTGCACACATTAATTGTTTAAATGACTAATTGGTCTGCGCGGAGGGATAACTTTGTAAAATATGATAATAATTGTTGGCATAAATGGAGGTTTCAATGTAAATTAAGAGTTTCAGATATTCTGAAGGGAATGTTTTATTTTAATTGACAAAATTTGATACATTTTACTATTTAGCCCTTAAAAATTCACAATTTCATTTTTATTCTTCATTCAAATTTCATATTATACTTTTCTTTGCGTAAACTCCTTTCTTCTTTCTTACTTTTAATATTGCGCAGTCGCCATATCCGCATATATTTAAGAATGTATGTAAGTATTAAAATTAATATGAAAAAAGTTAACAAAATTCATATTATCAAAGAAAATTCTCAATTCAAATATTGATTTTTTTCTTTATCTTGCTACTTTTACTACAGAATTATCTTTCTTACTTTCCCTGTCCTATTTTTTATGTATCGCTTATCCTCTGCAATGATACCTACGTAAATGGTGTAATTAGGAATCGATTTTTCCCCAACACATAATACAATGGTGATATACGGGCGACTATACAAAGTCATTTCCAGGGCATACCTCATTTGTTATCCGCGTATATAAAGCATAAGCATACAATGCCGCATCACAAGATTAGTTAAGGAATACAGTAGGTGCATAAAAGACTAAGTAAACTGACAAAAATGTTCCTCATTCCTGAAAATTAAAGGCTGAATTGTTTTCTCATACGTCGCTCTCAACTCGATATACCATCTAGATGATTTAGTACAAAAATGTC
This sequence comes from Epiblema foenella, assembly GCA_963556455.1. Classification (NCBI taxonomy): domain Eukaryota; kingdom Metazoa; phylum Arthropoda; class Insecta; order Lepidoptera; family Tortricidae; genus Epiblema; species Epiblema foenella. Next base: position 14,530,321 of record OY747106.1, read on the forward strand.
CTTCTGTAACATTCAGATTTTTTTTCATGTATGGACGATTAATAACCCAATAATACCCTAGCTTGACGACCTAATTCGAATTTCTAAAGGATCGCTACTATGTGGTTTCTAAATAAAGGACAATAATGACTCTTGCCTGAGATTCGGCAATTTGGTTACCACCACTAATCTCGGCGTAGGTAATTTGCCGCTTGTAGGTAGACAAAGCCTTTGAGCCATACTGATTAATTAATATTACACTGCGACTAAGTACCGCTTCTTCCTTAATACCATACCTACGTAATGAGCGAACTGCGCTACGCCCTGAAATGTTACCATACATTAAGGTTAATAATATGTACCAGCACTCTGTTCTGTTACCCGCGACATTTGGTGACAAACACGTGACTACAAGTGCCTACTTTAATAGAAGCATGACTCCTTCTGTATCTGTCTCCGCTGTGTAAGGCCATCAATGGGCGCTGTGTCCAAGTGAATTGTTGTGCCTACGACTCCAACACCGACGTTGGTGATAAATCGCACTAAACAATAGCGCAGCAGGTCCAACGCTAACGCGAGATCGGACGCGCATAAATCAGAGATAGGCAGCCGATACGTAGTTTTACTGCATTCCTTGCTGGTAAGCTGGTGTGACATTGCCTATATTGACTGCTCGAGTAAAACGTGTAACCTACTCTTTAATAGAGTTAAATAGGAGTTGCAGTTCCGGGACGGGCTTGTATGAAAAGTCCCGATAATCCGGGGAGTTTAGTGAGGTAAAACTCGGGATTAGACCTGAAAGAATAGGACGTTTGACTTATGGCGCTTTAATGCATAATTGAAAAAATAAGTCTTCTCTCCTGTTAGTCAACGGCTTCTATGCCTGTATGTTTTTCTTTTATTAGATAGTTTTATAGAAGCGGGGAAGTTGTTTATGCGGATTATGATTTCAACCAAAAATTAGGCTTCACCTTTTAGTTATGTCCACAGGACGCCTGCCGCGATACCTATCAATTTATTCACCGCGCGCGTGTTTGCTACGAGCGTTACGCCGTAGCTCGTAGCAGATATTGCCTGTTTAGTAATAGCAATAAGGGGCTAGATCAAAGACGTACGTTTCACATTCAAATTTGATATCAATATGTTTCGTTGTAGCGAGTGCGCCAAGCGCGTTTACAGGCCGCCCAGTCTGTGGAAGCGCTAAATGATGTGATTTCTGGGGGCTACGAATAATGCAAAACGACAATAATCACTCTGAAATGTAACTGTATGTACTTTTTAGAAACAATATTTACGGTCTCTTACTGTGTTTGAGTATTTAATTTAATTATCATTAACACATCAAATAATTTAAAGTAAAATAATAATATGGATCTCTGTCACCGATGGTCCCATTTGTCCAAAGCGTCACATCCATTTAGGGATGTACCAAAACATAAATATAGTGATGGAACAAATACAGGTATATACTTCAAGGTACGATTACCCGCCGTTTCCGTCCAAAGTTGCATCCGATATTGGAACAGCTATCACGGGGAGCAAATGTGTTTGAACTATGCAAACATACGCAGCCTGCGGGCCTGTCTGCTAACTATCGGCAACTTCGAAAGAGTTGCTGTCAGAACCGCTTGTAATAATAGGTAACATCCATTAATTTAATGATACTAGAAAAATTAAAACAAGACTTTTAAAACTACGTTGGATTAGAATGAATTGCCTATTGTTTGCCATCCCCCAATAACAGGACACTTCGCAAAAATATGCATAAAGCAAAGCAATTGTTGGTATTTCTGCAATTAAATAAATAAATTTAAAATAACTGGTTTCACAGCAAACTTATAGGCGGTCTTCACTGCAAAAATTTGGTGGCTAGTAACTGAATGTCACTTTCTTAAGTGGCCAGTTACTGGGAAATTACCCTATTTGAAAGTATGCTCACATATGGCAGGAGTAGTGAAAGAACTGGGTGTGTATGTCCACGTGTTTTCAATAATACATTAAAACACTAAATTAAAAGGACGTTATTCCTTGTGTCGTGACAACTTGTCAATCGAATAAAAGAAAGATGCAAAATTGACAAAAATATTCACGTGGCTGACTACTAAGAGTTTATTATACAGAACGCCATACCTGATAACTTTATTTTAAACATTACGCTTCTAACACGCTTACAAGTATGTCAGTTATGTACTCAGACTACTAAAACATACCACATTTAAAGTTTATAGAGTAATCCATTAAAAATAATTAACATAACGACAACAATGCTGAAATTACGACGGAACATTACATTCCGTAGGAAATATGATTCACCATTAAGAACCGTAGAAAGGCAAGTATGTACATACACATACAATGTACGACCTTGACATTCCAACTTAAAGCTTTCATTAATTTAAATCCGTAAACCAAATTGATTAAGCCCGAATTAAAATAAGATAGGCCGTCAGAAGTTGTAATCAGCGAAGGAGTCAAAGTTGTCGATTGTAAGTGAATTGTCCCTAAACGTTGGATCTGTCAACTCCCACGATAATTCCCTCCCTTTCTACTGGCGCCTGTAATTATCGAAATATTCATTTTAATTTAGCTCTTTCATCACTAAACATTTCTGAAAGTGCTTAATGTTTGTTATTGAATCGGATTTGATTCTTAAAGCGTGTTTATCAAGAGGCTAGAGAAATATTTAAAATGGGTGCTTGAGTGCTTAGCGGCCATTAGTCCTCGTTTGCAGCTAGCTAGGTAGCTGGTGAGTTTAAAAGTATTAAGGTAAGATAATCTGGAACATATGAACGCTAGTTAAGTGGTGTAGCCTGAATCATTGGTCTACTTAATCAGGAACCTTTTTGAAAACAGTTTAAGATTTTTTAATGTTTGATAACCCTTTAACTTTTCTAATATGCAATTTTAATGTTTTAAATGTAATAGAATTATAGATTTAATGCCAAATGCTTCATTAAATAAATAAGTAGACTGATTGAACCTAAAAACTCTTTGGTTGGATGTATGGCGTGGACCAACAGTAAATTTTAAAAAATGGGAATAGTAAAAAGAACTAGTGGGAGAAATCCAATTTTGCGCACGATATACAGTTACGTAAAGTACCACTTTATGAGCAACTGTATTAACAAAATATTTTAAAAAGTCACGTTCTATGTATCTACGTTAGCCTTCTTTATAACTATTCCAAATTTCAGACAGATAGACAGACAGACAATGTGAAACCATAAGGGTTTCTTTTTTACCATTTTGGTACGGAACCCTAAAAACCAAGAAAAACCCCCAAACAAAGAATTATACCAGAATGATATAAAAAACGTGCACTGTTGAAATTAACCCAGATTGTTAGTGCAAAATGCGTCTGTAGTGCTATAAATGCGAATAATGTGCAGGTGCCATAATAGAAGTTAAAATAAAATATTATGTGTTCTGAATTTTGGCGATGGCGTGAATTTAAATGCTAGTTAAATAAAAACGGCAATTATATTCACATACATTATTTGAGTTCAACATTTTATTATTCCGCGTGTGCAGAAGACGGCCGTAAACTCTTTATGTGAATATACAATTTGGAAGATTGCGGCGGGCGGGCCGGGAATGACAAGATCTGGTCGTGGGAACTAAATCACGTCCTTCCGCTTTCTAACACTGTTCTAAGTATATCGCATAGAGATGGCATCCAGCAGTTCTTTTCCTTATTCTAGTTTAGAGGAAATGGTGTAGACATAGGCACGAACCTTTATAAGAAATATCTGTGATTTGCATTGAATAATAATGCGGAATTTGGAGAACTCGGTTATGGCATGACATGATGATGGTTCTTACGAGTGGAAAATAAAATATAAAGCGCCTATTTTACAGACTAGCCTTTTCTCATCTTACGAGTATACTGTCATAAACTACCAATTCGTCAAGACAATCCTAACCCGGTTTTTATCATGTGTAAAGCTAATGAACACATTAGGAGCCATGTCCATGTTCTTATTATAGTTATATATATACTTAGCCTCGGTTTTATAAAGATCCGTTAGACCTTATGTCGGTATGTTATGTCAAAAAACGTACTGAGTTACTGAAATTTGATCTGCCATTTGGTCTAACGGATCTTTATAAAACCCGACCTTAGTTTACACTGTTCTATACCACATACCTAATACCATCTATCATTTTACGACTCGCTGAAATGTTCAAAATACAACAAAACAGGCTTGCAGCTATAAAATGTTACAGCAAATAGGTACCTATCCTAATATTCCCGTACTATTCATATTCCAGTTTTTATGGGGGACCGACATATCTTTGTGTTTCTCGACTTTATGTGACCTTTACGGGACCGTGAAGTACAGTGACCCGCAAAATTCGTTTAGGCCCGAGTTTTATGTCTCTCTTTTTGTTTATTACAAATGCAGTAGATGCTATTGTCAGATATTCACTTTCCGATGTTTTTAAAATAGGTAGGCAAGTTCCTACACGCCTTTTTTATTTATTTATGTGTGTGCAATGTGTTTATTGGTTGAATTATATATAGTATGTATTTACGAACGTGCTTATATTTACTTTGCTTTATTCATTGCAGGGGCACATTTTAAAGCCCCTTTAGAATTGGTTTCCGTGTCTGCCACTATGATAAGAGAATTAAAGTATGCAATGCGAAGATGCACTTATTCAATGCTGTCAACAGTGTCAACCTTTTCTTCATCCAAGTAAACTTCCTAGATTTCAAAATGAACACCCCTTTCTAGTAAGCATTGTATCAATATGTGAATATGCTTACGTCAGATGGTACCCTATTTATTTCATCATCATCAGGCTATATATGTCCCACTGCTGGACACTAGTGGGCACAGGCCTCTCATGAATGAGAGGGATCGGGCAGTAGTCCCCACGCTGGGCCAATTATTTCATAACAAAATACGAGGGTGGTATGATAAGTAATGAGCCTTGAAGCAATGCGGTATGGCTGAATGTTAAAAATGTCTTTGCCTACAGCCGCCATCTTGGACGCGGGAAAATTGACAGTTTCAAATGATTCCGTCAATTACTTCATGAATTATAGCTTTTTAAACAGTATAAGTAGCATTTTTTGTGTAAAATGGAAAAAGAACAATATCGGTCAGTGATTCGCTTTCTGTTTTTGAAGGGGATAACGCGTGATGAAATAAAAAACGAGTTATATAGCGTGTATGGCGATGCTTCACCTTCGATTGCCACAATTAAGCGGTGGTATAAGGAGTTCAGAAATGGAAGAACATCTGTGTTTGATGAGGCCCGCCCAGGACGTCCAAATGAAGTGACCACGGAGGAAACCATCAACAAAGTCCGTGATATGTTGAGGAACGATCGTAGACTGAAGTTGAGGGAGGTAGCTGAGATATGTGGCTTGTCACTGGAGCGCGTACAAAATATCGTTCATAAACATTTGGGCATGAGGAAGTTATCGGCCCGATGGGTACCGCGTTTGCTAACTGAAGAAAATAAGCAGAATCGTGTAGCTACTTCCAAAGAGTGTTTGGGACTATTAAAGCGTAATCCAAACGACTTCTTTATGCATTACGTTACCGTGGACGAAACGTGGATCCACCACTATACTCCCGAAACGAAACAACAGTCGAAGCAGTGGACTTGTCCCGGCGAAAGTGCTCCAAAAAAAGCAAAAACGGTTCCGTCGGCCGGGAAGGTGATGGCGACCGTTTTTTGGGATTCGCAAGGAATTATCCACATAGACTATTTAGCGAAGGGAAGAACGATCACGGGGACATATTACTCTGATTTGTTGACTCGATTTGATGAAGAATTAAAAAAAAACGGCCCCGTTTAGCCCGCAAAAAAGTGCTGTTTCACCAGGATAATGCTCCGGCCCATTCATCTCACATCGTCAAGGTCAAACTGGGTCAATTGGGTTACAAAATACTGCCGCACGCGCCTTATTCCCCGGATTTGGCTCCTTGCGATTTCTTCTTGTTCCCAAACATGAAATCATGGCTCGGAGGCAAACGCTTCATGTCAAATGAACAGGTCATAGAGGCCACGGAAGAGTATTTTGCAGAGTTTCCGAAGACATATTTTTTGGAGGGCTTAAAAAAGTTGGAGACGCGTTGGGAAAATTGCATAAATTTGAAAGGGGACTACGTTGAAAAATAAAAATAATAATATAATAACCTTTTTTTTTCATGGGTAGGTTCACTACTTATCATACCACCCTCATATAATTGAGAAAAGGAAACAAACAAGTCAAATCGTTTCAATTATAATTCATAAACGGTCAACAGAAACACGCTTCGAAAACATTGTATCATGTTTCTATACCTACCTACTTACATTTTACATCTTAAAACATTGTAGGTACATCTTTGGCAAGTCGACTTCTCTTCACACATATATCCCATCTATACAACAATAAGTAGCACTTATTCTAACACAGCAGCACGTAATTATTTAATAAATAAAAATAGGTGCATTACATCTGTAACGACTGTCTGCTTCATACACGTACCAAAAACTGGCTAGCATTAAATTACCAACAATTATTATATCCTATACTTTATTTTGACTCATATTAAGTTTACTTTAAATATCTATGTCCCAACATTATGCCCATGAATTTGTAAAACAAATAAGTACAGTCAGCCAAGAAAGTGGTGTCTCAATTTTGAAATACAAATAACCACTTTCCTGGCCGACTGTACGCCTATATTGTCATAGTCTCATAGTAAAGCAAAATAACAGAGACAAGAGGATCCTTCATAAAAGAAAATGAAACATTGTGTTGATTGGGCTTCCAATATGCACTTTCTCTTTACCTTTCATATATTATTTCATCAATTGCGTTGAAACTGACGGAATTAAATATACCTTACAGTGGAGTGGCCAAGTTGAATAATAGCTAATAGCTGCTTCCGTAGGACTAAAAAGGTTTATACCGATAATTGGTATAGTTGACATCAAAAACGAAAATCGTAAATAAGGTAGTTTCTACGAATTTGCCTCTCTAATATTAAAGAACGTTATACACAATATAATACAGCACAATTTGTTATTTTTTTATTTCGCTAGGAATGATATTTGATTCTTAAAACAATAGCTGCCGGTCACAATGAATAAGTAGAATAAAGAACAACATTTTGCATTGCTTAAACTTAACTTATACAACAACGCGGCGAAATTTTCTACTATTTCGAGATCTACTAAACTGATATTATTCCAGTTTCTAATTGTATAGGTTTTATAGACATTTATTCAATAACTTAAGCAGAACGTGGTAGGGTCAACATTCTTTCTTCTTCTGACCACGCACAAAAAGGAACAAATCACAAAATAGGTAGATACAATAAATTAAAAAATAAACCGATAATAGTAATTTATAAAAAAGAAAAATTATGGCAACCGACTTCGAGCCACTGATCATTGAGACTAGCCGATTGGAAGATAATGTTTTTAGAGGGCGAATATTTGAATTGCTTCAGGAAAATCGAACGATGAATTGAATAAAGAATTTTAACCAGAGATGACGGCGTTCTGTTATCATCTTTAAAAATACAGGTGAAATTGAGAACCATATTTATTTTCCAAGTCGGTTGAAAAACAATCAATTTTTTTGTTACAATTTGTATCTAATCTCTTAAACGCTAAAGTCAATCTTGTCAAATTGTTTTCAACAAAATACTCAAATTATCACACAAAGCTAAGTCCGCTACCATGATATGTCTTCTTGAGCTTCAAGCTTAGATTACGGCAGCTAAATATAGCAAATAATCTATAAAGAAAACTAAACTTAAAACTATTGCATTTCACTAATATTATGTACAGCGCATTGTATTACCACAATAAATAGTCTGACATGAGTTTCTCCATCCATAATTTTTTTTTCAAGCACAAAGCACCAATCGTAATGTCGGCCCTCTTACAGTTCAAAAGCTTCTAGTCTGATAAAGCCATCAGGTGCCTAATAGTAATTTAGTTTCAATAAATATATACAGAAACTTTTCTATACTTCCGTAAAATACTTAAATCGGCATTTTTGGCTTGTACAATGGCTTCTTAACAGAGTCAGTGGAATGACTTCAAAATGAATTTCACCCAATGTCATTTGGATTCTCTTTGGCACAAAAATCTTAAGTCTAAGTCTTGTTACCGTCGGTAAACTGAGACCTCTTAGCTTTATCACACTTTCACTTAATTGAGTTCCAAGTTCCATCAGTTCCTCGGTCATACGAAGTCGTTAACGTCATTCAGATCGACAGGGGCCTCTGCCTTCTGTACGCACTTGCGAATGGCGTCAAGGACGATAGCGGTCCGCCGGTCCAGGGCGGCCAAGTGCGGCTCCCAGAGGACTGGAGACACCGGATCCACCTTCATAGTGTCGCGCAAAGCAGCTGACAACGGTTTGCCGTTGTGGAATCTGAGAAATTCAAGGTGACACATAAGTCATGATAAAAAATTAAAAAAAACTGATTCCATCCATGATATGGGACCAAATTTTTCCATGCCAAAAAATCTGCTTCTTCATATATTCCGATTAGTCGATTGAAGACCATTTCCTATGAAACAGCAGTTTTTTTCGCTCGTACAAGGTTTGTTTGAATCATGGATAAAATGATATTTTCATATTTTGTATCATGACTTATGTGTCATGTTGTTGTAAATAACAAAGATTATTCTCCTGGTTTTGCTAAAGGGTCACATATCGATTGGCCAAACTGTTTTTCCAAAAATTAAGGACACTAGAGTGTAAAATAAAGGTCTTAGGCAACGTTTACACCCAAACAAATACGCTTCATCATACGACCTACAAGCTGACAGGAACTAAGGCATTTCCCTCGCCGCATCCAACCATAGTCGCCGGACAGCTCGCGCGTTTTGTGTCGTGGCGCATGGCGCCTGTGCTTAAGCGCGGCCTAAGCTCTAAACGGCACCTGATCTGGCCACTCTTTACAGGAAATCGCTAGTTATTTAGGAGGAAGCTGGATAGTTACTTTCAGTCCGACCCAGGTTGGGGCTAGCTAGGTTTCTTGCTGCACTCATCTCATCTACGCTACTTTTAGTGAACCAGCGACAAAATTTCCAGTAGCTCGATTCGACTGACACCTCAGATTCGGTTAAAGCCGCTTAACCAATCTCACTGGAGCGCAAACTCTAGCGTATTCCAGAGTTTTAACCGCCCCGCGGGGTCAAGTCGGAGGTTTCCCCTGGATTTTCCCCAGGCTACTCTCCAACCGCGCGCTCCTATTGCTTTATTGGGCCCTGTCTATAAAGCCATAGTCAGGTTCAAAAAAACAAAAAAATGACCAGGGATATCGTGAATCTACATGGAGAAAGAAAAAATATAAAAAATAACGTAATAGGATAAACATTTATTTACAGTAGTTCGTCATATTGGTTGTAAATTATTGAGCATATAAAGCCATAGTCAAGTTTCAAAAAAAAAGAAAGGATAGTTACTTAAGCAGGGTGGCGAGCGTGGAGTGGCGCACGAGGCAGCACTGCAGCAGCGGCGCCAGGATGCTGAGCTCATCGTGGAAGGCCTTACCGAACGCGCGGCCCTGGTCCAGGTGAAGTGGAAACGTCTCGTTTCCGAACATTCTATAGCAATAACAATATATTGGTTAACTAAGTAGTTACTCTTGTATTTATTGTTAGTTATTCTTGTATTCCTACTCCTATATTTGCACTTGAAACCGACCCGATGTTAACTAGAGACAATGATAAATATTGAATTCAAAAATTGATTTTAGTACGAGTATCGATAGTCGTAAACCTAATAAGAAAGAGTCAATTCAATACATTACAAATATTGCAATGGAACTTTATCTGAGGGTACAAACTTGAATGTTTCATAGTGATGGCGATCCATGTTGCCGGTGAGGAAGTCGAAGATGGCCATATCCATGAGGTCCAGCAGCCGCCGCCCCGAGTCGTAAGGCGCCGTTGTTTTCACCTGGTATCCCGAGGCACATAGTTTAGGACATGAGACAACTAAATGTTAGGATTTCGGCATGTTTCAAATAATTTAAGAGCAGGGAATTTTTTCGATTTTCTGTCAGGTTTTGACACTTACTTATTTCGTATTTCATTCATTGTTATGTATGACTAAGATACAAATACGATTTGAGTAGTCTTTTCGCACTTCTCGTACAGACAGACTTTCGAAATCCGTTTCAATTTGCATAATTCCAGCTTCATTTAGCACAAGTGTACAACGCTTAGTGTTTCAACAATGCAATAAGAAATTTAGATCGTAGGTAACAATATTATATTATATTATCTGTTCACTGAAAGTTCTTATTTGTTTAAAAGTTAAATATAATGTCGCTCGAGGAACAATACACACATGAAGCCCTGGCGCTATGGTACGCGGTACAGTACACCCCTAAAGCGCGGAGGGCCGACTCTTATGCACATTAAATCTTAACATTTTTAAAATCTACATCGTTATCTTTACCTGGAGCAATCTATATCCAACGGACACATAATACATACCTACTTAAAAAAACTCATTTACGTGCGCACCATCGCCTACGAACTCCAAACGATTTACACACTACTTTATTATGAGTATTATGACACAATAAGAGTTTGCCTGTACTTCTACTTCTCCTGCTGATTATGTATCAATAATATCTATATATGAATATAGCGATGTATATGTATTCCACTCTGAAAGAAACTAAAATCGTGGTAGTAGAATATGGATTTCATAAATAAATTCTAAGATTGTATTGTTTTACCAACCGTTTCACAGTAGTCCGACTGCAGCTCCCACTGGGCTTTTCGTCGTTTGTGATATGAACGCCTCCATGGATGCCTCCATACCTGACAAATCAATATAGATACAATAAAAATAACTATATTGGAACTTAAATTATTGGCAAGTACTTAGTGCTAAACGCAGTCAGGCGGAAGGGCAAAAATGTAGAGTATACATATTAGCCTATCTGTTTTTTTCCTTTAGGGATGTAAGTCGTATAAGTAGGTACGATATAAACATTTAAAAAGTCACCTTTTCACAAAAACATTTCTAACTACAACATTGTAAAGTCACTCACAAAGTAACGCTGACTCTGGGATTATTTCTGCGACGTAACTATAGAAGATTGTACACCAAGGGGATAAAGCACTGTTTTATGTCACGGGCGCGATATTGAATCGTGAACATAACGAAGGACTCCAGAAGGAGTAAAAATTCCTGAGCGTAGCGAGGGTGTTATGAATTAAGACTGAGTCCTGATTACAGTGAGGGATCTAAGCGCGCCCAAGACAAAAACAGCTTTATCCCGGTGGAGTATACTCTACTTTCTCACCTCTTGCGAGACAATAAAGAAAAACTAAGGCTAACTTAACAAGGAAACAGAATCAATCAGTCCGCGAAGGCCCAATCACTTTCGTGACTCGCCATGTTATTAGAATTTTATCTTCTATTTTTGTAGAATCTGTAGTTTTAGTTCGTATAATGCACTCTTGTAGCACTAGCGGATATTGTGTTAGGTATTTAATAATAGGTACATTACTGCAAAGGCCGCCAAGGAAGGAAGGTCATCCCTGTTCCGGTCTAGGCCATTTCTCAAAAAATGCAATGTAATTTGAAAATTATAAGGAAGCTCCAAATGAAATTCCATGGATTTCAGTAATAATTAGAAACGAGCGCGGCAGCAGCCGGCGGTCGGCGCGCCGGCTGCGTCGTCGTATTTTGTTTAGAACGCGACGGCCGCGGGAGAGTGACGTGAAGCTAGCGCATCTGCGGCGCCGTGCGGACTTCACGAAATAGATTTTAAAGATATAACAATAAGAACTATGAAAAGTAAAATCACCTTATAACCTGGCGGGTTATAACGAATTCTAGCACAACATTACAAACCGGCCCAAGGCAAGGGTTATAATGATTTGTTTTCGGTAAGGTTTGCATGATATATAATTAGCCATTGTCGAGCAGGTAGTGTGAAATAAGAACTTTTGACCTAGGTACTAGTAGCTGGGTGATTCACATTCCAAAATTTAACATTTTCTTAATTTGTAATTACCGGGCCCGGATTGTTAACGACTCATGAGTGATTATTTCTGACTTTTAACTATTTTAACAGTTAGGGATCCTGGTATAGAGTAAACTGGAGTCAACAATAAAATTACACTCTGATTTCCTTAACTTTCACTTAACGTTCGGACCGGTAAGTACATCAATTAACTTTAACGATGAGAATCCTTAAAAATAAATTGATACTAACATATGATTAGAAATTGGGTCCCTCGACAAAGCCGTGGAAGCTGCCAGGTCTTTCTTTACTACTTCATAGATTTTTTTAAATATATAAGTACCTATATATCAGATAATAAGGCACATATATTTACATATACCTTTCAGATTACTCGGCTCTGCTAAACAGTAAATGCTGCGTAATAGTAAACTGGATAAAACGTTAGAATAACCAAGAACCAAAGTGAGGCGATTAGAAATAGTTGAATGGTAAATGATTGCAGCGTGGCCTCATTTACGAAGGAGAACTATAACACCACTAATATATATCATTAGTTTGGAAACATAACCACGTAGCATATGGCATTTAGGCATATCATAATGGCATAATAACATACATAACAACGAAATACATCTCATGTGCAGTAATTGTGAGTTTTGAATCGTTATGGTTGACATGGAATTGATCCTAGGCAATTTACGTAACAGTTGACGTCAGCTTAAAATATACAAAATCGACGATGACTCCTCGTATGTTCAGAAGTTTCCACATAACCACCACATAACTGAAAATCCACAATATACCTAATTATAACAACAGAAAACATAGATACGGACGTTGTTCTTTATTTTTCCGAACCGAACGTAATTTATTGATCTTCATAGGGGCGTGTAACCCTACATTCAAAAATAAAAACTTTGACTTTGGACCATTACATTGCATTGCTTCAAAGTCATGTTCCTCCTAACGTAATATCTTGTCAGTAAGGATTGCTAAAGCAAGCATTAGTGTTTACTAGGAAATAGAGAAACCAACCATTTTATATGTACTTTAAAATCTGAAAAGTAGCCTATTATCGCTTTGGTTATGTCAATGTTACATGTTGTTGTTGCATTACCAAGCTAATTATTTCGTACTCGATGCACGCTTATTACGCGGAGCGGCGGTCGACAACCTAAATTATAACTCCTTTAACCTGTTCCCTGTAATCACAATTTCAGCTCCAAAATTACAGTTCGTTGGTTGCATAGTAAGGTGTAATCCGTAATGGAATCCTAATATTATATTATAAATTTGAAAGTTACTGCCCACGACTAAAGTGATTTCTATGAAAGTTTCCAGCTTTGTAGCTTAGAAATCAGAATAACACATAAGCTATAATTTATTTTAAAATTACCTAATAAACCTCTGGGGATTAAAAGGGGGTGAATCTTTTGTATGGGGAACAGAATTGTTTTTAAGGTAGAAAGTCGAAATTTCTCCAACAGACTAAGCATTAAAACTAAAGAAAACTGTTTTAGACTTTTTTTTAATTCGCCCACTGAATTGGTGACAAGAACGTTGAAAATTAGTATGGGCAGCAAGTATTTCTTTAAACGAGAAACTTTTTAATTAACTCACCTTCCGTTCAGCTAGCTCTGACGAAGGAAGGAATGCCGCGAAGCTTCCCTCCAGCATGTCGGGGTTCCCGCAGATGGCGTGTCCCGTATCACAGTAGTACGAGCACTTTCCATGAAAGCAAAAGTTATTCGCTGGAGACACGAAGAACGTTTTCAGGATATCTCCCTCCGTCACGTCGTAGATCTCCGTCGTCATGTTCAGGACGCGCCCGACGACTGGCATGGCGCGACGAAATCCCAGTATCCTGTGTTAAAGATATGTATTCACTGTTCTGACACTTTATTTAGTCTTGGCGCGCGTGATAGCGAAATATTATAGAGGTATGAATATCATATCAACATGTCCAGTCAGATATATTTCTTGGATACGGAAGTGCTTTGAGCAATGTAATTTGGGTAATGCCCAATTGGCAAAAATAAAATACCTACAGTTTATGTTTAATGTACACCAACCTAAAATTATGAAAACTAGATATGCTTTCATACTTTTGGGTGTACACTGTACATGTTGTATAAAAACTAGGTAGGTATTTGTTATACCTATTTTTACTCGTGTAGATATTTGTTTGAAAACTGGCTGGCTAGTTTTAATACTGATTTCTAATAAATACTGTGTTTATTCAAGCTTCAAGTATTGCTTATTATTTAAAGTTATATATAAAGAGTTAAGATATTTCACTAGATTATGGCCAAGGCTAACAACCAGCGATGTTATCTGTATCTGTGCGGTTATAATCGATTAATCGACAAGGCGAGATATTTAAGTACGCCACAGCATTTATTTAAGTGCGCCACTTGATAACGTCATTATCGGTCAACGCCGCCAAACAAAGTTTTTCATTTTGCTCAGCGTCGGATAGCGAAATCCGCATTTTCGCGAAAACAAGAGCGTTTTCGCGGGTTTTAGCGTAAAAGAGTGCGATGCTACTGAGATGATACGCGTTTTCACAAAAAAAAGATTGAATTCAAGGTTTTCACGGAAGTACTAGTAAGTTTCGTGGAATGGCGTATTTCACTAAAGTGAAATAGGTAGATAAGTTTTAGATTTATTTTTCAGAACTTTTGGCCGCTTAGTTTTCAAAAATTATCTTTTTAACAGATTGCGCGGACATTGGCCTTAATGATGTTGAAATTCGTGGCAATTTTCGTGAAATTTACCTTTAGCTGGGGGTATGGGTAGGTATATGTGGCATATAGGTAGGTAAGTCCAGTTTTGTTATTTAAACCTAGAAATATCTTACCTGTCAAGATGGAAAGCAGCGATTTCCGCATTGTGTCTCTCATAGTCGGAAAAATAAAAGTGGTTGGGCAGCGTTTGGACGTCCCTCGCGAACCTGAGAATTAAATTCACTGTATAAAAAGTTGATTTAAAATATCGCAGAATGCAAGATATAGAAGAATTCTACAAAACACATAATTTCTAGATCCTCCCTTTGAGTGGCAATTCACCAGATTAATTAACTTTTGATCTTAATAAATTTTTAAATAGAGCCTTGTAAAACGTGAAGCGATAATTCGTTAAACGAAACAGTAATTAAAACAGTACGAGAAAAGCGGGAAAAGTATTGTATTAGAATTGTAGTGTAGAAAAGGGCCCAAGTATTTTTCATAGACAAACAAAAACTCGAGAACCGAATATTAAGTTATCGTCTTGCAGATGTTCGAGTACTTACCTACCTACTCCACGAACCGAAGCTGTAGGAAATGATAAAGCGATTGAGCGATAGCGCACGGACTCCGCTTTTGTCTCGCCACAGAGCTCGAGTGCATTAATCGGTGATTAATTTATCGGTTTTATGGTAATCCGGATATAAAACCTTTTTATAATTATTAATTGTCTATACATTTATGTCATTGTCGCACGTTAAATTTTGGTACTTAATAAAAACCTACAGTTTAGGTTTTAATTATTATTTCACCAGATAATAAGAACTACAAATAAAGTATAACAATTTCATTTATTACTAGATAATTCTAATCTCAATAATATTATAAACGTGAAAGTTTGTACAGATGTATGGATGTACGTTTATCTTTATTTTAAAAAGTATGCTGAACATTTTTCTACGCAACTTTCCAGTATTGTAGCTTAGACATCAGAATAACACATATATAGTTAATTTCACAATTCATCCCCTTGTGGGGTAAAACGATGTAGTAATTTTGTACGGAGAACAAATTATCTTTAAGAAAGAAACTTGAAACTTCCTTAGGGAACTAAGCAATAAAATGGAAGAAAAAAGTTTTCAGGGATTTAAAGTTTGTTTGGGGATCATATATTTTTAAACGAGAAACTTGAAACTTCCGTTATAGACCTAGCATTGAAATATAAGAAAACTAATTTCAGAGTTTTTGTAAATTCGCGCTCTGAAGGGGTTGGGGGAAAGAGATAGGGGGTTGAAAGCAATTGAGTGATAACATATTTGGCGGTAAGGCTCGCAGTTAAAATATAAGCAAAGCATTATCACGTTTTTAAAAATTCATCCCCTAAGGGTGTAAAAAGGGAGTTGAATGTTTCTATGGAAAACGAGTAATATGCGAAGTGAGGGACTAGAGACATTTCGTTAATAGTAATATATTATATTTCATGTAGGTAGTATTACTAGGTAAGTAGATCGAAACATTAAAAAAAACTGAACTACCCGTGCGAAGCCGGGGCGGATAAGAGGTAATGTTTGTGACGCTGTAAGTTTGTGTTTTACTGGTAATGAATGTAACTACTCCTTCGTTTTTTAAAATTCTTTCACCAGTATGTTTGAATTGACTTTATGGCTGAACATGGGCTAAATGAAATTAAATACAAATTAAATTATTTATCATAAACAGATATATAAAGATTTGGAAAAACGTTATTTTTGTTTATTGGCCAAATGTAAATTGAAAGTTTCTAATAGAATTCTTATGTCAATAGAATAGTTGTTTGTTATACAACAGTGCAAAGTTGTATTTTAACCGCGAGTGTGTAATTTAAACACGAGTTAGTGAATGGATTCTAGGGTTGAACTACAAGCCAGCGAATGGATTCTATGGTTATGGCGAATGGATTCGAAAATAGAATCCTGAACGAAGCGAGTGGTCAAAAATAGAATACCGAGCGTAGCGAGTGTTGCAACACACGAGACGTAAAATAACTTTGTAGCCGTGTATAACACAAATCTTTTCACATCACTAGAGCGAGGAATTTATTTACTGTTGCATCCTAAATATAGTTGGATGCCCGGGGTCCACTACCTAATACCGAGGCGTAGGTACTAGTTTTTTTTTAACACAACAACACAATATGAAATTATTGTTGCTGGACTGTCTGGACTGCCCTTTACATATTATTATGTTTAAAAAAGTTACAAATAGCACGTTCGGGTTTCAAATATTCTTTGCATTGTTGTGGATAAAACGTACTTCATCTGTTTTTAAAGAATAAAAAAGGGCTTTCCGAGCTAGTGAGGTGAAAAAGATTGTATGGCAACTATGTACATAAACGCAATATTTCACGACTAAAACGGCAAATTTCCCTTTTTCCATACAACGGTATTACGAGGGCACTTAGGCGTGACGTCACACCTGCATGTTAATTAGCATGGAGCGTTTTCAGTGCTCATTAGCTGTGCTGTACCTCTCATTTTCGTCTTTTGTATTGCTCTAATTGTAGTTGGTCCCATACAAGCATTTGATTGTCTCTAAAAACTGATTTGAATGGCATGAACAAAATTGTTTTGTCATCTAGCCTATTATAATCATTAGATATAACAAATGTCAATTTATGTTATATGTATTTAACCCGAACCTCAGTCTCCATTAAACAATGATAACAAATAGATTGCTGACCCGTATAGTGGCAATACTGTTAGTATTCACAACGTCTTCATTTCATCAATACATGATGAACCTTACAATTTTGAAAGTTGGAAGTACACGTAATAAAGTTACATAAACACTGTCAAAGCCTTATGTTTACGTTATTAAATACTTAAATGTTAAGTAAGACAGAATATAAATTGCATTAACATCAGTGTCAACGTTTTAGTAATGGTACTGTATTCAGGAAGCTATTCCTAAAGTAACTCCATATTATTTTAAGAATGCTAAATGAGACTCGATTCTCACCCTCCGTTACAATTAAACCTTTCACTTTATATAAAACTCATCACAATGACAAAAATTTAAAAAGAACGAAATAAATCCATAGAGTAAGATATCGAATAACTACGCTCGCCCCCAAGGATTCTGTCCGGCATAATGGAATTATTGTTTGAGAAATGTAAAGTCAAGATAACGAATATAATTCATGTGAACTAATGGCGTAAAAGTTACTTGAATTCCCTTTGTCAGTTCGCGAGTTCAATGTGGCACTTAACTAATGGAAATAAAAACGATAAAAGTGTTTTGCAGATGCCCTATATAAGTACCCATAATAGTAATGCACTTCAAGCTCACAGACTATTGACACCTAAATTAACTTTTCTAGAGATTTCTTCATAAATACTTCATTATACTTTTTTCTTTGACAAGAGAGAAAACATGTCCTTATAAAAACTTTGAATAGAAAGAAGCTTCAGATTAGCATAATCGTGTAGTAACCTAAAAATACCGAACGGTAGGGTTAACTATCGACTGTCGCGTAATCTATCGTCCCCGAGTGAATTGTACGACGGCCTCTAAGGCCTCGTGATATGTCGTCGGGGCATCCCCTCGAGTCCATAATTTACCTAGTAAAGCCACGGGCCCCTTAGACAAGTAACCTGAGAGTTACGTGCGGACGTATCTTATCCATCGACATCTAACTAACATTTCTCGGCCACTTATTTTTTCGGACGTCCCACCCGATTTCGTTCCCTTTCTCAATTTTGCAGAGAGGAATATAGTAGTAACAAAGTAAAGTGCTGAAACGTCTGACACGCGATATGCACCTCCTTCAGGAATTTCACGCAATCCCCTGGAGTGGATTTTTGGATGTTCCTCTTGTTTTGTTCGTCGAAGCGAAAATTCTTTTCTGTGGCCTTTCTAAACATCATCTATCATTTACGATGTAGTATTGAGTTACGTTTACTAACTCAGTTCCAAATTTTCAAAGAACTTATGAGAAAGAAATCTCGCTGAAAGACCTTTGTGAATCGAACAATGATATACACAACAGAGCCGTGAGCGAACTCGTACCTACTCGAGCATGGCTTAGTTTAATAGTAGTTGTAGTGGCGAAGTTGTCGGACAAGCCGCTAAGCCGGTCGCGTGAAAATAAGTGTCCAGAACTTTTGTGAATGGAACCGACGCACAACACTCGAACACGGCTGTGTCACCTTTCCGAAAGAACTTGGTGGAAAAGTTTCCACAAGTCGCTCTTGCGCCCGGAACATGCGCGACTACTCGGAACTACAACTCTCGAGCAAAACTTGTTTACCAAACAACGCGCCTAAAGCCGCTTGGGGTGGCCTGCAACGTTTCTCAACGTGATAAGTAGAAAAAAATCAATGTACTCACCTCATCGGTTTGAAGAGCGCTTGAATACCGTTGGGGTAGTCAATAATGAGCTTCAGCTGGGTCCCTCCTTCTTTTTGCTCTGTCAAAGATGAAATTAATTATTGTAAATGTGGATAGGTATTTAAACGAAAATAACCTTAATACGCTTTGTACTTAAAGGGTTTCTACCTGGAGCTGAAAATAAATGGTAAACTATGAAATAAAGTCTCTCAAACAATGAAATCCAATTAGCTGGTTTAAATATTTAAGTCCAATTTGAAGTAAAGGGCGAGATTGTTGTGGTAGTATTGTCCGCCGGACCGCTAACCCACAACTGATTGCAAATCCAACTTCATTTAATATACATACTGCTCCGTGCTTGGTCCCGCCCGCCACAAGGAGTTTGCCCATTGTTCTTATGTGCAAGTACGTAGGTACAAACATCAATTATTTAAACCTTGTAATAAATGAAAACACTTAACTAGAATTTTGTTGAGATTCATTCATCAACAAAATCAGAGTTCACAAAAAATATAAAGATAAAGCATAATATTTCAATTATAAACCCTTTAAATCAGGATTAAAGAGAAACGGATTTAGTAATGAATTACAAAAGAGGTAAATGAAAGGCTTGGGCATCTAAACGAAAAACAGACGCCGCTATAGTCTGCCCAAAATTAATGTTTCGTTAAATCCAATCTCCAAGAGCTTGAATAATTGACACTTTTACTTTCTAAATACGGCGACATAAATGGGTAAGTACCTAATATCTAGACGTTAATTATCCATAATTATCTGAAGTGTAGTGACATTTCAGACATACTATTTAATACAGTCGACTGCTTACTATTTGCTGGGCCTTATGCTGGTAGGTCACCGCACTCACCGCAGTGGGACAGAAATAATACATTTAGAATGTTACCTACGCCGTTGTATGACTCGTGCTGGAATGTCGAAAGCAGGAATTGCAATTGAGAAGCACTAGATAGTGACAGAATGATCATCTCTTTGAGGACGGGACGGTATCCACGCTATTATGCTAGAACTGTATCAGGCAGGTGAAAAAGTTTACAGTAAAAAGTTAGTACCTACATACCAAAGTGCAGCACGGGCAAGGTGACCAATTCAAGCTTGTTCTTAACGACGACCGCAGCTCTCTCTCATTTTTTAATGGCCATACTGGGATGCGAAACACTTGTAGGAAAGAGTAAGTACATACCGGCATGTAGCACAGGTAGGGTGACCATGTCCTTTACGACAGCGTCCACTAGTGGTTCTCCTTCTTCATAGAGCTCATGCTGCGCGATCTTCAGTTGGAACTTCTCCAAGCTAGAGGCATTCACACTGCAAAAACAGGAAAGGGGTGTCATTAAAATTATTTTAATTAAATATACCAAACCCACATAATTCACCCAAGTTATGATCCAAAGCCAAGTTTATAGTTATGTCGTTCGATAGGTACTCGTGAAGCGAAAACCGAGCGCTGTCCGAATAGCAGGATCCCCTAAGATTGAATCGATATTAGACTTTTATCTAATCTACAAACCAAGTATCGTTTTTTAAATTTAGGTACAACGGGAGCAAAATAATATGATACAACAACTACCTACTTAGTACCTAGGAGAAGTAGTAGTGGCACTTGCTAGAAGAGGAAAACTATATCCATATCGATGACGCATATAGGTACATTGTAAATAACGCAGCGTTCTCATATTGAAAATGCAATAGATCACGAAAAATGGAGCAAAATGTAAAGTGGATTGTTGAGAAAACATCACGGGCCCTCGGCTACTTTGCAGTATTGGCGCATATTAGTAAACCTGGCCGTTAATGTCGAGATTTACATGGAAGATTTTCCGATGCCGGCGTTGGTTTTGGCTGCGTGGAACATATAAGTGGACGTGATTCGCCTGCGAGCGCAAGGTGCGAGACTCCAGGCGACGCGAAGCGGCCGCCGCTGAATACTAAAGAGCCTACGTGTAGCGTTCTCGATTTGTGGCATGCTCCGATAACCTGCATTTAGAAATCAAGCCGCCAGCTACTCTAAAATTTATTGACTCTCTTTTTGGTGCGAATTGTACCGGTATCAGGTGGGAATTCTAAAAGCTCGATTGTCCCACTAACGAACAAATGGACGTAAGGAATACTAAATGACCAACGCTGTCCTCTCCATTAGAATAACGCGCGAGCGTTGTACGTCAACGATTTACGGAATTAAAGTCGCCTGTTACAGTTTTAGTGGTTGTAAGCGACGTCGTTACACAAGATAAGCTAGCAATTTTGGAAAAAATATACGAAATTAATCAGTATCAAAGCCGACCCTTTCTTACATGAGACATGAAATTTTGGGCATAAGAGGGTCCCTCATATCACGAGGAGCGTTTCAGCCAGCCATCATGCATTCATTCCATTTAGTTTTATTGTTCGAGACCCGCGCCTATCGCGGCCCGCCCTGTAACTGGATTTTAAATAAGATGTTTTCTGGAGGTTGCGAAAGTTGCCTAGCGAGATAAAGAAAGGTCGCGTTGTCTGATGATTGAAGAATCGACATGTCACCGAAGTATGAGAACCCAGCTTAAAGCGACATGTATAGGAAATGTGGAATTAAAGTGACATGTATAGGAAATGTGGGAAAAACGTTTCTAGGCACGACATGTAATATTCTTTTCACAATGTTCCTATGAGATTTGGTCTAATATTTACTTTGCTGGAATTACCTACGTGGGCCGCCAGAGGCCGGTCGCGACCAACTTGTTTGATTTTAATGCATACTTCAGCACTTAGCACAGGCATTGCCAATGAATAAAGCACTCGTTTTAGAGCTGGGTGCTGCTATATTTTTCGACAGCCTCCATTTATTAATGATTTAGTAGTTTTTTGGCATGTAATGTAAACAACCATACGTCCCAAAATAACAGTGGCGGTAATCGATAGAACATAAATCATAATACGAGTAGGTATAGGCATATGCGCAAGTTTGCTGGCTGCAATAGTTCGGGACACGCAAATGGGGCATCAGGGCTGTTTCCGAAGCCGTTCCGTGTTCGCATCCCGCGCGATATTCGTGTTATTAAATTTTAATTGCAGCAATAGCGAAGTAACTAACAATTTAATTTGGGCACTTGCACAGCGCCACATAAATCGTACTTGTAGATGTCAGCTGTCGGGAACTTGGAGAAATTTTCCTTGTAATGTCCTTTTAGCGTCGTTTTTACGCGGAACAATTTTAATTAATATTTCTTAACGGGCGGAATATTAAGCCGAGCGTTCCTGTTATTACGTATTTACATTGTGCGTTAACATTCTTTGAAATGTACTGGCGACATTAAGGCATTGTTTCAAAACATCCATTTTATTTCAACTTAGCTAGTAAGTGACACGAATTGCTACAAGATATTTCGTTTTATCGTCCAAAATTATTAATAAACATGTTTTTGTTTTCGTTTTAACCTTAACATATATATTTATTGCCATGTTAACTTTTAATGTAATTTCCGTGTATATAAATGCTGTCTTACAAAATCTGACCTGGGTTGATCACACTGACTATCACTGACCAATGACAATTAAATCTTAAACACTGCAATCAATTGACGTCTTTGAAATGATCAATGGTGATAAAAGTATGACGACCCTTGAAATGAGTTATGTGGGGTGAATGTCGACCGTATCAGCAATTCAACGCGAATATATATAACTTCCTCTACGATCAGCACGCAGCGGCAATACAGAGCGACGTACAAAAAACAAATGAATCTCACCTCGGTTCCAAGTCTTCCATCTCCCCTATGGTCGGGTTCTCTGGCCGCAGCACATTGAGGTCCCTATGAGGCGGGACGACGACCGTGTGGCTGTCGGCGCCGAGCCGCTGCGAGTCGATGATGCGCTGCAGATCCTCGTACTTGTCGGCGGGCGGCGCAGGAGTACGCGGCTCAGTGTCCGCGCCGCTGCCGCTCGTCTCGCTAGGCTCGTATTCCCGGGAGCCGTTACTGCCGCTACTGTAGAAAAAATTGCTTATTATAAGTATGAAACTGTATGTTTTTTACTGGGAAAACTAATCAGAATTGTAAAGGTAATGTATTATAAGTATATTCAATATAACTGATAACTGACTTAATCTGTGAATTAATTGACAGGGAAAGCTAACCTACTAGGGCTACTAGGTACTGTTGTTCGGGTTGTTCGTTAAATGCCCAGAGTGTCTCTAGAAACTCAGGTAATAAAGTAATCCATAAATGGTCTGTTGACAACCGAAACTCACTTTCAATTCTGTTTTTGTTTATATAGAAACATCTTATCTCATACTTTGTGTACAGTAAGTTGTGATTGTCAACCGACGAAATAGGTTAGAGTCGTATATATTTACCCGCGGATAAAAGGTAGCCTATGTCCTATTCTGATGTCTAAGCTACAATAATACTGGAAAGTTTCTTAGAGATCCGTTCAGTAGTTTTTGAGATTAAACGGAACGTACATCCATCCGCACAAACTTTCACGTTTATAATATTATTAGGATATGCATCCTTTGCCCAAATGTCCAACGTGCATCGTCACAGTTACCTCCTGTTTTTTAAATGTTAACGAAAATGCGAACAAGTACAATAAATCTTTCACCCGCTACTGATATTTTGTAACAAAACCCGACCAAAGCGTGGGCGGTTTGGCGAGTTATCTAATCTTTTAACACCTATTAACATCCGCGTTACAACAACAGCAGTCTAGCCTTCTCCTGTTGGGCGTAAGCATTGGACGGACTTCTTGCTTAGTTTGTGCCTTTTGTAAATTTTAACTTTATTACGTTGCACTATTTAGTGCAAGTTCTTCTAGCAACCTATTAAAGCAATATTGTTTTCCTCTCCATGTTAGAAATGACACTTAAAAACACGTGTCATAAGCCCTACCTACCATTTTTGGTAATATAGTGGGAAGTGCAAGCTTGCAAATAGGACGCGGTTTTACCATTTCTATAACTCAGTGAAGCTGGTTCGAATGAGATCATACAAAGAAGCAAGAATTGAAGCTTGCTGAGGCCCATAGGAGCCTCCTCGCCCTCTGCTGATGGAGTACAGCGAGTGCCCAAATATTAATATTAATTATTGTAAGCATATTTCAGTAACAATAAGAAATATACTAGTTTCATATGTGCTTCCAGTGTTATATTTTAGCTACGATCTCCTCCCAGTACCTCTAAACCCGTACCTCTCGTGCAGCATACCCCAGTATTAATACATATACCACGTTAGTTACCACAGTACCTATTCACTATATTGGTGTAACACTAAAGCTTTTATAGGGAATATGTTCGTACTGATTGGCACGTATAAGCAATAACTGGACTAAAAAAATGTAATGTAATAATATCGATTAAAATAATATTAGTGAATACACTGTTCTCTTTATACAAACACTATTCAGCAGGAATGAAATATTTTGAGTTGTCCATTAATTCCAGTTATCGCCGTATTGAATACCTAATAAAATTACAAAATCAGAACTGATATCGAATTATAAAGGAAACAAACAGGTACATATTTGAATAACAATGAGAATTATATTAAATTTGTAAAGGAAAAAGGAACCCAAGGATTTTCGGTATGATACTTTATAATGCGATTAGGTCCCTTGTGTTTTAATGACCTTTGTTCACTTTCATTATGTCTTGAATAACAAGTTATTGAAGTGATTTTGTAATTGCCGATACTCCCTAGAGTGGAATGAATAGCTGAAAAGGCTGGGCTGGGGTGCTTTCGTTTTCAATAACAACATTAGCTCGGTTGGTGGTGGGTAGAAAAGTGTTTGTTCGAACCAATTTAAACGTCGACATACTGCAGTAGATTGCTCTCTGCGTGGGCATCATATTTACTTCGGTGTTTATTTACAACTCAATGAATAGGATTATTATTAGATTACAATTTCTGTTTTATTATGGAAAGTCCGTTTCATGATTTCACACCTTAAATGATTATATGCCTACTTAACATTAAGTTTCTGTTTTAATGCATTGTAGGTAATGTAGAATTACATAGACTACGGTTTAAGAAACGAGTTCCGTCACTTTTATTTAACTTGTTATTTTACCGTCCATCACTGTTATAGTTGAAATGAGTTTAACGCAAAATTATCAAAAGTTTGTCGTAAAATCGAAGTTTAGACTGCGTCCTAAAGAAGTAGTCGTAAAATGAATTACATTTTACATTTGAGAACTTGATAAGCCACTAGGGAAACCAGATCAAGTGAGTAATAAGGACGAATGAACAACGAGCAAAATTTATAGAATGCACATTTTTTACACATCAATTGTCAGGTTTATGCTGTTGTGTATAAAGTTTGTGAAGAAAAAGATCGTGAGGAAAATGGTCTAATGCCAATAGGTTTTAGTTTTCCCTCTATCTTGGAAGGTCAGATGGTAGTCGCTTACATAACAGTCGCCAAATCTCGGTATTATCTGCCAAAATGAACCCCGGGCGCCACTTGGACACCACCAGGAAAAAGCTAGGAGGGTGATGATGTCGTGATTCAGGTCAGTCAGGACCTAGTTCGATAAGACTCCCAGATGTTATATATAATAAGACACGTCATTCATGGGAGAACACGAAATGGCGATGCTGCAATGCACAAAAAACCTGGTGGCGCTTGTAAAAAAAAATTTCAAAATAAAGTCCGGTTTCTAGTATGAAGTCTCCCAAGTTTCGTTTGTTCCTCGATACAGGGGAGGGGTAGGACTATACGATAATGCAGTGCTGCTGCCCTGGCCTTATCAGTGGCAGCAGCATAAGTAGTGTCCGACCGAAGTTTCAGTTTCGGCCTATAAATCATGTTTCGGCCGAAAGTTCGGTTTCGGCCAAAAAACTGCCGAACCTTTCTGCCGCGCCGAAACTTTCAACATTGTACTTCGGGAACGCGTTTGGCTAACACCGGGTGTGCTCGGCATGCCATTGTGCACAACCGGCAATGGCGTAGCTCGCTGACTCCGCGAAAAAGTACAAGTACATCTTATTGTAGCTAAGCATTTAATGACATGAACAATGTATTACTTATTATAGCATGTAAAAGTGCCCTTGTGGCCTATTTGCAGAATAAATGTTTGTATTTGTATTGTATTTGTAATATTTTTATATCCACAAAAATATAAAATACTTAGCTACAATAATAAATTTCGCTAATAAAATAAATAGAAATAAATAAGTAAGATCGAACTGGAAACCAAGTTCCTTCAAAGCCCCATAGAGCACAGCTCCAGTCATGCATAACGTTATTAAATTCATTAAAATGATTTATTATGTTCTTTACTGCTCAATAGTGCGACTTGGAAAGTTTTCTGTTCTGCAATTAGAGCCTATGAAACCTATAACTAAGGCTACATTCAACAGGCGCGCAAATTATATACTCCCGGTACGGGAAAATAAATAAATGTTGAATTCCTAATATTTTTTCTTTGTATACACAAAATATCAACATTCTAGGTCACCTGAAAGTAGTTAAACATTTTGATGAAAAGTGGAACAATTTTCAATTTTTTCTTTTTTTGTAAATTTCTTTAGCAGCGTTACTACTTCTTAATACAAAATTAATTTAAGAAGTTAATTATTGAAATTAAGAATTCGGTAATTAGATGGTTTTACAAGAATCGCGAAATTGCTAGAGTGTAAGTAAAAAGATTTAAAAAAAAAGATTAAGATTTTAAGATTTTTGATATTTAGATATATATATATAGTGCCGGTACTCCGGCGGTCCTAGAGCCAACCGGCATGGCCCGAGACGACGGCAAGAGGCCAGATGGCATGACTCTGATCCCCTGGAAGTTGAGACGGCCGCTAGTCTGGGATGCCACTTGTGTGGATACCGCAGCACCGTCCCATCTCCCAGGAACCTCGGTCAGGGCTGGAGCTGCCGCTGATGCGGCTGAACACCTCAAGCGGCGCAAATATGCAGTCATTGACAGTGCCTACATATTTGAGCCGTTTGGGGTGGAAACATTAGAGCCGTGGGGACCTGGTGCTCACAGCACATATAAGGAGCTGGCGAAATGCCTTGTTGACGCGACGGGTGACCAAAAGGCTGGCGCGTACCTTGCTCAGCGCATCGGTCTTGCTGTGCAGCGTAGCCATGCCGCCAGCCTTCTGGGCACCCTACCGCTGGGCTCTGAATTAGAGCCCATTTTTTATTTGTAAGTAGGTTTTTATCCTTAGTTTAGTATGTTCTTGTTTTTTATATTAACTCTGCTATTATTCGCTAGATGTCGGTAAAACCCGACTGTTAGATAAATATTGCTACTCACCGATAGAGGGCAGGCTTACAAGCGTCACATTTGGTCACATAACCGCGTAGGCGTTTTTAAATAACATTTTTCGCTTTAACATTTATAAACAAATTAGTAGAAATGTACTAAATTTGTTTACGACGAAATAAAGTTACAGAAAATATTTAATTATATATATATGATCTGGGAGTCTTATCGAACTAGGTTCGGTGTCGATTATCTTTTCTACTACACGCGTAGTTTTTTATTTATGACAAAATTGGGCTTCGATAGTGATTGTTCATCTTTTCGATTACTTTTCCGTATGTTACGACCCTCGTTTCCGTGCATGCATGCTGTACACTACAGATGTAATACTCTGAATTCGCTCTTTCATCTGCACCATTATTTAACGTTGTCCGTTTACTAAGGTATTCACGCTACGACGAGGTACCTTCGTGGTAACGTGACTAGAAAAAAAACAATTGTGACAAACATACACTTTTAAAACATGACAAACCTGTTATCGCGGACAAAACGACTATCTAATTACCCATCTTATGTCAAAGATTCCACTTGTTTCCTGCGGTGACTGAATGTAAACAAGTTGTAACTTTGGACAAGTCTTTTAAAGTTATTAGTCATATAATACTTTTAAAATGATACCGACTACTAAATTACTAATTAAATAATGAGTAAGACTACAAATGGAAAGATTTAGATTATTTTAAGATCCATTTGTTAGTGTAGTGACAGATAAAAACATTCTTTAGACGTCATTTCATGGCATAATTGTTATTGTGTTGAGTTATTCTTAGGTACCTATTTTTGCATATTGCAGGTATTATTACGTAGTGATTGGTTACTTTACAAACAAGATACGACACAAAACCGCAAAATACATTTAAATAATAGGGTTATACCTGTTAATTAATCAATATTTTTCCAAAAGATTTCCATAACCGCTCAACTTACGCAAATCTAAATAAACATATGCGTAATACGATCCCATGAAAATGGAACTTACAATTACATCTCATTATGAAACTGTCACTGGCAGCTTTTGTCACAGAACAATGCATTAATTAATTTGTCATTTCGGCTGCGTAAATATAAATATGTTGAACAAACGAAATATGACTCCGGCACTCAAATGGCGTTTTTGCGAACAATATGCGCACAATTAAGACTCGACAATGGGGTAGGAACAAACGAAATAATACCTCAATAATCATTGTTAAGTCATGAATGCTGGACAATCATTAACACTCACTAGGTATGTAAAGAACCTCGTCCACCTACAAGTACAAATATTTTACGATATACTCGTAATTAGGTAAATAAAAGTGTCGAGGGCTCTTACTATACCGACTTGACTCTGACATTTGAACTTCCTAACTTTCAATTTTTAAGAAAAAAATTGTTCCGATATGCTTACTTATTTGTTAAGATATTTTTGACGACGGATGTTACCGAAATGATTATGTACTTATTCCATACTACTTAGTTAGTATTTTTATGGACAGAAACCTATATGCCTATATAAGTGCGGAGTTTAATAAGACAACATAATATTCAGATAAAACGTGAACATTTGTACTCGAGGTCAAACATTTCGTTTCACCCTAAATTAAATAACCGCAATAGGTTTTTGTAAATATTTTTTCTACTCCGGTACTTTTATCTGTCAATTATATGGTCCCGCAAACGAATATAAAAGCATGTCTTATGCAATTTCAAAAAAATTTGTTTACTCTATTCTTCATAATGTTATATAATGCAACTGCTAACAGAGGTGTCATGTGAACCCAACAAATAAAAAATAAAACAATACTAAATTTACAACGAAAATCAAAACTGCCAACTTAACAAACAACTGAATTCATATGGTTTGAAAAAATAACAAAACTAAAATAATTACTGCCAACATAAGGAAAAACGCAAGTCAGTAAATGACAGTTGAAAAAAAATACCGTGTCTATGATTAGGTACGTTCTGTGGACTGTCATTTGTCACTACCCAACTTACCTTGAACTTACCGCTCTTTCTTATGCTGTATTGCTGTTTAATATTGTGTTTTATTATTTAATCCCTAGTCGTAGAAAAAGTAATGTATGCAACGTTGTATAAGTAGGTCAAAAAAGGCTCATGGCGTCTTTATTAAAAATTTTCGGTTTCGTCTCAAATTGTTACACACGCCACTCACCTTTTTTGAACCATCTTATACAACTACTGCATAAAATAGTATTACAGTAGTTTTATTTGCATGATATACTATTCTTCGTAATAACAATTTTTGCGATATTATCTTCTCCGTTGTTTTTTAGGGTTTCAAATAAGGTTCCGTACCAAAATGGTAAAAAAGGAACCCTTATGGTTTCACTTTGTCTGTCTGTCACATCGCTAAATATCTAAAGAACTACTTATGCTATCGATTTGAAATAGTTATAAAGAAAGGCTTACCTACATACATAGAACATGACTTTTTTATATACATTTTTTTTTTCTTTGAAACACGACAGATAATAGGTGGGTCAAAATTTGGAAGTCTAGTTAATATGTCGAGTGGGGTATCATATGAAAGGGCGTGGGTTGCACATTCTGAAACTTTTTTTTACGTTGAGTCATTTTTGTTTTATGAGGGAAAATGTAAAAAAATACCATTCCCCCCCTTATCTCCGAAGTTTACCAAGGAAAAAATATAAAATTATTACATAACATTGATATCAATGTATATTTTACAGGAAAAATATAACTGTATCTCTATCTAGTTTTTCTTTTTTTTATCGTCAAAAAACATTTCTATACTAAGTTTGTAATTTAATCACCTTTGCATGTATTTTTGTTTTATAAATTCCTACGAGATTATGCTGAAAGTACCTTCTTTGAAATAAAGAAAAAAACATGAAATCGGTTTACGTGATAAAGAATCATCCTTGAAAAACTACCATACGTACAAAAAGTTATTCAGTCGCTCAAATTTGTAACAAAACTCGCAGATAGATGGCACTGTATCCAAGGCGCCCACACCATATTGTTAAGATAGGGTTGGAACCGGTACACATCTGTATACGGAACCCTCGCTGCGCGAGTCCGACTCGCACTTGACCGATTTTTTATTTTTCATGGGTTTTTGTGAGTCCGATTCTAACCGAGAAACGTAATTTGTTTAACTGTTATTATTAAAGTTTAGATGTAAAATTAAATGAAGATGTAAAAAAATGTACAACCTTACACTATTTTAGGAAATACGATGGTATTTTACCGACCCGTATTCTTTGTCCCCAAGTATAAATTTAACCTGTAACGTAGCTATATATATTAGTTTTAAATAAAAAAGTACATTTATTGGCGCCAAGTCTAAAGAGCCAGAGAGTACATACATTTTGTATGATACTGTCAAGTCAGATAAGGTCCAGTCTAAACTAACAAAATAAAAGACAACTGCGAGTCGGACTTGCCTACCGAGGGTTCTGTACAAAATTTTCTGTATTGATTACGTTAGTTTAAATAAAGTCAGATAGGTAGACGGACAACAAAGTGATCTTATAAGAGTTCAGTTTTTTTCCTTTTGAGGTGGTGCGGAACCCTAAATAATAGATCCAGTTAGAACTAGAGATTAACCTGGAGCACGACATAAAATAGTGTTTTCACACGCTTTAAATTCATTTTCTGTTTGTGTGTACTCTTATTTGAATAGACAATACCCGCATTGCATATAGACGATGCATTTTTTAAACATTCGTGAATTACCTATTTTTTCTTTGCACGATAGTAGCATTCCATTTTGAAATAAGCAGTGTTATCTTTCATAGGTATTCATTTTATAGAATGATCATTTCAACTCTTAAATAGATTAAATTTTAAGGAATAACTAAAATTAGGACGACATTTGTAAATAATTATTATAGATTACAA
Source organism: Epiblema foenella (assembly GCA_963556455.1). Lineage (NCBI taxonomy): Eukaryota > Metazoa > Arthropoda > Insecta > Lepidoptera > Tortricidae > Epiblema > Epiblema foenella. The sequence continues at coordinate 14,561,493 of OY747106.1, forward strand.
TAGTACTCAGTCCAATTAAATTAAAAGTTTCGTCATAATTAAGCTGACAAATAAATCGAATCCACAAGAGAATAAGTTGTTTAAGTGTTAAATAAATGGAAAAATGACAAAACGATTTTTTCAAACAGAGATTGAATATATATAACTATGTATGTAAGAAAGAAAGTGCCGCTATGTATGTACACTATGAATTTATATAGATACTGAACATGGATATTGAGTGTTGGCGTTTGCAGCTTCGCTTGAAAATTGCACAGTCGTGCTCTCATTCCGAATTAAATTGAATTAGTTTGTAGTTTTTGCACAAATTCCTGGGCACTCTGTGCAGAAGTTCTCCGATTTTCAAACAAAGTTCCAAATATTCCCTTGGTATATCTATGAAACTACCAAATAACTTTGTTTTCGTTGGTTGAACGGGTTTTCGAGAAAATGATGAAAATATTAAATATTTTATGTATGATGGTTCACACGAAGCGAACATATATTAGTACTTTTTAGGGTTCCGTAGTAAACAAGGAACCCTTATAGTTTCGCCATGGCCGTCCGTCCGTCCCCCGCCTTTCTCAGTAACCGTCAGTACTAGAAGGCTATATGGCTGGCATGAGTATACATATTAATGACGCCGACAGTACGGTAGAATAAAATCATAAATAGAAATTTTTTTTAGGGTACACCCCACCTACATGTAAAGTGGTGGTGCAATTTTTTTTCTTCCAAACCCCATCGTGTGCGGTATCGTTGGATAGCTCTTTCAAAAATATTAAAAGGTTTCTAAAAACATTTTTTGATTCAAGAATCGGTTGGCGTGATATTAAGCTTTGAAGTGATAATATTTTTTTAATTTTCTATGAAAAATTACAGATAATAAGGTGGTTCAAAATTTGAAAGTCTAGTGAATATGTCGAGTGGGGTGGCATATGAAAGGGCTTGGGTTGCACATTCTGAAACATTTTTTTATTTTATCTTACTTTGAGTCATTTTTGTATTATGAGGGAAAACGTAAAAAAAAAACTTTATCTCCGAAGTTTACCAAGGAAAAATATCAAATTATTACATAACATTGATATCAATGTATATTTTAGAGGAAAAATATAACTATAGCTCTATCTAGTTTTTCTTTTTTTTATCGTCAAAAAACATTTCTATACTAAGTTTGTAATTTAATCACCTTTGCATGTATTTTTGTTTTATAAATTCCTACGTGATTATTCTGAAAGTACCTTCTTACAATAAAGATTTTTTTTTTTAAATCGGTTCACATGATAAAGAATTATCCTTGAAAAACCACCATACATACTAAGTTATTCAGTCGCTGAAATTTGCAACAAAAGTCACCGATAGATGGCGCTGTACCCATGGCATTCAATTTCTACACTATGTTGTAGAGATTTTTCCTGATTTAATGGGGTTGGAACCGGTACACATCCGTATACGGAACCCTCGGTGTCCGACTCGCACTTGACCTGTTTTATTTTTATGTGGTATTAAATATGTAATAAAATATAATTAGTTTTATTAGATTTAATGTTACCTTATGTTTATTACTTTTGTAGATTTTGTGATATAAAGAATCAGGTTTATTAGTTATAACATAAGTACTACAAGAGGTGCCAGATAGGAGTCGGTACACGTTTTCTCGTATCGCTAGTTAAGTACATATGCTTTTTCAATTCAATTTATCATTATTATTTATCATAATTACATATTTGCCGAACTTGCAATGAAGACCCTGGGGCCTTGATCGACAGATACCAAAGAATTGGTTAAATAAAAAAAGTGTCTCAATCAAAAACTAATCGGATCTCAGTGATCCCAAGGCGGGCTCTTACTTAGCCCAGAGGCGGAGGCTATTCAGCTAAATATGGCGAGTGTTCTGGGAACGATGCCCCGGGTAACATTAGGCTGTGTTGAGGACGGGCAATTATGTTTATAATAATTATTTATTACTTAAATACAACCATAAAAATATCTATCTGTTTTTAAATAAAAAAAATATATCATTTACAGATAAAGCTAAAAACCTTTTCCACTAATTAGATAGGTACAATTAATCATTGTGTAAAGAATGAAAAGAAAAACCTTTCCACACTTCATTTTTCTTTCATAAAATTATTTCCATCCAAAACCTAAACTAAAGTATTCTCGGTATTTTTAGCAACTTTTCACTACTGTAACGTCGATAAGGGTATTGATTATTGTCGCTATCAAATATATTATATTATTACAGCACCAAGATTGTGTTATCTACCGATATAAGTAGTGTTATGTATCAGACAATTGAAGGGAACTACTAGGACTGTAGTACTGAGTAATTTTCAGACAGTGTAAATTAAAATGTTGTTTGCTATTTAGGACCCAAGCTTTACAGTTTAGGAATTTTATAAATTTATTTCATTTTTCATTAATATTGCGAAATCAGTATTAACTTCACAGTATAATATTAGTATCAATGCATAAAATTTTAAATACGAAAGTAACTCTGTTACCTTTTCACTATTAAACAGCAGGCGAATCACGTAACTTTATGTACTAACGGTAGATAGATTTTACTGTCAATTTTGAAGTATAACTGTATGAGGTGACAATTAGAATTTGACATTAAAATCTACCTAACGGTAGTACAAAAGTTACGTGATTACCCCGCTGCTGAACGAATTGTCACTATACATAAGGTCCAGTGTGAAAAATGGGATGTATCTCTCCCAGCATTAACCCAAAGAAGAAAGTATAATTCATAAACATCTCTTAACCTGTAGCGATAAAAAAGTCTACGCGGACGAAGTTGTACATTTATATTTTTATTAGTTCTATATTAACACAGGAACACTTAAGTTATACTTAACCTGCCGTGAACCACTACGACAAACTACTGATGCAGAAGCCAATATCATACACAACACAAAGTGTAATGTGATTTATTAAAGATCGTATTCGCAAGATTCGGTAATCCGATCGAATAATTTCTTAGGAAGCATTTGTCATTCTCAATTGCGATAGGTAATGAAAGAAAATCAAGCTTATAAACAAGCCGTTAACGTCTAGAATACACAACTTTATAAAGTTACTGACTGACCTAGTTTGTTTCCTGATAATAATTATTAGTTAGTATATTCTGTTCAATGTGTTCTACCTATCTATGCATCTTACTGCAGTGTGAAATTTATAAACTAACCTCGAAATTCATTTGTTTCATTTTTCATATTAATAACATTGATCAGAACATTGTGCCTAATACAATAAGATTTAACTCGTTGCGGAGAAGACGTTATCAGTCGAGACGCTGTCAAATTGGTAAACAAGTGATAACGCCCATTTATGGAAGATAGCGGTTTCTGAAGGTATCAAGAACAAACACACAGAATTCAAGGAGCAATATTAAATAAATCGATTTTAATGATTACTGAGTATAATAATACTTTAATAATCTATTTATGAGTCGTTTTAAGGGAAGTCGTGGATATTTTACAATATTGTTTTACGTGACTAACGTAAAACGTTCGTGACTATCTTAGTATTTTTTAAATGTTTGTTATGTTTTGTGTGTTTGTTTATGCGTAATGAGGGCTAGAAACAAATTTACTTCAACTCCATTTAATAATTACATAGTAGGATCTAGTCTAGCCGACAGTAAGGATTAGATAGATTAAGCCGAGCCGCATTTAATTCATGAGTGTTCGATAAGAAATAATTATATGTAAAACATATTGACTTAAAATAGGATAGCTAAACATTAATAATGCTTGACATTTTCTGCTAATTGTGCAATTAATAGTGAACTGAACTAGTAAACATTTAATTTAAAACTTACCATAGCATTAAATATGACTTAAACACTTAAAATAATCACATCACTGACACATTAAAACCCACGGCACCTCACCTTTTCTGCAGGAATCGTTTCCGAAACTCGATATAGGCCGACTTCCCCTTGTCGGTGTCGTCGCCGATCTTGACGCGGCCGTGCAGGGGGACCCTGTGACCGGAGATGCCATAGTCCATCTGGAGATCAACGACCAGCATGAGGGTGAAGAGGACGAGGAAGGCGCTGACTGCGAGCGCGAGGCGCTCTTTGAGCTTCATGTTGAGCATGATGCGCGCGGTCGGGCGGCGCGGCGGGCTCGGACTGCGCACGCACACGCGCGCATGGTCGGGCGGAGGCGACCGCTTGCAGTCGCGCGCGCCGACGCGACGCCGCCAGCGGCCGCGCGCCCACCAGCTTACACTGCAATAAAACAACTAGTCAGCTGTTTGCTGAAGGGACGCTAAGCCAGGGCAGATTTCAGCCGCTCGGGGGAAAAGCGACGCGCAGAGACTACTTAGTTTGAAGTTTAAATAGGTATGATCCGGAATAAAATGGTTAATGTCACATAATTAACTGGACTATGTATATTACGTGACTTGAAAGTGCTTTTGACTTACTATAACTAGAAACTAACTACTTAGCTGTTTAAAACATAATGTGCACGATGAAGAAATCTATTCATAGACTTCATAGTAGGTACACCAAAAATTGCCTATGCTTGATAATACAGAAAACCTATTGAGCTCGCAAAATTCTGCATAAAATCTTAACGACGCCTGTAAAATGTGCTCGTGTTACGATTTTCTGTAACAAAACAATATTCCATTGCACAACTGCAGCGGTGTCATATGGTACGAATGTAAAATGGAATACCTATGAGAAATACGACGCTTGGTCAAAGTTCAATACCCATTCTGTGCCGGGTGAGCTCGATACGCTGGCTTCTATCGTTAACTGAACTCCTTTACGAAGGCGAAAAACAAGACGATAATTTTTGGAACGAGCTGTGGAAATTCATGTCGAATTTTAGTTGGTTTGAAATGCATGGATATTTGAAACAAATATTTACAAATAATTCTACGATGCAAACCGTACATGTACACTGCGAAACGATATGGGATGACTAGAATCCCATATCGTTTCGCATTCATGATCGTAGGAATTAAGTAGTAGTTTTTCATTTGTTTTCTATATACCTTATGAGGTCGACTGATAGAAGTTTTCTAGAGGTACCAAAATGTTAGGCTTTTAATGGTAATTCGTAACACCTATCTAAAATAGTTTATTTTCGGAATCTAGTCACTCTACTTGATTGCGCAATTAAATGTTCGCCTTGCCAAAAATATCTGTGACTATAATATTTTTAGGGCTTCGTAGCCAAAACAGCAAATCCAGCCAGAACTCTTAAAGTTTCGTCATGTCCGCTACTTATGTAGTCAAATTACTTAAAAAAATATATTTTAGGGGGACACTAAAAATGTAACTGAACATAAAAAAAAATGCGTTAGGTAACATTGTAGCACATCAATCAATATAGGTCTTTAGAAATTAATGTAAGATTACTCGAAAATAATTATATTCGGAGATATTTATTTGCTCCGAAACTCAATCACAAGATGAACTTCAGATCACAATCCCTTTGCTTATAAAGTTTTGAAATGATAACTCGAATCTAAAATCAAATACTTTTGTTCTAAAGATTTGTAATTTCGGTAAGTACATTGACAACTTGAGTGGAACTTGGAAAGTGCACGTCGCCAACCCCGTGGTTAAAACTACGTTCATTAACCTTAAATTTCCATTTTTTATGAATGAAAACACAAACTTTATTGATAGATAGATATTTATGCACCTAAGTATATCTCTAGTTTAGTACAATTAGTATCTCATGTTGCCGCTCTGGTAGAGAGTACTCGTAATACATACGACATTTATATGCTAGGTATAACTACGCTGGGGAAAGATTCGTTAGCATTATGTTGAATAAGTAAGTAATGAAATTTGAATCTGCTGCGTAACATGTTCTAGTCTATTATTTACGTATATACCTATGTGTTTACTGATTATTGAAGAAATATTACATGCCATCACATTATATCTAATAGCTACCACGTAATGAACATTTTCTAGAACTCCACATGTTGTTGTGTTCGAAGTTAAGTTAGAAACATATCAAGGGTTAGAACACCCAACTACTCACGATACAATTGTAGATTAATATAATTTATTTTTGATAACCTTTGACAATCTTACACGTGTTGTCCACTCATCATTTCTTGATAGATTACGTAGCATTTATAATGTTGTAGACGAGGTTGATTAACTAATTAAAACCATCCACTGACAATTGACTTGGTAATCGTCATGATCTTGGTAATTATCGCGTATCCCGGCCGTGTGGACGTCATTAGTTAACCGACGATAATAAGTTTCTAACCAATATTTTAATTAGTTACGGAGCAATACATTATTGGGGCATGTTGGTGATCCCGGTGTTGGACGATAAACTATCACCATCATTAAGGTCATACCATCATTAATTCTTGACAAATTCCTCCGTACAACTATAGATATATTCACAAACGGTTATCGGTTCTTCAATTCCTTCAAGCCCTTTAAGCTGATTTATTCCGATTAGGTAACTTAGATACACCTAACCTAAGTATAATTTTTGAAGTCATAGAAATTTCACTAAAAAAACTTTATAAGTTTCCTTACCAGCTTTACTGCTTAATACAAAATTAATTATTCAATACGATTACTTATGACATGTATTATACTTTTTAACAAAAAAACCGCCTTCAAATAAACCAAATAGCAATAAAAATTGGTAGCATTACATCAGGACCATTTAAATTGACTTTGTCATAGTCGCTTCACTATCTTGATCGATACGTATAAATCTTAGCGCCACCTTCTACACTTGACATTTTGAATGACCGTCTGAGATCTCCCTCAACAGCGCCAGTTCACCAAATGCTACTTTTTGAATGCAAATGCTCGATTTATAAACGAAAATACTAAAATCGCTTCCCTTGAATTTCTGAGGAGTTCCCTCAATTCTTCATGGATCGTATCATCATAACTAGATTCTGGTAGCAACGAGACCAACCTGGGAGCATATTCTTTCAACCAAAGAAATAACTTTCTAAATCGGTTCATAAACGACGGAGTTCTGAGGTAGGTAACATACATAAAAAAAACATACCAACGAATTGATACCCTCCTCCTTTTTTGGAGTTAAATCACTAACAACATCTGCATTGTATTGTCAGTTCGGTCTATTCCTCTTGCCGCTTCGAGTAAACTCGGTTCATGCACACCTCCGAGGTGCAATTCACCCGAACGCGGTAACAGTGACACTCCTCATGCGGTCAGCGTTTGTACCACGACAATGACACGCAAACATGACGACCCCAACTAGAAGAAAGAGCACGTGCAATGCGTTTCTATTTAGCAGCCAAACATTGGTTTGATTAGACAGAGGACCGTCTGTACGTAATTAACCGAGCGAAGCGAAGGTACTTCGTTTCAGCTTGGACAAAATGCTTTCGCATGTCCGGCGGATTTCCGATCTCCTCTACATGTCGAATTTCTCAATCGATGCTCATTTATTTTGTGAGCAGGTTCTATAATACATATTTTTTCTTGTCGGTTTTTGGAAATTTTACAAATGCATGAGGATTGAAAACCTAAAAAAACCGGCCAAGTGCGTGTCAGACTTCGCACATTTAGAGTTCCGAACCAACCGCAAAATTAAATTGGTTTTAATAGGAAGAAAAAGAAATTACAAATAAAAAATCTGATTTATGGTAAAATATACTTAATAATAAACATTATCACCAAATTTAAAGTTCATAGGTCAATGGGAAGTTAAAAAAATCTTAGGAATAAATTTTTATGACAGACACATTGACACAGTAATTATCGATACCTACTTATATTGCGATATTGTAAATTAATGGTCAATTTAACACTAAATTGGTAATTCACGACAAATATAGAATAGAATATAATAATATATAAACAATCCATCGTTGTACTCCATTTACTATTTTATTGTGACCTTTTCAATTGCATATTTGAAATAAAAACAGAAACCTGAAACAAGAATACGTTGTTGAAAGTTTAAGTGGGCAACATGACAAAAAGTCGAACAATATGAACATATCCCAATTAGCCAAGACGTGAAAAGGCTTATTCAAACCTTTGTTAACTGACTAACTGTGACTGTGGATTTCCGTTGTTATTAATGGCAACACTATTATGAATGATAATGCACTAATTAATGGAAAAATATAAAGAGTTTTCCGAAAAGCGGTATCTTATCGCCGTGTGGGTTATCTTAATTACAAATGGAAATCATGGGAATACGAGTATTACACTAACTGTAATATAAAATTATAGTATAACAAGACGTTAAAACATTGTAGACACATGGAACAATTAATAAAACTGTTAAGATCTCATACTAGGTCCCATATGTGATTATAGTCTTGCTAATTTCGGGATTAAATTAATTTATCTAAGATATCCCGCTAAAACAAGACAGGTATAGGTAGTAATTTTTGACCTACATTAGAGAGATAAAACTCCCGTGAGTTTCATCCATATTGAAATATAATAAACGAGTCACTCACGTCTTTAATCATGGATGTCGAGCAATATTCGACCTTAAAAACGTGAGTAACCCGTTTGTTATATTTCAATACGTTAGAGATTTAAGATGATAATTTGGTTTGAGATTTATCTCCTGTCCTTTGAGGTTTAAAATAATTGGGCTTTATTTAGAATTTCTACGATTACAATCATACTGCAATACCGACAACTATTACCGAATTATCATTTAGTATCTTTTTACCCTATGGAGGGTCTCCTGTATACGTACACGGAATAATCTACTTACACTCTCAACTTGAATTCGGGAGGTCACGGTCAGTGTGCGCAGCTCTTCTCTATTCTTAGCCAAAACTCAGCTGTCCCCAAACCTGCTTACTGTATACGTGTCAACTGCATTGCTGATTTGAGATACTACTTCATGTTTGTCCATCTCTGTGTATATGTTTTTTAACGAGATTTTGTTATTGTAATGGCCCATATTAAGTGACAATGATGACGTATGTTGTTCGTATTTTATGTTCAAACCTTGCATGCTTCGAAAAACTTTTTAGGATACAATTAATGTGGTAATAATGGTAATAATTTTCACACTAATATAAGTAGGATGTTAAATTTATTATTAATAATGGCAATCCCATTATTAATAATTATCTTGGCCATAACTAGCCAAATTATCTATTATGGTGCAGTTAATATAATTTAAGTATTGGGATAAAAAATAATTTTAGGCTCTATATTTTTACAGCCAGGGTTCCAATTCCTGCAGGGTTCATGCGTTCATCTGTTTTCGTGTACTAAGGTAAGTGAGCGCAACGCAATGATAATCAGATGAAAATTAGATTTACAAGGTAAAAAGTCTCAACTTATAGCACCGTAATACCCAATATTTAACACCTATTCACCTCTATTATTGAAATTGTCCAGTATTGAGTCAGTGTCGAGCACTGGGACATTTACCTCATTGGTTGCCAAATAGAAGCCTATTGACGTTCAGGCTTATTTGATAGGAAAGTAGCCAGAGAAGCGCTTTGCACAACGCAGTGATTACCGCTCATTACGCGCCGCGTGCGCACCGACCGTGTATTAATAATGTCCCCATTGGATTCTGTCATTTCGACACGTGCATCATGCCGATGAACTACTGTCAATTGCTTTTGAAGCAACGGTGAATGTACACCGTTACCATTTTCTAAGTCTTTTCGTGTCAAACTTGTACATAGTCGAAAGTTACATAAGTTATCACACATTAAACGTTAAATTGAAGTAAGGAGCCCCTTAACAACTGCTTTAATCAGGTCTAATGAGATGGTAACAGATGGCCGGCCGGCGGGATTCTCCAGAGTTCCCAAAAATATTTCTGACTGCAACTGGACATGTCTTAACGAAACTAATTACATTTTTGTACTTATATAACACTTACTACAACCACAATAAAATGGAGATGAATTAATAACACCTTAACTCAGTTGAAACCTGTCGCCACATAAAACACGGCTACATTCGGCGGGAAAAAGTCTGTCGCTTCTGCTTTACTTAAAAAATGAGGTAGGTATGTAGGTTACCCCTAGATAAATAGCATAAATATTAGCTTGAACCTGGTGTGTCAATCTCGTACGAAGGTGCATTCATCAAAAGCTAGCCATTACAAAAACCATACATGAATATCATTTGTTTTACAAGTGCAATGGACTGACCTGAACATAACTGTCGAATTAGGGTCAGTCCTACATCTAACTAAATTGTCCCTGTGTTCGCCGAGAAAGGAAATCATATTTGTGAAGCCGGCACTAGTGCTAACTAAGCTCAAGAACAAATAAAATGGGCGGGTATCTACACTTTGTATTGAATGTCTATACAAAGTGTAATACATACCTAGAGAGTTGCAAAACTCTTAGTTCTCTTAATTATTATACTATTTGGTCGTAAATTGTTGCACTGTACAGTCTCTCAGATTTATCAATATTGTTGTTAAAAACAATAAATATTACAAAACCCAGGTAGATACTTCAGTCTGCGCCCTGTAGCCCGGGGATAGAAAACGGCTACAGTATCCTCTGCCTGTCGTAGAAATCGACTAAAAGGGGGTCCGCGGGGTCGTAAACGGTCGTAGTTGGAGGCTACGATCGTCCATAGAACATAGCGAGACCCACATAAGTGGACTCTAGTGCGGCACTGGCGCGTTCCGTAGATCCTAGAGCCGCCCGAAATGGGTTGAGGAGGACAATCGGGGGGTTTTTATTCGTATTCGTAGTCGATGCAAGTGCGGAGGTATCCGTAACGGATCTTCCCCCGTCCAAAAAAAAAGCAGGTACGTCATTCTGCCTGCCCTCATAATATACATATACAATAGCACCTATATTATTACGCCAGAAGGTATCTCATCAATGTAATCCACATAATATTATTCTATGTATCCATGATTCCTGAATTAGAATCTCTGGATCTCTCACATAAGTATAATATACATACTCTAATTTTAGTTCTCACGTTCATACACATGTATGCTGATTTAAAAGACATCCTACCTACAAAGGTTTCCGGATTGTCTCTGTGAGTTGGACTTTTGTTTGAGTGATAAAGGGGTTTTGTTCGAGGGCACAACTTTATACCAACGGTTAAATAATTGATGAGGAAACTTTGGTTTCAAGTGGAACTAATGAGAGCAATTATTATTATACAATAATAATTGCCTTGTAGATTTAGTAAATTGTACTTAAATAGTTGAAAACTGAAATTGCTCTCTATTAAATAGGTGAATTCGTTTGAGGCTAAGCTACTGCCTAGCCTCAAACAAATGCATGCTCAACCTTATGCAATAAACACATATTATTTGTATTGATTTAGAACAGGGGTTAGCAACCTTTTAGCAGGGCCGCAGGTGTTAATAATTTGTGACTCTATTAGACAAATCTACTACATTGTCGGTGATCAATAAGGAGGCTCGCGAGCCACATGGAAGGATCTCGCGGGCCGCGTGTTGCCGACCGCTGAATTAGAATCATGAGGCAAAATAGGAGCTGTACCTACATATACATATTATTATAGCCTAATTTTAAAATACAAAAATAAAAGGTATCAACCCTTAGACAGCCTCTGCTACACGCTTGATCGTATTTTTTTAGAATAAGAAATATACAACATTAAAGGCTCAAAAGGTTTTAGTAAGTGATAGTAGCACGCAATGATATCTTTAGTACTGTATGGGCTGGTAAACAATAGCTAAAAAGCACCTATTCGGCTGATATCATCTGGTTGATGAGCCTCATTAGAGCCATATTCAGTATAGGCTACGTGTATAATTTACACGCCCTAAGCCATCTTAAGGAATGCCAAAATGCCATATAATATATTTTTTTAAATAGCCATGTAGCTAGTTGTAGTGTAAAGAAATGACACATACTTATTTCTTGTTTACGTAACCCAGGCTGGCTTAATGTGGTTTTAGTTATGTACTAGATCAGATACAACAATGCATAGCATGCGCATCACATATTTCAGACAATGGCACGGAAAAATTTTCCGTGGGAAGTGGGGCTGTTTTTCTCAGCATATTATTGTTTATATCGATGTGTTGTGGAAAAAGGTTATATATTACTTGAGTGTGTCGTAATTGGATTTATGCGATACAATTATAATTTATGGTGATGGTTACCGACCCCGGTCGTTAACTGCATTTACGAATAATTAATAGAACCAGATGATATGGACTCGGGAAGAAGGACTCAGTAGTAATTGTTCAAAGCGTATATAATTTTACTTCATAGTAGTAATTACAATGTAATTTATGTAAAGAAGTTTAAGTACAGTTAGCCAAGAAAGTGGTATACCACTTTTTAATTTGAATAATACAGTTGAAATTCGTTCGAATTCAAACGAACTGCACATATGCGTTGCCAGTTAATTTGAATTAAATGGGTACTGTATACATAATGGCTAAATTGTACTATCCATTGGTATTAGGCAAATTTTAGCATGTGATGGTAGGCATTACATGCTAAAATTAACTTACATCAATTAAACATACAATTATCGGTACTTAGATCTTAAATGTTATTCTTGTCTTTAAAAAAGTTGTTTGAAATTTCCACTTATATCCTTGTTAAAAAGAAACACGCAAACTGAAGTCTCTGGATTAACTGGAAAGTAAAGAAAACCGGCCAAACATGTTTATACATAGTAAACTACATATACAATATACGTTTTATGCACATGCGTTCACGCCATGCGGTTTTGCCTTTATACCATGCATCAATATTTGAGTCTCTAGGGGAAAAACATGTGAAAGAATTAGGTCAGGTATAGATACAACAGCACAACGGCGGTTATGTTAAAGTTGAGAACAGACTTAAGATGCCACAAATACGTATCTTTTTTTTAAATTTTAATCTACCACTGTTATTTCTATGGAGGTGTTTACGCTTATTTAGGCAACCTAGTTTTAAACTAATCAGTTTTATTTTAAATCAAATTTATTTCTTTCTATGATTTGAGCATACCAACGCTGATCAAGGAATTTTTTAAGAGTTTCGTATTTAATCCGTTTCAGAACTAGGCCCAGTTATTTTAAATTAAACATCCGTCTCATCAAAAAATGAGACAGTTTTGTTTGAGTAACTTCTTACTATCTATTTATGTATCTATTTATTCGAATTAAAACTTACAACAAATAAATGTAAACGAAAGTTACTATATTATATACCTACATATATTTGACCGAGTGAAACGAAGGTCTCTGCTTCAGCTTCGACAAAAATGCTTTCGTATGTCCGGATTTCCGGATTTCCGTTTGTTCTCGTCTACAGGTTGCTATTCTCAACCGATTCTCGTGAAATTTCGTGAACTAGTTCGATAGTTAAGTAGTTTTTTTTTGTCGAGACGGCTTTTCGAAATTTCCAAAAACAATTAATGATTAATCAATGATTTTGTAAGTTTCTGCGTGCGAATTTCGGTTTGTTCTCCTCTACAGGTCGCATTTCTCAACCGATTTTCATGAAATTTTGTGAGCAGATATAGAGAGTCAGTGAGGATAAATATAGAGATTTTTTTTGTCGAATATGTTTTTAGAAATTAAAAAAAATATTTGTTCAACGGTTTGTTCTCCTCTACAGGTCGCATTTCGCAAACGATTCTCGTGAAATTTTGTGAGCAGGTCCGGTAATTATATATAATTTTTTTGACGAGCCAGTTTTAGGAAATTTACAAAAAAAAATTTTCAAAGATTTTGTAAGTTTCCGCGTCCGAATTTCAGTTTGTTCTCCTCTACAGGTCGCATTTTTCAACCGATTTTCGTGAAATTTTGTGAGCAGGTTGGATAAATATACAGATTTTTTGTCGAATATGTTTTTAGAAATTAAAAAAAATATTTGTTCAACGGTTTGTTCTCCTCTACAGGTCGCATTTCGCAAACGATTCTCGTGAAATTTTGTGAGCAGGTCTGGTAATTATATAGATTTTTTTTGTCGAGCCAGTTTTTGGAAATTTTCAAAAAAATATTTCTAAGATTTTGTAAGTTTCTCCGTCCGAATTTCGGTTTGTTCTCCTCTACAGGTCGTATTTTTCAACCGCTTCTCGTGAAATTTTGTTAGCAGGTTCGATATTCGTAATTGATATTTTTTATAGGAGTGACGTCACGATCGGCAAGGCACACTGTGTACGCTCGCGTCAGCTGTTTGCTAAATACTGTTTACCAATTTAATTTATCCCGAAACACGGTCTTATTATGTGCGTCAGTGTACAATAACGCAGGAATAGTGTTTGTGGACTGCGATACGCCGGTTTAAGTGCGTTTGACACAAATTGGTGTTCTGTATTTATTTACGTGTGCCTACTACTACACCTACCCAAGGTGTAAATATTTACACAAAATAAAAACAGCTGTGCGAATCATTGTGTTTATTTCGATTTAACGTACATATTAACCATAATGAGCAAGTGTAATGCATGCGGGAAGTTCCTGGCAGCAAAATTAACTGCTGGCTGCACTATGTGCACCAGTATTTACCACAAGCCTTGCGTTGCCATGGCCGAGAGTGCAGCTGTTCCTCTGGACTGGGTCTGCCCTGACTGCAGTGCCAAACAAAGAAAGACCGACAACAGCTGCACTCCGGTTGGCAAGTCCAGAGGCGCTAATAGTTCGCTTGTTGCGGAGGTGGCCCCGCCCTCCAAGAGCAAGGACTCTGAGGTCTGCGCGTTCCGCCGTGAGCTCAGCGAAATTATATTATTATTATGTCATTACGTTCCCCTTATCTATTTATGTCTGTGCTTACTTACGGTCGCGCAATATTTACTTTATTTGAATACATACATATATATGTATTTTCTCTTATAGTGACCCCAGGTAAAACATATCTGTTTTTGTCTATTATTTATTTGTATCGGGCAAATGAATCATGCAAGTACAATGGTTAATAAAACATTTAAAATTGATTTGTACAATGCCGATTCCCTTGGGTCAGGTCGTGATGATTTTGTATCTGCTGCTACAAGGCAAGATGTTGATGTGCTTGCAATAAACGAAACTTGGTTACGAGCTGGCGAAGAAGGTCGGGCGCCTGAGCTTCAAGGGTACAGGTTGCGGCACATCCCCAGGCCGCGGGGTGAGCGAGGTCGCGGGGGCGGTGTAGGATTCTACATTAAACGTAACTTTAGTGCTCGCACCTGGCCACACCCCGTGAACCCCTTGCACAAGTCGGTTGAGCAAATGTGGGTCACTGTGACCCTCAACGGAAAGAAGCTGGTGATCGGAACGGCGTACCGGCCTCCTTGGATGGACGTGGACTTGTTCCTAGACGCGATCTCTTGACTCCACTAGCTCTATACCTAAATATGATAATCTTTCTGGGCGATGTAAACATTAATTTATGGAATAGCAATAGTACTAACAGTATTAAATTCAATAACTTTCTATCATGCTTTAGTATGTTCCAGCTAGTGACACAACCGACTCATTTTATAGCCACTAGTCAGACACTAATTGACATGGTCTGTACTGATCTGCAGGCTAAAAATGTAATTGTAGACCATGTGGGCTCACTTTTTGGACACTGCCTAGTTGTGAGCCATTTTAATGTAAAGCATGAGAAACTTAAACCTTATAGCATAAGTTATAGACCCTTAAAAAATATCTGCTTTGATAACCTAGATGTGGACTAATATCAACGATATGGTTAGTGCATTTAGCCGAATAATAGTTGAACTATTTAACGTTCACGCACCCATAAAATCCACTGTAATTCAGGCGCGCTCTTATCAATGAATTACTGACACGGTCAAGTTAATGATGAGGCTCCGCGACGACGCTGCGGCGGACTATCACTGTACCCCGTCTGATGTGAAAAGGAAGTATTATAAGGACTTAAAATCTATAGTGAATAAAGCACTGTATCATGAAAAATCTGCCTACTTTATGCAGAACATTAATAACAAAATTAACGACCCTAAAACTTGAAGTCTAATATCTTACCTAAAAAAAATACTGAATTACCAACAACCTTTAATGACCCTACTGTTATAAATAATCATTTTTTGAGCCTACCCAGCACTTTAGGTACATCACTGTCACTACTCACTTAGAAAATTGCAATTGTGCATCCGCTTAAAGATCTTAGGCCGATCAGTATATTGCCTTGTCTGTCTAAAATAATGGAAAACACCGTGTGTCAACAACTTATACATTACCTGGAGAGTAACAATATCTTACCGGACGTGCAGTTAGGTTTTAGAAAGGGTCGTAGCACTGTGACTGCCCTGCTGGATGTCACTGACAACATCCTGTGCGCTCAGGATCAGGGAATGTGTTCATTGCTGGTACTGCTTGCCTTCTCCAGGGCCTCTGATTGTCTGAATACTGATATACTGCTGTCCAAACTTAGCTACTATGGCTTTGACCGTAACACAGTGGGGTAGTTTAATAGTTATCTCAGTTACCGCTCCCAGTGCGTTAAAATCAATCAAGTTAACGGCGGTATACTGACTTCGGACAGGGCAGGCCTTGCTAGTGGTGTTCCGCAGGGATCCGTGCTTGGCCCGATTCTGTTTATTTTATACACAGCCAGGGCCGTCTTTAACCAATTTGAGGCCCTGGGCACATTAGGGTAAAGGGGCCCCTATGCCTTTGATAGATCACTATTTTGTTAGAATAGACAAAGAAAGTAGCTAAACAAGATTCTAACATTTATTTTTATTGACCGAGAGACGAAGGTCTCTGCTACAGCTTCGACAAAAATGCTTTCTATGTCCCATTTTACGGATTTCCGGTTGTTCCCCTGTACGTGTCGTATGATATGATCCACAAAAGTAACACTTAGTATTCACAGGTCAATGTTATGATTCTGTCAAAAAATTTATTTTTGTAGGTCATTATCGTTTGATTTTTTGAACTAAATATTTTTTCGATAATAAATATTGGTTATCATTTGGTGATCTGGCAGGAACTAGGGGGCCCTATCGATCGCGGGGCCCTGGGCACTTGCCCAGAGAGCCCAATGGGAAAGATGGCCCTGTACACAGCTGATATGGGATCACACATCACACACAGCAAGTTTCATATCTACGCAGATGACATACAAGTTTACATCTCATTCAAGCCCTCTTCAATCAATAGTGCCATAGAGAAACTTAACCTTGACCTCACACAAATAGCTTCCTGGGCTGCCGCAAACTGCTTAGTACTTAATCCTGGCAAAACTAAATATCTTGTTTTAGGTAGCAAGAAACAGGTAAATAGGTTCATGCCTACAATAGATATTAAGTTAATGGACAAACTTATTGAGCGGGTATATGAAACACGAAACCTGGGCCTCTTATTAGAATGTGGCTTACGCTATGAGAAAAATGTAGCTAATGCAGTCAGTAACTGCTTTTATAAACTTAAAGTGTTATATAGAATTAGGCCCTTTATTATCGAGAGTTTACGAATGGAGTTGGTGGAGTCACTTGTCTTATCTAAGCTTAATTATGTGTACTGTGTTTGGTCCAAGGATTCTTGCAAAAACAAAAAAGCTCATCCAAAGAGTCCAAAATGCCTGTGCGCGCTTCTGTTTCACCATTCCGTTGAGGGCTATGTCACACCTTTTCTGAATAGACATAATATTCTCAAAATGCACCATCGCCGTAAGCTCCACTTGGCCTGCTTGTTCTTAGGAGTTAACTATAAAGCCCCTAAATATCTCTTCGATAAGCTGTCTAGCGCCAGGCTGCGTGGTGGCCGGCAGTGCGGGTTGCAGTTGTTAACCCCTCGCCATGCATCTGCCGCTTTTCGTGGTAGTTTCCGATTTGTAGCGACCAAATGTTGCAGTACTTACTTAAAAACAAATGTACCTGAACAGTTTCGTAGGTACAATTAAGTCAATTTGGCTTTCCAGGCGGGCATCCTAATTTAAGAATTTTTACGTATATACTTACGTTTTAAGCAATAAGAAGACCCAAAAAATAATTGTACTGCCGTATTTATCGCTGAATGTGTTCGCTATGGCTCGTTAAATTACTAAATTGTCGCCTGGACGTCAGCGCCTGACATGAGCGCGAAAAACACTTACCTCCATATTTTGCTATTATTTTTGATCAGGCGCAAAGAATTATAAAACAAGTAATAAAACTATAAGTAATAGGTACATACGAGTAGATATTTCGGAGTACGTGCGGTCTGTTTTTTCTTTAAAAATAAGACTATCCCGCCGAATAAGTAGTTCATTGTGGTTGGCCGGGCCGGAGAGTGTTGTTGGCCTGTAAGCTGGCCTAACCAAGAAAAAAGTACGCAACATAATATGACCGCCACTCGCAAAAAGGAGACTAAAAAATCTAATAGGGATTTTTGCGGTGAATGAGTTAGCTGTCTCTAGGTAATTAATACTTATTTTAGATTTCTTATCGCCTGATCAAAAATAATAGCAAAATAGAGAATGCATTATGGACTACCGTACGAGTACAATGATTTCAATAAAATTACATAAAAGTACATTTTTTCGCGAATACGCACAGCAAAAGAAATAACAAAATTGTCTGTGGTCGTGCCAGGTAGCATCTACCTAGCACGACCATTAGCTCTTATGTCGCAATGCCGGAACCGCATGAGTATATTTATTTTAATTATAAGTACAAAAAAGTACATTTTTTTTTCGTGAATATGTACCGCAAAAAAAATAACGAAATCCTCCGTGGACGTGCTGTTATAGCATCACACGCCTATTCGATGCCTAAAACATATTCAGTCTTTTAAAATCAATATTAAGAAGTTTATGCTCGAACATCAAAAGAGAGAGGAAAATTGCAGATTGGAAACTAGCTGTCTGTAACAATAAGTATTCATTATCTTCCACTGGGTTATGCACCGCGGGGACGTCCACCGCACGATCGCGACATCAGTGACACATAATATAGTCCCTATTCGTCCCGGTACCGCCGCACACCGGGTAGAGTCAGTCCGACCCAGGTCGAGCCTAGCTGAGTTTCTTGCTGGACTCTGCTCAGCTAGGCTAGGTTTAGTGAACCAGCGACAAAACTCCCCGTAGCTCGATTCCACTCACACCTCAGATTCGGTTGAAAACGCTCAACCAATCTCACTGGAGCGCAAACTCTTAGAGTATTCCAGTGATCCAAACCACACGCGTGGTCATGCCGGAGGTTTTCCCCTGGATTTTCCCCAGGCTACTCTCCAACCGCGCACTCCTATCGCTTTATTGGACCCGGCCTATAAAGCCACAGTCAGGTTCAAAAAAAAAGGGTTATGCACCATTTGCATAATTGATTGATTGCTATTCTCTGTCTCGTTTTGTGACTACAACGCAGACATTTCATTTGCTTATGTGTTTAGTTTTAATCAGTAATTTTAATATTGTCATATGTCGCTAACCTAATGCCTCCATTCTCATTTAACGAAATCGCGTAATCTGTCACTGTTTTAGTGGTTGTCCGCTGGCGCTAGTTGCGACTTGTGACAGACCACAGATATTTGAAGATTGTTTAAGGTCGCGTTCATGTTTATCTGTTCTTGTCTGTTTAAATTGTAAATTATGACATTTATTTAAATCTTATGTTGTTTTTGACTTAGTGTTTTTTGTCTTTCGTGGCTTCTCGTGGTCCCAAAGGAAGACCAGCGCTAGCCAATGGCTAGTAGGTACTATGCTGATTTGGGGCCATTTCGTGGCTATACTCTGTATTTTGGTGTTATGTTAATTTGTACTGTGTCTGTGCCACGAATAAATGTTTTTTCTTTCTTTCTTATAGTGTCAGATTCTGGAAATGATAAAAAAGGTCACTCACGAGGTCTACAGCTCACAGAGCCACTAGTATATATACAGTATGCAAGTTACACCTAAAAAGCATTGAACATGAATCCGGACCACTTTCTCGAGATTTTTTAAAGTAAACACGCTTATTATGTTTTCTCATAAGCCCGGAAACATATATACCGTTGTTTAAGGATATAGAGTCATACATTTTGATAACGCCCCACATATGAGCTTTTAAAACGTTTTTTACGTTCCTGTTCCCGGTATTCTATGAAACTAAAAACGTACCTATGCTAATGCAATAGCTGCGCTTTTAACGGGCCAATTTGTATACACACGGAAAATAAAATGTTTCTTTCAAAATCAGCAAATATTTTATAACACTTACGGATTGCTCTAACGGATTATTGAATATTTTTATTGTTCCTTCAGTAAAGAAAAATATTAATGTAGTTCATTAAAATACATTCATTAATTTTTTTGACGATCATAATCTAAAGTCGTATAAATTGACTTAGGATAATTTATATTGTATTTTTATATTATAAAATAAATAAATCTAAATCTAAATCTAAAATTACCTGCAGGATCGTCATGGGCAAATGCCCAGATCCATATCTGCGTGGAGCTATTTGAAGGAACTGTGAGGGCAATGCAATTTATAATAAATATCTCTTAATTTCAGGACGTGTTCAACACATGAACCTGTAATGGATGTCTCACTTAGTAATTTACAGCAAAATAATGATTACGAAAAGAAAACCCACAACCAAAATTCCAATGCCTTTTTGTGGATATTCCACAGAAATTTTATGTTTTCGTTCCATCTTCAAAAGATTATTCTCAAAAATCTTGCCGCGAATTCCCGGTGCCCGTAAATAACAAATTACCAAAAGTCCTCTCCTCTTTTTTTGCACCTGACTGTGGCTTTATAAAGCGATAGAAATGCGCGGTTGGAGAGTAGCCTGGGAAAATCCAGGGGAAAATCTCCGACACGACCACGCGTGTGGTTTGGAACACTGGCATACTCTAAGAGTTTGCGCTCCAGTGAGATTGGTTGAGCGATTTCAACCGAATCTGGGGTGTGAGTGGAATCAAGCTACTGAGAGTTTTATCGCTGGTTCACTAAACCTAGCCTAGCTGAGAAGAGTACAGCAAGAAAATCAGCTAGGCCCGACCTGGGTCGGACTCTACCCGGTGTGCGGCGGTACCGGGACGAATAGGGACTATATGTGTCAGTATTGTCGCGATCGTACGGTGGACGTCCCCGCCGGCGGGAATGCCTAAGTGTACGCGTCGTGTCTGAGTTGGACGTCGTAAGCGCAGCGTTCCATCTTTCGATGGACGCTGTGATTACGTTGTCCAGGACCGTGAGTGTGTGCATAGGACGCCGGATCGTGCGGCCCCTAATCAGTGATCGCCGAGTTACAACAGAGGGGGGAAGGATGGGAACGTAGTCGACAGGCTTCCTAACTAACGGATTCCTATGATGGGGAGTGTTGTCAAAATAACGTCCGGCAGTCTGCTTAAAGAAACAATACATGGTGCTGATCCCCATGTCGTGGTGCAGACTGAGATTCGACTGGTACCACGGAGCACCAGTCGCCCTACGAAGAAAACGATTCTAAATGACCTGAAGCGGCTTGGGCGATGTCATAGGCGTCCTCTCCTCATGCATGTGTTTCTTTTTGCGCAAGCGCAACTGACAAATGAGTGTAAATGTGAAACAGTTCAGATCAGATTAGAATGAAATTTAATCAGATTAGAAAGAAACTGAATACGATAAGAAAGAAATTGAATCAGATTAGAAAGAAATTGACGTGGAATTAGGCTTTGCAGTCCCGGCATGAAAAGTCCCTTTTCATGATAATCGGTCCCAGGATAACAAACCCTAAGCAGAATGTTAGTTTTGCGAAATAGATGCATAGGCCACCCTTGTTTGTGCCGTGATTGATCTTCGAATCCGTGGGAGCTCCAGGCCCATTCAGAGATCTGACGAAAATACTGAAGTTTGAGCTTCCAGTGTGAAGAAGTAATGTAGAATTACACTACACTAAAATTACTGTGGACTGAAAAAGAAACAAAATAAACGAACCAAATATTGAAAAATGCCTTGGTAACTCTATCAAAAAATCTTAAATACCATCGTTTTAAATAAACTTTAATGCTGCGGATTTCGTAATTATCAACGTTTCTTTTAAAAATAAATATCTTTTTTATTTTTCTGACAAAATAACCGGATAGATTCTTCATAAGTGATCCAGTGTTCATTCATAAATCAATTAAAATGTACTAAAAATTTACGAAATTACGCGCAGAGCTTCCGTAGGAAGCGGTATGGCTAATTGCAAACTCATGCGTGTTAGAGGGGGTCATTTGTAATGGCATGGCTTTTTCTCAAAATACCTTACTAATGTTTCTCTTGAATGAGTAATATGACACGGTTGTGCCTACTCATATTATTAAACTCATCAATAAATCAGACATCGCAAAACCAACTACTTATTATTAGACGATGTCGAATAATGAATTGAAATTATATTGACAGGCAGCTGAACTATGAGTTAAATAAAAATGCATATCGATAATATTTATAAGTAATAGCAAGTATGCTGTACTTAACCATGAACTAGATATATACGTAATATTAAAGGACTATTGATATTTCTACACCGTTCACAGCAATTAGGTAGGTACTTTACTTACAGTGATAAATAATTTCCTGTCTTGGTTAATACGAGTACAAGTTTTTAATTAATTATTATAGTAATTAAAATAGGGGCAAACAAATAATACTGAGAATACATCATTATTTTAATTGTACGCTATAGGTACAATGCAAAGTTTACCTACAAGACGGAATGGATTAGAAAAGTTTAATAGTACTTATTTTTATCCCTAATAATATAATATCCCCATTAGGATAAAATTATTTATTTATAATTTATTTAAACTTTATTGCACAAAAAGAATATAAGTACAAAGGGCGGACTTAATGCCATGAGGCATTCTCTACCAGTCGACCATAGGACCAAACAAAAACTAGCAAATGTGGGTGCAATGAGAAAATAATTCATAAAAGTTAAACGATTTCGAAAGAAAAAATTAATAAGAGAAAAATTATTATTAAGAGAAAATTAAGTTACTATTAAACTTTTCCAATCCATTGCGTCTTGGTAGGTAAAATAATTGGGTAAACTTGTGTAATAAAATATATTTCTTACTTAATGAGTGATCTAAATTGCAACCCCATGACTTCGCCGGGATACCTATCTTCGCCTATTTTTATAAAAGTTAAAATTCCCGCTTAGATTTTTAAGGGTAGGCTCCACACAAAACCACTAAATAGAAAGTGTGTTTTATGCATGGCAATATACTCGCATCAATTGTGGCTAATTTAACGCAGTTTACGAGCAATGCAGTTTTTTTCCTGTAACTGGCAGCACGTGTTTATTTTTACCTAAGCGGAACTTTGTTTTATATAGTAGTAAAGAAGAGATAAAGGTAAGTTTTTTTCTTGTATTATAATCTACAATTAATTCTCTTTCTTATAATATTTTTTTTTACGTAAGTTATGGGTATACCTCGCAAATCTCGCAATTGATTAAAATGTAATTGAGGTAAAGTTCCGGCCAATTTGTAGCTACACTTCGCCTGCCCCTAGGGTTGTGAATCCAAGTGTGTGATAAAATACATTTATGTCACACCTGGCCATAAAGTGTCAATTACCGCACGCTCCGCGCGCGGAAAATCACACTTCCTGGCCAGGGGGTGACATAAAATTTTGTACTTACCTCGGGCGGTAATTAAGAAAGCCTCAGATCGCATAATTATCGCCCTTGCCTTCGGCTCGGGCGTCAAATACCTGCGATCTGAGACATTCTTTGTTTTACCGCCCTTGGTAAGTAATGTACTATTAAAATTTCATATTTAGTAAAGCCCGTTTTAATGGTTATTTATAAGTAAGATACAGTCAGGTATTGAATTTTTGTTTATTTTTATCTATTATCCAGCCAGAGCTGCGGCTGTGATTACTGTACAACTAAGTTTTAAGTCTGATTAATCTCGTTAATTGTTACTAGTATTCACCTAGTCAGGTGTAATTTATAAGATGTAAATAATTTTTCATAATATAATTTCATAATTTTTAATACAAGTATTTTTTATTAGTCCTAAACCATTACCCTTTCTTTTTTGTTGTCGAGTAAGTTAACGTGGTTGACATATCGAAAAACCAGTAAATGTATGAAACTAACTTCAGATCGTTACCTGTCGTCGCCTACAATAGGATTTATAAAGATATGACTTACTTGGAAATAGTTAAGTTTCATAATCGAAAAATACTTAAAAAATGTATAAGATAGCTGGCGGCAACTTCATTTTGACTATGAATGATGCTTCGGCAATATGTAGGCGGAGACAGGGCATTTTGCCTATACTTCGCCTGCTACCTTTGGAGTCCAACTGTAGCCATTCATTGTTGAAATTTAGACGTTAAATTACTGTAAACTAAAGTCCTAAGTAAATAATTCGTTTTATATCTTAAAAAACAAAAATACGTACTACTAAAATACTGTCAGAAATATTCAATAAAGTGCCAAAACCCAGCCGAAGTCAGGGGGTTTTACGTAATGAATTAATTGAGAAGTCCTTAACTATTTACAATATTATTGAAATATACAATTTAATAAACGCGATTCGCGGGAGTCCGATGGATGAGGATCAGTCATTGTGCCACTATTTGGGGGAGGCCTATGTCCAGCAGTGGACTTCTTTCGGCTAAAATGATGATGATGATTAAATAAAGTATTATAATCGCTTACCTAAGTGTAAAGCTACAGGATAGCTACATATAAGCAATATTATCTAGCAAAGGTATAATTACAAGGTATGACACTAAGGCACCTAATTTAATATACCTTTGTACTAGATATGTTAAGAAACTAATTTCATTTGGTTTGCAAATGAGCATGGCAGTTGAAAGCTAGGAACCTAATCACAAACCTAGCTCGCAATGAACGACATTTACCTAATGACTCCAAAAATATGCATGGCAATTTATTTAAATCGGTATGAATTAGTTGATCTATTTAAGGCACTTGTCCCACCGCCGGCGAGTAGCGAGTAATCTCATAGTAATTCCACTCGCTTGAGCGAGAAAACAAGTAGAATTACTATGAAAGTACTCGCTGCTCGCCGGCGGTGGGACAAGTGCCTAATGCAAGTAATTTTGATTCGTCAGCTGTGTTTATTGCTTAATTAAAGCAAGTTATATCTTTAGGAACGACCTCTATATAGTCAGGTAATTTGGAATACATTTTATATACTTACTAACTATATTTCAAACGGTGAGTTAATATTACTGACATAAGTATGGCATTTTATTAGTTTCACGCGTAAAATATATACTTACATTCGAGATTTAATGCAATGCTATGAGAAATAATGAGCAAATATAACTATATGGGTCCTATGTTGGGTAGGAAGCCAAAAAAATGATAGGTCGATATGAATCTCCGCCCTGTATTAATGACGTTTTAGTGATCAATCATTTATTTGTGAAATTGTGCTATTTACGAAAGCTATTTTATCGACGCGTGTTGCAAATAATGACCACATGTGAATATTACTTTTAGATTAAAGACGTTTTGCATACTTAAGTTATTGAAAATACCTAATGAGATAATATCACACGCACAATGATTCAACATAATAGCAGAACTAACATGGACTAAATAAAACTATATTAACATGAAATTATAATTTGTTGTATACATGGATACGCAATTTTGTTACAAAAAAACGCGTCAAAACGTTCAAATGAAAATTGACCCGAAACGCTCCCTTAACTGTGTGGATTGTAATTGTAATCACTGAAGGAATCAGAAACCGAGAAGCTCCGTTGCCAAGTATGAAAGCATTATCTTGTCCCGTGTGAGTTCGCATCTGAATTAAACGCGCACTCTGTATTCAGATGACTTAAAGACTGTATTTAAATGAAATGTATTGAGAAAACGCTGAGGAAATGAGTTTCTTTCAACGCCTTCATTCGTTCTTCAGACTTGGAGACCAACGCTAAATACTATTTCGAGTGTATTTAGCTGCCCAGTGCTTGGTGGTTTGATTATAAATTTATAAACTAAAACAGACGAATGTACATAAAATAGATTTACGTTGGTCCAGTTGTAAGTTGAAAGCAAATAGTTAATTATGTTCTTTACTCATTTACGTTCACGTCAAAGCGTTTCCTATTTCATTACGCCTTAGTTCTTTGGGTCATACTTCCACCATAGACTTAAAAACATTTCCTCCTTAGGTTTTACCTACATCGGGAGCGAATTCTAGTCTTTGAAACCTATCCACATGTAGCGGTCAGCTTTGGCCTGGCATTCAATACTCCGAAGACATTAGAACAAAAATCTGAGTATGGCCCATCTGTCGCTTGATGTAATATTACATTATGATTTTCAGATCCATTTAGCGGACAGCCAGCCAACTAAGCTAGTGCTCACTCAAATCAATGTTTAGTTTGTATTGTGCACATAATAATGGAAAAGTTAAGGTGCTCTAAAAATGTAAACAAATTGGATATAGGGAACTACGCTTGTCATATATGTGAATTGATGACAATAGAGTATGGTACAGTTTTATCACTGCGCGACCTTGCAGTGTTACTCCACTATTCAGGACAATGCACAATTGCACACAATGAGGCCGAAAGATTTTGACTACTGCTGTTTTATTGTAAGTTCTTAGGCTTTATTATACTTAGATGGTGATGTATGTGGGTTTTTCGAGATATTATACCTAAAGAAAAATTAGGATACCTCTTAGAGGGTAGTATTTTATTACGCGATAGTGAACTCTTTTATTGAAGCTTTTGATAGACGCAGACTAGTAGAAAGATGCCTTCGTGGATTCTGTGAATACTTTCGTTGAACAATGTAAGTTATTTAACGAATAACCATGAATAAATCCTTTCATAATATTTTGACATGTCTCTTTAGGAAATTAGGTACGCTAATAAACTTTTGACCTCTGAAATTGATTTGTCACGAATACACAATAGTAACCATGAATTACGTTCATTTCAAATTGATATTAGTGAATAGTTGACATTGGATCAGTATGGGTTACAATAGGCGTAAAAGTTTAGGTAACGGTAGCAAAATGACAATGGAAGCGGTTCACGGTAACATCATATCAAAGTCAGGTTTGTTAACACACCGGGAGGTCGCTCTGACTTGACAGTTCGCGTATTGATATGATATCTCTCGTTCTGAAAAAATTGTTCGATACTATACTGGGTCAAACTCAAGAACAAAATAGGCGCATGTCCATGTAGACAATACAGTTAGCACTTTAAGTCATATTTATATGTTAGTTAATAAATAGGTTATAAATAATTAATGTTTTGATCATACAAATCTAAACTAGTGGCTCTGTGAACTGTAGACCTCGTGAGTGAGTTTTTTTATCAATTCCAAAATCTGACATTATAAAAAAGATCAATTATGAATATCGAACCTGCTAACAATATTTCACGAGAAGCGGTTGACAAAAGAGGAGAACAAACCGAAATTCGCCCGCAGAAACTTACAAAATCATTGATAAAAAAATTGTTTTTGGAAATTTTCAAAAACCATCTCGACAAAAAAATTCTATATAACTATTGAACCTGCTCACGAAATTTCACGAGAATTGGTTGAGAATTGCGACCTGTAGACGAGACAAACAGAATTCCGGACAAACGAAAGTATTTTTGTCGAAGCTAAAGCAGAGAACTTCGTTTCACTCGGTCAATGAGCCGGAGCTCCGTACATGTGTGGATCCAGCAATAAAATTAGACCTTTTGAAGACAAAACGCTAACGCGTACGAAAATGTTTTTGACCGGTTTGACCCTGATACCATATTGGAACGAAAACGAAATGGCAAGTGAGATTGCCTTCCAGAATCCTTCACATTTGTATTGAAATTCTTGAAAATTGTGTAATACGCTGTTGTAGGTTGACTTGATACATTGTTTCACAACTTCATAAGAGATCCTTGCATCACTTGAGATGAGTAATAGAACAGACTTGATCTGAGAAGGGTACAGATTGATTTCTTTTTAAGACAGCTGGCGCCAATACAATAAAAAATTAAACTTCATATAGAGGTTGTATGCTCAACTTCTACAATTGTGACTATACAAGCATTGTTCTTATTTCGAATCAAGCTGTCCGGAAGATTATAAACAACATTTGAACCTTAATACCTACTTATATAAATAATACATGCGTCGGTTGACTGACTTGTACATGAGTACCTACCGATTACATTTTAACCTACTGCAACTAACTACATTATTATCTAGAACCAGATATTATGCATGCATGCACACTATTTATACACACTATGCAAATGTGGTTCTATTGGAAATAATGGCATGTTCGAGTCTACATGTTATATACATGTGTATATAGAATGGTAACCGTTACAAAGACATTAATCTTAATAAATTACAGGTGAACCTATACGCTGCTTACTGAAGCGTGTTTTTTAGGTTCACCTGTAATTTACTGAATAGTACTCATTCGTTACTTTTGAAAGCCGAAAATTGTTTTGAAATCTAAATAGACGTTCGACACAACGTCCCTGATAATTATATATCATTTACTCCCTGAGTATCAATTCCATTAAACTGCTATCAGATTTAATTGCCCGTGTCGTCGGCTAACTTTCTCGACCTCGTATATATATTGAGTTATTTTAAAACTGTGAACTTTATTTTGAATGCAGTATGATTGTATTTCAAATGGCAGCGTAAAATGAGGTATACCTTTAGAAAGGTAAGCGTGTGTCACTGTTTGTTTCTCCAGGTAAGTGTGTCAGGTGGTTAATAAGGCGCGTGGTCGCCGGGACTCACTCTAAAACAAAACACTGTCGCTTCCATGTTTCACGGACATGGGTATTGTAAGCGGCCGATCTCTATCAATGTCACGCTTTGGAAATTTAGTGAAAACAACCGAATTAGAGTGTTTTGAAACGCGATTGCAATTTTAATGTTTGTCCCAGTAGGACGTCATGGCCTCTCTTACATATAAATGATACGGTTGAGTCGTGAGTTTTTTATTGAAGCCACATGCATAAATTTTGTAGTGCTATTTGAGTATAGTTATCTTGAGTAAGTACAAAATAATTAAACATATTACTAGGTAGAGTTTTATAGTTATTCCTAGCTACTAACATATTATAAATGCGAAAGTTTAGATGTTCGTTACTCAATCACACAAAAACGGCTGAACGGATTATGATGAAAGTTAGTATACAACGAGTTTATAGTCTGGATTAACTCATCCCTAGAAGGGATGAAATAGGGAGTGGAAGTTGTGCGCACGAAGTCGCGGGCAAAGCTATAACTTGATATTAATCTGGTTTTGGCATCAAGATTCAGATACTAATATCTTCCATAAAATCTGGATCCGAGTTGAAGACCCCTTCCCATATTCCCTAAATCGTTATCTTTGTAAAACATTTAAATACAAGAATAAATTGTTCTCGTCATGCAGATTACCGTGTATACTGCGCTAACAATTAGTTTAAAAATCCATAAAAACCGTAACACGCTTAACACAACTATTATTTGAAATTTACACGCCTCTAGCACAAGCTCACGTGAAACAAACCAATTCGTTTGCGTTCGACAAACATAATTTTATCGCTTACATAGAGAAGAACAAAAGAGAGTTTATTACTTTTTTACTGCCGAGATTGTTACGTATGATGTAACAAATACCACGGAGCTATATGTATAAGCGATATTCGTGAACACCTATCCTTTTCATTAGCCGAGTGGGCAACCTGCATCCTTGACCCCATCAAAATCGACAATGTTGCATTAAATATTTCCAATGTTATAAAATTAAATAGATTTGCTTTTTATATGTATTTATCGTATGGCAATTGTTTCGAAAGATCTCAGGGAATACCTTCTTTCTTCTATTTATCTTTTTATCTTCTTCTATTTATCTATTTAATCCCTACCGACCGTACTGTCGGTCGGTAGGGATTAAATAGATAAATAGAAGATAGGAAGGGAGGATAGGATAGAGTATAGGAATTATAATTTTTGTGATTGTAATTATGAAAGACCCCGTGTGGTTGCCGGGTAAGAATTGCGCCACCCCATCTCTTCCCGTGGGTTTCGTAGGAGGCGAATAAGGGAAAATCGTAGGGTGGGCAGCAGCATCCTTCGATCATTACCACCATCAAACTGCGGTCGCCAACCCGCTTGCCAAGCGTGGCGACTATGGCAAATCCCCCCCAAATTGGGGGAGGCCTATGTTCAGCAGTGGACGTCTTTCGGCTGAAATGATGATGATGATGATGATGATGATGATTATGAAAGAGAGGAGGAAAAGGAAAGAACGAGAACGTTTATGCATCAAACCAAAGAGAGGACTAGTGTGGTGTCGTAGCATAAGCTTAGAACATTAGCTGTGAAGACAATGGATTTTCGATAACTTCACTGACATAAGCTTCAAGCTCTCAAATATATGGGGCTGAAATAGGATCGCAGTCCCTCTAGATAGCAAAATTTCAAAGATATCGCTCCCTAACCACTTTTATAAACTTTTCTTCCGCAAGCGTAAATACCATGGCTGCGTTTAATGAACAAAACATAAATCTCTGTCACATACTCGTACACTTTATAAAAATATCTACTAAACGTAACCACAAACTGATAGCAGCTTTACTTATCAAGAATAGCTATAACAGACTTCATGTAGCATTTTTTCTTTGACTCGTAAAATAAATCTATTTTTCCTTCCCCTGTAAACGCTATCAACCACAGATCATTGGACCCTTTAAATATTTACACCCACAGATACTATAGTATTCTCGGCGTTGAGCAATTGACCTGTAAAGGGTGATCGTGCGTGACATTTGCGTGCTTAATCACATTGTTTAATACCTACGTAACCGTCAACAAGTACCTTTATTGTCTGTCAATTCGATGGAATGACAGTTGTAGGGTGCCGTGACCCTAGTAAATTATGTAAGAGTAAATTAGGCCAACCTCTAAAGTTCTAAACACATCGTGGTGATCTGTGACTAATAAAGCTATATTACTAGGTCATTGACGGGTCATATTATTTATATTCTAATCCATAGTATTTGTTTACTGTTTGATAAAACAAAAAAATATTCCGTTTGATAACATTCATTAAGTAAATTTATCATGGCGCTATTAAAATAAATTTACACGAGTAGCATAACCGAGGAAAATAGCGTGGCTCTTCGTTACAAATATTTAAAATATTTATTACCTTCGCTTCATAGTTAGTACATAAATAAATGTATGTAATGTATCGCTCTTTAGCGATAAGACCGCCTGTTGTCTACCTCTGCTTATATCTTGCTATGTTATATTTATGAACTGCTTCGTATTTTTTATTGAGGTGTGCAATAAGGAGTATTTGTATTGTACTGTATGTCTATTTAGTAACTATGTTTGGGCATTGGGCCTAATATTCTAACCATACCATAATCACAGCATTGATATATCTACGTCTTTTTGGCTTAGGTTGTCATGGTAAAGGATGATTGCACTATACACTGTACCTACTCGCTGCATATTTGCTAATGGATTAGGAAACCTCACCAAGTACGGGACGTGTACGTATGCCACTTACGTACTGTTAGCGACCACCAAACATGTCGCAGCCAACGTCATCTTTACAACGGAGGAATCAAATAATCACCGGCTAATTCGGCAAAATCAAGTTTTATTACTAACATACTTATATTGCTCAAGGTTTCTTAACTTATATATTTTGTCAAGCGTGCTTTTAAGTCGTATGTTAGAAAATCGACATTTGAAAGCTGCTTACATATTTTACTGACCAAAGGGCTCATTGTGAGTTGGTATAAAAACATTTCAAAAATGTTTCTAGTATAACGCGTTTCTAAATAATCGAAATAACAATATTTACTATATAATTCTAGCAACAAGAATAAGTCAAACTCGATAAAAATCTACAAGAATATATTCTTACTTGGGAGAAACTTGTTAGGATACTCTTTAGAAATACGCTGCGTTCAGTTCGTAGTAAAATGCAAGAGAAAGATTTTCTCATTTTGCATAGATAAGACGGTTGAGGTTAACCTCTCGATTGGAAGGAAGCCAGGGGGTCATTTGAGACACACTTTCCGTATTTCCATTCCATTTCAAATTGTTTTGTGCGCACTCTTCTGCGTGCGCCTAACTAAATTTTAGCTCACAGCCGCTCGAAATCCATTGGAATCAAATTGGAAATATATGTTAAAGATTGATCGCGATCGCGGAGAGCTCTTGACCTAGAGTTACATTTATAAACAGAGAAATCTGCGCCGTTTACGCGAGCACTAGAAACCTAGAAGAAAGGGAAACCGTGATTAAGGACAATTCTAGGAAGGGTATATTGTACCCTAGAATAAAATGTAACAATATAAATATTCAGGTCAATAAGGAGCGCAATTCAGTTTGTTTTCTTTGAAAGCGCATTCAGTTATAGAAAGTTGAAGTGGACATATGGTAAACTAGTTGCGCCCGCGGAGCCACACGCGTAGGATTGGGTCCAGTCTAGACAGACAGAGTTACTTTCGAATTTATTCATGTACTCAGTATGGATTTTGTGATGTTTAGAGATAAAAATAGCCAAAAAGAATCTTTATCGTTTCGATTATCCTTGTCTTTCTAATTAGAACGCTAAACCGATAGTCTATTTCGCGCGTGGTCTCGTGGTAGCCGAGTGGTAAAAGTATCATTTTAATACTGTAATCTACACGAGCAGTCAGTCGACTACAGGTATATGAAATGTATCGTACCGACATGACTAATTACTTCTCTTTAATTATTCCTGACAGAATTTTGGCAGTGTCACTAACTTATTTGTCATACTTAGCAACGGATGATAGAATAACCTACCTCGACACTAGATCCACGCGACATGTATCAAGATTACAAACGTTACATTGGAGGGTATCCCATGGGATGAAAAGTTTTTTACCTGCCTTCGAAGAAGGAGAATGTTTTCAATTCGGTTGTATGTTATTTTTTTTTAATATATGTTACCTGAGAACTCCGTCATTTATGAACCGATTTGGACAATTCTTTCTTTGGTTGAAAGCTTCAAAGTTGGTCCCGTTGTTATTATAATCTAGTTCTGATGATGGGATCTATGAGAAATTGAGAGAACTCCTCAAAAAATCAAGGGAAACATATACCGGCTTTTGTATTTTTGGTAAAAAATTGAGCATTTGGATTCAGAAAGTGGCATTTGGTGAACGGGAACAGATGAAGAAGACCACGGATGGTCATCTAACACTCCTAGTGTTTCACAGTTAGCACTAAGATATTTCGATCAAGATACTAAAGCGACTATGACGAAGCCAATTTAAATGGTCGTGATTTAATCAACCTGATCTGGTTATGGAAGCCGGAAAGATGGGCAACGAAACTCCGTAATAAAACAGTGTAGCTTAGCCGTGTTTGAGCTTATTGGAATCGTCATGAGATGCACTTTGGTATTGATACACAAAAAAGTGTGAAATAAAAAAAAACAATAATTAAAATTGAAAACCGACTCCAAAAAATAACACTGAAATGTAAAAAATAATTGCCTTCTAATAAATAAATATGAGATTAATACACTTGTTATTGAACAATGTAGTCGTATTGTAATGAAGTCGGTGCCATACAAAAAAAATGCTTAAAGTTGATGAACTACCTTTCAGTGTTTTTTGGAGTCGGTTTTTATTTTTTATTAGTACTTCTCTATGTGTCTAGTGAATAATTTTACCCAGATCCCAATGCCATAGTATAAGCCGTTTTACTGTTTAGTCAGCTCTATTATAATTACGCCCGTTCATTATTTAGCATATAAATGTCAATTGTGGCAAACAAAGACGCGAGTTTCAGCAACACCACCGAATTTCGCTTGGAACATGTTCAAGACGCGATTATTACGTAATGTCGCATAATAATCGACTTGGATGTTTTCCATATCTGTTATCCTTGGCGGATTTAATAGATGTGAGTGAGACAGGCGGTGTTGTGTAGCTGTGAAGACGGGTGATTGGCTCGAGGCGCTAACAGGTGGTGGTGTCGTCGCCCCGTCGGGAAATAATCCTCATTGACGTGCGTAAATGCTCGGGATGTTTTCAGTACTCCGTGATAAAACGACTTATGCGACAAAGTTTTCCTGGTTAGATAAGACTTTTCGCCACGCAACACTTGTTGTTGTTTACATTATTATATGTAATATCTGTATTTCTGTCGATTCACTTATTTAATATCAGTAACGAGCCGTATTCACGATGTTTTAATAGTAATCTTCCGTTAGTGATATATGCCAATAAAGTTTGTTTTTATTGACGCGTTTTCTTCTCATGTAATAAGTATGTTATACATAGACCGTTCGATAGTTCAATAGATGAAATGGTGATTCGAAATTGAAATGTGTGATTGTCCCGGACCGTTAATCTGCGATGTTTGCGAGAAGACGACATATGTCCCCACTTTAATGTCTTTGACGTTCTTCTGAAAGACATGTAATGAGTGAGGAGGGGCATACCCCCTTTGTCAAATGTCACGGATGGAATGGAACTCTGTTATAAATTAGGTATTTGTTTAGTAACACTCGATGGCATCCCTACAAAACAAGCAATGCAATAGCGTAATAAGTATTTCGATTTCACGTAACAGTTGGAATGATATACAAACACACCCAACACATTAATTTAAACAATAATATACCAATTAATATAACATATCCAATAGATTATTTTAATACCACTATTTATGTCAGTGTCGTCTTATTGGTTGACTTGTTTTGATATTCATTGCTCATTGTTCTTTGCTATTTATATACTTCCTCGTTGCGACTAACAATTTTAGCGTGTTATTTAATAATTATTTTAGTGTTTGTTGATATTATAAACATTAAAGCAGTAAATAGGTATATCTCCCAAAATCAAGATTAACTTATGAGTAGAGAAACAATTAAAACTTGGTAATAGTTGTAATCAGGGAGCGGGACCGGTTACCATTACAAGGGCATAATTGTTGTCACAACCCCTATCAACTTGGCAAGAATAGCGTTGATTTACTCGAACAAAAGTCTAACCAAATTGAATGAGTTAATGAGCCTAAGCGCTCACTGAAACCAAAAAAACATTTCATAAGGTTACTACACTACCCTATTACTAATCGTTTTTAGAATGCGATCGCTTGATATTTTTTCTAGCGGATTAAGTACATACGGCAACACGAACAAGCGAATAACACTTTATGGGGAAAATTTCTAGTAGGTACTAATAAAAAGGAAACAAACAATTTAATATATAATTAAATAGCAAATAACCCTTAAACAAATATCAAAAAATGTAATATTTAAGCAGTCGTAAGTTAACTTTAATAGCATTTATATTGCTAATTGCGACCGACGTCATATCAACACTTTGCTTCGAGCGCTTTTACCAGCCCTCAAATAAATTCGAAAAAGTTTAACAATACGAACCACTTTTAACCATGCAAACAACATGGCATAGATCAATAACATCATAAATAGATTAAGATTAGATTGGTATGATTCTTTCCTGTTTACCAATTATCCGCAATCGCGCTAATTGTCAGATAATTGAGTTCTGTAGCGTGATGTAGCTGACACAGTGGCTGAGTAATCAGTAACCATGTTTTTTCACACGCAGTTCAACTCATGCTTCGGAAGCGGAACGAATGTGCGCACGCGATCACATCCTCGTTGCAGTTTGCGCAATCGGCAAACTGAACGCAAAGAAAGTGAAAATTAATAACATCAGTGATTGTAGGATTCCTCTTTATAGTTTGTATATTATACGCTATACAAATGTGTACTGTACAGTCAGTTAGCATTTAGGACAGTGTTCTGGTTCGTTGTGTCTGGTCAGTGGTTGCCTTAAACCGTCGTCTCCCGGCGAAAAAAATATACAATAGAATTCTTTTCTAATGATCCCAGGGACCGGTAGACGACGGGATAATAGATAGTAGATTGTACTCCAAGGGGATAAAGCACTGTTTTATATCACGGGCGCGATATTGAATCCTGAACGTAACGAATGACTCCAGATTTTACTCCTGAGCGTAGGGGGGGTGTAATAAGTCTCCATTTCTCAAAAACCGCAATGAAATTTGAAAATTATAAGGAAGCTACAAATTAAAGTCCAAGGATTACAGTAATAATTAGAAACAAGCGCGGCAACAACCCGCGGCCGCCGCGCCGGCTGCTGGCTTCGTCGTCGTGTTTTGTTGCGAACGTGACAGGCGCGGGCGAGCGACGCGCTTCGCGGAGCTGAGGGGCTAGGGCTACTCCGAACTTCGAAATCCGAACTTCGTATCGTGCCGCCCCTTTCACTCATATAGTGAATAACACGAGAGTGAAAGGGACGACACGATACGAAGTTCGGAGTGCAGGGCCTGGCGCGTCCCGTGCGCGTTCCCGGCGCCGTGCGGACTTTATAATGATTTGCGTTCTGATATGCCCCCGTGTGGTTGCCGGGTAAGAATTGCGCCACCCCATCTCTTCCCGTGGGTTTCGTAGGAGGCGAATAAGGGAAAATCGGAGGGTGGGCAGCAGCATCCTTCGATCATTACCACCATCAAACTGCGGTCGCCAACCCGCTTGCCAAGCGTGGCGACTATGGCAAATCCCCTCCCATAATTGGGGGAGGCCTATGTTCAGCAGTGGACGTCTTCCGGCTGAAATGATGATGATGATGATGGCGTTCTGATATATGATATATAATTAGCCATTGTCGAGCAGGTGGTGTGAAAAATTATTTATTATCGTCCTGCAGACGCTTCTGTCCGTCTTTTCTGGGCACAAACAGCCGTGGCCTACCTGGAGATCCTTAAACAGACTGCGGTCCCAGGGCGGCTGCAGTAAAGAGAACTTATTGAAGTGCGACCCGCTTATGATGCCCATAACGGTGCATGGGTCGGACACTCGGTGCCTGTGCGGGACAGCTCCGCAAACTATGTCGCATATGTTCTCTTGCTCGGCGTGCCCGTACTCCTGCTCCGAGCAAGACCTCCGTAACGCAACAGACAGGGCTTTAGCTATCGTCAGCTTCTGGTCCCGTAGGATCTAAACCAGAGGAAGAAACCATTGACACGAGAATAATAAAATGTATTATTGTTATGTTATTTTATTAAGAACGTGTAAGGGCAAGTGAGAAAAAAGTACGACCACGAATAGTTGTGTGAGCGAGTGACAACAGGGGTAATTGAACCCTGAATCAGGACTACCTCGTATAAAAAAGTGCCCCATGCTAGTTTTTTCTACTCCATGCTAGTAATGACTAACTAAAAATTCCGCCTTTTTTTCTGACAGTACAAAACAATCTCATAAACGCCGAGTAAATACGTGCCCCCGAAAGTAATGACTACTGTCAAAACAAAGGAGAGGCCGAAAACCTCGCTAAGGGGTGACTTAATTGACGTACTGTGGATTTATGGAATACCTATACCGGTAGAATCAATACAGGTGTGGGCTGGGCATTCATAGTGCTTATCATACAATCTACTCATCAGAACCAGTTTAATTCTGAGCTCCCATCACGCAAACTTATTGCAAATACCTATGTCAAGTTTTAGTGGGGACTATAGAGATAAGTCGAGAAGGGCTGTGAATAGCATAACTGAGTCGTAGTACAGTCATGTTTTCTTATGTATACGCATTTTTGGACCTTATTACAAAGGAATAGAGTTCAAAAGTGTATACATGAATTAATGAACTTGACTGCACCCGCGCGGCTTCGCTAACCATATAGTAAGCTAGGTCGAATTAGGGATAAAAAAGCCATAAACAGGAATATGCCTGCGCAGTTCCTGTATCTGATATTAAGGTAGTGTTATTTCCAACGGATCAGCTATTCTTCAAGTAAATAACGTTTCATAGTGAAGGAATTTGATTACTTCATAGCATAAGCTTTTCTAACTTTAATCTTTTATCATGCAAAATCTTCGCGTGTAGAGATATATATGTATTTATTGCTTTATTGTTCATGAAAAGGTGGAACATAATAACAAAAAACAAAAATTGTACAAACGCAAAATTATATCTTTAAGAGATATAGAGCAACATGAGCTAATCAAAACACGATCACTGTGAAGGAAAACAGCCACTGCATATTATACGGTATGCGTGCATATACGAGTACATGTATGAGCGACCAACCTTCGTGTGATAAAACATATACATATAGCTGGTAATTCGCAAAATAATGATCTCTTATCGCGACGGGGCAAGTGCACTAATTTGTCCACGTACGTTTTATGAGTTCCCTCGATAATTTTATCGGCTTCCCTTCAACGATAGCTTATCACATATATCGCTTAATGAAAACCCTAATGACTTCGACCGTGTTTAGCATTCGACGCGGGACCGAAACGAAATTAACGGAGGTCGAATTAAAAACGTAATTAACACTCGATTCCCGAACGTTAAAATAGGGCCAAGTGCGAGTCGGACTCACATCAAGGGTTTCGACTCGATCAACCGAAATCAAATACTGGGGAGCACCTATTTTTTAAACTTATTTTTATTACTTCATGTTTTTTATTTTTATTATGTGTTGTTAAAAGGTCCAAAAGTATTTAGGAGGAAATTAAGAACTGGAGTAAAAGAAATAGTAAAACTGAAAGACGATTATGATAATGTGGTCACAGAGCGTGAACACTATGTTAAAGACGTCGAAAACTTTTACAGCAAATTGTATGCAATTAATCGAGTCATGAAGAGAGACAGCCTGTAAGCGATCATAGAGCACAGCCCACTCTATACAAAGATCAAGATAGCATACCACCAGTAATTGCAGCAGAAGTCAGAAAGGCTTAGTACAGCTTGAAGGTGGTATCACATCCGACTTACTTGGCGCGGGTAGGGACATTGTCATTCACACCCTTGTAAAACTTTTTAACCAAGTTTTTCAAGATGCCCGCACTCTAGAATCCTGGAAAACTGCGATTGTCGCCATCCTACACAAAAAAGAAGACATCTCGAAGTTGAGTAATTACCGCCCCATTAGTCTTCTTTCGCATACGTACAAACTCTTTGCAAAAGTCATATGCAATCGTCTCACTCGACGAATGTCAGCCCCCCGAGCAGACCGGTTTCCGAAGCGGATTTTCGACCATCGACCGCTTTCAAGCGGTAAAGCAGCTAATGGAGAAAAGTAACAGTACAACCAACTCCTGTACATAGCCTTCGTCAATTACGAGAAGACCTCCGACAGTGTCGAGCGAGTGTTTGACTCTCTCCATCGATGCTCGCTACGTCGATGTGCTTCGAAAGCTTTACGGCTCGGCAACAATATAGGTTCGGCTACACAAACTGAGCGACCCAATACCTATTCAGAGGGGAGTGCGGCAAGGAGATACCATTTCACCCAAGCTTCGCCGAAACTCTGAATGATCTCCAAAGCATAATCCATGATGTTCACCATGCTTCTCTACGGGTAGGTCTGAGGATAAATATGTCCAAGATTAAATTTATGGCGAACGTCTCCAGTGGCTCGAATTCGATCATAACAGCTGGAAACGAGAAACTGGAGTCGATCGACCAATACGTGTATCTTGGGTATATTCTATCTTTTGACAAGGAAAGCCAAGCTAAAGAGATCTCCAGAAAAGTCCAGCTAGGAGCTAGGAGGCTGTGCACAAAATCCGAGTAGCGTAGAGAGCCATGGAGCGCGCCATGCTCGGCATTAGACTGCAAGACTGGACGAGGAATGTCGATATCCGACGCCGCACAAAAGTGCATGACGTCGGAGATTTCACTACCAAACTCGAGTGGAGTTGGGCAGGACACCTTGCCAGGACCAAAATAGTGTCAGACTGGTGGCCACTTAGTGGTAACCTTTTACCACTTTGTCGGGCGTTCACTGGCTCGATGGGTCGACGTATTAGGAAGATTGTGGGTCACTCTTGGCTAAGACTGGCTCAGGTCCGGGACGAAGGGCGTACTCGAAGACAGGCCTATGCTCAGCAGTGGGCGATTACAGACTGAAAATGATGATGATGATGATGATGATGATGATGAGATGCAGCTCGCCACCTGACGGGCGGACAGCGGAGGCTCTCCTTGGGTACGGAACCCTAAAAATGGTGTTTATTTACATTTACTTAAAATCGTAGCTGACAAATATTTTATGGGAGCACTTGAGTACCCATTAAGGGTAATAAAACAGGAAACCGTTGGAATTTCAATTAGCTTGAGTATAGTGACCACGATTGGATATCCGATGATTACTAATTACTATATTATGAGGAATATAAGCTTTTTATCAATTAACCATTACATCGCCGGCTTCACATGTCCCCATCAAGTTGTAGATAGTTAAGGGGATGCCTTGATTCGGTCAGCCACGCCCCTCGTGAAAGAAGCAAGCTTATGTCTTTCGCGAAAGACAAAACGGGAAGCAACACTCTTCGGGAATGGCTTTTTTAGAAATATTTCGATAAATATCTAACTTTGTGCAGTTTTATTAAATTTCCTATATTGACAAAGTTTAGATGAAGTAAAATACCATCATTTAACTTAATTGTGTCGTTTAATAAAGCGTTGTTTTAGTAGACTGAACAAAAAAAGGAAAATAAAGACTCAACTTTGGATTTTTTGGGTATTGTCAGAAACACAATCATATAGTCAAGAATCATATATCTGAAAATCAATCCTTATTCTTTCCTCGTCTGAGCAGAACAGCGTTACAAAGAACGCGATATTTCTCGCTGCACGGCCTTAATATATATTTATTTCCATGCCATTCTAGAGCAAAATATTTTAAAATGAAGCATTGTGTATTTCCACTTTCCACTCACTTCCGACGTATATTTCTATATGCTTACGTCAATGTGAGTACTTTGAAACAATATATATATATATATAGCCTATTAGGAGAGGAGCGTTCATTTTAAACATGGTCTACCAACTTCCAATTCTGAGAGGGTTGCAATTTAACTAAATGAACTTATTATTGAGGAAGTAAGTACTCTGTACGTAGGCACTTTAGTCGCCATTCACATAAAAACTATACATATAAACATAGGTAGGTACATTTAGTCAGTTATTAAAAATCTGAGATAAATAATGTAAAAAATATTAGGGAGCATCCTAAAACCCTACAAAATGATCTTCAGTACTACACTCAAGAGTGAAGTGCTGTTTTTAATATTCTAATTCTCAGAAATATTGTCACTGGGAATATTTCCGGACATTGCCCATTTTGTCTGCAATATTGCGGTTACAACAAAATTAATATTAATTTCTATCAATCAATCAATAAAGATCGGCCAATTCGTCTTGATGCACATAATTGTTTGCAAATGCGATGCATTATTTGCCAATTTGTATATTTAACTTTAATTGATCTCGTTACCCTTTTGCTAACTGTTCAATAAATGATGTTTGTTTTCAATTATGTACTAATATGTAGAGTTAGAGATAAATATCCCTGTAGATGGATACCCGAAACTTATAGGAATGGCTTCTCACAGCAACTTGTGAGTCTTACTTGTGAGTTTTATATAACGAAAACCACAATAATGCTTCTTCCTATTCGCAATTCTTTACATCATCAATTCACCACTTTCGTTATTCTTCACAGTCCTCATTGAATCACAGGTGAATAGTCGTTATGAAGAATTTCGGTTGTTAAAAATAGAAAATAGTAAAAACTGTTTTAGTTGTAATAGGTAGTTAGTATTTCGAAGACTATGTGTCACTCACCGCGGAACGATACTTAGTAATCAAGCAAGCGTCGCGATGCTTAATAACCGATGAAACTGTCCCATCGCCTTTCGCAACCTATTTGTCTAATGGATTATGACTGATGAACGTTATGAAATCTAAAATAAGACAATTAGTCTGAATCGATGTCTGCCACCCGCTGTGGCTTCGAACGAGCGAAAATACTATTGTATAATTCTTATCATTGGAAAATGTTGGTCACCATCTGACGAAAGCATGCTTTACCTCATAGGGAAGTAGCGACCGATATAGTCACCTTTTTGGATAGTTTCACAGACTAAAGAAACTTGCTGATTTGGCGGGGCGCGATACAAATATCGCACAGATTCTTCACTACGGAATACTGCCAGCATTAAGTACAATAATTGCGCAGTAGTAACATGCACGGAAACAAGACAGTAGGTACTGCATAGCATCGCCCCCACTATTGCTGTGATCGCCCCGCTTCCGTGCATCTCGCGCCAGTCAGGAAGCACTCATTTAAATGT
Source organism: Epiblema foenella (assembly GCA_963556455.1). NCBI lineage: Eukaryota > Metazoa > Arthropoda > Insecta > Lepidoptera > Tortricidae > Epiblema > Epiblema foenella. The sequence goes on from OY747106.1 coordinate 14,603,444, forward strand.
AGACTTGTAGACGCACAGTAAATAGGGCGGTACTGACTCGACTGACAGTTGACACTGACAATTGACAGTTTTCTGATATCGTACCGCCTCCGCACCGACAAGTTAGGAAATTCGCCTGTTTTCTTAGACGCTGCATTTTCTTAATTTTTCTGCACCAAGGCCTAAAATCATATCAGTCAGCTAAATACCTTCATAAACGATAGAAACAATCAATATACTAAATTTTACCTTAACCTTCACATGTTAAGTAAACGATGTAACATTATAAATGATTCTATAACATATGAGAAGTCTCACGAATGCGAACGGGTCGCCAACTACTTTTAAAGTGTTTTATTAATGTTTCCTGATAATCCTGATGGTATATTATTACGTTATCATATCATAGTTAATAGTGGTATTACTTTACGTCTACTTGCTTAGCATTTATCGTATCATGATACAACGATATTGTTTTCCATCGTAAACAAAGCATGAAACAAAAAAATCTAAAGTATAGAACACTTTAGGAATCCAAGTAGTTCAAATTGACCGGCGCCGCGTAGGTATAGAAAGTGGCAGTATTCCCCAGTGCACTCATACATGTCGGAGTCAACTTTCCAGAAAATTACAAATGGCTGCTCACTGAAGTCTAGGAAGCGAAGAAGCGTCCATTTTGACTATTAGTACTTAAGCGATCGTTAGTCGACGTTTGGATGTCTGCAAGAAGGTTCACGGTGGGCGATAAATTAAGAATGTATTATGGGTGAACGTGAAACTGTGTGCATTTTATTTAGTCGATCTTAAAACCTGATGTCTATCCGGGAACAATAAATATAAAATTTTAGTCTTTTATCCGAGTTTGGAAATTAACACTAAATTCCCGATGTCCAAACTACTTAAACATATTTAATTAATCAACCGTAGTCATCTCTGCCATTTTACTCATTAACGAAGTCAAAGACAGAGTTACCTAAGACATGACTAATCTGAGTTAGAAATAAGCATAAGTTTTAGGTATAAGCTATACTGTTGGCGAAAAACATGAAGTTAATTGCTTGTTACAACGGAACAAAGAACACATAAGTAACTATATCGCACACGGATGCAGTTATTTAAGATGACGACCAAAAATGACCAAAAAACTTGCAATGTACAATATACCTACTCTTAAAAATTCACTGACAGCTTACAAGCAAAAAATTTTTGATCAGTATACAATGCATAGAAAAAAACTGGTCAGAATTGACTGGTACTTGTGTCAATGCCCTCCTCCTTGCATCGGCTTACCACAGACAACCTCTTAATTGCTGAGGGTCCTGGTCCTAGACAATTCTATTGAACAGCTTTCGAATTAATTGCGTTCATCACCTATCACCATTTTATACATATTTGGCTAAATACGGTTAGACAAATATGTACAAACAGTAGTATATACATAGACATCGCCAACAATGACGGACTGTCATTTCGAAGTTTCTCTCACTATATCAGCTACCTCCTATCTGTCCTCTCGGAAATCAGCTCTACGAAAAATAACTTCATACTTATTCTATTTGCGATATCAGGATTTTAAAAACACAGAGGTTGGCACAAAATAGTAAAATCCCATTATAAAGTATGTAATAATTGAGGTCACGATGCTATCATTTTGTTAAACAATATCAACCGCAGCCCATAAATCGAGCATGCGAGTGGGACACGCGTGAGATCGGTACCGATCGAGTAGCGATCGCCGATTGTCACGGGTGCTGTTATGGGACCGTTCTTCTTTCTGAGGGCGTGATCGAACGCATACGATACTAGGAAGTGCAATGTGCGATTTTCATTCATAATTCGTAGGCAAAAGATCTATACCTAACGGATATTAATAGGATTTCTCGGTTGAGATCTGAGCGAAAATTATTATGTCAATATTTGTACCTACACGACATAAGTATGACCTATACTATACTACCATAGTATGCATAGTAGTATTTCTATATGTGCATTGAAACGAGGATCATACTGTCCTTGTCTGATTCATCATTAGCAGTATTTTCAGCCAAGTTTGATAATATACTAATAAATGCAAATAACGCGATATCACGTTATTGCAAATCAGATCACACGCAGTATACGTCGAAGAAACGAGAGTAATGTGTTTCTTCCCTTTATATATTCAACGACATCAGATAAGTAGACGTTGTGTATATATTTTCAAAACACTTCACATTATTTGTACTGAGTAAACGGAACTCCAAATCGTTCGTCAAATTTATATTAAATCGCTGTTTTTTTCAGTCGCGAATCCTCGAGAGTCTTCTGGCGCCCAAGAATGCCACACCATATCCAAAACATCAATGAAAATAAATAAGATTATACGCGATTAACTCCTGTTTAGTTACGACTGGGTTCGTTTGTGGCTGACCAAAGTATGCGAATCTTATCTATTTTGTAAAAACTTACCCAGAAAGAAAGTAGAAGACCGCTTCGAGATTTCTGGAAGCAAAGAAAAACAAATCAAATGAAGTGAGTGTCACAATCACAATACAATACTTACACAGTCGCATAAACCTAATATCAAGAGTTGAATCAGAGCCGCGATTCCCGTAGTATTAATTATAGAGAGGACGTTTCTAGGCTATTGCTTTTGCTTTCATGTCTCAATACAAATGGGTGGCAATTTAGCTAAGGAAGTCTCCTACGCAGTGATAAATTCAGTAGATTACTTAATTTCGTCTGCAACTGGCTTACTAGGAATGTACTTCCTGTAGTACTTGTGCAGGACACTATGCTCGTTGGCAGGATACCTACTTAATGACAATAAAAATGTGCCTGACCTCGGAGTCACTTTGTGAATTCAATAAAAAACCATATTCTCGAATCCACCGACGCTAAATATCTAAATGTCCGAGTAATAAATATTAATAAGCGTCCGTAACGTCAATAAATAGCCATCAACCCCCTAATAACGAGGGGAGAGCATCGGTCATTAGAGGGAAAATTTCAAAATCAAACCCGACTCGGTTCGCTGACAGAGCGGGAAAGTTGCGCTAATTGCCTCGCTTACTTCTTTAACAAAAAAATAAAAAATAAACAACTTAATAAGTAAACTGGTATAGTTGTTTTATACTAACAAAAATATTAAGCGTTGTAGAAAACGACTAACAACCTTCATTTGATCACGGAAAGGTAACTAACAACCAAGTCCTAGACTTATTTTAATGTTAGAAATAGAGCTACTACATGTATCATCTTGTTCTGGCATTTTCAAAACGTTTATTAGAACGACAAAATGAGCGATACTCTAGGTCGTGTATGGTTAAACTGGAGGTAAGGATCGGCCGTAATTAGCTCACAGCGAATTAAAATTAAAGATTATCATCATAATTCGTTGTCAGTTACTTTTATATTAGATACAGTTTTGGCATATGGAACATTTTAGGAAAGAAAAAAATCGGTTCGCCAGATTTAGCAATGTATATACTCCGTCATGTTAGATTATTAGAACAATTGATTGATACCTAGGTACTAATGGTATTTATAATTAACAGTCATTAACAAACTTGCTAAATATATATTTGCTGTCATTTATGTTTAACCAGGTAGCTATTTAAGTACTAACTTCTAAGTATCCAGATTAAAGTTAATTAGTGCTGAAAGTGACTAATTATAACTTCTAAATTTTCACGAGACAACTTCAAACGGCCGTGCACTCAAATAAGAACGAAGAAACTAATAAATCAAATGAAACCTCCCACTAATTTAGGTAATAAATAGTAAGTACTGAATATATTTTTAGGTAGGTAATGGAGAGATCGCATTTTAGCAATAAGCCTTTTGCCTCTACTTTATTGTATGGTGTAGAGTTTTTTTTGTTGGAATGTGCTAAAGAGTTTGTTATGCATACTATGCATATTACAAGAGACATTAGGCAAAATTCTATTATGAAAGAAAATATAATATTTAGCAGAAATAAAGTATAAAAAGTAAAAGTATTTTTTATCAATTTCTATAATACCTTTTAACGGATGAACAGAAATTGCATCAGTGCATCAACTTTTTTATATTGTCATGTGAAATCGAAGCTTGCAATCGTGCTCAATCGAGATGACCTCTCAAAATCGAACCGTGACTCATGAAACGGGCTTAAAACAACGGTTATATAAATTTATACATGTTCAATGTGAGCAGCATTCAGCAGTTACGAAGCCGTTTTTATAAAGAGAACTTTTTAAAATACAGGCCGAAATTAAAATACCATTTCAGTCATATGGCACTGACAATGACCTAGTTACTAATGGGCCGTGGCACGGCTTATTAACATTTTTATACATGTAATCAAGTAATTAAAAGTACGAAGTCATGAATTTAATTTAGTTTTAATTCGTTTTTTCGCCACGGTTGCGCGCAGATTGTTGTGATTTTAGGTTGATAAAAGCAGAAATTGCTGTCGATTTGACTATCTAGTACATATTTCTAAACCGGATTCTAAAGCCGGTTGGTATTTCATTTGATTTAAATCAAATATTTATGTTGTACTTGCATAACAAAATTTGATTAAGTATTCTCGTTTACACAAAATATCAAAGCTGGAACGTATCTGATACAAGTTCTGGCTGCATCTGTTGTCGCCGCTTCTATAAGTAGATAATGTTCTATACGTTTCGAATCTTGTCGAAAATAACGCGTGTGTACAATGGTGGAAACTTAGTTCAAATCGCAGCGAAAACTAACTATCCACATAGCATAATACCATAGAGCGAGAAGTTCTCTGAAATGTCACTTACAATCACGTTTTAGTTTGCCTTTTGTTTGCTTTACTAGTTTTACATTTACACTGAACTTTCAAATTCCTATTACAAGATATTTACTACCAAAAACTTTGTACATACCTAGACTAACTATGCAATTTAGGGTACTCACATGATTGCACATAGATAAAAAAGCCCGCCAAGTAAGATGAGGACTGTAGCTCTAACCGTTTCGCTGTAAAAACCTGTGTGACAGACTACGGACGGACGGACGCGTGAGTGACAACAATAGGGTTCCGTCTGGACCCTTCGGGTACAGAACCCTAATAGTTGAACAGCATCAATTACGAATTCATTAGGTAGATATAGGTGGTTACAGCAAATATTAAACCCTACATTTACTAGAAGGATAGTAAAAAAAAATTATATGTGCCCTTAGTTATGTATGTACATATAAAAAGTCACAGGTATATGTTTACTTACTAGGAGAACTCAGCCTGTATGTATGTATAAAACCTCAAATATATGTACTTATACATACATATATATGCATATATTTATTTTTAGGGTTCCGTAGCCAAAATGGCGAAAACAGGACCCTTATAATTTCGTCATATCTGTCGTCCGTCCGTCCGTCCGTCGATATGTCACAGCCAATTTACTCGGAGACTATAAACATAAGCATGAAATTTGGTAGGAAGGTCTATTCTATGAACTACTACATACAAGTGATGTGAAATTACAAAAAATAATCAAATTAGTAGTTTTAAATGTGGATGTGTGAGGGGTTAGTACGGAACCCTTCATTATGCGTTTTTATTTACTCCAAAAGTCCACCAAAACTCTCGCTTTTCTCGCAACGTCATCATTCAACGACATATAAATATAAATAACAGTATCAGTTACCGGTTAGATGCAGACAAGGTCGGAGACAGGTTTCGTGTGATCTGTTATAACACGGTTATAGAACGTCCGAAACAGTAAGGCCAAATTCTGTCAAATGAACGCAAGCAAGAATCGACCTTATAGTCAGTCGTTTTTTGCGGTTTCGTGCGAACTGTCACGAGAGTTATGATACGGTTATAGTACGCCAAACTGCATGTAAGGCCAAATTCTGTCCAATGAACGCAAGCAAGAATCTACCTTATAGTCAGAGCTCTTAGTCGTTTTTTTGCGGTTTCGTGCGATCTGTCATAAGAGTTATGACACGGTTATAGTACCTACGTCCGAAACTGCATATAAGGCCAAGTTCTGTCCAATGGACGCAAGCACGAATCTACTTTATAGTCAGAGCTCTTAGTCGTTTTTTTGCGGTTTCGTGCGATCTGTCATGAGAGTTATGACACGGTTATAGTACCTACGTCCGAAACTGCATGTAAGCCCAAATTCTGTCCAATGAACGCAAGCACGAATCTACCTTATAGTCAGAGCTCTTAGTCATTTTTTTGCGGTTTCGTGCGATCTGTCATGAGAGTTATGACACGGTTATAGTACCTACGTCCGAAACTCCATGTAAGGCCAAATTCTGTCTAATGAACGCAAGCAAGAATCTATCTTATAGTCCGTTTGACAGAATTATTCCTTAGAGTTTCGTACGAACTATACCAGTGGGCAAAATCTCCGTTGCCGTAATAATTACGTTGCCGTATTGCGTTTTACATTATTTTTATCACGAGTCTTAAGATGTAAATAATGATGCAATTTTAGTGCATTTCATCAGTTGACAACCAAAACTCACTAAGTAACAAATAGGTACCTATACTTAAAATAAATCTCGTATCTCTGCATCGTTTCAGTACTGAGATACGAGGTTTTTAAGTGACAGATTAGTGAGTTTTGGTTGGTAACCGGCGGGTTTTATGGACAATTGGATTATCCAAGAGTGAACTATCCAGTATCACAGCATTTATAATGAAATTGGCAAAATAAAACTAACTCTAGATGCATATTTATGTCCTTCTCAAGCAAAATGATACCCTTTGACATCAATACGGCGCCATTTCCTTACTGACGCAATTAGACATCGTCTTTATTAACATCGATTAAGTGGGACATTTTGCTTGAACATAACACATTTTATGTCACACCTGGCCAAAAAGCAATTACCGCACGCTACGCGTACTGAAAATCTCACTTCGTAACCAGGAGATAAAATTTGGTACTTACCAAGGGCGGTAATAAAGAAAGCCTCAGATCGCATATATATTTATTGCCTTGCCTTCGGCTCGGGCGTCAAATACCTGCGAACTGAGATTTATTTTGTTTTACCGCCCTAGGTAAGTTATTTATAATTTATCATTGAGCTAAATATCTCCAACAGCACAAAATCCCCTGAAAAAGATAGTACCTAACTATTAATCTCTTTAGCTATTAACCAAGGCACCTACAGGGAACTGTGATGAAAATTCTTACCAAATGCACCTACATAACACTATGAGTATTTATTCCTAAGTAGCTACTTAAATATTGTGACTTCTTCATTACATAAACTTTCATTTAAGAGTCCGTATAACATTCCTAAAAAGGCATCTAAAAACATATAAAATGACTTCAAAACAATTAATATGTATTGTATTGATAGTCTTCTAGGGAATATATGGATCACTTTTTTCAATTTTTGAATATTTTATTTCAGTATAAATATAAGTAACGTTGACTAATTTCAAAACAGCAGAAGAAAAACCGTTATTTTATAAAAAAATAATAATATACTTCAGACTTTTCTCTATCTAGTCAATTAGAAAAATGGAGAATTGATACGTAATATAAGTTTTTTTTTCCAGATCATCACTTTAAGTTACTTTTATTTTTACGACGCAAATATAATATATACGTATATAGTTCCAACGCATTTTACAATAGCTTTACTCAACCACGTATATGTGCTCATAAGTCAGCTCTCTATAACCAATATTTCGAAATTTTGATTCAAAATGTATACTCGTCGGCCTCTTAAACTTCAATAAGAACCTCGATATGCAATGTCACATAGCCGATTTATCCAAGTCAATTGGACAAAATTAACCTTTCATGTGATGTTAAATTATGCACAATAAGCGCCGAATTTAACACGTTGGTATGAAGTGCTTACATTTTGTCATTCTTACGAGTACATACATAACACTCGTCAATAATCGAGCACATAATAAATACTAATTTAACGTAATATAACTTGCATAATTTATGAAGAGTCTAGAGTTTAACAGGTTATAACTTTGTCGCGAACTGACTGTCATATCGATTGGACACGCTATTATGTAGGTCTTATTATAACTGTTAAATCCCATGCCTGTATTAAAAATATATATATTATATATTTAATATTCAATTTTGCAAGTTATAGTGCTTTAAAATGATATACTAATCCATTATACATTTAATGTTTCCTTGTTTTTGTATTAAGTATGTATTAGTAAAATGTAAATAATTAAGTCGGTTGAGTGAATGTCTGGTTATATTTCCATCGGAAAAAAATCTAATAAAAAATGTGAATTATCATTTACATTAGCTTTGGTTTTCACAATTACATGTTATACGACAAACTAGATATTATATTCCATACTAATCATACTAATATTAGATATATTTACAACTTATTAACAGGAGTTTTTTTTATCCCGGTCAGGTTACATGTTCTATGAAGATATGATATAAACGAGTTCCACGCGGACGAAGTCTAGTCTTAAAACTATATAAATATATGGATATTATATTATTTTCATCAAGTATTTATGTTTACATCACGACGCCGTTACAGGTCGTTAACAGCAGTCGTGAATGATCATGGATTTAAAACAACTACTCAACGTCTTTTGATGACAACAATATTATGCTGCAATAAACTCACATCAACAGAGAGAAAGTCGTAAAAATTCAAGAGGTGGTCTACGAAATTATCGAAATCCTTAAATATGCAACTCCTAGTCCGACTCTCATTCAAATACGTCACAGTAGCCTTGGACGTAACGAGTTTTGTTAGGCTCCAAGTAGCAAGTGCTTTGTATGTATATACAGTGTTACGATTTACCGGTTATCAAACTTGTCGCACAAAGCGTAGAAAATATAATGAAATACAACCAACTGAACAATAATCCATGGAGCTATGGTTAATCTAGATTTTTTTTATGAATTAATCGAATTAGAGGGCAACTATCAAGTTTGTTGTCTAGGTCTGATAGATATTATTAACATCGGCATTAAAAACCTACTAAAAATGCACTCGTAATAAAAAACTAGGTATTGCTAGTGATGGTGATCGGTATTTTTATACAAAAATACCGGTAACTCCTGAAAAACACTTCAATTTGGAAAAATACAATAGGATACACTACCTGCATAATAACACTAAACAAAACTGAAAATATCTCATCACGCACTTCAACTCTTACCACTTATTTATCAATATTTCACTCTCACATACTCATTACAAAAATATTGACGGAAAATCGGGAGAAAAGGGATGTAAACCGATCCGGCGCTCGCGCAGCGCCGAATGTTTTGAGCGAATCGCGTGGTAAAGAAAGAAGCGCCCACGCATCGCTCGGCTATTACTAGCTTCTCGGCCCTCGGGCAAGGTTACCTGGAATACCACTGTTTGTCCCACTTTTAGGTCTTAACACAATAACAATAAGTCCTAAAATTATAATTTTATTACCATGGTCAATTGAAATGTTATATAAATAGCGTACATAAATGTCTGGATTCTAAAGATAGTAATTATTGTTGTAACTAGGAACCTACACTTGATGTCCAGTATCATGTAAATAAATGATTCATGTTCTTATTTTAACTGTATTGGTGCTATAATCATCCGCCAATGGCAATGACACTTTTAGACGTCAGGTATCTAAGATCGAACATTAATTGAAAACCGATACTGTCTAAGAGGTGCACTTACAACAAAAAGTTTAATTTAATGAATCACAAGTTGAGTTTACAGTAAATATGATATGATAAACTTATATGAACTTTTTCTTTTTAAGTATAAATTAAATTAAAAAACTTCATCGACAATTCTCAGAAAAGCAGGCACGTTGAAGTGCAGTAGGTAGTTATCGTCTGCTGATATTTCATAATATGAAACAACATTTGTAGGTAGGTACTTATAGGATGAAATGCTAATATAATGTATACCTACAAATAAACAACATTCCTAAATGCCTTGTAGTCTTCTTTCCTAACTAAAATAGGAACTCGCATGATCCGATTGTTGCACTTTGATTGCAATACCTACTTTCATAACATTTTATAACATTACTATTACTATTTATTTATTTGTACTTTTATAATATTTTATCTCTCTATGCGTGTCTGTCTGTTATCTTTTCACATTAAAACCATTGAACCGTAATAGTAGTTTATACAACTGCTACATAATGAGAGTTTATGCTACTTGTAAATGTGTTCTTAACAAATATTGCTCTGAACTATATCGATATACGAATATAGCGATATCTAAAAACCTATAAACGAAGTCGCGGGCAGAAGCTAGTTTGTATATAAACCTACTAGAAGTGTTTTATTGCATTTCAGCTATTTCCACTTTCGTAACCATCGCATAAAGCTAATCGTATAAACAGTTACCGATTGTGTTTGTAAATGTTTACCTACGGTCTGATATCGCCTCGATGAAATGGGTATGCATTATGTAAGTTCGCCTTTAGCACAACCTTTAGTATAAAGACTACGACAAAATGTTGAACCAACTACATTTCTTTTTCTTCTGTGAGCAGGCCAAGGAAAAGAGTTCTAAGTATTTTTATAAAAATGATGTAATCGACTGATTTTGTTAATTAAAGTTAGCAAACATACAGTTCATTATACTTAATGATATTTTTTACCACACAGTAGCAAATAGACAATTATGGTTAAGTAAATCCATTAATTTTTGGTCTAACATGTACCTATAACAAACAAGTACTTATAGAATTAAGAACCGACCATCTACTTTAAAAAATAGTAAGAATGTTAACATCGAAGCTGCTAAGGGTGCCATAGTAATAAATAGACATTTATAATTTATATACCCAATTACGGACACCCATATTCCATAAACATTGCCATCCTTTCATCACCGGTCGAGAAAAAATTGTCATAATGTCTTTATACGGGTATAAGGTTTAAAAAGGTCATGATCATCATCAGCCTATAGATAGTGTATGTCCCACTGCTGGGCACAGGAACGGGCACTAACCCCTACGCTGGCCCAGTGCAGGTTGTGGACCAAAAAAAGGTTAAACACTTAGAGGTTATAAAAAGCAGACGTTAAGTCAATTGCATTGGCACGCAAGCAAAGCGCATAATTGGCAAAGGCTGTGATGTAATTGTGTTGTTCCGAAGACGAGCCTCGAAAGTGGTCGAGCCGGTTGAGCCGACCGGTTGCACTTGGCAGGGTTGTCACCGTCACCGCAACAAACGACCCGTAATGAGGTACATATACGACTGTACGTAAACTGTTTTTTGATGCTTTTATAATCAGCTTGACGACATAGTCTAGTAAGTTTTACTAATTTATTTATTAGGCATAGTAACAACAAACAAATCAAAAAGTTTACAACAAAATAAATTACCTACTTAGTTATCTTATTAAATTTGTACATCGATAACATTACAATATCGATACATTTAAATGTCATGGACGGTCATGACATTTAAATGTACTCTTGATTTTACCGAATTTTAATGAAGAGATTATATTTGGTAAAAAGATTTTTTGTTAATTAAATAGTTTCTAAGTATGTGGTATTTGATTAGAGCTGTACCTACAGTAGACGAAATTGAATGTTACTTTTAGATTATATTTCTATTGAAATAAAGTCTATTGAAACTGAAAAGTGACAAACATTCAAACCCCTGGGCTTTACATTCGGAATAATTGGAGAACTATAAAATAAACACAAATTTAATGAGTAGCTATTCCTCAAAATGCTAATTCCATAAGTGGAGATAGTGTAGGTATTAGAACGTTTATCTTCGTAACAAGGGACATGCACCAGCTTTTCCGAGTTTACAAGGGCTGTGTCCTGTGACAAATAAATAATCAAAAAAAATCAAGATCGAATCACACACGATAAAAATGCGCTTGAACGAATCATTATTATAAAAAAAAACAACAGTGACACTTATTATATACTACTGGATGTTATTGCGTTGGGCTGGGGCTTGCCAGCCCTGTGCAACCGGAGTACTTCAAGTAATTCCTGATCGGCCACTGTGTCATCGGAGCAAGGCGAGTTGACTGAGAACCATCATGATGGCAACAATGATTACACGCACTTTTTCTTCCTACAAATTACACTAGACGACTATTGTTCATACCATCATAACCGTCACTTAACATGTTATTGTCCTACAGAAGCAAACAAGTCTTTTACAAACAAAATCTCGTATTACACTCCAATCGTCAATACAAAAGTATCTTTAATACTCGTACTTAAAGTTAATTTTTGAGGCCTTTGATACGTGCTCGCCAAGGATTCTACATTGATTTTTATTGTAACTGGTTGCCATAATACAATTAATCAATTCTGTCCATTATAGACATAATGGAGCTACTAGGTACGGGTACCTAAATAAGAAATACATTGGATAATTGGATTTGGATTGGCCGTAGAATATTTTATTTCATTACTAAGCCATTTTCCTGCCGAGTAGGCATTGTATTTACAGTTTGTCAATATCCTATTTACAGTTATATCAAAGTTTCGTAATACAATTTCACTGTGTATTTACGATTTACAAATGTACGAGTATTTACTTAGACAAACATTTTTTGTATATTAAGGTGGTGGCAAATAAGCTTACGCTGGTGAGTCCAGAAGAACTTTGTACTTACTAGCCTAGCAGCATGACAGAGGAGAGGAACGAATGCGAACGTGCGACATATAAACGTGATCGTTCTAATATCGCACAAATATACAGAACCGGTCAGAAGTTTAAGTTCATCCTGTTATTTTAGTTAATTTATGCCCTTTACTCAGTACTATATCAACAACCTTATCAGTTTTATCACATATAATGCATTCACAGGTGTAACAGATCCTTCTAGAGATTTGAAACTTCGTAAATAGACTCTTATGTTTAAATACAACAAAATGTATTTCAGCGTTTTTCTAAATTGCTCACTTAAAGAGTTGAAAAGGGGGTTCCAGGTTTGTACGGAGAGCAAATCTTTTTTGAAGTGAGAGATTTAAAACTTCGTATATAGACTCTCTGTTTAAATACAAAAAAACATGTTTCAGTGTTTTTCTAAATTGTTCCCCTAATGGGATAAAAAGGGGGTTCCAAATTTGTGCGGGGTGCTAATCTTACTTTTTAGTGAAAATCGATATAGGTGTCATATTCGAGGTTCCTCGGGGTACCGATTACGAATATGACATGCATTTGCAAATCCAAGATGGCGAACATTTATTTTGCTTAAAAATCGATATAGGTGTCATCTTCGAGGTTCCTCGGGGTGCAGATTACGAAAATGACGTCCATTTTCAAATCCAAGATGGCGGACATTTATTTTTTCTTTTCAGTAATTTTCCACAAAAGATTAATAGCATCAAATAACTGACAGAAACAAATAAGCCTCATCAAAGCGGGCGACCGCTAGTCTATAATAAAGAATGGGCCAAAAACAACGATAGCGATATCAGAACATTCAGTTAAGTACTGAAAAGGAACGACACACCATGTGAATGGGATTTTAACAAGAAAGTATTTCATTATATGTCCCTTTCGTTTACCAACAATGAATACAATAATCCCATGATCATTAATTTTAAAAGTGATTTCAATTATAATAAATTGTTGTGCTGGTAATAATTTAGCTGACATTATTGCGATTTAAGTATGTATGTATTTAACCTTTCCCGTCAACTCTGCGGGTGTTGCATAATTTTAAGAAACGCCCAACGGCGCAGGCGCAGAGATCGTGACTGTTTCAATCGCTCGCATCTTAACCTTATTGTTAAGTTTCAATCTGAACTTGCACTCTACTTACCTAGTTTGCTATGTGCAAGCACGCATAGCCTTTGCTGTGTCAGTCGATACTTGTTAAGAGCTCAAAGGTCGTCTTTTGTTAAAATATTCATACGAAAAACACATTTGCTGAAGTTTACTTAATAAAAAAGTTGTTTGCCCGCCTTTTGATATAATTTTATTGGTAAGCAATTACGTACCTACTTGCGTGCTAATCGATTCACAAGTAACTACGATCAGCTAAAAAATATATAAACGATATTGGATCTTATGCCCCAGATATAAACTGTAAAACATAGGTACTTACACTTCATGTATAGACGTGATTATACTACCGCGACTCTAACTCCATTAGGTACGCGTTCTAGTTTAATACAGAAACGGGTAGTAAGTAATAAACTTAATTTAATGTTTAAGAGGCCTTATAAGTTTTAAAATGTTTTGATTTCAAATTATGACAAAAGTATTCATAACACCAATAAAGTTATTAAAGGCTACGGTAATGTTATTAAAGTTTTAGATAGTATCATAGCCATTTTTTGATTTTATTGTGTGTAGTAGAATTTCAGCCGAAAAAACAAGTTTTTAGCTTGAAAATGGTCGATTTGGAGGTATGTTTGAAACGATATTTCTTAATGAAAAATCAAAAAAGTACATTTAAAGTTTATGACACAAGGTCGCAATAGCCCTGTTCTAGATAGTAACATAGAGAAAATGTCAAGATACGTGTCAATTCAAACAGAAAATGGCGTAAATAATGAGCATTTTTTAACTGATAAGGACCCTTAAGTCCTCACCCAATTGTCGTAAATCATAATCATAAACATTACTAGTTCCCGGAATTACAAGTATGTAATAACTTACAAATAGCATTAATAAAAGTCGCTTTTTTAGATATCACGACGTACTTGACATTTGCGAAGTTAATTGTAGCCTAATTTCTTAGTCGAAAACAATGCAAGAGTGCTAGAGTGAGTGCTAGAGTTCTCGTAAATATACGGTATGAAATAAACACTTGAGTTATTAAGCGAGGTCTCCAATAAGACTATTGTCATATACACGTTGCGCCTGAGTTGAAATCTTATTAAGCCATTTCGCTCTATGGTTTCCACCATCAAGACTAATAAGCTCGACGATATCGTTGTTAGTAATTGACGTTTATTAGCTATTAACAAACCGGCACTCTAGTTAATTACAGCTGACTTGCAGGTATATCAGTCGTTTAATTACGTCGCGGGTGAGATGGAACAATTGATGCGAACCGCTTAACTGTGCTTACCAAATAGTTGCTGAGCGTATTCAGTTGTTTAAGACAATAGGAGCAGTTTATTTAGGAATCGTAACAATAAGCCGGAATCTGCACATTTTTCTTCTACGTTGTCACTGATTCAAGGATGTTTTACACACATACAAAATACAGATTTATTATCCCTCTTATATATTATATATGAGAGGAGATCTGTGATATCATCACCTTCACCTCCTTTATCACCCTATGTTCAATGGGAAGTATATAGGGGATGATGATGATACTCGGAATATTTATGTATTAAAAATAGATGGAGTCAATGCGGATAGAAATTCTTCGTGCTATATATCCCTGTTATATGTGTAAGGGATATGCCAGTATTTTATAATATTTAATAGGGACGGAATAGTTCGTTTTCAGTAATATCGGATATATGAATATGAGTAATATCAGATTAATTACGATACAACAAGGCTCACACTGCTGACGCGACACTGTACGACACGACTCGAGATGAAAGAATCCACTTTCTTCTTTCTCTCTTTTCCGCTGGAGTCGCTGAGACTTGGCGATTGGTTATGCTAGCCCCAAAGTACAATTTACCTAATGATGGAACTGTTTGGTTTAATACCAGTCATAAAGGTTCTGACTGTGAACCGGTTTCAGAGCATAAATCATGAATTTCTGTTCAATGGCGAGTATTTCGGGGTTCAGCGTGGGCCATATAAAATATTGGATCAACACAGCACGTGTCGCGGAAGCAGAGTGATTTAACGATTCTGTCGCTTACTGTTGTTTATAACGTGTTAAAACTATAATAATTCGAGGAACGTTGTTAACAATTAATGCAAGCATTCTAATGGAATAAATTAATCTTCAGATGACAGTCGGTTCACACGCAACAATGACAAGTGTTGCAGCGCGCTACGCAACATAAGTCGATATTGATACGATGTGTTCACGTGATTTAACGAGCCAACCAAAAATATCAATACAAAAGTATACAGGGAGTCCCTAAAACCAACGCTAAAACGAAGAGGGGTGATAGAACAGCTTAACCAAATTACCCTGTATAATTAAAAAAATTGGGTATAAGCCTCAGTCGCGTTCTAAATAATACAGAAAATCGAACTAAAAAACCGGCCAAGTACTTGTCGGATTTCGCACACTTAGGGTTCCGAACCAATCGCAAAATTAAGTTTGTTTTAATAGGAAAAATAAGGAAATTTCAAAGAAAGAAACTGATTTATGAATATATAAGTATTCGAAGGTAAAATATAAATATTATCACCAAATTTCAAGTTCACAGGTCAATGGAAAGTCAAAAGATTATTATGAACAAGATTTTGTAAAATAAAAAACCGGCCAAGTGCGTGTCGGACCACGCACAATGAAGGGTTCCGTACCAACACCTATTGGTCCACATTTAAAATCACCATCCAATACATTGAATCTAAAAAAGTCGTATCTTCATAGGGAACTCACGGCACTTACGACCTTTTGTTTGAGCAAGACAGTTTTTAAGCGAAAACTCAAAAACCGTAAAACCGATATTGTTCAAACCAAAAATCGTTGAAAGTATTTACTAATGCATACCACCTCAATATTTTTCAGTATTTTTAACTTTATAGTTTGGAAATTAGAGGGGGGGACACACTTTCTACGACATTGACAGCTCTCACCAACGGTTGACTTAAATGGACAAATTTTCTAGAAACCTCCTTATTATTTTTAAAGGCCTATCCACTGATACCCCACATGACTATGTGCGTTGAAATTTTTTTTTCATCCACCGGTTGAACATGTATGGAGTGCCCCCCCCCCCCTAATTTAATATTTTTTTTGTAATAAATAAATAAATAAATATTAGAGGACAATCTTACACAAATCGAACTAGCCCCACAGTAAGCTCAAGAAGGCTTGTGTTATGGGTACTAGACGACGATATAATGTAATATGTGATGTGTATTGTAATTTCACATCATTTTTATATAGCGGTTCATAGAATACACCTTTCTACCAAATTTCATAATTGTAGTGCTTATAGTCTCCGAGTAAATCGGCTGTGACATACGGACGGACGGACAGACATGACGAATCAATAAGGGTTCCGTTTTTGCCATTTTGGCTCTGGTACCCTAAAAAGATGACTATAGTGGCTTTGCTTTCCTTTGTTTTTCCAATATTTTTTAAACAAAATATATAGTATTTATATCTAAACAACGTATATGGGGTATCACTCGATAGGGTGGGTAATTTTTTTTTCGCGTCCAATTTGTCCGTATGGGAGCCCCTCATAAAAATATTTATAAATAAGTTCCGACAATTATATGACTTAGGGTCAACAAGATGCTTAGACTGTAAAAAATTGAAGAGTGCACCGAGAGTTCCGAACACAGGTCGTGTACCCGTCCCGACCCTATTTAATTCCGGAAATATCTTAATAGTCACAAGTCATTTTTGTGACTTTAAACCAAACACTAAAAACTCCATAAATTTTAGTTTACCCATAGGTTCTTGACAACTGCGGTAGGCAGATATCAAAGCGCAATTTATTTAATCTCCTATATTAAACATTAAAATTATTACGGCTCGATGGGTCAGCATGTTTTGGCTTATATTTATATCGTAAGCGCTTTAAAGGCTATGGGTTAGTGTATTAAGCAACTCTAATCTATTGTTTTTCATGCGATTATGCATGTAATTGCTAGAACTTTAGGGGCTGAAATGCGTTGATTTTAATTGACATAAGTCGTTTTGGTTTGGAGATCATTTAGCTCTTGTAATATCAGTCCCACATATATACGAACTAAATCTGTCAAAATAATAGCTCATCATAATCAATTAGAAGCGTAATACTTACTCTATTTGTAACTGTTTCGTTGTGGCACAGGAAGAGCAGCGGCTCCCCTCCTGCCAATGACCATTGAGTTAAACTGGATGACTGGATGCTCTTAATTAGTTAACCGGCCATTCAGCACAGTAAACATGTCTTTACTATAAATAAACTGGTAATGGATGCTTCTCGTCTCGTTAGAGATTTCTCGGTGTATATAGTTAATTCTTTCATACATTATATAAAATTTGCATTAATTCCGAGGTTTAAGAACATAATTTAACTGACAAAAAATTAAAGTACCTATGTAATTTTCAGGTCCATTACTGCCAAACAGAATATCATGTTATATAATTTATCTCTGTAACTTAATTAGATGAAGAAAAACTCCCAAATTTAACATTAACTGTAACCTATACGATAACTTTGTATATATTAATGCCTAATTTAATTATGACAACTTCATTACTGTCTGGATAACCGTCTCCTCGTTTCCATGATTACAAACATGCAATCGCCAAATAACACATTTAGCGGGCGAATATCATCATAATTTTGCAGAATTCGTGTTCATTCCACGAGATTGTTGTGTACATCCCAGTATGTATACAATCATTGGCATATTCAATTAAAATTGAATATGCTTTGTACGAGTACATGCATGCGTATAAAACTCCTATAAAATGTACAGTTAACTGGATCGAGATAATTGGTAGATAAGTATATTGGTAGGTTGATTGTATGCAGAGCGATGAAACTTCCGCTTTTGATTGGATAGACTGTCAAATCTTCTTTAATTGAAGCTGAACAAACTATTTGAAATCTGCTTTCATTTTAGAGTACCCCAAGTTAATATTTAATCACTAGTAAATTTTTAGGGACAATCTGTGGGTCAAAGCAGGGTACACCGTCAAATGGATAACCACGAAGTTAAAAAAAATACAGCTGTTCCATAGAAAAGTTCCATATTCTCGGCTCAGACAGCTCAGCCCCGGTCAGTACCTACACGTAAAGTATGAAAACGCAATTCTTGTTTACGATTATTATTCGGGTGGTTACTATTTCGGGCTGCGAAGCCCTCATATCACTATGGCCATTACTGATCTATTGTGATCACCACCTGCAACAATTTCAAAAAATCGCAAAAATTGTCTTAATCTCTTCAAAGCGCATAATTTGCTTGCCCAAGAAAGAGCTACGGCTGCGCGTTAGGCAAGGGTAATCGGTTAGATATGCAGGCATCTCCTCCGCTTCAAGGCAGTCTGTTGTTAGGTCCATATCATCCATATGCATAGTAAAATATGACAAGTATGACCACTTAGCTGTTAAAATTTTTCTGGTGATTAAAAAACATGATGTTGCTCGCTCAGCCATAGATCATGCAACTCACATACACTGAATCATATGCAGCATAGTTAAAGTCAAAGCATGACAACTTCATTATGCGTTGGCGCGCGCGCAATCTGCTGCCTACCACGTCTTTTAATAACTATACCGTGGAGCTTATCTCTGCGGAATAAGCGTCAAAATGGTATATATTTTTAAGTCTTGACCGTACTGATCATGTGCATGGACTGAAATATCTTGCTCATTTCTGTATGGGAAATATCTGTATTATACTGACGGTTGAATTACTACACCTATTCATACAACCGCAGACTATAGGTAAGGCAGCGGCTCGATAAGAAATATGTCAGCTCAGTACAGCCAACAGATAATATTATTATCACTCTACTAGCATTCAATCTCATATTCTTAGGTTTATTCATATTCTATTAGAGCCTCTAAAATATATGTAAGTGTTATTAATCTATAATATTAGAACCTAATGTATCCTACGCCTGGCTCACGGTGGGCATAAGACTCCGCCCTCTTTTTCAACTGCTCTTGACTCTTTCATGGCCAATATCCAGTCCGTCCGTCTCTCCCGCCGTCGACGCCTAAAATTTGTGTTCTCAAACATGCTTAGAACATACTGCATGCTCGCGATAACAGGCTGTGAAACCCATCGTTGCCGGCATCGCGAATTTACAGGTAGGTAATGGTATTTGTATAGGAAAATTTTGGTGAGCTAGGATATTGCAGGCGTGCGGGCCTCCCCATCTGCCAGGGTGCGGGGTGCAGTGGCGCCGGCTGCTGCAGCACATGTTTTATTACTCAATCCTTAGAATTTTCAAATTTTTCACTCACCGGGCAATCCTTTCTTCCTGGCCTCTGTATAGTAATTTTCCCAATTCAAATAATGCATACATTATTGTCTTAATATTGATTTGAGAATTCTCTTTGTAGACAGCAAGAAACATGATGGTCCCTTAGAATCACATCCTTGGGCGCTCTGGCAATCTTAATTACCACCAGCTAGTACCACCATTTAACGCAACATTCATAAATACAGAGTTGTTACAGCTGCGGTATTCTGTAAGATGTGAGAAACGTCTCTAGTTTGGCACCTTCAAACATAAACGAGAGGGCATTTCGCATTATCCTATTTATGTTAATTAACTATGCAATCAATCAAACATATGAACTGACTGCCTAGTTAACTCGATGGATAAATAGTACTTTATTTCAAACTACACTTCTGGTGCTCTACATGTTCTCTGTCGAATATACGTTTTTGTATAAAATCGCACTTTTTCACCAAAAAAGGTTCCAAATCTCAGTATTTCTATTTGAAACGGTATACTGAACTATGTAATTTTTCCATAAATGCAAAGTTTCGTTGGACAAACAACTCCGGTGACATTTAGCGCGTCTCGATGAATCAATTGACTCCCGATGACCCCGTGTCGCGGCGGTTTCAACCGTTCGAAGTAAAATGCCTTACAAATACAAACACCGCATTTTAATATCATATTTTGATAAAAAGTGAGCAAAAAAGAACTTTAACTCTAAGATAATACTTGTTATGTAAGGTGAGGCTTACATGCTACTACGTTCCAGCGTGTGTTGGTGTCGACGAAATTATTCATAAGAAGTTTTCCACAATGGCCTTACAATAACAATCTAACGTAATAACCTTATCTGTCGTAAGATCATGCGTAAAATATAAACAATGCACGTTTTTTTGAGAACATTTTAATCTTATGCTGCTTAGAGTTTCCTTCTCTTATATTGTATTTACATACCTACGTAATGTTTTTGTAATAACCAACTGTAAAGCATGTAGAAGCGAGTAGGAAGTTTTATATTATACCTATGAAGTTGATTAAATAATAATGTAACGGAATATCAAGGTTAGAATGGTAAAACAAGGATAAGAGTCACGCCTAAATATGTATGCTACAATTGACACAAAATTCGTAGCTTACAACATTTTTAGCAGTCGAAAACCCTGCAATATAGTAATATTTTTATGATGAAACATGCATTTTAACATTGTTCGCGCCTTGGTTGAACGAGACTAAATCTTGCTGATAAAAAGTTTCGCATCTTATTTCACGATCGCTATCGGTTTCAACAGAGTCGTGAGAAATTAAATTAACTTAGTAGGCACGCGATTTGTAATTAGGTAACCCTTGTAATAGCGTAAGTCGGTTATAAATAGACTATGGAGAGAATTAAGGAGGCCCACGCGCTATTCATCGATTTTCACGAGATTTGTGTTGCTGTAGCTCCGTCACAACTAAAGATATGTTTATGTCACAAACGGCTATCGGTTTTTCAATCCTTTGTCTACATTTGCAAGGGCCAAATTCTGAAAAAACTGTCTACTTATTTTTTTATGATTTTTTCAAACATGTTCCAAAAAAGCTCTATTTTCGATATTACTATGTTGTTTATGCACTTAAGTATATGAAACGTACATGTAACTACTCCTTGTTGACGTCTCTAACAACGCAAGAGAAAAATTTATTTTTAACTCATTGTTACAAAAGTTACATCTAAAAAACTACCTAAAAACTAAACTAATGGTTTTTCGGCCTAAAATTGTCAAATTTTGATGCCATATATCTCGAGCACAGTGAGTTTTACAGTAAATATCGTATATTATTTCGGTAAACCTCGTTGTTCTTAATACGGTAAGCCAAGAAAAACACGAGAATAAGGAGAGTTACAGATCGAAGGTCATTGGGAGCTAGGAGCCCCTTAAAGTACTTATTCGTGTTACGGATTTTAAATTAGGTAATGTAATAATACATTTTGATGCAAGTGCGGAAGGTTTGTCATTTCGCACGAATCCCGAGTTGTCTTGGCCCGAGCCGCCAGGCGAGGGACAAGACTCGGGACGAGTGAAAATGACACTTCCGCACGTATATCAAACGACGTTTTTTAATACAGTTGCGAAGAAATATCAAAGAAACAAAATTAAATAAAACAGTAATTAAAAGAGAGACAAAACAAAATGTATTTTCTTGCCATTGTGGGTTTTGCACGTACCTGGTCTACATCTGGCGTTTTCACACATTTTATTTAACAATCGTATAAATAGCACATACCACAAAAATATTATTAAAACAATACGTCATTAATTAATTCGTGATATTATGAATGAAAGAGGCGGGAATTAAAAAGTCGGTTTAACTTTTAATTGATAGTCTTTTTTCAATAAGCCATGGTTGTCAGCATTCAGCCAAAACCAAACCTATTTTGCTGGAGATTTTATGTCATGTGGTAGTTTAATTACATTTATACATGAAAAAACAGTTATTGTTAATTTTATAATTAATTTATATTTGATTTTCTGGTAAATAAATGTATGTTTTGGCGAAAAAAAAAAACAAGCGTTCATTCATCCGTCGCGGCCATGGTACAATAATATACTTCGCCAGGTATGGCAAACGGAAACATCGCTTAGTAGTGTGGGTGACACGACCTTCGGACTCCCTGCTATCGATGGTTCTCAAACTTTGTATTTTGGGGAAAAATAGTTGTCTTACTTAAAAAATAGGATATAAATCATATTAAACGACTGTATAAAAAACAAAATTACAACCATTACAAAAAAAATTATGGCATCAGGCCTTAATTGTTTTGCATGTCGTCCATTGTGATTAAGGAGAATTTGCGACAGTGGCTTGTAATAGTCAGAAGGTAAAAAGTGCTTTGAACATACTCTACCTGCCAAATAATATGAATTCTAATCATCTATACCAAAGTATAGACCCAGCTATATTCAACCAGTATAACAACATGACACAACGATTGCGGTTTTTTGCAAATAATAGGTTGATATTCCAATTGTCAAGTATCGGCTTAGCCACATCACTATTCTTATCATTTAGTGTCAAAATTATATTTTGACTGAATAAAAAGGACCCCCAACAACATTAAAATGCACAAATTAAGAAAACAAATAACTTTACGTAGTACGGTGTACCATTTTTTTTCGTTGTTTTCGTTCGACAATAGTGAAGCCATTCGTTGGCTACTGACTCGTTTTGTAACAATAACAATAAGGTTCCGCCTTTAACACTTCTACTCTTACAGTTCCGAATAGAGCAGTCTACCATTTTAAAATCTGGCCTACATCAACTCTTATTAGCAACGGCACCGCAAAAAAGTTTGGCAATTGCTGCTTAAACTGACACCGACCGAGAGCGATATATGCAATTCAGTACATCCGAGCGAGATCGCGGTTAACGTCAAAGCGACTGACATGACGCTCGTATGTGTGAGTAAGCATTGTTGCCAGTAGTGTATTATGATACTCCCTGACTTCCATGTATTCAATAAGTATTTTATTAAATTATTAAGTACATTCATGTTCAACTTGACCTATTTTGTATGCTTAAACAAGTAAATGCCAATTTTAATGCGTAAACAATTTATTTTGCATGATAACGGCAGATTTTTTTTCCTTAATTACCTGTTTTGTTACTATAAAGTGGCAACTCGACCTCGTGTCACGATCCTTATTGTCAGACCTTGTTTTCTTAGACCATGGTCGCGGCGGTCCTTCATAATCTTAGGTCTCGCGTAATACTCGTTTCCGGACATAGGTCTACTCAATCAGATAACTTTTTGAAAACAGTTTTAGATTTTTTAGTATATGATAACCTGTTTAATATGCAATTTTAATGTTTTAAATATAATAGAAGTATAGTTTTAATGCCAAATGCATTAAATAAATGAGTAAACTGATTTAACCTAATACTCTTTTGTTGGATGTTTGGATTGGACCAACAGTACATTAAAAAAAAATGGAATAGTAAAAAGCACTAGTGCGCGAAATCCAACTTTGCGAACGATATACAGCTACATAAAGTACCACTTTTTGAGCAACTGTATTAAAAAATATATTTATCGCACACCCTTCAAAAATATAGCCTGGAGCCTTAGATTGTTCGTCGTAAAATGAAAAGCCAGTTTTCAAATCACACATGTAACCGATTGTAAAATAGCTTACATTACGCACAAGGATTTTTAGAGAAAAGTTTCCTTACGCCAAACAAGATTTTTGTCGTTTACAGCAAATTATCTCATAAACTTATATACGCGTGCGCGTGTGGGTGGGCGGAGCCATTGCTGTAAATACGCCTCTTCTATTATGTATCCCTAATCCCAGTTTAGCGTTGCATGAGTAAAACAAAATGACATCATTGGTTGCATAAACAACGTCAGAAATTAGTGTTCTAAAAATAGCTATGTTATCCTTGACCTTGGCCAATGGTCAATGGATGGAATATTTCTGACTTGTTTTATGTATTGCATTGTTAAACACAATGACCATGATGGGTAATTCGGAAAGTGCACGAGCAGGCGCCGCGGACGTTATATGTAGAACATATACATGTATTTCAACCTTGCGGTCACAGCGCGGTTGTCTCCAATAACTAACGTCATAAACTGACAGTAACTGTGACCGCAGTCGATTGTTTCTACGATAGGACTTTTTTTTGCAACTGTTATTTAATATTCTATCAATGCATTACTTACCTGTATTTTTACCTTCAAAGAATGACAATCGATATGTCCTAATCTAATGCTAGATCGCAAGGTTAAGCAAACAACCTTAGATTAAATGAGTGCGAAGTGTAATATAAACAGTATTAGCTCATAAGGAAATGTATACAAGTATACATTTTTTAGGTATTCAAACGGATTTCGATATCTCTAAAAAATCAAAAATGTTTCTGGTATATTACCGCACTTAAGGTAGTTAATCGATTTTTAAATTAAACCGCAATAAAGTGGTAAGTTAAAATCCATCGCAAACTTAAGTACGATTGCAATTAGTGTAATTAACAGATGTTCTGCTAAATAGTTTATTAGCAACTAATCGTCTGGGTACAACTCGTTACTGCAGTTATGACACTGTAGATGAGTTAAAATTTTGAGAATGTTTCAAGGGTTTCCGGAGAAGTCTCTGCAACTCAAAGTGCTTCTGCGAATAACCTTTACTATCCCTCAGTGTATTTTCTTTGCTAAATTTAACTATTTAATCATAAAATATCACATTAATATATGAGTTCCGACGCCGATGACAACAGAAAGGCTAACGCGAACCGAAAACGAACGAAGTTCGAATGTCTCCCTCTCTGTCGCACTTGCAGATTTTTGGGACAGAGAGGGAAATATTCAAACTTCGTTAGTAGCCCCTCAGCGATGAAGAAAAGCAGCTATAGTTTTTGACAATTCATCAGTGTCGTTCCATAGGATAGGTCGATCGTGGCACCCATCTATTAACAAATCATCCTAACGTTTCGTTTAGAAACGTGCTTTCGTACATTTTTGTATATTTTTGTAGTAGTAGTGTTTTATATTCAATTCGAGTTGCAAATTGAATGAAATAAATAGTCATATATGTTTTAGTTATATTTTTTGTCTTATTTACTGTTAGTTTCTTTAGGAATTAAAGTTTAATTTCTTGGAGTTTTTTTAAATTATTTCATTGAGAAAAGCACTATACATACCTCGGCGTGAAAAGGGGTTGCCAACCTCGTAACTATCCGTCTATATGTACTCGGCCGGCAACCACTTACTTCCCGGCCCCTGTAGTAATGTACTATTAGATTAGTCATTTCGTAAACCAAAGATTTCTCCACAACTTTGGTTATTTTACAGTTGAACAACTACTGTATTTGTTTAGTTATAATATAGCTTTAGCTCGGGAAACGCGGAAGAAGTCGTTCACTATCGTATTTAAGTGAAATACACGTACCTTTCTTTTCTTTTTTGTACTTTTTGTTAAGTAAGAGTGTAATTCTCTACAATCATGGGCACCCATACAAAAACTAATTAATAAAGATAAAACCTCTTTAACTGTTATGACAACACTTTGATTATGAAGAAGGTAAATTGTCACATTGCGTGAGATAGGACGTTTTGAAAGTAACCAGCGTCTGAATGTCATTCGATTTGACATGTATCATCGATAAATGAAAGAGCAACGTACTTGACGTGACAGAAATTTTCTAAATGTAGGGTGACCATACATGTCATAAATAATTTAAAAGTTCTAGTATTATTAGAACCTTAATCTCACTAATACTGGTACGAAACAGTAACTTATCATAATTACTGAATTCGTAGGGTTGATCCTCTTCACGTCTCTCGAATCACCCTGTATATTATTTACCTTTAAATTATTATTTTTTGATTTAGTAGCCCTTAAATTTCAAACTTAACTTAACCTTAAATTTTGTTGTTCATGCTTTATTTATAAATCGGTTGAATTAGAGACTCGAAGTCACCGTGACAAATTGATTCACGGAAGACTGCAGAAGTTATATAAGCGCACTCACACCGAGTAATAGCACCGTGCACGCGATTCCCCGTATGTAATAAACATAGATAGCTATTGTCACCTGTCTATGATTAGAGACAATGCTACATCTGCTTTTATTTCAATATTTTAAGCAATGGCAAAGCCCATTTGACCGTGACCACAAAAATTGTGCCAAATCTGACCACAGACAACGTAATGTTCACTTTCGTTTTATCTATTTTACGGCATTGGGTAATCGGTAATAGCCTCAGCGTGATACCCGGGAAATTGTGGTAGTCGTAGGCTGTGGCAGCTATTACATATTTATATAGGTTCGCTAGGCCGGTTGCGCGACCAGCGTCAGTTTGCAACCACCTGAAGATATTTGAATTTTTACAGACCCCCATAAAGTCCATTCAATAACTCCCATAAGTTGTATGCATTTCATATGGGAGTTATTGAATGGAAATCCATTAAAATTTAAAGTTATTGATCGCTTGAATCATAAGCCGACGATTGTTGTTAGTCATATGCTTATATTTTTTTACGTACGTGGTAAAATATATTGCAACAATTTTCCTTTAAGACAAATACCAGAATAGGTGGATATTTTGAATATACGATGTACCTACTCGTAATACCTAGTTTGAATTACGCACACTTTTCAAATCATAACAACGAAAAACCTTTAATCAAGGAATCAAAAATAGAGTTAGGTACTTATGGATTTTCATAACAGGAATAAATATAATGTATATATATGTATAATTAAAATGCCTTTATAATTTAATTACCTACTTAGATTTTGTAGCAAATCTCAACTGTCCCAATTTTACTGTGTAGATGTCAATTACATCTACACATAGAAAGATTATGATAAGATGAAGATAAAGTACTTATAAACGAATACAATAAGTCCTTAACCTACCTACATTATTTTAAAAGCTATAAAACCGAATGAACCAAACCAACTCCTTTCCTTAATGCCCCTTGGCAGTACCAGTGTGTACATGCGTACAGCGAACTAAATTTAATGGCAAGCCAAATCTCTCTAAACTATAGCCATAGTTCATGCGTTGCGCACGAGTGACTCTAATGCGAACTACAAGAGATTATAAATAGACCAACAACAACCTGAATGTAACCCATTCATTGTGATTAAGGCATCGATACTAGCTGACGATTTAAAACATTGGACATTCATGGCTTACTTGGGATACCTGTTTTTACTTACTAGTTCCGGATAAAAAGAGGTATCCCAAGTAAGCCCTGAAATGTACCATTTTACCCCATTTGTCCATAAACAGATATTGATTGGAACAGTAATATGTATTCTTCAAATGGGAAGAATACATACTGACCATTAGCCATGGTATCTATATCTACTGAGATAGCACTTTGGCACCCACCATCATTCAATGAAAGCAACTGATCAAGATCTGACCAAGTTGTTTACCTAGTTAATATATTATTACAGCGGGTATTACTTTGTCCTGAATTCAGAATCTTTAGAGCGGGACGTACAATCGCGAACAGGGATTGTTGAGCCACTTGCCAATCTTCGCAACTTGAAGGTAGGTAATCGGGACTGACACGTCTTCGGGTAACATCGGTCATTCATTACACGGCTAAATTATGGCAAGTGGCTCAACAATCCCGGTTCGCGACTGTACATATACGTTACAGCAAGTTGAGTTGAAGCACCTCGCTCTAATGTATATATGTACGTCCCGCTCTAAAGGTTCTGAATTCAGGACAATGTAATACCCGCTGGCCGTCTGATCTGGTAGGTTGTCTTGAAGAAATCGCTCTTTAGCGATAAGACCACCTGTTTTTTGCCTCTAATCATTGTGATTTTGTATTGTACTGTGTCCTTTTGAATGATTGAGGTGTGCATTAAAGAGTAGGTACTTGTATTGTATTGTACTCTGTAAGTAGGTATATTAGTTATACAGGGCCGATTTAGAAAAACTTTGTTTGATTGGCTGTTTTTTAAGATTTACAATGGACCCGGTAATGGCATTGCTATTAGGTAATATTGGCAGGACAAGGTCTGCCCCGCGACTTACAAACTTCTGTGCCGCGAGATGTTGTCTATAGTCATAGCATGTCAAAAACCTTCACGACCTTCACGTGATAATGTATGTAATAATCGACATCTTTCTAACCATTGTCATGATTTTATTGTTATGATTGAGGAAAATTAACTTTTACATGGCAAACGTTAGTCAATGGTAGAGTAAATATATATTATATGGCAACACTGTTATAAAACCGGTAGTAACGTGGAAGGGGTATAAACGCATTGTGGATGGTGAACTCCCGACCAGCTCACTTGGTTGCGAGATCAGCTACTAGACGGACCACTCTTACCCCTGAGGCTGCACCCCAGAAGCAATAGTAATACCATTGTAGTTTTATAATAGAAACTCGATAATCTCAACGGACGACTTACGAACGTAAGTAACTATACGAAGCTTCATGCCAACCAAGAAATTTTAGATTTGTGCTTACTTACGATGGTGGTGCTTACTTATAATCGAAACATCGCATTTATTTTCTACACAGATATTGTTAAACCTACTATTATATTAAAAAAAACATACACCACGACTTTATATAGACAATTTCCTAAAATATCAATACAGTCCTTATTGTACAACATGTTTTATTAATAAATTATTAGTATTATTATTAATCCTTGAGTTTAATTCTTTAACAGTAATTAGGTACTCTTTACCCGGCGACATTGTGGCGAGTGAACGTGAATATAAAAGCAGTAAAGTAGTTATAGTTAATTAATATGACTTATAGAGGTCGCTATGTCACAAGGATTGGACAGTTACAGTTGAGTGAATTACTCGTTAATATTCTATGACTACTTATATGCGAACGGCTATAACCTCCGACGCATATGGTACAAAATTACGTACAATAACAATATGTTTTTATTTGATAGGTAAGTACGTAAGTTAACTCTATAAGGACCTACGAAATATTTTTTATCTTTCTTGATTTTATCACTGGAACCGTTTGTATATATGTATTTACCTATACTCGATCTAGATTTACTAGAGTAGATACTTAGTTAAAACTCTATTGTGTAGTTAAACTACAGTCACATTAAATGAATTCTACTTCTACATACTTAGGAGAACAAAACGTGATGCTACCGGTACTTTCATATCAAAATAAAATAACCTTTAACATTTAAAGTAAAAGTGAACGCGTGTTCTAGCTTGTATTGTACTGCAACCCTGACCTCAAAAAATATGTTAAATATAATTAAATTCTACGATTTTGCTTAGAGCATCGTTAAAATGGGCTAGCATGAATCAATTCATCACTTTCTCTCTAGACGTCTTTAATTTTGCATCGCGCGATATTGTATGCATGACTTGTGTTGTACGGGTGAGCAGTGTCTGGCGGTAACGCGGAGCGGTATCGCAAATTAAATAGATTTTGTTGAATTTGAAACTGCATTCTTTCATATCATGTTTAAATAGGTAATAAGGTACTTAATTTGCACATCTTTATTATATTCAAGGTTAGATTAGTTTAAACATTAAAATCGTACACATCCAATTTATCTAATTTAGCTTTTATTTATAACATTTGAGGAGTTTCTTCGATTCCTCATGTATACCTATAAGTCGTCGCTGAAATTTCACAAATGTGATTTGAGAATTTTTATTATTTCACAAATGCAACATTACTATAAGTATAATAGGTTCATAGGTCAAACTAAGTACATTGAAGTTAATTGTTTATGAGTTGAAAGTATTTGTTTGACTCTAAATCCATCACGGAAGTGAAGCAAACCGGATCAGTTTGAAGGTTGTGTGAATAACTGAGTTTCAAATTGGTATGTATTTACTACAGGTTTTTATTTAATTATTAGGGCTACATAAAAAAGTTGTTGTATGTAACAACATCAGGATCATAATATACTGTATTTTATTCGTGAGAAATGTGGTCAGTCCAACTCACAGCGGCAGAAGCGTCATTTACTATACAAGACTATAAGTAGAAGTCTGCATATCTACTTGAAAGCGATGATCCATCACACACGACAACCAATACCTGACCGCAGAAACCGCATTGTAAACCGACGACATTTCTTTTTTAAATTCCTACGTTGTGAATCACTTTTCGCACAATTGTAATCTACGTAAGTTTATTCCACAAAGTTTGGTAGGAACCCCAAAATTTATACTAAATCTGGAAATCGAGGCTAGCGGGCACAACAATTTCGTAGCTTCGTAATAATGTCGGTTGCCATCGTCTTAAAAGTGGCTATGTTTCTTTAAACGGATTTTAAAACAGGGTTCTGCATTTGTAATCATGTTATTGGGTGAGCAATATTTTTACCACGTTGTCGCATTTGTGAAATAAGAAAATTTCTCAAATCGCATTTGAAAAACTTCAATGACGTCTGAATGCGGGTATACATGAGGAATCGAACAAACTCCTGAAATGTTATAAATAGGGTTTAGTTAGGTTACCTAATAGAATATATTATAATATTACATTATAAACGAGACGTAACGAAATTTCACATAGGCGAATTATGATATGATATTGACAGTCGGTTAAATATTTAACGATTATATTTTGAACTACAAGGACATTATGATTAGTTTCCAATAGAATACATTCAATAGGGACAATTAGGTATACTACTGCTTCATAACGTTTTTTAGAAGTCTGTAGCTGTTTGAAAAGGAATGAGGATTTCTGTATTTCCGAGTTCATATAACCTAGACCTTTTCAAGGCACGAGTATCTTCTGGGTGTCGCTTCACCGTGTCGGCCTCATCTTTGCCCCCTGGCTATATGCTGACCAAGAGCAATACCAATCTTTATAAAAAATAGGAACCCATATAGGATCATTTCGTTGTCCGTTTAAATAAATAAATATTTTTGGACAATCTTACACAAATCAACCTAGTCCCAAACTAAGCAAAGCTTGTACTATGGGTACCAAGTTACGATATACATACTTATATAGATAAATAGATACTTAAATACATAGAAAACATCCAAGACTCAGGAACTAATATACGTGTTCATCACACAAATAAATGTCCTGACATGGATTCGATCCGGTTTCACTGTCAGGATCCTTTTTCTCGAGAACGCGCGGAGGTATCAAAATATCAAGTTAAAATTAATATGTATCAAATACTCTGGCCTGCAGTCTCTTGAAACTGCAAAAATACACCGATAGTACCGTATATTTTGATACTCGCAACGGGATCAAAATATGCAATAAATATATGTAGGTAGTTGTAGTTACACGTTCACAATTTCGGAATTATTCATTTAATTTTAGATAAGTAAGACCTTGGTCTGCTACTGAGTAGTTCCCGTTGACCTAGAATCATGCTTGCAGCATGCAGGCAAGGAACGAGGTCTTACTTTAGGAATAAATTAGAAAAGTGTGCATTTTTAACAATATCGCCTAAAAATATTGTTTGAATTAACGGCCACGGACGCACATATAAGTCCTGTTAGATATATAAGCCCCTGTAATACTAACAATCCATGGATCTAAAGTTGTCCGAATTAAATGCATTTTTTATCAGCGGGTCCAACTCGCACTTGGCGGTTTTTTGCTGAATAAGTTTAATTTTATAAAGTGGATAGTTTGATACCTTTTTAACAATCACATCAGATATCTACTATAACGACCGTACGAGTAATAGGCTGATGGACATCAAGTTTATCCACATTAAATTAGCGGTCGCTATAATTCAGAAAATGGAAGAAACGTGTAGAATCAATTAAAATACGATGCGTATGATATTGAGTGGGTGCTACATTGTGAACATAAAAAAGTATAGATAGGAAAATTGGTTACAAAATATATGTATTCAATAGGCATACTGTACAGAAATTAAATTAAACATCGTACAGATTTCATAATATCGCCCGCATTAAAATTGAGAGAAAAAAGTTCAGGCAAGGAAATGCGATAACAGCAGAGAGAAACAACGCAAAAATCCGAATAATTAGAACAAACAATTGTATTTGAACGATTGTGAAATTGCTTGTAATGCAACAATTTGTAAACACCACTGTGTTTAAAGTATGGGTGTTGCGAGAAGCCAATGTAAGCAGCTTGTGCTAATGTGAAGTCTTATGATACGAGATGAAGTTTTGGAAGCCTCGGAGTACGGCTAGACATTGAAAAAGTATACGTAGCATTGTTAGCAAGATAAAATCTTTGACAGCCAAGAAGTATCCTTCTTAGGGACTAAATCTTGGGATGGCCAACTTAACGGCCTTTACGAAAGAATTTCTTTCTTGGACTTTTTTTCTTGATATAATGAGATTGCACAACACATATTCTCAGCCATACATACTTAGGTACGTAAAAACAAGTGATCATGCATTTTAGTTAAAGTTATAAATCTATAATGTATAGACTTTATAGTTATAATATAAGGGTGTTATATATTAGGTAAGGGTTTAAATTGCATCAAAATGTATTTATGTCACTTACTAATTTTATTTAGGAATTTGTTGCGATTATTTATTTATTTGTATCAGACAACAAGGCCCTTATTTATATATATCCTACAGACTAACGTACATATCAATAAAAGGAAAGAAAAGGAGTTCATTAGACACTGTAGTTCTCCTAACTAACTACTAATAACCCTACGCACATATATAAAATATGTTTAAGAGCGATCCGCTAATAACTTGTGTCTTGTGCTTAATTTAACGCATAACTCTCATGTTGTTGGCGGAAACTACGAAAAGAGTCGAAAACTCTTGTAACTTAGGTACACCTGCATATCGCTTTTCATTATGTAACGGCGTGTGCCCAGTTTCAGCATGTTAATTCAAACACAACCGAGAAATAATGAATTAATCAATGAAGCACGATCTGAAGCCAATAGCAACAAGATTTCTTTGTAAAAAAACATCGTGCACGCGTTAAAATCAATTTCAAGTGGACGTAAGGTACATATCGATGCTACGAGTACGGATATTCGAGTGAATATTTTTCAGAAATGTCAGAGAACAGAGACTCTATTCGACTTAATGTTTTGTTTCGAAATTGATTTGTTATTTATCACCCAAGTTTGTATTAGAATAGAATGACGAGCGATATACAATTTACAGAATGTGAAGCGTTGGGGATGTCCCCACTTTTAGACATACTCTGATTTTCAAGATAATGAATAATAACGAAAGATCTGAAATAAAAAGGATAATCTAGGGATCTCACAGTCGCTAGCGAAAAATCTAAATAACAAAGCAAATGCGCACAACACGACTTGTCAAATAGACTCTCGTCAGAAGTCTGACAGCATATTATATGCATCAACCTATCACTTTGAAGGTGATTAGTTATTATTACATTGCGGTAGGAAGCATCCGACTGTGGCGAAGAAAAAAGTAGCAGCCACGAGGGGTTAAGTTTTTCTCGCGGATAGATATATGAATAACCGGTTTATAATTACATAGTCAAGTAATACAAACAGAACAAAGTCAAACAGCTAACGAATCAATTATACGGTACCTACATAAAACTTCTTGGTTTTTTGTTGACACCCATTTAAAGCAGATTAATTACTGGCGCATCCTCACTCCTGAGTGCAAGCCACAATCCAGAGGGAGCGAGAGAGATAAATGAGTCAAGCTTTTATATACCCCTAGCGCGCTCTCACTTATATTAGGCTAAACGATTGCAATTTTTTTGACAGCTGACTTTATTTTCGTTAAAAATCTCAACGCGTAAGTCGCATCACTGTGAAAACGCAGCATTTGGCGTACTTATGCGATTCTTTATGTAAAGTGTCGCATGTAAACATAAGGTAAATATCAGCGGCTTTTTGTCACGAAAATTACGTATGGCCTGGTAATTTACACTTTCGTATGTAAATAGCTAAAATAACCAAACATATATAAACAGAATCTCATTTGGTGAGAATAAATTCATAAAAGAGCATGTTTGACGAAAGTTTTATTTGTCCGTCACTTCACATTACTTACTTCATGACGTATGTACATAAATAGGTGTGAAAGATCATGAAATGATGGACATCGTAACGAAATATGGTATTTACTAAAAGGCAAAATAGTTGAAATATATTATACACACGTTCCTTTAATTGCTGAATCCACAATTAAAATCAACATCTAATAAAAAACTTACCCAAATTAATTACTTCCCAAACCGTTGCATTACTTTATGATGCAGATTCTGTTGCTTGTAAATAAAAAGTACCTATAGTTTGTTGCGAAAATATATAGCGTGCAACGGCCTTATCTACTTAGTCGAACATTCAACGTTTGATGTATGTATTAAAATACGATTAGATGAAATTAAATTACCCTTACCACGCCACGACGAACGACTGCAAAAATATCTGATAACACATCGCTCAAAAATATATGATATGGCTCTACAAGTAGCCAGTAGATAAAAATGGGCATTATTACAGTTTTCCGTCGGTGCTCCCGGCTTAGCTCAGTAACCGTTTGTACTAGAAAGTTATAATTTGGCATGAGTATACATATCAATTACGCCGATAAAACCGTAAAATATAATTTTGAAATAAAAACATTTTAAGGGTACCCTACACTTAAAGAGCATTTTTTTTCCAAACCGCATCGTGTTCCGGAATCGTTGGATAGCTCTTTCAAAACGATTGTAGGGTTTCGATAACCATTTTTTGATTCAGAATTCCGTTTGCGTTTGGTAAAGTTCCCCCCTGCACTGCCAACTAAACGGTGGCTAACTGGGCATTTAAAAAAAATCATGGTAGTAGTATATATAATTCATTTAAAAGAAAAACTTCCAAAAGTAAGTCGATATACATTGCTAGCCAACGAGTAATAGCCGAACTAATTGTCTGCAAAGTGTACCTATTAAATAAATAAATAAACTTAAGAAATGTACTTAGAAAAGCAACATTGCGTAAAAT
The DNA here is from genome assembly GCA_963556455.1 of Epiblema foenella. Lineage (NCBI taxonomy): Eukaryota > Metazoa > Arthropoda > Insecta > Lepidoptera > Tortricidae > Epiblema > Epiblema foenella. Next base: position 14,638,805 of record OY747106.1, read on the forward strand.
ATCCATTGATTACTTAGATAATGTTATAGTTGTGTCAAAACATAATAAATACAAGTTTGCGAACTTTTAAGTCCGCATAATGTACCCGGGATAACTACGGAACGCTACTTACATTGCGTGGTGATTTTTTCAGATCCCTTTGCACAGATATTTTTCAATACTATTACCTATCATCATCAATTTATTTCAGCTTGTGATAAGTGATCAGCTACTACTGAACATAAATCTCTTACGGTCCTAAACTAGTATTGCCGAGTAAATTCCTATATACGTAGTCTACTGATATGTGCATTTGATCGGTTACTTGATGATAACAACAATCATCGGGAGATAATTTAGTTAGCGTAATTCTCTAGTTAACTATAACTTCAAAATTATGGATAGGTATGAATTAACGTTCTCCCATGTCCGAGATATTTGAAACAGGAACGGAAGGTTTTTGTTCTGTATACATAACTTCGTTTTTTTTCTGGCTTGTAAAAACGTAACGTTATCCATCATGCGATTTTAAGGAAAACAATCGTGTTATATTTGAAACATTAGTAAAATATTTTTACACTTATAAATAAAACCGAAGGTAAAATTGAAAATCATACTTTCAAACAAATTGTTTCAAATAGTTTCGAATAATTGTTTTAAACAAATTTTCATTTTTAATTGCAAAAAATAATAACCTTCGATTCTTCAAGAGCCACTTATCTACTTGAATCCGTAGCCCATCAACCAGGTGGAGCTGATTATGACACCTTATAAAACAACTCAGTTTAAAGGTTTCATAACATAGCTTGACTTCACTACCTTACCTTAAGTATCATTAAAACCATATTGCTTTAAAAACACAATTTAAACTATTCTAACCGGCTTGCATGTCGGATTATTACACAAACTTCATTAAATTTCTTCTACAATCCCAACTTAATTTATGTGAAACCCGCGGTGACAAACCGCAATAATTTCCTTCTTGTGTTGCTTCAACGCGTAATAGAAACCCATTACAGGACAAAAGAAGCACCTTGTAATGATAGAACTTAGCAAATTTGAAAGAACATACCTGTGAAAGATGACCGGCGCGATGTTTCCTAATCAAAACAAATGACGGTTAAGCGAACTGTAATGCTCAATTTTTCAATTATAATCGAAGTAACTTTACGGTTAACTCGCAATAACGCGTATCCGATACGCAGATATTGTGTATTCTAACAGGAATATGTATTGAATGTTAAACTAAAAGTTATTGTTTTGTACGTAAATGTTTACGCGGGTGGCGGGCCGACGGGCGTGCAGTCCGACCAAACTCAGAGTGGTTACTGACGGCTGACGGACGTAGTTAACGTAGTTCGACGTTTGACTCGGAGATCCGCCCATAGGGTTAACGTTAACGTAATAGATGTAGAACCAACTGGCAGTTGGACTATAGCCCTTATATAGATATAGTCGATACATTTTGCAGGCGATAGTCAACAATCGAAAAGGATACTGGGTATAAAAATGTCACATTGTAATAAATGGTGCCTTCGACCTCAAATGCTGCCAGGGGACTAAAAACTTCGAAGTATACCTAAACATAATTATAATTATGACTAGCTTTTCCCGCTGCTTCGCCCGCGTACTAAGTGTAATTTTTAACCGTCTACAAAAAAAGAAGGTTCTCAGTTGGATCCGTATGTTTGTATGTACTTACCTACTTATGTAGGTATGCATGGATGTCATTTTCATAATCGACTGATACCCATATCGATTTTTAAGAAAAATAAATGACCACCATCTTGGATTTGAAAATGGATGTCATTTTTAGTAATCGGCACCCCAAGGAACCTCCACGATGACACCCGTATCGATTTTTAAGAAAAATAAATGTCCATGATCTTGGATTTAAAAATGGATTTCATTTTCGTAATCGGCACCCCGAGGAGCCACAAAGATGACACCCATGTCGATTTTTAAGGAAAGCAAACGTCCGTCATCTTGGATTTGAAAATTAATGTTATTTTTTGTAATCGGCAGCTCGAGGAACCTCGACGATGACATCTATATCGATTTTTAAAAAAGATAAATGTCCGCCATCTTTGCCTTGAAATTTGCATGTCATTTTCGTAATCGGAACCACAAGGAACCTCGAAGAAAACACCCATATCGATTTTTAAGAAAAATAAATGTCCGCCATCTTAGATTTGAAAATGCATGTCATTTTCGTAATCAGCACCCCGAGAAACTACAAAGATGACACCCATATCGATTTTTAAGAAAAACAATTGTCCGCCCTCTTTGATTTGCAAATGCATGTCATTTTCGTAATTCGCACCCCAAGAAACCTCGACGATGACACCCATATCCATTTTTAAGACAAATAAATGTCCGTCATCTTGGGCTTATAAATGGATGTCATCTTTGTAATCGGCCCCCTGAGGAACCTCGAAAATGACACTTATAGTATTTTTTTAGAAAAATAATTGTCCTCCATCTTGGATTTGCAAATGCATGTCATTTTCGTAATCGGCACCCCGAGGACCCTCGGAGATGTCACCAATATCGATTTCTAAGGAAAATAAATGTCCGCCATCTCTGATTTGAAAATACATGTCATTTTCGTAATCGGCACCCCGAGGAACCTCGAACATTACAGTCATATCGTTTTTTAAGAAAAGTAAAGATTTGCAGCCCGCTTAAACCTGGAACCCCCTTTTCGCCCCTTTAGGGGAGCAATTTCGAAAAACGCTGAAACATCTTTTGATGTATTTAAACAGAGAGTCTATATATGAAGTTTTAAGTCTCTCACTTCAAAAAAAAATTGCTCTCAGTACAAACTTGGAACCCCTTTTTCACCCCTTTAGGGGAACAATTTAGAAAATCGCTGAATCACGTTTTGTTAGCCATCCAGTCAGTCAGTCAATCAGGAATTCTTCTTTTATATATGTACATTGTAAACTTACCTATGCGTACTTATTTTCAATAGGGTCTTACACGTATTTTTTAAAGTACGAGTAGCATAAATTAATCCGTACGTTTCAATTACCACTTGAAATTTTTATTTCAAATTTATGGAATCGATGAGTACTAAAACAATAACATTGAGTAGTTTCAATTCAATATCCGCTCGAAAACGCGAGCCGCCATTTCTGTGACGTCACACGGCACATAGTGATTGACAGCAGCAGTTCAACCGATTCGTTGTTATATCCGTAACTCGTGTCAGTTATAGAGTAATATTGCATCTGCATGTGAATAGTTGTATTTTTGTTAACCCAAATATTTTACAACTATTTTATGTCAGATTGAAGCTACGTTATTCTTGTTTTTTTTTTATGTCGATCGATTGTAATCGATTATCTTTATTTCGTAAACCACATCGATTATCGAAAAAAACTGTACGCGATCTGGGGCCACGGCAGTGCCCCCGACAAGTCGAGCAAAACAAAGAGGCACGGCCGTACCATCCTTTTCTCGAAGCGATTCAGGCCATTTTCAACATCCTGTTATTTGAGCTAGCTAAAGCTAGAACCCTGAAGTTTCAGTGACATATAGAGCATAATATAACTTAGATATGTTTTCAATAATAATCAATATAAACTAATAGTTTAAGAAATATTGCCCGTCAAAGTTCCTTGGACATAGGCCTCTCCCATGGCACGCCACTGAGCTCGGTCTTCAGCTCTTCTCCTCCAATCCCTGCCCACTGCCTACAAATATCATCGCCCCGCCTATGTCCAGCAGTGGACTGACACAGGCTGATGATGATGATGATGAAAAATCCTTAGTTTTGTCACTGACACTGACTGGCCGATCATCATAATTCTAAGGTACTTCTAGCAGACCCACAAGCTTTTAATTTTGAACATAATTAGATTTAGCCTATCAATTTATAAAAATCTTAAAATTTTCAGAGATATAAAAACTGCATAAGTAAGTTTATAATCATATACAAATATATGCGATACAATGTTATACTTTTGTAGGTCCTGCATATATGAAAAGTTTTTGGTTCTATTAGGTGCATTCATAAATTTGTATTGACACATTTACCTATAAAAAGAAGTGAGATCCCATAAAATACATTTCATGCAAAAATAGGCCTAGTCTCGAAACTCCTTCACCGAAAAAAAATGGGAGATATTACGTAGAGCCAAGTCAGGCATTGTTATTAATCGTTACTTGCTTACTAAATAAAATTTTGAGTGATTGGCCGCATGTCACATACTGTGTCAAACACACGAGATGTTAAGTCGGATGCACACAATGGGCTACGTAGAAAGAGAATTATACCCAACGTACAGGACGCAGTTGTGCGTTAAAGGGAGAAAGACATATTATTTTCATATACGTTTTGCTCTCATCGCCCATTGTGTTGACACTTAAAATGCCGGATGTCACGTTTTGCTAATTTTTTGCATGGATAAAATATACATGATTTTTAAAAGTAATTACAAAATATATTTTACATGATCATGAGTTTATATCAACTCAATTCGACTTCCTGTAACATTATTTATCTTATTCTTAAATTTTATTGTTTATTTTTCATACACAAAAATACCCTATTCTGAATGACGTATCAAGATAAGAGTTGCATTGGTCTTTGCGCTCTCGCTTGTGCACATTTGGTTAACTAATTCCCGGGTAATTTTTCTCCCGCGTGTGATCCAAAAGCGACGCACACAAATGGACCTCGAGCGTCTGGGTCATTCCGAGGCATCAATTTCGCATTCAATTCAATGTGTTTGACGCATCGGCTTCCGGCAACATCTTACACATCACGGGGTGGAGGTTTTAGGTAGGCGACTGCGCCGATTCCCAGTCGAGTCGGGCATGCGGTCAGGAATAGGCCGGCAATATCCAATGAGGGTTTCCTCCACCTACGGATTAAAAAAAAGGCGTGGTAAGCTAACGAGAACGCGAAACACATTAAAATGCGAAACATGACTCAGATTAACCCCCGGAAATAGTATCAAATAGTGTATACAGAAATCGATATTCATTTCTGTTCTGAGATTAGTATCGCATTAATGCGACGCGCAGTCCAACGCAAACAACGTTTCCCGCCATCAGCTCTACAATTCGTTTCGTTGATACACAACAGCCCTATACCGACATGAAGTTGCAAGCGTTCATGGACAACAATGTACGGCTGTATGCATAGCATAAGTTAGACCGTATGCCAGTTTACACCACACAGTACTTTTCTACCTATATGGTTTACACCCATCGTGTACAAAGAACTTTTAGTCCTGTTGAAGAGAAGACTCTTCCTAAAAATATTTTAACGCGCTTGGGCGCTGGTTTTGTAATTTTCTAACCATGTCCACACATACAGTTTATAATGACACTGATGGTTGAAGTCATCAGATGTATATTTTCCGACTCTGCAATTAAATACAATATTACAACATCAGTTATTCTTCCAATTTTATTTTTAACAATTATCATTGATTTTCAATCAATCACTGTATGTAATATGCGGAACCTTTTAATAGGGCATTATCTTGACACAGATTAGATGCATTTAGAAAATAGGAAAGATAGAGGGCAATAGGTAGTTAAATAATGCAAGATTTAAGTGAAGATTCCAAGGCAAACGAGGAAGGGAAAATCCACAAGACAAGGATAAGCTCCATTGATTCAATTAAATAAATTTCACAACTTAGGACGCTCACTCAAAGGGACTTCCAAGAAAGGAATGTACCAGATGTGAATGTATCAAAGAGGTATTTAGGTAGTGTCCGACTGAAATATGTTTTTTTGCCGAAACCGAAACCGAAGGTTCGGCGTTGGCTCTAGTTTTAGCCGAAACCGAAACCGACACTTTTGTAAGATGTATTAAAATCGTGTCAACCAAGTTCGAAAAACAAAATAAGTGATTATGTTTTTGTAGGATATAAAAATATAAAATACTTAGCTACAATATGATATATTGTTGGCGGAGTCGAGTGAGCTACGCCATTGCTGGCTGTGCCGATGTTAGCCGAACGTGATCCGGAAGTAGGTAAAATGTTCGGCAGCTTTTTGGCCGAAACCGAACCATCGGCGGAAACATGATTTTTAGGCCGAAGCCGAAACTTCGTCCGGACACTAGAACAGGGTCGAAAACAACTACCTACGAAAACCCTGGAATTGGCAGGCGTCTGTGACAGGCTATGTTTAGGTACAGTCAGCGGCATATACCTAGTATCTGGTATGTAGCAGCCAAATAGTTCGGTACACCATATAAAATATAGTTATAGTGTACCGAACTATTTGGCCACTTCGGCTTTTACATAGGTACTATATGAAGCTGACTGTACCTTATACCTAACATATTATCAGTAGGTGCAGATGTTATTGATAAAACGTGAAATCATACTTTTTCAAATACACAGTTAAGTATATAAGTTTCATTGACAGAGTCAAAAGAAGGTCTCCGCTTCAGCTTCGACACAATGATTTCGTATGTCCGTATTTCCGGTTGTTCTCCCGAACAAGTCTCATTTCTCAACCGATTCTAGTAAAATTTTGTGAGCAGATTCGATAATTATTGACCGAGTGAAACGAAAGTCTCTGCTTTAGTTTCGACAAAAATGCACATACACACATACACATTTGTACACACATACACACATACATATTTATACACATTTGTTTTTTTTTCCGTTTATATATATATATATATATATATATCTATATATTATTGTGATGTTACTAAGATAATTTTGTGTTCGAATTGTACATGTTTCTCGGTTTGCCTATTAATCTTAATCTCCACTCAATTGCTCAAAGGTTAGCTGGAAGAAATCCCTTACAGGGATAAGCTCGCCTTTGTACATATATGTCAACTGTTCTTGTAATTTATGTTATGTTTTACTCATGTACAATAAAGAATTTTACATACATACATACAAATGCTTTCGTATGTCGAGATGTCCGGATTTCAGGATTTCAGGTTGTTCTCCTGTACAGATCGCATTTGTTAACCGATTATCGTGAAAATGTGAGCAGGTTCAATAATTATAATGAAATTTTTGTCGACTCAGTAATTATAAATTTGAACAGCAAATATTTTTTTCAATGATTTCGTATATATCTGCGGCCGGATTTTGGGTTTGTTCTCCCCTACAGGGCGCATTTCTCAACCAATTCTCGTGAAATTTTGTCAGCAGGTTCGATGATTATATAGAACTAGTTTTGCCCGCGTTTTCGTCTGTGTATAACTCGTTCATGGCGATAGGATTTTATTGTTATTTTTTTATATCAGGCGCTTACCTACATAGTCATTGCTCTTCCACACAAACTTCCGCCACCTTAAGGGATGGTTTCCGGGATAAAAAGTAGCCTTATGTCCTTCCCCTTCCCTTCTCTAAACTATCTCCATACCAAATTAAGCGTGAAGAAGTAACAGACAGACAGACTCATTTTCTCATTTATAATACATATTAATACCTACAGATTATTTTATCAGTCAGCTTCTGAAAGTTTAAAAAAAAGTCAGGTCTAGAGCTCACAGAGCCACTAGTACCTATAGTTTTTTTTTGTTCAGTTGGTTGTTGGAAATTTTCAAAAACATTCTTTTTTTAATGATTCGTATGTTTCTGCGGGAGGATTTCGGTTTGCTCTTCTCTACAGGTCGTATTTTACAACCTAATCTCGTGAAAATTGTGAGCAGGTTTGATTTTTATATAGATTATTATTGTCGTCAGTTTTTTAAAAACATCTGAAAAGTTCTCTTGTATACAGGTCGCATTTCCCAACCGATTCTCGTGAAATTTTGTGAGCAGGTTCGATAACTATAATAGAGTTTTTTTGAAAGGTCATTTTTTCGAAATTTTCACAAAACAAAAACACTTGCGAGGTCTACAGCTCACAGAGCCACTAGTAACTACTGGTTCTAGGTTACCTTATCTGACGGATCATTTTAGTGTTCGTAAAGGGAGACATTCGAACTTCGTTCGTTTTTGGTTCGCGGTATATAGGCCCTCTGGCTTGTCCTGCCTCAAAGTGTAGAACATAATGTTCAAAACGCCTTGGTACCCAAGCCTGTAAACAAATATCGATTGGAACTAATGGAATTGGCTTTTGACTAAAAAAAATTATGGTGCCATTCAATCCAGGGGCGCTACCGCGAACAGCAAACGAAGTTTTCTCTCTCTGTCGCACTTGCAAGTTTGCATATAAGTGAGACAGAGAGGGAAAACTTCGTTTGTGGTTCGCAGTAGCCCCTCAGTTTTTAGAGACGATCAAATGTATGGGTCCATCTACAATTAGAGCAACACAAAAGACGAAAACGAGAGGTAAAATACAGCATAGCTGACGAGCACTGAAAACGCTCCATACTGATAGCCAGTGAAATATGACGTCACAGTGTAATTACCTCGTTATCTCGTTGTATGGAAAAACGAGTAATTTGCGATTTTAGTCGTGAAATATTGCGTTTAAGGATATAGTTGCAATACTATTTCTTTTTTATTGAAACATGAGAATTCTATTGCTAACTTCCGATTTACATTTAGATTAGGTATTAAAAAAAACATAGATATATTATATGGAACTAAAAATTTGCAAAAATGACGTTTTTGATTACTTAATTTGTCTAATTTACTATTTATTGTGATTATTTGATAGTTTCCTATTTATACATATATTTACACTGTGCTATAAATAATAACATATGTCAAATACCCTATTATAAGAGAGTTTGTAGATTTAATAATGCCATAAATACTTACGTGACATTACAAGAATCGCAGTAAAGCTGCTTACTTGCTTAGCCTTAAGCCGTGGTCTCCCGGCGAAAGAAATAAACAATAGCATATTTTTGTAACGAGTCCGGGAATCCCCGGGACCGGTAGACAACGAGTTTAGCCTATGAGAGCTAGCAGCCTGTCTATCATGATCGCGTTGTGTCAGATTTATAATTATAGTATTTGTCCCTTTCGCACTTATATACTTGCTTGCTTTAAGCGACTGTAGACCGGAAAATACAAAGTGATCCTATAAGGGTTCCATTTTTTACTTCTGATGTACGGAACCCTAAAACGGGCCAAAAAGACTTCATTGATGAGAATGAGATTATGAACGCAAGTTTAAAATCTTATTTTAGAACGCATTCTTTTATTGTTTTGATGTTGTTGACATTGTACTTTATAATTGATAACAGCGCCATCTATACTTCCGTTGACAAAAAAAACCAGTTGGAAAATAATATTTGAATTAATTGTACAATTTCATTATAATATCTCTATTACGTTCCAAGTTTAACTTATATATGGTAAAAATAAAAGTAAGATTAATAAATTAAACAAATTGGTGTATGTAAGTACGCCCATTTGCCTCGCTACGATTTGTTCTATTGTTGATTTTATTAGGTTGGCAGCACTGTCACTGTGTAACTTACGTCGTGGGTGGTTGTGTGATGAACTCGTGAAACGAACGATCAAAAATGTGTATTTGGGAAAAAGTTACTTACATGATTTGCTAGAAGCATTTTCATTGTAATTTCGTAAATAATCGCTGTCTATATCATTAGTGATAAGCGAATTTTCATGTGTAGACGTAGATAACTGTGTACAACGTTTTTAGAAGAAAATGTTATTGTGTGCTAAGTTTCATAATGGCGGCCCGTCGCGTCCCCCGCGCCTCCATTTCGATGACAGTCAAATTATGACAATGCCGATACGTAAAGTTTAGAAATGTTATGTTTTTATAAATATTTTAGTGAAAGTTAGTAGTTTGATAGTTTATAAGGACTGAAAATGAATTCGGAGCATCACAATATGAACACGGGTGGCGGCCAGCCCCCAGGAAATTCAGAGGTTCGCAGTTTTTGAGTGCTTGGTCACCGTCGTTTTTTTCGTGTTAGAATGTTAATTATAGTTGATTATTGGGTGTGTAACATGAAAGAGTTTAACTTGGTTAACAGCAGCAGCAACAGACGGCGAATCTGACCCCAACGACGTCCGCCACGGACCTACGGGTGAACTCCGCGGCTGTAAATGTCGCTTTGTCTAGCGTCGCAAAGTACTGGGTGTTTACAAATCTTTTCCCGGGACCCATACCGCAAGTGTCGGTGTACGGGTTGCCCACTGGAACGAGGATAGAAAATGGGAAACCAGTGCAGGTAACAAACATTTATGCAGTATTTCACTTACTATCATTTGTTTTGAATTAATCATATCGGTTGCAAATATACCTATGCAATATTGTTTTGTGTACCTATTGCAAAATTTTGTTACGTTATTGTAACTTAAGCATACAAGTTTAGTAATAGTCCAAGAATCCAATAACTTCAGTCAGAGCTTGTGTCAAATCCGGTAGCTCTGATTTTATGCAGACTTGTTTATGATGTTGGTCCAATGAATAATCCAAGTTGGTGACCTCAAGCCCCGAACTCTACTTTGTCAAAAATCGAAAACAGATTATTACCCTAAAAGACTAGTTGCTGATAGTACCTTCTCAAGACGTTTTTAAAGTAGACTTAATTTGATACAATAAGAGGCTGAAACTGTCTTTGTACACCCAATAGTCTCCTCAATAAAGCCTTTCAAAATGTTCAAAATGGATAAACTTTGAAAGACTATCTTGGAAAATATTTGTTCTACAGAGACATTCTAGTCTCATATTGTAGCAAATTTAGTCTAATCAGTTTTTTGGTTTTATTAAATTTTTGACAAAAAAGGTCTACAGTCTTATAACACTATTCCGTACTTTCAGGTGATAAGATTACTGGATTATATAATTTATTAGCAGTTAGTTTTTCAACTAATTGAATGTCGGAACATAGATATTGTAGCATATAATAGAATAATAGAATGTGGCCATAAGTAAAAGTTGAAGTCACAATTAGACTGACTCCATGTGTGAACTATATTGCTTCAGGACCTTGGTCAAGCCCATGCAAGCATACTCAATGGGGACCCCAACATTATACTTGGACATCCGGGACAGACTCAAGTTACTGTCTCAGCGGCGCAACAGTTACCACAGATCATTGCCACACAGACACAAACACATGGTAAGAATTACTTAAGGCCTCGCCACATTCAACGCGGTAGCGGCGCGGTCGCAGTTTGCGCGCGGCCCCGCGCTGGGGCGCTACCGCGAACAGCAAACGGAAGTTTTCCCTCTCTGTCACACTTGCAAGTTTGCATATAAGTGAGACAGAGAGAGAAAACTTCGTTTGTGGTTCGCGGTAGCCCCTCTGATCTGAATGCACGGAACGTTATGAGCTATGTCACACCGGCCGTAGCGCGGGGCCGCGCTTGAACTGCGCGGCGCTCGCGCAGGTCAGAGCGGCGCTGGCGCGGGCGGTGGCAGTTCGTGCGCGGGCGCTAGGACGTCACATCGAGCGCGGTGTGCTAGCGGTGCGGAACGAATTACTATTTTATTTTTCTATCAAAATGGGTAGGACGGAGAACTTAATAGAATGTGTTAGGCGATATTCGTGTTTATTTGACTTCCATCACAAATACTACCGAAATACACATTATAAATTGAGATTGTGGGAGAAAATTGGCCAAGAATTAAATATGACAGGTGAGTAAAAGATTGTTGATTCCAATATATTATGTTAGTGCATATGTTACCTATATATTATTATTAAAATACGTTACAAAATTTGACATTCGAAAATAAATAAATAAATAAAAATCTATCTTCATGGCTTTCCAGTTCCTGCATAGACCAGTATTCTCCCGTAAGTCCTCTATTTTTGTTCAAGTCATGAACCCATAACCTTTTTTTTATTATTTAGTGCTAAAAGCAATAAAAATTCTTCATCGTCAGAGTTGGTTTCGTACGACATCCTGCACTCAACTGCCACGCACACGCCCGCCTGCGCGTATCCGTAGGTAACAAACAACGCGGTGAGAGCGCGGGCCTGCCGCAGTTTGAGCGCGGCCCCGCGCTCCCACCGCGTTCAAACTGCCAACCGCGTTCAAAGTGACATCACCGCGCTGCTACTGCCCCGCGCCGCTTCTGCGCCGCCCCGCTACCGCGCGAATATGATGAGGCCTTTAATGTCATTGTACTAAGTGTGATACCCAATCAGGAGAGTTATCTTGAAATGGTTTTACAAACAGTACAGAGTAACTGTTTTTTGGTCTAGAATACTTCCTGATTCTAACTAGAATACTTTAAAATTCGACTAAAAATGTAGATTTAATACTCACTCTTTATTGATAATATTGTTAAATGTTACATGTCATATTGAAATTTTGTATATGTATATATTATATATATATGTGTGTGTAAAAAGGTAACATTATTTTAGTTCAATTATTATTTTAAATATAGATTACAGTGCAAACAGAGTATTGTTGTCACTTATTACAAATGTCAGTTATATAATTCATTGCTTGTTATAATATCATCAGTCATTATTAATTAGTACATGTCACGTTTAGCGTTATAAAAATAATTCTACCTTCCTATTTTGTACTGCGGATGCAATTTCTTGGACCATCATGTACCAATTTCTCAACTCCTTTCTTTTTCCATGATATTGTTTATCAAGTAGGAAGCTGTATTGATTGTCAAATGTCAAAATGAAAGCTGTTAGTGCACTTAGACTAATTGTGAGGGCAAGATAAATAATTATGAACCTTTCTGGCCAAACATGATAGCAAATCATTATTCACTACATATGTACAGTTTGACCGTTGTTTATACTGTAGGTAGCATTTGAATTTTGTACTATTTTTACTGTTATTTTATATACATAGTATATTGTTTTGAAAAAATGACACCTCGCCGAGTTTATTACGCCGGTTCTTCTCGAGGAAGAGGTTTATTTTATGAACCGGTGGTAGTTTTTTGACATTCATAAGTGCATGTAACATGCCTAAATTGAAGAATAAATGATTTCATTTCATTTCGTTTCTGCAAAAGCAACTGAAATGTAACTTTTGGCTTGATGCTCAATTTTGAGAAATATAAAGCATGTACATAAAGTTACAGTTGTTACAGACAATAATGTGTCGAGTACTAAGTGTGTAATTACTTAATTATCAATTGTTTGTTTTTAGATGTCCTAGCCCATGTCCAGCAACAAGAGCTAGCATCCCAGCAGGGCACGGGCAGCTCTGGTCAGGTCACGGCTAACACGGGTCAAACAACCCATCAGCAGGTAGCCAATAATCGGGTCGAGTTTGTACACCATAACATTGATATGGTAAATCATGTGGTAACCCACTCCGTTTATTAGCAGGAATGTTAACTGTTCATGGCTGTGTAGATAGTTTAATGTAAGCTGGTTGTGTATGGAATTAGAATGAGGGTTTTCAAAAATTATATACATCCCTAGGGGCTAAATATACTATTTTAGCCCTGCTTGGCAAGACTAATATGTATGGAGGATATGAAACTAAGAGTGAATTATGTCAAATAAATGGAAGCATGAAATGGCCATGCGCTGAATTTTTTTTTTTTGACTGAATTTACTTTTACAGTTTAGGTGCTACTACACCAAGGTTTACATTTAGTAATTAAATTTCTTAATTATATTTCACTATCAGTCACTCACATTTAGTGTGTCCAAACCATATTGTTTGAAATATCATTTTGAGACATCAAGACCTGGATTTTTTGTTCAATAGATAAACACATTCTGAACAACTGAGTTTATATAACTTCAACTCTATATCTATTAATTTTGGAATAGAGATAATTTGTCAAAGCACTGTTGGTCCTGAAACCCCTCATGGCATGTTGAAATGAATGACTGAAGCATCTTTCACATCAAAAACAATCTCATCCATTTTTATAAATTACTTTAATACTTGTGATGTTTTCCTACTAGTCCTTCATAGAATAGATAATTCTTAATTTTAACTCAAGCATGTAGTCTGAATATAATTTAAGTAAAGTTGTTATTGCATGTATCTTGATGCTAATTTTTCACCTTCTAAAGTAATTTAACGTTTAAATCTCTTTGAATTCTAGTCATATAATTTGCTATTATCCCTTTGTGTTAGGCATTCCTTTTTCTAGTTACAAATGAGAGATTAGAGTGTAAAAAACTATAATTTTGGTATCAGTGACAGTAGTCATAATTCGCATTGTATCTGCACGCCACTGGGAGCAAACGATATAACTCTTTTTTTTTTGACATGATTTGCATTTTATCTGGAAGATGACGTTCTAGACCGTTCAGAGTTGGGGTCGATACATTTTTTCTTGTTCCTCATTTTTCATAAAGCATCTTTGTCACCTTTAGATTAGATTTCAAAGTCTGTCGAACCTAGTTTTCTGTTCAATATTCTAGATCATTCCTAAGCATTGGTCATATTGAGCATCAACATATTGTGTCATATTTAGACATATATATATTTATTTAACCAGGGTCACCACTCGCAGCAACACATAATGCAGCAGCAGTTAATGGCTGCAACGCGTCCAGACCACACCAACCAGCAGGTATTATACCGTAAAAATTAGAATTGTGTGTACATTAACCTGTTACATATCTCGTTATGCACATTGTAAACAATTCCTATAATTCACGCTGCTTTGCACAATGGCAGGTCAGCGAGGTAAGTTGTGTAAGTGTTGCCAATTATACCTTTCATTGTCTCTAGCGGTTTTTTAACGCGCGTTAGGACAGCGGGCAGCAGGGTGGAAAGTGGCAGTTCATACATTTGATCCAGTTCAGTCAATGAACGCGCGCTCGTCGCTCCACTGCTCACTAGCGTCCAGACCGTTGCTTTAGAATGAGAATTGTACTATGGGTACTAGGCGCCGTTATACATACTTATATGTATAGAAAGATACTATACATTGATACTTAAATACATAGAAAATATCCAAGACTCAGGAAAGAATATTTGTGCACATCGCACAAATAAATGCCCTGACCGGGATTTGAACCTGGGACCTCCAGCTTCGTAGGCAGGCTCACTACCAAGTATGCTAAAGCGGCCGTCAAATTTATATTTCTATCTCATTCTTAAAGTCAGCCGCATCTGTATCGCCCGTTAAAAAAACCGCTCCTGTCAATGGGATTTTACTGAATTACTTTAAGAAAAAAACAGTATTTTAAATTTATTCATAAAGCTTATATATAAAAAAGCACTTTGCAATATTCACATTACAATAGTGTTTTATTTTAGTTACTTAATGGCGGAAATGCTAACTTTCAAATTATGCTTAAGGATTTGACAAATTTCAATTGAAGTGTCGTCAAACTTTATTGAAAGTACCTATTACAAAAATACAATACTTAATACTTTGAACGCCAAGGTGCCTAAAATTGTTGCTCCGCCCCGAGAGGCTATCTAGGCATATGCTGTTTTAGTAATCATTATGTCCTCAATTGACTTGCGTAATAATTCTTTTGATCATCAGTGTATACTATGAATTTCTAACACCTTTGATGTTACTAGATCCAGCTAACAGTGAGTGAAGACGGGATCGTCACAGTGGTGGACCCGGGTGGGGGAAAACTTGTGGATAAGGAAGAGTTGCATGAGGCCATCAAGATGCCTGCGGACCACACCCTTACTGTGCACCAGCTGCAACAGATTGTGGGGCAACAGGTACCCTTTTACAGCTAGGTCATTTTATAGGTTTTTTAAATATTATTTGAGGGTAGTGGCTGTTCTGGGCCTACTTAGCCCTCGTGTCACTGCGATGCATTGTGATCACCACTCAATGAATCGCAAGATTTTGTTGAACTCGAGACACTTAATCTCCTCAGGGCACATGACGTGTTTGCCCATTTTATAGGTTACTAGTGCACAAATTAATCTGATAGGCAAAGCCTCCAAAAGAAGCATTCCAGTGCGCTGGGCCGATGCAGTCAGAAAGCTGTGAAATGCAACGAAAAAACGATTAACTGAACTGCTTGGACGGCAAGTACATGCGGTCCCTATCCTCTGCCATGACGGATCGCGGTCGGTTACATGGTGATTATTATCACGCGATACACTTATATCAGAATACGTACCACGTAATTAATAAATATTAAAGCAATTTCCAAATAATTTTGAATACCACGATAATATTGACACGAGTATTGTGGTAATAATCGCCATGTAACCGGCCCCATAGACTATGAAGAAGTGCACAGATAATGTTGACTTGTAACGCCATGAATCAGGCGCTAGTCTTTATTATATTTTACTAGGGGATATTTTTATCTGGCTGGTCTAAAGGTTTTAGCTATCACGAGATTTTAATTTCAAAATATAACTTACTCCGTTGAACACATAATAGGGTAGATGACTCATGTTACAATTTATAACATATTGTGGCTATATGGATAGAAAACCTTCAAAATATCACAATAAATAGTAATTAGACTAATTAATTAAAATCATAACAAGATATGAAACTGCAAACTTGCAAAGATCCGCAAAAATGTTTGTTTATTGACCAAATGTAAATTGAAAGTTACCATTACATGACAACTATATACATAAACGCAATATTTCACGTTTTTGTATACAACGGTAGTACGAGGCTACGAAGCTGCACACCTAGCTGTCAATCAGTATGGAGCGTTCTCAGTGCTCGTTAGCTATGTTGAATTTTGCCTCTCATTTTCGTCTTTTGTGTTTCTCTAATTGTAGTTGGCCCTATAAAAACATATGATCGTCACTTAAAAACTGGTTCGAATAGCATAAAAAAAATTTTTTGCCACCTAGCATTTTAAACATAGAGGTAAACGCAAACTCACTTGCAGGTGCTAGAAAACGTGGTCCGTATCGAGCAAGCCACAGGCGAGCCAGCGAACATCCTCGTTACGCAGAACCCCGACGGCACCACGTCCATAGAAGCGAGCGCGGCGGACCCTCTCGCCGTAGTCAAGGACGAGAAGAGTGTGTCCAAGATGGAGACCGCGCACTTCGCGCTGCCCGCCGAGATTAAGGACCTTAAGAGCATCGACTTAAAGGTAAGTTTGCCTCATACTCATTCTTCTGAGTTAATCATGCGACGTCGTTGATCCCGGTTGTTATCTATAACATTTAAAAAAGTTTCCCTCCATTTTTGAGAGTACTTTTACGGCCTGTGGGCCCCTATAAGAATAGGACGCTAAAAAAGACATCCTTAATATTCTTTTGTTTGATACAGAGTGTAGGAGCAATGGGAATGGAAGGAGCCGTAGTGAAGATATCGGCGGGAGCTTCGGACCACGATATGCACGCCATGTACAAAGTTAACGTGGAAGATCTCTCGCAGCTACTGGCTTACCACGAAGTCTTCGGCAAACTCAATGCCGATGGCCAGCCCCAAACCAAAGTAAGCGCATCTATACTATTTACTAAAGAAAACACTCATATTTTAGGGTTCCGTACCCAAAGGGTAAAACGGTACCCTATTACTAAGA
Organism: Epiblema foenella; assembly: GCA_963556455.1. NCBI lineage: Eukaryota > Metazoa > Arthropoda > Insecta > Lepidoptera > Tortricidae > Epiblema > Epiblema foenella. Next base: position 14,656,092 of record OY747106.1, read on the forward strand.
CTTCGCTATTCGTCCGTCTGTCACCAGACTTTATATCATGGACTGTGATAGTTAGGCAGTTGAAATGTTCACAGATGATTTATTTCTGTTGCCGCTGTAACAACAAATACTAAAAAATCAAAATAAAATGAGTATATAAGGGGGCTCCCATACAACAAATGCGAGTTTTATGCCGGTTTTTATAGATAATGGCACGGAAGCCTTCGTGCGCCAGTCTGATTCGCACTTGGCCGGTTTTTCTACATTCAAAACTGCGCTTCGGAAACTAGGACCTCTGAAAAGCTTAGGAAGCATCTTGACAGTCAAATCTCTTTAGCCCTTAATTTGACAATGTCCAGCCGGCTATCTGTGACTGTCGTTTTGCATTTTCTTTCTTGAGCAAAATCGTTTGGACTATTCAGTGTTGCCGAAGCTTGAACATGATATTTTTGTCGAAATAAAATAGGTTAAAAACAATAGAATATAGTATATATAAAAGATTAACACAAAGATTAAAGGCCGTGGCAGGATAAGGGACCATCTTGTGCCTTAACAGCGTTTCGGCCTGTTATTTTTGTAATGATAAGTTACGTCATTAGTGTTATACTAAATTTCAGCATTCACCTCATCTTATTTTTAAACAAAATAAATAAATAAGTAAAATCATTTTTCGTAAATAGTTCCGTTTCATTGGAACGAATTACTTTGTGCTTTGTTTATACCGGCAATTTGTCCCTATAAACCGGATAATACTCCATATAAAAATAAAAGTATGTGTGTCAACATTTTTCAATATATTTTTTTTATAACTTGTATAACGGAGACACCTCCAATTTTTTTAACTTGTATAGGCTTTTTAATGAGCTATAACATAAATTTAATTCAAGCTTCTAACAATGGTGCATTATAAAAATATTATATGTGCCAAGCACTAAGTAATTCGTCCCATTAAAACGGAACTAATCATGAAAAATAATTTTTCTTATTTGTTTTTTTTGTTCAAAAATAAGATGAGGCGAATGCTGAAATTTAGTATAACACTTACTAATGTCGTGACTCGTCATTAGAAAAAAAATCAGGCCGAAAAGCTGTTAAGGCACAAAATGATCCCTTGTCCTGCCACGGCCTTTATGATAGGTACTTTTTGCTTTCTTGTATTATTTTAGGTAATAGGTGAAGTGGAGGTAGAAGCGGGAACAAGCGCTGCCATGTCCGCAGAGGAGAACTCGCCCGGACACCATGCCTGTGATATTTGTGGGAAAATATTCCAATTTCGATATCAACTCATTGTGCACAGGTGAGTGTTTAAAGTCCAACTTTTGATGTTGTCTGACCAGACAAATGTAGAAGTGGACCATGTGAAGGAAATTCACTCATGTGTTTCCTGTCTAGCCAAGATAATTGCGTTTATGTCGGACATATAGCATTCGTCCCTCTCGCACCCACATACTTGCTAGTAATGGACGAATGCTATATGTCCAACATAAACGCGATCATCCTAACTAGGCTGATGCGCTTGTATCTTTGTTACCTAAAAATAAGTACAGTCATATAGTGAAAACCCTTTTCCATAAACAGGGTGAAATTCAATCTTATGTCTTTGTCTTAAGGGCTAGCAGGAAAGAACTTCATCTGTATAACAATTAAAAACAGCAGCTATTTCGGACTTTTTCTATTCTACCATGTTTGACTGGTCTGGTTTCTTATAAGTTGAATTTATCTTTTAGAAGGGAAATATTGACTTGTATTCAATTTGCAGACGATACCACGGCGAAAGGAAACCTTTCACGTGTCAAGTATGCGGCTCGGCCTTCGCGAATCCTGTGGAGCTGTCTAGACACGGGAAATGCCATCTTGGTTAGTAATTTGTATACCATAAACGGAAATGATGTGATGTCAGATCGAATGGATTTTTATAAGATCGGGCCGGAGTTTAAATATCATTAACCTCCAAAATATTCTGCGGGGCTAGAACTGAAGCCGCAACGCGACGCAGCACGAGACGAGAAAGTCGCAATTGAACTCTCTAGTTAGCCCAATGCGAGTTTGCCATCTTGGTTAGTAATTATTTACCATAAATGGAAATGATCTGATGTCAGATCGAATGGATAAGACCGGGTAGGAGTTTAAATATCGTTAATCTCCAAAATATTCTGCGGGGCTAGAACAAAAGCCGCGACGCGACGCAACACTAGACAAGAAAGTCGCAATCGAACTCTAGTTAGCACAGGGAGTTTTCATTCCATATAAACTTTCAAGCTTTCCATACAATCAGAGTTTAACGTACATAACTTACGACTTACAGACGTTTTGGTACAACTCACTAAGTTTTCCTAAGCCCCTCTTCAATTTTGGAGTGTGGAGTTATTTTACGTTTTTTGTATTCATAATCTTCCTATCCATAAGGTAACTAGGCAGTGGACGTCTTTCGGCTGATATGATGATGATGATAAGGTAACTGGTTCTATTTTGGCATTTGTTGCAGCCGGTGATTCATCAGACAGGACCGCCAAGCGGTTGACCCAGGACAAGCCGTACGCTTGCACCACCTGCCATAAAACGTTCGCGCGCAAGGAGCACCTCGACAACCACGTCCGCAGCCACACCGGGGAGACACCCTACAGGTTTGTTACCAATCATTCGACCATGAGAGAAAATGAAGGGTGAAGTATGCGTATTATGACTTTTTATAATAAATGATAAAACATTATTATTTATTTATTAGCATTAGTCAACAAGGCTCCTATTTACATATACCTTACAAACTATCATACATATCATTAAAAGAAAATAACTTAAGAAATAAACATTACAACGGCGATGTGTTGCGCAACTTCGTTATGTTAGCACTTGGGGCTTATCCAGAAATCACGCAAGGTTTTTTGAGCCACTTTTAGTCCTCCCTCCCCCTTGGTGATCTTTGGTGAGGTTCTAGGCGACCCCCACGAAACCTCACGTGTATTTTTTGCACAATTTCAATTTTAAAGTAAATGATATTGTATGTGTTACTTGATCCTGTGTTTATTTTCGTATATGCGTTATGCAAAAATAGACTCGCTGTTTTTGACATGATCAGTCGTGATGAGGTTTACGTAAGCCTCCCGGTCCCCCCTCGGAGTCTCGAGTGATTTCTGGATAAACCCTTAGCACATGCACGTTTATTACTATCAACAGACAAACTCAAAATCCAACGTCCTATAAAGTTATTTATAACAGTTTAAAAGTTAAATTAACAACTGACGCTGAGGTTTAAAGTATCGCTCATAAATAGCACCACGCGATGAGTACACAATCCTTTATTTAACTGTGGCCGTAACTTGGTGCAACACGCCCTTAGACAATACATGCATCTCATCAATATAAAAATAATTTACAGTACAGTACTTTTATCTCACTAACGCCATGGTTGTGTCGGTGAGATATTCATGCACATTGACTATGTGTTCGTATGTGTCACAACTATGGCTAACCCGCGCTCGTAAAGGTACTGTACTTAACTACAATGTTTTCATGTAACAGATGTCAATTCTGCGCCAAAACGTTCACCCGGAAAGAGCACATGGTGAACCACGTGCGCAAGCACACGGGCGAGACGCCGCACCGCTGCGACATCTGCAAGAAGAGCTTCACGAGGAAGGAGCACTTTATGAACCACGTCATGTGGCATACAGGTACTATTCAAACCAATACGAGTCGGAACGCAACTTATAATTAACTTTTTTGAGCGCCGGGAGACGGAACATTGCCTATAGTATAAATTCTTTGGAAACAAAACTATTTAACTCAAACATATTTTCAAAAAATAGTTACCACCTAAAGCCACCAGACTATGAAATACAACTCGTTTTATGGCTCTGGATTTCAGGGCTCGAATTTCCGCTGACGTCTACAGGCGTTACAGGGTTAGGGCAAATAAAATTGATTTCTCATAAATAAAGTCGAACTTTGTTTATACTAAGTTCGACTTTATTTATGAGAAATCAATTTTATTCGGTCGGGTTGGTATAGTCATGCGCAGCCGACCACGACTATGAATTTTAGCTTTTAAAATATTTTTTCATTTACAGTTAGTACATGTGCTCCGACTCGGTGTTTTACCTGTAATATTTTACTTTAACCCTATTTCAAGCTGGCACTTCAGAAATAACAATTGAATGTCTATCTTACCCAAAAAAATCGCCTCATCTTAGCAGATGATCCAGTTAAATACTTCATAGATTTGATTATGAATTTATTTCTCTATGCCGCGTGCATGCCCGTAAATTAAGTGACTAACCCGTATATAATAGATAAGCTAATCGAATTTCTAATTCTGTTTTTAATAAGTAGAGTCGACTTACACGATTGTTGGTGCCCGCCAGTTATTAGTATGTTCACCCATATTGCAATAGGGATGTTGACTCAAAATTTGACAACTTCATAAGACTACTCCAAAAGAAACGAGGCAAATAAATATGCCAAATGGTGAAAATCCTATTCAAATATCTCAAAAAACAACGAAGCTACAACCGTTTTAATGTTGCTGGTTGGAGAGAGAAAGCGCGACAGATCAGTGACGTCATTGAACACGAGCGCCATTGTAAATGAAGATTGTTCCAATACGAAGGTGCGGTACGATTTTCGGAAAAGGGACAGAGTATGCCCCCTCATAAAACTTTGAAGACTTATAATTATGTATTCTTTTAAGTTACTTTTTTCACCATTTGCATCTCATCCTTTTTCGAGAAAATACGTTGTTATTGATTTTCTTATTTGGTGTCAACATCCCTATGGTTGTTAGTCGTGCATAATCCTGTTCTTTGTGTGCCAATAAATTGGTGGTTTACTCTATGGTTTGTGAAATCGCAATATAATCAAATAATCTAATTTTACCCTCTGGAACTTCCAAGCCTGCACCGATCGGGGTACACGGTGGTGCAGAAATTAGAATAATTGAATGATTCAACTATTGACACACGTTCAATGTGAGTTATTGAAGATCTAACACATAAATGTAAGTGAGATTAACATTATGATCTCCCAAACTTATAGTTCTCTTCGTAAAACGAACAACCTTTTTCATTTATTTTCTATTAGTTTTACGGGAGACAACGTTTTTCGAAGAGAATAATAAACGGGAGTGACATAGTTGCATCATTGAATAACATTTTATTTTCTGCTCCACCCCCATAGGTGAAACTCCACACCATTGTCAAATTTGCGGCAAGAAGTATACTAGGAAGGAGCACTTAGCGAACCATATGAGATCACATACGAATGATACCCCATTCCGCTGCGAACTCTGTGGCAAGTCTTTCACGAGAAAGGAACACTTCACCAATCACATACTGTGGCATACCGGTCAGTATTTGCTTGCATTCTACTATTCAGAGCTCAATTCGGTGGCAGGCTTGGTTATTCTGTTTAAATGTTGAGTGCATTGTTGTCGCAAGTGTCATGTTGGTAAATGTGTTATTCGTTATTGAAATATCTAGAAAAACCTTATTACGCTGTCGTCTCCCGGCAAAAACAATAAACAGCATTCTTTTGTTATGATCCCAGGGACCGGTAGACAACTGGTTAAAATACATTGAAACCTTGCCGAATCAGCTAGAAGAGGTGTCTAAATATGGACAGATGACAGCCAAAAACTGCTCGACTCATAATTATCATTGTTTTTGGGCTTTGTCAGTTATCCTCGTAAAGCCCACTCTGCACCAGAATGTATGTGCACTTGGTTTCTATAGTATTTTTGACTGTGATTTCTACTTTTAGAATTTAACAATTTTGTGGCCTTGTGCACTTGTAAACTTTGCCCACGCAAAAAAAAAAGCAATGTCATAATTTTTAGGCGAAACGCCCCACCGCTGCGATTTCTGCTCGAAGACTTTCACCCGCAAAGAACACTTACTGAACCATGTGAGACAACACACGGGCGAGTCTCCACATCGCTGCAACTACTGCTCCAAGTCGTTCACTCGCCGCGAACATCTCGTAAACCACGTGCGCCAACACACCGGCGAAACGCCCTTCCAGTGCGGCTACTGTCCCAAAGCCTTCACGAGGAAGGACCACTTAGGTAAACATGAAGAAGGCATGTTTTAGGGTCTATGCACACCACGTTTTCTAAACGCGACGGTGAAGCTCGTTCCTCTACTACCATATACTACTATAAACATGGTAGTTAGAGAACGCGCATCGACGGCGCGTTTAAGAAACGCTGTGTGCAAAGGCCCTTAATCACGTTTATTACCCTGGTAACACTACAGGCCATCGTACAAAAGGCCCATAACCGACAGGCCTGGAGAGCAGTGGTCGAGAGATTCACCCATAATTGTCACGTCCCATTGACATGAGGCTACAAAAAGAAGTCAAGTTTGACATGTGATAAAGACAATATCAAGTTGTGCCACAAAAAGCGACCTTTCTTATCTAACTCCCCAACCTAACTAGAGTAAGAGGCTGTACTCTACAACCACATATCGGAAACCTTAATTTGGCCACCTACATTGCATTTTCTTGTATCTTAGTGCCAACATTATTTCTTAAACTACGCCTCCGTGACCCCAATCGTTGATCAGATTCGTACATTGTTTGGCAAAACGACAGCTGTTACACTCGCGGATTTTAATGGTTGAGCCATTTAGAGCTCAATTTATACTGGATACATAGCAACTATGCAGGTCCAGTATAAACTGAGCTCCAAATGGTTCAACAATTAAATTCCTCGAGTGTTCGAATGCTGGCTTTCCTTGATAAATCCAAACAAGGGGAGGAACCCACAGATCTTCATATATATTCTTCTTTCGTGCGCAGTGAACCACGTGCGTCAGCACACTGGCGAGTCGCCGCACAAATGCTCGTTCTGCACCAAGTCCTTCACGCGCAAGGAACATCTCACCAACCACGTGCGCCAACACACGGGCGAGTCTCCACACAGGTGCACATACTGCGCCAAGTCGTTTACAAGGAAGGAGCACCTCAACAACCACGTCAGGTGAGCATTGTATACACTATCACTGCCAGGCAGTACACTGGCGAGTCTCCACACAGGTACACGTACTGCGCCAAGTCGTTTACAATTAAAGAGCACGTCAGGTGAGCATTGCATACACTATCACTGCCAGGCAGTACACTGGCGAGTCTCCACACAGGTACACGTATTGCGCCAAGCGCCAACCCCTTCACAGGGCCTTCCCTGTGAAGGGCTTGGCGTTCCTTAACAACTCAACAACCACGTTAAGTGAGCAGTGCATACACACTCACTTCCCATCTAGAGGGCGCTGCGTAACATTTCTCAGATGCGCTGTATCGCTATAGGTACGCTCAGCAAATTTGATTTCTGGCTCGCTTCGTACCTTGTTACAGTGACATTAATATGATCTCTCTAGCGCCTTCCATAATGATTTCAATGTGACAAGGTAAAGTAGCCCAGAAATCAAATTGGTTGACTATACCTACCTCGCCACATCGATTTCTGGGGTATATTCAAGATTTAAGTGTGGCAGTGAAGGCGTTAACTATTTCCTAATAACTGTCTCAAAGTGTGCTCCACTGTTGCCCCAGGTGTTCAATCATTCTGTTCATGCAAGCAAAGCTTATTTACTTCGCAGATAAGTAGATTATTTTAGGCCTTCATGATTTTATTGACTACCTACCTCCTGACGACCGGCATCCTACACAGTACAGGCCGCTATTTAAGTTTCGAGTCTTTTTCAATTTATTCTGGCAAATTTTAATACCAAGGCGTCAGGAGGCTAAAGGGTTTGAATGTAAGTGTAGAGCGGATTCATTGGAAAAGGCACCAATCGACGATGACAAACCGTTGTTTCACACAAAATGTATTATTTTGAAGGTTCATGTAATGTTCTATCCACAGGATTTTTGATGTACACTGCCTCTATATGTAAAATGCAATACCTTGTCGCATGAGTCAATCGCAAAAAGTTCAAATTACGCAATAGTATAACAAAAAACAATGCTGTGCTACCCACTACTGTGCAGAATATACATTTTCATACTATCGCCCCTAATAGCATGTTCCAAAGTACGCATGAACCCAACAAGGTAAGAGAATTCTCCTACAGGCGTCATTTGTGCCGTTCCCCCCTAAGCTAGTAGCACAGCATTGTACATTCCGAGCTCTTTCCCCACCCCTCCCATTTGTGTATGTGTGTGAATCGGAATGTACTTGCTGTTGCAGACAGCATACGGGGGAAACTCCGCACAAGTGCACGTTCTGCCCGAAGGCGTACTCGAGGAAGGAGCATCTGAACAACCACATCAGGCAACACACTGGCGACGCGCCTCACTCCTGCACGTACTGCAATAAGAGCTTCTCGAGGAAGGAGCATCTCGTTAACCACGTTCGGTGCGTATATACAGTCAAGGCCGCCAATGTGTATTTATCACCTTAATCCGGGGGAAACTCCGCACGAGTGCACGTTCTGCCCGAAGGCGTACTCGAGGAAGGAGCATCTCGTTAACCACGTTCGGTGCGTATATACAGTCAAGGCCGCCAATATGTATTTGTCACGTTAATCCGGGGGAAACTCCGCACAAGTGCACGTTCTGCCCGAAGGCGCACTCGAGGAAGGAGCATCTCGTTAACCACGTTCGGTGCGTATATACAGTCAAGGCCGCCAATATGTATTTGTCACGTTAATACGGGGGAAACTCCGCACAAGTGCACGTTCTGCCCGAAGGCGCACTCGAGGAAGGAGCATCTCGTTAAACACGTTCGTCGCGTATATACAGTCACGGCCACCAATATTTGTATTTTTTCACCTTATTTACGGGGGAATTTTGAAGCAAGATCTCTCTCTCTCACTTTGGTCAGTCCCTCCTGGCTGAGAATCGTAGTCATTTTGTGTGCGATAGTTAGTAAATATTGTTAAAAGAATTCTGCAATGAAATCCTTAATTTCAGCCATAAATCTACATATATGAAAACATTGTATTTTGTGGTAAAGCAAATTTTATTTTTGAACAGGCAACACACGGGCGAGACGCCGTTTAAATGCACCTATTGCTCGAAGTCATTCTCGCGCAAAGAACACCTCACGAACCACGTGCATCTTCACACCGGGGAGACGCCGCATAAGTGCCCCTTCTGTACGAAGACTTTCTCGCGCAAAGAGCACTTGACCAACCACGTCAGGTCAGTACTCGACCGACATCATCTCGGGAAAATTAACAATGTCAAATTAGTTATATTCTATAATATTCTTAATAATTGTGATGAAACATAGTTCCAAGATAAACTAAGTTATTATTCATGTATGCCTATAGCAAAACCATGTTGCTACACCCTTCCAGGGTCCTTGTACAGTCGCCGTCAAATATATCTGTACTCTTCTGGGTGATCAAATATATCTGAAAGTGTACTCTAACGCATTGGTAACGGAGTCCTGTTCAGATAAGGTGGTAAGAATAAGGGCGGGTTACCAACTTACGATGACTTGTGATGATGATGATGATCTGTGACAGTAACCAAATAAAAGTGCCAAAAATGTGTTTTTTTGGTATAAAATGATAACAAATCATTGGTTTTTATATAATTAATACTATATATATAAATGACAAATATTATAAATTTTAATGTTATTTCGATATGATTCCTTTGTAAAACGCGAACGCGTAAACCGTTAAGTTCAAATTTCTGTGTCAGTTAACGATTTTTAGTGCGGTATTTTACTATATTCCTTAGAAATATCGTTGGATTTATAAGTACCGTTTTTAATTCGTTTACTTATGTTAAGAATAAAATTAAAACTCGTTAGATATAGTAACTTCTTCATAACAAGAACTTGAAAGTGTGACATTTGACGTGTGAAAAAAATGCTGTGGTCTGTGATTTTCAAATTAAAAAAGAACCCTTTTTTTTCGGTATGTTTTCAAGTAATCTACAATAATCGATATCCTATGACAGTCTCTGAGACTTAGAATAAATAAAATATGTCATATTTTTATTGAATATCTTAATTTTTTGAGCATATTTGTGGAGGCGGTCCCATTTTTTCCTCCCTATGAAAGATACACGACCTGTATAATGACATGCTAATTATAGTTTTTACATGCATAGAATGTTAAGTATTTTTCATGCTCTTCAAGCTAAAAGGAATGTAGAATTAGAAACGTTTTCTTCGAACGGAACAAGAGACAGTACAGATCAAGCCAAGAATAACTGGATTTTTAAGTGTATAAAAGTAAAAGATAAGTTGCAATCGTAGCGAGTGGGAATCTGTAGTCTCTGCATACCTTTTACCGGAACAATCGTGATTCTAGATGCTGTGTCCTAAACCTGATAATATTATTAACGTGAAAGTTTGAGCCGACGTATGGATGGATGGATGTACGTTCCTCTTAATATCAAAAACGGCTGGACGGGTTTGGCAGAAATTTGGAATGGAGGTAGCTTATACTCTGGATTAACACATGTCTACCCTTTATGCGCGGGTAACACCGCAGGGCGCTGCTAGTAATAAATAATACTATTGAAGCGAAATGTAATAAAAGCTGTAAAGGCTTTCTCATAGTGTAAATTTTGTCAATCACCATAGAATATCCTATGGCCTAATTAGTCCATAAGCTTTTTTTTTTTCAAATTGCACTTGATATATATACATAGAAATTAATTTGTAATACATATCTCTGACGTAATAACCACGGGTTAAATACGCAATCTAACTTGCAGAATACACACGGGTGAATCTCCACACCGCTGCGAATTCTGCCACAAGACGTTCACGCGCAAGGAACACCTCACCAACCATCTGAAGCAGCACACCGGCGATACGCCGCACTCCTGCAAGGTGTGCTCCAAGGCGTTCACGCGCAAGGAGCATCTCGTTGCGCACATGAGGTAACATCTTTCGATACAAGCTACAGTCGTACAGCAAGTCGAGCATTGATTACTAAGGCCGTTTCACAAAGGTACAAAGCCCGGTGGTTGATCATCATGCAAGTTGCTTGGAGTTCCTTCCGAAGTCACTTTTGTGCTATCTGCTGACCTAAAGGCCGCCGCGGATATGGGAGTTCATAATGTCACCCCGCCAGTCTAAGTGAAACGTGATCATATTTTATGAGCATCCTCATTTACTGCTCGACTCTTGGCCGAATCTTATTTTGAATAGAAGACCATGAAGTTTATCAAAGCTGCTATTGCATGAAATTAATCAAGTAAAACAACAAATTCAGAAGATTGGTTACTTCACTCAGAATCTATAATAATATTATAAATGCGAAAGTCTGTCTGTTTGTTACCTCTTCACGCTTAAACAGCTGAACCGATATAGATGAAATTTGGTATGGAAATGGTTTGAGTCCCAGGGAAGGACATAGGGTACTTTTAATCCCGGAAATCATCCCGTGAGGCAAACGAAATTTGTATGGAAGAGCGATAACTAGCTAAACACGTGAAGTAAAATAGCAATTCTAACGCATCTTTAAAATAATATATTCAGTATATTACAGATACAGTTGATTAATAAATGTCAAATTAATCGATAAGACAATGTCTTATGCAAATAGATTTCATTTCAAGAATGAATTAACCTGGGGCCTGGATATGGCAAGCCTGCGCAAAGGCCAGTTTTATATCATTCTGTGTGTTGTAGATCGCACAGTTGCGGCGAGCGGCCTTTCAGCTGCGGCGAGTGCGGCAAGTCGTTCCCTCTGAAGGGCAACCTGCTGTTCCACGAGCGCTCGCACAACAAGAACGGCGGCGGCGCGAGGCCCTTCCGCTGCGACGTCTGCTCTAAGGACTTCATGTGCAAAGGTACCGTATACAAGGTGACACATAAGTCATGATACAAATTAAGAAAACGGATTCTATCCATGATTACGAAACAGTTTTACTATAGAACTAATGCCAACAATCTGCTTTTCAATACATTTCGATTAGTCGCGATTGACGACTATTTCCTATGAAGCAAATTTTTGTTCGCCCGTACTAGGTTTGAGCCATGATAAAGGTGGTTCATAATCGTGCATGGAATCATATTTTTATATTTTGTATCATGTCTTGACATGTCACCTTGTCGAATAAAATAGAATAGAAAAAAAGTTTAATCATGACATTTACTTAGGCTAATACAAAATAAAAATAACAAGTAGTATTCACAAGTACATACCTATAAACAATCTTCATTGAAATGGCCTCCACTCAGCTTTAATGTCAAGGTACCTTGCTAGTATCTTGACGCTGGTCTTCCGTGGATACGTTTCAAAAAAACGCACCAACACGCTTCACACATACTTGCATACGAGAGTTAGACGTATATATGTCCTGCCCACTAGGTAAGGGTCACAAGCCGCATGAGCCTCTCTGAGGTCTCCTCAAATGTATAGGGAAAAACCTGAGAGATATTTGTAGCTTGTTCCCGAAAATGTATACTGAATTGGCTCTTTGGTATTAAGGTATTGGTTTTAAAGTTTGCCGACTCCTGCACTAGGCTTTACGATTGTGCCACATTCTCTTCAAAATGAATTCTTAGCATAAAACTGTGGAAACTGATTTTTAAAGTTTGACTAGTCTGTGTACCATTTCGCCGAATAGGTTCTTACACGTATTTTTGAAAAGTAACCTAAATTAATCCTTACGTTTCAATTACCACGTGGATTATTTATTTCTATTTTATAGAATCGATGAATACGAAAACGATAAGATTGAAATTTACAGTTTCAATATCCGCTCGAAAACGCGAGCCGCCATTTCTGTGACGTCATACGACACGTAGTGATTGACAAAATCACAGTTCAACCGATTCGTTGTTATATCCGTGACTCGTGTCAGTTATCGAGTAATATTGCATCTGCCTATGTGAGTAGTTGTCTTTTTGTTAACTCAAATATTTTACAATATTATGTTAGATTGTAGCTACGTTATTATTGTTTTTTCGTATGTCGATCGATTCTAATCGATTATCTTTATTTGGTAAACCATATCGATTATCGAAAAAACTGTATGCGATTTTGATTGGCCGCATCACTAATGGTGTCCGTCATAAGTGTCGAACACAGAGCTGTTAAGTCGGATGCGCACAATGGGCTACGTAGAAAGAGAATTATACCCAAGGTAAAGGCACAGTTATGCGTTAAAGGGAGAAATACATATTTTCACGTATGTTGTGCCCTCATCGCTCATTGTGCTGATTCGGCATTTTAGTGTCGTATGATGTCGCGTAATGGCGGCTACCGTTTTGTAAATTTTTAGCACAGATAAAATATGCAGTAACGGATGAACAGATGTGTTTTTTAAAATCGAAAGTCGTTGATGGCGGAGATAGTTCTTACCTATGTTTTGTGTCTGTGGTTTTTTTTTTTTTAATTTTTGTTTGCCTTGTGCAGGGCACCTGGCGTCGCACCGGCGCACGCACGCGGCGGCCTCGGACGCGGAGCCCGCGCCGGAGCCCGAGGACTGCGGCGACTGCGTCAAGTGCGAGAAGGAGCCCGAGCCCGAGCGGAAACACGATGTCAGGTACACGCCAGCTACTGCCATACCACTCACTTTGTTGCAGGCGCGGATACGCATGAAGCAGGCCTTATAAAAACTGCCCCTCGATAAACGAATGGTGTAGTGACTAGGCTAGTCTGTTCATTCAACATACATTAATCCTCAGTTCAGATCATCAACGCTTTTACGAGCAGTGGCTTGATAACATACATAATGTTTATTTTAATATGAATGAATAAGACTGAACAACCATTTTTAACGATATAATTCTAGGCACTGAGACGAATGGCAAACAGTTTTTAATGAAAACTCTTCAGGGGCGGAAAGAAATAGATTGCTTTTTGTCTAAATCAAAGAGGATTAATTTGAAACACTGGCTGAGTGTGTGCATGTGTCATAAACATAAATTGCTAAAAAATGTTTTTTTTTTTCTAGACCGGCAGTGGAAACGAGGCCGGCCGACGGCGCTGTAGCACAAAACCCCCAAGCTAACACAACTGTGATGCAAATTACCAGTCAAGTAAGTTCCTGTTCTTACTGTGGATATGTTCATCTACATATCGTCGAGCAAACCGGCCAATGCTCTTAGAAACCTATTATCTCACCACTAACGATACAGATATAAAAGCTTTATTGTAAGTGGTATTTGTTACTTAGTGAGTTTCAGTTGACCACCGATTTATCAGTATTTTATACCAGATCCACACAATGACCCATAATGGGCCAATGTACAGGTTGCAGTTGTATGTTAAATGGATAAAGACATTTTCGTCTCATTCCACCGCGTGACCTGTACGTTAGGCCATCATGGCGAATTGTGAGAATCTAACATTACATCATTGTAGATAAATATGAGCCCCCGAAAGAAATTAATATCATTCAACTCGAGAGGTATTATAGAATTAAAATTGTCTATGCTTATTAACGTGTATCAATGCGGTATAATGACGCTATTATACCGCAGCCGCCGCCGCTATTCTGCAGTCATTTTCTTAATACCAGTTGAGGCAAGGCACATTAGGCAACATAAGGAAAGCAAGGTGTGCTACTTTTGAATTTCCCTGTCTGCTTTGATTGAGTCAACATTACTAATTTTCGTTTGTTGGTGTTGCAGCAAGTCCGAGCGCCGGCTGTGGGGCTGGACGCAGCAGGCGCGACCTTCGCGCACCCTGTCACCGTCAACTACTAGCCCCCGTCTCTATCAACTAACCCCCCTCACCGTCAACTAGTAGCCACCGTTACCGTCAACTACTAGCCCCCATCGCCGTCAACTACTAGCCCCCGTCGCCATCAACTAACCCCCGTCACCGTCAACTACTAGCCCCCGCCAGCACACCTAGCCCTGCTAGACAGCATTACCTGCCCGAGCACAGTACTTTTATCTCACGAACGCGGGTGAGCCATGGTTGCGTGTTGCAATGTACATGCACATTGTCTATGTGTGCGTCAGCGTAGGAGCTATGAGTTCACATTGTCTATGTGTCCGTATGTGTCACAACTAGAGCGCTCGTGGCCCATCCGCGCCCGCGTACCGTGAGCGGTACGTAAGGTAACGTCGGCCCAGGTCAGTTCTTGGATGGGTGACCGCTCCCATGCTTTGGAAGGCACGTTAAACCGTTGATCCCGGCTGCTGTCTATGATAGTAGTCTTTAAGCCAAGTTAGAGGCCTTCGGGCGGCTTGAGAGCTTCTAACAGGCAAGTTGCCCACTCACTCGACATGGAGGTTGAAGTTGCACCACGTCCGTAGGGAGTACCCACCGTTACCCTACACGCGACCCCTGGGTGGTGCTAAACAGAGCAACAAAACTGGCAACAAAATTGCCATACGATAAATAAAATAAATATCACAACTACAACTATGGCCAACCTGCGCTCGTGAGATAAAAATACTGTACTGGTCACGAGATACCAAACACATCTCATATTGTAACCTAATTTTGGCATTCGTTGGAGCAGAGGGTGACATTATTTGAAAAATATGGCCGGCAGCCGAGCGATGGATAATACGCTTAAATGTGATTTTGTGGAAGTCCTAGACTAGTTCCTGAATTATTTCACCCTATCGTATGGTATTCCTTTTGACGACGAGATTCTACATCAGAAATTCTATCGGACTTATGAATTATGATGTGACTATTTATTTAATTTCTTACGAAGACGCGGGTACTCAACCTAAACATGAGTTTACATGGGTATATTCGATATGCTTAATAGTATCGCTTGTCGCCTTACAGATTCTCCGCTGAATCCATAACTATTTCAAAATATTATTTTCAGTTATATTTACCTAAATGTATAGTTTGTTTAGAGGTGGTGATAGATACTTTTGTAAATAAATCGATATTAAATTTTATGAGCCATATTGTAAGTTGCTAGTCTGTGACGTCAGTATCTTACCCGTTCTCCTAATATACACATTACTAACTAACATCGTGTCCGTTTTTGCTTGTTTATCAGGGAATAATGTTATAATTATATAGCGGTTACCAGGTTTATTTTACAGTGCTCTGTAAATAGTAGTTTAAACTTATTATTTTAACAGTGGAATTTGATGTAATATTTTTAACGCACAGAACGTTTTACATTCCTTGTCAGAAAATTGAATTTTATAAAGTAATAGATACATGATTTAGTAAAAATTAAAGGGCATTCGGAAATTGTTACTTTTATTTTGATATAACATCAAAAGAGGTGAACGATTTGATGTAATTATATCGTAATATTCGTAAAACTATTTATAATGTAAACAGGGACCACAGAGAAGCGAGAAGTAAGCTTGAAAGCTCGCGGTATCCCGAAGATAACATTCATAAAGTGCTGATGAATTGGATAATAATGTTACTTTTACAAATTTTAAACTATTTTTTGTTAGACACATTGTCTATTTTATCATCAAGCTTATAAATATTATGTTTTGCCATGAATGTACAGTACAAGTGTGATAAAATCGATGGTTTTTTTTTATTCGCGAAAATATTGTATAGCTTATATAAGTTGCTGGTATATCGCTTAGCCAATTGCCACGGCTCGTGAAGTGGTGTTGTAATCACTTCTGTGATCACTACCGGCTTGTAAACAGAACAGCTTATTTAATTGTACATATTCTAAGTGTAAATTAAAAGGCGTATCCTGTAGCTATAAGATTTATTTTAAATATTATGTTAACGCTGGCTGGAAAAATATTGAACAGATGATGAAACGATTAAAAATCGTTTTAGTTAATGAAATCTCGTTTTAAGATGCGAAGAATCATTGAGATAAATTATATCAGAGCCAAACAGAATGGTAACTTATCTTCAATGGTGCCACGCTAATTTATATTTATAGGAAAACTAAATCCCTACAATAGACACAATAGTAAGTACTAAATTATGTTCAGTAATTTGATATGAATGAAATTAAAAAATGGAATAAAATGTGGTCGTTTTCTTTGTAACTACTTAAAATTGCATTATTATTGGAAAACGATCTGCTGTCGCAGCTGTCAGCTCGCGACCACGGATGTTGTGATGCGTTCGAAACCTAAAATAAACCTTAAAAAATTAAATAAATTACTATTGTACGTGATTAAGTCCAATTATAATGTGATAAAATACTTAGAAGGACTGAGGGCCTACTCCGAACTCGGAAATTCGAACTTCGTATTGTGCCGTCACTTCCACTCGTATAGTGTATAACACGAGAGTGAAAGGGATAGCACGATACGAAGTTCGAAGTAGGCCCCTCTGTGCCAGTGTTGCCTACTGACCACTAAGCTATGCGATTGGCCGATAATATAGGAATCTATGTCAACAACGAGACTCATCGTTATTGGTCTTGCAACACCTGCATTGTCACCTCTCCAGGGGGTTCCCAACATTTAACAGAAATATATCTATCTAGCACTTATAGCAGTAACGTCTTCGTAAGGTTCCCTAACTTCATACGTGTATTGATCAATATCGGGCAGTTGGTAACCCCTATTCATAATGGCTTCCAGTTCTTTTTCCACGGCCGTCTCGTCGCCCTTGCTGAGCTGCTCCGATATGAGTTCAGCTATTTTCTTCTGCTTGTGAATCCCTTGTTTCGTTTTCTGTAATACTTTGTTTATTTTGTCTCTTTCTTTTTGATTGAAGACACCAAGAACCTGCGAAATTAAATAAGAAGTCACGGGCAAAAGCTAGTATTGGGTTAGGGCGATAAGGCGGCTAGCGATTCAATAACCACCAAATAAAATGCATACAAACAATGTCCTGTTTTATTGGGGTAGGTATGTAAATATTTTTTCACACCTGCTATTCAGAAAAGAGTTATTGTTACCTTCAAATAAGGGATCAAAGTTGTACTTTTCTTCCCTCATTTGAGGGCAACAATGACTCTTTTCCTCATAGAAGGTGTGAAAAGCAGTATGTGACACTGTAGTAAAATCATTTGTAAGATATTTCATGTTTTTAGCAGCGGGCCTCTTAGACGGTGTGAAAAGTAGTATGTGTCACACGGTAGCAAAATTATTTCCGTCTTAGGCGTAAACACTTGAATCCCTCGCTACGCTCAAGATTCTACTTTAGAATCCCTCGCTACGCTCAGTATTCTATTGTAGAATCTTTCGCTTCACTCAGAATTCAATATACCGCCCTCGCCGTAAATATATCATTTTGCTCCCTTGAGACACAATCTACTATTTCATTTCTCATACTCTGAATGTGGGTCAGTATTCATCTAGGTGGCTTGCTGAAAGTGGCACTTTTCTGCTCTAGAGCAGAAAAGTATTAAAAAGAAAAAAGTACTTACTATGAATCGTAGTTAGATTGGGCAAAGGCGGTAATCTATACAAACATAAGTACGATTCATTCCTAATTAAAAATAAATATATAAAATGGTCCATACACGAAAACACCCAGTTCGCACCAAAATGGTTCTTTTGCTGGTTCAGAAAATGTTTGTGAATCTATTGGCATTTTTTTTTAGTTTCGTCGTATTCGAAATGAAAAGCAGTGTTTAACTCGGGTGAAACCATCCATTTCAGCCTCGAACTATTGGCAATGAAAATCTCTTCTAAAATAGGTGGCTTTCAACCCTTGGTTCACAATCTACTAAGCAATTCAGCCCCGAGTTCACCGAACACATAACAAAACATCGCTATTGTTGTTTTTTTCCGCCAAGAGGCAACAAGTTAACCTTTTGGCCGCCAATGACGGTTATATCCGACACGGCGTGCAGTGCGATAACAACCTATATGCAATTCTATAGGGTTCCACATGTCATGGCGTGTGAGGACCGTTAGTATTTTGATATGGCGTTGACGAGGTTAAAGATCAATCTGCCGTAGTAGGTATTGTCGACTTCTTCAATATACATACTAAACTTTTCCTAAAATTCAAAGTTCATCTCTTCTCTTTACCGGGATTTCAATGTCCTCCCGAACGGGCCTCCTTAATTTCCTTCGTGAATCATAATTTTGTTGTCGTTTATGTTTCCTCTTGATGATCGATTTCCACCTTCCACGCTTTACTCTGTGCTCTCCGAAATTGGTCAACTACAAAAATGATAAATGAGTTTGTTTATATAATTATTATATTCCTCAAGCAACCTAAAACCGTGCATTACATCATCAAAAAGGTCATGTAACATGGACAATACTGCGTAGGGATCATCATGGTCTCTGAAGACGAGAGAACACCACTTCCACTTCACTTCAATCAGATAGTTTGTTCAGCGAGCCTACCTTTCCTTTTCTGTCGCACTTTTACGTTCGTACGTAAGTACGACAGAGAGGGAAAACTTCGTTTGCGGCTCGTAGTATTAGGCCCTCAGATCTTGGATAGTTTAATGTACCTATATATATACTTACCTAAGACTAATCCGTCAAAAAATGAACGAGGATCAAATTCTTGGCACACAGTTAAATTTAATACGCCTAAATCTTAATTGATTCCTTTGTGACACGAAGGCGTATCAAATGCCTTAACTATATGTGCCAAGCATTTGATCCTCACTCAAATATCTCTGTTAACGGTTAATAAATAGCTTGTGCGAAGATGTTTTTGAATGGACTAATCGTCTATTTCGCAGCTGGCTGCACCACGAAACTTTATTATACATGTGCTCTTGTTCCTTTAGATATTCTACTTTAACTCTGATGTAATAGAGTTTCTATTACAAACATACGATTTTTTGTGTGTATGTAATAGAAACTATTGCATTAGTGTTAAAGTAGAATATCAGTATCATACTCAAAGTATTTTACCTGTATCTCTATCCCACATGAGATTCTAAATCATAAAGGACTTACCTCAGCTTCCAAACGCGCAAACTCGCAATCGTTAATCATTTGATCTATCTTATCCAACTGAGCGTTGGACCGCCTTAATTCTCTCTCATGATATATTTTCTTCTTTATCGAAGTCTTCGCTTCCTCGCGATTTCCTTCCTGAAGCTTTTGTTTTGCTAGCTGGCGATTACTTTCCACACTGCACTCCATTAACTGGCTATGAATTTTCAATCTTTCTCTCTGTTCATTCAACCTGGTAATGGGATCCTCCTGGTATGTGGCCCTGTTCAAAGGCTTTTTATTTTTTCCAAAAAAACCACCCATCATGATATCAAGACCAAACACGACTGCTACCTAGTTGTATGTGAGCGAGCGGTTATAAACATAATGTAATCGGAACCTCTTAAATTCCAAGAACCAGTTACGTCTAGAATGTGTTATGAGACGTATGCCTGGGGAGTAAGGTTCAAAGTTACATACATACTTTAAACTTGTCTGTATACCATTGAGCTATACGTTGAAAGCCGAAATGAAGACAGTAATATGAACTGAAAGTACATTTCGTTCATTCTTGAGTTCTACGTGCAATAAACAATAAACATTCTGTCTTAACAAAACAGGTCATGTAGCAATTACAAGCCGCCTATTGGTCTGTTAAATCCGCCGATGTGTATGACTACTATTGTTTTTAATGCAGTGCTTAATAGGTGAAATTCAAGTTAACATGGGCAAATAGCCCTAAGTGATGACTGATGACCATTATAGTTCATTATGAGCAGACATCGGACAAATTTGCCTCATTTTTCGCAATAATGTGGACATGGGTCCAAAATTAATCAAAATGTCAATCAATTAATTAATTTCTTACTTGACATATAATTTGATTCCTAGTCAGTAAATACAAAAGTTTGTTAAAGTATATGTTTATTAAAGAAAATAATCAGTATTTTTTCCAATTTTCTGCAGTAAGTCTATTTCTTTTTACATCAACAATATACTTAAGTATTGCCTATCTATTTTGTGCTTAAGTGCTGAAAAACTCCGTTCGCAATCCACTAGAAAACTTCTTCATTAGAAATAATAATCATCAGGATCACCAAGTGGTAGTTTTTGGGTATTATTGCTAGTGTAAATAATCGTGTCAGTTTAAAATCGTAACTTCTTTATTATATAAAAATATTTACGAGAACGATAACCACTTTAAATAACATTTTTCTAATAATTATAAGCACGTATAAACTATCATTTCCGGAAATTCGAATTTTATTTCAAGAGATAATTGATTAACAATTTGATTAATTTTGGAGCCATGTCCACATTATTGCGAGCAATGACGCAAATCTGTCCGATCTCTGATTATGAGACACATTATTATTATTACCGATTACATATTATGCATTAACAAGGGAACAGTTAAAATGGTAATGAAATGAAACTGTACAATGCCTATATATTATGCAAGGTCATAAATTATTGGGCAGCACACCAAATATTAAAAAGTATTCTAAAACAGTATTTAATGTAAAAAAAAATATTTACTTATGGCTATAATAAAATAATATACAATCATTTAATATTTAGGCCTCCACAGCCACTTTCTTAGGTGCTTCTTTAACTTTGCGAGGTTTCTCTGTCTCCTCTTCTTCAATATCAGGCAATTTCTCTTTAGGAACATTGGGTAGTTGATCACTGACATCCAAAATGGCCTCCAGTTCTGCCTCCACAGCTTCCTCATCTTCTTCAGTCAACTGGCCAGATATAATATCATCTATCTCTCTCTGCTTCTCAATACCTTCCTTTGTTTCATCCATGATTTTCTCTATTTCATCTATGTTTAGCACATCATGAATACTTTTTAATGCCACATTGCCAGTCTTCAAACCATCCAGTACCTGTAAAATCAATGATAAAAGTTGTTTTTTTAATCATGCCGTAAGAAATAAATAACTTTCTTATCCAGTAAAAATAGCCATAGGACAAACTGGCAATGTATGTCATTGTGATATATTTTTATAGAAAAGACAAGATACAAAATATAATTAAATAAAGACCCCCGCGAAATCCGGCATACTTTCAGCATGCTGGAAAATAAATAGATTCCTCCCGAGACTCCTTGAATACTATAATTAATGCTTGTATTAAAATCCAACATATTTTAAATAATACAGTAGAGTCCGCATATTACGACTCTGCATATAACCTTTTACCGCTTTTAACGACGTCAAAATCCCCTCGTGTTAGGTTGTCATACAAAACACTTTCTAAGGATATTAGTCAGTTTTGTGCGACATTCTTATAGTGCGACGTAATATTTGCGGTCCCTTGACTGTTGCTGTATTCGGATTCTATTGTAGTATCAAAAGTGAAGTTTATGGATGTCAAAAATGACAAAATTGAATTGCATCCTATACTGAGAATGCTAGGCTTTAGGCAAGCATTGAAGGTGTAAAAGTTCTCCAAATAACAAAATTCATACATACCTGAATCTCGATTTGGGCAAATTCGAGATCATGAGTGAGCTGTTCCAATTGCTCTAACTGAGCATCAGCGTTCTTCAAAAGTTGTTCTTGGTATCGCTTCTTTTTCAAAAGTGATTTCGCTTTCTCACGTTTTCCTTCACTGAGCAAACGTTTAGCTAACTGACGGTCTTTCTCCAAATTCAATTCTATCTTCTTCTGGTATTGTTTCAACTTATCTCTCTGCTGTTTCAGTTGTAAAACGGCTTTATCTTGCTCCGTAACCCTGCTTGCGGGTTTTTTATGTTTGCCAAATAAGCTACCCATCTCGAAGTTCTAATACAAATGGAGTACTAAATAAAACACTGATAGCTACAAAATTATTATATTACCTATATATGGAATGTGCAAACTCATTTCAGACAAATTCTTAATTTTCTTAAATTGGGAATGGGAAAGAAAGGACCTCGCCAAGTCAAAACAAATCCCAGCCCAAAGTATGACAACCTTGACAACACATGAACACATGACGCGACTGTCAACAGTATAGCCATTTCTTGTTTCAGAGAAACTACTAAATTTAAGCGTTCTACACACCTATCAATTTGGCGATTCAGTCACATTTTTTATTAGACAGATGTCAGTGCGAATGCTTCATAATTTAGACATTTATTTCATAAAATTATACATAGAAATACATGTAACCGGTGATATGAGGGTGACTTTAAGTCATAAAAAGTACCGTACTTTAACCGTACATCATGGAATAATCACATCCGATGTGTCTGTAAATGTCACAGACTTACCAGACGCGACACGCAAATAATAATACCACAACCGAGCGAGACAGTCATATACATTTTTGTATAAGAGTGACAGAGAATTACATATCATTTGTTGTCCCTGCCACAGTTTCACTTTTTTTTATCGAGCACAACTTATTTTATGACAGTTGTGCCCAACACGCACACAAGCTATTACCCGCCCAAGTTAACAAAGTAATTTATGGTAAACCGGCATCCATTTTTAACCAATTCTCAATTTATCTGCATAAGACATTTTCCGTCACTCTTGGTGGCCCGCGTATAGGATCTCTTTAGAAATATTTATACTCCAAGGTAAATGTCAAGACCCGTTGTTTATATAGTAATGTTAAATTGCTTTCTGCAGATAATAATTTGACACCGTTGTGAGCAGTTGATGTTCACTATTTGCAAATTTTGTATCAGCTAAAGTGCAAATTATAGTCTATCAAAACTACTACTACTACTACTACTATTTACTGTTAGAAGAGAGATGAGACTGATCGATCCCACAGTCAAACTGTGCAAACGGTTTTGTGGGTCTATGTACTTGTTTGTGTTGTATTATTGTTTCTTAATAAATAAATAAATAAATAATAAAACGCAGGGGGCTTGCAATGAGCGGCTCGCAAAGCTTTAGATACCTATCTAACGTTCGCGCGCCCCGGGCTTGCCCAACTCGCCCGTTAGTCGAGGGTCGTCCATAGCCATCGTCTCCCGGCGGCAAAAATAAACAATAGCAGTATTTTGTTACGATCCCTGGCATCCCAGGAACCGGTAGACGACCGGTTTTAACTACGCTAAGATGTGTAGGGCAGGTGTGGGGTGCTTCCAGTGTTGCCAGGACCCTTGAGACGTAAATTACAATTCGTTTCTTGAAAAGTTACATTTTTAATGCACAAGCTACATGTCTTATAATTTTCGTAATTACTTATCAAAACGGTCGATTTAAGAAAAGAGCCACATACAGCTAGAATTCGGCGAGTTCGGTGACAGAATTACACCGGGCTGATGGCCGGTATCTCAGATATCATACATAGTTGCTACGGACGGACAGGCAGAGTCGTACCATGTGGGTTTTTTGTCACCTTTTCTGTATGGAAGCCTATAAATTGTCTCGCTTGGTCCCGGTTAGATACAATTGACCTCTTAAATAGAGTTTGATTATTCTCAAAAGTTACGAAAATTTCCTTTACAACAAGTTACTTACATACGCGTTTACGCGAGCCGACCAAAAGTTACGAAAAATGTAAAAAATGTAACCATCTGGCAACACTGGCTTCGTATTCAATGAGGGCTATCGCGTATGAATTCGCCGCTAGAGGCGCTAGTGTAGCGTGAGGTCTCCGAAATGTCAAATGTCACTCTTTGTGGTTGCGCTACGCGGGTTATTATCTAATTGGAACAATATGGTGAGTATTTTGCAATACCTGAGCTTGATTATGGCAAATATGAGTCACGGGTCAATGACTATCAGTGCTTTGAGTCAGTTTTGTCTTTCGGAAACTTATTTCCTCTATTTTTTCCTAACAAAACGGGACTGCACTACAATGCAGGATGTTCGATATTTTTACGGTACGGTTTTAAGGTATTAAATATGATTTACATTTAAATCATATTTAATACTTCGTTCTCATGCCCATAATAACCAATAACAATTTTTGGCAGCTGGACCTTACTCGACAGTGGCGCCAACTGATGAGCACAAAAACGATAGCCCTCATTGATTCAAGGCGTGGTGGTTACATTCTCTTTGCACATACCTACCGAAAATATGATAAATGCAGAGCAACTGCTGCTCGAAATTAATTAATTTGATTCCACTGTTTCCCAAAACTGGGTACAACAATAAGTATTTTAAGGTAAGATACTTTTCATATTTTATTCGGTTATAACAATTATCTAAAGCCGGGTAGTCGATCGGCTATAGTACCAATGAGGGCTATCGTTTTTGTGTTCATCAGTTGACGCCACTGTCGAGTAAGGTCCAGCTGTCAAAAAATATTATTAGTTATTATGGGCATGAGAACGAAGTTTTCATTTAAATCATGTTTAAAACCTTCAAACCGTACCGTAAAAATATCGTACATCCCGCATTGTAGTGCAGTCCCGTATTGTTCGGAAAAAAGTTTCCGAATGACAAAACTGACTCAAAGCACTGACAGTCATTGACTCGTAACTCATATTTGCCATAATCAAGCTCAGGTATTGCAAAATACGCACAATATTGTTCCAATTAGATATTAACCCGCGTACCGCAACCACAAAGAGTGACATTTGACATTTCGGAGACCTCACGCTACACTAGCGCCTCCAGCGGCGAATTCATGCGCGATAGCCCCCATTGTATACCTACATGGTTTAGGAACGGCTTGCAACGAGCCTATGAATAGTAATCTCCGCTACGTTCAGACTAGAACTACGTAATTACATTATCCCACTTTCCACTCAATCCCTTAAGGCTGCGTTTTCATCAGAGCTGTGCGAGGATGTGTTTCCATACATTTGATACCTCGCAAGCTAGCCAGCAAGGTGTCAAATGTATGGAAACACATCCTCGCACAGCTCTGATAGAAACGCAGCCTTAAGGTTAGCTGGAAGAGATCCCTCAGAGGGATAAGTTGGCCTTCGATGATATGAGGGGCTACCGCAAACCGAAAAAGAACGAAGTTCGAATATCTCCCCCACGAATTAGCAAGTGCGACAGAGAGGGAGATATTCGGACTTCGTTTTCGGTTCGCGGTAGCCCCTCATATTATTTAAGTTTCTTTTTCTCGATACTATTCGATTGCACGTAATAAACGCTACGAAACGATGTCTTTTGCTTAGAAAAATACAGCTTTGTTCAAATGCCAACATCCACATACTGATGGCCGAATGTCATGTCTGACAGCTTGAATAAAAAGAAACTTGATCGCGTTGAACTTTCATGTAGTGAAATAAATTAAAATGACAGTACAACAACTGAGCTCTAATATTTCTGACGACTCTGATGACATGGTTAGTTTACCATCGGAAGAAGAGATTTACAGGCGTAAATATCAACTATTACTGGAACGATGTGAAGTGTTACAGCAGGATAACGAACGAATAGTGAATAGGTTTGTGTTTTACCGCATTTTACATCAAGAATTTCGGTGTGTACAAATGTAAATACTATGTGTCCTTTCAGGATCCACGAGGCCAAAAAAATAACGAAACGCTATCGTAAAGATATAAAGCTCTTAGTCGAGCGTTTAGACAAGCATGGAGATGGCTTCAGAACTGCATCTGTGGATGTGGAGATGAAGCCTGATGTTGTGGTAAAGACAGCGCGGACGGCTCCCAAAGCGCCGCCACCATCGAAGCAGACGGAGAAGCAAACTGTTGGCAGCACCAAGAAGCCTGGACCCAAAAGAAAAAGCAAAGCTGATAAGGTAACTATTTGTGCAATATTCCGAGTTTTTTCGGTGAAAGTGTGCTATTGTTGATGCCCAAAAGTTGGTAATCCAGTATCTAACCATTTAAAATTGCTATGTAGGAGACATATCTGGAATACACGGAAAGCTAAGCTGACAAGGTAACTGTTTGTGCGATATTCTGAGTTTTTTCAGTGAAAGTGATTGATGATGCCCAAAAGTTGGTAATCCAGTACCTGACCATTTAAAATTGACATGTAGCAGACATATCTAGAATACATCAAACCACATCGCTGTAGTATTTTTTGTGAGTGGAACAAAAACCTACCTATTTTCCTTTTCACAGCCCGAGCGAGATCCTAATGCACCCAAGAAACCCTGCAATGCGTTCTTCCAATTTTGCCAAGAGCAGAGGCCTGTAGTAGTAGCAGAGACCAGCTCGGAGATGGGTGGAGAGCCCACTAAACAAGAGGTTACAAGGCAGCTAGCCTCGAGGTGGAGGGCACTGTCTACAGAAGACAAAAGGGTATGTTACAGTGTTAATTCTATTAAAAACATTCACTGCTGGAAGCATAATTTTGTAGGAAGGTAGGCGCTAGCAGCTCATTCATTGATTAAATTAAAAATAAAAACCTGACACAAAACAAACATTACCAGCAGAGTTAGCATAGGGGGACTTGCATTAAGATTACGTTAAGAAATTATATTAGTAATCCAATAATGATAGCTATTACAAGTGTGTTACTGGAAGATTTGTTCTGAAATTACTGTTTTGTGAAATATTTTAATTAAAAGTTGCTTAATTGAAACATAATTGAAAACGCGCAGTGACGTCACTCACATCATTTATTATATAAAATATAATTGTAAATATTTATGTGATGCAAATAATATTCATCCACCATCAACAGGGTAGAAAGAGGATTAGATAGAAGGAGGATTAGCGAATCACCAAGGGGGACTTGACTTTTGATAGGCTGACTAAATTGAGATGTATCAGAAGAATGGATGTAGCATGATTCTGACATCTCATAATTAGTCATGCTGTATGTACATTGATGCCAAATTTAAATTAAGCCAATTGAATACATTGTTTCGGAGACAAATAATACGCAATGAGGGACACAGTGGCGGATTAGCCATATAGCAAGAGTAGCAAATGCTACGGGCCCCGCGCACCCACGCTTTCTGACCCTATTATAAAAAAGTATCTAAGTAGTATGAATGTTGGAGTATATTTTCCAATATAGCGGCGGCTCTAGAGGTCCTGGCCTGGGGATTTGGGGACGAAAACAAAGCCATCAATGAACATTCGTACCAAATTTCATCAAAGTTACGAATGTTTCGAGGTTTTGCTTCCTCGACTGGGTTGTAACCAGGTGACGGCTAAAATACTTACTAAGACTCACCTTTCCCGAAATAATATCTCCATACGCGAACCTAAAACAAACCAAGGGCCCCTTGATAGAATTTGCTACAGGCCCCGCGCTAGCTTAATCGGGCACTGGAGGGACAGGAGATGATACATTGTATCTCGTTCTCACGCGTGTTGGTGTCTATGCTTACATCTTTGTATGTGTGTATTGCCGACTCCAGTCCTATCCTTACTTCATGATCAAAAGTTTAAAGTCTTATGCAGTAACGTCACGTCAAACAAGTGCGCGTTTACGTGCGAAATTTGAAATGTCAATGAAATAAATTATTAGTGCATATTTCAACTCTTTCATGTTTGGTATCTTTACTTAATCCTTAAAATGAAATAATGCAAGTTCCCTATTCCTATAATGTGAGTGATACAGGAATAGCATGTCGCTACTTGACAGCATATCCCATAGAAGTCCCAGTCCATTTCTGGTGCTGTAGATACTACTTGATAACTTTAGCCCTTGGCAATTATAAGTGAAAGGTTTAGTGACTTCCTCAACTTTCCCAGTAATTCCATACAATATAGTCATTGTACTATTTTTTTTACTTATAGGTATATGTGGCTATGTTTGAGAGATCAAAAGAAAAGTATGCAGAAGAAATGTCCGCATATATAAAGAAAGAACAGTGACCCATGGCTGCTCTTAGTTCTTAGATCTCGTGATTCTCAGCTTTAAGGTTAGGTTAAATATTAATTATAGATTATTTATGATTTTTTTGTTTCATTTCACATAAAAAACTAGGAATTGGAAATGATAAATAACCATAAAACACAGTGGATTGTGTGGATATGGCTGTACTGTTCCTTCGTCCCCACAGCTCCAAGTATGACAAAGACCTCACCCACAACATAACAGAGAGAGAGCTATGTTGCACATAATTGAATGTGAAGAAAAAAAACATTTTGAAAATAACAAGTTTATTGCAATACCCCATAAAAATCCCCTATAAATTTAATAAATTATTTGTAAAAGAATAATCTATAGCTATTAGCCATTTTCAACTATAGAAGTCTTGCAAGAGTTTATTTATAACCATGTTGATTGGATTTAAATTTTACTCACAGACAGACTACAGAGTGTACCAAATATTTATAAAATCGATTTATCAGCATTGCATGCGAAGGTTGTTAACAAAAAAAAAACGATGAATGCAATCAATTCCAATCAGTACGGTCTTCATAATGGAAACGTGTAGCGATGCGCTTCGTATTGCGCAACGCGGATCTCAAGGTAGGCCTAAGATCTTGTACATACAACGTACCATCGCCAACAGTGGATCTACTCCGAAATTCGTATCGTGCCGTCCCTTTCACTCATATAGTGTATAACACGAGAGTGAAAGGGACGGCACGATACGAAGTTCGGAGTACAGGGCCAGGGATTGTTGAGCCACTTGTAAATGTTCGCAAATGTGCTCAGATTTGCGGTCCTTTTGTATTAGAATTGCGGGACCCGACTAAAAAATGCGGCACTCGCGCACTCTACAGGTGTCAACATTTCTTAACGTTTATGATTTTGTGATATAGGGTACATCATTTCTGCTCGCGACATCCTTCTTAGTGGAAGTACAGTCTTCCGGGAGCGGGATACAAACGATTTTCGTTCATTCGTTACAATAAAACAAAATGTTCACTCCAGTTCTTACAATTCTGACGAGGCCTGGAAACTCGACGTCCCGCAGGCGGGACGGTTGGCAACCCTACGTGTAATGCAAATCGGGGCTGATACGACATGTAAGTAACATCTGTCATTCATTACACGGCTAAATTACAACAACGGTAACTGGCTCAACAATCCCGGTTCGCGACTGTACATACATACAGTCGAAGTCAGGTGAAAATGCGTACTTAATCAATAATCATATCTTTGACGTCAATTGTAAAGTCAGCATCAAAAGTATCGACGTCTAGTCTTCATATGCGCCTTTAATATAACGTAATAAGAGCGTTTGCTCTCTTAGATAATGTTACCTTATATATATTGTGCAAAATTGTAATGTGACATGTGATATTTAACAATATTATCAATAAAGAGTATGAGTATGAGTATCAATGAATAAAGAATCGCATGGAATTGACATACCTACAAAAAAAAGTGTGGCCAACGCCATCTTGCATAGGCTAAAAATGGCAGCTTCTAGTGCTGCGAAGATAAGTTTGTATATATAAAGATATCGATAAACCAAAAGTAAAGCAACTTTTTATTACATGCGTTGTTTAAAGGATACATATTGCCGCCGTCGACGACAAAGATATCGAAACATTTGGCTTATTGTGGCAGAATAATATAAAAGTATACTTATAGGAAGATTATTGTACATTTCCGTTTGAAAGGGACTTTTCTCAAAAGTGGCCCAAAGTGAAATTCTGTTGTTTGTGGATTTTTAATTTTGTTTTCAATGTATTTTCTGGTGAACAATAAAAAATATTTGTGTATTGTATTGTGAACTTTACTCGCTACATATTGGAAGGTAAAGTGTGTAGTTTTAAGGTCAGATTAATAAATTCATGTACCTAGTTAATAAAATGTGACTTACATTTATGGACGTAATCCGTTAGCTATTGACCACAGGAGAGACGATGTTTGTTTTTTCGACTGTGTATGCCCCTTTTATAAATTGAAGATAAAGTTCACTACTTTTCCGTGTACCTAACTGTAATGGTATTGCATCATCTCGCACTCTAATGACATCCAAGGTCTTATTGAATGCACTTTCATGAAAATGTAAGGAGCATTGGTTTTTTTCAGATTATTAATTAATTAATTTATTTATTATTATAAAGAGGTACAATTTTACAATTAGTCTGTCCCACAAAACGGTTTACACAGTTTGGCTGTGGGATCGGAGTCTCTTCGGTAACTAAATTCACATACATGACTATTACTATGTACTATCACTATTAGGCCTTATATTTTCGGTTCCGATACCTTCTAACCATTTTTTTATTCACTTTTTGGTAATCTGAAAATAAAATCGTATAATTCACTCACTAAAATGTCATCCATGATACAGGTGTTATGTATATAAAGAAGCTTGCCTATATTATCAAGTTTTTGCGGATATCCGCATCCGCGTAACCTCTGCATTAAATTTGACATCCGCATCTGCAAAAAATCAATGCGGAGTTTATGCAGATGCGGATGTTGAACAAGTCGGTATAGGAACGACTTGGCGGCGCCGCGTGTGACTGTTGATATTTGGATTTCCTGTCCTAACATTTCTAGAAATCAATATAATAATCACATCACTAGCCACCAAAGTAACCTATTCCTATAGTCGGAAATAATCGAAATAAACCCGTTTTATTCTACTTTGCCACTAATCGTATTCTTTGGATGATTATTAACTAAATATGTCCAGAAGAAGGTGATCATCTTAATAATAACAAATATATTTCAGTGAATATATAAACACACCAGTGAAAGGACAAACTTTTCTGGTTGTCATTTTTTTTCGTGCCGCAACGAACACCGCACTTAGGCATTAAGTCCTTAACCAGTGCCTGAACTCCGAACTGCAAAATCCGCTTCAAATCGTGCCATCCCTTTCACTCTCGTGCTATATATACACTATATGAGTGAAAGGACGGCACGATACGAAGTTCGGATTTCGAAGTTCGTAGTAGCCCCTCTGTTTAACACTGCACAACATTATAGAGCTGCAATATCTTGCAAATTCTTTGGATTATTTCAAATTTATTAAAATCAAAAAACTATTGACGTTTGACATTTCTGATCAGCGCTAAACATAGCTGACCGGCCACAGTAGGTATTTGGTAGGAATGTTAAATGAAAAATGTTGCCATAGCAGCACATACTAAAGTAATGTTATCTTTTTCTACATAACGAATAAGTCATTGGTTAGAAAGTGATAACGTTATCATTACTCTTTTTGCATCCAAATGGCTCGTATTTGTATAACTGATTCCTTATATAGAACATTACACAGTCGACCCTTTATATAATACGTCATTGCTTCTTATGCGTGGTTACTTTTGATGCTGACGGTACAGGGCCTGTACTCCGAACTTCGTATGGTGCCGTCATGGTGATTTCACTTTCGTGTTATACACTATATGAGTGAAAGGGACGGCACGATACGAAGTTCGAATTTCTGAACGCCATGCGTGTTGTCCGGTGACTGGTGGAAACGCAATAATCGCCTGACAACACGCATTTTGTGTTGCCAAACGACTCGCCTGTAGTCGTACTCACAAGGAGCTTAATTGTACCTTGTCACTTTAACATCCTGTTTAACTGTGTCGAGGCTCACGCGGATGGATTTGACGCCATCATGCGGGAGAGAGCCGCCTTACTGGTGCGTAGGATGCAGAACAGCTCCAATAAAATTTTGGGAAATGTTTGCCCGCAAACCTGACACCCCCATATACATTCATGTCAATAATTTAATGACCAGCAATCAGTTCTGATTGCTAATCATTAAATTATTGACAAGAGATATTTTTATTCACATGTAATTACTAACCAATGGATCTGAGTAATCTAAATAAAGAATATTTTAATATTAACATTAAACTGTCAGACTTCCAACAGGTGAAAGCAACAAAGTACTAAACTAGCTACTCATGAGTGCGACTAAACCTGGTTTAAGTAAATTGGGATTTATTTGAAGTTGTCCTTCTCCAATCTGATGGCCTTCATGGTTTCGATGACGTCATTCTGCTTGGCGTGCTGCATCACCGAGGGCACCATCACCCGCATGAAAGGGTTGTACAGTTTCTCTTCGCCTATTGTTGATGGCACCTGTAATTATGAAGTTGGCATTAACCTTTTCGATGCCAACAACGTTTATGCGCACCGTCGGTTCGACGCGAAGGGCGCATATATGCGTCACGGCGTCCAATGCGATATCAACCTACAAACATTTCTATAGGGTTCAACTCCGCGTTTGACATTTCCATGTCATGGCATGAGAGTAACAGCGTTTGTATTAGTCAGAGCGCTGAAAACGTTAATAAGATAAGGTCTGTATCATTTTCGCAGTATTCCTAACAAAACATGATATTAAATTATAAAATATCTATAAATATGTATTTTTGTTAACCTTTTATCCTTTTACAGATTTTCGTTTCATTTGATTATGACGGAGCGCTATGCTAATGCTAAGGTCAGAAAAATTCGTATGGCAGTTACATTAAATGTCGGCACACGTAGCATTGTATTTGTAGTTTATACGCTACATATTATACTTTTGCACTCTTAGGCTCGGTTTTATATAGATCCGTTAGACCATAATGTCGGTAAGTTATGTCAAAAAATGTGATTTACTGAAATTTAACATGAGATTAGGTGTAATGTAGCTTTATAAAACCCGCTCTTAATATAATAAGTCTAGTTCAATTCTTACAGTTGGTTTTCCTTCCCTCCTTCTTAGTTCAGACCAGCTAATCTTCTTTGCCACTTCTTCATTCTGTGGCTCCACGTGATAAGCAAACCTCAGGTTCTGGAGAGTGTATTCATGGCCGCAAAACACTTTGGTTTCTTCCGGAAGCTGAGAGAGGACGCCCACAAGAGCTTGGTACATCTGATCGGCGGTGCCTTCGAAAAATCTGCCGCAGCCTCCGAGAAATAGTGTATCTCCTGCAAGAAAAACAATAAGGTTATAGGAAACATTAATTTAATATCTTATCTGGTTTATTGTTGTGTAATGTTCTCTATGTCCTATGTAATGTTTTGTTAATATTTGGCTTACATGTCACAATTCGGGTTTTATAATGTTGTAGCTGGTTGCAAACTCTTCTCAGTAAAATGAGGGGAATGGACTCCCATGTTAGTCAATGTGGGCTGGTGACTTAACATAATATGTTTCAGGTTCTTTGCAGACATATGTGATAAGATAAGAAGTGCCTCTTGGGGTTAGGTCCCCAAGTGTTGCTTTAGGTTAAGGTGCAGCAGAGCAATCTAAACTGCGGGAAATTACATCATTTACTAAGAGTGCTATCTATGCCAGGATAGCGGAAAAGCGCTTTCACAATTTGACCAGGATGGAAATGGAAATTATGTAAAACATGGAAAATATTTTTAACTTCCCGCAGTCTAGATTGCCCCGTTGCACCTTACAAGCAGCAAAACACTGGACAATGATGTTTATCTTATATGTATATATAATATCAACTACTTACAGAATTTTTCTCTCTAGAACTATGGATTATATTGAAAGAAGACAATTTTTTATTCATCAATATAATATACGGGGGACGGCCAAAGGCGGATTATATGAGTAATTCCTGTTTAGTTACAATTGCAATTATATTAAGTAAGATAAATAAATATTACAGAACATTAATTAAAATAATATTAATTGAATGATTTTCATTCAAATGTAACTAGTTTTTTATTATTATATAATATAAATATTAAGACTCAGCTCAATAAAACATAAATATGCGACTTACTTATGGGGTCATGTATGAAATTAAATATCATTACCAGTAAACACAGCAGGATCACTCCCTTCCTCAGGAGCACTGACAAAGTAACAGACATGTCCGGATGTGTGGCAAGGAGTGAAGAGACACAGCACACTCAAATTGCCAATATTGAACCTGGTCTGGTGTTGAACTTTCTTAGTCAAGGCTCCAATACGGTCGTCACCACCATATACTACAAGGCCGGGGACCATTTTCACCAAGTTTTCATTACCTCCAGCATGATCCCTGACAAATAACAAATTAACTATTATTCCCACATTTATTCATATATTTTCTTCCTCATAGGAATACGAAATGAAACCAGGAAGAAATGTTTTATTTTTGTGTTGGATGAAAAATTTCCTCATCTAGTTAAAATTTCACACGGGTAAGACTTGGGTCGAAAGTACCTTTTTTGCATGGGTGATTAAGTCTAATTTTAAAGTGTTGTAATTGTGATATCTGATGTTTTCCTGTACGTGTTTTGGTGAAATGCTGTTAGCTTATATGTGTGTGTTGAATAGATAAATAAATAAACGCCGCCAGTGTATTGAAATTGATTGGTGCATTTTAAACCAAATTTAAACCTTTACGAAGTATGCTTATCTTTTATGACACACAACAATATGGTAGCAAACCTCACAATAGGACAATGAATTGGGTATGAGAAAAACAAAAACACTATAAGGGGTGAGACTGAACCATATATATATATATATATGAGTATAACAAATTTGAAAAATGTCTCACCGACCAGGCATTCTATAATATTTCAGAATTTTATATGTATAATTTAAATGATATGTAAAATTTTATATTTTATCAATAAAATGAGTATGATTATAACAGGTAACAGGTAGGAATGTCCCATTTGGTTATATCTAGTTACTGAAAAGTTTAATTCAGTTACAATCATATTACCAATGATGATGAGTAGTCAACACAGTTGTTAATTTGGCCCCATGTTCCTGCACTGCCATCACGACAGTGTTCGGTTCAACTGGGTCTACAACAGCCGCTTCTTTCGTAGCCTTGTCTATGATCAAGTACATGTAGTTGTCTTGGAGCGCTGGTAAGATTTTCACATCCATGGCTGGGAATTGGTAGTGTTCTGGTACACTGTGATATCCTTTCTGGTTCCGTATTAGTGCTGGAATTGTTTAGGAATATATGGATGTCAAGTATTTTGAAATACTAGCGTGGTGTGCCATATACCACATACAGAGCCACCACATATTATCTCCCGGGCTCGGAGATCTCCGGGCACTTAACAAAACAATGTCAGTGATGTTTTTTTCGCCGGGCGGCAACGGGCAGTTTGAGATTATTGGTTTATGATACAATACAATGCTACATTGTAATTGCTAGTCAACTCTAACGCAAAGGCAATATCAAATCTAGTCCATCCAATTAACTGAAGAGTATTCACATTTAGATTTCTTATTATACTTACGTGTAAATTAAAATAGCCAGTATGATGGGGGCAAAAACTTGCACTTCAAGAAATATTTTTATTATTAAGTAGTTACTTAGTCTAGATCTGTTTCTGACTAGTTATATTATTATATTATGGGTAATTTGTGAAATGAAAACTTACCTTGAAAATATAATCTAGTAATTTGTTGAGATAAGCCGTTCGGCAACGAGTTTACTAACCGTGCAAACATGAATGACAGTTTAAAAAAGATAGGTAACAAAAATTGCCAAATACGAATCGCAGACAAACATTCACAATTTGCTGGAATTTGGTTACTAAAATATGTTTAGTAGTTTATTTAGTTTTGACTTTACGACTACTTAAATATTTTTTCGATATCTTGACACTTGCTTACTACCTGAAACAATTTAAAATTATTGGTTGGAATACTTGAATTGAAAAGGGGCCGGTTACATGGATATCATTATCACAATACTGGGGTGTCAATATTATGGTGGATTATAAAGGTATCGATTACACGGTGATTATTACTCACAATACTGGGGTGTCAATATTATCGTGGATTTCAAAGGCTTCGTTTACATGGTGATTATTACTCACAATATTGCCGTGACAATATTATTGTGGTATTCAAAATTATATGGATCTCGCTTCATTAGTCATGAATATAGGAGTGATACGTATTATGATATGAGACTATTGCGTGATAATAATCACAGGGTAGGTAATTGATGCCTATGGATTTTGCTTTGCTTCAATATTTATCAATATTCACGTGATACGTACTGTGACATGAGTGTATCGCGTGATATAACATACAACCAGCCCCATACATTTTTTTTTCTCGATAGCACCCATATAGCACCATACAATTTTAAATACCACGATAACTATACCATAATTATTTTGTTACTAATGTTGTTATGACGAAGAAGGTGCACTTCATCTCATGGAGTCAAACCAAACCAAACTTCAACGTCAACCAGAGGGGCTACCGGGAAACGAAAACGAACGAAGTTCGAATATCTAATATTCGAACTTCGTTCGTTTTCAGTCGCGGTAGCCCCTCAGAGGGCCTACTCAGAGGGGCTACCGCGAACCACAAACGAAGTTTTCTCTCTCCGTCTCACTTATGTGCAAACTTGCAAGTGCGACAGAGAGAGAAAACTAGCACCTCAGAGGGGCTACCGGGAAATGATAACAAACGAAATTCGAATATCTCCCTCTCTGTCGCACTTGCTAATCCGTGCGGCAGAGAGGGAGATATTAGAACTTCGTTCGTTTTCGGTCGCGGTAGCCCCTCAGAACTTCGAAATCAGAGGGGCTACCGCGAACCGAAAACGAACGAAGTTTGAATATCTCTCTCTCTCTCTGTTGCACTTGTTTATTCGTGCGACAGAGAGGGAGATATTCGAACTTCGTTAGTTTTCGGATCGCGGTAGCTCCTCTGAATGCAGTTACGCCTAGAATAAAGGTTTTGGCTGACTTTAAGGAAATTACGTTTGTTTTGGCTCAAAAATTGGTGACGCATGCTGCCACCGCGGCCGCGGCCGCTACAGTGTGTGGATATTGCGGCTTGTTAGCGGCAGGCCGCCGCCGCAGGCCGCTAATCACAGCCGCTAATGTCTGTGACACGCTTTATTTGTCACCGGCCTGTGTCATCGAAACGGTATCAATGTATTCTAGCCTACAGGCTTAATTTAAACTTGGCGCTAATGTACTTATATACAGCACGACTAATTATAAGATGTCAGAATTCTGCTACATCAATATGAGTCTTCTGATACATCTCAATTTAGTCAGCCTATAAGTCCGTCCCCCTTGGTGATTCGCTTATCCCCCTTCTATCTAAACATCTTTCTACGAGTTCAGCCGACAACCATATGTCAAACGTCAAACAAATGTGCGCGCCGCAGACATGTGGTTATATTTACGTGAAATAGTAAATGAGTATTTACACAATTCATAAGTAATTTAGAAGACAATCAAAATGAAGATTAAACCTGTAAAGCATAAAACAACCAACACCTTTCGGGTATTTATAGACAAGTGTATAAAATTATTTACTATTAACTACCGTAAGTTTTTCCTAATGAAAATCTTTTCTTGCGTACACAGTTTGTTCCTTTCGCTGAACGAATCAACTCCATAGACATCCGACATGCAGCCCTTTATCACATAGAGCATGCCTACACCGAGCAACCAGAAGAAAACGAAACACACTTCCATCTCGCTTTAAGAAAATGGCATGGGCTAAACTTTTCACTAAACTTCAAGAAGTTTAAGAAGGAAGTCTTCGGGATAATTACAATTCCACAATTGGTCCATAGGAAGGATGATGTAGTAGAAATATTGGGAAGATATTTAAATTTGGAAGACCAACTGTGTCTGCAGCCATTATTGGAGTAAGTTTGTTCTACCCTTGTGAAAAACATAATGCTCAAAAAGGAATAAATGTAACTACTTAAATGAAGATCATACAAAATAGTTTCAATGATTTTATATTTATATTTATTTAATCTTTATTGCACAAAAGTAAAACATATCATACAAGGAGGTAAAAGGAGAACTTAATGCCATAAGCATTTTCTACCAGTCAACCTTAGGGCAAAGCAGACAAATTCTGGGTGGTGCAACTTCAAATATAAAAACATATATATTAAGTGTCAATATAGTTATTATATCCATGCATGGCGGTTGACAATTTGAGATGTTTTTTTGTCAAACTGAACTTGGATTACATTGCAATAAGGTTCAAATTTCTTCCATTTTTCACTTTGACTTATCAACTTATTCACGCCATGCACTGATATTATACTCATTATGAAATTAATTATATACTTATAGTCTATCTTGAAATAATTCTGTAATTAAATTATTATTAGGAAACTAAGGGTATAAAGGATGCAGATGTCAATTTATAAGCTGTTGTTTACCCATCCCGGAGATCTCCGGGCACATAACAAAAAAAATCTATTGTTTATTTCTTTCAAATGTTATTGTTTTATTTTTTCGCTGGGAGGCAACAATTAATGCATACTGAAAATGATTCTCATTGGAAACAAAACTTCATTGGGTTATTTTGCCACAGAAGTGTTTAGTTATATTGACTGCTATATTCAATATCTCACCCTAGGGCCTGCTGCTTAATGACCTATAACTTATATTATAAATTGAAGTCTCTTTTCAACCCAGTTCATTAGAAAGAGGCTTCCACTCATAATATAAGACACAAATTATTAATCATTATGCATTATGGCCATTTGATTGGGATTTCATAAAGGCAATTTGTAAATACATTCATTTAAGTATTATTTCTTTCAGAATACTTGTGTCAGTGGCTAAAGACCTGCGGGATGACTTCTATCCATACTTCCCTAGATTTTTAGACATCTTGATAAAACTGTTAAAAACAAAGGATGCAGAAAGGCTTGAATGGACTTTAATCTGCCTAGCATTCCTATTCAAGATCCTGAAACCATACCTCAAGAAAGATATAGCAGTTGTGTTGAAGAGCATCATTCCACTGCTGAGTGAGACGCAACCACAATACATAAATAATTTTGCAGCAGAAAGCTTTGCATTTGTGGCCCGTGATATAAGAGACAAGAAGAAATTTTTAGAACTTGTTTTGAATTATCTGCAGACTAATAATGATGTAAGTAATTTTGAAACTCTTGATGTTCATTGTAATTTGTATGAAATGAAAACTGGAAAATCCTGTTGTTAATTGTATTTACTTGAATTCAGTAGAGGATGAAGAAAAAAAACACAATATATATAATACAATATACAATATATGTACTTATTTGAGGTGTGGAGTAAAGTGTATTTGTATTAATTTGATTCGAATTTTAACTAGATATACAATCAATACTTTTCTTTATTTTACAGGCAATTACAGGGTGTGGCCACCTTCTTTTTGAAATTATAAAGGGTGTACCAGGCAAATTCCACAGCTGTATTGAGACCTTCCTTCCACTGCTCTTACAACACCTGAAGGAACACAAACCACACCAGGAAACACTCTTCAAAGTTCTCACACAAACATTTGAGGACAGTTTGCAGACAATCAACTATAAAGAATTCTCCATATTCTGGACAAGTATTCTTAAATACATAGAAGAAATACTTAAAGAAGATGAAGATAATAAAGGCCTGGAATACATTCTGAGACTTGCTGGTCAAGTGATTGAACACCAAAAAGGGAAATATTTGATCAACCCTCCACAGTTTGTTCTGCATCTGATCAAAGTAATTTGTGAACAAACATCTGAGAATGTTCTAGAAGTATGTGCCCAAATAGGTGCTCTGTTGCTCCTATCGCCAAATGTGTCCCTTTCTCAAGAACATGCTGGGATCATAGTAAAAGTACTGTTGCCATTGCCATACCCAGACATCCTAATAAATTTTGTGCAGAATGTTATTGACTATACTCAATTTGACATGCATATTTTGCCACCATTCTTAAAATATGTCGTTCAATCAGATTTTGACAAGGATGCCATGTGCACACTTAGTATGATATGCCTCAAGAAGTCACCATTGTCGATGAATGGTATAAAGCTTTTTGAGTGGGTTAAATATCCTCTTGATTTTGGACCGAACTTGACTAGGTTTATGGACCATTTCACCAGCGTAATGAGTGATGATATCAACAATGTAATTGAAAACCCAGCAAAACTCATAAATGCGCTGCTTTGTCTGCCACATGTTGAGAAAATTGACATTGAGAGTTGTGTAGCTGCATTGAGTCAACTAGTATTAAAACTGGTCCAAATATTGGTCAATTACAGTCCTGAGAATCAGTCAGATGGCAATAAATTTCACTGCAATACAACAGAACAGTCGAAATGTGCAAGAAAGGTCCTATTCATACTTGCAAATGCAATGGAGAGTGCCATTCACATATCCAACTGTAAAAACTTGAAAGGAATTTGTGATATAGATACCCTACTGCCAGTGATATTGCCCTATGCCGCCGATCCAAATTACTTGGCGGCGTTGCACCTGACTGATTTATATTTGACAGCGTGTGAGCAGGATAACGGCCTTTCTTCTCCAATACTAGCACTGATTGATTCTTATCTGAATACCAATGTGTCTTCCCCATTCCATGTGGTGAGTATTCATTTACGAGGGCTGTCTTAAGTTTTGTCGTTTGAAATAAGTATAGACAATCTATTAGATTATTATCATTTATTGTGTTTTAAAGAATTCTCTACGATATTTAATACACTTTTCCATCTGTTCAAACCAGTTTTTAAAACATTTATTCCACTCCGAAGTGGGGGTAGTCAAAATGGCCGATTTGTATGCATCAACGGCTCCTTCTGGTGTGCTGAAACGTTGGCCACGAAGACTTTGCTTAATTTTAGGGAAAGTAAAAAAATCGGGCTGTAAGGCGGGTTATCTAAAATTTCGACGTTTTGACTGCTCAAAAACGTTTTTGTTTGGCGGGCGGTGTGCGAGCTTGCACTGTTATACGACGTCATGAGTTGTTTTTTCGCAACTCTGTGATGACTTGTGGCAAACAATCAGTGGTATACCAATCAGCGTTAACCGTCTTGC
Source organism: Epiblema foenella (assembly GCA_963556455.1). Taxonomy (NCBI): domain Eukaryota; kingdom Metazoa; phylum Arthropoda; class Insecta; order Lepidoptera; family Tortricidae; genus Epiblema; species Epiblema foenella. The sequence continues at coordinate 14,697,279 of OY747106.1, forward strand.
GGCGTGACCACCCTTTGCCACAAACGAGGCAACCATTATTTTCGAAGTGCTCCGTGAGCGTAAGATTTTGGTCGGTTTTGGCTCATTGGAAGACCCAGACAGTTGACTGCTGCTTGGAATCTGGGTCGTTAGCATATATCCAAGACTCGTCACCACTAACCATATATCATAAACGTGTTTTGACTCTCCTCGGTTGAATCGCTGCAGAGTTTTGCGACATTATCTAACACGGGCTGTTTTTTGATCGTCTATAAGCAAATGTGGTATCCAACGAGAGATCAACTTTTTTACGCCGAGTTCTTCGTGCAGGATTTTTTGATATTTCACGGTATGTCACATGACGATCTTCGAGGATTAGCTGCTGCACGGCGTCGACATTCTCTTGCGTTAAGGTGGTTTTTGGAAGACCTTCACGTGACTTGTCACTAAGGCTAGAGTGCCCACGTTGAAATTCTAAGTATCAGCATTCTGCAGTCCTAAGACATGGTGCTGCATCACTAAACGCAGAAGTGGTCTCCTCAAAGCACTCAAAGTCGAATTAATTCCCTTTAAAAATTGTAGAAAATTATCGCACGCATATTTTCCTTTGATATTTCCATTTTTACAACCGAGTTGTCGCCTTTGAACAGACGCTACAATAAAACTTTTCGACCAATCAAAAACATTCTTTTGTTTTTGAATTCTAAATTAAAAAAGATGAAAGCGCTGTATGTTTTTTTTAATAATCGCGGGAGGTTTGCAAACGACACAACTTAAAAGGCAGCCTTTAATTAATTTTATTTCACAAGCCAAATCTTCGTTAACTCTAATTTTACTTCTAAACTAACCTAACCTAACAGCTGGACCACGTACCTATCAGAGGCGTTAACACGAAAATCGAAGTTCGTATAGCTTCAACTTAATCACACTAATAAGCAAGTGCGATAGAGATGAAGATATGTTAACTTCGGTTTTTGTGGTAGGCCTCCTAATTTTTTAAGGAGAGCTATTCTAATGCGCAGACGCCGGAAGTGCTGCTATTTGCCGATCGAAGTGTGCTGGATCCTCAATCATTTCTATCCTGTTCATAATGTATCTTACACAGTCCACCCTTTTCCTTATACTGTCTTTTTGACATTCCCTCACATTAATTCACTTTCCTGATACCACAGTAAATATATTAGCTAAAGTAATATCGCAACTAGTCTCTTAAGAACATTTTAGTCCTGAAAACCAGTTTACATGAGCGGCACACGTCACATGTTACGTGACGTATGTACCGCCGTCTCTTGCGAAGACTTCTTAGATATATTGCAACGACGCAGATTCGATGTTTGTTTGGATTTGTTTTACAGCTTTAACACACTCAATCTCACAACTGATAAATATTTATCACTGACATAGTTTATGTGACTCTGCCTATTACATATTTCATTATTTTTTAGGTCCGGCTGCTTACGACGCATATTTATAAACTGTTCGAAAACACAGAACCTCTTAACAAAACCGCCCAAGTTGGAGGCACAACTGAAAAATTATCAGTGTTCAGCATGTGTTACTCTGTGGAGTCCACTGTACCCTCCATCCAAGAATATAGAGCTCAACAGAACACGCTACAGAAGATGGTGTTCAACACTACACAATATGCCCTTATAAAGGATACTGATTTCCACCTGTACCCTTTGAATTATATGTTTGGAGTGTTGTATATGAATTTCAAATTGTTATGGGAACCTGTGGTTGAATTCATTGCCAGTTATGGTAATTATCTCGCAACTGACGAATTTTGGCCGACTTTCCACAGAGCTCTTCAAACTTCTTTTGACAATGCAAAAAAGAACTTGAAGCAATTCAAGTTTGATGATGAATTTGTAACTGACTTTGATCTACTGAAGCAACTGTATGCAGAACATAATAATATCTTGGAAAGACCAGATGTGTACAATTACAGAGACTTGTTGTTGAAAGTGATGACAAATTGTATTCAAGTGTGTGAAGCGAGGAACCGAGATGTTGTAGTATTGTTTCTGAACTTTATAGATGAAGAATATAAGAGAACTGATAAAGCTAATGCACTGAAAATTGATGTGGAAAGTAGAAAGAACGGTATAGATGTTGATATTGATAAAGATAATAAATCAGATGAAGGAAATGTTAATGAAACCAATGTAGAAGAAATAATGGATACCATCGAAGATGTTAAAGAAACTGTATCTGGAAAAGTAACATTCAAGACTCTTATAAATGTAATGCAAGTCTTAGCACAATTTAAAAATCCTAGAGCTCTTCACAAAGAGCCAGTGTTCTGGGAACTTTACATGGAATTTTTGAAACATAAAAATGCAGGTCTACAGAAATATGCTTTAGATTGTGTCATAAATTATAAGAACAAAAGTGTTGTTGCATATAAAAGCAATTTGTATAATTTAGTAGATGACAAAAAGTTTAAAGACGAACTAACTCTATTCAAAATAACGGAAGACGCGCAAAATATTCATGCTGATGACAGGGAGCATGTTATCCCGATTATTCTCAGAATCCTCTATGGAAAGATGACTTCTAAAATGGCAACAGACAAGAAAGGCGGTGGTCAAACCAGAAGATCACTAATCATGAGATATGTTGCTGGTTGCAATGAGAAAGAACTGAAAATGTTTATTGAAATGGCATTCTCTCATCTAAAGAACTATATTACAATGCAGCCTGAGGAAATATATATAAATATTGTGTCTACATTAGACTTGAAATCTGTGATTATTCCCGGGAAGCTGCACAGCGTTCTTAATTTATTTGAAGTTGTGCGTGAATATTTCGGGGGATATCTGAAAGATGATTTATTATCAGACTTACTGAAGATATTTATATCTGTGTGTTCGACAGTTGGAGGCATACTTGCTCATGGGGACAAAGTTCATGTTGGCTATTCTAAAGTAATGAAAAACCTCCGAACGCTAGCTATAGGCATACTGACTAAGCTGTTTGATCAATTCGATAAGTATGCATGGAGTTCAGACGAGTTATATGTTTTATTTCAAACATTGATTTGGCCCCTAATGCCTAAATTACACATTGAAGGCATCCATAGCCCCACTGCGCTCTTGAAGCTTTTCAATACTTGGTGTCAAAATCCAAGATATTACGTCTTACTTGTGGCCTGTTCAGAGCAGGATCCTTCACTGAACGCAATATCGGAGATATTTAAACTTCTACTGGCACCTAAAACTAATCCTGTTGTTGTAAATATGATACTGGATATGATTGAAAAATTATTAACCCTAACGGAAGACGAAGAGGATAAAGAATTGCCCGCTATAGTGCCGTTACATACGTCGCAAATTATATCTAAAGCCGAATTGAATGTTGAGATGAATTTTGGCAGCAAAATTTTGGTACCACACATTCCAAGCATATTAGAAGTTATGAAAAGACGTATTGCAAACTCTGCGAAGTCGAATACTATGAACAAGAGAGACCTGCTGATTTTGTCGCGAGTGACTGAACTTGTGGCATCGCCAGAATTGTGTGATGAGCTACTGAAGCTTTTACTACCAATACTTGTAAAGAAAGTATGTATGAACATGGCTGAAGAGAATATGGAGCACGCAGTTAATACCATTATCAATTTACTAGGCCACAGCAGTAACCCCCAAACGTATATCAAGAACATTGCTGTGCTGTTTAACAAAATTACTCCTGTAGATGTTAGAAAGCTTCTGCTAAAACTGCTGTCTTCAATAGCAGAAACCGCACCCACGAACAAAGACGTTCTCAGTCGTATCAGCAATGTTATATCCGAAATGAATGCTTTCAACAAACGATGGATAGAGCAGCCAGATTTCGATAGAAGACTTGATGCATATAAAACAATATACCAAATGCTGGATGATAACCAAATTGACTTGGATCTGGCGATACTTATTGTCAACAACTGTTTTTATTTCATTCGGACTGAAAAAGACATAGGTTTGCGCGATGGCGCTGCTTTATGTCTTAAGAAAATTCTTCCGAAATTGCTTCTTAAGTATTGGTCTGCTACTGATGGGCAATTCTTAGTTCGCGATACCGTATTGTCTTTAATATCAAACGGTATAAGAGACTCGAAGAATGAAATACTTAGGAATGAGAGTATAAACCTTCTTGGAGAATTGGCCCGAGAATGCGCAAGTACCGATGTAGTCCTGTCAGACCTGGCTCATCTGACAAATAACGAGGATAGAGAAGTAGACTTCTTCGACAACATGTGCCACTTGCAAATGCATAGGCGCGTTAGAGCGCTAATGAAATTTTGCAAAGTTGCCAAGAAAATGATTAAATGTCCTTCACCAAGAACACTTACCAATTTCATCCTACCATTGGCAACGATTTACATTTGTGATGACCAATACACAGATAAAAATACCCTGATAGATGCGTGCATAGAAACGGTTTCTACTTGCTGTAGGCTACTTCCTTGGTACCACTATGAAGTCATACTTAAGTTGTATCTGAACAAAATGCGCCATGCTTCCGATCATCAGAAGCAATTGACGCGGCTTGTGGTGAGCGTTTTGGATGCTTTCCACTTTGATTTCTCGAAGGTCAAGAACATTGAGTTGCCTAAAGCTTTATTAACCAACGTGGATACTAGAGTATCAAAGAATAAGAAAGGAAAACAGGATGGGAAGACTCAAAATAGTGATATGGAAACAGCAAAAAGCGATGTGAATGGAGAAGGTGAAACCATGGAAGATACAGAAGACACAGAAGAAAATGGAAAAGAAATTGATGAAACTGAAACTGAAGAGAAAAATGGTGATAATATAGAAGAACCGCAAATAGATTTAGATTCAGAATTCAAAGTTGCAGATGAAGAAGAAGCTAGTGAAGAACCCGTGAATAAAGAAGTTCCTGACGTGCCGGCGTTCGATAGGGTCACTCAAGTTCCACCGTCTTTGGCAAAGAGAATTATCAAGTCTTTGTCGGCAGGGCTGCTTCCGCAACTGAATCGGTAAGCATATAGTGAAATCTTTGTTTTATTTGTATGTGCCTTTATTTCAAGTTTACGTAGATGCTGAATTGAATGCTTTTTCATAAAACTTTAGAGTATTATTATTTTGAAACGTGCTCTTTACATTTTACATTTTTCTATTGTACAGTCTGACTTGTATATTACAAAAAATCTAACCTTAAGACTCTGTCGTCGACGTCATTATACTTGTCACGGAACCACTAAGTATAAATCTTTGGTCTACGGTCCAGTACCTCTATCATATTTTTTTCGAAACAAACGCAAACGCGTTATATTCCGAAAAAAATATACTAGAGGTACAGACCATTAGTTCAGTTTTCACCACGTTAAAAACCGGGTCCAGATCATACTGGGATCATTACTTCACACGCTTAATGGCTCGTTCCACCACATCAAATCCTAGTAATAGCCCCAATTTTACTTGGTTCTGAGATAACCTATTAATGACTGTCCTGTTATTTAGCGCAATCGGCAAACTGACAGATCACGAAGAATCCCACAAGGTGAATAGGCGGCGACTGGGGCTCGAGCGACAGGCCGAGGACATGTTGCGAGTGCCCATCGCCCTGGCGTTGGTGAAGTTACTTCAGCGGTTGCCTGGAGACGTCCTGCCACACCACCTGCCCGGGTGAGTCACAGAACATGTCCAGTGAGACAAGGTGAAGTCATGTTGCGAGTGCCCATCGCCCTGGCGTTAGTCAAGCTGCTGCAGCGGCTGCCTGGAGACGTCCTGCCACACCACCTGCCCGGGCGAGTCGCAGAACATGTTCAGTGAGACAAGGTGAAGACATGTTGCGACTTTGCGAGTGAGCGTCACCCTGGCTTTAGTGAACCTTGAGACCTCCTTCACTAAAGCTGTTGCAACGGCTGCCTGGAGACATCCTGCCATATCACCTGCCCGGATGAGTCACAGAACATGTTCAGTGGCTCCACAAGGTGGAGACATGTTGCGTCACAACACATTTACACATTTCAATAATTCGGTTCCAATATTCGATCCTACGACACGCAGGGGAAAAAACTAGGTTTTGCTGTTCTCACCTGACACCACTTGGGGAACCCTCCAAGAGCAAGTTTTCCAAATAAGAATCTTTGATCGGCCACTGTAGTTTAAAGTTGTAGAACTTGCAAATTCCACCTATTTATGCAGTAGCTACGTATTACTATCGCGTTACTGACTGATTTTATAATTTCATTTCAGTATCATTATAAAACTCTGTTCATTCTTGAAATCGCCGCTAAAACAAGTTCGAATCCAAGCTCGTGACATCGTCAAGAAAATTATGATCACCATCGGTACTGCTTACATTGGCATACTACTGGAGCACCTCACTTTACTCCTCACTAGAGGCTTCCAAGTTCACGTACTTGTGGCCACAATACATTCAGTACTAGACGCTTTGAAATCAGACTTCAAACCTGGAGAACTAAATGAGAATTTAGACTACATCCTCGATGTTTGTATTAATGACCTATTTGGGGCATTATCTGAAGAGAAAGAGGTAGATAAGCTGCATTATAAGACCCCAGAAGCTAAACCTAGTAAGAAAACTTATGTGACACTAATGATAGTGTCCCAAAACATAACAGAATCGTGTCTTATAAATCTTCTCCTGCCGTTTAAAGAGGCTCTACAGAAGCATCAGTCGAAAAAAATCGTGGTCAAAGTGCAAGAAGCCCTAACACATATAACTAGTGGTTTAGTATCAAATAAATTCATAGATATCGAATCACTATTTATATTCTTACATGGAATTGCATCTGAGAGTATACCTGAATTTGTACTCGGTGCGCCTAAGAGAGAAATAACAGAGAAGCAAAGAGAGAAAATGCTCATAGCTAAGCCAGACTGTTTCATAATACCAGAAACACCTAAAAGAAATAAGGAGGTCCAAGCGAAACATGTAAAAGTATCGGCTAAAGCTAACGCACATGTTTTAGTCGAGTTCAGTTTGAATATCCTCTACGTGATTCTTAAAAGAGAAAAGGTTACAAGAGTGGAATGCAGAGCGTTCGTGGATCCTTTGATACCGTTACTCGTTGATGCTATAAGGAGTGACCATGTCAAAGTAACAACGGTAGCTTTGAAATGTATAGCGACGTTGTGGACTATTAGGGTCAGCACTCCTACTCTTGAAGAGAATGTGAAGGATATCGTGAAGACTTTGTTCCTGATATTGCATAAATACGCGACATTTGAAATAAGCAAGCAAAATGATAATTATCATTTAGTTAGGAACGCATTCAAGGTATGTTAACTGATGAAGATGGAGTAACCATAGTTGTACACTCAAGTGCAGAAAATTGTATCTGAAACATTGTATCATTATATTGAATTCGCCAACTTTAGAGCCATGGGACATATTATTGAGTAAATGTAATGCACCCATTTTATCCCATGGTGTCATTTACTTTGCCGAAGTAATTTTTCGCAATATAATGTGTTTCAGACAATAACTCTTTGAATAGTAGCATTTTTCCAATTTATAAATTTACCATATCCATAATTTATCATATGCTTCATTTTTAGGCAATCACAGTTCTCATCCGTAACGTAAAATACTACACCATGGAAGCTGACCAGTTGAAGACACTTTTGCTTTACGCCGAGGAAGATTGCCAAAATGATGAAAAGCAAACCAGCTCATTCTCCCTACTGAAAGCCATATTGGAGGCTAAACTCGTTTCTACAGAGCTACATGAAGTTATGGAGAAAGTATCAAAAATATGTATCCTGAGTGAATCGGCTAGATCAAGGTAATTACTACTGAAGGTGTAGGGTAAGATGAGGCCATAAAACTACAACCTTTTCACTCTACTCTTCCCTTTTTTTTCGCTTTCTTTCTATCTTTTTACTTGTATAAGTGGGAGCGAGAAACAGCGAGTGTGAACGAGAATGAAGCGTTTTTTATAGGTGCTCTTACTATAATTGCCGCAATTCTAACTGACGATTGAGCCATAAAAGATGTGGGACAAGTTTTACAACAACATACACGTATCGTACGTATATGACTTCGTTCGGATACTATAGCGGTGACCTTGTAAGGCTCGGTTTTATATAGATCGGTTAGTTAATCCTTTTCCAGGCCGCACCTTTCTAGAAGGCTTTACAAATAACAAAATATATATTAAAAATAGTTACGTTTTGGTGATTCATTTCAAGAAGTCAGTTTTTGAGTAAAAAGCAATCTAAGTTTAACCTTAAACCCCAGAACTAAGATTGAAATTCTATTGACACGTATGTGGTCGATAAATCGTGCTATGCCTGGAAAAGGCTTAAAAAATGTTTGCTCTAACACCAAGATATGATCTGACATTTGGTATAACTGATATTTATAAACCCCGAGTGAATATTCAAAAATAATTCTATGTTTATATATATAAAAATGAAATGTGCTTTATATCTGTTTCAACAAGGTTATTTTTTCTTTGCAGGGAAGAAGCTCGCGCGATTTTCGTAATGTACTTGACCAACTACTCGCCAGGCAAGCGGCTGGAACGCTACATACAGTTCTTCGTGTCTCAGTTGAACTACGAACTGCAGCACGGGAGAGAATCCTCGCTTAAATTTTTGGAGATGATCATTACTAAGTTACAAGTGGTAAGTGTATTCTTTTAAGTAATAAAGTAGATAACGACTCGTACACTGTAGACCAAAATTCAGCCAAATAAACGCGATAAAGAGTATTTTTACCCAAACGCGCAATTGCGTTGCACCTGCAAGAAGCTTTTTTCTAACCATGTGTGTGTGTGCGTGCGTGCGTGCGTGCGTGCGTGCGTGCGTGCGTGTGTGTGTGTGTGTATGTGTGTGTGTGTGTCTGTGTCTGTGTGTGTGTCTGTGTGCGCGCGCGCGCGTGTGTGTGTCTGTGTGTGTGTGTCTGCCTGTGTGTGCCTGTGTGTATGTGTGTCTCTCTCTCTCTCTCTGTGTGTGTGTGTGTGTGTCTGTGTGCGTGGGTGCGTGCGTGCGTGCGTGTGTGTGTCTACTTTAATTTTCTGCATATATAGATCAATTTCATCCTCTACTCGTATTTTTAATCTTCAAAAAAGGAGGAGCTTCTATGATCCACTGTATGTATTTTTGTATAATCAGGCCCCGTCATCACATTTATCGATGATAAAAGACAAGATAAAGCATCTGTCACTATCTGATACCACTCGATAGAAAGTGACAGATGTCTTGCCTATTCGAAATCGAATGTCTGAACTTTCTGTCAAACATTATTAGCCTTGGCCAAGTGAAAGTATTTTTTTTTAATGTAATTCTACTACGGTTTCTTTACCTATGCCAATCGCTCTACAGTGAATTTGCTAGGGTTCAGTTTCAGAGTTATGCCCAAACTATCTCCCTCACACCCATGGGCCTGTGCCCAGCAGAGGGAGGTATATAAGTATATACTCTATTTTTCTGTTTCACCTACTCTAGTCATTTTAAAATGATTAACATAACTACCCAAAGGTTGTCCGTGCTACACTGTTTAAAACCATGGTAGACAACAGTGCAGACAGTGGTTTTCAACTAAATTTACAGTGTAGCTAGGTTTTTAACCAAATTTAATTGAAAAACCACTGTTTCCACTGTTTTAAATCTCTGTTGTCTACCATCATTTTAAACAGCGTAGCACAGGCTTTAGGGATAACATCGCCTGTTGACTATCATTGTTAGGTTGAATTAAAGCCCGACCAGAAATATGTGACCGTTGGCCATGTTGCGGAAATTCATTGGAACTAATTTCTTACACTGGCAATAAGTTTATTCATAGGTTGTCACTGTTGTCAGTGTCACTTAGGTGGTTTAGGTTAAGTGTTGAATATTAAATTTCAAACTCAACAACAGAACTGACAGGTAAACAAGTCAAAACGTCATTATTCCGACTATACTGACATTACTGACCTGTTGCCATATAAATGAAAATAATAGCGCTCTCTTGACAGTGGTCATATATTTCCGGTTGGGCTTTAATTTCTGTTTTTCTTTTAGTGTAAAGTTCAGCGGGTCAAACTAGACTACGGGAATAAAACTAATCGAAATATTTCCGTGTTACATCATTTACTAGAATGCCATCTTGGTGAAATTGTGAAAGCGCTTTTCCTCTATCCAGGCATATATATTTTCGATTAAGTAGTTTTAATTTCCCTCGGTCTAGATTGCCCCAACTTACTCTTTTTGGTGACCGAAGTAACGCATATTTGTATTGTATTGTAGGCAGGGATCGGATACCGGTATTTTCTCCATAGAAAAATACCGTTATTATTACGGCCACCGGTTCATTATGTCGTTTTTAATGGAACAATCTAATAATACGACGTTGTTACCTAAATACATGATTCAGCTCTACGTAAAGAGCAAAAAATAATCCAAAATATTAGGCTAATTCAGGGTTTTTTAAAAATACCGGTATCGGTCCCTGATTGTAGGCTGATAATGAAAATCTATTTCAGGCCCAGCTAACCAAGCAAAGCGACTACCTCCTCCTGTCACTAGGAGCGAGTATGCTCAACGACTCTTCACCAACGTGCCGCGAGGCAGCCGCGGGCTGCATCGAGACTATGCTTAAACGTTTCCCCGTGCTTGAAAGGAATAGGCTGTTCGAACTGATCACCAAATTCTTTGAGGATACACAGGTATATTCTAGGTTATGTCTACAGTAAAACTTCACCTGGGGCCGCGAAGCGACAGTCTCTTTTCCACCCCTTTCATTCGAAAGAGACTACCGCTTGTAATATTTAAATAAATATGAATTAGTTACAAAGTCATTTAATAGGCCCCTGCAGTCATATCTTTAATTAGACCAAGTAAACAGAGTGCAGAGGTTTATGAGCGCACATCGGACGTGATTATTCCATAATAGTTAAAGTACAGTACTTTTATGTATTAAATTTACCCCAGTTACATGTACTTTTATGGGAAATGCCTGCTGTCAGTTTACTTGGTCTAATTAAACATATAACTATCTTCCATTTCTAAGTTCGTTTTTCTCCATGTTATAAATCCTTTCTTATATTTAACGCAGTAAATGAAGCCTTATTGGGTACTAGCAGCGCCCTGCGGTGTTACCCACGGATAAAAGGTAGCCTATGTCCTATTCTGATATCTAAGCTACAATACTGGAAAATTTGATAGAGATCCGTTCAGTAGTTTTTGAGATTAAGCGGAACGTACATCCATCCGCACAAACTTTCACGTTTATAATATTATTAGGATAAAGCGTTCTTTAACAGGATCATTTCAAAGAGTAAATATAGTACTGTATTATCCACGTGTACTAGCTTTTCGTGGTCGCCTAGAATTATCGTCATTTTGATGATACCATTCGGGTTCGCTCGGAATGTATACAAAACCATCGATTTTCGCCCTTACATATAGATTGTCGAATTTGTTGCATAACGCCTCCGCTGTCAGGAATACGTCCAGTTGCCAGTAACCCTGCTAACTAAGCTCAAGTCAATGAACCGATGGTTCCCATATATGAACGTTTTTTCTCTAATTAGATAATCGGACTTTACTCTTTCTAGCCAGTACACTCCGAGCTCGCAGCCCAACTGAGCATCCGCTTCGTAAACGTCGAGGGCGACGAATTCAAGAACCGACTCAGCACCGTCCTATCCCTTGTGAGCGGGAAACTTCTCCTATTAACCAACGATATAGGCGAGGGGCGGTTCGTCCGAATCCGAGTAGAACAAGCGGATGGCAAAACGGACGAAGAAAAACAGAGAGAAAAGGACCACAGTTTGATACAAATGCTCAATCTTATCGATAAGATCACTGAACATTGCTCGCCCAGTTTGAAAAACAAGAAGTTTACAAACGAATACGATGAGATAGCGCAGCAATGTCAAGCGTTGTTAGCTTACCCTCATGCCTGGGTTCGGTTGAAGGCTGCGAAAGTATTGCATCAGATTTTGTTGCCTGTGGACGCTCAAGAGTTAGAAGTAGTAGTGAAAAACAAGGTTGATAGTGAAAGAGGGTTTATTTATGATAATACGGAAGAAGCGTTGAGGAGTTTGGTTTTGGATCTGTGTGCGCAATATACAGCTGGTGTTTCGCAAGAAATGGCCGAACAGGTAAATTTTATAGTACAGTCGAGTTCATTAATACAATATAGGGTTGTTGACTGAACATTTGATTACTCCAAAAGAAACAAGGCAAAAAAGTATGCCAAATGGTGAAAATCTTATTCAAATATCTCAAAAAATAACGAAGCTATACCTTGTTTTTTAGCATTAGAAATAAAGTCAGAGAACGACTTACGAGGTTTTTATCAGGCACGTCCTGCGGTAAATATCAAATTATCTCAACGACTATAATAACGGTTATTTCATTCTTACTTTATTATTATTTATACGTAAGAAAGTATTCTTAATTTATATTTACTTAATATGCATTTTTAAATGACAAGAAATCAATTATTGTTTAAATTACGTTTCGTGCCATTCATCTAAAAGTTATACAATAAAAATCCCAAAGAGGCAGAGATTGTAAGAGGTCTTTTCGGGTTTTAAAAAAATAATTTGTCATAGTCACTAACTGTCACTTATTCTGATCTTTCGTGCGAATACTGCAAATTCAATGTGTGTGTGTTTACAAACACTGCTTCTTTGTTTACTTAATTTCTAATCTTAAAAAAGACGAGATATATAAGGGTTCTAATGTTGTTGGTTAGAGAGAGGAAGCGCGACAGATCAGTAACGTCACTGATCTCGAGCGCCATAGTAATGACGATCGTTCCAGTGCAAAGGTGCGTTTTACGGAAAAGGGACGGAATAAACCCCCTCTTAAAAAAATTAAGAAGCCCCCTTAGAAAAGCGTTACTATTATCGCTATTTGATTAAGAATGGTCCTTTTCCGAGAAAATTCGATATTGATTTTCTTATTCGGTGTCATCATCCAAAAATCATAAGTCCAAAAATGTTTATATAATAATAATAATAAATATTTTGGACAATCTTACACAAATCAACCTAGTCCCAAACTAAGCAAAGCTTGTACTATGGGTACCAGCTGACGATATACATACTTATATAGATAAATAGATACTTAAATACATAGAAAATATCCAAGACTCAGGAACAAATATTCGTGTTCATCACACAAATACATGCCCTGACCGGGATTCGAACCCGGGACCTCTAGCTTCGAAGGCAGGGTCACTACCAACTAGGCTCAAGCGGTCGTCAATATATTAATGAACCTGACTGTACATGCTCTTTTCGACTCACAATAAATTTACCTGGGTATTACAATTAAGAGCGCTTTAATAAAATGTAGATAGATAGATAGATCAACTCTTTATTCATATCCACAACATACATGGCATAACTGAGGTATTTGTGGCGTAGCAATGAAACGACAGTTACGGAGCACGGACCGTTTATTACTGGTTTGACGTGTTGACAGCGTCTTCGTATATGTGTACCTACGTCATACATTACACCCCTCCAGCGCCATTTGAGCATCTGGGAAGGAATACAAGATTTATACATAAATTCAGAAATATTGCTTAAAATCTACTTTCCTAGATCTGTCTCTTAACATATGCCTTCTGACTCCGGGCGATCTTTCGTTGCCGGCATCGGCATCATTATCCTCGGGGCGGAGCGGTTGCGCCAGCTCCGTCCCGGGAGTGTCGTCACAACGAAACTCCTCCGGGTCAGCAGGCGCCGAGTCTTGAGCCTCGGCCCACTCGTCCTCCACCTCAACCCTGTCTCCTTCTCCGTCATTCTCTATACCTATCATACAGTCCGGTGCCACTAGACACGCAGAGAGAGAGGGTGATCCGGAGTGCGAGTGCGGCGAAACCTGAGAGGTCGGCGTGGCCGGCGCGGGCGGCGTGGCCGGCGCGGGCGACGGCGGCCGCGGTGGTTCAAATGCCTCGTCTGTCTTACGTGAATCGTATTCTGTGACATATGTATCGCCCTCTGTTATGATACCAGTGTATTTTCGCAGTTGATCGATATGACGTCGGCAAATTACATCATAATCACTAACATACACATCATACATGCGATTCCCTACAACGTCACGAATGATGCCTATTACCCAGATATATTTTCTCGCTATATACCACTTTAACCACACTCGATCTCCTATAGTTAGTTTCCTGCAGCCCGATGAGTCACTAGGATTGTTATTCCGGCACGTTGGCATAATTAAATCCAGCCTTGACCTTAACGATCGTCCAAACATAAGCTTAGCCGGCGATGCGCCGGTAGTACAATGTGCAGTATTACGGTATTCGAACAATAATCCTAGTAGTTTCTCATTTAAAGCCGCATCTGATAATGATTCTGTCAATAAGCATCGTATCATCTTTTTACATGTCCTAACTGAGTTTTCGGCTGACCCGTTACTTTGTGGGTGGTAAATAGGAGATGTTATGTGACGAATACCATTGTTTATACAAAATGATTGAAATTCATTAGATCTAATTTTCACATCATTATCTGACACGATTACATAGGGGATGCCAAATACAGAAAATAGTGACTTTAGTTTGGAAATTAGAGCTCGAGTGGAAATGCCGCAATTCATTCGAATGCATTCCAACCATTTAGTGAATGCGTCTATAACTATAAGATAATCTCGATTAGCAATCGACATATAGTCTATATGGATTCGTTGCCAGGCCCCGGCGGGACGCGGCCAGGGGGCGGGGGGCGCCCGCGCGGGCGCCGCTTGCACCTTGCAACACGCAGAACACGACCCTATGTACCTCTCGATGTCATTGTCTATCGATGGCCACCAAAATCGTGACCTTGCAATACTTTTTGTTTTGACGATACCAAAATGACCCGTATGCAATTCACTGAGCATTCGTTCCCGATAAGTAGTAGGCACAACAATTCGATGCCCGCGAAAAAGGCATCCGTCCTCTACTTCTAAGTCGAGTTTACAATGGAAATACGGGGAAATTGAAGGGCATTTAATTTTTCGAGGCCATCCCCTGTTCATATATTTGATTACAATTTGTAGGGTCTTATCATTCGCGGTAGCCCTTTTGATATCATCAAACATTATTGGTGTAACATTAGCATCTAAAAATCTCAGATGCGATAATGAAAATTCATAGTCAGCGGCTTCACGGCCCGCCAGACCGTTACCGCTGGGCTGGGGCTGTGAGTCATCACAACTTGTTATTGCGCGCGAGAAATAATCTGCAACGACGTTTTTTTCGCTGTTTATATATTCTATTGAATAGTTATACGCTGATAAAAATAGGGCATATCTTTGTAGTCGCGATGCAGCCATTATTGATACACCGTTTTTCTTGCCGAAGATAGACAATAGCGGCCTATGGTCCGTTCTTAATACGAAAGGTACCTGACGTCCATACAAATACTGGTGGAAGTGTTTAACTCCAAAAACAATGGCACTTGCTTCTTTTTGAACCTGAGTATAGTTACGCTGGCTTTTGGATAGGGAACGCGATGCAAATGCGAGAGGGCGCTCGGAGCCGTCCGTTGCACGCATCGCAAGCACGGCCCCCAGCCCCGCCGGGCCGGCGTCCACCGTTAGCACGAGCTGGGCCTCGGGGTCGAAATGAGCCAGCACTTTATCTGACGCGAGCTCCTTCTTCACCGATTCAAATGCGCGCTCGTGCCTTTCATTCCACTCCCACTGCGCTCCGTCTCGTAATAATTCGTGCAAGGGACTCAAGTGAGAGGACGCATTGGGAACAAATTTACGATAGTAATTGACTACGCCCAAAAATCTTTTCACTTCCGTAACATTTGTGGGACGGGGTGCGTTTACTATGGCTTCAATTTTTTTTGAACAAGGCCTTACTCCGTTTTTATCTATAATGTAACCTAAATAAGTAACATTACTTTGAAATAACACACATTTATCTCTTTGCAACTTGAGACCGGCGTCTTTAAGCCTAGAAAGTACCTCGCGCAATCTTTGCAAATGTATTTGCTCTGACGGCCCGGTTATGCACACGTCGTCAAGCCAACAGCTGACTCCTTCAATTCCTGATAATAGCGATTCCATTGTGCGCTGAAAGACTGCTGGTGCATTGGCGAGTCCATAGGAGAGCCTTGTATATTTAAATAAACCCTTAGTTGTGTTTATTGTTGTTAATTCCTGGGAACGGGGAGACAAAACAAACTGATTATAAGCGTTACTTAAATCAATTTTCGAATAATGTTGCCCATTTCCTAAATTAGCTAAAACTTCCTCTATGCGAGGCATGGGGTACTTATCAATATACATGTCTTTGTTCAGTGTAATAGAGTAGTCGCCAGCTATCTTTACTTTGCCATTGTCTTTTAAAACGGGCACAATCGGAGTGGCATATCTCGAAAAATTAACCGGCACAAGAATTCCTAAACCGACTAATCTATCTATTTCTTCTTCAACTCGGTCTTTTAGCGCGAACGGAACAGAGCGTGGTTTAAAATACTTTGGAATTGCTCCTTCCTTTAGATGTAATTCTACTTCAAATTTATTGAACCGTCCTAATTCGTCGCTAAATAGGTCGGAATAGTCATTCATGATTTGCGTTATCTCACTCGAACTCGGAAAGGTATCAATATTATTATTCAATGTTGTTATGCCTAAGTTAAATTTTGACATAAAATCTCGGCCCGCGAGAGGTGGGCCTCCATTCTCAATAACGTAAATTTGTATTTCTTTTGAACTGTTCAAATAATGTACATCTGTTTCAAAATAACCTAGTGGTGATATTTTATGACCGTTATACAGGCAAAACTTTAAACTACATTTTTGCAAGGCGAGATCAGCAAAATATTGTCTATACAATTTGTTAGATATAACTGTTGTTCCCGAGCCAGAGTCAAGTTCCATTTGCAACTGTGTACCATTTATAACTACAGATAATAAAATCGGCGAGTATTTCACGTACCTTACGTTAAACACTTCACATTCCTTACAGTTCTGACACCCATCTTCATCGCGAGACTCCAGGTCTGCAGCCAAACTGTGCAGTCGCGACTTATTGCCTTTATCACTGCACACTTTTTTTAAATGGCCTTTCACGCCACACGCTTGGCATCGATAGTTTTTGTACCGGCACTGGCTAGCTTCGTGGCTTTTCATGCCACACACAACGCACTTGCGTGCGTCGTGACCTTGGCCGCGACCAGCGCTAGCGGCGGGCTTGGCTGCGCCCACCCTGTACACCGGCTCCTCCTTTACATGCGCGGGCGCTGCTGTTGTTGCTGCTGCTCGAGCCTGGCGCGCGCTCGCCGCCTGCTGCGCAATCTCCAATGCCTTCGCGAATGAGAGTGTGGTAGCATCCTGCTCGAACAAGCGGTCGCGTTCGGGTCCCACGTTCATGCCCAGCACGAAACGATTAACTAGAAGCATATCTAGTGAACTGCCAAAATCACAGTGCACTGCGAGCCCCCGAACACGCACCGCCCATCCCTCGACGCTTTCTCCCGCAGCCCTCCTCGCCTCGAAAAACTTCTCCCTGTCGGCAAACGTACACTGCCGCGGAGAGAAATGCTTATCTAGCTCATCGACTAAGTCTTTGAACTCGACGTCTTCCAATTTCTTTGGATGTACAAGGTTCTTTGCCAACAGGTAGGTGTCATCCGATAGGTGGGTGAGTAATAATGGTCCCTTTTTCTCCTCCCCAACTGTATTGAGCTTAATAAATTGCTCCAATCTTCCGTAAAAAGTCTGCCACTCTTGCGTATTATGGTCGAAAACACTAAGATTCCCGAAATAAGACATAATTGATAACTAATTATCACTTTTACTTTAATTTAATTTTTTTTAGTGCGCGGGTAGATCGTCGCCAGTGAGGTATTTGTGGCGTAGCAATGAAACGACAGTTACGGAGCACGGACCGTTTATTACTGGTTTGACGTGTTGACAGCGTCTTCGTATATGTGTACCTACGTCATACATTACAATAACACTACACAACTGACTCTGACAGTATATAACATGCAACTACTTAAGAACTAAGACTTAGAAACTAATCAGATAAGCCATGTGTCGTGGCAGAGAATAGGCGCTGGCTCAGCATAAATGCTGTGGCATGCCACAGCGCTGGTATTCTGCCAGAACCTTATAAAATAACGGCCAGTGCAACACTATGATGACCTTATAATTAACAGCAATGAACATAGAAAAGTATATTATATTGAAAGTACAAGTGAAAGTGTGCATGCGTGTGTTTGTTGTGTGTCTGTGTATGTATGATTGTGTGGCAGTTATACGAATAATTACTGACAGGAAAGAATATATAAAATGGGATAAACTACAGGAATCAAATATAGTGAAACGGGAATTTAAAGGTAATTTTTTTGAGCATTTAGAAGATGTAACCGATATTTTTCTTTGAAACTAGCTTTATTCTTGAGTTGGCGGATTGGCGGAGGAATGTTATTCCAACATTTGGTGGCTCTATACCTAAAACTCCCTTTAAACGCAGCCGTTCGGTGTCGCGGAACCTGCAACACAATGGCTCGAGAGGCTCTCTCTCTGTAATGGCTATTACTGCTACACCACATGAGCTTCTTATATAGATACGAAGGCGTTTTTGTATGAATTGTGTCAAACAGCAAACAAGCCAGCATTAACTCTTGCCGAGCGGCCATTTTTAACAGATTTGAGCCATTCAAAAATGGAGTAATATGAGTACGAGGAGGTACCTTAAAACAAAAACGCGCACAAGCATTCTGAACACGTTGTAAGAGGCGCTGCGAGCGAGCCAGGAGACCACATGTAGTGGGTCCACTAGCGCCACTCGTAAATAATTGTAATTATTTAAATTTAACGATATATAACTAAAAAAGGGGGCCGCTACGTACTGTAGTTTGTATTTAAGTACTTTTTGAATCCATCAAACTAGTTTTTACGTTGCTGGATTCGTCAATCTATGAGTTCAAAGTTAAAACGGCCGTTTTAAATAATTACAATTATTTACGAGTGGCGCTAGTGGACCCACTACATTTTATTAAAGCGCTCTTAATGAGTACAATGGGGGTTCTTTTTCACATTATTTACATTTTTCTCTAGGTCACAGCAGTATTATTCACAATATTGAAGCTAGTGCACTCCATGGCTAGTTTTAAGGTGCCCACTAAATTGAAGGACAATACAGAAGATATGGAGGGCGGCGGGAAAGTGAACATTCGGTGGATTCTCTTTAAATTGAGGAAAGCTGTTAATGTGGAAGTCGCTAAGGCGCCTGGCTCAATGAATATTGTAAGTTTCTAGCATTATTCTTGTAAGGCAATGCTTGTAAAATTGCATAAGCTTTGAACTTCACTTGATTGAAAGTCGCTCTTACTGTGTTTTATGTCATGTCATGAGGCGTGTTAGCTATAGTTGTGTGCGCATACGTGTAAACAGTGTGTCGTACAATTGCCATCCATAATTCATGGATATATCCACAAGAAACACGGGAACCTCAATTTGTGAAACAAAATATAGTTTTCACGCCTGCTATCCAGAAAATGGTAATTGTTGTCAGTCGTACTTTTCTTCCCTCATTTGAGGGCAACAATGACTCTTTTCCTCATAGAAGGTGTGAAAAACAGTATGTGCCACTCGGTAGCAAAATTATTAGTAAGACAAATTATTAGCGGGTCTCACAGGCGGTGTGGAAAGCAGTATGTGTCACACGGTAGCAGAACTATTTCCATCTTGGGCGTAAACACTGCCCTCGCCGTAAATATATCATTTCGCTTCCTTGAGACACAATGTACTATTACCGACCTATATTAAGTTACCATACTATACCCTCTATCAACACTATAAAACCTTTTCCTTCCAGCGTATCTCAATCTTCACCATGTGGCTCCACCTCATCAGTTACCTCGAGGCCACGGACATCTCCGCCATAATAGACGTACTCCTGCCGCCGTTAGTTCGCGAGATGTCCACCGGAGACCCGATGGCGCCAATGTCGCCCGTGAGACAACTGGCTACAAGGGTTGGCAAGAAACTCAGACGCAAGATCGGGGATATAGAGTATGGGAAACTTTTGGCTGAGGCACAGACAAGACTGAATGTTAGAAGGGCGGAGAGGAAGAAGGTTCGTTTTTTAATGGTTTTTTGATAAGATCGCGGTTAGTTCTCGAGATGTCCACGGGAGACTCAATGGCGCCAATGTCGCCCGTGAGACAGCTAGCTACAAAAGTAGAAACTGAGGCGCAGGATCGGGGATATACCCCCTTATTCATAAAACATAACAAACCTCTGTTAGCTAAAGTGTGTTTTGTCCCTTTCTCACAAGCATAAATGTCAATGAGCCAGATAAGAAAAAAACTAATTTTAACGTCATATGCAAGGCCGAAAATCTTAGATCGATTTTCGTATGATAGTCCAGGACCTGACTACTGCCTTGTAGGGAAGTTCGTGCATCGGGAATTTCTTTTCGGGCAAAGTGTCAGTATTTTAGACTCAGGTGGACAGCAGTCATCTGGTACATTTTCCATATATGATGTCATGATTTTTGTTGTATGAAATAAAAATAAATTTTCTTCAAAACCCGAACGAGTGGGGTATCAAATGAAAGGGGTCCATGAAGCTAATTCCAGAAATATATCACACCATTACATTTCAGCCACTGGTTTTATAAAAATGGGCTCTTCCTGACGGGAAAGTGCTGAATTAATTTATCTTAAATTTACACCGAACGAGTCGATCCTCATGTCTTATCTACTCGTAAATAAATAAAATGGAGAATGTTATTGCTTATTTTTCTTTTTCGTTTTTGTATAAGAAGTATGATTTCTTGTAGAACTAAACAAATCCTGTCATTACGTTAGATACCAACGACAAGATAAAGCCTGTGTCACTTTCTGATACCACTCGATAGAAAGTGACAGATGCTTTACTTTGCCGTATATCACGCTATCACGCGACCATCATATAACGAGTTATTAGCCGTCTTCGTATATTTTAGAAAAAAATCATTCAGCCGTTCCTTGTCAGTAAGAGCCCAAAGTTGGTGTGTTTTTAAAATGATTATATTTTTTGACTGTAATGTTTTTATTTCATACAAAAAAATTACGACATAGCTGGAAGATGTAACAGGTGACGGCTATGCACCCGAGTCTAAAATACTTACTAAGACTCTTACTCACTTTTCCCGGAAAAAGAAATCTCCGTACCAGAACAGTAATCAGGTCCTGGACTATATCCCTTTATTACGCTTACCTTAAACCTCGCGCGGGCCGCGTGCGTTTAGTCTTATCTGATCTTCTTCTCGTGATAGAAACGGAGACATAAGGATCTCGGAAGTGTCCGTGGTAGCATATATATCGTCGGTTGACATACAAGACTCATTCAGTAACGAATACCTACTTACTACATAAAGCTCGTATGTCAGCATCGCTTCAGTACTGAGATACGAGGTTTCTGAGAGTAATGACAGATTTGCTCGAGTTGTGGTTGTCAGGTTGTCATCCGACGATATATTTTTAAGTTTACCAGCCCTTATATACAGTACCTTGACTGTAGGCAATGCTGAAAATTTTTATTTCTAACTAAATATTTTTATACTTTATTGAAATGACGTCAATATTCTAAGTATTATTTTCCTTTGTCTAGGTACTATTGCAAGAGAAAGTAAATAACCCCGAGAAGGCGGCTAAAAGGAAACTACAATTGAAGGAAAAGAAAAAGCAGTCAAAGAAAATGAAGATTGAAATGATGCAAGGCAAGAGGCCACGTCCGAAGAAACGGAAAGCTGAAGACTTGGACATTGAAGACGCGTTGTTGAGAGACGACTAAAACGTGAGCCCTTCTATTATTCAAGGGTTAAATTCCAGCCTTTGTCGCATCTCTCGCTCTATCTATCGGATCAATAGCTGCCTCTCGCTCGCTTATACACGCATTACTAAAAATTCATGCGAGTAACGGCAAGTGCGAGCAAGAGGCAGATATATCAGAAAAGGGTAGTGCTGCTGATTGTTGTGAGTTAAAAATACGAACTAACTTTATACGGACATTGATTAAGCGATAATGTAAATATATTTGTTAAAATATTAGATAATTACTGGATTAATACATTTATTAACTTACCAGATAGTTTTATTCTAATTCATAAGTTTTAGGATGAGGATGGTTATGAATTGTCGATTTAAAATTAGTTTTTTCTTAAATTTAAATTTAATCTTAGTTTCATGGTATTAGAAGTAAAACAAATGCAGTAAACAAAATAATATTGCTTTATTATGCTCTAAAAGTATAAAATAATTAACAAAATCTACGAACAGATACGGTCCAAATTAAAAATAACCGTTTAATACAAATTATCTTCATTTTCATTACAATTTAAAGCGCAAAAGCTTGTACATCGATTGTTTAGCCACGCATATCTTTTAAGGTTTTAATTGTGCTGTTATTATGAACTTTATTTGCATAGTTTAAAAGTCCTATATAGACTGTTTTTTATTTACATTGTCTAAAAAAGTCAGAATGAAGAATGATTAAATGCTGCATATAATAGTCATAGTAATTTTAAACAATATTCAAGCCACAGTAACGTTCGATTCTTTAAAATAATATGATTAAATCATTCTTTTTCCTTATTTTGAAGTTTTCAATCTGTTTAAAGTAATGAAAATAAGTACAGTTCACAAAATAATTTAATCCATATCTTAATTTACAAACACAGAAGTGCCATGGACTAGAATATAGTGTGATGTAAATAAAAAGCGTACTTAACTTATTGTTAAACGCTACTTAATTACTCGTAACTCTATTGAATATTAATAAATCAAATATTCACAGCACCATATTGCATCCAATCATATCTTTCTGACGAATTTATTCTATTATATCTATGTAACAGTATAACTTGCACAATGTATGACAGGTGTGACTGGAATACTTCGAGAGATATAACAGTGATATAACCCTGTCATAAGCATAACATAGGTGTTACATCGATTAAACGTATTAAAAGATAAGATAAAGCATCTATCACTTACTTTCACGACTTGATAGAAAGTGACGGTTGCTTTATTTCGTCCTCAATAACGTGATACCTACGAGCATATACGTGGCATGTCGTCTCCGCCCTAGTCGATTTTCAGCAACTAAAAAGTTTCTGAAAAGATATTCCGAAGCCTAATTTCAAATGCGATTTTTGTGAATATTCTACGAAAATTTTGAATTTAGAGTGCTATTTTCTGAAAATTCATTTTCAAATTAATCTGTAGATGTGGCAGCCGCGTTATGTTATGACAAGGTTATAACACTGATAAATATCCTTAAAGTGTTCTGTATGCAAGTTATAATTGGATACTATACCTATTAATTTTATTTTCATAACTGACTAGGGGCCGAGTATTCTAAAATTTTCATTTGTAGTAACAGTGCGAGAAAGCTGTGCTAACATATTGTTTCCATCTATTTCATTGAACTCTAGGTATATCTTGGCCAATTATGATGGACCTTGGGCCTGAAACACTTCTACATATTCAACAGCGATATTCTAACTTTGTTATGACGTTGCGGTCATATTAACTGGTTGATGAACCAGTTAGGCGCGGTTTTATAAAGAAACGTTAATCCTTATGTCGTTAGGGAAGAGTGGAGGATAAATGCATAGCATGTGGCGTTTATCAGGGCCCAGCTAAAATCTGTTACCACACCTGTAAATGCCGACCAAAATCTGTTATTTTCGCAATACGCTTTGAAATCGTGTAGCATTTAAAATATAATGTGTCATACACAGCGGACACCATAGAAGGAAAACAGGACACAGGACACCAGGAAACAGCCGATGTGAAATATTATCTGTATTATACCAGAATAAAGTATTTTTCTTGTGCTCTTTGCGTCATAGTGGGGATCTCTCACAATGCTCCCGGTAGCGTCTAAATACAAAATTGTGAGTCCTTCAATCTTCAATATCTCAACTTGGTCGCGGCTGTGTGCTAGCAAGTGATGTAGCGAGTAGAAGTGCGTACGATAGTACTATTGCTTATTCTGTGGTACGTATCGTCGTTCGTGTGGTGGTTTCTATCGAAAGAGATGGCCACGTTTACTAAACGGGGATTTGTTAACGGTAGACTTTCTGTACGTAATACTGTGCTTCGAGGGGGTGAAAGTCGGAGATGGAAGTGGACTATACTCGGGAGAAAATGTTTGCGTGTAATAATGTGTACAGGAGATTTGTTTAGCGGCACATAGTTCAAAAGATACCTACGTTATGTCAAAAAATGTGCTGTGTTACCAAAATTTGAACTGACCTTTTGTTTTAACGGATCTTTATAAAAGCCGGCCTTAGGCCCGGTTTTATAAAGATCCGTTAGACCTTATGTCGGTTTGTTATGTCAAAAAATGTACCGAGTTACTGAAATTTGGTCTAACGGATCTTTATAAAACCCGCCCTTAATGTAGCCAGTTGACGTGATAGCGACGTCATGATAAGGTTAAAAGTATGATTTATACTGAATCTTCAAAGTATATTAGGGCCAGGGGCCATATAAATTGAGCAAGATACAGTACTTATTTCGAGTTTGACGCCGAATATGTTCTTACTTCATTGGATAGTCTACTTTAACGCTAATGTAATAAAAGATTCAAACATATGATTTTTAGACATTGTGTATGTAATAGAAATTATTAAATTCGGGTTAAAATGGAATATCCAATGGAATTAGAGCACAGGTCAATGTCATACTTAAAGCTTGCCTGTGAACGTTTAATAAACACGTTTTTTTTGCGCGAAAATATCGGTCTGTAAAGAAATAAAGATTAAATATTATCTCCACCCATATACCCAGTAAATCCTCTCCAGTTTAACAATATACGGTGGCCCGCGTCCCCGGCCGCGCCCGCGCGGAGATGGCCGTAACAACATCATAAATAGGTATGTTGACAGTTGACACCAAATAAGAAAATCATTAAGTTCAAAACTCCAAATAAAAAAAAACAATTTTCTCGAAAAAGGATTAAATTCTTATCAAATGGCGAAAAAAGAAACTCAAAAGAATAAATAATTACATAGTTATAAGTCTTCAAAGTTTTGAGAGGGGCATATTCTGTCCCTTTTCTACAAAACGCGCCTTTGTATTGGAACGATCGTCACTTACTATGGCGCTCGAGGTCAGTGACGTCACTGATCTGTCGCGCTTTCTCTTCCTAGCCAGTAACATTAAAATACAGCTTCGTTATTTCTTGACATATTTGAATAGGATTTTCACCATTTGGCGTATTTTTTTGCATTGTTTCTTTTGGAGTAGTCTTTTGAAGTAGTCAAATTTTGTGTCAACAACCCTGTTGATTCGTTATGGGCATCTCCGCCCATTACAGCACAGCCGCGCGCCGCCGCCGGGGGCTGCGGGCCGGGCTGTCTCGTCAAACATTGCGCACGCCCGCTCATCGCTCATAGCGCCCACATGAAACACATGAAAGTTTAATATATGGATGTAGATATAGTAGTGTATGCAACTGCACATAATTAGGCATTAAAACACGAGTGTGGTTTTATGAACCGAGCCGAAGGCGAATTTCATAATAAAATCACAAGAATTCTCTCATTATGTAGCAGTTGCATAAAATTATTACTGTGTTTTTTACGATTATTAACGAGTCTAAAAACACTCATATAGACATATTATACTATACAGTAGGTATAACTGGTGCTTATAACTGGAAAAGTGAACGCTTTAATTTGTAAATTCTTATTACAAAGTACATACACAGGCACAGGCGAGTACACAAAGCCTAAAATTTATATTTCAAGTAAATGTATAGGTTGAAAATCCATTGAAGCTCATGATGAAATGCGTTTAACCTTTTCATCAATGCATATGATTCTAATTCCAGCTGACTCATCCATTTGTTTCTTTTCAAGCCAAAGAATTTACAGAACTGCTTAGGTTTAATATGTAGGATTTATTAAATGTTTCTACTTGTATGGTGAAAAGGTTAAACGATCAAAATAATTAGGTATTAAGATTAGGAAGAATTTAACAATAAAATGGACGGCAGCAAGCTCGGCGATTATCTAATTATAAAAGCATATTATAATAATATTTAATTATTATGTTACACCGACACTTTTATTGTCCGATATTATGTCCGTCCTCTTGCACTTACTTGCTTGAAAGTGTCGAATGCTACAAGTCGGATAGAAACGCGATCGACGATCGCACTAGCTAGTCAAGAGGGCCTATACCGCGAAACGAAAACGAAGTATCTCTCTCTGTCGCTTATTAGCAGGTGCGGTGCGATAGAGAGGGAGAAACTTTATTCTCGGTTCGAGGTAGGCTCTCAGGTTACAATAAAAGTGCAGAAGGTCTACTCCGAACTTCGAAATCGGAACTTCGTATCATGCCGTCCCTTTCACTCATATAGTGTATAACACGAGAGCGAATGGGACCGCACGATACGAAGTTCGGAGTAGGCCCTCAGTAATCATTGTTATGTATCGGTATCTGCATTGATAGACAGCGCCGGTTCTATATCCGCGTTTTCGGAAGCAAACAACAATGGCTACATATAAAAATATGTAGCTATATTCATAGGGGATAACCGCAGTAGGTACAGAATAATGAGATATAGTAAAAATTAATCTATCTATAAAACGTAAATTTATAATTAGCTGGAGCAAATTAGCTTTTTTAATAGATACATGATTATGTACCTATACTTACCTCTTCTCATGTAGTTATCACCGTCCCACAATAAGCTAATTTGCTTCAGTTGATTATAACACTTCATTTAACGATTTATAGAGTGATAGCCAGCGAAACACGGTACTCTACGAATACGGCCACTACTTATTTGATCCGGGAATTGAATTGACTGAATCTACAGCAACTACCGTAACATTGTTCCATTCAATTCAATTTATTTTATTTAACAATATTACATTGTGTCTGAAATTACAATATGTCAATCTTAAAATAGAAACAAAAAATGTATTGCAATAGACTTACTATTCATCAATATATCAATTAAGAAAATTTATATAATAATAATAAAGAACTTATTTTTTCAAAAACATTAAGACTGAACTAGGCATGTCATAAAATACAATAAAATTTATTATAAATGTCAATAAAAAATTAATAAAAATCATAATAATTAAATATTTAAAATTAATCCCGGCCCTGATTACAGAATTCCTCTATTGAATAATAACATTTCTTCAACAGGAAAGACTTCAGTTTACCTTTAAATATGTTGCTGTTGGTGTCTGTCTTTAGCTCAAGAGGTAATTTATTAAACAGGACTATACTCTGTAACACAGTCAGGTTGAATAAAGTTTGAGTAAATGTCTATTCAGTTGTTATTCCAGCAATTTGGGCACATTTTTAAATGCTTTAGCCTTTATAACAGCGATGTAAAATCTGGGTAATAGCTTAGTAATACTGTCGTATGATAACCACCTTCATACAACTTTTATTCAGAATCTGGCTATATTAATAGCCTTTACTCATACATTATGGAGTTCATTGCTGATAAGAGGTGTAAAAATTTGCGAAATGCTATTACTCAAACTTTATTCAGCATGCTGCGTTACTTGGGCTGTAGGTATCTATCATTAAATCTACCTACAACATTTAAATTTGCAGATTTCGAGATATATCCACGACCGGTATTATTTTATATTGTTACTCAAAATGTATTCTGATAAAGTTGTCTATCCATGGTGTCATTTGTGAGACACAGTTTCAAACAGTATGTGTCCATAAACACTTCAAGATTAGGTAATTGACTAACAGTAACCGACTGCGCAGAAGTTACATTAGTATTTATAACATTGTCTTGTATATATTATCTTAAAAACACACTTAAACATTTGTGCCATATCGATTATAAAATACCAATTTAAAAAATTTCATTATTCAAACCCACTTCAAACCCGTCGTCTACCAGACCATGGGATCCCAGGGCCCATTACAAAATAATGATATCGTTTATTTTGTTCGTTGCGAGACGGCGGCTTTTAGATGGGTACAAATCCCGCTTAACATCCAGCCAACATTTATGTATCTACATAGGTACAGTCAAGGGCACTAATATGTATAAATTTTTTCACCTTATTCCATTGAAATAAGGTCCAAAAATGTATACATATTTATGCCCTCGACTGTACTTAAAAGATTTAGAATCGAGCAATTTAAGCATTTACAAAATACTATATCTCCCCGCTGCTATCGTCATAATACGCGGATATCATCTCAAGTATTTCCAAAAAAGATATGGTACTTTAAGAATTCGCAGAGCTTATAGAAGGTACCTAATCCGTAATATTCATTACGTCGGTATCACACACTGGATGGCCATCCATATTTTGTAAACATAATAATGGCGTTGGAATAGTTGGTATTAAATAAAGTTTGTCAGTGATAAGTAATAATTTCCTTAAAATATTACACTTAGGTACGCAGGAGAATCTAAGAACTTTTCATAAATTTAGCTCGGCAAGCATCAGCTGTGAGCCGAGTCGAGTTGCAGAGCCCGCTAAAGAAATAGATTAGGTACACCCCCATCACCTTATCGTATTCTGTGATTATCGTATGTATATTTATCCATTTAATTGCGTAATACCCTCCGTATTACGCAATTAAATGGATAAATATACATACTTACTTTCTGTGTCAAAAGAAACGCCACAGCATGACCGGCTTGTATAGGGATGTTGACACCAAATAAGAATAACGATATGTTCGAATTTTCTTGAAAAATGATCAAATTCTTAATCAAATGGTGATAAAAGTAACTCAGAAGAATAAATAATTACATAATTATAAGTCTTCAGTTTTAAGTGGGGTCAGTGGGGGCATACTCTGTCCCTTTTCCGCAAAACGCACCGTGGTATTGGAACGATCGTCATTTACTATGGCGCTCGTGTCAATGAAATGAATTCACTGGTCTGTCGCGCTTTCTCTCTCTAACCAGCAACATTAAAACGGTTGTAGTTTCGTTAGTTTTTGAGATATTTGAATAGGATTTTCACCATTTGGCATATATACCTATATTTGCCTTATTTCTTTTGGGGTAGTCTTATGGAGTAGTCAAATTTTGAGTCAACATCCCTATTATAGCAAGTAGGTACCTACTACCTCTCCACCCTAGTTCCAGCGACCAAGCTTTGGAGAACTCCCGGCGAGGATATATAGTATGTGGGTGCTTACATATATTCATACTTCCTTTCTTCTGACTTACAAAAGCATGGCCGATAAAGGATTGTACCGCATAATCTTCGACAGCAGTATCCACAGCAGCGATGTAGTTGTAGCAAGTACTACCCCTCCCCACCCCAGCTCTAACGACCAAGCTGTGGAGAACTCTCGAGCGGCGAGAAGGGGGTAAGCGGGGGCCTGTGGACCGACGACCCCGTCACCGGTCCCGTCGCCGTGCACGCCCCTCGTGGAGACCCGTTGCACGCGCTTGAAGTGGATTATCATTAGGGTGAACATCGCGAACAGACCTGGAATTGAAAAAGAAACTGTCATTAGTAATGTACGAGTCTCATCAACCGCGCGGAGTCGGAGAGCATTCTACTAACTACAGATGAATTTGAACTGTATACACAGTACTTAACATTTGAATGGACTTCCCCCTGGACGTCAGCGGCCGCCGGCGTCGCAGGGCATGAATAATTCCAGTCAAATATGAAACGTAATAACTGTGTGCATGCGTACCTGTAGTCAGCATCATAAACATGTAAGCAAACAGAACTAAACATAGATACTAGGGCTTTATTGCTTCGAGATAAAGCCGAAAAGTAGACGTTTGGCTGTACGGGACGATATCGGGTATACTAGGTAGGTACCTATATATAGTTTCTAGAACTACTAACTTATCGGATATTTGATATGACCATCACAAATTTAATGTCAAACATGGCCATGAAGTGGCAATTAGCGTATACGCTGCGCGGGCGCAAAATCCCGATTGCTGGCCAGGGAGAGACATAAAATTGTGTACTTACCACGGGCTCTTGCCTTCGGCTCGGGCGTCAAATACCTGTGATCTGAGGCATTCTTTATTTTACCGCCCCTGGTAAATGTATTAACATTAAACAGAAACATTAATTTTCTAAATCACTCAATAGGAATTTTTAAGTTCTTAACATTTTAATCGCCGAACGTCAAAATTGTACTGACAATTAAGTAGGCGACAAGAGCAGTAAAAAGGGAATAAGTATAGATTATTTTCTTTTACCTATCAGACTAGATATAAAACTGATCAATAAAGCCAACTTCGGTTATAAAACGGGGATCTTACGAGAAAGCTCTTAGTTCGCGGCTTCCGACCGGCGACCGCCGACGGCTTATCGCGCACGTATTCAATTTAAATTCAATTAGCCGCGGGATTTATTTATGGTCGATTTGTTGGGTGCGTCCCATGAGACATAACAACAAAACATATATTTTCATATTAATAACGTTCACAAGATATAACGAACGAAAGCTATAACAACAAAACCAATAATTTTATAAGGAATAACGATCAATTGATCTAATATTGACATTATATAATTATTTTTCATATAACACTCATATTGCCGAATATCAATTCGTATAATATAAATAACGTATAACGATCAAAATACATAATATAAATAACGTATAACGCTCAAAATACATAATATAAATAACGTATAACGCTCAAAATACATAATTTAAAAAACGTATAACGCTCAAAATACATAATATCTTTTAATATAACTCATAACTAGCTAACGGGCGAGCGAGCGAAGCGAGCGAGCAAAACCTTCCGGAGCAAAACCGACTCTGTTGGTTAGGTTCAGAAGACTAAGGCGGGAGCGAAGCGAAGCGAAGCGAAGCGAAGCTCCCGCCTTAGTCTTCTGGTGTTAGGTATTTTTTTATGCGCCTTGAAAAACTATGCTCATAATACGTAGGTAGTACCTACAACTCATAATTTTTCAAAACACACTTAGCTACCGGGCGAGCGAGCGAAGCGAGCGAGCAAAACCTTCCGGAGCAAAACCGACTCTGTTGGTTAGGTTCAGAAGACTAAGGCGGGAGCGAAGCGAAGCGAAGCTCCCGCCTTAGTCTTCTGGTGTTAGGTATTTTTTTTTATGCGCCTTGAAAAACTATGCTCATAATACGTAATATATTTAAGTACAACTCATAATTTTTCAAAACACACTTAGCTACCGGGCGAGCGAGCGAAGCGAGCGAGCAAAACCTTCCGGAGCAAAACCGACTCTGTTGGTTAGGTTCAGAAGACTAAGGCGGGAGCGAAGCGAAGCGAAGCTCCCGCCTTAGTCTTCTGGTGTTAGGTATTTTTTTTTATGCGCCTTAAAAAATATGCTTGTCAGTTGTCTGCATGCATGCATGATTGCTTGTTTACATGCATGATTGCTTGCTTGTATTCATGCATGCTTGCATGCATGCATGCTTGCATGATTGCTTGCTTGCTTGATTCCATGCATGCGTGCTTTCATAGGTTTAGTTTGGGTTAAGGTTATAAGTAAGGATGATTGTTAAATAATTAAGACATCGTAGTAACATAGAAAAATAGATTTTTTTTCAAACAATAATTGTACGAAAAATAACGTTACGTTACGTTATTATATTAATTGATTATTATACGTTTCAATATTTAGATGTATTGAATATTATACGTTTCGATCGTTATATCAATTGAAATTATATCTAAATAACGTTATATTTTTTGAAAATATATGATTTGGCATTATACATTTCGTTCATTATATGCAATGAACGTTATACACAAAGCGATTATACTAACTGAGCGTATACGTTATGACTGTTATATAATAAATTCTTATATCTTTTATTACTTACCCCGATTTGTTGATGTGTTATGTTTAACACTAATTAAATCCAGTATCTACATAAATATTATTCTTTGGTCTATGAATGACGGGTCCCCGTCTCTACGGAGATACATTTAGGCCGGGTTTTATAAAGATCCGTTTGAACAATATCAGATCAAATTTCAGTAACTCAGTACATTTTTGACATAACAAACCGACATAAGGTCTAACGGATCTTTATAAAACCGAGCCTTATAAACGTGTAAGTGTAACTGACCAATCGAGACCAAGTTGCTGGACGTGCAAGAACATAGCCATGTAGGGTTATCGGACAAAAATTTGAATTTGCTTTCGGCAACCCTACACCCACGTACCGCTCGACCTTCGATTGGTCTAATGCTTGGATGGTAATGCTTACTTACCTACACTGCTTTTGTGTAATTCAAATTGATATCAACTTTTGCCACAAGCTGCCTCTTTTATCAATGGGTGAGCTAGCTGCCCTAAGTAGCTTCGTACTAACTGATGTCTCCAGACTTTGAAGGCGCTCACTAGTGCCGCGCTAACCCAGGACTTTGAGGCATATACACTGCGGAAAAACTTTATAACGCTTATATTATCACATTATCAGCTACTAGGTACATACGTATATTATGACTGCGCTGATCTCATGCACTCGGAATGATTTTATACCTACTGCTTACCAGCTAGTAGGTACATGGACCGGTGACTATTACAGCGCTGATCTGTAGTTTGCAGACCACAAAAGCGCCAAATAGTGCCACGCTGGCCAGCACTATGAGCCAGACATTACGGAATGATAACTATACTGCTTACCAGCTAGTAGGTACAGGACCCCGGAGACATGCCGGAGACTAATACAGCGCTGATTTGTTGCTTGCAGACCACAAAAGCGCCTAATAGTGCCGCGCTGCTCGTCACTATGAGCCAGACACTGCGGAATGATAACTATACTATACTGCTTACCAGCTAGTAGGTACAGGACCCTGGAGACTAATACAGCGCTTATCTGTTGCTTGCAGACCACAAAAGCGCCTAATAGTGCCGCGCTGCCCGTCACTATGAGCCAGACACTGCGGAATCATAACTATACTATACTGCTTACCAGCTAGTAGGTACAGTACCCTGGAGACTAATACAGCGCTGATCTGTTGCTTGCCGACCACAAAAGCGCCTAATAGTGCCGCGCTGCCCGTCACTATGAGCCAGACACTGCGGAATGATAACTATACTATACTGCTTACCAGCTAGTAGGTACAGGACCCTGGAGACTAATACAGCGCTGATCTGTAGCTTGCAGACCACAAAAGCGCCTAATAGTGCCGCGCTGCCCGTCACTATGAGGCAGACACTGAGAATGATAACTATACTATACTGCTTACCAGCTAGTAGGTACAGGACCCCGCAGACTAATACAGCGCTGATCTGGTGCTAGAAGTCTCCAAAGGCGCCCAATAGTGTCGCGCTGCCCATCACTGTGAGCGCGACACTGCGGAATGATAACTACGAGTATACTGCTTACCAGCTAGTAAGTACATGACTCCGGTGACTAAAACGGCGCTGATCTGGTGCTTGCAAACCCCAAAAGCGCCCACTAGTGCCGCGCTGCCCAGCACTATGAGGCACACGAGCGCACACGATATTGAGAGGTTCTGCATACCTGGAAATAGTAATAGATAAAATCACAATGAAAATGAGAAATAAGAAGTTCTACACTGTAGAGCATAGAAAATGGCAGAATGGAATGGATATCATACATGATTTACCAGTTTTCATTATTCTACCTACTTGAAGACTAGATAAAGAAAAGTACACCTTATAGCGACTGCAGGTATCAAGTATGCCAGTAGTTCATTTTGTAGTTTCTATAGAAATTACCAGTTTTCATTATTCTACCTACTTGAAGACTAGATAAAGAAAAGTACACTTTATAGCGACTGTAGGTACCAAGTATGTCAGTAGTTAATTTTGTAGTTTTTCGGTTGAAGCGAAGTGTTATATATTCATTAAAATGACCCATTCGCTTACGATACAGCCATCTACGTTACAAGCTTTTTCAATACAAGTAATTAGGGACGACATACACTTGGGGATCGCCTAATACAACGCGACTACCGCGATTATCGCGCGAGTAAGCGATGTATGCGACCATAGTACAATATGTAGGTATGGTCGCAATCGCAAATTCGGGCAAATTTAATTACGATACCTATTCGAGTTCAATATGATAATCGGGTATAGTCGCATTGTATTAGGACGATGACTTACGTATCGCTTTCCTATCTATTTATCAAAGCGTTTCGACACTTTCGACCGCTATTCTGCATGAGTATTTTGACTTTAGAGAGTATTATATTCCTTGATTCTGACTCGTTAGAATGGCGCGCATGTCATCGAAATACCTACGAAATATAAATACGAATATAAGTTTTTTTATACAAAATCTTATCTCGTAATAAAAAAGTGTTTACAGCGCACTTGTGATTGTTCTGCAGTTAGGAAGCGTCCATAAGGCTACGGTGTCTATGGACGCTTGCGGCTTCAGAAGAATCACAATGTTGCCGAACCTGTTATTGAGATACAGGCAGGACTTGCGTCATCTAACTTTATGTTCTTATTCATGTATTAGCTTGGTATCTTGTTGGTGTGTCAAATAAAATAAATAAATAAACCTCTATTATAATAATAATAATTCTCTATTGAACTGATGATTCGTTAACAGCTACTTAACATTGGTCTGTACCAATGTTAAGTATCTGTTCGGCTCCTCATTTTTTACTAAGTCCTATACAATGTGACACATACGTCATGATACAAAATACTAAAATATGATTTTATCCATGATTCGGAACCACTTTTATTATCGGACAAACCTTGTACGGGCGAAAAAAAAAGCTGTTTCATAGGAAATGGTTTTCAATCGACTAATCGAAATGTCTGAAGATGCAGATTTTTAATTGGCACGGACAAAGTTGGTCCCCATACCCCATATTAAAACTTGTTTCGCAATCATAGATAGAATCCATTTTTTTTATGTTTATCATGACTTATGTATCACATTGTATACAAGTACAAATAGTGAATAGGTCACAAGGCACGGTAAATATTTATTTTATTAGAACGTGTCTATTGCAAATAAATATGAGACCGTACCACGCCCTTCTGTCGTGTCAACTTCCGTCGCCGTCGTGTCTCTGTGTAGCATTATAATTATTGTTTTATAATTTATAATCCAAGGCATATTTATATTTATTATATAAGCTACTACTTACCCGGTTTTTGGTATGTAGGTCACATAAGGAATTCTCGTAATTTATGCATTTTAAAAACAGAGGAAATATAAGCCTGTCGAGTTTTTACGGCTGCAAAGCTAAGCAGAAACATACAATAAACACCGCTCCCCTAAAATGAGCATTGTCATTCGCTCTACACGCTATTGTACTTATTGTACCTATTACCCCAACATGCGTGGGTGATACCTACAATAAATAGGGAGGCTTTTTTGGAACAAAGCCATCTGCTGTTATAAAAAATATTAGGTACCGTCGACTAAATTACAAAGAGACGTACTTTTTCGCCTTATTTACGTTCTAATAATGTTTAAAAGTATTTACATATACGGTACGGATTCAGAGGAATTTCCTTCTTTGGGCGTTCCGGTTGCGGAATGAGTTCCCCCTGCCGGGGTTTTCCCGAGGGACTAGTATGGGGTTGTTCAAGAAAAAAGTGTATAATTTTTTAAAGGATCGGCAACACGCATGTGTCACCCATGTAGTTGCAAGCGTCCACAGGCTGTGGTGACCACTGACCGTCAGGCGGGGCCGTAAGCTGCTCTGCCACCATGTTATAAAAAAAACATCTCTTTGTTGTCGGCTATAGAGTACAAACTTAGATGACAAAAAGATAAAATTGATGCAAATATTTAGGTAAGGAATCGGACTAGCAAGAACACCTACTTAGGTACGCATTACACTAGTTATAGGTATATACAGCCGTAGTAAAAACGGGGCGGTAGATCATTGTTATGAACTGTGTCCGCTAATTGACGCGCGGTAAAATTAGAGCTGACGCCAAATCTTGGAACTAGGCACCAAAGTTAGAACCCGGGCTCCTCTACATCCTAAGATAGAACCGGAAAACTTCAATCAGTGATCCCGATTCAACTTTACCCAAGCACGTGCTCTACGCGTGACCCTTCAAAGCGTAATCACAAAGGGTTAAGACACTACAAGTTACAAAATACCTTATGATAATGGACTTAAGGTCCAAATTAATCTCTAAAGGAAATATTTCTCATGTTCACAGCCCGAGCCCTTCAGTATGTTATGATTTGTATTCAACGTTTCAGTTCAACATCTTGGCTCATATCATTCCGTAAGTACATATAAATGGGTCGAGGAAGTCTTACTTGCAAAAGAGTTTAAGTCTCTTGTGGACTAAATAGACCAGAACGTTTTGGCTGTAGTGAATAATGTCTGAGAAAACAAGGGAGGGGAGGATGTTAAGTGGTGTAGGGGTGAACCTAGACTCTCGTTCTAGTGGATCGTAACTAACCTTTGTAGACCATTGAAAGGAAAACAGGATTGGAAAATAATAAAATTGTGTATGTTGGTTCTCTGGTAGTATGTGCTTGGGTATTGATTTGGTTTACTACTGTCGTATGGTGTTCGTATTTCATATTAACGTTTCGCTTGTTCGTTCGGATAAGTTAGGGATCATTTTCACTGGTCGTGGGCTTTAGACCGCATCCCGCATGCCATGCGGCGGGCTCGTGTTAACCTTGTTCTCCCATTTAACATAAACAAGGATAGCACGAGGTCCCTGTACGTGCGGGGCGGGATTTGACGACTAGTGAAAATAAGGTCTTAGCCTGTAACATTGCAGTATTTCGATTGACATTATTTTCTTTAATAGCGGAACGCCTTCCGAGTCCGCCGTTTAGTCTTACATTGCCAGCATTTCATTCAACAAATCAATAAAATTTTCATTTCAATTTTCTTTTATAGACCACTGCTAAACGTGTAGCACGATTTTTCCACTTATAATATCGCTACAGGTATTGTATTAAATAGATAATTTAACTAGCAAGTGCTTTCTTTACTTTTGAATTACGATTATTAAAGGGATATTAACCAGATGTGTATATTTGTAAGGAGCGCTCGTGGCCCAGCGGCGCCCGCGTACCCCGTGCGGTATGCGAGGTTAAGCAACAACGACCGAGGTCAGTTCTTGAATGGGTGATCGCTTTGAGTGGTCTGAGCGCTCCCGTGTTTTGGAAGGCACGTTAAGACGTTTATCCCGGCTGTTGCCTATGATAGCAGTTAGAGACCTCGGGGCGGCTATTGGAACGCAGCTCTTTGGCTGCGACGGGAACCAAGCGCATTGGGTTATTGAGTTGAATGTTGGACTGGATAATGGGTTATGGGAGGAAACTAGCGGACACCTGCCGTGACAATTAGTCTCGGAATTGTAAAAAGGCAGATGGTGACTTGCCTGCTCGTTGAGTGGGCCCCACAAAACAGTCGCACGCACAGTGCGACAACGGGGCAACATTCCTTTGAGCGGCTGTACGATTGTCGAGAGGTGAGTCTGCGGTAGCCAGATCCCGGTAATCGGTTCAGCAGGCCGCCGGTGTTTTGACATTTTACACTTCCAACCTGGAGCATAGGTTCCGCTCTTGCGACTCCACTCTGGCCGGCCGGTTAAGGCAAGGACAGAGGCAAGGGCCGGATAAACGGAATAGGTGTCCGCGATGTCGCCACTCACCGTCAGCTTGCCACAAGCTGCTCCCCTCGTGTTTATTATTATTTTTTAACCTGACTGTGGCTTTATAGGCCAGGTCCAATAAAGCTATATGAGTGCGTGGTTGGAGAGTGACCTGGGGAAAATCCAGGGGAAACCTTCGACACGACCACGCGGGCGGTTTAAACAATGGAATACTCTAAAAGTTTGCGCTCCAGCGAGGTTGGTTGAGCGGCTTCAACCAAATCTGAGGTGTTTGCAATGTGCCTCGAATATTCTAATCTGCAGGACAACAAATCGTACCTGGAATAAAACCCTAAATTACGAGTTTCACTACACTGCGGGTCACGGAGGAATAACGAGTTCAATTGCTGTATAAAGCCGCGCAATGTAGTGAAATTCGCATGAAAGTCTCATACGTGTGTATTTATAGGGTCTTATCTACCTACCTTATTGCTTTTATTAATCTACTTTATAGTGGCATAATTCAAGGCTTGCCTATGTACATAATTTGTAATACTAATGATGTTCGTAGGCGGGGAGCGAAACCATTACAGGTCTTTGCACTGACGTTCTATTTTGTTCTTTTGTTTCATTTCATTACCCTATTTCATTTAGGTAGGAAATTGTTTTAGCTGGCCCCGTATATATGTATTATGGTCATGTTTATCGACGACAAACGACAAGATAAAGCATCTGTCACTTTCTATCGAGTGGTATCAGAAACTGACAGGTGCTTTATCTTGTCATTTGTCGTCGATAAACATGACCATCATAGACATCCTGTATTAGGGTATTATTATCTTACTTTTCCATAAAACATTAGCATGTCGCATTCACGTACAGAGGGTCGCCCACGACCTAAAAACGAAGCTTATTTCTCTCTCTGCTGCTGGAATAGATAGACATACAAGTGCGACAGGGAGGCAAATATATCGTTTTAAAAAAAATACTAGAAAATTACAATAGGTCCAAATTAATTCTAATCGCTTTAACTTTAACTAAACTCGCTTTAATTAAACTTAATGCGAAGCAACATAGAAGTTATATCGCGAAGGTTAAACACAACGCCCCTGAGACCGCGGTGTTTATGTGTTCCACGCACGTCAAGGGTTGCCAACTTGCCTCTCATCCCTCATCAGTCATCACCCACACACAGTACAGCCAAATAGTAACCTGCGTGTAGTACTATTACTTATTCGGTGCCTGCGTTGCTCGGACATTCGGGTTTTTAAATTAACCGACATTGCATGATGCATGATGATAAAGATAAATGCTTGAGGTGACAGAAAAATGTTCAACGTACTTTGGAAATATTAGCAACGCTAGACCAAATAATATTATTGATTGTTTGATTGTGTTGTCACAATGGAGCCGGTTACACGCGGTGATTATTATCACAATACTGGGTGGTCAGTATTATCGTGATATTCAACATTGTATGGATTATGGATTAATTCATCAATACCCACGTGATACGTATTGTCATATTCGTGTATCGCGTGATAATAATCACCGTGTAACCGATTCCATTTGCGAAGATGACGGCGGCGAATATGGCATTCCAATAAAATTCAGAGATATCTAGTGAAATTTTAAACGCCCTTCGATGAGACTTCTTCCCGAAGCCTTGTTTATGGACTGGTGGCGGTGCATGACGCGTGCTGTCAGGCAAGTATAAAACTGCTCATCGCTTTTTGATCCATATAGTATAGACGAGGACTCATTAGGGTATGACTATATGTCGCGCGGCCTCGCCACGTATATGGAGCGCTCACAACCCCGATGAACCCCTTTAGTTGCTTTAAGACCTGGTGTTGTCACAGCCGCACACTCCTAAATGACATAGATAACAGATATAGGAAATACGTGTGCGCTCAAGAGGGACGGAAAAGTTCTTAAGCAGCTAAATTGAGAACTTGTCTAAAACGGCTTACGGCTTATAATAAATAACCTCCTTAACTTAGGCGGGTAATCGTTTGTTTGCGTCAAAGTCATATCAAATAGTTTGAGACAAACAAAAAAAATGTGGGATTATGACAGAGACAACAAAATATATGACAGTCGCCCTTTTTCAAATTTGTATAAAACTATCTCGCTTGGTAGTGGTATTTAATTATCGTCTGATGTCTATGTACTCCGAGTGCTTTTAGCTCCTAAGAAATGTCGTATGTTTGTGTCTGGACGAGTGACCTTCGACATAGAGCCTGCACGCGTCAGTCTGCACCTAACAGGGTAACATTTTGAAGGTGAAATAAAATCGAGCCCCCGTTCAAGTTAAACTTTTTAAAAGTTATTCGATTATGGCAACCCTACGCTGAATAACGGCCGGTGGATAATTTATTATCGACGCGCTGCGTCATTGGGACTGCTTTTTTGCATACCTACCTATTCGGGAAAATTTCACTTAAACTGTCACTTCGCTTGGTTTCAATTAAAGTATATAACAATTCGGTCTATGTGAATTCATAATAGGGTTAAAAAGGTTTCGAAGTAGGTATTCTGAATGCACATCGTTATGTGTTTATGCTGAAAGCATACTTAAGTAAAAACTCAAATGCATTTCGTTGCTGGACCGGTACATGCACGCAAAGCCTTTACAACTTTAGTACATGACTGGTGTGATCAGAACTAGGTTAAATGTAGTTAAATTATTGACTATTGTACTGTCTGGAAGAAGGACGCGCTTGTTTCTGATTTTGACCTTAAAGCTGGTAGTTGCTCTCACCAGGGTCGACCAACCTTTGAGGTCGAATGATCAGTTGATCATACAACAGTAGTAGGATGCCATTTGTATCGTCCAGTTCATTCATGCCAGCGAATATACATTGCATATAGGTACTTACACTGTAGGTACCTTGTCTTGGACACCGAAATACATCGATCAAGTGATTTCAGCATTATGAATAGGAACCTACATTAATTACACGGGAAGAATATGAAGAGAATAGAAAGTGGCCAGGAGCGAGACAGACACACTTGGCCGAGCGAGGCGCTTAATTTGATTAGGAGTAAGTACTTATAAGAAAAATTACTATTATACCTAAACTAAGAAAATTATTTAAATTAATTACTCACGATGCTGCCAATCCGACCTAGGCTCGTCATCTTCGCTGTCAGCTAAGTAGTTAGTGCACACCGGTTGTGTTGGGAAGCCGGCTCTAGACAATATTGACACTTCCTCGTCTGAAAATAAAGCACATTTCTTAATATCACATACTAGACATATTTTAAGGGAAGCCTAGACAATATTGAGACTTTCTGCTCTGAAAATAAAGCATTTTAGTAAATGTCAGCATTAAGCATGAAATGTTGAGACGAGATTCCCAGGCACCGAATTGAAAATTGGATTACCTTAATTAATCTTGAGAGACAGAATGTTAGCTGCTGGGTATACCTACATAAATTGGTACTTTAGATAAGAAATTAGAATTTTGCGGCAAACACCAGATGGTCTGAGTTTACGTCAATTATAGTTATACATACATAAAAAACAAATCGGTATATATAATAATAATAATAATAATAATTTTATTGCTCTCATGTTGGTTTACAGCAGGTCTTATATTAACTGTATATATATATATTGCAATATTGCGATTTGTTTTTTATTGATCTTAGTTATATTAGCTGTGGAGACCTATCGTGTAACTCAGACGGTAGGTACCTGAGGGCATCGCATGAGGGGAGACGGCAAAGGGTAGGTTAGGACACAGCCCTGACCTGTCCCCCTCCATACCGTTAGCCGTCTCGTTCACCGTTAAGCTCATGCACCGTCTGGTGGTATCCGGTACCTATACGAAAGAGGAATATTGTCCCGGGCCCCAGTTAGTGCTTCAATATCTCTAGTCTATTTATGTATATACCTTCCAGAGACACGCACATGGTCCAGATGCCGCCATTCATTGGAACTAGGAAGGTCGACGCACCTTTACGATGGCCGGGGTGTTCGATCTGAAAATAAATGATACGTTCAATACGTTAGGTACAAATAAAGGAGATAATAATAAAAGGATAGGGCAAAGTAAGCCTAATTTTGTGTTGGAGTCAGTATCGCCTTAAAAACTCGTCCATTTTTATCGTCTTGCTTTGATAACAATAGGCAGATGAGATGACTCGGTAAAATAAAAGGGTTCAAAAGTGAAATCATCGGCCTTTACGGAACGAGCAAATTCCCCAGTCCGGGTTAGGGACTTCACACATACACACACACACACACACACACACACACACATACACACAGACACAGACACAGGCACAGACACACACACACACAGAGACACACACAGACACACACACACACACACACAGAGACAGACACACACAGACACAGACAGACACACACACACACAGACACAGACACACACACACAGACACAGACACAGACACAGAGACACATACACACACACACACACACACACACACCACACACACACACACACACACACCCCACACACACACACACACACACACACACACACACATACACACACACACACACACACACACACACACACACACACACACACACACACACACACACACACACACACACACACACACACACACACACACACACCATAGAAATTCTTCGCCGATTTCTTCATAGTTTGTTTTTAATTTTTCACC
Source organism: Epiblema foenella (assembly GCA_963556455.1). Classification (NCBI taxonomy): domain Eukaryota; kingdom Metazoa; phylum Arthropoda; class Insecta; order Lepidoptera; family Tortricidae; genus Epiblema; species Epiblema foenella. The sequence continues at coordinate 14,739,363 of OY747106.1, forward strand.
GAAAATTAAGGGACAAGTCAACATTAAATATTTGGTAAAATATGAACTAAGTCTAATCGACACAGGCCAGTGTAAGGCTTCGGATTACCGTAAGCGGAATAAATCACTTGAATGGAGAACGCGCTTCGCACGTGTTCGGCCGACTTTATGTCATCTGAGTGTTTTACGACCTTATCAAGTTGAGTTGGAAGCTATTATTGCTTAGACTTGTGTTTGGATTGGCTGTGACCTTGCTACACACATTGGGTATAGGTCCTTATACCTTTGAGGTGTTCTGAAGTGCTGTGGAAATGGGAACGCTACAGCGATTGCCCGCTCTGGAAAAAATTTCGCACACATGTAGATAAACGTTACTGAACAAAAAACAATGTCGCATATTGTATGGAATGTTAAGGACTTTGCTTTTAAAATTGTACACCGTCTGTATCGGCGAAACTCCTTAGTACAATTATTACTCTATAAAAATGCCCTGTAGGTTGGTATGTACTGAATAGGTACATTGAACACATAAGTCGTATACATAAGTCCTACATGTCGTTTTACAGGTACTTAGTATTCGTACCTAATTCTCGTACTCGTAGTAAAAGCAATATGGAGTCCAAGGAAAACTTTCTGTGGAAAATTATAGTTTTCATTACCTACCCAAGGCCACAACTTTCGTGGAACTTGGTCAGCTGACAACGCCGACATAATCATTTTTCTACGACCCACCGATTTTGTGCTGTCATTTTCATTTGTAAGCTATTTATCAATGAAGGTCACACGGTCTTTTATTTCTTTTGTAAAAAGCGAAGGTACTAACGTATTTAAAATATAGGTATGTAGTTATCTTGTAAATTCGTTAGGAAACACTTAAACTTATATTCACTGAAAGAAACAACTCTAATTAAAAGAAACGAACGTAACCTAAACGAACTAACGCTTGTAATGTGATATGCTATAAACGATATTATTCAGATGTTTTCTAGGCTTTATTGTCACTTACATGCACAAAAGCATGAAAAACGTAAGTAGGTATAAAAAGAAAATCAAAACGAAAAAAACACTTTAAGGCTCTAGACAGGCATATGAATACTTAAATATAATTATGTGATCTATGTGATCCTCTTTTGCAATAAAAATAGTTTAGAATGATAGCTTAGTACTCATAATATACATACACTATACAGGTAAAGACCTGATCTACTCTATTAGATATATAATGAATGTCTTTAGCGATAAGACCGCCTGTTGTTTACCTCTACTTTAAACCTAATGTACTGCTGTGCCTAATGCACTTTTCCCCAGGCTAGGCGAAATCTAATCTTATGTCAATGTTATAAGAACTTTGAAAAGGAAAAACATTCTCATTCGATCAAATAAATCGAAGATATAGAGCCCAACCCTACACATCAAAGCGCTGCGTCGTCAATATTCAGATAAAGCATGTCATTATATGTAACGTACTTTTCCAATAGTGTAATGTGAAATCAGCAGCTGTAGAATTTCAGGCTGATGGTTTATTCAGGTCAAGGCCTAAAGCTTTATACTCAAGTACGTAAAGACGTAACCGTCATGGAATTACTAAGTAGACATGATCTATTGTTTAAGCAAGGTGGTCGGAAAGCCTTCAGTCGCGCAATCGCTATGCGGAACTGCACCCCTTAGCACGCAACCATTGCTGTACCAATTTTTGACAGACCGTTAAACGTTATTACAATGAAGTTATGGAATAAAGTTGGTCAGTATGTATGTCTTTTTTACGTCGTCTGCATTGTAATAGAGCCGTAGCGTTCAATTGACGTCCATTTTTGTTGTTCACACTAAATAAGACACAGGGACGGTTTTCTTTGGTAGGTACTTTGAAGTTTGCATACTAGAAAATAATAGTGATAATTAAATGAGGCGTATTAAAAACCTTACGTAGTCCATTACAATTAGCACTATTGTGTGAATTTAAAATGATTCTTAAATTATGTTAATTCAGTCTACGTTTGAAAACCGCGGGAGAAGCTGTATTTCTGATATTCTCGGGCAGGCGATTGTATATTGACGGTCGCCGCAAGGCTGTAAACCGACTTCCCTGACTTCGCTAGTTTGTGTCACGGCCACCAGCCTGTTTCCATAATTGTTGCTCCGTAAGTGATATCTGGCGTTCGTGCCCAAGATTTTCACAAAATTGCCACAGATCACCTCCATCTGTGTTTAGAATACAACCGACATAACGCTAGGAGGATAATGACCTACTAGTATTAGGCACGAGATTTTTTGTATCCTAATATTATTATAAACGTCAGTGTTTGTGCGGATGTTTGGATGTGTGGATAGATGTACAAAACGGTTAGACGGATTTGGCCGAAGTTTGGAATGAAGGTAGCTTATACCCTGGCTTAACACATAGACTACCTTTTATCAGCAGGGCGCTGCTATAAGTGATATGCTTAAAACCTGTCTTGTCAAGTTATCATCTACATTCCAAACCAAACCTGCAATACCTATAGCATGACACAGCCTGAAATATTCTTCGCTGGTACGTATCATAAATAAGAGTCTGAAGATAAACTAATGGAGTTTTAAAGCCGTATACACGTATTTCTTAAGCTTTCATGACGTATATCATTTTCAGAGAAACTTTTTCATCAAGAGCAAGTAAATTCCGTCGTTTTGAACATTACTCTTCGTAAACGGCTATTAGGAGGGTAAAACCCAACAGCGTAAAATTTGCAGGGTGGTTATTTTCTGCCGGAGGCTTTATTTCGCAGTTAAAAACAAATTGAAATTTACAATTTAATTGGTTTCCAAATATATATATTGGTTTGGTTGGTATCAGATTTAGTCGACTAAAGGCTAGGATTATGTCAAAAAATGTACTGACTTACTGAAATTTGATCTGACATTTGGTCTAACGGATCTTTATAAAACCCGGCCTTATTAGATCTAATATGAATGGATTTGTTACTGCGGCATGCAAACTCAAAGCAAATTTGTTAAAATGTAACATTTTCAAGCCCAGAGGAGTAATTACGTAATAAGTATTGCGAGCATGCGTAGGTTGAATTAATAAAATGTAATTGGATACTTGACAGATGTAATTAATGATTATAAAACGTATACAAACCCAACAAACCGCACTGTGGTTTGGTAGAAGTGTATAACTTTGTAAACATTTGTTTTTTTTGGTATGAATACCCGATTATTATTATTATTGTATGTTTTTTCCATATCTCCCGGACCTTTGGAAGACGTGCGTGAGGCCGAAGCCATTAGCGCAGGCCCTTTAAGACAAAAATAATCTAAAAGTAAGGAATCCACATGGCGGATACCGCCTCTGAGCGCACAATATGATACATCCGAAGATGGTCCCTGCCAGGTGCAAAAACTATTGGAGTTGCAGCACTTTGGCTTGAATATTGGATGGACTGGATGATGGGTTATGGCAGGAGACTAGCGGACACCTGTCGTGACAATTAGTCTCGGAATTCCAAACAGGCTGGCGGTGACTTGGCTGCTCGCTGAGGGGGCCCCACAAAACAGTCGCACGTTTTATCGAGAGGTGAGTGCGCCAGTATAATATACTGCGCCAGGTATGGCAATCGGTTAGTAGTGTGTGTGACACGACCTTAGTCATCAGCCTATCGACGGTATGCGGACGTAAGTGTAGGTACACACTCACACTTACGTCGCCGACACCGTCGACAGTGACGTATGGTCGTGTCACGATCCGGATTATCAGACCTTGTTTTCTTAGACCATGGGACCGTACAGCTGTTTAAAACTACCAATAAATAAATGTAGACAGTGCAGTCTCTTAAAAAAATGAAAATGTACCACTGTAAACATATTTTATTTTAGTGGCAACCCCATTTGGTCTTGAATTACATTTTCGATTATATTTGGCCAGCATGAAGTGAATGAACCACCTAAATATAGCACAGAGCTTTTTTTGCAACATATTAATGCAGATAACAATGCTGATTCAGTCTTGAAGTTGCTCAATTTCCTTTAGGTATACAAATTCCGAAAAGAATCCTAACACAACCCGAAAGCTCTAGAACGTTTTCGCCTCTAAACGAGCATATAAAAAGGTTAAGCCCACATAACCCTACCCTGGTGGTTCCTGAATATTTTACGCCTGCAATCAGATAGCAATTACCCGGCAAGTGAAGTAAATAAGGGTGTTTACCTGAACCCTTTGATTTTTAGGGTTCCGTACCAAAATGGAAAAAGGGAACCCTTATGGTTTCACTTTGTCTGTCTGTCTGTCACATCGCTAATTATCTCAAGAACTACTTATGCTATCGATTTGAAATTGTTAGGTACCTACCTAATAATGAGTTTTGGTTGTCAACCGACTATTTACTTCGTTTCAAATTCATATTAAGATATTATTTATCGATTCATGAATATTCTACAGGGTGACTGGTAATTCGACCTGTTCCTTGAAAGGGGTTATAATAGAGCTAATTTACATCAATTTAGGTTCAGTCAACCAGGGGTCGAAACTCGCTGGTTTCCGAGTTATTTGAGTTTTTAGTTTTTTTTTAAATCCGCCTTGTAGCCTTAAACTGGTGATTGTGACTAAAGTACCGCCATTTGGATGACAATAAAACATTTTTCTGACAGCCTATGAATAAGACGATTACTTGGAATCAAAATTTGTGTCCAAAATTTCCAAAAACTTTGAAATAAAAGGTGATGAAGTCAGAAGTTTTGACTTTTTTTCTCCAAGTCGTCTACGATCAAAGAGAATTAGCCAAAAATATGTACGATACTTAGCGTAAAAACTGCTCAAATAAGTTCTCCAATTCATAAGCTTATTCCAAAACGATACAATTGTTAACATTTTTTATAAAATTATTATTATGAGCAGTTTTTACGCCAAGTGTCGTACATTTTTTTTGCGTAATTTTCTTTGATCGAGACGGCTTGGAGAAAAAAAGTCAAAACTTCTTACTTCATCACCTCTTATTTCAAAGTTTTTGTAAATTTTGGACACAAATTTTGATTTCAAGTAATCGTCTTATTCATAGACTATCAGAAAAATGTTTTATTGTCATCCAAATGGCAGTACTTTAGTCACAATCACCAGTTTAAGGCTACAAGGCGGATTTAAAAAAAAAACTAAAAACTCAAATAACTCGGAAACCAGCGAGTTTCGACCCCTGGTTGACTGGGCCGAAATTGTTGCAAATTAGCTCTAGTATAACCCCTTTCAAGGAATAGGTCGAATTGCCAGTCACCCTGTATAACATGTCTTATTTATGCTTATTTCACGAAGTATATTCCCCAAGTTAGACAGTTGGTTACATTAACATGGCAGTAATACCTAAAATACTACACGTAGTAGATATTACAACGTTCAAGGATACCGGGGGCTTGAAGTTAAAATTTAAATTACATGGATGGAAGGAACAAACTTATTTGATCTGCAAGTAACTAGTTTATTGTTTGAACAACGGTTTCCATCTAACATTAGAACAACTCATATTCGATATAAAGTTATATTACCTGTATTCTCGATGGTAACACGTCGCTCAATTTGACTGTATCCAGTAGTAAACATATATTGTGCAATAAACTTCTTAAATGACTAAGGCTCGATTTTACACTCGACGGATAACATTATCCATCAGTTAAAATTATCATTATCACTTTCTAATGTCATATGCATTTCTATTGTCATGCAGCTAACATTTATCTGACAGATACTTTTATCTCGGGGTCGAAAAATCGGCCCTTAGACTTACTAATAATAATGCAATGTTTGACATTAAAATCACTGACAGAAGTAAGTACCTAATGTCCCTAGTGTACCTACATATTAAATGGAAAAAGCTACTACTACTCCTAGGCAAGAAATATTTTGGTGGGCTAAGTATTTAACAAATAAAATTGCAACTTCAGTTGATATGTCGGAGTAAGTGCGGTTAGCTGGAAAGTATTCCGAACTTAATGGAACTTTAACGAGTTATTTGCTCTCTTTCAGATTTTGAGCTGTATCCGCTTTAATATTAGGTCTGAAAATATATTTCAGCAACAAACTTTTAGTAAATCTAATGCGCTTTAACCTTGTCATACACTGTGGAACAAAAAATAACGAAAAACTGAAAAAAAATCGAGACTGCACCCTCCTCAAGTCAGCACAGGCACAGGGTCCTCGAGGTTGAAAACTTAGGATAGTCTTCCTAGTATATCCCCAAATAACACTTAAAGCATGACAACTGGATAATATAGCTTTGTAGAAATAGTCTGTGAGTACTAAAAAACAGTCTTTACACATTTTAAATGCCAAAATAAGCTATTTCATCCCGAGCCCGAATACTGAACGGCTACTGCAAACCGAAAACGAAGTTCATTCGTCTATTTTAGTAATCTCTGTCGCACATGCAAATTCGGGCGACAGAGAAGGAGATACACGACTTTATTGCGTTTTCGGGTCTCGGTAGCGATCCGACGGGCTCTAGGTAATCCGTACCTAAAAACCATATTTTTTACAAAGAGGTGTAGTATATGGGCTAAATTTGAGGACAAGCTTTTTTTAATCTATGATCTCCAGGAATGTACACACACAAGTGACTCACATTGTCTTAAGCGAGTTGGTAAACAATACGAGGTAACTCGAGTACTAAAATATGGATTACTTGTTTTGTATTGTATTTCGGTTTCGATTGTTGGTGAATTGACTTCTTTGCATGCTGAATAATTACACAAATAACTATTTATATTCTATGTATCAAAGGGATACATGTATCTTAGCGAAATTTTGATTATATACTGATTAGTAAATAATAATATTAGATGTAGGTAACCAAGTCCAAGCAATTTAGTGCAAGTAAAGTAAAGATAAACGGAACCCACAATGGAAGGCGCAGTCAATCTGGTTTGAAAACATTGACTTTGAGTGTATGTTCTAAATTTAAAATGGATTTATTAGGACAAAAGTACATTATAAAATCAAATATTTGATGATCGTCTACATAGCCCAGCAAAATTAGGTATCTTGCTACGCAAAACCACAGTTGCGTGCAAAACCTTCAAGGTGACTCAAAATAAACTTCAATAACCGAGAAAATTCCAATTACGATAAAATACCTCCATTTAAGTACATATCATTAGTTTGAAAAGCTGGATTTAATTTCAACATTTCATTTCATTTCAGCTTACGGCTTTTGACGGTCAAAATATATTTGATATTAAATAGAGCAGAAAATGTTTTGTGGTTAGCACTACGGCTCTAAACCTCATGCATAAGTAAATACATTAAATGTCTGCCTGGAATAGAACGGCAGACTATCCAGTTGAATGTCGTTATAAGGTGGGGGTAGCTGGAACTTTACGGGTTACTTGGGGGACGTTAGGAAAACGCTTACCTACATACATAGAACATGACTTTTTTAATTTTCGGTGAAAAATTACAGATTATAGGTGGTTCAAAATTTGAAAGTTTCGTTAATATGTCGAGTGGGGTGTCATATTTTCATATTCTGAAACTTTTTTTTTTACGTTGTGATTTTTGTTTTATGAGGGAAAATGTAAAAAAAAAATATACCGTTCCCCCCCTTATCCCCGAAGTTTACCAAGGAAAAATATAAAATTATTACATGACATTGATATCATTCTATTTACACACATTTCTATACTAAGCTTGTAATTTAATCACCTTTGCATGTATTTTTGTTTTATAAATGCCTATGAGATTATGCTGAAAGTACCTTCTTTCAAATAAAGATTTTTTTTAAATCGGTTTACGTGATAAAGAATTATCCTTGAAAAATATCATAAGTACATACAAAGTTATTCAGTCGCTCAAATTTGTAACAAAAGTCGCCGATAGATGGCGCTGTACCCATGGCGTGCAATTCCCACACCATGTTGTTGAGATTTTCCTGATTTAATAGGGTTGGAACCGATACACGCCTGTATACGGAACCCTTGGTGCGCGAATCCGGGTCGCACTTGACCGGTTTTTTTATTTATTTCTACTTTCTACCTACCTTATGGTAATTCACGGTGTACAATGAGAGTAATAGTTGTTTATTAGGGGAGTAAATATGCATTAAGAAAGGTATTTAAAACAGGAGTGTGGCTTTAATAATCATTTGTAATTTTCATTATAGAGGGTTTATGACATGGTGTAGATAATTTTGTACTAAGCAGTAACGCGCAAACTACAAATTTCTAAATAAAGGAAAAATAAAGAAGGAAGCAGAAAGAAGAAGAAGAAGGCCGAACGTCGCAGGTTTGAATCCTGCTGGGAGCCTAAATTTTTAAATTTTTCCTTTATTTAGAAATTGGTTGCAGATAGTAGTTTGTTTACTTGAACTTGTCACTTTCCTGACAAGTTTCAAGTTAGCATAAACTACTAATATCCTAACTATTACTCCTGGTGCGATATTTGTAAATAAACAAATGAATAAAATAACTTTTTTTCGTAATCGGGCAAAAATTAAATATCTGATGGGGGAACTAAAATAATTCAATCATCTCTTATTAATTCGGCGGGGACGTCCACCGCGCGATCGCGTTAACACTGACACATATAGTCCCTATTCGTCCCGGTTACGCCGCACACCGGGTAGAGTCAGTCCGACCCAGGTCGGGCCCAGCTTAGTTTCCTGCTGGACTCTTCTCAGCTAGGCTAGGTTTAGTGAACCAGCGACAAAACTCCCAGTAGCTCGATTCCACTCACATCTCAGATTCGGTTGAAACCGCTTAACCAATCCCACTGGGGCGCAAACTCTTAGAGTATTCCAGTGTTCCAAACCACACGCGTGGTCGTGCCGGAGGTTTTCCCCTGGATTTTCCCCAGGCTGCTTCCCAACCGCGCACTCCTATCGCTTTATTGGGCGCGGCCTATAAAGCCACAGTCCTATAAAGCACATAAGTTAACAAAAAATCAAGTTGTGATGTCTGCTCTAGTAGTATACATAATTACTCAAAGCTTAAACTAAGGCAATTTTGGTTCCACATTGTATGACAAAGTTAAAGAGCATTAAATTCCCTAAAAGTTCGTTGCTGAACTTTATAATTTCAGGCCTACTGTTAACGGAGATTCAGCCAATCAAAGTTAAGTATGGAGGTAAATTTACTAAACGTTGTCTCCTTCAGGTATTCTGCAGACAAAGAGGAACACATGCATTATCTGTTTTATTAGGTATATAGAAGACGAAAGTCGTGAAGGAGACGACTTTTTGTATATTTACCTCCATACTATAACTTTGGTCGGCTGAATCTCCGTCAATATAGTAGGCCTGGAAAATCTGAAAAAGTCTGACATTTTGCCCCTCTCCAAGTCACCACAGGGTCCTCGAAGTGGAAGACATAGGACAATCTTCCTAGTGTCCAAATAACCCACTTTCCAGATATAAAGTATGTAACATAACCGCTGGATTAAGATTCAAATGTAGATAAAGTATTCGTTTGATAAATAAATAAATAATAATAAATACTTGTCGACAATCTTACACAAATCACCCTAGTCCCAAACTAAGCAAAGCTTGTACTATGAGTACTAAGTGACGCTATACATATATACTTATATAGAAAATAGATACTTAAATACATAGAAAACATCCAAGACTCAGGAACAGGACTCGTGGTCATCACACAAATAAATGCCCTGACCGGGATTCGAACTTTCTTCGAAACGAAGCTTCGAAGGCAGGGTCACTACCAACTAGGCTAAAGCGGTTGTCGACTAAATACTGGCAGTAAAGAAAGAAGCTTGACGAAAATGAATAATAAAATCAGCCGACAAACTCCGTCTTCAAGTTTCTTGGCTACGATACAAACGGAATAGGTAGAACATAAAGTGTCTGCTGTAGCAAGTCGAAGCAAAAGTTTCCAAACTTTAAATTATGAAGAATTATGTATGTAGGCAGGTACTATAAACATTATTTAGGTCAGACATAATCGTTTCGTATTCTCTTCGATTCCATTGCACAGTAGCAGAATTAAATTAAGTACCCTTTAAAGTGCATGAGATTGCATGCAATTTTATTAAAACGAATGTGTTAACTCTTCTGCTGGTCGTGCTAGTTTCATAAGCAAGTTGGTGCTTAGGTTTTGTATTATGCATAATAATTTATTTAGCCACTAAAAAAAGTGTCGTACTTAGACGTTTTCTGAGTAGCGTAAAGTTTCCTAGAAGTAGTATCTACACGTGCTCCCAGTGGTCTGTCATGATGGACGCGCATAGTATGGACTCACTTTAGCGACTTTTTCGTCCAGCAGCCACTGCAGCATCGTGCTGGACGCGTTGGCGAGTGCGGAAAGCGCGGTGCGCTCCCGTGTCACGTGCTCCCATTGGTCTGTCGTATTTAGCATACGGGACTCACTTTAGCGGCTTTCTCGTCCAGCAGCCACTGCAGAGTCGTGCTAGACGCGTTGGCGAGTGCGGGGAGCGCTCCCATGTCACATGCTCCCATTGGTCTGTTGTGTCTAGCATACCCGACTCACTTTAGCGACTTTCTCGTCCAGCAGGCACTTCAGCGTCGTGCTGGATGCGTTGGTGAGTGCGGCAAGCGCGGCGCACTCCCATGTCATGTGCTCCCATTGGTCTGTCGTGTCTAGCATACGGGACTCACTTTAGCAACTTTCTCGTCCAACAGCTACTGCAGCGTCGTGCTGGACGCGTTAGCGAGTGCGGAGAGCCCGGCGCGCTCCCATGTCATGTGCTCCCATTGGTTTGTCGTGTCAAACATACCTGACTCACTTTAGCGACTTTCTCGTCCATCAGGCACTGCAGCGTCGTGCTGGACGCGTTGGCGAGTGCGGCAAGCGCGGCGCGCTCCCATGTCATGTGCTCCCATTGGTCTGTCGTGTCTAGCATACGGGACTCACTTTAGCGACTTTCTCGTCCAGCAGCCACTGCAGCGTCGTGCTGGACGCGTTGGCGAGTGCGGCGAGCGCGGCGCGCTCCCATGTCACGTGCTCCCAGTGGTCTGTCATGATGGACGCGCATAGCATCGCCGTTGAGCAACTGTAACAAGAACAAATCCGTAATTAATCACACTAAAAAAAAAATATTCTTCGTTTAATCACGTTTCCCGTAATAGAGAGAGCGCGTGAAGCATATTTAATACAAATGTGAATTACCAAATAGATGAGAAGGGTTATGTATGTACCATAATTATGGCACCTAAATATATTTATTTATATTTATATAACGGTTTAAAAAAATATATAACGTAGAACTTTAGCGCTTATAAATTGGAATAAACCTGCCAAGTGCGTGTCGGATCACACACAATGAAGGGTTCCGTACACTTTTTATAACTATGACAGCTTAAGTATGTCTCAAAAACGGTTGAATTAAATGGAAAAGTTTTTTAGAAAAGTCCATACTTATAATTTTAAAGGCCTATCTACGGATGCCCCATACTATGTGAATTGATTTTTTTTTCATCCACCGGTTACATGTATGGAGTGCCCCCGCTAATTTAATATTTTTTTATAATTTCACATCACTTATATGTAGCGGTTCATAGAATACAGCTTCCTACCAAATTTCATAATAGTAAGTCGGCTGTGACATACGGCCGGACGGACGGACAGACATGACGAAACTATAAGGGATCCGTTTTCGCCATTTTGGCTACGGAACCCTAAAAAAGGACATATCGAATGCGCTATTCAATTGGCGGGACCTATAAATATTACTATTCCTTTTCTAGCTTCACACGTAGTTTTAGATTCACCTTACAACTGAATGTGTGAGAAAAATAGCCGTAATAAATATAACTTTGCGCGCACAAGACTAACTGTTATCCTTGACATAAAGTAAGCACCCTGTCTAGCATCCATCCCTTTCGAGTAAGACTTAGCCTAGATATGCCTAAGCATCGCTCAAAAGGGATGGATGCTTCATTGGGCAGCAGTTACTTAAATATATATGCAGACCCTTCTTGGGGTTCCGTTTGACGGTTTTTGAGTTTTCGTTGAAAAACTGTCTTGCCCAAACAAACGGTCTTAAGTGCCGCGAGTTACTTATGAAGATACGACAGGATAGTTTTAAATGTGGACTAGTAGGTGTTGGTACGGAACCTTTCATTGGGCGCGACCTATATAAAGCCACAGGTTCAAAAATGTTGTGCATGATCCGACACGCACTTGGCTAGTTTTTTTTTAAATTATGTCAATCGTCTACTGACATTTCTGTCAGCGTTACGTCGATTATGTCAAAAAGTGCAATATGTTATTAAATTTTGAACTGACATTTGGTCTAACGGTTCTTTATAAAACCCGGCCTTGGTTACCAGTAAAATATCCCTAGTTGGACTGAATCTAATCGTTTCGTAGCAACTCTACAAGTACTTGCCATTAGCATTTTTATTTCGAACGAATCGAAGTTAAAAATATATATATTTTCATGTTCTATTATACCTACATAATTTGTATTTTTTTCATACAACCGATGTTTGTGCCAGTTTCATTCAAATGTGGGCAGCACCCTTCCATTGAGTACGGGGATCTAATTTTGATACCCATCCATTTTTTTAAAGTCTGGTTTCATTTTACTGTATTCTATTCTTTTACAGTACCGCAGCAGAATAGGGTTATATTTCAATCGATAAAAAAAACCTTCAAAGTTACGTTTTCATTCTACCTTCATTCTGTACCTAACCATTTCGTGCGTGATTCATCGGTAGGTATACCGTCGGTCTATAAAGAAACGCGCCGTACCTGAACTAATAAGGTCATTACCGTTCTAAAAAGTCAAAGTCAAAGTGATTTATTTGTAAACATAGCTAATACAATATATGGCGGTAGGTACAAAATATGTGCTCTATGTTTCGCCTTTAGGCATACAAATTCATTTTTAAATTACATAATATTAAAGATAAACATGTCAATTATTAAATAAGTATTAGATAACATTGTCGGCGCGTATAGACACTGTTGGTGGCTGATGGCCCAGGCTGGCTTGATGATGTGGATGGCAGGTTGAATAAATGACGAAGGCAGCGGTTCATCGAATTAAATTGTTATAATTCGGGCTTTTTACATAATGTTTTTTATGAAGCTAACGTTATATAAATTAGTTAACAAAGGAGCAAGATAAAATATCTGCGTAGTGCAGCTTATGAAGCGAAAGCTGTAAGTGGTAGCCATCTTCCCCCTCCCGCTTCTCTATTGGTGCTTGAAGGGATGACGACACATCATGCCATTGGCTGTCGATCACGTCATATGTGCCTCCGATTGGTTGCTGGGGATGTGTCGCGATACGTGTGTGGTGACGTCATGGAAGATGGACCGTGTCCCGAGGCGCGCGGGCTGTTGCTATGGGCGAGTCGTGTTGAAGGTCACTGTCGGCCGCCAGCTGATTGATATACACGCATTGAAATTGCGCTTTAACAAACATCAAAAACAAAAATAAAATCAAAATATTTATAATTAATAAAATAAAAATAGTCAACGTTACAATAAATTATTAAATAAAAAATTAATTTAACTTGTCCAAAAAATAATCCGCTAAAGAATAATAACATTTGCAAGTCAAGAGTTTGATGAGGTTCATTTTAAACAAATGTACTGGCGTCCTTCTTAATGTAATTGGTAATTTATTGTAAATTTTGCTGGCAGAACAGAACAGGCTTTTCCGCATAAGGGCAGTGCGAGAAAATACTGAGCAAAGATTCTGAGACCGGTAGGTTTCTTTATTGAACACTTCAGACACTTTTTCAAATAATGTTGGATTTGTTTTTACAAAAATGGCCACTTCGAGGTTGTATAGGCAAGGCAACGTTAACAAATTCAGTTTTTTAAAGTACGGAACGCAGCTGTCAGTTTGCTTTAGGTCACACATTGCTCTAATACATCTTTTCTGCGCTTTAAAGATGAGAGGTTATATTATAATTATTATTATGTTACTTTTCCACCTATATGTACCGATAAACAGACGCAAGTGTGGTTCATACACAGTGGTAGGTGCTTAAACCTTTATAGTTCAGTAAAATATTACAAAAATAGAAATTCTAAATCTGCGGTCACGGTCGGCCATATAAAATACCACATGGTAAAAACCTAACAATATTACCTCAACAAAACTATATCCTTTTCCAGCTAATAAACGTTGCGTGGCCTTTAGAATAACTATATAGATAATTGCCACGCTTATCTCACATATTATGCATGACATAATAGCTTTTTAATTTAGATAATTTAGACAAAGGAGTGGATTTGGGTCAAATAAAGCGGTCGGTGAGAAAACGCAGGTATAGATTTATAATGAGCGGTGTAATGTAAAGAATGTACGTACTACCAATAGTGTTTTAGCTGTGGTATTTACTTATTGTAAACAAAATATACACAGTATTGCAGTATAATTCAGGTTATAAACACATAATTCATAATAGGAAATTCAAATTACAATCAAGTCTCGTCCATCATCTCACAGTAAGTATCGCAGACATGTTCGATAGACAACCGCCCATCGACTTGCAAACATTGGTATTGTCCTGTAACGCAGTCTGTCCCTAAAATATGCTTTGCTTAAGTCTAAAAATATTGACAATATAGGTGATTTGTTATAGAGACATTCCGACACATATTTAACGAAATCAAAACAAGCCCTTTCAGTCGAGTGCCCTTTTCTGAAACCGCTTCCACTTCCCCTAAGATACCTTACCTAAAATCCACAAGCCTTGGCCCCTGAGACCCATTGTGAGCCAGATAGACTCCCCTACGTACAAGACGTCCCGTTTCTTAGTTGATGTGCTTCAGCCATGTGTTGGTAACACGTTCAATTTTGTACGGGACTCTACCCACTTCGTACGTATGCTGGAGGGTGTGGTGTTGCACGAGGACGAATTAATGGTTAGTTTCGATGTAGCTCACGAATGTACCGGTATTGGAGAGAATAGAAATTATTAAACGAATCGTTGCTCATAATGATTTACCTACCGAGTACATGAGGCTCATCGAGTTCTGTTTAACCAGTGGATATTTCGTCTGGCGGGGTGACTACTACCTACAAATAGAGGGTGTGGCAATGGGCTCTCCAATAGCGCCAGTAGTGGCCAATATTTTTATGGAGGATTTTGAACGGAGAGCATTGGAGAGTTATCCGCATAGACCGAGGTTTTGGTGGCGATACGTGGATGATGTTTTCGCTGTGGTACCGGTCGGGGACGTGGAACCACTGCTAGAACATTTGAATAACCTGCATTCCAAGATAAAGTTTACTATTGAGAAGGAGTGCAATAGTATGCTTCCATTACTTGATGTCTTGGTGCAACGAGAACGTGGCCGCCTGACTCATACAGTGTACAGGAAGTCAACACACACGGACCGTTATTTGCAAGCTGACTCACACCGTCACCCCGCACACCTGTTTTCTGTCCCGCGTGCGCTGGTCAACAGAGCATTGCGACTTTGTGACCCGCAGTACATGCAAGATGAGCTGCAGCATGTTAGGCAGGTGTTAGAAAGAAATGGGTACAGCTGGAGACAGAGTCAGCGCGCAGCTGGTACTGGTACACGGCAACGTTTACACACGGCGGAGAGAGTACCTGCGTACCTACCGTATAAGGGGGTGACGGATGCTATTGGACGCCTATTACGGCGGAGATATTGCATTAGAACGACTTTCCGTCTCCACACCAAGATGAGACAGTTACTTAACTCTCCCAAAGACCCGGACCCGCTGGGTAATCCAGAAGTTTACGAGATACCCTGCGACTGCGGCAAGGCGTACATTGGAGAGACCGGGCGAAATGTGTCCACAAGGTTATTGGAACACATGCGGAGTATGAAAAATATGGACAGCTGGACCTCCGCGGTGGCAGAACATGCATGCGATACAGGTGCGTCTCATTTTTTGCGCTTTGACAAGGCGAAACTGTTGGCACGGGAAAAAGTTTTGTGCCACGCAACATCCGCGAGGCTATTGAAATTGGACGACGCCCTAATTTTAAGGGTCGGCTTCGGAGCCGCGCCGCGCGAAGTTTAGGTTTTTAGCGCTACTCACACAACGATCGAGGCTCGCGGCCGCACATACACATAAGTACGTACGCACAGTGGTTTGTCCGACTTTGACTCGACAACTAAATTGTAACTTTGGATTTTGTAACCAAATATTTAAATTATTATGTCAAATGTGTTTTACCTTAACAAAAATTCCCACTAACTGCTGCCCAAGACTTTGTTTACGTGGACACGTTTTCCCATGAGAATCAGGTGGGAATAGTCTATTTTCCAATTCGAGTCCAGATTATATGTACCTATTTTATTTTTATACCAAAATTTGTATCTGTTTAGCCGTTAAAGCGTGAAAGAATAATCATCCAAACTGGCGCCTTTACAATAAGTTATAGTAGGTATAATAAGTTCAACTATCACCGGTCACCTAGACAATTTTCTCTTGCATTTATAAAACAACTAGCTTTTGCCCGCGGCTTCGCCCACGTACTAAGAGTAATTTTTAACCGTCTACAAAAAAGGAGGTTCTCAGTTTGACCTGCATGCAGATATGTATTGGATGTCATTTTCGTAATCGGCACCCAGAGCATCCTCGAAGATGACACCCATATTGATTTTTAAGAAAAATAAATGTCCGCCATCTTGGATTTGAAAATGGATGTCATTTTTGTAATTTGCACCCCGAGGAACCTCGAAGATGACACCCATATTGATTTTTAAGAATAATAAATGTCCGCCATTTTTAATTTGAAAATGAATGTCATTTTCGTAATCGGCACCCCGAGGAATCTCGAAAATGACACCCATATCGATTTTTAAGAAAAGGAAAAATTTGCTCCCTGCTCAAACTTGAAACCCTCTTTTCACCCCTTAAAGGGATTTTTTTCGAAAAACGCTGAAACATGTTTTGTTGTATTTAAACAAAGAGTCTATATACGAAGTTTCAAATATCTCACTTCAAAAAAGATTTGCTCTCCGTACAAACTTTGAACCCCCTTTTCACCCCTTTAGTGGAGCAATTTAGAAAAACGCTGAAATACGCCATTAATATATTTAAACACAGACTCTATATACAAAGTTTCATGTTTCTCACTTTAATAAATACGGTTTTTCATACAAACTTTGGACCTCGTTTCACCCCTTTAGGGGGTGAATTTTGAAAAACCCTTTCTTAGTGCACCCCTAGACCTTATAAGGAACCTACGTGCCAAATTTGGAATCTCTAGAACCAGCGGTTTGGGCTGTGCGTTGATATGTCAGTCAGTCAGTCAGTCAGTTTCTTCTTTTATATATTTAAGATTATACCCTTTTACTCGAAAATGAACTATTTGCTATATAATTCAGTTCCTTGTTGCTCTGGCTCATTATACATCACACGCTGTTTTATGCTAACTACGCAAATCCATATAATCAAACTTAATCCTAACTTTAACTTGCTAGAACCACTGTGCACAGATCTTGTGTAAATACACGTATCGGTCTCGATGAACGGTTGCGGCGCAAAGCGACGTGCTCCCACTTCGGAAGGCCTTGGCCGACTGAACGCCGCGTTCGCTCGCACTCGTATTTGTAGGGAGCGCGCCGTTTCATAGTAATTTGTATAGAGATTTCGGGCGAAAAATTGGGCAAGTTTGTGATTTTTTTACACAAAATAAGAATACATTTGTTAAAAAATTATTATTGGAGGTAATTCTTTATTATTTTAAGTTTATTATTTAATAAAATTCATTGCATAATTCCTAATATTTACGGCTCAGTTGTTACAATACGGGAGTGCGATTTCCACGTTTTCAGTGATTTTCCGATTTTTTTTTACACTTGTCCATAAGCATTATCTCAAATTTGACTTTTCTAAGTAAGAGTGTCATTCATTGGCTAGCTATGTGATTTTTTTTAAGGTTGTGAAGTATCGTTTTCTATATAATTCTATTACATTCCCGACCATCGATTGCCGAAGCCGGTCCTTAATAGAGACAAGGGCTGGGTTTTGCCGCCAGCGTGGAAGCCTGTTATTCCTGGACTACAATTGTGTAACGATGAACGTGTGGACATAGTTCGGTGTGCCTGCCGTCGGTCGACTTGGACAATTTGTTGGAGCAGTCAACTCTAACACAGGACTGCGCCAGTTTTGTGTGCCAGGGCAGCAAATCTTTTTTGAAGTTAGAGATTTGAAACTTCGTAAATAGACTCTATGTTTAAATACAACAAAACATATTTCAGCGTTTTTCAAAATTGCTCCCCTAAAGGAGTGAAAAGGGGGTTCCAAGTTTGTACGGGGAGCAAATCTTTTTTGAAGTGAGAGATTTAAAACTTCGTAAATAGACTCTCTGTTTAAATACAACAAAACATATTTCAGCGTTTTTTGAAATTGCTCCTCTAAAGGGGTGAAAAGGGGGTTCCAACTTTGTACGGAGAGCAAATCTTTTTAGAAGTAAGAGAATTGAAATTTCGTAAATAGACTACCTATATTTAAATGCAACAAAACGTATTTCAGAGTTTTGAAAGATTGCTCCCTTAAAGGGGTGGACAGAGGGTTCCAAGTTTGTAAAGGGGTAAATCTTTTTTGAAGTGAGAGATTTAAAACTCTGTATATAGACTCTCTGTTTAAATACAACAAAAATTATTTCAGCGGTTTTTGAAATTGCCCATCTAAAGGGGTGAAAAGGGGGTTCCAAGTTTGTACGGGGAGCAAATCTTTTTTGAAGTGAGAGATTTCAAAACTTCGTAAATAGACTCTCTGTTTAAATACGACATGACGTAAGTACTTCAGCGTTTTTTGAAATTGCTCCCCTGAAGGGGTGAAATGGGGTTCGTACGAGGAGCAAATGTTTTTTGAAGTGCGAGATTTAAAACTTCTTATACAGACTCTGTTTAAAGACAGCAAAAAGTGTTTCAGCGTTTTTCTAAATTGTTCCCCTAATGGGGTAAAACCGGGTTCCAAGTTTGTGCGGGGAGCAAATCTTTACTTTCGTAATAATCGATATAGGTGTCATCTTCGAGGTTCTTCGGGGTGCCGATTATGAAAATGACATGCATATGCAAATCCAAGATGGCGGACAATTATTTTTCTTAAAAATCGATATGGGTGTCATCTTCGAGGTTCCCCGGGTGATGATTACGAAAATGACATCCATTTTCAAATCCAAGATGGGGACATTTATTTTTCTTAAAAATCGATATGGGTGTCATAATATCGTCGAGGTTCCTCGGGGTGCCGATTACGAAAATGACATCCATTTTCAAATCCAAGATGGCGGACATTAATTTTTCTACAAAAGATTAATAGCATCACAACTGACAGAAACAAATAAACCTCATTTATATCTTTGTTACCATCTAAAATCTACGCGGACGAAGTCGCGGGCGGCCGCTAGTTTTTAGGTAATACAGTTTAAAAAGCGCAAAATAGTGCGAAAATAGTATTTGTGAGTAAGTAACGTGAGTCTTTTCTACAGAATTAACGTTGCCTGGAGTATTTCCACCGTTTCAAGAGGCGGAAATTGTGTAGTTCTCGTGATCATCTCCAGATCATGAATAGTCTCAGTCTTAATGAAACGACCCTTAACCATTTAGGTATCGTAAACTAAAATCTATATATAATATAATTATATGATTTTGTAAATTGCTTGCGGCACAAGCCTTGTGGACTGTGTAGGTGTCTGTGGTGGACAAGCACTCACAGAATAAATAATAGTATGTAGGTGCTACCATCCACACGGAGGGTTTAGGTATCATGAATTTTGTCACGATGCGAATCGTGATAGTAATTTGTAGCTAGGTTGAGTAGATATTAGTTCAGAACGCTGCCGATAGATGGCGTTCTTTTACTCAACATTATTTAATTTATGTAATTAAGTTTATTTAACTATGGGGTTTTGTTAATAAATATTAGTTGTGTTATTAGATTATTTTATTAATATTTAATTAATTATTTATCTTGGTATTATACCATAGATCAAGACTTAATAGAAGCCGGAAGAAATCTTTAATCTGTGGTTAACTCAATGTTAACAGTCGTTATTATCCTGAGTTCAAAATCAGTATAAAAGCTCCAATAGGGGTGATTTTGGTCTTTTCCTGTTTCTTTATCTCAGACCACACACACGCTTGTGTAATGTTTCATATTTAAATTTGTGCCCGAATTTGGTGAGTCTTGCAATTATATCTAATTAGTCCTAACCTCAAAAGTGTATTTGCTTTTCAGTTTTAAATTATAAATTTACTTTCCTGCAGTTTCTACGGCTGTGAGGAATCACATTTCCACATTTCTAATTTATATAGGGTTCCGTTGGTAACGGTTTTTATTTGAATTTTCCTTTGCTTAGTAATGTAATTTTTAAAGTCATGGCCGTTACCTAGTTAACTATTCCTTATTCCGTTTTTGTAAATCTCTGTGCGATAGTAGCCTGTGCCGGCCAGCACTGTAACATTATAAGCCGGGTTCGACTCCCGAAGGGTATTCACCGGACTGGCCTGGCACAGCTACAGGATTTGGGCAGGCAGTGTCTCAAAAGCTGGTTGGGAATTGCAGGGCACCTCCGTACGGCTTGAGAAGCCGGATTTTTTTACTACCTCGTCCGCTGGGACGAGGGCTGACGAGGGCTGGCGAGGGCGACGTCCGCTGGGACAGGAGGCCGAGGCAGCCTCAGCAGTCGCGCCGGCGAGAGCAACACACCACCCTCACGAGCTCCGAACAGCCACCCTGAACAGGCCTGCCATCCTCGCAGTCTGCAGCCAGCAACGAGCCTCAGGGGAGTCCCGGCCACTCGTTTCCATTCAACCAACCAACGATTCACGACCCTATATATTTTCTACGATCAGTGCGGGTTCCGAAACTATTCTAATATAAACCTAGTCTTGAATACGTTTTTAATTTATTACCCAGCTTAGGGACTAGCCTGACATTGGCGCCCAACGGGTTTGGTTGTGTTGGTTGGAACGAGTTGGTTACAGTGTTGTGTTGTGCATTTATTTGTTTTTTTATTGTGAGCGTTCGTACGTTTTCGCAGCAATTTGTTTTACGTTCGGCTCCCCGTGTGGTTGCCGGGTCAGAATAGTGCCACCCTCTTTTCTTCCTGAGGTGTCGTAGAAGTCGACTATAGGACTTGTGGCCGTTAATTCAAACTCTCGGTGCCACGACAGTTACGTCAGTCTACCTACACGTAAGTGTCCCGCCTTCAGCGGTCTATTACTGTGCAATATTTAAATTATAATCGTTATTTCGACCGTTGGAAGCTACCTATTTGAATATTTTTTTTTGACGGTCCGAAATTTTATTTTTTAAATTTTAACAGTTATTTTAAATTTCAACGGTTTTTTTTTCCCACGCTAACGTGTTATACATATATTGCTGCCAGAACGTAAGTTGAATATTGTTACTAACTGTGAACGCGTAATTGTTTTATCTTGTAACGTACAGAGTTAGGTAGTTTATCTTAGCTTCGGTAATTGTTGGACTCACCAAGTTTCATTAATAATTTTCGGTTTTTTTTTTTAAATATATTAGTAGCTTATATATCTATATTTAACTTAAGTGCTTACTTTTGCCTTGTGATATATCTCTAGCGGGTTATTTTCAAGCGGCATCATGGTCAAAACAATCAAATTTTTATCCTTACAAAAGGCTGAACTTAGTTATGAGGTTGCAATTAGAGGCGAGATTCCTGCGGAAAATGTGGCTGGGTTACGTAATCAGATAGGTAAACTGGCATCAGCTGCGCCTTCTGAGGACATTTTAGAATCAGGTATCGACGCACAGGACGACATTAAGGGCTTTAAGGATAGCTTACTTAAGGCTCAGACTAATTTGACATCTCTTAGGTCGAGGTTTGATGACGCGTTATATGACCGCACGGATAACTTGGCAAATCACTTATATTTTCGGTTGAGGCGCATTACGTCGGAATCTGACGAGACCTTAACAGATTCCCTTGGAACATGCTCCAGGGCGTTGGATGTAGTTTTTAAGGACCTAAAATTGTTACTACCTAAACGTAACTTAGTCGAAGTTCGCACTGAATCTACTTCGGGGCCTGCCAGTGCCAGCGCTCAATCGGAACGGGGCCTTACGAACATTTCTGTTACTTGTGATCGTGGATCGTCTTCGGATTTGTCAAAACTTAGGTATAACGGTAAAACTTGTGTGCGCGCTTTTATTCAGAGGGTAGATGAGTTTCTGCTCGCGCGGTGTATGCCGTCCGATAAGGTGGTCGCCTACGCTACGGAAATATTTGAGGGTGACGCGCTGCATTGGTTTCGCGCTATAAGAGACAGCATTACGAGTTGGGAGCAATTAGCCGGTCGCCTTAGACAGGATTTCAGTCAGCATGATTATGATTATCGTCTATTATCGGAGATCCGTGCGCGTACACAGGGCGAGTCCGAGAATATCACTATTTATTTATCAATTATGGCGGGAATGTTTTCGCGGTTATCGAAGCCTATGTCGGAGGCGGATCGTTTAGAGATTCTACTACACAACATACGTCCGTGCTACGCGTCTATTTTAGCTACGGCCGGTGCAATAACGGAAATTGAGACCTTACAATCTATGTGCTACAACTATGAGCGTGTGCAGGCGCGGTTATCCCACTTTCACGAGCCACCTAAACTAGGCGCGGAAACATTGGCTCCTGAGTTCGCGTATACGAGTAGGGGGTCTAATTTTCCGTATAAGCAGAATTCGGCGCCTAGATTTAACAATTATCAACAGAACAGGGGTAATAATAATATCGAGAGACCTAATAATCGGTATCCTGTCAGTGCGATTAATGCTGATGGGGCTGTTTTTACTTGTCCTAGGTGTCGGGTAAATTCTCACACTTTAAAGGATTGTCGCGCGCCGCGGGAGCCTGTTTGTTTTCGTTGTGGTTCCAAGGGCGTTATTTTTCCTAATTGTTCGCGTTGTCATAGGAAGTCATCTTCCGGTCCGTCATCGTCAACTTCAAAAAACTAGTTTGGAGGCAGGATAGGGGTTGTTCGGTAACATCTAATTTAGTTAATAATGAATGGTCTGAATGGTTATTATATGTTTCAAGTTTTTTCAATTCGTATAAAGTAGCTTCGATCCTGCCTACACAACCGGTTGTTGACACGCGTCCGTTTGTTACGGTTTCAATTGATGACTTGGAGGTTTCGTCGTTATTAGATAGCGGTTCTGGAGTGACCGTGGTGGGGGGGGACTTATATAAAACCTTATTAGGCTCAGGTCACTGCATGTTGACTGATGAGTCAATCACTATAGTTGCGGCCGGTGGACAGCAACTTAGGAGCTTAGGTTATTTTAACGTAAATATTACTTTCGAGGGAATTACTAATTTGATAAGAGCTTTTGTGGTGCCGGAAATCCAGACTTCGCTTATCCTAGGTGTTGACTTTTGGCGCATTTTTAAGATTTGCCCGAAGTATTTGTATAGTATTAGGGTAAATGAATGTGTTACTAAGCACACGCAGGTCCCGGATCCACCTAATCTTCAATCCTATAATCACTTAACGGGGTCACAGCGAGTACAAGCGGATCATATCATAGAACAATTTAAGGGGATTTCTTTTGAGGAGGTAGGCTTGGGCCGGACTTCGTTAATTAAACATAACATCAATACCGGGGATGCGTTACCGATTCGCCAACGATATTACCGCTTGTCTCCTGACAAGCTTCGAATTATTAATGAACAGGTAGATGAAATGTTGGAGTTGGACGTTATTGAACCTTGTGAAAGCGCGTGGTCATCTCCGGTCCTTGTGGTTAGTAAGAAGAATGGGAAGCCTAGGTTCTGTTTAGATAGCCGCAAGCTTAACTCGGTCACTATTAAGGACGCGTACAACTTACCTTACATTTCTGAGATTTTGGACAATTTGAGGGATGCCAAATATCTTACTAGCATCGATTTATCTAAGAGTTTTTGGCAAATACCTATTAATGAAGAGGACAAGATTAAAACTAGTTTTTATTTGCCGAATAGGGGTACCTTTTGTTTTAAAACAATGGCCTTTGGCCTTACTAATGCCCCAGCTACTCAGCAGCGTCTGGTGGATAGTTTGTTTGGCCCAGAATTCGAGCTGAAAGTGTTTTGTTACTTGGATGACATTATTTGTGTTAGTGATACCTTCGAGAGTCATGTAACATTGCTTCTTCGTGTGTTCAATAAACTCAAACAGGCCGGGCTGACTATTAACTTTGAGAAGTCGCAGTTTTTCAGGGACAGTCTCAAGTACTTGGGCTATGTTGTGGACACTCAGGGTTTGCGTACCGATCCCGACAAGGTGAAGGCGATACTGGATTACCCCAGGCCAACTTCGAAAAAGGAGGTGAAGAGATTTTTAGGAACTGCGTCTTGGTATCGTCGCTTTGTACCTAACTTTAGCACTTTGGCGGGGCCTTTGAATAAACTCACTTCAACTAAAAAGGGTGCGCCGCCTTTTGTTTGGACGGACGATGCGGAGCGGGCGTTTGTAGAACTTAAGAATTGTCTTGTTTCTAGTCCCGTGCTCTCGTGTCCTGATTTTAATCTTCCGTTTGAGGTCCACACGGACGCGAGTGATTTTGGGATTGGGGGTATGCTTTGTCAGACTATTAACAATGAGGAGAGGCCAGTAGCCTTTATGAGTAGGTCACTGTCCCCTAGTGAGAGGAATTATAGTGTTACTGAACGTGAGACACTTTCTGTTTTGGTGGCATTGGAGCATTGGCGCTGCTATTTAGAGGGGGGGAAGAAGTTTAAAGTTTTCACGGACCATTCCTCTTTAAAATGGTTTCTTACACTAAATAATCCGACGGGCCGTCTAGCTCGCTGGGGCGTTAGACTGTCGTGTTTTAACTTTGATATTCAACACCGCCGCGGGAAGGATAATGTGGTACCGGATGCACTTTCGCGGGCTGTACCAGTGGCCGCCATTACTATTTCGAATGCACATTTGAACTCTCAGGATAAGTGGTATGTTGATTTATATAATGGCTGTGTGAACGCACCTCAGGGTTATCCAAACTTTAGAATAGTTAATAACTCGCTGTACCGTTTATCTAAGCAGGGGAATAACTTTAATAAGGAGTTTATTTGGAAGGAGGTCGTTCCACAGGAATTAAGGCGGGAGGTTCTTGCGGAAAATCATTCGGAACCAACGGCTGGTCATTTGGGCGTCTTTAAAACTTACCACCGCGTAGCATTGAGATATTTCTGGCCTAACATGTATAGGGACATAGTTAACTTTGTGGCGTCTTGTGAGACTTGTATTGCTTTCAAACATCCTACACATGCGACTTTAGGTGAGCTGGGTCGTCCAAAGCAGTGTAGCAGGCCCTGGCAGATGGTTTCAATAGATTTTGTAGGGGCTCTTCCTGTCAGTAAAAAGGGGAATAGTTACCTGTTGGTTGTTACTTGTTGTTTCTCTAAATATTGTTTCCTGTTTCCCGTCAGAAGGGCTACAGCGGCTGCGGTAATTAAATGCTTGGAGGAGTCTATTTTCTTGGTGCACGGCGTGCCGCAGACCATTATTCTGGATAACGCTAGTCAGTTTATTAGTAGGGACTTGGGGGCACTTTTTAAGAGGTATGCGGTACCTAATGTTTTCTTTATACCTAAATATACCCCCCAAATTAATGTAACCGAGAGGTATAATAAGACCGTTTTATCGTGTATCTGCACCTTTATTAATGATGACCAGAGGTCATGGGATGTCAACTTACCAAAAATTCAATTCGCCATAAATAGTGCAGTAAATGAGACGACCGGTTATACACCTAATTTTCTTGTTTATGGCCGGGAGTTAATAACCTGCGGTTCTCATTACGTTGATTGCGATCTCGGGGATGAGATTGTTTTTCTTCCGCGGGATGAATACGCGGGGAATCTCGGACACCTTTCTAACATCTTTGACAAGGTCCAAAAGGCACTTTACGCCGCTCACCAGAAGAATAAGTCACGATATGACCTCAGACGCAAGCCGGCGGAGTTTAATGTGGGTGATATAGTGTGGAAAAGGACTTATTTTCTGAGTGATAAGGCTCAACATTTTAGTAAGAAACTTGCACCTAAATTCGTTAAATGCCGTGTCGTAGCTAAGCGATCACCTTTGGTTTACGTGTTGCAAGATATGTCGGGGAAAGAGTTAGGCACTTGGCATATTAAGGATATTAAGTTAACTTTTCAAAGGTAATTATTCTTAACGTTATCTCCGTTGTTTACTATTTTAGGAAATCCTTAATGTGTCAAGGGCATTTACTTACAATTCATTGTCTACTTTTGTTATATAATTGTCGTTTTATGATAACGTAGGGTTTAAAATTATCGGGCTTAATGATTTGTTTACATTGATGCACTCGTGGCCAATTCACTGCCAATCATAACACGTATGCGTCACTCCTCTACGCGCGATTTCCACTAGGAAGCGGGAATACGCTGCTACGCGCTACGGCGTAGCACACGTAGCGATCGCCGGCCGCGAATGGGTAAATGCATTCATCGGGCGTCCGCCTTATCTAGTGCGGTCAACCGGTTTCTTATTATCTAACTACAATTTCAAGGTTAACAGCTGCTGGTTGTTTACCTGGCGGAATTGGACGCTAAACGTCATTGCTATCTATACCTATTGTTAGTTTGCATGCAGCTATTGGAGTTGCTATGGGGTTAGTTATTTGTAAAGTTTCCTTGTTTTACCTCTCGTGCTAACGCAATTATGTCACCGGTGACTCAATTTTTCTATCTAGTTGAACTACAAGCCTACACTCAAGCGGTTGATTACTTGTAAAATAAGCCCTATATCATTACTAGGTATATGTACGCCGTGCGGTTGACAACACGTTAAATAAAGCCCTTCGTCATGTATATATACTGGTAAACTTTAATATGGATCGGGTGGTGAATCCATGGCTAGGTAGGAAATAGGTACTGATTACGTAGCTCGCCAGCGCCATCTAGCCATTGTTCTGTCGTAGGGTCAATTCTGTTGTTGAGAGTTGACCTACTTTTATTGCTGATGTCGTGTTTGGTATGTATGGATGAAAGTTTGATTGTCGATTATGAACGTGATGCGACAGGCTTTTCTAAGGCGGATTTTACTTTCAGGAAGCAAAATCCTTTTTCTGGGGAAAGAGAGGTATGTCACGATGCGAATCGTGATAGTAATTTGTAGCTA
This sequence comes from Epiblema foenella, assembly GCA_963556455.1. Classification (NCBI taxonomy): domain Eukaryota; kingdom Metazoa; phylum Arthropoda; class Insecta; order Lepidoptera; family Tortricidae; genus Epiblema; species Epiblema foenella. Next base: position 14,766,393 of record OY747106.1, read on the forward strand.
GGTTGAGTAGATATTAGTTCAGAACGCTGCCGATAGATGGCGTTCTTTTACTCAACATTATTTAATTTATGTAATTAAGTTTATTTAACTATGGGGTTTTGTTAATAAATATTAGTTGTGTTATTAGATTATTTTATTAATATTTAATTAATTATTTATCTTGGTATTATACCATAGATCAAGACTTAATAGAAGCCGGAAGAAATCTTTAATCTGTGGTTAACTCAATGTTAACAGTCGTTATTATCCTGAGTTCAAAATCAGTATAAAAGCTCCAATAGGGGTGATTTTGGTCTTTTCCTGTTTCTTTATCTCAGACCACACACACGCTTGTGTAATGTTTCATATTTAAATTTGTGCCCGAATTTGGTGAGTCTTGCAATTATATCTAATTAGTCCTAACCTCAAAAGTGTATTTGCTTTTCAGTTTTAAATTATAAATTTACTTTCCTGCAGTTTCTACGGCTGTGAGGAATCACATTTCCACATTTCTAATTTATATAGGGTTCCGTTGGTAACGGTTTTTATTTGAATTTTCCTTTGCTTAGTAATGTAATTTTTAAAGTCATGGCCGTTACCTAGTTAACTATTCCTTATTCCGTTTTTGTAAATCTCTGTGCGATAGTAGCCTGTGCCGGCCAGCACTGTAACATTATAAGCCGGGTTCGACTCCCGAAGGGTATTCACCGGACTGGCCTGGCACAGCTACAGGATTTGGGCAGGCAGTGTCTCAAAAGCTGGTTGGGAATTGCAGGGCACCTCCGTACGGCTTGAGAAGCCGGATTTTTTTACTACCTCGTCCGCTGGGACGAGGGCTGACGAGGGCTGGCGAGGGCGACGTCCGCTGGGACAGGAGGCCGAGGCAGCCTCAGCAGTCGCGCCGGCGAGAGCAACACACCACCCTCACGAGCTCCGAACAGCCACCCTGAACAGGCCTGCCATCCTCGCAGTCTGCAGCCAGCAACGAGCCTCAGGGGAGTCCCGGCCACTCGTTTCCATTCAACCAACCAACGATTCACGACCCTATATATTTTCTACGATCAGTGCGGGTTCCGAAACTATTCTAATATAAACCTAGTCTTGAATACGTTTTTAATTTATTACCCAGCTTAGGGACTAGCCTGACAATTTATGAATTTACGATGTTATCTATCTGATGATGGTGCATGTACAAGTTTTGAATATTTTATGCATTAATAATAACTTTCTATCGATGAATGCGCCAATGGTAACGTGTTAAAGTATGGGTTTCGGAATATTTTTTATCGTTTATACTCGACTTGCTATATTATTATATATGTATCGAGTTCAATAAAAATAAAAGCTCGAATAAAAAATCGCCCCTGTTATAAGTAGAACTACATAATAATTATATTCATTATAACTCTTTGAAACAAGAACATGCTGAAATAGTACATTCATTACTACAGAGACCGGGACGTAAAGGGTTGCCGGCCGAGTAAGTACATATAGCCAACCTCGTAACTATCCGGCCTCGCAACGCTCAGCCGTCTATATGTGCTCTGTCGGTAACCCCTTACTTCCCGGCCTCTGTAGTAATGTACTATTGTTGCTTTTGTTTCTTTTCGATTTTGCCAAAATCATTATACTCACATGCTGCGACTGTAAATAGTGCCATTATATCATGCTAACCGCACCCGGGTCCTTTTATCTCGGCAACATCTATTTGTCACGTCGTCCTATCCTGAGGTTATCCAATTAAGTTAGTAAGTCACGTCAAAGGGGGTAAATGGGGTTGTGAGTTGTGGCGCATTACGTCACGACACGTTATTGAGAGCGGTGCTGATATTTCAACATGATTTCGTAAAACGTGATATCAGCGGTTTCCGTGGTTTACGTATTAACGATGAAATAGTTAAAAGTACACTAATATGTGGGATAAACATTAATTTTCATTGATTCTGGTGCTATTGCTAACCTAAACAGTGCCATGTACTTGTAGTGTACCTACAGCGTGATTTTATGTCGGACATGTAGCATTCGTCTCTCTCGTACTTGCATTCGTCTCTCTCGCACTGACATACGTCCTAGTAAGGGACGAAAATGCTATATGTCCGACACAAACGCGATCATACTAGCTAGGCTGGTCGCCAAAAGCCCACGTGGATGTGGTTCTAAGATAACGTCGAGGATTCTGTACTGATGGTTCCTTAAGCTGTCATCTTTCGCGGCCATTTTTTTATGAATTGATGTGTCATCGGGAATCTTCGGGTTCGGAAGATTAGGGGTGCTGTCAATACCTATCTTTATGTATTACTGCTTATCATCAGGTGGCGCTAGTGATGTGCCATATTACCGGTATAACGGTATATCAGTGATCAGAAAGATGGAATGCTGCGCTTACGGTTCCCAACTCAGACTCCACGCGTACAATCAGCCATTCCCGCGGAAACGTCCACCGCGCGATCGCGACAACACAGACACATATAGTCCCTATTGGTCCCGGTACCGTCGCACACCAGGTAGAGTCAGTCCGACCCAGGTCGAGCCTAGCTGCGTTTCTTGCTGGACTCTTCTCAGCTAGGCTCAGCTATTCCACTCACACCTCAGATTCGGTTGAAACCGCTCAACCAATCTCACTGAAGCGCAAACTTTTAGTAGAGCTATATTAACTAACTTGTTCATTTATATTAATAAGTTGCAGGACGCTGAGCGCCTTCTGTTGAGGCAGTCACGGGCACACTCCTTTTCTGAAGAGCTGAACGCGCTGCGGGCTGGGCACTCACTGCCTAAGTCGAGCCGCTTAATGAAACTTGACCCCATGCTCTACGAAGACGAGCTGCTCCGCGTCAGGGGACGCCTTGGGGCTTCTACCGAGTTGTCTTTCGACGAGAGGCACCCTGTGATCCTCGATGGTAGCTGTCCCATCACACGACTTCTGGTACAGCACTACCATACACGTGCGCTACACGCCAACCACGAGACAGTCGTCAACAACATGCGAGAGAGATTCGGGGTGACCTCAATCCGGCCTACAGTGAAGGCGGTCATTGCGCGGTGCCAGTACTGCCGGGTACAGCGCGCGCGGCCTAACCCACCTAAGATGGGTGACTTATCGCTCGTCAAACTTACCACGACGCGGCGAGCATTCGTCAACTGCGGGATCGATTATTTCGGTCCAATGGAGATCACCATAGGCCGCCGCCGGGAGAAACGGTGGGGCGTGCTGTTTACTTGCCTTGCGACACGCGCCATACATCTCGAGTTGGCTGCATCCCTCAGCAGCGACTCTGCCATACTTGCCTTGCGCCGCTTAATAGCACGCCGCGGGCAACCTGCAACGATTTTGAGTGACTGCGGTACCAACTTTATCGGGGCAAACAGGGAACTACGTGCTGCGCTGCGAGGCCTGAACGCTGAATGACTTCAGGGTGAGGCCCTGACTAAGGGTATCGAGTGGCGCTTCAACCCGCCAGCAGCACCAAACATGGGCGGTGCCTGGGAGCGGCTCGTGCATTCCGTGAAGAATTCTCTCCGCGCCACACTAAAGGAGCGACCGCCAACCGAAAAAGTGCTGCACACTGTCCTGTTGGAAGCGGAGCTGGTCGTCAACAGCCGCCCACTCTCGTATGTAACATCTGATCCTGATGAACCAGTAGTACTAACCCCAAATCATCTGCTACTGGGCACAGCTGCAGGTGATACACGAATGTCGACCTACGATCCCTCAGATGTCGACGCTCGGCGCCAGTGGAAGAAAGCGAATGGGCTGGCTGAGATGTTCTGGAGACGGTGTACCAGAGAGTACCTGCCCACTCTGCAGAGACGGCAAAAGTGGGCTACGGCAACGGACTCCGTCAAAGTGGGTGATGTAGTGGTGTTGTGTGACGGCAAACAGCCGCGTAATATGTGGCCCCGTGGCATAATATTCAAAAGTGTTTCCGGGCAGTGATGGTCATGTGCGTGTCGTAGATATAAGAACGTCTACTGGGGCGCTGCGTCGTCCCGTTGCTCGGATAGCCGTGCTGCCTACTGACAGTACATTTGTCGAAGTCTCCAACTGGGGGGTGGTAATGTTAGTAGCGCGACTATCCGATTCGTAATTTGAGTAATAATAATGCGATGTTCCCGCGCGCGCATGCTGGTTGATGGTTTGCCGGGTCGGGCGAGAGCGGGGACTGTGCCGGGGGCGGGGTGCCGCGCTCGTGCGATGCGCGCGGCCGCCATAATGTTACGTGGCAGTCTGCGCATAGCAACCTCTACATCTCGCACATTCTGTACATCACGCTAAGTTTTTTCACGCCAAAACCCGTTCTAAATTTGTTTTTAGTTTATAGTACCTACATCTGTTGTGTTTATTTCTTTCTGTTAGTTTCCGTTAACGTTTTATAGTTATTCCACAAAAAATTACCAATAAATTCAAACAAAACATATGTATAATTTGGTGGCATGTTTTTTTTTCTAAAATGCTTTGACACATAAAACATAAGACAGCGCGGTTCGCGCGAAACATTCACGTTTGAATAAAAGCTACTGACCTTCCCCATTGAGCGCTTCAAAGCGACGCTCAAACGACTTAATCACTTTTTTAACTACATGTTGTGCAATAAGGACTACTACAAATTTAATCTTTTGAGAAATGAATGAATTGGTGGATTTAATAGGTGAAGTATTTTGATTAGACAAATTAAAATGTTTTGTAAATCATATATATAATTTAATAATTTTAATAATTTCCCTAGGACCAGGGGCTATGTGTACTAACCCCCCCCCCCCCCCCGCTTGACAAGTCTAATATGACATACTTTACGAGCATGAGAAGTGAAAAGAATACATTGTAATGCTCACTAAAGGAGGTCTTGCAGGCCCCTAAACAAGTAGAAACATAGTGGACGGGTATATTTTTTTTCGGGTCTACCCTAGGCCAAGTGTGAGGCTGACTCGCGCACAAAGAGTTCAGTATACCATTATCAAACACATACACATTAACAAACTGCAAAAAAACACGTTTGTTGTATGCGAGCCCCCTTAAATATTTATTTTATTTTGTTTTTGGGGTTCCGTACCCAAAGGGTAAAACTGGACCCTATTACTAAGACTTCGCTGTCCGTCTGTCACCAGGCTGTACGTCATGAACCTTGATAGTTAGACAGTTGAAGTTTCACAGATATTTCTATTGCCGCTATAACAACTAATACTACAAAACAGAATTTAAAAAATACTTAAGGGGGCTCCCATACAACAAACGTGAATTTTTGCCGTTGTTATAGAATATGGCATGGAACTCGTCGTGGGCGAGTTTGACTCGCACTTGGCAGGTTTTTTAGTGTAAGTATTTGTTGTTATAGAGGAAACAAAAATACATCATCTGTGAAAATTTTAACTAACTATCGCAGTTCATGAGATACAGCCTGGTGTTCATGAGATACAGCAGCGAAGTCTTAGTAACAGGGTCCCGTTTTACTTTTTGGGTACAGAACCCTTACAAGGCACACAGTTACTGGTTCATCCGTTTGGGAGCTCCAATACCACAGGCAGACACACATCAAACAACATTAAACTTATTCTAGGTTGTTGCATGGTTATATATATAAAATGTGATATAAAATTTATATGTGTAAGTAAACATTATGTTCAAATAGTAGCCCCCTCAAATTGCTGTGCCCTTGCAGGGCGTCACATGTGTCTATACTTATATTGTAATTCCACCTGCTCATGTATAAATGTGATATGTAATAAAAGTTTGATATTTGATATAAGATACACACAGGAAACACTCTCAACTTCCGTGCTTCCTTCAATCAAAGTAGCAATATTAACATATAATATTTCCGTTATTTTACGAGTAGGCATTATACGATAAAGACGTCAGCAGCAAAGAAATATATTGTATCTGAGATATTATGTAATAGGTACCTATTGGCGCAAGTGTTATATCTGGCAACACTTTTCGCCGAGCAAACACGAGCACAAACAAGAAAATTCCCCGTAAGTAATTGCCGGTAAACACAATCGAATGTAAAACAACATTATGTTACGACCTCGAGGCCAGTGAACTTTGTTAACATGAAAATACGTAAATTTATTCTGCTCAATGTTCTTTCAAATTATTTACATTATTTTGTTTGATACAATTCTGTGCTAACAATAGAGAATATGCATGCGGAATGAATAATAATAAGCTGTAACTGTATGAATAGTAAACCATCAAATTATGACAAAAAAAGTAAATTAAGAAATATGCTCAAAATATTAATATGACACTTGAAAGTTTCGAAAAATCGCTTAATTTTTTTATTGACAAAAAGTAAACAGAAAACCACCATCTGGATTTTTACGTTTAAATAAACAACAAATGTATGACAACAATGTACCTAAATGCAATATTTCACGACCAAAACAGCAAATTACTTGTTTTTCCATACAATGATAGTACCTCAGTTCACCCCATAAAGTGTTTACCTTACCCCACCTCACCCTATAAACCTAAGAATATTGTATAAGGGATTTCTCTTAAAGAAATCCGCCTTTTGTAATTCAACGCACATTTTCCTACCACTTTTACTAAAGTAAAAATAATAAAAGTTTTCCAGTCGTAACAAGTGAAATTTTACTAAGATTCCTAATGCTATATCTTATTTGGGAGAAAAATCTTCGTACCTAATCATAGCTGAGAGGGTACTCCAAACTTCCAATGAGTTTCTATCTAAAAAATGAGTGCTCTCAGTGAGTGAGGATGACAGATGGTTGTGGTAAATGGTGCATTAGTGTCTGAAAAATATTCGCTTCGGAGTGACGTTGAATTGGGAACCTTGAGTTTTTTGGAGTGGTCCATATTATATTTGTTATTGATAGTAGACTACTTATAATAGAGTTTAAAACTGTTGCCTGTTTTTTTTTTATTAATTATCGTTTTTTTTTAATTTTGTCTTTGACATACCACACGTTTGCAGGCATATTAGGATCATGCAAAACAAAAAAATAAACATCAACTTGACAGCTGACAGATGTCAAATGTGGCAGTCACGTCTATGTTCATAGACAGTTGGTGCAGACCAGCTGGTTGATGCTCTGGTTAATCAGGTAGGGTTCCTATCTCAATACATACAATAAGTGACCCGTTCGTATTATACCACACCTTCACTAGTACAGCCTCTTGCTCCGCCGTCTATGCAGCCGATGGCGTCTTCTTCGAACACATTCTTAACATACCCTGGGGCAAAAACCATTGTTCTGGAGAAATTATACTCTGATGTGGACAAGGATAAGATAATAAAGGCTGCAGCGCCAGAGAGGGTGCAGACTACACGTATTAAGGAATTGCAATATTTTGGTCTTCCCTCCTGGAAGGAGATCAAATTCCCTAAAGCGTTGCTTAATTTTACCGCGACACCGTTTACGTATTGAAAAACAAATGAGGAGCTTTACCGGTTTATTAAAGAAAAAGACTACCTGCTAGGGACAGAGAAGGTATTGGCAGGACTATCCAACGCATTGTTGGAGCAAAGAGAATTGGTTCAAAAGAGCCTCCAGGAGGTTATAGATTGGGCATTTAGCGCTCCTCAGACTTGAATCGTGAAGCATTATTTATAGATTCAGCGAAAGATCCAGTTATGAGAAAAATGTTGAAAAGTGTCTGAAGGTTATATGTGGTAAGAGAGATGAAGAAGAGAACCGATTATTCAGATGACAGATAAAAATTTACAGCGAGCAATCCGGGACATTCCTCCTACACAGGAGCATCTCTTTGATCAACAAATGTTATCTTACATAGTACAGTCGCTTGGGGTCTTGCTGCTTGGCTCAATGTGCCTGCAGTGCAAAATAAAAAACCATCTCTGAAGAGAAGGGTAACATTTTCTGAAAACGGGCAGCAGTCTGAAGGTTCCTACAATAAAAAACCAAAGCAAAAGACAGTATTCTTTATATTTATTTCTTTATATTTTATTTTTCGCAAAGGCAGTATTGAAAAAGGAAAGGGAGAGGAGAGAGGTCTAACTTCCGCTCCCAGCAGTGAACTCAAACTCCGAGGGACAAGTGACTATATGACAGCGTTCAGAGGGGGGTGCCTAGCAAGGTTTCAAGAAAAATGGAGCTAGTTAGGAGCCAGCAAATTCATCACGCATCCCCTTCATAAAGAAGCCCCCATTGATTGACCCATCCCCGGCCATAGTTCAGAGATTTGCCACTAAACCTTCAAAAATAATAGGCACGCGTATGGTGATTTCGGTATTTCCTTTAGCTATCGCGCATTCTTTTCAAAAATAATGAGGTTAGTGCTGATAATGATCTCATATGACCAATGAACCACATGTAGCACTCAGGGTATTGGTCGTTTTTATACTTTACCGTGGACGTTCACGATTTACCGTCACGATATAACAGGGGACCTAAATGGTTCAGGCAACGAATGCTCAAAAACAGGTATAGACGGAAATGCTTGGAACACTATTTTTGGCTTCGTAACTTGGTTTGGAGTAGTTAGAAACTTAGGAGGTGAACATATCAAAAGTCCCCGTCCATAGCCCTTAAGCGGGGGAATAAACGGTGAAAACTCGTAAATGGGGGCCCATAGCAAAAAATGTTCTTAGACGTGAGTAATTATAAGTGGCTTCTCATTCCTTTGTTTTTCAATATTTTTAAAAACAAAAAAATACCGTATTTAAGCACTCTACAAGCTCTAATTAACGATACCCCAATCGACTTATAAACCTGTAAAAATATTTTTGAATAACTTGTATAGCTTTGGAAAAATACGATAGCTAGGTTATAGGTTATTCGCGGGCTGGGTTTCCGCAACTCAACGTCATATTATGCGCCTATTTTGCGTGATGGGTTGTTAGCACTACTCGTGCAACCCAGTTCCACCAGAGAGCTTAGTAGATCGTTGATGTTGCCGACACTGCTGGTAGAGACCTCGGTGATCCAAGGTATTTTGCTCGGTAAGCTGCGACCCCAGGGGATGTCAGGAAGACGTGGACGGCTGTCTCATCGTTCTGCATGCAGAGAGGGCTATCTGTAACACCTAGAGTGAAAAGGTGCTTGTTTAGTAACGTATGACCAGTGAGGGCCCCGTTAGGAAGTGTGTAGGCCTTTTCAGCTGCATCAGCTTCCTTGACAATCCGGGGCTGATTGTCGGGAGGGCCTCCTTGGTTTGCCGGCAAGTACCTAGGTTATGCCAATATTTTTGATGTTCTATCTTGGGGTTTTGTCGTGGATCATTACAATGCTTCAACTGTGAAAATTTGAAGACAATAGCTCCATCCGTTTAGTTTTTAAGGGGGGCTCCCAAGCAGCTAAAGGGGAGCGCGAATAAAAAACTTGATTTACCCCATCGAGCCCCCCTTAAACACCAACGACTGGAGCTTCAAATTTTCACAGTAAATTGGCCTACCCCATCGAGTGGGTTATCGTTGATTAGAGGTCGCTGAGTGCATAAATACTGTTTTTTTTTCAAAATATTGTAAAACAAAGGAATGAGAAGCCACTTATAATTCCCTACAATTTCCCAGTTTAAAATCTCATTAATTATTCCTACTAGCGATAAGGTGCGTAGAACCATTTGTGTAGATAATTTTATTTAAAATATTTACTAGATGTCTTATTAGAGCAGTTGGGTTTTAGATTAGATGCGTATTAGACCAGTTGTGTTTTAGGCTAAATGCGTTGTAGACCAGTTGCGAATTGTCTGCTAGGCTAGATGCTACTTAGACCAGTAGCGACCTAGACTGGTAGCTACTTAGACCAGTTGCAGTTTAGACGAGATGCGTTTTAGACTAGCAGTGTTTTAGACCTGTTACCGCTTGTACTAGTTGCGTTTTAGACGAAATGTATCATCATACACCCTATAAAATGTATGAACATATATGCAGACGTTTTTATTCTACCGTGGACGATAACGGCATGCCGTGGACGTCCACGAAGGCTCGCTATCTTCCTCACAATATCGTGGCAATCAATGCGCGTGTTGTGCGACTTGTGCGTAAAGGTACGAAATTGTAGTTGTATGTGTGCTGTCACTGTCAATGTCAGCGTTTACCGCATTTGCAGCTAAAACTTCATTTTTTCGGCTCGGGTACCTTTGATTCGATAACGTCAATATTAAACAGTTTGAAATATTTGAAAACGGCAACTACGTGGGATAAAAAAAAACTTGCCGTCACGGTAAACTCGGCAAACAAAAAATGCATCAACGTCTACGACATTTGCTCCCGGAAAGCCCTTAATGTGGTAAAGGAAAAATAGTTACTTGTTATACAAGGGTGCAAAGTTGTATTTTAACCGCGAGTGTGGAATTGAAACACGAGCTAGCGAATGGATTCTAGGATTGAACCACGAGCTTGCAAATGGATTGTATGGTTGAACCGCGAGCGAAGCGAGTGGTTCGAAAATAGAATCCTGAGCGAAGCGAGTGATTCAAAAATAGAATCCTGAGCGTAGCGAGTGTTGCAACACACGAGACGTAAAATAACTTTGCAGCCGTGTATAACACAAATCTTTTCACCTTACTAGAGTGAGGAATTTTTTTTCCTCCTCCTCGTCCTAGCGTTGACAGTTGCGTCCTAAATATAGTTGTCCACTACCTAATCCCGAGATTTGGCGTAGTTTTTTAACACAACAGCACAATATAAAATTATTGTTGCTGGACTGTCTGGACTGGCCTTTACATGTTATATTTAAAAAAGTTACAAATAGCGTGTTCGGATTTCAAATATTCTTTGCACTCTTGTGGATAAAATGCAGTTTTGCTATCAGTTTTTAAAGAATAAAAAGAGCTAGTGACGTGAAAATAATATTTACGTGTATATTTTTTAAAATTAGTCGTCCTAGTAAAATACATGACAAGACAAACAAAAGGCTATGAGGTTTATTTCCGCCGCTACGAAGCGTACATATACCTACACACCATCGAATGACTCGTAAAAACAAGTGAACGACGCCTTTATTTACGAATTTGCTTGGCAAGCCAGCCAAACCAACCCTCGCCGGGAAACAAATCTGTCACGACAAGGGTTTCGCTACGTCGCATTTGTCTTTGTTATATATCTGTTTTTATTTGCTCTGAGTTAAAGGATTAGGTTTCTTGAAAGAGATTTTACCCGTGACTCAATTGAATCAATCGCTTCGAAGGTAACATGTTTATTGCGTATACAGTTACGTACAATGGTACTTATATGATATTGTATAATATACGGGATAGTTTAATAGTACGTGTCCCCATGTTTTTTCGCAATTTTCGATTTTCTTTTTAAAGTATCTCATGCCGTAAAAATATTAAAGTACATACGCTACGTTATACATATTTTTGAAATCGTCATTTCAAATTTATTTTGATATCCCACTTGCTAAGATCGAGAACATATTTCTTCAGATCACTCAAAAAGGAGTCTTAGTCCGCCATATTGGTTTTATTTCAACGTCACATCCCTACCCCATGTTACCCGGAATGACGTAAGGACTCTAACTATACTACACTACTACACATCTTAATTGGTTAAGGCGTGTGTGCAAGTGCCTTGCCGATCCTTTATTGACTTGAGGATTCGTTGTATTGAAACCTAGAGACATGTGCAAGTGTCTCACTCAACACAGCGTACCCCCGGGAGCTCTGGCGACTTTACTCACCACCAGGAACTCAACACATACCTAACGAACAATAGCGGTGTTATTATGGTTGCGGTCTTCTGTAAGGTGGAGGTACTTCCCCAGTTGGGTTGCACCGAGTATGAGCGAGATGACGTTCCGCTGTGATGTGCCCTGTCTCTCTTAACTTTTTCTTTTTCTGACATGTAAACTTCATTTAATTTATTCTGTATATTGTATTATTTTCATATATATGTTAACTTGTGTAATTTTCAGAATAACTGACTTATATCTTGACTTATATCTTGTTTGTTCATTTCAATCGCGGAATATGTCTTACTTGTCTTTTTTACTTTGTTTTTAGTACAAATATCACTAGAACTGAAAGCATTAAAACCAAATAGGGTATACATTCCATAAAAAAAGATAAAGCTGAAGAACCAGAAATTGAAGAGCCCGAAATATATAATACGCCGAAGAAAATGAAGAGACTGGCAGCAGAGGACACTCCAAAGTTTAAAAAATTAAAAACAGTAATTCAGGCAGCAACCCAAATGTTAAAAAAGGAGCGCATTGAATCGCATCGGCTGAAGAAAAAATTGGTGACTAAAACTAAAACCATGATAAACTTTAAGAAAACGAATTTTGAAACGTGTCGTGAAAAAGTGACGTGTCCAAAATACAGACTTTGACAGTTAAAATTTCCCAAGAAACAATGGACGGAAGCCGAAAAAAACTGTATGTCATTTCTCTACAAGTCTCCAGCGGCATACAACCATATGAGAAAGCAAGGTATAGTGCTAGCTGCTCTTACCACCATTCAAAAGTGGCTCCAGGAAACCAATTGACTGCCAGGCTTGAACGATGACGTTTTTTTAAATATTAGTAATAAATTTGTTGATTTAATAATCAAAGAAAAATCATGTGCTGTATGATTTGATGAAATGAGGATTAAGTTTGATCTAGATTACACAATGAAATTTGATTTAATTGAAGGGTTTGTTTTGGTGGTGGTGAACGTTCGCCCGAGGAAGCAAGGTATGCACTGGTATTTGCAGCCAGAGGAAAATCCGTCTGGCATATTTCCTGTCAACAAAAAATATTAATGCGGAGAAATTAATTGGGTTGATTAGATCCGTAATTCACAAATATTTGCAAGTGGATCATTACCTAAAGTTGTGGTTAATGATCATGATCAGGCAACTATGAATGTTAAAGCAAACAGATCTTAGGGGCAACGAAAAATAATCCTTTCTTTTTTATTAACAATCACAAATTATTTGCTATTTACGATGTGCCTCATTTAATTGAAAATATCAGGAATAATTTGATTGACAATAATTTTGTTCTGAATGGCAATAAAATTTCCTTCAGTGATATAATTGATGTATATGATATTAATAAAAATAATAAAATTGAGGAAATTCGCACCTTAAACCAAATAACTTTCAAAAAATGAAAATGAAATTGGCCACTCAAGTATTGAGCCATTCGGTCGACGAAGCTATCAAAACAGCAGTTGAAAGTGGAGAGCTTAAAAACAAAACCGCAAGAAATATGGCTGATTTCGTTATTATTCAAAATTATTTATTTGATTGATTAAATTCCAAATATAAATTTGATCATAATCCACACAAATGTGCTCTAACAAAGAATAAAAATCACGTGTTCATGAAACATTAATAATCAAGGGTAAACAATTATACGCTGATTTAAAAAAAACGATTGATAAAAATAATTCACTAAATTTAACTTGCCCTCCTTGTTTTTAGGGTATGCAACACACGATCAATGCGATCCTTCGGCTCTCCACAGAAGAATATACGCAGGGCACGGAGATCAATTTTTTTATGACTTATCGATAAAATCAAAATGTTATCGAAAATTTATTTGAAATTTATAGAATGGAAGGCCGATGCTATAGAAACCCTATATCAAAAAGCATAAGAACCACATTCATATCAAATTTATTAAACAATTGAATCAAATTAGAAAATACCAATTACGAAACAGACAATGACGATTTTTTGACAACAGCCAGCCTGCAGGATACACAACAGTCAAAACGATCGTCTTCTCATTCAACGATTCTGATTAAATTGTCTGTTGCTGGACCCTCTAATATAAGCAGTAATAGCTAGCTAATATTTGCAATGAAACCCCAGTGGCAGCGCTTGAAAATGTCACTGAATGAGAAATCACATTAGAAACATGCTCAGTTGTGTATTTTGTAGCCTGGTTGGGCAAAGTGTGAATTGAGAAATTTGATTGCTCAATGTGCACTCAAGTGTTGATTAATGATGACGTTGATGTCTTAGATAAGAAAAAACAATTGTCATTAAAATCGCCTACTGATTTTTTAATCAATTTAGTGGTGATCGGGTGTTTAATGTGTTCAATAATAGGGTCAATTATATTCATCAAATCAATTTAGTATCAAATTTAATGGAGCATGCAACAAATACAATTAGTTTTCCTGAGAATTACAACGATGAGTCATAATGATTATTAAAATTCATGATTATTGCAAGTCGAGGAAATCATCATTTGATTCAAAACAAAATTAAGAAGTAAAACAAATAAAATAAAGTAAGGGACGTCCATTAATTACGTGAATGCTAACACTTGCATCATTTGTTTTGATTGGAAATTAAAATATCCTTTTGCTCTACACCCATTCCTTTAACAAGTCTATCACCGCCGTTCAATCTTTTTCATGGTTCTGATTTCATTTTATCCTCAATAGTACTCTGCTTACACTGCTTGCTGCTGCTTGCTTAATAGTACACTGCATAGTGATAAATGTTTAAAAAGTTCGCAGAACGTTGCAATTCGTTCGTAGGTCGCTATGAGAGCAACTACAAACCATGGTCATTGTGATTATTTACGAATGCCGTTTGGGTTGAAAAATGCCCCAGCTACATTTCAGCGATTAATGGACTTAATATTACGCCATCTTTTATATAACACATGTCTGGTGTAACACTTGTAAAAACTGAGAAAAATATTGAACGTTTGAGTCAACATAATTTAATAATTCAACCAGATAAATAGAAGTTCTTAAAAAACACGTTAAATATTAGGTCATGACTTAACCCCTAATGGGCTAACCTCAAAAATTGCAAGAAACGTCTTAAAACTATTCATTTTAAATTATATCAGACCATCTTTAATCAAAAATGACAGTTGTTTGAGACAGTGTTTTTTTATTATTTGTACCTGTGAACTGTGACTTTGTATGTACAATAGATTTATGATAAAATAATTGCAGTCCTAATAACGCGTGTATGACGTGGAAACATTACAGCATAAATCATGACATCTAATATAATGTTTTATTTTTACACTTTCTTTGACTTCGAAAAAAATATTTTAACATAATGGCGACAACGTGTATTCTAGAACCACGGCTAGCATCCAAAAGTCCCAAGCCTACTTATTAAAAATATCGTGAATTTGGTTGTTTTTCTTTTTTCACTCCATAGAACGGTAACTCTCTATAACGATAAAACTGCTCGGTCCCTTGCGTTTCATTATAAAGAGTTTATGATGTATAAATTAACCGGAGCCGCCAAAATCCGAGATCTGGCCCTACGTGCGACGTCGCAATCGATGCGGTAAGAGCCAGGCGCCGTCGCGTCTAGGAGCCGCTGCAAAATTGTTTTGATGTCTACATAATAAATTAATTCTGACAATATTTGAACAACAGTCATTATTAAGTAGTCTGGATGTTGTTCTTCTTCTTGTTTAATTTTTTATGTGAATAAAAATATCCTATTATCCGGAGGTTGTTAATGTATATAAGAATAAGATTTAATTTTTTATAGAGTTGTCAGAAATCTTGAATTAACCAATGGGAATAATTGCGTTTTCGAATAAATAGGCACTCATTGGCAACATCATAACAAAATATCTACCATCGTCATATAAATGGCAAAGGCCAGGCATGACCACTTTCAAAACAGTTTCGCATGGCAGCGCCGATTCTGACTAACCACTCCCCATAATTTGTTGACCAATTAGAAACAAGGTGCCTTTTTTGTAAAAAAGGTTCTATTGTTTTCAATACTGCCCAAAAAAAAGGGGGTGTAAATTTGTTATCCTTTCAACTTTAACGTGATTTGGCTAGTTTGCACTTTGCGCTTCACAATCAAACACCGTCTTTCACCGCAGTTAACATTTTATTTAATAATATGATTTCTCGCCGAAATCTAACAGCTATGGAGCGAAGTAGGATTATTTATTTACGTGACGAAGGCTTTAATATTACGCAAATCTCGGAAGAACTACACGTTACGGTAAGTAATTATAAATTAATTTATTTTATGGATTAGACTGTTTTTTTATACTACGATGGTGGCAACGGTCCACCTGACGGTAAGCTGACACCACAACATCAAGGTATAATTCCTCACAAGTGTCGCAAACTCGCAACGGCACGACGTCACTTACGCCGCTCACTCTAAATTGGGACTTTTTATCTTACAATTACGGTTCAATTTTGTGTGTGATGGAACTTGTTGTTGCCGTCTGCTGTCGGGTGCGGAATTATTAAGACGCTCGCAACTCCAAAAGAGTCACGTGCGCGTTGCCGACACATTATAAAATTTCAGGATTCACTTTGGCTTTCTTATTTAGTGATCGAAAAACGTTCGCGAAAAAACAGAACATACAAATAGACTGTTATTTTTGTGAAAATTAATCTTGTAACGCCTTTTAATGATTATTGTATTGTTTAGAGAAATACGGTTCGTCTATGGCTTCGTCGCTACGACGACGAAGGGACCATCGAGACTCGGCCCCGTCCGCCGCAGCCGCGCGTCATCGGTGATCAGAGTTTGGAACGAATGGTTGCTACATACGAGGAGCATCCGTTCACTCCTACGCGCCACTTCGCCGATGAGCATAATTGCACCCAGCAGACGATTAGGAATGCTGTGCGTCGGGCGGGCATAAACCACCGGAAGCCGACAAAAAAAATTGTGCTGACTGAACATCACAAAGAAGCACGAGTCCGCTTTGCTCGAGCTTTTAGGGACTTTGATTTTTCACGCGCCATATTTTCCGACGAAAAATCTTTTAAATCAAGCCAGATAGGTCGTGTGAATTTATGGCGCGTGAACAATACGCGGTACGAGCCAAGGAATGTTATCCCATGCTTGGAGTCGGGAAGGGTCGTTGTAAACATGTGGGCGTGGATGAGTGCAGCTGGTCCTGGAGAGTTGGTATTTATACCTGAGAGGGCCAACGGTGCGAGTTATTTGGAGGTGCTGCGAGACACCATGTTGCCGACGGTGAGGATTGTGTATCCGCAGGAAGACATGCCTGAAATAGTCTTCATTCATGACAAGAGAGAGTCGCGAGTACTGGACTGGGATACAACATGAACAGGCTTCGTAAATTTATGGAGAGGATTTTTAAATTTATAAGGTAAGTGTTTTTTTGCTAGGTCGATGTCAAAGACATTTATTTCTATTTTATACGAATAAAATAAAATAAAATGCTATTTCTTAACGACAGCGTTTTAGCTTAGTTGGTAATGACCCTGCTTACGAAGATAGAGGTCTCGGGTTCGAATCCCGGTCAGGGCATTTATTTGTGTGTTGAACACGAATGACAATTTTGTAACTTTACCCTTTTCCAGGCCAACATTATTAATTACATTTTTAATTTATTATTTTAGGACAGTAACGCCTCCGAGGCGACCAATGGTGCGGCGATCTTCGCCCCGGCGACCAACGGTGCGGCCATCTTCGCCGTGGCCATCATCGCCGCGGCGACGATTATTGCGGCCACAATCGCAATTATCGTCGTCGTCATCGCCACCGCCAACTCCGTCACCACCGCCCCCGTCACCACCGCCACCGCCACCACCGTCACCAGAGAGCAGTTCGCTAGTCTGTCGCTACCAGCAGTGAATGGGGGGTGGTGGTGTGATACCTACCACAGATTTTTTATTTTTTTATGTTATTTAAATCATTAAATATTAGTATCAGTATTTCAAAATGTATTTTTTTAAATTTATTTTTTACCCATGTATCGTGTATGTGATCGTACTGATCGTATTTTGTCATCGTGTAGTCAGGCCTTTTATGTGAAATTAATTTTGATGTGTTTAAACCGCCAAAATTAAGATTTAAAGCTGTTAATGGATCATCACAGACAGAAGCAACAAAAAATATACCAATAATAGAGCAACACGAGGAGAGAAACAATACTAAACAATAACGTACGCGAAATTAAACCGTAATTGTAAGACAAGAAGATCCGATTTAGAGTGGGCGTCGTAAATGTCGTCGTGTCGTTGCGACACTTGTCTGCTCATATCAAATTGAGCTTTTTACGAATACCATTACGGTTCAATTCATACAAAACTCGCTCGCAACTCGCTAGTATAAGGCTCAAAAAAATGGATGTTATGGTCTCAAGGCTTATTTAAAATTACACTCACCGGCAGAAAATTTGGCCCAAAAACTTTTCGTGATTTCAAACTATAAAGATGTTTCCAGTATATCATTTTACTTAGATTTTGTAATGTATGGATGCGACATAAATACAATTATATATGAAGAAAACAAAATTAAATTAAAAATACCTTAAAATATACCTAACTAAATGCTAAAATAATATATATTAAAACCCCAATTATAAAAAGAATATGCCGTCAAGTAACTCTGCCTGCGGCATGGTGCCCAATATGCTGGCCGCGTTACATCTCTGTATGGCGAGCATTTGAATTTTTTTAATTTGGGCCAAATTTTCTGCCGGTGAGTATATTTATTGAATGTCTGAGTAAAAAAAAATGCGTCTTAATCCGGCACGACAAACAAGTAACGATATACAACTTACTTGCACAAGCTCGTTGCAGATTGTGCACTCATCCGGTGGATAATGATAATACAAACAAAATCCGCAATCCTCACACCACATAAGAGAATTCATTATAAACAAGAAAATTACACTAGGAATGTTCAAATCTGCAAGTAAATGTTCATCCCCTGGCACATTCAATTGCACCCGCCCACAGTGCACGCAATAATCGTTTTTAACTAAATGTGTGGACATTGACCACGGCCACGTCGCTTCGCCTTGTAGGAGTAAAAACAAATCCTCCCTCACAAGCACTGTGTCAGGGTCAATTATAACCACCATGTTGTTTATTTTAATCTTTAAAACAACTGCTAAACCGCCTGTAGAACGAAGACTGAGACTTACAGTTTTGAATTTGACCGACATACTTAAGTATCCAAATGAGAAACCCTTCAAACCTGGTTATCGCTTTAACAAGTGTGTTCACGCGTTATTTATTAGTTTTATTGTTTGGGAAAAAACTCAAATTTAATACTTACTGGTTCCACACAGCACCGAGGTATAACACCGATACTCGATCAATCTTTAGTAGGTAGTGAACTTCGAGGGCGTCTTCATCACAAAAGAACAGAATAGTTAGGCCAGAACAAGAGCCATAATTTACTATACAGGTATTTAGTGTGGTGTTCCTGAAGGTGAGCAAGGTTGCCAGAGGAACCTAAATTTGGCCCTTTTGCTGTCAACACAGTGAATACTCAAATTTTATAAAGGGTCGGCAATGCGCACGTGACTCCATTGCAGTTGCGAGAGGCTATAGGCTGCGGTTTCCACTTACCATCAGGTGACCCGCCTGTTTGTCACCGTCGTTGTATAAAAAACAAAACTAAGTGTTAACTGCGCCCAGCCTGAGTTGCACAATTCTTAATAGGGCCCGGAAGGGTTTCGGGCCTAAACAATAGGACAGCTCGATTCAATACATGTCGCTAGAATTTCTACAGCTATTTTTTCAAACCATCTTATATGAGCCAAACGGCCGGCCACTGACTTTTGAACTTGAACCCTATAAGGAAGGATATAGGGTATAACTTATCTCGGTTGCATTTTTCTGATACGAATTTCTGACGGAGATCACAATCGTTAACACGTGCATAACAAATGTTTTATTGGCTAGATTTTGCGTTGTCAACGTCATGAGCAGGTCAAAATATATATTATCTCCGTTTTCTAACAGTTCGGGTTACAAACGGATGAGAGGAGACCACCTCTCTGTGACCTGTGCCATGAGTAAACAATACTTTTTTTGACAAAAATATTATGGTATAGTCAATATAGTCATGGCGCAGTAGAGTCGATAAAAAAGCGAATGATACCCTAGTCCGCACTTCATATATTAGAAAAAAAAGCACTTCAACAAAGAAGTTCTTAAGGTTGGAACTCGAAACAACATCGGTTTACAGTTTCAAATTGTCTTAATATAATAACTAACGAGGTGAACTATTAACGGTTGTTGACCCTCGAAAGACTCACAACACAATACATCAGTTGCTAGCCTAACTTAGGCTAGGTTTTCATACAATACAATAGAAATACTCTTTATTGCCCACCTCAAAAAGAACACAGTGCACAGATGTTGAGATCTAGGTCGATAAAAAAGGCAGGCAGGTTTAAATAAAGGCAGTGCTAATAAAAATACGTTTCACCATTTAGTTAATTAATAAAGTATTCTAATTGGACTACTGTCTACACTTTGGCAAAAATTACAAAACAAAAACAAGAGATTGTTTTGGTCCGCCCCTAAAATTTGATTGGTGGACGTAAGCGTACAAGCCGCGGCAGATGTTACCCACTGCAACCAAAAGGCGCCTTGCCTTTAAGGTGGTCAAGCGACGGTTTTGCCGAACAAAATATCTATTACCTATTTCCTATGTACATAGGAAATAGGTAATATACTTATTTTGTCAAGTGAAAAGTAGATATATAGTGTCATAACCGTTAACTCGTCTCCCGCAGTTACCCTAATCTGAACGAATCTCGCTCTGACGCCAAACACGGATGACACAACTTATAAAAGTTGAACCCACGTCTTGGAGACGTGCTCGGACCGTCAATACGGAAAAAGCACTAAATTCTGGTGCTAAGACCCTCCTCCCTTATCGTAGCCTTGATCGTAGCAATATATTATATTTGTACCCATGACCATTATAAGTAAACTTACCTACTCATGTTTTACAAATAAATTATCTCTTTTTTCTTACGTCTAAAACTTGGACGCCAAAGGTGAGGAGAGCCCTTGATGATTATTGCAATTTTAGGGACAAAACATACTTAGAAAACTAAGCCAATACTATGCACCCTTCGTGAACGTTGTTAGTTGGTAAGCAACAACTTGGTAGGTAGAAAGATTTACACAATTATTTGTTTTACAGCAGAAAAAACTTACAGGTAAACCTCAACCTGGCAGCATTCACAAACAAAAATAACACGAACAATAAAAAACGGAAATTAACGGTTTAGGGGCTCTGTGAGATATCAGAAAAATCGTTTCAACAAGATAAATAACATAATAATATTATGGCTTTCGCATTGTGTTCTAGGTACTAGATAATGTTATTTATGGGATAATGGGATTAGTGCTAGAAATTAGAAACAAAAGATCCCTGAATAATAAATACAAATGCCACCTACATTTTGCTCCTTTGTTGTTCCAGTCCAGTAACACCATGTGTTATTAAGATTATGGAACGCGCATGTTATTTTTCACTGACTAATTTAGGTAAATACTTAGGACAATAGCCAATGGGGATTTCCAGGTAAGCTGTGGCGGGGATGGGTAATATTTTAAATACATAATTTGTGTGTTGGATTTGTATTAGCTACGTTTTGACGACAGTTGAGTTCTGAGTTTCGAGACAATCGCAGGCTTTTAGTAATAAAATGGTTCAAAAAATTTGTGTGATATTTTCCAAGTTGTGTAAATTTCCAGCGCCGAGTTTAATATCGTTTTGATAATATTGTGCGTAATTGGTTTTGTCAGTGTCGCGGATTGTCTCAATCTAAAAACGAAAGTACATAGTACGAGCAACTTCAAGTGTACCTATTTACGATAAAGAAATGCAAATTGTAATCCCGATGTGATGAATGAAAGGCACTGGGAAGAAATCAAGCCAGACTCCTGCAGAAGACTAAACATTACGGTAAGTGAACATTGATGAATTCGTTTTAATTTGATTTTATTATTATTGTCACAAATTAAAAAAGGTCCATAACAACAAGTTTTATGGATTAGGGCGGGCCGCCTGCTTTTTTGTTTAGTTTATTTGAGCACGTGTACTTTTATCAATCATTTCTAGGGATTGGGACGATGAAGTGCAAATGATATAAGGCACAGGACTAACGGAGTAGTAATCAGTGTTACATTTTTATGTAGCCTAGTCTATAAATTTGTCGATGTCGTCGTAGATAAAATTTCTATATCATTATTTTATCGTTATCAATGGTGATACACTTCGTCTATAAAAAGCGGGTATTGGAGTTTAGTATTTACCGATAATATAGCGAACGAACTGAATTTGGCATCTAAAGTACATACAATTTAAAAAAAAACATCTTTTGGCATTATAATGGTAGATTATCATGAGAATCTCTATGTTTTCTGATGTTGAACTGTTTCTATTTGTATCAAGAATCCATTTGTACTTAGGACGAAAAAGAACTCTCGTATTGCAACGGAATATGACCAATTTCCAATAAAAGTTTATCCCCGCTTTATATAGACTAAATTTATCTCCTATAATATGTAGCAATTTTATGTACGACGACATCGACAAATTTATTGATTTCATACAAAATGCAATACTGATTTCTACTCCATTAGTCCTGTTCCTTATGTTATTTGTAATCACTAAAATATACACACATTGCATCATTCGATTACAGTCATGTTATGTTAGAAACTATGGTTAGGTATATAATGCTGAAATTGTATACACATGCTGTCTTATCTTATGTCGCCTTTTAACGATTATTGTCTTTTTTAGAGAACTATCGCTCGCCGGCGGCTTCGTTGCTATGACGTGGAAGGGAGAGTAGAAAATGCTCCAGTTTTCCGATGAACATGACTACAACATTGATCACCGGATGCCAGTAAAAAAGTGCTCATTAAAGACTACAAAAGAGCACGACTTCGCTTCACTCGTGAAGCTCCGGCTCCGCAGGCCTGATGCCAGCTTATCGGTGGTGATTGTGGACGCCATCCCCTTCGTTACTGCCCGCTCTAGCTCCATAGGGCTGATGCCACCCCTGCCACCGGTGCTGGTGAGGTAGGATTTACATTTGTTATTAGAAGGAGAAGCGTTATGGCTACGGGTAATCAGACTACTGCGTGCATTGTGGATGGGTTCAATTGGATGTATGTACCAGGGTACGAACATTTCATTGTAGATTTTAACCATCCTAACATCACCATTCAACACATCATCATCATGATGGTTTCTGCTTATTGGCAGAATAAACACGCAACGTATATTTGCACAAACTCCTGTATCCATCCCACCTGTTCAATGTTTATACTTTGTACACTCATCCGGTGGCTTGATAGCTAAGAGAAGCATATCGGTCTATGGTGATAATGACCAATAAATATTAAAAAACTATAGAAAAGCCCCTGAAAACAGAATCACTACAAAACACTTCGTCTCGATGACGAACAGGGTATAAGAGTTAAAGAAGAGCGAAGGAAAACCAATCGACACAGTCCCCTGTGATAACAACAATCTTTTATTCAAAGACGGACCCAACACTGCCACGATATCAAAAACCATACAAAAAATCGAACTCTGACCAAGTTCATCATAAAAACCAAATACGCTTAAAAATATTCCACTCAAAAACCAACCATCTAATAAGACCCGTAATTATTTACATAAATCATTTTTGAATCGTAATTATTTATATTCAATTAAATTTTAAGGCCATCAAAAACTTTTGATAATGTGAAATTATCACGTTGATAACGCATAACCCAGTCCTCGTACTTAACATCTGTGACGCTTTGGCGATGGCGGTTAGCTGTAAGTTGCAGATGTACTCTTAATACAATAAACATGTAACGGTTGTGACCTATACAAATTATATTACATGTATGTCATATTAAAACTGTTAAGTCTAAGTTTAGGTGAAGAATTTGAATTTTTGACACTTGAAGTGTCTTTACTCTCTCAATACTCATGTCTTTATTGATGTTTAATTAAGATTAGGTATTGGGTCGATTTAATGTTGAAATCTCGAAAAATAATTATAAAGGAAGGTAGTCCAGATCATGAACCCTGTATGTCTTGATGACGTCACTCCAGCACAGATGAGTACTACGGGAGGACCTTGTAGCCCGCCACTCGGTGCTGTCGTTGAGCAATGTGGGCTATAGCGTATGAATTCGCCGCCAGAGGCGCTAGTTAGCGTAAGGTCTCTGAAATGTCAAATGTCACTCTTTGTGGTTGCGGTACGCGGGTTAATATCTAATTGAAACAATATGGTGAGTATTTTGCAATACCTGAGCTTGATTATGGTAAATATGAGTTACGGGTCAATGACTGTCAGTGCTTTGAGACAGTTTTGTCTTTCGGAAACTTATTTCCTCCTTTTTTTCTGAACAAAACGGGACTGCGCTACAATGCGGGATGTTCGATATTTTTACGATACGGTTTTAAGGTTTTAAACATGATTTAAATGCAAACTTCGTTCTCACGCCCATAATAACCAATAATATTTTTTGACAGCTGGACCTTACTCGACAGTGGCCAACTGGTGAGCACAAAAACGGTAGTCCTCATTGCTGATGTAATTGCTCGACGGCAGGGCTGGGTGGTCATGGTAACAAGTCGATACATTTTAAAAAGTACGTCGTATCTTATTTCGACTAAGTTACGCTTTTATACCAGACATATTGTGATTTAGCATTAATGCAAAGCTCCTTTTTGTACATGAATTAAATTTGTTAATAATGGTCAGAGATTTTAAAAAATCGTCATGTATAAGCAAACATGTCCATTTTTCTAAAACCGTGCGCCATTTATATGTCAGTGACATGTTATATAATAAAGCAACTCTTTAAATGATCCAGACATTTTATCAATCAACCTCGTTTACCGATGAAATTAACTGTACCCAACAGATGGTGTTGGTGAGAAATGATCTGTGTCGGGCGGGCATCAATCACCAGAAGCCGAAAAAAATAGTGCTAAGTGAAGAACCCAAAAAAGCACGACTCCGCTTCACTCGTCACGCTCCAGCTCCGCATGGCTAATGCTAGTGCATCAGTGTTGGTTGTGGATGCCACGACTAGATGCTGACGAGGACGAGCATTATTCTAACGCACAATCATTAATTTTACAAAATGACTAAACAGTTTGCAATTAAAACGACTGCTAGAATGTTTTTATCGAGGCCAAGGCATAAATAATTTCTTGCTCCACCCACAAAAAAAGTAGCCCTATTCACCAATGAACGCATGTTTTTTGAGGCTATATATGGTTAGACAACCCAAAAGAAACAATACCGTATCTTTATCAACACTCGTCAAATTCAAACTACTAAATGGATCTCCAAAACTCATTTCCGATTTTTTAGCTGAACTTTGCGAGGACATTGAAATGGAAAATCTAAACTTTAATGGATATTCACCAGCTTCACCGCCTTTATACATCATTTAAATTGAAAACCCTCTTTTGACAACGTAGGAAGATGAAGAGGAAGACACAGAAATAGACAATACAACAATACCTATTAGTGAAGATGCATATGAACCCATGTGTTATGACATGTTCGCCACCTGTGCCACAACATGGTCGTCGCCTGTGCCGCAACATGATGAATGGGTATCGGAGTGCGTGGAAAAATGGTGTGACATAAAATAATATGCTAGACTAGATGTTTTTTAAATGAAGACTGTCTTTATGTTAATGTGAATTGATAGATGAATCTTTTGTTTTAATATTGAAAACACTTTTGTGTGACCACTTCGCCCATGTCACCCACAAAAAACTCTCCTCCACCAACGAACAAATAATTTTTGGGACTATATATAGTTAGACAACGTCAAAGAAACCATACCGTATCATCTAACCACTCGAAGCTGCAAAATGGATCTCGAGAGCTCTTTTCCGATTTTTGGCTAAACTTTGCGAGGACATTGAAATGGAAAATCTAAACTTTAATGGATATTCACCAGCTTCACCGCCTTTATACATCATTTAAACTGAAAACCCTCTTTTGACAACGTAGGAAGATGAAGAGGAAGACACAGAAATAGACAATACAACAATACCTATTAGTGAAGATGCATATGAACCCATGTGTTATGACATGTTCGCCACCTGTGCTACAACATGGTCGTCGCCTGTGCCGCAACATGATGAATGGGTATCGGAGTGCGTGGAAAAATGGTGTGACATACAATAATATGCTAGACTAGATGTTTTTTAAATGAAGACTGTCTTTATGTTAATGTGAATTGATAGATGAATCTTTTGTTTTAATATAGAAAACACTTTTGTGTGACCACTTCGCCCATGTCGGCCACAATAAACTCTCCTCCACCAACGAACAAATAATTTTTGGGACTATATATAGTTAGACAACGTCAAAGAAACCATACCGTATCATCTAACCACTCGAAGCTGCAAAGTGGATCTCGAGAGCTCTTTTCCGATTTTTGGCTAAACTTTGCGAGGACATTGAAATTGAAAATCTAAACTTTAATGGATATTCACCAGCTTCACCGCCTTTATACATCATTTAAACTGAAAACCCTCTTTTGACAACGTAGGAAGATGAAGAGGAAGACACAGAAATAGGCAATACAACAATACCTATTAGTGAAGATGCATATGAACCCATGTGATATGACATGTTAGCCACCTGTGCCACAACATGGTCGTCGCCTGTGCTGCAACATGATGAATGGGTGTCGGAGTGAGTGGAAAAATGGTGCGACGGTGAAAGGTGGAAGGTTAAAACAGACCACAAACTTATATGGGATCTGATAGATAATTGTGGCAAGCTAAAATATAAGTTGCTAAATTGCTCACAAAAAAGTAACGGCAATACTAACATCCCATTCAACTATAAAGTAAACTATGACGCCCTAAAAAGTACGAAACATCTAGCAACTTCCCAAATGAAGTCAATAAGAATCTCACCTCCTCTCCTGTCGAAAATCAATCAAGGAGGATAACACGAGGACTAATAAGAATCTTACTTGGGATGAACTGAACACAGTTTAGAAAAAGTCAGCCCGAGAGATTCCTTCACACACAACAATAAGATCTAGAGAGAGCAGGATTACCTTAGCCCAATTGCAAAAGGCATTTTTCCTCTAACATAAATTCCCAGACTCTCCTACCTACGCCAAAAACCTTCAAACCGCACGAAAGCATGCTCGAAAAGTACAGGAAGATGACGACGAATCCGAACGTACCCGTTTCTTCCAGGGTTTAAGTACGGCTCACAGAGTGATGCGCATGAAAATCACATATAAATATTTAAAAAAACATAAGTCAAAAGAGGCACGAATTCAGAATCGTCGATTCAAACCAAATGGCTAACTGGATATCCGAAATGAAAAACTGCGAAGGCCCGGGCATAGCCACAATAAAATGCAAGTCCGACACAGTACCGGAATCAGACTGCCCCAAAACTGCGGATATAGCACGCATAATAAGCGGTATGAGAAACGGAACACTGCCAGGTACGGATCAAATTGTACCGGAATTGTACAAAGCGGCCCCACCTGCCTTTACAGCACAAGTAACAGAAAAGACGAACTGGCGGGAAGGAAACCGACTTTTTGTCGTAGCCTTGGACATCGAAAAAGCGTTTGATAACGTTAACCTAAACGCGCTTAGGGATATATTGCTATCCCGCACTAATGCCCCTCTCACAAACAGAATTGTACAAGCTTGTATGAAAGAAAGAACTTTTATATCCTGGTGCGGAAAGAGCTCAGAAATTGTTCAAAAAGGGTGTAAAACAGGGCTATCCGCTGT
The DNA here is from genome assembly GCA_963556455.1 of Epiblema foenella. Taxonomy (NCBI): domain Eukaryota; kingdom Metazoa; phylum Arthropoda; class Insecta; order Lepidoptera; family Tortricidae; genus Epiblema; species Epiblema foenella. Next base: position 14,793,788 of record OY747106.1, read on the forward strand.
CTCCCCGGCTATTCACCATCCTGATGGACGATGTACTCCGCACACTGGAGGAAGGGGAAGAAGCAGTAAGACTAGACCAGGACAATAAAATCACGTTGCCAATGATACTGTCCTACGCGGATGACCTAATCATTCTAGGTCTCTGTATAAACACTGTTACGGACAGCCCCGAATACGTGGAACTCTCCCAGTATACCTGATATGTTACCGCTAGAAAGAATTGAATTTTGCCGTTACTTCCCGTTTACGACCTAGCAATAATGTTACATTAGCGTCTTAAAATACAGTTAAAATCATAAAATGTTGTAAACCCTGAGTTGCGCCGAGACCATTAAATATTGTCTAATATATTTTCTATACTGTTGTTACCTTTGTCGGGTGTCGGCACATCTAAACAAATGTTAAGAACAATTGTCTATTCATTTAAGCATTGTATAACTATTGTTAATATCTCTCGTGAGAAATGGTCATCCTGAACCGTTAGGACGGGAAGTTATTATTGCACAAGGTTGCGTCAGTTGCGTGGGAATCGAAATTACGGGAGTAGAGGGGTGTGTTTGAAAATATATAAAACCGACCCGACGGGCGGAACGGGCAGTGGGCAAGCAGTGGGCAATCAGTGGGCAAATAAGAGTGGTCAAAGAGTGATCAGTGGGCAGTTTGATTTGGCGGAACGCCATGAGTTGTTAGTTAGATCCCGGCCAGTAGCGTGCCATAGTGAACGTAATTTTTCAGTGCAGTAACTTGTTATTAATTGTAATCCCGTCGTTGTTTAAGTAATTGTGATCCTTCTGACATTGAACTATAAACTTAGTGCTTAAACCAATCTTATACTTTATTCTTTATCGTGTGTTTTAATTCCATTATAACTTGTAATAGACTCAGTGTTTTTATTACGGAGTGTTCCCATGATCATATTGAACCTTACAAGAACAGAGCCGCGTCGGTAGGAGTTAAGTTGCGAAACAGTGCCGCGCCATTCCTCGGTCGTTCACAGATCCTTCGTGCGACGCTACCGTGTTCACCGAGACGGGTGCGGCAAGAACCTCTGTTTCCGCCGAGCTATCGCAGACGATAGGCTGTGGACTTGCGTCGTCTACAAACACAATCAACCGTATCGTAAAAAGGCTAACAGACCTATTAAGTACGGTAGGCCTGCAAATAAACACAACGAAGACGAAGCTGCTCATAAGGGACCCTAGCGGAGATTATATGAACGATCGACAACCCAGATCTTTAGCCGGGGCACTGATATAACTGACGAACGAGATTAAGTACTATCGGCAAAACCGTCACTTGACCACCTTAAAGGCGCCTTTTGGTTGCAGTGGGTAACATCTGCCGCGGCTTGTACGCTTACGTCCACCAATCAAATTTTAGGGGCGGACCAAAACAATCTCTTGTTTTTGTTTTGTAATTTTTGCCAAAGTGTAGACAGTAGTCCAATTAGAATACTTTATTAATTAACTAAATGGTGAAACGTATTTTTATTAGCACTGCCTTTGTTTAAACCTGCCTGCCTTTTTTATCGACCTAGATCTCAACATCTGTGCACTGTGTTCTTTTTGAGGTGGGCAATAAAGAGTATTTCTGTTGTATTGTATGAAAACCTAGCCTAAGGTAGGCTAGCAACTGATGTATTGTGTTGTGAGTCTTTCGAGGGTCAACAACCGTTAATAGTTCACCTCGTTAGTTATTATATTAAGACAATTTGAAACTGTAAACCGATGTTGTTTCGAGTTCCAACCTTAAGAACTTCTTTGGTGAAGCACTTACCTTATAAATTTAAAAATCCTCTCCATAAATTTACGAAGCCTGTTCATGTTGTATCCCAGTCCAGTACTCGCGACAAAATGAACTTTCGTTTGACATGTAGACTTCATTGTTTATAATATTAAATTATAATTTGAACAAAGGAATAGTTTGTTCCGAGACAAAGTAAGACCTCAAGCATTAAGTGGGTTGTTTTGATCCTACAAGTGGTCCCTACTCGCAAAAAAAGTCATGAGTTTGGTTGCTCATATCTACTTGCCACTTAGACCAAGGGGCTGTTTTATGAACAGACACTTTAATTTCAGTGTATATTTTGTTTTGGGGCAAAATGGACCCATTTATAGAGGTGGACATATTCTTAGAGCGTTATTTAATTCAATTTTAAATAATTTAGTTTGGCCTTGGGATGAGACCCATTTCATTGCTAGAGACAGTTGTGCGGGGTGTGGAGCTATTTTAAGCGTGGTGATAAGACATTTTTTCGTAGATTTAAGTTTTAATATAAATTTCTTAATATTATTGGACAACGATGAAATGTGGTGTGACGGTTACGGAACGTGCTGTTACGACCACTATTTGCCGGACGATTGTGATGTGTGCTATCGGGTAAGTTCCATACCGACGGATTAGGTAGGTCATGCGAGGAGGTGGTAGGATATTACAGAATTAATGTTTATTTTCAGATGCAGCGACCACGCCGACCCGCCTAGAATATTGTTAAGAATATTATATTTCGTTTTAGTTATAAGAATATAATATATTGTTAAAAATATAATAGTTAGTTTGCAATTAACCATCCCGCTCTCTACATAAGCTCCGTAGTTTTCATAAATGACATGAAAAACGCTCATCTATTTAGACGATTTTCTGATTCAATTGACTCGTATCTTGATATTTTCTCAGTGTCACTATCTAGAACAGGACTATTGTGACCTAATGTCATAAATTTTAAATGTATCAAAAAATGGCCATGTTACTATGTAAAACTTTTATAAAATCATCGTATTCTTTAATCACTTTATCGGTATTATCAATACTTTTGTCATAATTTGAAATCATAACATTTTAAAACTTATAAGGCCTCTTAAGCCAATCATTTTATCAAAATAAACCCTACGAATTTGTCTATAACTATTTAGGATCTTCAATTGAGTACAAGTTTTTTTCTATCAAGTGAAATTCATCAGGTCTTGTAACTGACTACGATTTTGACTAGACAAGATCCTTATGTTATGTAACATATAATATCTTTTTTAGAATTTAAGACACTATATTCTATGTCTCAGATGGTTTTAAAAAACTCAAAAGTAGTAAAACCCAGCTTTAAAAACCTACTCAACATGCCTGGTGCACCTTTAGCAAAGTGGTTAGGTAGTAAGAACAATACTGCCTTTACTTTCCTTTTCACACCATCAACAATCCGTACAAAAAACAGCAAGTAAATTGAACACCCGTATTATGCTAATTTTCACGTTATTCGTTATCTCAAAGCTAGCAGCCGACAAGATATAATGTGTGCTGCACGTGTTGACCATTCGATTGTTACAGCGTGGCGGATTTAAAATTTAGTAACAGATGTTTACCTGAAATAATACGTAGGTAATTATTATACTTTTCATTTTTAGCTCACAATGCACGGTCAACAATATTTTACCATTCTTACTGCCTACACAATAAAGTCGCGATTCCTAGCTCTGTTGGCAGGGCTGATAAGACAATAGAACATTTGTTGTTCAAATTCTTCAATTTCGGCACCGCCTTTGTATTGTGAAAGAGCCCGCCCGTGTTTATAAAACAAAACTAAGTAATAATGAGTAACTTACAACGAACTTAAAACCAAATATATGCCTCTTTGTCGCACTTGCAAATCTAGCGACAGAGTAGAGCCCTCCTGCTTCCATACAGAGTGCCTACTTAAAACTTCGAAGATCGAACTTCGTATCGTGCCGTCTCTTTCACTCATATAGTGTATAACACGAGAGTGAAAGAGACGGCACGATAAGAAGTTCGATTTTAGAAGTTCGGAGTAGGCCCTCAGATTCGGTATTGAAACTCATAGCGAACTGAATTAGTTAAAGTGGCACCAACAAGCATGTCGGACAGGTAACAATAATTACTTTTTTACACATGTTCTGTTTGTTTACTTTAATGGCTAAGCTATTGTAATTCTGATGGTGTGATTAAATGTTGTAAAAAATTTCAAAACACATTTCCTGTATAGATCACTACGCCGTCATTTATCCCACTGGGGCCAGTGGCTGGGGTGGCTGCCCTGCTTACATGTGTAAGTATAGTAAAGTTTTTATTTAAACACTAATATTTGCCCTAACTTATTATCATCAACAGGCTATATATACTGGTCAGCCAATATGTAATTGTAGATTATTAATCAATCAATCAAGGGATGAAAGCGACCCATTTGACCCGAGATATTTTCACTCGCACGAAGTGAGAGCGCTAAGAGAATATTCTAAGGAAATAGGATGGAAAAAAATGAAAATATTTCTTTATGGTAACAGTGACATAGCAGACGAGGCGCAGCCGCTAATGGCGTAGCCGCTAGCGGCGCAGCAGCCGCAGCCGTCACTGCCGCCACCAAAAAGGGAGCCGCTGCCATCGCAAAGGGAGGCGCTGCCACCGCAGAGGGAGCCGCTGCCACCGCTGCCGGAGGTGCGGCATAAATTATACCGCAAGCTGCTGTTGGTGGAGGAGCGCCGCCCGCCTCTCACGCAGGAGGAACTCCTCGCTAACCAGTAGCGGTGGCGTGCGGCGGTTGCCGCAACGGAGAGCCGCCGCCACGAATAAAAATAATTGTGAAAACAGAAGCGTTTTTTAATGGAAACACTCACCTGACTTATATGCTTCCCTGGCAAAACTCACATTCACTCGGTAGACAGTGATCGTATCACTGCACCAAAAAAACGGTTCGTTCACTAAAATATTTGCATTAAGTCCAAAACTTATATCTACAATAAAATGTGGCATATGTGCATTGTCTCCAATTTCTTGTCCACAATAACAATATTTCCTTAATACAAAATGTGTTAGGTCCCACGGCCAAATTAATAGATTATTGATCATAAACATATGGTCATTCCTATCTAGTATTTGGTTCACATTCATAAACAACACCATTTTAAATTAAAACAAACTAATAATAAGTATTATAATAACTAACTCTTTCACTCCACTTCCAATGCCTTTCGAGCACACAATGATTTCATACCTATTCGATGGCTTGTGTTCAAAATAGGGCTGTTTATTCTATAAACAAATCTCAGTTTAAAGAACAAACAGCCCTTTATTGTAATAGACTTAGCGCCACTTCATCAAAATATCAGCAAGTTGGTGTAGTGGGTTGACTCTTTCTATTTGTGACTTATTATTATGCGCCTTGTAGCCGCAAAATAATAACAAAGGTATTTTCCTTATGTTCCTAAAGTCTAAAGTGTCTGGAGCTTATCTAGATTTCCTATAGTTTTTCTTAAGCTTATTGAAGCGCTACAGATCTGAAGGATAGGGTTCGAACTATAGGGAAAGAAAATAAATCAAACAAATATTCGCGAGAAAACTAAAACTGACTATTTTATCTAATAAAGTCCGGTGAGTGACATCCGTGTTGAATCCTAGCCCAAACCTATGCAAGGGAAAACAAGGCGGACTCAACAAAAACCCTTGCTGCCAACTTAGCCTATTGCAAATTATAATAGAATTTTATTATTGTATCATCTTATTAGCAATTATGCCTAAAAGAAGGACAAACAATTAAATATCTTTTACACATGCTAACTTAAAATACAACTACACAATTACGTTCCTATTGGGTATTACAAATAATTAGGTAGATACAAACTAGCATGCAATATAAATGTAAAGTATAAAAAAATACTTATTATAAAAACAGTGAATAAACTCTAACTAGCTGATAGGTAAATTATAGAGCACCAATGAAACCAGTAAGGAATTTAATATAACGTAATATAAAGCTAATTTAGTTTAAATTACAATGCTACACAACATATTTTGACTAAGTTTAATATTTTGTTAGTGCTCCATTGGCGGCAATAACCGCGTCGCATCTGCTACGCATAGATGCAACGAGGTTCTCGCACAGGTTCGTGCCGCGGAACGAATCCCACACTTGTTCGACATGTGCGACAAGTGCAGGCTTGGTCCTCTCGGATCTCGTATCCCACCGTTGGACCATTATAGCCCATAAGTTTTCGATGGGGTTGAGATCCGGGGAGCGCGAGGGCCACGGTATAGTCCGTAGATTGGGCTGCTGTTCGATCCATCGTTGCACCAGGTGACATTTGTGTATCGGGCAGTTGTCATGAATGAAGACTATTTCAGGCATGACTTCCTGCGGATACACAATCCTCACCGTCGGCAACATGGTGTCTCGCAGCACCTCCAAATAACTCGCACCGTTGGCCCTCTCAGGTATAAATACCAACTCTCCAGGACCAGCTGCACTCATCCACGCCCACATGTTTACAACGACCCTTCCCGACTCCAAGCATGGGATAACATTCCTTGGCTCGTACCACGTATTGTTCACGCGCCATAAATTCACACGACCTATCTGGCTTGATTTAAAAGATTTTTCGTCGGAAAATATGGCGCGTGAAAAATCAAAGTCCCTAAAAGCTCGAGCAAAGCGGACTCGTGCTTCTTTGTGATGTTCAGTCAGCACAATTTTTTTTGCCGGCTTCCGGTGGTTTATGCCCGTCCGACGCAGAGCATTGCTAATCGTCTGCTGGGTGCAATTATGCTCATTGGCGAAGTGGCGCGTAGGAGTGAACAACCAACTCGCAAAGAAAGACGGACCCGACACTGCCACAATATCAAAAATCATACTAAAAGAGGTCTGATTGCCTACCTAATTGCTGCGACACAAAATTACATCGCCGCTCAGTTCGGCAGTCAGGGTCTCGGTGCTTATTATCATTTAAATCCAATCCAGTCATGTTCCAAACATCTTCAACTACTAATGTCCAGAAGCATCAAGTATATAGTTTCGGATACTACATTAAATGTTCGTTTGATGATAACTTGTGAGTTTATCTAACATACGAAGGTGAAAATTGTGGAAGAATATTTAATGAAGAAAATGAAGACGAAGCAAGCGATGAGGAAGGGACGCTTGCTATTAAAGTGAAGCAGGCCATAACAAAGAAGCGTCCATCGAATAACATCGATGTGTTTTTCGAAAGGTCCAAGAAGAAGCCCAAAGTCTTCAAGAAATCTTCCACGGTCTCCAAAACAACGGAAGACGGTGTCGCATACCTGACTTCTGGACAAGAGGATGGGGCATATGCCTCACGTCTGATTAAGATAGAAGTATACGACATGAAGAAAATAAAAATTGTTTCGCCATTGGACCACTGGAAACACTGTGATCTTCGTGTTAGGTACTACACTGTTGGAGAACTGGACTCACATGAACAAAGTGCTCCTGATGTCATTTACAACATCGCGAAAGAGTTAGCGGCAAAGCCCAAGTGTGTTAAATATTGTTTGGGAACTGATAATAAGTAGTCTAAGGTGCCTTGTTTAATTTAATAGTCTTAAGTCTAAACTAAGTTTTTAATAAATATTGTATTACATAAAACAATCAGTAGACAAGCATTCTCTTTAAAACCTTTTGAAATATTTTTATTGTAATATCTATTTATTTTATAAATAAAACACATTATTTCATTGTACGTATTGTTTTAATTCATAATGATTCGTTTAAACATATTTCTTAATACTAGATCATTAGACAAAGTATTGTCAAAAAGAAATTTAAAAACTGAGTCATTTTTTTCCCATGATACTTAAAATAAAGATAAACTAAACAATATTCCCCACAAACTGAGGTAAAATAATTTTGAAGTGATTTATGGTTATGATACCACCTCTTAGCATTTCTTTTTAAGAATAACTTATGATAACCAGTAGGCTTTCGGCCAAATCAGCTCTACCTCTTTACTTTCTTTAATGAATTTCTGTCTTATGTGAAATCCTTTGTTATTTGCATCAACGGTATACATATAGTGTGCTGTATCTTCATACCATAATTCACAAGTAAGAAGAAATTCTTTGGCTGCTGGACCATAATTAAATAGGTTTTCCATATAAGCATGATAGGCGTAGGTATTGTTTGGGGGTGATATGAGTTTTTGATTTAAATATACATCGAGTTGGTTGAACAGGGAATGTAACTAATTGTTGACGGGTGCAACCGGGGCATCTGCTTTTAGTTTTGTGCCATCTTGATTTAATATTTTGGCATTGATATGTAACAAAGTATGGGATAGGTCAATATAGTCATCGCCAGATCCGGGAATTTTTTTTTTTTTTTTTTTAAGAGTCTTCAAGATTGGCCTCCAATGGGGCCAGTTTCTTTTTTCGAAGACACGCTCGACCCGGCCTTTGGGCCGAGACGAGGCCAAGAAGAAGAGGAAATATAACAGAAAAACAGCACCAAAAGTATAGAAGAAGAGAAACTTGAAACTCTATGGGACCGTCATCACTTAAAGATGAAATCGGTTTCTAATGAACCCACTGTCCGCTTTCACCTTGCGCTTTGGTTTGAGTTGATGGTAGTGCAAACAAATCTAGTTCTGATTTAGCACATTTACATGAAAGACATAATTAGTTTGAAAATATATCCTCAATATTATACTTACTTATTTCTTTTACCTCCTCTTCGTCTTGTGGCTTTCAAAGTAATGAGCGGTTCCCGTCTCTTAGTTGACATTTTATACCCTGATCCCGACATAAGCATATCTATTTTTTCGTCAGCTTTTCTTTTTAAGTTCGCGCTCTAATCAAGTCGAGATCTAATAGAACAATCCATAGGACGTGAATTCACCATATCAGATAACAGTCCCATCCCCGCATCTAAAGTTTCTCTTCCCACAGTTTTAAAACCGCTAGATAATAAGGGAATACAGACCTAAACAGTCCACCCAAAAAACTACCGATTCCATGTCCTCTTTGATATGGAATACCTTTATAGACAATTCCTACACCAGTGCCAGCTTGATGAGAATAGTAATGGTCATACAGAATCTAATCAGGATTTCTCATTTACATCGTACTGTGATGAAATAGATGGGGTTCTACCAATGCAAGCATATTGTTCACGCTGTAAAGAATAAACCTAGTTAGTATATTTTGATAAGGGTAATCTGTTAATACTAATTTTATCATGTGTTAAATGAGTAAATATAATAATTAGTGTTTTTTTTCCTTTTACAGGACTTCACAAGTCGGAACCGGTATAAAAAGAAGACTTGCGGAGGATCCAGTTATCGTATACCGTACAAGAAAAACCGTCCCTAACAAGTCGTAATCCATCCTCCTTTTCACCACCTGAAGAGACGAAACAAGGAACTGCAGCGCATCCGGTTACAGATAGCTCAAGCAAGAAAAACTCCCCGTCAACTAGTCGTGACCTTACCAGCTCTGCGTCGCCTGAAGCACCTGATACTAATGTAAATGCAACTAATAGTGATAAAATTGAATGTTCTGTGTGTTGTGTATATGTTTCAAAAATATATTACGCAAACCATGTAAATAGCAAGGGACACAAAAACAATGTGTTACTTTCAGACTGTGAACTAATTAATGTTCAGTTGATTGAAAGTGCTTTCAAAAATAGGGTTGCAACCTATAGAATTGCACCTAATAATAGTAATTTTGAAACCCCTCAAATATTTTTACAGGCTAATAAAGAAAAAATACATGTATTGTGGAATCGTTCGTTTACAAATCATTGTAGCTTAAAGATTAACTTTATTCTTTATGCAGATTTCATTCAAGAAACAAAAAACTTACCAATACTTTTGATTTTCAATTAAGTAACAATATCATTACCAGGAGCAGTGATAGAGATGATTTTTCTTTTTTGAATGAAATGTCAATGAGATTATCAAATTTAGAAAAAAAGGATAGCGGTTGGAGTTTACGAAAAATTAATTATCTAGATGTCAATATAAACAAATATAATCCGTTGCATGGTTCATCATACATTAAATTGCCGCGTGATATATACAATAAAAAGGCAATAATTAATATTCAAAATAATGATTATGAATGTTTTAGATGGGCTGTACTATCAGGTTTATCCACCTCAAAGGAATAACCATGCAAATATTGTAGGCACGTACATGAAACATAAGGATAAATTGAACTTTGGACAACTTTCTTTCCCAATGAAAGTTACTGACATTCCTAAGTTTGAGGCTATGAATGTTTTGAGTATTAATGTTTTTGGGTTGGAATACAATTCACAAACCAAAAAACATGATGTTGTGGGTCCATTGCACCTTACAAAGTATAAACAAACAAAACATTTGAACTTATTGTATATAACCGAAGGTATTAGAGGGCATTATTGTTGGATTCTTAACTTATCTCGATTAGTGTCTAATCAATTAAACAGTATAGATCATAGTGTTTTCATTTGTGATGGCTGTTTACTAAACTTTACAACTAACGAAAATTTAGAAAACCACCAAAAAACGGTTGTTTTCATGTATGTACTAAATTGCCATCACGTCATGACAAACAAAGGAATTGGTTTAATGAGCTGGTTTCAACCAACATGCTTACATTCAAAAACTATGAACGTAAGTTACGAATCCCATTCGTTGTATACGCTGATTTTGAAGCATTTTTAAATCCTATTCCACATTCTAATAATTTCGATAAAACTACATATTCAACCACTAATATCCAAAAACATGAAGTCTATAGTTATGGTTATTATATTAAATGCTCCTACGATGATAAACTATCTGTTTATACTTTATAGAACCCATAAGGTTGAAAACTGTGCTCGTACCTTTATGGATTCATTAAAAAAGGATTTACAACGGATCTGTAGTAAAAACACGATTGTAAAAACTCCTCAACCCTTGACTGAAGAGAACAAAGTTATTATTGAACAAAGTAGTCATTGTTATATTTGTGAAAGAAATTTGAACGGTGAGCAGGTAATTTATTATCACTGGCAAACGGGGCTTTATGAAGGAGCGATTCACATTGTAACGAAAAATACAGGTCTCCTAACTTTGTACCTGTATTTTTTCATAATTTGTCTCATTATGATAGCCATTTTATAATACACGGGTTAGGTTTTGAGGAAGGTAAAATAGATATTATTCCCCAAAACAAGGAAAAACTACGTATTATTTACAAAATCCATAAAAGTCAATAATCGTATCATGCAATTAAGGTTCGTTGATTCTTTTAAATTCATGGCTGGTAGTCTTGATAAGTTGACTAACGATTTAAAACCCGAACAGTTTCACGATCGGAAATTGAACTTTCCCAGTGAGCCAGATTTTAAACGGTTGATACGTAAGGGTGTATATCCGTATAAATACATGTCATCGTTCGATTGTCTGAAATTAACATCTCTTCCCCCATTTAAAGAGTTTTATAATTCTTTGACTGGAAGTGACATTGAACAAAGTGATTATGAACATGCTTTGGATGTATGGGACCATTTTAACTGTAAAAATATGGGTGAATATTCTGACATATACGTGAAAACAGATGTTTTACTTCTAACTGATGTTTTCGATCGATTTCGATAATTTTAGAAATGTTTGTCTAACAACATACGGGTTAGATCCGGCCCACTATTACACCGCTCCCGGGTTAAGCTGGGATGCAAAGTTAAGTGTAACAAAAATAGAATTAGATTTTTTGACAGATGTTGATAAAATCACCTTTATTTCAAAAAATATTCGCGGTGGTATTTCGCAATGCAGTAACAGATATGCAAAAGCTAATAACAAGTTTATGTCAGAAACTGAATATGATCAAAATATGCCAAGTTCCTTTTTATTTATTTCGATGCCAATAACCTTTATGGCTGGGCTATGTCCCAATATCTCCCTACGGGTAAATTTGAATGGGTGGATGTAGATAGTAGATACTCATTTTGATATTCCAGATGATGCAGATCATGGGTTTATCCTGGAGGTTGATTTAGAATATCCATTTGAGTTACATGACGCTCATTCTGATTTACCTTTCTGCCCAGAAAATGTGATTTTAGGTGACTCAAAAAAAAATTAATACCTAATTTAAACAAAAAATGTAACTACGTAATTCATTATAGAAATTTAAAGCAATGCTTAAAAAATGGATTAATGCTAATAAAAAATCACAAAATATTACAATTTGAACAATCCGCCTGGATGAAGTGCTATATCGATTCAAATACTCATATGCAAATGCATGCATCTTCTGTATTCGAAAAAGATTTTTATAAACTAATGAATAATGCCGTGTATGGAAAAACTATGGAGAACGTTTTGAAACGCGTTGCTGTCAGGTTAACAGATCACTGGGAAAATACCTGAAAATCTTTAGGAATTAAATCTTTAATAGCCAAACCGGAATTTCATAGTATATTTTATGAAAATCTTGCAGCAGTTCAATTTAAAAAATCAAAGGTATTTTATAACAAACCAATATACCTTGGTTTCTGTGTTTTAGATTTATCTAAAACCCTGATGTATAGTTTTCATTATGAATATATGAAACAAGAATATCAGGGGCATGAATTAAAACTGCTTTACACCGATACCGATAGTTTAGTTTACCAAATATTTACGGAAAATGTTTACGAAGATGTTAGATCAGATCTTAACTCTTATTTTGACACATCTGATTAACCTATTAACAATCCGTATGGCTTACCTTTAGTAAACAACATGAAATTAGGTTATTTCAAAGATGAACTAAAATGGAAAATTTTCAAAGAATTTATAGGTCATCAATTTATAGGTTATCAAAAATGTATGCCATGGATATTCAGAATGAAAACAAACTTAAAGCTAAAGCCAAAGGGGTCAACCAATCCGTTACCAGTAAAATGAAACTTGAAGAGTATAAGAAATGTTTATATTCAAAATCCACTCAACTGAATACAATGTTGAGATTTAAATCTATAAAACACATAATACATACTCAAAGAATTCATAAAATTTTACTGTCTGATAACGATACGAAAAGGTATTTAATTGAAAACTCAACAGACACCCTAGCATGGGATCATCATTGCATTCCTAATCATAATCACTAAGTAGTTTTGTAGCGACACGCAGAACAATCAACTTTATCATTATTTTTGTACATAGTTACTATGCAATTAGTTAATTAGTAATTATATGTTAATGTGTACGAAGTATTTAATAATTATTATTATTGTAGAGTTAAGTGCATATAATTTTTTTATCATAACTAAGAAACAAGTTGTAAAATGTAATAATAAATTTAATGTTTATTATTTTTAAGGATCTAATTGGACTTCCGAGCTCCTTTATGGTAGTACCTTACAACGATGAAGAGAAAGTTATAAAGATTTTTTTGTAATGATTTTTATTTCTTCAATTATAAATGTGGTAAAATATGAAAATAAAACTGTATGCATATATAATTTTTTAAGTCGTTATTGTTTTCTGATATTTATTTTGTAAGATTTTTTTCACATTTCATGTTATAAGAAAAAAAAAAATCTTTAATACTCATAATCATAACACCCCACCACCATCGGAAGTGTAAATTCTGATGACATTGAAACGACAAAAAAATCGAAACTGGTAGATTGATTTCTAAGTAACTTTATTTCTTCGTAGTAAACTGTCGAATCTGCCAGTTCCGTTTAAGCACATAATAAAAGCTTTCATTGTAAATAATCGAAAGTACCAGTTTCGATATCAAACATAGTTGCAATGTCGACGTAGACTATCGAAACTATAATTTCCAGAAAACTAGCATATATATTTTAAAATTAATGTACTGTTAATAAAGAGCTTAATTTATCATATTTTACATACATAACAGGATTAACTCATTTGAGAACCATGTAAAAATCAAACTGTTAATCGCCATAGTGACAAGGGCCTCAAAAAAGTTTCGATGATTTACGTAGGGGCCGTCGAGATGTCTTATTACTGACAGACGTATTTGAAAATTTTAGAAATGTATGTCTTGTATCACCCATTTACTGTCATAGTAACAGTTCCTAGTGGGTGCGGTAAAACCAATTTTGTTACAATTTTTTAAATCATTCCAATTAACTATGTAATATTGAATTTGATGAAATTATTTGGTGTTATGATGAAATGCATGCTTTGTACAATCTAGAAAATGTGAATTATAACCAAGGAATTCCTGACATCGCCATGTTTGATGGGAAAAAACACCTTAAGTTTACTTTTAGATTAGATTGTATAATATGGAATATTGTTAAGAATATAATACAGAATTGTATAGAATATAATATAGAGTATAATGTAGAATATTAAACGGAGTCTCGTTTGGACCACGGTAGAGAGCGGACGCTCCCTGGAGCCATTTCCGACCTTATAAATAACACAATAGTTCCGCGAAACAAAAGACGACCGACGGTCACCAACAGATGTTGCGCGCTAGCGACCGCGTCTAAGTCCTAAGGTAAACAACACAGCTCACGGGTCGGTTCGCGATTTGTTTACTCATTTAGTTTCGTAAAAAGCCTCTATTCGTGCGAATTTGCAGTGCGTCCAAATAATCTACCTACAGTGAGTGCAATCGAAGTCAGTTATTAAAGTTCTCTTTCCGCTTTTTATATTTGCCTGGTGATTTGTGGACCGTGCTTGGGCCATCGTATCCAATCTCTCTAAGGATCCTACATGTATTACAAATCTCTCTCCCTGCATATACAGGTGTAAATGAGACACAAATACTAGCTTCTATAAAACTACCACAGGTTACCAAGAAAGGTCCCGTAAAGTACATCAAGAAGCCCGGCAAGATTTCACATCCCCAGATTCCCATATTAGACAAAACTAAAACATTTAACAAAGCAACATCCCCAAAGCCCGATTTCTACCGCGGCCCGACATCTGATAGGTAATCAAAAGCACTACCCGGGCAATTCCCTTAGAAACAACATAAACACTTTAATCTACCCCATCATAAAACTTTCTGCCACAAAACCTGACTAACGGGCTAAACAAAACCATTTCATAATACCCGAAGAGAGTTCTATTGACGCATCTAACAGCTGCAACGCAAATAGCGTCATATAACAATCCCAAGTAATTACCCAATTTGTCCAAGTAAGAACAATAACCTCATAGCGTCAGTTGCCACATCTAACCATCGAGCTGACTTTTTCATTGTAGGAGGACTAAGCCTAAGGCTTTTGTATCAAAAAAAATATTATAATATGGCCGCTATGGTAATTTGTCCAATACCTAAAGATGGAAACTGCCTCTACCGAGCTATAGCGGACCAACTCGGCGGAAATACAGTCAGAGAGTTGCTAGCCAGTCACTTATCCTCCGAAAGGAATGACGATAAAATCAAACTAGCCCTCAATGGCAGTGTCTTGAACTATATAACAACTAACCACTCTAATCTCTCGTCCTCGCAACTCGTAGACGAATACATACGAAATCAATTCAAAGATGGCTTCTGGGGCGGAGAAGAAATCATCCTAGCTGCTACGAGCTGTTTTATGGTAAACATATAGGTACATATGGACCAAAGACAACCGCTAATTTACAAAGCGCCGATATCCGAATATCGTAAGATGGGAAGCCTACATTTATTCTATGGTAACCAGCACTATGAATCGGTACGTTTCAATAGCGAAGCTGCGCATCTACCAGCACAACCCAATGCCATACGCCAGACCGCAAACGATACATCATTTAAACAATCGAGGACACAGGAAGAACCTTGTTGGCATACTAAAGACCTTTTATCCACTAGCCCCGCAACAACTACCCAAGACCACATACCGTCGCTGAACAGCTCAGTCTAGCGCCCAAGACGTCGATGCGACCTGCCTTCGATTAATAAGAGCAGTCCCCAACGCAAAAATAACTCCTCAACCGTGTGACTCGACAACGGTAGCAACTTGGAACGTAAGAGGCTGCGCTTCACTGCAGGATAAAATTAATATCGACCACGAACTTTCAACGCGTAACATTACCATAGCGGCCATACAGGAAACGCATTTAACAAGCAGGGAAATGACATCAAACAACTATCCTTGGATTTTGCACGGAGGACCGCACCCACGTGAGACAAGAGGAGTAGCTATACTAATGAAAAAGAATATTCAACATGAAATAATCAAAACTCACCGTAAATATAATAATATCATAAAAGTGCATCTTAAACTTTCAGTAGTAAACCAAAACTCACCAATAGAGCTATTCATTATCAATACCCACGTGCCGACCGGTGCGGCCATATGTCCGGCCAAAATCGTGACGCTACTGCGCCAAGCGCCTAAGAAGGCCACTTTAATTTTATCAGGCGATTTCAATGCTCACATTGGAATAAATAATGTAGATAACCTAACTAAATTCATTTCCAAGAAAAACTTGCTGCACAAAGAGTCTAACCTTATTGGAAATCTTCTTATTAGTTTTATCGAAGAACACAGTTTATACGTAAAAACAACGTGGGGCCGTCCTTTGTGCAAAGTAACATGGCAGCAGGGCTCGCGCGCCTCACAGATTGATCATATATTAACCACATCGAAACGACCGGTATTCTTCCACAGCATACAAGGAACTTTTCCAAAACTAGTTAACACTGATCACAAACTTATATGGGGTGACATTCAAAACTCATGCTGGGATAGGGTGAAGACTCGAAAGCAATGCAGCGTCTCACTGAACAGCCACAAGCCAAAAATACCTTCTCACTATAAGAGCGTTAACTACGAAGCGTTAGAAAGCATTGCGGTGGTCAAAGATTAGCAAAAAGAGGTGAGACGCATGCTTTGCGCGAAAGTTGCAACAACACAAAGCCCCAATGAAGCCTGTGAACCGCCCACTTGGGCAGAACTAAACGATATTCTCAGAGAAGCTTCAAAAGTGATCCCTCCCAAACTCGTAGCACGCTCGCGGGAAAGCAGGCTAGCCCTTGCCGGGCTCCAAAAAGCACTATTTATGAAAATAGATATCCGGCTAACCGTGATAACGATACAGAAATTAAAAAAGCAAGTCACATGCTCCGCAAAGCACAGGAGGGAGACTTCAATAGCGAATGCACCCTCTTCTTTCGAAACCTTAGTAAGGCTCATCGGGCCATGAGGATGAAAATCACTTATAAGTTTTTAAAAACCTACAGAAGAGCCCCCGAAAACAGAACCCCAACAAAATACTTTATCCCTATGTCAACCCGGGTATCAGAGCTTAAGAAGAGTGAAGGAAAACCAATCGACACCGTGCCCTGCCATAATAACTTACTTGCAAAAGAAAATGGACCCGACATGGACGCAATATCAAAAATCATTCAAAAAATTTAAAACGGTACGGTCCCCGGTACAGACCAAATCGCACCTGAACTTTACAGACGCGGATCCAGGATTTAGTTCAGGGGGGGCACTTTCGAACTTTCCGAAAATAAAACTGTTTTTATTGTCAGAACATATTTCCTACGTCAGGACATAGGCAATTGCCCTCCCTGACACAGGCTTCAGGGGGGGGGGGGGGGCAATTGCCCCTGTTGCCCCCCCCCCCCCCCCCCTGTATCCGCGCCTGGAACTTTACAAAGCTGCGCCAGTGAAATTTATTGCACACAATACATGGCAAATATAATGCAGGAAGCTTGGACAGACAACAAAGTGCCAGAAGAATGGCTAAAGTCTAAACAAGTCCCCATTCCAAAGACAACCTTTCCTAAAAATGTGAGCGAGTACAGGAGAATATCAATATGCAACGTGGGTTATCGTATATATTCGAACTTTCTCCTCGGAAAACTTGACAAGGAAATAGGTATGTTAGGAAGCTACCAGGCAGCTTTCCTTAACGACAGATCTACGGACGACCACCTATTCACCTTGCGTCGGGTGCTGGACACTAATTGGAGAGAGGGAAGGAGACTGTACGTGGTGGCTTTGGATATTGAAAAAGCCTTCGACAACGTAGATCTCTGTGCCCTCAGGGACATTCTACTGAACAGAATAAGCACGCCACTCACAAACAGAATTGTTACCGCCTGTATGAGAGAACAAACATTCATTTTCTGGTTTGGTCAAAGCTCAGAAACAATCAACAAGGGCAAGGGGGTCAAGCAAGGGTGCCATCTATCGCCTAGGCTCTTCACGATACTCATAGACAACGTTCTCAAAACTTTAGAGGAAGAAGACGACGCGGTCAACCTAAATCAAGACAAACAACTTACCCTGCTCCTAATACTGTCATTCGCGGACGATCTCATTATCGTAGGAGACTGCCTTGTTACACTAGACAGGCTAATAAATAAACTAAAAACACTACTGAGTACAGTTGGCCTTATTATTAACGAAACCAAAACTAAACTTATCATTAGGGACTCTGTCGGCCCTCCCGTATCTGAACAACAGCCCAAAATAATAGGCGGCGTGTTAATACAACCGACCAGAATAATTAGATACCTAGTCGTCGTAGGTCGTACATAACGGCAACTCCCGACGCGACCCGCAATAAAAACCTAATGTGACAAGGCACTCCGCAATACCAAAATCATATACAAAAATATAAAATTGAGTGGAAAATAGCCCGGTTAATGTATAGGATGATCATCGCACCCTCGATGACCTTACGGCCTAAAGGTCATGGCACTTGCCAAAGGTCGAGACTTAGGAAATATGAAGCACATCCTTAGGGAAATGTTAGGTGTCGCCAGGGACCCCCGAAAAGAAAAATACACGAAATTCTAGATGGTAAAACTATTACAAAGTTCATTAAAATATGCAGGATTAACTACTACGGCCATATACTCAGACGACGAGAACCACATCTCCTCTATGCCGCCATGAGATATAGAGAGAGTCAGCGAAAGGTTAGCCGACCAATTTTTACTTAGAAAGATTCAATCAATCATGACATAACTCGCTACACAAACAGAAACCAAGCCTACTGGAAACGCATTGCATCGAACCGAGGCCTTATAAAGAAAAAAGCTAACAAGATATACAAAACACCGGAAACTGATACAGAATTCGAATCAGACGAGGTCGAACAACAACATGATGTAAGCCACGATGGCCACCCTTCAACTGACTAATCTGAGTTACAGCAGTCATTATCCCTTCATACATATTGACACACGTATTGCGCGGCAGATGACGTAGAGAACCTAACGAGATGGCCCGAGCGCCCGCCCTGTTACAGCACTTGGAGATTCGGATGGAGGCTGCTATTGTTCCTAGGCACCTCCGGCCGACTGCCCGTGCGTTCATTTGAGCAAAGTCGCCTAGCCTCTTCGACCCTCCCTCCCGGGTGTGGCCAACGCCTCCGCGTCCTTGCAGCAGAACTGCTGGCTGGATGAGTCACCGGAACGGAACAAAACGGAGTATAATGTAGAATATTAAACTGAATCACTTAATTGACTATTTTATTTTAAACTGTTTAAGGGGAGGTATTCCCATTGCAAATGTCCCGCTCTAACACGCGTGAGTTTGCAATTAACCATCCACTGCAGTCACTACAAACGGAGCCGCTGCCACCACTGCCGGAGGTGCAGCGTAAATTGTACCGCCAGCTGCTGTTGGTGGAGGAGCGCCGTCCGCCTCTCACGCAGGAGGAGCTCCTCGCTGCCCAGCAGCGGTGGCGTGCGGCGGTTGCCGCAGCAGAGAGCCGCCGCCACAAATAAAGAGCCCTGCACTCACCATTATACACAATTGTTCAGCAGAACCGTTTTTTCATGAAAACACTCATTTGACTTATATGCTTCCCTGGAAAAACTCACATTCACTCGGTAGACAGTCATCGTATACGCATTTGTGTGGCATATGTGGAATATGTGCTTTGTCTTCAATTTCTTGCCCACAATAACAATATTTTCATAAAACAAAAATATAGTCATTCCTATCAAGTATATGGTTCACATCCATAAAGAACACCATTTTAATAATAAGTATTATAATAAGTAACTGTTTCACTTCCACTGCCTCCAATGCCTTTCGAGCACATAATTATTTCATACCTATTCGAGGGCTTGTATCCAAAATATGGCTGTTTGTTCTTCCTATTAGCTATTACAAATAATTGAGTATTAGATATGTATCCTCCCTGTAGAGAAAAAGGTCAACATGGTCGTCGCCTGTGCCGCAACATGATGAATGGGTATCGGAGTGCGTGGAAAAATGGTGTGACATAAAATAATATGCTAGACTAGATGTTTTTTTAAATGAAGACTGTCTTTATGTTAATGTGAATTGATAGATGAATCTTTTGTTTTAATATAGAAAACACTTTTGTGTGACCACTTCGCCCATGTCACCCACAAAAAACTCTCCTCCACCAACGAACAAATAATTTTTGGGACTATATATAGTTAGACAACGTCAAAGAAACCATACCGTATCATCTAACCACTCGAAGCTGCAAAATGGATCTCGAGAGCTCTTTTCCGATTTTTGGCTAAACTTTGCGAGGACATTGAAATGGAAAATCTAAACTTTAATGGATATTCACCAGCTTCACCGCCTTTATACATCATTTAAACTGAAAACCCTCTTTTGACAACGTAGGAAGATGAAGAGGAAGACACAGAAATAGACAATACAACAATACCTATTAGTGAAGATGCATATGAACCCATGTGTTATGACATGTTCGCCACCTGTGCTACAACATGGTCGTCGCCTGTGCCGCAACATGATGAATGGGTATCGGAGTGCGTGGAAAAATGGTGTGACATACAATAATATGCTAGACTAGATGTTTTTTAAATGAAGACTGTCTTTATGTTAATGTGAATTGATAGATGAATCTTTTGTTTTAATATAGAAAACACTTGTGTGACCACTTCGCCCATGTCGCTCACAAAAAACTTAAAGAAGTAATGGGGATTAAATTATTAACGCACTTGAAAGTTATATAGCTCGATCTGAATTTCACATTCTTTGTTCTGTAGTACAATTTAAAAAACTAAACTCATTTACAACAAATCTGTCTACTTGGGCTTCTGTATATTAGATTTATCTAAAACTTTAATGTACTAATTTCATAGCTAGGGCAACCGCCCACCATGGATGAGATCGAGAAAATCACAAGCCACATGCGCAACGGCACGGCTCCTGGTGTAGACCAACTGGTTACAGAGCTCTACAAAGCAAATACGCAAGAACTAAAAGCCGAGATCCTTGAACATATGATTACAGCTTGGACTAAAAATACTCTACCGCCTACCTGGACGCAATCAATACAAGTACCTCTACCTAAAACAGCCAACCCCAAGAGCGTTACTGATTACCGACGCATCTCAATATACAGCACAGGGTACCGAATATACGCTAACTTCCTCCTTCTCAGGCTTGACGAATTTATCGAACCATTAGGAAATTATCAGGCAGCTTTCCTAAGAAACCGATCCACGGACGACTACATGTTTACCGTACGAAGAATCCTAGACGAACAATGAAGAGCGGGTGAGGAAACATATGTCCTAGCAGTTCACTTAGAAAAAGCGTTCGATACGGTGGACTTAAACGCCCTGAGAGATATCCTACTATCGAGGACCAATAGCGCCATTACAAATCGGATAATCAAAGCCACAATGAGCGAATCAACGTGTGTCAAATGGTGGGGGCAACAAACAAGGTGGATTAAAAAAGGTAAAGGTGTCAAACAAGGTTGCCCACTCTCACCGCGGCTGTTCACTATACTAATGGACGTCTTTAGAACCCTTGAGGATGAACTACCTTTCGTAAAATTAAATCAGGACGACCAAATACAACTTCCACTTATTTTGACCTTTGCGGACGACGTAATCATAGTTTCCAACTGTCTTCAGCAGTTAAGCATGATCTATTCAAAGGCCAAAACCTTATTTGCTACCGTCGGACTCAAAGTAAATGAGACAAAGACAAAACTATTGGTACGCGACCCAATACATAAGAGCCATAGAAACTTTATAACACTCGATGGCACAACGACCAGCCCCGCCAATGAAATCAAATACCTAGGAACGTATATCACCTCAACCCTAAGCAGAAAAGATACTGTAAACGCGCGTTGTAAACAGGCCGTCAAAAATTCCAAAAGCCTCACGAAGTTTATTAAAATCGCGCATGCAATGGCATATTACACGGTTGCTCTACAAAATGGTTATAGAACCAACTATGACCTATGGTCTTAAATGCGCAGCCCTCACCAAAGCGAACAGGCGCAAACTTAGGAGATACGAATGAATAATATTGAAAGAAATGATTAATAACTCAGGCACATCTCCTGGCCCTATCAAAGTGCATGACATACTGCAGGGGAAGACGATAACCAAAAGGATAAAATGCCTTCGAATGTGTTACCTAGGCCACATCCTCAGACGACCGAATCAACACCTCCTAAATTCCGCATACCGCTACAAGGCAAAAAAGCTGAAGTTCGGCCGACCCATCTTCACATGGATGGGAAGATTCTCTATCTCATGATATGTTGTACTACCCCATTAACCCCACCGACTGGCTTGATATGGCAACCGATAAGAACAAATTTAACAAAGCCGCACGTAGAATTTACGAAATGCAAGAGACGGACAGCGAATCAGAAGAAGAGAAGGAAAGACTCCGGTATAATGAAAGTAACACATTAAGCTAGAAGGTCCACTTTGAAGACGAGGGGATCGCGTCTACGAGCACATCCACTTATTCATTTTCTAAGGCGATTACCACGAGCCAAATAACTTGCAAGAAATACCAAAGGCTGTCAGAGAAAGAGAAGTCCTCACTCGAATCAACGGGCAGCATATCACCAACGCTCATCCTCCGACGTATTATCCTCCCTCTCCTCTTTTCCAATATTGGCTAAAGGCTGCACAGCCGGTCGATTGTGGCCGACTGGCTGCGGCTGGTCGGCCTTCCCTTCCCATCCCAGAGCGTGTCACTCCTCACAAATTTGTGCCCCCTGGTATATCCGGCTTGTCCGGGTCAGGCTTGCTTCCTGGCTGGATGTGGTACCTATGTTCATGTTCATGTTGTTGAACTTTAATGTACTAATTTCATTATGAGTATATGCAACAAAAATTTGAAAACAATTAGTTTGAATTATTATATACTGATACAGATAATTTGATGTATCAAATTACACGGAAGATTTTTACTGACATAAAAAGTGAGTTAAAAAAACATTTTGTTACATCTGACTATACACCCAATAATACTTACGGTTTCCCATGTATAAATAAAAAAAGGTAGGATATATTAAGGAAGAAAATAAAGGTAAATTTAAAAGAATTTGTAAAGATCTAAAATGTACGAAGGCAAAAGGTGTAAATAAATGTGACTAAGAAGTTTCAGAAGCAGGATTATAAACGTTGTCTAAATGAGAAAAAAATTTAACATCGATCCTTTTCTCGCACTTCCCTGCGATAACAACCAACTCGCAAACAAATACGGACCACGCCACGATAATTACTTTAGTTGAACCTAGAGGTTTTATAGACAACCATGGTTGGGTCAGTGAAAGCTTTCAGTTCTAGAGAGGCTCCATCTGTGAAGGGAAAATCTTTAAGGTTTTTATTAAGTACCATTTCCTATCGAATAATTTGATTTAGTCACCATATTCTACCTTCTTTTTAATTGGAATAAAGAGTATTAATATTGATGACATTTTACGTTATTATAGTCTAGACATTGACGAATTGTCGAAAGACAACTCCAAAAGAGTCAAGTGCGCGTTGCTGACCCTTTATTAAATTTCAGGATTTACTTTGGCTTTCTTATTTAGTGATCGAAAAACGTTCGCGAAAAAACAGAACATACAAATACACTATTCTTTTTGTGAAAAATTATCTAGTAACGCCTTTTAACACGTTCACAACGGCATCGGGTCGAATGTAACCGATGTATAACTTTCCTGCGGTGCGAGAGAGAATTTGCTGTTCCTTACCCTAGTGCGGGATAGATATCTCTGGATGTAGCAAGAATAAAAAAGGGATAGGTAGTGTTTTGACAATGTCTACTGGAATATAAGCAATATAGGTAATAAAATACGTATCGGTTACTTTCGACCCTATGCCGAACAGGGCGAAAATTTTTTTCATCTGGTACGGCTATCGGGTCGTCAAGATCCGATGCCCGATGACCCGATAGCCGTACTAGATGTAAGTCTAGTTGAGCTAGTGCAGTCCAAGTGTGTGGGTGTTGGCAGTGACAATTAGTGATTTATCGATCATGAAGCGATCGCGTAAAACATTGTTTTTTAGTGAACAACAAGAAAACGAACATGAAACGGCTAAAAAGAAAAAAGGGGATGTAACTGCCAGGAGGATAATTATTGGTAAGCGTAACATATCTGCCAATAATATTTACACAAGTCCATCAACCGGGCAGACGTTGCAAGTACTGCAAAATGCAGCCCCTGCGACTGCGTCTACCAGCAACCCTGCCAATCGGCGTGTGCAAATATTAGAAGATAAGATTATTCAGCCCGCAATCATTACTACTCCAGTGAATCAAAATCATTCTCCTATAAGCAGTGATGACGAGTTCGAGATTTTTTCGACACCGAACCGTCAAGTCAGATAAAAACAGTTAAGTGTCAACTTAGCGGAAGAGAACAAAATTTCAAACCTCCCAGACTCTAACATTTTAGACAACCATACCTTTACTACTCCGAAGAGCCGTAAGAAACTAAATTCATCCAAAAGTGCTAACTTAAGCCCTGCATTAACTACAAAGCAGCATCAGAAAAATGAAAATCATCTCTTGCCACTTCAAAAAGAAGAAAAACACATGTCCTCCGCACTAACAAGTCGGTGTGGATCTTTAAATGACATTTCGGTGTCTAACATGGTATCTCTTAATTCATCGTTTAATGAAGAGGAGCTTTTTAATCTCCTGAACACACCTCAAAAAGACGAACAAATACCTGCGACTAAAACTAAAAATGGAGCATGTGATGACAATGATAATTATTTATCCCAACCATCGACCTCTGGAATGAACCTGTCTACAAAAACGTCACAAAAACAAAACAAAATACTCCAAACCCTACCTTCCGACTCTGACTCTGATGAAAGCAGCGATTCTTCTTCTAGTGACTCCACTGACTCTTCATCTGAAGATACTGAAGTGAATCCCGAAATGTCGCATCCTATAGGTAATTCTCGCCCCTTATTGGCTACCAATAACGAAGATGATGAATGGGAAGATATTACAGACAGCCCGATGAGTTTCGAAGAATTTCAGGGAGCAGTGCAAATTTCTATACCGCCAAATACCGAGACTCCATATGATTATTTTAAGTTGTTTGTTACTGACGAGATTATTGATAAAATTGTGCATGAAACAAATAACTTCGCTAACAAATCTGTGGGTACAAATTTGTGGAAGCCAACCGATAAAGAAGAAATGCACACATTTTTCGCGATTTTGCTTGCAATGGGTCTTGTCAAAGTGCCACATCTCGGTGACTATTGGTCAAAAAATAAATTGTACAGAAACGAATACATAAGTTCATTAATGCCTAGAGATCGATTTCTAGGTTTGCTGAAGTACTGGCATTTTAGTGACGACAACAATTCAGGAAATGACAAAATACATAAATTTCGAGAAGTTTATACCATGCTTATGACTCAATTTAAAGATGTATTAAAGCCGGGTAAAGTATTGGTAGTAGATGAAAGTATGGTGCCTTGGCGAGGCAGACTACATTTTCGGCAGTACATAAAAAATAAATCCCACAGATACGGTGTAAAATTGTATAAAGTGTGCACGCCAGAGGGATATACATTAAACGTGGTCGTTTACACCGGCAAAAATGAGGGAGAAAATCAACGAGAAATGAATCACGGTCAGAAAGTCGTTATGAACCTCTTGAAAGATTATGAAAATGAGGGACGGATTGTCGTTGCTGACAATTTTTATTCGTCGATCGGATTAGCAGAAGCATTGCTCGATCTTAAAACATTCTATTGCGGGACTTTGAGATCCAATAGAAAAGGTTTACCAAAAACTGTTATCAGTACAAAGCTAAAGAAGGGCAACATTACAGGCAAGATGAACAAGAAAGGCATACGTGTACTTAAGTGGGTTGACAAACGACCTGTACTGATGATGAGTACATGCACAGATCATGATACAACACTAAAAAGTACTGGAAAGAAACGAAGAGGGACAGATGAAGAAGTGTTAAAGCCTGCATGTGTACTAACTTATAATAATTTCAAAAAAGGTATTGATCTCAGCGACCAAATGTCGTCTTACTACTCAACTTTAAAACGTGGCCTCAAATGGTACAGAAAGGTGGTGATGGAGCTATTGTTTGGAACGTCTCTCATAAACGCTTTGATTGTTTATAATATGAAGAACGAAAATAAATTGACAAAAAAGGAGTTCATTGAACAAATTATGGAAAAAATGTCTAACACTTCTCTGAGAAAACAGAGGATAATGCCGGAAACTGATCAAATGGAAACGCCGCAAGGCAATGCAAACCATAGTTTTCAAATGGGCCCAAAGAAACGAAATTGCTCAGGATGCTATGATAAACTACGACTAACATTGGATAGCAAAACAGCCGCGAAGAAGGTAAAGAAGGTTAAAACTATGTGCGAAGCGTGTAGAAAAACATATTGTCGTGATTGTTATAATAAAATACATAAGTCTAAGGTATAACTACATAATAGTTATTATATAAAAAAAAACATTTAATTTAAAGTCCGTTTTTTTAAGATTAGACGGTCGATTACGTTTCATTAAAATTTATATGAATATTGTGTAAAACTAAAATTAGTTTAAATAAAAACTTAAAATTTATAATATTTTTTAAGTAAATAGTGTTACTACTTGTTCACTAGTTGCAATATTATCTAGTAGGTATCACATAAGTCTGTCTGTTACCATATTAAAATTAATATTTTTCGATATCGATGTTTTATTTCTACCCCCAACACTACAAAAATATCGACAATCTAAACAGCCAGTGCGGATATCGGGTGTAACAGATCCGACAGTTTCTTCTTTGTCCAGCCATTTCATTTTGAAGTGAATCTACCTACGAATTGAATAGTGACTAGTCCGACTATCAAAGAATATGTTAATTAAAAAATATATGCATAATTCATCGTAAAAACGTAGATAATAACAATTAATTAAGAGAATACCCAACGGTTATTATCGACCCGTTAACGCTATAGAATAAAGTCATGCATCGGATCGAACAGACCCTGTGCCGTACGCAGGGAAAGTTTTAAAAATTCTGTGCCGTTGCGAACGTGTTAATGATTATTGTATTGTTTAGAGAAATACGGTTCATCTGTGGCTTCGTCGCTACGACGACGAAGGGACCATCGAGACCCAGCCCCGTCCGCCGCAGCCGCGCGTCATCGGTGATCAGAGTTTGGAACGAATGGTTGCTACTTACGAGGAGCATCCTTTCACTCCTACGCGCCCCTTCGCCGATAAGCATAATTGCACCCAGCAGACAATTAGGAATGCTCTGCGTCGGGCGGGCATAAACCGCCGGAAGCCGACAAAAAAAATTATGCTGACTGAAAATCACAAAGAAGCACGGGTCCGCGTCGCTCGAGCTTTTAGGGACTTCACGCGCCATATTTTCCGACGAAAAATCTTTTAAATCAAGCCAGATAGGTCGTGTGAATTTATGGCGCGTGATACGCGGTACGAGCCAAGGAATGTTATCCCATGCTTGGAGTCGGGAAGGGTCGTTGTAAACATGTGGGCGTGGATGAGTGCAGCTGGTCCTGGAGAGTTGGTATTTATACCTGAGAGGGCCAACGGTGCGAGTTATTTGGAGGTGCTGCGAGACACCATGTTGCCGACGGTGAGGATTGTGTATCCGCAGGAAGTCATGCCTGAAATAGTCTTCATTCATGACAACTGCCCGATACACAAATGTCACCTGGTGCAACGATGGATCGAACAGCAGCCCAATCTACGGACTATACCGTGGCCCTCGCGCTCCCCGGATCTCAACCCCATCGAAAACTTATGGGCTATAATGGTCCAACGGTGGGATACGAGATCCGAGAGGACCAAGCCTGCACTTGTCGCACATGTCGAACAAGTGTGGCAATTGTTCGGACGGACCTGTACGAGAACCTTATTGCATCTATGCGTAGTAGATGCGACGCGGTTATTGCCGCCAATGGAGCACTAACAAAATATTAAACTTAGTCAAAATATGTCTATACTGAATTAGTTAAAGTGGCACCAACAAGCATGTCGGACAGGTAACAATAATTACTTTTTTACACATGTTCTGTTTGTTTACTTTAATGGCTAAGCTATTGTAATTCTGATGGTGTGATTAAATGTTGTAAAAACTTTCAAAACACATTTCCTGTATAGATCCCTCCGCCGTCATTTATCCCGCTGGGGCCAGTGGCTGGGGTGGCTGCCCTGTGTAAGTATAGTAAAGTTTTTATTTAAACACTAATATTTGCCCTAACTTATTATCATCAACAGGCTATATATACCGGTCAGCCAATATGTAATTGTAGATTATTAATCAATCAATCAAGGGATGAAAGCGACCCATTTGACCCGAGATATTTTCACTCGAACGAAGTGAGAGCGCTAAGAGAATATTGTAAGGAAATAGGATGGAAAAAAATGAAAATATTTCTTTATGGTAACAGTGACATAGCAGACGAGGCGCAGCCGCTAATGGCGTAGCCGCTAGCGGCGCAGCAGCCGCAGCCGTCACTGCCGCCACCAAAAAGGGAGCCGTTGCCACCGCAAAGGGAGCCGCTGCCACCGCAGAGGGAGCCGCTGCCACCGCTGCCGGAGGTGCGGAATAAATTATACCGCAAGCTGCTGTTGGTGGAGGAGCGCCGCCCTCCTCTCACGCAGGAGGAGCTCCTTCAATAATCTATTAATTTGGCCGTGGGACCTAACACATTTTATATTAAGGAAATATTGTTATTGTGGACAAGAAATTGGAGACAATGCACATATGCCACATTTTATTGTAGATATAAGTTTTGGACTTAATGCAAATATTTTAGTGAACGAACCGTTTTTTTGGTGCAGTGATTGCAACAAATGCGTATATGATCACTGTCTACCGAGTGAATGTGAGTTTTGCCAGGGAAGCATATAAGTCAGGTGAGTGTTTCCATTAAAAAACGCTTCTGTTTTTACAATTATTTTTATTCGTGGCGGCGGCTCTCCGTTGCGGCAACCGCCGCGCCGCACTAGAGACAGTAGTATGTATTCGCCGCTACTGGCCCCGGTTCCAGGTAGTAACCCTCCCCCAGCCCCCTTCCCCTGTCCTACCCCCGCCCCGCCCCCAAGGACCGCCCCGCTCTACCTGCCCAGGGGGGTGGTCAATCGGCAACATGGCGGTCATCCAATCCTAAAAAAAAAAAAAAAAAAAAAAAAAAAAAAAAAAAAAAAAAAAAAAAAAAAAAAAAAAAAAAAAAGTTTGGACTTTTTTTCCATAAACAGCCCCCCATTTGAGACGATTGCGCCGGGTCCCATAGCTCTACGACCACGCCTTCCCACTTTTACCTAATGTGCTAATAAAACAATACACACCACTCGATCCCTTTTCTCGGCTTATTCTATTGTTCGAGCATGCGACCCTCAGCGGCTACCTGCGCCGCGCGGACCATCGCCGGTCACCTGGGTACCTGTATTTTTTTCCTTATTTGCAATACAGCCATTCCTTATTCTCCTACAATTATCAATTTATATTTATAATATATCTACCTCTAATACCTACTCTTTTATCCGTAAGAGTCAATGTTCTAAGTAACCTAACCTAACCAAACCCTTTGTATGTACATAAACAAACTTAGGTGCCACATAGTGTGTGTAAAATGATATTTTTCAAGTAACTGTAAGTGATCTTCCTTATCAGTTTTAGGTATTCATTTTGATATCAAAATTTAATTATTTTCATACCTACACTTTTTTAATTACTTCAGGTTTAGTATAAGTTTCTTTTTAAAGCGATGCCATATAGTGTGTGTAAAATTATATTTTTCAAGTAACTGTAAGTGATCTTATGAAGCTGACTGGTCCCTTATCAGTTTTAGGTATATATTTTGATATCAAAATTTAATTAATCATTATCAAACCTCGTAGTTATACCTTGCTGAATATGATATGTTTTTAGAATTAATCAATCGCTAAATAATTAAATACTATAGAGTCTGTTTTCACACACATTTTAATTTATCTGTAATACGATAATATAAAAACTCGCAGTAACATCTTCTTTTTATTTTGTTTAAAAAAATTAACGACTCTATTTAACTGGTATAGATGTAATTCCAAGTATTGGGATCTAACGTGGTAATATTTGTGTACTTTGAATTCATTGATACAATGGCTTAACTGCTTTATTGGTGGATGCCTATTATGTTTTATGCTCTCAAGGGGTTCATTGTTTGTTGTTGAGACATGATTTGAAAAAGTTTTTGTGTACCTAAATAAAAATCATTGTCATAACGGTTTAATTGCTTTATTGGTAAAACTCTATTAAGTTTTATGCTCTCGAGGGATTCATTGTTTCCTGTTATTTTTTATATTTCTTGAGTATAGAAAGCGTCTGTATCAAGTGATCTTGTTGAGACATGATTTTAACGGTACTGCCGCCTCCCCTACTATCACAGTATAAAAACCAAAGAGAAATGGGATTGAGTAAGTATTGTCAACGTGGTAGTTCTCTGTACCAGACCTCCTTGTATCTATTGCAATATACAGTAATAGTGTTAATTCGAATAGTGAAGTGATTATAAAAAGGACCAACAATGGATGTGAGTATGTGTGTGTAATTACTATTACTTAAATTGAGTTTCGTTTTTGTTTTGTCTTGTGTTCTGTGTTATTTTTTATGTTAAGTAAATTGTAAACCGTGTGTAAATTATTGTTTGATATTGTTTCAGTTCTCTGAAAATACTTTCAAGAACTATTACTATCCCGAAAATAAAGACGAATCAAGCGACGAAGAAGGCACGGTTGGTCTAAAAATTAAAGAAGCCATCGCAAAGAAACGCTCAGGAAATAATATTGATAGCTTCTTTGAACAAACCAAAAAGCAGTGTAAAGTCTTGAAGCGATCTTCGAATGTGACTAAAAGTTCTCCGGACGGGATCAAAAACTTATCGTCCGGACATGATGACGGAGCGTATGCATCTCATTTAATTAAAATCGAGATATATGACATGCAAAAAATTAGAAACATCCCACCCACGGAACACTGGAAAAATGCAGACGTCAGATTAAAATATTTCGCTCTAGAAGATGATTGTGAACTACAGAGTACGAAAAATATTATATATAACATTACAAAGCAATTAGCTTCTAAGGAGTCTTGTGTGAGATATTCTATAGACAATAAGAAACAGTGATACAAATTGTGTGTGTAGATTACATTTTAGAAAAGGTTATTGTATTAGATGGTAAAAAATAATATAATTATCCACAAACTATGCAAAACATGGTATTACCTTTGTCTTTGATACAATAACCATTGTTATAGATTTAAACATCTTCAAATTTACTTAAGGTATTTTTAGCATATTTCTCATTTCTTATCTTTCCTTTGTATTGTTTGCAATTTCTAAAACAAATGTGTAAATCTTGTAATATTTTATGACTACCGAGTGTAAACGCAAATGGTTTTTCGTTGTAATCGATTATTTTATGGTTTGATTGTGTGCGCTGTTTAAAAATACCATAACAATTCATAAACTTTGAAACACGGGGTATTTCCTATTATCATTAAACAATAGCCTATTTTAAAAATTAAATAACATGAATACTTACTTTAAATAGTATTAACGTATTTCTCATTTCTTATCTTTCCTTTGTATTGTTCCGAAATTTAACAACAAATCGTGTTAATTTTGTACTATCACTTATTTTTAAAGGTTGCGGCCCCCACTTTCTTTAAGAAATCTCATATCTGTACTCTAGTATTTAAGGAAAGGAAATTTATGTTGGAGTTCTCATTTCACAATGGACTCTCTGAGCTGTGATATCTACAACTCTGCACTCATCAAACTTTGTGAAGAATTAGAAGAAAATGAAGAACTATGCGAGGCAGCCCGACTCGTGAGTCAACTTCACCGACAGGCGTAAGTAGTATTTTATACGTTAATTTTCATGTTCTAACATGTTTAAATGTACTTTAATACTCATCAAAAAGGTTGTGCATCTAACTTGTTGTGACTTGATGTTATTGTTGGAGTAAACGTTAGGTGGGAGAGGTCTATATAAGCCAGGTATCAGGATTTGAAACCGTTCAGTGTTTCGGTACCGTGCTTGTGTTACTAGTGTATTTTGATAACCCCCTTTATTTCATCATGGTGTTTTCTTACTATCTTATTGGTCTTACTTTACCTCGTGAAGGGATTGAGGGATTAAGTAAAGAATTTATTATAGCATATTTTCATAGAAATATAAGAATGTGGTATATAGCAAATAAATTACCCGCCAGGCTACTGGAAGATTCTCAAATAAAACCATATTTTACACCATGTGATGGACATATCAAAGATTCCCAACAAAATATTCCATCATTAGATGTAATTGATGGGGTTTTAATGATGCAAGCATATTGTCAACAGTGTCGAAAAGATTTAAGTTAGTATATATCTATATATAACAATTAATTTATTACATTTAAACTGATATTATGTAATTGATGGTTATTTTATTTAAATTATAAACTGATATTATGTAA
Source organism: Epiblema foenella (assembly GCA_963556455.1). Classification (NCBI taxonomy): domain Eukaryota; kingdom Metazoa; phylum Arthropoda; class Insecta; order Lepidoptera; family Tortricidae; genus Epiblema; species Epiblema foenella. The sequence goes on from OY747106.1 coordinate 14,826,226, forward strand.
TTAATACTTATTTTATTTTTATTTTTATAGATCTTCTCAAATCGGACATGGAGTAAAGAGAACAGCTACTGTTTTGGAAACAGAAGAAGTCCCGGTGAAGAAAAGCCGCCCAGCAGCAGCTGCTCAACCTGTAGCTTCAACTTCATGCCGCCCAGCAGCAGCTGCTCAACCTGTAGCTTCAACTTCACGCCGCCCAGCAGCAGCTGCTCAACCTGTAGCTTCAACTTCATGCCGCCCAGCAGCAGCTGCTCAACCTGTAGCTTCAACTTCACGCCGCCCAGCAGCAGCTGCTCAACCTGTAGCTTCAACTTCACGCCGCCCAGCAGCAGCTGCTCAACCTGTAGCATCGACTTTATCTGAACCAACCCCCGATATTGATGTGAGTACAAATAATAATGGTGAAATTGAATGTTCTGTGTGTAATAAGTTTGTGTCTAGAAGATATTTTAATAATCATTTAAACAGTAATATCCACAAAAATAATGTTTTGAGGGCTGATATTGAATGGGTAAATGTGCAGCTAATTGAAAATGCATTCAGGAATAGGGTTGCTACTTACAGAATACTTTTAAATGAAAATGTTTACCAACCATCTGCACCTGAAATAATTTTACAAGAAAATAAAGAAAAGATCTTTGCAATATTAGATCGCTCCCTTACTGATCACTGTGCTTTAAAAGTGAACTTTATTCTGAATGCTGATTTCACCCAAGAGAGCAAACAAGTAAATAATACGTTTGATTTTCAATTATGCAACAATGTGGTAGACGTTAGCAGCGACAAAAATGACATTTTCGAATCTGTAATTAACGATATAATAACAAAAATATCTAACTTTGAGAGGAAAGACAGTGGATGGAGTTTAGTTAAGTTGAACTATTTAGATGTCAATGTGAATAAATTTAATCCGTTACGTGGGTCTTCTTTTATAGAATTACCTCGTGATATACAGAACAAAAAAGCTGTTATTAATGTAAGAAATAGTGATCATGAATGTTTTAGGTGGGCTGTATTGTCAGGGTTATATCCAACTACCAGTCATCGTTCAAATCTGACGAGTTCGTATATAGTGCATAAAGATAAACTAAACTTTAAAAATTTGTCTTTCCCACTTAAATTAGATGATATTAAGAAATTTGAAAAAATGAATGATATAAGTATAAACGTTTTTGGTCTCGAATACAATTCGCAGAGTAAAAATCATGATGTGGTAGGTCCATTACACTTAACAAAATGCAAAAAAGCTACTCATTTGAATTTATTATATATATCCAAAGACAGTCAGGGGCATTATTGTTTTATCAAAAATTTATCTCGATTAGTATCTAATCAATTAAACAGTAGACAGCATGCAGCCCATATTTGTGATGGTTGCTTATCTATCTTTACATCACAAGACAATTTAATGAACCATCAAAGAAACGATTGTTTCCATGTTTGTACAAATCTACCTTCAGAACAGGTTAAAAGAAAAAATTGGTTCAAGGAAAACGTCCCTTCTAACCAAGTAACCTTCGATAATTATGAACGTAAATTAAGAGTACCATTTGTTGTTTATGCCGATTTTGAAGCCTTTCTAAATCCCATTCAATCACATTCTGACGAACCTACTACAGTCCCAACTACATCCGCAACAACAAATGTACAAAAACACGAGGTATATAGTTTTGGATACTACGTTAAATGTTCTTATAATGATAAATTGTCAGTGTACAGAACATATAAAGGTGAAGATTGTGCTAAAACATTTATGAAATACATGAAAAATGACCTTGAATCCATTTGTAAGAGAAATACTTTTGTAAAAACACCATTACCTTTGTCTGAAGCAAATAACATGCATATTGCTCAGACTAGTACATGTTATATTTGTGATAAAACATTGAACAGTGATTCCACCATTTCTTATAATCACCACACTGGTCTTTATGAAGGCGTAGCCCATCAATTTTGCTCTGAAAAATACAGGGCACCTAATTTTGTACCTGTATTTTTCCATAATTTGAGCAACTATGATAGTCATTTTATAGTCCATGGGCTAGGTTTTGAGGAAGGAGACATTGAATTGATTCCACAAAACAAAGAGAAATATATTTCATTTTCTAAATCTTTGCAGGTTAACAATCGCACAATTAAATTGAGATTCGTTGATTCACTTAAATTTATGTCTGGTAGTTTAGAAAAATTAGCAAAAAACTTGTTGCCTGAACAATTTCATGAATTAAAATTAAATTTTCCACGTGAATGTGATTCTAAACGTTTGATAAGAAAGGGTGTCTATCCTTATGAACACATGTCATCATACGATTCCTTAAAATTAACCTCTCTGCCCCCTCAAGAAAAATTCTATAGTTCTTTGACTGATAGTAAAATTTCAGATAACGATTACACACACGCAAAAGATGTTTGGTCTCATTTTCATTGTCAAAACATGGGGGATTATTCTGATTTATATCTTAAAACGGATGTTCTGTTACTAACCGACGTTTTTGAAAATTTTAGAAATCTTTGTATTAAGACGTACGGATTAGATCCTGCTCATTATTATACTGCTCCGGGATTAAGTTGGGATGCAATGTTAAGAACTACAAAAATAAATCTAAAACTCTTGACTGACATTGATAAAATAGCTTTTATAGCAAAAAATATCCGCGGCGGCATATCACAATGTAGCAATAGACATGCGAAAGCTAATAATAAATTTTTATCAGATTATAATCAAACTATCCCTTCGTCATTTCTTATGTACCTGGACGCTAATAACCTTTACGGGTGGGCTATGTCTCAATGTCTACCAACAGGTGAATTTGAATGGGTGAATGTAGACAGCGATTTTAACATATCTGATGACGCTGATCATGGTTTTATTTTAGAAGTTGATCTAGAGTACCCTAATGAATTGCATGACTCTCATTCAGATTTACCATTCTGCCCTGAAAATGTTGTTTTGGGTGATTCTAAAGAAAGAAAATTAATTCCTAATTTAAACAGAAAAACGAATTATGTCATACATTACAGAAATCTAAAGCAGTGTTTAAAGAATGGTTTGCAATTAAGTAAAATCCATCGTATCTTGAAATTTAAGCAATCTTCTTGGTTAAAAAGTTATATCGATTTAAACACTCACATGCGATCGCAGGCATCATCTGATTTCGAAAAAGATTTCTTTAAACTAATGAATAACTCAGTTTTCGGTAAGACCATGGAAAATGTCGCAAAACGTGTAAATGTTAAATTGTTAAATCACTGGGAAAATCACGGAAAATCGCAGGGTGTTCAATCTTTGATAGCAAAACCTGAATTTCATAGTTTATCCATATTCTCTGAAAATTTAGCTGCTGTTCAATTAAACAAAACTAAAATATTTTACAACAAACCAATTTATTTGGGATTTTGCATTTTGGATATTTCGAAAACTTTAATGTACCAATTTCATTACGACTACATGAAAACGAAATATCAAGATAATCTCAAGCTTCTTTATACCGATACCGATAGCTTAATATATCAAATTTTCACAGAAAACTATTATACAGATATAAAATCAGATCTGAATGTATATTTCGATACATCAGACTATGCTCATGACAACAAATATGGTTTACCATTGATAAATAAAAAGCGGTTAGGTTTTTTTAAAGATGAAAACAATGGTCGAATTTTTAAAGAATTTGTAGGCCTGCGATCGAAACTTTATGCTGTAGAAATTGAAAAACACGACGAAAACGATAAAGAGTTTAAAAAATATGGTGTTATATCTAAAGCGAAAGGAGTTAATAAGTGTGTCACTGAAAAATTTACGCTTGATAATTACAAAGAATGTTTATTTAATAAAAATATGCAACGCGCACAAATGTTAAGATTTAAGTCAATAAAACACGTTATTTTCACCCAAAAGATAAATAAAGTATCATTATCACACAATGACACAAAACGCTACTTACTAGAAAACTCTTCTGACACTCTTGCGTGGGGCCATTATAAAATACCTAAATAATTGACAATATATTATTTCAGAACATTCCAATTTCAACATTATTTTTTGAACATAGTATATTTTAAAGATATCACTTGTAAATATGTAACCTAATGTTGTATGAGTTTATTAGTTAATAGAAACAGGTGGTGGCAAAGGTGAAGGTGATGTTATTCATTTATATGTGATTAGATAATAATAAAAATCTTTCGTTTAGAAATACACTGTTTTTATGTTTTATTTAAAATTTGTTGTTAATGAATTTGAAAAAAAGGATTTGTATTTATTTTATATTGTAATCTGTGTCTTTATTAAGAGTATTGTAATCCATATGTAAAATATTGTTTGACATTGTTTCAGTTCTCTGAAAACACTTACAAGATGTACTACTTCCTAGATTTTTAAATAAGAAAAAAAAATCTTTTCTGATGAGTTTCTTGCGGCGTTTCTTCTCGTCAATGATGGTAATTTCCGAAGCGCTAGTAGTGTAATCAATAAAAAAAATATTATTATTAATATAAATTATGTGCACACAAATAACAAATCTTATTTTTCACTGATTCCTGCTTTTTTTTTTCTTTTGTTCATTATATGTAACCTATTTAAAAAGTAATTATCTTCATAAATAGCACCATTTGATTTCCAACCGTTTTCGTATCAACACACATTACACAATATAATAATGATTCATTTTTATCATCCTTTTACTACCATTGTCGCAGGTCCTAGTGGATGTGGTAAAACTCAATTTGTTACAAACTTTTTGAGCAATTCCAAAGAGGTGTGTAATGTTAAATTTGATGAAATCATTTGGTGTTATGATGAAATGCAACCTCTTTACAACCTGAAAAATGTAAATTATAATCAAGGAATACCAGATTTTTCGTTTTTTGATGGAGAGAGTCCTAAACTACTTATAATAGATGATTTGATGAGAGAATCGGATGGACGAATAGTAGATATTTTTACAAAAGGTAGTCACCATAGAAACTTAAGTGTTTTCTATATAACACAAAACATATTCCATCAGGGGAAAGGTCAACGTGATATCTCTTTGAATACGAGCTATATTGTTTATTTCAAGAATCCCCGTGATAAAACTCAAATACGCTACTTATCTCGACAAGTTTATCCAGAAAATTCAAAATTCGTAGATGAAGCCTACAAGGATGCTACTGCAAATGCACATGGTTACCTCATGATTGATTTGCGACAAAATACTGATGATATGTGTCGTTTTAAGACCAAAATATTTCCATTCGATGGCCATTGTACAGTATATATCCCTAAAAAAGGGTTTAAATATAACAAGAATCACCATGTTTTAGTCAGTTCTAAATGATGCAAGCAAGAGTTAACACATATAAACATTTACTTGAAGCGCTTCATTTACTCAAACCAAAATATCGCACAGCTTTACTTAAATCGTGTGATGACGAAGAAATTAATATAATTTGTGAGTGTATTTACAACGTATTAAAGGGTAAAATTCCTTTAGAAAAAAAGCAAAAATCCAAATTAAGAAAATATAAGGATACGTTACGAAAATTAGTGACTAAGGGAAAACATAAGCTAAGAAAAACCGTAATTATCCAGAAAGGTGGTGGTTTTCTGCCTATTGTATTAGGTGCAGTTTTAAGTGCTCTAGTGAATTCTTTAACATAAACAAAATGGAAAATACGAAAAAAATGTTGTTAGTAGAACCAGATTTCATCGAAAGACTCAAACATAGTGATAACCTATCCGAAAATTCATCATCCCGTCTAGATGGTGAAATGCAAAAAATTCTCAAGAGTAAAATAGATGATCGAGTAAAGTGGGCATTATATTCTCAAGCATTACAAAGGTTTTTACATTTTACTGAAACAGATCGAAAGCCGTTTAAAATACCATTAGTGACAGAAGTTGATCAATTCACTACCGAAAACAATGAATTGCATCCAAAGATCACAAAAAAGGAGGAAAATGTTAATAATTCAATTGAAAACGCAGTATTACCAGACATAGAAAATGACGTATACGCAACACCACCTGGAGGAACAAAATCTGATTTACCTAAACAATATTCTCCGTCTTATATTATAGACGTAATACCCAAGTCTTATCGAACAAAAAGCCAAACTTTGTTGGAATGTATGGTACAAAGTAAACCAAAAATTTGGTGGAAGGAGAACGGGGAAGTAGTAATAAACAATCGTACCATTCCAAACAGTAATATTCTCGATCTAGTAGGCGACGTGCTTAGACCTCTAAAACGTTCAAAACCAAAAGGTTGGGAAGATTTTGCTAGTGTTTTACATGATATAAAAGTTCCTAAATCGTGTATAGGTAATCCTACGAACTTAGAATTTATGAATAAACTACAATCTAATGATTCTAGAACTTCGATTGCTTCTTTAAATCTGGAAACCCCGTCAGTTAAAGAAAAAAACACCTCTACTCCTCTATCTACTAAACCACCCAGGCTATCGAGAAAGAAATTAGATTGGGAGAGATGGACCCCCTATTAGAGATAAATAGGATCTACTACGATGTATCAAATCCAGCCAGTTATAGTAGCGTAAACAAATTGGTGAATGAAATGAAAGGTAAAATGAACAGAGGGGAAGTGAAAGATTGGTTATCATCACAGGAAGCGTACACGCTGCATAGACCCGTTCATAAACGTTTTAGTAGAAACAGATACATCCTCTCTAACTTTAATGAACTCTGGCAAGCCGATCTTAGTGATATGCGAACGTATAGTCAGTATAACGATGGATATAAATATATTCTATGTGTTATTGATGTTTTTAGTAAATATGCTTTTGCTAGGGCTATGAAAAAGAAGGACTCTGAAACAGTTAAAAAATGTTTTGAAAGCATTTTTTCAGAAGCCAATTCTACCCCTCGTCACATCCAATCTGACAAAGGGACCGAATTTGTTTCAAAGGTGGTTAGAGATTACTTTAAAAACAAAAACATTAATTATTATACCACAAATAATCCTGATATTAAAGCAAGTATTGTTGAAAGGTTTCAAAGAACTCTTAAATCTAAAATGTGGCGTTACTTCACTCATCAAAATACTTACAATTACGTCGACGTATTGCAAGACCTGCTTCATTCGTATAACCATAGCTACCATTCTAGCATTAAAATGCGACCAATTGATGTTAACTCTGATAATATTATGACTGTTTGGTGCAATTTATATGATCGCAATAAGGATAAACGAAATATATTGGAATCTCCAATACTTAATGTAGGTGATCATGTTAGAATAACTAAATATAAACATATATTTCAAAAGGGGTATGAGACTAACTGGAGTGATGAAATATTCATAATAGCCTCAGTTATTAAAAGAATCCCACGTATTGTCTATACTTTAAAAGATTTAGAAGGTGAACCAATTATTGGTACATTCTATTCTAAAGAATTACAAAAAGTCACTTACCGCCCCTCCATGAGGTATAAAATTGATAAAATAATACGCTCGCGACGCATTGGTGGCAGAAAGGAAGTGTTCGTTAAGTGGCAAGGTTATCCCAATAAATTCAACTCTTGGATACCTACATCAAACTTAGAAGAAATATGAGTGAAGATAGTTTTTATCTAACTTTGTTGAGTAACAGCTCATCGACCTACTTTACCGATAATACTACAGCTCATTTTTTAACTAAATTACCTAGAACCATTAAATTGGAGGGAGAATGGGTTGTTGGATTAGTGGAGTTCCAATACCCATGTTCCATGTATAATGTTCAAGAACATGAAAACATAGTCTACATTAAAAAAAAGGTAGCTGTACCGACTCAGGAAAAATACAAAATCGTTGATGTAAAAACTCACATTCCAGCAACTTCGTATGATAGTATTGATCATTTTCTCAAAGCATTTAACGAAAACCCGCAGCTAAAGACAAAAGTTAAATTTAGATGTGATGCAGTTACTAAAATGGTGGCTGTAACAGCGAACGAAGAGATAACATCAATCATAACTTCCCCTATATTAAGTCTTCAGCTTGGTTATAAACCTAGAACTAATTTAAAAGAAAGTACTATTGGAATACATCCTGCAAATTTATACTTAGGTTTACCATCACAAATATTTGTTTATACTGACATTATTCAACCACAAGTGGTGGGGGATGTAATTACATCATTACTAAGAATAATACCATTAGACCCCACAAAATTTATCTATGGAGCATATAAAATGCATGTTTTTTCACCTGCTCACTATGTTCCTGTTTTACGTAGAGAGTTTGACACTCTTGAAATAGATATAAGGACAACCACGGGATCAAGAATACCATTTCAATTTGGATCCTCTTGTGTGAAGCTACACTTTCGACGAGTAAAATGAATCATAAACGAGTGTCTCACTCCTGTCCTTATGAACATTACTATTCTCATCAAGCTGGCTCTGGTGTAGGAATTGTCTATAAAGGTGTTCCATATCAACGAGGACATGGAATCGGTAGCTTTTTGGGTGGACTATTTAGGTCTGTACTTCCTTTATTATCTAGAGGTTTTAAAACTGTAGGAAGAGAAACTTTAGATGCGGGGATGGGACTGTTGTCTGATATGGTGAATTCACGTCCTATGGAGAGTTCTATTAGATCTCGGCTTAAAGAAGCAAGTGCGAACTTAAAAAGGAAAGCTGACGAAAAAATAGATTCTCTTATGTCGGGATCAGGGTATAAAATGTCAACTAAGAGACGGGAACCTCTCATTACTTTGAAAGCCTCACGACGAAGAGGAGGTAAAAGAAATAAAAAATATAATATTGAGGATATATTTTCAAACTAATTATGTCTTTCTTACATAGTAATTCATGTGAATGTGCTAAATCAGAACTAGATTTGTTTGCACTGCCATCAACTCAAACCAGCATTGAAAGCGGACAGTGGGTTCATTACAAACCAATTTCATCTTTAAGTGACGACGGACCCATTGAGTTTCAAGTTCCCGGATCTGGTGATGACTATATTGACCTATCACATACTTTGTTACATATCAATGCCAAAGTATTAAACCAAGATGGCACAAAACTAAAAGCAGATGCCCCAGTTGCACCCGTCAATAATTGGTTACATTCCCTGTTTAGCCAACTAGATGTATATTTAAATCAGAAACTCATATCACCACCAAATAATACCTACGCCTATCGTGCTTATATGGAAAATCTACTTAATTATGGTCCAGCAGCTAAAGAATCTCATCTTACTTGTGGATTATGGTATGAAGATACACCACACTATATGGATACCGCTGATGTGAATAATAAAGGCTTTCACAAAAGACAGAAATTTATTAAAGAAAGTAAGGAAGTAGAGCTGATTGGTCACTTGCATGGTGATATGTTTAACCAAGAGAAATTCTTAATAAACGGAGTCGAAATGCGTGTTAAATTGGCACGTTCTAAAGAATCGTTTAATTTAATTTGTCACCAAGATCTCAAACTTAAAGTTCAGATAATGGATGCCAGTCTCATAGTAAGAAGAGCAAGAATCAATCCAAGTGTTTTGTTAGCACATCAAAAAGTATTAGCATCAACCACAGCAAAGTATCCAATCACAAGAGCGGAAGTAAAGGTTCTTACATTACCAGCTGGAATACAGGGAAAAACGTTAGATAATATATTTCTCGGGCAAGTCCCTAAAAGATGTATTATTGGATTCGTTTCAAACTCGGCATTTAATGGTAATCTAGCTTTGAATCCTTTTAATTTTCAACATTTCAATATGAACTCTTTTAGTTTGTATGTGGACGGTCATGAAATACCTTCGAAAACATTGCAACCTTCATTTAATTCTGGTTTAATAGCATCAACATATCATACGTTATTTTCTGGATCAGGAATTCATTTCCATAATGAAGGTAATGCAATAGACAGATCAAATTATGGAGGGGGTAATTGTTTGTTATGTTTTGATTTGACACCTGATTTGTCTGCCAGTTCAACTTCACACTGGAATCTTGTGAGACATGGTTCTGTTCGGATAGAAGTTCGTTTTGAATCATCTTTAAGTACTACAATAAACTGTATCGTATATGCAGAATTTGATAACATAATAGAAATAAACAAAAACCGTGACGTTACGGTAGATTACAACAGTTAATAAACAAATAAATAGATTATTTTTATAATTTTTTTTCATTAGCTCATAGTCATTACAAGCAAGATCATCGATAAATGTGAATGTTTATTATTATAATAATGGATACAAATGAATTACAATTATGTATGAACAAAATAAGTTCTAGTTTTAAAACAAATGTTTTTGCTGCAAATCAAATCCCTGTTTGGGTTAATTTACCTGCCTTCATTATATGCAATTTAGATCCTGATTCCAAGCCCGGCTCTCATTGGGTTGCCATGCATATTGATGTTAATGGGATAGGTGAATACTTTGATTCCTTTGGCAGAAAACCTACAGGTTACCATAAGTTATTTTTAAAAAGAAATACAAGGAGGTGGTTTTATAACACCAAATCACTTCAAAACCATCTTACCTCCGTCTGTGGAGAATATTGTTTAGTTTATCTATATTTTAAGTTTCAAGGAAAAACTATGTATGACTTTGTAAGTCTATTTTCTAATAATACTTTATGTAACGACCTAGTATTAAGAACCTTGTTTAAATCAGTTTTTGTGAAATAAAACAATGTCTATAAGGTTTTTCTGTGTTTTATTTAATTATATTTTTAATGCAACAGATGATACACTGTACACGAACCAAATGAATTATTACATTGCAACTTAATTACACAAATATTACAGTAAAACATAAATAAAAACTAAATAGAAAATTACCATCTAATACAATAACCTTTTCTAAAATGTAATCTACACACACAATTTGTATCACTGTTTCTTATTGTCTATAGAATATCTCACACAAGACTCCTTAGAAGCTAATTGCTTTGTAATGTTATATATAATATTTTTCGTACTCTGTAGTTCACAATCATCTTCTAGAGCGAAATATTTTAATCTGACGTCTGCATTTTTCCAGTGTTCCGTGGGTGGGATGTTTCTAATTTTTTGCATGTCATATATCTCGATTTTAATTAAATGAGATGCATACGCTCCGTCATCATGTCCGGACGATAAGTTTTTGATCCCGTCCGGAGAACTTTTAGTCACATTCGAAGATCGCTTCAAGACTTTACACTGCTTTTTGGTTTGTTCAAAGAAGCTATCAATATTATTTCCTGAGCGTTTCTTTGCGATGGCTTCTTTAATTTTTAGACCAACCGTGCCTTCTTCGTCGCTTGATTCGTCTTTATTTTCGGGATAGTAATAGTTCTTGAAAGTATTTTCAGAGAACTGAAACAATATCAAACAATAATTTACACACGGTTTACAATTTACTTAACATAAAAAATAACACAGAACACAAGACAAAACAAAAACGAAACTCAATTTAAGTAATAGTAATTACACACACATACTCACATCCATTGTTGGTCCTTTTTATAATCACTTCACTATTCGAATTAACACTATTACTGTATATTGCAATAGATACAAGGAGGTCTGGTACAGAGAACTACCACGTTGACAATACTTACTCAATCCCATTTCTCTTTGGTTTTTATACTGTGATAGTAGGGGAGGCGGCAGTACCGTTAAAATCATGTCTCAACAAGATCACTTGATACAGACGCTTTCTATACTCAAGAAATATAAAAAATAACAGGAAACAATGAATCCCTCGAGAGCATAAAACTTAATAGAGTTTTACCAATAAAGCAATTAAACCGTTATGACAATGATTTTTATTTAGGTACACAAAAACTTTTTCAAATCATGTCTCAACAACAAACAATGAACCCCTTGAGAGCATAAAACATAATAGGCATCCACCAATAAAGCAGTTAAGCCATTGTATCAATGAATTCAAAGTACACAAATATTACCACGTTAGATCCCAATACTTGGAATTACATCTATACCAGTTAAATAGAGTCGTTAATTTTTTTAAACAAAATAAAAAGAAGATGTTACTGCGAGTTTTTATATTATCGTATTACAGATAAATTAAAATGTGTGTGAAAACAGACTCTATAGTATTTAATTATTTAGCGATTGATTAATTCTAAAAACATATCATATTCAGCAAGGTATAACTACGAGGTTTGATAATGATTAATTAAATTTTGATATCAAAATATATACCTAAAACTGATAAGGGACCAGTCAGCTTCATAAGATCACTTACAGTTACTTGAAAAATATAATTTTACACACACTATATGGCATCGCTTTAAAAAGAAACTTATACTAAACCTGAAGTAATTAAAAAAGTGTAGGTATGAAAATAATTAAATTTTGATATCAAAATGAATACCTAAAACTGATAAGGAAGATCACTTACAGTTACTTGAAAAATATCATTTTACACACACTATGTGGCACCTAAGTTTGTTTATGTACATACAAAGGGTTTGGTTAGGTTAGGTTACTTAGAACATTGACTCTTACGGATAAAAGAGTAGGTATTAGAGGTAGATATATTATAAATATAAATTGATAATTGTAGGAGAATAAGGAATGGCTGTATTGCAAATAAGGAAAAAAATACAGGTACCCAGGTGACCGGCGATGGTCCGCGCGGCGCAGGTAGCCGCTGAGGGTCGCATGCTCGAACAATAGAATAAGCCGAGAAAAGGGATCGAGTGGTGTGTATTGTTTTATTAGCACATTAGGTAAAAGTGGGAAGGCGTGGTCGTAGAGCTATGGGACCCGGCGCAATCGTCTCAAATGGGGGGCTGTTTATGGAAAAAAAGTCCAAACTTTTTTTTTTTTTTTTTTTTTTTTTTTTTTTTTTTTTTAGGATTGGATGACCGCCATGTTGCCGATTGACCACCCCCCTGGGCAGGTAGAGCGGGGCGGTCCTTGGGGGCGGGGCGGGGGTAGGACAGGGGAAGGGGGCTGGGGGAGGGTTACTACCTGGAACCGGGGCCAGTAGCGGCGAATACATACTACTCACAATCGATTGTACTCGCTGGGTGGCGAGGCGATATTCGCTTGTATAAAAAATTTAAACTGGCCTCTTATATACATCATTAGCATATTTCAGTACTTTTCAAAATTCCGTCCC